>OY757015.1:93461021-96259046 GCA_963580285.1 Lucinisca nassula
CACTCACATTTTTACAGAACTAAATGCCAGACTTATAGGCATTGTACTTGCTAGAACAGTTAACAATATGACCACTGATGAGCTCGTTAAGCTAGCAATGCTTTGAACAACTGTGCCTTTTGTCACATAACGAGAACACACCCGTGCGACATAGTCCAAAATGGCTAATTTTTCTTATGAAAATCCATGACATTTTACTTATTTATACTGCAAACAGATTTTGGGTGTTCGTTAGAACCGCACTGAGTACCCACAACCTATATGTATGTCTTGTAGCAGATATAAGAAAAATAATGTATACCCCCGTAAACCCTAGTTTTCTCTATATAAAGTGGTTTTTGGTGTAGTGCTCATTTCACGGACATGTTTCCGTTATGCGAAGACAGGAAACGTTCTTCGGCATAGTCTGATCTGAGCCTTCGCTGGCTACACATTAGACTGGAAACAGTCCATTCATTTAATCATTTCACTTATAAGAATAATCTTATTAATTTTAACCCAGCTCAAAAGCAATAACTTCCATCCCATAGCACCAAATGAATGGACTGGACTAATGCGATGGTCCATAATGTAATGGTTTGTTGACCCCTTCAAGGTAACAGACAGTCCAGCTGCTAATGTTTTGATAACCCTACTCCAAGGCTGCTGCTAATGGTGTGTGAATAGATTTATGTTCTCTAGCCACCAAGATAAGGTGTATTCTAGACAATTTGGTCATTCCTGTGTATTATGCCTTGAAAAGCAGATATGATTTTGCAGTTGGTCTTTAAAATATGAAAACATGCAGGTGTAGAATTCCATGTTAGTTTCTGTAATACAGTGCACCTAAAAATTCGGACACCTTTGATGGCTTGCTGTAATTCTCCTAAAATTTTAGCAAATCTGTTTTACAATCCAGCAAGGCATCTTAAGGTGCATACAGAATGGCAAACAGTGTAGACCCTGATCAGATGCTCCTTCAGGAGCACTGTACTGTTTGCTAACGCCTATCTGTCCCAATAATTAGGATCATTACTGTACTGTAGATCCGTACTCACTGCAGCATAAAAAGAAATCAAATACAATGACTGTAGTGAGGTTAAAAGGTTTATCTTTTGAAAGCAAGGAAAACACCACAGAACTGAAAAATATGAAATGTACATTTCTTTTTCTGGGCCAGAACTCTAGCTACAATACTCTTAGAGTTTCGACCCTTTGAAAAACTTAAAAATGTCCACATTTTTCATGTTTTTTTTTTCTTAATAACTTACAAACCGACAAACCTATCAACTTCGAACTTTAAATATACGGTCACATTGTCATTACACAATTTCATGGCAAGTTAAGTAACTGTAGTTTCAATACTCTCAGAGCTATGGCCCTTGGAATAACAAAAATTCAGTCTTTTCCGTCTTTTTTTCATCTTTATTTCAAAACCGCTATAGATATTCAAATGAAACTTCCTTTAGTTATTGACAGTTCACCTATAGTAATGCCTTGTCTGTCTGCCCATCCATCTGTCTGTCCTTCTGTCCATCTGACCGTCTTTCCATCAACATTTGTCATGTTTTTTACTCTGAGAGTTATGGCCCTTTGAAAAAAATCCAACTCCTCTGATGGCACTGCCGGGGCACTAGTCAGTTTCACTGACAGCTCCAGCTTTTCTTATTTCTGCTCTAGAATATAGATTGTGGGTACTCATTAGAACCGCCTCGATGAGGCGGTTCTAAAGTGTACCCACAATCTATATTTTGAGCAGACACATTTTTTCATTTTAAATTTTCTTTTTTTTTTTTTTTTTTTTTCTTTGCGGTAAAATTTACAATGTATTTGAATAGGCATGTTTTCGTAATGTGGGGCTGACTAGTATCCATAATCTGTACTGAGTGAGTGAGTGTTCGAGTTTTACGTCCCACCAACAGCTAAGGTCATACGGAGACGGACCTCGGTTTAAAGACTCACCCGAAAGTCTGAAGAAGCCCGGGATCGATCCTGCGACCCCTGGTTTACAAGGAGAGTAGCATAACCACTACACCACAGAGGCTTCTCATAATCTATTCTAACTGACTCATTGACGTGGTTCTGACTAGTAAACATGATCTATGCTTACTCCCTCAATGAGGTAGTGCTGACTGGTCACCATAGTCCTAACCGCCTCAGTGAGGTGGTTCTGACTTGTAACCATAATCTATACTAACCGACTCAATGAGAAGGTTCTGACAACGCTAACCACCTCCGATGGTTCTGACTACTAACCAGAATCTATACTAACCGCCTCGTACTAGTAAACATTGTCAAACCACCTCAATGGTTCTGACTAGTAAACAAAATAAATGCTTTGCGGTAGAAATAAGAACTAGAAATGTGTCAATAGAACACATATGCACCCGCCAGGGGCCCACCTCACCCCGAAAAAATCAGGTTGCAACAACATCTGTCAGTGGAGAGCATAACTCACCTGGAACAGTGTCTTTGATGTCAATGGCATAGTTGGGGGTATTGCCGATTCAGCCTTTGAAAAAAATAATTATCATCATACTACATATATATCCTAACAATCAAATTGTTTGGAAAATATGAGCGAGCTCTTTAAACTTTAACATTAAAATTTTGATCTTGAGGTCCCTGGGAAAGGGTGGCACAGTGGCTGAATAATTCTTTGACTATCTATCTATCACCATTCCACATATGAAGCAAATCCATCGTGCGGTTCGGACAATGAGCTCTAAAATCTTTAACATAAAAAATTCCAAGTCTGTGACCTTGACCTTCACATCAGGGGTGGTGGTATGGCTGAATACAACTTTGGACCTGTAACTATCATCATACATATTATGAAGCAAATCCATCATATGGTTTGGAAAATATGAGCTCTTAACGTACTTTAAATTTAAAAATTTCTATGTCTGTTGCCTTGATCTTGAAGTCATGTGTATAGGTGGGGTACTGCTGTATGTCACGTTGCACCTGCATCTATTATCATACCAAATAAAAACACAACCCATCATATGGTTTTCAAAATATGAACTCTTAAAAAAGAGTTAAAAAATTCTAAGTCTGTGACCTTGACCTTGAAGTCATTGGCGTGGGTGGGGGTATTACTGAATAAAACTTTGGACCTGTATCTTTCATCAAACCAAATGAATCATAAAAGTTCAAGTTCTACCTGGTACAAATACCTTAACCTAAGTCTTAAACATTGAAAATGTCTAAGTCCGTGACCTTGGCCTTGAGGTCATGGTTATGGAAGGGGTATGGCTGAATAAAACTTTGAACCTATATCTATCATCATATTAAATATAAACCAAATCCGTCACATGCTTTGGAAAATATGAGCAAGTTCTACCTGGTACAAATTCCTTAACCTGAGTCTTAAACATTAAAAAAAATCTAAGTCCGTGACCTTGACCTTCGATGCTGGGGGGGGGGGGGCAGCTAAAAGCATCAGAAATCATATGATAAAAGTTCTTTTAGCTTGTTATCTCCATGTGATAGGTGACAGCTTTTCCTATGAAGTGTGTGTGTGTGAATTCGGGTCTAACGTCGCTTTCAACTTTTTCAGTCATATCACGACGGAGTCTGGTTGTGACAGGGAGATCAATGCTCACTTTTATAGTGCTGCCTCACTAAAGTATCAGGTCCCAGACACATTACATGATATCACACCCAGTCACATTATCCTGACACTGGGTCGACCAGTCCTAGCTCTACCCCGTAAATCTGAGTGCCAAGCGAGGAGCAGCTAGTACCATTTTTAACGACTTTGGTATGTCGCGGCCCGGGATCGAACCCGTGACCTCCCGTTCCCCGGAGCGGACACTCTACCAACTGAGCTATCGGGGCCGGTTTTCCTATGAAGTAAAATGAAAAAGTTTTCATCACGAAAACACGCCTATAAAATTTCGCACCCCCACCTTAAACCCCACTTTTATAAAGTAAAACTGGGATTTAAGGGGGTAAACATTATTTTTCTTATTTCTGCTCAAAACATAGATTGTGGGTACTCGTTAGAACCGCTTCACCGAGGCAGTTCTAATGAGTACCCACTGAGGCGGTTCTAGCGAGTACCCACAATCTATGTTTTTGTGCAGAAATATTAATTTGTTTTGTTTGATTTGAGGTTTAACGTCCCCGTCAACACTGTACAGGTCATTTGGGAGATGAAATATCAGAATTTTTATCTGAAAATTTTATTTTTTGGGTGGTAAAATTTTCAATATATTTGTATCGGCCCCCGCCCATCAGGGCTTGAAGAAATATATGGGCTGCGTGATGCTTCCACGCAGAGCTGAAACCGACCCGCACATGACTACTGGTAAACCGCTTAGAGGATCTAAGCCTGCCTTGGCAAAGCGGTGTGAGCGGCCATTGAGATGTCATTTCATCTCAATGTCGGGTAAAAGTCCCACAAAATTGGAAGCAACGTCTCCAAAATGACCTTTACAGTGTTGAAGGGGGCGTTAAACCTCAAATCAAACAAACAAACAAACAAAATACATCCTATTTCCCAGCAAAAGATATGTAATAGTGATATACATGCACACAATTTATGCTACTAATGAACAGAATGCATTTATGGAAATGAGATAACTGAATGATAGATAATAAAGTTCTGATTAAGGCTGAAACTGTAATTCCTAACATGTTACAGACAGTTAATGGGGTTATGAACTTTGACCAGACACTGACCATATAGTGAATCACCTTTACCTGTTGACCGTCCATCTCACTGGACGCCTGGAAATCGCATTAGTCCAGTCCCAAAAGTTTTGGAGATCAGAAAGTATTAGAGAGGAGAAATAAATGCATTGCTAATACAAAGGAGAAGATATTGGTTAAACTTTTGGACTGATTCCAGTCTAGCTACACATGTGTTCTCAAAGTAATTTTTATTTGACGCGCCTTAAGCGGTTCACATTAAAGAAACAAATACATGCATTGCAATAAAATGATTAAATGATGACTTGCAGAAACTTTCAGTTAGAATGACTACATAACAGTATTGTTTGATTTTGTAAACAGATTGTATCATTATAAACCAGCTTGTTCTGAGCTTAGCATCCACTACATTAAAATACATAAAAAACGTGAAAAAAAAAGAAAAAAAAAGAAAAATGAAAAAATCCACAAAGAGCCACAATTACAGGACGTACCTCACCCTTGACACCAGGAATAAGAGAGAAAATCTCACAAGGAACGAGCAAAAAAAAAAAAAAAAAAACAAACAAAAAACAATCACTTATTGACGTTACAGAAAACACGCCTATACAAATACATTCTTTATTTGACCACATAAAAACGAAAATTTTAGACGAAAAAGTGGTCATATTTTTTCCTATTTCTGCTCAAAAGATAGCTTGTGTGTACGCGTTAGAATCCCTTACTTGAGGCGGTTCTAACGAGTATCCACGATCTATATTTATAGCAGAAATAAGAACATTACGATTCACCCGCGTACACACCAGTTTTACTATAAAATCAAAGGCTTGTGAAGCCTCGAAATCGGTGAATTACAGGGTATTTGGTCCGGATCTACACTATTTGCCAGTGTTCAACATTTGTACATGTATGTGAAGGAAAGCTATTATAGCGGTTAACATATAAAAATTGATATTATTATCTGATTTTCGTCTAACATGCCTCTTTGACAAAACAGCTGCAGGACATACCTGTGATACGTCCCTCATCAGGAGGGAGAGTCCCTCATTTTGACGCCAACTTTTGCCCAATTTATGCCAAAATTTGGCAAAATGTTGAAGTCTCCCTCATTAGAACTGAGAATTTCCCTATATATTCTTTACATCTCCCGCATCACAATGGCAAATCTCCCTGAGGCAGTTAAATATCATATGTATGGAATGATTCTGGACTGTTACATGTATTTCTGCTTCTAACACACATGTACATAGTAGACAGATTCGTTTACAGCTCAAACACTGAGGTTTCCCTGGTGATGTTTTTATTTCTGCTTCAAACATCGTTTGTAGGTGCTCATTAGAACTGCGTTAATGAAGAGGTTCTAACGAGTACCGTCAATCCTTGTTTTAGAAGAGAAATAAGAAGAATAATGTATGCCCTGCAGACCCTTTTATCGCTGAAAAAAGTGTGCATATGGAGTTGTTCATTACATGGGTTTGTTGACTTTATGGGTCTTAAAAATGTTTTCTCTTTAAATTGGGATCTTGTAAACCACAACAATAATACTGGATTACACGTTTATAAAGTAATTATAATCAGATTTTTGGGAAATTCATACTGATAAAGAATGCAGAGGACTGTACTTTCTCTTTCAGCAGACATAACACAGCCGTGTTTATAGCAGAATATACTATTACCAAAGGTTTCATGACCTAATTAATCTTTAATTAGGCAGGTACTACATTTTGAGCGGAGGATTACATGAAACCTAAGGCGGAATCAAAAAGCGACAGCAAATATACTTCTAAAAACCACTCAATAGACGGTGGATGAGAAGGGTCATCGAGCGACAACTAAAGTCTGGCGAATTCACAATTCACCGACTAAAAATTCGGAAAATAATATGCGTGTTTTCATGATGGCGAACCAAACAGCCCTCATGCCCCAAACGGGTTGATTAGACTGCTAGAAAGCACTAAGCCACAATGCACAATAAAACACAAAAGCTTCCGTTCTAATCCTGGTTATAATGTTAATTTATATATTGTATTTCGTATGGTGAACAGAGAAATAAATATGTTTAAAATTTACAGCACAAAACACAAATAGTTTTGTTCGAATACAACAGAGCAGTAATGAAAGAACCGCGTTAGAAACGTCGGCAGCACAGGGCAGAGGAGGAGTGGGGGCAGGGAAGCTTAAAGCTTCAAAACACGAAACAAAAATAATAATACAAGCTCAAACATCTACATGTGCAAACAACATTTTGTATGACGAACAGACCTTCCCTTAGATAACATCATGATGGGACCAATGTGTGCAACTGGTGAGACAAATTAATCACTTCCTGACTAATACACCGTTACAAATATAAATTTAGATAAATTTAGCAAAGATATATGGAAAAAATATGATTCGAAATAAACAAAATATGTGTAGTTCCAAAGCTTATATATAAAGGCAGTTCGAGGTATTTTTTTTAGATTTGCCTGAAACCGAATGTGCAAACCATGCCGATGCCAGTAACCGTGCCTTTGATCCTGCGAGACAAAACATGAGATGAAAAAAAAAAAAAAAAACGCCCCAAAACACGGTTTGGCCGCTGTCTGTAAACACATCGCTACGAACAGTTAAACTGATAAAATTGGTCGTATGAATTTATTTTTTTCTCGTTTAAACTTGTATTTGATTTTGGCTTTACGACTCTTTTAAGATTGATGCTAGCTAGTTGCGAGAAATGGGGGAAAACGGAGTACTCAGACTTTCTTGCATTACTTCTCCCAAGAACTTGCATTTATTACTCGTAGAAACTCGTCATTGTCATCATTGTCTTTACATAACATATGAGCCTTCGAGTATGTGCGTTAAGCGAGGCCTCCGTGTGTTATTCCGAAGCCTCTTGACTCATTTTTTTCTGCATGCCGACAGGGAATGCTGTTTGGTCAGCAGGCCGCATATTTTCTTCTTTGTGCATAGCTTCAGATAGGGCGCTTTTTTCACCGAAAACGTACTGATATTTTTCTTTGTTCTGCACGAAAAGGTACACTGTTGGTATTCATTAAAAGAGCGAGGCGCTTCTAATGAATACCCACAACGTATGTTTTCGGGCAGAAATAAGAAAAGTAAGCTGTGGATACCCCCACTTATCTGGTGCTCTGTCTGGGTGCACTCGTTAAAAGACCCGTTTTAGTGTGGCGTGGTCATGGCCACGCATGACCTCGCCACCAACGTTCTGACGCCATATCTGGCAAAGTTGTTAAATGTATAAATGTAAATCCCCCACCCGACAAAAAGTGATATGAGAAATAAAACCTTATATTCGTAAGGATTCGCATATTCACTGCTCATACTTGCCAAGATGCACGGCTTCATGTACACTTGCTCATGCAACAATATAAGACAGGCGATGTCGGAACGAGCTATTCTAAGAACAAACTGGAATGCCGGGAGTCAGTGTTTAAATTTTGAAGCAAACTGACAACAAATGAAATTACAAAATTCCACTTGACAATATTTATATTAGATTTGGTACTTAACTTATTCAGACAAATTTCGATACGAATTGTGCACCCATTGTGGCGTATTTGTTCTTGTTACTCCATGATGCCCCTTTTTGTAGAAAAACATTCTGAAGTTATCGACGCTTTCAGGTCGATGCCTAGGTACTTTGGGATGATTTGTTAAATACTGCAAAAACCTACTTTGCTGGATTTATCAGTCAACTTGGCGCCCCAGAACTTCAATTAAATAAAGAAATTTCGTCTTATAGCTAAGCCCCGTTTTCGGATTTATTTTTTTTACTCTTTTAAGATGAGTTTGTTTCATGCAACATTTATGATATTTGCAATTATTTTGAGTTGGAGATTGTTAATTTCTTTTCTTGGATTGGGATATCCTACGGTGTTTAAATATCGCAGTTAATTCGGTTCGCCAGAGTGCCTAGTCACGTAACTGACTTCAGCACTCGTGATAAATTATTAACTGCTAAACTTTTTAACCAGGGATATGGGTATCATAAACTTCGCAAAACCTTTTCTAAGTTTCATGGACGTCATTTCGATTCAGTTTCAAAATTCAATAATGGTCTCTCTTCTGCAACAAGGCCTATCGGAACTTGAATCTTATGGTGACTCATTATGCAAATTCAGAAAATTAAGTGTTTGTAATGATTTCAGTACCCAATTTCGTAAATTATTCTTCGATTTAAGGGGAATGGGGACACCTTCTGGGGAGGCAGTTCCGGCAAAACTATTTTTGTCTCCCATGTCAACAGGGGTCAACTCTTAAAGAAAAGAATTTGCTCCTGTGGAGCTAATTCTTTCCTTTAAGGGTAGACCCCTTTTTCAGTTGGACAGGGCTTATAGAAAAGCGAACAGGAAGTCCCGAAAGTTGACTCCCTTTGGAAAAATGGCAGAAAAAAACTGCTAGGTGTTCCCATTCCCCTTTAAAAGACTGGCATTACGATAAGAAATCCTAGTGATAAAGTGCATTTTTTCATACCTCCAAAACAGTCATTTTTTTCTTATGAAAATATGTTATATTTTCCTTATTTATACTCTAAACATAGGCAGCGTCTTGCTCGTTAGAACCGTCTTATAAAGGCGGTTCTAACGAGAACCTACAACCATTGTCTTAGAGCAGAAATAAGAAAATAATTTTTACCCCCACCCCCACGTAAACCTCAGTTTCTCTATAAGGTGGGGTTCGGAGGGGTGTTCATTACATGGACTTGTTAACATGTTGTACGACAGACTGCATGATGGCAGTAAAGCAAGGTACGGTTGAACGGTTTATAAAATTGCTCCTCTCTTTATTTGGACGCCGGTGGATCGGGCCTCGGACTCTATTGCGGTTCCTGCCTAAAGATTTACTAAACTTTTAAGTAATGTAGGTTGGTGCCTGATCCTCTGTCTCTGGTCGGTCCCGACGGAGTCTACATGTAACATTTGGTTTTGTTTTGCTGCAGCATTTCAGTTATTTCATGATGCCGAGCCCCCATCCCGTTTGATTCTTTGTTCTCGGAGAGTTAGAAATCATTCATGTTGGTTGATTTTGTTTGTTTGTGTGATCTGAGGTTTAACGTCCCCGTCAACTCAGTGTAGGTCATTTTGGAGACGTTGCTTCCAATTTTGTGGGACTTTTACCCGACATTGAGATGAAATGACATCTCAAGCCCTGTCGCCCAATGAAACCAACAGGGTTTATAAGCATGGACGGTCCGACTCGCACCGCGGTTCCTGGACAGGCTTAGATCCTCTAAGCGGTTTACCAGTACTAGTGTGCGGACGGTTTCAGCTCTGCGTGGAAGCATCATGCAGCCCATCTATGTCTTCAAGCCCCGATGGGCGGGGGCGGCTCATGTTGGTTGAGCAAATTATTTGTTTGAACAACACCAGAACCAAGGGCGAGGGCTGTGGCCGCGTAAAATCGATTTAAGACTTCCAGTAAACACTTTTATTGACCGTTCCAAGCGGTACTTCTACTGTGGTTTATTATTGTTGTAGTTCATTACGCAAACACGCCTATACAAATACATTGCCACCTTTATCGCCGAAAATATGAAAAATTTATGATGAAAAATTGTGATATTTTTCTTATTTCTGCTCAAAATATAGATTGTGGGCACTCGTTAGAACCGCCTCATCGAGGCGGTTCTAACGAGTACGCACAATCTATATTTTAGAGCAGAAATAAGAAAACTAAGGTTTATCCCCGGAAACCCCAGTTTTACTATATAAAAGTGGGGTTCAAGGGGGTCAAATTAGGCGTGTTTTCGTGATGTTGCCTTTGCATATACGAGCGCTGATAACTTTTGTTTTATTTTTGATAACCGTTTGGGCATTTTGTGGAAAAGTAACTGTGCTTTTGGTTTTCCGATTGATGGTGTCTTGAGTGGGAGGTATAAGGTAATTGTATCAATTCCTAATCATTGCCTTCACTTCTATTAAACAAGGTAATAGCAGCCAAAATGTAAACCAATTCTTCGCATAGTGAAATCACTTAGTCAGATGTGGTATACCAGAGTTTTAATCACCTTTACAAATCCGTAAACACACTTGTAAAACCCATTCAAACTTCATATATATGTGGGTAAACTAGGGTTTACATTATTTCCTCAAAAACGAAGTTTTTGGGTACTCGATACAGCCGATTCTAACTAGCTTTGAAGATAAAAGGGGGGGGGGGTGCCCATAAGGCCCTTTTCCTGCCCCGGAACAAAAGTCTTCATTTTCTCCTGGTATATTGCTTATAGTGTCCCATTTACTAAAATAGTATTGGTTTTGTAACGTAAGCCTTAGTTATTGAGAAACATGATAATGAAAGTGGGTTGGGTAATTCAGCATTAATCTGAGGTATCATATTTGACGCACTGTTTCTTTTTTAAAATATATCACACCCACTCATTTTTTCCTCTGTTTGTTAGACAAATGTATTGGGTAAATTCCTACTTAAATTTTCTTCCGCTAAAGTAAAATACTACATCTGCAGCAACTATTTTATGAACATCGTCAATTTTTGTTAATTTTGCATCTACAAATTCAATAAATCCTAGCCTTTCTCCGAAACTAAATGGCAAATTATTTTCAAACTTACTTGAATTTAACATTGGAAGAGTACAAAGTGTTGATTAGGTTTTGGTGACCTTGACCTCATATTCAAGGTCACTCGGGCTGGTCAGATTTCAAAATTAGGGGTGACCATTTTGGCCATTTTTCTGTTCCTGAACAAAAAGCTTCAAATTCTCCTAATACATTGTCTATGAATTCCTTTTACTAAGACAGTCTAGGTTTTGCAAAGCAAACCCTAGTTATGGAGTTAAATGATCCTGAAACTGGTTGGGGTAATTCGATACGATGTTGAGGTATTGTGTTTTTATGCACCACATCCCTTTAAAAATATAGCAAACACAGTCACAACTTTCTCTGTTTGTTTGTTTGCCTTAGGTATCATCTTACCTAGTTTTCTTCCTCTAAAGTTAAGTATACCATCTGCAGCAACTCTTTCATGAAAACCTTCTATTTCTGAGAATTTTGCATCTTGGAATTCAATGAAACATATATTTTCTGGAATTAAATGAAAGCTTCCATTGAAATAAATCTGAAGACAGTATTTGGAGAAAACAAAATGTTGCGTAGGTTACGGTGACATTGACCTTATCATCATGGTTACATGGTCTTTGAAATTATCAGACAGGACCAATAACGTCATATTCTGCCGACCCCATCCATCGCCGTCCCCGCCACAACAGATCTTCCTTTACCAAATAGCATAGTCTTGTCTTGTTATCTTTCCCTTCTGAGGAAAATATATGGACGGCAGCTTTATTACTTGACAATGTGCATTTTGCTTATTTTAAGTTTTGGAATTTGCAGAATCTTTGTTTATCTCTCAAATCTGTGTTTGAATTCTTTTGAAACATGTATGTAGATATTATTGTGAGTGCTCACAATTGATTAGGTTTTGGTGATCTTGACCTTATTTTAAGGTCAGACTGAAATTGGACATCGTTAATTGTGTTGTGACCTTGAAAACAAGGTCAGAAAAGCCTAATAAGCCTAACATTGTTTGTTTATCATAACTTATACAGCCCCTTGTTCTGCCCTGGTGACTATGCCAGTTAAACTAGCATCCATTCCACTCAATTGATCTCACAAACTGTGCAAACAAGCTTAAGTTTACTAAACTTCAATCTACTTTGACCTTTGATGACCTTGAAATGAGGTTAATGTTAACCAACTTGAAATCATGGCCCAATAATTCATCTAAGCCAGTTTGTAAGAATCAAGTTAGGAATTCCAAAGAAACTATACCCGAAGCTTAAAAATTTTTGACCTATTTTGTTCTGTGGTGACCTTGAAAACAAGGCCCTTGAAAATAAGGCCAAGTTCACTGAACATCTAACCAACTCAGAGGCATGTCCAGATGCTATATCCAGCCATCTCTGGCGTAATGCTGCATAATTGAAGTGACCGCTGGACTAAAATGTAATATGAGTGCAATTGTAGATACCAAGCCTGTCCTGACCTTGAAAATTAGGTCAAGGTCACCAAGATCTAAGTTCAAAGCTAAGTTCCAATGATATAGATATCTGGGAAAGTCAATGAAATATCACAGGATTTGAATTAAATAATTCCCAAATAAAGACAAACATTCTTTTCAATTTTGAAAATCTCACTGACCATTTGACCTTCAAGATAAGGTCAAGGTCACACAAACATAGTCAGCCCTCTATATTCTCAAAATCTTAAATTATATTCAGATTAATTTCAAAAGAATCCCTTGTATAATTCAAAGAAAAAATATGATTTATTGAATTCCAAGATGCAAAATTCTCAGAAATAGAAGGTTTTCATAAAAAAAGTTGCTGCAGATGGCATACTTTACTTTAGAGGAAGAAAACTAGGGAGGAAGGCAAACAAACAAACAGAGGAAGTTGTGACTGCGTTTGCTATATTTTAAAAGAGATGTGGTGCATAAAACACAATGCCTCAGAATCGTATCGAATAACCCTTACCAGTTTTAGGATCATTTAACTCCATAACTAGGGCTTACTAGGCAAAACCTAGACTGTCTTAGTAAAAGGAAGTCTATAGGCAATCTATTAGGAGAATTTGAAGCTTTTTGTTCAAGAACAGAAAAATGGCCAAAATGGCAAACCCTAATTTTGAAATCTGACCAGCCCAAGTGACCTTGAATAATAGGTCAAGGTCACCAAAACCTAATCAACACTTTGTACTCTTCCAATGTTAAATTCAAGTAAGTTTGAAAATAATTTGCCATTTAGTTTCGGAGATAGGCTAGGATTTATTGAATTTAAAGATGCAAAATTACTAAAAATTGACGATGTTCTTAAAGTAGTTGCTGCAGATGTTTTTTTTAATTTAGAGGAAGAAAGTTTATTTGGAATTTACCCAATACATTTGTCTAACAGACAGAAGAAATATTGAGTGGGTGTGATATATTTTAAAAAAGTAACAATGCGTAAAACATGATACCTCAGATTAATGCTGAATTACCCCACCCACTTTCATTATCATGTTTCTCAATAACTAGGGCTTACGTTACAAAACCATTACTATTTTAGTTAATGGGACACTATAAGCAATATATCAGGAGAAAATGAAGACTTTTGTTCCAGGGCAGGAAAAGGGCCTTATTGGCACCCCGCTCTGAACAAAAAGTATACATTTTCATCCTAAAATGCCCATATATTCAGACATGAAAGATATTGCTATCCCACATGACCTCGTGATAATGTGAATAGTTTTAAATACAAAGTCGAACCCTTAATCATGATGCTATATGTCGTTTATGACTACGAATTCAGAAAACAACAAAACCCCGGGCATATTCATTGGAAGATATATTTGTCCACATTGACGTCAGTTTGACATCAGGTCATGTTACCAAAACCATTTTAATAATTGTTTTCATATAAAACTCCTATAAAATGTTAAACTACCACAAAAAACGTAAGTGTACAGTTAAGGCGCATTGATACACCTTTACTGAAGAAAATTCATAAGTATTTTCCATTTGGCTAGATAGTATTTTTTCCTCAAAGACTGAAAATGCCAGCTTTTCTGAAAAAAAAAAAAAAAAATACTGCGAACTATTTGTCACCGGTTGCTGCTGTAGAGCAAATTATTTCCTTTTTTTTAGAAGTGGCATGGTGTTCAAACAAAACTCTGGAAGTACTTATAGGTCGATTGTCTCTGAGTGTAGGCTGGGAAAATAGTCCTGAACTGTGACTTAAAACTGTTTCTTTCAACCATTCGATTCCAGTTTTAGGCAGAACGTGTAGACCATGACCAGACACTGCGTTTTGCGGCGTCTGACCCTAAAATTTCTGTACTGTAAGCAAACAGTGTAGACCCTAATCAGACGCTACTTTCTGCCGCGCCTGATCTGGGTCTACTCTGTTTGCCAAGCCCAACCCTATTACGCAACATTCTGAACTACTATTTCCTACTACAAGTCAGTGATAGTCACGTAGACTTTAGCACTGATTGAAGAGAATTTAAGCATAAAAGAAGTAACAATAGTTGTCACCCTTCCATGCAGTAATGGAGAAATACGTGTAATCGAAAAAGCAGTCTATTCTTAAAGGAAAGAATTTGCTCATCGTGAGCAAACTCTTTCCTTTAAGATTTGACCCCTATTGACATGGGAGACAAAAATACTTCCGCAGGAGTTGCCTCCCCTGAAGGTGTATCCATGCCCCTTAATTGAATAGTCAGATCAATGATTCATAAAGACAAAATCAATCAGTAATTGATAACGAGTCATTTAATTTCATTTATAAACCAGTGTCTGGTATTTTATTGTCGTGTCATGATAATCATAGAAGCCACCGTGGTGTAGTGGTTAAGCTACTCGTCTCGTAAACAAGTGGTCATGGGTTCGGTTCCGGGCTTCTCCAGACCATCGGAGAAGTCTTTAAACTGAGGTCGAAGTTGTTGATAAAAAAAAAAACTATTAACATATATACACACACACACATGTATCGGCCGGCCTCAGTGGCTCAGTCGGATGCGCGTCTGACTGGTGATCAGGAGGACGCGGGTTCGACTCCCGCCGGGGTCGGCAACATTCTTTCGTGGAGATTGATCATGAAATCTTTTCTACGGTCATTCTCTCCCTTCCGCTGATTCAAGAAGGGCAGTTGTCAGTTTCTGGCGAAAGAATGTGCACTGTACTGGTTAACCGTTTACGTATAAGCCTGCCCAGGAAAGTGTTGATAGGTAAACTGACCGGCTCAAAAATGACCTAAATCGTGTTGACTGGGCCGTAAAACTCCAAAACAAACAAACAAACACACATGTATCGACCCCGCCCATCGGGGCTTGGAGAAATAGATTGGGCTGCATGTTGCTTCCACGTAGAGCTGAAACTGACAATTCATGAGTACAGGTAAGCCGCTTAGGAGGACTAAGTGTCCAGTCAGGGTGGTGTGATGCATGCCGTCCAGTGCATATAAGCCATTTGGTTTCATTGGGCTGCAGGGCTTTAGATGTCATTTCATTTCAATGTTGGGTAAAGGTCCCACAACATGAAAGCAACGTCTCCGAAATGACGTAAATAGTGTTGATGGGGAGGGTAAACATCAACTCAAACAAACGCACAGGTAGAATCCAAATTTCCGGTTCGGTGGCTCAGTGGATTGCATAACGAAAACATGCCTATACAAATACATTGTAAACTTTACCGCCCAAAAAATGGTAATTTTATGATGAAAACTTGTGATATTTTTCTTTCTTCTGCTCAAAACATAGATTGTGGGTACTCGTTAGAACCGCCTCATCGTTACCATAATAGTGTTAAGTGGGTCGTTAAACAATAAACCAAAATCCAAACTGACATTCTTGCAGCATTACCAAACCACAAACTGTATCTGCGTGTAATTTGGGCATTTTACAGGGGTAAGCCTAATTTTCTTATTTCTGCTCTAAAATATAGATTGTGGGTACTCGTTAGAACCGCCGCAATGAGGCGGTTATAACATGTGTCCCCAATTTATATTTTGAGAAAAAAAAAAGAAGAAAGATATCACAATTTTTCATCTTAAAATTTTAGTGTTTTTCGGCGGGAAAGTTTGCAATGTATTTGTATAGGCGTGTTTTCGTAATGATGAACACTGGTCGATTGATAAACAATCAAAGCGATTAACAATCGATCAAAAAAGGTTCCAGTTCCTGATATCAAAATTCTTTCGAAGACGAAGGTGGTATGGACCCCTGCATAAACGTATATACATGCAGCCACAGAAAATAGCCCAAACTTGAGATTTTTGAAAATGGCAAAGATCCATCTTCTTTCTTTCTTTTCAAGTCGTACTAGAAGCCTTCGTGGTGTAGTGGTTATGATACTCGCCTTATAAACCAGGGGTCGCAGGATCGATCTCGGGCCTCTACAGACTTTCGGATGAGTCTTTAAACCGAGGTCCCGTCTCCGTATGACCTTAGCTGTTGGTGAGACATCAAACTCAAACACTCACTCAAGTCGTACTAATTCACCCGCAGTCTTCACGCCTGGGTAAGAATGGTACATGTACAGCGAGGAAGGGAGTTTGGCGTATTTTGTTACGATGTTTTTTTTTTCATGAACTTGCTTGCTTGATTTGAGGTTTAACGTCCCCGTCAACACTGTAAAGGTCATTTTGGAGACGTTGGTTCCAGTTTTTGTGGGACTTTTACCCGACATTGAGATGAAATGACTTCTCAAGCCCTGTCGCCCAATGAAACCAATACGGTTTATTAACATGGACGGTCCGCCTCGCACCGCGGTTCCTGGACAGGCTTAGATCCTCTAAGCGGTTTACCATTACTAGTGTGTGGGTCGGATTCAGCTCTGCGTGGAAGCATTATGCAACCCATATATTTCTTCAAGCCCCTATGGGCGTTTTTTTCATGAATATAACAAATTCTTGTGACACGTTTTCTTTCTTCTCACGGTTTTAAACATAGATTGTGAGTGCCCATAAGAACCGCTTCATCGAGGCGTTCTAACTAGTACCCAAATCTATGTTTAGTTTTGTAAACTCCAGTAATTTTGTCTCTATTCAAATAGGAGTTAACAAGTTTGTAAATTACACAGATGTTTTCATATAATGAATTGACATTTCGAGCGATTTCATTAGTTGATATACCAGTTTTATACTTCGATTAATTCCATGAGCAAGAATCTGAGAACTATTTCACACAGCGACAGGCAGTAATATAACGTGACGACAAAGAGCACTTTTAGAACCCGCGCGTTACGCCATTGTAGGTATATGCAGGCGTCACACTGTCCCGAAAATGACACCAGGTGGCCATACGAATATTGAATTTTGAATTTCGCGCGAAGATCGCTCCGAACATGGTCAACAGCCAATCTCTAGCTCTAGCCGAAGCAAGTACGATGCATGCAGAAGGTCACACGATGGCATCCGAACCACACACGAAGGCAACACGAAGATGTGGTTTTTTTATTACGAAGTTTATCCGCAGGCCAAACGAAGGCCACACGACGGCTTCACGATGTCGTATTGAGAGTACGATGCGTTCGAACTAGGTCCCGAAGACGACACGTGACCTCCCGATGTTATAAAACCTTCGGCCGACCGTTTGGAATTCATTTGATGATCGGAGAGTACACAGTACATTTCAACTCTCTTAAATTTGATTCAACTTAAAACCAATTTAAAATGCCACCCAAAGAGAAGACCACTTTTTCAGAGAGACTGATCACTCACAAACTTAGCATAACGCCCCTTGGGCTTCATGCAGTTTGTGAATGATTTCCCGGAGTTTACACATCGATAATGCCACAAAAACGAAATCCATTTCTATATTGAACTTTCATCTTTCATCGTTCATTTTGTGATATCTAAAAAAGTACGCATACATTACTAATAGAAAGGAACTGATGTATTGTGCAATTATCACAAGGACGTAGAGCGTGACGCGAATAGCCTCCGTTTCATGACGTCAATCCTCAATTCTTTGACGTTAGACGTTGGAACGACATCTTCGCGCATCGATGTCGCAGGATCGATCCCGGGCTTCTCCAGACTTTCGGATGAGTCGTCTTTAAACCGATGTCCCATCTCCGTATGACCTTAGCTGTTGGTGGGACGTAAAGCTCAAACACTCACTCACTACCGGTAAAAAAGCTCCAAAGTCCGCCTCCATCGTACAGTAGTACCATACTCGTACTTATGTACTTTAACAGGACCGTAAGAATCAAATTTCTTACTTATACTATCAAACATTACTGGAAAGTACTTGACAAAAATAACACATCTTTTTTTTCTTCAACGTATCAACACTACAGAAAGCCCATGAGGGCAAGATAAAGGTAAGTCGATACAGTTGAGAGTCCGTTGGTCCGCTGTCAAGAGTGGATAAATTGGTCATCAAACTATAAATGATCCCTTGGAGAAATAGCATTACAAATACAAACTCGAGCAACAAAGTGCATTTTTTTTTTCATATCTCCGAAATGGCTACATTTCTAATGAAAATCCGTGATTTTTTTTTTCTTATTTATACTGCAAACATAGGTTATTGTGATCGTTAGAACTACTTCAAGTAGAACCGCCTCGTTGAGGCGATTCTATCGAGTACCCACAACCTATGTCTTGGAGCAGAAATAAGAAAAATTATGTATACCTCCGTAAACCCCAGTTTTCTCTATATAAGTGGGGTTTAGGGCAGGTGTTCATTTCACGAACTTGTTCTCGTGATGCGCTGTCAAAAGAGTGGGTAACGTGTGCCGTTTGGCGGCCGTAAAAAGTCTCTACGTACATCAACATAGTGGAATTATATTTTCTGGTCCTTTTGGATAATTGAGTTCATTAAGAATCATTTTGAAAATAAAGTTCTTCTTAAGCCACTGAGAAAGGGCGTGGCCGGTGTTGCACATTTAAATACTGGCCATGAACAGACTCAATAAAACCGAGTCTGCTATTTTCGTTTATTTTTAGTATTCTTTGCTTACAAAGAAGGATCCAACTATTCAACTCTTATTTATATAGGGAAACCTTTAAAAGTCTTCTTGTCTGAAACCAGAAAGCACAGGTCTTTATAGCCCCGCTTTGAAAAAGTGGGGGCTATATTGGATTTTGCTTGTCCGGAATTCCGTCTGTAATTTGTCCGGAATTCCGTCTGTCTGTCTGTCTGTAATATTTGATAGTGGGTACCTTGTTACCGCAACTCCTCTTACAGTTCTAGGTCAATCCTTTTGAAACTTTACAGGTGTTTTCATATAGGTCTGAAGATGTGCATATTCGTTTTTCATTATCCTTAAATAATTTTTTTCACTTTTTTCACCTTTTTTAACTTAGACTATTTTTGAGATCTACTAATGTTAAAATGTATAGGGAGTAGCTACCTTGTTACCGCAACTCCTCTTACAGTTCTAGGTCAATCCTCTTGAAACTTTACAGGTGTTTTCATATAGGTCTGAAGATATGCATATTCTTTTTTCATTATCCTTAAATAATTTTTTTCACTTATTTCACCTTTTTTAACTTAGACAATTTTTGAGATCTACTAATGTTAAAATGTATAGGGAGTAGCTACCTTGTTACCGCAACTTCTCTTACAGTTCTAGGTCAATCCTTTTGAAACTTTACAGGTGTTTTCATATAGGTCTGAAGATGTGCATATTCTTTTTTCATTATCCTTAAATATTTTTTTTTACTTATTTCACCTTTTTTAACTTAGACAATTTTTGAGATCTACTAATGTTAAAATGTATAGGGAGTAGCTACCTTGTTACCGCAACTCCTCTTACAGTTCTAGGTCAATCCTTTTGAAACTTTACAGGTGTTTGCATATAGGTCTGAAGATATGCATATTCTTTTTTCATTATCCTTAAATAATTTTTTTCACTTATTTCACTTTTTTAACTTAGACAATTTTTGAGATCTACTAATGTTAAAATGTATAGGGAGTAGCTACCTTGTTACCGCAACTACTCTTACAGTTCTAGGTCAATTCTTTTGAAACTTTACAGGTGTTTTCATATAGGTCTGAAGATGTGCATATTCTTTTTTCATTATCCTTAAATAATTTGTTTCACTTATTTCACCTTTTTTAACTTAGACAATTTTTGAGATCTACTAATGTTAAAATGTATAGGGAGTAGTTACCTTGTGACCACAACTCCTCTTACAGTTCTAGGTCAATCCTTTTGAAACTTTACAGGTGTTTTCATATAGGTCTGAAGATGTGCATATTCTTTTTTCATAATCCTTAAATAATTTTTTTCACTTATTTCACCTTTTTTAACATAGACAATTTTTGAGATCTACTAATGTTAAAATGTATAGGGAGTTGCTACCTTGTTACCACAACTCCTCTTACAGTTCTAGGTCAATCCTTTTGAAACTTTACAGTTGTTTTCATATAGGTCTGAAGATGTGCATATTCTTTTTTCATTATCCTTGAATAATTTTTTTCACTTATTTCACCTTTTTTAACTTAGACAATTTTTGAGATATACTAATGTTAAAATGTATAGGGAGTTGCTACCTTGTGATCGCAACTCCTCTTACAGTTCTAGTCAATCCTTTTGAAATTTAACAGGTGTTTTCATATAGGTCTGAAGATGTGCATGTGCTTTTTTCATTATCCAAACAAAACCTATTTTTTAACTTAAATTGTTTTTCAGATCTAATAACGCGAAAAGTCTATAAGGCGTAGGTGCCTTGTTAGGGATTTAACCCTCTCACAAGTCTTTACCTTTAATTCATGCGTCTTTCTCCTCTGACAGGGCTATAGCGGGGCTATAGTCAGATTCTCTGACAGTTCTAGTTGATATTTGGTATGACGCCTCATATAGAGGACCTCTCTCAAGATTATTCAAATTATAGCCCTGAGGCCAGCAAGGGGCGCACTGGTTTTACATTGGCTTATATAGGGAAAATCTTTAAAAATCTTCTTATCTGAAACCAGAAGACCCATGTCTTTGATAATTGATATGAAACTTCATGTAGAGGACCTCTACCCAGGTTGCTCAAATTATAGACCTGGGGCCAAAACCGGTCCCGCCCCGCGTCCCACTGGTTTTACATAGGCTTACTGGTCATGACAGACTCAATATAACCGAGCCTGCTATTTTCGTTTATTTGGTGTATTCTTCTAACTATTCAGAACGTATTTATCCAGGGAAAACCTTTAAAAAATCTTCTTGACTGTGAACAGAAGGCCCAGCCCTTTACTATTTGGTTTCATCTAGAAGACCTCTACCAAGATTGTTCAAATTGTAGCCCTTGGGCCAAAACCGGCCCCGCCTCGTTGCCCACTGGTTTTACATAGGCTTATACAGGGAAAGCCTTTAAAAATCTTCTTGTCTGAAACCTCAAGGCCCAGATCTTTGATATTTAGTACACAGTTGCATCTAATGGCCCTCTACCAAGATTGTTCAAATGATAGTCCTGGAACCCCAAATGACCCCGTCCTTGGGCCCACTGGTTTTACATAGGCAAATATTGGGAAAACCTTTAAAAATCTTATTGTCTGAAACCAAAAGGCCCAGATATTTGATATTTGGTACACAGCTGTATCTAGTGGAACTCTACCAAGACTGTTCGAATTATTGCAATGGGGCCATAAATGACCCCGCCCCGGGCCTAATGATTGTACATAGGCTTATATAGGGGATAGCTTTAAAGTATTCTTGTCTGAAACCACAAGGCCTAGATCTTTGAAACTTGGTACACAGCTTCATCTAGTGTACCTCTACAAAGAATGTTCGAATTATAGCCCTGTGGCCAAAACTGGCACCGCCTTGAGGCTCACTGGTTTAGGTTTATATAGGGAAAACATTTAAAAACTTCTTGTCTGAATCTAGCACGCCCAGATCTTTCATATTTAGTATGAAACTTCATAAAGCTTGTTCAAATTTTAGCCCTGGGGCTAAAATAGCCCCGCCCTGGGGCGCGCTGGTTTTACATAGGAAAAAATTATTCGTCTAGTGGACCTTTGCCAAGTTTGTTCAAATTATAGCCCAAAATTGCCCTGCCTCGGGGCCCATATGATTTCCCTAGACTTAAACAGGGAAAACCTTTAAAAAATCTTCGTCTGAAACCAGAAGGTCCAGGTTATTGATATTTGGTATAAAGATTCATCTAGTGGCTTCAAGTGGACCTTTCAACATGCATAGTCTTATGTAGAGATATCTTAGTCTTCTGTGGTGTATTCCTTGCTTCCAAAGGATAACCCTTTTATAGAACATATTTAACTTCACTACAGCTGGTGTGAGGGAATGTGAGGCAGCGGTAAAACGTCTCCCTGCCCTACATCATAGTGTAGATTATATTTTCTTGTCCTTTGGGATCATTGATTCCATTCTGGAATTTTGAAAATATCTGAGGGTCACTGATGAGGCCTAATTTGCCGAAACTAGCTAGTCTGGCCCAGAAAACATGTAGACTCCATATTTTTCACTTCTGTGGTGTATTCCTTGCTTCCAAAGGATAACCCTTTTATAGAATATATTTAACTTCACTACAGCCGGTGTGTGGGTATGTGTGGCGGCGGTAAAACGTCTCCCTGCCCTACTTCATATATAGTGTAGATTATATTTTCTTGTCTTTTGGGATCATTGATTCCATGGTGGAATTTTAAAAATATCTGAGGGTCACTGATAAGGCCTTATTGGCCGCAACTAGCTAGTCTGGCCCAGAAAACATGTACACTCCATATTTTTCACTTCTGTGGTGTATTCCTTGCTTCCAAAGGGTAACCCTTTTCTAGAACATCTAGACTTTTATACTAGAGACAATGGCACTCAGGTGAGCGAATTAGAGACCTCTGGGCCCTATTTCATCTGGTCCTAGACGAAAGTTACTTTATTAAATTAGGTGTTGTTACATTTGGCGTTGACTGCAACGCCTAATGTAACAACGCCAAATGTAATGTTTTCAGAGAACATTTCATAGAATCGTGAGTAATAGAGTTGCGTTTATCGTGAGTAATAGAGTTGCGTTTTATCTTTCAAGAAGCACAACCCCCACCCCAAGTACCCACACCACCTTCGACCCCGGTCACCACACCACCTTCGACCCCAAGATATATGGTTACTGTATAATTTTAACTTTTTAATTTTAGTTTATGTAATGCTTTCAGAATATTTAATAGCATCTTGAGTAATAGAGTAATTGCGTTTTATCTTTCAAGAAGCACAGCCCACACCCGAAGTACCCACACCACCTTCGACCCCGGTCACCACACAAACTACGACCCCAAGATATATGGATACTTTATCATTTTAACTTTCTAATTTGATATTTCATCTTGTCCGAGACGAAAGTCAGTTTATTACATTAAGCGTTGTTACATTTGGCGTTGACTGCAACGCCTAATGTAATAACGGCTAATGTAATACACTCAGAACACATCATAAAATCTTGAGTAATATCATTAATTAAAATAGAGTTGCGATGCTATCTTTTGGCGAAGCACAGCCTCCACCCCCACCCAAAGTATCTACTCACATTCGACCCCAGTACACACAACACCTTCATCCCAAAGATATAGGGATACTTTAAAAATTTAACTTTTTCAATTGAGATTTCACTTTGTACAAGTCGAAACTTATTACACCTAATGTAACAACGTCTTATGTTACACACTCGAGCATTTCATAGAATCTTGAGTAATATCACTAATTAGAATAGAGTTGCGTTGGTATCTTTAAAGAAGCACAAACCCCACCCCCAGCCCCAAGTACACACCACCTTCGACCTCAGTATCCACACCACCTTCGACCCAAATATATATGGATACTTTATAATTTGATTTTGTTTTCATTTGAGATTTCATCTTGTCCTAGACGAAAGTCAATTTATTACATTAGGTGTTGTTACATTTGGCATTGACTGCAACGGCTAATGTAACACACTCAGAAAAAAAAACATAGAATCTGGAGTAATATCATTAATTAGAATAGAGTTGCGTCGATATCTTGCAAGAAGCACAGCTCCCAACCCAAGTACCCACACCACCATCGAACCGGTATCCACACCACTTTCGATCCCAAGATATGTGGATAGTTTAAAATTTTAACTTTTTCAGTTGAGATTTTATCTTGTCCTAGACAAAGGTTACTTTATTACATTAGGCGTTGTTACATTTGGCATTGACTGCAACGCCTATTGTAACAACGCTTAATGTAATACACTCAGAACATTTAATAGAATCTTGAGCAATATCATTACTTAGAATACAGTTGTGTTCGTATCTTTTAAGAAGAACAGCCCCCACCCGACCCCAGTACTCACACCACCTTCGACCCTCAGATATATGGATACTTTATAATTTTAGCTTTTTCATTTGACATTACATCTTGTCCTAGACGAAAGTTACTCTATTACGTTGTTACATTTTGCGTTGACTGCAATGCATATCACAACGCCTTATGTTATACACTCAGAACATTTCATAGAATCTTGAGTTATATCATTAATTAGAAAACATTAGAATACAGTTGCTTTGGTATCTTTCAAGAAGCACAGCCCCCCCCCCCCCCAAAAGTACCCTCATCACCTTCGAATCTAGTGCCAACACCAACTTCGACCCCCAGATATATGGATGCTATGCAGTTTTAGCCTTTTTTCATTTGACTTTTCATCTCGTCCTAGACGAAAGTTTCTTTATTACATCATGCGTTGTTACATTTGGCGTTGACTACAACACCTAATGTAATTACGTTTGGCGTTGCATTACATTTGAGGTTGCCACACGGACTGACCCTTAAATGTTTTCTTTGTGCGGTTTGCCTTGAGGTGTTATTTCAACTCAATGTCGGGTAAAAGTCCCACAAAATCAGAAGCATCGTCTCTAAAATGAACTGAATAGTTTTGACGGGGATGTCATCACAAAGAAATATCTTCAAAGAGAATATCTTCAAAGTTTCCTGGTAAAGTTGTAAGAATCAAATCCAAACTGTTCTTATCAGGAGTAGGGAAGTTAACACTTTGTTCTAAGCCATGATCATTCATAATTTCAACCAACACTTTTCCTTCGGACGGACTCAGCATCGTGCCTTGTTTGCTGAGCCTGTCGGGCCAAACAATGACTCTGAAGTTGAAGTCACTTAGAAAATGTACTGCGGGAAGGTTTTACCCTTATTTTGACACTTAATTCGATCTAGCTGATCTGTAAATAACTGAACGTTTTCGATTTGGTGGCAGATACCAACTTACTTTAAAGTGAGAAGTTTTGTCAGCAAAAACCTAAACCCCAACAAATTCTGAGTCATTTTCGAGTTTCATGGATGGCATACGAGATATGTCTCTAAAATGAACGAGCAATATACCCCGCCGCCATGAGCGTTTCTATCTTTTCTGTAGACACTGTACACACAAGATTCATGGAAAAGCTCCGAAGTCATAATTGAACTGTCAATCTTTGTTTCCTGAAGAGCCAAAATATGTGGTTGGTGAGGTTCAAGGAAAGCTAAAAGTTCAAGTATTTTTCCTCTTACAGCATTGATGTTCATGCTACAAAGTTTCAAAACATTTTACAAAATTCGGTTTTCTTGTGTCAATATTCGGAGATTTAACTCCCTTGGTTCAATTTTTTTCTCTTTTCCAGTTCTATAGGTTCGTTGAAAAACGAGTCAGAAAAATTAAAAACCTCGCACTTCACACATATCCATGACATTTGGAATTTACCAATTTGCCATACTCAGCATCTGAGAGGAATGCACAGTCTGTGTGAATCCACATTTCACACTGACGTTCCAGACCCCTACTGCAAGAAATGGCATTATAAAGAATCGTTCTTCCGAGGAACCATTAGAGATTAGAATGCCCCTCCCGATTCGATCATACCCACTGCTGAAGGTGAGAGGATAGTGTAGATAAGTTTATCCCTTTGGTGAGAACAATGGACTTACTTCCGATACCACAGGTCCTGGTGTATGAATGTCATTTGATGTGTACACACCGGTAATAAGTCTTGATTCTGCTTCTGAAACAAAAACTCAAGACTTTTTATAAATTGAGACTAGCATCTGAAGACTAGAGCTACACATATACGGATAAGAAGAAACATGATATTGCAAAATGTTATATCAAAATAAGACAAAGCATTCCGTTTATTTGTTCTTGTGTAATTTGCACTAACACAAAAGTGGCACAGTTATATAGCATTGTCTGATGCCACACGCGATGTCGTTATCAAACATGGTTATTTCTGACCTAAATACCACCCAGAATAATTATGAAACCAATCTCCTTTGATTCATTGTTCAAAATATAACCCACTTTGTTGTAGTGTGACAAGCAAGGGATAATAATTGAGCCCCGCCAAGCGAATTTGTGTCTTCGAGCATTCCGTCATGACAAATTTTAACTGCGCATGCCGAGCCATTCAGAGGGGCCAGGGATATGGCTTTCTGTCTGAAGGTCCCTCTTGATTCACTGCTTGTATGAGCGAGCAGCGAAGGTTCTGGAGAGACTGCGCGGATGCGCAGGCTCGCCTGAACCTTCGCTGCTCGCATAGGCGATAAGTACCAAAATCGCTTGACGGGGCCCAATTGATGTTTGTAAACAAAGACAGTCGCGCGCCGGTTTTCGGCGTATACATGAGGGCGAACGAGGACGACACATAATGACACGCGCCAGATACTATTCCATTGTGATGTCAAACTTGACAAACCATGCAGACCAAAACAGACACCAATGCAAGCAGTGTAAATCCAGATAAAATAGTTCATGATGAGGCATCGAATTGGGATTCTAACTGCTTTGTATCATGTTTCTTATTTTTACTTAAATACGTTACTAGAATGGACACACCCAAGTCAAAAACCGAACAACTGCTTTCAGAAACTCAGGATTAAAGGGTTATGAAGCGTGTTTTCGAATACTACAGCCAGACAGACGTACTTGTGAAAATGCAACTCATATATGAGATAATATAGATAACATAGTTATTCCAGCCAAATTGTCGTTGTCATTTGCATTCCACAATGCCATGCGTCATATGCCAAGGGAATCAACTGCTTTATACTGGCAAGGGGAACCAATCAGAACCCTCCTTTGAATTGGTTTTCGTGCTGTATTACGTTTGAATAAGAAGCTGCTAGAATATCAAAATACTGTAGATGGTTCCCGCTTTCCAATAAATAAATATCTTTAGAATTCACTTAAAGCATCACGTGAACAAGTCCGTGAAATAAAGACCCCCCTTCACTCCACTTTATTTAGAGAAAATTGGGATTTACGGGGGCAAACATTATTTTCCTTATTTCTGCTCCAATACATAGGTTGTGGGTACTCGTTAGAACCGCCTCGATGAGGCGGTTCTAACGAGCACCCAAAACCTATGTTTGGAGCAGACATAAGGAAAATATCACACATTTTCATCAGAAAAAATACCTTTTTTGAGGTTTGAAAAATGCACCATATCACACGGATGTGTTATCGTAATGGCGAGCTAGTGCAACATCCCCGACATCGTTGGTGTCGGCGTGGGCCTTGGAACCGGCGTCCACATTTATGTTAAAGTTTTCTAAGAGCTCATATTTTCCATACCATATGATGGACTTTGTTCATGTAGATATAGGCACAAGGTTTTATTTAGTGATACACAAACTCGTGTCAATAACTTGCAGGTCCAGGTCATGGACTTAAAAATGTTAAGTTATTTTTTTCATGTTAAAGCTTTTATCTCCTCATATTTTCCAAACCAAATGATGAATTTGGTTCATAAATGATATGGTGATAGATATATATAGGTGCAAAGTTTTATTTTGCAATACACTCGGCCATGCCTATCACCGCAAGGTCAAGGTAACACACTTAGATATTTTAATGTTACACAATTTAAGAGCTTAAACATTAAACCATCTAAGTGTGTGACATTGACCTTGGTATTTGGTATTTCATTTAAAATGAAATTTCAGCTTTTTAGTCGACGCCTCTACCAACCATTTTTTCTGCAGTGGTCAATGACTGCGTGTATTCAAATAGCAAATGTTATGTTGGTCCATAAGACATAGGTCCAAAGTTTTATTCAGCAATGCCCCGCCCACGCCCATGACCTCAAGGACAAGGTCACGGACTAAAAATACGTTAAAGTTTTTAGAGCTTATATTACTATACGATGGATTTGGTTCATATTTGCTATGATGAAGGTTATACGGAAATACCCCCACCAGTGGCTATGGCCTCAAAATACTTTCCCTGGCCAGCTATCCTGTCCCATGCTGTCTAATGACAGCTCTCACTGAAAGTTGATTTGTGAAATTAGTTTTCTATGTTAACAGAATTCTACGTCCGGTTCTGGAACCCAGCCACCTTTCCTCTGATTCGTTCGCTTCACAAAATAAAACAAGAGGGCCATGATGGCCCTGGATCGCTCACCTGATCCATAGAGTAACAAGTGGGCCCCGGGTAGGGCCATTATTGACCCCAGGGTTATAATGTGCATAATGTTGAGGGAGATCTAAAAAGGTGAAGCTTCATACCAAATATCAACAAAGGCTATAATTTGAACAATCTTGGCAAACGTCTACTAGATGAAGCTACATACCAAACATCAAAGACCTGGGCCTTGCTGTTTCAGAGAATAAGATTTTCAAAGATTAACTCTATATAAGTCTATGTAAAACCAAAGGGTCCCGGGGCGTGGTCATTTGTTACCCGAGGGCTATAATTTGAACAATCTTGGTAGAGGTCCACTAGATGAAGCTCCATACCAAATATCAAAGACCATGGCCTTGCAGTTTCAGAAAAGATGATTTTTTAAGATTTCCCTACATAAGTCTATGTAAAACCAAAGGGTCTCGGGCGGGGCCATTTTTGGCCCCAGCACTATAATTTGAACAATCTTGATAGAGGTTCACTAGATGAATTTTCACACCAAATATCAAAGACCTAGGCCTTGTGGTTTCAGAGAAGAAGATTTTAAAGATTTTCCCTATATATGCCTATGTAAAACCAAAGGGCCCCGGGGCGGCGCATTTTTGACCCAGCACTAGGTAGGGGTCCACTAGTTGAAACTTCATACCAAATAGCAAAGACCTGGGCCTTGTGGTTTCAGAGAAGAGGATTTTTAAAGATTTTCCCTATATAAGTAAATGTAAAACAAAAGGGTCACGTGGTTGGGGCATTGTTGCTCTCAGGGCTATAATTTGAACAATCTTGGTAGAGGTCCACTAGCTGAAGCTTCATAACAAATATCAAAAACCTAAGCCTTGTGGTTTCAGAGAAGAAGACTTTTCAAGATTTTCGCTATATTAGTCTATGTAAAACCAAAGGGCACTGGAGCGGGAGCATTTTTGGCCACAGGGCTATAATTTGAACAATTTTGGTAGAGGTCCATTAGCTGAAGCTTCATAACAAATATCAAAGACCTAAGCCTTGTGGTTTCTGAGAAGAAGATTTTTAAAGATTTTCCCTAGTATAAGTCTATGTAAAACCAAAGGGCCACATGGCGGGGGCATTTTTGGTCTCAGGGCTATAATTTGAACAATCTTGGTAGAGGTCCACTAGCTGAAGCTTCATAACAAATATCAAAGACCTAAGCCTTGTGGTTTCAGAGAAGAAGATTTATCGAGATTTTCCCTATATAAGTCTATGTAAAACAAAAGAGCCCCGGAGCGGGGGCATTTTTGAACCTAGGGCTATAATTTGAACAATCTTGGTAGAGGTCCACAGGATGAAGCTTCATACCAAACATCAAAGACCTGGGCCTTGTGGTTGCAGAGAAAAAGATTTTTAAAGATTTTCCATATATAAGCCTATGTAAAACCAAAGGGCCCCGGGGCGGGGGCATTTTTGTCCCCAGCACTATAATTTGAACACTCTTGGTAGGGTTCCACTAGATGAAGCTTCATACCAAATAGCAAAGACCTGGGCCTTGCAGTTTCAGAGAATGTGTGTGTGTGAATTCGGGTTTAACGTCGCTTTCAACAATTTTTCAGTCATATCACGACGGTGTCTGGTTGCGACAGGGAGCTCAATGCAGTTTCAGAGAAGATTTTTAAAGATTTTCCCTATATAAGCCCATGTGAAACAAAAGGGCCCCGGGACGGGGGCATTTTTGGCCCCAGCACTATTAGTTGAACAATCTTGGTAGGGGTCCACTAGATGAAGCTTCATACCAAATATCAAAGACCTGGGCCCTGCTGTTTCAGAGAAGAAGATTTTTAAAGATTTTCCCTATATAAGCCCATGATAAACCAAAGGACCCTGGGGCGGGGGCATTTTTGGCCCCAGCACTATAATTTGAACAATCTTTTTTTTTTTTTGTTTTTTTTTTTTTTTGTTATTCAACTTTTAATTCTGAAATATCATATTACAAAATAACACAACAATTCAAATTACAGTAAGATTCCTCAAAACATACGAGTTAGTATTCATTACCAAACACATCACGAAAACACGCCTATTCAAGGATTTTGAAAGTTTTGTCCCCCAAAAAATGAAAAATCCCTCATAAAAATTCCGGTATTCCCTATATTCCTGCACCAGACACAGGTGATGGGTACTCGTTAGCACATCCTTTGTAAGATCGCCAAAAGAGCACCCAAAATCCATGCCCCGAGCAACAATTAGAACAATTTTGTTTTCCCAGTTAACCCAGTTTTACCAAATAATAGTGGAGTTTGAAGGGGTCAAGATTATATAGGCATTTTTTCGTGCTGAGAAACATTTCATTGTTGTCATGTCATACATTTGTATAGAGTATTATTACGTTATATGATAGAACAGAAAAAGGAAGTGAATGAAAATCATAATAATAATAATAATAATAATAATAATAATAATAATAATAATAATAAAGATATACAATACATACAATTAGGTACTACTATATAAATAAGAAAGTCAAAATAGTAAAAAAAAAAAGAAAAAAATTGAAAGAAAGCAGAGAACCAGATAATGTAATAAAGAGTACATAAAATTTGATAAATATATGCTTAAAAAAGAAAGAAAGAAAAAAAAAAGACAAGAGAAGGGCTCTGCTGTATTCTGTTTTGAAAGAGTGTTTCAATCTTAAACGTTCAACAGATTAACGAGATTATCCCATTTTTGTGAGAACTGGGTCATTTTATCCTTTAAGAAATATATCTCTTTTTCTATTTCTAATCTATATTTAAGAAATGATCTAAAATATGTAATAGACGGAATTTGGTTTTGATATTTATTTTTAAAAATGAAATATTTTGCATTTAAAATAATGAAATTTTGCACTTGATTTTCATCTTTATTAATTTGCTCAGTAATACCAAAACAAACCTTTTTTAACGTTAATGGGAGGTCGATATTACAATATTTCAAAAAGTTTGAGAGTTCTCTCCAGAAGTGCTGAACATGCATGCATTCCCAAAATAAGTGATTAACTGTTTCAATTTCCATTACACAGAAGTCACATAAAGCTGAGATTCCAATATTGCATTTTAATAGAAACTTATTCGTTGGTATTATTCTCAGTAGAGATTTGTATTGAAAATTTTGTAGTCTAGAGTCGGTTGTAGTTTTTAATGAACAAGTGTATATACTTTTCCAATTTAAATTATGGTCTATAAACATTGTATTCCACTTTATTTCTGAACGATTTACAAGATTAGTTTCCCTGGTCCGAATATAATTATATTTGTGTTTATTTGTTTGCTTTGATTGTAACAATTGTTTTATAAGTGACATATCTGCCGGAATATCAGCGGTTTCATTCCTTATTTTTTGTTTCCAAACAAGCGGTATACTAGTTATTAAGCTAACATATTTTAAGTAATCTCCGTTTGATAAGTCATATGTTGTTTTCAACTCCGTAAATGAATAAAATCGTTTTTCTGTTTCATTAAATATATCTTTAACGTTTTTTATTCCTTTCTGGTACCAACTTGCGTAGAAAATTGTATGATTTCCAGCTTTTATATTGCTGTTGTTCCATATTATTTCATTTTTATAATGTAGTGCAATGTTCTTATAGTTATATTTACACCATGTAGTGAGTACATCTTTAAAGAAACTGTTTTTCGGCATTATGTTTTCTATATCTTTTGCAGAGTAGTTACTTTCAAAAAATAATTTGCCCCCATAAGGTTTCAGTTCGGACATATAGATATGTTTATACAATTTATTATTATCGTTATCTAACATTCGCTTTAACCAGCTTATTTTTAGAGACATTATAAATGTCCTCAGATCGATCATTTTGAGACCACCCTTTTCGTAATCTTTTGTTAATATTTCTCTTTTTATCTTTTCTGGTTTACCATCCCAAATAAAATTAAACATTATTTTTTCAATATGTTTGACTATATCTTCTGAAGGCGTTGGTAAAGATGAAAGTGCATATATGAGTTTAGGGAGTGCATAATTCTTAATTACATTTATCTTTCCCATCAGAGTCAGTTTCCTGTGCTGCCATCGTTGTAAACATTTCTTAAAGTCGTTAATTTTAGGTTCCAAATTTAGAGTAAAAATATTTTCTTTAATTGTTGTAAATGTCTTTCCTAAAGCATCTGATTTAGTGGAACTCCATTGAAATTTTCTATGTTTTAAATATATCGATTCATTTTTTGTCATACTGCCGATTCTTAAAACCTGACATTTTTTTTGCATTTAAGGTTAAACCCGATACGTAACTGAAATTATCTAATACACTTATTAATGTTTCGAATGATTTTGGGGACCCGTCTAAGATAAACGACGCATCGTCGGCGAACAAAGACTTTTTAAATTCAGTCTTACAAAGAAAGATGCCTTTAATGTCTTCTGTAGAAGTGATCATATGTGAAAGAAGTTCAATGGAAATAATAAATAAATGCGGTGAAAGTGGGCATCCTTGACGAACCCCGCGTTGAATTGGAAAGAAATCAGACAGGTGTCCATTATTTGACACACAACTTTTTGCATCTTTATAGAAAAGTTTTATCCATGTTAACAAATTATCACCAAAATTAAAGTGTTCTAGGCATTTTAACATATACTGATAATCGAGGCTGTCAAAAGCTTTTTCGAAATCAGAGAAAAAAATCATTCCTGGTGTATTTTCTTCTGCAGATTTTTCTATGATTTCGAAAAGAAGCCTAATGTTTTCTCCTATGTATCTTCCTTTAATGAAACCTGTTTGAGATTCATTTATTATCCGTATCAAAACACTCTTTATTCGATTTGCTATCACTTTAGTCGTTATCTTGTAATCAACATTTAGTAAGCTTATTGGGCGCCAGTTGGTTAGATTTGTAGTATCTTTGTTTGATTTCGGAATAAGTGTTATAATGCTTTGTTTCTGTAGTTCTGTAAGTTGACCGTTTTCATACGAAAAATTTATTGAGTTAATGTAAAATTTTTTGATATTATTCCAAAATATCTTATAAAATTCTACCGTTAAGCCATCAGAACCGGGACTCTTTTGATTTTTCATGTCCTTAAGCGCTTTAGTGCATTCTTCTTCTGATAGTAGACCTTCACACTGATTACTTTCAATCTCACTAAGTTTAGTTATGTTGTCAGAAAAAAAGTTGTATATTGAATTTTGCGTATTTCGTTTTGCATATAAATTTCTGTAGAAATTTTCTGTTTCCTTTAGAATTTCTTTTTGATCCGTAATAATTTTATCGTTTTTGTTAAGCTGTGAGATGAGTTTTGTTTCCGAGCGTTTCTTTTCTAAATTAGCAAAGTACGAACTATTTTTTTCACCTTTTTCTATTATATTTGCTTTTGATCTTAATATAAAACCGTTTATGTTTGTATCTGTTATATGTTCCAATTCTTGTTGTTTCTGTTTTAAGTTCTCGTTAATTGTTTCTGTTTCTCTTGCATTATCTGTTTCTCCAAGGTCTTTTTTGAGTTTATCAATGTCGCCCTTGAGTTTGATTTCGGCTTCACTTAAATCTTTCTTTTTCTTTGTAGTATATTTAATTGTTTCGTTTCTGATGGTTCCCTTAATTAATTCCCATAGTGTATTAGGGTTTGCATCCTTATTAATTTCTGCTATTTCTTTCACTTTATTTTTAATTATATCTTGATAATTGGTTTCTATGAGTATACTATTATTTAACTTAAAGTAACCTGGACCCCTATCACCCTTTGTTATGTCAATTTGAAGTGATACTATACTATGATCAGATTTATAACTTATTTTATGTTCGCAAGACACTACAACATTCAAGAGGTTATTTGAAATCAGGAAATAATCCAGTCTGCTAAAGATAGGAGGCATATTGGACGAATGCCATGTATATTGTCTCAGCTCTGGATGTTTTTCTCGCCAGATATCTATTAATTCGAACTGTTCAATTAGTGATGTAAGTTTTTGTCTACAAAGTTTATGTGTGTCTTGCCTACCATTTTTCTTATCCATTTTAATGTCCAATACTGTGTTAAAATCGCCACCAATAATAAAAGTTTTCTCATAATTGTCAAATAAATATCGTTCTAGTTTTGTAAAGTAAGAGTTATCATCATTGTTAGGTCCATACAGATTGATGAGTGTTATATCCCTTTCGTTTATGCTAAGTTCAAGCGATTGTATTCTTCCACTTATTATTTCAGTGTATTTCAAAACCTTATATGATATGTTCGGGTTTATTAGAATACCAATTCCTTCGCTATTCGTGCTTGTTCCGCTAAAAAATGCGTTATGTCCCCATTGTTGTTTCCAAAAGTCATGAATACCATCCCCGGAATGCGTTTCTTGTAAGAAAATTATGGAGTATTTATTTTGTTTTAACCACGCGAACATTTGCTCTCGTTTTAATTTATTTCCCAGTCCCCTAACATTAAATGAGCATATAGATAAAGTCATCCGTTATCCATGAGTTGACATGAAACACCCTTACAAAGCACAAGGACAGCAGAGATATCGGCATAAGCACATAAAACAAAATACATTCTTAGTAGTATAAGAGGGTGCGAGAAGTTTAAGGGCTATCTCATAGCAGATTATAATATACAGGTATATTTTTCAAGTGAAAATTCTGTGGTCCATATAACATACATAATTCGTGTCGATCAACACACGGCGTTTCGGCCGACCACAACAAAATTCATTACCCAGAAACGTGTACTTGCCGGTGGCGACACCACCCACAGACCGATATACAAAGTGGACAATGCACGGCGCTCACCTCCAACAGGCACGTACACACAGTAGGAAGCTAACAGTTAAGGTTGACCCCAACGCCGTGTGTCTTCAGACTCACAACAGCATACAGATCACCGGCTGTTTTATATGGCAAGTAGAGACAGGCATTATAATTGTGTATGAGCATTATAGTGTGTGTGTGTGTGTGTGTGTGTGTGTGTGTGTGTGTGTGTCATCTAAACGCTTTTGTAATTTTATATGGCAGTTCACCCGCCATATTACTCTATAATTTTGTAAATAGTAGCATTGTTCCTCAAGCGATTTAGTACTTTAACCAAAAATATTATTTGTTCAAAATGCAATATAATATGTTCACCAATAATGTTAATATTATTGGCCAACCACAGTCCCAAAATATTAATTTAATTTCACCGTGTGGATAACTGTAGCTATTGTAACGAGCAATTTAAGAATCACTGTGAAATCCAATTTGCAATATAGCATATACAGCTCTGCTATATAGGTAGTATTTGTTAGACATGTATAAAATTTCGGTGGGTTTTCAAGCTGGTATATGATGCCGTTCAATTCAGCTTTACGCAAACATATAAGGGCTTTTGCGATCTACGAGTTTGTTGCTATTCACCAAAGTGCTCGAACAATCTTGGTAGGGGTCCACTAGATGAAGCTACATACCAAATATTTAAGACCTGGGCCATGCGGTTTCAGAGAAGAAGATTTTTGAAGATTTTCCCTATATAAGCCCATGTAAAACCAAAGGGCCCCAGTGCGGGGACATTTTTGACCCCAGCACTATAATTTGAACAATCTTGGTAGGGGTCCACTAGATGAAGCTTCATACTAAATATCAAAGTCCTGGGCCATGCGGTTTCAGAGAAGAAGATATTTTAAGTTTTCGGTGAAAAAAATCTATTTTTGGCTCCTGTGACCTATATGTGCAATGGACCGGAACCATTTGAACAACTTTGAAAGGGGACCACCTAAAGATCATTCCTGTGAAGTTTGGTCAAATTCGATCAGTGGTTTAGGAGGAGATGTCGTTTAAATAAATTGTTTACGCACGGACGGACGCACGCACGGACACACGACGGACGACGGACGAAAAGTGATCCCAAAAGCTCACCTCGTCACTACGTGACAGGTGAGCTAAAACAACAACAACAATAAACACACACACACACACAAACACCCACAAAAACAAACCAAAAACAACAACAAAAAACAAAACAAAAAAATTAATGTATGAAGCATCGATGAAACGGATACCTGTAAAATCCGCGCTCGTCATGCTCGAATGTTTTTGGTTTGAATGGAAATAGGTTCAGTTTGTAGTCATATAAGTCAGCCTGTACACAACGTTTAGCTTTGAATTCATCACGAAAACACGCCCATATAATTTTTACCCCCTTGAACCCCACTTTTATACAGTAAAACAGGGGTTTCCAGGGTAAACCTTATTTTTCTTATTTCTGCTCTAAAGTATAGATTGTTGGTACTCGTTAGAACCGCCTCGATGAGGCGGTTCTAACGAGTACCCACAATCTATATTTTGAGCAGAAATAAGAAAATATCACAGGTGTTCATCTTAATGTTCTTGTTTTATCGGCAGAAAAGTTTACAATGTATTTGTATAGGCGTGTTTTCGTAATGTGATGCAAACTGCCTTTAATTAGTTGTGTCTGGACAGTATGTTAATTACCTTTATGTACGAGGGATGTTCGAAAAGAATTATTGCTTATTGTCCTCTAGCTCGATATCCACGCGGGGCACCATCAAAACCAATACATACTGGTATAGGTCTATTAAATATACACAATGGTGTATAGATGTACATGTTAGACTTAGTGTAAGACATGAAATTTGCCATTTGAATACACGCAATCATTGACTACTGCAGTAAAAAAGGTTGGTAGAAGCGTCGACTAAAAAGTTGAAATACGGGCTTACGTCAAAGCTTGCACAAAACTTGGTTGTTCTTTGAAGTAGCTGATGACTGAAATTTCTACTGCTTTTGGACCTTCTTGTGTGTCTTATGACACAGTTCGGTGGTGGAGGAAAAAAGAAATTTGAGTCTGGTGTAGAGTCCATCAAAATAGCACCGAAATCAGGTAGGCCAAAATCTGTATCTTGTAAAGAAATCGTTTCCAAACTAAAGGAAATCATTGAAGGGGATGCAAGATTTACAGTTCGGGAAATTGTACGAAAGATAGGCATACCACCATCAACGGTTCACCTTATTTTGAAGAAGCATTTGAAAGTCAGAAAGATTTCTGCTAGATGGATGCCACATCTGTTGACTGACGAGCAAAAGAGGCAACGGGTTCAAGTGGCCAAAAAGCTGCATCAAATGTTTCCAAAATATGACAAAAAACAGTTTGCCAATGTTGTCACAGGTGATGAAACCTAGGTCCATTATTTTGAGCCCGTCAGAAAGGTTAGCAATAAGATCTGGACCACTAAACACAGCCGACGCACAATAATTGCCAAAAGTTCTTTGAGAACAAAGACGGTTTTGTATGCAATCTTCTTATCTGGTGAAGGAGTCGCAATTAAAGTGCCGGTGAAAAAGGACAAAAGCTTCACCTGAAAGTACCACAAAGACGTGGTACTGAAGAAACTGAAAAAGTATTATCAGAAACGACGCCCTGCTAGTGGTTTTAAACATGTCCGTCTTCTACATGACAATGCAACCACTCATACCTCCGCAATAGTTACGGCTTTTTTGAAGAAAGAAAAAGAAACCTCACCCCCGTTTTCCCCAGACCTTGCCCCATGTGATTTCTTTTTGCTTCCGAAATTGAAATCATTCCTTGCTGGGCGGAAATACCAGTCCCCGACAGGCACTTGGATCTACCATTCATTAGTACCTTATTGCTGTGCCCAAGACGCCTTCAAGAAGTGGATACATCGGCTGAAACTTTGCATTCCTAGCCACGGGGAGTACTTCGAGGGCAGGAAATGAGCACTTTTGGGCTAACTTGAAATATGAAGTCTCCAGATAGATAGCAATTCTTTTCGAGCATCCCTCGTATAATCATGATTATTTGTACAACTCTTTGTTATATTCAAAGAAATGTATTCACCTATGTATAATCATGATTATTTGTTCAACTCTTTGTTATATTCGATGAATACATTTTTTTGAATATAACAAAGAGTTGTACAAAAATGGCGGAATAATCTGCCAAGTGTTCCCATTCCCCTTATGAAGGAATGCTTTTCTTTATGTGTAATCATGATTATTTGTACAACCTTTTGTTATATTCAAAGAAATGTATTCACCTATGTATAATCATGATTATTTATTCAACTCTGTTCGGTGGAATGGGTTCTGTTGGGCCCTAAAACTTCGTTTATCATATAACAAAAAAAAGTAAACAGACAATTTCTTTTCTTTCTCTTTTGGTCGGATTTTATCGTATTTCTGTTCAATGCATAGATTGTGGGTACTCGTTGATACCGGCGCCTTGACGAAGCGGTTCTAACGAGTACCCGCAATCAATTTTTTAGCAGAGATAAGAAAAATAATGTATACCCCTGTAAACCTCAGTTTTGCTATATAAAAGTGGGAGTGTCAAAAGTATATATAGGCGTGTTTTCGTGATGTTATATGGAAATTACTAACGTTCGCAAGGGTTTATTTGCCACCAAAACCAAAACATAGGTTATATGTCTGATCGCTCGAAGAAGCTGGCGGGCTGATCTGAGTCTTCGCTGGGCGCACATGGCAGTAGACAAATTTTTGCTTAGCGCGACGGATATACAAATGCATTTAATGTTCGCATATCTGGCATTTTAAACTGAATAAAATACCTTTTTTGTACCTACCGAAACCTGGGGTGCACATTAATTTACAAAGATGCACCGATGAGCAATAATTTTCCAAGTCACCTGTATTTTGTCAGGCTTAAAATATTTCAAATACAGTGAAATTCCGCTACATGTATTAAGACCACCTAAAATTAAGACTAACTCTGTATTTAAAAGCTTAATTTGAAGGGTGCACTTAATCTTTCTCTGTGTTTTCTGGCCACAGTGTTCTCGGGTTAGGGACCACCTTTGGGACTGTTCAAAAGAGGTCTTTAAGACCGCTTTTGAACAGTGAGTGAGTGAGTGAGTGAGTGTTTTCAGTTTTACGTCCCACCAACAGCTAAGGTCATACGGAGACGGGACCTCGGTTTAAAGACTCATCCGAAAGTCTGGAGAAGCCCGGGATCGAACCTGCGACCCCTGGTTTACAAGTCGAGTAGCGTAACCACTCGACCACGGAGGCTTCTGCTTTTGAACAGTTCCAAAGGTGGTCTTAATATAGGAATTTTACTGTAATGCAAAATCCATTTCAGTGCATGTTTTATAAAGAAGAACTTGATGTTATATCTCATCACTGTCGCATTTCTAAAGGTTCTTTATGCGACCTTCATATATGTTCTAGAAAGGGTTATCATTTGGGAGCAAGGAGTACAACACAGAACTGAAAAATATGGAGTGTACATATTTTTTGGGCCAGACTAGCTAGTTTCGGCCAATTATGCCTCATCAGAGACCCTCAGATAATTTTAAAATTCCACGATGGAATCGATGATCCCAAAGGACAAGAACATATAAACTACACTATGATGAAGGGCAGGGAGACTTTGTACGGCCTATTACATATAAAAGGCAGCTTGAAAGGGAGCGGTTCAGTCTGTTGATATGCCGTAAGCTGTTCAACCTTCACATGTATATAAGAGTGTTGGCAACAACACAGCTCTGTAGAATCTCAGCTTTGAGTCAAGTCTTATTCCATTTCTATTCGAAACACTTCAACGTAGTCGACCAAATGCTGCACTAACCTTGGCAATCCTGGCATTGACTGCATCAATAATGTGCATATCTCTTCACAATGTGATTATATGATGAACTTGTATGTTTCTCGCAGTCTTTCACCTATAACTTCTGGTAAGCCCTTCCAGGCTATTGGCTGATGTTTAGATGGGCCCCGTCAAGCGATTTTGGTACTTATCGCCTATGCGAGCAGCGAAGGTTCAGGCGAGCCTGCGCATCGGCGCAGTCTCGCCAGAACCTTCGCTGCTCGCTCACACAAGCAGTGAATCAAGAGGAACCTTCAGACAGAAAGCCATATCCCTGGCCCCTCTGAATGGCTGGGCATGCGCAGTTAAAGTTTGTCATTACGGAATGCTCGAAGACACAAATTCGCTTGGCGGGGCTCAGATGATGATTTCGATATCATGGGTGGCACATAAATCAGATACATCTACATGTCCTTGATCCAAACCTTTATGCATTTTCTCTTTTCAGTTCTCTGCCATGTCACAAGGAAAGAGGAACTCGACTAGCACCTCTGTTTGCACCTTAGATTGACCGTACAACCATCTTAGTTTGAAAAGCTTCCCTCAAAGCAATACCTAGTTGGTGTACCATTGTCACCTTCCTGGAAAGCATCTGTGTGCACCTCAAAACGATGGTGCTTGTACATGCCTTGCTTATTAGACCAGTACAGATACTTATTTATATAGTCATTATCCGAATGCATTGTAAACTTTACCACCGAAAACGCGAACATTTTCAGATGAAAAATTGTGATTTTTTTTCTTCTTCCTCCTCAAAGTATAGATTGTGGATACTCATTAGAACCGGGTTCTTACGCGTACCCACACTCTATTTTTTATAGCAGAAATAAGAAAAATAAGGTTTACCCCTGTAAACCCTAGTTTTGCTATATAAAAGTGGTGTTCAAGGGGGTCAAAATTATATAGGCGTGTTTTCGTGATGATAGATCCCGATGAACCTTTCTAATGAGGCTGTATAATGAAACTGATTTGGGCGTATCTCTCCGATGTTTATAAGAATAAGTGTTAAGGTTACGTGTTTATGCTCATTACGAACGCCTCGTTGAGGAAGGTTTTGGGGGGCCTTCATGCGGACTGAACAAAATTTTTGTCTAAATCGCGACCGAAATAAGGATTGTGGCCACTTAAAATCGATTTAAGCCCCCAGTGGAACTCATATCACTGACCGTTCCATGGCGGTTCTTCTGTCGCGGTTTGTTTTTGTTATGGTTTGTCTTTAAGTGTGTGTATCGCTTATATTATTTTGTTTTGGATAGCCCCCATTTTGTGGGTAAGTGATTGTCCTTTTGGCTTTCCGCTATTGATCTTTCAATTAGGGTCTAGTTGTTTCATGTCTGTGCTTCTTTCCCTTTGGTGTCTCTGGTGGGAGGTGTGGGTTAATTGCATCGATTCCTGATCTTTGCCATCACTTCTATTTTGGACTACATGAAATGGTTTGTTTGTTGATTTGGGGTTTTGCGTCCCCGGTAGCAGTATTTAGGTCATTTAGGAGACATTGCTTCCAATGTTGTGGGACTTTTTCACGACACTAACAAAACAAGCAATGGATTCTTAAGCAATAAAACCTTTGGCAACTGACTGCAATAGTTTACATGCTTCAAAAGATGCAAAAGAGATAACAGAAAAAAAGACTTGCACAACCATGCCAAGATTAGGTTTAAACGGACTACCATGATATCCGAATATGCCTCCGGTCAGTACAGTTTTTAGTTGCATAATGCAAAATTGGCTCTTCAACTGATTCAGGAAGAAAAGTTGTCCGTTTCTGATGCAAAAAAAATAAGCCTGTCCAGAAAATATTGACTAAGATGCTGTTTACACGTTGTAATGTCCATGCCATGAAATCCCCTCTAACTATATATCATATAGAGAAAACTCGAGTTTAAAGAGGTGTGTTTTACATCTCCTATTTCTGCTCAAAGACATTGTGGCGGTTATAATGAGGACCACAACATCTGTTTAGAGTATAAATATAGGAAACATATAACACAAAAATACCGTTTTTGAATATATCCTTTCCACTACGCGTAAATGCTGCCAAAATATTTTTAGCGACCCTCATTCTTTCGAATATTAAACCATACTTTTGACAAGGGTGTTTTGAATAGGGCATACACACAATTCATCGCATGTATATCAATCCTCTTAAGAGATACTGGAACAGGACCGGAGGCTTCCAAAATAGAAGTGGAGGCAATGATCAGGAATCGATACAATCAACCCACAGCTCCCATCAGAGACACAAAAAGGAAAGAAGCACAAACATGAAACAACAGACCTAATGGAAACATCAATAGCGGAAAGCCAAAAGGACAGTTACTGTCCCACAAAATAGCCAATAGGCTATCCAAAATAAAATAATATAAGCGCCACAAACACCCAAAGACAAACCATAACAAAAATAAACCGGGATAGAAGAACCGCCTTGCAAAAAAAAAAAAATCGAAAAAAAAGATAGCCTCTGAAATAGCTATTCTGCCCTTTTGAGACGGCGTGCTGTCTGCACGAAATAAGTGCGGCCACAATTATAATGACATGTTGCAGATTGGTACAAAAATGAAAATTGCATGAGGGAAAAAGTGAGGAAAATTAGAGAAATTAAAAAAAGGTCCGTCCGCATGTTTTAGCATAGCTTGACCCCTGCGACATGACCATTGACGCCATCAGAAAGATTGTTTTTACAAACCGAACAGTACATTTTATCTCCTATTGGAACCGGGCTAGAAAAGGCTAATTGATTGGGTTCTAGGGCGAAATCTTCTCCCCTACCTCCATTTAAGTCACGATTTAAAAAATGTCCGGCAGTCCTAAGGATATGAGCTAATGCACTGTGCCACATTTAGTGTTATCGTGCTCTGTGAAGACTCAAATCAGTCCGCGTACTTTGTAAGAATACAGCCTTTACTGTCTCCTTTAGGGAAATGGATACACTTGGCAGATTTTTCCGCCATGTTTCATGGGAAACAACTTTCGGGAACTGTTTTCTTTTCTATAAACTCTGTCCTACGGAAAAAGGGGCAGCTACTCTTAAAGGAAATATTTTTTGTTCCCCAGAAGCAAATTCTTTTCTTAAAGAGTTGCCCCTATTTACATGGGGACAAAATACTTTTAAGGAGTTTCCTTCATTGAGGTGTATCCTTTCCGCTTGGGAGACTGTTGAAGAAAGATTTAGATGGCATTGAAGTTTAACGACAGGTCAACCCCTGAATGTCATTATGTGTCGCCTTGAAGAGCAAGGGAAACTGGAGCAAGATGGGACAGTAGAGGAGATGAAAATAAGAGACAAAGAAGAAAGAGGAAAATGAATGGAAGAGCAGAAACTGAGGAAATAACATTCTCTCTTCCTTTACCTGCTGCAGGGAAAGCAGGCCATCCGGAACTGTAAGCCAATATCAGTTGACCGCCCCAGTGTCGCAAATTACATGGCACCATCGACTCAACCAACCACTCCCCTATATATGGAACAAGGATCGTCATGACAGCGAAGGCTTTGATAAGGCTGCGCGACTGAGCAGGGTGATCTAAGTAATTGCTGAGTGTACATGGTAAAAGGCATATGTGCATTTGGCCTTGGTGGCTGGAAAATCAGCACCAATGTCGAGACAATGCACAAAAAATGGCAAGCAAAATGCACCATGCGCGAAAACGAAGTGACACATAAGGATAAAATACGATACCTCTTGTAACATCACTACATGTGCACCAAAAGCAAACACAGACTGTTGAAAACAAAGAATTTCATCTAGGACCCTGCAAAATAATGTCTTTTGCGCTTAACTCGCCTTACCCCAAACGAAAGATTAAGACAATATTCTCTGTTTACAGTTGATTTCTGTTAACAGGGAAAACTTTAAGTGTATCTTACAAAATCTATTACATTTGTTTTGCAAATCTTTTAACTCCATTGTCCTTAGCGCTATTCAAAGACACACGCAAAAATGGTCTCGTGTAACATGATTCACTTACGACTTACGGGTCATTAACTACCCATATTATGAGCCCAAACATTCATAACTTTCCTTCAACCGTTTTTCAATAAGCGCAGGGTCAGGTGAGACTGCGTATGTGCAAGGTCTTGCCAGAGCCTTGGCATTTCTCACACAAAACAAAAGACCCCTGGAAACCGCATCTTGCGTCTGTTCGTCGACATGCATACGCATTTGATCGACCACTTAAAGCATGTAAAGGACACACCCTTTATGCAAAACACGACACGTATATTTTTCTGATTTGAAAATTGAGACACACTAAAGTTATTTAAAATGTTTTGTTTTGGCTGTAATTAATTGTTTTAGTTGTCAATTAAGGAGACAAATGTATCTTACATATGTCATCTTACGCATTTGAAATTGTTTTAAAACTACATGTATTTACAGATTAAAAACTCTACAATTTTCGAATCTTGATTTATTTTTACACGAAATGCGATTAGATTTCAAGCCGCTTTAATAAAATAAAGGTTACATTTTGTATATATTTAAAACTCATGAACCATTGAAAGGTTGATAAAAATTGATTAAGTAAGAACAATTGCATAAAGTACGTCCAGTATTGTTAATTTCACAACGACTAGAGATGGAATCAGTTCAAAGATGAACTCAGTAGACACGGTGGATTTATCAAATGATAAGATAACGTTTCTGCTATTTGAAATGTAATAGTGAATCAACTCAAAATAATTTGAATATATATGTATGAGCCACGGCACGGGAAGACCCGTTTTTTGCCATTTTCGAACAACAATTGTATAGATAAGCCTGCGCATGCGCGCATGCGCAGGCTGATCTGTACAATTGTTTTTCGCAGCTTTTATAGCGAAAAAGGTCTAGTTTTTTTTAAAAGTTCAAGATTTTTCTCAGTCTGTGTTACTGATCAGGTGGGGTTTTGTCTTACCTGGTCGCAAATTCCGAAGACATGCTTTCTGATGGAGTAGGGTATATTTGCAACACACAACATGATGTCGCTCGTGGGAGCAGTCGTTCGCCGGAACAAAGTGTCCGTGATGGGGACACTGGAAATTAGCAGTTGTAGATACAGAAAACCATAAAATTTGGGTTATCTTTGCATATTAATTTAAATGTATCGTGTTCTATTCTCTTCATTTGGGTCAAGCGAATAACAGTCGTCGTTTATTAAAAGTTATTTATTTTTATGACTGTTATGAAATTTGATAACGCCTTGCATTTTTTTTGAATAGTTGGCGTGTCATAGTTATTTATAAGACTTTCAAGGGGCGTAACAAATCAAAACAAACAAAAAGATCAACTCTCTGCATATTTTGCAATAGTTTGGTTAATCACTTTAATTTTGATTAAAGGATTTCAATTAAAAAATACATAACATATGCCTAACATAAGTTTTATGAATCTATTCCAGTTTGTATTGGTGACAAAATATTTGCTGGTAATAAACCTTTTCATAGTTGAAATTATTTTGATACTAATATTAAGTTGCGGTCCTCCGCGAAAGAATTGACAAATGAATACGGTCCCTATAATAGTGCCTGTGGAGGCGGCCATCGCTGTCCCAACTTTGCCTTCGGAAAATATGAAACGCTGTCCCACAAGTCAACACCATAGCTCGCCACGCGCATACCACCATGGCCGAAAAACCAAACCTCGCCTGGTACATCAAACAGCCCTCGGTACTGCCCTTGTCGTTTAACATAAGAATCACCAAAAAAACAGCAAATCGTGCCATGACCGTAATTAAAACGGACGGTCAAGACGACCATATATTTATACAGATAAGGGAAATAAACTAACTAGGGCATGACTTAGCGGGACCCTGAAGGAGGGCATCAACACACAACTACCCACGCAAAACTAAAACAACATACATCCACCCACACATTGCTCAATTAGGTAGATAAAGCGATAGTTGTAGAATAGTTGTAGAGTAGGAATCCCGTAGAGAGGATAGTATAGGAAAAGAGAGATCAAAAACCTGGAGATAGAAGAAGAAGAAGAGTTTATTTCCCAAAAAACGATTTCAAACATTGTTAACTGTAAATATGACACATAAAAACAAGATCGCATTGGAGTGCTTGATTGCGCACTTGCGCAGGCGGACGCTTGTATGCGACCTACATGATTATATGAATTTGTACTAACTGCATTGCTAACGAGATCGGAAGCCCCCGCCCATAGGGGCTTGAAGAAATATATGGGCTGCATGATGCTTCCACGCAGAGCTGAATCCGGCCCGCTCACTAGTACTGGTAAACCGTTTAGAGGATCTAAGCCTGTCCAGGAACCGCGGTGCGAGGCGGACCGTCCATGCTAATAAACCCTATTGGTTTCATTGGGCGACAGGGCTTGAGATGTCATTTCATCTCAATGTCGGGTAAAAGTCCCACAAAATTGGGAGCAAGGTCTCCAAAATGACCTTTACAGTGTTGACGGGGGCGTTAAACCTCAAATCAAACAAACAAACTAACGAGATCGGCACACGATATCTCGGGCCCTCAAACGACTAGGTAGGAATACAATTCCTCCTATGGTGCCTTCCTTCACGTAGGATGCGATAATGACATGTAAACATGGCGACTCAGAATGACCCACTTACGGTCCCACAGAATATGACATCCTACGTGGAGGAGGGCACCACATTTCCCTAACTTTAACAAAAAAATGCAGAAAAGGGGATTGACCTACTTCCACATCCTCCGCGATAGAGGTCATCCACAAACTAAAATAAACACGAACTTGGGCCCGAGACGGCGGAAGCCGTCACACTATACTATATGTTGTATGTACAGAATAAACAAAAATCACAAAATATAATCTACAAGCTGAACCTTGCAGGTACAAAAACTGTCCTACCCAGCATGAGAGAGCGGGTGGGCTTGCCCCAAAACGGACAACACCATCTTTAAAGCACAAGAAAAACCAACACGACAGGCCCATGGCGGGGCGAGCACATCCACCCGCATATATACTCAATAAGCTGGGGGCACAGACCAAATAATGTAAAAATGTACATACGTTACAAAAATATGCAAAAATCAAACGAAAAAAAAAAAATAAAAAACAAAATACCAATATCAAAATTGATACAAAAAGCGTAGACGACATCCATAGACATGGTGCTGGCGTGAGGGTGTAGATGCGGCTGAAGCTACAAGCTAGAAGAAAGAAATGGATGGACTCTACAATTTTGTGGTGCAAATAAGCACCACAAAATGGCTAAAAACTTTGTCTCGAATCCCCTGATTGAATATAAGGTGCATAACACGTAACATGGAAACGTGTATAGCAATCTTTAGAAACGTCTTCCAAATCGCAATGAAACTTTCAAACAAAATTAACTGCTAAACGATCCCCTTAATGATAAGTTCAAACTCGGAGCCTACCCTGTTACACAAAACAACCCACACCCCTTTGCGGCAAACCGCAAAAACCCAAGGCACGGCACTGCTATAACTTAAACGCAGTGCAATCACGTAACCAAACCTTTAGAATGGAGTTCCAAATTACTACAACTAAACTATGTTGCACAAAAACAAAGGCTCACATTGGAACTGTGCAACATATCCACAGCCCTTGAAATATGAAGCCCGCCTAGCCCAGAAACTCCTACATTTAAAGATGCCCTTTAGCGACAGGACACATGCACTCTTGAAGCAAACGGGAAGACAAAATATAAGCCCCACCGAGACCTGGAAAGGTCACTGCACCGTTTCACAAACCTCTCAGGACGGAGCTCGGCGATTGGCTACAGGGCAAGGGGATACCCGTGGGCTCGGAGACACCTGAGACGTGAGACGACAAACATGGACGGACGGGGCTGGAGCCGAGCGATGGTCTCCCTGTTCACCGGCAACGGGGAATAGGGTGCCACCAAACGGCTACGGTGTAGTGCCAGCATGGATTCGTCCCCTGGGACCCCACCAGCTGACGACCAGCGACACGGGGAAACTGGAAAACAACAACAACATCCGCGAAAGAAGTCACCTCACTCCCAATCGGCTAGCTGATAACTGTCAAGCAGACAGGAGTCAGCATATTGGCAGCCTTGGGAAAAGAGCAGTACCTACAACTAATCCCAGCTGGCGAACTGGGGGTAGCCCCTATGTGCCCTTGGCGCCCGGTTACCTTAAAAACACCCGTCAGTCATCTATTTATTTTGCATCAGGACAAAGAACAAGAACAACGTTGAATTCGAAGGGATGTTTTTTATTGTATCGTGATCCCAAATGAATATCAAAGTAGTCAGTAAAATGTCCATTTAAAGAAGCATTTAACCCAGCTAATTAAGAATCAATTAGTCCTTACAAAAGAAACATTCTGACTAAAAAACAAAAATTATTCTATTGTGGAAGCAGGCTACAAACCGCATACAAATCCATGCACTTCCCACTTGTTTGGAGCAAAATAATCCGTAATCAAAATTTGCCGCAAGACGTTAAATTAAACTGGAAAGTTCTTCTGACGTAACGTCAACTTTCAACGTCATTTTCCACGTTTTACGCTGATACTCGTAACCGCTGATACTCGTTTTCAGCATTTCTTTTAGGGCTACTGATGAGGCCTTGATGGCCGAAACAAGCTTGTCTGGCCCAAACAACAAATGGATTCTGCTATTTTCGTTTTTGAATGCGTTCATGGTTCATGGTTCTCAAAGAGCATCCCTTTTAGCCTTATTTGATACACATGATTTAAAGCAAACTAGACATTTGAACAATTTCCTGCAATTGTTTTTAGCGATTGGTGGATTCTATACATGGACTCCTTTAATAGATTGTTCCCAGCAAGGACACTTTATATAGGTATGTTTAATAGACTGTTCCCACCAAGGACACTTTCTGTAGGTATGTTTTATAGACTGTTCCAAGCACAGACACTTCTGTAGGTATGTTTATAGACTGTTCCCAACCCGGACAATTATATAGGTATGTTAAATAGACTGTTCCCACCAAGGACACTTTTCGTAGTTATGGTTAGTAGACATTTTCCAGCACGGACACTTTCTAAAGCTATCATTAAAAGACTGGTCCCAGCATGGACACTTTCTGTAGGTATATTTAAAAGACTGTTCCCACCACGGACACTTTCTGTAGTACGCTTCATAGTCTGTTCCCAGCACGGACACTTTCTGTAGCTATGTTTAATAGACTGTTCCCATCAAGGACACTTTCTGTAGGTATGTTTAATAGATTGTTCCCAGCACGGACATTTCTGTAGATATGGTTAATAGACTGTTCACAAGGTATTCTGAAGGTATTTTAATAGATTGTTTGCAGCACGGATACTTCTGTTGGTATGTTTAATAGACTGTTTCCAACAAGGACACTTTCTATACGTATGTTGAATAAGAAGTTCCCACCAAGCACACTTTCTGTAGCTATGTTTAATAGACTGTTCCAAGCATGGACACTTACTGGTGCTATGTTTAATAGAATATTCCCACCAAGGACACTTTCTGTAGACATTTTTAACAGACTGTTCCCACCAAGGACACTTCATGTAGCTATGATTTATAGACTGTTCCCAGCATGGACACTTTTTGTAGCTATGTTTAATAGGCTGTTTCCAGCACGGACACTTCTGTTTATATGTTTAATAGACTGTTTCCAGCACGGACACTTCTGTTTATATGTTTAATAAACTGTTCCCACCAAGGACACTTTCTGTAGCTATGTTTAAGAGAATGTCCCCACCAAGGACACTTTCTGTAGCCGTTTTTAACAGACTGTTCCCATCAAGGACACTTCATGTAGCTATGTTTAATAGACTGTTCCCAGCATGGACACGTTTTGTAGCTATGTTTAAAAGACTGTTCCCAGCATGGACACGTTTTGTAGCTATGTTTAATAGAATGTTCCCACCAAGGACACTTTCTGTAGCCATTTTTAACAGACTGTTCCCACCAAGGACACTTCATGTAGCTATGTTTAATAGACTGTTCCCAGCATGGACACTTTTTGTAGCTATGTTTAATAGGCTGTTTCCAGCACGGACACTTCTGTATATATGTTTAATAGACTGTTTCCAACAAGGACACTTTCTATACGTATGTTTAATAGGAAGTTCCCACCAAGCACACTTTCTGTAGCTATGTTTAATAGACTGTTCCAAGCATGGACACTTACTGTTGCTATGTTTAATAGACTATTCTCACCAAGGACACTTTCTGTAGCTATGTTTAATAGAATATTCCCACCAAGGACACTTTCTGTAGACATTTTTAACAGACTGTTCCCACCAAGGACACTTCATGTAGCTATGATTTATAGACTGTTCCCAGCATGGACACTTTTTGTAGCTATGTTTAATAGGCTGTTTCCAGCATGGACACTTCTGTTTATATGTTTAATAGACTGTTTCCAACAAGGACTCTTTCTATACGTATGTTTAATAAACTGTTCCCACCAAGGACACTTTCTGTAGCTATGTCTAATAGAATGTCCCCACCAAGGACACTTTCTGTAGCCGTTTTTAACAGACTGTTCCCACCAAGGACACTTCATGTAGCTATGTTTAATAGACTGTTCACAGCAAGGACACCTTTTGTAGCTATGTTTAATAGGCTGTTTCCAGCACGGACACTTCTGTATATATGTTTAATAGACTGTTTCCAACAAGGACTCTTTCTATACGTATGTTTAATAAACTGTTCCCACCAAGGACACTTTCTGTAGCTATGTTTAATAGAATGTCCCCACCAAGGACACTTTCTGTAGCCATGTTTAATAGACTGTTGGCACCAAGGACACTTTCTGTAGCTATGTTTAATAGAATGTCCCCACCAAGGACACTTTCTGTAGCCGTTTTTAACAGACTGTTCCCACCAAGGACACTTCATGTAGCTATGTTTGATAGACTGTTCCCAGCATGGGCACTTTTTGTAGCTATGTTTTATAGAATGTTCCCATCAAGGACACTTTCTGTAGCTATGTTTAATAGAATGTCCCCACCAAGGACACTTTCTGTAGCCGTTTTTAACAGACTGTTCCCACCAAGGACACTTCATGTAGCTATGTTTAATAGACTGTTCCCAGCATGGACACTTTTTGTAGCTATGTCTAATAGAATGTTCCTACCAAGGACACTTTCTGTAGCCTATTTTAACAGACTGTTCCCACCAAGGACACTTCATGTAGCTATGTTTAATAGACTGTTCCCAGCATGGACACTATTGGTAGCTATGTTTAATAGGCTGTTTCCAGCACGGACACTTCTGTATATATGTTTAATAGACTGTTTCCAACAAGGACTCTTTCTATACGTATGTTTAATAAACTGTTCCCACCAAGGACACTTTCTGTAGCTATGTTTAATAGAATGTCCCCACCAAGGACACTTTCTGTAGCCGTTTTTCACAGACAGTTCCCACCAAGGACACTTCATGTAGCTATGTTTAATAGACTGTTTCCAGCATGGACACCTTTTGTAGCTATGTATAAAGGCTGTTTCCAGCACGGACACTTCTGTATATATGTTTAATAGACTGTTTCCAACAAGGACTCTTTCTATACGTATGTTTAATAAACTGTTCCCCCCAAGGACACTTTCTGTAGCTATGTTTAATAGAATGTCCCCACCAAGGACACTTTCTATAGCCATGTTTAATAGACTGTTGCCACCAAGGACACTTTCTGTAATTATGTTTAATAGACTGTTCCCACCAAGGACACTTTCTGTAGCTATGTTTAATAGAATGTCCCCACCAAGGACACTTTCTGCAGCCATTTTAAGAGACTGTTCCCACCAAGGACACTTCATGTAGCTATGTTCAATAGACTGTTCCCAGCATGGACACTTTTTGTAGTTATTTTTAAAAGAATGTTCCCACAAAGGACACTTTCTGTAGCTATGTTTAATAGAATGTCCCCACCAAGGACACTTTCTGTAGCCGTTTTTAACAGACTGTTCCCACCAAGGATACTTCATGTAGCTATGTTTAACAGACTGTTCCCAGCATGGACACTTTTTGTAGCTATGTTTAATAGAATGTTCCCACCAAGGACACTTTCTGTAGCCATTTTTTAAAAGACTGTTCCCACCAAGGACACTTCATGTAGCTATGTTTAATAGACTGTTCCCAGCATGGACACTATTGGTAGCTATGTTTAATAGGCTTTTTCCAGCACGGACACTTCTGTATATATGTTTAATAGACTGTTTCCAACAAGGACTCTTTCTATACGTATATTTAATAAACTGTTCCCACCAAGGACACTTTCTGTAGCTATGTTTAATAGAATGTCCCCACCAAGGACACTTTCTGTAGCCGTTTTTAACAGACTGTTCCCACCAAGGACACTTCATGTAGCTATGTTTAATAGACTGTTCCCAGCATGGACACTTTTTGTAGTTATGTTTAATAGAATGTTCCCACCAAGGACACTTTTTGTAGCTATGTTTAATAGAATGTTCCCACCAAGGACACTTTCTGTAGCCGTTTTTAACAGACTGTTCCCACCAAGGACACTTCATGTAGCTATGTTTAATAGACTGTTCCCAGCATGGACACTTTTTGTAGCTATGTCTAATAGAATGTTCCTACCAAGGACACTTTCTGTAGCCTTTTTAACAGACTGTTCCCACCAAGGACACTTCATGTAGCTATGTTTAATAGACTGTTCCCAGCATGGACACTATTGGTAGCTATGTTTAATAGGCTGTTTCCAGCACGGACACTTCTGTATATATGTTTAATAGACTGTTTTCAACAAGGACTCTTTCTATACGTATGTTTAATAAACTGTTCCCACCAAGGACACTTTCTGTAGCTATGTTTAATAGAATGTCACCACCAAGGACACTTTCTGTAGCCGTTTTTAACAGACTGTTCCCACCAAGGACACTTCATGTAGCTATGTTTAATAGACTGTTCCCAGCATGGACACCTTTTGTAGCTATGTTTAATAGGCTGTTTCCAGCACGGACACTTCTGTATATATGTTTAATAGACTGTTTCCAACAAGGACTCTTTCTATACGTATGTTTAATAAACTGTTCCCACCAAGGACACTTTCTGTAGCTATGTTAAAAAGAATGTCCCCACAAAGGACACTTTCTGTAGCCATGTTTAATAGACTGTTGGCACCAAGGACCCTTTCTGTAATTATGTTTAATAGACTGTTCCCGACAAGGATACTTTCTGTAGCTATGAATATTAGTCTCTTCCCAGTACGGACACTTCTGAAGGTATGTTCAATAGACGGACGGACACTCCTGTAGGTATGTTTAATAGACTGTTCCCGCCAAGGACACTGTCTGAACCTATGTCAATTAGACTGTTCCCATCACGGAAACCTTCTGGAGCTATGATTTATAGACTGTTCCAAGCACGTTCACTTCTGTATGTATGTTTAATAGACTGTTCCCAGCACGGACAGTTTCTGAAGCTTTATTCAATACACTGTTCCCACCAAAGACACTTGTTTCATATGTCGGGGGCTGGCAAAACGTATATGTGACGGGACAACACGAGGGAACCTCGAATCTATGTCCACTTGTGGGGCATTAACGCAAAGGAAATTCTAAGATACTTAGACTCCTTTACAATATTTATATGGAATAAGTCTAATATTTATAAACAACACTGGTTACATAATTTTACAAAGACAATCTTAAAGGGACAGTTGACTCGTAATCTATTCCACTTAGGTTAAGACAGAATGAAAATTAGTCTGGGTCCAATTAAATTTCTGTCTTAATACAAGTGGAATACACTTGAATCACACTTGAATTACACATGAAGTACACACACTCATTCACACCCTCACATACTTAACATAATGTTCTTTCTCCCTTCCTGTTGATGATAAGGACCTGATGAGTGTTTATGGCACCATAATGTTTTATATAAACTTTATATTAACCAGTATATTCACAGTAATGACTGTTTCACCAACCTGTTTTTGCCTCTGTGTTATACCGTGGCGATTACATCTATAGCTGCTCACCGCCGAATAAAATGTAGTAACAGGGGTGGGGGACACATAAACCCATTTACATCATTCTATAATCATCATCCATATCATCACTGCCTCATATCACTGATGCCTCATATCACTGATGCCTCGTATCACCGTTGTCTTATATCAACGACGCCTCATATTAACAATGCCTTATATCAACAATGCCTCATATCAATGATTGACGTCAGGTGAGCGATTTAGGCTGCAATGTTGATATTCTATAAGTGTAACTGCAATGTCCCCAACACGGACAGTATGCGCCCACGAAGGACTGTTCCGGACAAGGTCATAGTGTTGCGTGTTGCAATTATATACTGTAGTTCTCATGACTAGGCAAGTGTTGTACCGATTATAACAGAATATATCATAAATGCAGGTGGCCCAACGAAGCACACTGCCTCATCTCTCATGGCAAAAAGTGTAGTTTATATTTTCTTGTCCTTTGGGATCATTGATTCCATTGTGGAATTTTGAAAATATTTGAGGGTCACTGATGAGGCCTAATTGGCCGAAACTAGCTAGTTTGGCCCAGAAAACATGTACACTACACATTTTCGAGTTCTGTGGTGTATTCCTTGCTTCCAAAGGATAACCCTTTTTGTTTGTTTGTTTGTTGTAGGAGGGGGGAGGGGGTAAATTTGTATCACATTTTACAATACAAATTGCACGACTACAAAGCAGAATAAAATAACAGAAAATTAAATATTAAAACTCAGACCATGCACAGCAATGCATTAATTCAAATGGGATTCAGAATTAAAGCGTCTATAATACAACCTGCACAATTACAAAGCAGAACAGAAACAGAGAAGAAAATAAATTATTGATTCTATTAAAACTCAGGCCAATCACATCTCTGTATCATTACTAGTAGTGTTCAGAAGGAAGCCATTCATAATACAAAATTTCACAATTTTAAGCAGACGTAAACAGAAAATGTATTTTAATTAAAACCCAGGCTACGCAAACTATGCAGTAATACAACTGGAATTCAGTAGGATGCCATTTAAAAAACGAAATGTACAATTACATAGCACAGAAAGTTCCATTAAAACTCAGGCTACACACACATTAATGCTTTTATACGAATGATGTTCAGAAGGAAGCAATTCACGATACAAATGTACAATAACATAGTAGAATAGAAACATTTAACATTTATTAATCATGTTTGTAATGATTTGCGGCTCCATGGCCTAATTGGTACAAGCGCTGTGAGATGCCAAGTTGCTATAAAACCAAAACTAAAAAAAATAATGATTTGCGTCCCTCTTCCGTATTTTGTTTGCTTGATTTTAGGTTTAACATACCCGTCAACACTCCTTCCAATTTTGTGGGACTTTTGCCCGACATTGAGATGAAATGACATCTCAAGCCTTGCCGCCCAATGAAACCAATAGAGTTTATAAGCATGGACGGGCTGACACGCACCGCTTTGCCTGGGCAGGCTTAGATCCTCTAAGCGGTTTACCAGTACTCGTGTGTGGGTCGGTTTCAGCTTTGCGTGGAGGCATCATGCAGCCCATCTATTTTTTCAAGTCCCGGTTGGGAGGTGTGGGGCGGCCATCTTCCGTTTTGTAACATAATTAACATGTTAATATATTTCGGTTTTCATTCAAGTTCAATTACTATCACACGAAATATGATCTCAAAATGCAAGTCTTTAGTTTGTTTTCAAGTTGTTTGCATATTTAATAAACTTTTCAAGGAGTAAGTATTATTAATTAAATAATGGGATTCATAATTGCAATAAATCATAAAATATATAAAGAAAAATTTAATTATTCCTACTTTGTCCCGATTCTCAATTTGCGCAGGGACAAATCCGGAATTGTCTTGCGCAAGGTAGGAATTCTAACTTTGCGCAACAAAGTGAGAATTCCTACTTTGCGCAGGACAATTCCGGAATTGTACCGATTCCTACTTTGCGCAGAACATATATATCGCGTCATGCTAAATGTATGCGCGACTAAATAGCAATTTCTTCGAACATAATGTTAATAATGCAGATAGAAAAATGGTAATTCTCTCAGATGGTTTGTTTTCGAAATATTTGGTGTGAAATAAAGGAGAAGACAAATCCTACAAGCTGGACACTCAACCCGTTTTTGTACCAAATGGAATCTTCCTCCTTATACATAGCAGGAGTCCATTTCAAACTTTAGGGGTGTCAGGTTGTGTTTTCTTCAAAATTTATTTGGAAAATGACTGAACTTTTAGCAAACAGTGGAGGCCTTGATCAGACGCCGCGTTCTGCGGCGTCTGATCTGGGCATGCACTGTTTGCCAATTACCTCTTCAGGGGTTGCCGGTACTAAATGGTTAAAACATCAAATGTACGTATATGTAACATAATCGTGACTTTACAACACATCCCTACAGTAATCATGAATGTTTTCTTCTCCAAGAAAATGCTTTCCTGCTACCAACATTAGGGTGCTAAAACTTAATCCTACAGAATATTTTACCCTTTCAGTTTTGTAGACCGACTGGTCCAGAAACCTTTGCAATCTGTGTATATCCAGATGAGACGGCTTATGCAATGAGGATCCAAATTATTTGCCACCCTTTTCATGATCTTGAAAAAAAAAATCACATTTGCAATAATGCATGTGGCCAAATTTAAAGATGGAAAACTCCATTTAGAAACGTAGGGAGTGAGAGGGTTAGTGTTATGACTCACTGTTTTAACTGTCAATTGAAAGCACCATCATGATGCAGTATTTCTTAATTCCGTTGTTTAACGAGTATTTGTTGATTATTGTAGCCCCTTATCTGAAAAGGTTAACACTATTTTTACTGTAGTTTGGCAACCTTCTACTGACAAAAAAATGTGACCTTAATTGCGAATTCATTTTAATGGTCATTACGGCGGAGTATTGATATTAACTCTGTTTAATCGGGCATTCGTAGCCATGCTGTCACATGTAAGATGCTGTGAGTTCGAGCACAGGCCGTGTCGCATGTGAGACACCAAGTTCTGCAACCAAAAGTCAGGTGATTTTTCTTCGTGCAATCAGTTTTTGGGGTTTCCACCACTACCGATTAACGATCAACCCAATAACCTTGAATGGACCGTCAAACCAAACTACAGTCCGCCCCGCCTTCGACACCCTCTCCAAAATATATGAAAAACAGAAGTGAAGGCAATGATCAGGATCAGGAATCGATGCAATTAACCCACAGCTCCCAACAGAGACACCAAAGGGAAAGAGCCACACACATGAAATAACTAGACCCTAATGGAAACATCAAAAACTCCACTGAGACGAGAACCTAGTAGTTCAAAACTATGTTATTTGCAATCAAATCGTAAGTAATCCAACCATTTTTATGCTTCCCACATTAAATAGCTACTCACATTTCCAGCAAAAATATATTGTACTGAGGAGAACCATTTCTATAACGACTGTATTTTTCCTTACCAATTCGCCGCTTTAGCGAATTTGCCGCTATACAGAATAAGGAGTAGTATTATAGGAAATAAAGGACTGTATGCCTTATTACCCCAAGAAACAAGCCGTTCTCGGTTGCTCAGTCGGCTGGCCTTCTGTCTGACTGGTGATCAGGAGGACGCGGGTGCGATACCTGCCGGTGTCGGCAACATTCTTTCGTAGAGATTGATCATGAAATATTTTCTAAGTCATTCTCTCCCTTCCGCTGGTCCAAGAAGGGCAGTTGTCAGTTTCCGCCGAAAGAATTAACACTGTATTGGTTAACTGCTTACGTATAAGCCTGCCCAGGAAAAGTTTGGATAGGTAAACTGACCGCCTAAAAAATGAACTAAATAGTGTTGACTGCGCCGTTAAACTAAAAAACAAACAAACTCCAAGAAACAAATATTTTTGGCATTTGAGGCGATTCTAACAAATATCCTAAACATTTGTTTTTAAAGTATTAAATAATTATAATATTCTTGAATATCAATTAAGCTAAGGATTCGTTCAGATGAAAGCATCACGAAAACACGCCTATATAATTTTGACCCCCTCGAACCCCACTTTTATATAGTAAAACTGGGGTTTTACGGGGGTATACCTTATTTTCTTATTTCTGCTCTAAATAAAATTAGATTGTGGGTACTCGTTAGCACCGCCTCGATGAGGCGGTGCTAACGAGTACCTACAATCTATATTTTGAGCAGAAATAAGAACAATATCCGAATTTTTCATCTTGAAATTTTCATGTTTTTAACGATAAAGGTAACAATGTATTTGTATAGGCGTGTTTTCGTAATGTTGTCGTCATAACAAGTTTTGTCGCTGCATCAAATATAGATACAAAGAGGGTTCACTTTACCAAAGCATTAGAGAATGAACTAGCCAGGGTAAGAAGCACATTCATTCGGACTAAATAATTGATACCGTCTCATCACGAAAACATACCTATATAATTTTGACCCTCTCGAACCCCAATTTTATATAGTAAAACTGGGTTTTCCAGGGGTAAAACTTATTTTTCTTATTTCTGCTCTAAAATATAGATTGTGGGTACTCGTTAGAACCGTCTCAATGAGGCCGTTCTAACAAGTACCCACAGTCTATATTTTTAGCAGAAATAAGAAAAATATCGTAATTTTTCATCTTAAAATCTTCATTTTTTCGGCGATAAAGGTGGCAATGTATTTGTATAGGCGTGTTTTCGTAATGTCAAGGTAAAGGGCACAATCGAGACCCATCTAAAGAAAACCCATCACGAAACACGCCTTTATAACTTTAACCTCCTTGAACCCCACTTTTATACAATAAAACTGGGTTTTACGGGGGGAGGGGGGAATAAACCTTATTATTATTATTTCTGCTCTAAAAAATAGATTGTGGGTATTCGTTAGAACCGCCTCGATGTATATTTTGAACAGAAATAAGAAAAAATATCACAACTTTTCATCTTAATTTTTTTTCAGCGCCGAGTTACAGTGTTTTTGTATAGGCGTGTTTTTCGTAATGCCTGCATAGGTAAAACGGCTAGGTAATACAGAAACCTGCCTGCTCAGCTACACCGACTATATGTAGCAATAGTCTTAAAAACTGGAGGTAGCGAACATTAAAATCGCTTATTAACCTGCGCGGACCAGCCTGACCTGCTTCTTTATGGTTCGCAAACGGCTAAAATAGCTTTTACAATGACCAGAAATAAGACAAAATTCAGATCGAACTTCGGTGAAGTTGGTGTCGCACATGAACACCTCACCGCCTCACACCTGCTCCCCCCCACCCCACCCCCGCCCAACCTCCCAAAATAATGTTAATTTCAGGTAGAAGTAATAAGTAGCCACGGTCTAAATATCTGAGATTAGAAAATGACTAGGTTCACAATGTGGATAAAGTGACAAGAAATGACCAAACATTTATATCCAAACTACATATACACCCTAATACCATACACAAAACATATGCAAAGTTTGAAAATGATTGGCACAAAAACATAAGTTGAGTTGCACTAACAAGGTATGTATTCTAAAAGATATTGAACCTGAAAAAAATCGAAAAGATTGAAAAAAGAGGATAACCCCAAAACACACGCACATCTGCAGGCCATGACAAAAACGTCTGCATAATTTCAAAAACATCCCTAGCAAACTGTAAGAGGAGTTGCGCTTACAAGGTTCTGTACCTATTCTAAAAGTAACTTGACCTGGAAAAAAACTAAGTTGTTCAAGTGGAAAAAGTTAATAAAAAATAAAGCAAGGCTATGCTCATCTACAAATCATGACAAAATCAACTGCAAAGTTTTAGAATGATTGGTAACAAATTGTAAGAGGAGTTGCGCCAACAAGGTCTCAACTCCAACACTAAATGATCCTGGAATAAAAAAAAACAAACTAAGTTACAAAAGTGGAAAAGTTGACAAAAAATTAACAGACGGCAAAACCCAAAACAACATGCAAATCTACAGACCATGACAAAAACAACCGCAAAGTTTCAAAATCATTATGAAATCACACCCGTGCGACATTGTCAATTTTCCACGTCTCCAAAATGGCCACTTTTCTGAAGAAAATCCGTCATATTTTTCTTATAAATGCTCAAAACATAGGTTGTGGCTGCTCGTTAGAACCGCCTCATTGAGGCGGTTCTAACGAGTACCCACATCCCATGTCTTGAAGCAGAAATAAGAAAAATAATGTATACCTCCGTAAACCCCAGTTTTCTCTATATGAAGTGGGGTTTAGGGGGTCTTGTTTTCACGGACTTGTTCACGTGACGTGTTGATAAAAAACTGTTAGAGGAGTTGCGCTCAAAAGGCATCTATTCTTAAAGTACAGGGTGTCCAAAAAGTAAGTTAACAGTTTTGACGAGATTTTAATACATCATAACGTTGTGAAAGCGGTATAAAATTTCTCACAGACATAGCATATATCCTTAAGTTTTTTCTTATAAAATTTCATACAAATCCATTAAAGCAAAAAAAAAAAAAACAAACAATAAACAAAAAATACCAAATTTGTCCAGTGACGTCAATTTAGTAATTTATGACGTTTTCCAGATGCCGCCCCTTTCGACGTTTTCCTTCCCGTACTCGCTGCTTGAAATTTTCAATTACTCTAGCACAATTGCCAACACTTATCTTCTTGACTTCCCTGCGTATTTGTTTTAATAACATAGCAGTATCTGTGGGTCTGGGCTTGTAAACAACCGATTTAAGATAACCCCAAAGAAAGAAATCACAGGGGTTCAGGTCTGGACTGTGCGCAGGCCAAGTTACGCCGCATTGTTTCACTTCGGGATATCGTCTGGAAATTACCCGCTCATCAAATGTGTCATGTAACATATCTAACACTTTGTTAGCCGTATGTGGTGTTGCTCCATCTTGCATAAACCATTCACTGTTAATGTCAGTTGATTGTTTCCGCAATTCCGGTAAAAACTTGTTGTTTAATAGCGACATGTAGCGGTCTGAATTAACAGTATCGCTAAACACATACGGTCCAATGATTCCCCTGGATGACATAGCACACCAAACTGTAATTTTATCGCTATGGAGTGGCCTTTCTGCTATTTGGTGGGGCTGTTCATTTGCCCAAAATCTCATGTTCTGTTTGCAAACATGTCCTGATAAAAGGAAATGTGACTCATCGCTAAACCACACATCATTAAAAGCATCGGCGTAAGTGTCAATAACGTCTGATGCCCAGTTACAAAATGATAGCCTTTCCACTTGATCCGTTATATTTAAGCTCTGCATAATTTGTATTTTATATGGATAAAGTTCTAAATCTTTTCTTATTATGTTATGAACGGATGATTTGGGGATACCTGTCTCCGAGGATGTACGCCGAATTGAGTTTTCAGGACTGTCTTGCATAAGTTCTTGAAGCGTGCTCACATTTTCATCACTTCTACTGGTCTTCGGCCGTCCCGACTTTTGCGCGTCTTTCACCGATCCCGTTTCTTCAAATTTTCTGATAGTCTTGTAGATATTTAGTCGACTTACAGTATCACCATTAAATGAATATTTAAATTTTCTTTGAACATCTGTAGCGCTTTTAGTTTCGTAAAAGTTCTTTACAATGAAAATACGCTGGGCTAACGTCAAACGCGCCATCTTGGAAAAAACAAGATTTTAAATGACGTCATTTTGCGACAACGTCAATTATTTTGGCGCGTTTTAATTATGTCGTATAAAAACTTTAGGATATGTGCGTTAATTTGGAATATTGTTCATCAAAATAGCTTTAAAATTAAAAAAGTTATGACGGGTTAAAACTGTTAACTTACTTTTTGGACACCCTGTATTTGGACCTGGAAATAAATAAGGTAACAAAAATAAAAAAACAAACAAAAAAAAAAAAAAACGGAAAGAGTTGATAAAAAATTCAAGGAGGTTAACCCCAAAAACCACATGCACATCTTCAGACCAAGGCAAAAACACCTGCGTAGTTTCAAAATGACTGGTAAAAATGTAAGAGGGATTGCGCTCAGAAAACACCCAGGTAAAATGTTGACAGAAAGACGAACGGACGGACAGGTGGACGAACGGAAGAAATGGATGGGCTGCATGATGCTTCCACGCAGAGCTGAAATCCGACCGCACACGAGTACTGGTAAACCGCTGAGAGGATCTAAGACTGCCTGCAGGTAAAGCGAGTCGAACCGTACATGCTTATAAACCCTATTGGTTTAATTCGGCGACAGGGCTTGAGATGTCATTTCATCTCAATGTCGGGTAAAAGTCCAACGAAATTGGAAGCAACGTCTCCAAAATGACCTTTACAGTGTTGATGGGGACGCTAAACCTAAAATCAAACAAACAAATGACAGGTTTCTACCTGACTTTCTGTCGGCCTCGGTAGCTCAGTCGGATGCGCGTCTGACTGGTGATCAGGAGGCCGCGGGTTCGATTCCTGCCGGCAACATTCTTTCGTGAAGATTGATAATGAAATCTTTTTTACTGTCATTCTCTCCCTTCCGCTGATTCTGGCGAAAGAATTTGCACTGTACTAGTTAACCGCTTCCAGGAAAAGTGTGGATAAGTAAACTGACCGGCTCAAAAATGACCTAAATAGTGTTGACTGGGTCGTTAAACTCCAGAACAAACAAACAAAACCTGACACTTCTAGCTGGACGAAACTTTTCTAGCTACAGTAGTCGGAAGATAAGTTGACAGTGACGTAAAAGAGTAAACCATCACAGGTAGGTTTGACAGGCTGTACCGTTATCATTATCACACCCTTCGTTGGTTGGCAAGACAGATTGTACCGTTATAATTATCGTATCCGAAGCGTCGCTACTTTTTGGCAACAGTGGACAGTGCTTAACAGCACAAACATTCGCTGACGTCACTTTCAACTTATCCTCCGACAACAGTACATCCACTGAAAAATGAGTCGGCCCCAAAACACACACACACATAAAAACAACGAAGTACGGGTTGTTTGCATTTTTTTCTATTATATTTTTAGATGTGTTTAAAATTTTCCCGCGCATATTTATATACATGTATCGTTTTGTTTGAAAATACCTGGAATAATCATAAGCCATGTCGTTTAAAATACAAAATGAATATCTATGTATAAATCTATGTATAAATGTGCAATAAATAAACCCATTTATCTTTAAAGCGCCTTGCGAGTTTTAAAGCTGACGACAGACAATATTGTATTCTCACTTTTCAGAGAAAATTAGGCTTACAAGTATTTCATCTTAATTATCTGCAACTCGACATTTGCAGTCTGATTTCCTCTGAAAACAATATTTGAGAAAAAATCCGCTTCCGTCGTAACAGAAATGGACAAAATAACCTACGCGGCATGCGAAAATAGGAGGGTAGCCTTCTTTGACCAGCAATAATTATATTACCATTAAACTAGTGACCACCGCCTATATTTAATGCAGATTCTAAGATCGTTTAAATGCTGAATAAGCCAATATAGCCATGATACATGCTATGAGCCTACGCGGCACGAGACAATAGGACGGTAGCCTTCTTTGACCAGCCATATTACCATTAAATCAGTGATCACCGCCCATTTTTAATGTAGATTCTAAGATCGTTTAAATGCTGAATAAGCCAATATAGCCATGATACATGCTATGAGCCTACGCGGCACGAGACAATCGGACGGTAGCCTTCTTTGGCCAGCCATATTACCATTAAATCAGTGATCACCGCCCAGATTTAATGCAGCTTCTAAGAACGCTTAAAAGCTGAATAAGCCAATTTAGCTATGATTACATGCTTCAAGAAAGAGTTTTCTTCGGCATAGCTTATAGCATAAGAAAGGTTGTAAGTTGAACTGCGCATTTTCTCTGGTAAGCTATTAACAGAATAGGCGACTCAATTGAATTTTGTGAAAAGCTTTGTCGATAAGACTGTATATTTTGGGTGCAGTGGAATACCGGAATACAACGTTAGTTCCTGCAGCGTCATTAGATGAGACATTGCACGACCCGCAGAAAAAGCAACCGACTGAAGTCGGTTGATTTCTAAGAGTGCCCTAAAATCACAGTCTCATTCTGTCATTCTGTCAGTCTGTCTGTCCGTCCGTAACCCGTTTGTGAAAATTGGTGAAAGTGACTTAACCGCTTGGAATATTCAAACAATTTTTGGCATACGGATAGATATCAATGAGATCTTACCAATGAACTTGCGAAATATTACATTCCATTTAGTATAGCCTCGCCGAGGCGAAAAATGTGAAAATTTTCGAACTGCTTCTCCTCGGAATCCGTTGGGCCGATTGAAGTCAAATTTCATATGGAGCCTCTATGGGATGGGGGAAACCAAAATTTGCTCAGGGGTCCAGGTCACATGACCAAAATGGCCGCCAAGCCATATATGGTCTGTCTGTCTGTCCGTCCGTAACCCGTTTGTGAAAATTGGTGATAGTGACTTGACCGCTTGGAATATTTAAACATTTTTTGGCATACTGATAGATATCAATGAGATCTAACCAATGAACTTGCGAAATATTACATTCCATTTAGTATAGCCTCGCCGAGGCGAAAAATGTGAAAAATTTCGAACTGCTTCTCCTTGGAAACCGTTGGGCCGATTGAAATCAAATTTCAAATGAAGCCTCTATGGGATGGGGGGAACCAAAATTGTTCATGGGATCCAGGTCACATGACCAAAAAGGCCGCCAAGCCATATATTGTCTGTCTGCCTGTCCGTTCGTAACCCGTTTGTGAAAATTGGTGATAGTGACTTAACCGCTTGGAATATTTAAACAATTTTTGGCATACTGATAGATATAAATGAGATCTTACCAATGTACTTGCGAAATATTACATTCCATTTAGTATAGCCTCGCCGAGGCGAAAAATGTGAAAATTTTCGAACTGCTTCTCCTCGGAAACCGTTGGGCCGATTGAAGTCATATTTCATATGGAGCCTCTATGGGATAGGGGAAACCAAAATTTTCTCATGTGGTCCAGGCCACATGACCAAAATGGCCGCCAAGCCATATATGGTAAAAACCCTTCAAAAATAGTCTTCTCCAGAAACACTAGGCAGATTTCCTCGAAACTTGATAAATAGCATCTGGGACGTAGGCCCATCATAAATTGCTAAAATGGTGACCATGGGTTGACTTTGACCTTCTTTGTGCCTAGGTCAAACTTTGACACATATGCTTTTGTATTGGAAAAGTGAGAATGCATTCTATCCTGCAAACGATTCAGAATACAGTACTAAAGTATAAGATATAGTTTTGCTCCTTACGATAAGGCGCATTTATTGGGGGAACCGTTTTAGGTCCAGGTCACATGACCAAAATGGCCGCCATACCCATATATGGTAACAACCATAAAGCTAAAAGCTTCCGGCGGGTCGTGCACTTCAGCTGAAGCACTGGTTTGGGGTTTATGTTTGTACCTTTTCCTAGATGATATAGGCAGTCGCATGTTAAATATCGTCCGCGTCATTCTGCAAAATTATACGTGTTGTCTTAACACAGGTGAACAAGTTCGTAAAATGGAAACCCCCTTACACCATACTTTGTATAGAGGAAACTGGGGTTTACGGGGGTAAACATTAGTTTTCTTATCTTTACCCCAATACAAAGGTTGTTGGAACTCGTTAGAACCGCCACAATGAGGCGGTTCTAACGAGTACCCACAACCTATGTTTGCAGTATAAATAAGAAAAATGTCATGGATTTTCATCCGAAAAGTAGCCATTTTGGAGATGTGAAAAATAACCTATGTCGCGTGGGTGTGTTACCGTAATGATACATGTAAATCGTTTGAAAAACTACCAATGTTAGTCCGGCCACGGTAGCTCAGTCGGATGCACGTCTGACTGGTGATCAGGAGGACGCGGGTTCGATACCTGCCGGGGACGGCAACATTCTTTCGTGGAGATTGATCATGAATTTTTTTCCTCGGTCATCCTCTCCCTTCCGCTGATTCAAGAAGGGCAGTTGTCAGTTTCTGGCGAAAGAATGTGCACTGTACTGGTAAACCGCCTACGTACAATCCTGCCCAGGTAAAGATGGGATAGGTAAACTGACCGGCTCAAAACTGACCTTAAAAAGTGTTGACTGAGCCGTCAAACGCCTATACAAACAAACACTCTACCAATGTTGGTGAGATTTTCAAAACGTAGACAATTTGAGATAAAATGTTTCATCTGAATTCGCATTGAAGAATGACCTTAATAGTAGTTAAAATCATAACAGAACTTTTGTAGAACTGCTTTGTTTAAGAAAATATGTAACCTTTTTACATAGGCCTTATTTATGTAAGCTGAGATAAGTCGTCTGAACGATAAAGGGGAGGCAACAATAAATCTACCATTAAATTTAGTCTAGAATATTTTCTTCCCTTAAGATTCTTAAAAGATTAAGAAATATATGAATATTGCAAGATTATTCTGAACTTAAATGTATTAGAATATCCACAGTTTCACAACATTTATAGAAAGCGCCTATGACACAATGTTGTTCATACCTTAATGAATGCGTTGACTCAGGCGATCTCATATGATCATTCAGTTATGTAAAAAATATGGGTTTTCTCCAATATGACTGGACCATGGCGACGTTTTGCCGTCAACGACGCTCTTCCGCTGTTAGTAGAAATAAAGGTTCCTTTTAAAAGGAAAGGCTTGCCTGGTTTTAAGGGTACTGTTCCTGGTGTAAATGTAGCCATATTGCCGCCACATGGATGTACGAGTTGATGTAGATGAAAGTACTGGTGAGGCAGCAAGTTGCACTGTTCTTGTTAATGGGACATAGACTTTTGATGCAGTGTACTCAAAGGCAATATATGGTTTATCTGCACATTGGAATGGACAAACCCATGAGGTGTCAATTTTCTATTTGGCACTATACCCTGACATTTATTAGAAGAAATATTTCAATGTTAAGGTAACTGAGGCATTGACATGTGACCCAATGATCACATTCTCACTTTTGACCAACTATGATAGTAAGGGGTCATTGTGATGACCCTGTTTTATTGAAATTTGCTCAGTAGTATCTGAATAGTAGTTTGAAGAAGACATTGTTAACAGACAGACAGGAGGAATAATGGACTTATGGAGCACGGACGATATGCGATTTGGCAAGTAGAAATGGACAAACAAAGCAAAATAAATTTCCCTTACAGATTTATAAGAGACAATAATTTGTAGAACACATCATACATACTGTTTGTTTTGTTAGGTTTTACGCCCGTTCAACAATCTTTCAGTCATATACAGGCGGGTAGCTTCCTATCCATCGTTCCTGGAAAGTACCAGTACTAGACTCCGATCCTCCGACACAAACCACCAAATGTTCTCACATAAACGATCATGGCCGGTAGCGGGGCTCAAGCCCATGACCCTCCAGTGATTACAAGTCAGCGACCTTAATCACTGGACCACGGAGGCGGTCTTCCATACATACTGAGTATACATTCATGTCATGTGGCCAGTAAACATGTAATTGTTAGGTGACGACACAAATATACATACAAGGGAGTATAAGACAAAGGAGGAAGAGACATTAAATGTTAACATCTTTTATTAGCAAAGTATAAAAATATTACAAACAAGAGACAACCAAAGTAAACAATGTTACCAATGTTAACAGTTTTTATCTGAAAGTCTTAAAAGAAATAAACAGTATAAAGCTATTTAAGGTGAATCTTAATCTTGATAAAAACTGGACCAATTGACTGTCAGTGCGCCGTAAACTTACTTCATTTATTGGTGGGAGTACCTTCAATATAACTAGAGCTGTCAGTGAAACTGACTAGCGCCCCGGCAGCGCTATCAGAAGAGAAAAAAAAATGTTGATGTTAAAAAACTATAAAGAACAAGGAAATGAAAGAACGTAGATAACTCGGTTTTAGAAACCAACCTGGGTTTTGAGCACGACACATCCTCTCATAATGATTAACAATACTGTCAAGTTATTCTAAAATCAATCCAGGAATAAGAAAGATATTGATCGGACACGATAAAAAAGTCGCAGCAGTTCAGTTGACCTACTCTAGTTAACACTTCTGACGTCAGGAATCTACCCTGTAAAATTTCAACACCAGAAAAAGTGTCCATAGGACACGGATGCCCCAGCCAAATGCCATTCATAAAAAATATTACAAATGTACTTCAAATCAATTATAAAATATATGCATCAAGGGCAGATAATCCAAAATTCAAAAAATGCAAGAGTTATCTTCCTTGTTCATGACACATCGTCTCAGTGTGATGAATGCACCTGTGGAGTTTCATCAATATATTCCATACGGTTTATGAGTTATGGCCCGGACACGGTTTACTATATGTTACTAAGTCAAAGGCAGATAATCCAAAAACCCAAGCTGCAAGAGTTGTCTTCCTTATTCATGACACATCGTCTCAGTGTGATGAATGCACCTGTGAAGTTTCATGAATATATTCCATACCGTTTAAGAGTTTTGGCCCGGACACGGTTTACTATATGGTACTAAGTCCAGGGCAGATAATAAAAAAAAAACGAAAATGAAAGAGTTGTCTTCCTTGTTCATGACACATCGTCTCAGTGTGAGGAATACAACGTTGAAGTTTCATGAATATATTCCATACGGTTTAGGAGTTATGGCCCGGACACGGTTTACTATATGGTACTAAGTCAAGGGCAGATAATCCAAAAACCAAAAATGCAAGATTTGTCTTCCTTGTTCATGACACATCGTCTCAGTGTGATGAATACAACTGTGAAGTTTCATGAATATATTCCATACGGTTTAGGAGTTATGGCCCGGACACGGTTTACTATAAGGTACTAAGTCAGATAATCAAGGGCAGATAATCCAAAAACCAAAAATGCAAGAGTTGTCTTCCTTGTTCATGACACATCGTCTCAGTGTGATGAATGTACCTGTGAAGTTTCATGAAAATATTCCATACGGTTTAGGAGTTATGGCCCGGACACGGTTTACTACATGATACTAAGTCAAGGGCAGATAATCCAAAAACCAAAATTGCAAGAGTCGTCTTCCTTGTTCAGTACACATCGTCTCAGTGTAATGAATGCATCTGTGAAGTTTCATGCATATATTCCATACGGTTTAGGAGTTATGGCCCGGACGCGGTTTACTATATGGTACTAAGTCAAGGGCAGATAATCCAAAAACAAAAAATGCAAGAGTTGTCTTCCTTGTTCATGACACATCTTCTCAGTGTGATGGATGCACCTGTGAAGTTTCATGAATATGATCCATACGGTTTAAGAGTTTTGGCCCGGACACGGTTTACTATATGGTACTAAGTCAAGGACAGATAATCCAAAAACCCAAAATGCAAGAGTTGTCTTCCTTGTTCATGACACATCGTCTCAGTGTGATGAATGCAACTGTGAAGTTTCATGAATATATTTAATACGGTTTAGGAGTTATGGCCCGGACACGGTTTACTACACGGTACTTAGTCAAGGGCAGATAATCCAAAAACCAAAAATGCAAGAGTTGTCTTCCTTGTTCATGACACATCGTCTCAGTGTGATGAATGCACCTGTGCAGTTTCATGAATATATTCCATACGGTTTAGGAGTTATGGCCCGGACACGATGTCGGGACGGACGTACGGACGGACGGAAAAACTTTCGGACGGACAGGGGTAAAACTTTATGGCCTTCCGCTATTCTCCGTATAGACGGGGGCATGAAACCCCATCGAGTTTTGACCATTGAGTGAATTGTAGACTCTTACACAGATGAATTATGAATGTGGTCCGGTAAACTGTATTGACGGTAGTGCTTAGTAGACCGTGGCCTAGTGGATAAATTCGCTTCGGTGTTTAGTTAAACTTTCGCACAGAAACGATAGCTATGTCACTAGACCATCTCTCGCTAAACTGGTACCCTGTATTCTATTAAAATATGCGAAAGCTATTGAGCAAGAGTGAGGGAACCAGAACACCGGAAAAAGCTGACTGTATCTCTGATTTTTGCTTTAAAAAAACACCTGAGGATCCAAAATAACATAGAAAGAGAAGTCCAAAACCGGAACCACTTTTCCAATCTAAATGGCTTGCCAAAAACTGCGTGTAAGGCTTAAGCAATCAAACCAGAATTTTTCTTCATATTATGGGTAGATGCGGCGAAAGAGTTGTGTATCCTATGTCACCTGGGCGTCCAACTGATAATGGCTTATAGTTTGGCAAGGTCTGCTATCCCCTTGTAGCAGGTAAGAGTAGAGGGGTGTTTTCCTTTCTTCCGATTCTTCACTTTCCTTTCTTTCCTATAACTACCATGTCCCCATCTTCCATCCCCTCTACTATCTCTTCCATCTCTTTTCTCATTTTCTGTTGGAGACATTGAGGATCTTACATGAGTGTTCATGTATTATTGAATTTATTAAACGAGTTGAGAAAAAGGGATAAAATGCGAGGCTTTGCCGAGCATTTTATCTCTTTTTCTCAACGAGTTTAATAAATTCAATAATATACATGAGCACAAATGCAAGATTATATTTATCATATGACATTTAGAATGTATTTTATTCAAGATTGTTTACAAAAATGTCAATATTCCGCCTTTAGTAAACGCGACGTCGTTAAGGACGTCGTATATGTAACGTTACGGGACGTATCAAGCTAATTTGCATATTTAATCCACTAGTGGATTATCGAAAATATTACATGGCGTTATTACACTCTCATACGCGACGTCATAAGATAAAATACAAAATGACCCAGACGGGTAGACATGTCGAATCCCAACATAATCAGTCAGTCGTCACATAATAGATGGAAAACAATGTAAATATATTATCTGGTCACGAGCAAAGTAAGTGAACCCGAACGTTTATTTAAGTATAATCTAACCGGATGACGAGCAAAATAAGCGAGCCCCGAATTGTTGATTGAAAAATAGAAGTAGAGGCAATGGTCTGGAATCGATACAATTAACCCACAGCTCCCATCAGAGACACCAAAGGGAAAGAAACACAAATAAAATGTGCATAACGTGGACACTATTAAATTAATTTTTGGGGGGATTATTACGACAACACATCCGTATGATATAGTGTATTTTTTCGTACCTCAAAAAAGGTAATTTTTCTAATGAAAATATGTGATATTTTTCTTATTTATACTCAGAACATAGGTTTTGGGTGCTCGTTAGAACCGCCTCATTGAGGCGGTTCTAACGAGTACCCACAACCTATGTCTTGGAGCAGGAATAAGGAAAATAATGTTTACCCCCTTAAACCCCAGTTTTCCCTATATAAAGTGGGGTTTAGGTGGGTCTTTATTTCACGGATTTGTTCACGTGATATTAAGTGAGGCAAAGCAGACATGTGTCTTGCGTCACTGGGGCGTCCAAATGATATTGACTTACAGATGGGCAAGGTCTGTTATCTTTGCACCAGGTAAAGGTTGAAGGGGATGTTTTCCTCACTTTCTTTTCTGTACTTTCCCTGTCTCTCTCTTTTATCTCATCTACTATGATCCCCTCTTCTCTTTTCTCCCTTTCATTGGGAGACGACGCAAAATAACCCACAAGGGTAGAAAATGTCGTTAAAAGCCAACTTAATTAATCAATCGTCAATTAATAGATGGAAAACAATGTAAATATGTGTAATGAGGCGAATAATTATTTATTTAACATACATTGAACTATGCCGATCAAAGTAAGTGAACCCCGAACGTTTATTGAATTGTAAGTAACATCCGGCCACGAGCAAATAAATGAGCCCCGAATTGTTGATTTAAGTATGCATAAGGCTTTCTTAGCTCGTGATCTGATCATATTCATACTTCAGTGAACGTTAGAAAACCACACATTTCTTTAATGAAGTCTGAAGAGACGTCAATTTTACAAGTGCTAAAAATATTCATATGCATAACGCATTCTTTACTCGTGGTCCGATGTTTATTTTTTTCAAACTTCAGTGAACGTTAAAACACAAAACACAAACATAAAGAAAGAATAACTGCAGCATACTAAATAAGCTTTTAAAAGCAGAATTAGTCTTAATTTTAATTGGGAATTTCACTGTATCTTGTGTCACTGGAGCGTCCAGCTGATAGTGGCTGACACTTGGGCAAGGAATGCTGTCCTTGCAGCACTTTAGGGTAACCTGCCTCTTTGTTGTTCGTAAATTGCAACATCAGTTTTTATCTCACCTGGGCCGAAGGCTCCAGGGGAGCCATGGGGGAGCTTATAGTATAGTAGGTCCTCCATCGTCCGTCGTCCGTCCGTCCACACTTTTGAGCAGCTATATCTCTGCAGCCTGCAGGCTGATCACAATCATTTCTCATCTATAGCATGCCTCTGGTGGGGCATTGATGACATAAGCTTTTTTTTTAAATCGCATGAAAACTTTGGTTGCTATGGCAATCACAAGGTCCCATAGTCTTACAATGGGAAAATGCTTGTCATCACCGTAGCCCCTTCAATTTTGATCGGATTTTTCTGAAACGTATATATATATATATATATATATATATAAGGTGGCTGGGGATAAAACCTCGGATGAGTTCGAAAACCGGCCAAGTCGGCCCATTTATCATAGAGTAACGTCCCTTTGATTGCTGAAAATGCCGATTTTTGACCTTATCATCACCGTAGCCCCTTCAGTTTTGATCAGATCTTCTGAAACTTATATGTATGGTGGCTTGGGATCAAATCTCGGATGAGTTCAAAAACCGACCAAGTCGGCCCATTTATCTTAGAGTAACATCCCTTTGATTGCTGAAAATGCTGATTTTTGACCTTGTCATCACCATAGCCCTTTCAGTTTTGATCGAATCTTTCTGATACATATATGTAAAGTTGCTGGGGATAAAATCTCGGATGAGTTCGAAAACCAGCTGAGTTGGTCCATTTATCACAGAGTAACGTCCCTTTGATTGCTGAAAATGCCGATTTTTGACCTTGTCATCACCGTAGCCCTTTCAGTTTTGATCGGATCTTTTTGAAACTTATATGTTAGGTGGCTTGGGATAAAACCTCGGATGAGTTCGAATACCGGCCAAGGTGGCCTATTTATCATAGAGTTAGGTCCCTTTGATTGCTGAAAACGTTGAATTTTTACCTTGTCATCACTATAACCCCTTTCAGTTTTGATCGGATCTTTCTGAAATTTATATGTAAGGTGGCTGGGGATAAAACCTTGGATGAGTTAAAAAAAAACGGCCAATTAAACCCATTTACTATATAGTTATGTCCCTTTGATGGCTGAAAATGTCGATTTTTAACCTTGTCATCAACGTAGCCCCTTCAGTTTTGATCAGATCTTTCTGAAACTTATATGTAGGGTGACTGGGGATAAACCTAGGATGAGTTCGAATACCGGCCAAGTTGGCCCATTTATCATAGATTTACGTCCCTTTGATTGCTGAAAATGCTGATTTTTGACATTGTCATCACCATACCCCTTCAGTTTTGATCGGATCTTTCTGAAACTTATATGTAAGGTGGCTGGGGATAAAATCTTGGATGAGTTCGAAAACAGGCCAAGTCAGCCTATTTATCGTAGAGTTATGTCCCTTTGATGGCTGAAAATGTTGATTTTTGACCTTGTCATCACCGTAGCCCCTTCAATTTTGATCGCATTTTTCTGAAACTTATATGTAAGGTGGCTGGGGATGAAACATCGGATGAGTTCGAAAACTGGCCAAGTCGGCCCATTTATTTTAGAGTAACATCCCTTTGATTGCTAAAAATGCCAAATTTTGACCTTGTCATCGCCGTAGCCCCTTCAGTTTTGATCGGATCTTTCTGAAACTTACATGTAAGGTGGCTGGGAATGAAACCTTGGATGAGTTGGAAAACTGGCTTAGTCGGCACATTTATCATAGAGTTCCGTGCCTTTGATTGCTTAAAAATGCCTATTTTCGACCTTGTTAGCACTGCTGCCCCTTCAGTTTTGATCGGATCTTCATGAAACTTACCAACAAATAAGTCAGGCAGAAAAGCTCGGAGGAGTTTGAAAACTCGTGAGGTTTGCTTCTTTGTCACAGGGTAACATCCCTTTGATTGCAGCAGTTAATTGCTTATTTTTGAACTTGTCATCACCATAGCCCCATCAGTTTATATCGGATCTTCTTAGCAAGTCAGGAATACAAGCTTGAATGAGTTTAAAAACTGGTGAGGTCACCTTATTTATCATAGAGTTAAATTCTACTTGATTTGCAGAAAATGCTTACCCTGTCATCACCATGTCCTTCCATTAATTCTTCAGTAAAGGTTGGCACTTCCTGAAACTTTGAATCTGTTAGCTCAGGTGAGCGATACATGGTCCTCTTGTTCTCATGAGCGACAATTCGAAACAAGAGACATCACGAAAACACGCCCATATAATTCTGACCACATTAAAACTCAATTTTATATAGTAAAACTGGGGTTTACAGGGGTGTACAGTATTTTTCTTATTTCTGCTCAAAACATAGGTTGTAGGAGCTCGTTAGAACCGCCTCGCTTTCTGCTAAAAACATAGATTGTGTGTACTCGTTAGGACCGCCTCGCCGAGGTGGTTCTAATGAGCTTCCACAACCTATGTTTAGAGCAGAAATAAGAAAAATACGAGTTTTTAGCACACCTGGGCCGAAGGCTCATAGGTGACCTTATAGTATAGCAAAGCTCCGTTGTTTGTCGTCTGTCTGTCGTCTGTCAGCATTTTCAAGCATCTCCTCTGAAACCACTAGGCTGATTGAAGTCAAATTTCATGTGGGGAATCCATGGGATAGGGGAACGAAGCTTTGTTCGCGGGGTCTAGGTCACATGACAAAGATGGTCGCCATGCCCATATATGGTAAAAACCCTTAAAACTGTTCTTATCTGGAACCAGTGGGCCAATTGACATTGCACTTGGTATGTAGCATAAGGGACTCGGGCTGATCATTCTTTGTTCAAATGATGAACCTCGGATGACCTTGACTTATTTTACGCCAAGATCAAATTTGTTCACATAGACTTTTGTATGGGAAAAAGTCCAAAGTGTATGTTCACATAGACTTTTGTATGGAAAAAAGTCAAAAGTGTGTATTTTTCATTAATTATTGCAACCTGTGATCTGAAAAATGGTAGATACAGGTAGCCAAAAGAAGTGGATGAAACTACATGAGTATTCAAAGTCAATGCCATTCTTTGACCTTGGCCCAAGGTCATTCAGATATGAAAATTTAAAATTTTTTTCTCAGAAACCACTGGGCCATTTGTAACAAAATTTTATACGCGCGCTTTCAGGAACAATGGAATAAAAATATTTAAAATGAACAGGGTCACATGACCAAGATGGCTGTCATGCCATATATGGTAAAAACCCTTCTAAAAGCCTTTTCTCCAGAACCAAAGGGCCGATTGCCATGAACCTTAGTATGTAGCATGGTGGTCTCGGGCCCATGGACCTATTTTACGTCAATGTCAAATTTGATCACAGACTTTTGTAAGTCAAAACCGCGTATTTTTCGGAAACTATTACAGTCTCTGATCTGAAAATTGGTAGATGCTGTTAATGTTAAATGTGTGGATGGAAATACATGAGTATTTAGGGTCATGCTCATTCTTGGTCCTTGGTCCAAGGTCATTCAGATATGAAACTTAAATCTTATTGTCTTCAGAAATCACTGAGCCATTTGTAATTAAATTTCATATAAAATGTTTTGGGAACAAGAAAAGGAAAATCAATAAATATGAGTTCGATCACATGACCAGGATGGTCGCCATGCCAATATAAGGTAAATATCCTTCAAAAATCTTCTCCGGAACCAAGGGTCCAATTATCATGAAACTTGGTATGAAGGATTTGGGACTTAAGCCACTCACCGTTTGTTCAAATGATGAGTCCTGGATGAACTTGACCCATTTTATGCCAGGGTTAAATTTGGACACGGGGTTGGGGGAGTCAAAACTATGTATTTTTCAGAAACTATTGCAGATTGTGATCTTCAAATTAGTAGATGCAGAGCTAAAGGAGTAAATTAAGCTACATGGGTATTTAAGGTCAATGTCATTCTTTGATCTTGGCCAAAAGTCATTGAGATATAAAAAATAAAACTTATTTTCCACAGGTACAAAAGACCATTTGTAACGGAATTTCATCTGAAAGCTTTCAGGAACACGAAATTGAAAATTAATCGATAAGAGTTTGATCACATGACCAGTATGGCGGCCATGCCCATAAAAGGTAAAACAAACCCTTCAGAAATCTGTTTCTCCATAACCTGTTGGTTGATTTTCCTCAAGCTTGTTATGTAGCGTTGGGGACTGGATTCAATCATTGTTTGTTCAAATGATGATCCCTTGATGACCTTGACGTATTTTAGGCCAAGGTCGAATTTGGTCACATATGCTTTTGTATGGGGAAAACGTCTAAACTGTATTTTCTGCCATGGTAAAAACCCTTCAAAAGTCTCCTCAGAAACCAAATGGGCCCCGTCAAGCGATTTTGGTACTTATCGCCTATGCGAGCAGCGAAGGTTCAGGCGAGCCTGCGCATCCGCGCAGTCTCGCCAGAACCTTCGCTGCTCGCTAATACAAGCAGTGAATCAAGAGGAACCTCCAGACAGAAAGCCATATCCCTGGCCCCTCTGAATGGCTGGGCATCCGCAGTTAAAGTTTGTCATTACGGAATGCTCGAAGACCCAAATTCGCTTGGCGGGGCTCAAATGGCTCCACATACATTCAGCACTCAGGTGAGGCGTACAGGACCATTGGTCCTCTGGTTTATCTGAAAATTTTCATTTTGTGGTGGAACAATTTTCAATATAATATTATTTGAATAGGCGTGTTTTCGTAATGAGATACAACTGTCAGCTGTCATACCAGTGACTCGAGTAAGTGCACATGTAAGTGTGGAGCACTGTAGCGCAGTATGCTCCACACAGATAGAGACCACAGTTTGTTTTTGGTTTGAAGTTTAACGTCCACGTCAACACTGTATAGGGCATTTTGGAGACGCAGCTTCCAATTCTGTAGGACTTTTACCCGACATTGAGATGAAATGATACCTCATGCCCTGTCGCCTAATGAAACCGATAGGTTTATAAGCATGGACGCTCTGACTCGCACCCCTTTGCCTGGACAGGCTAAGATCCTCTATACGGTTTACCAGTACTCGTGTGCAGTCGGTTTCAGCTTTGCTTGCACACATTTCTTCAAGCCCCGATGGGCGGGGGGCGAGACCACAGCGGTAAAAGACCTAATGATTAAGAGGCAGCGCTCTTATCCACTAAGCCACGGAGGCATGTGATAGCCGTTTGGCCATTTTTGGGGAAAAATACTGTCCTTTTTGCTTTTCGCTTGTGATGTTTTCATTATAGTGAAGTTTTTAGCTCACCAGAGCCGAAGGCTCCGGGGGAGCTTATAGGATAGGCAGTTGTCCGGCGTCGTCGTCGTCGTTGTCGTCGTCGTCGTCGTCGTCTGACGTCAACACTTTCAAACATCTTCTTCTCTGAAGCCACTGGACCGATTCAGCCCAAATTTTATCTGTAGCATCCTTGGGCTGGGGGATTGAAAGTTTGTGTTTTTTATATAAATTGGCCCATTAGTTCGGTTGCTATAGCAACTTAGAGCTCCCATAGACTTATAATGGGGAAAATTGAAAAATGGCATTTACTGCCAAGCCACTGCAGATATTTTGACAAAACCTTCATAGAAATATTCCTTAGGCAATCTACTATCTGCCATATGATTTTAGGCCTACTGCTCATTTGTATTGGTTGCCATGGAAACCAAAATGAAAAAAAAATAGAAAAAAAAAATACTTAAAAAATCATCTCCTCAGAAACCGTATGCTCTATGAGGCTGAAAGTTTATGGAAATATTCACCATATTTGCCTTTACAGGTTTTGTGTTTTTTATGAAATTCGGCTCTTTAGTTTGGTTGCTATGGCAACTTAGATTTTCCATATACTTATAATGGGGAAAATTGAAAAATGGCATTAACTACAAAGCCTTTGCAGATATTTTGAAAAAACTTTCATAGAAATGTTCCTTTAGTAAACTTCTCTCAGCCATATGCTGTTATGTCAACCTGCGGGTCCAGTAGGTTGTGCCGGGGCCATGCCCCGCCCCCAGTACTTCATAAAATGACTTAAATCTCAGAAACCTTACAGATCCCCACCCCTAAACCATATATATTCTTGTTCCTATTGATAAGACGCATTCAGTGACACCAACCTGGAGGTCCTCCGGGATGTGCTGAGGCCATGCCCCACCCCCTCCACTTCATAAAAGGCCCAATATCTCGGAAACCATTCAGATCCCCAGCCATGAACCCTATATACTCTTGTTCCTTATGATAAGACGCATTCAGTGACATCAAACTGGGGGTCCCCCGGGATGCGCCGGGGCCATGTCCCGCCCCTCCATTTCATAAAAGGCCCAATATCTCGGAAACCTTACAGATCCCCACCCCTAAACCGTATATATTCTTGCTCCTTATGATAAGACGCATTCATTGACCCCAAATTGGGGGTCTTCCGGGGTGCGCCGGAGCCATGCCCCACCCCTTCACTTCACAAAAGGCCATATATCTCAGAAACTGTTCAGATCCCCACCCCTAAACCTTATATGTTCTTGTTCATTATGATGAGACACATTCAGTGACACCAACCTGGGGGTCCCCAGGGATGTGCTGGGGCCATACCCCACCCCCACCATTTCGTTATATCTCAATATCTCGGAAACCTTACAGATCCCCACCCCTAAACCATAAATATTCTTGTACCTTATGATAAGACACTTTCATTGACACCAACCTGGGGGTCTCCCTGGGCCTTGCCCCACCCCTGCACTTCACAAAAGGCCTTATATCTCAGAAACTGTTCAGAGCCCCACCCCTAAACCATATATATTCATCTTCCTTATGATAAGGCACATTCATTGACACCAGCTTGTGAGTCCCCGGGGCATGCCCGGGCCTTGCTCCACCGCTTGACTTCATTAAAAGCCACATATCTCAGAAATAGTTCAGATCCCCACCCCTAAACCATATATATTCTTGTTCCTTATGACAAGACTCATTCAGTCACACCAACTTGGGGGTCTCTTTGTGCTGAGGCAATGTGCCCCGCCCTTCCACTTCATAAAAGGCCATATATTTCAGAAACCATTAAATCCCCACCCCATATTCATATATGTTCTTGTTCCTTATTATTAGCACACCTACTGTAGGTGTGTCCGCAGGGGCCAGTCCTCTCCTTTCCACTTCATGAAAGGATATCTTGGAAACCGTTCAGATTCCCACCCCTAAACCATATATATACTTGGTCCTTATGATGAGACACATTTAGGGATAACAATCTTGGGCTTTCCTGGGAACGACAGGGCATGCTCCAACCCCTCCACTTATATCTCCAGCCATGCAGATCCCCACTGCTAAACCATATATATTCTTGTTCTTTGTGATAAGACACATTTAGTGATACCAACCAGGGCTCCATTGGGTCCATGCCCCACCCCCTCTACTTTATAAAAGGCCTAATGTTTCATATACTGAGTCCACATGGATGCTCATTTGGATATGGGGGTTCATTTGGCAGATTAAAATGATATCATGTTAAAATGCATGGCTGCAATTTGGCAGTGCCCACCTGAGCTCTGGTGAGCATAGTGGCCCATGGGCCTCTTGTTTTATATTTCTTTCCCTTTTGTATGTGATATAATTGTATGGATTTCTGATCATTGCTTTCCCTTCTATTTTGTCTACACAACGTATAGCAGCCTGTTTTTTTCACATGTTGCTGAGCTCACTGATATCCACTGCATGAACGTTGAATTTTCTATCTCTGTGTGGAACACTTTTTGGGTGAAAAAGTTTGATATTTTTCTTATTTACACGTCAAGCATAGGTTGATGGTGCTCGTTAGAACTGCCTTATTGAGGCGGATATAACGAGTATCCACAATCTATTTCTTGGAATAGGCGGTTCAGACATGTACCCACAACCTATCTATTGGAGCAGAAATAAGATAATTAATGCATATCCCTGTAAACCCCTGTTTTCTCTATAAAGTGGGGTGTTCATTTCACGGACTTGTCCACGTGACGATTTGCATTTTTGATGGACTTTAGGAAAACTGAATTTGAAAAATTAATCAAAATATTCAATTCAGCTAATAAAATTCCTTTAGTTGTGTTATTGACTTATAACCCTGTTAGTTAAATGACCCATTCTGTTGTTAGCTGAACATTTTTGGGTCGATTGTTTACAATCGATCCCAATTTACTAAATGGCAAATTCGAAATCATGCTACTTGACCATCGCTGATACGGAAAACCAATATTACGGGTATTAATAGAAAAAAGTCTCGCTATATCTATCGATGTTACATGCAGGTCAGAGCAATTTACAGAGTCTGGACAGGAATCATGTGCTGGTTTTGGCAAACACCGAATACCCAGTTCAGACGACGCGGAATGTGGAGTCTGCTCTGCCGGTTGCACAGGGACTACACTGTTTGCTTAAATAGTGTCATTTAAGGATTAAGTGAACTAGTATAAGAATGTCAGGTTGCTAAAGTAATGAAAGGAAAACAATAACAATATCTTAATCTAGGCCATGCTATCACGCGACGACTTTCGAAACATTCCATTCATAAAACAGTTAGATGGAGTCGATTGTACAAAAAGTAAGCAGAAACTTTTTGCACTTCTGCTAAGAACTTAAATTTGTTTAAGAGCAAAAATGAGCAGCCCAGACTTTTAAAGATGGTACCGTGTTTAGACATACAGCGTATACCCACATCGGATAGACAGTACATTCTTTCTGACCAGGGTCGGCACTGTTCGCCATATATACACAGCAAGTTTTAAACATGATTCAGGCTGTACGCAGAGGGGGAGGGGTGCGAGTTTCAGGTATTTTGCAGAGGGTGAAAAACAGCCTGAGCGGAGTTTGAGAATTTTCCAAAAAATAAAGAAGTGGGGGGGGGGGGGTGGATGCGTTTGCATTTCTCCTCACCCTGTGTGCGGGCCTGCGTCAACAGGTAGAATGAATTTTTATTTTTAAACATATCGCTAAAGGGGCTCTGTTTCTGATCACTGTTATTCATTGGCTGGGATGTTGTGGTGGGGCTGAGCGAGGAGAAGAGAGAGACTTATAACTATGACAAACATTGTAGGCCACCTATGGATCTACACTGTTTGCAGCTGGATAAAATGCTATACATGTAATAACTTTTCAAGCACAGATTGTATTGCATATGAGGTTAAGCATTATGAATGAAATATTGCAAATTCAGAAAGATGAATCTATTGTGCTGGTTGAATATACGTGTATACGAAAGGAAATAATTTGATCACGAAAGCACGCCTATATAATTTTCACCCACCTTGAACCCCACTTTTATATAGTAAAACTTGGGTTTCCGGGGGTATACCTTATTTTCTTATTTCTGCTCTAAAATATAGATTGTGGGTACTCGTTAGAACCGGCTCGATGAGGCGGTTCTAACGAGTGCCGCGGTTCTAACGAGTGCCCACAATCTATATTTTGAGCAGAAATAAGTAACATATCACAATTTTTCATCATAAAATTTTCATTTTTTTTCGGCGATAAAGGTGGCAATGTATTTGTTTAGGCACGTTCGCGTAATGAACACATAAATAATTGACAAGTAAATAATTCGAAACACTTTGACCGAAAATGCTATCATATTTGTTTTCAGACAAATGAATATTTTTCTTATAATGAAGCGTTTTAACAAGTACCCACAGTCTACGTTATAAAGCTTGCTATTGTCCGCGTGATTATCACTGACCATCTGACTGCCGCCGACCCTGAACAAGATCTTGTTTATAGCGTCGATAATCGCCTCCCTAAGACGTCAGAGCGCTGCGTTAAAGTAAATTTTGGACTGTGCTCGTGCACTTGGGCATTGGCAAACAGTATACCTAATCAGACGCCACATTAATGTCTGATCAGGGCTACTGTGTTTGCTTAAAATACTGGAATTTAAGGGTTAAACGAACAGTTCGATTCTCAGTTCAGGACTATTTTCCCAACCTACTCTCAGAGAAAATCGACCCACCAGTACTCTCAGTCCTTTGATTCTTGGAGAGATAAAGGTTCGGTAATGATTGGGCTTGCCAATACTAATCTCTTTTACCAAGAACAACACATTACGCAAACACGCCTATACAAATACATCGCCAAAAAAATGAAAATTTTAAGATGAAAAATTGTAATATTTTTCTTATTTCTGCTCAAAATATAGATTGTGGGCACTCGTTAGAACGGCCTCATTGAGCCGGTTCTAACGAATAGCCACAATCTATATTTTAGAGCAGAAATAAGTAAATAAGGTATACCCCCGGCAACCCCAGTTTTACTATATAAAAGTGGGGTTCAAGGGGGTCAAAATTATATAGGCGTGTTTTCGTGATGCGTTTTACTGCAAATAAACGGTAATTAAGGCCTGAGAAATATTTTACAGGGAATAACCTTTATTGACTGTGAAAGTTGTATGGCCTTAAATTGGTTACAAAACATTACTGGCCGTTAAAATTTTATATTTCTTAAAATGTATGTATGTGTTTGAGTTTAACGTCCCACCAACAGCTAACGGAGACGGGACCTAGGTTTAAAGAATCATCCGAAAGTCTGAAGAAGCCCGGGATCGATCCCACGGCCTCTGGTTTATTATATTTCTTCAAATGTCTTGCTTATTAATAGCACTGGACTGCTTAACCTTCTATGTTATGCTGTGATGGTCAAATTATTTTGAAAAATCCATACAATTTGACAAATCATGGTATAGTATATCCTTAAACGAAATTTTCGGTCTACATAGGTACTATGGGGTGAAAGGGCAACTAGGTGCAAAATGTATTTGATGCTACGTGTATCCATGCGCGTATTCATGAGTGAACTATGTCCAGCACGTATGCATAACTTTTATTTGCAACTTGTAGCATTGGAATAAATATCTGCCACTGGAACTATTCAAATTCACTTATTGAACACATAATTCAGTTCTTAACATCAAGTTTTATCAACAATGTTCCTGCAACAGAACTGTTTATGTAAGAACATTTGAGCATTTTAAGAACTACATGGACTTATGTAATTGAATTGTCCGTGTTAATGTTGGGAACTATTAATATAGTGACTACTATAAAGGTTATGTCAATGCAAAGTTCGATTCCCAAAAATACTTTTTTCATCAGGAAAAACAGTCAGTCTCAATGACAAAGGGGAGGCTTTTGGCGCCAAGTTTGCTGTATGTGTTACAGAAGGTGTAGACAAGCCTTTTCAAAATTTTATAGACGCCATTCTGATTTAATTTCAAAATTCAATATTGGACTTAAATCTCTTCTGCAACAAGGTCTATCGGAACCCGAATTTTATGGTGACTTAGTATATAAATTCAGAAAAATATATAACCGCAATGACTTCAGCACCCAATTTCGTAAAATCATTCTTCGATATAAAAAGATTGGGTACAACATGGATATTATACGACAGACTGCATGCATGGTAGTTAACCCAATCACGGTTGGCAACTTTGCTTCCCTCTTTAATTGCACGCTGGTGGGTCAGGCCTCAGATTCTATGACGGCTCCAACGTAAAGGCTTATTGAAAATTAGAGAGATAATGTTGGTTGGTGCCTGATGCTCTGTCTCTGGTCGGGCCCATCGGAGTCTAACTGTTGGTTTTCTTTTGCTCCAGCATTTCTGTGGTTTCTTGCTGTCGAGTCCTCACCGTTGTCTCACCTCCGTGGTTCTTTGATTTTTGTGTTCACGGAGATGTTGCACTGATGAGTTAGGAGGCCTTCATGCGGACTGAACAAATTATTTGTCTAAACCGCGACGGAAGTAAGGGCGAGGATTGTGGCCACGTAAAATCGATTTAAGCCCCCCAGTGGAAATCTTCCACTGACCGTTCCAAGGCGGCTCTTCTGTGGCGATTTATTTATGTTGTTGTTTGTTACTTACTGTGTGTATCACTTGTGTCTTTTGGTTTTGGATGGCCATATGGCCATTTTGTGGGAAAGTAACTGTCCTTATGGCCTTCCTTTGTTTAGGTTTCCATTATGGTCTGGTCGCTTAATGTTTGTATTTCTTTCCCTTTGGTGTCTTTTATGGGTGGAGTAAGTTAATTGTATCAATTCCTGATCTTTGTTTTACTTCTACTTTTCCTACGTTATATTGGTTACCTAAACTTCATAAAAGACAGTTCAAAGCACGGTTTATTGCAAATTCAAGCTCTTGTACCACCACTGAATTTTCCAAGTAATTAACTTTATGTTTTACTGCCATCAAAAACATGTGATTAAATATTGCGACAAAGTCTTTCAAAGATCAGGGAGAAATTCGTTTTGGTCTGTAGAACATCCTTATGAAGTTTTAAATAAATTGAAATCCAGACGTTTTCGTGCTTCAAGTCTGTCTACTTATGATTTTCCACCCTTTGCACTACACTTCCTCATAATCTTATAAAAGAAAAACTTAATGATTAAACTGAATGGACATTTCATGGGGAAGACTCCCTCTATCTTGCATGAAATGTAAGAAATGCTTTTTCCTCATCTGAGGAGCATAAAAATTATACTTTATGGTCATGCCAGAAAGTGTGTGAAGCTCACATCTTTCTACTTGATAATATTTACATAAGATTTGGTACTCAGTTATTTCGGCAAGTGATGGGTATTCCGATGGGTACGAATTGCGCACCCCTTGTGGCTGATATGTTCTTGTTTTGTGATGTCTCTTTCCGCTGAAAACCAATCTGAAATCATTGAAGCCTAGATATTTGGACGATTTATTAAATATTGACAATACCTATTTCGATGGCTTGATCAGTCAGATTTACCTCCAGAACTTCAGTTAAATAAAGCAAATTCTTCTGATCCTGAGGCCCAGTGTTTGGATTCACATTTTACTATTGTTGATGGGTTTGTTTCCTGCAAACTTTATGAAAAACGCGATGATTTTGATTTTGAGATTGTAAATTTTCCTTTCTTGGATGGTGATGTTCTTCGTGCGGCCTCCTGTGGCGTTTATATTGCAGAATTGATTTGATTTGCCAGAGTGTCCAGTCATGTAACTGACTTCAACACTGGTAATAAATTGTAAACTGCTTAACTTCTTAATCAGTGTTATCGGTATCATAAACTACGCAAAGCCTTTTCAAAATATTATAGACGTCATTCCGATTTAGTTTCAAAATTCAATATTGGTCTTAAATCTCTTCCCCAACAAGGTCTATCGGAACCTGAATTTTATTGGGACTTAGTATATAAATTTACAAATATATGTAATTGCAATGACTTCAGCACCTAATTTCGTCAAATCATTCTTCGATATTAAAATATTTGGTACAACATAAATGTCATACAACAGACTGCATGCATGGTAGATAACCCAATCACGGTTGTCTCTGCTTCCCTCTTTAATTGCACGCCGATGGGTCAGGCCTCAGATTCTATGACGGTTCCAGCGTAACGGCTAACTGAGAATTAGAGAGAATTTAATTTTATATAATGTTGGTTGGTGCCTGATCCTCTGTCTCTGATCGGGCCCATCGTAGTCTAACTGTTGCTTTTCTTTTGCTCCAGCATTTCGTTGGTTTCTTGCTGTCCTCACCGTTGTTTCATCTCTGCGGTTGTTTGATTTTTGTGTTCTCGGAGATGATGCATTGATAAATAAGGAGGCTTAAATATGGACTGAACTAATAATTTGTCTAAATCGCGACGGATGTAAGGGCGAGGATTGAGGCGTGTCAAATCGATTTAAGCACCCACCACCGCCAGTGGAATTCGTTTCATTGACCGTTCCAAGGCGGTTCTTCTGTCGCGGTTTATAATTGCTGTGGTTGTCTTATCAGTGTGTGTATCGCTTATATTTTTTTTTGTTTTGAATAGCCATTTTGTGTGAAAGTGACTATCCTTTTGTCTTTCCGCTATTGATGTTTCCACTAGGGCCTAGTTATATCATGTTCGTGTTTCTTTCCCTTTGGTGTCTCTGATGGGAGCTGTGGGTTAAATGTGTCGATTCCGGATCATTGCCTTCACTTCTATTTTATGATCCACTAGAATTCTTTTTAGAATATTTTCACTCATTGTGAAAAGATAATGCAATAATTCATAATTACAAGATCACCCGTGAAGATTTTTACATTAATAGTTGGGCCCCGTCAAGCGATTTTGGTACTTATCGCCTATGCGAGCAGCGAAGGTTCAGGCGAGCCTGCGCATCCGCGCAGTCCCGCCAGAACCTTCGCTGCTCGCTCATACAAGCAGTGAATCAAGAGGAACCTTCAGACAGAAAGGCCATATCCCTGGCCCCTCTGAATGGCTGGGCATGCGCAGTTAAAATTCGTCATGACGGAATGCTCGAAGTCACAAATTCGCTTGGCGGGGCTCAGTTAAGAAATGAATGTAAGTTATGTAAGTTCGTTGCAGTATGAACAACATAGGGTCACGAGCAACGTGATTACATATGAGCCCCGCCAAGCGCATTTTTGTCTTCGAGCATTCCGTCATGACAAATTTTAACTGCGCATGCCCAGCCATTTTAGAGGGGCCAGGGATATGGCTTTCTGTCTGAAGGTTCCTCTTGATTCACTGCTTGTATGAGCGAGCAGCGAAGGTTCAGGCGAGCCTTCGCGCTCGCATAGGCGATAAGTGCCAAACTCGCTTGGCGGGGCCCATATGGTGTCGTCCATAATTTAACAGATGTTTGATTATATTTACATTATTTTCAATCCATTCTGTGACGCGAATTCTGGTTAGAATAAAAAATTCAATTCCATGCAGGTTTTCTGGCTATCCAATCATATTGGAAAGAATCATGGTTTATTTTGATCATGTAACGTAGCGTGAGTCTACTTCTCAACGACATATGGGAGGCTATTATGATCCAGCATTAAATTCTGTTTAGACTATTTCCTTCCCTTATGAAAAGATTATGCAGTATGACTACTGCCAGATTATTTTGAATATAAGTCTCTATGTCCGAATGATACATGTATCTGCAGCAACTTCACGTCCAGTGCGCGTACGGAACATTATGAAGGCTTGTAAACCCCACGGATTGCAACTGTATATATATTGTGGTGGATAATTGTCTTTAAATATATCGTTGTTTCGTATAATGCTCAATATATTATAAGTTATTTTGATTCTTGACGGTGAACATGGGATCATAATGCCTGCCTGAGAGCGATATTTTCCCGAGCCGTTAGGCGAGAACAAATATCGTTTTCAGGCGGGGAATATGATCCTATGTTCCCTGTCAAGAATCAAAATGACGAATTTGTTATACTGGAAAGCTTTTTGACGACATTTTGTACATTGTTGCACAGTTTTCCAAACTTTTTCTTTGTAGCGGACGTCGTCAGAAGTACATGTTTACATGTGACGTCATCAAAAGCGCCCTTCTGCACGCACTACGTTGATCACGGTTCTCAGTGGGAAAATAATTACGTCATGTTAGAATAAGTTTTATATCAGAAAACAATGAAAAAAGTACCTATTATGGAATCCTTAACTTAACCTCTATATACATGTATGCTTAGTGTCCGAACAGGATGGCCTCGAATCAGCTGCAACAGAACGCGGCTTCTAATCAATACCAACACTGTTTGTCAGAATACACGAATTTTTGTAAACTTACAACAAATAAAGCAAATCTAACAGCCCTTATATACTGAGAGGCAAAAGTAAGTATACAGGTTACTGAATGCCAATTTGCGCCCCAATCTCTCCCTCTCTACATACATATGAGGTATCCTAAATAAGAACAACCACTGCCTCATAATTTGCAGCATTTTCCGTTAAATTTGATTAACGGATAATGAAATTGTGTCACTTGAAATGAACAGGGGGTCTGATCCAATATTTTGTCTTGAGTAGTTTCCCTTTAAACATGTGTTTTGAATAAGGGTTATTCAATAAATGATTTTTCATGCAACAAATTCAAAGTATGTCATCTGATTGACAAGAATATGTCGCATATTGAAATTAAACACAAGGTAAAGTGCAACATCTTTTCTCCAAGAAAATGGCATTTTCGCCTTTTACGTTCTTCCTTTTATTAAATGCATTATTTTTCTATGGGATTTGTATTGAAGATTAACTTTCCATTGTGCAATTTTAGAGGTTTTACTATGGAGCAAACATAAAGATGCCGAGCAAAACAATAAGTATGCGAAAGTTTCAAATGAATATCTCTTACACGATCTGAGAAAAAGACTCATTTAATTCACTATTATTTTAATTGAAAGGGAGATAATCCGGAACAGGCAGATATTCCAATTGAGTTTGAAGCTGTTTGTTTGGGTTTAATGGCAAAGTAATGATGTGGTCTTATCGATGAAGATTCGTACAGGACTTTTGCGGTGTGCACAGATTTGAATGTCGCGTACAACATGAGATTTTATTGGAAATATTGATTTTCAATTAAAGGCAATAACTCCATCATGGAGGACTGTTACATGAAAAGAATTGGAGTTTTACAAACTTGGACGTTTGGGAAAAGCGGACATAGGCATATTTTATTTTAGACAGCAATACAAGATCCGGTATTCTAAATCAAAAAGTGTATCCTTTTTATTGCCTCTGAGTAATCATCAGCAAACAAACGAACAGATGACCTGATATTATTTGGGAGATCTTTGATGAATACCAAGAAAAAACCGGTCCAAGGACCGAACCTTGTGGGGACGCCAGATAAAACAGGGACTGGATCAGACGCTTGACCATCAAGTATAACTTGTTGTGAGCGCCCAGCGAGCCATGAGCTAATCCACCTATGTGTGGATCCCCTCATCCCATAGTAGTCCAATCTGTACTATTGTCTTCTGCGCGGTACCCTGTCAAAGGCCTTGGCGAAGTCCATGATGATCAGGTCAGTCTGTTTGTGGCCAAGGTTTATGACCCCATTCAGATTGTTCGTAAAGTCCTGGTAAAATTGAACTAATTGAGTTCTGCAAGACATTTGACTTCGGAAACCGTGTTGGTATTCAGCAAGAATGCTCTCAAAGGCTAGGTGCTAGTTGATGTTGCTACATGTAACTAATATATGCTACAGGGTTTTGCGAAAGATGCATGTTAATGGCAGTGGTCTATAATTTGCTGCATCATGTTTTCCTCCCCTTTTATCGACCATTCGCCTGTCATCTGATATAGTGCCCTGGCAAGTGATTCGTTGCAGAAAGGAAATTTCAGCACTACATTTCTTAAGCACCCTGGCATTCAGATAATCCGGCCCAGGTGCCTTACGTATCTTGAGCTTAGCCAACAGTTTAGCGATCTCCTTCGGGCCAACTGTTATGTCCCCATGTTCGGGAACGGACTTTTACATTTGGATGGTAGCTCACCGTCAGTTTCATGCGTAAATGCAGATTGAAACTGTTTGTTACATAAGTTAGCCTTATCACGCGAGTCTGTTTTAAAAAATCCGTTTTCACTCAGCCAAGGGATACCAAACGCTTCCTTTTTCAGGGAGTTTACGAATGACACAAATTTTTAGCTCGGCTGTTTTCGGAAAAAAACGACGAGGTATTGTCATAGCTCTGGTGTCGTCGTCGTCGTGCAAAAACTTGGGCATTTTCGTCTGCGCCGCGCAAAACCTTGGACATTTTGTAATATCTCTGTCATTACTGAACATATTTACTTGAAACTCGGACTACTTGTTCATTATGAAAAAGGCTGCAGCCGAGTTTTGGCACCCGCTCTTGTTAACTTTACCATTCTGGATCTGGGTTGTTATCTTTAAGGTGAAAATGCTGGAAACATGCTTCAAATATGCATCTCTTATTACCGTTTGTACGTGCGCTCTGAACCGTTTGTAATGGTTCTTAATGTCAGGGCTGCTAGACTTTCGAGCACTAGTACATTCAATTGCATCTTCTGATGAGATGCTTGATAGTGTTATCGGTCCAAGGTGCACTGCGTTATGTTTTGGTCATTTTCGTTGGAATATAGCTGTCCATTTTCGTGGTTAATTCGGACATACAAATGACCCACAAGTCATTAACTGGCGTATGCGAGAGGTCAGAGGTAAGTAACGAATCCCTAAATCGCGCTATACGGTCTCGCAGACAAAGGCACAGTCCAAAAGGAACGGTCGGACTCGCATCTCGTTTTCTTGACAGATTCAGACCTTCAGCTTGTCTAGCTTTGCGCAGAATATCCATGTAGCCCAATCTTTTTCTCCATGCCCCGAGAGGCAGGGACGCAACTTGATGCTATAAAGAGCTAGTTCTGCGTACGCTACATATCCCATTTCCAAAAAGAAAAAAAAATCATCCGAAAAATATCTATTTAACTAACTATTTCAATATAGGTTTTGTAACATTACATGCGGTAGCAATATTGCTATGGCTCTACACTATGGCTATTGTTACCATTCAAAATAAATTTGTATCTGCTATTCTTCTCACAAAAGATGCATCCTTTCGCTATTAACCACTGGAGAAAGAATGTGCACTGCATCGGTCCTTTTTATATTATAGTAGTCGCAGATAAGATTGACTACGCGGCGCTATCGTTTGCTCCAGCCTTCGGAATGTTTAATTAACTAAAAGGTAAACCAAGTCACCAGATTGTGTGAATTCAATAGTAACCTTGGCGTATATGGCCATTTGGTCCGTTTGCAGAAAGCATGCGAAAGGCACTCTACCGAATCTTCTGGCGGACTCAGCGAATTTGACATGTATTGACAACACCTGATTAGCTCCGCCTAGTCAATCTTATCAGCGACTACTATACCATGCGATAGCCCCCGCCCATTGGGGCTTGAAATAGATGGGCTGCATGCTGCTTCCATGCAGAGCTGAAACCGACACGCACACGAGAACTTGTAAACCGCTTAGTGGATCGGCCCGTTCGTGTTTATAAACCCTATTGGTTTTATTGGGCGACAGGGCTTGAGATGTCATTTCATCTCGATGTTGGGTTAAAGGCCCACAAAATTGGAAGCACCGTCTCCAAAATGACATTTACAGAATTGACGGGAACGTTAAACTTCAAATCAAACAAAATTATACCATGCGAAGAAAAGTGTGTCTGACCGTCAAGGTGTGTTTGTCACTGGATCTGACCGGGACAGAGAGATCTTCAGAACGGTAAAATAGTTCGTCTGCGACTAGGTAGGAGCACAGCAAACAAAGAACTTCATGGCGAAACAGAGATTAAAAAATTTAACGCAAAAAGCTGGACACCAGACACGTGCCCCGACCCCAAAAAACATAAATATACAGACTTGGGGAATCTTGCTCTACCGAATACCAATTACCCAGCGTATAGGCATTTTAGTAGCTACATGTAATGGAATATATATTTTCAAAGTAACTTGTTAATTAGGGCCCCGCACTGAAAGTGTGGGTGCCCTATTGTAATCACTCTGTCTGTCTGTCTGTCCGTCCGTCTGTCCGTCCACAAATTTTTTAACCTCCATAACTTTCTTATTCCTGGATGGATTTAAATATTACTTGGCAGAAATGTTAACCATAATGTGATGGTGTTGCGCGCAAGACTCAGGTCCGTACCTCAAAGGTCAAGGTCATACTTAGAGGTTAAAGGTCAAAAAAAGGTCTTTCCTGTGTCCAATTAATAACTTTGTTATTATTCCTGGATGGATTTAAATATTACTTGGCAGAAATGTTAACCATAATGTGACGAAGTGTCACACGCAAGACCCACAGCCGTATTAAAAAACTTCTACATCGGCCAAAGGTCTAAAACCGAGTAATCATGTTCAAAATGATTCTTTGGGGTATGTTCTTTCATTTCCTTGTTCTTTCCAGTTTTTTAACATCAACATTTTCCTACTCCTCTGATAGCGCTGCCGGGGCCCTAGTCAGTTTCACTGACAGCTCTAGTTATGTTCTATAAAATGATTTTTATAAATGCATTTGAATTGCATAAATTGGACCCACGTAAAGGCCCTTGATATGCTTATAGATCTGTGTAATATAAAACTAAGTTCGATAAATTCTTTAGGGTAATTTTCTTAACATCACAAAAGACGAGGTAAATGAGCCCTGTCACGTTCAAATCTATTTCAGTTCTGTGCGAGCAGATGTGACGAAAACTGCCCTGTTCAGCTGCACAGTCTATCAAGGGTTTTAAAACGTTAGATATCTAAACTAGAAACACTGCAATGTCCAGGCACCGAAAAAAAAGATTATGATCGGACTGTGTACAAAGTATGATCAGCACCTTTGTTGTTTGCAGACAACAGGAAGAAAGTAAGAACTATTCTTTTACGATGTTGCTAATTTTAATCTTGTATACTGTACAAAATTTACTATTATCTTTGCCATGGATTTTAATCTTCGGTAAAAGGGACTTGGGAGGTGTCGTTTCTTTGCAGCGGGTCTGGAATATAAGAATCTTACACGAATGTGAGGGATGGGTGGAAAAATCCGTTCCGAGAGACACTGTCCGGCATCACGAGGCCCCTCGGAGTTTAACTGTTGGTTTTCTTTTGGTCCAGCAATTCGGTTGTTGTATGCTGTCGAGTCCTCAACCTTGTATCATCTCTTTAGCTTTTTGATTTGAATGTTCTCGGAGATGTTACACTGATGAGTTAGGAAGACTTCATGATGACTAAATAAAATTAGTGTATACCACGACAGAGGTAAGGGTGAGGATTATGGCCATGTAAAATCGATTTAAGCCCCCCCCCCCCCCCCCCAGTGGAAATCTTTCCACTGACCGTTCCTAGGCGGTTCTTCTGTGGCGGTTTATTTATGTTGTTGTTTTGTTGCTTAGTGTGTGTATTTCTTGTGTCTTTTTATTTTGGATGGCCATTTGGCCATTTTGTTGGAAAGTCACTGTCCTTATGGCCTTCCTTTGTTTAGGTTTCCATTATGGTCTGATCGCTTCATGTTTGTGGTTCTTTCCCTTTGGTGTCTTTGATGAGTGGAGTAAGTTAATTGTATCGATTCCTGATCTTTGTTTTACTTCTACTTTGCCCCGAGTGATGCCGGGTAGTGCTCCCGAGGGACGGGTTTTTCTATCCACCCCTGCATACCTTCCATCTCTGAGCGTGGATCTTTGATACTGCGGTCACTTCGTTTGCCGACGTCCGCCATATTGTAATGGCACTTCAGTGATGTTTATCTTAACGACGGCGCATATGAGGACGTATTCAACCAGTGCATTCAGCAAACACGCGAGAATATTCGATTCTGGGTAAGAACACCAGGGTTAGAACAGAATTTCTATCCCAAGCTAAAACTATGGATCTCCTTATCTGGTGTGCAAGAACATTTGTTCATAACTTAATTACCGCAGGTTAGTACAGGAGACATAAAATCTTCCTCCAAATATTTTTGACAGGTCTATTTTCAATTTAAGGGGTGTCATATATATTTTCGTTTTTGAAGTTTCACAAAGACACCTGGAACCAGTTGTTCAAACTAACATTAGCGTAACTAGATCGTTAGCTTTCCATCATGCAGGAAATCCACGAAATCCACTGGGTGCAACCGATAACGTCCAATTATAGGACGGACAGAGAAATGTGCTCAAATTCGCTGTATTAAATGTACAGTGCTTAGTTAGTAAATATGTAAATAAACTACAATCTTCTGAAATACAGGAGATTTTTAAAAAACTAAAATATAATTATCTTCACTGAAACATGGTCTAACAGTCATATAGAACTAGATGTACAGCAGGGGTTTAAACATTATGCTTTACACAGGAAGTTTAAGAAAAATCAGCAACACGGGACTCGGGGGAATAGTAGTGTATCTTGCAAATATTCTTGGCAAATATGTCCAATTGGTAAAAACTGACAAAGATGATTTTTTATGGTTACAACTAAGCGGTCAAGCGATGTTCACAAACGTAGATGTTTTTTTTTTTTTTTTTTTTTTTTTGGTTTGGGTTTTACGGCCCTTTCAAGATTATTTCACTCATATCAAGCCGATCGTTAATCATAGGTGGGCGAAAACCGGAGTACCCGGAGAAAAACCACCTGACCTTCCGTTGCAGAACTTGGCGTCTCACACGTGACCCGAGCGAGGCTCGAACCCACGGCGGTGAGAGACCTAATGACTAAGAGTCAGCGCTCTTATCCATTAGGCCACGGAGGCCCGTCAAACGTAGATGTATATTTATGTCTGTGTTATAATAGTCTGTGGGGTCAAGCAAGGAAGGTCTGATAGATGATGTAAATATTTTTGGCAGAATTTTGCAAAATATTGCAATGTTTGAAGAGCAAAATAGAAAAAAATGCCAATTTTAATATGTGGAGATCTTAATGCACGGACAGCAAATTTGGCAAATTATGTCAAGATGATTCTGCAGATCACCTAGATGTACTACCGGAAGATTACATTGAGGATGTACCCATTTCGAGGTGGTCAGAAAATACTGGAACAAACCAGTATGGCCTGAGTCTTCTGGACTTCTGTAAACAAAACGGACTAAGAATTTGTTTTGTTTGATTTGAGGTTTAACGTCCCCGTCAACACGGTAAAGGTCATTTTGGAGACGTTGCTTCAAATTTTATGGGACTTTTACTCGACATTGAGATGAAATGACTTCTCAAGCCCTGTCGCCCAATGAAACCAATAGGGTTTATTAGCATGAACGGTCCGCCTCGCACCGCGGTTCCTGGAAGGCTTAGATCCTCTAAGCGGTTTACCAGTACTAGTGTGCGGGCCGGAGTCAGCTCTGCGTGGAAGAATCATGCAGCCCATATATTTCTTCAAGCCCCTATGGGCGGGGGCCAACTAAGAATTTTGAATGGAAGAATGGGTAGAAATTCCGGAAAGTGCATCTACGTGACAGACATAGGTAAAAGTCTTTTAGATTACATTATTGCAAGTCAGTCTTTATTTAAATATTTTGACCATTTAACTGTATAAGATCCCAATATTTTATAAGACCACAGCATGTTTTCTTTTGGGTTAGCAGCATCGGACGAAGAGTTAAAAGACAGCAAAAACGATGAAAATCTATATTAAATTAAACACAAATATACATGGCAGCCGACACAGAGCGAATAATATACAAGAGTTATAAATAGTTTGACCATTTAACTGTATAAGATCCCAATATTTTATCAGACCACAGCATGTTATCTGTTGGGTTAGCAGCATCAGACGAAGAGTTAAAAGACAGCAGAAACGATGAAAATCTATATTAAAATGAATACAAATATGTATGACAGTCGACACAGAGCGAATAATATACAAGAGTTATAAATTCAAACTATAAATTCAAACGAAATTGTTTCGAAATTTGATTGCTTATCTGATGACCTTTCATATTTAAAGCAAAATTGATGAAAACGAGAACGAATTTAATTCAAGTTTGGACTCTGTTTATACTCCCCTCTTTAAGAAAAATTGTGTTCATTGGTGATAAAAAGTCAGCACCGTGTCACAAATATAACGATGATTGTATGGCTGCACGAGTAGAATTTTATAGATGTTAAGTCTAAGATATACATGTATACAGAAATAATAAAAATGATAATTCATGTACAAAATATGACACGTGCGCGCACAGTTTTAAAAAATACAGTACGTAAACCAGAATATAATCACACAAGACAGCAAACAAAAAAATGGAAAAGGCAAAACTTAATAATGCAAAAGAATATTGGAAAATGTTGAAGAATGCAAGCAGTCCAAAACGGGCATCCGTGTTATCAGCAGATCATTTTTGCGACACATCACGATAACAAAGTAGAAGTAAAACAAAGATCAGGCATCGATACAATTAACTTACTCCAACCAACAAAGACACCAAAGGGAAAGAAACACAAACATTAAGCGACCAGACCATAATGGAAACCTAAACAAAGGAAGGTCATAAGGACAGTTACTTTCCCACAAAATGGCCATATGGCCATCCAAAATAAAAAGACACAAGTGATACACACAGCAAGTAACAAACAACAACATAAATAAACCGCCACAGAAGAACCGCCTTGGAACGGTCAGTGGAAAGATTTCCACTGGGGGGGGGGGGCGGCTTAAATCGATTTTACGTGGCCACAATCCTCGCCCTTACTTCCGTCGCGATTTAGACAAATAATTTGTTCAGTCCGCATGAAGGCCTCCTAACTCATCAGTGCAACATCTCCGTGAACACAAAAAATCAAAGAACCACAGAGGTGAAACAATGATGAGGACTCGACAGCAAGAAACCACTGAAATGCTGGAGCAAAAGAAAACCAACAGTTAGACTCCGATGGGCCCGACCAGAGACAGAGCATTAGGCACCAACCAACATTACCAAGAATTAGATCTCTCTAATTCTCAATAAGCCTTTACGTTGGAGCCGTCATAGAATCTGAGGCCTGACCCACCGGCGTGCAATTAAAGAGGGAAGCAAAGTTGCCAACCGTGATTGGGTTAACTACCATGCATGCAGTCTGTCGTATAACATCCATGTTGTAGCCAATCTTTTTATATCGAAGAATGATTTTACGAAATTGAGTGCTGAAGTCATTGCGGTTATAATTTTTTCTGAATTTGTATACTAAGTCGCCATAAAATTCGGGTTCCGATAGACCTTGTTGCAGAAGAGATTTAAGTCCAATATTGAATTTTGAAATTAAATCAGAATGGCGTCTATAAAATTTTGAAAAGGCTTTGCGTAGTTTATGGTACCGATAACCCTGATTAAGGAGTTTAGCCGTTAATAATCCAAGCCGTTAACAAGTCCGTGAAACGAAGACCCTCTAAACCCCATTTTATATAGGGAAAAGTGGGGTGTAAGGGGGTAAACATTATCCGCCTTATTTTTGCTCCAAACCATAGATTGTGGGTACTCGTTAGAACCGCCTCATTGAGGCGGTTCTAACGAACACCCAGAATCTATGTTGAAAGCAGAAATAAGAAAGATGTTACAATTTTTACCTAATATATGTAATTTCTGACACCATGTTGGACACCATTATTTCACACGGACATGTTTTCCTAATGAAATAATCCGGAGAATCACTTTTTTTCCAACCTGATGACGACATCATTTGTTTTTATGAGAGAATAGTAGAAAATGAATTCCAGGTAATGTTGAAGAACATGACCATGAAATTTCCCTTGATGAAATAAATAAGGCTGTTGAACATTAAAAAATTCTAAAAGTGGCGGTCCCGACCTAATACTAACCAAATTTTCAAAATACGGAATAAATAGTATACGGTCTTATTTACATAAATCATTTGATGTTATCCTCATAACTGGAGTTTTTCCGAGTGCTTGGGGAGAAATTGTACCACTTTTTTAAGGAAGGAGACACGGAAATGTAAAAAATTACAGAGGAATAACATTGTTAAGTGTAGTTGGAAAATTATTCACATGTATTTTAAAAAATCGATTAAATGAATGGGCGGAAAATTATAATGTATAAATGGAGGCGCAAGCTGGATTTAGAGGTGGGATCGGCACGGTCGATAATATTTTCATTCTTCATGGTTTGATAACTCACGGTCGATAATATTTTCATTCTTCATGGTTTGATAACTCATTGTATAAATAATAACTAAAAGCTGTTTGCCGCATTTGTAAACATTCAAAAAGTGTTTGACTATGTGATACGAGATAAATTATGGTTTAAGTTAGTCGAGTTTGGGGTTGGTGGCAAAATTCTAGCTGTTATCAAATCTTTTGATCTATTTACTCGAATGTAAAATCAAGGGTGAAGTTTGAAAATCAAGTGAGCAGAGATTTCACTTGTTATTTTGGGGTTAGATAGGGTGAATGGTTGTCCCCATTACTGTTCTCTTTGTACTTAAACGATATTGAAAGTGATTTTACTAACAAAGGAGCAAAAGGTATAGACATTGGCATGTTCAAGCTTTTTCTCCCCTTATATGCCGATGATATAGTTATTTTTGCAAATGATAAAGTAACCTACAAAATAGTCTAGACATCGTAGTAAAATATTGTATTAGGTGGAAACTGAAAGTTAATAGACAAAACAAAGGTAATGATATTTAGAAAAGTGGGTCGCTTGAATGAAAATTTGCAGAAATGAACTTGAAATTGTCAATAAGTTTGTTTATTTCGGGATTACATTCACCACTGGGGCTCCTTTCACGAAACACAAAATAGCCTAGCAGGTAAAGCTCTTAAAGCAATTTTCAAAATGAACACATATTTATATAAATTCACTGATGTAAGTATAAAACACCGTTTAGAATTATTTGATAAATTTATTGCCTCCATTTTTTGCTATAGCTCCGAAATTTGGGGATTTATTAAAGCACCGGCGATAGAAAGAGTACTTTTGCAGTTTATGAAAAATATTCTTAGAGTTAAAACAAGTACAACAAATAACCTTGTTTATTCTGAACTAAGTAGGACGTCAATGCTTACAGAAAGATAAGTATTAATTATAAATTGTTGGTTTAAATTATTAACATGTAAGGATACGAAATATATCAGATATGTATATGATATGATGGTAAACGATGCTGAACGGCAGCCGAATAATATAAATTTGGCGGTATTTGTTAGGATTTTGTTTGTAGAACTGGGATTCTATGAAGTTTGGTTGCAACAGGGAGTGGGGAATTATATATTATTCATTCCATTAGTTAAACAAAGGGTAACGGATAATTTTATTCAAAATATTAATGGACGTTTGCAAGATTTGAGCAGATCTAGATTTTACTATTTGTTCGGTTCATTCCAATTTCACGAATATCTAGATAGAATGAATGTACCAAAATTTCGATTTTCTTTGATAAAGTTGAGATTATCCTCTCACAGACTAGCTGTGGAAACGGGCAGGTGGAATAAACCACTCCCGACACCTTTAAATGAACGAAAATGTGTTGTATGCTCGCCCCTTGAAGACGAGTTCCATTTTTGTTTTACTAGATTGCCCTATTTTTAAAGATATACGTAAACTTTACACACCAAATACTACTGGAAAAGACCTAATATTGTAGCAAGAGGGCCATGATGGCCCTGGATCGCTCACCTGATCCATAGGGTATCAAGTGGGCCCTTGGGAGAGCCATTATTTGCCCCGGGCTATACTATGATTAATCTTGGTAGTGGTCTAAAAGGTGAAGCTTCATACCAATATCAAAGAATAGAGACTTCTGGTTTCAGACAAGATTTTTAAACGTTTTCCTTATATAAGTCTATATAAACCTTGGGGTCCCCGGGGCGGGCCATTTTTGCCCCCAGGGCTATAATTTGAACCATCTTGGTAGAAATCCACAAGACAAAGCTTCATACCAAATATCAGAGACCTTGGCCTTCTGCTTTCAGACAAGAAGACTTTCAAAGGTTTTCATTGCCTTGACTTCTATTTCCTAGGGCTATAAGTGAACAATTTAGATGAAGCTTCACACCAAATATCAAAGGCTTGGGCCTTGCGTTTTCAGAGTAGAAGATTTTTTTTAAAATTTCCCTATATAAGTCAATGTAAAAACGAAGGGCCCCGGGGAGGGGGCATTTTTGACCCAAGGGCTATGATTTGAACAATCTTGGTAGAAGTCCAATAGATGAAGCTACACAGCAAATTCAAAGAACTGGCCCCAGGTTTTGGAGAAGAAGATTTTTAAAGATACTCCCTGTATAAGCCAGTGTAAAACCAAAGGGCCTGCAGGTGGGAGCATTTTTGCCCTAGGCCTATAATTTGTATAATCTTGATAGAGGTCCACTAGATCAAGCTTCACACCAAATATCAAAGAACAGGGCCTTCAGTTTCAGGGAAGAAGATTTTTAAAGATTTTCCCTATATAAGTCTATGTAAAACCAAAATCCCCCGGGGCGGGGGCATTTTTGGCCCCAGGGCTATAATTTGAACAATCTTGGTAATGGTCCACTAGATGAAGCTTCACACCAAATATCAAAGAACTGGGCCTTGTGGTTTCAGAGAAGAAGATTTTATAGATTTTCCCTACATAAGTCTATGTAAAAACCAAAGGCCCACGGGGCGGGGGCATTTTTGGCCCCAGGGCTATAATTTGAACAATCTTGGTAAAGGTCCACTAAATGAAGCTTCATACCGAATATTAAAGACCTGGGCCTTGTGGTTTCAGAGAAGAAGATTTTTAAATATTATCCCTATATAAGCCTATGTAAAACCAAAGGGCTATGGGGCGGGGGCATTTTGGCCCTAGGGCTTTAATTTGAACAATCTTGATAGAGGTCCACTAGATGAAGCTTCACACCAAATATCAAAGACTTGGTTCTTGCGGTTTCAGAGAAAAGATTTTTAAAGATTTGCCCTACATAAGCCTATGTAAAACAAAAGACCCCCGGGGCGGGGGGCATTTTTGGCCCCAGGGCTATAATTTGAACAATCTTGGTAGAGGTCCACTAGATGAAGCTTCATACAAAATATCAAAGACCTGGGCCTTGTGGTTTCAGAGAAGAAGATTTTTAAAGATTTTCCCTATATAAGCCTATGTAAAACCAAAAGCCCACGGGGCGGGGGCATTTTTGGCCCCAGGGCTATAATTTGAACAATTTTGGTAGAGGTCTACTAGATGAAGCTTCACACCAAATACCAATGACTTGGGCCTTGCAGTTTCAGAGAAGAAGATTTTTAAAGATTTTCCCTATATAAGCCTATGTAAAACCAAAGGCCCCCCAGGGCGGGGACATTTTTGGCCCCAGGGCTATAATTTGAACAATCTTGGTAGAGGTCCACTAGATGAAGCCTCATACCAAATATTAAAAACCTGGGCCTTGTGGTTTCAGAGAAGAAGATTTTTAAATATTTTCCCTATATAAGCCTATGTAAAACCAAAGGGCCCCGGGGCGGTGGCATTTTTGGCCCCAGGGCTATAATTTGAACAATCTTGATAGAGGTCCACTTGATGAAGCTTCACACCAAATATCAAAGACTTTGGCCTTGCAGTAAAAGAGAAAAAGATTTTGAAAGATTTTCCCTATATAAGCCTATGTAAAACCAAAGGCCCCCGGGCCGGGGGCATTTTTGACCCCAGGGCTATGATTTGAAAAATCTTGGTAGAAGTCCACTAGATGAAGCTTCATACCAAATATCAAAGACCTGGGCCTTGTGTTTTCAGAGGAGAAGATTTTTAAAGATTTTCCCTATATAGGCCTATGTAAAACCAAAGGCCCTCGGGGCAGGGGCATTTTTGGTCCCAGGGCTATAATTTGAACAATCTTGATAGAGGTCCACTAGATGAAGCCTCACACCAGATATCAAAGACTTGGGCCTTGCGGTTTCAGAGGAGAAGATTTTTAAAGATTTTCCCTATATAAGCCTATGTAAAACCAAAGGCCCCCAGGGCGGGGGCATTTTTGGCCCAAGGGCTATAATTTGAACAATCTTGGTATAGGTCCACTAGATGAAGCTTCATACCAAATATCAAAGACCTGGGTCTTGCGGTTTCAGAGAAGAAGATTTTTTAAGATTTTCAGTAAAAAAATCTATTTTTAGCTCCTGTGACCTAGATGAGCAACAGACCGGAACCATTTGAACATCTTTGAAAGGGGGCCACCTAAGGATCATTCCTGTGAAGTTTGGTCAAAATCCGATCAGTGGTTTAGGATGTTGTTTGAAGAAAAAGTTTACGGACGCACGCACGCACGCACGAGGGACGCACGACGGACGACGGACAAAAAGTGATCCAAAAAGCTCACCTTGTCACTACGTGACAGGTGAGCCAAAAATGTCCGAATTGTTGTCATCGCAAAATAAAGTGACTAAAACGTCTTCTTAATTCACTAGGAAAATATATGTTTAAGTCTTTTGAAATCAGAAAAGAGATTTTATATGATACCGATTAGTGCCTAGATTAGAAACTTGCTAACTTTTAGTCCTTATACTGCTGAATACATTAATTGAGACACACCCATCACCAGCTATCAGCCAATCAGATTACTTGATATGTTGCATGTATTCAGATCATAGGCTGCATGGCAAGCGGTGTAAATCCTGATTAGATGGCAATCTGCTATGGACGTACACTGTTTGCAAAGGTGGTGGTTGTCGTCAACAACAAGATAAGGCTTAGACCATGCCTATAATACACTGTTAGCTAACTATATGACACATTTGTGTTTAGGCAGCATATTTCTCTGTCATGTATGTAATTTGTTCATTGATGCATGTACTAAAGTATTAACACATACGTCATGATACATTCCATTTTCATCACGTGAAATGTTTGAAATGTTTGTATGTGTCCTAGTTATGGCCGCAAAGGCTTATAGTGCTTTATTTCGGAATAAAGTAAACATATCCAATTGTTTTAACTCCTGTAGCCAATACACTATCTTATACTCGTACAGTGGAATTTTTTATGAAAACAAAGCTATTCACAGGCTTTAGCCATTTGTAGAGTCCTTTTCCCATGTTAAAATAATGATCTAAGTTTTGACAATGTGTTAATTAATGACTTCGTTACTTTTGAACAGCTGGCCCCTGTACTTACAGCAAGCTGCGAAGAAACGGAACAGACGCCGCATGAGTCTACACAGATTGTCAATGTCCTGTTTTGGAACTGTAGGCATGAATGCAATTTAATATATCTCAAATTTAAAATCATCACGTTAACAAGTCCGTGTAATGAATACCCCTCTAAACCCCATTTTATATAGAAAATAGAGAAAAATTGAGTTTACGGGGGTTTACATTATTTTCCTTATTTTTGATGCAGGACAGATTGAGGGTGCTCGTTAGAACCGCCTCATTGAGGCGGTTCTAACGAGAACCGCAACCTTTGTTTGCAGTGAGTGAATGAGTGTTTTTGTTTTACGTCCCGCAAACAGCTAAGGTCATATGGAGACGATACCTCGGTTTAAAGACTCATCCGAAAGTCTGGAAAAGCCCGGGATCGATCCTGCGGTCCCTGGTTTACAAGGCGAGTAGCGTAACCACTACACCGCAGAGGCTTCTATTATGTTTGTAGTAAAAAATAGGAAAATATCACAAATTTTCAAATCAGTAAAATGTCCGTTTTGAGATATAAACAGATGCGCCATGCTTCACGGATGTGATATCGAAATGAACGACTTCATATAGTCAAGACGCCCGTAAACTGCAGTGGAATTCCGCTATTAAGAGGAATGGGAACACCTTCGGTGGAGGCAACTTCTGAAAAAGTATTTTTGTCTACCATGTTCATAGGGATCAACTCTTAAAGGAAAGAATTCTTTGCTTCTGAGGAGCAAATTATTTCCTTTCAGAGTCGACCCCTTTTTCCTTGGGACGGGGCTTATAGAAAAGTTAACAGGCAGTTCCGAAAGTTGTCTCCCTTTAAAAAATGGCGGAACATTCTGGTTCCTCTGAAGGGAGCTTTCCACTTAATGTTTTCCATAGGCGACAATAGTAACCTTTTACCTGCTCCCACAAAAACTACACATACAAAACTTTTCAAACCTTACTTGTTTATAGAGCCATCCTAGCCCAACAAGTTAATGAGAAAAAAATCCACATGTTGATCTGCTCAATTTCAAGTTACAGTCAACCATGTTTGTTTACCTACTAGAACGGAGTAAATACAAACCAGCATTTTTAAAGGAGGGGTGACCATCTAAAATCAGCAAAAATGTCTTTGGGCTTGCAGATATATTTATAAAACATGCATCATTTCAGTCCCTTATACCTATCATCTTCTCACATTGAAATAAAACATGGCGAGATATATATCCAATGGAAGCAAGTCTGGTATTTAGAACGCAACTAAAAGCTCGATCCAAAAGTGATAAAACCCGGCACCCCCCAGTATTAAGTGCAATGCTACCTGAAATAGAACTCAGGGCCGAGATTGCATTTCAATATTCTGAACAGTATAGCATTTGTTTATTACCAAGGCATTATTATGTTTTGTGAACTTAGCTGTATGTCGTTTAAAGTTTTCAGTAATGGGAAATCGATAACCACATACTGAAGAAATATATAAAAGACTATTCATTAGTTAACATATTCTCATCAGGTACAAGCCGCGTCATGAGAAAACCAGATTTTGTTATTTGCGAACAACAAATGTGCAGACCAGCCTGCGCATTCGCGCAGTCTGATCAGCAACTTAGTCTTTGCTGCTTTTAAAAGTTAAAGTCGCTAATTTCTACGTGTATATATATAGCCTTTCAGAAATCCTAGCGAGGCCATCTTGTGTCTCACATGGTTGGAAACCCAGAGAGATCTGTTTTTCTCTTCTGAGGGGAGGTCGAATAAGATTTGGTGGCGGCAATAAACATATCTACAGATATATCTTGAAAGTTGTTTCAGAGGTGAACAGTTAATATCTGCATTTTTATTGAGAGTAAAATGTTCACTGGTGTCTGTGTAATAGAATATACTTATAAACCCCACTTTACATTGTGAAATGTCGGGATTAATGGGTGGGCAAAACATCTTCCATATGTTTGGGTAAAAAACAAAGAAAATAAATCATCACGTGAACAAGACAGTGAAATGAAGACCCCCCCCCCCCCCCCCAAACCGACTTTATATAGAGAAAATTGGGGTTTACGGGGGTATTCATTATTTTTCTTATTTCTGCTCCAAGACATAGATTGTGGGTACTCGTTAGAACCGCCTCAATGAGGCGGTTCTAACGAGCACTCACAACTATTAAATGAGCATTAATAAGAAAAAATATCAAAGATTTTCATCCGAAAAGTAGCCATTTGATGTGAAAAATGCACTATATCGTACGGGTGAGATATCGTAATGTTAACGAGCACCCACAATCTATTTTGACCGTAGATGGAGGAGGAGGGCACAAATTTTATACGAAAAAAAAAATAGAAATCCATTTTAGAGTCATGAAAGACAACTCTTTCTCGCAAACAAGACTATCCGGCAATTACTCATACTCAGGGTATAAAAATTATTTTCTCTGCAACGTATCTCAGTAAAGTATTTAAAACAGATGATTTAACTTATTTATCATATGACGTCGCGTCTGAGAGTGTAATGACGCCATGTAATAAATTCGATAATCCACTGATGGTTTAATATGCAAATTAGTTAGATACGCCTCGTTACGTTACATGTGCGACGTCCTTAACGACGTTACGACGTCCTGAACGACGTCGCGTTTACTAATGGCGGAATATTGACATTTTTGTACAAAAATCGGGAATTAAATGTCTTATAATACATTGAATCTTGCATTCGTGCTCATAACTTATTGAATTTATTAAACTCGTTGAGAAAAAGTGATACAATGCTCGGCGAAGTCTCGCATTTTATCTCTTTTCCTCAACTTGTTTAATAAATTCAAAAATACATGGACACTCATGTAAGATCCTCTATTTATGATTCTTCCACCAAAGTTAATATTAAGTATCGATCTTCCCCGGTAGGGGCGTTGGGTGCTTTTTCTGAGTTCTGAGGAATATTTTCCCTGTAGCCACACACACTTTGAATAAAAGAAAGCCATACAGCTTTATGAAATGCGGACAAAATAGGTTCCCATTTCAGTGTATAAGTAGCTTGCTCCGCATTGATACTTCCTTCTGATCGCCTGCATATTTCCAGTGTACACCGCATTGACAGAATTCCACACAGTTTTCATCGCTAAACCTGCTCGAGCGCCACATCATGGCCGCCATTGTTAACATACAGGCATTCACTTCATAAAGCTCATGTAAACAGAAAAAAGGTTTTGAGCTAAAATTTAGTTGTTGTTTTTTATTTATGATCAAGGCTGGCTAATCGGAGCTGAAAAGATAATCGATTATCAGACTGAGTGTGATCGATAAGCGATTAGTAATCAACGAAGATTTGGTCATAATATTACCTGTCTGGCTTTCTGTGAGAGCATGACTCTTACGTACCATATGTCGTACTTAACCATATGGTTTTGTACAGACAGGCCTGAGCAAACAGTGTAGACCCTGATGAGAGCAGAAGCGCCGTCTCATCAGGGTCTGCACTGTTTGCCACTTATCCAGCTATTTTTGACAAAACTTCGAGTAGTAAATTGTACTTATCAAATAATCGATTACAAGCAAATTAGTACTGATAATCATTTTTGTGGAATTTATCTATCAAATAATCGATTATCAAATTAATCGATTATCCGATTAATAGTGCTAACCTTAATCATAATGGTGAGATAATATAACTATAACTGCCACTAAACAAAATGGCAACGTTTCTACAAGTCAATGGTGTATTCAACCGCTTATAAACTACAGGTCACTGTGCATGACTATGCCTTTAAATAATGGATATTAAATTGGAAAGAAAAGTGATATGTGCGAAATAGAATCTTATATTGCTATGGATTCGATGCTGGCATTGCCATCTAAAGCGATTGCCGGGACGAACGAAACCAAAGCTTTTGTTGGAAATACCTACATCAAAACCATATAATAAAAACAGCTTATTATCTTACATGAACACGGGCCTCCGTGGCCTAATGGATAAGAGCGCTGACTCTTAGTCATTAGGTCTCTCACCGCCGTGGGTTCGAGCCTCGCTCGGGTCACGTGTGAGACGCCAAGTTCTGCAACGGAAGGTCAGGTGGTTTTTCTCCGGGTACTCCGGCTTTCGCCCACCTATGATTAACGATCGGCTCGATATGAGTGAATAATGCTATACAGTCGAACTTCAATTGCTCGAACACCTTTGGGACCTCGAAAATCGAACCACTGAGGGTACTGTCAGGAGGCATAACGGGATACTTTTAGACATCTTTTCGGTGTTCTATAATGAATATGTATGCTGTGTGTACTCATTAGAATCGCCTCATTGAGGCGATTCTAATGCGTACACAGCATACATTTGCAAGATAAAAGACTAAAATCTCCTTAATTATCCCCCACTATTTCTTATGTAGAGGATTTCGCTAGGGGCTCAAGAATGGGTTCGACACATTCATGGTAAACGAGCTATCGGTGTTCGAGCCATCGAAGTTCTACTGTACATTGTTTTTTATTATTTCTGTTAAAAAACAAATTGTGTGTACTTGTTAGAACCGCCTAACCGAGGGGGTTCTAAGGTGTACATGTATCTGCAATCTCTGTTTCATTAGGAAAACAAGTCCGTAAGAAATAATGGCGTCCAACATGGTGTCAGAAAATAATAAATATTAATTAAAAATTATAACATCTTTATTAATACTGCTTTCAACATAGATGGTGTGTGCTCGTTAGAACCGCCTCAATGAGGCGGTTCTAACGAGTACCAACAATCTATGTTGTGGGTGCTCGTTAGAACGGCCTCAATGAGGCGGTTCTAACGTGCTCGTTAGAACGGCCTCAATGAGGCGGTTCTAACGAGTACCAACAATCTATGTTTTTGAGCAAAAATAAGACAGATAATATTTACCACCGTAAACCCCACTTTTCTCTATATAAAGTGGGGTGTAGGTGGGTCTTCATTTCACGGAATTGTTCACGTGATGTGCAGACATATTAAAAATAACAGAAGTTTTATCTGAAAATTTTATTATTATTTTTTTATTTATTTATTTATTTTTTTTTTTTGGTGGTCAAATTTTCAATATGTTTGAATAGGCGTGTTTTCGTTATCTGACCGAGAAAATAGATTGTTTCGTTCAACCCTTAGATTCTTGTACTTTGGGTAAACAGTACAGACTCTGATTAGTCGCCACTAAACGCAGCGTCTGGGTAAATACTGTTTTTCAATGCCCCAGCATAAGAGCCCAGTCCTAGTTGACAGAAAGTCTTTACACATAACTCTGACGTCACAGTGTTAATAAAAGCATGGCTACCATATCGATAACACACCCGTGCGACATAGTGCTTTTTTCACGTCTACCAAATGACAACTTTTCTGATAAAAATCCTTCATATTTTTCTTATTTATACTGCAAACATAGGTTGCGGGTGCTCGTTAAACCCACCTCATTGAGGCGGTTCTAACGAGTACCCACAACCTATGTATTGGAGCAGAAATAAGAAACATAATGTATATCCCCGTAAACCCAAGTTTTCCCTATATAAAGTGTGGTTTAGAGGGTACTTCATTTCACGAACTTCATTATGATAACATACCCGTGCGTCATAATGCACTTTTTTACATCTCCAAAACAGTCGATTTTCTGTTGAAAATTTGTGATATTATTCTTATTTATACTCAAAACATAGATCGTGGGTGCTCGTTAGAAACGCCTCATTGAGGCGGTTCTGACGAGTACCCACAACCTATGTCTAGGAGCAGAAATAAGGAAAATAATCTATACCCCCTAAACCCCAGTTTTCCCTATATAAAGTGGGGTGTAAGGGGTGTTCATTTCACGGACTTGTTAGCGTGATGTTGTTCATGTGATGACTTAACAGTTGGACTGATATTTGCGCGCGGATCTATGAGTGTCGAGACGAGGCCAACGGCTATGTAATTTTGCATTTATAATATAGGGATCAACCATGGGTTTTCATGCATTAACATTTGCCGGATCCCGAGGAAGCTGTTTAAACATGAGGCCGCTAGGCTGAATGTTCAAATACCTTCCGAGGGATCCGGCAAATGTTAATGCAATGAAATAACCATGGATGATTGTTGTTCTTGCATAACTTATAAATTTTGACGAAAACGCCCAAAAGCGCCATATAAAGTCCAAATAAACTCTTCAAATGCGACAGGCAAACCAAAAAGGCGGCTAGTTCAGAATGTTGTTTACAATGACGTTGTCATGCAGTGACGTCATCATAGAACACTAAACGCTACGTTCAGGGCGATAACGTTACGTCGCTCAACGTAACGCAAACAAAGCAAGGCCCGTCTTGTCATATCAAAAGTTCAAAATCCATGCGACATAATCATAAATACCTATGCGCATGGCTGTGTGAAGCTATTGTCAAATGGACCGAAAGCCGTGCTCAAACAGCAAAAACCATGTTCAAATCATGAAATTCGCGTGCTGTTTGCACATAAATTTTGAGCTTTTGATATCACAAGACGGGCCTTTCTTTGTTTACGTTAAGTTGAGCGACGTAATTTTATCGCCCTGAACGTAGTGTTTTAGAGTTCTATGATGACGTCACTGCATGACAACGTCATTGTAAACAGCATTCTGAACTGGCCGCCATTTTGGTTTGCATTTGAAGAGTTTATATGGAATTTATATGGAGCTTTTGGGCGTTTTCGTCAAAATTTGCTGTCGGATTCGTAAGTTATGCAAGAACAACGATCATCCATGGTTATTTCATTGCATTAACATTTGCCGGATCCCTCGGAAGATATTTGAACATTCGGCCTAGCGGCCTCATGTTCAAATAGCTTCCTCGGGATCCGGCAAATGTTAATGCATGAAAAACCATGGTTGATCCCTGTATTCTTGCATAAATACCTATGCGCATGGCTGTTTGAAGCCATTGTCAAATGGACCGAAAGCCGTGCTCAAACAGCAAAAACCATGTTCAAATCATGAAATTCGCGTGCTGTTTGAACATTGATTTTGAGCTTTTAATATCACAAGACGGGCCTTGCTTTGTTTACGTTATGTTGAGCGACGTAACGTTATCGCCCTGAATGTAGCGTTTTAGAGTTCAATGATGACGTCACTGCATGACAACGTCATTGTAAACAACATTCTTGCATAAATACCTATGCGCATGGCTGTTTGAAGCCATTGTCAAATGGACATAAAGCCGTGCTCAAACAGCAAAACCCATGTTCAAATCATGAAATTCGCGTGCCGTTTGAACATGGATTTTAAGCTTTTGATATCACAAGACGGGCCTTGCTTTGTTTACGTTACGTTTAGTGACGTAACGTTATCGCCCTGAGCGTAGCGTTTTAGGATTCTTTGATGACGTCAGAGGGATACTGCATGACAACGTCATTGTAAACAACATTCTGAAATGGCCGCCATTTTGGTTTGCCTGTCGCATTTGAAGAGTTTATATGGAATTTATATGGAGCTTTTGGGCGTTTTCTTCAAAATTTGCGGTCGGATTCGTAAGTTATGCAAGAACAACGATCATCCATGGTTATTTCATTGCATTAACATTTGCCGGATCCCTCGGAAGATATTTGAACAGTCGGCCTGGCGGCCTCATGTTCAAACAGCTTCCTCGGGACCCGGCGAATGTTAAAGCATGAAAAACCATGGTTGATCCCTATATTCTGAACTGGCCGCCATTTTGGTTTGCCTATCGCATTTGAAGAGTTTATATGGAATTTATATGGAGCTTTTGGGCGTTTTCGTCACAATTTGCTGTCGGATTCGTAAGTTATGCAAGAACAACGATCATCCATGGTTATTTCATTGCATTAACATTTGCCGGATCCCTCGGAAGATATTTGAACATTCGGCCTAGCGGCCTTATGTTCAAACAGCTTCCTCGGGATCCGGCAAATGTTAATGGCATGAAAAACCATGGTTGATCCCTGTAATCGATTCATTAATAATCGACACAAAAACTGACATTGCAACAATTTTGAACATGTACTGTAAGTTTTGTAATTAAAATCACTCCTTTTAAACGGAGCTGTATACGTCTTGACAATTTTAGATATTGAATAGCTGTGTATGTATTCTTAATCTGTGGACTTGACAACATAAGGAAGAAAAAATATAAGGTTATGTCACTGATTTTGGTGAACATTGTCCCGCGCTTGGATGTCGAAGGGCACTCTCTGTGAGAATCCTTCGATTTTCCAACGAGGGATTTAATAGTCACCAACCCTTTTATTTATTGGAATCGGAACACTTTCAGGGGAGGCATCTCCTGCAAAAGTATTTTTGTCTACCATGTCAATAGGGGTCAATTCTTGAAGGAAAGAATTTGCTTCTAAGGAGCAAATTCTTTCCTTTAAGAGTAGACCCATTTTTCAGTCGGACAGGGCTTATAGAAAAGCGAACAGGAAGTCCCGAAAGTTATCTCCCTTTGAAAAATGGCGGAAAATGTGCCAGGAGTTCCTATTACCCTTAATAGCCACAAACACAGTAAAGGTGGTCTTATATTAAGACCACCTTTGGGACTGTTCAAAAGTGGTCTTTAATACCACTTTTGAACAGTCCTGTTTTTAGACAACTAAGGTGGTCTCTGACCAGAGGACACTGTATGCAGAAAACACAAAGAGAGAATGGCTGCAACCTTCTAAATACGCTGTTTATTGCAGAATAAGTCTTAAATTTAGGTGTTCTTAATAGAGGAATTATACTGTAGTTTCGTCATCAGCAGAAGTTCAAGGCTCAAATGTGCATTTTATCAGAGCATGCACGAGTGTAATTCTTTGTTTGCATGACGTCATTACCTGGAGACGTTATCAGATGAAATGTCGTCTGACAGTAAGATTCGAAGGCATCCAAGTGAACATGCAATTCTGATATTGCTATCAGCACGCTTGTTCCTCGGATTTTATCATCCACTATATTATTGAAGTTATCACATGAGGAAATGATACTTATCGCATAAAATACCAAAATGCAAAGTTGGGCCTGCGTGGCAAACTGATAGGGCTTGATGCATAACTTCTTGGATGACGTTACCTCAAGGTTTATATTGCCTGCCTGCGTTCGCCAAGGGCTTAGGCGAGTCTGCGCGTACGTGCAGGCTCGCCTGAGCCTATATCGCTATTACGCGCAGTCTCGCCTGATCCTGTAATGCAAATACCCGCCGGCTCGCCTGAGTCTGTATTGCAAGCCTATGCGATAAGTGCCTTTTTCATCTGCACCGGTTCATAGAGTTTAAATGAAGCATCTACGATGGTTGTGACAATAGTTCACGATGATACAGACATCGTCAAACTGCAAATTAAACAGCTCAGAGAAAACCTGACACGTGTTGAACCAACGGTTACGTTTAAATCATGCTGTGTTTGGGATTTTACTGACTCAACGTTTGTCGAAACTTCAAAGGTACTTTTAATACTTTCAAAAGGCTCTGTAGCTTTTCGGAAGGTATTCTTTGACTCGCTTGTGAAGCATACAAATTCAGGTAGTAGAACAAAATGTCGTGTATGTCTTGTCATCGAAACTCAGGAAAATATAATAGAAGAAGATTTCGATAGTGTTATAGGAAACGACAGTCTTGCTGTGGTTGAAAACTTACAGGATGCATTTAAATGGCTTCCCAAAGTATGCGTGTTTCTGTTTAAGACGAATGGACATAGGACTAAACAATCATGTGTGCTTCCTAAAGTGGAAGTTGAATCCAAACCAGCAATGCTTCGGGAAGTTTTGATGCAAAGTTTACGGGAAATGAAAGTGAATGCAATGGAAGAATTCAGTGAGTTATCTCCGAAATGTTGCATTCTAATCACAAAAGAGAGTAATGGTGCCATGTTTGAAGCCTTCAAAGAAAATATGGATGCTGTAAAAAATAATGGTGGGACAACAGTTGAATACTCTTTGCTATTCAATAACAATTCCCATGTACGATCTCCAAATATAGTCACCTACGGCACAAACAACGATGTCCTTTTTATTATTCACATTTTATTTGTTCTGGGGCTTATAGATGTAAGAAATGTGTCAAGCAAAAGACCATGGGGAATAAGGAAGCCAAATCAGACTGAAGAGGTGACCGTAGACATTTCAAGTAAAGGAAGAGTAACGGATCTAGTTCAGACCCCAGATGTGACTGAAGACAGTCTAGAAATCGAACACTATGTAGCCTGTTTGTTGATTATATGTTTCCCAGTCACCATCGTTGTCGCACTGATTTTGATATTAATTTGTTTACCATGTATAGCAGTTTATGATTGTTGTCTCAAAGACTAGATAAAACATATTTTATTGCCTTGCAATATAGCAATTGGTTGTTGGTTGGGCTACAAGTTTTCGTAACACTAATAACAGTCCTTACCCTAAATTGACAAAACAAAGCAACATCGTGACGACATACACAAAATTGAGCCAGCGCACGACAAAACCTACAATAAGACATGTGCGCCCAGCGAAGACTCAGATCAGCCTGCGCTTCCGCGCAGTCTGATCAGAGTCTTCACTGTGCGCTCTTAGGATAGCTAAGGACCCAGTGCTACTTCATGCAGCAAGAGAAGTCTCTGGTTAGACTATATGGATGCGCAGGCTGATCTGAGTCTTCGATGGGCGCACATGTCTTATTGTAGGTTTTGTCGTTCGCTGGCTCATATATGAGAATACTAAGAAAAAAGAGTAATAGAAAGGTGAAATGTGCGATTTGCGACCTCTAATATTCTCTTGTGTCGTAACGGAGCATAGATATTGGAACATGTACTATTTAGAGTTTATTCGTCCCCGTCAACACCGTAAAGTTTTGTTTTTGAGAAGTTGCTTCAGATTTCGTAAAGCTTTTACCCGACATTGTGCTGAATAGACATATCAAACCCTACCGCCCAAATAAATCGCTAGAGAGTGAGGAACAATCCGACCCGCACACAGATCTTCAAAGCCGTTTACCAGTACACAGTACCCAAAAGTTTGGCCAGTTTCAGAACTGTGCGGAAGTACCTGTAGTCCATTTGAACATTTATAATTTTTGAGCATGTGTAATTATAAATCTAGCTAAATCTCTTGCTATAAGTATATAAGTAAGTGACTGGCCAATTTTCCACCTGACGCCCACAAAGAAAAAACAAAATAATATGAGCCAGTGCACGACAGAACCTACAATAAGACATGTGCGCCCATCGAAGACTCATATAAGCCTGCGCATCCATATAAGCTAACCAGGGACTTCTTTTGCTGCATGAAGGAGCACTGAACCCTTAGCTATCCTTAGAATGCACAACGAAGAATCTGATCAGACTGCGCGGATGCACAGGCTGATCTGAGTCTTCGTTTGGCGCACATGTCTTATTGTAGGTTGTGTCATGCGCTGGTTCATTTTTATTATTGTACAGATCCGAAATATAGAATCAAACAAATTGTTAACGAATAGAATCAAATGGCTATTTATTTAAACGTGCTGATGAGCACCTTTAATATCAACATGAATGAGAAAAACAAGAGGCCCATGGGCCACTACGCTCACCAGATGTCATGTGGTTTATAATATATGCAGGCATGATGCCAGCCATGGTCATGTGACAACAACAGGCTACCATGCAATCGGTAAAATCCACTGTTTTGTCCTTTTTCCATACAACTAAGTGTCCACATTTTACCTTGGCGTAAAACAGGTCAAGGTCAACTGAAGGCCATCATTTGAACAAATCTGGTAGGGCCCCTATACCAAATTTCAAGGTCATCCGCCATTTGGTTCCGGAGAAGAAAAATCTTAAAGTAGTAAGCTCACCTGGGCCGAAGGCTCCAGGGGAGTTTATAGTATAATGGGTCGTCCGTCCGTCCGGTCACACCTTTGACAAGTTATATCTCTGCGATCGGCAGGCTGATCTCAACAGTTTCTCATCTGTAGCATGCTTCTTGTGGGGCATTGATGACAGAAGCTGTTTTTAAAATAGAACGATAACTTTGATTGCTATAGCAACAACGAGATCCCATAGACGTATAACGGCAAAACGCTTGTCATCGCCGTAGCGCCTTCAGTTTGGATCGGATTTTTTGAAACTTATATTTATGGTGGCTGGGGATAAAAACTCTGTTAGTTCGAGAAGCGGCCAATTAGACCCATTTGTCGTAGAGTTACATCCCTAAGATTGCTGAAAATGCCTATTTTTGATCTTGTCATCACTATAGCCCCTTTCAGTTTTGATCAGATCTTCGTGAAACTAACGTTCAAGTAAGGCAGGGTTAAAAGCTCGGATGAGTTCAAAAACTAACAATTTCGGTCGATTACTAGCGGAGTTATGTCACCTACGCTGCTGAAAATGCTTATTTTTGACCTTGTCATCAGCATAGTCCCTTCAGTTTTGATCGGATCTTCCTGAAACTTATAAACAAACAGCAGATAAGTCAGGGATGAAAGCTCGGTTGACTTCGAAAACTAACGAAGTCGGTCTTTCTATCATAGCGTTACGTCCCCTTGATTGCTGAAAATGCCTATTTTTTACCTTGTCATCACCATAGCCCCTTCAGTTTTCATCGGATCTTTTTGGAACTTACATGTAAGTAAGTAAGAGATTAAACCTCGGCTGTGTTTCAAAATTGTTGAGGTCTGCTTATATTTCAGAGAGTTATCCCCCCATGATTTCAGAAAATGCTTATTTTTGACCCTGTCATCATCGCAGCCCCTTCACGTTTTATTAGATCTTCTAGAAACTAACATGTAAGTAAGTCAGTGATAAAAGCTTGGATGAGTGCGAAAACGGATTATGTCGGCCTATATATCATAGAATTACGTCCTTTTGATTGCAGAAAATATCTTGTTTTTACCTTGTCATCACCGTAACTCCTTCAATTGGGATATAGATCTTCTTGAAACATACAAATAAGTCAGGGATGAAAGCTCGGGTGACTTCGAAAACTGACGAGGTCCGCCTTTCTATCATATGGATACGTCCCCTTGATTGCTGAAAATGCCTATTCTTTACCTTGTGATCACTGTAGCCCCTTCAGTTTTCATCGGATCTTTTTGGAACTTACATGTGGGTAAGTAAGTAAGTAAGTAAGGGATTAAAACACGGCTGAGTTCCATAATTGTTGAGGTCGGCTTATATTTCAGAGAGTTATTTCCCCCTTGATTTCAGAAAATGCTTATTTTTGACCCTGTCATCACCGCAGCCCCTTCACGTTTTATCAGATCTTCTAGAAACTAACATTTAAGTAAGTCAGGGATAAGAGCTTGGATGAGTTCGAAAACTGATTATGTCGGCCTATATATCATAGAATTAGGTCCTTTTGATTGCAGAAAATGCCTTGTTTTGACCTTGTCGTCACCGTAACTGCTTCAATTTCACCGGATCTTCTTGAAACTTACAAATACGTCAGGGTAAAAGCTCGGGTAACTTCGAAAACTGATGAGGTCCGGCTTTCTAGCATAGCCTTACGTTTCCTTGATTGCTGAAAACGCCTATTTTTACCTTGTCATCACCGTAGCCCCTTCAGTTTTTATCGGATCTTTTTGGAATTACATGCAAGCAAGTATTAAGTAAATATTGGATTAAACCTCGGCTGAGTTCCAAAATTGTTGAGGTCGGCTTATATTTCAGAGAGTTATTTCCCCCTTGATTTCAGAAAAAAAACTTATTTTTGACCCTGTCATTACCGCAGCCCCTTCACGTTTTATCAGATCTTCTAGAAACTAGCAGTTAAGTAAGTCAGGGATAAAAGCTTGGATGAGTTCGAAAACTGATGATGTAATTCTATTTTTCATAGAATTATGACCCATTGATTGCAGAAAATGCCTTTTTTGACATTGTCATCACCGTAACTCCTTCAGTTTTCATATGATCTTCTTGAAACTTATAAACAAGCAAAACAGGGATAGAAGCTTGGATAAGCTGGAAAACTGATGGTGTCAGCCTATTCATCATACACTTACGTCCCTTTGATTGCAGAAAATGCCTAGTTTTGACATTGTCATCACCGTAACTCCTTTAGTTTAAAAAACTCTTGACGTCGGTCTGTTTATCATAGAGTTATTTCCCTTTGATTGCTGAAATATGCCCATTTTTGACATTTTCATCATCATAAGTCCCTACGTTTTGCATGAATCTTCCTGGAACTTACATATGAGTAAATTGGGGATAAGCGCTTGAAGGTGTTTGCAAACCAAGATTGTTGGCACATTACTCATAGATATAAGTCCCCTTCATTGCTGAAAATGTCTAATTTGTACCTTGTCATCACCATAAGTCCTTTAGTTTTGGATCGCAACCTCCTGAAACTAGCATATAGGATGGTTGGGAATGAAAGTTCAGATAAGTTTGAAAACTGGTGATGTCTGCCTATCTCTCATAGAGTTACGTCCCCTTGAATGCTGAAAATACCTGTTTTTGACATTGTCATCAGCATAAATCCTTCAGTAAAGATTGTATCTGTTAGCTCAGATGAGCGATATTGGACCATCATTGTCCTCTTGTTTTACCATATATGAACATGGCGGCCATATTGGTCATAAGAACCAGGCCTTACGAAAACAAATCGTTTCCCTACCCATAGCGGCTCCACACGTAATTTGGTTTCCATCAACCCACCAGTCTAAGTGAAGAAGAAGCGAACTAAACATATCATTTCTGATGCCACAGGCTACCAGGCAATCAGAAATACACTATTTTGTCCTTTTTCCATTTGACCTTGGCGTAAGACAGGTAAAGTTCAACCAAAGGTCATCATTTGAACAAATTTGATAGGACCCCGTGTCCCTGATCCTGCATACCAAGTTTCAAGGTCATCGGATAGTTGGTTCTTTAGAAGGAGATTTTTAAATGTTTTTACCATATAAGGGCATGGCGGCCATAATGGTCATGTGACCCAGGCCTTATGAATCACGTTTCGTTACCCTCTTCCCATTGAGGCTTGTCATGTAATTTGGTTCCAATAAACAAATCAGTTTAAGTGAAGAAGAAGATAAAAATAATGAATCAGAGCCATCCGGGACAAAATGACCTTGTTCTTTGGAATGGATTTACTTCTATTCAGCTGATAGCAAAAAAACATTTCTGATGCCACAAGCTACCATGCAATCAGATAAATCCACTATATTTCTTTTTTCAATAAATGTCTATGTGACCAAATTTGATCTTGAGGTAAAACAGGTCATGGTCAACCGTAGGTCATCGTTTGAACAAATTTGGTAGGGCCCGAGGTCCTGATGCTGCTAACCAAGTTTCAAGGTCATCGGATATTTGGTTCTTGAGCAGAATATTTTTAAACGCTTTTTTATCATATATGGGCATGGCGGCCATATACATCATGTGACCAGTCCTTAAAAACAAACCGGCGTAACCCCTTCCCATACAGGCTTTCCGTGTACATGTAATTTGGTTTCAATCAACCCAGCGATTTTAGTGAAGAAAATAAAATACAGAATCAGAGCCATCCAGGACAAAGTTTGGTGAATGACCTTGACCTTTGGAATTGATAAACTTCCATTCAGCTGATTGCAAATATCATTTCTGATTCCACACGGTATCATGCAATCAGAAAAAAACCACCGTTTTGCCTTTTTCCATACAAGTGACCAAATATGACCTTGACGTAAAACATGTCAAGGTTAGCCAAAGGTCATCATGTGAACAAACTTGGTAGAGTCATCCGGTTTCGAAAAGACATTTGAAGGTTTTTACCATATATGGGCATGGCGGCCATATTGGTCATGTCATCCAGTCTTCACGACATTCTTTCGTTCCCCTTTCTCATAGATGTTTCACATGTAATTTGGTTTCAATTGGCCAAGTAGTTTCAGATGAGATGTCGTTTGAAAATGTTGACGCCGCAGACGCAGACGAGGGCGCAGACATAGACGCAGGCGACGACGACGGACAACTGCCTATACTTTAAGCTTCCCCAGAGCCTTCGGCTCTGGTGAGCTACAAACGTGATGGCGATGTTCAGGAATCGATACAATTACCATAGACATCAAAGGGAAAGAAACACGACATTAAAATAACTTCATTTTATCATATGACGTCGTTGATAAGCAGGGATAACGTCGTGTAATAAAAATCGTATGACCACACGTGTAATAACACTTTGGCGGGATTAAGTAACGTCATGACGACGTCCATGTCAACCGTGCATTTTTAGTGGAAATATTGTCAAATTTAAAGCCGATAAAATACAATACAATTTAAAGTGGTCATATGATAAACAGAATCTTACACTCGTGGTCATTTCATGTGATTTTTATGAAACTCGCCGAAAGCTCGTTTCATTAATATCATATGAAATGACCACGAGTGTAAGATCCTCTATATAATGTGAATGTCATAAGCACAAAATGGCCAAACGGCTATCCAAAATAAAAATATTATAGCAATACATACATGAAAAGACAAGCTATGGCAAACATAAACCATAACTGTAGAACCACCTTGGAACGGTCAGTAAGAAGTTTAACGTGGGGTGGGTGGGTGGCGGGGCTTAAATCGATTCTATGTGGCAACAGTCCTGCCCTTGCTTCTGTCTTGGTTGAGACAAATAATTTGGTCAGATCGCATGAAGATTTTCTCACTCATCAGTGCAACATCTCGGAGAAAATAAAAATCAAACGACTACAGACATGAAACAACGATAAGGACTTACTCCGGTGGGAAAGACCAGAGACAGGGCATCTCTGAATACTGACAGTACTTGAGGTATCAGTAATAATTGATTTTGAAAAGATGTTCCATCCTTTATCAATTTTCTACAATGGTTGTTGATTGTTCGGGTTTAACGGCGCGTTAACCATTGTGGATCATTTTGTGTCGTCTCCAGAGAAAGGGAGAAAAAAAGATAGACGATATAGTAGGGATAAAAGCGAGGGACAGTGGTGAAAGAGGAAAATGAATGGAAGTGTAGAGACAGAAGAATTAAAAATGCCGAAACTACCCTTAAGTGCTGCAAGGACAGCAGGCCTTGTCCACATATAAGTCAATATCAGTTGGACGCCCAAGTGACTCAAGATACACGTCACAATTTCCTCACCCAACCACCCTCTCCTTTTTCTACAACTGCATTCTTTATGCTCAGTGGAATATTGTTCCGAGTGAAAGTGCCATAATAGTATGTGGTTTAGGTGTATGAATTCTTATCAGAAGTAGTTTAGGGGTCTTTGCATTCAAACAAAGATGACGTAATCGATGACCTACTTTCTTTGGCGGCCATGTTAGATATTGTTTATTTGTTTGATTTTAGGTTTAACGTCCCCGTCGAGGCTGTATAGGTCATTTTGGAGACGTTGCTTCCAGTTTTGTGGGCCTTTTTTTACCCGACATTGCGATGAAATGCCACCCGATGAAACAAATAGGGTTTATTTGCATGGACAGTCCGACTCGCAGCACTTTGCCAGGGCAGTCTTAGATCCTCTAAGCGGTTTACCAGTACTTATGTGCGGTCAGTTTCAGCTCTGCGTGGAAGCATAATGCAGCCCATCTATTTCTTTAAGCCCCGATGGGCAGGGGGCGGTCGGATATTGTTAAGGTCGATGATTTGGCCCCGGATTAAAAGTGAAATAGTCACATCTTAATCCGCTTTTTATAAAAGGGATTAAATGTCACTTACGTTTTATGACTTTATAGGAATGTTAGCGAAATGTTAAAGTTGAAGGAAAAAATACTTTGAAGGCAAACCTTGTAAAATCCTACGTCCTTTGTCAATAAGAAATTAATTAGCCTTTTAAGTTTTAAGGGAACGTCAATATTATTCAACATGAGATGGTATTAAGAGGCATAAAAGAGCTTGTCATTGTTTACATATTTGCTTTCTAATAACCATAGTAACGGATTAAAGTTTGTAAAATTGTATGAAACATAAAATTGCGTTTAATTATAAAATATATTTCTATGATTCTCGTTAGAGAGGAAAGTCCCTTTGACATTTTTCCGTCCAATAAAATAGAAATTAATCAGCCCTTGAAGGAAGGGATCGTCAATATTGTTTGACTTGAGATTACCTAAAGAGCTGGTCCATGTTTACGTCAATACTTTTGGATGAATTAAGTTTTTGAAACTAATTTTCAGTTAAAAACTATATTCCTAGGCTTCTTATTTGAGAATAAAACAGAAGTGAAGGCAATGATCAGGAATCGATACATCGATACAATAAACCGGCAGCTCCCACCAGAGACATCAAAAGGAAAGAAACACAAATGTGAAATAACTAACCCCATTTGACAGTTTTCCGTCCACTAATATAGAAATTAATTAGCCATTTAAATTTTAAGGGAGTGTCAATGTTAACATAACTGCTTTTAATAACCGTAGTAACGGATTAAATTTTGTTGAAATGTTGTTTTTGACTTGAGATGGTATTAAGACAATGCATAAAAGAGCTGGTCAATGTTTACAATTGCTTTTCAATAACCGTACTAACGGATTAAGTTTCATTAAAATGTATGAAACTTATCGCTATGTATATTTTGAGTTATGAAATATATTTCGTGTGTTCTCATTAGAAAACACCATTTGACAGTAAAACAGTTGTTTCTTATGACATGGTTTTCATAAAAATATCCAGCGATACCGTTTTAACAACGTACTAGTTTTAAGCCGCCATAATATCTTGTATGTAACCTGGATACATTTTCAATACCTTATTCTTTTGTCAAAAATGAATCCCTTTCAAGTCGCCATAATGTCTTGTGTATGATTATTTAAGGTCAGAAGCATTTGAAATACCTTATTGTTGTGTCAAATATTAATTTCTTTAAAAGTCGCAACAATGTCTGCGATATATGACATGTCGAAAATAACCAGTTCAAATCAATATTTTTAGAAACTCATCCTGGCTAACTAGAACATCGATCACATGGCGCGATCACGTTACAACCCGAAGTGAAATATGAATTTATACTAAGCGCAACTGCATCAAGCGCTGGCCAAAAAGAATCGGACAGAACGGATTAAATTTGTAGAAATCGTTTTCAAGAAAGAGGCCAAAGTTTTTCGTTATTTAAATTATTAAAATATTACACTCACTAGGCCATTAATCGGTCCTACGAACTGTCGGATCTTACCCGTGAAGGGCTAAACTCACCTCCTTCCGGCACTTTCATCCATACATACATACATACATACATACATACATACATACATACATACATACATACATACATACATACATAATACCATACATTGTACACACGCGCACACGTATCAATCTAGACACAGGCTCAAGCATACGCCCATGCATGCCCAAAAACACACACATCTGGAGAATTTTGTAGTTCTGCTCTTAGCTAGAGAACAGACTTATATGAAGCCTAAGAATGCTTGCCCCGCAATTTGCCCATATTAATGTACATGTATGAGCAAAATTGAATTGTAAAGGCAAGAAACACAAGCGGGCCGCCGTGGCCTACTCTAAAACATTAGATCTCCCACTCGGACCACACTCGGATTTAACTTAGAAATGCGCAATATAATTGTATTCCATAACGTATTTAATAAATGTATATAAAGCATATTTACACACACAGTGTACAGTACGTGTTCACAGGTTTTGGTCTTTTGTTTAAAAATCGTTACAGTTACCAGTAATTCAGTAGTTTCCTCTACGATTGCACGCGCGATAATCAGTAATAATAAAGATAAATAAAACAAAAAGTTGGCTAAAGGACCCGTGTGCTGTTTAACCTTTTACTGATTCTTTCCGAAACCTATCAATATTTGAACTTTACTACTTTTGTAGCCTTTAATTTTACAAACATCGTAAATGTTTCAAGTTTTGATAGTTTGCTTAATACAGTAGGACGCTTTGGAACCGTCGGATAACCGTCTGCAAGATAAAGATGGACATTGCGAAAGTAACTGTCCTTATGGCATTCCTTTGTTGAGGTTTCCATTATGGTCTGGTCGCTTCATGTTTGTGTTTCTTTCCCTTTGGTGTCTTTGATAGGTGGAGTAAGTTAATTGTTTCAATTCCTGATCTTTGTTTTACTTCTACTTTGTAAAACAGAAGTTAAGAATATTGCTGTTGCCCATGTTCTATAACTGACGATTAAAGTGTGTAAACAGAATGCTCTGATGAAAAAAGGACCCGTTAGCACCAGAAAATTATTTAAATATTGTAGTGCTTTCCAAAATAGGACATGAAATATCAGTGAAGATCCATGTCAATTGAAAAGGGGGACGATCATTGAAAAGGGGAAAGATCAGGAACTGATACAGTCGGACCCCAAATCCCCGTAATATCACTAGGGTTTGAGGTTGAAACATGGTGTGACGACATTCAACAAAACAGATCACTGGTAAACCGTGCCAGTAGCCCTTTCGAAAATACGTGGTCACTTAGGTAATCCAAACGTTACTAAAAACAAACAACATACATAATGGGGGAAAGAATCAGAATCACCAACATAACAAACATTAAATAAGATGGACAAACGTAACTAAAATGAATATCTAAAAGGGAGTGAGTGAGTGTTTGATTTTAAGTCTCCCGAACAGCTAAGATCATACGGAGACGCAGCTAAGGTCATACAAAGACGGGACCTCGATTTAAAGACTCACCCGAAAGTCTAGAGTAGCCCGGGGTCGATCCTGCGACCCCTGCTTTACAAGGCGAGTAGCTATATAACCACTACACCACGGAGGCTTCTATCTAAAAAGGGAAAGAATCAGAATCACCAAGACAATAACACAGTTACATAATTAGGGAAAGAATTAGAACCACCAATATAAAACAGGAAGGAATCAGTCCAAATCAGTTTGGAACGGTCAGTAAAACTTAATGGTGGGCTTAAGTATACTTTAGGGGACCCCAATGCATTGCGAACAAAAATGTAAAGATTTAACAAAATAACCTAAGTCTACACTAGCACTAATTATTAAACCTGCACTCATAAAATGTTGTCACTGAGTTTATTTTGTTTTCATTGGTTCTTATTTCGGTCAATTGTTTTCGAAAACTATATATACATGTATAAGTATTTGTTTGCTTTGTAAACACCTGTTTGCGACTGAAAAAGATTAATAGAGCTAACACAAACCTTAGTCAATAACCTTAGTAAATAAACATGCCTATTACAAAACGTTTGTTAATAGCGGCCTTACATAAATACGGCTGTTGTCAAATATGGACAGAAACTATTGTTTTGTAAAACACTCATTATTGACAAACGTTTGTCAAAAGAAATTATTTAAATAATAAATAGAAACGAATGCAATGATCTGGAATCAATACAATTAATCCACACTTCCCACCAGAGACACCAAACGGAAAGGAATACAAACATGAAACAAGAGGGTCATGATGGCACTTGATCGCTCACTTGATCCATAGAGTAACAAGTGGGGCCAGGGGAGGGCCATTATTGACCCCAGGGCTATAATGTGCATAATGTTGAGGGAGGTCTCAAAAGGTGAAGCTTCATACCAAATATTAACAAAGGTTATAATTTGAACAATCTTGGCAAAGGTCCACTAGATGTAGCTACACACAAAATATCAAAGAGTGATTTCAGAGAAGAAGATTTTTTTAAAGATATTCCCTAAATAAGCCTATGTAAAACCAAATGGCCCCAGGGCGGGGGCATTTTTGGCCTCAGGGCTATAATGTATACAATCGTTATAGAGGTCTACTTGATGAAGCTTCACGCCAAATATTAAAGACCTGGGCCTTGCTGTTTCAGAGAAGAAGATTTTTAAAGATTATCTCAATATTTTTCCACTGGTTGTATAGAAATATCATATACAGAATGACCTGTACATTAAAATGACAGTACACGAAAGTGTTCCATCCCGCCCATCAGGCTTGAAGAACTAGATGGTCTGCATGATGCCTCTACGCAGAGGTGAAACCGACCCGCACACGAGTACTGGTAAACCGCTTAGAGGATCTAAGCCTTCTCAGGCAAAGCGGTGCAAGTCGGACCGTCCATGCTTATAAACCATATTTGTTTCATTGGGCCGCAGGGCTTGAGATCTTATTTCATCTCAATGTCGGATAGAAGTCCCACTAATCTGGAAGCGACCTCTCCAGATTGACCTTTACAGAGCTGACGGGGACGTTAAAACTCAAATCAAGCTAACAAATAAACAAACAAAAACGAAATTGTCAGTATTTTAAGCTTACTCATTCTACGATAGTGTTCGTTAAATCTTGTTTTTAACATATGAATAGTTTGCCCGACGAACTGCATTTTACAATTTGCAGCAAGTGATGTTATCACATATACTCGTATCAATTCTGGAGACTTATACGTCAAATCGGACATGTACACCCGCCGCAATTGTTTTTAACCCACTCAACCCCGCGTTATTGTTGTTTTGACCCGCCGAGTTTCCGCGCATGACCCCGCGTATCATCCAGCTGCAAGCAATCGCGATCACGTGGCGTACACACCACGGATTTGCCGCGACTATCTTATTTACATGTGAGACTCCGCCGCGAATTTGCGGTGTGTAAAATTGTAACATCACGATGATTGACAGGTTGTCCTGTCAGATAAGTCTGATGTCCTGATGTATATAATGATTTTAAAAAAGTAAATAATCTTTCCGATAACACACCCGTGCGACAAACTGCATTTTTACATATCCAAGATAGCTAACTTTTTGATGAAAATCCGTGACATTTTTTCTTATTTATACTGCAAACATAGGTTGAGTGCTCGTTAGAACTGCCTCATAGAGAGAACTGCCTCATAGAGACGGTTCTAACGAGGACCCACAACCTATGACTTGGAGCAGAAATAAGAAAAAATAATGTATACTCCCAGAAACCCGCTTTCTCTATATACGATGGGCTTGAGGGTAGGGTGTCATTTCACGGACTTATTCTCGTGATGGACAAAAATATCCATTCATATTGCTTGTCCGTTTCATGTATAAAGCTGAATTATTTACTTTTTTCCTTCACCTTAATAACGACGCATAAGGTTTATCAGTACATACTCTTATTCTGTCCTCATTGAATAAAGCACATGTTTGTTTGTTTGATTTGAGGTGTCAACACTGAAAAGGTCATTTTGGAGACGTTGCTTCCAATTCTGTGGGACTTTTACCCGACATTGAGATGAAATGACATCTCAAGCCCTGTCGCCCAACGAAACCAATAGGGTTTATTAGCATGGACGGTCCGCCTCGCACCGCGGTTCCTGGACAGGCTTAGATCATCTAACCGGTTACCAGTACTAGTGCGCGGGCCAGAATAAGGTCTGCGTGGAAGCATCACGCAGCCCATATATTTCATCAAGCCCCTATGGGCTGGGGCTTATAAAGCACATGTATCCCGGTGGACACAGAATGACGAAACAACGTCGCTTCCGCTGTAATGTTGGTTCAACTTTGTATGCCCGCTCGGAATGTTACGTTGCGACGACTTTTCTTTGGCCCATGTAACTGATTCTATGAAGTCATTGGATGAAATGAATAAGCAAATTCATCAAAACAAATATGCATTATAAATCCCGTGTTTCAGGTGTTCCGGCGGTGCATCATAAATTCGAAATCATTAATAACAAAACAGCTGCCAGCCAGCACCAAACTGCGGGCAACGCCGGGCCGGCAACGATACGATGTTGCCACCACGTATCTCTGTCAGCCCGACACTGGACGGACATGCTATGCTTGCTGGGTATGTTCATGCTGATTTTTTTTCAGTTCGTTTACTTCTTACTCCATACCGGCACCAGGTTAATGCTTTTTTCAAAGTTACGGACTTAATTTATCTCTCAATATGCCTCCTCACCCAGTGATATGAATGTCATGGGAATATGTTTTTTATATTTATACATCCGTGAGTTCTAGTTTGGAACCAAGAAAGAAGCCATGGATGACTGTTAAGGGTGACACAATTAATAGAAATGGCGAAACGGATGAACAGCACATGGTCACATGGATATCTGAAAATATACTAATTTTAACATCTAATTAGAATACATGATAAACATGTATATGAGTGACTTTGAGCTACGAAACTTCCACTCATTCATCTTGCGAACATGTGCAGTTAGCATACAATAAATGCTCTACTGAAAAAATTGAAAACATGTAAGACAAAATACAATATTTTATAGTATATATAATGTTATATTATGATGCCTTTCTCTATTCGGGTATATGGATGCTTAATTTACGGTAATAAAAATACATCTTAAATGAAAGACATACTTATTGCTATGTCGAAACGATAAAGACATATACATAAAAGGGTTTCTTCAGAAAACCATTCCAGTCTCCTACATATAATAGAAACTGACATATCCTCAATAATAATGACAAATTCACTAACCTGAAAATATGTTAATTAACATCTAATAAGAATACATGATAAATATGTATATGAGTGACTATGAACTATGAACTTTCCCCTCAACAGCTTGCGAACAAGTGCAGTGAGGCATTGCTTTACACCAGTGAGTGTTAAGAGTATTTTCACTATATATGATATTGTACGGTATGACAGAGAGGTAAATGATTCAAACGTAGTCATAAACAATAGATATATGAGATGGAAATAAAACACAACAAAACTAACAGACTGTTTTCAGACTTTATTATCCCATCGCAACAAATCTGTGACGGGGATATAGCATCGGTGCCGTGCGTCCGTGTGTGGGTGTTAGTGTGTGTGTCGGTCCGGAACCTTGTGAACACGACAGAAGACAAATGTTTTATCGTAGAAGCTTCAATCCTTCCTCAATTGTTTTCCATGGAAAGACAATGAACCCTATTGATTTTCAAGGTCAAGGGTCAAAGGTCAAGGTCACAATGAACTTGACCTTAAAAACATTGTGAACATGCTGGAAGACACGGTTATCCCTGTAGAAGCTTCAAACCTTCCACAAATGTTCCCCATAGAAAGATGATGAAGCCTATTGATTTTCAAGATCAAGAGTCAAAGGCCAAGGTCACAATGAACGTTACCTTATAAACCTTGTGAACAGGATAGAAGACACAGTTATCCTCGTAGAAGCTTCAAACCTTCCACACATGTTCCACACAGTAAGACGATGAACCCTATTAATTTTCCAGGTCAATGGTCAAGGTTACAATGAACTTGACATAAAACATAAAGATTATATTTTGATCATCAACCTTTGATTTGCCATCTTCGGCTATTAAAGGACTGTGCACATTATTCTAGTGAAGCAGGTATGTAAATTTCTGGATACATCAAAACACGATGCCAACGTGTTTCCGCTGAAATGAGTCATGGCTGACAGGCGCAATGAAACATGTGACACAGTACAGCTTAAACAGGCACTGGTAATCTCACCAAACGGTTATACCACTGCAGATTGGGACATTTACATAACCCACTGTCCAGTTGTAATCCAACTTGGTTTCCATTATAGTCTGGTCGCTTCATGTTTGTGTTTCTTTCCCTTTGGTGTCTTTGATGGGTGAATTGTATCGATTTCTGATCTTTGTTTTACTTTGTTTGGCATCATTTCCTGTCGCTGTGGTCTTAATTGTCGACGCGGACGCAGACCCCTCCAACCTGGATCTCTTTTCTGGGGATTTTATACACAGGTGCAGGTTCTTTGTATTCTTCTTTCCTTCGATCGCAGTCGAAGAGTAGCTATATCTGTCTTCCTCTTCTGAATCAGTTAGTTCTGGAATTTCTTTAGTTCCAGTATTATCTACAGACTCATCTGTCACTGTGTCTGTTTCTCTTCCTTTGGCAAACAAAAGAAATGGAGAAGATGATTACCCTGGAGAGTATTAATCATACCAACACCATCCTCTCTCCTCACCTTAAAAACGGGAATATCTGGGAGAGGCTGTTCAAGGATCCTGCATGGTTCCTGTTCCCTTATATCTGCCAGTTTATGTTTGCCTTTCAATAAGGTCTCTGTCGCCAACATCAAGCTTATTTTCTCTGACATTCTGGTCACAGTATTGACTGTACCGGTCAGCTTGCCAAGACGCTTCTTGAGTTACCTTCTGATATGCAGGCTCTAGACGGATTGAAGCTTCTTAGTGTAGTAGGCTAGCGGGGATCGGGATAGGATAAAGCGTCTAGTCCCAGACCAACCACTAGGCTAATAATTTGCCAACATTCGCAGGAAAACTCTGTTATGACTTCGCGTTGTGTTTTGCAAGCGAAGTTATGTCTTCCTAAAACAGTGGCAAGGAAAATCACTTGCCTGTTGAGTTACTGCCTGAGGGACGGACAGGAAGACAGACGGGCGGACAACAGGCAAACCTTCAGGTTCGTATCTCTGGATATGGTCATACGGTGAACAAAAAAGCAACTTAAATGTTTCCAATTTTATGTACAAACGCGAAAAGGAACTTGCAGTCTACTTATGAGGGAGAGCACCAATTAACCTTAATTTACTGTAAAAAATTCATTTTAGTAAATAAGGATTTTTCCACATTAATCTAATAAACCGATCTTACACCGCTGTCCCGTCGGAACAATAGCAGAGTTCGGGATTTACTAGAATCAAAAGCTACCTGACCTACCCGATGTCCCGTTGGGACAATAGTAGAATCAGGTGTTATTCAAGAGTTGTCCACCTTGCAGTGAACACCCGTAAGAACTGACTGGCAATCGATACTCCGGTAGTAATTACCAAGTGCTGGTAAACCAATGGATCATATAGGTAGCATTGCACTAAATACTGGGAGGTTCCGGGTTTTATCACTTTGGGACCGAGCTTTTAGTTGCGTTCTAAATACCAGACTTGCTTCCATTGGATATATAATTCATGTTTTATTTCAATGTGGAAAATGATAGGTATAAAGGACTAAAATGTTGCATGTTTTATAAATATATCTGCAAGCTCAAAGAAATTTTTGCTGATTTTATATGGTCACCCCTCCTTAAAAATGTTGGTTTGTATTTACTCCGTTCTAGTAGGTAAACAAACATGGTTGACTGTAACTTGAAAAGGAGCAGTTCAGCATGTGGATTTTTTCTCATTAACTTGTTGGGCTAGGATGGCTCTATAAACAATTAAGGTTTGAAAAGTATTGTACGATTCGTATGTGTAGTTTTTGTGGGAGCAGGTAACAGGTTTCTATTGTCGCCTATGGAAAACATTAAGTGGAAAGCTCCCTATACGTAAGTATAACGTTCACTCAAGGGAAGCAACTCGAATAGGAACACTGCCTATAATACTGTCCTTTAGAATAGTGGTTCATAGACATTCAGACGCTAGCTTGATTTATATGTGATTAGCACACAGTCAATGGAAAACGAAAGAAGGCTGAATACGATGTAAGTGGAAGTAAAAAAAAATCACAGTAAAAAATGAACAAAATAATGACATATAATCAGTGCGTATCACCAATACATACTGATTCACTGGCAATACAGTACGTATTGACGTCAGTCTGTGCGCAAATACAGAACAAATAATCAACTGGTGTGACAAAGTTTACGCAACAAAACCTGTATGTTTTGAAGAACGTATTTTTGAAAAATACACAAGAAATAAGCAGCTGGTGCAAGAAAGGTTACGCAGCAAAACGTATGTGTATTGAAGGACGTATTTTTGAAAAATACAGAAAAAGTACGCAGCTTGTGCGACAAAACATGCAGATTGATTTATATACTTTTGATAAATACGGAAAAATATGCTGGTGGTTTGACTAAGCATAAGCAACACTTGGAGTGTCTATTTGTGAAAAATACGGAAATAATACGTACAGTAGACCTTCGATGGCTCGAACACCGATGGCTCGTTTACCATGGATGTGGCGAACCCATTCTTGAGCCCCTAGCGAAATCCTCTACATAAGAGGTAGTGGGGGATAACTAAGGAGATTTTAGTCTTTTACCTTGCAAATGTATGCTGTGTGTACTCATTAGAATCGCCTCGATGAGGCGATTCTAATGAGTACACACAACATACATTTTTATTATAGAACACCGAAAAGATGTCTTAAAATATATCGATATTCCTCCTGAAAGTACCTCAGTGGCTCGAACTACCCCTGTCTCGAACAGATTTTCGAGGTACCAAAGGTGTTCAGTCCATTAAAGTTCGACTGTAGTTCGTATAACAAGGATGTCTCAATGCATTTGGTGCGTGTTGACGTGCGTATGAATAAATGACAGATTATAGAAGAAATGCGATGCTTTTGTTACAATGACATTGCAGCAAATAGCAGGCGTATTGTTATCCGTATTTATTAAATGAAGGCACTGAGAAAACCGGTGGATCGATTGTCTCTGAATGTAGATTGTATCTTGTAAGTACCTGTCCCTTTCATCTTGAGCCTATAGGTAAAAGAAATCTGCTTCCATTACAAACTTTAAATAAAAAAAATACTTATCACAAGCTGTATTTATTTATTTATTTATTTACTTATTTTCGAAAGATAGACGTATTTTAGATGCCATAAATAGGTTTCAGGTGTTCAAAAAGAACAAAAATATAAGCGGGTACATGCATTTTCTTGAAATCGTCACATTTATAATTTTAAACCCCTTAAACACCACTTTATACAGTAAAACTGGGATTTAATGTTGTGTGTATTATTTTCATATTTCCGCTGGAAAATATACGTAAGAACCGTCTCGGCATTTGTCTCATAACATTTTGCCTTAATAAGGAATTTACTGTAATCTTAGTTTTAAAAAGACATAGACTCTGTAGCATCTTGATAACAATATAGTTTTTAATTGTGAAAAAATGCGGGGGTTTCATTATAGCGTGTTTTAAGATTTATATTAATATTTTATTTACCGAGATAATTGCATCACATTAACAAGTCAGTGTAATGTAAACCACTTTGGTTACATTATTTTCCTTTTTTCTGCTCCAAAAAGCCAAATAAGGCGGTTTTAATTGTTGTTATCATGGGGTGGGTTTTGGGCCCTTTCAAGATTATTTCGCTCATATCCAGCCGATCGTTAATCAGATGTGGGCGAAAAGCAGAGTACCGGGAGAAAAAACATTGGTGTTTTAAATGTGACCCGAGCAAGGCTCGAACCCCCCCCCTCACCCCCACCCCCACCCCCCCACCCCCACAGTGGTAAAAGACCTAAGGATTAAGAGTCAGCGCTCTTATCCACTAGACCACGGAGGCCCGTTCTAATTATTATACAAAACTGTGGTTGGAACAAAAATAACATCATGTTTCTCATTTCTGCTCCAAACACAGATTGTACGCCCCGCCCATCGGGGCTTGAAGAAATAGATGGGCTGCATGATGCTTCCACGCAGAGCTGAAACCGTCCGCACACTAGTACTGGTAAACCGCTAAGAAGATCTAAGCCTGTCCAGGAACCGCGGTGTGAGTGGGACCGTTCATGCTTATAAACCCTATTGGTTTCATTGGGCGACATGGCTTGAGATGTCATTTCATCTCAATGTCGGGTAAAAGTCCCACAAAATTGGAAGCAACGTCTCCAAATTGACATTTACTTTGTTGACGGGGACGTTAAATCTCAAACCAAACAAACAAACAAACACAGATTGTTGATACTTGTTAGAACAAAGTCATTAAGGTGGTTCTAACAGTTAGAGGTGTTTCTAACAACTGTTATACACAGCAAAAACAAGCCTACATATATAAGTTTTCTCCCTTAAACCAAACTTCTGGTATACATTTGGTATACATTATTTTTGTTCAACACCATAGATTGTGGGACTCGTTAGAACCGCCTTGGCAAGGCGATTCTTATAAGTTTTCCGCATTCTAAATTTTTAACAAGAATATGAAAAATGTGAAACAAAATCTGAAAATTCTTTTTATTTCTAGGGGTAAAACTTTCCATTTATTGGATAGGCGTGTGTTCGTACTGGACAAATCTATGTTTCGAACAGAAATAACATTATTTTCTTTTCTTCTGGTCCAAACATAGATTGTGGGTACTTGTTAGAATCAGCTCAATGAGGCGGTTTAACCAAGTACATTCTACGGTATGTTTGGAGCAGAAATAACACTATTTTTTCCTTATTACTGCTCCTAATATTTATTGTGGAATTAGTGTGAACCACTTCATTGAGTCCGTTCTAATAAATACACCTTATCTATGTTGAACTTAGGAACATAAATAACATTATTGGTTCTAACATTTATTGTGGAATTTGTAAGAACTGTCTCACTGAATCTGTTCTGAATCTGTTCTAATAATAGCAAGGTGAATTTGGTGTGATTTTCGTTTTTCGTTTTTCGATATTCATTTTCAGGTGAAGTTGGTTTGATTTTCGTTTTTCATTTTTCGATATTCATTTTCAGGTGAAGTTAGTTTGATTTTCGTTTTTCGTTTTTCGATATTCATTTGCAGGGGAATTTGTTTTGATTTTCGTTTTTCGTTTTTCGATATTCGAATTGAGGCCGAATATCGTATTTTGACATTCAAAATCCTAGTTTGACATTCGATTTGGCGAAGAAAATCGTATTTTGACATTCAAAATCCTATCTTGACATTCGATTTGGCGAAGAAAATCGTATTTTGACATTCAAAATCCTAGTTTGACATTCGATTTGGCGCTGAATATCGTATTTTGACATTCAAAATTCTAGTTTGACATTCGATTTGGCGAAGAAAATCGTATTTTGACATTCAAAATCCTAGTTTGACATTCGATTTGGCGCTGAATATCGTATTTTGTCATTCAAAATTCTAGTTTGACATTCGATGTGGCGAAGAAAATCGTATTTTGACATTCAAAATCCTAGTTTGACATTCGATTTGGCGCTGAATATCGTATTTTGACATTCAAAATCCTAGTTTGACATTCGATTTGGCGAAGAAAATCGTATTTTGACATTCAAAATCCTAGTTTGACATTCGATTTGGCGAAGAAAATCGTATTTTGACATTCAAAATCCTAGTTTGACATTCGATTTGGCGAAGAAAATCGTATTTTGACATTCAAAATCCAAGTTTGACATTCGATTTGGCGCTGAATATCGTATTTTGACATTCAAAATTCTAGTTTGACATTCGATTTGGCGCTGAATATCGTATTTTGACATTCAAAATCCTAGTTTGACATTCGATTTGGCGAAGAAAATCGTATTTTGACATTCAAAATCCTAGTTTGACATTCGATTTGGCGAAGAAAATCGTATTTTGACATTCAAAATCCTAGTTTGACATTCGATTTGGCGAAGAAAATCGTATTTTGACATTCAAAATCCTAGTTTGACATTCGATTTGGCGCAGAAAATTGTATTTTGACATTCAAAATCCTAGTTTGACATTCGATTTGGCGCTGAATATCGTATTTTGACATTCAAAATTCTAGTTTGACATTCGATTTGGCGAAGAAAATCGTATTTTGACATTCAAAATCCTAGTTTGACATTCGATTTGGCGCTGAATATCGTATTTTGTCATTCAAAATTCTAGTTTGACATTCGATTTGGCGAAGAAAATCGTATTTTGACATTCAAAATCCTAGTTTGACATTCGATTTGGCGAAGAAAATCGTATTTTGACATTCAAAATCCTAGTTTGACATTCGATTTGGCGAAGAAAATCGTATTTTGACATTCAAAATCCTAGTTTGACATTCGATTTGGCGCTGAATATCGTATTTTGACATTCAAAATCCTAGTTTGACATTCGATTTGGCGAAGAAAATCGTATTTTGACATTCAAAATCCTAGTTTGACATTCGATTTGGCGAAGAAAATCGTATTTTGACATTCAAAATCCTAGTTTGACATTCGATTTGGCGCTGAATATCGTATTTTGACATTCAAAATCCTAGTTTGACATTCGATTTCGCGAAGAAAATCGTATTTTGACATTCAAAATCCTAGTTTGACATTCGATTTGGCGAAGAAAATCGTATTTTGACATTCAAAATCCTAGTTTGACATTCGATTTGGCGAAGAAAATCGTATTTTGACATTCAAAATCCTAGTTTGACATTCGATTAGGCGAAGAGAATCGTATTTTGACATTCAAAATCCTAGTTTGACATTCGATTTGGCGAAGAAAATCGTATTTTGACATTCAAAATCCTAGTTTGACATTCGATTTGGCGCTGAATATCGTATTTTCACATTCAAAATTCTAGTTTGACATTCGATTTGGCGCTGAATATCGTATTTTGACATTCAAAATCCTAATTTGACATTCGATTTGGCGAAGAAAATCGTATTTTAACATTCAAAATCCTAGTTTGACATTCGATTTGGCGAAGAAAATCGTATTTTGACATTCAAAATCCTAGTTTGACATTCGATTTGGCGAAGAAAATCGTATTTTGACATTCAAAATCCTAGTTTGACATTCGATTTGGCGAAGAAAATCGTGTTTGACATTCAAAATCCTAGTTTGACATTCGATTTGGCGAAGAAAATCGTATTTTGACATTCAAAATCCTAGTTTGACATTCGATTTGGCGAAGAAAATCGTATTTTGACATTCAAAATCCTAGTTTGACATTCGATTTGGCGCTGAATATCGTATTTTGACATTAAAAATTCTAGTTTGACATTCGATTTGGCGCTGAATATCGTATTATGACATTCAAAATCCTAGTTTGACATTCGATTTGGCGAAGAAAATCGTATTTTGACATTCAAAATCCTAGTTTGACATTCGATTTGGCGAAGAAAATCGTATTTTGACATTCAAAATCCTAGTTTGACATTCGATTTGGCGAAGAAAATCGTATTTTGACATTCAAAATCCTAGTTTGACATTCGATTTGGCGACGAAAATCGTATTTTGACATTCAAAATCCTAGTTTGACATTCGATTTGGCGAAGAAAATCGTATTTTGACATTCAAAATCCTAGTTTGACATTCGATTTGGCGAAGAAAATCGTATTTTGACATTCAAAATCCTAGTTTGACATTCGATTTGGCGAAGAAAATCGTATTTTGACATTCAAAATCCTAGTTTGACATTCGATTTGGCGAAGAAAATCGTATTTTGACATTCAAAATCCTAGTTTGACATTCGATTTGGCGCTGAATATCGTATTTTGACATTCAAAATCTTAGTTTGACATTCGATTTGGCGCTGAATATTCAAAATTCTAGTTTGACATTCGATTTGGCGCTGAATATCATATTTTGACATTCAAAATCCTAGTTTGACATTCGATTTGGCGAAGAAAATCGTATTTTGACATTCAAAATCCTAGTTTGACATTCGATTTGGCGAAGAAAATCGTATTTTGACATTCAAAATCCTAGTTTGACATTCGATTTGGCGAAGAAAATCGTATTTTGACATTCAAAATCCTAGTTTGACATTCGATTTGGCGCTGAATATCGTATTTTGACATTCAAAATTCTAGTTTGACATTCGATTTGGCGCTGAATATCGTATTATGACATTCAAAATCCTAGTTTGACATTCGATTTGGCGAAGAAAATCGTATTTTGACATTCAAAATCCTAGTTTGACATTCGATTTGGCGAAGAAAATCGTATTTTGACATTCAAAATCCTAGTTTGACATTCGATTTGGCGAAGAAAATCGTATTTTGACATTCAAAATCCTAGTTTGACATTCGATTTGGCGAAGAAAATCGTATTTTGACATTCAAAATCCTAGTTTGACATTCGATTTGGCGAAGAAAATCGTATTTTGACATTCAAAATCCTAGTTTGACATTCGATTTGGCGAAGAAAATCGTATTTTGACATTCAAAATCCTAGTTTGACATTCGATTTGGCGAAGAAAATCGTATTTTGACATTCAAAATCCTAGTTTGACATTCGATTTGGCGAAGAAAATCGTATTTTGACATTCAAAATCCTAGTTTGACATTCGATTTGGCGCTGAATATCGTATTTTGACATTCAAAATCTTAGTTTGACATTCGATTTGGCGCTGAATATCGTATTTTGACATTCAAAATTCTAGTTTGACATTCGATTTGGCGCTGAATATCGTATTTTGACATTCAAAATCCTAGTTTGACATTCGATTTGGCGAAGAAAATCGTATTTTGACATTCAGAATCCTAGTTTGACATTCGATTTGGCGAAGAAAATCGTATTTTGACATTCAAAATCCTAGTTTGACATTCGATTTGGCGCTGAATATCGTATTTTGACATTCAAAATCCTAGTTTGACATTCGATTTGGCGAAGAAAATCGTATTTTGACATTCAAAATCCCAGTTTGACATTCGATTTGGCGAAGAAAATCGTATTTTGACATTCAAAATCCTAGTTTGACATTCGATTTGGTGAAGAAAATCGTATTTTGACATTCAAAATCCTAGTTTGACATTCGATTTGGCGCTGAATATCGTATTTTGACATTCAAAATTATAGTTTGACATTCCATTTGGCGCTGAATATCGTATTTTGACATTCAAAATTCTAGTTTGACATTCGATTTGGCGCTGAATATCGTATTTTGACATTCAAAATCCTAGTTTGACATTCGATTTGGCGAAGAAAATCGTATTTTGACATTCAAAATCCTAGTTTGACATTCGATTTGGCGAAGAAAATCGTATTTTGACATTCAGTCCAGGTCACATGACCAAGATGGCTGACAGGCCCATACATGGTAAAACCCTTCAAAAATCTTCTTCTCCGGAACCACAGGGCCGATTTCCAGGAAACTTGACATGTAGCATCTGGGACGAGGGCCACATAGGCATTTGTATGGAAAAAAATCGAAAATGCATTATATCATACAAATGGTTTAGAATACCACCCCTAAACCAAATATATTCTTGCTCCTTGTGACAAGGCGCATCTAGTGGGGGGGGGGGGGGGCATTTTGGCCCAGGTCACATGCCCAAGCTGGCCGCCATGTCCATATATGGTAAAATGTTTAAACTTTTACTCCTCAGAAACCGCTGGGCCAACTGAAGTCATGGGATGGGGGAACGAAAGTTTGCTAATGGGTTCCAGGTCACATGACCAAGATAGCCGCCATAATCATATATGGTAAAAAACCCTTAAAATCTCCATAACCGCTATGCCGATTTTCATGAAACTTGGTAAGTATTATCTAAGACGTAGGCCCATCATAAATTGTTAAAATGTTGACCTGGGTCGACCTTGACCTATTTTATGCTAAGGTCAAGTTTAGTCACATAGGCATTTGTATAGGAAAAAGTGAAAATGCATTATATCTTACAAACGGTTCAGAATACCACTCCCAAACCATACATGTTCTTGCTCCTTACTATAACGGGCATTTAGTCCGGGGACCATTTTTGTCCCAGGTCACATGACCAAGGTGGCCGCCATTTCCATATAAGGTAAAATGCTTAATATCTTGGAAACCTTTCAGATCCCCACCCACCAACCATATATATACTTGTTCCTTGTGAAAAGGGGCATTTAGTGGGGGGGACCATTTTTGGTCCAGGTCACATGACCAAGATGGCCGCCGTGACCATATATGGTAAAATGCTTAATATCATCCCCACATATGAACCATTTATTAGCTCACCTGAGCCAAAGGCTCAATGGTAAGCTTACAGGGTGGCCAGAGTTTGTCTGTCTGTCTTGTGTCGTGTGTGTATGTGTGTTCACATTTTCAAGCGTCTTCTCCTCTGGAACATGTGGAGCCTCCATGGGGTGGGGGAACGAAAGTTTGCATTTTTGGTCCAGGTCACACGACCAAGATGACCGCCATGCCCATATATGTTAAAAAAACCTTCTAAAATCTTCTTCTCCGGAACCACTGGGCCGATTTGCATTATACTTGGTATGTAGCATGTGGGACAATGGCCCATTATAAATTGCATAAATGGTGACCCTGGGATGACCTTGACCTATTTTTGTCAACGCCAAATTTGGTCACATAGGCATTTATATGGGAAAAAGTGAAAATGCATGATATCTTACAAACGGTTTAGAATACCACCCCTAAACCATATATTTTCTGGCTCCTTATGATAAGGAGCATTTAGTGGGGGCCATTTTTGGTCCAAGTCACATGACCAAGATGGCTGCCGTGCCCATATATGGTAAAATGCTTAATATCTCGGAAACGGTTCAGATCCCCACCCATAAGCCATATATATTCATGTTCCTTATGATAAAGGACATTTTGATCCGGAGACCATTTTGGGTCCAGGTCATATGACCAAGATTGCCGCCATGCCCATATATGGTAAAATGCTTAATATCTCTGAAACCGTTCAGATACCCACCCATAAACCATATATATTCTTGTTCATTATGATAAGGGCCATTTAGAGGCATGGATCTTTGGACCCTAGAGTGTACAACGGGGGCATGCCCCACTCCCTCATTTCATCAATTGCATAATATCTAGTTTTACTACTTTCTTCTTCTTCTTCTTCTTCTTCTTCTTCTTCTTCTTCTTCTTGTGAGCGATTCATGACCAAGAGACATGGATCTTGGGATCCCAGGGTGTCCCTTACCCCTTCAGATCTTGAGCTGTTAGGTGAGCGCTTCAGGACCAACTAGATGTCAGTAAGCAGGGCTTACTAAATACCCCCCCCCCCCCCCCCCCCCCGCAATAGTACAATGGCATGTAAAAATCCCAAGCTATATTTGGTCAACATCAATTCACATACCAAATTAGATCAAAATTCATCATTTCTTTTCTCAAGATATCGAGCAGAAACGAATTTTTGATGCCATTCAGGGGTCATAACTCTGTTAAAAATAGAGACAAAATTTGGCATGACAATCCAAAGCTAACTCTTGTTGATATAAATTCACATATAAATATGATCAAAATTAATTAGACTTTCTGGCATCGGGCAAGGACCATAACGCTGTTGAAAATTGACGCAAAATTGAGCTGTGTAATAACCCCAAGCTAGAGGTTGTCAATATCAGTTCATATGCAAAAATTGATGAAAATCCATCAATGTGTTTTCAAGATATTGAGCGGAAACAAATTTCTGACATAATTCATGGGCCATTACTCTGCTGAAAATTGACGCAAAATGCCATGTAACAATCCCAAGCTATATTTTGTCAATATAAATTCACATACAAATTTCGATCAAAATTCATCATTTCTTTCTCAAAATATTGTACTGAAGTAAATATTTGATGTCATTCAAGGACCATAATTCTGCTGAAAATAGATGCAAAATGCCGCTTAACAATCCCAAGTTAGATCTTGTTAATATAAATTCATATACCAAATATGATCAAAATTAATCATTTCTTTCTTATGATATTGAGTGGAAACCATTTTCTGGCATCATTCAAGGGCCATAACTCTGTTGAAAATTAACGCAAAAGCCGTGTAACAATCCCAAGCCTCAATTCATATGCAAAATTTTATCAAAATCTATCATTTCTTTCTTAAGATATCAAATGGAAACAACTTTCTGGCATCCTTCAAGGGCCATAACTCTTTTGAAAATTGACGCTAAAAGCTGTGTAACAATCCCAAGCTAGAGGTTGTCGATATCAATTCTTATGCAAAATCTGATTAAAATCAATCATTTCTTTCTTAAGATATATGTTGAGCGGAAATCATTTTCTGGCATCATTCTAAGGCCATAACTCTTTTGAAAATTGACGCGAAAAGCAGTGTAACAATCCCAAGCTAGACATTGTCAATATCAATTCACATGCAAAATTTGATCAAAACCCATCATTTCTTTCTTAGACATTTTCCACCAATACAGAATACGGATACCGATGCCGATGACGGAGAAAAACGCTGGGACGTTCTCAACGTTGCCTTTAACTGTAATTTATCTATATTAGAAGGCGGATCTAGCGAAACGGAGAAAACAGTGTGTTTTACTCAAAAGTGACAGTTTTGGGACTTTTTCCTTTAAAATGAAATCCTTCAACACAGCAATGCCACCATGTAAGCTTCACATTGGTTAACACAGGGTTCACTGACGCCAACACCGATGCAAACGGAATTCGCACCAAAATTATGTCCTCCCCACCTCTGCTTGATAGAGCGAACTTACTCACTTGACATGAACACATAAGATACTTGCCTAAGGCGAAGTCTCCAGAGAACTCACCAGAGGCAAAGTTTCCACTGAACTCAACTTAAGCCTCATCTGAGGTGAAGTTTCCATTGAATTTAAACGAGACGGAGTCCGTACTAGTCCTTTGGTGAATATCTTGACTCCTCTGCAGTGAACTAACCTGGAGCGTAGTCCGTGAGGACATTCTTTCGCCAGAACGAGAATTGACAACTGCCCTTCTTGAATCAGCGAAAGGGAGATAATGGCGGTAGAAAATATTTCATGATCAATTTCCACGAAAGAATGCTGTAGACCCCGGCTAGAATCGAACCAACGTCCTCCTCATCGCCAGTCAGACGCGCACCCGACTGAGCTACCGAGGCCGGACCACATAAGCGAGGCCTCCATTTAATTATTTTTGTTTAAATTTAGATTTAATGGCCAAATAACACTATTTTAATGATTTAGGATATTTTCCAAGCAAACGCCTGACATCGGATCAACATTGGTATTTGTTTGTATTTAGGTCGCAACACAACACAACACAACATCGATACAACGTTGTAACTGCGATGTCAGTTCAAGGTCAGAATGCGACGTTGTAGAGACGTTGTATTTTTGTTGAAATTGGATCGCGACCTACATAACCACACTGCAACGTCGATGCAACGTCAGGCCAACCTCTAAATGAGATGCTGTATAAAAGATGTGGGTTGTCATTTTTTTTCGGCGTAATATATTTTTTTTATTTCTTCTCAAAACATAGATTGCGGGGTTCGATAGAACCGCCTCGACGAGGTGCTCTATCGAGTACCCACAATCTCTGATTTAGAGGAGAAATAAGAAAAGAAGAAATAATGTATACTCCTGTAACCCCCATGGTTTTACCTATGTAAACCTAAGGTTCAAGGGGGGTAAGAGGGGTGTTTTCGTATTGCGAAAAGGCATATTGCATATCATACCCCACATCAACCCTCGAGCTCATATGGGGTATAATATGAAAAAAATGCGTATGATAATCTTTATATAGTACGTCACTGCAGCTGGTGTTAAGGCAGACGTAAAAAAGTCACCCTATCCTACATCATAGCGTAATTTATATTTTCTTGTCCTTTGGGATCATTGTTGCCACTGTTGAATGTTTAATATATCGGAGGGTCACTTATGAGGCCTAAATGGCTAGTCTGCCCAAGGAAACATACACACTTCCATTACGAAAACAGGCCCTGTCTAAATGTATTGGAAATTTAAATCCAAAAGAAATAACTTTTCTTTTGAAAATTCTGATATTTTTCTTATTTCTGCTCGAAACCTAGATTGCGGGGACTCGATAAAACCGACTCGATGGGGCGGTTCTATCGAGTACCCAGAATCTAAGTTTTTTTTTTATCATAAATAAGAAAAAATAGCGTTTAACCCTATATACCCCAGTTTTGCTGTATAAAAGTGTGGTTCAAGGGGGTCAAAATTATATAGGCGTGCTTTCGTGATGATAATTTCAGTTCTGCGATGTCTTCCTTGATTTCAAAGGATAGACTTTTTATAGAACATACTTTATGGACCGCCTTAGATGAAATTTGGTCGAACTTGGTTCGATATATCATTGCCACTTAAAATATTTGATTTGATTTGGGTGACATTGACCTTAAATATATGAATTTGTCAAGTTAAAACTTTATCTTCTTTGCAGCGTCGTATTCGTGTTCATGTTGATGCGACGTTGCTTAGACGTTGGTCAAGGATTCAGACAAAAAGTCTGGTTCGAACGAACACTAGAAAATCATCTATAATCAACGAGCATAATCAGACACCGCATTGGAGTGTTTTGTTTTGTTTGATTTGAGGTTTAACGTCCCCGTCAACACTGTATAGGTCATTGTGTTTGATTTGAGGTTTAACGTCCCCGTCAACACTAGGTCATTTTGAAGACGTTGCTTCCCATTTTGTGAGACTTCTACCCAAAATTGAGATGAAATGACTTCTCAATCCCTGCCGTCATATAAAACCAAAAGGGTTTATATGCATGGTCGGGCCGACTCGCAGCAGTTTTCCTGGGCAGGCTTAGGCCTTCTAAGCAGATTACCAGTACTAATGTTCGGTCGCGATCAGCTCTGCGTGGAAGCATCGTGCAGCCCATATATTTCTTTAAGCCTCGATGGGTGGGGACTTAATATAGGTCATTTTGGAGGCGTTGTTTCCGATTTTGTGTGAGTTTTACCCGACATTGAGATAAAATGACGTCTAAAAGCCTGTCGTCCGATGTTTATAAGCATGGTCCGTACCGCTTTGCCTGGGCAGGCTTAGATCGTCTAAGCGGTTTACCAGTATTCGTATGCGGTCGGATTCAGCTCTGCGTGGGAGCATCATGTAGCTCATCTATTTCTTCAGTCCCCGGTGGACGAGGGCGACTCATTTGAGTGTGTCCTTTGTGTTGTTACGTTACTATACTTGTTGAACTCTCTCTCTCTCTCTCTCTCTCTCTCTCTCTCTCTCTCTCTCTCTCTCTCTCTCTCTCTCTCTCTCTGTTAAATACAAAACACAATTTTCGCCCTTCTGAAGCGGACGATCGGCTCTACATAACCCTAGGGGGTCAAATCATAATTTGGATACTACACTCCGAATTCCAAAGACCATCCAATGACCAAGTTTCAGAATTGTAACTCCAAAGGTTTAGAAGATCTGACCATGGCCAGCTTTTTGACCTTTGACCTTGGGGGTCAAGGTCACACTTAAAGGGGCCCAGTACACCATACATTCCAATGACAATCCAATTGCCAAGTTTCAGAAGTGTAACTCCACCGGTTAAGAAGATATGACCATGTCCTCCTTTTTGACCCGTTACTTTGGAGATCAAAGTCACACTCAAAAGGGCCCAGTACACTCGACATTCTAAGGACCATCTAATGACCAAGTTTCAGGAGTGTAACTCCAACGGTTTAGAAGATATCAACATGTCATAGTTGTTGACCTTTGACCTTGGGGGTCAAAGTCATACTCAAAGGGGCCCAGTACACCCTACATTTCAAGGACTATCCAATGATCAAATTTCAAAAGTGTAACGCCAACGGTTTAGAAGATATGACCATGTCCTACTTTTTGACCTTTGACCTTGGTGCCTAGCATGCTCTCAAAGGGGCCCAGTACATTCTACATTCCAAGGACCATCCAATGACCAAGTTTCAGAAGTGTTATTCCAACGGTTTAGAAGATATGACCATGTACTACTTTTTGACCTTTGACCTTGAGGATCAAGGTCACGCTCAAATGGGCCCAGTACACTCTAAATTCCAAGGACCATCCAATGACCAAGTTTCAGAAGTGTAACTCCAACGGTTTAGAAGATATGCCCATGTCCTACTTTTTGACCTTTGACCTTGGGGATCAAGGTCACGCTCAAAGGGGCCCAGTACAGCCAAATAGAATGTCAGAATAGGATTTTGAATTTCAAAATACGATATTCGGACCCAATTCGAATGTCAAACTAGGATTTTGAATGTCAAAATACGATTTTCTTCGCCAAATCGAATGTCGAAATAGGATTTTAAATGCCAAAATACGATTTTCTTCGCCAAATCGAATGTCAAAATAAAAATTTGAATGTCAAAATACAATTTTCTTATCCAAATCGAATGTCAAAATAGGATTTTGAATGTCAAAATACGATTTTCTTCGCCAAATCGAATGTCAAACTAGAATTTTGAATGTCAAAATACGATATTCAGCGCCAAATCGAATGTCAAACTAGAATTTGAATGTCAAAATACGATATTCAGCGCCAAATCGAATGTAAAACTAGGATTTTGAATGTCAAAATACGATATTCAGCGCAAAATCGATTGTCAAACTAGGATTTTGAATGTCAAAATACGATATTCAGCGCCAAATCGAATGTCAAACTAGGATTTTGAATGTCAAAATACGATTTTCTTCGCCAAATCGAATGTCAAACTAGAATTTTGAATGTCAAAATACGATTTTCTTCGCCAAATCGAATGTCAAACTAGGATTTTGAATGTCAAAATACGATTTTCTTCGCCAAATCGAATGTCAAACTAGGATTTTGAATGTCAAAATACGATTTTCTTCGCCAAATCGAATGTCAAACTAGGATTTTGAATGTCAAAATACGATTTTCTTCGCCAAATCGAATGTCGAAATAGGATTTTAAATGCCAAAATACGATTTTCTTCGCCAAATCGAATGTCAAAATAAAAATTTGAATGCCAAAATACAATTTTCTTATCCAAATCGAATGTCAAAATAGGATTTTGAATGTCAAAATACGATTTTCTTCGCCAAATCGAATGTCAAACTAGAAGTTTGAATGTCAAAATACGATATTCAGCGCCAAATCGAATGTCAAACTAGGATTTTGAATGTCAAAATACGATTTTCTTCGCCAAATCGAATGTCAAACTAGAATTTGAATGTCAAAATACGATATTCAGCGCCAAATCGAATGTCAAACTAGGATTTTGAATGTTAAAATACGATATTCAGCGCAAAATCGATTGTCAAACTAGGATTTTGAATGTCAAAATACGATTTTCTTCGCCAAATCGAATGTCAAACTAGGATTTTGAATGTCAAAATACGATTTTCTTCGCCAAATCGAATGTCAAACTAGGATTTTGAATGTCAAAATACGATTTTCTTCGCCAAATCGAATGTCAAACTAGGATTTTGAATGTCAAAATACGATATTCAGCGCCAAATCGAATGTCAAACTAGGATTTTGAATGTCAAAATACGATTTTCTTCGAAAAATCGAATGTCAAACTAGAATTTTGAATGTCAAAATACGATTTTCTTCGCCAAATCGAATGTCAAACTAGGATTTTGAATGTCAAAATACGATTTTCTTCGCCAAATCGAATGTCAAACTAGGATTTTGAATGTCAAAATACGATTTTCTTCGCCAAATCGAATGTCAAACTAGGATTTTGAATGTCAAAATACGATATTCAGCGCCAAATCGAATGTCAAACTAGGATTTTGAATGTCAAAATACGATATTCAGCGCCAAATCGAATGTCAAACTAGGATTTTGAATGTCAAAATACGATTTTCTTCGCCAAATCGAATGTCAAACTAGGATTTTGAATGTCAAAATACGATATTCAGCGCCAAATCGAATGTCAAACTATGATTTTGAATGTCAAAATACGATATTCAGCGCCAAATCGAATGTCAAACTAGGATTTTGAATGTCAAAATACGATTTTCTTCGCCAAATCGAATGTCAAACTAGGATTTTGAATGTCAAAATACGATATTCAGCGCCAAATCGAATGTCAAACTAGGATTTTGAATGTCAAAATACGATATTCAGCGCCAAATCGAATGTCAAACTAGGATTTTGAATGTCAAAATACGATTTTCTTCGCCAAATCGAATGTCAAACTAGAATTTTGAATGTCAAAATACGATTTTCTTCGCCAAATCGAATGTCAAACTAGGATTTTGAATGTCAAAATACGATTTTCTTCGCCAAATCGAATGTCAAACTAGAATTTGAATGTCAAAATACGATATTCAGCGCCAAATCGAATGTCAAACTAGGATTTTGAATGTCAAAATACGATATTCAGCGCCAAATCGAATGTCAAACTAGGATTTTGAATGTCAAAATACGATTTTCTTCGCCAAAATGAATGTCAAACTAGGATTTTGAATGTCAAAATACGATTTTCTTCGCCAAATCGAATGTCAAACTAGGATTTTGAATGTCAAAATACGATTTTCTTCGCCAAATCGAATGTCAAACTAGGATTTTGAATGTCAAAATACGATATTCAGCGCCAAATCGAATGTCAAACTAGGATTTTGAATGTCAAAATACGATTTTCTTCGCCAAATCGAATGTCAAACTAGAATTTGAATGTCAAAATACGATATTCAGCGCCAAATCGAATGTCAAACTAGGATTTTGAATGTCAAAATACGATATTCAGCGCAAAATCGATTGTCAAACTAGGATTTTGAATGTCAAAATACGATTTTCTTCGCCAAATCGAATGTCAAACTAGGATTTTGAATGTCAAAATACGATTTTCTTCGCCAAATCGAATGTCAAACAAGGATTTTGAATGTCAAAATACGATTTTCTTCGCCAAATCGAATGTCAAACTAGGATTTTGAATGTCAAAATACGATATTCAGCGCCAAATCGAATGTCAAACTAGGATTTTGAATGTCAAAATACGATATTCAGCGCCAAATCGAATGTCAAACTAGGATTTTGAATGTCAAAATACGATTTTCTTCGCCAAATCGAATGTCAAACTAGAATTTTGAATGTCAAAATACGATTTTCTTCGCCAAATCGAATGTCAAACTAGGATTTTGAATGTCAAAATACGATTTTCTTCGCCAAATCGAATGTCAAACTAGGATTTTGAATGTCAAAATACGATTTTCTTCGCCAAATCGAATGTCAAACTAGGATTTTGAATGTCAAAATACGATATTCAGCGCCAAATCGAATGTCAAACTAGGATTTTGAATGTCAAAATACGATTTTCTTCGCCAAATCGAATGTCAAACTAGAATTTTGAATGTCAAAATACGATTTTCTTCGCCAAATCGAATGTCAAACTAGGATTTTGAATGTCAAAATACGATTTTCTTCGCCAAATCGAATGTCAAACTAGAATTTGAATGTCAAAATACGATATTCAGCGCCAAATCGAATGTCAAACTAGGATTTTGAATGTCAAAATACGATATTCAGCGCCAAATCGAATGTCGAACTAGGATTTTGAATGTCAAAATACGATTTTCTTCGCCAAAATGAATGTCAAACTAGGATTTTGAATGTCAAAATACGATTTTCTTCGCCAAATCGAATGTCAAACTAGGATTTTGAATGTCAAAATACGATTTTCTTCGCCAAATCGAATGTCAAACTAGGATTTTGAATGTCAAAATACGATATTCAGCGCCAAATCGAATGTCAAACTAGGATTTTGAATGTCAAAATACGATTTTCTTCGCCAAATCGAATGTCAAACTAGAATTTGAATGTCAAAATACGATATTCAGCGCCAAATCGAATGTCAAACTAGGATTTTGAATGTCAAAATACGATATTCAGCGCAAAATCGAATGTCAAACTAGGATTTTGAATGTCAAAATACGATTTTCTTCGCCAAATCGAATGTCAAACTAGGATTTTGAATGTCAAAATACGATTTTCTTCGCCAAATCGAATGTCAAACAAGGATTTTGAATGTCAAAATACGATTTTCTTCGCCAAATCGAATGTCAAACTAGGATTTTGAATGTCAAAATACGATATTCAGCGCCAAATCGAATGTCAAACTCTGATTTTGAATGTCAAAATACGATTTTCTTCGCCAAATCGAATGTCAAACTAGAATTTTGAATGTCAAAATACGATTTTCTTCGCCAAATCGAATGTCAAACTAGGATTTTGAATGTCAAAATACGATTTTCTTCGCCAAATCGAATGTCAAACTAGGATTTTGAATGTCAAAATACGATTTTCTTCGCCAAATCGAATGTCAAACTAGGATTTTGAATGTCAAAATACGATATTCAGCGCCAAATCGAATGTCAAACTAGGATTTTGAATGTCAAAATACGATTTTCTTCGCCAAATCGAATGTCAAACTAGGATTTTGAATGTCAAAATACGATATTCAGCGCCAAATCGAATGTCAAACTAGGATTTTGAATGTCAAAATACGATTTTCTTCGCCAAATCGAATGTCAAACTAGGATTTTGAATGTCAAAATACGATATTCAGCGCCAAATCGAATGTCAAACTATGATTTTGAATGTCAAAATACGATATTCAGCGCCAAATCGAATGTCAAACTAGGATTTTGAATGTCAAAATACGATTTTCTTCGCCAAATCGAATGTCAAACTAGGATTTTGAATGTCAAAATACGATATTCAGCGCCAAATCGAATGTCAAACTAGGATTTTGAATGTCAAAATACGATATTCAGCGCCAAATCGAATGTCAAACTAGGATTTTGAATGTCAAAATACGATATTCAGCGCCAAATCGAATGTCAAACTAGAATTTTGAATGTCAAAATACGATATTCAGCGCCAAATCGAATGTCAAACTAGGATTTTGAATGTCAAAATACGATTTTCTTCGCCAAATCGAATGTCAAACTAGGATTTTGAATGTCAAAATACGATTTTCTTCGCCAAATCGAATGTAAAACTAGGATTTTGAATGTCAAAATACGATATTCAGCGCCAAATCAAATGTCAAACTAGGATTTTGAATGTCAAAATACGTTTTAATCGCCAAATCGAATGTCAAACTAGAATTTTGAATGTCAAAATACGATTTTCTTCGCCAAATCGAATGTCAAACTAGGATTTTGAATGTCAAAATACGATTTTCTTCGCCAAATCGAATGTCAAACTAGGATTTTGAATGTCAAAATACGATTTTCTTCGCCAAATCGAATGTCAAACTAGGATTTTGAATGTCAAAATACGATATTCAGCGCCAAATCCAATGTCAAACTAGGATTTTGAATGTCAAAATACGATTTTCTTCGCCAAATCGAATGTCAAACTAGGATTTTGAATGTCAAAATACGATTTTCTTCGCCAAATCGAATGTCAAACTAGAATTTTGAATGTCAAAATACGATATTCAGCGCCAAATCGAATGTCAAACTAGGATTTTGAATGTCAAAATACGATATTAAGCGCCAAATCGAATGTCAAACTAGGATTTTGAATGTCAAAATACGATATTCAGCGCCAAATCGAATGTCAAACTAGAATTTTGAATGTCAAAATACGATATTCAGCGCCAAATCGAATGTCAAACTAGGATTTTGAATGTCAAAATACGATTTTCTTCGCCAAATCGAATGTCAAACTAGGATTTTGAATGTCAAAATACGATTTTCTTCGCCAAATCGAATGTCAAACTAGGATTTTGAATGTCAAAATACGATATTCAGCGCCAAATCAAATGTCAAACTAGGATTTTGAATGTCAAAATACGATTTATTTCGCCAAATCGAATGTCAAACTAGAATTTTGAATGTCAAAATACGATTTTCTTCGCCAAATCGAATGTCAAACTAGGATTTTGAATGTCAAAATACGATTTTCTTCGCCAAATCGAATGTCAAACTAGGATTTTGAATGTCAAAATACGATTTTCTTCGCCAAATCGAATGTCAAACTAGGATTTTGAATGTCAAAATACGATATTCAGCGCCAAATCGAATGTCAAACTAGGATTTTGAATGTCAAAATACGATTTTCTTCGCCAAATCGAATGTCAAACTAGGATTTTGAATGTCAAAATACGATATTCAGCGCCAAATCGAATGTCAAACTAGGATTTTGAATGTCAAAATACGATTTTCTTCGCCAAATCGAATGTCAAACTAGGATTTTGAATGTCAAAATACAATATTCAGCGCCAAATCGAATGTCAAACTCTGATTTTGAATGTCAAAATACGATATTCAGCGCCAAATCGAATGTCAAACTAGGATTTTGAATGTCAAAATACGATTTTCTTCGCCAAATCGAATGTCAAACTAGGATTTTGAATGTCAAAATACGATTTTCTTCGCCAAATCGAATGTCAAACTAGAATTTTGAATGTCAAAATACGATTTTCTTCGCCAAATCGAATGTCAAACTAGGATTTTGAATGTCAAAATACGATTTTCTTCGCCAAATCGAATGTCAAACTAGGATTTTGAATGTCAAAATACGATTTTATTCGCCAAATCGAATGTCAAACTAGGATTTTGAATGTCAAAATACGATATTCAGCGCCAAATTCAATGTCAAACTAGGATTTTGAATGTCAAAATACGATTTTCTTCGCCAAATCGAATGTCAAACTAGGATTTTGAATGTCAAAATACGATATTCAGCGCCAAATCGAATGTCAAACTAGGATTTTGTATGTCAAAATACGATTTTCTTCGCCAAATCGAATGTCAAACTAGGATTTTGAATGTCAAAATACGATATTCAGCGCCAAATCGAATGTCAAACTATGATTTTGAATGTCAAAATACGATATTCAGCGCCAAATCGAATGTCAAACTAGGATTTTGAATGTCAAAATACGATTTTCTTCGCCAAATCGAATGTCAAACTAGGATTTTGAATGTCAAAATACGATATTCAGCGCCAAATCGAATGTCAAACTAGGATTTTGAATGTCAAAATACGATATTCAGCGCCAAATCGAATGTCAAACTAGGATTTTGAATGTCAAAATACGATATTCAGCGCCAAATCGAATGTCAAACTAGGATTTTGAATGTCAAAATACGATTTTCTTCGCCAAATCGAATGTCAAACTAGGATTTTGAATGTCAAAATACGATTTTCTTCGCCAAATCGAATGTCAAACTAGGATTTTGAATGTCAAAATACGATATTCAGCGCCAAATCGAATGTCAAACTAGGATTTTGAATGTCAAAATACGATTTTCTTCGCCAAATCGAATGTCAAACTAGAATTTTGAATGTCAAAATACGATATTCAGCGCCAAATCGAATGTCAAACTAGGATTTTAAATGTTAAAATACGATTTTCTTCGCCAAATCGAATGTCAAACTAGGATTTTGAATGTCAAAATACGATATTCAGCGCCAAATCGAATGTCAAACTAGGATTTTGAAAGTCAAAATACGATATTCAGCGCCAAATCGAATGTCAAACTAGGATTTTGAATGTCAAAATACGATATTCAGCGCCAAATCGAATGTCAAACTAGAATTTTGAATGTCAAAATACGATATTCAGCGCCAAATCGAATGTCAAACTAGGATTTTGAATGTCAAAATACGATTTTCTTCGCCAAATCGAATGTCAAACTAGGATTTTGAATGTCAAAATACGATTTTCTTCGCCAAATCGAATGTAAAACTAGGATTTTGAATGTCAAAATACGATATTCAGCGCCAAATCAAATGTCAAACTAGGATTTTGAATGTCAAAATACGTTTTAATCGCCAAATCGAATGTCAAACTAGAATTTTGAATGTCAAAATACGATTTTCTTCGCCAAATCGAATGTCAAACTAGGATTTTGAATGTCAAAATACGATTTTCTTCGCCAAATCGAATGTCAAACTAGGATTTTGAATGTCAAAATACGATTTTCTTCGCCAAATCGAATGTCAAACTAGGATTTTGAATGTCAAAATACGATATTCAGCGCCAAATCCAATGTCAAACTAGGATTTTGAATGTCAAAATACGATTTTCTTCGCCAAATCGAATGTCAAACTAGGATTTTGAATGTCAAAATACGATTTTCTTCGCCAAATCGAATGTCAAACTAGAATTTTGAATGTCAAAATACGATATTCAGCGCCAAATCGAATGTCAAACTAGGATTTTGAATGTCAAAATACGATATTAAGCGCCAAATCGAATGTCAAACTAGGATTTTGAATGTCAAAATACGATATTCAGCGCCAAATCGAATGTCAAACTAGAATTTTGAATGTCAAAATACGATATTCAGCGCCAAATCGAATGTCAAACTAGGATTTTGAATGTCAAAATACGATTTTCTTCGCCAAATCGAATGTCAAACTAGGATTTTGAATGTCAAAATACGATTTTCTTCGCCAAATCGAATGTCAAACTAGGATTTTGAATGTCAAAATACGATTTTCTTCGCCAAATCGAATGTCAAACTAGGATTTTGAATGTCAAAATACGATTTTCTTCGCCAAATCGAATGTCAAACTAGGATTTTGAATGTCAAAATACGATATTCAGCGCCAAATCGAATGTCAAACTATGATTTTGAATGTCAAAATACGATATTCAGCGCCAAATCGAATGTCAAACTAGGATTTTGAATGTCAAAATACGATTTTCTTCGCCAAATCGAATGTCAAACTAGGATTTTGAATGTCAAAATACGATATTCAGCGCCAAATCGAATGTCAAACTAGGATTTTGAATGTCAAAATACGATATTCAGCGCCAAATCGAATGTCAAACTAGGATTTTGAATGTCAAAATACGATATTCAGCGCCAAATCGAATGTCAAACTAGGATTTTGAATGTCAAAATACGATTTTCTTCGCCAAATCGAATGTCAAACTAGGATTTTGAATGTCAAAATACGATTTTCTTCGCCAAATCGAATGTCAAACTAGGATTTTGAATGTCAAAATACGATATTCAGCGCCAAATCGAATGTCAAACTAGGATTTTGAATGTCAAAATACGATTTTCTTCGCCAAATCGAATGTCAAACTAGAATTTTGAATGTCAAAATACGATATTCAGCGCCAAATCGAATGTCAAACTAGGATTTTAAATGTTAAAATACGATTTTCTTCGCCAAATCGAATGTCAAACTAGGATTTTGAATGTCAAAATACGATATTCAGCGCCAAATCGAATGTCAAACTAGGATTTTGAATGTCAAAATACGATATTCAGCGCCAAATCGAATGTCAAACTAGGATTTTGAATGTCAAAATACGATATTCAGCGCCAAATCGAATGTCAAACTAGAATTTTGAATGTCAAAATACGATATTCAGCGCCAAATCGAATGTCAAACTAGGATTTTGAATGTCAAAATACGATTTTCTTCGCCAAATCGAATGTCAAACTAGGATTTTGAATGTCAAAATACGATTTTCTTCGCCAAATCGAATGTAAAACTAGGATTTTGAATGTCAAAATACGATATTCAGCGCCAAATCAAATGTCAAACTAGGATTTTGAATGTCAAAATACGTTTTAATCGCCAAATCGAATGTCAAACTAGAATTTTGAATGTCAAAATACGATTTTCTTCGCCAAATCGAATGTCAAACTAGGATTTTGAATGTCAAAATACGATTTTCTTCGCCAAATCGAATGTCAAACTAGGATTTTGAATGTCAAAATACGATTTTCTTCGCCAAATCGAATGTCAAACTAGGATTTTGAATGTCAAAATACGATATTCAGCGCCAAATCCAATGTCAAACTAGGATTTTGAATGTCAAAATACGATTTTCTTCGCCAAATCGAATGTCAAACTAGGATTTTGAATGTCAAAATACGATTTTCTTCGCCAAATCGAATGTCAAACTAGAATTTTGAATGTCAAAATACGATATTCAGCGCCAAATCGAATGTCAAACTAGGATTTTGAATGTCAAAATACGATATTAAGCGCCAAATCGAATGTCAAACTAGGATTTTGAATGTCAAAATACGATATTCAGCGCCAAATCGAATGTCAAACTAGAATTTTGAATGTCAAAATACGATATTCAGCGCCAAATCGAATGTCAAACTAGGATTTTGAATGTCAAAATACGATTTTCTTCGCCAAATCGAATGTCAAACTAGGATTTTGAATGTCAAAATACGATTTTCTTCGCCAAATCGAATGTCAAACTAGGATTTTGAATGTCAAAATACGATATTCAGCGCCAAATCAAATGTCAAACTAGGATTTTGAATGTCAAAATACGATTTATTCGCCAAATCGAATGTCAAACTAGAATTTTGAATGTCAAAATACGATTTTCTTCGCCAAATCGAATGTCAAACTAGGATTTTGAATGTCAAAATACGATTTTCTTCGCCAAATCGAATGTCAAACTAGGATTTTGAATGTCAAAATACGATTTTCTTCGCCAAATCGAATGTCAAACTAGGATTTTGAATGTCAAAATACGATTTTCAGCGCCAAATCGAATGTCAAACTAGGATTTTGAATGTCAAAATACGATTTTCTTCGCCAAATCGAATGTCAAACTAGGATTTTGAATGTCAAAATACGATATTCAGCGCCAAATCGAATGTCAAACTAGGATTTTGAATGTCAAAATACGATTTTCTTCGCCAAATCGAATGTCAAACTAGGATTTTGAATGTCAAAATACGATTTTCAGCGCCAAATCGAATGTCAAACTATGATTTTGAATGTCAAAATACGATATTCAGCGCCAAATCGAATGTCAAACTAGGATTTTGAATGTCAAAATACGATTTTCTTCGCCAAATCGAATGTCAAACTAGGATTTTGAATGTCAAAATACGATTTTCTTCGCCAAATCGAATGTCAAACTAGGATTTTGAATGTCAAAATACGATTTTCTTCGCCAAATCGAATGTCAAACTAGGATTTTGAATGTCAAAATACGATTTTCTTCGCCAAATCGAATGTCAAACTAGGATTTTGAATGTCAAAATACGATTTTCTTCGCCAAATCGAATGTCAAACTAGGATTTTGAATGTCAAAATACGATATTCAGCGCCAAATCGAATGTCAAACTAGGATTTTGAATGTCAAAATACGATTTTCTTCGCCAAATCGAATGTCAAACTAGGATTTTGAATGTCAAAATACGATATTCAGCGCCAAATCGAATGTCAAACTAGGATTTTGAATGTCAAAATACGATTTTCTTCGCCAAATCGAATGTCAAACTAGGATTTTGAATGTCAAAATACGATTTTCAGCGCCAAATCGAATGTCAAACTAGGATTTTGAATGTCAAAATACGATATTCAGCGCCAAATCGAATGTCAAACTAGGATTTTGAATGTCAAAATACGATTTTCCTTCGCCAAATCGAATGTCAAACTAGGATTTTGAATGTCAAAATACGATATTCAGCGCCAAATCGAATGTCAAACTATGATTTTGAATGTCAAAATACGATTTTCAGCGCCAAATCGAATGTCAAACTAGGATTTTGAATGTCAAAATACGATTTTCTTCGCCAAATCGAATGTCAAACTAGGATTTTGAATGTCAAAATACGATTTTCTTCGCCAAATCGAATGTCAAACTAGGATTTTGAATGTCAAAATACGATATTCAGCGCCAAATCGAATGTCAAACTATGATTTTGAATGTCAAAATACGATATTCAGCGCCAAATCGAATGTCAAACTAGGATTTTGAATGTCAAAATACGATTTCTCGCCAAATCGAATGTCAAACTAGGATTTTGAATGTCAAAATACGATATTCAGCGCCAAATCGAATGTCAAACTAGATTTTGAATGTCAAAATACGATATTCAGCGCCAAATCGAATGTCAAACTAGGATTTTGAATGTCAAAATACGATATTCAGCGCCAAATCGAATGTCAAACTAGGATTTTGAATGTCAAAATACGATTTTCTTCGCCAAATCGAATGTCAAACTAGGATTTTTGAATGTCAAAATACGATTTTCTTCGCCAAATCGAATGTCAAACTAGGATTTTGAATGTCAAAATACGATATTCAGCGCCAAATCGAATGTCAAACTAGGATTTTGAATGTCAAATACGATTTTCTTCGCCAAATCGAATGTCAAACTAGAATTTTGAATGTCAAAATACGATATTCAGCGCCAAATCGAATGTCAAACTAGGATTTTAAATGTAAAATACGATTTTCTTCGCCAAATCGAATGTCAAACTAGGATTTTGAATGTAAAAATACGATATTCAGCGCCAAATCGAATGTCAAACTAGGATTTTGAATGTCAAAATACGATATTCAGCGCCAAATCGAATGTCAAACTAGGATTTTGAATGTCAAAATACGATATTCAGCGCCAAATCGAATGTCAAACTAGAATTTTGAATGTCAAAATACGATATTCAGCGCCAAATCGAATGTCAAACTAGGATTTTGAATGTCAAAATACGATTTTCTTCGCCAAATCGAATGTCAAACTAGGATTTTGAATGTCAAAATACGATTTTCTTCGCCAAATCGAATGTAAAACTAGGATTTTGAATGTCAAAATACGATATTCAGCGCCAAATCAAATGTCAAACTAGGATTTTGAATGTCAAAATACGTTTTAATCGCCAAATCGAATGTCAAACTAGATTTTGAATGTCAAAATACGATTTTCTTCGCCAAATCGAATGTCAAACTAGGATTTTGAATGTCAAAATACGATTTTCTTCGCCAAATCGAATGTCAAACTAGGATTTTGAATGTCAAAATACGATTTTCTTCGCCAAATCGAATGTCAAACTAGGATTTTGAATGTCAAAATACGATATTCAGCGCCAAATCGAATGTCAAACTAGGATTTTGAATGTCAAAATACGATTTTCTTCGCCAAATCGAATGTCAAACTAGGATTTTGAATGTCAAAATACGATTTTCTTCGCCAAATCGAATGTCAAACTAGGATTTTGAATGTCAAAATACGATATTCAGCGCCAAATCGAATGTCAAACTAGGATTTTGAATGTCAAAATACGATATTAAGCGCCAAATCGAATGTCAAACTAGGATTTTGAATGTCAAAATACGATATTCAGCGCCAAATCGAATGTCAAACTAGAATTTTGAATGTCAAAATACGATATTCAGCGCCAAATCGAATGTCAAACTAGGATTTTGAATGTCAAAATACGATTTTCTTCGCCAAATCGAATGTCAAACTAGGATTTTGAATGTCAAAATACGATTTTCTTCGCCAAATCGAATGTCAAACTAGGATTTTGAATGTCAAAATACGATATTCAGCGCCAAATCGAATGTCAAACTAGGATTTTGAATGTCAAAATACGATTTATTTCGCCAAATCGAATGTCAAACTAGAATTTTGAATGTCAAAATACGATTTTCTTCGCCAAATCGAATGTCAAACTAGGATTTTGAATGTCAAAATACGATTTTCTTCGCCAAATCGAATGTCAAACTAGGATTTTGAATGTCAAAATACGATTTTCTTCGCCAAATCGAATGTCAAACTAGGATTTTGAATGTCAAAATACGATATTCAGCGCCAAATCGAATGTCAAACTAGGATTTTGAATGTCAAAATACGATTTTCTTCGCCAAATCGAATGTCAAACTAGGATTTTGAATGTCAAAATACGATTTTCTTCGCCAAATCGAATGTCAAACTAGGATTTTGAATGTCAAAATACGATTTTCTTCGCCAAATCGAATGTCAAACTAGGATTTTGAATGTCAAAATACGATATTCAGCGCCAAATCAAATGTCAAACTAGGATTTTGAATGTCAAAATACGATTTATTCGCCAAATCGAATGTCAAACTAGAATTTTGAATGTCAAAATACGATTTTCTTCGCCAAATCGAATGTCAAACTAGGATTTTGAATGTCAAAATACGATTTTCTTCGCCAAATCGAATGTCAAACTAGGATTTTGAATGTCAAAATACGATTTTCTTCGCCAAATCGAATGTCAAACTAGGATTTTGAATGTCAAAATACGATATTCAGCGCCAAATCGAATGTCAAACTAGGATTTTGAATGTCAAAATACGATTTTCTTCGCCAAATCGAATGTCAAACTAGGATTTTGAATGTCAAAATACGATATTCAGCGCCAAATCGAATGTCAAACTAGGATTTTGAATGTCAAAATACGATTTTCTTCGCCAAATCGAATGTCAAACTAGGATTTTGAATGTCAAAATACGATATTCAGCGCCAAATCGAATGTCAAACTCTGATTTTGAATGTCAAAATACGATATTCAGCGCCAAATCGAATGTCAAACTAGGATTTTGAATGTCAAAATACGATTTTCTTCGCCAAATCGAATGTCAAACTAGGATTTTGAATGTCAAAATACGATTTTCTTCGCCAAATCGAATGTCAAACTAGAATTTTGAATGTCAAAATACGATTTTCTTCGCCAAATCGAATGTCAAACTAGGATTTTGAATGTCAAAATACGATTTTCTTCGCCAAATCGAATGTCAAACTAGGATTTTGAATGTCAAAATACGATTTTATTCGCCAAATCGAATGTCAAACTAGGATTTTGAATGTCAAAATACGATATTCAGCGCCAAATTCAATGTCAAACTAGGATTTTGAATGTCAAAATACGATTTTCTTCGCCAAATCGAATGTCAAACTAGGATTTTGAATGTCAAAATACGATATTCAGCGCCAAATCGAATGTCAAACTAGGATTTTGTATGTCAAAATACGATTTTCTTCGCCAAATCGAATGTCAAACTAGGATTTTGAATGTCAAAATACGATATTCAGCGCCAAATCGAATGTCAAACTATGATTTTGAATGTCAAAATACGATATTCAGCGCCAAATCGAATGTCAAACTAGGATTTTGAATGTCAAAATACGATTTTCTTCGCCAAATCGAATGTCAAACTAGGATTTTGAATGTCAAAATACGATATTCAGCGCCAAATCGAATGTCAAACTAGGATTTTGAATGTCAAAATACGATATTCAGCGCCAAATCGAATGTCAAACTAGGATTTTGAATGTCAAAATACGATATTCAGCGCCAAATCGAATGTCAAACTAGGATTTTGAATGTCAAAATACGATTTTCTTCGCCAAATCGAATGTCAAACTAGGATTTTGAATGTCAAAATACGATTTTCTTCGCCAAATCGAATGTCAAACTAGGATTTTGAATGTCAAAATACGATATTCAGCGCCAAATCGAATGTCAAACTAGGATTTTGAATGTCAAAATACGATTTTCTTCGCCAAATCGAATGTCAAACTAGAATTTTGAATGTCAAAATACGATATTCAGCGCCAAATCGAATGTCAAACTAGGATTTTGAATGTTAAAATACGATTTTCTTCGCCAAATCGAATGTCAAACTAGGATTTTGAATGTCAAAATACGATATTCAGCGCCAAATCGAATGTCAAACTAGGATTTTGAATGTCAAAATACGATATTCAGCGCCAAATCGAATGTCAAACTAGGATTTTGAATGTCAAAATACGATATTCAGCGCCAAATCGAATGTCAAACTAGAATTTTGAATGTCAAAATACGATATTCAGCGCCAAATCGAATGTCAAACTAGGATTTTGAATGTCAAAATACGATTTTCTTCGCCAAATCGAATGTCAAACTAGGATTTTGAATGTCAAAATACGATTTTCTTCGCCAAATCGAATGTAAAACTAGGATTTTGAATGTCAAAATACGATATTCAGCGCCAAATCAAATGTCAAACTAGGATTTTGAATGTCAAAATACGTTTTAATCGCCAAATCGAATGTCAAACTAGAATTTTGAATGTCAAAATACGATTTTCTTCGCCAAATCGAATGTCAAACTAGGATTTTGAATGTCAAAATACGATTTTCTTCGCCAAATCGAATGTCAAACTAGGATTTTGAATGTCAAAATACGATTTTCTTCGCCAAATCGAATGTCAAACTAGGATTTTGAATGTCAAAATACGATATTCAGCGCCAAATCCAATGTCAAACTAGGATTTTGAATGTCAAAATACGATTTTCTTCGCCAAATCGAATGTCAAACTAGGATTTTGAATGTCAAAATACGATTTTCTTCGCCAAATCGAATGTCAAACTAGAATTTTGAATGTCAAAATACGATATTCAGCGCCAAATCGAATGTCAAACTAGGATTTTGAATGTCAAAATACGATATTAAGCGCCAAATCGAATGTCAAACTAGGATTTTGAATGTCAAAATACGATATTCAGCGCCAAATCGAATGTCAAACTAGAATTTTGAATGTCAAAATACGATATTCAGCGCCAAATCGAATGTCAAACTAGGATTTTGAATGTCAAAATACGATTTTCTTCGCCAAATCGAATGTCAAACTAGGATTTTGAATGTCAAAATACGATTTTCTTCGCCAAATCGAATGTCAAACTAGGATTTTGAATGTCAAAATACGATTTTCTTCGCCAAATCGAATGTCAAACTAGGATTTTGAATGTCAAAATACGATTTTCTTCGCCAAATCGAATGTCAAACTAGGATTTTGAATGTCAAAATACGATATTCAGCGCCAAATCGAATGTCAAACTATGATTTTGAATGTCAAAATACGATATTCAGCGCCAAATCGAATGTCAAACTAGGATTTTGAATGTCAAAATACGATTTTCTTCGCCAAATCGAATGTCAAACTAGGATTTTGAATGTCAAAATACGATATTCAGCGCCAAATCGAATGTCAAACTAGGATTTTGAATGTCAAAATACGATTTTCTTCGCCAAATCGAATGTCAAACTAGAATTTTGAATGTCAAAATACGATATTCAGCGCCAAATCGAATGTCAAACTAGGATTTTAAATGTTAAAATACGATTTTCTTCGCCAAATCGAATGTCAAACTAGGATTTTGAATGTCAAAATACGATATTCAGCGCCAAATCGAATGTCAAACTAGGATTTTGAATGTCAAAATACGATATTCAGCGCCAAATCGAATGTCAAACTAGGATTTTGAATGTCAAAATACGATATTCAGCGCCAAATCGAATGTCAAACTAGAATTTTGAATGTCAAAATACGATATTCAGCGCCAAATCGAATGTCAAACTAGGATTTTGAATGTCAAAATACGATTTTCTTCGCCAAATCGAATGTCAAACTAGGATTTTGAATGTCAAAATACGATTTTCTTCGCCAAATCGAATGTAAAACTAGGATTTTGAATGTCAAAATACGATATTCAGCGCCAAATCAAATGTCAAACTAGGATTTTGAATGTCAAAATACGTTTTAATCGCCAAATCGAATGTCAAACTAGAATTTTGAATGTCAAAATACGATTTTCTTCGCCAAATCGAATGTCAAACTAGGATTTTGAATGTCAAAATACGATTTTCTTCGCCAAATCGAATGTCAAACTAGGATTTTGAATGTCAAAATACGATTTTCTTCGCCAAATCGAATGTCAAACTAGGATTTTGAATGTCAAAATACGATATTCAGCGCCAAATCCAATGTCAAACTAGGATTTTGAATGTCAAAATACGATTTTCTTCGCCAAATCGAATGTCAAACTAGGATTTTGAATGTCAAAATACGATTTTCTTCGCCAAATCGAATGTCAAACTAGAATTTTGAATGTCAAAATACGATATTCAGCGCCAAATCGAATGTCAAACTAGGATTTTGAATGTCAAAATACGATATTAAGCGCCAAATCGAATGTCAAACTAGGATTTTGAATGTCAAAATACGATATTCAGCGCCAAATCGAATGTCAAACTAGAATTTTGAATGTCAAAATACGATATTCAGCGCCAAATCGAATGTCAAACTAGGATTTTGAATGTCAAAATACGATTTTCTTCGCCAAATCGAATGTCAAACTAGGATTTTGAATGTCAAAATACGATTTTCTTCGCCAAATCGAATGTCAAACTAGGATTTTGAATGTCAAAATACGATATTCAGCGCCAAATCAAATGTCAAACTAGGATTTTGAATGTCAAAATACGATTTATTTCGCCAAATCGAATGTCAAACTAGAATTTTGAATGTCAAAATACGATTTTCTTCGCCAAATCGAATGTCAAACTAGGATTTTGAATGTCAAAATACGATTTTCTTCGCCAAATCGAATGTCAAACTAGGATTTTGAATGTCAAAATACGATTTTCTTCGCCAAATCGAATGTCAAACTAGGATTTTGAATGTCAAAATACGATATTCAGCGCCAAATCGAATGTCAAACTAGGATTTTGAATGTCAAAATACGATTTTCTTCGCCAAATCGAATGTCAAACTAGGATTTTGAATGTCAAAATACGATATTCAGCGCCAAATCGAATGTCAAACTAGGATTTTGAATGTCAAAATACGATTTTCTTCGCCAAATCGAATGTCAAACTAGGATTTTGAATGTCAAAATACAATATTCAGCGCCAAATCGAATGTCAAACTCTGATTTTGAATGTCAAAATACGATATTCAGCGCCAAATCGAATGTCAAACTAGGATTTTGAATGTCAAAATACGATTTTCTTCGCCAAATCGAATGTCAAACTAGGATTTTGAATGTCAAAATACGATTTTCTTCGCCAAATCGAATGTCAAACTAGAATTTTGAATGTCAAAATACGATTTTCTTCGCCAAATCGAATGTCAAACTAGGATTTTGAATGTCAAAATACGATTTTCTTCGCCAAATCGAATGTCAAACTAGGATTTTGAATGTCAAAATACGATTTTATTCGCCAAATCGAATGTCAAACTAGGATTTTGAATGTCAAAATACGATATTCAGCGCCAAATTCAATGTCAAACTAGGATTTTGAATGTCAAAATACGATTTTCTTCGCCAAATCGAATGTCAAACTAGGATTTTGAATGTCAAAATACGATATTCAGCGCCAAATCGAATGTCAAACTAGGATTTTGTATGTCAAAATACGATTTTCTTCGCCAAATCGAATGTCAAACTAGGATTTTGAATGTCAAAATACGATATTCAGCGCCAAATCGAATGTCAAACTATGATTTTGAATGTCAAAATACGATATTCAGCGCCAAATCGAATGTCAAACTAGGATTTTGAATGTCAAAATACGATTTTCTTCGCCAAATCGAATGTCAAACTAGGATTTTGAATGTCAAAATACAATATTCAGCGCCAAATCGAATGTCAAACTCTGATTTTGAATGTCAAAATACGATATTCAGCGCCAAATCGAATGTCAAACTAGGATTTTGAATGTCAAAATACGATTTTCTTCGCCAAATCGAATGTCAAACTAGGATTTTGAATGTCAAAATACGATTTTCTTCGCCAAATCGAATGTCAAACTAGGATTTTGAATGTCAAAATACGATATTCAGCGCCAAATCGAATGTCAAACTATGATTTTGAATGTCAAAATACGATATTCAGCGCCAAATCGAATGTCAAACTAGGATTTTGAATGTCAAAATACGATTTTCTTCGCCAAATCGAATGTCAAACTAGGATTTTGAATGTCAAAATACGATATTCAGCGCCAAATCGAATGTCAAACTAGGATTTTGAATGTCAAAATACGATATTCAGCGCCAAATCGAATGTCAAACTAGGATTTTGAATGTCAAAATACGATATTCAGCGCCAAATCGAATGTCAAACTAGGATTTTGAATGTCAAAATACGATTTTCTTCGCCAAATCGAATGTCAAACTAGGATTTTGAATGTCAAAATACGATTTTCTTCGCCAAATCGAATGTCAAACTAGGATTTTGAATGTCAAAATACGATATTCAGCGCCAAATCGAATGTCAAACTAGGATTTTGAATGTCAAAATACGATTTTCTTCGCCAAATCGAATGTCAAACTAGAATTTTGAATGTCAAAATACGATATTCAGCGCCAAATCGAATGTCAAACTAGGATTTTAAATGTTAAAATACGATTTTCTTCGCCAAATCGAATGTCAAACTAGGATTTTGAATGTCAAAATACGATATTCAGCGCCAAATCGAATGTCAAACTAGGATTTTGAATGTCAAAATACGATATTCAGCGCCAAATCGAATGTCAAACTAGGATTTTGAATGTCAAAATACGATATTCAGCGCCAAATCGAATGTCAAACTAGAATTTTGAATGTCAAAATACGATATTCAGCGCCAAATCGAATGTCAAACTAGGATTTTGAATGTCAAAATACGATTTTCTTCGCCAAATCGAATGTCAAACTAGGATTTTGAATGTCAAAATACGATTTTCTTCGCCAAATCGAATGTAAAACTAGGATTTTGAATGTCAAAATACGATATTCAGCGCCAAATCAAATGTCAAACTAGGATTTTGAATGTCAAAATACGTTTTAATCGCCAAATCGAATGTCAAACTAGAATTTTGAATGTCAAAATACGATTTTCTTCGCCAAATCGAATGTCAAACTAGGATTTTGAATGTCAAAATACGATTTTCTTCGCCAAATCGAATGTCAAACTAGGATTTTGAATGTCAAAATACGATTTTCTTCGCCAAATCGAATGTCAAACTAGGATTTTGAATGTCAAAATACGATATTCAGCGCCAAATCCAATGTCAAACTAGGATTTTGAATGTCAAAATACGATTTTCTTCGCCAAATCGAATGTCAAACTAGGATTTTGAATGTCAAAATACGATTTTCTTCGCCAAATCGAATGTCAAACTAGAATTTTGAATGTCAAAATACGATATTCAGCGCCAAATCGAATGTCAAACTAGGATTTTGAATGTCAAAATACGATATTAAGCGCCAAATCGAATGTCAAACTAGGATTTTGAATGTCAAAATACGATATTCAGCGCCAAATCGAATGTCAAACTAGGATTTTGAATGTCAAAATACGATATTAAGCGCCAAATCGAATGTCAAACTAGGATTTTGAATGTCAAAATACGATATTCAGCGCCAAATCGAATGTCAAACTAGAATTTTGAATGTCAAAATACGATATTCAGCGCCAAATCGAATGTCAAACTAGGATTTTGAATGTCAAAATACGATTTTCTTCGCCAAATCGAATGTCAAACTAGGATTTTGAATGTCAAAATACGATTTTCTTCGCCAAATCGAATGTCAAACTAGGATTTTGAATGTCAAAATACGATATTCAGCGCCAAATCAAATGTCAAACTAGGATTTTGAATGTCAAAATACGATTTATTTCGCCAAATCGAATGTCAAACTAGAATTATGAATGTCAAAATACGATTTTCTTCGCCAAATCGAATGTCAAACTAGGATTTTGAATGTCAAAATACGATTATCTTCGCCAAATCGAATGTCAAACTAGGATTTTGAATGTCAAAATACGATTTTCTTCGCCAAATCGAATGTCAAACTAGGATTTTGAATGTCAAAATACGATATTCAGCGCCAAATCGAATGTCAAACTAGGATTTTGAATGTCAAAATACGATTTTCTTCGCCAAATCGAATGTCAAACTAGGATTTTGAATGTCAAAATACGATATTCAGCGCCAAATCGAATGTCAAACTAGGATTTTGAATGTCAAAATACGATTTTCTTCGCCAAATCGAATGTCAAACTAGGATTTTGAATGTCAAAATACAATATTCAGCGCCAAATCGAATGTCAAACTCTGATTTTGAATGTCAAAATACGATATTCAGCGCCAAATCGAATGTCAAACTAGGATTTTGAATGTCAAAATACGATTTTCTTCGCCAAATCGAATGTCAAACTAGGATTTTGAATGTCAAAATACGATTTTCTTCGCCAAATCGAATGTCAAACTAGAATTTTGAATGTCAAAATACGATTTTCTTCGCCAAATCGAATGTCAAACTAGGATTTTGAATGTCAAAATACGATTTTCTTCGCCAAATCGAATGTCAAACTAGGATTTTGAATGTCAAAATACGATTTTATTCGCCAAATCGAATGTCAAACTAGGATTTTGAATGTCAAAATACGATATTCAGCGCCAAATTCAATGTCAAACTAGGATTTTGAATGTCAAAATACGATTTTCTTCGCCAAATCGAATGTCAAACTAGGATTTTGAATGTCAAAATACGATATTCAGCGCCAAATCGAATGTCAAACTAGGATTTTGTATGTCAAAATACGATTTTCTTCGCCAAATCGAATGTCAAACTAGGATTTTGAATGTCAAAATACGATATTCAGCGCCAAATCGAATGTCAAACTATGATTTTGAATGTCAAAATACGATATTCAGCGCCAAATCGAATGTCAAACTAGGATTTTGAATGTCAAAATACGATTTTCTTCGCCAAATCGAATGTCAAACTAGGATTTTGAATGTCAAAATACGATATTCAGCGCCAAATCGAATGTCAAACTAGGATTTTGAATGTCAAAATACGATATTCAGCGCCAAATCGAATGTCAAACTAGGATTTTGAATGTCAAAATACGATATTCAGCGCCAAATCGAATGTCAAACTAGGATTTTGAATGTCAAAATACGATTTTCTTCGCCAAATCGAATGTCAAACTAGGATTTTGAATGTCAAAATACGATTTTCTTCGCCAAATCGAATGTCAAACTAGGATTTTGAATGTCAAAATACGATATTCAGCGCCAAATCGAATGTCAAACTAGGATTTTGAATGTCAAAATACGATTTTCTTCGCCAAATCGAATGTCAAACTAGAATTTTGAATGTCAAAATACGATATTCAGCGCCAAATCGAATGTCAAACTAGGATTTTAAATGTTAAAATACGATTTTCTTCGCCAAATCGAATGTCAAACTAGGATTTTGAATGTCAAAATACGATATTCAGCGCCAAATCGAATGTCAAACTAGGATTTTGAATGTCAAAATACGATATTCAGCGCCAAATCGAATGTCAAACTAGGATTTTGAATGTCAAAATACGATATTCAGCGCCAAATCGAATGTCAAACTAGAATTTTGAATGTCAAAATACGATATTCAGCGCCAAATCGAATGTCAAACTAGGATTTTGAATGTCAAAATACGATTTTCTTCGCCAAATCGAATGTCAAACTAGGATTTTGAATGTCAAAATACGATTTTCTTCGCCAAATCGAATGTAAAACTAGGATTTTGAATGTCAAAATACGATATTCAGCGCCAAATCAAATGTCAAACTAGGATTTTGAATGTCAAAATACGTTTTAATCGCCAAATCGAATGTCAAACTAGAATTTTGAATGTCAAAATACGATTTTCTTCGCCAAATCGAATGTCAAACTAGGATTTTGAATGTCAAAATACGATTTTCTTCGCCAAATCGAATGTCAAACTAGGATTTTGAATGTCAAAATACGATTTTCTTCGCCAAATCGAATGTCAAACTAGGATTTTGAATGTCAAAATACGATATTCAGCGCCAAATCCAATGTCAAACTAGGATTTTGAATGTCAAAATACGATTTTCTTCGCCAAATCGAATGTCAAACTAGGATTTTGAATGTCAAAATACGATTTTCTTCGCCAAATCGAATGTCAAACTAGAATTTTGAATGTCAAAATACGATATTCAGCGCCAAATCGAATGTCAAACTAGGATTTTGAATGTCAAAATACGATATTCAGCGCCAAATCGAATGTCAAACTAGGATTTTGAATGTCAAAATACGATATTCAGCGCCAAATCGAATGTCAAACTAGAATTTTGAATGTCAAAATACGATATTCAGCGCCAAATCGAATGTCAAACTAGGATTTTGAATGTCAAAATACGATTTTCTTCGCCAAATCGAATGTCAAACTAGGATTTTGAATGTCAAAATACGATTTTCTTCGCCAAATCGAATGTCAAACTAGGATTTTGAATGTCAAAATACGATATTCAGCGCCAAATCAAATGTCAAACTAGGATTTTGAATGTCAAAATACGATTTATTTCGCCAAATCGAATGTCAAACTAGAATTTTGAATGTCAAAATACGATTTTCTTCGCCAAATCGAATGTCAAACTAGGATTTTGAATGTCAAAATACGATTTTCTTCGCCAAATCGAATGTCAAACTAGGATTTTGAATGTCAAAATACGATTTTCTTCGCCAAATCGAATGTCAAACTAGGATTTTGAATGTCAAAATACGATTTTCTTCGCCAAATCGAATGTCGAAATAGGATTTTGAATGCCAAAATACGATTTTCTTCGCCAAATCGAATGTCAAAATAAAAATTTGAATGTCAAAATACAATTTTCTTATCCAAATCGAATGTCAAAATAGGATTTTGAATGTCAAAATACGATTTTCTTCGCCAAATCGAATGTCAAACTAGAATTTTGGATGTCAAAATAAGATATTCAGCGCCAAATCGAATGTCAAACTAGGATTTTGAATGTCAAAATACGATTTTCTTCGCCAAATCGAATGTCAAACTAGAATTTTGAATGTCAAAAAACGATATTCAGCGCCAAATCGAATGTCAATCTAGGATTTTGAATGTCAAAATACGATATTCAGCGCAAAATCGATTGTCAAACTAGGATTTTGAATGTCAAAATACGATTTTCTTCGCCAAATCGAATGTCAAACTAGGATTTTGAATGTCAAAATACGATTTTCTTCGCCAAATCGAATGTCAAACTATGATTTTGAATGTCAAAATACGATTTTCTTCGCCAAATCGAATGTCAAACTAGGATTTTGAATGTCAAAATACGATATCTTCGCCAAATCGAATGTCAAACTAGGATTTTGAATGTCAAAATACGATATTCAGCGCCAAATCGATTGTCAAACTAGGATTTTGAATGTCAAAATACGATTTTCTTCGCCAAATCGAATGTCAAACTAGGATTTTGAATGTCAAAATACGATTTTCTTCGCCAAATCGAATGTCAAACTAGAATTTTGAATGTCAAAATACGATTTTCTTCGCCAAATCGAATGTCAAACTAGGATTTTGAATGTCAAAATTCGATTTTCTTCGCCAAATCGAATGTCAAACTAGGATTTTGAATGTCAAAATACGATTTTATTCGCCAAATCGAATGTCAAACTAGGATTTTGAATGTCAAAATACGATATTCAGCGCCAAATTCAATGTCAAACTAGGATTTTGAATGTCAAAATACGATTTTCTTCGCCAAATCGAATGTCAAACTAGGATTTTGAATGTCAAAATACGATATTCAGCGCCAAATCGAATGTCAAACTAGGATTTTGTATGTCAAAATACGATTTTCTTCGCCAAATCGAATGTCAAACTAGGATTTTGAATGTCAAAATACGATATTCAGCGCCAAATCGAATGTCAAACTAGGATTTTGTATGTCAAAATACGATTTTCTTCGCCAAATCGAATGTCAAACTAGGATTTTGAATGTCAAAATACGATATTCAGCGCCAAATCGAATGTCAAACTATGATTTTGAATGTCAAAATACGATATTCAGCGCCAAATCGAATGTCAAACTAGGATTTTGAATGTCAAAATACGATTTTCTTCGCCAAATCGAATGTCAAACTAGGATTTTGAATGTCAAAATACGATATTCAGCGCCAAATCGAATGTCAAACTAGGATTTTGAATGTCAAAATACGATATTCAGCGCCAAATCGAATGTCAACTATGATTTTGAATGTCAAAATACGATATTCAGCGCCAAATCGAATGTCAAACTAGGATTTTGAATGTCAAAATACGATTTTCTTCGCCAAATCGAATGTCAAACTAGGATTTTGAATGTCAAAATACGATTTTCTTCGCCAAATCGAATGTCAAACTAGGATTTTGAATGTCAAAATACGATTTTCTTCGCCAAATCGAATGTCAAACTAGGATTTTGAATGTCAAAATACGATATTCAGCGCCAAATCGAATGTCAAACTAGGATTTTGAATGTCAAAATACGATTTTCTTCGCCAAATCGAATGTCAAACTAGAATTTTGAATGTCAAAATACGATATTCAGCGCCAAATCGAATGTCAAACTAGGATTTTGAATGTTAAAATACGATTTTCTTCGCCAAATCGAATGTCAAACTAGGATTTTGAATGTCAAAATACGATATTCAGCGCCAAATCGAATGTCAAACTAGGATTTTGAATGTCAAAATACGATATTCAGCGCCAAATCGAATGTCAAACTAGGATTTTGAATGTCAAAATACGATTTTCTTCGCCAAATCGAATGTCAAACTAGGATTTTGAATGTCAAAATACGATTTTCTTCGCCAAATCGAATGTAAAACTAGGATTTTGAATGTCAAAATACGATATTCAGCGCCAAATCAAATGTCAAACTAGGATTTTGAATGTCAAAATACGTTTTAATCGCCAAATCGAATGTCAAACTAGAATTTTGAATGTCAAAATACGATTTTCTTCGCCAAATCGAATGTCAAACTAGGATTTTGAATGTCAAAATACGATTTTCTTCGCCAAATCGAATGTCAAACTAGGATTTTGAATGTCAAAATACGATTTTCTTCGCCAAATCGAATGTCAAACTAGGATTTTGAATGTCAAAATACGATATTCAGCGCCAAATCCAATGTCAAACTAGGATTTTGAATGTCAAAATACGATTTTCTTCGCCAAATCGAATGTCAAACTAGGATTTTGAATGTCAAAATACGATTTTCTTCGCCAAATCGAATGTCAAACTAGAATTTTGAATGTCAAAATACGATATTCAGCGCCAAATCGAATGTCAAACTAGGATTTTGAATGTCAAAATACGATATTCAGCGCCAAATCGAATGTCAAACTAGGATTTTGAATGTCAAAATACGATATTCAGCGCCAAATCGAATGTCAAACTAGAATTTTGAATGTCAAAATACGATATTCAGCGCCAAATCGAATGTCAAACTAGGATTTTGAATGTCAAAATACGATTTTCTTCGCCAAATCGAATGTCAAACTAGGATTTTGAATGTCAAAATACGATTTTCTTCGCCAAATCGAATGTCAAACTAGGATTTTGAATGTCAAAATACGATATTCAGCGCCAAATCAAATGTCAAACTAGGATTTTGAATGTCAAAATACGATTTATTTCGCCAAATCGAATGTCAAACTAGAATTTTGAATGTCAAAATACGATTTTCTTCGCCAAATCGAATGTCAAACTAGGATTTTGAATGTCAAAATACGATTTTCTTCGCCAAATCGAATGTCAAACTAGGATTTTGAATGTCAAAATACGATTTTCTTCGCCAAATCGAATGTCAAACTAGGATTTTGAATGTCAAAATACGATATTCAGCGCCAAATCGAATGTCAAACTAGGATTTTGAATGTCAAAATACGATTTTCTTCGCCAAATCGAATGTCAAACTAGGATTTTGAATGTCAAAATACGATATTCAGCGCCAAATCGAATGTCAAACTAGGATTTTGAATGTCAAAATACGATTTTCTTCGCCAAATCGAATGTCAAACTAGGATTTTGAATGTCAAAATACGATATTCAGCGCCAAATCGAATGTCAAACTCTGATTTTGAATGTCAAAATACGATATTCAGCGCCAAATCGAATGTCAAACTAGGATTTTGAATGTCAAAATACGATTTTCTTCGCCAAATCGAATGTCAAACTAGGATTTTGAATGTCAAAATACGATAACGATATTAAGCGCCAAATCGAATGTCAAACTAGGATTTTGAATGTCAAAATACGATTTTCTTCGCCAAATCGAATGTCGAAATAGGATTTTGAATGCCAAAATACGATTTTCTTCGCCAAATCGAATGTCAAAATAAAAATTTGAATGTCAAAATACAATTTTCTTATCCAAATCGAATGTCAAAATAGGATTTTGAATGTCAAAATACGATTTTCTTCGCCAAATCGAATGTCAAACTAGAATTTTGGATGTCAAAATACGATATTCAGCGCCAAATCGAATGTCAAACTAGGATTTTGAATGTCAAAATACGATTTTCTTCGCCAAATCGAATGTCAAACTAGAATTTTGAATGTCAAAAAACGATATTCAGCGCCAAATCGAATGTCAAACTAGGATTTTGAATGTCAAAATACGATATTCAGCGCAAAATCGATTGTCAAACTAGGATTTTGAATGTCAAAATACGATTTTCTTCGCCAAATCGAATGTCAAACTAGGATTTTGAATGTCAAAATACGATTTTCTTCGCCAAATCGAATGTCAAACTAGGATTTTGAATGTCAAAATACGATTTTCTTCGCCAAATCGAATGTCAAACTAGGATTTTGAATGTCAAAATACGATATCTTCGCCAAATCGAATGTCAAACTAGGATTTTGAATGTCAAAATACGATATTCAGCGCCAAATCGATTGTCAAACTAGGATTTTGAATGTCAAAATACGATTTTCTTCGCCAAATCGAATGTCAAACTAGGATTTTGAATGTCAAAATACGATTTTCTTCGCCAAATCGAATGTCAAACTAGAATTTTGAATGTCAAAATACGATTTTCTTCGCCAAATCGAATGTCAAACTAGGATTTTGAATGTCAAAATACGATTTTCTTCGCCAAATCGAATGTCAAACTAGGATTTTGAATGTCAAAATACGATTTTATTCGCCAAATCGAATGTCAAACTAGGATTTTGAATGTCAAAATACGATATTCAGCGCCAAATTCAATGTCAAACTAGGATTTTGAATGTCAAAATACGATTTTCTTCGCCAAATCGAATGTCAAACTAGGATTTTGAATGTCAAAATACGATATTCAGCGCCAAATCGAATGTCAAACTAGGATTTTGTATGTCAAAATACGATTTTCTTCGCCAAATCGAATGTCAAACTAGGATTTTGAATGTCAAAATACGATATTCAGCGCCAAATCGAATGTCAAACTATGATTTTGAATGTCAAAATACGATATTCAGCGCCAAATCGAATGTCAAACTAGGATTTTGAATGTCAAAATACGATTTTCTTCGCCAAATCGAATGTCAAACTAGGATTTTGAATGTCAAAATACGATATTCAGCGCCAAATCGAATGTCAAACTAGGATTTTGAATGTCAAAATACGATATTCAGCGCCAAATCGAATGTCAAACTAGGATTTTGAATGTCAAAATACGATATTCAGCGCCAAATCGAATGTCAAACTAGGATTTTGAATGTCAAAATACGATTTTCTTCGCCAAATCGAATGTCAAACTAGGATTTTGAATGTCAAAATACGATTTTCTTCGCCAAATCGAATGTCAAACTAGGATTTTGAATGTCAAAATACGATTTTCTTCGCCAAATCGAATGTCAAACTAGGATTTTGAATGTCAAAATACGATATTCAGCGCCAAATCGAATGTCAAACTAGGATTTTGAATGTCAAAATACGATTTTCTTCGCCAAATCGAATGTCAAACTAGAATTTTGAATGTCAAAATACGATATTCAGCGCCAAATCGAATGTCAAACTAGGATTTTGAATGTTAAAATACGATTTTCTTCGCCAAATCGAATGTCAAACTAGGATTTTGAATGTCAAAATACGATATTCAGCGCCAAATCGAATGTCAAACTAGGATTTTGAATGTCAAAATACGATATTCAGCGCCAAATCGAATGTCAAACTAGGATTTTGAATGTCAAAATACGATTTTCTTCGCCAAATCGAATGTCAAACTAGGATTTTGAATGTCAAAATACGATATTCAGCGCCAAATCGAATGTCAAACTAGGATTTTGAATGTCAAAATACGATTTTCTTCGCCAAATCGAATGTCAAACTAGGATTTTGAATGTCAAAATACGATTTTATTCGCCAAATCGAATGTCAAACTAGGATTTTGAATGTCAAAATACGATATTCAGCGCCAAATTCAATGTCAACTTAGGATTTTGAATGTCAAAATACGATTTTCTTCGCCAAATCGAATGTCAAACTAGGATTTTGAATGTCAAAATACGATATTCAGCGCCAAATCGAATGTCAAACTAGGATTTTGTATGTCAAAATACGATTTTCTTCGCCAAATCGAATGTCAAACTAGGATTTTGAATGTCAAAATACGATATTCAGAGCCAAATCGAATGTCAAACTATGATTTTGAATGTCAAAATACGATATTCAGCGCCAAATCGAATGTCAAACTAGGATTTTGAATGTCAAAATACGATTTTCTTCGCCAAATCGAATGTCAAACTAGGATTTTGAATGTCAAAATACGATATTCAGCGCCAAATCGAATGTCAAACTAGGATTTTGAATGTCAAAATACGATATTCAGCGCCAAATCGAATGTTAAACTAGGATTTTGAATGTCAAAATACGATATTCAGCGCCAAATCGAATGTCAAACTAGGATTTTGAATGTCAAAATACGATTTTCTTCGCCAAATCGAATGTCAAACTAGGATTTTGAATGTCAAAATACGATTTTCTTCGCCAAATCTAATGTCAAACTAGGATTTTGAATGTCAAAATACGATATTCAGCGCCAAATCGAATGTCAAACTAGGATTTTGAATGTCAAAATACGATTTTCTTCGCCAAATCGAATGTCAAACTAGGATTTTGAATGTCAAAATACGATTTTCTTCGCCAAATCGAATGTCAAACTAGGATTTTGAATGTCAAAATACGATTTTCTTCGCCAAATCGAATGTCAAACTAGGATTTTGAATGTCAAAATACGATTTTCAGCGCCAAATCGAATGTCAAACTAGGATTTTGAATGTCAAAATACGATTTTCTTCGCCAAATCGAATGTCAAACTAGAATTTTGAATGTCAAAATACGATATTCAGCGCCAAATCGAAAGTCAAACTAGGATTTTGAATGTCAAAATACGATTTTCTTCGCCAAATCGAATGTCAAACTAGGATTTTGAATGTCAAAATACGATTTGCTTCGCCAAATCTAATGTAAAACCAGGATTTTGAATGTCAAAATACGATTTTCTTCGCCAAATCGAATGTCAAACTAGGATTTTGAATGTCAAAATACGATATTCAGCGCCAAATCGAATGTCAAACTAGGATTTTGAATGTCAAAATACGATTTTCTTCGCCAAATCGAATGTCAAACTAGGATTTTGAATGTCAAAATACGATTTTCTTCGCCAAATCGAATGTCATACTAGGATTTTGGATGTCAAAATACGATATTCAGCGCCAAATCGAATGTCAAACTAGGATTTTGAATGTCAAAATACGATTTTCTTCGCCAAATCGAATGTCAAACTAGAATTTTGAATGTCAAAATACGATATTCAGCGCCAAATCGAATGTCAAACTAGGATTTTGAATGTCAAAATACGATTTTCTTCGCCAAATCGAATGTCAAAATAGGATTTTGAATGTCAAAATACGATTTTCTTCGTCAAATCGAATGTCAAAATAGGATTTTGAATGTCAAAATACGATATTCGGCCTTAATTCGAATATCGAAAAACGAAAAACGAAAATCAAAACAAATTCCCCTGCAAATGAATATCGAAAAACGAAAAACGAAAATCAAACTAACTTCACCTGAAAATGAATATCGAAAAATGAAAAACGAAAATCAAACCAACTTCACCTGAAAATGAATATCGAAAAACGAAAAACGAAAATCAAACCAACTTCACCTGAAAATGAATATCGAAAAACGGAAAACGAAAATCACACCAAATTCACCTTCCTTCTAATAATTACAATTAATCTCTGTTTGGAACATAATTAACATTATTAATGACTATACTGTATTGATCGGAGGTCATCCGTATTAACACTAGGTCAACCAACATTAACTGAGGTCCAGTGAGGTCAAACAATAAATAATCATGATTTTTATTTATGCCAATTAATAAAATTGTCAATGATCAAGTAATTTCGTATTGACCCAGTTATAGGTCCTCGGTCAAACCTCGGACCTGGGCCAATACGACATTCATCACGAAAACACGCCTATATAATTTGACCCCCTCTAACCCCACTTTTATATAGTAAAACTGGGGTTTGCAGGGGTAAACCTTATTTTTCTTATTTCTGCTCTGAAATATAGATTGTTGGTACTCGTTAGAACCGCCTCAATGAGGCGGTTCTAACGAGTACCCACAATCTATATTTTGAGCAAAAATAAGAAAAATATCACAATTTTTCATCTGAAAATTTTCATTTTTTTCGGCGATAAATGTGTCAATGTATTTGTTAAGGCATGTTTTCGTAATGACCTGCTTAATAACATTATATTATTGGACTCTAACATTTATTGTGGTATTTGTAAGAACTGTCTCACTGAGTCGATTCTAACAAGTACACAAAATCTATGTAGGAACATAAATAACATTAGTTCCGCCCCCGCCCATAGGGGCTTGAAGAAAAATATGGGCTGCACGATGCTTCCACGCAGACTGCTGAATCCGGCCTGAAAACTAGTACTGGTAAACCGCTTAGAGGATCTAAGCCTGTCCAGGAACCGCGGTGCGAGGCGGACTGTCCATGCTAATAAACCCTATTGGTTTTATTGGGCGGCAGAGGTTGAGATGTCATTTCATCTCAATGTTGGGTAAAAGTCCCACAAAATTGGAAGCAACGTCTCCAAAATGACCTTTACAGTGTTGACGGGGACGTTAAACCCCAAATCAAACAAACAAACAAACAAAATAACATTAGTTTCTTTATTTCTGCTTAAAGCGTGGGTTGTGGGTTCTTCTTAGTACAGTCTCAATGAGGCGGTTCTAAAATTCTAGCAATTATATACAATTTATGTCTGGAACAGAATTAAAAGCTTTCTTTATTTCTGATGCAAAGGTAGATGTTGGCTACATGATGGAACTGACTCAATGCTCTAAAACAGGTTGTGGGTTCTAAGATCCATGACATTGTGCTAAAATTGATCTTTGGTTCTGTTCACGTTGTACACATGGGATGTTTGAAGCAGTAAATAGGTAACGAAACTCCTAAACTGTCATCTAAACATTAAAAGAATGTCTGCTAATATGAAATTAGGCACTGCCTAGTCTCGGGCATGGTTATTACTATGTCCATTCCAACAATCAATCAACACTAGGGTCGTGGAATTTCAATTTAAAATTAACAAAAAAAAATCTCTGTACAAAATCATGTGTACAAAAAATTAATAAAGTAGATGGTGATTGAACAATACTCTGAAACAATTAAACAGATTGGTTGTAAACTCATGTGAAACTTAACCTCTATATAACTCTTATTTAATGTTTGGCTTAAAGTTACTAAAATACCCACCCCCCTCCCCCACAAACACAGTACAATTCAGAATATCACTTTCAACAATCAATTTTTTAAACCTTAAAGGGCTATAACTCTGCTTAAAATGAATTGATGTAAAAAAATAATAAAACAAAACATGAAACAGTCCAAATTAAGCTATATATTGCCAACATAAATTCGTACTCCTAATTTTATGAAAATCAATTGTTTCCTTCTCAAGATATATGGCAAAACTGACGCACATCACGTCAACGAGTCCGTGAAATGAACACCCCCTTAAACCCCACTTTATATAGAGAAAACTTGGGTTTATGGGGTAAACATTATTTTTCTTATTTCTGCTCCTAGACATAGGATGTGGATACTCGTTAGAACCGCCTCAATGAGGCGGTTCTAACGAGCACACATAACCTATGATAGCAGTGTGAATAAAAAAAAATATCACTGATTTTCATCAGAGAAGTAGTCATTTTGGAGATGTGAAAAAATGCACTATGTCACACGAATGTGTTATTGTATTTGCAAAAAGCTGTGCAATAATCCCAAACTAGAGGTTGTCCATATCAGCTCACATGCAAAATTTGTTATCAAACCATAGATTTGTTTACAAGATATTGAGGAGAAATGATGGACGGAAGGTTGGGCCCACCCGAGTGTAACTGCTGGTTTTCTTTTGCTCCAGCATTTCAGTTATTTCTTGATGTCGAGTCCTCACCATTGTTTCATCTCTGTGTTTGTTTTATTTTTGTGTTCTCGGAGATGTTGCACTGATGAGTTAGGAGACCTTCATGATGTGGACTGAACAAATTACATGCATGTCTAAATCACGACAGAAGTAAGGGTGAGGATTGCGACCACGTAAAATGGATTTAACACCCCTCACCACCACCCAGTAAAATTCTTTCACTGACCGTTCCAATGCGGTTCTTCTGTCGCGGTTTATTTTTATATGGTTTGTCTTTGAGTGTGTGTATCGCTTTTGGATAGCCAATCGGCCATTTTGTGGGAAAGTAACTGCCCTTTTGGCTTTCCGTTATTGTTGTTTCCAATTTGGGAATTTGGGGTCTAGTTATTTCGTGTTTGTGTTTCTTTCTCTTTGGTGTCTCTGATTGGAGGTGTGTTAATTGTATCAATTCCTGATCATTGCTTTCACTTCAGTTTTAGAACGGAATCGAACTCTGTTTGCCTGAGTGGTGAGCAAAAACCATATCCCCATGAAAGCTGGTTTATACCGCAAAGCAGTCATAATACTCGTGTGCTACATACCTATATCCTGAATCCTAGCTGTGACATGAAATTTGAATGAATTTGGCTGAAAATGTTAATTTATTTATAGTTTAACGACCCATTGAACACTATTTAGAATATATATTTATATCCAACCACTCAGGCAGTTTGCCTATCATCATCAGTTAAACAGTGTTTAAGTCGACCTGTCGTGTTAGCTTGTAGATGATTAACCCTTTCTGTACAGAAAATCCCCAAAAAGAATATCAAATTGGCAAACAGTGCATGCAATCCCAAATCAGATGTCGCAGAATGCTGATCTGACCAGGGCCTTCACTGTTAATCGAATTTCGATGACAAGTTCATATGGTGTTATCTATCTATCTATCTATCTATCTATCTATCTATCTATCTATCTATCTATCTATCTATCTATCTATCTATCTATCTATCTATCTACAGGATGTCTATGGTCGTGATTTTTAAATAATGTCATGTTGTGAGGTACAGAACTCCTCAGTGCAAATGATAGATAGATAGATAGATAGATAGATAGATAGATAGATAGATAGATAGATAGATAGATAGATAGATAGATAGATAGATAGATAGATAGATAGATAGATAGATAGATAGATAGATAGATAGATAGATAGATAGATAGATAGATAGATAGATATTGTTGTGTCAGCTGCAGGAGTAATCAAGACACTTCAAGGCTTAAACCCCAGTAAAGCCTTAGGACCTGATGAACTTCATCCTAGAGTCCTGAAAGAACTAGCAAATGAGTTAGTCCAGTTCTTGCACACCTGTTTCAACAGTTTCTTGAAACGGTTGAAATCCCCAAAGAATGGCTCTTAGCGAACACTTGTCCACTCTTCAAAAATGAGATAGGGCTCTTGCCTGTAATTATCGCCCTGTGTCTCTAACTTGTGTTCTGTGTAAATTGATTGAACATATAGTCTGCTCGAACACCATGGCCACCTTGGATGAACATAAATTTTTGTCAGACAGATAACATGCATTTAGGAAAAGGCATAGTTGTGAAACTCAGCTGAACACAGTTATTAATGACTGGGCAAAAATCTTGGACAAAGGGAGACAGGTGGACACATTTATTCTGGACTTTGAGAAGGCTTTTGACACTCCACCTCATGAATTTCTTAAATCTAAGTTATTTGGTTACGGAATTGGGTGTGTGTGGTTGGGGGGGGGGGAGACTCTCAGATGGATAGATTGCTTTCTTTGCTACAGAAAGCAGCGTGTTGTCGATAATGGTGAATCTTCAGAGTGGGCTCCAGTTCTGTCTGGAGCCCCTCAAGGGACTGTTCTTGGTCCACTATTGCTCTCCCTGTACATCAATATTTCCACTGACATTGACTCAGAAATAAGATTGTTCGCAGACGACTGTGTTTGCTACCGGGAAATTAGAGATACAGATGACTCACTGAAACTTCAGAATGACATAGATAGATTAGGATGTTGGGCCCGAAAATGGGACATGAGATTTCAGCCAGTTAAATGCAACATTATGTAGATAAGTAAGAAGAGATCTAATTAAATTGAGGCTTCTTACACCTTAGAGGGAACGGTCCTCGAGAATGTGGACTCCATTAAATACCTTGGTGTGACAATCACACATACCTTGAGATGGAATACTCATATTAGCAACATGTGTACTAAGGCAAATAGAACACTTGGTTTCCTGAGGCGTAATCTTCATCAGTGCCCTCAGGACGTAAAAGAGGCAGCATATAAAGGTCTTGTTCGCCAATTCTTGGAATATGGCAGTTGTATCTGGGACCCCAGTGGAGGTTTCCTTAACGAAGAAATTGAAAAAGTTCAGAATAGAGCTTCTAGATTTGTAACAGGCAATTACTGCTCTGAAACTGGAAAATGACTGGAATACTTGGAAAATTAAAATAGGAGTCTCTCAAGAAAAGGAGGAAAGACAGTAGGCTCATCCTTTTATACAAAGGTCTAAAGGGTGCTGCAAGCATACCAACAGATGACCTTGTCTCACCGGCTAGGCACTGTAGAAATCACCATGCATTGGCGTTTCAGACCCTTACTGCAAGAACTGACATTTATAAAGAATCGTTTTTCCTCCGAACCATTAGAGATTGGAATGCCCTTCACGATTCGATTATTTCGACAGCTTAATGTGCAGATGACTGTGTAACTAAGTTTACCTCTTTGGTTAGAGCTAGGGACTAACAGGTTCTGGTGTATTAATGTCATTTGACGTGTCACCAGTAACAATTCTGTTTCTGATTCTGATTCTGATAGATAGATAGATAGATAGATAGATAGATAGATAGATAGATAGATAGATAGATAGATAGATAGATAGATAGATAGATAGATAGATCAGTTGTTAGTGCACTTGCCTCTGACGCTAGAGGCCCCCGGTTTGATTCCTGGTCCAGATATGAACATGCTCCATTGGCATCATTTGCTGGGTGAATGGCAAAACGTGCACCGTCGTTCGAATAACTGTGTAGGCTTTCATCCGATAGATAGATAGATAGATAGATAGATAGATAGATAGATAGATAGATAGATAGATAGATAGATAGATAGATAGATAGATAGATAGATTAGTGGTTAGGTCACTTGCCTCTGACACTAGAGGCCCCCGGTTTGATTCCTGGTGGCAGTGATTATTTCCGGAAGCAAGCACGCTTCATTGGCATCATCTGCTGGTTGAATGACAAAAAGTGCATCGTCGTTCGGATTACGTTGTGTGCTTTCATCCTACAAACCTTGTGTGTACATATTGTACACCTGCGAGTAATGGTCAAATGTGACCGGTTACAGGATAGATAGATATAGATAGATAGATAGTTTTTTACAAATACTTCCCCGTTTGTACAAGTCTTTCTATCAAAGTATCAGAGTATAAGCGAACACAGCGGCAAAAGCCCCAAATGAACGGTCAAAACAATTGTTGTTGACTGGTTAAAAACTGTAACGCGCAGACGGAAGAAAAATAAAAGACTGCTTCTCACTTTTTGCTGAATCTTTAACGTTTACGCCTATATAATTCTGATAAGCGCCTGAATAACATCGATCAATGATTTAGAACCGGTCACGCATTTTCGAACAAACGCCGGGAAAATGCATTCATCACGAAAACACACCTATATAATTTTGACCCCACTTTTATATAGTAAAACTGGGGTTTGCTGGGGTATAGACTAATTTTCATATTGAGGATCTAAATCATAGATTGTAGGTACTCGATAGAACCGCCTCAATGAGGCGGTTCTATCGAGCACCCACAGCCTATGTTTTAAGTAAAAATAAGGAAAATATCACAATTTTTCATCTTAAAATTTACTTTTTTCGGCGTTAAAATTCGCAATGTATTTTTATAGGCGTGTTTTCGTAATGTATTTTTTTAAAACGCATTTATTTATTAAAAAGGGTACGTTATAGTTCTTGAAATTTGGAAAGATCTTGAACATTTACGGAAAGAGAAAAAACTCCGACCATAAAAGTAAGCGTCTCTCGCCACTTTTCAATTCGGGAGATCTCGTAACTCTGGGACGGATCAGCTAGCAGACATGGGCTGGTGAAATGCACGCGCATGTTAACTATAGGCGCATGTTAACTATAGACGCCGGCTTCAACAACGTTGCCTTCGGCAACTTTATCCATGCCAGTATAAATATGGAAGTGTCTGTCTTCATGCAAACGGTGTAGACCTTGGTAAGACGCTGATCTGAGTTTGTATGATAGCCTATTATTCAATCAATTTCCAATTTCATAAAAGTTTTCAATGTTATATAAATACTTTATTTTGTACAAAAATTTTAAGCCCCCGCCCATAGGGGCTTGAAGAAATATATGGGCTGCATGATGCTTCCACGCAGAGCTGAATCCGGCCCGCACACTAGTACTGGTAAACCGCTTAGAGGATCTAAGCCTGTCCAGGAACCGCGGTGCGAGGCGGATCGTCCATGCTTATAAACCCTATTGGTTTCATTGGGCGACAGGGCTTGAGATGTCATTTCATCTCAATGTCGGGTAAAAGTCCCACAAAATTGGAAGCAACGTCTCCAAAATGACCTTTACAGTGTTGACGGGGACGTTAAACCTCAAATCAAACAAACAAACAACACAAAAATCTTTTTTCTGCATTGTGATATATAGCTGATTAAATAATGAAATAAATAACAAGTGAGAGCAATTTCTGTGTATAGCACAGTGACCTCTGACTAAAGTGCCAGTTTGCCTTATCAGCAGGTGATCTGGAAGGGGTACAGAAAAGCAATAAACATTTCATGAATGCAGCTGTAATCAATCATTTACCAACCAGAATCTTGCGACTAACGCGGTTTCATATTTGATAAAACACACAGGAAGGTTGGTCATTGGTCAATATGACATCAGGGTCTAGAAGCTAGAATACCTGTTGACCGACTGTTCTACTGGAAGGCTGGAAATCGCATTATCTAATCAAGATCAGTATGCGGCGTCTTATGGTCTTCACTGATTGGTTAAGATACAGGAATGAACAGTCTACATCCCCGTTCTGGAGAATTTTCCCCGCGTACTCTCAGAGACAATTGCCCTACAAGTACTGCTCGCGCTTTAATTAGTGTACTGCACAAAAACACTGGATGATGACCAAACCAACATTGAACATTTTCAGATATTTTTCATATTTCTGCTGCAAACATAGATTGTTGCAATTCGTTAGAGCCGCCTCGACGAGGCTGGGGCATGACCCCGGCATGTACCGGGGGACCCCCAGGTTTGTGTCACTGAATGCATCTTATCATAAGGAACAAGAATATATATGGTTTTGGGGTGGGGATCTGGATGGTTTCCGAGTTATATGGCCTTTTATGAAGTGGAGGGGGTGGGGCATGGCCCCGGCTTAACCTGGGGGCTCCCATGTTGGCATTAAAGGATATGGCTTAGAGACATTTACTCAAGGAACAGTTCTATAAAAGTTTTGTCAAATATCTGCAATAACTTGGCAGCAAATGCCATTTTTCAATTTTCCCGATTATAAGGCTATGGAAAATCTAAGTTGCCATAGCAACCAAACTAAAGAGCCAAATTTTATAAAAAACACAAAACCTGTAACGGCAAATAAGGTGAATATTTCCAAAATCTCTCCGTCTAATAGGGCATTCGGTTTCTGAGGAGATGATTTTTGAAATATTTTTTCCTATTGTTTTTATTTTGGTTTCCATGGCAACCAATAGAAATGAGCAGTAGGCCTAAAATCATATGGCAGATAGTAGATTGCCCAAGGAACATTTCTATGAAAAGTAGAAGTAAAACAAAGATCAGGAATTGATGCAATTAACCTACTCCACCCATAAAAGACACCAAAGGGAAAGAAATACAAACATTAAGCGACCAGACCATAATGGAAACCTAAACAAAGGAAGGCCATAAGGACAGTTACTTTCCCACAAAATGGCCATATGGCCATCGAAAATTAAAAGACACAAGTGATACACACAGTAAGTAACAAACAACAACATAAATAAATCGCCACAGAAGAGCCGCCTGGGAACGGTCAGTGGAAGATTTCCACTGGGGGGCTTAAATCGATTTTACGTGGCCACAATCCTCGCCCTTACTTCCGTCGCGATTTAGACAAATAATTTGTTCAGTCCGCATGAAGGCCTCCTAACTCATCAGTGCAACATCTTCGTGAACACAAAAATCAAAGAACCACAGAGGTGAGACAACGGTGAGGACTCGACAGCAAGAAACCACTGAAATGCTGGAGCAAAAGAAAACCAACAGTTAGACTCCGATGAGCCCGAAAGTTTTGTCAAAATAGCTGCAGAGGTTGTGCAGTAAATGCCATTTTTCTATTTTTCCCATTATAAGTCTATGGAAACTCTAAGTTGCCATAGCAACCAAACTAATGAGCCGAATTTCATATAAAAACATAAACTTTCAATCCCCTAAACCAAAGATGCTACAGGTGAAATTTGGGCTGAATCGGCCCAGTGGTTTCAGAGGAGATGTCGTTTGAAAGTGTTGACGCAGGCGCAGACGACGACGACGACGACGGACAACTGCCTATCCTATAAGCTCCCCCGGAGCTTTCCGCTCCGGTGAGCTAAAAATAAGTATACCCATGTTACCCCCCCCCCCTCCCCCCCCAAGTTTTTACTACCCCCCCCCCTCCCCCCCCCCCCCCAAGTTTTTACTATATAATAGCCAACGCAAAGGTATAACATTATTAATAATTTAAACGTTTTCCAGACACATGTCAAAACGTTAAATTGTATGACAGGTAAAGAGGAATATGCAAGAATCCGCCAGGTTGAATACTCGTGCAACATAACGACACCGACATATATTCAGTATCCATATGTTGCTATCCAAGACAACACAGTCCATACTAAAACAGATTTCATCACGAAAACACGCCTATATAACCCCCTTGAACCCCACTTTTATATAGTAGTTTACAGGGTCAAACCTTATTTTCCTTATTTCTGCTCTAAAATATAGATTGTGAGTACTCGTTAGAACCGCCTCATAGATATCTTAATATAGATTGTGGGTCCTCGTTAGAACCGCCTCATCGAGGCGGTTCTAACAAGTACCCACAATCTATCCGCCTCATAAATATCTTAATATAGATTGTGGGTCCTCGTTAGAACCGCCTCATCGAGGCGGTTCTAACAAGTACCCACAATCTATATTTTGAGCAGCAATAAGGCAAATCTCACAATTTTTCGTCTTAAATTTCTCATTTTTTTTCGGCAATAAAGGTTACAATGTATTTGTATAGGCGTGTTTTCCTAATGAGTATATAAGGATTCTTTGTCCCCGATGACCAACACACAATATGTGGGAAGGGTGTTAAGAAATAAACTAAACCATTAGAAAATACAGGAACCTGTAAACTGAAGAGTAACACAATGCCACAGCACGTGAAAAGTTTCAAACAGAACTGTCCGTATGAGTCACAGCTAGACTTGAGTAAATCCCAACAAGAGGAGGCCTTCATGCGGACTGAACAAATTATTTGTCTTAATCGCGACAGAAGTAAGGGCGAGGATTGTGGCCACGTAAAATCGATTTAAGCCCCCCGTGGAATTCGTTTCCGCTGACCGTTCCAATGCGCTTCTTCTGTAATGGTTTATGTGTGTCTTTGTGTGTTTGTGTCGCTTATATTATTTGATTTTGGATAGCCTTTTGGTCATTTTGTGGGAAAGTAACTGTCCTTTTGGCTTTCCGTTGTTGGTGTTTCCGTTGGGGTCTGTTGCTTCATGTTTGTGTTTCTTTCTCTTTGTTGTCTCTGATGGGAGCTGTAGGTTAATTGTATCAATTCCTGATCATTGCCTCTACTTCTGTTTTACATGAATTACAGCAAATGGCGTTAGAAATGTCTACAGCCAAGTCTCGAGTAGGTTTCGTGAAACTTTCGCCGAGTAACGATCTTACATCAATAAGTTCTAGGAGGAAAAGGATATGGGCTATAAAAAGAACGTGCCTGTCTTTGCCGTAGATAATCTTATTCGGGGTTGACACATCGGACTTGTCACTGAGTATTAAAGAGTATTCCATTATTCTTGCACACCGGACAAGCAAATCCTGGGATAGAAATTTATGTTTTGACCGTGGTGTTCCGACCCAAAATCGAATATAATCACGTGTTTGATAAATGCACTGGTTGATTACGACCTCATATGCGCCGTCGTTATGGTTGACGTCACAGCACGTTACGTGACGTCACTAAACATTCCTGTACTGTCATCACAATATGGCGGACGTCGGTACTCGAAGTGACTGCAGCATTAAAATTCCGCGCTAAGAAATGGAAAGTATGCAAGAAAAAGAATCCTATATGGGTGTGGGGGGCGGATAGAAAAATCCGTCCCTCGGGATCACTGTCCGGCGTCACTCGGCAAGCCTCGTGATGCCGGACAGTGACCCTCGGGACGGATTTTTCCATCCACACCTCACACCCATATACGATTCTTATATTAACCCACCGTGGTTTCTTATAATATTCATATTTTCATCGTGAGCTTCAACTAGGTCACCATCGCCTTCTTTTCTGAATAGAATACAACATCGCGGAGATAATATGCAGAATTCTTCGGATATGTTCCCTTTCGTATTTCTTAAGCCTTCTCGAAGCATTGCTGGCTTGGAATCAGTTTCAACTTTAGGAATTACACAGTCTAGTTCATTATTTTGTCTATTCTTCTGAAACAGAAACAAGCATTCCCTTGGACGCCATTTAAATCTATCTTTTAAGTCTGCAGCTACAGCAAGTCTTTCGTTACCTTCTAGACTTTCATAATCTTCTATTGTATCTTCCTCAGTTTCGATGACAAGACATAAACGACATTTTGTTTTACTAGCCGAATCTGAACTTTTCACAAGTATATCAAAGAATACTTTACGGAAAGTGGCAGTGCGTTTAGAAAGTATTACAAGTACTGCTACGCTATCGTGCAATGTTTTTTCAGTACAATCCCAAACACAGAAAGATTTAAACGTAGCCGTGGCTCAACATGAGTCATGTTTTCTCTGAGTAGTTTAATATGTAGTTTAACAATGTCTGTATCATCGTGGACTATTGAAACAACCATGGTGCAGGCTCATTATGAAAACACGCCTATACAAATGCATTGTAAATTTTACCACCGAAAAATGAAAATTTTCAGATGAAACTTTCGATATTTTTCTTACTTCTGCTTTAAACATAGATTATGGATACTCGTTAGAACCGCCTCGACGAGGCGGTTCTAACGAGTACCCACAATCTATGTTTAAAGCAGAAATAAGAAAATAATTTAAACCCCTGCAAACTCCAGTTTTACTATATTTAAGTGGGGTTCGAGGGGTTCAAAATAATATAGGAGTGTTTTTGTGATGTGAAAACGAAACATATTGAAGAAGAGTCGCATCTCGTCAAATTTTTTCAATTACAGTTTGCAGTAATTTTATCCTCTAATGTCCTAATCACGAAAACACGCCTATATAAATTTGACCCCCTTAAACTCCACTTTTATAAAGTAAAACTGGGGTTTGCAGGGGTATACATTTTTTCATGTTCTGCTCCAAAACATAGATTGTGGGTACCCGTTATAACCGCCTCGTTCAGGTGGTTCTAACGAGTATCCACAATCTATGTTTTTAGCAGAAATGAGACAAATATCGAAATTTTTCATCTGAAAATTTTCATTTTTAGGTGGTAAGATTTACAATGTATTTTTATAGGCGTATTTTCGTAATGAATGTATAGGCTTTCGAAACGCAGTAAAATGTGACTGCATTTTTAACTTTGAACTCGACCATGTTTAAGTATGTTGCCTTTAATTGGGCCCCGTCAAGCGATTTTGGTACTTATCGCCTATGCGAGCAGCGAAGGTTCAGGCGAGCCTGCGCATCCGCGCAGTCTCGCCAGAACCTTCGCTGCTCGCTCATACAAGCAGTGAATCAAGAGGAACCTTCAGACAGAAAGCCATATCCCTGGCCCCTCTGAATGGCTGGGCATGCGCAGTTAAAATTTGTCATGACGGAATGCTCGAAGACCCAAATGCGCTTCGCGCGGCTCAATTGGTATTTACATTGATAGATTAGGCCTAAAAACATAGCTATGTTTCCTCTAACCCGACCGATCCTGATTTTTTGTGCCGACCATGCAATGTTTTTATGGCCATTCAGAAAAAAGAAATAAAAAGTTGTTCTTACCTACCGACCTCGTTGTTTTTTAGCACTTTTGATAAAATTTCATACAACTGTCAAGAAGCAAAACTAATATTTAAAAGCATGTTCTTTTGCTTACTTGATGCCCTAAACCTCATTATTTGATTGTTTTCTGGTAATATTGGTTGTTTTCTGGTAATATTGGTGCATTTAAAAAGAAGTGAAGGCACTGATAAGGAATCGATACAATTAACCCACAGCTCCCATCAGAGACAACAAAGGGAAAGAAACGCAAACATGAAAAAACAGATCCCAACGGAAACACCAACAGCGGAAAGCCAAAACGACAGTTACTTTCCCACAAAATTGCCTAAAGGCTATCCAAAATAAATATAGATAATATAGGCGACACAAACACCCAATGACAAACCATAATAAAATGAACCGCGACAGAAGAACCCCCTTGGGATGGTCAGCGGAAACGAATTCCACTGTGTGTGTGGGGGGGGGGCTTAAATCGATTTTACGTGGCCACAATCCTCGCCCTTAATTCCGTCGCGATTAAGACAAATAATTTGTTCAGTCCGCATGAAGGCCTCCTAACTCATCAGTGCAACAGCTCCGTCAACACAAAAATCAAACAACTACAGAGATGAAACAACGGTGAGGACTCGACAGCAAGAAACAACAGAAATGCTGGAGCAAAAGAAAAGCAACAGTTAGTCTCCGTAAGCCTTTTTTAAGGTTTTCTCTCTTTTTCAATCAAATGAAAAGTTGACAAAAAATAAAAACAGTATACTCGACCTACCGACCCTACTATTTTTCGGCATGTTAGCAGAAACACAGCAATTTTTAGGCCTACTTAATTTCATCACGAAAACACACCTATATAATATTGACCCCCCTCGAACCCAACTTTTATATAGTAAAACTGGGGTTTGCAGGGGTAAACCTTATTTTACTTATTTCTGCTCTACATATAGATTGTGGGTACTCGTTAGAACCGCCTCGATATTTCTTATTTCTGCTCTACATATAGATTGTGGGTACTCGTTAGAACCGCCTCATCGAGGCGGTTCTAACGGGTACCCACAATCTATATGTAGAGCAGAAATAAGAAAAATGTCACAATTTTTCATCTTGGAATTTTCATTTTTTCGGCGATAAAGGTTACAATGTATTTATTAAGGCATGTTTTCGTAATGGATACTTCGTGGTAACGGAAAGACATCCAGTCATAACAGTCTGGAATTCGTACAAACACCGTATCTTATAAATGTTGTGACAAAAGTGATACGAAACTTGCCATCCCTGAAAATGGAATAGTCTCTTCATGTTTAAATTACGAGCTCTGTAAGATCATAGATTTACTATAATGACTTGTCTGCAACATTGTAAATAGTTTACAAGGTTTCCATTATGGTCTGGTCGCTTCATGTTTGTGTTTCTTTCCATTTGGTGTCTTTGATGGGTGGAGTAAGTTAATTGTATCGATTCCTGATCTTTGTTTTACTTCTACTTTGCATATCATGGCTGTTTTGTTTGTGCCGTGTGGCGGCTGTAAAAGGTCTCCCCGTCATACATTTAATGCTCTTATTTTTCCAATCCTCGGGGATTGCTTATGCAATTGCTTTTCACAAAATTCAATGTATGACTTAAAACACTTCTGCAACAAGGCCTATCGGAACCCGAATTCTAAGTTGACTTAGTATATAAATTTAGAAAAATACATGCCTGTAATGACTTAAGTACCCAATTTCGTAAAATCGTTCGTCGATATATAAAGTTTGGGTACAACATAAATGTTATAAAACAGACATGCATGCATGGTGGTTAACCCAATCACGGATGGCAACTTTGCTTCCCTCTTTGATTGCACTCCGGTGGGTGGGGCTTAAGATTAGATGACGGTTCCAGCGTAAAAACATAAATAGAATTTTATTTTATTTTAGTATTCTTTATGTTGGTTGGCGCCTGATGCTCCGTCTTTGGTCGGGCCCCTTGGAGTCTAACTGTTGGTTTTCTTTTGCTCCAGCAATTCTGTTGTTTGCTGTCGAGTCCTCAACCTTGTTTCATCTCTGTAGTTTTTTTTATATGTATGTTCTCGGAGATGTTACACTGATGAGTTAGGAAGCCTTCTTGCGGACTAAACAAAATTAGTGTATACCGCGACATGGGTAAGGGTGAGGATTATGGCCATGTAAAATCGATTTAAGCCCCCCCCCCCCCCCCCCCCAGTGGAATTCTTTCCACTGACCGTTCCAAGGCGGTTCTTCTGTGGCGGTTATTTATGTTGTTGTTTGTTACTTACTGCGTGTATCCCCTGTGTCTTTTCATTTTGGATGGCCATTTGGCCATTTTGTGGGAAAGTAACTGTCCTTATGGCCTTCCTTTGTTCAGGTTTCCATTATGGTCTGGTCGCTTCATGTTTGTGTTTCTTTCCCTTTTGTGTCTTTGATGGGTGGAGTAAGTTAAATGTATCGATTCCTGATCTTTGTTTTACTTCTACTTTACAGTACCTGTTCACAGTTTTTTTTTTTTTTGTTTTTTTTTTGTCAATTGTTTATCAACTGATACAGTTACCAATAATCCAGAAACTTCCCTGCGACTGTCCACGTGATAATCACTTGCCAATAAACTTTAACCGCGGGCTAATGTGAATAAAGATTTTGTGTGTTATTTAAATCGTTCCTGATTCTTCCACCCAGTGGCTTTGCAGAGACTCAGTGTTAATATAATATATGAGATGTCATGTTTATTATATTCTAAGTGAGTTTTACTTCATTCAGTTTCCGTGCTTTGTGCAAAAAATCTTTAGGAAAACATCCCCATGTAAGTTAGTGATATATTTTATGCATGTAAATATGACATTTTATTATATTTTCCCTTTTTAGTGCACCTGAACTTACGGATCGGGGAAGTTTTTGTGATCAGTCACCGTCCGCCGTCGTCGCCGCCCCTCCGTCCGTCCGTGTGTCCGTCATCAACAATTTCTTTAAATGAAATCTCCCTGATCAATGAACGGATGCTAACCGAACTAAGCATAAATGATTTTAGGTTAGTCGCCTTTCAAATTTGCTCAAACAAATCCATTCCCTGTAGAACTTGGTTGACATGGCAACGAAAGTTGGGAAATAAGAGAAAACCTTTGAAGGCATTTATTCTTTGCATTTCATCACAATATATTATGTAGCTGTCAGTGCTGACTGAAGAGAAGTCCTCTGGCTTCAACAGATAATGGGCATCCTTTGGGACAATCAACCGTTTACTAACTGTTGATTAGAGGAATAGTTATGATTAGTTTTTGGTCTTTTCTTTTTTTTGGTTTGGGTTTTACGGCCCTTTCAGGATTATTTCACTCATATCGAGCCGATCGTTAATCATAGGTGGGTGAAAACCGGAGTACCCGGAGAAAAACCACCTGACCTTCCGTTGCAGAACTTGGCGTCTCACAAGTTTTTGGTCTTAACTGAGGAACAAAATATAATGATTTTTTCTTGTCCCTTCCTTATCCGTCACGTAATCAAATCCGTGTGATTAACACCAATCTAAACGGAGTTAACATCGTTTTTGATGTTTCTGCTCCATGACATTGATCGAGGGTATTTATGTTCTGAATATAAATATGACAAACATTACACAGAAAAATAACAAAGGATGTACTATGTCACATGAGAGTAACATCGTTTTGATAATAAAAAAGAATAAGGAGAGGAAGAAGAAGAAGGAATACATAGGATTAGCAGAGTAGAAGCGGAGGCAATGATCAGGAATCGATACAATTAACCCACAGCTCCCATCAGAGACACCCAAGGGAAAGAAACACAAACATGAAACAACACACCCTAATGGAAACATCAATAGCGGAAAGCCAAAAGGACAGTTACTTTCCCACAAAATGGCCAGTAGGCATTCATTACATTTTTTATATTGTGATATACAAGGTGAGCTGACGAGATGAACATTGATGTGGTTGAATATTTAATAATAATAATTATTATAATAATAACAACAATAATAACAATAATAATGATAATTATTATTATCAAGTTCATTACGAAACACGCCTATACAAATACATAATAAACTTTATTGCCAAAAAAAGGAAATTTTAAGATGAAAACGTGTGCTATTTTTCTTATTTCTACTCAAAATATAGATTGTGGGTACTCATTAGAACCGCCTCGATGAGGCGGTTCTAATGAGTACCCACAATCTATATTATAGAGCAGAAATAAGAACAATAAGGTGTACTCCTGTAAACCCCAGTGGGGTTCTATGGGGTAAGAATTATATAGGCATGTTTTTGTGATTACTATTATTATTTATAATAATGATTATTGTTAAGATTATTAATATTAGTATTGTTGGTTTTTACACTAGAAACTGAAACAAAGAATACTATAAAAGAATAAGATTCAGATTTGTTAATATTACCTCAAAATAACATTTTACATACCATGCTTATAATGAAAAATTAATCATGTAAATAATATTTTTATATTGTTATAATGATATTCCTTTTTTTTCTTCAAAATGTATTTATTTTATTTAGTGATATAAATCTTAAATCTAATTTTTTCATGTACATTATTGATGTTCCCCTTCAATGCTTCAGTCAGGGGATTAAACAAGAAGTGCAAATCATCCTGTTTAGGACCGCCTGTGATCTGCTATAGACAGTTTTACACAAGATGCATTAAAGCAATTATGAACACACGGAGTGTGCTACTGTTACAAGAATAAGTGTCTTTAAAAAGCGTCTTGTCTAAAATCCAGAGGGCAAAGGCCTGTAATATCTGGAATGGTATAAAGCTTCGTTCTTGTGGACCCCCATAAAGATTGTTCAGATTTAAGCACTTTGGCTTAAAATGATTCCGCCCTGAGCACCCATCCCTCCCCACCCCCCACCTTCTTTTATATAGACTTACGTGTATATAGGGACGACCTATAACATTTTTCTTGTCTGAAACGACATGTCCAAGCTTTTGATATTTGGTACACAGCTTTATCTAGTGGACATCTTCCATGATTCTTCAACTTATAATCCTCGGGCCGAGTTGACCCCGCCCTGGGAACCACACGTTTTAAATAGACTAGCTGATGGTTTTCATTTGCTCCAGCATTTCAGTGTTTTCTTGCTGTATAGTCCTCGCCGTTGTTTCATCTCTGTGGTTGTTTCATATTTTGAGTTCTCTGAGATGTTGCACTGATGAGTTAGAAAGCCTTTATGGGGACTGAACAAATAACAAATTATTTTATTAAATCGCGACGGAAGTAAGGGCGAGGGTTTCGGCAGCGTAAAAAACGATTTACGGCCCCCGCCACCGCCAAACACACACTCCAATTGAAATACTTTTCACTGGTCGTTCCAAGGCAGTTCTTCTGTCGCCGCTTCGTTTTGTTATAGTTCCTCTTTTAATGCTTTGAATGCATGTATCGCTTATATATTTTTGTTTTGGATAGCCAATTGGCCATTTTGTGGGAAAGTAACTGTCATTTTGGCTCCGCTATTAATATTTCCCTTTGGATCTAATTATTTCATGTTTGTGTTTCTTTCCCTTTGGTGTCTCTGATGGGGGCTGTGGGTTAATTGTATGTGGGTTAATTCCTGATCACTGCCTTCACTTCTATTCTTTATAGGGCAAACCTTCATAAATATTCACACATTTTGAACCAGAAACCCCAAAACGGGTACTTTGGCAAACAGTGCAGGCCCAGATCAGACGCCGCAGAATTCGACGTTTGATTAGGACCGCCACTGTTTGCTAAAAGTCCAGTCATTTAATGAAAATACAACCTGACACCCCTTAATTTTAAAATGGACTCCTGGTAAATATAAGGAGGAAGATTCCATTCGGTACAAAAAGGGTTAAACGTGCGACATTTTTCCTCTTTCATCACAGGGATCACTCTTAAAGGTAAAAAAAAATATCAGTTATTAATCGGGCCATCAAAATGCTTTTTTTAATTTCAAAACAACCTTGAAGATCTATCAGGACGAACGTTTTACAAAGTGGGCCTGTGCATGAAAAACCTACTGTAAGACCCGTGCAACTAGCAAAGGCACATATCAGTGTGCACATCCACCTACTATGGCAGAAGTTGTTAATTATATCTCTTGAAAGCATAGTCACTAGAAAGCAGATGCTATCAGCGAAGACTCTGATCAGACTGCGCGGACGCGCAGACTGATCTGAGTCTTTGCTTATTTTTGTTTGTTTGTTTGATCTGAGGTTTAACGTCCCCGTCAACACTGTAAAGGTCATTTTGGAGACGTTGCTTCCAATTTTGTGGGACTTTTACCCGACATTGAGATGAAATGATATCTCAAGCCCTGTCGTCCAATGAAACCAATGGTGTTTATAAGCATGGACGGGCCGACTCGCACCGCTTTGCCTGGACAGGCTTAGATCCTCTAAGCCGTTTACCAGTACTCGTGTGTGGGTCGGTTTCAGCTCTGCGTGGAAGCATCATGCAGCCCATTTATTTCTGCAAGCTCCGATGGGTGGGGGCCGGAGTCTTTGCTTATAGCAAAAGTCTTATTCTAGGTTGTCTTGAGTGCGGGCCATAATATTCTTTGCGCTTAAAATTACCACAAGAAACGCGCTGATTTTTAATGTATCTTTGAGACCTGCTTTTTGTGAACTATACATGTACGTAAAATCAGCCCCCATGCCAAATCTTTAAACGGGTAAACAACGCCCATACAATGCATAGAGAAGGCTTTGAACAAACTGCGCGTTTGCATTCGCGCAGCCTAATCTGAGTTAGCTAAATCCTACGCGTACATGTCTGAAGGCACATTCCGCTTGTGGCGATCCGTTTTTTTTTCTTTTTTGGCAAGGCCTTCATTAAATTTTTTATGCTTTGTTAGCCAAGAAGAACCTTGGAGTGGTTGAATATTTTATAAATTGCGACCGTCCAATGAGATAAGAAATTTATTTTTGTAGACTTTTCAAAAGATAATATGGCCTCTGACACTCGTTTTATAGTAAATTGCTTACCTTACATGTAAGCCCATTTAGTACCGGAAACCCCAAAACGGGTAGTTGGCAAACAGTGCAGGTCCAGATGAGAACGCGGCGTCTCATCAGGGCCTCCACTGTTTGCAAAAAGTTAAGCCATTTTCCAAATAAATTTTGATGAAAACATAACTTGACACCCCTAAATTTTGAAATGAACTCCTGCTATATATAAGGTGGAAGTGAGTGAGTGAGTGAGTTTTAGTTGTACGTCCCACCAACAGCTAAGCTCATACGGAGACGGGACCTCGGTTTAAAGACTCACCCGAAAGTCTGTAGAAGCCCGGGATCGATCCTGCGATCTCTGGTATACAAGGCGAGTAGCATAACCACTGCGCCACAGGGGCTTCTATATAAGGTGGAAGATTCCATTTGGTACAAAAAGGGTTAAACACTCGGCCTACCGGCGTGTTAACCCTTATCTTGCTGTTCACGACAACCCCTATCTTTGGAAACAGTATAGATCCAGATCAGATGGCTTCTGAAGAAGCCATCTGATCAGGATCTACACTGTTTGACATTCAATTTATGAATTTGTAAGAATAAATTACATCAAGTAATCCGTTTGGTTCAAAGTCATGAATGGGTGTGGCTTAACTGAATATTCAGCAAGAGCTTCATCGGGACCCGCAAATGCTAATGCATGAAAACCAACGGGTCATCTCTATATTGGCGAATGCCATTACGATAACACACGCGTGCGACATAGTGCATACATTTCTTATCTCCAAAATGGCAACTTTTCTGATGAAAAACCGTGGAATGTTTCTTATAAATAGTGCTAATATAGGTTGTGGGTGCTAGTTAGAACCGCCTCATTGAGGCGGTTCTAACGAGTACCCACAACCTATATCTTGGAGCAAAAATAAGAAAAAAAAAAACGTTTACCCCCTTAAACCCCAGTTCTTTCTATATAAAGTGGGGTTTAGGGGGGTCTTCATTCCACGGACTTGTTCACGTGATGTACAGGCTCCTTTCTTATGACTCTGCTCTGCTAATGTTTTGTGGTGTAGAGCTGGAACATAGCCTATATTTTGCAATTTAATTGCGTCACTAATGACTTCCATTAGCTTTAATGACTTCCTTGTAAATTTCAAAACAAATGTAGCCCGCAAAATGTTCTACTTGTATTCAAAAGAGTAATAGATAATATGCTTTATATTCTAACTAGGGTGCCTCCGAGCCTAGGCACGACAAAACGTACAAAAAAAACATGTAAAACCAAAAATACTAAGGTCAGCCGTTGTGTCCATCGAGTGTTGTCATATACGTACTGTAAATTTTACCGCTGAAAACAAAACAAGAAAATTTAAAGATGCCTAGAAATATATTTTGGATACACGTTCGAACCGCCTCAATAAGGCGGTTCTGACGAGTACCCACAATCTATATTTTAGAGCAGAAATAAGAAAAATGAGGATTACCTCTGTAAACCCCGGTTTTACTATATAAAAGTGGGGTTCAAAGGGGTCATAATATATAGCTGTGTTTTCCTGCTGAGGCAGTAGCAGGTTGCTGATTTGAGAGTTCGGTGGTCGCTCATATTTTTAGGTGCCCCGGCTTAATGCGTAGGCAAATTACCTGATAAAAACCATTACACTCATACATTTTACGCCAAAAAATCTGAACAATATTTTTAACCAGCACATCTTTTTCACATTGTTTGAACTGTCTTTTGTTTGATTAGTGGTTTCACGTCCCCGTCAACACTGTATAGGTCATTTTGGAAACGTTGCTTTCAATTTTGTGGGACTTTTAACAGATATTGAGATGAAATGACTTCTCAAGCCCTGTCGTCCGACTCATACCCCTTTGCCTGGGCAAACTAAGATCCTCTAAGTGGTTTACCAGTACTCGTATGCGGTCGGTTTCAGCGTTGCGTGGAAGCATCATGCAGCCCATCTATTGTTTCAAGCCCCGATGCGCGGGGGCCGTTTGAACTGTCGTCACGAACACATGCCTATATAATTCTGGCCCCCTTGAACCTCAGTTTAATATAGTAAAATCGGGGTTTACAGTGGTAAACCTTATTTTTCTTATTTCTGCTCTACAATATAGACTGTCAGTATTCTTGCCCTACATCATAGTGTAGTTTATATTTTCTTGTCCTTTGGGATCATTGATTCCATTATGGAATTTTGAAAATATCTGAGGGTCACGGATGAGGCCTAAATGGCCGAAACTGGCTAGTCTGGCCCAGAAAATATGTACACTCCGCATTTTCCAGTTATGTGGTGTATTCCTTCCTTCATAAGGAAAACCCTTTCTAGAACATATTTAAGGTTACTACAGCTGGTGTCTGGGAATGTGTGGCGGCCGTAGAAAGTCTCCCTGCCCTACATCATAGTGTAGTTTATATTTTCTTGTCCTCAAGTTTGGGATCATTGATTCCATTATGAAATTTTGAAAATATCTGAGGGTCACTGATGAGGCCTAAATGGCCGAAACTAGCTAGTCTGGCCCAGAAAATATGTACACTCCGTATTTTCCAGGATCGGACCAACAACCCCTGGTTTATAAGTCGAGTAGCTTGTCAACTACACCACGGAGGCTTCTACATGTACGTATACGATATGTGTACTCATTAGAATTGCCTCTATGAGGCGATTTCAATGAGTGCACTTAACATAACTTTATATTTATAGAGACATCTTCCCTATTGTCATCCTTATCTGGAACTATGACAAATCTTCTGTGGCTTTAACTTCCCTCAAACAAGTTTTCATTATCCAAAGCATGTCCGAGTAACTGAGGTTTAGAGTATGCAATATATTGAAGTTAAGAATGTACAAGATATTAAAGCTTAGAGTGTACGAGGTATTAAAGTTTAGAATGTACGAGATTTAAGTTTGGAGTGTACGAGATATTGAAGCTACGAGTGCACAAGATACTGAAGCTTAGAGAGTACAAAATTTTGAGGCTTGGAGTGTACGAGATTGGCGTTTACGAGACATTGCAGTTATGAGTGTAGACGATATTGAAGTTAAGAGTGTGCGAAATATTGACGTTTTGAGTGTACGAGATTGAAGTTAAGAGTATACCAGATATTGAAGCTTATAGTGTACAAATTATTAAATATTGAAGTTAAGAGTGTACAGGATTGAAGTTGTGAGCGTACGAGATCTTGGAAGTTAAGAGTATATGAAATATATTGAATTTTAGAGTGTACGAGATACTGCAGTTTGGAGTCTATAAAACATTGCAATTTAGAGTCTACAAGACATAACAGTTTAGAGTTTACAAGGCATTGAAGTTTAGAGTGTACGCGATGAAGTTATTAGTGTACGAGATATTGAAGTTAAGAAATTCAAGACATTGAATCTTAGAGTGAACGAGGTATTGAAGTATCGAGTGTACGAGACATTGGAGGTTAGAGAATACGAGATATTGAAGTTTAGAGAGCACAAGGTATTGACTTTTAGAGTGTACAAGATATTAAAGTTTAAAGTATACGAGCTATTGAAGCATAGAATGTACGAGGTATTGAAGTTAAGAGAATACGAGATATTGAAGCTTAGAGTGTACGATATATTGAAGTTTCAAGTGTACGAGCCATTGAAGATTAGAGTATACGAGACATTGAAGTTTAGCATATACGAGTTATTGAAGTTAAGAGTGTACGAGATACTGAAGTTTAGGAAAAAAAAAACATGTACAAAACAAAAACACATAAAAAATACAGGCAGAGAAAAAATAGAATAATAAAAAAAAGTTTTTGCTACCTACCGACCAAATTGTTTTTAGCATGTTAGTAGAAACACAGCTATTTTCTACGCCTAAGCCTATTTTGACTTCTCGACGGCCTAAGAATTTACTCGATTATCTTGCACGCTCGTCTTTCGTTGAAACGATCGATCATTCTTCTCAAACATGTGATCGACGTAGATTCTCTCATTGCACAAATATTATTAAAAGTAGAAGTAAAACAAAGATCAGGAATCGATACAATTAACATACTCCACCCATCAAAGACACCAAAGGGAAAGAAACACAAACATGAAGCGACCAGACCATAATGGAAACCTAAACAAAGGATGACCATAAGGACAGTTACTTTCCCACAAAATGGCCAAATGGTCATCCAAAATAAAAATACACAAGTGATACACACAGTGAGTAGTAACAAACAACAACATAAATAAACCGCCACAGAAGAACCGCCTTGGAACGGTCAATGGAAAGAATTCCATTGGGGGGCTTAAATCGATTTTACGTGGCCACAATCCTCGCCCTTACTTCCGTCGCGATTTAGACAAATAATTTGTTCAGTCCGCATGAAGGCCTCCTAACTCATCAGTGCTAAACCTATGTTTTACTAGTAATCTACTTAATAATATAAAGTAACTTTGAATTCATGGCTTTTGGATATAAAGTGTCAAGTTTGTGAATTCACTAAGTTTCCTTACAAAAACGATCCATCTCATTATTGACAACATCGATAGGAACAAATCTAAAATCGTCAAATGAATGAGAATCCGAGTTGAAATGTAAAGTAAGAGTAAAACAAAGATCAGGAATTGATACAATTAACTTACTCCACCCATAAAAGACACCAAAGGGATAGAAATACAAACATTAAGCGACCAGACCATAATGGAAACCTAAACAAAGGAAGGCCATAAGGGCAGTTATTTTCCCTCAAAATGGCCATATGGCCATCCAAAACCAAAAGACACAAGTGATACACACAGTAAGTAACAAACAACAACATGAATAAATCGCCACAGAAGAGCCGCCTTGGAACGGTCAGTGGAAGATTTCCACTAGGGGGCTTAAATCGACCCTACGCGGCCACAATCCCCGCCCCCACCTCCGTCGCGACCCAGACAAACATTTCGTTCAGTCCGCCTGAAGGCCCCCCAACCCATCAGTACAACATCTCCGTGAACACAAATAAACAACCACAGAGATGAAACAACGGTGAGGACTCGCCTCAGAAACCACTGAAATGCTGGAGCAAAAGAAAACCAACAGTTAGACTCCGATGGGTCCGACCAGAGATAGAGCATCAGGCACCAGTCAACATTACCATGAATTAGATCTCTCCAACTCCCAACAAGTTTTTTTCCACTTGAATCGTCATAGAATCTGAGGCCTGACCCACCGGCGTGCAATTAAAGAGGGGAGCAAAGTTGACAACCGTGATTGGGTTAACTACCATGCATGCAGTCTGTCGTAAAACATTTATGTTGTACCCAATGTTTTTATATCAAAGAATGATTTTACGAAATTGGGTGCCGAAGTCATTGCGGTTATATATTTTTCTGAACATGTATGCTAAAGCGACATTGGTAGCATAGCATTGTCCATCATGTGTATTGATATAAAATCTCTGACTATTCATACGTTTGGAAACCTGTTGATTAGTTTGACAATGTATTGCATGTTACAGCAGAGAAAAGACATTCTCAAATGTGCAACTTGTCGAATATTGCATTTGAAAAGACGCTTATGTGCTACTATAGCATACCTTTTGTTTGTTCGTACTATCACTTTTTATGCTCTATAGGAATAAGTTGCATCAACATTGATCCAGTATCTTGTCTTGCTAGTCGGCCTTTGTGCCTGGGTACGGTTAGGCCCGGAGATGCTAGTCCGTGTCTAAGCCTTTCAGTTTGTGCGGTAGCGAAGCCTGTTCGGGTCTTCGGTATCGTGGTCTTTTAGCGGCCCGTTTGTATTTTTCAGCCTGCGTGGCCTGATAATTTTTGCTGGTATTTGTTACTTCCTCTGCTATAGTTACAAACTATGCTCGTTGTAATTTATTCGGTATGACATCACGAAAACACGCCTATATCATATATAATTTTTAACCCAATAACCCCCACGTTTATATAGTAAACTGGGGTTTACATGGGTAAAACTTATTTTCTTATTTCTGATCTAAAATATAGATTGTGGGTACTCATTAGAACCGCCTCATCGAGGCGGTTATAACGTGTACCAACAATCTATATTTTGACTAGAAATAAGAAAAATATCGCAATTTTTCATCTGAAAATTTTCATTTTGTGGAGGTAAATTTTCAATAGATTTGAATAGGCGTGTTTTTCGTAATGCGGCGAATCGTTAGGGACATTGTATGCATGTACGCCCGGCCGGATCAATCTTGACCCGGATCAATCTAGTTATGTTCTATGCGGCCGACGGGGATTTTTGTCAGGTTGCGTGGATACGCAGGCAGACGAGTCTTGGTCTTCACATGCCGCATACATGTATGTTGTGGGAATTGCTGTTCTCCGGATTACTTATTGTACACTGCCGAAAATCTTATGGCCGATTGTTTATCAATCGACCCAAACTTATAAGGATACAAAATCTATTTATGGAGTCCACGTGACTATCACTGATTAATAGAAAACAATGTAACTTATATTTAGAAAATAGCAGCGTTAATTATATCGCAGTGAAGTCAGCTTGTTGCGTAATGAGATTATCTGTAGCATCTGGGCTAGAATCATGTGCTGGGCTTGGCAAACAGTGTAGACTAAGATCAGACGCCGCAGAATGCGGCATCTGATACGGAACTGTACTTTGTGCTTACAGTACAGGAATTAAAGGGTCAGGCGCAGAAAACATAGCTTCTGATCAGGATCTTCACGTTTTTTTTACAGTACAGGAATTTAAGGGTTAAACGAAACAGTCTAAGTCCCAGTTCAGACCCATTTTCCCAAACATACACATTGACAATGGTGCAAAATCATGTACATTTTTACTTAGATATGTATTTTGAATATGACATTTGTTTATAAAGTTGCTGCTTTTATGTCACCATACGGCCGATAAGACCGTGAGCTGAGCACATATAAACAAAAACGTTCTGATACAGAAAAAAAAAACGAATTTTAATATAGGGAAAATTGGAATAACAACAGAATCAACTTATAAATATATATACAAGAAGTGATAAAATTCATAAACCACGTTTATTTTCAGACAAGCTGGTGTTAGTAATGTCTTATCTTGCAACATCTGCTTTACTTTTCTTAAAAGCGAAGACGCATTTAGTGATAAAACACTTGTATTACAATAATTGCGGACAGGTACTGTATGAGCAGAAAGAAAACAAGGCAGGGTAAAGAAAGCATTTAAACTGTGCTATATAATCATTTCTAATCGTCATTTTGCGCAGATACTAATATCTAGTGTTAGTGATTTCCATTCACAAATCTCAAAGGCACACAAGAAATTCGCAGATCCGTAGAAAAAGAATTATACTTAAAATCAACAGAAAACAATTTTGATAAGATAAAATTTAATTTTATATTGCTTCCGGTCTCCACCATGGCCGTTTTAATAATTCATGACGATACAGACAGTGTTAAATTTCAAATAAAACAACTCAGAGGAAACCTGGCTCATGTTAAACCAAGTGTTACCTTTAAATCTTGCTGCATTTGGGATTTCGTGAACACAACGTTTGACAAACATTTAGCGGTACTTGTACTACTTTCTAAACGCACTGTTGCCTTTCGAAAAATATTATTTGACTCACTTGCGAAACATAATGATTTAAGCAGAAGAAAAAAATGTCGTGTATGTCTTGTCCTTGAAGATACCGTTGAAGAAGGTTTTGAAAGTTTAGTAGGAAGGGAAAGACTTGCTGTTATTACAGACTTGAATGATTCATTTAAATGGCTCCCCAAGGTATGTCTGTTTTTGTTTACGAAGAAAGTGCGAAATAATGAACTACCATGTGTTCTTCCTGCAGTTGAAGCAGATATCAAAACGGCTAAGCTTCGAAAACACTTGATGCGATGTTTACATGAAGTGAATGTGAATATTTGTAAAAAAACAGATAAGCTATCTCCGAAATGTTGCATTCTAATCAGAAAGAAAATTTACAATGGCAAGCACCAAAATAAGGACGTTTTAAGTAGCAATAGCGAGACAGTAGTTGAATATTCTACGTTATTCAGTAACAGCCCCAAAGTACGATCGCCGAATCAAGTAATCTACGGCAAAAACAATGATGTCCGTTTTATTATCCACATTTTGTTCGTTCTGGAGCTTATAGATGTAAAAACAAAGGTAGGCAAAAGACAGTTGAAAGACATAAGGAAGACTGTTGGTATCGAAGAAAGGATTAGAGAGGCCGTAGGCATTTCAAAAGAAAGATCTGATGATTACTTCATAGAACTTGTGCTGTATATAATACTATGGTGTTGTCCTTTCGTGTGTATTGGTGCAGTAATTTTGACATGTATTTTTGTGATTTGTTTACCAATTATAATTCCGATATTTATATTGAAAGAATATGTAATGAAGAAGTAGAAATTCAAGTGGAAACTGTGACACACTTATAAATGTTATGGAATAAAATGAATATCGTATTATTACTGTCTCATTAAACTGTGGCTATCCCTGATAGAAACTAGGACAGGAGTTATAAAAATCTTTTAAATGTAGTCGCAAAGGATTAAGAACTACATGTTTTATCAAAGCACTTTATGCAGTAGCTGGGAAGAATCATAGTAAAGTGAAAATAATTTGTCATTAAGACCCGATAATCAAGTCTAATTCTTATTTCAAAAGCATATTAAAAGTTAATTTTCCTTCTTTGTGTGCTCTACATCTAATGTCCTCCGATGATATATCGCCTTAGTGACTTCAAACGATTTCCAGACACTTTGGCCCCACTACCACCTCGGCCCCTAGACAGGTCGGCCCTAAACCAAGTCGGCCCTAGACATCTCGGCCCTAGTCACCTCGGCCCTAGACACCTCGGCCCCACTGTCACCTCGGCCCCTAGACATCTCGGCCCCAAAGACACCTCGGCCCCACTTTTGATATCTGTTAGGGTATGAGCATTTATATCATGTTAAAATCGGCCCCGCTCGTCGGGACTCCAAGAAACCGACAGCCTGTGGCATGGGTACTGGTAAACCGCTTAGAGGTTTAAGCCTGGCCAGGAAAAGCGGTGCGAGTCGGACCGTTCATACTTATAAACCATATTGGTTTCATTGGGCTGCAGGGCTTGAGATGTCATTTCATCTCAATGCCGGGTAAAAGTCCCACAAAATTGGAGGCAACGTCTCCAAAATAACCGATACAGTGTTGATTGGAGCGTTAAACGTCAAATCTAACAAACAAAACATCATGTTAACAAGCTCGTGTAATGAAGACCCCGCTAAACCCCAGTTTATATGGGGAAAACTGGGGCTCATAGGGGCATACATTATTTGCATCACGAAGACACGCCTTTATAATTTTGACCACCTTGAACCCCACTTTTATATAGTAAAATTGGGGTATACAGGGGTAAATCTTATTTTTATAAAAATACCACAATTCTTCCTCTTATAATGTTCTTTTTTTTTCGGCGGTAATACAATGCATTTGTATAGGCATGTTTTCGTAATTCTTATTTCTGCTCCAAGATACAGGTTGTGTGTTATATAATTTTGGTTTTACGGAATCTTCTATTAAGTTGTTAGGAAACAAGATCAAACTATTTTATTGCTATATTTATTTCATATAAAAATAACAAATAACCAATGAGACGTTTATAATAAATATAACAACGCATACACGACATTTTCAGGTTAACTTGGACTACACTCTTAAGGACAACTAATCATCTGCCGCCTTCAACCGTGACGTTGACCTTGAGTCAGCATCACGAAAACTGGGTTGTTCTTATTGTGAATAGTTGATAGTCAAGGAGCCTTTTCAACAAGAATATATAGGACCATGAAGACTTTGCACTCAGTGCACATCCAGATCCATCTGATCTGGATCTACACTGTCATTCAGTTTGCGAATTTTAAATGAATACAATATGCATGTATCAAGTAATTTGAGGTTCTGATAGTCAGAAATGTGACTAATAAATAAGTAAATAAACAAATAAATTATACAGTATACTTGTTACTGTCTATCTTTGAATATGAGCTGAAATGACAATCAAATAGGAATTTCTAAATGTGTGAAAATTGATAACAACCAGTGCATCAGCTGAAGTGCACGACCCGCCGGATGCTTTTAGCTTTATGAGTGTTACCATATATGGGTATGGCGGCCATTTTGGTCATGTGACCTGGACCTAAAACGGTTCCCCCAATAAATGCGCCTTATCGTAAGGAGCAAAAATATATCTTTTACTTTAGTACTGTATTCTGAATCGTTTGCAGGATAAAATGCATTCTCACTTTTCCAATACAAAAGCATATGTATCAAAGTTTGACCTAGGCACAAAGAAGGTCAAGGTCAACCCAGGGTCACCATTTTAGCAATTTATGATGGGCCTACGTTCCAGATGCTATTTAGCACGTTTTCATGGAAATCTGCCCAGTGGTTCTGGAGAAGACTATGTTTGAAGGGTTTTTACCATATATGGCTTGGCGGCCATTTTGGTCATGCGACCTGGACCCCATGAGCAAATTTTGGTTTCCCCCATCCCATAGAGGCTGCATATGCAATTTGACTTCAATCGGCCCAACGGTTTCCGAGGAGAAGCAGTTCGAAAATTTTCACATTTTTCGCCTCGGCGAGGCTATACTAAATGGAATGTAATATTTCGCAAGTTCATTGGTTAGATCTTATTGATATCTATCAGTATGCCAAAAATTGTTTAAATGTTCCAAGCGGTTGAGTCACTATCACCAATTTTCACAAACGGGTTACGGACGGACAGACAGACCATATATGGCTTGGCGGCCATTTTGGTCATGTGGGCTGGACTCCATGAGCAAATTTTGGTTGCCCCCATCCCATAGAGGCTCCGTATGAAATTTGACTTCAATCGGCCCAACGGTTTCCGAGGAGAAGCAGTTCGAAAATTTTCACATTTTTCGCCTCGGCGAGGCTATACTAAATGGAATGTAATATTTGGCAAGTTCATTTTTTAGATCTCATTGATATCTATCAGTATGCCAAAACTTGTTTAAATATTCCAAGCAGTTAAGTCACTATCACCAATTTTCACAAACGGGTTACGGACGGACAGACAGACAGACTGACAGACTGACAGAATGACAGAATGACATGGTTATTTTAGGGCACTCTTAGAAATCAGCCGACTTCAGTCGGTCGCTTTTACTGCAGGTCGTGCAATGGAAACATACTGAGCAATTCCTACAACAATACGAGCAGTGAAGACTTTGCACATAGTACACATCTAGATCTACACTGTTTGCCACTAATATATACTTATCACATGACGTCGTTGATAAGCAGTGGAAAACGTCATGTAATAAAAATCGTATGACCACACGTGTAATAACACTTTGGCGGGATTAAGTAACGTCATGACGACGTCCATGTCAACAATGCATTTTTCGTAGAAAAATTGTCAAATTACAAGGCGATAAAATCCAGTTTAAAGAAGTCATATGATAAAGAGGATCTTACACTCGTGGTCAATTCATATGATATTTATGAAACTCGCCGAAGGCTCATTTCATAAATATCATATGAAATGACCACTCGTGTAAGATACTCTATTTATCATATGACGTCGTAGATAAGCATAGGATAACGTCGTGTAATAAAAATCGTATGGCCACACGTGTAATAACACTTTGGCGGGATTAAGTAACGTTATGACGACGTTCATGTCAACCATACATTTTTTGAGGTTAGATTGTCAAATTTAAAGGCGATAAAATCCACTATAAAGTGGTCATATGATAAACAGAATCTTACACTCGTGGTCATTTCATATGAAATTTATGAAACTCGCCAAAGGCTCGTTTCATAAATTTCATATGAAATGACTACGAGTGTAAGATCCTCACTATCTGAAACAAATAAAAATGATATATTTTTTCAATGCAAAAATAAATGTCATATTTTTACACTGTGAACAGCCCCTTATGCAGGCCCATGTAACAGACTTTAAGACTCTTAATAAATTGTTAACTGCTAAACTTCTTAATCAGGTTAATCGGTAGAAGACTACGTAGAACCTTTTCTTAGTTTTATAGTCGTCATTCCGATTAAGAATGTCATCTTAAAGTACGTATTCCAGAATTTCATAAGATAGTAAGATAGAAGAGTTTTTTTGTTTGTTTTGTTTTGCTCCAGCAGATAAGGCCGCTGACAATGTCGTCGTTGTGTGACAGCGCCACTATGTTAATACTCTTCAGCAAGAGCTTCGTGTACTTAGGCCTATGAATTGCAGCCTTTGGCTGTAGAGAGTGTTTTTGTTTTTGTTTGATTTGAGGTTTACCGTCCCTGTCAACACATTATATGCCATTTTGGAGACGTTGCTTCCAATTTTGTGGGACTTTTACCCGACATTGAGATGAAATGACATCTCAAACCTTGTTGCGCCATGAAACCAATAGTGTTTAAAAGCATGTAAGGTCCGAAGAGCACCGCTTTGCTTGGGCAGGCTTAGATCCTCTAAGCGGTTTACCAGTACTCGTGTGCGGTCTGTTTCAGCTCTGCATTGAACCAAAATGTAGCCCATCTATGTCTTCAAGCCACGATGGTCGGGGGCCGTGTAGAGAGTGCTCTAGTTGATGACCACATTTAACATCCAACCACCAAGCTTGCTGAATGCATTATAGAAGGCAAAATTAAGCTTCCCACGTTACATTGGTTACCTAAACTTCATTAAAGACCATACAAAGCATTGTTGTTGTTTTTTTCAACTTCAAGCTCATATACCACCACAGAAATGTCTTAATAAATGCCTTCAGAAAACATGTGATTTAGTATTGCGACAAAGTATTTTAGAGATCAGGGAGAAATCTGTTTTGGTCTATACAAATTCTAATGAATCTTTAAATAAATAGAAATCCAGACGTTTTCGTGTTCCAAGTCTGTCTACTTATGATTTTTCAACCTTTTACGCTTCACTTCCTCATAATCTTAAAAAGGCAAAAGTGAACGATATAACTGAATGGACATTTCAAAAGTAAAATTCCCTCTATCTTGCATGTAATGAAAGAAATATGTTTCGTTTTTTTTTTTTTCACTTCTATAGAGCATAAAATTATTCTTTATGGTCATGTCCAAAAGTCAGTGCAGCTCTCACCCTTCTGCTTGAAAATATTTACATAAGATTTGACACCAAGTAATTTAGACAAATTGTGGGTAATCCTATGGGTACGAATTGCGCAACCGTTGTGCTTGTGGCTGATCTGTTATTGTTTTCTTTTTGTTTGTTTGTTTGTTTTGGGGGGTTATGAAAGAGACCTCATGGTGTCCCTTTCCGTTGAAAACCATTCTATTGCACTTACGTATGTAACGCGATGTCTGATTGGATAACGTCAAATATTTGCGACAGTATATTCCACGATATACTGTCGGAAATCCGACGTCACCACGTAACGTTGTTTTTCATTGGCTGATATTTGGTTTTACACAGCTCACAACGCCTGCCGCTTTGTGCAAAATAGTACAATTTTTAACAAAACAACCGAATAAGTGCATTAGAATGGGGATAGCTGTATTGCAAAATTGTGATTTGGGGAGGTAAATCGTCGGTTTTACGGTCGCAAATTACGTTTTACGGCTCCGCTGACGCGTCGCCGTAAAACGAAATTTCCGACCGTAAAACCTCCGATTTACCTCCCCAAATCACAATTTTGAAAACAGTTATCCCCTAAATCCGAAATCATTGAAGCGTTTAGCTCGATTCTAAATATTTGGATGATTTATTAAATATTGGCGGTACCTATTTTATTTATTTCTTTTTTATTTTATTTGTACAATATTTTGAGAGGGTGACACAATTAGCTAATAAGCTATTCTACCTTGCGGCCCTCTATAAAAAAGCTATATACATATATACATACAATCATGCACATTGTCACAAGATTCATGAAAACATAAATGATGAAACAATGCTGAAAAACAAAAAGGAGGTTAAAATCACATAAGACATGGCACAAGTGCAAAAATTTAAACAGGACTTAGCATGAATATCTGCGTTTAAAATGGTACTCCTTTCTAGTTAAAATGCACTTATTACACATATATGTATCCATAGGGAGCGTATGAAACATCTACGTAAGCATAAGATACAAATAAACAATCATAGGATTAAATAACATATAGACAATCTTCAAAAGTTAAAATCCTTAAGTATCACAGTGGTCAGTTTACTTAAACAGATAGTCTTGTATCATTAAAGCCATTCAGTAACTGTACCGAGGTAAAAAACAGCGTACAGTCAAATGAACAGTCTAGCAGGGAGTCCTGTGGCGGAGCCAATGTCCAGACAGCAGGTACCACTGCCAAACAGCTACATTATACACCGCTGTTTCCCCGGCACAGAGACTGACTGGCTGTTCACTCCGGCATAACAGCATAAGAATTACGTGTATAATAATGTTAAATTTTGGTTAAGATAGCATGGAAGCCTATAAAAGTTTTTTGATACAATTTTTAAATGTTGAAAGCGAATCTGTGTCTCTTACTTCTTGAGGAAGAGCATTCCATAGCTGTGGAGCTGAACAGGCGAATGAACCTTTGTATAATGAAGTTTTAGCTTTTGGGATGTATAGCGTTCCGTTTTCGCTTGATCTCAGATTTAACGAGTGGGTTTCAGACATTGGCGCCAGCAGTTCCTTTATATACACAGGGGCCATATTATTTAGAGCTCTATATGTAAACACTGCCTTATTATATTTCATTCTACTATCAACAGAGAGCCAATTTAGTTCTTTGAACATAAAGTCGGATGGTGTATTAAAGTCAGCTTTAAGTATAATTCGAGCAGCTCGTTTTTGCAATTTTGATAGGCGTTCCAGATTAGTGCTAGATGTCGACCCCCATGTGACTGACCCATAGTCTATCAAAGGAAGAATATATCCTTGATAAAAACGTTTTTGAATATTACTTGGAACGTATTCAGCCAGTTGCCTCAAAAGTGAGATTTTAGATGATATAGTTGAGCACAAATGGTCTATGTGTTTTGTCCACGTCAAATTTTCATCGATATAAAGCCCTAGTAATTTCTGTGAGGTGACGTTTTCAATACTGATACCGTCAACTTGTAAGTTTAGTTCGCGGCAGTTACTTAGACGCCTTCTTGTGCCCAAAGTCATGTAGGTAGTTTTGTTTAAGTTCAATGGTAATTTATTATCTTTACTCCATTTCTTCGAATTGAGAAGTTCTACCTGTAATCTACATTCAACAGTGTCTAAGTGTTTGTTGTTGGTGTGAACTGTTGTATCATCTGCATAAATATCAGATGAACATGTTTCAAAATGGAGAGGTAGATCGTTTATGAATAAAAGAAAGAGGGTTGGACCTAAGATGGAACCCTGAGGCACACCTGCCCGTACTTCCGCAAACTCAGTTAACCTGATTTCACATTGAATTGCTTGTTGACGGGATTGTAGATATGATTCAAACCAACGAAGAGTGAAAGGATTAAATTTGTACAGTGACAGTTTATTTAATAGAATTTCATGATCAACCAGATCAAAGGCTTTCCGAAAATCAAGGAAAAGTGTCCCTATTATGTCGCCGTTGTCAATACATTCCATCCATTTATCAATAAGTTTGATTAAGGCAGTTTGACAACTATGTTTGGGACGAAAGCCAGATTGGTTCTCATATAAAAGTTTATGCTTATTTAGATAACCCATTAAATGTGTGTTTACATGTTTTTCAAAAATTTTTGATACTGTTGGCAAAATCGATATTGGCCTATAATTCGACGGGTCGGACTTTGACCCACTTTTATGGATAGGGAGAATTTTGGCTCTTTTAAGTTGAGCTGGGAAGTGGCCAGTCGCTATGCTTTTATTAATGAGATCAGAAATAGAAGGCGCTAAGCAACTACCCGCAAGTTTTAAAATCCTCGGTCCTAAACCATCTAAACCGGTTGCTTTGGTGGAGTCCAATTTATCAATAAATGAAGTAACTTGCTCCGTTGTAATAAAAGGAATTTGGAAACTGATGTCGCCAGGAACTTTAGAATTAACAAAATGTTTTATCTTATCTGTACTTATATGAATTATATCAGAGTTGTCTTGAAATTTTTCGGCTACTGTCGAAAAATAATGATTAAGTTCAGAAGCAATTTTTTCAGAACTGATTGTTCGATCACCATTTATAATAAGCTCTGTTGGAAGGTTATTAGTCATCGGTTTGGTCCCAGTGTTAACAGCCCGCAGATGTTTCCATATTGATTTGGTGTCTTTTGCGTTATCAACTTTATCTGAAAAATATTTCCGTTTTGCATATCTTATTATTTGTTTGGTTTTGTTGCGAGTTTTTCTATAGGCAGACCACATTTTTAAGCGTTTAAGAGTATCTCTTTTGTTCTGCATTTCCGTAATATCCGCGTTGAACCACTCTGGTAAGCGTTTGGATTTCACACGTTTCGTTTTCAGCGGAGCATGATTGTCAATATGTTTGACGATAATAGACGACCATATGTCAAAATCTTTGTTTACGTGCGATTGGTTAACCTGGAAATTTTGCATGTCGAAAGAAAGGTCATTTAAAAATTGCTCTTCATTAAAGTTTTTAAAAGAGCGATAAGTAGTTGTGTAATGTACATGTTTTGATAGTTTACAATTTATTTTTCGAGAAAAACACACTGGGTAGTGATCGCTTACTGACAGCTGAGAAACAAAACATTCGACTATATTACCTGGAGTATTGGTATAAACATGATCTATTATTGTGGAAGACGTTTGCGTAATATGCGTTGGTTTAGTGACCATTTGTGTGAGGTCAAAGAGTTGTATTAAATTTAACCATTTAGAGTTGGAACAGGAACGCATATCAATGTTAAAATCCCCCATGACTATACATTCAAGACCTGTAGCTTGAGCTATGGAGAGTTCTTCCTCAAATAAATCAATCCACTTACTACGAACATTTGGTGGGCGGTAAACTGTGCATAAAAGGAAAGGTTTTGTATTAGGTAGCTCAACCTCTGCCCAGATGGTTTCTATTTTCGAGATTTCTATCTCTGAGCGACGTGTACACGTCAGAGTGTTCCTGACATATAGGATCACACCACCGCCGCTTTTGTTTTGAGTGGATGCTCTGTCTTTCCTCAGAAAATCATAGCCGTCGACTACTAACTGGTTGTCTGATATATTTGGGTCTAAGAATGTTTCGCAGGCGCCAAACATGTCAGGGCCATTTTCAGATGCCAAAATGACACGAAGTTCATCCAATTTAGGGCGTATATGTTGAATGTTTAGGCTACAAACGTGTAAACCTCTTGATGAGAACTGTAAGTCTGATACCTTCTTATGTATAACTTGTTCATTCAAACAGATAGAGTCGGCGGCTGATGAATTTAAGCAATCAGTGTCGGGCGGAAAACGGGGCTCTTCGGACAGATCAACACTGTTAAGAGACACAGTATTTGGTTTAGGGACTTCCGGGCACACATGTGAATGGTGTTTCATACGCCCTACTTTCTCCTAATGTGGATATCTGCCTGGCATCCCCATGTTCCTTCCGTTAAACCAACAGTCCCTGGTGCTGTGACTATTTGTAGCGCAAATGTGACAAAAGGCAGGTGGGGAACGTGGTCCATCACGCTTGGAGGGCCCAGTTCGTTTCCCAAAGCCCTGCAACCCCCCTCTAGGAGGAACAAAATATCCACTTCTAGCAGGCTGGTTGTCAGAAATTTTCACCTTACAAACTTTATTCATATTTGACAGTAATTTTCTAGTTCCAGATACATTCAAATGTGTCTTATCATTGTCATAGTAAGTTTCTGGAATTTCACCGGAAGCAAGTAAGAAACCGTCAAAGTTATCAATAAACTCAATGTCATTTTCGGCACACAATGCTTTTAGTTTGTCATTGTATGGTTCAAGGTCTACACTCTGTCTGGGAGTAAGACCAGATACAATAATGCGTCGGTCATCCGCCATCAAACTTTCTATCAAAGAAATGTATTTGTCGCAAAATGTCTCAGGGTCTGTGCCGTCATCGGCATCATTCCCCCCTACATGTAAAATGACTGTTGAACATTTTTGTATGTCATATCCCTTAAGTTTCGTCTTAAGCGTCTCTATCTTTGCTCCAGGAAATGTTCGCACTGTAGTGGATGTATTGAGTTCATGGGTTTTTACTCTCTTGAGAATGGAACTTCCGACAATAAGGTTAGATTTAGCTATGTTTTTTGTCGGTTTACTGGTCAGGTCAATTGGTTCTGATTCCGAGCCAGTGGTACTTGAAGACTGTGGCTTCTTCAGTCGTGCTGGACCTGTTTCTTGGTTATTTTGTACACGTCTGGCACTAGGTGTATTTTTAGTGTTTTGTTGTTTAGGTTTTGGTCTATGTGTTTGTCCAGGCAATCTACTATCAAGGATCTCACTTGCACTTTTTACAGATTTACCCGAGTTTGCGATCGGACGACTTGGAGATGGGTTACTGTTCAAATTTTCGGTGTGAGCTTTCATCTTGTCATACACTGCTGAAGTCTTATTTAGGATCTGACATGCCTTCTGATCTAGGGATGTTTTAAGGTTTTGTGTAGTTGTTTGCAGAGTGTCTATGGACTCTGAAAGACATAGATCATTACTTTTAATCTGTCTGGTCACTGATGTTATTCGGTCATTTAAACCACCAAGACTGTTTTCAAGTTTTATGGATAGGTTCTCAACTGCTTTGACGATCGACTGTGTACAGTGTTTGATTTCATCGACCTCCTGTTTAAGACTGCTTAGATCTTGTTTAATTTCAGCTGGTACATTTCTACATGTAGGGCATGCCCATATTCCGACAGGATCCTCCTTTTTGATGCCTACACATAACTCATGAAACCACTCCGTACACAATACGCATTGAATCTGGTCGTGCTTTTTCTTTGCTGTACTTTTGATTTTGCACACATCACAACATTTTGCATTTTTGCTCACTTTCGAAGTATCGGGTATTTTGCTTGTCGGTTTAGGAGGATTTGACTTCTGACTTGCCACTTCTTTAAGTTTTGTTATGCTGTCATTTAAGTTCTGTGTGTTCTCATTGTCATCAGTATCACTCTCTGTGTCTGATTCATCGATGTGTTGTCGCATTGTCGAGTCCAGTTCATTAATGACCGTCTCGGACATCAGGGTCGTATTACCAGCTGTGGTTTCCTCTGGTGATTTCCGAAGTAATACTTTCACTTCACTTTGAAGAAAATTGACCACACACTGAGCTGTCTGGTCATACCGAGATTCCCGATGTTCCGGCAGTAAATCACCCATTTCTTTCATGACTACATCCTTGTAATCATGCTTCTTGAATTTCTTAAGCTCTGCATGGGACTGTTGTTTCAAATTTTTTAGGTGTTTCGCCTTTAGAGAGTCCTCTACAGTTAGCAGTCTGGAATCTACGGGCATGTTGGCGTATTGTCGTATAAGTGCAGTTACATCTGTAGTTGATGTTCGTTCAGTACAGAGTTCCTTCCCTTGATTGAATTTCTTGTTGGAGTTCTTATTCAGATCAAAATTGTAGAAAAACTATAATGTACTCACTCGTAATATTTAAGCCAACGTTAGTCCGTATATTAATAGATTAGTCCTGCAAATTCCATACGAAAATGTCACTTTTAACTTGGTTAAATTATATTTATTTTGCCATCGATTTAACCGTCGTTTTTCCACGTGTACTGGTTCCCGGTCAGTACCTTATTTCGACGGTTTTATCAGTTAAATTTACCCCCACCCCCTGCCCCAGAACTTAGTTAAATAAAGCAAATTCTTCTGATACCGAAGCTCCGTTTTTGAATTTATATCTATCTATTGTAGATGCGTTTGTTTCTTGCTAGAATTTATGACAATTGCGATGATTTTGATTTTGAGATTGTAAATATTCCTTTCTTGGATGGTGTTGTTCCTCGTTCGGCATTCTATGGCTTTTATATTTCGCAATTAATTAGATTTGTCAGAGTGTCCAGTCATGTAACTGACTTCAACAACACTCGTAATAAATTGTTAACTGCTAAACTTCTTATTCAGAGTTACCGGTATCATAAACTACGCAAAGCGTTTTCTACATTTGATAGACGTCATTTCGATTTAATTTCAAAATTTAATGACGGACTTAAACTCTATTTTGTCGGACCCCGCCAATCGGGGCTTTAAGAAGTATATGGGCTGCATGATGCTTCCACGCAGAGCTGAATCCGACCCGTACACGAGTACTAGTAAACCGTTTAGTGGATCTAAGCCTGCCCAGGCAAAGGGGTGCGAGTCCATGCTTATAAGCCCTATTGGTTTCATTGGGCGACAGGGCTTGAGATGTCATTTCATCTCAATGTCGGGTAACAGTCCCACAAAATTGGAAGCAACGTCTCCAAAATGACCTTTACAGTGTTGACGGGGACGTTAAACCTCAAATCAAACAAACAACCTCCTTAGGGGAACTAAATCTTCCTAGGCCAGATAGGCGCAACAAGGCTTGAGATGTCATTTCATCTTAATGTCGGGTAAAAGACCCACAAAATTGGAAGCAACGTCTCCAAAATGACCTTTACAGTGTTGACGGGGACGTTAAACCTCAAATCAAACAAACAAACTATTTTGCAACAAGGTCTATCGGAAACCGATTTTTATAGTGACTTAGTATATAAATTCAGAAACATATATACTTGCAATGATTTCAGTACCTTATTTCGTGAAATCATTCTTCGATATAACACGATTGGGTACAACATAAATATTATACAACAGACTGTATGCATGGTAGTTAACCAAATCACGGTTGATAACTTTGCTTCCCTCTTTAATTGCACGCTGATGGGTCAGGCCTCAGATTCTATGACGGTTCCAGCATAAAGGCTTACTTTTGTAATGATGGTTGGTACCTGATGCCTATATAATTTTGACCCCCTTGATATAGTAAAACTGGGGTTTACAGGGTTAAACATTTTGCCTATTTTGCTCTAAAATATAGACTGTGGGTACATGTGTATTCGTTAGAACCGCATCGATGAGGCAGTTCTAACGAGTACCCACAGTCTATATTTTGAGCAAAAATAAGTATCACAAATTTTCATCTTAAAATTTTCGTTTTTTCGGCGCTAAAGTTTGCAATGCATTTATATAGGCGTATTTTCGTAATGTACATGGAACTTCCGCTATTAAGGCTAGCTAAACAAAACATTAATTTGTTTTAAAAAAGCATTGGGCTTAATTGGAAGATTTGTTATCCTCTCTGTGTGTTTTTCTACACCTCAGGTTTTCTAGTGAAAGACACAGAGACTATTTGACTTTTTCAGTGTAAGATCGAAATACGTCGGTGCCATTCGGTGAAATAAAAATCGATCTTATACTGAATAAATCAAATTTTCTCTTTCTTTCATGCTTTAAATTGTAATTTGCAAAGCAATTTCAGAGCGTCAGTCATCTTCGCGAAGAAGAAACTTTTTCAAGGGCGATTTCGCGTCGATTTAGAGGTGTTCAGCGTATTAACTGGGTAGCTATATTGGGTGTAAACTGAAAGTTTGCACCTGGAAAACAGCTTGGAATGTAACTTTATCAAATGGTCCACTTGAAATTTGCATTTAAATAATGTTCGCAGTTGGTGGCGTCGCGTTCATTATGTACGTTGCGTAGGTGCGAAACGTGACGTCATCAACGTTGGAAATGTGCGTGACGTAATTTCTGTCACACATTGATAACGTTTAGCTAATTGACTTTTCACAAACAGAGAATATATGTTGTTGTTTTTTCGGTGATACATCGAATTCACAAACAGTGAAAATAAAAATCGTATTTTCACTGTCTGAAACAGTGACATTATCGATTTCGATTTCACTGAGAAATCTCTATATTTCATTGGAAAGCATGTAAGAAAGCATACATTTCAATCGCCCTCGGTTTATAAACCCCATATTTACAATGGGCCGACTCGGTAATAAACTCTTTATATTGTACCACCCATGCTATATACATAAACGTACTGACCAAATTGCATTGAAACACAGACCGATCAGCATCTTGTCGTCCGCACATTATCTTAAACAGGATTTGTTGTTGTCTCAAATATATTTTAACCAAATGTGGTGCACATTAGAGTTTTAAAAGACAACTAAAAATGTCAAATCACAAATTTGAATACTTCAGAGCATGTAATTTACCTAATCAGTATTCGAATACACGCCCAGTTGTTTTAAAGTACAATTATGTCAGATGCAACATAGTCTATTACGCCAAATATAAGAAAATGCATTTGCGTCGGAATAAGTAAACCGTTCCTTTTAAATATTGAGCGAGAACGCAGCCTTACAATACGAAAACACGCATATATAAATGCATTGTAATCTTTATCGCCCAAAACATGAAAATTTTATGATGAAAAATTGTGATATTTTTCTTATTTCTGCTCAAAATATAGGTTGTGGGTACTCGTTACAACCGCCTAGGTGAGGCTGTTCTTACGAGTACCCACAATCTTTATTTTAGAGCAGAAATAAGAAAAATAAGGTTTACCCCTGTAAACCCCAGTTTTACTATACAAAAGTGGGGTTCAAGGGGGCCAAAATTATATAGCCGTGTTTTGTGATGAATACTGTGTCCTTTAACTAACAATATGGAAGAAAATGATTTAAAGACCGTACCAGATTACTTTTGTTTTATTTCCACAGTAGAAATCATCCTGATTGCGAGGCCGGCACCAATGGATCAAGAACAGTTGTACTTTGTAGCCTACTATATGAAAAAAAAAAAAAAAAAAAAAAAAAAAACATGCATTATGGCAAAGTCATTTTTGTTTCTTGGCGCGAGGAAGTATGACGTAATCTCCATAACTGTAACCAGAGTTACGCCAAATTCAGTGGTTATATGTCCATGTAATCTTTATTTCAACGCTGCCTCCGAGTACAACATCATACATTCGGAACATTGTTTACGCCGTTGACGTCACGTCAAGAACGCGCCTCGACGTGAATTAAATTCTCCCGCGTCAAAATGTAACGATTGCATTGGGAAAGTAGGACCGGCTACAGGGATTTGTTTTCCTTAGATGAAATTGTGTGTTTGTTTGTATTGGAGTTAAACGGCCCAGTCAACACTATTTAGGGTTTTTTAGCCGGTAAGTTTACCTATCCACACCTTTCCTGGACATGCTTATACGTACGCGGTTAACTAGTTCAGTGCACATTCTTTCGCCAGAAACTGACAACTGCCCTTCTTGAATCAGCGGAAGGGGGAGAATGAACGTAGAAAAGATTTCATGATCAATCTCCACGAATTCATGTTGCCGACCCCGGAAGGTATCGAACCCGCGTCCTCCTGATCACCAGTAGACGCACATCCAACTGAGCTACCGAGGCCGGCTCCTTAGAGGAACTAAATCTTCCTAGGCCAGATAAATTCATTGAGAAATCGTGGTATTTCTTCGGTTTGCATGTAATATATCTTATTCTTATGCTTGTCATTTCTAAGTGAATTCGAAAACGATATTGTTACTGTTTCAGGCAGTGACGGATATCAATTTTATTTTTCTCTGTTTAGGGAATACTTTTTTCTTCAAATCTAATTCTGTGGTCCGTTTTACCATGGTCATGGAAAATTAATGAACCGTGTTAGAATTGACGCTTAGCCCGTTCACAGGTCACAAGGACGTCAGTTACGCCATTTTCGATGCTGACGTCGCGTATTTTGTGGCGCCACGTTAGATCAGTCCGCCACCTCCTAACAAATATATCAGTAACCATTCCTAATCTATTTCACAGGTGCAAACTTTAGTCTACACCCAATAATATACCCAATAAATACGTTGGACACCAGTAAATTGACGAGAAACGACCAGGAAAAAATGTTAGTTTTCTTCAAGCGTGAGTGACGCAATCAGTGAAGCTAAATTTTGCCGTTTTGAAGCATGTCAGAAAACGACAATTTTATTTTTTTCAGTGTAAGATCACATTTTATTTCTCTCATGAACACCAAAATTGATATTCGCCACTCGTGAAATACTGGTTTTGGTGTTAAATCGATGAAATAAAATTCAGTCTAACACCCAAATCAAATATCATCTTTTTCTTATATCTGAAATTTAAAGAATCTTGCTAGTCCACCATGTAAACACGCCCATATAATTCTGATCTGGGTGTACATTGATTTTCTTATTTCTACTGGGGGTACTTGTTAGAACCGCCCTGCTGGGCGGTTCTAACGAGTACCCGCAACGTATGTTTTGAGCTGAAATATATAACATATCAGAATTTTCAGCTAAATTTTTATCAGTTTTTGATTTTAAAATTTTCAAAATATTTGAATAGGAGTGTTTTCGTAATGCTACATACAGTCGAACTTCAATGGCTCGAACACCTTTGGGACCATGAAAATCTGTTCGAGACAGGGGTAGTTCGAGCCACTGAGGTAACTGTTAGGAGCATAACGATATACTTTGGGACATCTTTTCGGTGTTCTAGAATAAAAAATGTATGTAAATAAAAATGTATGCTGTGTGTACTCATTAGACAATCGCCTCATTGAGGCGATTCTAATGAGTACACACAGCATACATTTGCAAGATAAAACACTAAAATCTTCTAAATTATCACCCACTGTTTTTATGTAGAGGAATTTCCTAGGGGCTCAAGAACGGATTCGACTCAGCCATGGTAAACGAGCCATCGGTGTTCGAGCCATCGAAGTTCTACTGTATATGCAGCTGAAGCCCTGTAGAAACGAACGGAAGTACTATCGCATTGGGGCTCATTAAATATAGCTTAAATGTGCAGGAACAAAGACCCTTTTGCAGTGTGGGTATTGTCTCTCGTGGGCATATCACCCACTGCATTCTGCGTCTTTATATGTGGGTAGGAACCATTGTGGTTGTCGTGGGATAAAATTGGGTCCATTTAGGCTCCATGCGAATAGCAAAATTTGTAGTTTAGAAACAGTTCAGCTCTAACAGTGATTTATTGAGTAATAAATCACAATTTGGAGTCAGTTGTAAAGGAAACTTTCCATCTAATAAGTTTGGAGCGGTCCATTTCCAATCATATAAGTGTCAGGTTTGTTTTTTTTATTCTGTGACAATTTTTTTAAAAGCTTAATGGTCTTTAAGCAAACCGTGTAGATATAGATCAGATGTCGCGATCTGTGGCGTCTGATCTGGATCTACACTGTTTGTCAATGTCCCAAAAAAGGGGCGCTTGCATATATCGGTTGAATCACGAGCGCTCAGCGCGAGTGATTTGTCTGGCAACTGACCTACAAACTGTTATGTATTACTCCACAATTCATACTCTAGAACTGATCTATTTCAATTCTAGCACACTACGTAATAATCGGCAACATTTTTTTTTGTTTCCTACAAATCCTCCCAACCTTTCACCATTGTTGGAAGATATCCCCAGTACTATTGGCGCGCATTTATAAATGTCCTTCTGTGACGTTTTTATGCGAGAAAACGACGTTTCGCCGTTCAACTTTATACATTTTCGAGTGACGTCATTCAACGGCGGTTTTTCGCGTCACGCTCTTTCGCCCATTACGAAAACACGCCTATACAAATACATTTTAATCTTTACCACCGAAAAAACAAAAAAAAAACAAAAAAAAAAACGAAAATTTTGAGATGAAAAAGTGTGACAGTTTTCTTATTTCTGCTCAAAATATACATTGAGGGTGCTCTTTAGAACCGCCTACAATCTATATTTTAGAGCAGAAATAAGAAAAAAGATGTACCCCTGCAAACCCCAGTTTTACTATTTAAAAGTGGGGTTCAATGGGGTCAAATTATATAGGCGTGTTTTCGCGATGCAATGACTTGTCACAGAATGACTCATACTCAATACAAACTAATTACTTGAGCCCCGCCAAGCGAATTTGGGTCTTCGAGCATTCCGTCATGACAAATTTTAACTGCGCATGCCCAGTCATTCAGAGGGGCCAGGGATACGCCTTTCTGTCTGAAGGTTCCTCTTGATTCACTGCTTGTATGAGCGAGCAGCGAAGGTTCTGGCGAAACTGCGCGGATGCGCAGGCTCGCCTGAACCTTCGCTGCTCGCATATGCGATAAGTACCAAAATCGCTTGACGCGGCCCACTTTTTTCAGCAAAATGAGTGGGTTATTAGAGGATCTTACATGAGTGTTCATGCATTATTGAATTTATTAAACGAGTTGAGGAAAGGGATAAAATGCGAGGCTTTGTCGAGCATTTTATCCATTTTCTTCAACGAGTTTAATAAATTCAATAATACATGAGCACGAATGCAAGATTCTATTTATCATATGGCACTTAAAACGAATTTTATTCACGACTGTTTATTAAATATGCCAGTATTCCGCCATAAGTATACGCGACGTCGTTAAGGACGTCGTGCATGTAACGTTACTGGGCGTATCTAGCTAATTTGCTTATTTAATCCACTAGTGGATCATCTAATTTATTACATGACGTTGTTACATTCTCAGAACCGACGTCATATGATAAAGAAGGTTATTCATTTCCTTGGTTGAGAAGCCTCCGTGGTGCAGTGGTTACGCTACTCGCCTTGTAAACCAGGGATCGCAGGATCGATCCCGGGCTTCTCCAGACTTTCGGATGAGTCCCGTCTCCGTATGACCTTAGCTGTTGGTGGGACGTAAAACTAAAACTAACTCACTCACTCATTTCCTTGGTTGACCTGTGCCTTCGTTATCCGACCATGTTATAAGGCATTGTTTTCGCTTTCGCGCTCGTTTCGGCCTTGCTTTTGTGTTTGTGTTGTGATGTTTTGCTTAGCTGACAATTTCGAAACAACTTTGCGAGGTCCTTTCTAAGGAAAAATGTATCCCTCTGCGAAAAAAAATGCATTGTGTCTGACGTTGGGACTTGGAAATGTCAAAACAGTCTTAAGGAAAAATATTATTATCAAGAAAAAATACTGTAATATATGATTTGATCGACATTTAAGGGGAAGCGGAACACCTGGCAGATTTTTCCGCGATTTTGTTTCAAACGGAGGCAATTATCGGGACTTCTTGTGCACCCTGTCCCACTGAAAACGGGGTCTACTCTTAAAGGAAAGAATTTGCTCCTTAGGAGCAAATTCTTTCCTTTAAGGGCTGGCCCCTATTGGCATGGGAGGCATGAATGCTTTTGCAGAGTTGCCTCCCCTGAAGGTGTTCTCATTTCCCTTAAGAACTACTCGACGTTTTAAACATGAGGTGAATCAGCATTTCCTTCACTTTGGTGTCTTTGATGGGAGGTGTTGGCTACATGTAGTTGTGTCGATTCCTGATCATTGCCTGGTAGCCGGTTAGATCAACGCGAGCGCCAAGTGTTGTTTCCTTTAGCAAGATACTTTATCCACGTTGCTTAGTACTGGTTTCTATCCAGGAAGCGGAATAAAAGAGGGTCACGCGGAAGATAAGTACTAGTTATCTACAGTCAACTCTATAGCGACATTCGTTATAACGACAGAACTCGACATAACGGCAATTTGACTGTACTGACTACTTATCTAAATGCACAAATCGAGTCCATGGTCATGAAAGGCTTTTGTAATTTGTAATCTTATACTCCAAGAAACACATGTTATAGCTATTTGTTAGAATCGCTGATTTTGACAAATTTCTATTACATTTGTTTCTTGGAGTTATAATGGGGAAAAGCTATCATACACCTTACCGGGACTCTTTATACATTGTAACAGCAACTTCTTTACCAGCCAATTCACGTTAAATTTGCTGCTGACAGATGATCCGAATTATGAGATCATTTTCATTTTAACTTTAAATATAACATTAGGGGGAAATATTTGTATTGCTATTAGTCGAAGCTGTGAAAAGCGAATCACGGATTCTTGGAAGAATTTTCAATATCTTAGTCCGCATGTTATCGTACATGATGCATATCAATACAGGTCAATTCTATAGGCCGGCTCCTAGTAGCTCAGTCGGTTGCGCGTCTGACAGGGATCAGATGGTCGCTGGTTCGGCAAAAGTATTTATTTTCTACCCTATTTTGTAAGTGATTTTTGTTCGAAAGCTTTTCACTGTTAATCACGAAATCACGCCTGTATAATTATGACCCCCGTAAACCCCACTTTTATATAGTAAAATTGGGGTTTACAGGGTACATACATGCATTATGTTTTTGTTTTTGCTCAAAACGTAGATTGTCGGTACTCGTTAGAACCGCCTAGGAAAAGTTTACTTTTTTGGTAGTTAAATTTTAAATATTTTTGAATAGGCGTGTTTTCGTAATGCTTTTTTAACTGCACAGAAAAGGGAGATTAGGTTAATCGGTTCTATATGACCTGAATTGTGTTGACATGGCGTGGAATATTCTTGCACGCCAGTTTCCCCATACACTATGTGTGGTTAGTCCCTAATCACCTCTTTGAGCCTCTTTGAGTTGAAATAATTGGACAGCTGGAAGCATGACCCCATATATAAAGTGAGGGCTTCTCTGTTAGAGGCAGAGATTTGGGATTCAAAATGAGGCATTCAAAAAATTAAGATTCGACGATTTGGCAACATTTTTTTTTGGCGTTTACCATCCTAAATTATATTTCAAAGTTTTATTACAGAAATTATTTAATGTTGAATAAAGAAGACGAATGAAATTCATAACGTTGAAACTAACATAAGAAAATGAACCATATGCAATACAAGAAACTAAAAGTGATATTTGTTCTTCCTTGAGTTATTTCCTTGAGTTGAACAAACGTTGAAAAGACGTTGACGTATGGCTACAAAAGCACCTTAAACTATCACACAGACCAGAAAATTTTGTGAGCCTTTTAACCAACAAGCCCAACCGCCCAAACGGACTTGCAACGCATTTCCTGGGCAAGGTTATAACTTCTTAACGGATCCCTAGTACTAATGCTAGGTAGGTTGTAGCTCTACGTGGAACATCATTCAGACCAATGTATTTCTACAAACCCCGACGGGCGGGGATACGGCTTTCGTGTGGTAAATTCACATCATACATCTGTCAGCAGCAAATTTTGCGAAAATCGGCTATTTACAGACGTCTGTCACCAGCCAATTCACGTGGTATTTGCTGGTGACAAACGTCTGTCAGCAGCAAATTCCACGTGAATTGGCTGATGACAGACGTCTGTCAGCAGCAAATTCCACGTGAATTGGCTGGTGACAGACGTCTGTCAGCAGCCACTCCGTAAAATAATATAAGCGACACAAACACCCAAAGACAAACCATAACAAAAATAAACCGCGACAGAAGAACCGCCTTGGAACGGTCAGCGGAAACGAATTTCACTGGGCCAAACCCGCTTTTATAAAGTAAAACAGGGATGAACAGACGTATACATTATTTTTCTTATTTCTGCTCAAAAACATACATCGTAGGTACTCGTTAGAACCGCCTCGTCGATGTGGTTTTTCCGAGGTCCCACAATCTATGTTTTCAGCAGAAGTATGAAAAATATCCGAACGTTTAACTTGAATCAGAAAAAAAATCACTTATTATCGATTGCAAAAAGATTTAGCAAAACAGGCGTACAACTGTCAATCTATTGGTCTCGCGTAATCACAGATTGTTTATAACTGCGTCATACTGTTCAAACATAATAACCAATCAGAAGTAGTTTTGTGCAAGAGCGTCACCGATGAATATCTATAGTCCGTTTCGTTTCACGCAAGTTTTCATTGATGTTAACGCATAATGATGATTGATATCTTGTTGCAAGATGAAACGTAGGTCATCACGAAAAACACAGTCTTTGTCTGACTTCTGAAGGGTTAACATCTCTTCAGTTGATTGGAAGTGTTAATCTAGGATAATTACCATAATATTCTTAATCTGTCTACCTGTTAAAGTGTATAATAATTTAGTGAATAGGTTTAAAGTTTAAGTATTTTTTTTTTTTGGTGTGGCAGCTAAAACCTTTATTTGGAAATCATACTATATTATTATCATTATTATTTGGCTATTTAAGGTTAAATTCGCTGTTTTACTGTTTTTATGGAAATTATGTTCTTATGTTTTTATGAATAATATTTAGTGTTTGGAAGGATACAAGGATAGATCTAACATTCTCAGGGTGTATGGACATTTAATGTGTGTTTGTTCTGTGTGTCTCAACATTGTAGATTATTTGTGATAAAACATCGAATAAGGTAGGATCTCTCCATTTTATTAAAATCACATTTAAACCGTACTATCTAATAGCCATCTAGGTATGACTCAAGCACAGCTAATTGGGGCCAGCATGCCGATGCCAAGGGCTGAAATTGAGAATGAGCAAGAATCAGTGACAAGCATACAAAGTCCCAAGGTCACTGAGATCTCACAGACATCCCACTCAGGGAGTAGTTCCGCAGAGGAATCTACTCCTCAATCATTCAATGTTGGGACTAAACAAAATGATCAGTCTCAAACAGAAAGGGATAGTAGTAAGGTTCTAGACACGCAAGTCTATCAAGAAATGACACGTTCTCCTGCAAAAGCAGTAACTGCAAAAAAAAATTGAAATGACGGAAACAGGAGCTAGAGCTTTGTTTAAGGCCACCTCAACCAAATTTGCAAAAGCAGGGAACGGGGAAATTTTAAATCCAATTACAGGGTCTTGTAAGAGACATTATAATATTGAAACAAGCAGTAGGTACAGTCCCTTAAGTGAAATTGATGATGAACCTCAAGCCAAGAAATTTAAGGAAACAAGAAAGTCTCTAGGGGATACATTTGAGCGGGGTCAAAACACAAACCAAATCAATGATTTTGAATTTATAGATGATCAGGATGATCAGGACAGCATGGATTGGGAGTCAGTCAGGTCCCGGAAACCAGCATTTGCTGACAACTTTCCTGAATCAAAAAATCAGACAACCACTGGTAATGGTTATGTCTATGTAGTTTTTACCCTGCTATCTAATCAGCTCTTCAAAGCTGACTATGCTAGCATATTAGCAGCTAGCTTTCGGAAACACATCGGGGAGCACTTCACAATGGACCTGACCAACAAACTTTCTTTCAAAATAAGAATAGGGCTGGCTAATAAAGCCAAATCTTTTAATTTTGAGAATTTAAAATTACCAGCAATGAACATGGAGGTTCAAAATCTGTCACCAAGGCTACAAAAACGTAACCAGAGCAAAACAGCGCAAAAAAGCAGACCAATTCAAAGCAATGGAAACCAATACCAGGCAAACTCAATTAAAATGAGTAAGGGAATTGTAACAATACCTTTGGACCTCAGTCTAGATCAACTAAAAGCCTGGCTTCATGCAGGCTCCAATAAAATAGTAGGAATTAAAAAACTATTCAACAGGTTTGGTAAAGCAACTGGAAAAGCAATATTACACTTTAGTACAGAACTCGCTCCTTTAGAGATTAACTGTGGCACTCATAATGTATCAGTGAATCCACTTCTATATAACATTATCAGATGTGCTTGCTGCCAGAAATTTGGACACTATGCCAGTATTTGTAGATCTAATTTCATTGCCTGTGCTCATTGTGGAGGCTGGTACCACAGTGTAGCTGATTGTAAAGTAAGACATATTGCTGCCGCTAGAAATTGTGCCAGTTGTAATGGAAGCCACTCCGCAGACTATAGGTTTTGCCCAGTTTATTTGAAATATAAAACTAACATTGACGGAAAAAATAAGGTCATTAAGCAGGGGTAGGTATAATATGCGAAATCAAGTTGATTTCGCGAAATCAGCCCGATTTAGCGAAATCAACTCATAAAATTAACATTTTCAAAAACAGGCAACAAATTGTTATTGCATATTATCTAGAATGTTATTATACATTTATGAGCCAAGTTTCATGAGAAAATTTGAATATTTAGTATGTATTTGATCGGAAATCCTATTCTGCCACTTGATTTCGCTGGTAATCACATGTGCGAAATCAACTCATTTTAGCGAAATCAATGTATACAATAAATACTTCCCAAAACTGAATAAAACATATTTGTGCATAGTATTAATAATGTTGTTAAGCATTTATGAGGCAAGTTTCATGATGAAATTTGAATGTTTAGTAAGTTTTTGGGAGGAAAATCTATTCTGCCACTTGATTTCGCTGGAAATAACATGTGCGAAATCAATTCATTTTAGCGAAATCAATGTACAAAATAAATATTTCCCAAAACTGAATAAAAATGCATATTGTTAAGAAAGTTGATAAACATTTTAGGTCCAAATTTCACGAGAAAATATAGATATTTATTAGGAAAATATATTCTGTCACTTGATTTCGCTGATAAGCACATGTGCGAAATCAACTCCGAAATCAATGTGTAACAGCATTTGTTTTCCAAAAACGATTAAAAACAAAATATTGCTTATTGATCAGTCAAACGAAATCAAATACCAGGTGAAATCAACAGACTTACTCCAATAATTGTTATCTGCTTTTTTTCATCATCATCCTTCCCCACATTATCATCATCATCATCATCGTCGTCCATGTCGTCGTCCTTCTCCTCCTTTAGCAAACTGATCAGACGCCGCATTCTGCATTCTGCGGCGTCTGATCTGGGACTGCACTGTTTGCCACGGTACCCCTTTGGAGATGTCAGATTGTATTTTCATCAAAATTTAATTGGAAAATGACTGAACCTTTAGCAAACAATGTAGGGCTGATCAGACTGCGGCGTCTGCTCTGGGCCTCCACTGTTTGCCACGGTACCCCTTTCGGAGTTTCTGATACTAAATTGGTTAAATTGATTGTACTTGCATCAAAATTTAATTGGAACATGACTGAACTTTTAGCAAAACATGTAGGCCCTGATCAGACGCCACATTCTGCGGCGTCTGACCTGGGCCCGCACTGTTTGCCACGGTACCCCTTTCGTGGTTTCTGATACTAAATTGGTTAAATTGATTGTATTTTCATCAAAATTTAATTGGAAAATGACTGATCTTTTAGCAAACAATGTAGGCCCTGATCAGACGCCGCATTCTGCGGCGTCTGATCTGGGCCTGCACTGTTTGCCACGGTACCCTTTTTGGGGTTTCTGATACTGTATAATTGGGAGTATTATGTTCTGATACAGTATAACTGGGATTATCGTTCCTTCATTTTGCTATTAAGGCAATCATAATTAAATTTTAAAGACATCTTTCTGTACTTCACACAGCAGGTAGAGATTAACGAACACTCGCCAAGTAATTTAATCAAACTGCGCTTTACTGACTTTCACACGTTATTACCTGTGATTGTGTAAATAACAAACACACTGTTTATTCACTCCTGTCTACCTGTCCATCTATCTATCTAGCCGTCCGTCCATTCGTCAGTCAGTCAGTTCGTCCGTCTGTCTGTCCGACGATGCACCCGTCAAATTAGTGCTTATTTAATGCATCTAAATTAGAAATAATAATAATAATAATAATAATAATAATAAAAACAACAATTTGATAACGCATCCGTGATAAATTACACGGAAATATGCAGATTCAATTATATTGAACATTTTGCCACCTTACAAATGAAAATTTTCTGGCGAAAAATTCCGATATTCTTCATATTTGTGCTCTAAACATAGATTGTGGACCAGCGAGGCCGTTCTAACGAGTCATATTCTATGTTTTGAGCAAAAAACTAGAAAAATAATTTACAGCCCTGTAAGCCCCAGTTTTTCTGTATACAAATGGGTTTTGAGGGGATCGAAATTATACAGGCGTGTTTTGGTGATGTATCGTCCGGTCTTTCTAATGATATTTTCCTTTATCTCTGCTTCTTGTTTGTTTTGGTGATATAACGCCCGAAACGAAAGCTAGAACTAAACATCAATATTTTTTCATAAAACGGTGGCTCATAAATGTAGAACAACATTCTTATCAAATGGAATCTTCCTCATTATATATAACAGGAGTCCATTTCAAAATTACGGGTGTCAGGCTGTGTGTTCTTCTATTTTTTTTTGCAAACAGTGTAGGCCCTGATCAGGCGCCGCGTTCTGCTGTGGCGTCTGATCTGGACCTGCACTGTTTGCCAACTACCCCCATTAGGGGTTTCCGGTACTGAATAATTTTCCTATCAAAAACCTACTAAATGTTCAAATTTCATCATGAAACTTGGCTCACAAATGATTAACAATATTTTTAATAATATGCACACATATGTTTTAATCAGTTTTGGGAAAAAAGGTATTTTATACATTGATTTCGCTAAAATGAGTTGATTTCGCACATGCGATTGCCAGCGAAATCAAGTGGCAGAATAGATGTTCCTCTCAAAAACATACTAAATATTAAAATTTCACCATGAAACTTGGCTCATAAATGATTAACAACATTCTTAATAATATGCACCAATATATTTTATTCAGTTTTGGGAAAGTGGTATTTTATACATTGATTTCGCTAAAATGAGTTGATTTCGCACATGTGATTACCAGCGAAATCAAGTGGCAGAATAGAATTTCCGATCAAATACATACTAAATATTAAAATTTCCTTATGAAACTTGGCTCATAAATGTTTAATAACATTCTAGATAAAATGCAATAACAATTTTTTGCCCGTTTTTAAAAATGTTGATTTAATGAGTTGATTTCGCTAAATCGGGCTGATTTCGCGAAATCAACTTGATTTCGCATATTATACCTACCGATTAAGCAGGAATTGGAACAAAGAAGAACGAAAACTATCCATCAAGCAGAACTTGACCAAAATATGTCAGCCAACAGTATTAAGGAAGTAAAAGAACAGGGACTGAATGAAACTCATTTGGGGCCGCTAAGAGCAAATCAATGCAAAGAAAACAATAATAAAGCTGAACAAATATCAATGGGCAATTTTCAAATTAATCGAGTACCTAAGGGAAATGGGACAATTGGCAATCTAGTCATGAAACAGCAACTGCGAACTATCCTCAAGGTCATACTGGATCCAGAGAATTTGAACAAAATTGCTAAAATATCAAACGATAAGGAACGCAATACTTTCATTGATGTACTTGTAGACCAGCCTGAATTGTTTGAACAAAACAGCCAATCCAGTGAACCTATCGAAATTTCAAACCCTGCCGAGAAAAAAATAGGTCCTAAGCCTGAGGCGAAAAACCTAACTAATGAGGCTGAAGAGGAAATTAATTTATCTCAGTCTAACGAGGGCAATAAAAAAGAAACCAAAGGCAGTGCTGATGTCATTAACAAACAGTCTGAAATCCTTTTAAGGCAGGAAAAGTCATATGCAGATGTAACTGTGACTAAAACCATTAAGGCTTCAGTAGCAGGAAAACCACTCAGAAAAATAGAAAATAAGACAAAAAAAGGTTCAACACCACTATCTCAACGTAAGTTTAGGGCAAGAAAACCAGCCAAAACTTTAGAGAACAAAAAACTGAATGGGCACGGATCAGACGTAAATGTAGGGATAGTAAGAGCCACATTAGGTAAAACTGCTCAAACTAAGTCGAAAAGAATCTAAATAACCTGCAATGAGTTCAGACAGTTTAAGACAGAAACTAACCATTGTACAATGGAATGCCCGCAGTCTCTGTGGGTTTTCCATGCAACACAAAAAGGCAGAATTTTACAATTTTCTTCTTTCTTTTGAAGAACTCCCAGAGATTATATGTATTCAAGAAACTTGGAACAAATCAAACCAAAATCTTTTTTCATTAAATGGGTACAAGGTACCAATATCATATAGACGCAAGGACAACCAAAGTGGGGGTGGGGTAGCAATTTTTGTGAAGGAGGGCTTAGATTCTGAAGAAATTAATTACCAGCAACAAAATGACAATGTAGAGGCAGCATTTGTAAGAATTTTTGGTACTAATTCTCAGCTTGATATAATTAATGTCTATACTAATGGAAAAAAGTTCATATCTAAACACGATTATGAACACTTAATCGGACATGTCAGCAAAAATTTCATAATGGTAGGGGATTTTAACTTAAGGGATAGCCTCTGGGATGACGCATACACTGGGCCTGAAAACTGCAAAAGTAGGGAAATATTAAACTTCATGGATGACAACAATTTAATAATTCTAAACAGTGGTGAAGCAACTCATATTGATGATTCAACGGGGCACACTTCTGCCCTTGATCTTACTTTAGCTACTAAAAGCACATGTCAGGGCCATCAGTGGTATGTACATGATGACCCATTAAGTAGTGACCACCTTCCTGTTGTCATAATACTTAATAAAAACTATAAGGGCATTTCGCAACATTCTATACCCCGCTGGAAATTATCGCAAGCTGACTGGAATATTTTTCGTGAACTAACAAAAAAAATCAACATAAGCTATGATGAACTGACCATAAATGAATCAAATGAAAATTTCATATGTGAACTTTTAGCTATTTGTAACGATACAATACCAAAAACAGATCAAAATCAGAAGAAAAAACACCGACAGTTGCCCTGGTGGACCCCGGAATGCACACAAGTTGTTAAGGCTAAACATAAGGCATACAAAAAATGGAGGAAATACGGTACTTATCAACTCAAAGAAATCTACAAAACAGCAAGGGCTGAATGTACTAAATTGCTTGATAGAACTAGAACAACTAAATGGCAAGAGTACATTTCTGAATTGAATCATGAGGTAAACAGTAAGCATATATGGCATGTTATAGCCAAGTTCAATGGAAAACCATTTACACCAGTTGAAGTGCTTAAGCAACCCAATGGTAGGAGCCATGAAAATAATGATAAAGCCAACACGCTAGCTGACCACTATCAAAACATAAGCAGCAATGAACAACTGAACCCAAATTTTAGGGCTAGAAGATTTAGAGTTGAACCAAAAATCATTAATTCTGTGAAAGAAAATATTGATGCTGTCAATAATGAAGCTTATAATGAACTTTTTTTCAATTAAAGAACTCCAAACGGCCCTAAACAAGAAAAAGAGTACATCTCCAGGGGCAGACACAGTACATTATGATATGCTGAAAAACCTGTCTGAGAAAGCAAAATGGCAATTATTAAATCTTATAAATAAATCCTGGACAGAAGGTAAACTTCCAGATGAATGGAAGCTAGGGACCATTATTCCCCTTTTAAAACCAAATAAACCACCGAACGAAGCAGGATCTTATAGACCGATTTCTCTAACGTCAACAATTTGCAAAATCATGGAAACAATGATTACAAACAGGCTAACCTCCTATTTAGAAAACAATAATCTTTTAGCACCAACTCAGTCTGGATACAGGAAAAATCGATCAACATTAGACCAAATCATGAGACTGCAATCCTCTATACTAAAAGCTAAAATGCAAAACAGGTCTCTTATGTGCATATTCCTAGATCTTGAAAAGGCCTTCGATTTGATGTGGACTAATGGGGTTCTCTCTCAACTAGTAAAATTTAATATTAAAGGTAGAATGTTAGCATGGATTAAGGATTTTTTAAGTGACAGGCGAATACAGGTAAGGGTAGGTCAAGACATTTCTGAAATCAAAACTTTAGATAATGGGTCCCCACAAGGTAGCGTACTAAGCCCAATTCTATTCAATTTACTGATGAACACTCAATATGATGCACTTAAGGACTTAGATGCAGATCTAATACAATATGTTGATGATTCCGCAACATGGAGAACAGCTAAAAGTCTCACACACTTAGCTGTTCTGTGCCAAAGAATTCTAGATCAGATTGAACCATGGGCATAGGAATGGGGGATAAGGATATCTGCAGGAAAAACTGAGTGTGTAGTCTTTAACTATGGAAAATTACCATCCGAAGACATTCCTAAATTGAAAATTGGGAACAAAACCATTGAATACAAAAAACAGGCCAAATTATTAGGGATAACCTTTGATAACAACCTAAACTGGAACTCTCATTTTGATACGCTCTTAGAAAGGTGCAAAAAAGATCTGAATCTAATGCGCTACATTTCTGGAACCAAATATGGTGCGGATAAGAAAACACTACTGATGTTATACAAAACCTTAATTAGAAGCAAACTAGACTATGGTTGTCAAGCCTATGCAACAACAGCAAGTCAAACTCAGCTGAACAGGTTGAACCGAATACAATCTGCAGCTCTAAGAATTGTAACTGGTGCATACAAATCAACATCAAATGTGTCTGTTGAAGCTGAATGTAATGTCTTACCGCTAAACCTCAGAAGAGAAGAGATGATACTTAAATATTGGGCTAGGTCAATTCCTCATGGCAACACATTACCACTTAACGAGCTTTTTGGTCATTCTGTCTATGAAACTGAATTAAAGCGAATAAACAAAAAGATACCATACGTCATCGCTGTGGAGGACCTTAAAAAAGAATACAATATGCCAGACATCCAAATACAAGAGCCAACCTATAGAAATAAATTTGCTCTCAAGTCAATCATACCAAATGCTACACTGTCAGGTGTAATTAATAAAAAAACAGATAATATTAAGGTTATTGAGTGCAAGGCTAAAACACATATTCGAGAAAAGTATAACTCTGTTTTGCAAATCTATTCAGATGGAAGTAAAGATGAAGAAAATTCTCTCACAGGATGTGCTTTCACTATACCGGAGCTAAGGATAACTAAACACTATAAATTAAATGGAAATCTTACAGTCTTCACTGCAGAATTAATTGCAATAAGGGAAGCCCTTAAATGGGTTGAAGAGAACCAACCACAAAAGTCAGTAATACTGACAAACTCCTTAAGTGCAATACAGACCCTTACTTCTGGAACATGTAATTCTAGACCAGATATCCTCTTAGAAATTGAAGACCTTATTGATAAAATAATAAATAAAAATCTCAACATTATATTAGAATGGTGCCCATCACATTGCAATATTGAGGGGAATGAATTAGCCGATAAAGCAGCTAAGTTAGGGTCTAAAACAGGTAAACCTCTAGATATAAAGCTCAGCAAAAATGAGACATATTCAATTATTAAACGTCAAGTAAGGAAGAAATGGGCATCACAATGGGAATAATATGGGCATGGTCAGCGTTGGGAACTTGACAGCATGCTTCCAACGAAGATCACCCAGTACTCAAATAGTAGGCAAATGGATAGAGCATATACCCGTTTAAGGCTAGGGCACAATGGACTCAAAGCAAATAACCAATATCATAATGAGATGGACCCTCTATGTCCTCATTGTGGGGATATAGAGGACACAGCTCATTATTTTCTCCACTGCTCCAAACATAATGAACACAGGAAAATACTTCATGAAACTATCAATAGTATACAGGGGTTAGCAGATTCAAATCTAAGTATAAAACTGCTACTTAACCCAAACAAAAAAATATTCAGTTGAAATAAGGGAAGCAGTTTTCACATACATTAAAAATACAAACTACCAATCTATTATTTAAACCAAGAAGCAGGGATGACAGTGATAAAACTTTCTTTTTACGAGTGGTTACTGACCTCCCCCGCTTTCAGCGGGGCGAGCTTGAATCGCGCATCACTGTCATCGTAAAAGTAGGAAAGCAAATCAAAAGGAACCTTTATTTTACCATATTCATAATATCTATACCAAGATGCCAGGATGATAGTGGGCAAAACTTTCAAATTTCGATTGGTTACTGACCTCCCCCGCTTCCCAGCGGGGCGAGCTTGATTCGCGTAACACTATCATCATAAAAATGGGAAAGTAAATCAGCAGAATAGGACATTTAGGAATTATAATTATAAATTGCTTAACTTAAGGGTATACGAAGCTGTAGTACAGTAAAATAATGAAGAGAGGGGCAATCACTAAAACCTGCAGGCCAATCCTCTAAATAAACAGTGACTGTATATATGTACAAAAAACATCAATATTTGATGTCACTGAATGAATCTATATTTGTTTGTTTGATGGTCAGTGCGGCTAGTATGATAGCTTAATTGGTGTGAAAGTTATAACTTACCACTTTTTTGTGTGTGAGTGTGATGGTTTTTTGTCTGTTTTCTTTTATTTATTTAGTTATTATCATTTTTTTTTTATTTTCTTTTTCTTTCCATTTTTCTATTTTTTCTGTTTCTTTTCTTCTCATGAAAACCAGGGACCAATTAGCAATAGGGTGTTAAAAGCAATTAAGATATTAACAGTTCTGTCTCACACCAGAGGCAATCAGTCATGTTTCCATAATTACCTATCCAAACTTTTATGCACCCCTTTGTATTTGAGAACTATTGTTTGCACATTTCAATAACTTTATTAATTAGCCACTTGCATAAACAACTTGTTTGTCAGCTTTGTTTACAAATCATTTTAGGATCTTTTGTCCAACCAAACATATTAACCATCTGTCAACACATGATATTAATAACAATTGGTATGATCAGCCTAACTTCAAACCAGTTTTGTATTCAACAAAAGAAAAGTCTTTCAAAGAATCAACAGTTTTCACATCAATTGTTACAGCTGGCCAAAGACAACACCTTTATACATGAGTAACAATATATTGTTTGCTTGTTTGTTTGTTTAATAATAAATTCTGTCCCTGGTTCAAAAACTAAATTAAACCATTTTAGCCACATGTTTGATCTATTGTATTAACAAATGTTTACCTTCGGCAATGCCAACAAAAAAAAAAAAAAAATAAAAATATCTGAAAAAAAAAAAAAAAACATGTCAAAGCTGGATTTGAAGAAGAAGAAAGCATATTAAGGGTCTATTCTCTCCCTTTCCATATAATCTTCCCTTCAGATCTATCTTCTGACACTGTACATAAAACCTGTTTTGTCTTTGTATAAGCTTCACCTTCCTTTTCAGCATGTAAATAGTATGTCAAGAATCAGCTTGTTAACTTCTATGAAAAACTATGTTCTCCTTTAGTTTTCATTACGACTATAATAATCATATTTATGTATCTTTTTCATTCTATTTATTCCATTTTAATACATTGTACTCAAATTTGAAGAGTCTAAAAACAGCACTGATTGTTGTAGCTATACCAATAGATGCACAATGTTTCTGTTTAGCTTCAATTATCATTATTATTATGATTGTCATTTCTCACTGTTATTATTATTATTATTATTATTATTTTTATCATTACCATTATAATCTTATATCATATGCTGTCTCATTGTTGAAAGTAAGACTTGCGACCAGTCTTCTTTCTCTGAACCTTGAGCCGCGTGTGTTCCTGCATGGAAACCTGCATAGGCATGCTCCATTTGCAGCCTTAGTCAAATGGCAATTATCAAGCGGCAAAAAGAAAGAGCACTATTGAATCACTTATCGCTCTTGAGCATAGTAAAGAAATCATGATTTGCAGTCGTATTGGCACTGATTTCTATACATTTTCAGCTCATTTTTCGACCAGCCTTTTAAATTTCAAAAACAGGCAGTGCTTCATTTTCTACGGTGGGGCACCGGCAGTCCAACCCCATTTGCTTTTGTTGGACAAACTGCCACGATTTGCAGCCCAGAAGCACTTAACCTATGTCTTGTTGTGGAGCTATGGAGTTCTGTCCGCTTGACCATGGCAGACATAAAAAGCCTTAACCTTAACGAACGAACGAACGAACGTAGGTCATAAACATTATCAAGTTATGATCTCGAAATGGTCAATGAAACTGTGTAACTACTAGGCAATTTAACCAAGGCAGCAATTTGCCTTAGATTTGCTCCTAACAATAGCAGAATGTGGGAATTCAAGAGAGCCGCCTAGTCTTCGTCTTCCGTGAAATAGTCAGAATGTGAGTGTGAACTAGCTCGCCATACTTCTAGTTAAGGTACCTGAAACTTTCAGCTTGCTTTGACCAAACAATGTACTTAGGTGACTACATATGGTTTAATCAATCCAGATCGTCAAAATATCGGTGTCAGTGACGGAGAATCGCTCAATGCCATGACAGTAATTTGTCGGAAAAAAGATAGCGTCTGAGACTACTTATGCTATCCGTCATACATACTGTCTTCTTAATAGCAAGGCAGAAGACTCCGTGGTGCAGTGGATAATGGTTATAGTACCCGCCTTGTAAACCAGGGTTCGCAGGATCGATCCGAATTTTATGGTGATTTAGTATATAAATTCAGAAAAATATATAACCGCAATGACTTTAGCACCCAATTTCGTAAAATCATTCTTCGATATAAACAGATTGGTTACAATATGGATATTATAAGACAGACTGCATGCATGGTAGTTAACCCAATCACGGTTGGCAACTTTGCTTCCCTCTTTAATTGCACGCCGGTGGGTCAGGCCTCAGATTCTATGACGGCACCAACGTAAAGGCTTATTGAGAATTAGAGAGATCTAATTCAAGGTGATGCTGGTTGGTGCCTGATGCTCTGTCTCTGGTTGGGCCCATCGGAGTCTAACTGTTGGTTTTCTTTTGCTCCAGCATTTCAGTGGTTGCTTGCTGTCGAGTCCTCACCGTTGTCTCATCTCTGTGGTTCTTTGATTATTTGTGTTCACGGAGATGTTGCACTGATGAGTTAGGAGGCCTTCATGCGGACTGAACAAATTATTTGTCTAAATCGCGGCGGAATTAAGGGCGAGGATTGTGGCCACGTAAAATCGATTTAAGCCCCCCAGTGGAAGTCTTGCCACTGACCGTTCCAAGGCGGTTCTTCTGTGGCGATTTATTTATGTTGTTGTTTGTTACTTTCTGTGTGTATCACTTGTGTCTTTTAATTTTGGATGGCCATATGGCCATTTTGTGGGAAAGTAACTGTCCTTATGGCCTTCCCTTGTTTAGGTTTCCATTATGGTCTGGTCGCTTAATGTTTGTATCTTTTTCCCTTTGGTGTCTTTAATGGGTTGAGTAAGTTAATTGTATCGATTCCTGATCTTTGTTTTACTTCTATTCTCCAGACTTTCGGATGAGTCTTTAAACCGAGGCCCCGTCTCCGTATGACCTTAGCTGTTGGTGAGATGTAAAACGCAAACAACCACGAGAGAGAGAGAGAGAGAGAGAGAGAGAGAGAGAGAGAGAGAGAGAGAGAGAGAGAGAGTCATTAGAACACTTGCTAAGATTTTCAACTTCGGTTTGTATGGCTCTTTCAGCCGGATGCGTGGCAACAATGTTTGACGATTAATCTCACAACTTTTCGGAATGGTACTTAATCAACATGCTGATGAAAAATCAAAGAATTCAATACCAGTGGGTCGATTGTCTCTGAGTGTAGGCTGGGAAAATAGTCCTGAACTTAAAATGTTTCGTATAACCCTTAAATTCAAGTTTTTAAGCATAAAGTGTAGGCCCTGATCAGACGCGGCGTTTTGCACCGTCAGATCCTTAATTCCTGTATTGCGAGCAAAGAGTCCAGATCCGGATAAGACGTCGCGTTCTGCGGCGTCTAAGTTGGGTCTACGACATTTGTCAAGCCCGACCGATGGTTCCAGTCCAGATTCTATAGATAACGCTACTATTTTCTATAAATAAGTTATATGGGTTTCATGCAAATCAGTGATAGTCGCATGAACTTCAGCACTGAAGCTTTTTATGCTTAGTAACTTTTGGTCGATTGACAAACAATCGACCCATAAAGTTGTTGGTGCTTGAAAGGTCCATTATAGCCTGTCTGATTATAGCCTGCGCATAATGCCGATTTTTTCAGAGCTTTTGATGATCATGTATATCAATGGTAACAGGACACTTCGGCCCCATAACCACCTCGGCCCCTAGACACTTCGGCCCCTAGACACCTCGGCCCCAAAACCACCTCGGCCCCACATTAAATTGAAACCCTAGACAGGTCGGCCCCTGGACACCTCGGCCCCTAGACACGTCGGCCCCATATACATGTACCTAGACACTTCGGCCCCACTTTGCTTTTCAAGGAGTTTCCACTTAAATAGGATATCGGGTTGGATGCCCGTTGAGTTTGTTTTTTGTATATATTTGCTGATTTGATTATTTTGATAGGGAGTAACGAATATTTGAACCTATATTATATATATTTATTATATATTATAACGTTACTAAACAGAAAATCTATATGTCTGTTTAAGAAGAATGGAAGATACATGTGAAAATTCCCCTCTTTTATTTCAGTGTATAATCCTAATTGCATTGTGGCATGCTTAAGTGCTTTAGAGCAGGCTCTTTTTTCTACAGTTCTGCTCTTTTGATCATCTATAGACTTTTTATTATCCGAAATAATTCCACACGGCTAAAATACTTTTTTAAATTAATTTCAATAAGAACATGACAGCACCTATTTATCCTTGATAATTGCATGGAAATCTGGATGGATCGGTGGATGGAGCCGAAATCTGGATGGATCGGTGGATGGGGCCGTACCCCGCACCTCACCCCTCGGAAAAAAATCATTCCTCTGTTTCGTCAATCATGGCAACGATGGGGGATAATCTTTCATTTGTTAACATATTTATATATTTATTTATCAATTTATTTATTTTTGGCCTCGGTAGCTAAGTCGGATGCGCGTTTGACTGGTGATCAGGTGGAAGCAGGTTCGATACCTACCGGGGTCGGCAACTTTCTTTCGTGGAGAATGATTATGAAATCTTTTCTACAGTCATTCTCTCCACTCTTCTGATTCAAAAAGGGCAGTTGTTACTTTCTGGCGAAAAAATGTGCACTGTATTGGTTAACGGTATAAGCCTGCCCAGGATAAGAGTGGATAGGTAAACTGACCGGCTCGAAAATGAACTAAAATAGTGTTGACTGGGCCGTTAAACTCCAATACAAACAAACAATTCAAAAACTGCATGAAAAACGGTGCAGATCCGGTCCAGAGGGCAGAAGTAATATGATCATTTTGTGTGTTTGATTTGAGGTTTAACGTCCCCGTCAACACTGTAAAGGTCATTTTGGAGACGTTGCTTCCAATTTTGTGGGACTTTTACCCGACATTGAGATGAAATGACATCTCAAGCCCTGTCGCCCAATGAAACCAATAGGGTTTATTAGCATGGACGCCTCGCACCGCGGTTCCTGGACAGGCTTAGCCATTTACCAGTACTAGTGTGCGGGCCGGATTCAGCTCTGTGTGGAAGCATCGTGCAGCCCATATATTTCTTCAAGCCCCAAGTAATCTGATCAGGATCTACACTGTTTGCAAATATAAGGATTATCGTGTTCAAATGGGTAATGAATTTCAGGTTAGTACACAATTTAGCAAAACGTTTTACAAGAAGAATTAATTACTGATTTAAATGAGTGAAGTGTGAAGCTCAATAAACAACCAGGCGTCATTAATCCCTTTTCCCCAATAAAGAGATCATGGGTGATAAACAGATCATTGTTATCAATTTTCACACATTTGATTGTCATTCTAGCTCATATTAAAGACGGAGAGTAACGAGTATATTGTATAATTTATTTATTTATTTATTTGTCACATTTCTGACTATCATCCACTCAAATTAGTTGATACATGTGTACTATATGTATACATTAGTGGCAAACAGTGTGGATCTGGTTGTGCACTGTGTGCAAAGTCTTCACTGCTCGTATTTTTGAAGGAATTGCTCAGTATGTTTATATTGTCATCAATTTTCACACATTTAGAAATTCCTATTTGATTGTCATTTCAACTCATATTTAAAGACGGGCAATAACAAGTACACTGTATAATTTATTTATTTCAATATTTATTTATTTATTAGTCACATTTCTGACTACCAGACCCTAAAATTACTTGATAATTGAATATTGCATTCATTTAAAATTCGCAAACTGACTGACAGTAGTGTAGATCCAGATCAGATGGGTCTGGATGTGCCCTGAGTGCAAAGTCTTCATGGCCCTTTATATTTGTATAGAAAAGGGCGCATTGACCATCAGTATCAAATCTTTACAATTAGAACAAACCACTAAACCCCACTTTTCGTGATGCTGACTCAAGGTCAACGTCAAGGCTGAAGGCGGCGGGGGATTAGCTGTACTTAAGAGTGTAGTCCAGGTTAACCTAAAAATGTCGTGTATGCGTTGTTATATTGATTATAAACGTCTCCCTGGTTATTTGTTACTTTTTTATAAATGGAAAAAAAACAGCAATAAAGTAATTTGATCTTATTTCCTAACAACTTAATAGAAGATTCCGAAATTATATAACGAAAAGTTGATAAAAATTATATTTTTTTACTTTTGCTCGAAAACAGATCTTTGACACTGGTTCAATCGTTCTCAAGGAGATGGTTTATCGCATAGGCCTGTTAACTTAAAGAAATGACTTGTTTGCATAGACACGGATTAATATTAAACTAGTTTTGATTAAAGGTTGTCACAGACGCATTCTGATCAGTCTTGCACATTGAGCCGGTTCTAACCAGTACACATAACCTGTATCTTGGAGCAGAAATAAGAATTTCGAAAACACGCCTATACAAATGCATTGAAAAATTAACCGCAAAAAAAAAAAAAAAAAAAAATACATTATAAGAGGAAAAATTGTGATATTTTTATTATGTCTGCTCAAATAAGAAAAATAAGGTTTACACCTGTAAACCCCAATTTTACTATATAAAAGTGGGGATCAAGGGGGTCAAAATTATGACGTGTCTTCGTGATGTAAATAATGTATGCATAGTTTTCCCCATGTAAACTGGGGTTTAGCGGGGTCTTCACTATACGGGCTTGTTAACATGATGTTTTATTTGTTAGATTTGACGTTTGACGCCCCAGTCAACACTGTCTCGGTCGTTTGGAGACGTTGCCTTCAATTTTGTGACATTGAGATGAAATGACATCTCAAGCCCTGCAGCCCATTAAAACAAATATGAACGGTCCGACTCACACCGCTTTTCATGGCCAGGCTTTGAACCTCTAAGCGGTTTACCAGTACTCATGTCACAGGCTGTCGGTTTCTCGATGGGCGGGGCCGATTTTAACATGATATAAATGCCCATACCCTAACAGATATCAAAAGTGGGGCCGATGTGTCTTTGGGGCCGAGATGTCTAGGGGCCGAGGTGACAGTGGGGCCGAGGTGTCTAGGGCCGAGGTGACTAGGGCCGAGGTGTCTAGGGCCGACTTGGTTTTGGGTCGACCTGTCTAGGGGCCGAGGTGGTAGTGGGGCCGAGGTGTCTGGAAATCATATCAATAGGGGGCTTTTGTGGTCTCTCTCAATGGCTGTCAACATTTAGCATTAAAGCTGGCGATAGCTGATAAAACATAGATTGACACATTCATCGCCATAATCATTTTCAGATTTAAACTTCATATACTTAGGCCCCACCCATCGGGCTTGGAGAAATGATCTGAAACCGACCGTATACTGCTAAGCCTCTCGTCGCGTTTATTCCGTCCAAAAATACCCTAATCACGTCACAATTAGACGCTAGGATCGATCGATTTGTTAAATATTTCTATCTAAAATCAAACCCTTATTCTCGGTCTGTCTGTCTGTCTGTCTGTCTGTCTGTCTCTCTCTCTCTCTCTCTCTCTCTCTTACACACACAAACACACGTGCGCGCGCGCACGCACACACCGCCCCCGGCCATCGGGGCTTGAAGAAATCGATTGGGTTGCATGATGCTTTCACACAGAGCTGAAACTGACTGCACATGAGTACTGGTAAACCGCTTAGAGGTCAGTTCTAAGTTGATGTGAGTCGGAACCGTCCATTCATATAAACCCTATTGGTTCATTGAGCGGCAGGGCTTGATATGTCATTTCATCTCAGTCCCACACAAGTGCAAGCAACGTCTCTAAAATGACATATATAATGTTGACGGGGACGTTTTGTTTGAGGTTGAACGTCTCCGTCAACACAGTACCACTGTTCAGGTCATGCTTTGGAGACATTGCTACCAATTTTGTGGGAATTTAACCCGACATTGAGATGAAATGACATCTCAAACCCTATCGCCCAATGAAACCAATAGGGTTTGTAATCATGGACAGTCCGACTCGCACCGCTTTGCCTGGGCAGGCTTAGATCCTCTAAGCGGTGTACCAGTACTCATGGACGGTCGGTTTCAGCTCTGCGTGGAAGTATCATGCAGCCTATCTATTTCTTCAAGCCCCGATGGGCGAGGCCGGTGACGTAAAACCTCAAATCAAACAAACACACATACGTACGCACGCATTTTCGTTCGGACCCCGCCCATCAGGGTTAGGAGAAATTGACTTGGCTGCATGGTGCTTTCACACAGAGCTCAAACGGACCGCACGTGAGTACTGGTAAACCGCCCCTCTCAGGCAAAGTAATTCGAGTCGGACCATCCATGCATATTAACCCAGTTGGTTTTCATAGGGTCGCAAGGCTTGAGATGTCAATTCTTTCTTTCTTTTTTTTCTTTGTCTTCCATACGCTATCGTGCATATTCTAGGCAGGTGTACTAGTGAGCTACCACGCTCCCTTGGATATTTCATCTCAGTGTCGGGTAAAAGTCCCAACAAAATTGGTAGCAACGTCTCCAAAATGACCCAAATAGTCCTGACGAGGACGTTAAACCTCAATTCAAAAACGGATATTCATTCGGAGCCGTTGATCATTAACCGTTCGACGCTTATGACCCACCAAGAGGGAATGCGAAATCAACGTTCGCAGCCGTGGAGTTTTTGAAATAGGCTATAATTACGCTCTAACTTTCCATAAAAAATGACTTGCCTACGTGCCAAAAAACGACAGATCAAGTGCCGTTTGTGGGTCAGTGCAATTGCTAAATCTTTCTGCAATCAATAGTATTGACGGAAAATGTTTCAATAGGCATGTATAATTGAATAAGCGTGTTTTCGTAATGTATTTCGGAGCAGTTCGGGACCTTATTCTGATAGAGTATACATAAGCCGCGTCGTGAGAAAACTTGTTTCTATGGCAACTGCGAACAACCTATATACAGATTACATGGCGCATCCACACAGACCGGTTAGCACTTTTATGTTCGCTTCTTTGACAGTGCAATGCTTTTAGTGTTTACAGTGAAACTTCGAAACTTCGAACATGGACAACTCGTTGACAATGGCTAATTCGAACTTGTTCTAGGGTTCCTGGAGAATCCTTCAAATCCCTCCAGACATCCATATATAGAGGATCTTACATGAGTGTTCATGTATTATTGAATTTATTAAACGAGTTGAGGAAAAGGGATAAAATGCGAGGCTTTGCCGAGCATTTTATCCCTTTTCCTCAACGAGTTTAATAAATTGTTGACATAGAGGATCTTACATGAGTGCTCATGTATTATTGAATTTATTAAACGAGTTGAGGAAAAGGGATAAGATGCGAGGCTGCCGAGCATTTTATCCCTTTTCCTCAACGAGTTTAATAAATTCAATAATACATGAGCACGAATGCAAGATTCTATTTATCATATGACATTTAAAGCGCATTTTATTTACGATTGTTTACAAAAATTGACAATATTCCGCCGTTAGTAAACGCGACATCGTTAAGGACGTCGTACATGTAACGTTACGGGACGTATCTAGCTAATTTGCATATTTAATCCACTAGTGGATTATCGAAAATATTACATGGCGTTATTACACTCTCAGACACGACGTCATATGATAAATTTGGATATTTTGGGGAGGTATTCCTGATTTCATCGGTAAAATGTATATTGTGTGTTCTCATAAGAATCGCCTCAATGAGGCGATTCTTATGAATACACACAATATGCCTTTGTTTTATAGAAGGTTGTAAAGATATTAAAATGATCCTCATTACTCTTCATGGACTGAAACTATAAGTAAACCTCAGTAGTTCAAACTACCTCTATTTCAAACAAATTTTCTTGGTCCCAAAGATGTTCGGGTTATCGAAGTTCAACAATATATCTAAAATCACATATCTATTGGGTGACTGTATTGCTCAAGAGGCATTTCTGGTCAAAATAACAAAAGACAGGGTTTTCGCGACCCGACAAATGTGTAATCCGAAAGTTAGATAACTTAGTTCTACAGACAATAGAATACCATGCATTTTACCGGCCAGTCCTTCACAACAGTGTGACTATAGCCTTCCTGCAATCATCTTTTGAACGCAGCTGTACAGTATATTTGTGTTGCCGACAGCCCTGAACCTCCATGTCATCTTCTAAGAATGATTCAAGCTTTACCCAGAGAGAAAGTGATGTACTCATGAACTTTCGAAAATTGAAACGATTTGCTTTTGCATGAATCAATCTCGTTAACAAAACGTTAATTTATCATCACAAAAACTTGCCTATATAATTCTGAACCCCCCCCCCCCCCTCGAACCCTACTTTTGTAAAGTAAAACTGGGGTTTACAAGGGTAAACCTATATGTTCTTATTTCTGCTCTAAAATATAGTGTGTGAGTACTGAACCGCCTCGATGAGGCGGTTGTAACGAGTACCCACAATCTATACTTTGAGCAGAAATGAGAAAAAATCTCATTTTTCCATCTTAAAATTTTCATTTTTTTTCAGCGATAAAGGTGGTTATGTATTTGTATAGGCGTGTTTGCGTAATGTAACACTCTAATCCAGTGTTTCAGGAATGGCTTTTTCTATCCTTAAATCTGTGAACGTATATTTTTGTTAAAATATTGTTTCAACTATGTGATCTATTTTGTTCGCATTGAAAATTGTACATGTGTCTCGCATTACGAAAACACGCCTATACAAATACATTGTAAACTTTACCGCTGAAAAAAACAACATAATTTTAAGAAAAAAATGTTATATTTTTCTTACTTCTGCTCAAAATAATGATTGTGGGAACTCGCCAGAATCGCGTCATCGAGACGGTCCTAACGAGTGCCCACAATCTATATTTTAGAGCAGAAATAAGAAAAATAAGGTATACCCCTGTAAACCCCGGTTTTACTATATAAAAGTGGGGTTCAAGGGGGTAAACATTATATAGGAGTGTTTTCGTGATGGGCTAGAAAAAACTACAAAAATGAAGATCATGCTCACAGACTGACAATTGTTTACAAGCATATATAACACTCAAACAATATTAAAAGGCATACGAAAAATTTAACAAGATGTAGATTCGAAACACCGCTTGCTCTGAACTGTATCGAATTGTATTTCACTGCATGAATGTTATGGCATTTATTTTCATCTATTGTCCAAAAGGCACACTGACCAACTGTAAAGACCCTGATCGATCGCCGTAAACTGCAGCTCCACATCAGGGCTGGACAATTTACATAATTATAATTTCTAGCATTTTTGAAGAAAGTATAACAGATACACCCCTTATATCGGAGCTATCAATTCATTACTAAAATAGAAAAGAATCCGCTAAACGTCCGTGAAATGAACACCCCATTACACCCCACTTTATATTAGAGAAAATTTGGTTTTACAGGGGTAATCATTATTTTTCTAATTTGTTTTCCAAGACATAGGTTGTGGGTTCTCGTTAGAACCACCTCAATGAGGCGGTTCTAATGAGCATCCACGACCTATGTTTGCAGTATAAGTAAGAAAAATATCATGGATTTTCATCCGAAAAGTCGCCATTTTGAGATTTGAAAACATGCACTTTGTCGAACGGGTGTGTTATCGTAATGTGAACACATTGCACTCTGCTGTTACAGCGATAAAAATGTTTTCGCTGCCATTTTTGCCAGTTCGTTTCTTTTCGTCTTTCCAGAAGTAGTTTCCGGAAATTTGTCGAGAAAAAGATAATAAGTTGGTAGGACGGTAAACATCCCTGCTTTGTCGTTGTGGATACCTTCGCAGTACTGGCGCAGGTTGTCCTCCGTAACAGCGCTTCCCGCTTCGAGTTTTACGCATGCGCATATCACCTGATACATGACGTCATGCGCTACCGGTACACACACGACACTCTCTATTCCGGGACAATGGCGCATTGCAGTCTCCAAAATAGATGGGACAACATTCATACCACCAGAAATAATCATTTCCGATTTCCGTCCTTCACAAAAGAATAACCCTTCCTCTGTTACAAATCCTATGTCGTCCGTCTTAAACCATCCATCTTCTGTAAACACAGCTTTAGTTTTCTCCGGATCATTATAATAGCATTGAAACATACCCTCTGATTTCACGTAGATTTCACCTTGTTGTTTGGCAGATACAGGTTTCCCGTTATCATCACAGATTTTTATCTGAACACCTTTAGATGGATAGCCAATGCAATATTCCTTGAAATCCGCAGGGTTGTCCACAACGAGGCTACTTACGCATCCTAACTCGGTAATACCGTAGATACATGCAAATTTACGACAAAGCTTACCAATGCATGTGGCAAATCTTTCTGATATAGGCTGTCCTGCACAGCTCAATACATCTACAGGCCAGTTTGGGTCGAGCTCGTCCTGTAATAGAGATACCGCAAACAAGAGATGAACGTCATCACTAGCAACATAAATAAAAATAGAACTGAAGGCAATGATCAGGAATCGATATAATTTAAACCACACCTCCCATCAGAGACACAAAAGGGAAAGAAACACAAACATCAAATAACTAGACCCTAATGCAAACATCAATAGCGGAAAGCCAAAAGAACAGTTACTTACCCACATAATGGTCAAATGGCTATCCACAACAAAAAGGTATAAGCGATACACCCACTCAGAGACGAACTATTTCAAAAATTAACTGTGACAGAAGAACAGAAGAACCACCTTTGAAAGATCAGTGAAAAGTATTTCTCTGGGGGGGGGGGTCTTAAAATTGATTCTAAGAGGCTACAATCCTCGCTCTTACTTCCGTTGCGATTTAGACAAATAAATGAAGGCTTACTAACTCATCAGCGCAACATCCCATAGAACACAGAAATCAAACAACCACCGAGATGAAACAACAGTGAAAACTCGACAACAAGAAATAGCTGTAATGCCGGATCAATAGAAAACTAATCTAACCAGAGACAGAAAATCGACCAATTCAGAAAATCTGTCAATGATATATATATATAGATTATGCATTTGAGTTAATCATATCCCGGCCGGCCTCGGTAGCTCAGTCGGATGCGCGTCTGACCGGTGATCAGGAGGACGCGGGTTCGATACCTGCCGGAGTCGGCAACATTCTTTCTTGGAGATCGATCATGAAATCTTTTCTACGGTCATTCTCTCCCTTCCGCTGATTCATGAAGGGCAGTTGTTAGTTTCTGGCGAAAGAATGTGCACCGTACTGGTTAACCGCTTATGTAGAAGCCTGCCCAGGATAAGAGTGGATAGGTAAACTGACCGGCTCAAAAATAACCTAAAACAGTGTTGACTGGGCCGTTAAACTCCAATACAAACAAACAAACCCAAACTGAAATAAGGCTCGTGTAATATGAGCCTTCACCTCTATTTCTATATGTTTGTGGTGATGCATGCAGTCTTGGGGGTGACTTTAATCAACGCAATTGAGATTCTTTATCGATACCTTAAATTATTGAGATATTTGCTGAAGTTTCTCGTCACCAACTTGACTTAATTCCTTAATATAGATTTAAAACACTTCTGTAATAGGGAATGTCGGAATTTTAGTTTTTCGAAGATTCGATACATAAGATTTAACTAATAATGCGTAAATCTAATAATCAGTTACTTGTGCAGATCAGGAAAATTGTCATCTGTAAAAAAATTAAAAAGCAGCGATATTAGACAATTCTTATCATAATGTATTTTTACTTTCTTGTCCTTAGGGATCATGAATTAATTGTGAATTTTTGAAAAAAATTGAGGTTGCCCGATCGAAAGTAGCTAGTCCGGTCCAGAAAAACTTGTACACTCCATACCTTTCAGTTCTACGGTGTATTCATTACTGCCAAAGGATAAGCCTTTAATAGGACATATTGAATAGTGATCCTTTTACGACAGGAAGTTTTGTTTTGCTATTTCATTACGAAAACACGCCTATACAAAAACACTATAAATTTTTACCGCTGTAAAAATGAAAATCTTAAGATGAAAAATTGAGATTTTTTTCTGTTCAAAATATAGATTAATGGTATACGTTAGAGCCGCCTCATCGAGGTTACACAACATTTTATGGGTCAGTCTAGTATTCGTAGTACGTGCGAGGTAAAATAACATATCAGGGGTCAGGGTTGCTAAATTTCCTTCACACAGGAGTGAGAGCAGGGATTCTTGCACACCAGACAAGGAAATCCGTGACTTTACCCTCGGATAGAAATTTATGTTCTGACCCTGGTGTTCCGACCCAAAATCGAATATAATCGCTCATTTGATAAATGCAATGGTTGATTACGATCTCATATGCGCCCTCGTTAACGTTGGCGTCACAGTACGTTACTTGACGTCACTAAACATTCGTGTAGTGTCATCACAATATGGCGGACGTCGGTAACCGAAGTGACTGCAGCATTAAAAATCTGCGCTAAGAAATGGAAGGTGTGCAAGAAAAAGAATCCTTTAGGGGTGTGAGGGGTGGATAGAAAAATCCGTCCCTTGGGATCACTGTCCGGCATCACTCGGCAAGCCTCGTGATGCCGGGCCATGACCCTTGGGACGGATTTTTCCATACACCCCTCGGACACATATAAGATTCTTGTATTCTATACCTGCTTTTGACAAAAAACAACCATAATTTTTTGTTAGGAATTGTGTGAAGTTTACGGAAAGACTGGTCCTTCATATTCAGCTGTTAAAAATTTGGTAGCTGATTTTAAACCTGGTCGGGTAACATTGGAAGTCGAGCACCGTAGTGGAAGACCTATGAACGCTACTGATGACGAGTACCCATGTCTGAGTCACATTTGGAAAGATATGGTTATGATCCGGAAGGCTTTCTTGAAAGAATCGGAGACGAAACTTGCCTCCATCACTATGATCCTGAGACTAAACGGTTCACCGCATCCAAAAAAATTCGAGACTCAGCCTTCAGTGTGCAAGGTCATGGCAACTGTGTTTTTTTGGATAGCAAGGGAGTTCTGTTGGTGGACTATTTACCTCATGGTCAGACTATGTCTTAATATTTTGGACCACTTACTTGCAGCCATAGTACAGAAAAGGCCTAGAGAAATTACGATAGGTGCGCTGTTGCAACATGCCAGTGCTAGAATCCATACTTGCAAAGTTTCTGTGGACGCAATGAAGCAAGACTGTTTCAAAGCCTTACCCCATCCATCATATTCTCCTGGATTACGTTTTTGTTTCCGAACTCGATGAAAGAATTGCGTGAACGTCACTTTCGGCCGGATCAAGAGTTGGAGGGTGGGTTGACACTAAAGACCCTGAATTCAACACAAATGGACTTTCAACCTTGGAACATCGATCGAGGAAATGAAATGCTTATTGCTGCGGGTGTGAGTATGTGGAAAAAGAATAAGTCAAGCGTGACTCTAAGTAGGTAGGTAAGGTCAGATTATTATTGGACGACCCTCGTATTATTCCAGTTTGGAGACGTTGCTTCAAATGTGGCTTGTGTTTTACCAGATATTGAATTGAAATGACATCTCAAACCTTGCGCTCAAAGACACAACTACGGCCAAAGGGACGGTCCAATTCGCACCAATTTACCTGGGCGCACTTAGACTTTCTTCATGGTTTGCTAGTACTTAAATGGTTGGTCGGTTTCAGCTCTGTGTAAAAACACGATGTAGCCCAATCCATTTCTCTAAGCCCAGATGGGCGGCGTGCTCATGATTGTTTGTATTTATACATAATTGCTTCAGTGCGTATGTTGCTGACATGACTAACAGTTAATGTAGGATTTTTCAGTGGAAGGTGTCTTCAACAACGCGGCCGCCCACCGAGCTGTCATTTCGTTAACTACAGAACGAATGCAACAAAATGAGCTCTCAGCGCACGCCCGCTTTGTTAAACCCACCTCTGGTCAACATGTTGCAGGAATCCACATTAAAAATTGGGGAAAATGGGTTAATATTCTTAATCCCTAGTGATAAATCTCACTAGCACTTTGTTTTTCTTTCTCAAGGTGGTGGTTTATAGCAGTTTGGTGTTTGTTTATTGGATTTATCCATCGTTGCATGTCTAGCCTTATGACTTTGTGTGTTATTTATGTGTCACCCCCATACACACACATACCCCCCCCCCACACACACACACACATACACACGTTTAACGGGGAGGCATTGTTTTCTCCCCGGGCGTCTGTGTGTCTGTCTGTGACAAAATTATGTCCGCTCTATAACTTGAAAACCGTTCAAGCAATCTTCATGAAACTTCATATAATTATTTATCAACATAAGACGACAACGAGCTGAGCGCAAGAACTGTAACTCAGTTACACTAAGTCTTTTAAGTTATTGCCCTTGGCTGTTTGTCGGTCACAAAATGTCCACTCCATAAGTTGGAAACCTGTCAAGCCATCTTCACGAAACTTCACAAGAACTGCAACTGGTGCGGTTGTACTTTTTCGGTTATCTTCCTTGGAAACTTTTCCGTAACAAAATCGTGTCCGCTCTATAACTTGTTTTGATACGAGGTTTAACGGCCCCGTCAACACTGTAAAGGTCATTTTGAAGACGTTGCTTCCAATTTTGTGGGACTTTTACCCGATTTTGAGTTGAAACGACATCTCAAGCCCTGCCGCCCAATGAAACCAAATGCGTTTAAAAGCATGGACGGGCTGACTCGCACCGCTTTGCATGGGCAAGCTAAGATCCTCTAAGCGGTTTACCAGTAGCTCTATAACTTGAAAACCGTTCAGGTTATCTTCATGAAATTTTATATAAATATCAATCAAGATTATACGATGTACATAACGCAAGAACTATAACTCTTGCATTTATAATTTTGGAGTTATTTCCCATTGGAGGTTTTTCCGTCACAAAACGTGTCCGCTCTATTGCTTGAAAACCGTTCAAGCTAATACATAGAACTTCATATAACTATCAACCGACGATAAACGACGTGCAGAGTGCAAGAACCATAAATCTTGCTTTTGTTCATTTCATGTTTTCCAACCCCCCCCCCCCCCCCCCCACACACACACCCGGAAGTTTTTCCATAACATGAAATTTCAAATAAATATCAATCAACATTAGTCAACATGATGTGCGTGAGAATTATATCTCTTTCGAATCACGTGAACAGGTCCGTGAAATTAACACCCCCTGAACCCCACTTTATAAAGAGAAAACTGGGGTTTACGGGGTTATTCATTAATTTTCTTATTTCCGCTCCAAGACATAGGTTGTGTGTACTCGTTAGAACCGCCTCATTTAGAACCGCCTCAATGAGGTGGTTCTAACGAGCACCCACAACCTATTTTTGCGGTAGAAATAAGAAAAATGTCACGGATTTTTATCAGAAAAGTAGCCATTTTGGAGATGTGAAAAAATGAACTATGTCGCACGGGTGTGTTATCGTAATGGTTTATATTTTTGAGTTATTTCCCTAGAAGTTGTTACATTACAAAAGCGTGGCCGCTCTATAACTTAAAAACCGTTCAAGCTGTCTTCACGAAACTTTACATAAATATCAATCAATATTAGACGACGTGCGGAGAGCATGAACTGTAACTCTTGCATTTATACTTTCTGAGTTAATTTCCTTGAATTTGCCGTCACAAATACTTTAATGAAATTTGAATTCTAATTATATAAGTTATCATCAGTGGCATGTCTGATATATCGATGATAGCTACATGTACGATTTAACGGGTAAAGCCACAGGTTTAAAGCAAGGGTCCAAATCTTGTTGTTCAAGTTTCCATTGAGTCAAACATTTTGTGTCGCGAATTTATCAGTTTTTACTCATCATCTAACGTTGGGAATATTGTTTACAAAATGAACATTTTCAAAATTGTTGAAATGTTATCGACCGGAAGTGAGCGAAAAGTATAGCATATCTGATTGCGATTTTTGTTTTAATCAATATTTAAGACACAGCTGAAGATGCTAAACGGTTTGAAGGCTTTTTTGGGTCGACTTTTGACTTGAAACATTATTTTGAAAATTTCGCTGAAAAAAGCAGTTTTTGAGATTTCAATAAAATATTTGTTTCTCGATAATGTTTAGATGTTATGTTATTTTTTGTTCCTTGCTTTTAACATTTGTTTGTTTGTTTGATTTGAGGTTTAACGTCCCCGTCAACATTGTAAAGGTCATTTTGGAGACGTTGCTTCCAATTTTGTGGGACTTTTACCCGACATTGAGATGAAATGACATCTCAAGCCCTGTCGCCAAATGAAACCAATAGGGTTTATTAGCATGGACGGTCCGCCTCGCACCACGGTTCCTGGACAGGCTTAGAGTCTCTAAGCGGATTACCGGTACTAGTGTGTGGGCAGGATTCAGCTCTGCGTGGAAGCATCATGCAGCCCATATATTTCATCAAGCCCCTATGGGCGGGGGCCATGCTTTTAACATATTACCTATACGCAAAAATGTTGAAGTCAAAATTCGATTACAAACTTATTTTGTGAAAAATGAACCTGTTTTACATTTCTCCCAAAAACTTTTATTTGAACACCAGATTTTATTAAACTGTTACAGGATTCATGTCAGTAGTTAGTCAAATCCTTAATCTGTAATGTTTAACTGAATTATCCGCTTGTTTTGTCATGCGAGACAATTTAAAAGTATATAGTTTCTATTTCCGGTCAGTATATAAATGTTAGCTGAATGTACAGTAACAATACATCACGTGAACAGGTCCATGAAATGAACACACCTTAAAAACCACTCTATATGGAGAAAACTGGGGTTTACGAGTGTATACATTAACTGCCTTATTTTTGCTGAAAAACATGCATGTACATTGTTGGTACTCGTACGAATGGCCCCAATGAGGCCGTTCTAACGAGCACCCACAATCTTTTTTAAGCAGATTTCATTTATACCTAAAATGTGTCATTTCTGACACCATGCTAGACGGCATTATTTCACACGTACATGTTTTCTTAATGTGACACCATTTAGGGGGATACATCTGGGTTTTTGTAGAAAAACAAATTCTAGTTTTATGGCTTGAGATGTCTGGTTTACAAATTATTTTGCCTATAAGACCAGTAGCGGCTTCTGTCAGAATATTGAAATGGGAAACTGATACAATCAAGGATCAGACGTCGAAACAAGGTGTTACGACATGTAACAATATAGACGTTTTCCTGATCCCTAGGACAAGCATCTTTCAGATGAAAATGTTTGAGTTTTTTCATTACTAGCCCAAACAAAGACTGTGAGTGGCCGTTAGGACTGCTTATTGAGGAGCATAAGTGAGGGAAATAAAGTATTCGCCTGAAGAGATATATAGTTGCATTTAAAAGGGTATTAATTTTTCGGACTTTTTATCCGTAGGACACTAATAACAGGGGGAACAACCTACGTCAGAGCAGCGATGTCGTAGCCATTACATGTAGTATGTTTGCCCGCATTTACTAAACAGGAGTCATTTGTCACATTAAGTAGGCGCAGTCGTTGCATTAGGTCATAAAAGAATCAAACATACTGAAATCTGTCTCAGAAAGGTGGCTTTTTCTTTAAATAATTCGACACAAGTTGATTTTGCTATGATGTCGGAACAACCATTGTTTACAGCGCCGAATCAAATCTTGTGGCGAAACTATCGAAACCTTTTCAATGTTTCTAGGTAAAATTAGCTCACCGATGGGATGCAAATATTGTTCGTTACCAGCTGAAGTGTGTTTTCTGAAGACTCGTAATGTACAGATCTAGTTTGAAGCATTTTATCTACTCTATTTACACCAATATGGCCGCTACTGAAATGGGTATGCCATCTCTGCTATGACGTAGGCTGTCACCCTTGAATAATGTCCTATCGAAACTAACCTACCTTATTCTAACTTCCCCTTACCTGTTTATCCAAAAACATGTTAAGTAACAGAGGCAGCATGAAGACGAAACTGCATGTTTCTTTTTTAATTACATTTATTAGAAATTCAACTGTGTTTTCTGGTGACTCGCAATATCCATAGCGTGTTATTCTTGTGCCTCCTGTAATAACATCCCAAGGAAAACCTCCTCCCCAAGTAAAAGGCCTGTCATTGAGCATACGGCTCCACTCTGATTCAGAAAAATTGCTTCTAAGTGATAAACAGTAAGCAATAAGTGAAAGGTTGGTGTGTGCGCATGCCTTCGGAAAACCCGTGCTCCCTGATGTTTGGAAGATAGTAGCAAGATCGTCTGGTTTAATAGTCGGCAGTGTGACATCAGTTAGATTCCAGTTCATCAAATTTTCTACAGTAAGAACTGTATCGATGTCTGGCAGGTTTTGACGACAAACCATATACTTTAGATAAGGCATCAAATCACTTCTTATAAGCCCATTGATATCAAAATGTGCTATAAGTTTCTTAAATATATTCCAAGTATCAACATCTTCAACAGGATCCAAAACAATAACAGAACACGTTTCCAATTTATTCATCATAGCGACGACGTCACTTCCATCCGTATATGTAAACGATAAGCTGATTGGACAAGCACCTGCTAAAATGGCGCCAAATGTCGCATACAACCACTCCGGACAGCTTTTTAAGTTGATTGCAATAAAATCAGACTGTTTGACACCTAGAACCAGAAATGACCTTGCCATTATGCTTGCTTTCTCATAGAGTTGGCCGAAAGTGACAACTGTTCTCGATCCATCAGTGTGGGCAAAGACAACGGCCTCACGATCTGGGTGATTTCTATGGTGGAAATCTAAGAACTCCGGTACGGTCTTTAAATAACTTTCTTCCATTTGTATGATCAACTACGTATTTGAAAATAAAACCTCGATCAGTTATTAGCAGACGTACTTATTCAGACGCAAATGCAATAATTTAGGTTAAGTGTCCAGACTGCATCTAAGCACAAAAATAAAAAAATAAAACAGTTTGGCGTGTGTTTGAATACTTAATGAAACATTCACATGCTGCGTAGAATACAAATATGTGATACTACATTTCCAGTTGTCAATTAGAATTGTTACTGGTATAAAATAGACACAAAAAATATAATTATGCAGTGCTTTGTTTGTTTGTTTAAATTGGGGTTTAAAGTCCCATATCTGTTTATGTCATTTTGGAGACGTTGCTTCCTACATGTATTTTGTGGGACTTTCACTCGACATAGAGGTGAAATGAAATCTCAAGCCCTGACGCCCAATGAAACCAGAAGGCAGGCAATTCTTTGGAACATTTATTTATCCACTGGATTCTCAAACCAAAATTAATCGAACAAGGTAACAGTGCAATGAATTTATCTGAAACGTACGGGTGGTATATTACATGTCCTTCAGAAATTATTAAATTCAAAAGAACATACCTTTTTGCCAATAAGGACTTTTTAACAAAGATTGATATTTCAACATGGTGACACCAAGCTGAAATAGTTGACTGGGTGATCGCTCTGACATGAAGGTACCCGCCTTTTTCAGTACGATATTAGACACTTAACCATTCATTTAAGGTAGGCGCCCACAAGGGTAATTCCTTTTACACGATGGGCCATCTAAATAAACGGGTCCGATGGCTCCGCACATTTAATCTTATGTGCATTGCGATAACACACTTGTGCGACATAGTGCTTTTTTTCACATCACCAAAATGGCCATTTTTCTGATGAAAATCCTTGACATTTTTCTTATAAATACTTCTAACATAGGTTGTGGGTGCTCGTTAGAACCGCCTCAGTGAGCGGTTCTAACGTAGAACCGCCTCAGTGAGGCGGTTCTAACGAGTACTCACAACCTATATCTTTGAGCAAAAATAAAAAATAGTGTATACCCCCGTAAATCCCAGTTTTCACTAAATAAAGTGGGGTATAGGGGGGTCTTCATTTCACGGACTTGTTCACGTGATAGAACTTCCAGATCAGGTGCAGCTCCGAAGTTGTAGCTCGTAAACGAATTATCTGCCGAAACCATCACGTGAACAAGTCCGTGAGTTAAAGACCCTGTAAACCCCACTTTATATACAGAAAACTGGGGTTTACGGGGTAAACATTATTTTCCTTATTTCTGCTCCAAGACATAGGTTATGGGTACTGTTAGAACCGCCTAAATGAGGCGGTTCTAACGAGCACCCAAAACTAATGTTTGCAGTATAAATAAGAAAAATATCATTGATTTCCATCAGAAAAGTAGCCATTTTGGAGATGTGAAAAAAATGCACTATGCTGCACGGGTGTGTTATCGTAATGACAGCAATGTGCTTCGCATGTTCATTTCTTTCTCTTCCTTGATTAGCATTATCAAGAGAAATGGAATGCAATTCCTCCGCTTTAATATTTTACCGTTGAAATACGCAAAGGACATTGTCCAAAGTCCTAGAGAGTGTCTCCTAAACGATTTCTTCCATGCGACACACATTGTGTAACCTTGCGAAAGGCCAAAAAAGACGGTTGTTTGTCTCTTGAGGCGGTTCTAACGAGCACCCAAAACCTATGTTTGGCATATAAATAAGAAAATTATCACAAATTTTCATCATAAAATTACCTTTTTTTTTTTAGGAATGGAAAAATGTACTATATCACACGGATGTGTTATCGTAATGAAACCATTTATATTTTAATTGTTTCGGAAGAGATCTGACGATTTGATCTTCCCTGGCCCTGTCATGACTGAAATGGGATTTTGTTCCATTTGACAAAGTGGTAAAATAGAAGTAAAGGCAATGATCAGGGATCGATAAAATTCAACCACAACTCCCATCAGAGACACCAAACGGAAAGAAACACAAATATGAAATGACTGGACTCTGATGAAAACACCGACAGCGGAAAGCCAAACATACCGTTAGTTTCCCATAAAATGACCAATTGGCTATCCAAAAACAAAACGATATAAGCGATGCATACATCCATAAACGAACAATAACAAAAATAAGACAGCCAAGACAGAATGTATTGTACGCTTTTCCCAATCGAAATGTTCAAAATAACTGACACTCACCATTCTCAGTCTATAATAAATCACTAAAGAGGACAGTTATAGTTTTATCTTGGTAAAAATATTAAAAATTGATTCTTGAAAACACGAATGTAAGGAATTATTATGTATATAGGTAGACACAAGTGGAGCCTTATGTTGAAATTGATCGCCACAGCCATTATCAAATCTAGTCCAGGCTCGTGTAATGGGGCATTGACTTATAAATCGACCCAAAATCAATAACAACAGCAGCTTCCTTCCTGTTTTTGTCCGCTTTGTCATCGCTGGTCTTTTACAAAATCCATATACCGGTTATTTTTACCAGCGATAGCTCTCTCCCTGGGACGTCAGATAGTTGTATACAAAAGAAATCTGGACTGAGTTCGTGTACCCAGGCATTTGCAAACAGTGGAGTTCCAGACCCTGGTCAGACGCCGCATAAGTTGGCGTCTGTTTATGTATACACTGATTGTCTATACTACAAGAATCTAAGAGCTAAACGAAACAGGCTAACCCTTCTCTTGCTGAATATCCAGTCTAGTCACACCCATTTCTGACTTTGAAACAATCAGATTACTTGATGTAATTTATTCCTACAAATTCATAAATTGAATGTCAAACAGTGTAGATCCTGATCAGATGGCTTCTTCAGAAGCCATCTGATCTGGATCTACACTGTTTGCAAAGATAGGGGTTGTTGTGAACAGCAAGATAAGGGCTAAATCTCAGATCAGGACTATTTCTCAACCCTTCACTCAGAGAGAGTTGACCCATCAGTACTCTCAGTGCTTTGAGTAAGGAATGGTTTCTTTAGTCTCAATGGTAGGGTGACAATCTGGGCCAAAAAATGGGAACCCATACCCCCCCCCCCCAAGTATAACAAGACAAGTCATATACCACAATGTTCGTCAGGATCCCTAATATTTGAAACTGCCGGCATAAATTGGCATAAATGATGGCGAGCTGAGAAATCCAAGATGGCGTCCAAGATGGCCACCATAGCTGTAAATTCCAGTAAAGTGTCCATTTGAGAGAAAAGGCAAGCTGTGCAGTTCCTCATATTTGTTTATTCAGATATTTTGTCATCATACACATATACACAATACTTGACTACACATTCAAGTACATGTAGCAGTTATTATTATAAATGAGACAAGCATTGGACGTAGGCTAAGCATATTATTGCTCTCTTTTTACATTAACTGAAGATCTTTTTTCTATAGGTAATAGTGGAAGAAACGAAGGTGTAACACTGTCACAAACTTTTAGTTGAACTCATGTTGTGGTTTTGAACGAATTGTAATTATTGGCAAAATGGTAACGTACTTAGACAGACATACTTTGGCAAACAGTGGTGTTCGAGGCCCAGATAAGACGCCGCGTAAAATGGCGTTTGTAGTTAGATCTATTTCGATGGTTTGGTCAGTCATATTATGTCTATTCTCAAACTCTGTGAAATAAAATGCACGAAATCGACAGGTTACAATAGAATCATTTCAAAGCTTACCGCTAAACTGCGGTGTTGTTAAATGGCTGAAATAACTGGATAAAGTATGTCTACATCTCCATAGCCAAACTACATAAAATCAGCCGCACTACCACAGCCAGACTTATTTTGAGCAAACATTTTGTGATTTCATGCAGAGACAGCTTGGGGGAAATTGTAATTGTTCATTTACCAAACTAGCAATGCTCAGCGAAAATCGTTTCAATAAGAAACCTGTTTAAACGAAAAAAAATCACTTAACTTTTGTCACCTTTCGCAAGATTGCACAATGTGCGTTCTCTTGGAAGAAATCGTTTCAAAGACAACACCGAAGACTTTCGTCAATATCTTTTGCGTATTACAATATCATAGCGGTTGAACAGTATTTCGTTTTTCTTGATACTGCAATTTAAAGCAGAGAAAGTAATTAAAATACGAAGGATCTATCTGTCGCTGTTTTAAAGACCGGCTGTTAACGAGCTATACGAGTAACTTCGGAGCCGCACGTCATCGGGAAGATCCACATAAGAGAATGAAATAACGTGTAATAAATCCGATAATCCATTGGTGGATTAAATATGCAAGTTAGTTGGATACTCCACATAATGTTACATGTACGACGTCTTTAACTACATCGCGTTTACAAATGAATATTGATATTTTGGTAAAAGGATCATAAATAAAATTCGTTTTAAATTTCAAAGAACTACACCTTCCAACGACCCAAAGGTGCTAGTACCAATGAATTCACCTGTACTTGCTATTTTATTTAGCATGTTGACAATGACTCCATGTATGCATGCCAGGAGTCTTATAACCCTTTTATAGAACATATTTAACGTCACTACAGCTGGTGACTGGGAATGTGTGGCGGCCGTAAAAAGTCTACTTGCCCTACATCATAGTGCAGTTAATATTTTCTTGTCCTTTGGGATCATTGATTCCATTGTGGAATTTTGAAAATACTTTAGGGTCACTGATGAGACCTTATTGGCCAAAACTAGCTTGTCTGGACCAGAAAACATGTACACTTCATATGTTCCAGTTCTGTGGTGTATTCCTTGCTTCCAAAGGATAACCCTTTCATAAAACATATTGAACGTCACTACAGCTGGTGTCTGGGAATGTGTGGCGGCCGTAAGAAGTCTCCCTGCCCTACATCATAGTGAAGTTTATATTTTCTTACCCTTTGGGATCATTGATTCCATTGTGGAATTTTGAAAATAGTTTAGGGACACTGATGAGGCCTAATTGGCCGAAATCAGCTAGTCTGGCCCAGAGAACCTGTACACTTCATATTTTCAAGTTCTGTTGTGTATTCCTATCTTCCAATTAAGGCGTACCTATACCAAACTTGGTGACTCGGAGGCCTTTCTGATATTTAATCTTCATCAGTGTGTCTAAACCCCAAAGTTCTGAAACCTAAACGGATGATGGACAAGACCCGGCAAACACAGCACCCCCCCACCTCCAAGCCCACATCGACCGACGTAACTCATAAGACAGGTCAACTGGAGGCATCAGGCAAGAGACGGATACCCTAGGACTTATAGGCGTCCCCCACCGAGCCAATACCAGAAAAAATTGCCCACACTGCACGGAAGCCGCGGGCATCAGGAAGGAGATGTCCAAAGTAGCGAGACTTGCAAAATTTAAAACATAACAAAACGTGGCAACCAATCCGCTAAGATACATGTCTCACCCGACAAATCAGTCTTAGTTTAAGAAAAATTAGAATTTAATACTGCAAAATTTAAAGATATAATATAGTTATTTAAATCAGTACTTGAGTACTGACGTCAACACAGCGATATCAACATTAACACTAAGGAACTGATACTGAGCTGATGATACCCTCAGGGACGAACGAATCATCCTCCAGCCAGCAGAGATACCGACCCAGTGGTTGCAGTTAAGGCGTAACTATACCAAGTGTAGCGACACAGAGGCCTTCATGATACTTAATCTTCATCAGTGTGTCTAAACCCCAAAGTTCTGAAACCGAATCAGATGTTGCACAAGACCCGGCAAATACAGCACATCCCCCTCCGAGCACACATCGACCGACGAAGCTCATGAGACAGGTCAACTGGAGGCATCAGGCAAGAGACGCCTACCCTAGGACTTATAGGCGTCCCCCGCCGAGCCAACATCAGCAAACATGGCCCACACTCCATGGATGACCCGGGCATCTGGAAGGAGATGTCCAAAGTAGCGAGACTTGCAAAATTTAAAACATACGTAACAAAAAGTGGCAACCAAATCCGCTAAGTTGCATGTCTCAGCTGACAAGTCAGTCTTAGTTTAAGAAAAAATAGAATTTAATACTGCAAAAGTTAAATGTATAATATAGTTATTTAAACCAGTACTTGAGTACTGACGTCAACACCGCAGTAGCAACAAGTCAAAAAGTAGGTCAGTAGGTCAAATCATAGAAAACATTGTATACACTCTAGAGACCGCAATTTTTGTCTACTTATCATCAATCTTGCTAAGATTGGTCATCTTGATGATATCTTGGTCACGTTTGAATATTGGTCATGTGGGGTCAAAAAGTAGGTCAGTAGTTTAAATCATAGAAAAACCTTGTTAACACTCTAGAGGCCACTGTTTCAGTCCAATCATCATACACCTGCTCAGGAATGTCTTCTTTTGGTAATACCTGGGTGAGGAGGGGTATTTTATGAATATAGTGGTACCTTTTACAAAAGGCCACCCCCTTCCCCCGTTCCCGCCCCCACCCCTTTGTCACCATTATTAGTTAGACTGAGCGTGTTCATCTCCGTCTGGTGCACTAGGACCTGACCCTCAATGTCCACAAGGTTCCCAGATAGTGACATACAAGTCAGCTCTGTATTGTCAAAGGGATGTATACCACCCTTACCCTCTCCTCTCGTCATCATGAGTCATAGTTAGTTAGACGTAGCCCATTCATCTTCGTCTGGCGCACTAGGACCCACAAGGTGCCCAGATAGTGACATACAGGTCAGCTCTGTGTTGACAAAGGGATGGATACCACCCACTCCCACCCCTTGTCACCGTGAGTCATTGTTAATTAGTTACACTAAGCCCATTCATCTCCGTCTGGTGCACTAGGACCTGACCCTCAATGTCCACAAGGCGCCCAGATAGTGACATACAAGTCAGCTCTGTGTTGTCCAAGGGATGGATACCACCCCACTCCCACCCCTTGTCACCGTGAGTCATTGTTAGTTAGTTAGACTAAGCCCATATATCTCCGTCTGGTGCACTAGGACCTGACCCTCAATGTCCACAAGGTGCCCAGACAGTGACATGCAAGTCAGCTCTGTTTTGTCAAAGGGATGGATACCCCCTCCTTTGTCATCATGAGTCATTGTTAGTTAGATAGACTGAGCCCATTCACCTCTGTCTGGTGTACTAAGACCTGACTCTCAATGTCCACAAGGTGCCCAGATAGTGACATACAAGTTAGCTTGTATTGTCAAAAGGATGGAAACACCCTCCCCCTTGTCACCATGAGTCATTGTTAGTTAGTTAGCTAGTTAGTTAGTTAGACTGAGCCCATTCATCTGTCTGGTGCACTAGGACCTGACTCTAAATGTCCACAAGGTGCCCCGATAGTGACATACAAGTCGGCGTTGTATTGTCAAAGGGAACTACTTTTGAATTACTTCTTCCTCAAAACAGAAAACAATTTTGAAGGAATTTTCCATAAGTGACATTCTGATAATTTTCTACTGAACATGACAGCCACCAGAAAAAAGTAAAACACTTAAAATGACTTAAGTTCCTAAATAGCTAGATTTTGAAATGTTCCTTGAGCCATTGTCAGCCATAATTGCTCTTATCCTCCACTCCACCTTATATTACCTACCATAAGGATCAGGTGAGCGATCCAGGGCCATCATGGCCCTCTTGGTTTTTTTCCTTTACTTGAGTGTCCTGGGTTGGAGGTGTGGTGTAATTGTATCGACAACTGATCAATCCCTTCACTTCTATTTTCTATATATAAGACTTAGGCCCATATCCCTTCAAATTCACAACTTGTGCAAGACCCTCCTGTCCCTATCACCAATCAGTCTCGCGCTTTTTTCATTCCCAAACACGGCTATACAAATACATTGCCACCTTTATCGCCGAAAAAGCGAAAATTCTTAGTGGACAAATTGTGATATTTTTCTTATTTCTGTTCAAACTATAGACTTTGGGTACTCGTTAGAACCGCCTCATCGAGGCGGTTCTAACGAATACCCACAATCTATATTTTAGAGCAGAAATACGAAAAATAAGGTTTACCCCTGTAAACCCCCAGTTTTACTATATAAAAGTGGGGTTCAAGTGGGTCAGAATTATATAGGCGTGTTTTCGCGATGGTTTGTTTGATTTGAGGTTTTACGTCCACATCAAAATTGTATAGGTCATTTTGGAGACGTTGCTTCCAATTTTGTGGGACTTTTACCTGACATTGAGATGAAATGACATCTCAAGCCCTGACGCCCAATGGAACCAATAGGGTTTATAAACATGGACGGTCCGAATCGCACCGCTTTGCCTGGACGGTCTTAGATTTTCCAAGCGGTTTACCAGTACTCGTGAGCGGTCGGATTTCAGCCATGCGTGGTTATATTATGCCGCCCATATATGTCTTCAAGCCCCGATGGGCGGGGCCGCATATAGGACTTTGGTAGCCTTTCAAAAATGGGTTCATCGTCAGAATAAGCACTATATACGTATTTATTGTCAAAGATCACTACATTTGTTGAACACACACACTCACACACACAGACACACACACCACTTTATATAGTAACACTGGGGTTTACAGGGGTAAACCTTATTTTTTCATATATCTTCTCTAAATTATAGATAGTGAGTACTAGTTAGAACGGTTCTAACGAGTACACACAATCTATGTTTTGAACAGAAATAAGAAAAGCATATAAAAATTCTGTTCTTTTCTTTCGGCTGTAACATTTTTCAAAGTATTTGAATAGGCGTGTTTTTGCAATGTTGCATATACACTATTTAAACGAGAGACACATCTGGCTAGCATGCCAGAGTCCAACTGTTGGTTTTCCTTTGCTCTAGTATTCCAATTACGATAACTCACCCGTGTGATATTGTGCATTTTTCACATCTCCAAAATGGCCACTTTTCTGATGAAAATCCGTGATAGTTTTCTTATTTATACAGCAGACATAGGTTGTGGGTGCTCGTTAGAGCCGCCTCATTGAGGCGGTTCTAACGAGTATCCAAATCCTATGTCTTGGAGAATATATAAGAACAAGAGGTCCATGATGGACCTAATTCGCTCACCTGAGTCAAGTTGTATTATCTTTTGATGATGTTTTTATTTTTGTCTATGTGCTATTTGTTCAATGTAGCAGAACCATTTAAGAACTTAGGTGGAGATTGTGTGATTTTTTTCTTAAATTCAGTCACTGTGTTCAAAGGATGTGGATTCTCGGTATCAAAAACGCCTCAAGTTTGGAGAAGCATGGGACTGAACCCATGAAACTTGGTTTATTAGGCAAGTAGTTTAACCATTTCACCATAGAAGCTTCTAACACTAAGCACTTTGTTTTTGGAAATAATGACATTAGATTTTCGAGCAAAAACACTTAAGTTCGTTATGAAGTTAGTTTTATTTTGGGAAACAATAGCATATTTCAAAGCACTGACAGCACTGGTGGGCCAATTGTGTCGGAGTGTAGGCTAGAAAAATGATCCTGAATTGCGGTATAGACTGTTTACATTTCGTTTATTACTTGTACATTTCTGTACTGTAAGCAAAATGTGTAAATTCCGATTGTACGCCACATTCTGCAGCATCTGACTCAAAATTTCCTGTACTGTAAGTAACAAAGTAGACTTTGATCAGACAGAGGCCATATTCTGTGGCATTTGTTCTAGGTCTACACTGTTTTGTCAACCTCAACCCCTAATATGGAAAATGGCAGAACCTTTTACAAACAATGTAGGCCCAGCTCAGACGTCAAGTTCTGCAGCATCTGATCTGGGCCTTCACTGTTTGCCAATCCCGGGTTGCCAGTATCCCATTCTAAGTTTTCGGCACAAACTGGGTTAAAATGATGTAATTTATTCCTATAAATTCACAAACTGAATGTAAGTGTAAATCGTGATCAGATGGCTTCTGTAGAAGCCAAGAAGCCATCTGATCAGAATCTACATTGTTTGAAAGATAAGGCATATCCAGGCTCAGCAGGGCACGGGTTAATTTGTTTGTTTGTGTTCAGCTTTACATCCATGTCAACACTATTTAGGCATGCCAATACTATATGCCAGCTTGATTCTTTTCTGTGCCTTGGCTCAGAATTCATTTATTAATACTGTAAAGTGTATCTTGCATCACTGTTGTGTCCAACTGATGTTGGCTCACAGTTGGACAAGGCCTACTGTCCTTGCTGCAAGTAAGGGTAGAGGGGGGAATGTTATTTCTTCTGTTTCTATATACAATTCCTTCCATTCATTTGCCTCTTCTCCTCTGTCCCTCACTTCCATATCCTCTACTTTTTCTCCTACCTCTTTTCTCCGTTTCTCTGAGAGGACACAAAATGACCCACAAGGGTTGACGAGTCATTGAACCCAAAACAATCAATAAGTCAAATATTTAGTTCATAGAGCTGTAGATATGGTGGGTATTTAGTGGTACATTAGCTAAAGTCTCCCTTATTTTTCGATAAAAATGTATGGTGTGTATATATTCATTAAGAGCAAGGTGGTTCTAATAATTACCCACAACATATGTTTTATTGATAAGGAAAATTATCCTTTAACTATCAACATATACCCACCTTATCTACACCACTCCATCCAAAATAAACAGTGTTTTGTGTTGATTCTGTATACTGCAGCGCAGATCCTTAAGCCACCTATATTATATTCAAGAGCCTAGTAGTTATCTAGCCCATGTTAACAGCTCTGTTTATAACTAGGTCAAACACCTGGGTCCTAACCTCTAAGTGACTTCTATTATACAATGAGAGCCAGAGCCACTGCACAATTTAATATGTATACCGGCATAACAATATTAGTCACTTCACAGTTTGTCTTGAGTCCTACTGATTCATACCATATAATGCAAGCAGTGACAGAGCTATGTATAATAGTCTATGTTCAACTGCCTGTTGATATTTTGACAGGTCTAAAACCTTGTTGTTTTTATATAGATGTACAATTTCTAAGAGTGATTAAGATGTTTCTGTTTAACCCTTCAGGATTATCTTCTGCTTTGTGTTGGCTGGTTACTTTAAAGTCATTATTGCAAACAGTGTGGATCCAGATCAGACTGGTCCTCTTATGCCCTTTTTGTTTAAATTGAGATTTAACGTCCCAGTCAACACTATTTAGGTCATTTTGAAGATGTTGTATCCAATTTTGTTGGAATTTTACCCAACACTGAGAAGACATCTCAAGCCCTGCCACCCAATGAAACGCATATAGTTCGTGTGCATAGATGGTCCAATTTGCGCCACCTTGCCTGGGCAGGCTAGACCTAAAATAATAGTATCCATCAGCCATTGTATTCAGCAAGGGAAACCATTTTAGCAGCTTTGGTAAAAGGTCACCCAAGGAACATTTCAGTAAAATTATTTCGAAATCTAGCCACTGGCCTAGGAGAAGCTGTCATCTAAAGGTTTTTTTTTCTATTTTTAGCTCACCTGTCACGTAGTGACAAGGTGAGCTTTTGGGATCACTTTTTGTCCGTCGTCCGTCGTGCGTGTGTGCGTGTGTGCGTGTGTGCGTGCGTGTGTGCGTAAACTTTTTCTTCAAATGACATCTCCTCCTAAACCACTGATTGGATTTTAACCAAACTTCACAGGAATGATCCTTAGATGGTCCCGTTTCAAAGTTGTTCAAATGGTTCCGGTCCATTGCACATCTAGGTCACAGGAGCTAAAAATAGATTTTTAAAATGAAAACTTTAAAAATCTTCTTCTCTGAAACCGCAAGGCCCAGGTCTTTGATATTTGGTACGAAGCTTCATCTAGTGGACCTCTACCAAGATTGTTCAAATTATGGCCCTTGGGCCAGAAATGCCCCCGCCCCGGGGGCCTTTGGGTTTACATAGGCTTATATAGGGAAAATCTTTAAAAATCTTCTTCTCTGAAACCACATGGCCCAGGTCTTTGATATTTGGTGTGAAGCTTAACCTAGTGGACCTCTACTAAGATTGTTAAAATTATAGCCCTAGGGCCAAAAATACCCCCGCCCCGGGGGCCTTTGGTTTTACATAGGCTTATACAGGGAAAATCTTTAAAAATCTTCTTCTCTGAAACCGCAAGGCCCAGGTCTTCTATATTTGGTGTGAAGCTTCATCTAGTGGACCTCTACCAAGATTGTTCAAATTTTTGCCCTTGGGCCAGAAATGCCCCTGCCCCGGGGGCCTTTGGATTTACATAGGCTTATATGGGGAAAATCTTTAAAAATCTTCTTCTCTGAAACCACAAGGCCCAGGTCTTTGATATTTGGTGTGTAGCTTCACCTAGTGGACCTCTACCAAGATTGTTAAAATTATAGCCCTAGGGCCAAAAATCCCCCCGCCCATTGTGCCTTTGGTTTTACATAGGTTTATACAGGGAAAATCTTTAAAAATCTTCTTCTCTGAAAGCGAAAGGCCCAGGTCTTCTATATTTGGTGTGAAGCTTCATCTAGTGGACCTCTACCAAGATTGTTCAAATTATGGTCTGTGGGCCAGAAATGCCCCCGCCCCGGGGGCCTATGGTTTTACATAGGCTTATACAGGGAAAATCTTTAAAAATCTTCTTCTCTGAAACCGCAAGGCCCAGGTCTTCTATATTTGGTGTGAAGCTTCATCTAGTGGACCTCTACCAAGATTATTCAAATTTTTGCCCTTGGGCCAGAAATGCCCCTGCCCCGGGGGCCTTTGGATTTACATAGGCTTATATAGGGAAAAACTTTAAAAATCTTCTTCTCTGAAACCACAAGGCCCAGGTCTTTGATATTTGGTGTGAAGCTTCACCTAGTGGACCTCTACCAAGATTGTTCAAATTATAGCCCTAGGGGGCAAAAATGGGCCAGAAATGCCCCTGCCCCGGGGGCCTTTGGATTTACATAGGCTTATATAGGGAAAATCTTTAAAAATCTTCTTCTCTGAAACCACAAGGCCCAGGTCTTTGATATTTGGTGTGAAGCTTCACCTATTGGACCTCTACCAAGATTGTTCAAATTATAGCCCTAGGGGGCAAAAATGCCCCCTCCCGTTGATTCTTTGGTTTTACATAGGCTTATACAGGGAAAATCTTTAAAAATCTTCTTCTCTGAAACCGAAAGGCCCAGGTCTTCGATATTTGGTATGAAGCTTCATCTAGTGGACCTCTACCAAGATTGTTCAAATTATGGCCCTTGGGCCAGAAATGCCCCTGCCCCGGGGGCCTTTCGGTTTACATAGGCTTATATAGGGAAAATCTTTAAAAATCTTCTCCTCTAAAACCACAAGGCCCAGGTCTTTGATATTTGGTGTGAAGCTTCACCAAGTGGACCTCTACCAAGATTGTTCAAATTATAGCCCTAGGGCCAAAAATGCCCCGCCCTGGGGGCCTTTGGTTTTACATAGGCTTATACAGGGAAAATCTTTAAAAATCTTTTTCTCTGAAACCACAAGGCTCAGATCTTTGATATTTGGTGTGAAGGTTCATCTAGTGGATGTCTACCAAGATTGTTCAAATTATAGCCCTGAGGCCAAAAATGCCCCCGCCTCGGCTTACGTAGGCTTATGTAGGGAATATCTTTAAAAAAATCTTCTCCTCTGAAACCGCAAGGCCCAGGTCTTTGATATTTGGTGTGTTGCTTCATCTAGTGGACCTTTGCCAAGATTGTTCAAATTATAGCCTTTGTTGATATTTGGTATGAAGCTTCACCTTTTTAGACCTCCCTCAACATTATGCACATTATAACACTGGAGTCAATAATGACCCTCTCCAGGGCCCACTTGTTACTCTATGGATCAGGTGAGCGATCCAGGGCCATCATGGCCCTCTTGTTAACTCTGGTGGCCATTTTGTTCATTGGAATAAAACCATTTTCGCAAGTTTGGATGAGGGTCACCCTAGGAACATTTCTTCAAAAGTATGGCAGCCATTTTGTTCAGCAAAGCAGAACCGTTTTAGCAATTTTGGTAGAGGGTCAGCCAAGGACTGTCTCTGTGAAATTATTTCAAAATCAGGTCATTGGCCTAGGAGGAGATGTCGTTTAAAGGTTTTTCTATTTTTAGCTCTGGTGGCCATTTTGTTCAGCGGAGTAGAACCATTTTAGCAATTTTGCTAGAGGGTCATCCGAGGAACATTTCTGTAAAATGATTTTGAAATCGGGCCATTGGCTTAGGAGCAGATATCGTTTAAAGGTTCTGCTATTTTTATATCTGGTGGCCATTTTGTTCAGCACAGCAAAAACATTTTAGCAATTTTGGTAGAGGGTCACCCAAAGAACATTTCTGTGAAATTATTTTGAAATCGGGACATTGGCCTAGGAGATGATGTCGTTTAAAAGTTTTTTATTTATTTTAGCCCTGGTTGCCAGTTTGTTCAGCAAAACGAAACTGTTTAGCAATTTTGGTAGAGGGTCAGACAAGGACCCTCTCTTTGAAATTATTTTGAAATCGGGCCATTGGCCTAGGAGGATATGTGATTTAAAGGTTTTTTTTTCTATTTTTAGCTCTGGTGGCCATTTTGTTCAGCCATGCAGAACCATTTTAGCAATTTTGGTAGAGGTCACCCGAGGAACATTTCTGTGAAATGATTTTGAAATCCGGCCATTGGCTTAAGAGGAGATATCGTTTGAAGGTTTTCTATTTTTAGATGTGGCGGCCATTTTGTTCAGCAGAGCGGAACCAGTTTAGCAATTTTGGTAGAGGGTCACCCAAGGAACATTTCTGTGAAATTATTTTGAAATCGGGATATTGGCCTAGGAGGAGATGTCGTTTAAAGGTTTTTCTATTTTTAGCTCTGGCAGCCATTTTGTTCAGCGGAGCAGAACCATTTTAGCAATTTTGGAAGAGGGTCACCAGAGGAATATTTCTGTGAAACGATTTTGAAATCCGGCCATTTGCCTAGGAGGAGATGTCATTTAAAGAAATTGTTGACGGACAGACGGACGGACGGACGACGGACACAAACCGATCACAATAGCTCACCTTGAGCACTTCGTGCTCAGGTGAGCTAACAAACAAATAAAGAATCAAAAGGGTCCCTAACTGCCATTGGCTTAGGAGCAGATATCGTTAAAAGGTTCTTCTATTTTTATATCTGGTGGCCATTTTGTTCAGCAGAGCAAAAACATTTTAGCAATTTCGGTAGAGGGTCACCAAAGGACTATTGCTGTGAAGATTTTGAAATCGGGACATTGGCCTAGGAGCAGATGTCGTTTAAAAGTTTTTCTATTTTTAGCTCTGGCGGCCATTTTGTTCAGCAAAACGAAACCGTTTTAGCGATTGTGGTAGAGGGTCAGACAAGGACCCTCTCTTTGAAATTATTTTGAAATCGGGACATTGGCTTAGGAGGAGATGTGAGTCAAAGGTTTTTCTATTTTGAGCTCTGGCGGTCATTTTGTTCAGCCATGCAGAACCAATTTAGCAATTTGGTAGAGGGTCACCCGAGGAACATTTCTGTGAAATGATTTTGAAATCCGGCCATTGGCTTAAGAGGAGATATAGTTTTAAGGTTTTTCTATTTTTAGATGTGGCGGCCATTTTGTTCAGCAGAGCGGAACCATTTTAGCAATTTTGGTAGAGGGTCACCCAAGGAACATTTCTGTGAAATTATTTTGAAATCGGGACATTGGCCTAGGAGGATATGTCGTTTAAAGGTTTTTCTATTTTTAGCTCTGGTGGCCATTTTGTTCAGCCATGCAGAACCATTTTAGCAATTTTGGTAGAGGGTCACCGGAGGAACATTTCTGTGAAATGATTTTGAAATCCGGCCATTTGCCTAGGAGGAGATGTCATTTAAAGAAATTGTTGACGGACAGACGAACGGACGGACGACGGACACAAAGCGATCACAAAAGCTCACCTTGAGCACTTCGTGCTCAGGTGAGCTAAAAATAATGTTCACCCCCGTAAACCCCAGTTTTCTCTATATAAAGTGGGGTTTAGAGGGGCGATTATCTCATGGACTTGTTCACGTGATGAGTTGTTCCATGCTGTCGCGTCCTCTTCGTTGTTTCATCTCTAAGTTCGTTTCATTTTTATGTCCCTGGAGATGTTACAGTGATGAGTTATAGACCCTTTACGTTGACTGACTGAATAAGTTGTTTGTCTGTATCAAGACGGAACCAAGGGCGCGCATTCTGGCCACGTAAAATCAGTCTTAGTCCTCAAAAAATACTGACCGTTCCAACTCAGACGCTTCAGTTGTTGTTAACTGTTTTTGTCTTTACACGAATGGACTGCTTATGCCTTTTTACTTTGGAAAATAGAAGTAAAGGCAATGATCAGGAAACCCATTTGGCCACTTGGTGGAAAAGAAACCGTCATTTCGGCTCTCCACGTGTAATGTTTTAAGGGGAATGGGAACACCTTCAGGGGAGGCAACTCCTGCAAAAGTATTTTTGTCTCCCATATCAATAGGGAACAACTCTTAAAGGAAAGAATTTGCTCCTGAGGAGCAAATTCTTTCCTTTAAGAATAGACCCTTTTTTCAGTGCGACAGGTTTCTTTGATAACGTCCACGTCAACACTGTAAAGGTCATTTTGGAGACGTTGCTTCCAATTTTGTGGGACTTTTACCCGACATTGAGATGAAATGACATCTCAAGCCCTGCCGCCCAATGGAACCAATAGGGTTTATAAGTATGGACGGGCCGACTCGCACTGCTTTGCCTGGGCAGGCTTAGGTCCTCTAAGCGGTTTACCAGTACCCGTGTGCGGGTCGGTTTCAGCTCTGCGTGGATGCATCATGCAGCCCATATATTCGACTAGCTTACAGAAAAGCGAACAGGAAGTCCCGAAAGTTGTCTCCCTTTGAAAAATGGCGGAAAAATCAGCAAAGCGTTCCCATTCCCCTAAATTACGGCGGAGTTGTTTTATGTTTATGTTTTTTTCTGTCTGGTGTCTGGATGGGAGGCGTGGGGTAATTTATCGATTCCTGATTATTGACTTCACTCCTATTACACTCGCACAACGAAGACTCAGCTCATCCGATCTGAGTCTTCACCGAGCGCCTTCATTGGGATAATATATCCATCGAGAAATCACGCCTCTATAATTTTGTCCCCTTTGAACCCCACTTTTATATAATAAAACTGGGGTTTACAGGGGTAAACCATTTTATTCTTATTTCTGTCCAAAGATAGGTTGTGGCTACTCGTTAGAACCGCCTCGATGAGGCGGTTCTAACGGGTACCCACAATCTATATTTGAGCAGAAATAAGAAAAATACCACAATTTTTCATCTGAAAATTGTCGATTTTCGGCGGTAAAGTTTACAATGTATTTGTATAAGCGTGTTTTCGTAATGCATGCGACACAGTGTATTTTTCACATCTGCAAAATGGCTTGTCTGATGAAAATCCGTGTTCTTTTTCCTATTTATATTGCAAGCATAGGTTGCGGTTGTCCGTGTGAACCGTCTCATCGTGGCGGTCCTAATGAGTATCCATAACCTATGTCTTGGGGCAAAAATAAGAAAAATAATGTATACCCTCGAAAACCCCAGTGTTCTCTATACCGAGTGGGGTACAGGGGGTGTTCATTTCACGGACTTGTTCACGTAAAGAATGATTCCAGTAACCCCAAAACTTCTTCAAGTAAATTGCATATTGAACGCCAAACGTTGAGTGGGTGGACTTGCTGGCTGATATAAGTAGTAAAGACATATTTAAACATAGCGCGGCGTTTGTTGAGGTTATGCCTAAAAATAGCTGTGTTTCCGCTAACTCGACCGACCTTGAATTTTCTGCCGAACTTTATATTTTTATTGCCAGTCAGAAAAAAAAGAGATTTTCTTGCCTACCGACCTTAACCCTTTTTGGACCAAATGGAATCTTCCTCCTTATATATAGCAGGAGTCCATTTCAAAATTAAGGGTTGTCAGGCTGTGCTTTCTTCAAAATTTATTTGGAAAATGGCTTAACATTTTGCAAACGGTGTAGGCCCTGATCAGATGCCGCGTTCTGCGGCATCTAATCTGGGCCTGCACTGTTTGCCAATTACCCGTTTGTGGGTTTCTGGTATAAAATGGGTTAATTGTTTTCTAGCACTTTTGATGAAATTCATATAACTGTCAAACTAGCATAATTATTAATTGAAACCCTGTCCGTGTGTCCTTGATGTTTTATCCTCATTATGTGAATGTTTTAATGTAATATAGTTAGAATATAAAATAAACATTTGAAAAAAAAAAAAACGTTTGAGCGTCCTACCGAGCCATACCTTTATGGGCATGTCAGCGGAAACAGCTATTTTTAGGTCTTACATTAAAAGAGGCGTTAAAGGATATTACTGACTTCGCAGATACATGTATACAGATTGTAGGTTACACTTTTCTGTAAATATTAATTGTTTGTTGTTTTGTTCTGTCTGGTTTGTTTGATTAATATGTTTCGTTGCACTAAGCTATTTTAAGAAACATTCATGGATGCAACAGTGAATTAAATATTAATAAGTCACCAATGCCAATTATAGCTTATTTAAATTTGACATTTGTTGTGAAAAGTATATTACAATCCTAAGCGGATCTATGTCATATACGATGCTAAAATTTAGAACATCCAATCATAAACTACCTGTTGAAACCGGACGATGGAATAATACCGAACTGACAGACAGAAAATGTAATCTTTGTCAACTAAACGACATAGGGGATGAATTTCACTATTTACTTGTCTGCCCTTTTTTCGATAATGAACGGAAGCTGTATGTCAGTCGGTATTACTATCGATCACCTAATATAATGAAATTTAAAGAACTCCTACAAATACAGTCCGAGATTAAACTGAAACGACTAAGTAAATTTATGAGGGTAATAATGAATCTCTTTCCATAGGTGGTTGCGTCTAAAAGTACATACCCTTATTATTTTATTATTATTATTATTATCATTATTATTATTATTATTATTATTTTGAAAACTATACTGAAAACTTAACCAGGAAAATATCCTAGGGTGTCACTGATTGCACATGCCTGCGCTAGACAACGTAGCCTATGTTCGTTTGATTTGAGGTTTAACGTCCCCGTCAACACTATACATGTCAGTTTGGAGACGTCGCTTCCGGTCTTGTAGGGATTTTGCCCGGCTTTAGGATAGGGCATCTCGGGCCGATTCGCACAGTGGGGACGATGGTGTATGTAGGCGTGGACGTTCCGACACGTGCCGCTTTGCCTGAGTGGGTTTGGATCCTCTAAGCAGTTTACCAGTACTTGTGTGCGGTCGGGTTCGGCTCTGCGTGGGGGGCATAGTGCAGTCCGTCTGTTTTTTGGGCCCCGACGGGCGGGGGCCATAGACAACGTAGTCATGTGAACTAGTGACACGGTAATGAAGGTCCTTTATTTGTGACGTTCTTAAGGTCATATTGTGAAGTAACTAAAATAACCCACACACAAATATGTATTTGATTAAGCGTCCATAACTATATTGTACCCCTACAACATGACCCGCATCTGATTGTTTATTTTTTATTTTCAACACACATTAAAAAAATCCCTAAGAGTAGTGTTCCTACGGAATAGTTAATGTCACGATAACTAAAATCCCAGCATGTAGTTGACAACATCAATCCTATTGGGTAGTGCGATGAATTGACGTCGAGCTAGCGTTGAGATAACGTTGGATCGACGTTGATTCAGCGCCGGCCGTAATTAACTTTATTATTAATATTAGTGCAGTTACTTTATACCAATGCTTGTAAATATGTTTTGTGGGGACAAGGTTATGCACTCTAGCGTCTTACTCTTACAAAGTTTTACTTTTACTACCACTCAAGTGTGTAGGTCTGTCCGGACCTCTGGATCCCCGAGAAAACCATTAAAATTTTGTGGATGACAATGAAGCTAATCAACACCAGACGGTCGCACGGCGTGTCAGTGACGGTGTAATCTTACAGATACACTGACGCTGACACGACGTTATTTAGACGTCAGGTACTAGAAGTTATTTTTAATGTAAACTGATGTCTTTCTGAAATTTTGATTGCTGTATTCATATTTTATCCATGTTGCTATGTTTTCCTCCTCTAACACGTCGCTCTTGCATTTCGTTTCGGCAAGAGCGACACATGAATTCAAAAAATAGTGCAGCCCATAATAACCTGACAGCCGCACGGCGAAGGTGCAGCGTCGTGCCAGTGTGCAGTGTAATTTTAAACTGACGCTGACACGACGTTGTTTGGACGCCAGGTGCCCAAGGTTATTTTTTACTTCCTGAAATGTGGATTGCTGAACTTATATTTTACTCATGTAGTCATCCTTTCCCTCTTCTTACTTGTCGCTCTTGCATTTCGTTTCGGTAAGAGCGGCGAAAGAGCTGAGGTAATGAGGGAATGGCCTTTGCAGAGAACCCTGTTTCCTCGTTTATAGCTACTGTAGCGAATTTGTCGCTGGAATCAAATGAAAGAGTCGTAAAATAGGTATTAAAGAACTGTTTCTCTTAATTGCTCCAAGAAACAAATGTTGTGGACATTTGATAGAGTCGCCTCGCTGAGGCGATTCTAACGGGTGTCCGCAGCATTTGCTCTTGGAGGATATAGGATAAACTAACTGCAATATTCTTGAAAATCTCTATAATCATCTTATTTTGAGCAAACGACTCGTTGCAGTGAAATGGCCGTAAATATTGCATGTCAGTATAAAAAGGACTGACCAACTAACCCAAATTCTTTTACTGTTCATGTATATTGTATTGTATGTGTGTTTGATCTGGTTTAACGTTCCCATCAACACTGTAAATGTCATTTTGGAGACGTTGCTTCAAACTTTAAGGGACTTTTGTCCGACGCTGGGGTGAAATGACATCTCGGGCCCTGCCGCCCGGCGGAGCAGGTGGGGTGTGTGGACGTGGACGGACCGACTCTCACCGCTCTGTCTGGACGAGCTTGGATCATCTAAGCGGTTTACCAGTTCTCGTGTGCGGGTCGGCTTCGGCCCTGCGTGGAAGCATCAATCATGTGGTCCATTTATTTCCTCAACTTACCCGATTTGCGGGGGCGGACATGTATATTGTATGGGTCTTGTTCAAAGTGCCCATGACACCCTATCAACGCTGAATCAACATCTTGGCGTTGATTCAGCGTTGACTCGGTTTTTCGATACACACCTGCTTGACGTCATTATCGTTATCCATCTATAAAGTATTAATCCATATCAAAGCCCTCGCTAAGTGAATCACTATCCCACTACTTGTTTTTTCTTCCAATACTTCTATGTCCACAATTTTCGTAAAACTACACGACCTCGTTTTTAGAGACGTAGGTTTCTATTTACGTGTCAAGCCTGAAAAGTCCGTGCAAAAATGCTACGCTTCAGTGCAGTTTAACCTGGTAATTGTTGAATGAGTTTACAAACCCGAATTAGCCACTCCCATTTTGCTCAGCTTTGTTTTGTTTTCACTGAAGCTATAGTAAACCTTCAGATGATTCTGTAGACATGGAAGGAAATTTGAAAAAGTGCCACAAAAAAAAAAAAAAAGAGAAAATACATGTTCTCCCCCGCAAAGACATACTGCCTAATTTTGTCTAAATATGCTTGGTCCTCGTAACTCTTAACTACTAAAACTTAACGCACCTTCGCTATCATGTAGTAATGTATATTTCCCTCATATGTCATGTTATATGTCTTGAGAGAATAAAAGTTTTGTCTGTCTGTCTGTCTGTCCAATCCAGCAGATTATGCCAGAGCTCGCCCCGCAGCACTGTTGAAAGTAATATATACTTACGAACTAAGGTAACTTTACATTATATCTGAAGCCATAGTTTTAACATAAGCGACAAAAAAATCAGGTTACCCTCTTTAAAAAAAATATTTATCCGTTCGAGTCTTAGAAAAAAATTATTCTAACTACAATTGTTTATAAAATGATGGGACATTTAATTCGATTATTCATATATAGTCCGATATTACATTGGTGTCCAAGCACATTTTAACCCGTTTTGTATCAGAAACCCCCAAACGGGCACCCTGGCAAACAGTGCAGGTCCAGATCAGACGCCGCAGAACGCGGCGTCTGATCAGGGCCTATACTATTTGCAAAAAGTTCAGCAATTATCCAAATAAATTTTAAAGAAATCACAACCTGACACCCCTAATTTTTAAAATGGACTCCAACTATATAAGGAGGAAGATTCCATTTGGTGCAAAAAGGGTTAAATTCGATTATTAGCTCGTCTGTTTTTTTTTTTTAAAAAACTTTCGAGCTATTGTCATCACTCCGGCGTCTGCGTTGTCGTTGTCGTCTGGCGTCGTCGTTCCAAAAAAACTTAACCTTGGCTATAACTTAAAAAGTATTAGACCTAGCCTCATGAAACTTCATACACACACTCATCATCACAAGAGCTACATTTGGACCAAGGACCATAACAACATTGTTGATTTTGGCTGAATTATCTCCCCTTTTCCATTTTTTCTGAAACACATTTTTTTGCTCTCATTTTAATACTATTCACAACAGAGCCTTCAAACTTCACATGAATGTTCCTTGGGACAAGACCTTTCCAGTGATACCACACTTTTTGATCTGTGACCTTTACCTTTGAACATTGACCTATTTTTCGAAATTTTAACCGAAAACCTTAACCTTGACCATATTTCCAAAAGTATTTGGCCTACCTTCATGAAACTTCATACACATACTCACCATCACAAGAGCTACATTCCTTACAAGTTTTATAACTCCATCTTGCAATTTGATTGAATTATCTCCCCTTTTCTCTCCGTTTTTTTTTTAAATTGTTTTTGTCTCTTATTTCAATACTATTCACAACAGAGCCTTCCAACTTCACATGAATGTTCCTTGGGACAATACCTTTTCAGTCATACCACGCTTTTTGACCTGTGACCTTGACCTTTGAACTTTGACCTATTTTTCGAAAAATTAACAAAAAAAACTATGCAATTTCACTGATTTGTCTATGTGACATGGAAAAACAGACGAGCATGGCGCCGCTTGCGGTGCTCTTGTTTTGCGATATTACATTGGTGTTTAAGCACACTTTTAAGAACAACCACAGTGTATTACAAATTTCAGTATAGCTAATTTGTTCACCGCGTGTCCGAAAAAAAAAGAACAAACAAAAAATGCTCAACATCCCCTACCCATTTAAAAGACGTGACGACGGATGACATTTCCAAACTGCCACTTTTGGGTCAGCGCAAATTCCAGCTGTCTGAGGTTTGTTGGCTGCATAGGCCTTAAATGCGCTTGTGTTCTGCCCGAAAAATGGTCGCGTGGACTAATTGAACGACGGATTTACCATTTTATCTGTGCGCTACTGGTTTGAGCCTGGCGACATGATCCTCCCATTGTCTGAAACAACCCTTATCCATGATGTGCCAAAATTGTAGCGACTAGCGGCTGCATAGGGTCGCGGTTTGTCGCTACCTTCAGACGGTTATGCAATATGTTATGACGTCTTCTCGTCAGCGATGAGGTCGGCCCACTCCGTGAATCCTTCAACATCCAATCGGTCGTGTTCCAAGACGCACAGCTATGGGAAAGTTTCACTTACATAGGACACTCGCTATAACGACAGAGTTTGTTCCTTAACAATTTGCCGTTCTATACGAAAACACGCCTATATAAATACATGGTAACCTTTATCGCCGAAAAAATGAACATTTTAAGATGAAAAATTTTGATGTTTTTTTTATTTCTGCTCAGAATATGGATTGCGGGTACTCGTTAGAACCGCCTCTTCGAGGCGGTTCAACGAGTACCCACAATCTATATTTTAGAGCAAAAATAAGAAAAAAAGGTTTACATGTACCCCTGTAAACCCCAGTTTTACAATATAAAAGTGGGGTTCGTGGGGATCAAAATTATATAGGCGTGTTATCGTGATGCGCTATAAAGAATCCTAATAAGGTATGGTATAAATAGAGGGTCTTGCACGAGTGGTCATTTCATATGAAATTCACGAAACGAGCCTTCGGCGAGTTTCATAAATTTCATATGAAATGACCACGAGTGTAAGATTCTCTTTATCATATGACTACTTTAAATTGGATTTTATCGCCTTTTAATTTGACAATTTTTCTGCGAAAAATGCATTGTTGACATGGACGTCGTCATAACCTTACTTAATCCCGCCAAAGTGTTATTACACGTGTGGTCATACGATTTTTATTACACGACGTTATCCACTCTTTATCAACGATGTCATATGATAATTGATTATAAAGGACTTTTCGGCTTAATTACTCGCCGAGACTATTCTAACAAACATTTGTTCTTGGCATATCAAATATTTAAAATATTTTTGAATATCTCCATTAATCGGAGGAGCTGTTCGATTGCAACTTTCGTTAAAAAACAATGTTTTGCCGTCATGATATCGAATGTCGGTACAGACAGGGTCGGCTGTATATGTCTGTAGGTTCGCTTGTTACATGTACCGGCGAAGGACAGATTAACTGTGCTTTCTTCACATTACAAAAACACATCCGTGCGATATTAGTGTATTCTTTCAAATCTCCTAAGTGGTGAGTTTTTCTGATGAAAATCCGCGATATTTTTCTTTTTCATACTGCAAACGCCCATTAGAACCGACTCAGAGGCGATTATAATGAGAGCCCACAACCTATATCATCGAGCAGAAATTAGGAAAATGGTATATACCCCAGTAAGCCCTAATTTTCTCTTTATAAAGTGGGGTTTAGAGTGGAGTTCTTTTCATGGATTTGTAAACATGATGGGCACACCCATTACGCAAACGCGCCCAAATAAATGCACTGTAAACTTTACCGCCGAAAAAGAAACGAAAATTTTAGGTTGAAAAAGGATGATATTTTTCTTATTTCTGCTCAAAATACAGATTGTGGCTCTAACGAGTACCCACAATCTATATTTTAGACCAGAAATACGAAAAACCAGTGCTTCAGCTGAAGTGCACGACCCGCCGGATGCTTTTAGCTTTATGAGTGTTACCATATATGGGTATGGCGGCCATTTTGGTCATGTGACCTGGACCTAAAACGGTTCCCCCAATAAATGCGCCTTACCGTAAGGAGCAAAAATATATCTTATACTTTAGTACTGTATTCTGAAGCGTTTGCAGGATAAAATGCATTCTCTTTTCCAATACAAAAGCATATGTGTCAAAGTTAGAACTAGGCACAAAGAAGGTCAAGGTCAACCCAGCGTCACCATTTTAGCACTTTATGATGGGCCTACGTCCCAGATGCTATTTATCAAGTTTCGTGGAAATCTGCCCAGTGGTTCTGGAGAAGACTATTTTTGAAGGGTTTTTACCATATATGGCTTGGTGGCAATTTTGGTCATGTGACCTGGACCCCATGAGCAAATTTTGGTTTCCCCCATCCCATAGAGGCTCCATATGAAATTTGACTTCAATCGGCCCAACGGTTTCCGAGGAGAAGCAGTTCGAAAATTTTCACTTTTTTCGCCTCGGCGAGGCTATACTAAATGGAATGTAATATTTTCAAGTGCATTGGTTAGATCTCATTGATATCTATCAGTATGCCAAAAATTATTTAAATATTCCAAGCGGTTAAGTCACTATCACCAATTTTCACAAACGGGTTACGGACGCACAGACAGACGGACCATATATGGCTTGGCGGCCATTTTGGTCATGTGACCTGGACCCCATGAGCAAATTTTGGTTTCCCCCATCCCATAGATGCTCCATATGAAATTTGACTTCAATCGGCCCAACGGTTTCCGAGAAGAAGCAGTTCGAAAATTTTCACATTTTTCGCCTCGGCGAGGCTATACTAAATGGAATGTAATATTTTGCAAGTGCATTGGTTCGATCTCATTGATATCTATCAGTATGCTAAAAATTATTTGAATATTCCAAGCGGTTAAGTCACTATCACCAATTTTCACAAACGGGTTACGGACGCACAGACAGAAGGACCATATATGGCTTGGCGGCCATTTTGGTCATGTGACCTGGACCCCATGAGCAAATTTTGGTTTCTCCCATCTCATAGACGCTCCATATGAAATTTGACTTCAATCGGCCCAACGGTTTCCGAGGAGAAGCAGTTCGAAAATTTTCACATTTTTCGCCTCGGCGAGGCTATACTAAATGGAATGTAATATTTCGCAAGTTCATTGGTTAGATCTTATTGATATCTATCAGTATGCCAAAAATTGTTTAAATATTCCAAGCGTTTAAGTCACTAAAACCAATTTTCACAAACGGGTTACGGACGGACAGACAGACTGACAGAATGACAGACTGACAGAATGACATGGTGATTTTAGGGCACTCTTAGAAATCAACCGTCTTCAGTCGGTCGCTTTTTCTGCGGGTCGTGCAATAACGTTAAACTTTACCCCTGTAAACCCCAGTTTTACTGTTCAAGGAGATCAAAATTATATAGGCGTGTTTTCGTGATGGTCGTAGGACCACCTGGTTACTGGAGACAAGTTTGCAGTGAATAGTATATGCATCACGAAAACACGCCTATGTAAGTTTGACCCCCTCGAACCTCACTTTTATATCGTAATAATGGGGTTTACAGGGTAAAACTTAATTTTCTTATTTCTGCTCAAAATATAGATTGTGCGTACTCGTTAGAACCGCCTCGACGAGGCGGTTCTAACGAGTACTCACAATCTATATTTTGAATATAGATTGTGGGTACTAGTTAGTACCGCCTCAATGAGGCGGTTCTAACGAGTACTTACAATTTATATTTTGAGCAGAAATAAGAAAAATATCACAATTTTTCATCTTAAGTTTTTCAAAATTTCGGCGATAAAGATTACAATGTATTTGTATAGGCGTGTTTTCGGAATGTGGGTGTCTGTGATGGTCGTGAAGGTCATAGTATTTCTTGAAGTTTCCAGTGCCTGCATTAACGGATGGATGTCTCTCATTCTTCAACTAAATTTAAGGTCCTACTTGGCTTTCGTTACGATAGGTCATCCTGATCTCGAAAGATGTCTCAAGCTAAGCCTTTTCCCTGTAACTTTACGAGGGTAGGCTGAAAAGTTCTGAGCCTGACCAAGAAGCAGGCATCGAATAGCCATGAAATATTGTATTCATTAAATCCAAACCTTTATTACTTGATTTGACTCAAATGAGTTCAAGTTTACCTGCAATAACGTAGAAATTCTAGACTTTGAAAATTGATACTAGCACGTTTTTGAGAAAATGGACAAAATCTGGCATCGTGGTGTAATCAAGTACCTCCATAAAAAGGGGTTAGCTCTTAAGGACATTCATGCCGATATGGTTGCTACATTAGGGGATGATGCTCCTTCGTATGCAACCGTGAAAAGGTGGGCAGCAAATTCTAAGATAGGCAAGGACAGCCTTGAAGATGATGACCGGTGTGGACGACCCACAACAGCAACAACTGAGGAAACCATCAGCCAAGTGCACAGGGCCGTGATGGATGACAGGCGTTTAACTGTGAATCAGTTAGCTAAGACTGTTGGCATCTCCCGTGAACGAGTGGAGAACAATCTACACAGTGAATTAGGAATGTCGAAGGTTTCCGCCCGATGGGTGCCACGGCTTTTGACGCCTGACAAAAAGTTGACCAGACTGAACCTGTCACAAGCCAACTTGGCTATTTTTGAAGCAGACCAAGATGGTTTTCCTGACCGTTTTGTCACTCAGGATGAGTGTTGGGTTCATCACATTTAGCCAGAGACCAAAAGACAATCCATGCAATAGAAGCACCTTGGCTCACCCCCTCCAAAGAAGGCAAAGGTCGTCTCCTCTGCAGGGAAGGCGATGGCATCAGTATTCTGGGATGCCAAGGGTATAATATTCATATATTACCTTCAAAAGGGCAGAAAAATTAATGGGGAGTATTATGCAGATCTGCTAAAACAATTGCGAAAAGCAATTAAGGCTAAACGACCCGGAAAATTTACAAAAGGGGTCTTGTTCCATCAGGACAATGCGCCTGCTCATAAATCGGTTGTCGCAATGGTTGCTGTGCATGACTGTGGCTTCACACTTGTCGATCACCCTCCGTATTCACCTGATCTAGCTCCATCAGATCGTTTCCTGTTTCCAAATATGAAAACGCACTTGGCTGGGCAGCATTATTGGTCAGCCGAGGAGGTGATAGCTGCTGTGGAGTTTTTCAGGAACCAAGATGAGACCTTCTATACCACTGGGATCCAAGGACTCCAGCATCGCTGGAGGACGTGTGTGGACAGGAAGGGAGACTAGGTTGAAAAATAAGGCACTTTCAGCATGGACAAACCATTGGATCTGGGTCAGGCTCAGAACTTTTCAGCCTACCCTCGTATTAACCTGTTGTAACAGTTAATGCGTCCGGCAAAATGTTGAAATTAGCCTGCCTGCCAGCAAAAAAAAAAAAAAAAAAAATACGACTGTGCTTAGCAAAGGTAAGCCTTACAATTGCATTTTCTTGAAAACGGTCTGCCTTGAGTCCAAGAACGTGTAAACAGACGACATTTGTTGAAGTACATCCATTCGTATAGGCACACTTGCTACTTACATGTAAGTATTTTGTCCATGAAGGTATTGATATATACGACCGTATACGGAACGCTTAAAGGGACATGCATTTTTTTTAATATGTTGTGCGAACAAGATAACATCTTGTGCGCACAAGATAATGCACAACATAGATCTTATGCGGTCAACATAATATCTTACGCGCATAACTTATTATCTTATTCGCACAACATATTATCTTGTTCGCACAACATAGATGTTGTGCACACAACACATTGCTGTAACATTATATGTTATGAGTTATTATCTTTTTGCGCACAAGATAATGCACAACATAGATCTTATGCGGTCAATATAATATCTTGTGCGCATAACTTATTATCTTGTTCATACAACATATTATCTTGTTCGCACAGCATAGTGTCTTGTTTGCACAACATAGATCTTGTGCATACAACATATTGCATACAACATTATGCGATGTGCGCACAAGATAGTTTATTGTTCGCACAATTTAATATATTGTGCAGACAACATAATATCTTGTGCGCACGACATATTATCTTGTTTGCACATTTTAATATCTTAATCGTACACCATATTATCCTGTAAGCACAATTTAATCAGACGCATAATATATTATGTCGCCTGCTCAAGGTCGATGATGTGCAAACAAGATAGTACGTTGTGCGAACAAGATAATACCTTGTGCGCACAAGATAATTAAGTTGTATGATCAAGATATTATCTTGTGCGCACAAGATAATATCTTGTGCGCACAAGATATTATGTTGTCCCCTCAAGATAAACTATGTTGTCCCCACAAGACAAAACATATTACCTTTTGCGCACAAGAGAATATCTTGTTCGCACAATTCAATATCTTGTTCGCACAACATATAAAAAATAAAATTACATGTCCCTTCCCGGGTTCCGTATGTATGTATCTATAGATAGTATATAAATTTATTTTGATTGTAGTCATTGGATAAAACATTGCGATGTTAAAATTTTTGGATTTGTACACCCAGCATGTTTTGCAATATTGACAATAAAGAACTGCATCACGTGAACAAGTCCGTGAAATTAACACCCCCTACATCCCACTTTGTATAGAGAAAACTGGGGTTTGGGGGGGGGGGGGGGTATAAATCATTTTTTCTTAATTCTGCTCCAATACATAGGTTGTGGGTACTCGATAGAACCGCCTCAATTAGGCGGTTCTAACGAGCACCCACAATCTATGTTTGCAGTATTTGTAAGAAAATTACTACTGATTTTCATCAGAAAAGCAACCATTTTGGAGATGAGAAATTTGCACTATGTCACACGGGTGTGTTATCGTAATGGCAAAAAATGACTTTTGCTTTTAAGTTTATTCACTAAAACAGCAGAGATACAAGTCAAGATTTGTTTGTTTGAGTTGAGGTTTAACGTCCCCATCAACACTGTAAAGGTCATTTTAGAGGCGTTGCTTCCAATTTTGTGGGACTTTTACCCGACATTGAGATGAAATGACATCTCAAGCCCTGCCGCCCAATGAAACCATTAGGGTTTATACGCATGGACGGTCCGACTTGCACTGCTTTGCCTGGGCAGGCTTAGGTCCTCTTAGCGGTTTACCAGTACTCGTGTGCGTGTCGGTTTCAGCTGTGGATGGAAGCATCATGCAGCCCATATATTTCTTCAAGCCCCGATGGGCGGGGGCCGACACAAGACAAGTATAAACAGCTTTTGCGTTAATAGAGATTGGAACGATTCAATGAAAACGCACCACTTTTAGAATTTTGATTTCTTTAGTTTAACCCATTTAGTACCAGAAACCCCAAAACGGGTACCCTGGCAGACAGTACGGGCCCAGATCAGACGCCGCAGAACGCGGCGTCTGATCAGGCCCTCCACTGATTGCTAAAAGTTCAGTCATTTTCCAATTAAATTTTGATGAAAACATATCCCGTCACCCTTAAATTTTGAAATGAAGTCCTGCTATATATAAGGAGGAAGATTGCATTCGGTACAAAAAGGGTTTAGGTAAAAATGACTGACCTTTTCAACTGATAAATACGGTATTGTAAAGTTGTCACCGAAGCATGAGTTTGTTTGACACGAACACTGCGCGGCTTTCAGGATGTGCATGTGCACCTGTCAAATGCAAATATTGCAAAAGTTTCGTTATCACGATTTTTTGGCACTTTCTTTGCTGTCATTTTAAGGTCCGGATTCTTTACGTTAAAAACCCAGCAAAACATTACATAAGAAAAAGCCAATGGGACGTCTAAGTAACGTCGACCGACATCGTGCCCTCGGTATGATTGAAGGTGGGCTTTCATACTACAAAGTTGCAGAGTGTATGGGTTGTTAGCACACTACAATTGCTCGATTTGTTGAAAAGCACAACGCTACGGGGTCTGTGGACGATAGACAACGCCCTGGACGTGAACGTGTTACTACACGACAGCAGGACCGGTACATTGTTTTAAGTCATTTACGCGACCGATTCAAGACGTCTGTGCAAACTGCCCAGGAGACAGTGGGAACCCATAACCTACATGTACGCATAAGTGCCTTAACTGTACGGCGGCGTCTCAAGGAACGCGGTATTTCTAGCCATAAGACGTATAGGGGAACTTTTTGACGGCGGAACGTCGATTCAGTCACTTTAATTGGTGTCGACAGCGTATTCGATGGACACAACAGCGTTCGCGTGGTGTACTGTCCACGGACGAGTTCCTTTTTTGTCTTGAAATGTTTGATAGGCGGCATTAAGATGTGGGGAGGGATCTCATGGCGCCACAAACCCAACTCATCGTTATTGATGGCATTTTAAGGGCATATCGGTACATCTTAGAAATCTTAGAGCCTGAGGTGGAACCGTTTTTACGCAATAATGGTGACGTTACGCTTTTCCAAATGGACAATTCACGTGCCCATTCTGCGAGGCTTACCATGGACGTTTGTTCAATCAAAATTGCGTGCAAGTTCTTCCTCGGCCTGCGTTCTCGCTGAATTTAAACCAAATTGAGCACCTTTTGGACCAGCTCGGAAAACGTGTGTACAGTCGACGTCATCCGCCAATCAACCGTCAGCAGCTTGCCAAGACGCTACAGGAAGAATGGGACACAATCACACAAGCCTAGATACAGCGTTTAATTCGAAGCATGAGGCGTCGATGCCAAGCAACACTTGATGCTAATGGTGGACATACCCGTTATAAGGATATGTGGTTTTGATTTTCGGGTGTTTGGACTTATTCGAGTCTCCGTATCTCTGCATCAGATGAAATGCTGTAACCTTGTAGTGAGTCTGTGAATAAGTTAGTGAAAATTCATTAAACGTGATCGAATGCTGGAATTATTGTGAATCAGTTGATGTATAGAACTAGTGGTGCATTTTCATTGAATCAGAATACAGAAGAACTAAAATTTTTATAGTGATAAAACAATTAGAAATTGGAAAGTACAGTAACCAAACTTACGCCTAATAATGTAATCTTTATTCCAACACTGCCTCCGAGTCTAACGTCTTACATTCTGAAAATTGTTGACATCTTCTGAGACGCCGTTGACGTGACGTCAAGAACAATGCGTCGACGTGACTTAAACTTTCCTGCGTCTAAATATAGCATTAGAAAACATCACGAAAACACGCCTATATAATTTTGACCCCCCTTGAACCCCACTTTGATATAGTTAAACTGGGGTTTACAGGGGTACACCTTATTTTTCTTATTTCTGCTCTTAAATATAGATTGTGAGTATACGTTAGAACCGCCTCATCGAGGCGGTTCTAACGAGTACCTACAATCTATATTTTGAGCAAAATAAGAAAAATATCACACTTTTTCATCTAAAAATTACGATTTTTCGGAGGTAGAGTTTACAATGTATTTGTATAGGCATTTTTTTTAGTAATGAGTACGACGGCCTAAGGGAAATATTCCCATAGAGGAAATAAATCTTCCCAGGCCAGAGGTTAATATCATTTTTTATTCATTTGTGACATTAAAAGACCGGATGGACCGAAAGGTTAGTTTTGATAGTTTTTCGGGATGTGGGGCCGGTTTTACTGCCCTTTCAAGATTGTTTCGCTCATTTTTCGCCAATCGTTAATCAGAAGTGGGCGAAACTCTAAGTACACGGAGAAAACCACCCCTTTTTATTGGATATTCAACCTGCCTCGGTTAATAAATCCCTTATTTAAAATGGGCTGAATAATAAACTACATGTATCACATAACTAATGAGTACATAATTTATGCATCGGTATGATAAAATAAAAACACATGTCATCAGCTATAACTTTTTTAATCTGCAGCTGTGGGAAATTTCCTCTGACGTCAAACTACCTGACCTTTATCACATAATTAATGAGTACATAATTAATACATCGGTATGATAAAATAAAAACAAATGTCATCAGCTATAACTTTTTTAATCTGCAGCTGTGGGAAATTTCCTCTGAAGTCAAAATACCTGACCTTTATCACATAATAAATGAGTACATAATTAATACATCGGTATGATAAAATAAAAACACATGTCATCAGCTATAATTTTTTTAATCTGCAGCTGTGGGAAAATTTCCTCTGACGTCAAACTACCTGGCCATTATCACATAACTAATGAGTACATAATTTATACATCGGCATGATAAAATAAAAAAAAAATCAGCTGTATTTTTTTGTAGCTGTGGGAAAATTTCTTTGACATCAAACTACCTTACCTTCCTAAGCAGGACTTGTCGTCTCATTTGTGGCCTGAGCGAGGCGTGAACAGGTCTCAATATTGGACAGTTTAAATGAAATTGTTAATGGCCAAATCCATGCCTATTTGTCGAGCTTGCACTCAAAGACAAAATACCTACAAGTGTTGTCAATGCTTTGATTTTTCAATTCTATAACAGCATCTTGGAATCTTTTCGTTTCAGTTTATATTTTCTAGACTGCGATCAAATGATACTTCTCTGTTGTCTTTTTAATATCTTTTTCATATTTCAGCAGCAAATACCGACCTGACTTTATAATGGAATTGACGTCTCAAAATAGAAGGTAAGGCGAAAACGTATGTTTACCTTACGACAACACACCCGTGCCACATAGTGCATTTTTTCACATCTCCAAAATGGCTACTTTTCTGATGAAAATCAGTGATATTTTTCTTATTTTTACTAAAAACATAGGTTGTGGGTGCTCGTTAGAACCGCCTCATTGAGGCGGTTCTAACGAGTACCCACAACCTATGTCTTGGAGCAGAAATAAGGAAAATAATGTACACCCCCGTAAACCCCAGTTTTCTCTATATAAAGTGGGGTTTAAGGGGGTGTTCATTTCACGGACCTGTTAGCGTGATGTGCCGTCAGATCGATGAAAATCTTACCGCCGCCAGTCGTGTCAGTTCTTTTCTTGATGTCTTTCCAGATGTGGTACCTGGAAATTCGTCGAGAAACAGATAATAAGTTGGCAAGACAGTAAACAATCTTGGTTTGTCGTTGTGGATATCTTCGCAGTACTGGCGCAGTTTAGCCTCAGTAATATCGCTTCCATTTTCAAGTATGACGCATGCACATATCACTTGGTACATGACTTCATGCGCTACAGGCACGCACACGACATTCATAACTCCGGGACAATTGCGCATTACAGTTTCTAAAATAGTTGGGGCAACGTTCATACCACCAGAGATAATCATTTCAGATTTCCGTCCTTCACAGAAAAATAATCCACCCGCTGTCACAAATCCTATGTCGTCAGTCTTAAACCAACCGTCTTCTGTAAATACAGCTTTACTTTTCTCCGGATCATTAAAATAGCCTTGAAACATAGCCTCTGATTTTACATAGATTTCACCTCTTTGATTAGCAGATAAAGGTTTTCCGTTGTCATCACATATCTTTATTTGAACACCTTGGTTGGGATAACCAATGCAGTATTCCTTAAAATCAGCAGGGTTGTCAACAGTGAGGGTGCATACGCCTCCTAACTCGGTTACCCCGTACGCACATGCAAATTTACGACACAGCTTACCAATGCATGATGCAAATTTCTCTGATATAGGCTGTCCCCCGCTGATCACAAGTTTAACTGGCCAATTTGGACCGATCTTGTCCTGAAATAGAGATAGAAATTCTGTAGAATCTGAGCTGGACCTGGGTATATAAAATGTCTTGACACATTTGATACCCAGTCCAATCCTTTCTAGTATTTGTTCCGAATGACAACGAGCCAACTAACTAAGCTGTTCTTTTATAACTTTCGCGTTTTTGGAGTTTTGTGATTGTCCTGATGAAAATCACGCGAACGTGTTTTTAAGATATTTCTTTCTGCCTATGGCACAGTTGATGCAATAAGACTGTGGACGTTTAAAATATTGTGAAATTCTTATATTAAGACCACCTTTGGGACTGTTCAAAAGTGGTCTTAAGACCACTTTTGCTTTTGAACAGGACCTCTTTTGAACAGTCCCAAAGGTGGAAGACCACTTTTGAACAGTCCCAAAGGTGGTATCTTATTAGACACTGTGTCTATAAATCACAAAGAAAAAAGTAACTGAATCCTTTTCAATAAGCTTTTAAATAAGTTCTAAAGTTAGATCCTTTGGAAGCAAGGAATACACCAAATAAACGAAAACAGCAGACTCGGTTTTACTGAGTCTGTTCATGACCAGTACTTAAATGTGCAACACCGGCCACGCCCTCTAGCACCGGCTAAAGCAGAACTCTATTTTCAAAATGATACCAAATAAACTCAATGATCCCAAAGGACCAGAATATATAAGCTGCACTATGATGATATACGGGGAGACGTTTTACGGCCGCCACACGGCACAACACCAGCTACAGTGAAAATAAATAAGTTCTAAAGTTAGATCCTTTGGAAGCAAGGAACACACCAAATAAACGAAAATAGCAGACTCGGTTTTATTGAGTCTGTTCATGACCAGTACTTAATGTGCAACACCGGCCACGCCCTCTAGCACCGGCTTAAGCAGAACTCTATTTTCAAAATGATACCAAATGAACTCAGATTTAGACTTAATAAAAGGTGGTCTTAATAGCGGAATTTAACTGTACTTAAAACGATTTTCAGGTACAGCACACAATATTTTGCCAGAAACAAAACCTTGACTTACTTGAATCAGCGGCTGGACGAGAATGACCATCGAAATGTTTTATAACCAACTTCCACGACAGAATATTAATTTCCGGATCAGGCACGGGTCGAACTCGCGACCTTTTGATTCCAGTCGTACGCGTATCCGACTGTGCTTACGTGCCGGGCCGCAGAAACAAACGTTTTATTCTAAGAATAGATTCATATCGATATAGGAGACAAAGTAGTTTAAAATGAGTCTCGTTCTCTGACTGTGCATAGGCGAAATGGATATTATCCTTATATGGGATAATGGTATCGAAAAGTGTTATTTGGGGCGGTAAATCAACGGGCTTACAGTCGGAAATTTAAATAAACGGAATTTGGGACCGTAAAACCGTCGACATGCCTCCCAAAATGACAACTTTCAACACACTTATTCCCATTCTTATGCACTAATACGGTTGTTTTGATTGAAATTGTACCAATTTGGCAGCTGCGTAAAATCAAACGCCAAAAAATGAAAAGCAGAAAGGCGACGTTACGTGATGACGTCGGGTTCCCGAGAGTATATCGCAGAATATACCATTACGAGAACACGCCTATATAAATTTGACCCCCTCATATCCCACGTTTATATAATAAAACTGGGGTTTGAGGGGGTATACATTATTTTTCTTATTTCTGCCCAAAACATAGATTGTTGGTACTCGATAGAACCGCCTCGTCGAGGCGGTTCTGTCGAGTCCCGCAATCTATGTCGAAACATAGACTGTGGGTACTCGATATGTCACAATTTTTCATCTTAAAAGTTCTTATTTTTGGCCAAAAATTTGGCAATGTATTTGTATAGGCATATTTTCGTAATGCCGTCGCATTTTTGACGTTATCTGATCAGGCGTCGCGTTACATGTACATGGTCGTGTATTAGAATATCATTTACCTGTTGATCCATAAACAGTCTGAGTAACGGTGGCAGTGCGATGATGCAACTGCATTTCTCATTTTTAATTACATTTCATCAGAAATTCGACTGCGCCTTCTGGCGGGTCACAATATCCATAGCGTGTGATTCGTGTCTCTCCAGTTATAATGTTCACAGGAAAACAACCACCCCAAGCAAATGGTCTGTCGTTGAACATTTTCGTTCCCTCTGTTAAAGAAAAGGCCCTTGCAGCTTCTAAAACGCAACAAGTGAACGGTTGGTGTGGGCACATGGCTTTGGAAAACCAGTGCTCCCCGAAGTTTGGAAGAGAGTGACAAGATCTTCTGGTTTAACAGTTGGTAGTATAACATCCGGCAGATTCCAGCTCAACATATCATCTATAGTGAGAGTCACATTGATGTCTGGTAGCCTTTGACGACAAACCAAGTACTTCAAAAAAGGCATCCAATCACTTCTCAGTAAGGGCGAGGATTGTGGCCACGTAAAATCGATTTAACCCCCCCCCCCCCCCCCCCCCAGTGGAATTCGTTTCCACTGACCGTCCCAAGGCGGTTTTTCTGTCGCGGTTTATTTTTGTTATGGTTTGTCTTTGGGTGTTTGTGTCGCTTATATTATTTTATTTTGGATAGCCTATTGGCCATTTTGTTGGAAAGTAACTGTCCTTTTGGCTTTCCGCTGTTGGTGTTTGTATTAGGGTCTGTTGTTTCATGTTTGTGTTTCTTTCCCTTTGGTGTCTCTGATGGGAGGGTGGGTTAATTGTATCGATTCCTGATCATTGCCTCCACTTCTACTTTTTATGTCTTTTTCCAGTTCGAATATGCGTTATTTCAAACCGTAACGCCATAGAGGTATCGTACAATACCATATAAGTGTCAAGTTAAGAACATATTCCTTGGGAATCTTGTGACTGATACACGGTTTAAATAAGACGATTGAATATTTACGTCTCCCCACCGGAGGGAAGGGGGGCATGGTTTGTGGTGCGGACCCAATTTGCGTCGCCGTTGTCGTCGGCGTGACCTGTTTCAAGCATTAAATCTCCTGAACCTATGGATTGATTCTGACCTGATTTGTACAGTTACATTAATAGGGTGGGGTAAAACAGTCATTTAGTTATGATGGCCTTGCCCTCATTTTCAAGGGCACATACCCTCCAAAAACGGTTAATTTCTGACAAAAACTGGCTTGCCTGCACTCTATCTCATGAACGAATTGATAAGTTTTAGTCAAACTTGGTACAATATATCATTACAACCTGCAACCTAAAAAGATTCGAGTAGATTTTGGTGACCTAAACCTTATTTTCAAGGGCATATACACAAACAGACTGTCAATTTCGGCTTGGCTGCACCCTATCTCATGAACGAATTGATGAAATTTTGTCAAACTTGGAATACTGCATCATTACAACCTACCAAAGTTTGATTAGGTTTGGGTGACATTGACCTTATTTTCAAGGGATCATGCCTTACAAACCTGTCAACTTAGGATTTTCTGCAGACTATCATTATGACCAAATTGATGAAATATGGCCAAACTTGGAATGATATACCATTGTAACTGACCAAAGCTTTGATTGGACTTTGGTAACCTTGGCTTTGTTTTCAAGGACACATGATCCCAAAAACTAACAGTTTGGGCTTGTCTGCACCCTACGGGGGTATCAAACGAATTGATGAAATTTGGTCAATCTTGGTTTTTGTTTGTTTGATTTGTGGTTTAACGTCCCCGTCAACATTGTATAGGTCATTTTCGAGACGTTGATTCCAATTTTGTGGGACTTTTACCCGACGTTGAGATGAAATGACATCTCAAGCCCTGACGCCCAATGAAGCCAATAGGGTTTATAAGCATTGACTGTCCGAGTCGCACTGCTTTGCCTGGACAGGCTTAGATCATCTAAACGGTTTACCAGAACCCGTGTGCGGTCAGTTTCAGCTCTGCGTGAAAGCATCGTGCAACCCATTTATTTCTTCAAGCCCCGACAAGCGGGGCCATGGTCAATCTTGATACAATTTATAGTTGCAACGTACAAAATAATTTATTAGATTTTGGTGACCTTGACCTAATTTTCAAGTACACAGGCCCCCAAAAACTGTCATTTTGGGTTTGCCTGCACCGTATCCCATGAACCAATTGATGAAATTGGTTACACGTGGTCCAATATATATTTAATTTGATCATGATCAGCTTTTGGTGATTTTATAGTCAAGGCAACAGGCCCCCAAAAATGTCAGTTGTGACTTTTTTGCACCCTACCACATGAACGAATTGATGCAATTCTGTCCATCTTGGTACAATATAAAATTACAATCTACAAAAGCTTTCATTAGGTTTAGGTGAAATTGACCTTATTTCAAGGTCACAGGCCCCAGCATTTCAGTGGTTTCTTGCTGTGGAATGCTCACCGTTGTTTTATCTCTGTGGTTGTTTGATCTCTGTGGAAGTAAGGGCGAGGATTGTGGCCACTTAAAATCGATTTAAGCCCCCAGTGGAATTCGTTTCACTGACCGTTCCAAGGCGGTTCTTCTGTCGCGGTTTATCTTTGTTATGGTCTGTCTTTGAGTGTTTTACCCCGCCCATCGGGGCATGAAGAAATAGATGGGCTGCATGATGCTTTCGTGCAGAGCTGAAACCGACCACACACGATTATGGGTAAACCGCTCAGAGGATCTAAGCCTGCCCAGGCAAAGCAGTGCGAGTCGGACCGTCCATGCTTATAAACCCTCTTGGTTACATTGGGGGACAGGGCTTGATAAGTCATTTCATCTCAATGTCAGGTAAAAGTCCAATAAAATTGGAAGCAACGTCTCCAAAATGACCTATACAGTATTGCCGGGGACGTTTAACTTCAAATCAACCAACCAACCAACTTTGAGTGTTTTTATCGCTTATATTATTTTGTTTTGGATAGCCAAATGTTCATTTTGTGGGAAAGTAACTGTCCTTTTGGCTTTCCGCTATTGGTGTTTCAATTAGGGTCTGTTGTTTCATGTTTGTGTTTCTTTCCCTTTGGTGTCTCTAATGGGAGCTGTGGGTTAATTGTATCGATTCCTGATCATTGCCTTCACTTCTATTTCCCAAATATTGTCCCTTTACGAATTAGTGGATGTTAGTCAAAATTGGTATAATATATAAGTCCAACCTACCAACGATTTGATTAGAATTTGATGACATTACGATAACATATCCGTGTGATATAATGCATTTTTCAAACCTCAAAAAAGGTATTTTTTCTGATGAAAAGTTGTTATATTTTTCTTATTTACACTCCAAACATAGGTTTTGGGTGCTCGTTAGAACCGCCTCGTTGAGGCGGTTCTAACGAGTACCCACAACCTATGTCTTGGAGCAGAAGTAAAGAAGATAATGTTTACCCCTAAACCCCAGTTTTCTCTATATTAAGTGGGGTTTAGGGGGGTCTTTATTTCACGGACTTGTTCACGTGATGTGCTGGACTTTTAATGACATTTTTAAGGTTACAGGCTTCCGAAAACAATTTGATCTTTGGTCAAAAACTATTGGTTTGCACCTTAGAGTTTTGTGTCCATGTACCTAGTTCAGCTATGGATCAGCTATGGAATGTACCTGTTATTTGAATTTAAATCTTCGGATTATTTTTATATATTTGAATATTAAAAGATACAGCGCACCGTCTCAGCTGAATCTGCACTACCAAGTGAGTGAGTGTTTGAGTTATACGTCTCACCAACAGCTAAGGTCATACGGAGACGGGACCTCGGTTTAAAGACTCATCCGAAAGCCTGGAGAAGCCCGGGCTCGATCCTGGTTTGCAAGGCGAGTAGCATAACGACTACACCACGGAGGCTTCTATCTGCGCTACCAATCATCTTCATTTGCACATCAAAATCGGCAAGTCCTAAATTCAAGATTGAATGACTTACAGGACTGCAATTTAAGGGGAATGGGAACACCTTGCAGATTTTCCCGCCATTTTTCAAAGGGAGACAACTTTCGGGACTTCCTGTTTGCTTTTCTATAAGCTCTGTCGCACGGAAAAAGGGGTCTACTCTTAAAGGACAGATTTGCTCTTCTGGAGCAAATTCTTTTCTTTAAGAGTTGGCCCCTATTGGCACGGGAGACAAAAATACTTTTGACAGGAGTTGCCTCCACTGAAGGTGTTCCCATTCCCCTTAAGTCTAAATCTGGAGTTACACAAAGCAGTCTGCTTGTTGTAAGTTTTATATACGTCATCAAGATTTAGTTTCAAACTTCAGTGTCAGGCTTTAATCTCTTCCGCATCCGCATCAAGGCCTATTGGAACCCGAATTTCATTGTGACTTAGCATATTAATTCAGTAAAATATTTGTTTGCAATGAGTTCAGTACCCAATTTCATAAATCATCCTTCGATATAAGAAGATTCGGTACAACATAAATGTTATACGACAGACTGCATGAATGGTAGTGATCACTTTTGAACAGTCCCAAAGGTGGTCCCTAACCAGATGATATTTTGTGCAGAAAACACGGAGAAAGAATGACTGCACCCTTCTAAATAAGCTTTTTAAATCAGAATAAGTCTCAATTTTAGGCGGTCTTAATAGCGGAATTTTACTGTACAATGGTAAAAGCTCTACCTCCAGAAATCTCAAATCTTCCAGCCATTTCTTTAACTTTCAATCGCCTGTCCTGCTTTACTTGTAGGTTTGTTTAATGACGTCATAAATATGTTCTAGTAAGGGTTATCCTTTGGAAGCAAGGACTACACCAAGGAACGGGGAAATACGGAGTGTGCATGTTTTCTTTGCCACAATAAGTAGCGTTCACATGTCTTCCACGACGGTGCTCGTCTTTCAACGTTACCCGACCACGTTAAAAGCCAGCCACCTAATTTTAACAGTTGAATATGAAGTAGCGGTCTTTTCGTAAAAAAAACGGGTATCTGGTTTTGGTTGGGCCCATCGGAGTCTAACTGTTGGTTTTCGTTTGCTCGGGCATTTCAGAGGTTTCTTGCTGTCGAGTCATCACCGTTGTTTCATCTCTGTGGTTGTTTGATTTTTGTTTTGTGTTGCACTGATGAGTTAGGAGGCCTTCATGCGGACTGAACATTTTGTCTAAATCGCGACGGAAGTAAGGGCGAGGATTGTGGCCAAGTAAAATCGATTTAAGCAACCCCCCCCCCCCAGTGAAATTCGCTTCACTGACCGTTCCAAGGCGGTTCTTCTGTCGCGGTTTGCTTTTGTTATGGTTTGTCTTTGAGTGTTTGTATCGCTTACATTATTTTGTTTTTGATAGCCAATTTGCCATTTTGTGGGAAAGTAACTGTCGTTTTGGCTTTCCGCTATTGATGTTTCCATTAGGGTTTGTTGTTTCATGTTTGTGTTTCTTTCCCTTTGTTGTCTTTAATGGTAGCTGAATGGATAAGAGCGCTGACTCTTAGTCATTAGGTCTCTCACCGCCGTGGGTTCGAGCCTCGCTCGGGTCACGTGTGAGACGCCAAGTTCTGCAACGGAAGGTCAGGTGGTTTTTCTTCCGGTACTCCGGTTTTCGCCCACCTATGATTAACGATCGGCTCGATATGAGTGAAATAATCTTGAAAGGGCCGTAAAACCCAAACCAAAAAAAAAAAAAAAATGGTAGCTGAAGGTTAACTGTATCGATTTCTGTTCATTGCCTTCACTTCTATCTAATAATTGCTCTGTACTCAGTTTGTAAATAAAAATTCAGTCAAATTATATAGGCGTGTTTTCGCGATGCAATGACTTGATACAGAATGAATCATACTTAACCCTTGTCCTGCTGAATATTAATATATGCCACACCCACTACCAGTTATCAACCAATCAGATTACCTGTAGCAAATTATTACAACAAATTCACAATCTGAATGACAAACAATGTAGATCCTGATCAGATGGCTTCTTCAGAAGCCATCTGATCTGGATCTACATTGTTTCAAAGAAAAGGCAACGGGCCTCCGTGGCCTAGTGGCTAAGAGCGCTGACTCTTAGTCATTAGGTCTCTCACCGCCGTAGGTTCGAGCCTCGCTCGGGCCGCGTGTGAGACGCCAAGTTCTGCAACGGAAGGTCAGGTGGTTTTTCTCCGGGTACTCCGGTTTTCGCCCACCTCTGATTAACGATCGGCTCGATATGAGTGAAATAATCTTGAAAGGGCCGTAAAACCCAAACAAAAAAAAAAAAAAAAAAGAAAAGGCATGTCCGGGCTCAGCAGGACAAGGGTTAATACAAACTAAGTACTTTTTTCAGCAAAATAAGTGGGGTTTATAGAGGATCTTACATGAGTGTTCATGCATTATTGAATTTATTAAACGAGTTGAGGAAAAGGGATAAAATGCGAGACTTTGTCGAGCATTTTATCCCTTTTCTTCAACGAGTTTAATAATTTCAATACTACATGAGCACGAATGCAAGATTCTATTTATCATATGGCACTTAAAACGAATTTTATTCACGACTGTTTATTAAATATGCCAGTATTCCGCCATAAGTATACGCGACGTCGTTAAGGACGTCGTGCATGTAACGTTACTGGGCGTATCTAGCTAATTTGCTTATTTAATCCACTAGTGGATCATCTAATTTATTACATGACGTTATTACATTCTCAGAACCGACGTCATATGATAAAGAAGGTTATTCATTTCCTTGGTTGAGAAGCCTCCGTGGTGCAGTGGTTACGCTACTCGCCTTGTAAACCAGGGATCGCAGGATCGATCCCGGGTTTCTCCAGACTTTCGGATGAGTCTTTAAACCGAGGTCCCGTCTCCGTATGATCTTAGCTGTTGGTGGGACGTAAAACTAAAACTCTCTCACTCACTTCTTTCCTTGGTTGACCTGTGCCTTCGTTATCCGACCATGTTAAAGGCATTGTTTTCGCTTTCGCGCTCGTTTCGGCATTGCTTTTGCGTTTATGTTGTGATGTTTTGCTTAGCTGACAATTACGAAACAACTTTGCGAGCTCCTTTCTTTAGGAAAAATGTACCCATCTGCGCAAAAATGCATCGTGTCTGACTTTGGGACTTGGAAATGTCAAAACAGTCTTAAGGAAAAATATTATTATCAAGAAAAAATACTGTAATATATGCCACTTTTAAAGGGTAATTTACTGTTGCAGCTGAATTTGGCCCACGAGTTTCGCAACGACACCGGTTGGCAGTACATGTAAAGAGCAGCTCCAGGATCTCATCTCGAAAACACGCCTATATAATTTTGATATAATTTTAAAATAGAAGTAGAGGCAATGATCAGGAATCGATACAATTAACCCACAGCTCCCATCAGAGACACCAAAGGGAAAGAAACACAAACATGAAGCAACAGACCCCAACGGAAACAACAACAGCGGAAAGCCAAAACGACAGTTACTTTCCCACAAAATGGCCTAAAAGCTATCCAAAATAAAATAATATAAGCGACACAAACACCCAAAGACAAACCATAACAAAAATAAACCGCGACAGAAGAACCGCCTTGGAACGGTCAGCGGAAACGAATTCCACTGGGCCAAACCCCGCTTTTATAAAGTAAAACAGGGATGAACAGAAGTATTATTTTTCTTATTTCTGCTCAAAAACATACATCGTAGGTACTCTTAGAACCGCCTCGTCGATGTGGTTTTTCCGAGGTCCCACAATCTATGTTTTGAGCAGAAGTATGAAAAATATCCGAACGTTTAACATGAATCAGAAAAAAAATCATTTATTGACGGCAAATGTTTCAATAGGCATGTATAATTGAATAATCTATCTATATATCCTGCAGCACCCTCTCGCGAGAATTATGTGCAGCTGCGCGCGCCAGAAAAAGAAAAGTGTGATAGAAGAAAAAGTATTAGATTTAAGGAGAACTGAAAGTAAAAACAGTGTTAGTAAAGTCAAGATTAAAAGCAGATAAAAACAATGTTTCACGGTTCATGGCATTGGATGATGGAGGGTGCATATGGTCGATCTGAAAGAATCCAGATCGGAGCACACAACAGCATGAGGAGGAAGGTGATTCCATTGTACCACAGCCAAGGGGAAAAACTGTATTTATAGTAACTGGCAGTAGTAGGGATTTGAATATAGTGCATAGTATGCATGTTTTTAGTAGTTCTGATTGGATGTCGGATGTATGTAGGGAGCGGAATCTCGACAAGGCCATATACTATCTTGTAGAACAATAGGAGGCGAGCATCTGCCCGCCTCTGTTCCAATGATCTCCATTCTAGGGTATTAAGCATCTGGGTCACACTACTATATGAAGAGTAGTCATGTTTGACCCATCTAGCTGCTCTTCTTTGGACTTGCTCAACCTTGTTTATATTTGACTGGGTATATGGGCTCCACACAGGGGAGGCTGGGGCCTAACAAGGGTATTATAAGCTGTTTCACGTATGCCTTGATGTTTGGTGCGTATATTCCTACGTATGAAGCCCAGGGTCCGATTTGCTTTGGTGGTCACGTTATGAATGTGGGTGTTCCAAGATAAATCACGGCTAAACTCAAGGCCCAGGTACTTGGCATGATCATCCTCCTGGAGGACTTCACCGTGGAGAATGTAATTGTGTCTAATGGGTTCTTTAGAACGGGAAATGTGTAGGACCGGGCATTTACCCGGGTTAAATTCCGTTTCCCAGTTCTTTTCCCAAGTTTCAAGCTTTTGGAGGTCCCTTTGCAATAAGGTACAGTCAGCATCACTGCGGACAGCCAAATATATTGCCGTGTCATCTGCAAAAAGTCTGAACTGTGAGTGGATCTGCTCTGGTAGGTCATTAATGTATAAAAGAAACATGATCGGTCCCAGTACTGATCCTTGGGGAACCCCAGATGTGCCCGGAATTTGGGATGAGGTTTCCCCCTCTAGGGCTACACGTTGGGTACGGCCAAAAAGGAAAGCTTTGATCCAGTAAAGGGTGTTTGAGGTTATGCCATGTTGGTGCAGTTTGTGAAGTAATTTAATATGGCTAACCTTATCGAATGCTTTACTAAAATCCAGGAGTATCAGTCAGTCTGGTTACCTGCTGATAGATTTCGTGCAAGCTCATCAACAAGTTGGATGAGCTGTGTTTCGCAGGACCTCCTTTCCCTAAATCCATGTTGAAGATCATACAAGATGTTATGTTTGTCGAGATGCTTTGTAAGGTTGGATGCAACAATATGCTCCATTAGCTTGCAGCAAATGCAAGTTAAGGAGATAGGCCTGTAATTTGCAGGGTCACTTTTGTCACCCTTTTTGAGGGACAGAAACACAAACATGAAGCAACAGACCCCAACGGAAACAACAACAGCAGAAAGCCAAAAGGACAGAAATAAGCGTGTTTTCGTAATGTATTTCGGAGCAGTTCGGGCCTTCTTATTCTTATAGAGTATACATAAGCCGCGTCGTGAGAAAACTTGTTTCTATGGCATCTGCGACCAACCTATATACAGATCACATGACGCATCCGCACAGACTGGTTAGCACTTTTATGTTCGCTTCTTAGACAGTGCAATGCCTTTTAGTGTTTACAGTGAAACTTCGAAACTTCGAACATGGACAACTCGTTGACAATGGCTAATTCGAACTTGTTCTAGGGTCCCTGGAGAATCATTCAACTTCCTCCAGACATCCATATATAGAGGATCTTACATGAGTGTTCATGTATTATTGAATTTATTAAACGAGTTGAGGAAAAGGGATAAAATGCGAGGCTTTGCCTAGCATTTTATCCCTTTTCCTCAACGAGTTTAATAAATTCAATAATACATGAGCTTATTAAACGAGTTGAGGAAAAGGGATAAAATGCGAGGCTTTGCCGAGCATTTTATCCCTTTTCCTCAACGAGTTTAATAAATTCAATAATACATGAGCATTCATGTATTATTGAATTTATTAAACGAGTTGAGGAAAAGGGATAAAATGCGAGGCTTTGCCGAGCATTTTATCCCTTTTCCTCAACGAGTTTAATAAATTCAATAATACATGAGCACGAATGCAAGATTCTATTTATCATATGACATTTAAAGCGCATTTTATTTACGATTGTTTACAAAAATGACAATATTCCGCCGTTAGTAAACGCGACATCGTTAAGGACGTCGTACATGTAACGTTACGGGACGTATCTAGCTAATTTGCATATTTAATCCACTAGTGGATTATCGAAAATATTACATGGCGTTATTACACTCTCAGACACGACGTCATATGATAAATTTGGATATTTTGGGGAGGTTTTCCTGATTTCATCGGTTAAATGTATGCTGTGTGTTCTCATAAGAATCGCCTCAATGAGGCGATTCTTATGAGTACACACAATATACCTTAATTTTACCGAAGATTGTAAAGATATTAAAAATTTAAAATGACCCCCATTGCCCTTCGTGGCCTGCAACTATGAGTATACCTCAGTAGTTCATACTACTTCTATTTCAAACAAATTTTCATGGTCCTTATAGGTGTTCGGGTTATCGAAGTTCAGCAATATATCTAAAATCACATACAGTCGAACTTCAATGGCTCGAACACCTTTGGGACAACGAAAATTAGTTAGAGACAGGGGTAGTTCGAGCCACTGAGGGTTACTGTCAGGAGGCATAACGGGATTAATTTAAGGACATCTTTTCGGTGTTCTATAATAAAAATGTATGTTGTTTGTACTCATTAGAATCGCCTCATCGAGGCGATTCTAATAAGAACACAGAGCCTACATTTGCAAGATAAAGTCGAAAATCTCATTTATCATCCCGCAATTCTTATGTAGGGGAATTCCCTAGGGACTCAAAAACAGGTTCGACTCAGCCATGGTAAACGAGCCAACAGTGTTCGAGGCATCGAAGTTCTACTGTATCTATTGGTAGACTGTATTGCTCAGGAGGCTTTTCTGGTCAAAATAACAAAAGACAGGGTTTTCGCGACCCGACAAATGTGTAATCCGAAAGTTAGATAACTTAGTTCTACAGACAAAAGAATACCATGCATTTAAACGGCCAGTCCTTCACAACAGTGTGACTATAGCCTTCCTGCAATCATCTTCTGAACGCAGCTGTACAGTAAATTTGTGTTGCCGACAGCCCTGAACCTCCATGTCATCTTCTAAGAATGATTCAAGCTTTACCCAGAGAGAAAGTGATGTACTCATGAACTTTCGAAAATTGAAACGATTTGCTTTTGCATGAATCAATCTCGTTAACAAAACTTTAATTTATCATCACGAAAACATGCCTATATAATTCTGACCCCCCTCGAACCCCACTTTTGTATAGTAAAACTGGGGTTTACAGGGGTAAACCTATATTTTTTTTTATTTCTGCTCTTAAATATAGCGTGTGAGTACTCGTTAGAACCGCCTCGATGAGGCGGTTCTAACGAGTACCCACAATCTATACTTTGAGCAGAAATGAGAAAAAAATCACATTTTTTCCATCTTAAAATTTTCATTTTTTTTTTCGGCGATAAAGGTGGTAATGTATTTGTATAGGCGTGTTTGCGTAATGTAACACTCTAATCCAGTGTTTCAGGAATGGATTTTTCTATCATTAAATCTGTGAACGTACATTTTTGTTAAAATATTGTTTCAACTATGTGATCTATTTTGTTCGCATAGAAAACTGTACATGTGTCTCGCATTACGAAAACACGCCCCTATGCAAATACATTGTAAACTTTATCGCCGAAAAAAACAACAATATAATTTTAAGAAAAAAATGTGATATTTTTCTTACTTCTGCTCAAAATAATGACTGTGGGAACTCGCCACAACCGCGTCATCGAGACGGTTCTAACGAGTACCCTCAATCTATATTTTAGAGCAGAAATAAGAAAAATAAGGTTCACCCCTGTAAACCCCGGTTTTACTATATAAAAGTGGGGTTCAAGGGGGTAAACATTATAAAGGAGTGTTTTCGTGACGGGATAGAAAAAACTACAACAATGAAGATCATGCTCACAGACTGACAATTGTTTACAAGCATATATAACACTCAAACAATATTTAAAGGCATACGAAAAATTTAACAAGATGTAGATTCGAAACACTGCTTGCTCTGAACTGTATCGAATTGTATTTCACTGCATGAATGTTATGGCATTTATTTTCATCTATTGTCCAAAAGGCACACTGACCAACTGTAAAGACCCTGATCGATCGCCGTAAACTGCAGCTCCACATCAGGGCTGGACAATTTACATACAGTCGAACTTCAATGGCTCGAACACCTTTGGGACCTTGAAAATCTGTTCGAGACAGGGGTAGTTCGAGCCACTGAGTTGACTGCCAGGAGGCATAACGAGATACTTTTAGACATCTTTTCGGTGTTCTATGATGAAAATGTATGATGTTTGTACTCATTAGAATCGCCTCATCGAGGCGATTCTAAGGAGTACACACAGCATACATTTGCAAGATAAAAGACTAAAATCTCCTTAATCATCCCCCACTATTTCTTATGTAGAGGATTTCGCTAGGGGCTCAAGAATGGGTTCGACACATCCATGGTAAACGAGCCAACGGTGTTCGAGCCATCGAAGTTCTACTGTAATTATAATTTCTAGCATTTTTGAAGAAAGTATAACAGATACACCCCTTATATCGGAGCTATCAATTCATTACTAAAATAGAAAAGAATCCGCTAAACGTCCGTGAAATGAACACCCCATTTCACCCCACTTTATATTAGAGAAAATTGGGTTTTACAGGGGTAATCATTATTTTTCTAATTTGTTTTCCAAGACATAGGTTGTGGGTTCTCCTTAGAACCACCTCAATGAGGCGGTTCTAATGAGCATCCACGACCTATGTTTGCAGTATAAGTAAGAAAAATATCATGGATTTTCATCCGAAAAGTCGCCATTTTGAGATTTGAAAACATGCACTTTGTCGAACGGGTGTGTTATCGTAATGTGAACACATTGCACTCTGATGTTACAGCGATAAAAATGTTTTCGCTGCCATTTTTGCCAGTTCGTTTCTTTTCGTCTTCCCAGAAGTAGTTTCCGGAAATTTGTCGAGAAAAAGATAATAAGTTGGTAGGACAGTAAACATCCCTGCTTTGTCGTTGTGGATACCTTCGCAGTACTGGCGCAGGTTGTCCTCCGTAACAGCGCTTCCCGCTTCGAGTTTTACGCATGCGCATATCACCTGATACATGACGTCATGCGCTACCGGTACACACACGACACTCTCTATTCCGGGACAATGGCGCATTGCAGTCTCCAAAATAGATGGGACAACATTCATACCACCAGAAATAATCATTTCCGATTTCCGTCCTTCACAAAAGAATAACCCTTCCTCTGTTACAAATCCTATGTCGTCCGTCTTAAACCATCCATCTTCTGTAAACACAGCTTTAGTTTTCTCCGGATCATTATAATAGCATTTAAACATACCCTCTGATTTCACGTAGATTTCACCTTGTTGTTTGGCAGATACAGGTTTCCCGTTATCATCACAGATTTTCATCTGAACACCTTTAAGTGGATAGCCAATGCAATATTCTTTGAAATCCGCAGGGTTGTCCACAACGAGAATACTTGCGCAACCTAACTCGGTAATACCGTAGATACATGCAAATTTACGACAAAGCTTACCAATGCATGTAGCAAACCTCTCTGATATAGGCTGTCCTGCACAGCTCAATACATCTACAGGCCAGTTTGGGTCGAGCTCGTCCTGTAATAAAGATACCGCAAACAAGAGCTGAAAGTCATCACTAGCAACATTAATAAAAATAGAAGTGAAGGAAATGACCAGGAATCGATATAATGAACCCACACCACCCATCAGAGGCACAAAAGGGAAACACAAACATCAAATAACTAGACCCTAATAGCAGAAAGCCAGAGACAGAAAATCGATCAATTCAGAAAATCTGTCATATATATATATATATATATATATATATATATATATATATATATATATATATATATATATATATATATATATATAGATTATGCATTTGAGTTAATCATATCTAAACTAAAATTGCCGGCTTCGGTAGCTCAGTCGAATGCGCATCTGACTGGTGATCAGGAGGACGCGGGTTCGATACCTGCCGGAGTCGGCAACATTCTCTCTTGGAGATCGATCATGAAATCTTTTCTACGGTCATTCTCTACCTTCCGCTGATTCAAGAAGGGCAGTCGTCAGTTTCTGGCGAAAGAATGTGCACTGTACTGGTTAACCGCTTATGTATAAGCCTGCCCAGGATAAGAGTGGATAGGTAAACTGACCGGCTCAAAAATAACCTAAAACAGTGTTGACTGGGCCGTTAAACTTCAATACAAACAATTCTAACACAGCGCGCCTATATAGGCAATGGAAAACAACTGTGTTTTATTCTACAACAAATCACAACAAGAGAGAGCGTGACGAGTGTCGTCATTAAAAACTGCAAATTTATGACGTCACTAGTCGATTTCCTTGACGTTAGACGGTGTAACGTCGTTTTCTCGCATCGAAAACGTTAAAAAAGGATATAAATGCATGTGTTTCAGTCGATAATTTTAGCGGGATTTCTTCTAACAATGGCGAAAGGTTGTGAGATTTTGAAGGAAACAACAAAATTATTGCCGATTTTCAGCGTGTTAGAATCGAAATAGATCAGCTCTTCTCTGTGATTTGTTGAGTGATAAATCACAGTTTGTCGGTCTGTTGTAAGTAGACAAATCACGCGCGCTACGCGCTCGTGATTTGTCTACTTTACAACTGACCTCCAAACTGTGATTTATTACTCAACAAATCACAGTTAGAGCTGATCTATTTCTTAAACAAACAAACAAAGAAACCCAAACTGAAATAAGGCTCGTGTTATATGAGCCTTCACTTCTATTTCTATATGTTTGTGGCATTACGATAACACATCCGTGCGAAATAGTGCATTCTTTCATATCTCCAAAATGGTGGAATTTCTCATGGAAAATTGTGATATTTTTCTTATTTTTACTCCAAACATAGGTTGTAGGTGCTCGTTAGAACTGCCTCATTGAGGCGGTTCTAACGAGTACCCACAACCTATGTCTTGGAGCAGAAATAAGAAAAGTAATGTATACCCCCGTAAACCCCAGTTTTCTCTATATAAAGTGGGGTTTAGGGGGGTCTTTATTTCACGGACTTGTTCCCGTGATGGTGATGCATGCAGTCTTGGGGTGACTTTAATCAACGCAATTGAGATTCTTTATCGATACCTTAAATTATTGAGATATTTTCTGAAGTTTCTCGTCACCAACTTGACTTAATTCCTTCATATAGATTTAAAACACTTCTGCAATAGGGAATGTCGGAATCTTAGTTTTTCGAAGATTCGAAATATAAGATTTAACTTATAATGCGTAAATCTAATAATCAGTTATTTGTGCAGATCTGGGGCCAGTTGTTCAAAACTAACGATGTCGTTAGTTAACGTATCGTTAAAACTTTGATTATTTATAATGGCAAATCTGCTAATATTTTTGCTGAAAAAAATGTGAGCAGCTTTTGCATTTGCAAAAGCTGCTCACATTTTCAGCAAAAATACCAAAATTTATGTTACTGTACTTGCTAGAACAGTTAACAATATGACCACTAACGAGCTCGTTAAGCTAACGATGCTTTGAACAACTGGGCCCAGGAAAATTGTCATCTGTTAAAAAAAATAAAAAGCAGCGATATTAGAAAATCTTCATCATAATGTACTTTTACTTTCTTGTCCTTAGGGATCACGAATTCATTGTGAATTTTTGAAAACATTTGAGGTTGCCCGATCGAAAGTAGCTAGTCCGGTCAAGAAAAACTTACACTCCATACCTTTCAGTTCTACGGTGTATTCATTACTGCCAAAGGATAAGCCTTTAATAGGACATATTGAATAGTGATCCTTTTACGACAGGAAGCTTTGTTTTGCTATTTCATTACGAAAACACGCCTATACAAAAACACTATAAATTTTTACCGCTGTAAAAAAAATCTTAAGATGAAAAATTGAGATTTTTTTCTGTTCAAAATATAGATTAATGGTATACGTTAGAGCCGCCTCATCGAGGTTACACAACATTTTATGGGTCAGTCTAGTATTCGTAGTACGTGCGAGGTAAAATAACATATCAGGGGTCAGGGTTGCTAAATTTCCTTCACACATGAGTGAGAGCAGGGATTCTTGCACACCAGACAAGGAAATCCGTGACTTTACCCTCGGATAGAAATTTATGTTCTGACCCTGGTGTTCCGACCCAAAATCGAATATAATCGCTCATTTGATAAATGCAATGGTTGATTACGATCTCATATGCGCCCTCGTTAACGTTGGCGTCACAGTACGTTACTTGACGTCACTAAACATTCGTGTAGTGTCATCACAATATGGCGGACGTCGGTAACCGAAGTGACTGCAGCATTAAAAATCTGCGCTAAGAAATGGAAGGTGTGCAAGAAAAAGAATCCTTTAGGGGTGTGAGGGGTGGATAGAAAAATCCGTCCCTTGGGATCACTGTCCGGCATCACTCGGCAAGCCTCGTGATGCCGGGCCATGACCCTTGGGACGGATTTTTCCATACACCCCTCGGACACATATAAGATTCTTGTATTCTATACCTGCTTTTGACAAAAAACAACCATATTTTTTGTTAGGAATTGTGTGAAGTTTACGGAAAGACTGGTCCTTCATATTCAGCTGTTAAAAATTTGGTAGCTGATTTTAAACCTGGTCGGGTAACATTGGAAGTCGAGCGCCGTAGTGGAAGACCTATGAACGCTACTGATGACGAGTACCCATGTCTGAGTCACATTTGGAAAGATATGGTTATGAACCGGAAGGCTTTCTTGAAAGAATCGGAGACGAAACTTGCCTCCATCACTATGATCCTGAGACTAAACGGTTCACCGCATCCAAAAAAATTCAAGACTCAGCCTTCAGTTGGCAAGGTCATGGCAACTGTGTTTTTTTGGATAGCAAGGGAGTTCTGTTGGTGGACTATTTACCTCATGGTCAGACTATGTGTTAATATTTTGGACCACTTACTTGCAGCCATAGTACAGAAAAGGCCTGGAGAAATTACGATAGGTGCGCTGTTGCAACATGCCAGTGCTAGAATCCATACTTGCAAAGTTTCTGTGGACGCAATGAAGCAAGACTGTTTCAAAGCCTTACCCCATCCATCATATTCTCCTGGATTACGTTTTTGTTTCCGAACTCGATGAAAAAATTGCGTGGACGTCACTTTCGGCCGGATAAAGAGTTAAAGGCAGCAATTGGAGGGTGGGTTGACACCAAAGACCCTGAATTCAACAAAAATGGACTTTCAACCTTGGAACATCGATCGAAGAAATGAAATGCTTATTGCTGCGGGTGTATGTGAGTATGTGGAAAAAGAATAAGTCAAGCGTGACTCTAAGTAGGTAGGTAAGGTCAGATTATTATTGGACGACCCTCGTATTATTCCAGTTTGGAGACGTTGCTTCAAATTTTGCTTGTGTTTTACCAGATATTGAATTGAAATGACATCTCAAGCCCCAGCGCTCAAAGACACAACTACGGTTAAAGGGGCTGTCCGATTCGCACCAATTTACCTGGGCGCACTTAGACCTTCTTAATGGTTTGCTAGTACAGTGAGATTCCATTATTAAGACCACCTAAAATTAGGACTAATTCTGCTTTAAAAAGATCATTTAGGAAGTTGCAGTTATTCTTTCTTTGCCCTTTCTGCATACAGAGTCTTCTGGTCAGAGACCACCTTTGAGACTGTTCAAAAGTGGTCTTAAAGACCACTTTTGAACAGTCCCAAAGGTGGTCTTAATAGCGGAATTTTACTGTATTTAAATGCTCGGTCGGTTTCAGCTCTGTGTAAAAACACGATGTAACCCAACCCATTTCTCTAAGCCCAGATGGGCGGCGTGCTCATGATTGTTTGTATTTATACATAATTGCTTCAGTGCGTATGTTGCTGACATGACTTACATTTAATGTAGGATTTTCCAGTGCAAGCAATGTTCAACAACGCGGCCGCCCACCGAGCCGTCTTTTCGTTAACTACAGAACGAATGCAACAAAATGATTTACCGGCCCCGATAGCTCAGTTTGTAGAGTGTCCTCTCCGGGGAAAGGGAGGTCACAGGTTCGATCCCGGGCCGCGACATACCAAAGTCGTTAAAATGGTACTAGCTGCTCCTCGCTTGGCACTCAGATTTACGGGATAGAGCTAGGACTGGTCGACCCAGTGTCGGGATAATGTGACTGGGTGTGGCATCATGTAATGTGTCTGGGACAAGATACTTCAGAGAGGCAGCACTATAAAAGTGAGCATTGAGCTCCCTGTCGCAACCAGACACCGTCGTGATATGACTGTAAAATTGTTGAAAGCGACGTTAAACCCGAATTCACACACACACACACACACACACACACACACACACACACACACACACACACACACACACACACACACACACACACACACACACACACACACAAAATGAGCTCTCAGCGCCCGCCCGCTTTGTTAAACCCACCTCTGGTCAACATGTTGCAGGAATCCACATTAAAATTGGGGAAAATGGTTTAATATTCTTAATCCCAGTGATAAATCTCACTAGCACTTTGTTTTTCTTTCTCAAGGTTGTGGTTTCCAGCAGTTTGGTGTTTGTTTATCTGATTTATCCATCGTTGCATGTCTAGCCTTATGACTTTGTGTATTATTTATGTGTCAACCCCCCCCCCTCACACACACATACACACACGTTTAGCGGGTAGGCATTGTTTTCTCCCCGGGAGTCTGTGTGTCTGTCTGTGACAAAATCATGTCCGCTCTATAACTTGAAAATAGTTCAAGCAATCTTCATGAGGACAAGAACTTTAACTATAGCTTTTACTCTTATTGAGTTGTTTCCCTGGGAAGTTTGTCCATCATAAAAGTGTGTCCGCTATTTAATTTGCATCTTGTTCAAGATATCGTAAAGGAACTTCATGTACATATCTGCGAACATTTAAAGATGTGCAGAGTGCAGGGGCCATAACTCCTGCATTTATACTTTTTGAATTATCTCCATTGGAACTTTGTTCGTCCTAAACTCATGTCCGCTCTATAACTTGAAAATCGTGCAAGAAATCTTCATGAAACTCTGCCCCCTCCTCCTGTATTCCAAAAAGAAAGCACAAAAAATGCATGCTTCACGAGAAAATCGAGGATTTTTTGCTTTTGGCGCGAAAAAAAAAAAATGTTAAAGAAAAAAACATCCGCAGTGGGATTCGAACCCGCATACTTCAGCTCTACAGGCCCGTGACTTTACCACTTGGCTAGCGTCGATACAGTGCAGGTATGGAATTTTTTAACCTGATACCATCACATTAATAGGGAGTCACCAAAAATAAAATTAGATCATCCAAAAATAACATATAATTGCGTAGATAAATCTAAAAATAACCTTTATTTACAATAATATTGACAATACCAAACTGACAACTGATGTCGGTTTTACTGTAGGGGGATACATCTGGGTTTTTGTAGAAAAACAAATTCTAGTTTTATGGCTTGAGATGTTTGGTTTACAAATTATTTTGCCTATAAGACCAGTAGCGGCTTCTGTCAGAATATCGAAATGGGAAACTTTTACAATCAAGGATCAGACGTCGAAACAAGGTGTTACGGCAGTTAACAATATAGACGTTTTCATTGATCCCTAGGACTAGCATCTTTCAGATTAAAATGTTTGAGTTATTTCATTACTAGCCCAAACCAAGACTGTGAGTGGCCGTTAGGACTGCTCATTGAGGAGCATATGTGAGGGAAATAAAGTATGCGCCTGAAGAGATATATAGTTGCATTAAAAGGGTTTTAATTACATTACGCAAACACGCCTATACAAATACATTAGCACTTTTATCGACGAAAAAAATGAAAATTTTAAGATGAAAAAAATGGGATATTTTTCTTATTTCTGCTCTAAAATATAGATTGTAGGTACACGTTAGAACCGCCTCATCAAGGCGGTTCTAACGAGTACCCACAATCTATATTTTAGAGCAGAAATAAGAAAGATAAGGTATACCCCCTGAAACCCCAGTTTTACTATATAAAAAGGGGGTTCAAGGGGGTCAAAATTATATAGGCGTGTTGATGTACGGACTTTTTATCCGTAGGACACTAATAACAGGGGGAACAACCTACGTCAGAGCAGCGATGTCGTAACCATTAGTATGTTTGCCGGCGTTTACTACACAGGAGGCATTTGTCGCATTAAGTAGGCGCAGTCGTTGCATTAGGTCATAAAAGAATCAAACAAACTGAAATCTGTCTCGGAAAGGTGACTATTTCTTCAAATAATTCGACACAAGCTGATTTTGCTATGATGTCGGAACTACCATTGTTTACAGCGCCGCATCAAATCTTGTGGCGAAACTATCGAAGCCTTTTCAATGTTTCTAGGTAAAATTAGCTCACCGATGAGATGCAAATATTGTTCGTTACCAGCTGAAGTGTGTTTTCTGAAGACTCGTAATGTACAGATCTAGTTTGAAGCATTTTATATACCCTATTTACACCAATATGGCCGCTACTGAAATGGGTACGACATCTCTGCTATGACGTAGGTTGTCACCCTTGAATAATGTCCTATCGAAACTAACCTACCTTATTCTAACTTCCCCTTACCTGTTTATCCAAATACATGTTAAGTAACAGAGGCAGCGTGAAGACGAAACTGCATGCTTCTTTTTTAATTACATTTATTAGAAATTCAACTGTGTTTTCTGGTGACTCGCAATAACCATAGCGTGTTATTCTTGTGCCTCCTGTAATAACATCCCAAGGAAAACCTCCTCCCCAAGTAAAAGGCCTGTCATTGAGCATACGGCTCCACTCTGATTCAGAAAAATTGCTTCTAAGTGATAAACAGTAAGCAATAAGTGAACGGTTGGTGTGTGCGCATGCCTTCGGAAAACCCGTGCTCCCTGATGTTTGGAAGATAGTAGCAAGATCGTCTGGTTTAACAGTCGGCAGTGTGACATCAGTTAGATTCCAGTTCATCAAATTTTCTACAGTAAGAACAGTATCGATGTCTGGCAGGTTTTGACGACAAACCATATACTTTAGATAAGGCATCAAATCACTTCTTATAAGCCCATTGATATCAAAATGTGCTATAAGTTTCTTAAATATATTCCATGTATCAACATCTTCAACAGGATCCAAAACAATAACAGAACACACTTCCAATTTCTTCATCATAGCGACGACGTCACTTCCATCCGTATATGTAAACGATAAGCTGATTGGACAAGCACCTGCTAAAATGGCGCCAAATGTCGCATACAACCACTCCGGACAGCTTTTTAAGTTGATTGCAATAAAATCAGACTTTTTGACACCTAGAACCAGAAATGACTTTGCCATTATGCTTGCTTTCTCATGAAGTTGGCCAAAAGTGACAACTGTTCTCGATCCATCAGTGTTGGCAAAGACAACGGCCTCACGATCTGGGTGATTTCTATGGTGGAAATCTAAGAACTCTGGTACGGTCTTGAAATAACTTTCTTCCATTTATATGATCAAATACGTATTCGAAAATAAAACCTCGATCAGTTATTAGCAGAAGTACTTATTCAGACGCAAATGCAATAATTTAGGTTATGTGTCCAGACTGCATCAAAGCACAATAATAATAATAAAAGAAAAACAGTTTGGCGTGTGTTTGAATACTTAATGAAACACTTACATGCTGCGTAGAATACAAATATGTGATACTACATTTCCAGTTGTCAATTAGAATTGTTACTGGTATAAAATAGACACAAAAAGTATAATTATGCAGTTCTTTGTTTGTTTGTTTAAATTGGGGTCTAAAGTCCCCGTCATATCTGTTTATGTCATTTTGGAGACGTTGTTTCCTACATTATTTTGTGGGACTTTCACCCGACATAGAGGTGAAATGAAATCTCAAGCCCTGACGCCCAATGAAACCAGAAAGCAGGCAATACTTTGGAACATTTATTTATCCACTGGATTCTCAAATCAAAATTAATCGAACAAGATAACAGTGCAATGAATTTATCTGAAACGTACTGGTGGGATATTACATTTCCTTCAGAAATTATTAAATTGAAAAGAACATACCTTTTTGCCTGTAAGGCCTTTTTAACAAAGATTGATATTTCAACATGGTGACACCAAGCTGAAATAGTTGACAGGGTGATCGCTCTGACATGAAGGTACCCGCCTTTTTCAGTACGATTGTTTAGAAACTTAACCATTCCTATTAGGTAGGCGCCCACAAGGGGTAATTCCTTTTACACGGTGGGTCATCTAAATAAACGGATCCGATGGCTCCGCACATTTAATCTTATGAGCATTACGACAAAACACTTGTGCGACATAGTGCATTTTTACATCACCAAAATGGCCATTTTCTTATGAAAATCCTTGACATTTTTCTTATAAATACTTCAAACATAGGTTATAGGTTGTGGGTGCTCGTTAGAACCGCCTCAGTGAGGCGATTCTAACGAGTACCCACAACCTACATGTATGTCTTGGAGCAAAAATAAGAAATATATATTGTATACCCCCGTAAACCCCAGTTTTCTCTAAATAAAGCGAGGTATAGGGGGGTCTTTATTTCACGGACTTGTTCACGTGATAGGACTTCCAGATCAGGTGCAGCTCCGAAGTTGTAGCTCGTAAACGAACGATCTGCCGAAAACCATCACGTGAACAAGTCCGTGAGTTAAAGACCCCTTAAACCCTACTTTATATAGAGTAAACTGGGGTTTACGAGGTAAACATTATTTTCCTTATTTCTGCTCCAAGACATAGGTTGTGGGTACTGTTGGAACCGCCTAAATGAGGCGGTTCTAACGAGCACCCAAAACCTATATTTGCAGTATAAATAAGAAAAATATCTTGGATTTCCATCAGAAAAGTAGCCATTTTGGACATGTGAAAAAATGCACTATGCTGCACGGGTGTGTTATCGTAATGATAGCCATGTGCTTCGCATGCTCATTTCCTTCTCTTCCTTGAATAGCATTGTCAAGAGAAATGGAATGCTATTCCTCCGCTTTAATATTTTACCGTTGAAATACGCAAAGGACATTGTCCAAAGCCCTAGTGACTGTCTTCGAAACGATTTCTTCCAAGACGAAACACATTACGCAACCTTGCGAAAGGCCAAAAAAGGCGGTTGTTTGTCTCGTGATCAGAATCCTTAATGGAGGTTTTTTTTTTTGTTTTTGTTTTTTTTTTGCTGGGCGTTTCTGTTTTAAGTGTATCTGGGTGATAGATAAACAGCCATAATGTCCCCGACATGTCTCGGAATGAAATCATAGAAAATTTGCTCAAAACACTTCTGGCTGCATTTATGTAGTCTGGCTCCGTTTACGTAGTTTGGCTATGATGTTGTAGACATGCATTGTTCATTGCGATTTCGTGCAAAGTTTTTATCATAAGGTTTTGGAAATATATAAAAAACAGTCCCACAATTATAAGACGCTGTCGATCCAAGAATATTTCCCTTGTGTGCTTCAACAGGCTAAACCATTTGAGCCCCGCCAAGCGAATTTGTGTCTTCCAGCATTCCGTCATGATAAATTTTAACTGAGCATGCCCAGCCATTCAGAGGGGCCAGGGACATGGCTTTCCGTCTGAAGGTTCCTCTTGATTCACTGCTTGTATGAGCGAGCAGCGAAGGTTCTGGCGAGACTGCGCGGATGCGCAGGCTCGTCTGAACTTCCGCTGCTCGCATAGGCAATAAGTACCAAAATTGGCCCATTTATATTTTAATTGCTTCGGAAGAGATCTGACGATTTGATCTTCCCTGGACCTGTCACAGATGAAATCGGTTTTTGTTCCGTTTGACAAAGTGGTAAAAAGAAGTAAAGGCAATGATCAGGAATCGATGAAATTAAACCACACCTCCCATCAGAGACACCAAACGTAAAGAAACACAAATATGATATAACTGAACTCTAAAGGAAACACCAACAGCGGAAAGCCAAAAATACCGTTAGTTTCCGAACAATGGCTAATTGGCTATCCAAAACAAAAAGATATAAGCGATGAATACATCCAAAGACGAGCTATAACAAAAATAAGATAGCCAGGACAGCATTTATTGTACGGTTTTCCCAATTGAAATATTCAAAATAACTGACACTCACCATTCTCATTTTATAATAAATCACTGATGAGGACAGACATGGAGGATATGTACTTTATGGAGATGAATACCAAACATATTCCATCTAGTGTGTTGAAAATATCAGAATTGTCACGAGTGAGAGTGAAAAGTCTGATGTTTTCAACACACGAGATGAAATATTTTTTATATTTATCGTAAAATGTAAATTTTCTTTTTAATTGAAAATATTGTAGGACACTTACTGTAATTGATAAATCGGATCTTACGTCACAATTATGACTTGTCCATGACGTCACATATGTCAGTTGCAAAGCATAAACAGATCGCCATTTTTAATACATCAGTTTTACAGTTCAAAGAATGCTTTTTCAAGGTATTTTACAGAATTATTTAACAGATAACATATGCATTTTGGCGAGAAAAGTAGTCCGGGCTGCTACTGTGAAAATAACATGGTCATGTTATTTTTCACACTGTGAAAATATCATTTATATTTTCACAGTGTGAAAATTTCACTTTTATTTGTTTCATGTATCTATTGTTTCACTGCTATGTATAAAAAACTAGTTTTACCTTGATAGAAACATTAATAATTGAATCTGTTATGTATATAGCTAGATACAAGTGGAGCCTTATGTTTAAATTGATCGCCACAGCCATTATAAAATCTAGTCCAGGCTCGTGTAATTGGGCATTGACTTATAAATCGACCCAAAATTAATAACCACATCACTGTCCAGCCTGTTTTATCCGCTTGGCTGTCGCTGACCATGTACAAAATTCATATACCGGTTATTTGTACAATCGCTAGCCCTCTCCCTTGGACGTCAGATAGTTGTATAGAAAGGACATCTGGACTGAGTTCTTGTACTCAGGCATATGCAAACAGTGGAGTTCCCGACCCTGGTGAGACGCCGCATAACTTGGCGTCTGTTTATGTATACACTGTTGTCTATGCTACACGAATTTAAGCGCTAAACGAAACAGTTTAAATCTCAGATCAGGACTACATGTATTTCCCATCCCTTCACGTAGAGACAGCTGACCCACCAGTGCTCTCAGTGCTTTGAGTGAGGCATGGTTTCGTCAGTCTTAAAGTGTCCATTTTAGAGAAAAGGCACGCTGTGTAGTTCCTCATATTTGTTTATTCAGAAATTTTGTCATCATACACATATACACAATACTAGACTACACATTCAAGTACATGTAGCAGTTCTTATTATAATGGAGACAAGCATTTGGCATAGGCTAGGCATATTATTGCTCTCTTTTTATATTAACTGAATATATTTTTTCTTTAGGTAATAGTGGAAGAAACGAAGGTGTAACACTGTAACAAACTTTTAGTTGAACTCATGTTGTGGTTTTGAACGCATTGTAACTATTGGCAAAATGGTGACGTACTTAGACAGACATACTTTTGCAAACAGTGGTGTTCGAGGCCCAGATCAGAACGCCGCGTAAAATGGCGTCTGTAGTTAGATCTATTTCAATGTTTTGGTCAGTCATATTAAGGCTATTCTCAAACTCTGTGAAATAAAATGCACGAAATTGACAAGTTGCAATAGAATCATTTGAAACTTACCGCTAAACCGCGGTGTTGTTAAATGGCTGAAATAACTGGATAAAGTACGTCTACATCTTCATAGCCAAACTACATAAAATGAGCCGCACAACCAGAGCCAGATTGGTTTTGAGCAAAATTTTTGTGATTTAATGCAGAGACTTGCCGGGGGAAATTATGTTTGTTTATTTACCAAAATAGCAATGCTCGGCGAAAATCCTTTCAATGAGAAACTTGTTTAAACAAAAAAAAAGCACTTTACTTTTGTCACCTTTCGCAAGCTTGCACAATGTGCGTTCTCTTGGAAGAAATCGTTTCAAAGACAACCCCGAAATCTTTTGCGTATTACAACGGTAAGATAACATAGCGGTCGAACGGCATTTCGTTTTTCTTGATACTGCAATTTAAAGAAGAGAATTTCAAAATAATTAAAATACGAAGGATCTATCTGACACTGTTGTAAAGACCGGCTATTAACGAGCTATAACTTCGGAGCCGCACGTCATCCAGAAGATCCGCATAAGAGAATGACATAACGTGTAATAAGTTCGATAATCCATTAGTGGATTAAATATGCAAGTTAGTTTGATACGCCACATAAGGTTACTTGTTCCACGTCCATAATGACATCGCGTTTACAAATGAATATTGATATTTTTGTAAAACAATCGTGAATAAAATTCGTTGTAAATTTCAAAGAACTAAACCTTTCTACGACCCCAAAAATCTGGAACCAATGAAGTTCACCTGTACTTGCTGTTTCATACAGCATGTTGACAATGACTCCATGTATGCATGCCAGGAGTCTTATAACCCTTTTATAGAACATATTTAACGTCACTTCAGCTGGTGTCTTGGAATGTGTGGCGGCCGTAAAAAGTCTCTCTGCCCTAAATCATAGTGTAGTTAACCCTTTTATACAACATATTATATTTATTTCGATTAAAGCCCGACCCCCGCCTCGGTCAGACCCGTTTTGTTGATCGTTCCAAGCCAGTTCTACTGTTGTGGCTTGTTATTGTCATAGTAAGTCTTTGCATAAAAGAAGTGAAGGCAATGATCATGAATCGATAAAATTGAACCACAGCTCCCATGAGAGACACAAAAGGGACAGAAACACAAACATGAAATAACAACCTATTGGAAACATCAAAGCCAGAGGTAAATTTACTTTTCCACAAAATGGCTAATTTGTTAGCCAAAACAAAAAGATATAAGCGATACACATACTCAAAATCATACCATAACAAAGATAAACCGTGAGAGGAGAGCCGCTTTGGAACGGTCCGTAAAAAGAATTTCACTGGGGTGGTGGGGGTGCTTAAAACGATTTTACGCGGCCGCAATCCTCGCCATTGATTTCGTCGCGATTTAGACCAATAACTACACCCAATCCGCATGAAGGACAGAGACGAAAGTAACGACCAGTCATCGATACAACCAACTCACAGCCCCTATCAGAGATACCAAAGGGAAAGGAACACAAACCCCAAACAACCAGACACAAACGGAAATACCAACAGCAGAAAGCGTTGTCCCACAAAATGACCAATCGGCTATCCAAAAGAAATAAAGAAAAAACACAAAATCGACACAGACACTCAAAGACAAACTATTACAAAACAAATCGCGACGGAAGAACTGTTTCGGAACGGCCAGCGAAAAATGAACCCCGCCTTGAACCCAAATCGACCCCACGCGGCCGCAATTCCCACCCCCACCCATTTCCGCCACGAGTCAGACAAACAACCATCCCAGCCCACACAAAGGCCTCCTAACCCACCAGCGCAACAACCAGAGAACACAAAAAACCAAACAACCACAGAGAAACAACAGCAAAGTATGTATGTATGTATGTATGTATGTATGTATGTATGTATGTATGTATGTATGTATGTATGTATGTATGTATGTATGTATGTATGTTTTTCATTTTGGTTAGTCGTTTCGCCGTTTTGTGGGAAAGTAACTGTCCTTTTGGCTTTCCGCTTGTGGTGTTTTATAGGTGTGAATTTGTTTTATTTTTATTTTTTTTTATTTTTAGCTCAACTGAGCAAAGTTCAAGGTTAGCTTTTGTGATCACCTTTTGTCCGTCGTATGTGCGTCGTTCGTCGTGCGGCGTGCGTCGTCAACATTTACCTTGATCATCCTTTAGAGACCACAGTTTTGCTTGAATCTTCGTTTATCTTTACAAGAATGTTTGTCTTGATAGGCGCGGTTACTAGTAAATGGACAGAAATAAATAAGGGTGTACCGCAGGGTTCCATTCTGGGTCCACTTTTATTTAACATTTTTATTAATGATATCTTTTATTTCATTCAGAGAGGTACATTATACAACTATGCAGATGACAACACCCTTTCATTTCATTCTCCAAATTACGATTATCTGATTAGTACCCTTCTTTTGGAAAGTGAAGTTTTAATTGACTGGTTTCATTTTAACTGCATGAAAGCAAACCCAGACAAATTTCAAGCCATTGCTGTGGGCAAAAAAAAAAAACATATGACCGGTCTCCTGTTTTAAATGTTGTACATTCTTTCATTTCTTGTGAAGACATTGTGAAATTACTGGGTGTTGACATAGATTTTAATTTTTCCTTTGACACTCATATTCAAAATATATGCAAAAAAGCTGGTCAGCAGCTCAACATTCTTAAAAGACTGGGGAACAATCTTTGCAATCTTAGTAAAATGACCATATTTCATTCTTTTATTCTTTCGAATTTAAATTTCTGTCCCCTGACATGGCACTTCTGTTCCAAAAAGAACATCGACAAAATTGAGAAAATTCAGGAAAGGGCTCTGCGTTTTGTTTATGAGGATTATTCTAGGACCTATGATGAGCTGCTGGCCAGAGCAAATCTGCCTGCCTTGCATATAAGACGCATTAGGACCACGGCAATAGAAACTTTCAAAATTTTAAATAATTTAGCCCCACCAGTTTTAAGTGATCTTTTAGTTAAAAGGGAAAATGTTTATTGGTTTGGTCGCCATGAGGCGGGCAAACCGGGTATAATGACCAGATTGTTACTGTTCCATGGAGGGGCACGTGACGCGATCAACCAATCAGCTTTAACGATGATGCAATACTATACTGCAATTACAGGAAACAGCCTGTCTGAATAGCGAAACAGACCGAAAAGCAAGCGTTTCAACTCCAACAATAAATATCTTAAGGGAAATGGAAACACCTGGCAGGTGTGGCAGTTACGGTAACTGACCAATTAATTCGAACAGTAAAAAAAAAATACTGCTCCCTTAGAAAATATCAGATTAGATTTATCAGTGTTCGAACTGTTTGATCTGAAAGAATTCCATGCATTGGACCAGGCTGGGTTCAATATTTTAAACAACTACGTTTTTCCCCGCGGCCCGGTCAATCCGCAAGTGATTAGAAGTTATAAATATCACTTATGCAGTGCAGAACCGTGTAACGTAGCCTGTTAGAGCTGTGATCGTATAGTTTTATGCGTTGTGTTCCACAGACAGACAGACAAACGACTATCACAAGTTACTATTTTATTGAGCAAGTTACTTCATGCAGAAAACTAAGTTTCTACTGCATGAGAACTGTACAGCAGCAAGACTGCACAGAACAAAAGCAAGAGTCGTAATGATCCAAAATTCAAAAACATAATACACAATACACTGAGAGACTGAGATAGGGGGTTTATATATGTTTCAGGACATTCCAGCAGAATTCCATTCACAAGCTCTTTCCAGACAGTTAGTCTAGGGCTACACCTGGTCTGTCTGAAAAGACACCTGTGTTTACGATTGTCATACCAAAACTGCATCATGCTATGGTTTCTTGTCCATCATACCCATTTAACTATAAATTAAATGAAAAATATTTAATAAAATTGTGGCACTTTTCTGTCAAAATCAGTTATACATTTCAAACCATGTTTTATAACTAATTCCTACATGTAGCGATCACATGAGGTTTGTACTTATTATTTACATAGTTTATACTGACTTGCTTTTGTGCCAATACAACATCCCACTTATACATGCATTTTATACTGCATATTATAGACAAGTTTCAACTGTTAAAATTTTACCAATATTCTCTGTCATTATTAAAGAAGCTTATAACGGTTTTCTGTTCATATAAAATTACTGCCCTATAAACATATTAAGACCATAGCATGATCATATTGTAGTGTAGACCCCGCTGGTCATGTCCCCACTTGACAAGTGTGGACCCTGATCAGACTGCACAATATCTGCACTTCACAATTGTAGACCCAGATCAGAGTGTGCGAACAGCCACTATGTTATACACCTCCCCATCTTTAGAGAATCAATCAATGTCAATTGATTTATTCTCTCAGACCTCTCGTTAATAACATATATGCAAATCTTATGTACAACATATTTCATGCACAATTAAATAATGTAGATTATTCATATAAGACAATTAAAGCAATATAGCTTGTGTCTTTGTTTTCTTCATAGTGACCCTGAAACTATAACATCCACCCAATGGTAATCAGGATTCCAACCAATGGTGACCAGGATATGTACAAACAATGGTGACCAGGATTATAATTACATAGACAATGGTGACCAGGATTATACAACATTTTCGTTTTAACTATAAAATCATTGAAGTTTGATAAGAGATCAACCCATTCAGTGATCAGTTTACCTGAACACTCAATCTGATGAATATCTTATCGAAGCTGAAACTAATCAATCATTGTTCAGTACATGGTCACATAGTCAATAAAGTTACAGTTCACTATTTTTATTTTCACTAAAGAATAATGCAGTCAATATCTCCCTCCATTCGCTGTCGTTGGATCTGTCTAACAGTAGGCTGTCCTGGCAAAACCACTAACGGCGTCTGGTGCGACATCTTGGCTATCACTTCCCTGTCCCGGTAAACATTTTTATTGTGTTTGTTGACCACCAGCAACACAGGATGTAGATCTTCTTCTTTATAGTACTCCCTCATGACGGAGAAGTCATCGAGTATCTGGAACACCAGAGGAATAAAACCACTGTGTGTGCATTCGTCACACAATATAATGTCAACCTTAAAAAGTTCATATAAAAATGTATAATCTTCACCTATGCACCACTTAAGGTGAAATACATAGGACTTTAATTAATTAATTCATTAATCAATAAAGTTCATAAAATAAATAAAATCTTCACCTCTGCACCACTTAAGGTGAAATGCAGTGGACTTTAATAATAACATTATTATTAAGCACAGTTTCATTACACAGCATTATAAGGCTCCAGGAACGTTTTTACTTCATCTCTGTTCCAACCTTAGGCCATGCTAATACCGCATCTGTCTGTCCAAGGAATGTTTGATCCTTGTAAGTGGTACTGCCACCTCCACTATTATGTGGTACAGACTCTTCATCGACATCTTTAGTCGGTAACTTCAATACTGTTACTGCAGTTTCATGCTCGTCAATTGTTCTTTTCAAACAAAATGAATGGTATGATTTCAGCCTTAATTTAACTATGTACATGACAATAACCAAACCTATAGCGGCAAACAAAATTATCAGGACAACATTAGTAAATGTCCAAAACGTTCTACGATCTATCTTGACTGTATCTAAATGACCAATCTCGTAAATAAAAGTCTGCATAGGAATTTCTTTCAATTGTAAAAGATGTGAAGGAATCTCTACTTTAGAAACATTTTCAAAAATATGTAAGGCATTAGAACCACTAATGAGCCATGAAAACCGACTATACAATATATCGGTATATTCTGAAAGAATATAAAGTAACATTTAGTATACAACAGTTCAGTACACTAAATTAATCAACATGTATTTACACTTTATACACAGTGATATCTCTACCATGAGGTTAATCTAATTAATCAAAATATACCCCAATGAGACACACAGCGAAGTAATTCACCATTACTTCAAGTCATACATATAAGGAGGTTTGTCTACGACATATTTACCTCAACTTATACATATACAAGTAAAAGTTTAAACATTCCTGGGATTTACCTGAAGAATGCTACTCATATCAGAGTATCCCAAATCTATATGCCAAACCATTATTCATTCTCGAAAGTCGGTAAACAAAATCATGTTGATCTATTCTAAATAGGAACAGCCTTCATGAGTCCTGTTATCAGGAATACACCATTAAAACACAAAGTTCGGTATACCAAGGTCTACCTTTGCTCAAAGCTCAAATCCCTATTTAGAGATACCACAACATATAGTTTCGCAATATTGCTTACTCTTTAACACTAAAGAGTAGCCCAAACATATAATGCCAACTCGTAATCATAATCATAGTCGCTAAGCGAACAATATAACACTTCAAACACCATCCTTAGAAGTCTAACATTATTTCACTGACCTGAGAAGCTGCCATACATTTTGACCCTTCTCCGTCCTGAACAGACTGACCTCAACAAGAATGCTCAAGTGTTACAATAGTCATAAAATCCGACATTGACCATTACCTGGTCAGAATAACTACAATGTTGCAATGTGTATCTGTTTAAATTAAATTATAATTAAACCTATAAAATCACCCAGCAAAATCACACTTAAAACAAAACAGGAGTTACAATAACTAACACTTAAATTTCTTCCGTGGCCTATTTCGTAGGTATAAAATAGGCACATCATCATCATCAGAATCGTAGCTTTGTAAGTAAACGCGCTTACAACCGATTCTGAAAGCCAATTCATTCAGTGATAAGTCCTCCGAATCACTATCGTTCGTGAATTCTTCAAAAGTTTTAAAACTTTTCACATTTACATGTGAAGCAATCCTATAATTGGTAACTGATGAATTATTTTCAACACTTTTTTGTTCTGTTTCTATCCCTGTTTCATTAAGTTTCGACAACTTGACATTTATGGGAAGACCCAAATATTTCACTTCAGAAGTTTGCTTTGCCATTCTTAGTCTAGTTCCAACTAACAAGCAATGACAAAAAGATACTAACTAAAATATTCATATTATTACTACTTGCATTTGTTTTCTTCATTTAGTTGCTGAAATACTTTTTAATATTTATTGCGGTGGAATGACCACCACGAATTTGCAATTGCTCAATGGATCAAAAACATACACGCATATTGAATTTTCTTTAAGTTTCTCAATCCATTCCAAAAACTCATGACGAGTGCCATAGAACCACCTTACAATTTCAGCAGATATATTTAGGCTCTGAATACGTTCATGCACATTAAGCATTTCTTGAAATACTTCAGCAGGTATCTGTTCAATTAAATCAATAAATTCAGATTGACCCTGCTCAGACATTATAGTAGAATGGTAACAGTTGTTTGCTCTTAATAATTTTATATTTTACACAAAATAATCTACTTTCTCAATTAACATGCTCCAAATAAAATGTTTTAATTTAAAAATCTTAAGTGCCCTTTAAGCATTAACATCACAAGGATTCATCATTATTTTTATTTACTACTTAATGCACCATATCTTAAATAATTTTTCTTAACTAATTTCTTTATCAAAAATCTGTCATGAGATAAAATAAAATACCTAACAAAACCCTAATCAAAAATAGTGCCTTAATGAAATTTACCTTATCCTGACATAACTTACATTTTCTTTTGATCTACCATTCATCTTGTCATTAAAGAAAATTTAACTTGCATGCAACAAAAGAGTAACAATAGAAGCCTACCTTCTCTGTTGTCTTCCTGTCCATTTTCAATCCAGTTCAAGAATAATCCTGCGAGCGGCAACAATTAACAAGCCTGTAACGTAGCCTGTTAGAGCTGTGATCGTATAGTTTTATGCGTTGTGTTCCACAGACAGACAGACAAACGACTATCACAAGTTACTATTTTATTGAGCAAGTTACTTCATGCAGAAAACTAAGTTTCTACTGCATGAGAACTGTACAGCAGCAAGACTGCACAGAACAAAAGCAAGAGTCGTAATGATCCAAAATTCAAAAACATAATACACAATACACTGAGAGACTGAGATAGGGGGTTTATATATGTTTCAGGACATTCCAGCAGAATTCCATTCACAAGCTCTTTCCAGACAGTTAGTCTAGGGCTACACCTGGTCTGTCTGAAAAGACATTTGTGTTTACGATTGTCATACCAAAACTGCATCATGCTATGGTTTCTTGTCCATCATACCCATTTAACTATAAATTGAATGAAAAATATTTAATAAAATTGTGGCACTTTTCTGTCAAAATCAGTTATACATTTCAAACCATGTTTTATAACTAATTCCTACATGTAGCGATCACATGAGGTTTGTACTTATTATTTACATAGTTTATACTGACTTGCTTTTGTGCCAATACAACATCCCACTTATACATGCATTTTATACTGCATATTATAGACAAGTTTCAACTGTTAAAATTTTACCAATATTCTCTGTCATTATTAAAGAAGCTTATAACGGTTTTCTGTTCATATAAAATTACTGCCCTATAAACATATTAAGACCATAGAATGATCATATTGTAGTGTAGACCCCGCTGGTCATGTCCCCACTTGACAAGTGTGGACCCTGATCAGACTGCACAATATCTGCACTTCACAATTGTAGACCCAGATCAGAGTGTGCGAACAGCCACTATGTTATAACCGTTTGATCTATAAATAATTCAGTGTGTGCAGGGGGTCTTTGAATGCGAGCTTATCATGTAGTTACAAGTATAAGGTTACACATTGTCATTAATGACATTTACACCTATTGAACTATCACTATTCCCTTTAAAATGGGCAAGTCAATTTGTGATCTCAGGAATAACAGAAATTGATTTGTTTGGAGCAAATTCTTTTCTTAAGAGAAGCCCATATATTTTTCAAAGAATTTCCTGATAGTCTGTAATATTTTTTTGTTCCGGCTACACCGCAGCAGACAGAGTCCAGCTACATGCATATATGGGATGTGATGTTGAAACCCGCATGTGTAGCTACCCAGTGGAGCTAGGCGCATAGATACCCCCCCCCCCCCCCACACACACACACATCTATATTGTTTAAGCGCATAGTGAAGCCTCAGTCGAGACTGCGCAGCCTTGTTTTTGTGTTCTCTGTTTACTCATAAGCTGTCTCAAATCAGCTTGAGCCGGGGGCATGTAGCAATTCAATGCCCATCGAAGTAGTCCGGTGAAGACTTATTAGACTGTGCGGATGCAAAACCATCATGTTATTTAGATAGGCAAGTAACAAGAAAAAGAAAATGCGGACATCATACACAATTTTAACATGTGCATGTGCGATCTTCACTTTGTGCGCGATGAAACGTTTCAAACCTCTTCAACATTGAAGACACAATCCCGATTGCACAACTGCGCAGACTTATCAGTCTTTTCTGTACGCACATGCGCAATACGTATTTTACTCGAGATAGGAGATCTGAACAGACTGATCCTTGCACTTGGTAGCTTAGAATGTGTTTGTAATGTCGCAAGCAGATTCGGCCGGTTAAATGTACACTGTCGTTTTAAGCCGGCGCACGGCGAAAAAAAACGTTTCAAACGAAGGACCAGATCAGCCTGCGCATCTAGCCAATGTGGCCATAGTTTTCACCTGTTGTTCTTTGATTAGCACAGAGGCCATGGTAGGCACATACGAAAAACGAAGACTATTCAGACTGCATGCAAGTGCAGGCTGACTTGAGTTCTCGCCCATCGCATATATGACTTATTTTCTTAATCATGTTCCCCGAAATAACTTCCAATAAAACCTTGTCACCGTGAAATAAATGGGCATCTTCACTTGCTCCTCAGAAAACCCTAACAGATAACCTGAATTAAACTACCTTTTTGCATGCAACAACCATAAATTTCACTCGCACGTGCTAAAAGACGTTCTGTGGAAAAAGGCGGGGAACTCTCAATTAATATTTAAAGGGGCGCTTCTGATATCAAAGAGGCATTGAATCAAATGCAACAGCACATGGAAAAAGCGTAACACTGTCACACAAATAATAATGAAAGTGGAAGCTACGCTCCAAAGAGTCTGAGAGCAAAGCAAAAACACTTGCATATGCATGGTGATTCAAGCCTTTGTTGGTCACAATGCTACATCACCGACTAGGATCAGCCTGCACATCGATGCAATGTGATCAGTCTTTACTGAACCCTTAAATCTTACGAAGTCACAAGGCTAAGTGAAACCCTTTGCCTTACATACCGGTAATGGGTGCGCATGTTCAGTGTTTGCAGGTCGTTGAGAAAGCAGCGAAGACACATCTTAGCGTACTCATGCAACCCGATTAGAGTCTTCGCTGATCGTATGAGCCTGATGTAGACGATGGGATTTCACAACATAAATAAGCGAAACTCCTGTGGCTCATCAAGGTTGAACTAAGCACCTGCTGCCTGCGTTTCTCACAGTCTGATCAGTATTCGGTGAGGGTATGAACCTTCCATTACCACAGGGCTATCCAAGTGAGAGAAGCGAAAACCATTTGCCTCACAGAGTGCATGTCAATCCGAGTCTTTGGAAGTCGCACATATTTCATGCTAAGTTTTCTTTTTTTCGTGCGCAAATTCATATACGACCAGTACGATGTTGTAATGATAAACCCGGGAACGGTCCGAAATGCTTGTTCTGGAAGCATTTTTCGGCATTTTTTGTGTGTTCAAAGTATTAAAAATTCTGATTTCTGAAAAATTTCGGAGTTCGAATTAAATGAGAAAGTTTTCAGCCACAGATTCGAAATAATTTTGGGTGTTCGAACTGCTAGGGTGTTCGAACTAATTGGTCACCTACCGTAGTCTACCATTTTTACCGTATTTCGAAACACACCTATTCAAATACATTGTCATTTTTTGGCCAAAGAAAAAGAAATTTTAAAAAGAAAAATTGGAATATTCAAGTTGCCTTTTATGCTCAAAACATAGAGTGCGGGGAGTCGACAGAAACGCCTCGACGAGGCGATTCTGTCGAGTACCCACAATCTAGTGTCTCAGAGCATGAATACGGAAATTAATGTATACCCCTGCAAACCCGAGCTTTACTATATAAAAGAGTAGATTATATTTTCTTGTCCCTTGGGATCATTGATTCCATTGTGGAAATATCTGAGGGTCATTGATGAGGCCTAATTGGCCGAAACTAGCTAGTCTGGCCCAGTAAACATGTACACTCCATATTTTTCAGTTCTGTGGTGTATTCCTTGCTTCCAAAGGATAACCATTTTATAGAACATATTTAACTTCACTACAACTGGTGTGTGGGAATGTGTGGCGGCTGTAAAACGTCTCCCTCCCCTACATCATAGTGTAGATTATATTTTCTTGTCCTTTGGGATCATTGATTCCATTGTGGAATTTTGAAAATATCTTAGGGTCACTGATGAGGCCTAATTGGCCGAAACTAGCTAGTCTGGCCCGGAAAACATGTGCACACCATATTTTTCAGTTCTGTGATGTATTCCTTGCTTCCAAAGAGTAACCCTTTTATAGAACATATTAAAGGGGATCACAATTCTATAGGCATGATTTCGTGATGGAAATACGACTTTAAGGACCTTATGGCTGCTACTCTGTTGACTCTGTCCAACTGAAAAAGGGGTCTACTCTAAAAGGGGAAGAATTTGCTCCTCAAGGGGTCTACTCTAAAAGGGAAGAATTTACTCCTCAGGAGCAAATTCTTTCCTTTAAGAGTATACCCCTTAGACATATCAACACAGAAATTACTTTTGCAGGAGTAGCCGCCATTTTCGCAAATTTTACGTTTTGCAATGCCATTATGGAGTAAGTCCATGGGGCCATGGAAACGAAAAACAACAGAACATAACAACTACTACTCACAAAGTGTGGCTGGCTGCGGTAGCTCAGTCGGATGCAGTCCGACTGGCGATATGGAAGACTCAGGTTCGATACCTACCGGGGTCGGCAACATTCTTTCGTGGAGATTGATTATGAAATCTTTTCTATGGTCATTCTCTCCCTTCCGCTGATTCAAGAAGGGCAGGGGTCAGTTTTGGGCGACAGAATGTGCACTGAACTGGTAAACCGCTTACGGATAAGCCTGCTCAGGAAAAGTGTGGATAGGTACACTGACAGGCCCTAACACGACCCAAATCAGTGTTGACTGGGCCGTTAAATACAAATAAACAAAACTTGCAAAGTTTACTTCACACAGATAGGAACAGATTTATATATTCTGTACATCTTTCGGTACGGTGGTAGCTCTAATAATACGTAAATGTTGGAAAGAAAGAGAACGTAATTTTTCCTCATTTATAAAGATCGCTGGGTGTGGCCTAGTGGATAAGAGTGCTGACTCTTAATCATTAGGTGTCTCGACGGTGTAGGTTTGAGCATGGCTCAGGTCACATAATGAGAAGTTCTGAAATGGAAGGTCAGGAGGTTTTACATCGGGTACTCTAGTTTTCGCTCACCTCCGATTAACGATGGGCTTGATGTGAGTGAAATAATTTTGAAAGGATCGTAAAACCAAACATAAAAAAGATCGCTGGGTGTGTAAAAACATTTTCATGTCTTTGCTACTAGAATAAACGGCAGTGCCAAAGTCGAAGGTTCTAACTCTTCCAAATATATAAAATATTGAGGGAGCGAAACAAAGTCATAACGTTGATGGGTCGTTGTTTATTGTTCTTGAGCCCAGCACAGATAGCAATAGTTTCTGTTCAAAAACTTCATGACTACTAAGTGACCTACCACCAGTTACAGACTGGGTTGTTAAAAGACTTTTTGGCGCATTCGATGGGAGCTATTGTATCTGATCAGCCGAGAATGGTGTTCTTTATTTCCACTCAATACTTGATGTTTTACTAATCAGTTTCTTTTTCAATTAAATTGTGATCCAGAAAGATATACAAAAGGATTGCAAATTTCAGGTTTTGCGGAGGTACCGCTCAAAGAAACGACCGAGGTTTAAGATACAGTCTGATTCGCAGTACTTTGTCTAGGCAGGCTTAGATCTTCCTAGGCGGTTCAGGAATACAGAAGTCCAATATTTTGCCCCAAGGTCTGATTGGCCCCAGTCCATCGGGGATTGAAGAAATAGATTGGGCTGCATGATGCTTCCACACAGAGCTGATACCGGCCGCACATGAGTAGTGTTAAATCGCCTAGAAAGTCTGTCTGCTCAGGAAAAGTGGCTCGAGTCGGACTGTTCATGCATTTCAACCATTTAGTTTCATTGGGCGACAGGGCTTGAGAAGGAGTTTATCTGCCCGTTTTATCTCAGTACTGAGTAAAAGTCCCACAAAATTGGAAGCAATGTCTCAAAAAGACTCATACAGTGATAACAGGGACGTTAAAAACAAATGAAATAGATAACCAAGGCCCTATAGAAGGCCTGATGACTTAGGAAAAATCTTTTTATATGCCCGTTTGAAAAACAACAACAACAACAACAAAAATACCAAAACAAAACAAAAAAAAAAACGGTCGTATTAAGTTATGGGGTTGGTGTCCGACCGTCCGTTCGTAAACTTTTTTCTTCGTTTCCGTATAACTCCTACTATACACTTTTCATCCGATCAAGCCTAAAATGTGTATGCAGTAAGGCTAAGATGTGAAGATATGCCACCAAATACTAACAGAGTTTTGACCCTTTGAAAAATTCGGTTTACATTTTCGTTTGGTTAAGTTTTGTGCTATACATGTGTAAACCATATGTAAGTTACATTTAGTTTATACTTGCCATGGCGTTAAACAATTTACCACAGAATACTCATCACTACCTACCCCTCCTTATACCAAGGTCACAGACTTCGAAATTTTATGTACACGTTTTGTATTAAATATTATTATTTTTATTCAAAAAAATGCATTAAGTGGGATAATGATATCAGCTGGCTCAAATCAGAATGTAGACTGACAAGACCAAACCTATTGGATGCTTTTTGAAAGCAGCCAACTTGTAATTTTAGATATTCTAATATATTACAGATCCCCCAGGTAAAGTCTTCAAGGCACGGTAAGAAGTCTTTTCGCTATGCAGCCCCAGTACTGTGGAACTCCTCACCAGATTCTTTTAGAACTGCAACTGATTTTAATAAATTTAAATCTCTTATCTCCCACTGGAATGGTAAAAATTGTAAATGCTCTGCCTGTGATATAAAATATTAAGTCCCTAGGTTCTCACAGTCTGGTCTGCATATGCAAATTCTTGTTTTGTGTTCTTATGCTTAGCTTTTGTGTATTATGCATGCAAGTAGTGTGTCATGTTTGATCACCGGCGAGTGTGGACTGTCCATACAGCTGGGGATCAACATGATTGTAACCCTACCTTGGGTAGAGTTTAGCTTTTTTCTGTCAGGTAACTGTTTTTATCCTTAGTCTGTGTGCTTAGTTGTATATGTCTAAGCTATGTATGTGATCTTATTATATGTGACTATTATTATCTTAAGCTTATTTTATGCTTATCTTACTTAATACTTTGTCTATGCGCTAATGTCAATTCTGCTTCCCATCTGTATGTTTAAATGCATGCTTGTTTAATTGTGTATTGAGTTAAATGTCGCTGAGTTGCTCGGGAGGGTATGCCCCCCCCCCCCCCCCCCCTTGGGCAACCCTGTCGTAATTAATATATTTGTATTTTTAACTACCAAACAGCTGCCTTACACTTTGTTAACCATATACCTTTGTTAAAGCAGTCGGTTCAAAAGCTCATACAGAGCTTATGTTATATTGTTCATAACTTGCCGACTTTAAATAAATCTTATCTTATCTTATCTTATGATATCTGAGTCAAGTTTGAATATGGGTCATGTTAGGTCAAAAAGTAGGTCAGTAGATCAAATCATAGAAAAACTTTGTTTACATTCTTAAGGCCACAGTTTTGGTCCAAGCATCCTCAAACTTGCTCAGAATGATCATCTTAACAGTATCTCGGTCATGTTCGAATATTATTAAAAAGTAGGTTAGTAGGTCAAATCATAGAAAAACTTTGTTAACACTCTGCAGGCCACAGATTTGGTCCAATCATCCTCAAACTTGTTCAGAATGATCATCCTGACAATATCTCGGGCAAGTTCGAATATGGGTCCTGTCGGGTTAAAAAGTAGGTTCGTAGGTCAAATCATAGAAAAACATTGTTAACACTCTACAGGCCACAGATTTGGTCCAATCATCCTCCTCAAACTTGCTCAGAATGATAATCCTGACAATATCTCGGTCGAGTTCGAATATGGGTCTTGTGGGGTCAAAATGTAGGTCAGTAGGTCATACCACAGAAAAACATTGTTAACACTCTAGAGGCCACAGGTTTAGTTCAGTCATCCTCAAACTTGCTCCGAATGATCATCCTGACAATATCTCGGTCCATTTCGAACACGGGTCATGTAGGGTCAAAAAGTAGGTCGGTAGGTGAAATCATAGAAAAGCCTCGTTAACACTCTAGAGGCAGTTTTGGTCCAATCATCATCAATCTTGCTCAGATTGATCATCTCTACAATATCTAGGTCAGGTTTGAATATGGATCGTGTGGGGTCAAAAAGTAGGTCAGTAGGTCAAATCATAGAAAAACATTGTTTACACTCTAGAGGCCGCAATTTTAGTCTATTTATCATTAAACGTGCTCATAATGATCATCTCTACAGGATCTAGGTCAAAATAGGAGTGGCGGAAAGTTCGAATATGGGTCATGAGGGGTCAAAAGGTGGGTCAGTAGGCCAAATGATAGAAAAACATTGTTTACACTCTAGAGACCGCAATTTTAGTCTAATTATCATCAAACTTGCTCAGAAATGTCCTCTTTTGGTAATACCTGGGTGAGGAGGGGTAGTTTTTGAATAAGGTGGTACCTTTTACAAAGGGCCACCCCCTTCTACCAGCCCCCACTCCCTTTGTCACCATTGTTGGTTAGACTGAGCGTGTTCGTCTCCGTCTGGTGCACCGGCCCCGATAGCTCAGTTGGTAGATTGTCCGCTCCGGGGAACGAGAGGTCACGGGTTCGATCCCGGGCCGCGACATACCAAAGTCGTTAACAATGGTACTAGCTGTTCCTCGCTTGGCACTCAGATTTACGACAGGTCGACCCAGTGTCAGGATAATGTGACTGGATGTGGTATCATGTAATGTGTCTGGGACATGATACCCACAGTGAGGCAGCACTATAAAAGTGAGTATTGAGCTCCCTGTCTCGACCAGACACCGTCGTGATATGACTGAAAAATTGTTGAAAGCGACGTAAAACCCGAACACACACACACACACACACACACACACACACACACACACACACACACACACACACACACACACACACACACACACACTCCGTCTGGTGCACTAGGAACTGGCCCTCAATGTCCACAAGGTGCCCGGATAGTGACATACAAGTCAACTGTGTATTGTCAAAGGGCGGGATACTACCCCCTCACCTCTTGTCATCATGAGTCATAGTTAGTTAGACTGAACCCATTCATCTCCGTCTGGTGCACTAAGACCTCACCCTCAATGTCCACAAGATACCCAGATAGTGACATACAAGTCAGCTCTGTGTTGTCAAAGGGATGGATTCCACCCCACCCCCACCAATTGTCACCATGAGTCATTGCTAGTTAGTTAGACTGGGCCCTTTTATCTCCGTCTGATGCACTAGGACCTGACCCTCAATGTCCAAAATCCATCACCAAGGCTTTCGTCTGGCTATGGCAGCCTTCCGTACTTCTCACGTATTAAGCCTTTATGTAGAAGCAGGTGAACCATCTTTAACTTCGTGCAGAGAGAAACTTTCTCTTCAGTATGCTATCAGACGTGCTGCTAATCCATCTAACTCGGCATTCAAAATTTCATTTCAACCTGAATTTGTAGATAAGTATGAAACCAAACCCACAGCAATCAAACATTTTCGATTACGTATATTACCACTGCTAGAAAATGCAGGTGTTTACCTTAAAATATTCAAAAACATGAAACCGCCGAAGTTCCATCTTGGTGTATTCAAAAACCTTCTATTCTGTTTGACTTATCCGAATCAAATCCAATACTACTGAAACAAAACTTTTAGGTACTGCAGTCACGTTATGATGATTACCAGCAAGTCTATACTGATGGTTCCAAAGAAGGAGAACATGTTGGTTGTGCGTATGTTTCTAAAGATACGCACCAAACCTTGTGCCTTCCAGATGGTTCATCTATTTTTACAGCTGTTCAAAGCCAAAGCAATAGACCTAGCTTTAGAATTTATCAGTTCTTCAACAATTCAAAAAGCAATTGTATTTTCTGTTTCACTTTCTGTTCTTAAGGCTTTAGACCATGCATCATCTAATTATCCTCAACTACAAAAATTGATCGAAAAACATCATGAAATTTCTAAAACACACCAAATCCTGTTTCGATGGCTTTCGAGCCATATTGGCATTGTCGGCAATGAATATGCTGACAAGAAAGCAAAGGAACCGCTCAATCTTGATCCGTCTGTTTTTGAAATTGCACGACCCGCAGAAAAAGCAACCGACTAAAGTCGGTTTTTTCTAAGAGTGCCCTAAAATCACCGTGTCATTCTGTCATTCTGTCAGTCTGTCATTCTGTCAGTCTGTCATTCTGTCAGTCTGTCATTCTGTCTGTCCGTCCGTAACCCGTTTGTGAAAATTGGTGATAGTGACTTAACCGCTTGGAATATTTAAACAATTTTTGGCATACTGATAGATATCAATGAGATCTAACCAATGAACTTACGAAATATTACATTCCATTTAGTATAGCCTCGCCGAGGCGAAAAATGTGAAAATTTTCGAACATTTTTGAACTGCTTCTCCTCGGAAACCGTTGGGCCGATTGAAGGCAAATTTCATATGGAGCCTCTATGGGATGGGGGAAACCAAAATTTGCTCGTGGGGTTAAGGTCACATGACCAAAATGGTCGCCAAGCCATATATGGTTTGTCTGTCTGTCCGTCCGTAACCCGTAAGTGAAAATTGGTGATAGTGACTTAACCGCTTGGAATATTTAAACAATTTTTGGCATACTGATAGATATCAATGCGATCTAACCAATGAACTTGCAAAATATTACATTCCATTTAGTATAGCCTCGCCGAGGCGAAAAATGTGAAAGTTTTCGAACTGCTTCTCCTCGGAAACCGTTGGGCCGATTGAAGTCCAATTTCATATGGAGCCTCTATGGGATAGGGAAACCAAAATTTGCTCATGGGGTCCAGGTCACATGACCAAAATGGCCGCCAAGCCATATATGGTAAAAACCCTTCAAAAATAGTCTTCTCCAGAACCACTGGGCAGATTTTCACGAAACTTGATAAATAGCATCTGGGATGTAGGCCTATCATAAATTGCTAAAATGGTGACCCTGGGTTGACCTTGACCTTCTTTGGGTCCGTCCGTAACCCGTTTGTGAAAATTGGTGATAGTGACTTAACCGCTTGGAATATTTAAACAATTTTTGGCATACTGATAGATATCAATGAGATCTAACCAATGAACTTACGAAATATTACATTCCTTTAGTATAGCCTCGCCGAGGCGAAAAATGTGAAAATTTTCGAACATTTTTGAACTGCTTCTCCTCGGAAACCGTTGGGCCGATTGAAGTCAAATTTCATATGGAGCCTCTATGGGATGGGGGAAACCAACATTTGCTCATGGGGTCAAGGTCACATGACCAAAATGGCCGCCAAGCCATATATGGTTTGTCTGTCTGTCCGTCCATAACCCGTTTGTGAAAATTGGTGATAGTGACTGAACCGCTTGGAATATTTAAACAATTTTTGGCATACTGATAGATATCAATGAGATCTAACCAGTGAACTTGCGAAATATTACATTCCATTTAGTATAGCTTCGCCGAGGCGAAATATGTGAAAATTTTCGAACTGCTTCTCCTCAGAAACCTTTGGGCCGATTGAAATCAAATTTCATATGGAGCCTCTATGGGATGGGGGAAACCAAAAATTGCTCATGGGGTCCAGGACACATGACCAAAATGGCCGCCAAGCCATATATGGTCTGTCTATCTGTCCGTCCGTAACCCGTTTGTGAAAATTGGTGATAGTGACTTAACCGCTTGGAATATTTAAACAATTTTTGGCATACTGATAAATATCAATGAGATCTTATCAATGAACTTGCGAAATATTACATTCCATTTAGAACAGCCTCGCCGAGGCGAAAAATGTGAAAATTTTCGAACTGCTTCTCCTCGGAAATCGTTGGGCCGATTGAAGTCAAATTTCATATGGAGCCTCTACGGGATGGGGGAAACCAAAATTTCCTCATGGGGTCCAGGTCACATGACCAAAATGGCCGCCAAGCAATATTTGGTAAAAACCCTTCAAAAATAGTCTTCTCCAGAACCACTGTGCAGATTTCAACGAAACTTGATAAATAGCATCTGGAACGTAGGCCCATCATAAATTGCTAAAATGGTGACCCTGGGTTGACCTTGACCTTCTTTGTGCCTAGGTCAAACTTTGACACATATGCTTTTGTGTTGGATTTTATCCTGCAAACGATTCAGAATACAGTACTAAAGTATAAGATATATTTTTGCTCCTTACGATAAGGCGCATTTATTGGGGGAACCGTTTTATGTCCAGGTCACATGACCAAAATGGCCGCCATACCCATATATGGTAACACTCATAAAGCTAAAAGCATCCGGCGGGTCGTGCACTTCAGCTGAAGCACTGGTTCCTTTTAATAAGTTTAAACCATTTATCAACAGATACATCTTGTCGGAATGACAAGGTGAATGGGACCGTGCAATAAATAACAAATTTCATGCCATTAAACCTGTCGTTGGAACAAAATGCTCTCCTCCACAGTTTTCAAGGAAAGAGGATGTAGTATTAACGCGACTGCGCATTGGCCATACTAGAGTTATTCATTCTTATATTTTAAATGGTGATTATCGACCTACTTGTCTAGGCTGTGATCAGCCTTTCACTGTAAGACATATCTTAATCGACTGTGTTGACTTTTCACCCACACGTAACTTATATTTTAAAGTTGACACTTTGCAACGATTGTTTCAAGGTGTGTCTGTTGATATTATTATTTTATTCTTAAAAAAATATATGACTTTTTCATAAGATTTGACTGTTTCAGATTTTTATACATATCATACAGACTTTTTTTCTTTTAATATCTCCATAATTCTTCTTGCCGTTTAACCATTAATCGCTTGACGCTTATGACCCACAAAGAGGGTTGACGCGTCGTTAAACACGAAACCATCATCATCATCATCATCATCAATGTCCAAAAGGTGTCCAGATAGTGATATACAAGTCAGCTCTGTATTGTCTGAGGGATGGATACCCCCTACCCCCTTGTCACCAGGAGTCATTGTTGATTAGTTAGACTGGGCCCATTCATCTCTGTCTGGTACAGTAGGTACTGACCCTAAATGTCAACAATGTGCCCGGATGGTGACATACAAGTCGTCACTGTATTGTCAAAGGGAACTTTTATGCTCACCTGTCACGTAGTGACGAGGTGTGCTTTTGGGATCACTTTTCGTCCGTCGTCCGTCGTGCGTCCGTGCGTGCGTCCGTGCGTCCGTAAACAATTTCTTCAAACGACATCTCCTCCTAAACCACTGATCGGATTTTGACCAAACTTCTAAGGAATGATCCTTAGGTGGACCCCTTTTAAAGTTGTTCAAATGGTTCCGGTCCGTTGATTATATAGGTCACAGGAGCCAAAAATAGATTTTTTTTCAACGAAATCTTAAAAAATCTTCTTCTCTGAAACCGCAAGGCCCAGGACTTTGATATTTGGCATGAAGCTTCATCTAGTGGACCCTACCAAGATTGTTCAAATTATAGTGCTGGGGCCAAAAATGCCCCCGCACCGGGGCCCTTTGGTTTTACATGGGCTTATATAGGGAAAATCTTTAAAAATCTTCTTCTCTGAAACCGCAAGGCCCGGGTCTTTGATATTTGGTATGAAGCTTCATCTAGTGGACCCCTACCAAGATTGTTCAAATTATAGTGCTGGGTCCAAAAATGCCTCCGCCCCAGGGCCCTTTGGTTTTACATGGGCTTATATAGGGAAAATCTTTAAAAAATCTTCTTCTCTGAAACCGCAAGGCCCAGGTCTTTGATATCTGGTATGAAGCTTCATCTAGTGGACCCCTACCAAGATTGTTCAAATAATAGTGCTGGGACCAAAAAATCCCCCGCCCCGGGGCCCTTTTATTTCACATGGGCTTATATAGGGAAAATCTTCTTCTCTGAAACTGCAAGGCCCAGGTCTTTGCTATTTGGTATGAAGCTTCATCTAGTGGACCCCTACCAAGATTGTTCTAATTATAGTGTTGGGGCCAAAAATGCCCCCGCCCTGGGGCCCTTCGGTTTTACATAGGTTTATATAGGGAAAATCTTTAAACATCTTTTCTGAAACCGCAAGGCCCAGGTCTTTGATATTTGGTATGAAGCTTCATCTTGTGGACCTCTACCAAGATTGTTCAAATTATAGCCCTGGTGCCAAAAATGCCCCACTCTGGGGCCTTTGGTTTTACATAGACTTATATAGGGAAAATCTTGAAAAATCTTCTTCTGTGAAACCATTAGGCCTAGTCCTTGATATTTGTTGTGAAATTTCATCTAGTGGACCTCTATCAAGATTGTTCAAGTTATAGCCCTGGGGCCAAAAATGCCCCCGCCCCGAGACCCTTTGGTTTTACATGGACTTATATAGGGAAATCTTTAAAAAATCTTCTTCTCTGAAACTGCAAGGCCCAGGTCGTTGATATTTGGTGTGAAGTTTCATCTAGTGGACCTCTATTAAGATTGTTTAAATTATAGCCCTGAGGCCAAAAATGACCCCACCATGGGGCCATTTGGTTTTACATAGGCTTATGTAGGGAATATCTTTAAAAAGATCTTCTTCTCTGAAACTGCAAGCCACAGGTCTTTGATATTTGTTGTGTAGCTTCATCTAGCGGACCTTCGCCAAGATTGTTCAAATTATAGCCTTTGTTGATATTTGGTATGAAGCATCACTTATTTAGACCTACCTCAACACTATGCACATTATAGCCCTGGGGTCAATAATGGCCCTCCCCGGGGCCCACTTGTTACTCTATGGATCAGGTGAGCGATCCAGGGCCATCATGGCCCTCTTGTTTTGAATGACTTCTTCCTCAAAAAGAAAACAATTTTGAAGGAATTTTTTCATGCGTGACACTCTGACAATTTTCTACTGAACATGATAGCCGCCAGAAAAAAAATGTATAACACTTAAAATGACTTAAGTTCCTAAATACAGTAGAAGCCTCAATGAGACGGTTCTAACGAGCACCCACGACCTTTCTTTGCAGTATTTATTAGAAAAATATTAGGGATTTTCATCAGAAAAGTAGCCATTTTGGAGATGAGAAATAGGCACTATATCACACGGGTGTGTTATCCTAATGTTATGCGAATGTCACGTTAAAGTGCATGACCCTCCTGTCCCTATCACCAATCAATCATGCGCTTTTAGGACTTTGAATTTGTTTGTTTGTTTCATTTGAGGTTTAACGTCCACATCAAAATGGTTTAGGTCATTTGGAGACGTTGCTTAGAATTTTGTGGGACTTTTACCCGACATTGAGCTGAAATGACATCTCAAGCACTGTCGCCCAATGAAACCAAAAGGGTTTATAAGCATGGACGGTCCGACTCGCACCACTTTGCCTGGGCGGGCTTAGATTTTCTAACCGGTTTACCAGTACTCGTGATCACTCGATTTTAGCCATGCGTGGACGCATCATGCAGCCCATCTATTGCTTTAAGCCCCGATGGGCGGGGGCCGCATTTAGGTTTTTGGTAGCCTCTCAAAAAGCGGTTCATCGTCAGAAAAGCGGTTCATCGTCAGAATATACACTATATGCGTATTTATTGTCAAAGATCACTACCTTTATCGAACACACACACACACACACACGCACATACGCAGGCATGTACGCACACACGCACGCGCGCACACACACGCACATACACGCACGCACACACACACCACTTTATATAGTAACACTGGGGTTTACAGGTGTAAACCTTACCTTATTTTTTTCTTATTTCTGCTCTAAATTATAGATAGTGAGTACTCGTTAGAACCGCAACGATGATGCGGTTCTAACGAGTACCTACAATCTATGTTTAGAACAGAAATAAGAAAAACAAATCAAACGCTTTTCTGTTCTGTTTTTTTCGGCGGTAACCTTTTTCAAAGTATTTGAATTGGCGTGTTTTTGCAATGTTGCATATACACTATTTAATCAAGAGACACATCTGTCTATAGCATACCAGAGTCCAACTGTTGGTTTTCCTTTGCTCTAGTATTTCCATTACGATAACACACCCGTGTGACAACACACCCGTGTGACATAGTGCATTTTTCACATCTCCAAAAATGGCAACTTTTCTGACGAAAATCCGTGATAGTTTTTTTATTTATACAGCAGACATATAGGTTGTGGGTGTTCGTTAGAACCGCCTCATGGAGGCGGTTCTAACGAGTACCCACATCCTATGTCTTGGAGCATATAAAAGAAAAATAATGTTCACCCACTTAAACCCCAGTTTTCTCTATATAAAGTGGGGTTTAGAGGGGCGATTATCTCATGGACTTGTTCACGTGATGAGTTGTTCCATGCTGTCGCGTCCTCTTCGTTGTTTCATCTCTAAGTTCGTTTCATTTTTATGTCCCCGGAGATGTTACAGTAATGAATTATAGACCCTTTACCAGGGGTGACAACCAACATCATAGCACAGATGTCGTACCCATGTCAGTAGCGGCCATATTGATGTAAATGGGGCAAATAAAATGCTTCAAACTAGATATGTATATTTCGAGTCTTCAGAAAACATTCTTCACCTGGTAACGAACAATATTTACATCCCATCGGTGAGCTAATTTTACCTAGAAACATTGAAAAGGCTTCGATAGCTTCGGCACAAGATTTGATCCGGCGCTGTAAACAACGGTAGTTCCGACATCATTGCCAAATTAGCTTGTGTCGAGTTATTTAAAGAATGAGCCACATTTCTGAGACAGATTTCAGTATGTTTGATTCTTTTATGACCTAATGCACCGACTGCGCCTACTTGTTGTTTTTGTTTGTTTGGTTTGAGGTTTAAGGTCCCCGTCAACACTGTAAAGGTCATGTTGGAGACGTTGCTTCCAATTTTGTGGGACTTTTACCCGACACTGAGATGAAATGACATCTCAAGCCCTGTCGCCCAATGAAACCAATAGGGTTTATTAGCATGGATGGTCCGCCTCGCACCGCGGTTCCTGGACAGGCTTAGATCCCCCAAGCGGTTTACCAGTACTAGTGTGCGGGCCGGATTCAGCTCTGCGTGGAAGCATCATGCAGCCCATATATTTCTTCAAGCCCCTATGGGCGGGGGCTTGCCTACTTGTTGTGTCAAATGCATTTTGTGTAGTAAACGCCGGCAAACCTACTAATGTTTATGACGTCACTGCTCTGACGTAGGTTGTTCCCCCTATTTACGTGGACTGAACAAGTTGTTTGTCTAAATCAAGACGGTACCAAGGTCGTGCATCCATGGAAAATCAATCTTAGTCCTTAAACGAAATACTGACCGTTCCAACTGAGACGCCGCTTGAATTTCAGTTGTGGTTAACTGATGTTATTGTCTTTACACGTATGTATTTTTTGTGTGTGTTTTACGGCCCTTTCAAGATTATTTCACTCATATCGAGCCGATCGTTAATCAGAGGTAGGCGAAATCCGGAGGTCCCGGAGAAAAACCACCTGACCTTCCGTTGCAGATCTTGGCGTCTCACATGTGACCCGAGCCAGGCTCGAACCTACAGTGGTGAGAGACCTAGTGATTAAGATCCAGCGCTCTTACCCACTAGGCCACGGAGGCCCATATCTTTACACGTATAGACTGCTTATGTCTTTTTACTTTGGAAAATGGAAGTGAAGGCAATGATCAGGAAACCCATTTGGCCACTTGGTGGGAAAGAACCGTCATTTTGGCTCTCCACGTGTAATGTTTTAAGGGGAATGGGAACACCTTCAGGGGAGGCAACTCCTGCAAAAGTTTTTTTTGTCTCCCGTATCAATAGGGGTCAACTATTAAAGGAAATAATTTGCTCCGGAGGAGCAAATTCTTTCCTTTAAGAGTAGACCCCTTTTCCAGTGCGATAGGGCTTACAGAAAGGCGAACAGGAAGTCCCGAAAGTTGTCTCCCTTTGCAAAATGGCGTAAAAATCAGCCAGGTGTTCCCATTCTCCTTTATTACGGCGAAGTTGTTTTATGTTGATGTTTCTACCGGCCCCGATAGCTCAGTTGGTAGAGTGTCCGCTCCGGGGAACGGGAGGTCTCGGGTTCGATCCCGGGCCGCGACATACCAAAGTCGTTAAAAATGGTACTAGCTGCTCCTCGCTTGGCACTCAGATTTGAGGGGTAGAGCTAGGACTGGTCGATCCAGTGTCAGGATAATGTGACTGGGTGTGGTATATTTTTTTTTTTTGTTTTTTTTTTTTTTTTTTGGTTTGGGTTTTACGGCCCTTTCAAGATTATTTCACTCATATCGAGCCGATCGTTAATCATAGGTGGGCGAAAACCGGAGTACCCGGAGAAAAACCACCTGACCTTCCGTTGCAGAACTTGGCGTCTCACACGTGACCCGAGCGAGGCTCGAACCGTGGTATCATGTAATGTGTCTGGGACATGATACTTCAGTGAGGCAGCACTATAAAGGTGAGCATTGAGCTCCCTGTCGCAACCAGACACCGTCGTGATATGACTGAAAAATTGTTGAAAGCGACGTTAAACCCGAATTCACACACACACACACACACACGCACGCACGCACGCACGCGCGCGCGCGCACACACACACACACACACACACACACACACACACACACACACACATGTTGATGTTTCTTTGTCTCTAGTGTCTTGATTGGAGGCGTGGGATAATTTATCGATTCTTGATTATTGACTTCACTTCTGTTACACTCGCACAACGAAGACTCAGCTCAGTCGATCTGAGTCTTCGCCGAGCGCCTTCATTGGGATAATATATCAATCGAGAAGCAACGCCTATATAATTTTGTCCCCTTTGAACCCCACATTTATATAGTAAAACTGGGGTTTACAGGGGTAAAAAAAAAATAAAAAATGAAACCTTATTTTTCTTATTTCTGTTCAAAGATAGATTGTGGGTACTCGTTAGAACCGCATCGATTTGACTGGCCTGGCGACATGATCCTTCCATTGTCTGACACAACCCTTATCCATAATGTGCCAAATTTGTAGCCACTAGCGGCTGCATAGGGTCGCGGTTTGTCGCTACCTTCAGACGGTGTTACATGTACGCAATATGCAATAATAATGTCTTCTCGTCAGCGATGAGGTCGGCCCACTCCGTGAATCCTTCAACATCCAATCTGTCGTGTTTCAAGACGCACAGCTATGTGAAAGTTTCACTTACATAGGACACTCGCTATAACGACAGAGTTTGTTCCTTAACAATTTGTTGTTCAATACGAAAACCCGCCTATATAAATACATGGTAACCTTTATCGCCGAAAAAATGAAAATTTTAAGATGAAAAATTGTGATATTTTTTTTTATTTCTGCTCAAAATATGGATTGTGGGTACTCTTTAGAACCGCCTCATCGAGGTGGTTCTAACGAGTACCCACAATCTATATTTTAGAGCAAAAATAAGAAAAAAGGGTTTACCCCTGTAGACTCCAGTTTTACTATATAAAAGTGGGGTTCAGTGGGGGTCAAAATTATATAGGTGTGTTTTCTTGATGATAGAGAATTTAGCCGCTATAAAGGATCCTAGTAAGGTATGGAATAATTGGTTATAAAGGACTTTCTGGCTTAATTACTCGCCTAGACTATTCCAACAAATATCCACAACATTTGTTTCTTGGCGTATCAAATATTTAAAATACTCTTGAATAGCTCCATTAATCGAAGGATCTGTTCCATTGTAATTTTCGTAAAAACAAGTTTTTGCTGTCATGATATCGAATGTCGGTATAGACAGGGTCGGCTGTATATGTCTGTAAGTTCGCTTGTTACAATGTACATGTACCGGCGAAGGACAGATTAACTATGCTTTCTTCACATTACAAAAACACATCCGTGCGATATTAGTGTATTCTTTCAAATCTCCTAAGTGGTGAGTTTTTCTGATGAAAATCCGCGATATTTTTCTTTTTCATACTGCAAACGCCCATTAGAACCGACTCAGAGGGCGGTTCTGATGAGTGCCCACAATCTATATCATCGAGCAGAAATAATGTAAATGGTATATACCCCAGTAAACCCTAGTTTTCTCTATATAAAGTGGGGTTTAGAGTGGAGTTCTTTTCATGGACTTGTAAACATGATGGGCACACCCATTACGAAAACACGCCCAAACAAATGCACTGTAAACTTTACCGCCGAAAAAAAAAAACGAATATTTTAAGTTGAAAAAGTGTGATATTTTTTCTTATTTCTGCTCAAAATACTAACGAGTACCCACAATCTATATTTTAGACCAGAAATGCGAAAAATAAGGTTTACCCCTGTAAACCCAATTTTACTGTTCAAGGGGATCAAAATTGTATAGGCGTGTTTTCGTGATGGTCGTAGGACCACCTGGTTACTGGAGACAGGTTTGCATTGAATAGTATATGCATCAGAATCACGCCTATATAATTTTGACAGCCTCGAACCTCACTTTTATATAGTAATAATGGGGTTTACAGGGTAAACCTTAATTTTCTTATTTCTGCTCAAATTTTTACATCTTAACATTTTCAAACTTTCGGCGATAAAGATTACTATGTATTTGTATAGGCGTGTTTTCGAAATGTGGGTGTCTGTGATGGTTGTGAGTGTCCTAGTTTTTTTTGCAATTTCCAGTGCCTGCATTAACTGATGTCTCCCATTCTTCAACTAAATGTAAGGTCCTGCTTGGGTTTCGTTACGATAGGACATCCTGATCTGGAAAGATCTCCCAAGCTAAGCTTTTCCCTGCTTAAAACATCTTTAGTAACTTTATTAACCTGTTGTAACAGTTAATGCGTCCGGCAAAATGTTGAAATTCGCCTGCCTGCAAAATCAAACAAACAAACAAAAAAAAAAAACCTACGACTGTGCTTAGCAAAGGTAAGCCTTACCATTGCATGTTCTTGAAATTGGTATGCCTTATGTTCAAGAACGTGTAAATAGACAGTTGTTGAAGTGCATCCATTCATATAGGCACACTTGCTACTTACATGTTATCTTGTTCATACAACATATTATCTTGTTCGCTCAATATAGTATGTTTATTGCACAACATAGATCCTGTGCATACAGCATTATACGTTGTGCGCACAAGATAGTATCTTATTCGCACAACATAATATCTTGTGCGCACGACATTTTATCTTGTTTGCACAATTTAATATCTTGTTCGTACAACATATTATCCTGTTAGCACAATTTAATCAGACGCATAATATATTATGTCACCTGCACAAGGTCAATGTTGAGCAAACAAGATAATACGTTGTGCGAACAAGATAATGTCTTGTGCGCACAAGATATTAAGTTGTGTGAACAATATATTATCTTGTGCGCACAAGATACAGTTAAGATTGAGAAGAACTTTACAGCGCACACGCATTTGTTTCGCATTTGTAACGCGCGAGATTCGCACTCGTGATTCACGCGTTTCACTTGCGAATGACGTTTTAGCCAATCAATTGCTTTTATGAATAACGCGATATTGCGTGTAAATCGCGATTGTTGACCAGCCAATCAAACATGAGTATTGAAAACGCAGATAGTGCACATTCACAGACTGCTTCGCGTTTCAAAAGCAACCAATCAGTACCGCGTAACTATTTCACACTTATCCTTCTTTTTTGTTTCTTTTTTTCTATTTCTTCAAATTTTCCTTATTCCATATATTTTTTTCAGTTTGAACATAACAAATCTGGCGGACTAGTCAATTATCCATTTACATTTGCCTGGGGCTAAAGGGTAAAATACAGGTACTGAGTCGTGATTGAAGTTGACTGTCAAAATGCAGGATGTTTATTGACCAAAAGTTTTATGACACCCAGGTGCAACTGGGGGGCTATAAAGATATCAGTTTAAAACAACATCTCATTATCGTCATTTTTTTCTAGATGTCCGAAATAATCAATGTTCTTTCACTCACAGAAGCGGCCCATTTTTCAATTAATTATTTTTGTAATTTTCACTTATTTAGTTTAATTAACTCGGAGAATCAAGTTGCATTTTCTTCGATATTTATTTGGAAATGCCTGAACCTTTTGCATTAAATGTAGGCCCTGATCAGAGGCCTACGTCTGCTGTGTCTGTTCTGGGTCTGCATGGTTTTTGCCATTTGGCACAAATGGAATCTTCCACCTTATTAATAGAGCAAGTCCATTTCAAAATTAAAGTTGAAGTTTTGTTTTCTTTGTTTATTTTGGCATACCGAGTAGGTCCTGATCAGACGCCTACTCCTACTAGGTCTGATCTGGATCTGCACTTTATTTTGCCATTTGGATCTTTCACCTTGTTAAAAGCACAAGATCGTTTCAAAATTTAAGAGTGTGAGGGTGTGTTTTCTTCAAAATTTATTTTGAAAATATTTGAAGCTTTTTGAAACAATGTAGGCCCCGATCAGGTGCCTATTTCTGTTGCGAATGATCTTGGTCTGCACAGTTTGCTAATTGGCCCCAAATGGCATCTTCCACTTTGTAAATAGCACAAAAACATTTCGAAATATAAGAGTGTGAGGTTGTCTTTTCTTCAAAATTTCCGAAATAATTGATGTTCCGTCACTCACAGAAGCAGCTCATTTATTTAATTACTTATTGCTGTAATTTTCATTTATTTTGTTTTCATTAACACATTTGTTTTACCAAATGGAATTTTCCGCTTAACATACATTTTGTTTTTCGAAATTTATTAGGAAATAACTGAACATTTCGAAATCTTCTATAATCTAGGCCCTGATCAGACACCTACTTCTGCTGCGCCTGACCTGGGACATTTTTACTATTACCATTTTTCCCATTTTCTTCAAAATTTAATAAATTTGGGAAAAAAAATCCTGAATTTTTTCCAAACAATGTAGTTCCTGATCAGACGTTAATTCTGTTGCGTTTGATCTGGGTTTGCACTTTTTTGCCAATTGGCGCCAAACGGATTCTTCCACCTTGTAAATAGCACAAGACAAGTTCAAAATTTAAAAGAGTGAGGTTATGTTGTTGTCAAAAATATTATGAAAATGCCTGAAGCTTTTGGAAGCAATGTAGGCCCTGATCAGACGCCTAGTTTTACTGCATCTGAACTGGGCCTGCACTGTTTGCCATTTGGCGCTAAACTTTATGAACTTTTAGAAATGTGCGTATTTCAGCCTTTACCTTTTTCCTTATTTTTTATTTATGTGCTTATATATTCATTTATTTGTCTTTGATCCAAACAGAGATTGTTGGAACTTCATTGCGAAAATACGCCTATACAAATCTATTGATTTTTTTACCACCAAAACTGAACATTTTCCGTTATTTTAATATTTCTGCACAAGATATAGGTTATTGTACTCGTTAGAACCGACTCGGCGAGGCGGTTCTGACGAGTACCCACAATCTATATTTTGTGCAGAAATAAGAAGAATATGTAACCCCTTAAATTCCAATTTTACTATTTAAAATTGGGGATTAACGGGGTCAAATATGTATAGGTGTGTTTCAAGATGTGTTCGAAACACCATAAACACCCATTAACTGGCGGTTCTGATGAGCGCCCACAAACAAGTAAATAGACGTGACTTGTCAAACAAATATCCCAGGATAAACGATTACCGTCTTGGTTCCCCACACCATATGCATCAGAATACCCCGAGTGTTTATTATCTCTAAACTGCCAGACATTAGGGTGTTATGCAATGTAAATATTATTGTGTGTGTTTATCCGAAGAAATCACTGTAGTTCATCAACGACCTTTGAGAGTTCAAAGATTAAGCGTGACAAGACTATTCCATTTTTTAGGGGAAGCAGGTTTCGGACACCATTTACACATGATTGTAAATAGATAGATAAATCTTTTGACATTGCCATCATGTAAAAGTCTTGGCTTAGTGGTTTCGTTTATTGCTTAGCATTACGAATCAAACTAGAACCTTTTAGCCGAGTAGGGTTCAAGTCCCAGTGGCGCACATATTTTTTTTATTATTTTCTATTTAATTTTCATCTTTAATGTTTATAGTTAGTTTCTTTATTTGTATTTTTTTCATATTTTATCTTTTGGTTCCCTTTTTATTTTAAACAACTATATTTTATTTAATTTTATAATGTTCAGATACATTTCAACAAAGCATTCAAACATGAAGCTTCGCCTTCACTGACAGTATATCATAATGGTATCCATCTTACTAACAGTTTTGATAATTTTACTAGAATCCGAGCCACAACGATTCCCTTGCGCTCGTTTCATTTTCCAATTAGATGAATAAATACATCCGTGGCACGTCCATCGAGGTTTTTAGAAACTGATCGGGCTGTACGATGCTCTTTAACAGAGCTGAAATTGATCGCACAGGAATAATGGTAAATCGTTTAGTAAATCTAATGCTGCCAGCAGGCGAGGTGTTATGAGTTGGCCCGTTCGTTCATATAACCTCTTTTGGTTTCATTAGGAGGGCAGGGTTTGAGATGCCATTTCTTTACAAAAGCATGCCTATACAAAAATATTAGAAATATTTACTACCAAAAGAACGAAAATTTTGATGAAAATTTACAATATTTATTTCTTATTTTCGTTCCAAACATAGATTGTAGGCACTCATTAGAACCGCCTCGACGAAACAGTTCTAACGAATATCCACAATTTATTTATTACAGCAGGTATAAAGAAAATATTGTTTACCCCTAGAAACCCAAGTTTTACCATATGAAAGTCGGGTTTGGTGATGTCAAAATAATAAAGGCGTGTTTTTGTGATGTCATCTCAATGTCGGGTAGAATCCCACAGAATTGGTAGAAACGTTCCCAAACTGGAAAGGGACGATAAACCTCCAATCAAACAAACAAACCAATATCTTGTGTGGCCCACTTTTATGATTTACGTTGTAAACGCGTGATCATATTTACGAAAAATGTTTAGGAAAAGTAAAAAAAAAGTAATAATACATAAATAAAAACCTTCCCCTGGTCCTCCATGTTGGCGGACGCGCTACTAGACCCTCTCGACTATACTTCTATGTTACATAAGATTAATAATAGGACGGTAGCTATCGCCAAGTGTGAAAAATACCAATTAAAGGCGATTTACCTAAAATATGGACGAGTCCAAAATTAAAAGTGCAGTCACGTCTCACTGCGTTTTGAACGACTATACTGATAAGAGAGGCCAATACCGCCATTAATTTGTGAATGAATAAAAAAAATAAAATAAAGAATATTGGTCAAACATACGAGCTAAGAGGATTTTGATTGGTCCGTGCTCTTTCGCATTCACGCGGTTTATCTTCGCTTACCTGTCTTATTCTTATTGGTTGGAATTCTCTCGCAAAGAAACGCGTATTGAGTTAACCTAACGCGTTACGAATAATCACTTTCATTGGCTGATATTAAACGCGTTGCATTCGCGTATGAACGCGATGAACCGCGTATTGAAACCCGAACATTTTACACGCACGCAATGCGCGTATGTCCCGCGGACAAAACGCGAAAATGGTTAGGTTCTTCTCGAGCTTAACTGTAATATCTTGTGTGCACAAGATGTTATGTTGTCCGCTCAAGATAAATTATGTTGTCCGCACAAGACACAACATATTATCTTTCGCGCACAAGATAATATCTTGTTCGCACAATTCAATATCTTGTTCGCACAACGTATAAAAAGTAAAATTGCATGTCTCTAACCGGGTTCCGTATGTTTATATCTATAGGCAGTATTTTAATTAATTTTGATTTTAGGCAAAAGAGAAAACATTGCGAAGCCCTGTTAAAATTTTGGATTAGTAGATCCAGCATGTTTAACAATTTTGAATTTAAAGAACTGTTTAAAGAACTATTTAAATCACGTGAACAAGTCCGTTAAATGGACACCCCCTACACCCCACTTTGTATAGAGAAAACTGGGGCTTAGGGGGTGGGGTATATTTTTTTCTTAATTCTGCTCCAATAAATAGGTTGTGGGTACTCGTTAGAACCGCCTCAACGAGGCGGTTCTAACGAGCAACCACAACCTATGTTTGCAGTTTTTTTAAGAAAAATGTCACAGATTTTCATCAGAAAAGCAACCATTTTGGAGATGTGAAAAATTGCACTGTGTCACACGGGTGTGTTATCGTAATGATAAACTGACTTTTGCTGTTAAGTGTATTCACTAAAAGTCAAGTATAAACATCTCTAGTGTTAATAGAGATGGGAATGAAAGCTATACTCAGATTCAATGAAAACGCACAGCTTTTAGAATTTTGATTTCTTTAGTTTAAGGTAAAAATGACGGACCTTTTCAACTGATAAATACGGTATTGTAAAGTTGTCACCGCAGCATGAGTTTGTTTGACACGAATACTGCGTGATTTTCAGGCTGTGTATGCGCACGCGTAATATGCATGCGGGTGCCAAAGCTCGACAGCAGTTTCTTTTAGTTAAACAAAAATTCTAAGTCGAAAAAGGGGCATAACTGTGCCAAAATATTTTGAGGGTTATCTCACCTATTGGTATGAGTTCCCCTTTTCATAATGAACAACTAGTCCGAGTTTCAAGTAAATATGTTAAGTAATGACAGAGATATTACAAAATGTCCAAGTTTTTGCACGACGAAGACGCAAAAGTTCTAAGTCGAAAAAGGGGCATAACTGTGCCAAAAATATTTTGCGGTTTACCTCGCCTATTGGTATGAGTTCCCCTTTTCATAATAGTGTCAAGTAAATATGTTCAGTGATGACAGAGATATTACAAAAGGTCCAAGTTTTTGCACGAAATTCTAAGTCGAAAAAGGGGCATAAGTGTGCCTAAAATATTTTGAGGCTTACCTCACCTATTGGTATGAGTTTTTCTTTTCATAGTGAACAACTAGTCAAGTAAATATGTTCAGTAATGACAGAGATATTACAAAATGTCCAAGTTTTTGCACGACGACGACGCAGACGACGACGCCAGAACTATGACAATACCTCGTCGTTTTCTTCGAAAACAGCCGAGCTAAAAATTGCAAAAGTTTCGTAATCACGTTTTTTGGCACTTTCTGTGTTGTCCGGATTCTTTGCGTAAAAACCCAGCAAAACATTACATAAGAACAAGCCAATGGGACATCCGTCATCGTGCCCTCGGTATGGTTGAAGGTGGGCTTTCATACCACAAATTTGCGGAGTGTATGGTTGTTAGCACACTACGATTGCTCGATTTGTTGAAAAGCATAACGCTTCGGGGTCTGTGAACGATAGACAACGCCGTGGGCGTGAACGTGTTACTATACGACAACAGGACCGATACATTGTTTTCAGTCATTTACGCCACCGATTCAGGACGTCCAGGAGACAGTGGGAACCAATAACCTACATGTACGCATAAGTGCCTTAACTATACGGTGGCGTCTCCAGGAACGCGGTATTTCTAGCCATAAGACGTATAGGAGGAACGTTATGACGGCGGAACGTCGATTCAGTCACTTTAATTGGTATCGACAGCGTATTCGATGGACACGACAGCGTGCGCGTGGTGTACTGTTCACGGACGAGTTCCTTTTTTGTCTTGAAATGTTTGATAGGCGGCATTAAGTACGGCGTGGACGTGGGGAAGGATTAAAAGGTTGTATTGTAAAACAGGTGTCACGTTGGAGTGATGGTAGCGTAATGGTGTGGGGAGGGATCTCATGGCGCCACAAAACCCAACTCATTGATGGCATTTTGAGGGCATATCGGTACATCTTAGAAATCTTAGAGCCTGAGGTGGTACCGTTTTTACGCAATAATGGTGACGTTACGCTTTTCCAAAAGGATAATGCACGTGCCCATTCTGCGAGGCTAACCATGGAGGTTTGTTCAATCAAAATAGTGTGCAAGTTCATCCTTGGCCTGCGTTCTCGCTGGATTTAAATCAAATTGAGCACCTTTTGGACCAGCTCGGAAAACGTGTGTTCAGCCGACGTCATCCGCTAATCAACCGTCAGCAGCTTGCCAAGACGCTACAGGATGAATGGGACGCAATCACACGAGTCTAGATACAGCGTTTAATTCGAAGCATGAGGCGTCGATGCCAAGCAACACTTGATGCTAATGGTGGACATACCCGGTATTAGGATATGTGGTTTTGATTTTTTAGTGTGTGGACTTATTAGAGTTTCCGTATCTCTGCATCCAATGAAATGCTGTAATCTTGCAGTGAGTCTGTGGATAAGTTAGTGAAAATTCATTAAACGTGTTCAAAGGCTGGAATTATTGTGAATCAGTTGATGTATAGAACCAGAGGTGCATTTTCATTGAATCTGAATACAATCAATCAATCAATCAAATTTATTCACTTAAGCATATTCAGCTCATCGTGATACAGAGGATCTAAATTTTTTAAAGTGATAAAACAATTAGAAATTCGAAAGTACAGAAACCAAACCTACGCCTAATTTAGAAGTTGTGTCCATGTAATCTTTATTCCAACGCTGCCTCCGACTCTTACGTCTTACATTCTGAAAGTTGTTGACATCGTCTGAGACGCCGTTGACGTGACGTCAAGAACAATGCGTCGACATGACTTAAACATTCATGCGTCTAAATATAGCAATTGCATAAGAAAACATCACGAAAACACGCCTATATAATTTTGACTTGAACCCCACTTTTATATAGTAAACCTGGGGTTTAAAAGGGTAAACCTTATTTTTCTTATTTCTGCTCTTAAATATAGATTGTGGGTATACGTTAGAACCGCCTCATCGAGGCGGTTCTAACGAGTACCCACAATCTATATTTTGAGCAGAAATAAGAAAAAATATCACACTTTTTCATCTAAAAATTTCGATTTTTCGGAGGTTGAGTTTACCATGTATTTGTATAGGCATGTTTTCGTAATGAGTATTACGGCCTAAGGGAAATATTCCCATAGAGGAAATAAATCTTCCCAGGCCAGAGGTTATTATCATTTTTAATTCGTTTGTGACATTAAAAGACCGGATGGACCGAAAGGTTAGTCTTGATAGTTTTTCGGGATGTGGGGCCGGTTTAACTGCCCTTTCAAGATTGTTTCGCTCATTTTTTGCCAATCGTTAATCAGAAGTGGGCGAAACTCCAAGTACACGGAGAAAACCACCCCTTTTTATTGGATATTCAACCTGCCTCGGTTGATAAATCCCTTATTTAAAATGGGCTGAATAATAAACGACATTTATCACATAACTAATTAGTACATAATTAATGCATCGGTATGATAAAATTAAAAAAAAAAAAAAAAAAATGTCATCAACTATAACTTTTTTAATCTACAGCTGTGGGAAATTTCCTCTGACGTCAAACTACCTGACCTTTATCGCATAATAAATGAGTACATAATTAATACATCGGTATGATAAAATAAAAACAAATGTCATCAGCTATAACTTTTTTAATCTGCAGCTGTTGGAAATTTCCTCTGACGTCAAACTACCTGACCTTTATCACATAATAAATGAGTGCATAATTAATACATCGGTATGATAAATAAAAACAAATGTCATCAGCTATTACTTTTTTAATCTGCAGCTGTGGGAAATTTCCTCTGACGTCAAACTACCTGACCTTTATCACATAATTAATGAGTACATAATTAATACATCGGTATGATAAAATAAAAACACATGTCATCAGCTATAATTTTTTAATCTGCAGCTGTGCTAAAATTTCCTCTGACGTCAAACTACCTGGCCTTTATCACATAACTAATGAGTACATAATTAAAACATCGGCATGATAAAATAAAAAAAAATCAGCTATATTTTTGTAGCTGTGGGAAAATTTCTTTGACATCAAACTACCTGACCTTCCTAAGCAGGATTTGTCGTCTCATTTATGGCCTGAGCGAGGCGTGAACAGGTCTCAATATTGGACACTTTAAATGAAATTGTTAATGGCCAAATCCATGCCTATTTGTCGAGCTTGCACTCAAAGACAAAATACCTACAAGTGTTGTCAATGCTTTGATTTTTCAATTCTATAACAGCATCTTGGAATCTTTTCGTTTCAGTTTATATTTTCTAGACTGCGATGAAATGATACTTCTCTGTTTTCTTTTTAATATCTTTTTCATATTTCAGCAGCAAATACCGACCTGACTTTTATAATGGAAGTCATCATGTAAACATGTCCGTGAAATGAAGACCCCACTAAACCCCACTTTAAATAGAGAAAACTGGGGTTTACGGGGGTATTCATTATTTTTCTTATTTCTGCTCCAAGACATAGGATGTGGGTACTCGTTAGAACCGCCTCAATGAGGCGGTTCTAACGAGCACCCTCAACCTATGTTTTGAACATTTATAACAAAAATATCAAGGACTTTCATCAGAAAAGTAGCCATTTTGGAGATGTGAAAAATGCGTTACGTCGCACGGGTGAGTTATTGTAATGTGACGTCTCAAAATAGAAGGTAAGGCGAAAACGTATGCTTATGCTGTCAGATCGATGAAAATCTTTCCGCCGCCAGTCGTGTCAGTTCTTTTCTTGATGTCTTTCCAGATGTGGTACCTGGAAATTCGTCGAGAAACAGATAATAAGTTGGCAAGACAGTAAACAATCTTGGTTTGTCGTTGTGGATATCTTCGCAGTACTGGCGCAGTTTAGCCTCAGTAATATCGCTTCCATTTTCAAGTATCACGCATGCACATATCACTTGGTACATGACTTCATGCGCTACAGGCACGCATACGACATTCACAACTCCGGGACAATTGCGCATTACAGTTTCTAAAATAGTTGGGGCAACATTCATACCACCAGAGATAATCATTTCAGATTTCCGTCATTCACAGAAAAATAATCCACCCGCTGTCACAAATCCTATGTCGTCAGTCTTAAACCAACCGTCTTCTGTAAATACAGCTTTACTTTTCTTCGGATCATTAAAATAGCCTTGAAACATAGCCTCTGATTTTACATAGATTTCACCTCTTTGATTAGCAGATAAAGGTTTTCCGTTGTCATCACATATCTTTATTTGAACGCCTTGGTTGGGATAACCAATGCAGTATTCCTTAAAATCAGCAGGGTTGTCAACAGTGAGGGTGCATACGCCTCCTAACTCGGTTACCCCGTACGCACATGCAAATTTACGACACAGCTTACCTATGCATGATGCAAATTTCTCTGATATAGGCTGTCCCCCGCTGATCACAAGTTTAACTGGCCAATTTGGATCGATCTTGTCCTGAAATAGAGATAGTAATTCTGTAGAATCTGAGCTGGACCTGGGTATATAAAATGTCTTGACACATTTGATACCCAGTCCAATCCTTTCTAGTATTTGTTCCGAATGACAACGAGCCAACTAACTAAGCTGTTCTTTTATAACTTTCGCGTTATTGGAGTTTTGTGATTGTCCTGATAAAAATCACGCGAACGTGTTCTTAAGATATTTCTTTCTGCCTATGGCACAGTTGATGCAATAAGACTGGGGACGTTTAAAATATTGTAAAATTCTTATATTAAGACCACCTTTGGGACTGTTTAAAAGTGGTCTTAAGACCACTTTTGAACAGGACCACTTTTGAACAGTCCATAAGGTGGAAGACCACTTTTGAACAGTCCCATTGGTGGTATCTTATTAGGCACTGTGTCTATAAATCACAAAGAAAACGAAACTGATTCCTTTTCAATAAGCTTTTAAATAAGTTCTAAAGTTAGATCCTTTGGAAGCAAGGAATACACCAAATAAACGAAAATAGCAGACTCGGTTTTACTGAGTCTGTTCATGACCAGTACTTAAATGTGCAACACCGGCCACGCCCTCTACCACCGGCTAAAGCAGAACTCTATTTTCAAAATGATAACAAATGAACTCAATGATCCCAAAGGACCAGAATATATAAGCTGCACTATTATGATATACGGGGAGACGTTTTACGGCCGCCACACGGCACAACACCAGCTACAGTGAAAATAAACAAGTTCTAAAGTTAGATCCTTTGGTAGCAAGGAATACACCAAATAAACGAAAATAGCAGACTCGGTTTTATTGAGTCTGTTCATGACCAGTACTTAATGTGCAACACCGGCCACACCCTCTAGCACCGGCTTAAGCAGAACTCTATTTTCAAAATGATACCAAATGGACTCAGATTTAGACTTAATAATAGGTGGTCTTAATAGCGGAATTTAAGTGTACTTAAAACGATTTTCAGGTACAGCACACAATATTTTGCCAGAAACAAAACCTTGACTTACTTGAATCAGCGGCTGGACGAGAATGACCATCGAAATGTTTTATAACCAACTTCCACGACAGAATATTAATTTCCGGATCAGGCACGGGTCGAACTCGCGACCTTTTGATTCCAGTCGTAAGCGTATCCGACTGTGCTAACGTGCCGGGCCGCAGAAACAAATGTTTAATTCTAAGAATAGATTCATATCGATATAGGAGACCAACGTAGTTTAAAATGAGTCTAGTTCTCTGACTGTGTATAGTCGAAATGTATATTATCCTTATATGGGATAATTGTATCGAAAATTGTAATTTGGGGTGGTAAATCGGCGGGCTTACAGTCGGAAATTTTCAATAAACGGAATTTGGGACCGTAAAACCGACGACATGCCTCCCAAAATTACAACTTTCAACACTGTGACAGTTATTCCCATTCTTATGCACTAATACGGTTGTTTTGATTGAAATTGTACTATTTTGCACAAAGCGGCAGGCTTTGTGAGCTGCATAAAATCAAACGCCGACAAATGAAAAGCAGAAAAGCGACGATACATGATGACGTCGGGTTTCCGACAGTATATCGAAGAATATACCATTACGAGAACACACCTATATAATTTTGACCCCGTCATACCCCACTTTTATATAGTAAAACTGGGGCTTAAGGGGGTATACATTATTTTTCTTATTTCTGCTCAAAAACATAGATTGTGGGTACTCGATAGAACCGCCTCGACGTCGAGTCCCCGCAATCTATGTTTTGAGCAGAAATAAGAAAAATGTCACAACTTTTCATCTTAAAATTTCTTAGTTTTGGCCAAAAATTTGGCTATGTATTTGTATAGGCATATTTTCGTAATGCCGTCGCATTTTTGACGTTATCTGTTCAGGCGTTACATGTACATTAGAATGTCATTTACCTGTTGATCCATAAACAATTTGAGTAACGGTGGCAATACGAAGATGCAACTACATTTCTCATTTTTGATTACATTCATCAGAAATTCGACTGTGCCTTCTGGCGGGTCACAATATCCATAGCGTGTGATTCGTGTCTCTCCAGTTATAATGTTCACAGGAAAACCACCACCCCAAGCAAATGGTCTGTCGTTGAACATTTCGGTTCCCTCTGTTACAGAAAAGGCCCTTGCAGCTTCTAAACTTATTGCAACAAGTGAACGGTTGGTGTGGGCACATGTCTTTGGAAAACCAGTGCTCCCCGAAGTTTGGAAGAGAGTGACAAGATCTTCTGGTTTAACAGTTGGTAGTATTACATCCGGCAGATTCCAGCTCAACATATCATCTATAGTGAGAGTCACATTGATGTCTGGTAGCCTTTGACGACAAACCAAGTAGTTCAAATAAGGCATCAAATCACTTCTCACGTGACCTTCTGTGTTTAAATCTCTTATAAGTGTATGAAATATTTTCCAAGTAGCAACATCTTTAACAGGATCCAAAACAATAGCGGAACACGTTTTCAGTTTTTTCATCATAGCGACGACGTCACTTCCGTCCGTATATGTAAACGATAAGCTGATTGGACACGCACCTGCTAAAATGGCGCCAAATGTCGCATACAGCCACTCTGGACAACTGTTCAAATTGATAGCAATAAATTCAGACCTTTTTACGCCAAGATTCAAAAATGACTTTGCCATGATTTTCGCCTTCTCATAAAGTTGCGCAAAGGTGACAGCTGTTCTTGATCCATCGTTGTGGGCAAAAACAAATGCCTCACGATCTGGGTGATTTCTATGGTGGAACTCTAAGAACTCTGGTACGGTCTTTAAATTACTTGCTTCCATTTTGTTTTTAACGGAAACGATATTATATATTTAGTACTCACTCAGTTATTAGTTCACAAGTGTGACTAGTTCCGACACTCATGCATAAGCTCATTGCCTTCACTTCTATAACAAGTTACCATACCAGATACATTCTGAACAAAAATGTCCTTTAAACAAATGGGCATGAGTCTGAACACTAATTACAAACTAACATGTTGTAAAGTATTCAAACGTGTGATGTTACATAATTGTCCCGTTCGCAAAATCGAATATGCCACACTTATAAAATTGTGAAAGCTTTTCTGTTCTTTTAAATAACGTAATAAATGCATAAAGCCATTAAAATTAATACAGGTAGGTTTACTGCAGGTATATTCCCTCTTTAATTGCACGCCGGTGGGTCAGGCCTCAGATTCTATGACGGTTCCAATGTAAAGGCTTATGTTGGTTGGTGCCTGATGCTCTGTCTCTGGTCGGGCCCACCGGAGTCTAACTGTTGGTTTTCTTTTGCTCCAGCATTTCAGTGGTCTCTTGATGTCGAGTCCTCAGCGTTGTTTCATCTCTGTGGTTGTTTGATTTTTGTGTTCACGGGGATGTTGCACTGATTAGTTTGGAGGCCTTCATGCGGACTGAATAAATTATTTATCTAAATCGCGACGGAAGTAAGGGCGAGGATTGTGGCCACGTAAAATCGATTTAAGCCCCCCAGTGGAATTCGTTTCCACTGACCGTTCCAAGGCGGTTTTTCTGTCGCGGTTCATTTTTGTTATGGTTTGTCTTTGGGTGTTTGTGTCGCTTTTATTATTTTATTTTGGATAGCCTATTGGCCATTTTGTGGGAAAGTAACTGTCCTTTTGGCTTTCCGCTGTTGGTGTTTCTATTAGGGTCTGTTGTTTCATGTTTGTGTTTCTTTCCCTTTGGTGTCTCTGATGGAAGGTGTGGGTTAATTGTATCGATTCCTGATCATTGTCTCCACTTCTACTTTTTATGTCTTTTTCCAGTTCGAATATGCGTTATTTCAAACAGTAACGCCATAGAGGTATCGTACAATACCATATAAGTGTCAAGTTAAGAACATATTCCTTGGAAATCTTGTGACTGATACACGGTTTGAATAAGACGATTGAATATTTACGTCTCCCCACCGGAGGGAATGGGGGGCATGGTTTGTGGTGCGGACCCCATTTGCGTCGCCGTTGGCGTCGGCGTGACCTGTTTCAAGCATTAAATCTCCTGAACCTATGGATTGATTCTGACCTGATTTGTACAGTTACATTAATAGGGTGGGGTAAAACAGTCATTTAGTTATGATGGCCTCCAAAAACGGTTAATTTCTGACAAAAACTGGCTTGTCTGCACTCTTATCTCATGAACGAATTGATGAGTTTTAGTCAAACTTGGTACAATATATCATTACAACCTGCAACCTAAAAAGCTTCGAGTAGATTTTGGTAACCTAAACCTTATTTTCAAGGGCATATACACAAACAGACTGTCAATTTCGGCTTGGCTGCACCCTATCTCATGAACGAATTGATGAAATTTTGTCAAACTTGGAATACTGTATCATTACAACCTACCAAAGTTTGATTAGGTTTGGGTGACATTGACCTTATTTTCAAGGGATCATACCTTACAAAACTGCAGACTATCATTATGACCAAATTGATGAAATATGGCCAAACTTGGAATGATATACCATTGTAGCCGGCCAAAGCTTTGATTGGACTTTGGTAACCTTGGCTTTGTTTTCAAGGGCACATGGTCCCAAAAACTAACAGTTTGGGCTTGTCTGCACCCTACGGGGGTATCAAATGAACGAATTGATGAAATTTGGTCAATCTTGGTTTTTGTTTGTTTGATTTGTGGTTTAACGTCCCCGTCAAAATTGTATAGGTCATTTTGGAGACGTTGATTCCAATTTTGTGGGACTTTTACCCGACATTGAGATGAAATGACATCTCAAGCCCTGGCGCCCAATGAAGCCAATAGGGTTTATAAGCATGGACGGTCCGAGTCGCACCGCTTTGCCTGGACAGGCTGGGATCATCTAAAAGGTTTACCAGTACCCGTGTGCGGTCAGTTTCAGCTCTGCGTGAAAGCATCGTGCAACCCATTTATTTCTTCAAGCCCCGATGGGCGGGGCCGTGGTCAATCTTGGTACAATTTATCGTTGCAACGTACAAAATAATTTATAAGATTTTGGTGACCTTGACCTAATTTTCAAGTGCACAGGCCCCCAAAAACTGCCATTTTTGGTTTGCCTGCACCGTATCTCATGAACCAATTGATGAAATTGGTTACACGTTGTCCAATATATATTTAATTTGATCATGATCAGCTTTTGGTGACTTTATAGTCAAGGCAACAGGCCCCCAAAATGTCATTTGTGACTTTTTTGCACCCTACTACATGAACAAATTGATGCAATTCTGTCCAACTTGGTACAATATAAAATTACAATTTTACAAAAGCTTTCATTAGGTTTAGGTGAAATTGACCTTAATTTTAAGGTCACAGGCCACAGCATTTCAGTGGTTTCTTGCTGTCGAATCCTCACCGTTGTTTCATCTCTGTGGTTGTTTGATATCTGTGGAAGTAAGGGCGAGGATTGTGGCCACTTAAAATCGATTTAAGCCCCCCCCCCCTCCAGTGGAATTCGTTTCACTGACCGTTCCAGGGCGGTTCTTCTGTCGCGGTTTATCTTTGCTATGGTCTGTCTTTGAGTGTTTTACCCCGACCATCGGGGAATGAAGAAATAGATGGGCTGCATGATGCTTTCATGCAGAGCTGAAACCGACCGCACACGATTACGGGTAAACCGCTCAGAGGATCTTAGCCTGCCCAGGCAAAGCAGTGCGAGTCGGACCGTCCATGCTTATAAACCTATTGGTTCCATTGGGGACAGGGCTTGAGATGTCATTTCATCTCAATGTCGGGTAAAAGTCACTCAAAATTGGAAGCAACGTCTCCAAAATGACCTATACAGTGTTGCCGGGGACGTTTAACCTCAAATCAACTAACCAACCAACTTTGAGTGTTTTTATCGCTTATATTATTTTGTTTTGGATAGCCAAATGTTCATTTTGTGGGAAAGTAAATGTCCTTTTGGCTTTCCGCCATTGGTGTTTCAAATAGGATCTGTTGTTTCATGTTTGTGTTTCTTTCCCTTTGGTGTCTCTGATGGGAGCTGTGGGTTAATTGTATCGATTCCTGATCATTGCCTTCACTTCTATTTCCCAAATATTGTCCCTTGACGAATTAGTGGATGTTAGTCAAAATTGGTACAATATATAAGTCCAACCTACCAACGTTTTGATTAGAAATTGATGACATTACGATAACATATCCGTGTGATATAATGCATTTTTCAAACCTCAAAAAAGGTATTTTTCTGATGAAAAGTTGTTATATTTTTCTTATTTACACTCCAAACATAGGTTTTGGGTGCTCGTTAGAACCGCCTCGTTGAGGCGGTTCTAACGAGCACCCACAACCTATGTCTTGGAGCAGAAATAAAGAAGATAATGTTTACCCCTAAACCCCAGTTTACTCTATATAAAGTGGGGTTTAGGGGGGTCTTTATTTCACGGACTTGTTCACGTGATGAGCTGGACTTTTAATGACATTTTTAAGGTTACAGGCTCCCGAAAACAATTCGTTTCTTTGGCCAAAAGCTATTGGTTTGCACCTTAGAGTTTTGTGTCCCTGTACCTAGTTTTTTTTTTTAAATACAAAAGGGTGTTTCTGTTTCAGAACTGTAATATTTATGGTGGAAAACATTGTTTGCCTCTGAAAACATTTTAATTAGTTTTCCTGTACAGATCAGCTATGGAATGTGCCTGTTATTTGAATTTAAATCTTTGGATTATTTTTATATATTTGAATATTAATAGATACAACGCCTTGTCTCAGCTGAATCTGCACTACCAAGTGAATAAGTGTTTTAGTTATACCTCTCACCAACACCTAAGGCCATACGGAGACGGGACCTTGGTTTATGTACTCATCCGAAAGTCTGGAGAAGCCCGGGATTGATCCTGGTTTGCAAGGCGAGTAGCATAACCACTACACCACGGGGGTTTCTATCTGCGCTACCAATCATCTTCATTTGCAAATGAACGTTAAAGTACATCAAAATCGGCAAGTCCTAAATTCAAGATTGAATCACCTACAGGATTGCACTTTAAGGGGAATGGGAACACCTTGCAGATTTTCCGCCATTTTTCAAAGGGAGACATCTTTCGGGACTTCCTGTTTGCTTTTCTATAAGCCCTGTCGCACTGAAAAAGGGGTCTACTGTTAAAGGAAAGAATTTGCTCCTCTGGAGCAAATTCTTTTCTTTAAGAGTTGACCCCTATTGGAATGGGAGACAAAATACTCTTGACAGAAGTCCCCCCCCACGAAGGTGTTCCCATTTCCCCTTAAGTCTAAATCTGGAGTTACACAAAGCAGTCTGCTTATTGTAAATTTTATATACGTCATTCAGATTTAGTTTCAAACCTTAGTGTCGGGCTTAAATCTCTTCTGCATCAAGGCCTATGGGAACCCGAATTTCATTGTGACTTAGTATATTAATTCAGTAAAATATATGTTTCAATGATTTCAGTACCCAATTTCATACAATCATCCTTCGATATGAAAATATTCGGTACAACATAAATGTTATACGACGGACTGTATGAATGGTAGTGAACCAAATTACAGTTGATAACTTTGCTTCCCTCTTTATTGCACGCCGGTGGTTCAGGTCTCAGATTCTGTGACGGCTCCAGCGTAAAGGCTTACTTAAAATTTAGATAATGTCGGCAGGTACCTGATGTTCCGTCTCTGATTGGGCCCACCGGAGTCTCACTGCTCCATCATTTCAGTTAATTCATGTGATGTTGAAGTCTAATCTTTGTTTCATTCCTTAGTCGATTGATTTGTATGTTCTCTCAGACGAAGCAATAATGAACTAGAAAGCCTCCATACGGACCTTAACAAATTATTTGTCTTAGGTTCGACAGAACCAAGGGCGAGGGTTGTGGCTACGTAAAATCGAATTAAGCCCCTGAGAGAATGTTCTGGAAAAAGGGTTTCTTTGAAACCATGGGTTACAGCACAGAACTGAAAGGTATTGAGTGCTGCTCCCAACTGTTGCCTTAAGCTCTTCATCTGACCTGAAGTGGCATCCGCGAATTTCATTCTTCCAAGTTCGGAAACAAAACGTAATCACTTGGTCCCAGATCATGAGATAAGGGTGGACGGGGTAAGGGTTTGAAACCGTTCCGCTTCATTGCGCCCACAGAAACTTTGCAAGTACGGAATCTAGCATTGTCGTGTTGCAAAATTACACCTTTAGTAATTTTTCCACGCCTTTACTCTGCGATAGCTGAACGTAATTGGTCCAAAATATTAGCGTAATAGTTCCCATTAATATTCTGGCCATGAGGTAAATAGTTCACGAACAGAACAGCCTTGCTATCCCTAAACACAGTTGCCATGACCTTGTCCACTGAAGGCTGAGGCTTGATTTTTTTGGACGAGGTGAACCGTAATCAATCCATTGGTTACTCTGCTGTTTAGTCTCAGGATCATAGTGGTGTATCCAAGTTTTGTACCCGGTAACAACTCTTTCAAGAACGTCTTCCGGATCAGAATCATATCTTCCCAAAAGTGACTCAGACATGGACCCATGGCAGCTCGTTGTTTTTTACTGAGGCGTTTGGCACCCAACGCACTGAAAGCTGGCTCATGCCCAGCCACTCATGTACAGTAATATTCCTCTATTAAGACCACCTTTAGGACTATTCAGAAGTGGTCTTTAAGACCACTTTTGAACAGTCCGAAGGTGATCCCTGACCAGATGATATTTTGTGCAGAAAACACGGATAAAGAATGACTGCACCCTTCTAAATAAGCTTTTTAAATCAGAATAAGTCTCAATTTTAGGTGGTCTTAATAGCGGAATTTTACTGTACAATGGTAAAAGCTCTACCCCCAGAAATCTCAAATCTTCCAGCCATTTCTTTAACTTTCAATCGCCTGTCCTGCTTTACTTGTAGGTTTGTTTAATGACGTCATAAATATGTTCTAGTAAGGGTTATCCTTTGGAAGCAAGAACTACACCACAGAACGGGGAAATACGGAGTGTGCATGTTTTCTTTGCTACACTAAGTAGCGTTCACATGTCTTCCACGACGGTGCTCGTCTTTCAACGTTACCCGACCACGTTCAAAGCCAGCCACCTAATTTTAACAGTTGAATATGAAGGAGCGGTCTTTTCGTAAAAAACGGGTATCTGGTTTGGGTTGGGCCCATCGGAGTCTAACTGTTGGTTTTCGTTTGCTCGGGCATTTCAGTGGTTTCTTGCTGTCGAGTCATCACCGTTGTTTCATCTCTGTGGTTGTTTGATTTTTTGTGTCGCACTGATGAGTTAGGAGGCCTTCATGCGGACTGAACATTTTGTCTAAATCGCGACGGAAGTAAGGGCGAGGATTGTGGCCAAGTAAAATCGATTTAAGCCCCCCCCCCCGCCCCCCAGTGAAATTCGCTTCACTGACCGTTCCAAGGCGGTTCTTCTGTCGCGGTTTGCTTTTGTTATGGTTTGTCTTTGAGTGTTTGTATCGCTTATATCATTTTGTTTTTGATAACCAATTGGCCATTTTGTGGGAAAGTAACTGTCATTTTGGCTTTCCGCTATTGATTTTTCCATTAGGGTTTGTTGTTTCATGTTTGTGTTTCTTTCCCTTTGTTGTCTTTAATGGGAGCTGAAGGTTAATTGTATCGATTTCTGTTCATTGCCTTCACTTCTATCTAATAATTGCTCTGTTCTCAGTTTGTAAATAAAATTCAGCAAAACTGAACCCTGCCATGTTATTTTACCTCGCACGGTCTACAAATAATATACTTAAAGATAAAATTTCATGAGGCATTGATGTATTATACGTGAAAAAGAGTGCACTTGGCACTGGTCAGTAGCTTGGTTAGGTCAGTTAAATATTGAACGCCCTTCGTATTTTCTTGTCCACAAAAACGAAGGTCCCCCGAGGCAAGGTATTAGCAACAATAATAATTTTGATTGATATACATGTATAGAGATCAGGATATGGCATTTGTCATATCATACCCCATATCAGCCCGAGACGCCCATATTAGCCCGAGGGTTGAAGGCCCGAGGGCTGATATGGGTCGAGGGGTAATGTGGGGTTTAGTTTGAAAAATGTCCCCAGCAGGCACATGACGTAATAGTGACGTCACATCTACGTCGGTACAACGTCATGACGTTAATACAACGTCACATCAACGTCGGTGCGGTGCAACGTCATGACGTTGCACCGACGTTGATTTGACGTTGTCCTAGCGACGTGTGCCTGCTGGGTCATATCATAATCTCTTTAACATATATTTCATATATGTGTCATACATTTATATTTTGGTGAGAGCTAGGGACTAACTTCTCATATCACAGGACCTGGTGTATGCATGTCATTTGCCATGTCACATCACGAAAACACGCCTATATAATTCTGACCCCCTCGAACCCCAAAACTGGGGTTTACAGGGGTATACAGTAAAATTCCTCTATTAAGACCACCTTTGGGACTGTTCAAAAGTGGTCTTTAAGACCACTTTTGAACAGTCCCAAAGGTGGTTCCTGACCAGATGATATTTTGTGCAGAAAACACGGAGAAAGAATGACTGCACCCTTCTAACTAAGCTTTTTAAATCAGAATAAGTCTCAATTTTAGGTTGTCTTAATAGCGGAATTCACTGTACTTATTTTTGTTATTTCTGCTCTAAAATATAGATTGTTGGTACTCGTTAGAACCGCCTCGATGAACTCCAACACAAATAAAGAATACACAGTCAGACAATCAATATACCAAGTACAACCACACGCCGGTAAACGTACAAACAAACCTTATACATGTATCTAGATCTAATACGACTGACCATCCCATATGAAATCGACGAAATGGGCCTTGGATGAACTTCCAATATTTCTCACTGAAAGACCACGCATGCCGGAATCCCAGTATCATAAGACCCTGTTTGGGTCCAATGTTTATCAGTCGACCCGAAGTTATAAAGCGCAATAGCTTTCAGTACTGAAGCCCACGTGACAATCGCCGACTGGTCAGAAATCCAGGTAACGGTTATTTATATGGGCCCCGTTTTTGGTACTTATCGCCTATGAGAGCTCATACAAGCAGTGAATCAAGAGGAACCTTCAGACAGAAAACCATATCCCTGGATCCTCTGAATGGCTGGGCATGCGCAGTTAAAATCTGTCATGACGGAATGCTCGAAGACACAAATGCGCTTGGCGGGGCTCATATAAAAATATCCGCAATATTCTTATCGCTGTGAGGCCAACGTGTTGCGTAAGTGAGTAATCTATAGAATCTGGACTGGAATCATGTGTTTGGGCTTGGCTAACAGTGAAGACCCTGATCAAAAGGGTTCACTGTTTGCTGAAAGTTCAGGAATTTAAGTCCTCGTTCAGGACATTTTTATCAGCTTACACTCAGAGAAAGTCGACAGTCAGTGCTTTGATTTTTGTACTAAGTATGTTACAGTCTATGCCCTAACGAAAGCCATCACGTTGTCACAGCTTTATAAATAAAGAAAATATCATCGATTTTCGTCAGAAAAGTACCCATTTTGGATATGTGAAAAAAATGCAATATGTCGATAGGGGTTTGTTATCATAAGGTTATCGCCCCCACCCATAGGGGCTTGAAGAAATATATGGGCTGCATGATGCTTCCACGCAGAGCTGAAACTGGCCCGCACACTAGTACTGGTAAACCGCTTAGAGGATCTAAGCCTGTCCAGGAACCGCGGTGCGAGGCGGACCGTCCATGCTAATAAACCCTATTGGTTTCATTGGGCGACAGGGCTTGAGACGTCATTTCATCTCAATGTCGGGTAAAAGTCCCACAAAATTGGAAGCAACGTCTCCAAAATGACCTTTACAGTGTTGACGGGGACGTTAAACCTCAAATCAAACAAACAAATATCATAAGGTTAAGAAGTTTTAACATCGTAAAGCATAATTATTTGTTAATCTACTGAACTAGAATATGGTCTACCTTTTGTCACAGCTTTTCAACACTACCTAGAAGCCTCCGTGGTGTAGTGGTAATGCTACGCGCTTGTTTACAGGGGTCGCAGGATAGATCCCGGGCTTCATCAGACTTTCGGATGTCTTTAAACCGAGGTCCCGTCTCCATATGACCTTGGCTGTTGCTGAGACGTAAAACTGAAACAATCACTCACTCACTACGACACTGCCCCGTGTACGTAATAGCACATAATTATGTTTATATGGAAACATTTAGAAACACTTTAACACTGTTTAAGAAGTTTCATTACGAAAACACATCCGTGTGATATAGTGCATTTTTTCAAACCTCAGAAAAGGTAAATTTTCTTATGAAAATTTGTGTTATTTTTCTTATTTTTACTTTAAACATAGGTTTTGGGTGCTCGTTAGAACCGCCCCATTGAGGTGGTTCTAACGAGTACCCACAACCTATGTCTAGGTTTTGGGTGCTCGTTAGAACCGCCTTATTGAGGCGGTTCAAACGGGTACCCACAACCTATGTCTTCGAGCAGAAATAAGGAAAATAATTATCACCCCCGTAAACCTCAGTTTTCTTTATATAGAGTGGGGTTTAGGGGGTCTTTGTTTCACGGACTTGTTAACGTGATGTAACATCGTAAAGTGAAATTAATTCTTAACCTGCTGAACCAGGATATGGTCTACTTTTACAAACAGAGTTGATACAGATCAGATGGCTTCTGAAAAAAACCATCACAAAAACACGCCTAGATAATTTTGACCTCGGCCCTTGAACCCCACTTAATACAGTAAAACTGGGATTTTCAGGGGTAAACGTTATTTTTCTTATTTCTGCTCTAAAATATAGATTGTGGATTCTCGTTAGAACCGCCTCGGTTCTAACGAGTGCCCACAATCTATATTTTGAGCAGAAATAAGAACAATATCACAGTTTTTCATCATAAAATATTCGATTTTTTCGGCAGTAAAAATTACAATGTATTTGTATAGGCGTGTTTTCGTAATGCATCAGATCACTATCAACACTGTTTGACATTCAGTTTCCGAATTCCCAGGAATTAATATTATCATTACGAAAACACACCTATCCAAATACATTGCAAATTTTACCACCAAAAAGCGAAAATTTTCAGGTGGAAAGCTGTGATATTTTTCCTATTTCTGCTCCAAATATAGATTGAGGGGCTCATTGAAGCGGTTCTAACGAGTATCCACGGTCTATATTTTAGAGCATAAATAAGAAAAAATAAGGGTTACCCCTGAAAACCCCAGTTTTTCTATATAAAAGTGGGGTTCAAGTGGGTCATCATTGTATAGGCATGTTTTCGTGATGACATAAAGTAATCGGATTGGTGGAATGTCAGATTTAGGTGTGACTGAATTAATCTATTCAGCAGGCCAAGGGTTAATACTGACACCAGCTTGTGCCGCCATATCACTATGAATTAGTGAATAAGTATTGCAACAAAATGGTATGAGAAAGAAGTAGAAGAGTTGCAACAAAATGCTATGAGAAAGAAGTTGAAAAATTGCAAAAAATGCTATGAGAAAGAAGTAAAAAAAATTGCAACAAAATGTCACGAGAAAGAGGTAGAAGAATAGCAACAGAATGCTATGAGAAAGAAGTAGACAAAATAGCAACATAATGCTATGAAAAAGAAGTATAAGAAAAGCAACAAAATGCTATGTAAAAGAATTAGAAAAATAACAACAGAATGCAACGAGAAAGAAGTATAAGAATAGCAGCAAAATGCTATGAGAAAAAAAAGTATAAGAATAGCAACAGAATGATATGAGAAAGAAGTAGAAAAATAGCAACATAATGCAATGAGAAAGAAGTAAAAGAAAAGCAACAAAATGCTATTAGAAAGAAGTATAAGAATAGCAACAAAATACTATGAGAAAGAAGTATAAACTAGCAACAAAATGCTATGAGAAAGAAGTATAAGAATAGCAACAGAATGCTATGAGAAAGACGTGTAAGATTGCAACAAAATGCTATGGAAAAGAAGTAGAAAAATTGCAACAAAATGCTATTAGAACGAAGTAGAAGAATTGCAACTAAATGCTATGAGAAAGAAGTAGACAAATAGCAACAAAATGCTATGAAAAAGAAGTAGAAGAAAAGACAATGCGATACAAAGAGATTATTTTATGACATTTTTTCATATCATACCCCATTTCAGCCGAAAGCCGTCGGGCTTATATTGGTCGAGAACTGATGTTGGGTATGATATGAAAATGTCATATCAAAATCTATTTATCATACATTTCCCAATCTGTGTGTAAAGCTTCTAAAAACAAAGCAAAATTTTAGGTGAAAAGCAAAGCAATACTCCTAGTTGGTTTTGTTTATACATTTTTAATTATAAGAAAGTTCTGTGTTGTACATGTGCATACATATTAATCAGCACAACTATAAACTCTAAATGCCACTTTATATTAGGATTTTTCATGACTGTCCATGTATTATTGAATGCATTCAACGAGTTGAGGAAAAGGGATAAAATGCGAGGCTTTGCCTGGCATTTTATCCCTTTTCCTCAACGAGTAACCCTATTGATAGCGCAACACCGTCCACGGCGCCATAACGTCGCCATCGTCCTATCACAATGAAGAGAACCAATGTTTATTTCGACGACATTAACGTCGCATGAGTTAATGCAGTCAATTAAGAAATGAAATTTATTTTCCAGCAGTTCAGTGAAGTATGAACGCAGTGGGTCGCGTGCAAAGTAAATGAACCCCGAAGGGGTTCATGTAAACTTTGCTAGCGACCCACTGTCGTTCATACTTTCATAAAAAGCAGAAAAAAATAAGTTATTTTTTATATTTACATTATTTGCCCCCGCATCTCTCGGCGAAAAAAATGCTTGTAGGGCAAACTTAGCTGGTGTTGTGCCGTGTGGCGGCCGTAAAACGTCTCCCCCTACATCAACCATAGTGCAGTTTATATTTTACTTTTGGTCCTTTGAGATCAGCGTGAATATTCTGAGAAATCGGAAATAAATTATTGGTTTAGACTCATATTCTAGACAGGTTTTTAATTATTTGGACCCTATTTTGATTTATATCAGTCTTTGAATCGACTGCCTATTCGAAATTCGCAAAATTGCAGTTTGTGTCCTCTGGCTTTCGTTGTCGGATCATTACATGGTCACTGATGAGGCGGTTCTAACGAGTACCAACAATCTATGTATTTTGGTAGAAATAAGAAAAAATAATATGTACCCCTGTAAAACCCAGTCTTACTATATAAAAGTGGGGTTAAAGGGGGTAAACATTATCTCAGAGGCGATGTCATATGATAAAACATAGTAATTATGGTCAGTCTTTAAAATGGTGAGATACATAGCCAAGCTCCTGATCCTGCTGTCGAAATGAGGAATGTCTGACATACATGACGAAAACACCCATATACAAATATCGCCAAAACACTGAAAATTCTAAGACGAAAAATTATGATATTTTTCTTAATTCTGCTGAAAATAAAGATTGTGTGTACTCGTTAGAACCGCTTCATCTATACTTTTGAGCAGAAATAAGAGAAATACGATTTAATCCTGTAAACCCCAGTTTTAATATATAAAAGGAGGTCAAAATTATATAGGCGTGTTTTCGTGATATAACTGCAATCCATTTCTTAGAGTGAACAGTATGGTGTTTACTTGTTTCACAGGAACTGATTAACACAAGCTTCGATCGGTATTGGTGGCCACAATCGAGAAAGTTCCGGACCTCCTTTGGTGGGCACTAAGTTGGACAACCACCACCACCACCCATAGTCACCATGCTTACCATCCAACAGATCGGACCTCTTGTATGGTGTGTATAATCTCACTGCAGAGATATTCTAACATGACGTCAATGATTTTATATGGGTCAATTTCTGTTTGTTTTGAATAATAATTAGCTTATAACAACGCCATATATCTTTTTTAAAGATACCATATTTGTTTTCTATTGGATCCACATCCCAGATTTAGAAAAGGCAACATTTTAGAACACACTGTCCAAGGAAAACACAATATGGTTTAAGAGCGATGGTATCCACATCCGCAAAACAGTGAAAATTGGTAAAATCAGTCATTACCACAGCACAGAGAAAAGAAGTAAATATGACCTTAAATGACCTTAACCTTTGACCTTCTGATCTCTGATATATGTTATAAGACTTACGGTTATCAACAATATACTGAACTACTCGGCCTTTGGTGAAAATTAAAGTTACGATTAACCTATTCGATTGTGTGTCCAGAACAAGCATATCAGCTGATGACGTAATAAAATCATAAACTATGAAGTAACTGCCATTTCACACCCATCATCCTTTAAGACCATTTTTGGACATCCTAAGTGACCGCCTTTAGGACTGTCCAAAGTGGTCTTGATAGAAGAAATTTACTGTACTCGTGCCTCCGTATGTAGCCGATTCTTGAACATGAACATCCTTGTCTAATATCGGACAACTCACTTGTAGACATCACTCATGTCATGCATTGAATATATTATAAGAATCTTATATGAGTAAGAGGAGTGGATGGAAAAATCCGTCCCGAGGGTCACTGTCCGGCATCACGAGGCTTGCCGAGTGATGCCGGACAGTGATCCCGAGGGATGGATTTTTCTATCCACCCTCACACCCATATAGGATTCTTTTTCTTGCATACCTTCCAGTTCTTACCTTGGACTTTAACGCTGAAGTCACTTCGGTTACCGACGTCCGCCACATTGTGATGACACTACAGGAATGTTTAGTGTCGTCACGTAACGTGCTGTGACGTCAACCTTAACGACGGCGCATACGAGGTCGTATTCAACTAGTGCATTTATCATTCCATTTTGGGCCAGAACACCAGGGTCAGAACATAAATTTCTGTCCCAGGGTAAAATCACGGATTTCCTTGTCTGGTGTGCAAGAATTAATATTTCTACTTTAATAAAAATACATGTATGTCAAACCGTAGGCCCGCTAATAGCCATATAAGCACACAAGGGTATGTTATCGTAATAGAGCAGTCGTCTCATTTTGATCCACACTGTTTGTATAGATATATGTACGAATTTATCTGTCTGTCGCAGTGTTGAAAGGGTTAAATGTTATACATGTGTAACAATATGAAAAACAAAACAACATCAAAAAGACGGAAAAAAAGAACAATACATTGTGAACTGATATTCTGTACTGAGCAGAGCATGTTAATTTAGTCACATCACGTGGGGACTTCCTGACATTCTGTACTGAGCAGAGCATGTTAATTTAGTCACATCACGTGGAGACTTCCTGACATTCTGTACTGAGCAGAGCATGTTAATTTAGTCACATCACGTGGAGACTTCCTGACATTCTGTACTGAGCAGAGCATGTTAATTTAGTCACATCACGTGGGGACTTCCTGACATTCTGTACTGAGCAGAGCATGTTAATTTAGTCACATCACGTGGAGACTTCCTGACATTCTGTACTGAGCAGAGCATGTTAATTTAGTCACATCACGTGGGGACTTCCTGACATTCTGTACTGAGCAGAGCATGTTAATTTAGTCACATCACGTGGACAAGACCTGACATTCTGCACTGAGCAGAGCATGTTAATTTAGTCACATCACGTGGACAAGACCTGACATTCTGTACTGAGCAGAGCATGTTAATTTAGTCACATCACGTGGACAAGACCTGACATTCTGTACTGAGCAGAGCATGTTAATTTAGTCACATCACGTGGAGACTTCCTGACATTCTGTACTAAGCAGAGCATGTTAATTTAGTCACATCACGTGGACAAGTCCTGACATTCTGTACTGAGCAGAGCATGTTAATTTAGTCACATCGCATGCACTAGTCCGTGCAAGACCTACCCATACCCCGCTTTATATAGAGAAAACTGAGGTTTACGGGGGTATACATTATTTTCTTATTTCTGCTCCAAGCCATGGGTTGTGGGTACTCGTTAGAACCGATTTTTTTTATTTGTCTGCTAATTGAGCCGCTCTGAAAATTAGGTGTTCTTTTAATGGAATTCGTTTGTCTTGTACACCAGATAAAATATCCGGCATTTGCACATGGTATAGAAACTCCTTTCCCGCCACGTCTTACAACGCCCTACTGTGCACTATTTGCAATGGATACTTGTAGAAAGCGACTACAAAACTGCAACTGAAATCTTGCATTTATCTCATTAAAATCACTGAAGATTTAGTACAGTTTGTATTTTTAGCCGGGGCACAGCATTTCCTACAGTTTATATGAGCGCCCAGCGAATAATCAGATCAGTCTACGCATTCTGTCCAGAGACTTCTCTTGCTGCATGAAGGAGCTTTGGGTCCTTAGGTATCCTAGGATCGCACAACAAAGAGTCTGATCAGACTGCGTGCATGCGCAGGCTGATCTGAGTCTTCGATGGGCGTACATGTAAATGTTGTGCCCCGGCTCTGTATGATTTGTTGTCTTTTTGTTCTAGGTCTTTCTCGACTTCTTAGCTTTTCCTAATTTGACGAAACACTGACCGTTGATTGGGTCATCGTGTCTTGACACACGCTACAGGTGCTCCGGTATACTGAAGAAAACCAGACAAAAATTGAATCGGATTCAAAAAGTTATAGGATGCAAGAAAAAGGAATATTCTATTTGTAAGGATTCGATATGGTTTCGGTGGCGAACAGTGCAAGGCTCCCTTGGGTTAGAAACAACTTTAATTTTTTTCTGCTCGGCAACCCCTCCCCTTTCCGTCCCAATATTTTTACATACCATGCATCTGGATATAAATTATAGTATATAGATCACAGGTTTCGACATTGCTACCGACAGAGGTAAAGACATAGTTACCGACATGTGTGTGTTTGGTGGGTGGGGTGAAGTGAAGACACTTAACCTGAATTATGTCTCATTTAAAATAGGAAGAGGCTATTTGCAGTCAACTGTAAATAGCCAAAAAACGTTAAAATGGCTATTTGCAGCCAAATATAAATAGCCAAAAAACGTTAAAATAGCTATTTGCAGTCAACTGCAAAAAGCCAAAATACGTTAAAATGGCTATTTGCAGTCAACTGGAAATAGGCAAAAATCTTTAAAATGGCAATAAAGGTCATTCTGTATTCCTACAATATACATGTGCGCCCATCGAAGACTCATATCAGGCTTTGCACATCCGACCAATCTGTTCATTGTCTTTGTTGTGCGCGCTTAAGTGTGTTAGAGACACACGGGTTCTTTTCGACAGCCATCAAAAACTGATCCGAGTCTTCGCTTGGCGCACATGTAATCTGCAGGGAATGACTTGTCATAATTACATGACTGTATATAACAAGGGAACGGTCCTCCGTGGCGTAGTGGATAAGAGCGCTGTCTCTTATTCATTAGGTCTCTCACAGCTGTGGTTCGAGCCTCGCTCGGGCCACATGTGAGACGCCAAGTTCCGCAACGGAAGGTCAGGTTGTTTTTCTCCGGGTACTCCGGTTTTTGCCCACCTCTGATTATTGATCGTCTCGACATGAGTGAAAAAATCTTGAAATGCGTAACCCCCCCCCCCCCCCCCGCCCCCCCAAAAAAAAAAAAAAAAAAAAAAAAATCTCAGCTTAAACATGTATCCGGATTTTTAAGAAAAGTTGTAGCAAACGAAGATTAAGGTTTTTTGATGTTTCATGTAATGTACAGTAAAATCCCTATATTAAGACCACAATTGGGACTGTGCTTTTAACACTCTTTAGAGCGCATATCGAAGACTATGAATAGACTACACGCGTATGCGAACAGGTTGATCCAAGTCTTTCAAACTGTAGGTACATAGAAAAATTGTAAATAGCAGTATATCTTTTTTGTGTGTATGCAGCTGACGGCAAGTAGCCATTTTATCTGCAGTTGACTGCAAATAGCCAAGAAACGTTAAAATGGCTATTTGCAGTTGATATGCGCGCAGGTTGATCGAAGTCTTTCATATTGTAGATACATAGAAAAATTGTTAATAGCAGTATAACATTTTTTGTCTGTTTGCTGCTGACGGCAAGTAGCCATTTTATCTGCAGTTGACTGCAAATAGCCAAAAAAAGTTAAAATAGCTATTTGCAGTTGACTGCAAATAGCCATTTTAACGTTCTTTTGGCTATTTGCAAATAGCCACTCCGTTAAAATATTTGAAGATAATTCCTCTGATTTCTAAGCAAGACTAGACTGGTTTTAAACAGGCTGTTAAACCATCACGTGAACAAGTCTTTACGGGGATATAGATTATTTTTATTATATAATTTCTGCCCCAAGACATAGGTTGTGGGTACTCGATAGAACTAAGGCTGTTCTAACGACCAGCCGCAAACTATGTGAACAATATCACTGATTTTCATCAGAAAACGAAGCCAGTTTTGAGATGTGAAAAAATACACTATGTATCGTAATTTTTTGGGTATACATGTATAATAAAGATAGGTTGTTGTATATTCGGCATTAGCTTGTGCGACCTTCAACACATGACCTCGTGTCGAATATTTTATAATATTAAGTCGATGATCTATAAGGGTTGACCATTTAAAAATTCAAAATGTAACATCACATCTTAAGATATGGTTCAATTTACTGTCTGTATGGGAAAACACGTATAAGTACGGGTGTGTATAAAGACAGTTAATCAAACCATTCTTTCTGAAAATAAGATACCAGTTGGTTTGTGCCTCCAACGACCCCAACAATGGAAGATCGTAGTTTGAAAACCATTTCAGATTATCTCTATTACCATTCTGTAAATCAGCCGGACCGTGAAGCGTATGTGTTTGCTCATACGGACGGGTCGAGAACTGCAGTCACCTTTGGACAACTTTATGAAAAGGCGACAAGGTTAGCTAAAGCGTTTGTGTCACTCGGAGTGAAGACATCAGATTTCATCGCTATCAGTATGAGAAGCTGCCCAGAGTGGTTATACGCCTTATTTGGCGCCATTTTAGCCGGAGCTCGACCAATCGGCATGTCGTTTACGTATACGGACGGAAGTGACGTTGTTGCTATGATGAAAAATCTGGAAACATGTTCTTTGATTGTACTGGATCCTGCTGAAGATCTAGACACTTGGAAAATATTTCAGAGACTTATAACAAGGTTTGATAAAGATGGTCATGTAGAAAGCGATTTGATGCCATATTTAAAATTCCTGGTCTGTCGGCAAAGGCTGCCAGACGTCGATAAGGTTTTAACCATGAGAGAAATGATAAACTGGGAACCTCAGCTCACCTTACCAACCGTTGGTCCTGAAGATATCGCCACGCTGTTTCAAACCTCTGGCAGCACTGGCCTTCCGAAGGCGTGTGTCCACACTAACCGATCATTGATTGCATCATATAAACGCTTTTCAAGCATGTTTGTGGATTTAAAACATGCAACTATGTTCAACGACAGGCCTTTTACTTGGGCGGGTGGTTTTCCATGGAACGTTATCACTGGAGAAACAAGAGTTACCACTCATGGCTATTGCGACCCACCAGAAAACACTGTAAGCTTCTTGATAGATGTCATCACAAGGGAAAAATGTGATTGTATTCAAGCGTTGCCACCATTGCTTAACAGTCTCATGGAGCAGCAGGTAAATATAAATTAAACTTCTGTGGCTCGACCACCGATTTGTCATTTACCGCGGAAGTTTGAAAATCGTTTGTCTCTGTCTAGGACAGTATTCATGTCATGTGATCTGTTTTACACAGATCTACATAAAGCAAAATACATGTATGTCAAACCATATGGCACACTAAGAAAGCGCGGTGAAATAGGTGTTTTTTTTTTTTTTTTTTTTTTTTACATTTCATTACCTATGACATAAACTTGTTGGGGATGTTAAATAAGGGGATAACTGTATTCAAAATTGTCATTTGGGGAGGTAAATCAGCGGTTTTACGGTCGGAAATTTCGTTTTACGGCGACGCGTTAGCGGAACCGTAAAACGGAATTTGCGGCAGTAAAACCGACGATTTACCTTTCCAAATAGCAGTTCCCCGTGTTAATGCACTTAGCGGCAAACCCTCTGAGCTTCGTAAAACTTAATGCCAGCCAATGAAAAGCGACTTTACGTGATGATGTCGGGTTTCCGACAGTATACCGTAGGATATACTGTCGCAAATTTTTGACGTTATCCAATACATACGCAAGTGCATTAGAACAGTTTATCATTTGTTTTAATGTTAAATACAGCAAAACTTCGATGACTTGAACACCGATGGCTCTTTTACCATGGCTAAGTCGAACCCGTTCTTGAGTCCCAAAGAAAATTCTCTACAAAAGAAATAATTGGGAATAATTCAGGCGATTTTCGCCCCTTATCTTGCAAATGTAAGCTGTATGTACGCATTAGAATCGCCTCGATGGGGAGAGTCTAATGAGCACATAACGCATATATTTCAAATGTATGATGTGTGTACTCTAGAATCGCCTCGATGAGGCGATTCTTATGAGCACATACATCATACATTGTCATTATAGAACACTGAAAAGCTGCCCAAAAGTATCTCGTTATGCCTTCTGGCGGTAACCTTCAGTGGCTCGAACTACCCCTGTCTCGAACAGAATTTCGAGGTCCCAAAGGTGTTTGAGTCATTGAAGTCTGACTGTATTTAATCACTTGACGCCACATATCATAGCCAATGGATCTCACGACATTACGAAAGCACACCTATACAAATACATTGTACATTTAGCACCGAAAATATGAACATTTTTAGATGAAAATTTGTGATATTTTTTCTTATTTCTGCTCAAAATATAGATTGTGGGTACTCGTTAGGACCGACTCATCGAGGCGGTTCTAACGAATAACCACTATTTATATTTTAGAGCAGAAATAAGAAAAATAATGTTTAACCTGTAAACCCCAGTTTTACTATACAAAAGTGGGTTCAAGGGGGTCAAAATTATATAGGCGTGTTTTCTTGATGAGAATATATTAGTAACATATTTATGGCAGGAGTGGTCATTTGATGTGAAATTTGACACGAGCTTCTGGCAACGAGTGCAATATTCTACATGTTACTAGATGGCCCCCGCCCACCGGGGCTTGAAGAAATTGGTGGACTGCATGGTGCTTCCACGCAGAGCTGAAACCGACCCACACACGAGTACTGGTAAACCACTTAGAGGATCTAAGCTTGCCCAGGCAAAGCGGTGCGAGTCGGCCCGTCCATGCTTATAAACCCTATTGGTTTCATTGGGCGGCAGGGCTTGAGATGTCATTTCATCTCAATGTCGGGTAAAAGTCCCACAAAATTGGAAGCAACGTCTCCAAAATGACCTTTACAGTGTTGACTGGGACGTTAAACTTCAAATCAAACAAACAAACAAACCTGTTACTAGAGGAGCAGTCTGACCTGGGTCCTCCCTGTCTGCAAAATGACTTTTAAAGATACCATCAGATAACAAAGAAGACGGCAACTAGAGATGTTTTACACAAAAATATGCCACTAAAATGTTTAGAAATTTAACCTATACTAATTGTTTATCATCATTGCAGGCCCGTGCGCAGAGAAAAGTATTTCAAAATCATGCGTTTATCTTTTACAGCAAACGTTTAATCTACATCCCTATTTTTTAGCCCCTGATCAAAATTTTCATAAGACCCACAGCCTGTGTAAAGTTCCTGAAATCCGTAACCCGCTTTTTATCGAAAGTCGGTGTGGTGGCCTGCATTGTTTGATGTATCTCAGTTCGTGCAGTGATTTTGAAAGCACTATTCTTGCATAAATACCTTTGCACATGGCTGTTTAAAGTCATTGTCAAATGGACCGAAAGCCGTGCTCAAACAGCAAAAACCATGTTCATATCATGAATTTCGCGTGCTGTTTGAACATGGATTTTGAGCTTTTGATATCACAAGACGGGCCTTGCGTTGTTTCCTTACGTTGAGCGACGTTACATTATCGCCCTGATAGCGTTTTAGGGTTCTATGAAGACATAAGCGTTTCGCTTGTTTTCAGCTATGATCCTGTCATTGCAATTTGTACATGTACTGTTGTAACTTGCCTATCTATTTAAAATGAATAAATATTGTTTAAACAGAGACGTCAGATGGTTACTGCGTAACAACGTCAATGTAAACAGCATTCAGAACTGACCGCCATATTGATTCTCCGGTCGCATTTGAAGAGTTTATATGGAGTTTATATAGAGCTTTTGGGCGTTTTCGTCAACAATAGTTGTCGGAATCGTAAGTTATGCAAGAACAACGATCAGCCTTGGTTATTGCATTGCATTAACATTTGCCATAAATCTACAGCGGGCCGTTAGCGGCCCGTCAGGGTAGCTGACGGGCCGCTAACGGCCCGCTGTAGATTTATGTAGAATGCTAGCAGGGATTATGCTTTTTGTGGTCTGCACGTCGTTCGATAATGGTTCATATTTCTATAAAATTTTATGAACATATTGTTCACGGTTTGCAAGATATAGAGCGCATATGGATTTGTGACAGACCGACATACGGAAAACTAGACAGACACGAGTTACGGTTCTTATCGTCTGGACGTCGTATGATGATGCTTTATTTTTCTATGAATATGTTCTATAAACGGGTGAAGTTTCATGAAAATGCCTTGAATAGAGTGGACATGAAAGGACCCTTGCCAAATTTCAAAGGGGAATAACCCCAAACAAGTAGTAACAAGAGTTGTAGTTCTTGTGGTCTTGCACGTTGTCTGATGATGAGTAAAAACAGAAAATGCCATGCCTCGGGATCGCAGTCTGGCATCACTCGGCTCGGACAGTGACCCTCAGAACGGACTTTTCTAAACACCCATGATAAATTCTTATATTCTTATTGGAAGCGAACTTTTTCTTTTATTAACCAGGACACATTTTCTTTCATTTTTAAATAGTTACCTACCCTTCCTATTTTACCAATATATCCCATTACAATAACACACCCGTGCGATAAAGTGCATTTTTCTCATCTCCAAAATGGCTACTTTTCTAATGAAAATCCGTGATATTTTTCTTATAATTACTTCAAACATAGGTTGCGGGTGCTCGTTAGAACCGCCTCATTGAGGCGGTTCTAACGAGTACCCACAACCTATGTTTTGAAGCAAAAATAAGAAAAATAATGAATACCCCCGTAAACCCCAGTTTTCTCTATATGAAGTGGGGTATAGGGAGGGGGTCTTAATTTCACGGACTTGTTCACGTGATGATAATGAAGTAATTTTGTAATGTATTGCAGGATAAGATAGACCATGACTGGCCTGTTGTCACAATGGGTTGTAGTGGACAACCAGTATCTAAAAGGTTCGCCTCTTGTATTGGGAAGCTCTGCCGTAGATTATCCTGTGGATATGGTGCTACCGAATTTATGATGGGCTGCGGTCAAACAGTAGACAATGCCCCTGATTTCAGTGAGTATTCTATTGGCTATCCATACAAAGGTGTCCAGATGAAGATCTGAGATGACAATGGACAATCTGTACCGGCCAATCAAAAAGGGGAAATCTACGTTAAGTCAGAGGGTATGTTTCAAGGTTATTTTAATGATCCGGAGAGAACTGAAGCTGTGTTTACAGAAGATGGATGGTTTAAGACTGATGACATAGGATTTGTGACAGAGGAAGGGTTATTCTTCTGCGAAGGGCGGAAATCGGAAATGATTATTTCTGGTGGTATGAATGTTGCCCCGACCATTTTAGAGACTGTAATACGCAATTGCCCCGGAATTGCGAGTGTCGTGTGCGTGCCTGTCGCGCATGACGTCATGTATCAGGTGATATGCGCATGCGTCGTACTTGAAGGTGGAAGCGACGTTTCGGAAGATAAACTGCGCCAGTATTGCGAAGATATGCACAACGATAAACCAAGATTGTTTACTGTTTTACCAACCTATTATCTGTTTCTCAACGAATTTCCAGAAACCACATCTGGAAAGACATCAAGAAAAGAATTGAAAACAATGGCGGCGGAAAGATTTTTGTCTATCTAACAGCATTATGGAATGAATTTGTGTATTAAATTGATAACTCAGACCTTCTGAATGGACATTGAATGTTTGACTGGTAAATAGGCGTGTAAATATAACCCCTGTAGGGCACACCTTACTCAGCGTTGAAACAATATTTTTCAACGTTGTTTCATCGTTAATTCAAGATGAACTGCCAATGGGATGACCACTGAAAACGCAATTGAGTTTTCCTGTGTTCAAATAGATATTTTTTTTTATGTAAGGATGCGAACATTCGCCCGCAGTGTTTTTTTAATGCTAGACATAGCTAGCGCCTTAATGTAGTCTATGAGGGTTACTGATCACTGCCTTCACTTCTATTTCCATGCCTTATTAGATGAGCCCCGCCAAGCGAATTTGTGTCTTCGAGCATTTCGTTATGACAAATTTTAACTGCGCATGCCCAGCCATTCAGAGGGGCCAGGGATTTGGCTTTCTGTCTGAAGGTTCCTCCTGATTCACTGCTTGTACGAGCGAGCAGCAAAGGTTCTGGCGAGACTGCGCGGATGCGCAGGCTCGCCTGAACCTTCGCTGCTCGCATAGGCGATAAGTACCAAAATCGCTTGACGGGGCCCAGATACTCTTGGTTTCTTGTAATCTGTTGATTTGTCTTTATCACATTTCATGAACAATGCAGAAATTATACACTTAGCGCAGACCCTGATCAGACGCCACGGCTTATTCCGTTTGCTAATGGTTAACATTTCCTATTTGAGGCACTGGAAAACGATGGATGGGTTATATACATGCAAACCATTGAAAACAACGCAGTGCGATACAATATTGGATGTATCATACGGAACCCGGAAGGAACATACAGGTTTTATTTTTAGCTCTCCGGGGCCGAAGGCTCCAGGGGAGCTTATAGGATGGTAGTCCCTCCGTCGTTCGTCCGTCTTCCGTCGTCCGTCCGTCCGTCCACCTTTTTGACCAGCTATATCTCTGCAGCCTGCAGGCTGATCTCAATCATTTTATATCTATAGCATGCCTCTGGTGCGGCATTGATGACATTAGCTTTTTATCGAAATCGAATGAACACGTTGGTTGCTATGGCAACCACAAGGTCCCATAGTCTTACAATAGTCATCACCGTAGCACCTTCAGTTTTGATGGGATCTTTCTGAAACTTATAAATAATTAGGCTGGGGATGAAAGCTTGGATGATTTCGAAAACTGGCAAGGTCAGCCCATTAATTAAAGAGCTACGTCCCCTTGATTGCTAAAAATGCCTATTTTTGACGTTGTCATCACCGTAGCCCCTTCGGTTTTGATCGGATCCTCCTGAAACTTATATACAAGTAAGTCAGGGTTAAACGCTAGAATGAGTTCGAAAACTAACGATGTGGGTCAATTACACAGGGCGTTATGTCCCCTATTTTGCTGAAAATGCTTATTATTGACCTTGCAATCACTGTAGTCGCTTCAGTTTTAATCGGATCTCATTGAAACTTACAAACAAGTAAGTCCGGGACAAAAGCTCGGATGAGTTCGAAAACTGGCGAGGTCAGCCTATCTGCCATAGAGTTACGTCCCCATGATTACTGAAAATGCCTATTTTTGACCTTGTCATCACCGTAGCCGCTTCAGTTTTCAGAGGAACTTTTTGAAACTTTCATGTACGAAAGTAAGGGATAAAACCTCGGGTGAGTGAAAATTTTGTCAGGTCGGCCTATATTTTAGAGAGTAATGTCCCCCTTGAATACAGAAAATGTCTATCTTTGACCTTGTCATCACCGTATGTACGTTTCTCATCGCTCTAGCGCCTACATTTTTAACTGATTTCAATATAAAAATGTTCCTTATGACAATATCTCGAGCGAGTTTTACTTTCAAGGATGTGGCATCAAGGTTAAGGTCACTGTGGCTATTTTTAGAAAAGCTTTGTCATCGCTCTAGTGCCTACATTTCCTTGCTGATTTCAATATAACTTCACACAAACGTTCCTTTTGACTATATCTCGAGTGAGTTCGACTTTAAAGGTTTGTGGCCTCAATGTCAAGGTCACTGTAACTATTTTCAGAAAAAAAGTTGTCATCGCTCTAGCCCCTGCATTTCTTGACCGATTTCACTATAACTTCACACAAATGTCCCTTATGACAATATCTGGAACAAGTTCGACTTTCAAGGTCGTGGCCTCAAGGTCAATGTCCCTGTGGATATTTTTAGAAGAAAAACTTTGTCATCGCTCTAGCGCCTACATTTCTTGGCCATTTTCAATATAACTTCAATCAAATGTTCCTTATGATAATATCTAGGGCAGGTTCGACTTTCAAGGTCTTGGCCTCAAGGTCAAGGTCACTGCGGCTTTTTTTTAGAAAAACTTTGTTGTCGCTCTAGCACCTACATTTCTTGACCGATTTCAATATAACTTCAATCAAATGTTCCTTATGACAATATCTAAGGCAAGTTCGACTTTCAAGGTCGTGGCCTCAAGGTCACGGTCACTGTGGCTATTTTAAGATAAACTTTGTCATCGCTCTAGAGCCTACATTTCTCGCCCGATTTCAATATATCTTCACGCAAATGTTACTAATGACAATATCTGGAGCAAGTTGGACTTTAAAGGCCGTGGCCTCAAAGTCAAGGTCACTGTGACTATTTATAGGAAACTTTTGTCATCGCTCTAGGGCCTACATGTCTTGACTGATTTAATTATAACTTCACACAAATGTTCCTTAAGACAATATCTGGAGCGAGTTCGATTTCAAGGTCATGACCTCAAGGCCAAGGACACTGTTGCTATTTTTAGAAAAAAAATGTTATCACTCTAGCGCCTACATGTCTTCACTTATTTCAATATAACTTCACACAAATGTTCCTTATGAGCAAGTTGGACTTTCAAGGTCTTGGTCACAAGGTCACTGTGGCTATTTGTAGAAAAACTTTGTCATCGCTCCAGCGTCTACATTTCTTCAAAGATTTCAATATAACTTCACACAAATGTACCTTATGGCATTATCTTGAGCGAGTTTCAGGGTCCTCGGCTCAATGTCATGGTCACTGTGGCTTTATAGAAAACCTTTTACACCGGTCTATTGCCTACGTTTATTGATAGATTTTAATATAACTTCACACAAATGTTGGGTATGATAATATCTCAAGTATGTGCGACTTTCAGGATCCTGAGGTCAAGGTCAGGATCACTGTGGCTATTTAAAAAAAAAAAAAACTTTGTCATCGCTCTAGTTGACATTGTCATCATCATAAGTCCCTAAGTTTTGCTTGGAACTTCATGAAACTTACATTTAAGTAAGTTAGGGATAAAAGCTTGAATGTGTTTGCGAACTAACATTGTTGGCACATTACTCATAGAGTCCCCTTCTTCATGAAAATGCCTATTTTGTACCTTGTCATCACCATAAGTCCTTGATTGAATCTTCCTGAAACTAGCATGTAAGTAGGCTGGGAATGAAAGTTCGGATAAGTTTGAAAACTGGTGATGTCTGCCTATCTCCCAAGGAGTTGCATCCCCTTGAATGCTGAAAATACCTGTTTTTGACCTTGTCTTCAGCATAAATCCTCAGGTAAAGATTGGAACTTCCTGAAACTTCGAATCTGTTAGCTCAGGTGAGCGATATAGGACCATCATGGTCCTCTTATTTTTTTAATGTACGAGCAAGACAACATCATAATACCTTGTTTACACATTATAACATCTTGGGCGTACAAGATAACATAGTGTACGCTCAATATAATATCTTGTGCGTTCAAGATAATATCTAGTACTCACGACATAATATGTTGTTCACACAAACTAATATCTGGTTCACAAAACTTATTATCGGCTTCTTCGCAAAACATAATATCTTCTTCGCACAACATAATATCTTATTCGTTCATCGTATTTCCTTATTCGCACAACATATTGTCATCTGCAAGCAGCATAATATCTTATTTGCACAACATAATATCTTGATCGCACAGCATAATTCCTTATTCGCACAACTTATTATCATGTGCAAGCAGCATAATATCATGTTCGCACAACATAATTTCTTGTTCGCACAACATATTACCTTATTCGCTCAACTTATTATCCTGTGCAAACAGCATATCTTGTTCGCACAACATAATATCTTGTTCGAACAACATATTACCTTATTCGGACAACACATTATCATGTGCAAGCAGCATAATATCTTGTTCGCACAACATATTTCCTTATTCGCATAACTTATTATCATGTGCAAACAGCATAATATCTTGTTCGCACAACATATAATCTTGTTCCCACAACACAAAATCTTGTTTGCACAATTTATCATCTTGTTTGCACAACATAATGTCTTGTTCGAACGACATAATATCTTGTTCCTGCAGCATAATATCTTGTTTGAACAATTTACTACCTCGTGTCGGCCCTCGCCCATCGGGACTTGAAGAAATAGATGGGCTGCATGATGCTTCCACGCAGAGCTGTAATCCAACCGCACACGAGTACTTGTAAACCGCCTAGAGGATCTAAGCCTGCCAAGGCAAAGTGGTGCGAGCGACAGGGCTTGAGATGCCGTTTCATCTCAATGTCGGGTAAAAGTCGAACAAAATTGGAAGTAGTGTCTCCAAAATGACCTATACAGTGTTGAGGGGTCGATAAATCAAACAAGAAAACAAAACTATCTCGAGCGCACAACATTTTATCGCTCGTTTGTAATTTAACGGCCCAGTTAGCACTGGTTAGGTCATATTGAGCCGGTCAATATACCAAACGACCGGCACTATATCTAATGTGCATATGCTTTCCCTACCCGTGTTGAATCAGCAGAAAATATTGCATTGTCTTTTTCAAGGGAATAATGTTGCCGGACACGGTTGGTATCGCACCCGCGACCTGCCGATCATTAGTTAGATTCGCATCCGACTGAGCTATCGAGGCAACCCACACTGATTTCGTTCTTAGTCAAAACGGTTGCTTCTTTTGGCACTTGTGTTATAACTCGAAACACTACGATAACACACCCGTGCGACATAATGTTTTTTTCACATCTCCTAAATTGCTACTTTTCTGATGAAAATTAGTGATGTTTTTCACCATACTGCACACATAGGTTGTGGGTACTCGGTTCTAACGAGTGCCCACAACCTTTGTCTTGAAGCATAAATGTATACCCCCGTAAACGACACTTTCTCTATATAAAGGTGGGTTGTTCATTTCACGGGCTTGTTCACGTGATGAGACACGCGTTTAGTACGAGTGTGAGAGGTCTACAGCGTATATACGAGTAAATCAAAGCGCTGATCGGATTTGAGTTTATGCTGGATCATGGTCCTAAATCTTGACGTATCCTTAAATTCCTGCTGTTAAAGCAAACAGTGTAGACCCAGCTGAGACGTCGCGTACTATGACCTCGAGTCTCTGTCTATAATGTTTGCGAATGTTGTACGTTTTTTGGGATCCCAAACATATATGGTTAATGCGGGACCTTTATTTTCATTGTGCTCTGTTTTTATCCCACGATCTTTTAAAAAGCGAAGGGATATTAAAATCGCCTCCGTCGGTTCGTTATGCTATCTCCTCATAAACTTTTAATCGGAATCCTATCAAATTTAGTGTGTGGGCTACTTATGCGATGGCGTGCCATCGACTGGGCGTTCTTTTTTCTTTATCTTTTTTTTTTTTTAATTTGAACGAGATTACACTTTGCTGGTCAATGGCAGTCTCGTAGACATCACGTGAACACCACGTTGACAAACAATCGACCCATAAGTGGATGTCTGATTATGTTGTGCGGACAAGATATTATGTCTTGCAAAGAAGATATGTTGTCCGAACAAGATATTGTGTTATCTGAACAAGATATTAAGTTGTGCGAACAAGATAAAAAAAAGAGCGCTGAGGTATTCACCACTGTGGTTCAAGCCTGGCTCGGGCCACATGTGAAACGCTAAGTTGTGCAACGGAAGGTCATGTGGTTTTGCTCAGGGCAATACGGTTTTCGCCCACCTCTGATTAGATCGTTAAAGTGTGGGGTGTTCATTATTACTGAACTGATTGCATGATGGACAATTCACTTTACTAATAGAATATCATTCTTTCTGTTCTTTTAGCCGTCTTGATTAGAGTTTCGGACTTTGTTACGCTTCTTCCTCTTTAAATGGATCTTCTCTTTAACTAATTCATAATTGTACGTCAAAGACATAGCACCATTACTGGAAGTTACGGCTAAACAAACTTGTTTTGTTAAAATGCCTATTCTCTTTGTTAATTGACTTTTCCTTTTTTTCTGTTTTTCTTTCTTTTTTCTTCCCTCTATGTGTTTATCCACTTTAACTATTCCTGGGTGCACTAAGTCAGAGTTATCCAAAGTTACAAACTATATCTGTCCTTTCATGTACATAAGCATTCAAGTAACAGGTAATAATGTCTAGTGTCCAAAATCCTGATGGGATAAGTATATTTAAAAAGGAAGACAAAACCCAAAACAGCTGCTGACAGAACTGAGTGTGATTCTAGACCAAATACCAACACTGAGAGTGCTAGTCTATCTTCTATAAAAATGGCACATACAAATATTAACAGCATTCGGAACAAAATTGAACATATCAGTGCAGAACTATCAGATTATGACATTATATGTGTTTCAGAAACTAAACTTAATGCGTCAATCCCAACAAACCAAATCCTAATCGATGGTTATATGGAACCAATACGTAAAGACCGGGTCACAAATTGTTGAGGTGTTTTGGCAATTTACCTAAAAAATAATATCTTTTTCTCAAGAAGATCAGACTTAGAAAATAATAATAATGAATCTATATGGATAGAGATTCACTCCCTCAAAACTAAGTCCTTATTAGGACTTTTTACAGACCCCCAAACAGTGCTAGTGAATTTTGGGATCACTTTGAAGAAACCCCTTGAAGACGCTTCTGACCATAACCTTGACCTCCTGGTTCTTGGAGATTTCAATTATGATATTTTTAAATATGACAGCATTGGAAAACTGAATAGAATAATGCCCAAATTTAACCTTCAGCACATTATTAACAATGCAACAAGAATTACAGAAAACACACAAACATGTATTGATTTGATCATGTCCAATCATGTTTCGACAATAATAAACTCTGAAATTTTAGCTCCATTCGATAGTGATCACTGTACAGTTACAGCTGAAATATCATCTAAAGTTTATAAAGCCCAGTCTTATAAGAAAAATGTTTGGAGATTTGAAGAAGTTCATGTCACTTCTATTGAATATCACCTAAGCTCTACCGACTGGTCCTTCATACAAAGTAACAATAATACTAATATAATAACTGAACAATTCGAAGAAATCCTACATAAAACTGCAGAAAATCATTTCCCGAAAAACAGTTACTTTACGACCGAACGACAAGCCTTGGATGACAACCACTATCAGAAAACACATGAGACAAAGGAGCAGATTGTATCATAAGGCAAAGTTAACTATTTCATCCTTTCACTGGCAAACATTTAAAAACAAAAGAAATGAAGTGGTAGGCTTAGTCAGACAAGCTAAACAGGATTATAAAAAGAAGCTTCAAACCTCTCTGTCTGATCCCAACCTGCCTCAGAAGTCATGGTATCGCACTGTAAATGACATAACTAAGCTTATAAATAAACAAAACCCACCTCCTCCTCTGATCAAAGACAACATTATTAATTTACATCCATTTGACAAGGTAGAAACTTTAAATACGCACTTTGCAGATATTTCCAGGACTGAAAATGGGCCTCCTCTACCTGATGAATCAATATCTCCGAATTTCAACCTGAGAACTATACGTCTATCAGTTCAAGATGTAAAAAAATCAACTTCACAAACTAAATACTTCCAAACCAGCCGGTCCGGACGATATAATGCCCAAATTCATAAAGCTTATTTCTAACTACATTTATGAACCCCTTACCTCTCTTTTCAATAGATCCCTTGAACTTGGCCAGGTACCCAACCAGTGGAAAATGGCAAACATTTCAGCTATCTTAAAAGGGAAAGCAAATGACCAAAATCCATCTAACCATCGGCCCATCTCCATTACGAGCTGCCTAGAGGGAAAATATTAGAAAAAAATCATATTCAAATATTTATATAATTATCTTCAAGAAAATAATATCCTAAGTAAATTATAGTCCGGTTTTAAGCCAAATGATTCTACCGTTAACCAATTACTGGAAATTTATCACATTATTTTAGAGAATATGGATAACGGAAAAGAACTTTAATTAACTTTTTGCGTTGTTAGCATATCATTCGATAAAGTCTGGCACATGGGTCTTTTATACAAACTGAAGAAATACGGAATATGTGATACAATGTTTAAGTGGTTCACAAGCTATCTCTTGAAAGAAAGCAACGAGTATCAAATGAAGGTTTTATTTTACATGGTTGGACACATCTGCTGGTGTCCCACAAGGCTTTGTATTAGGACCATATCTGTTTTTACTATATATTAATGACATAATTGACAACATCAGCAGCAACATTAGGTTATTTGCTGATGATACCTCTCTCTTTACATTATTGAGAAAGATGACTCAATGAAAGTTCTGAATGAAGATGTTTACAAAAAAGCAAAATGGTCCAAGGACTGGTGTATAATCTTAAATCCAACAAAACCCTCAACCATGCCTTTCACACGGAAAAGAAACACTAATCTTCCAAACATTAAAATGGATGATACGGTTCTACAAGATGAAAAATACCATACACATTTAGGCCTCACTTTTTCCTCGGATGCCTCTTGAGACGAACATGTTCAATCAATATATGGTAAAGCAGCTTCTCGCTTAAACATACTAAGAATGCTGAAACATTACTTAGATAAGAAGTCTCTATTTAGATTTTATATTATTTACATAAGACCCACCTTAGAATATGGAGATATCATCTGGAACAACATCAGTCAACAAAACTCACAACTCCTGGAAAGCATTCAGCTAGACGCATGTAGAATAATAACTGGTCGTCGAAAGGGCACTTCACACGACGAGAAAGGCGAGAAATAATGAGAGAGAGAGAGAGAGAGAGAGAGAGAGAGAGAGAGAGAGAGAGAGAGAGAGAGAGAGAAGTAAAAAAACAGCTGATTCGACCCTAAGACCTCTGTGTTCCAAAGCATCAGCCTCTGCACTGGACCAAATACTCTATTTAGACTACCTTTAGAAAGAATAATAATCCTTATACTAGCGAGTCGCACAGCATTATTTCAAGTGTTTTGTCGATAAAATCAAAAAATTGAGAAATCGAACTTTTTGCAGTATGGTAACCGAAAACAACTCTCCAGACAACTTATATCACTCAAAAGCTCAAATGTCTTTATCTTCCCCTAACGGTGCCCCTTTGATAACGAGAGGGCATGGCTATGGCAGTTGGTTCATGAAAAACACCTACATTTATCCCATCATTTTTGTCAGAATGTAAGGTCCTACCATATTACTTTCTATTCTCATATAACATCTAATGTTTAGATAGTCTTTTGAGGCAAAGTTCATTGGCGCTTCTTACAGCTTTCTAACAAATCTTAACAATTAGTGGAAAAATTGTGTTGTATGGAATGAATTGATATCCATAGAAAAAATAGGTAAGAAATGAGATTATAAGACAACAGTCGAACTTTGATAACTTGAATACCTTCTGGACCATAAAAAATGTTCCAGATTGGGGTCGTGTGAACTATTGAGGGTAACTTATACTGCCTGAGTGAGGGTGAGCTTAAGATATATATTTTCAACTTTTTATAAAATATTGCCATGCTATGAGGCATAGTGGGGATGAGCTGGGGATATATATTTCCGACTTTTTATAAAATAAATGTATGTTGTGTGTACTCATTAGAATCGCGTCAATGAGGCGATTCTTATGAGTACACATAACATACCTTTTTCAAGTTGAAATGAAACAAAAAAACTCTATAAATTAACCTGAACACATGGATGGCTGGAGCTATATGAACAATTTTCAAGGGACCTAAGAGTGAGTTCGAATTAGCCATGATAAATAAGTTATCCGTATTCGAGGGGACGAAGTTTCACTGTATATTTAAAAAGTCTAGGGCGAATCCATGTTCCCTTCATGTAACTTTTTGAGCCGAGTGGCACCTTTAAACAATCCACCCTTGACTTTTAGCGGCCGCAGACTACGCTGATTTGTTGATTTTTGTAGGTTATTTGTCACTTTTGACAAAGAGAAAGAAATAAAAAAAAAAAAAAAACAGAAGATGATTCCATCCTAAGACCACTGCGTTCTAAAGGATCAGCCTCTGCACTGGACCAAATACTCTATTCCATTAGATTTGTCAGCTGCGTTTCCAAAAGTTAACGAAACTGCTTCACAGAATAACATACTGTGTGTGTACTTTTACCCGTCAGAGACTCGTTCAGTTTATCTGCTCTTCCTTCAAGCTGATTAGTCTTGGATGGTAAATACCGTTACCAAAATAGAAGTAAAGGCAATGATCGGGAATATATACAATTAACCCACAGCTCCCATCAGAGACACCAAAGGGAAAAAAAACACAAATACGAAACAACTAGACCCTATTGGAAACATTAGTAGAAGAAAGCGAAAAGGAAAGCCACTTTCCCACAAAATGGCCAATTGGCTGTCACAAAAAAAGCCAACAAAAAAATATATGCGATACACACACTCCAAAAATAAACTGCGACAGAAGAACAACCTTCGAACGGTCAATGAAACGAATTTCACTGCGTCGAGAAGGTCATCCTATGATGAAACGGATACCGTGCGGTAAGGCAGTGGTTGTTTATTTCGGCGCGGGATATCATTTCCTTCACTTTAGAAAAGGAGATGACAAATCTAGTAAAAGCGGTCGAGAAAAAAAAATAGAGAAAGAAAATAAACCACCATTAGGCGAGAAATAATAAGAGAGAGAGAGAGAGGAATAAAACAGAGGATGATTCGATATTAAGACAACTGTGTTCCAAAGGATCAGCCTCTGTGCTGGACCAAATACTCTGTTTACAGCACCTTTGGGGAGAATATTAATTATTTGTACTGAACAAGTATATATTTTTCGATCAATTTAAAATAAATGATAAATCGAACTTTTTACAGAACCGTAATTCTACTTATCTACCGAGAAAATCTCTCCAGGCAACTTATATTATTCAAAAGCTCAAATGTGTTCACCTTTCCCTACCGGCGCCCCTTTGATAACGAGAGAGCATTTTATGGCAGATCGTTCATAAAAACACCTATAGTTATCACATCATTATTGTCAGAATGTAAGGCCCTACACTGTTCCATCCATTCTTATACAAAATCTCATGTTTGGATACTTTTTGAGGCTTTGATCATTGGCGCTTCTTTCAGCTTTCTAAGGGGAAATAATGTATTGTATGATATATATTGATAACCATAGAAAAAAAAAATGGAATGAAATGAGGGGTAACCATTTTTCATTCAAGGTGTAATACTACATAACTTTCTGAGACTCCGCCATAAAGTGACACCTTTAAAAATTATCACGGTCACTGGCCCCTTCACTTTAAGCGGCCAGAGACTAAACTGATTTGTTAAATTTTGTCGGTTATTTGCCACATTTAATGAAACTGCTTCTCAGAATGACATTTCATTAACTAAACCGACATCTCTGTGTGAACATTTTCCTGTCAGAGACCCGTTCAGTTTGTCTACTCTTCCTTTCTGACCAGACATGGAGGGTAAACAAACATCCAAGGAGGGTAAAATTGAGACGAGATGGCCATCCTTGGTTTGTATTGGAGTTTAACGGCCCAGTCAACACTATTTTAGGTCATTTTTGAGCCGGTAAGTTTACCTATACACACGTTTGCTGGACAGGCTTATGTGTAAGCGGTTTATATTCTTTCGCCAGAAACTGACAACTGCCCTTTTTGAATAAGCGGAAAGGAGAGAATGACCGTAGAAAAGATTTCATGATCAATTTCCTCGAACGAATGTTGCCGACCCCGGAAGATATCGAACCCGCGTCTTCCTGATCACCAGTCAAACGCGAATCCGACTGAGCTACCGAGGCCGGCAAGACAGATGGTCATCCTATAACGAAACGAATACCGCGCGGTGGGGCAGTGGTTGCTTATTTCGGCGCGGGTGATCATTTTCTGTGTATATAGCTTTTCATCCTGCAAATCTGGCGTGTATGTACATAGGTGCGGGGGATGCGAGAGATGCCGACGCACCCCCTCCAAATGTGACCGATCACAGTAACAGTAGATCTGTTGGTTTTCTATTGCTCCAGCCGCCCCGCCCATAGGGGCTTGAAGAAATATATGGTATGCATGATGCTTACACGCAGAGCTGAATCTGGCCCGCACACTAGTACTGGTAAACCGCTTAGAGCATCTAAGCCTGTCCAGGAACCGCGGTGCGAGGCGGACCGTCCATGCTAATTAACCCTATTGGTTTCATTGGGCGACAGGGCTTGAGGTGTCATTTCATCTCAATGTCGGATAAAAGTCCCACAAAATTGGAAGCAACGTCTCCAAAATGACCTTTACAGTGTTGACGGGGACGTTAAACCTCAAATCAAACAAACAAACAATTGACTAGTGGATGCGTAGGTGGGAGAGATAGAGAAAATTTGATTTTTTTTTTTCAGTGTAAGATAGATTTTTATTTCACCGAATGAAAGCCAAAAGTCGTGTTTTCACGAGTGGCGAAATCGATCTTGCACTGAACAAATCAAATTTTCTGTTTCTTTTATGCTTTAAACAGCATTTTAATGCGATTTCAAAGCTTAAGCTGTCATCTGAAACAGAGAACAAACCTTTTCTATGACCAATTCTCGATCATTATGTGCATTATGTTTCGAGCGATTTGATTGGTTGAAATAAAAGTTTTATACTTCGATAAATTCCATGAGCAAAAATCTCAGAGCTATTTCACACAGCGACAGGTAGTAAAATAACATGACGTCAACGAGCACGTTTAGAATCCGCGCGTTACGTCATTGTATATAAACGACGTCAACTGCGTTCGATTAAAAGCTGGAAAACTTTTGAAAACGTAACTGTTAAAAGGCAAATAAACTGAGCTTATAGACTTGACCTTTTGTTCGCTTGGATTTCTTTCAAAATTGCAGCTTCTGACTGAACAATCATTCCGCCGTGGCCGTTGGTAAGTTCATTCTGATGCTTTCGAAATAATTCTAAAAAAGTAACATTTTGGTGGCATTTTTAATATTTCGATGACATAGTTGGAATTTATATGGAATGAATCATTCACAAACTTAGCATCAAGCCCTTCGGTGTAAACTCCGGCGAATCACTCACAAATTTAGCATGCAATTCCGAGTTTACACATCGATAAAATCCAGTCATGAAATTCATTCCCATATTGAAAAGCATGTAAGAAGTGTGTATCATGTAAAGGAGAATATTTCGAAAAAGATGTAATATTTCACTGTTTCAGACAGATTTTGCTGATGCCCTATTTCCTTCATGAGTAAGTTGTCCCGCTCAACGTTACATGGTGTTACACCGCTAAACGATACCCGTCGTCGCCATAGTGACTGTGGATTGTGCATCAGAGTAATTGTATCCTTTTTTTTTTGGATTATGTGCATAGTATATCAAAGTAACACAGTGCATTTTTTACATATCCAAAATGCCTACATTTTCGATGAAAATCCGCTATGTATTATTTATTTATACGTCAAACATAGGTTGTTGATGCTCGTTAGAACTGAGGCGGTTCTAAAGAGTACCTACAGCCTATATTTGGAACAGAAATAATAAAAAATATGTATGCCCCCGTAAGCCCCAGTTTTGTTTATATAAAGTGGGGTTTAGAGGGGTGTTCATTTCACGAAGTTGTTCACGTCATGTGAAAGTACTCATATCACAGTGAACCGAAGTTAGTTCCTCGGTTTAATAATATAATGTTATTAATCAAGTAATTTCGTAATGGCCCAGGTACAGGTCCGAGGTCTGCTGCATTTGCCCGAGGCCGAAGGTCGAGGGCTTATGCAGCTGACCGAGGACCTGTAACTGGGTCAATGCGAAATTACTTGATCAATGACAATTTTATTAATTGGCACAATTAAAAAATCATGATTATTGATTGTTTGACCTCACTTGACCTCAGTTAATATCGGTTGACCTGGTGTTAATACGGATGACCTCCGATCAATTAATAATATAATGCTATTAATCAAGTAATTTTGCGTTGATCCAGTTACAGGTCCTCGGTCAATATAGCAGACTCGGACCTGTTGCTGGGCCAATACGAAACCACTTGATAAATGAAAATTTTATTGATTGACACAATTAAAAAACATGATTATTGATTTTTTAATTCAGCCTAATGTCACTTGACCTCCGGTTAACATTGAATGACTAGGTGTTAATACCGATGACCTCCGCTGAATATTGGATAGTCAATTAGTGAGTGTATATCGGGTAAAATTTCAACATAATTGGAAGCAACGTCTCAAAAATTACCTACACAGTGTTGGCGGGTACGTTAAAAGCAAAAAAGGAAATGTATAAGGCTAAACTTGAAGAGGGCAAAGACGATCCACGTTCTATTTGGAAACTTTTCAGGGAGCTAGGTGCTGGTGGAAAATCAGACTCAAAAAAGAATATATTTGGCTTAACTATAAACAATGAATTTGTATCTAGTGACTTTGAAGTTGCAAATGAATTCAACCAATATTTTGCTAGTGTTGCTTCGCAGCTAAAAGAACCTATTCAGTTCTCAAATTTTGAACAAATTAAAAGCCATGTTGATTCGAAAGTGTCGTCGAGCATTTCATTCAGCATTCCAGAAATCAACCAAAGCTTTGTTAGAAAATACTTATTCAACTTAGATGTAACAAAATCTACAGGTCTCGACTGCATTGGACCTCGGGTATTGAATATAGCACATGACATAATATGTTCAAGTATTACTCATATAATAAATAAAAGCTTAAAAAACAGCATCTTCCCGACCGTTTGGAAAAATGCAAAAATATGCCCAATTCACAAATCGGGTCAAAAAGATGATGTAAATAATTACAGGCCAATTTCAGTGCTTCCTACTATTTCCAAAATAATAGAAAAATGGGTACATATAAAGTTTATGACATTTCTAAATAACCATAGACTACTTCATCAAACGCAAAGCGGTTTTAGAAATGGACATTCAACTGAATCGGCTTTACTTCTTATGACTGACTCTTGGTTAAAAGCTGTCAATGATGGAAAACTAGTAGGTTGCGTAATGGTTGATTTCCGAAAGGCTTTTGATCTGGTTGATCATGACATTTTATTGCAAAAACTTGCACTTTATAAATGTAACTCAAATAGTTTACTTTGGTTTAAATCATACTTAACACAATGAATACAACAAGTGTCAATTAAAAATACTAAATCGGACAGTAAAGACATCATTTGTGGTGTCCCACAGGGGTCTATTCTAGGTCCACTCCTTTTCCTAATTTTCATCAATGACTTGCCTCTGATACTTTAAAATGTAGTCGCAGCCACTGATTTATATGCGGACGATACGACCATTTATGACGTGCAGTCTGACAAACAGACACTGGAAAATAATCTACAAAAATCCTTAAATTTGCTTAAGCAATGGTGTAAAGAGAATGGAATGCTTTTAAACACTAATATACTAAAGCTATGCTCATTACAAGTCGGCGAAAAAGACTTAATTTACAGGATAAATCTCTCATGTTAAAATATAACGACTTGGATCTTAAAGTAGTAAATAATGATAAAATTATAGGGATCAATATAGACGAAAATTTAATTTGGAATTCACAATACCAACAGGTTGTGAAGAAAGTATCCTCTCACTTATGGCTTTTACCACAGATTTCATCATATTTAACAATAGAGCACAGATTACTTTTATAATGCATATATCCGGCCCCACTTCGATTACTGTTCTGTTATCTGGGGAAATTCTACTTGTTTCAACATCAATAAAATTACTAAACTTCAAAGACGGGCATGCAAGTTAATATTAAGAAATGAATATCTAACTCTTCAAGAGGCCCGAGATAGATTGAAAATCCTGTCTTTTACCGAAAGTGTATTTTTACAAAAAGCCAAAGTGATGTATAAAGTTGCTAACAATATTGCACCAGCATATCTGACAGATTTGTTTCAAATGAGGTCATGTAATACGGATGACACCATATCGAATTTACGTTCCATAAGCAATAGAAACTTTTTGATACCCAAACCTAAAATCGATTTGTTTAAAAACAGCATGTCCTACTCAGGTGCTTTGATCTGGAACAGTATCCCACTTGAAATAAAGAATGCTACTACCTTGAGTTCTTTTGTAAATAAATGTACTATTTGGTTGAAACATTAAGGTCTTTTCACATTTGGACCTCCGCCGCCATTAGCTGAATTTTATCTCTTGAAATGCATCTTTAAGAGTGTGTATGAATATGTATGTATGTGTGGATGCGTGAATGACATAATGCACTTTATATTGTTGTTTATGATGTATCTTACGTAGTAGTTATTTGTTAGAGGGCCCCAATAAAATTGGTTCGCCAATTGAGTTACCCTCTTAAAATAAAGTCGTTACTTACTTACTTACTTACTTAAACCTCAAATCAAACAAACAAACAGAGGACCCGCGTTATACCGACATTCGTTATAACGGCAAAACTCTTTATAACGAAAATTTCAATGGAATGAATTCTTAGTTCAAGGTTTAGCCTCGCTTCCGAGCGGCTTGGGCTTCCCTCATCAGGTTGGAAATACCCAAATCGAATCCATAGTCATGAAAGATTCTTGTAATTCAATGCTCCAAGAAACAAATGTTATAGACATTTGTTAGAATCGCCTCATCGAGGCGATTCTAACAAATGTCTGTAACATCCCTGCTAGCATTCTACATAAATCTACAGCGGGCCGTTAGCGGCCCGTCAGCTACCCTGACGGGCCGCTAACGGCCCGCTGTAGATTTATGTATAATGCTTACTGGGATTTGTTTCTTGGAGTAATGTTGTTGAAAAGACCTTTTATAACCTATCATAATCCTAACTTGGATTCTTTATAACGACACATTCATTATAACGCCACTATAATAGGGAACAAATACTGTCGTTTTAACGCGGGTCCTCTGTTTAACAACGTGTTAACCATTTGGCGCCTTTCTGAGATAGAAAGAATAGTACAGTTGGTTTAAACACTTTTTATTTACAAATATTTGACAGCGGAAGAAGCAAATACAAACATTTGGTGTAGGATCTGATACATGCAGTAAGCCAAGGCTTGACAAAATCATCTCCTGCGTCGTTCTGGAGCATACAGCATCAATTTTGAATGGAGATGTCAACCAAAGAGAGAGTGAGTGAGTGTTTGAGTTTTACATCCCACCAACAGCTAAGGTCATACGGAGACGGGACTTCGGTTTAAAGACTCATCCGAAAGTTTGGAGAAGCCCGGGATCAATCCTGCGAATCCTGGTTCACAAGGCGAGTAGCATAACCACAACACCACGGAGGCTTCTAGGATTGTCAATTAAGAAATGAATTTTATTTTTCTGCTGTTCATGAAAGTATCAACGCAGTGGGTCGCGTCCAAAGTAAATGAACCCCGAAGAGGTTCGTGGAAACGTTGCTAGTTTCCCGCTGTCGTTCATACTTTCATGAAAAGCAGAAAAATAAGTATTTTTATATTTACATTCTTTGCCCCTCATTACTGTGCGAAACAAAATGCTTATAGGTCAAAATTTTAAACTTTAAAAACATTTACGCACGGTTTTTCTACCAAAAGCGGAACAGTGCTGACGTCACTCACGCCTGTAGAGAACCATGTTTTAGACTGACGTCACTCACCAAAAATCATGTGACTCGATACGTTCATGGAAGTATGAATTAACTGCATTGTTTTCTATAGCTTAATATTGGACTTTACACTGGAAATGTAAAAATTTAATAATATTGTGTCCAGTATGGTAAACATGAATAGAATATTATAAAGCAATACTGTTATCGGAGGATAAGTAGACAATGACGTAAAAGTGTATACCACCACAGGTAGGTTTGACAGGTTGCACCGTTGTCATTATCATACCAATCATAAGCTGGCAAGACAAACCATACCGTTACCGAAGAGTCGTTACCTTTTGACAACAGTAGACAATGCTTAATAACAAAAGCATTCGCTGACGTCACTTTCAAATCGTACCTTCAATATTGCATTGCACTGCGTTTGCATTGCATTACAACATTGCATTGTATTCAACCCATCGATCCATTTCCAGTGCCTAAAGTAGGAAATATAACAACTAGTGTTGGCCCATAAACGCCACAGACCACTGCGTCTGATCAGGTTCTGCACTAAATGTATAAATTCTAGAATCGTCTAAGGAAAATCTGTTTCTCAACACATTTCAAGAAACCCTGCATATCTAAAAAAGTAATCCACTATGAAATACTATATTTTAGCGCACTTAATGTCTAGCATTAAGGACATTGCAGCCGTATGTACGAATCCGTACTTTAATGCGTTTTCTGTGGCGTTCCCATAGACATTCAACGTTGATAAAACAACGATTTCAACACTGTTTTGTTGTTGATTCTTTGATTCAACGTGGAGTGCCTACTAGGGGTAAGCTTACATATTAATTTACAAGTCAAATATCACATGTCCATTCACGGCCCCCGCCTATCGGGGCTGGCGAAATAGATGTGGTTGCGCGATTTTACCACGCAGAGCTGATAAGAACTGGTGAACTGCCTGGCCAGGCAAAGTGGTGCGAGTCAGACCGTTCAGTGAATATAACCCTTTTTGGTTTCATTTGGCGACAGGGCTTGAGCTGTCATTTCATCTCAATGTCGGGTAAAAGTCCCACAAAACTAGAAACAACTTCTCCAAAATGACATGTGTTGACGGAGACGTTAAACCACAAACAAACAAAAACATGTCTATTCAGATTGTTGGATTTATCATTTTAATGAGACAAATACGAGAGGTGTTCAACTTATTTTTAAACAAAATTGAAGTCCTGATTTTATGTTCATTTTTTCAGAATTTCAAAATCATATCTACATATCCGATGATTATATTTCAATGTTTTCATTTTTGATTTTTATTTCCAACTATAACCTCTATTTGTTCCATCGAATTAAATTTTAATTTCCTAAATGAAATTTCATTTTACATGAAATCTTAGCTCAGACATTTGATCATCAGTTATTCAATCAAATTCATTAGAACCATCACCCAAGAATACAATATAGGAATAATAAAACTGACAAACCGATTTATAGCATACATCTGCAGCTTTATTGAGTCAGAAAAGTTTTTAAATATTCTTTTTAAGACATACGAAAATTATAATTTATAGATATCGTACACAACGTCGAGACTCAGATCCATTTGAATCATATTGTGACCTAAAATACCAAACACCTACGGGATATAAAAGGGCCCCCGTGGCCTAGTGGTTAAGAGCGCTGACTCTTGATCATTAGGTCTCTCACCGCTGTGGTTCGAGCCTCGCTCGGGTCACATGTGAGACGCCAAGTTCTGCAACGGAAGGTCAGGTGGTTTTTCTCCGGGTACTCCGGTTTTCGCCCACCTCTGATTAACGATCGGCTCGATATGAGTGAAATATAATCTTGAAAGGGCCGTAAAACCAAAACCAAAAAAAAACAAAAACAAAAAAAAACGTGATATATGCTCTGCTACCCACAAGCCATCGCTTTATAGCTACATATGCCGCTAAAACGTATGCCGCTTGTACGTGGTATAAAATACCATTTATTAGCATACAAGCACAAAATCTTTCAGGCCAGCTTTTCTTAAGAGCTATATTTTAAGTTAGTTTTTAGATTTTTATGTTTGTCACCAAAGAAAAGGCTATAATTGTTTGTTGCTGAATTCCGGCTTATCGAAAACAGTCGCCTGAGAAAGTATTTTTTTATAATATAAAAAACATGGAGACCATTTGAAATTACTTAAAAGCTTTATGTATGTCCTACCATACATCTTTTAGACTTGGGAAAGTTTGTTGGAAAGTAACTGTCCTTATGGCCTTCCTTTGTTTAGGTTTCTATTATGGTCTTGTCGCTTAATGTTTGTGTTTCTTTCCCTTTGGTGTCTTTGGTGGGTGGAGTAAGTTAATTGTATCGAGTCCTGATCTTTGTTTTACTTCTACTTTGTAGTTACATTTCATTGCGGTATGTTCATAGTTGTTCACAAAATTATATGGAATTCATTCAGTTGAATTACAATACAATACAAAACATAGGCTTAAAATTCTAAATTATGACGATATTAGTTCCGAGTACCAGGAATAATGAACTGCGAAAGATAATGTCCCAAATCTCTCGGAGCACTCCATCATATATTTTCTTGACATTTTAAAAACAAAAGCATTATAAGGACATAAAATAGTTAAAGCTGCAGATGTTGACGATTTCCAAAAATGTTTCATTTTAAGCTAAACACCTCTCGTACATTGCCGTTACCCGTCAAAAATCTTTCCGCCGCCATTCTTGTCAATTCTTTTCTTGATGTCTTTCCGGTTGTTGTTTCTGGAAATTCGTGGAGAAACAGATAATAAGTTGGTAAAACAGTAAACAGTCTTGGTTTGTCGTTGTGCATATCTTCGCAATACTGGCGCAGTTTATCTTCCGAAACGTCGCTTCCAGTTTCAAGTACGACGCATGCGCATATCACCTGATACATGACCTCATGCGCGACAGGCACGCACACGACACTCGCAACTCCGAGACAATTGCGCTTTACAGTCTCTAAAATGGTCGGGGCAACATTCATACCACCAGAGATTATCATTTCAGACTTCCGTCCTTCACAGAAGAATAATCCTTCCTCTGTCACAAACCCTATGTCATCAGTCTTAAACCATCCATCTTCTGTAAACACAGCTTCAGTTTTCTCCGGGTCATTAAAATAACCTTCAAATATACCATTTTACTTAACGTAGATTTCCCCTCTTTGATGGGCAGGCACAGGTTGTCCATCGTCATTGCAGATCTTCATTTGGATACCTTTGTATGGGTAGCCAATAGAATACTCCCTGAAATCAGCGGCATTGTCTACTGTTTGGCCACAGCTGGCAATACATTCGGTAGCTCCATAGCCACATAAAAATCTACGGCAGAGTTTTCCAATACAAGAGGCAAACATTTTTGATACTGGCTGTCCACCACAAGCCACTGTGATCACAGGCCAGTCTGGACCTATCTTATCCTGCAATGCATAATAACAGAAAATGTGTTCGTTTTGTTTTAAAGGAAAAAAATCTGCATTACGTCAATATGGATATGTTGGTAAACTATGAAGGGAAGGCAACTTTTCTGAGAAAAAGTATTCGTCTACTTGTCAATAGGGACTTCTTTTAAAGCAAAAAGAGTATTTGAATATTTGCTTCCCTCTTTAATTACATGCCGTAGGGTCAGGTTCTATGACGGTTCCAGCGTAAAGGCTTATGTTAATTGGTACCTGATTCTCTGTCTCTGCTCCGACCCATCGGAGTCTAGCTGTTGGATTTCTTTTGCTCCAGCATTTCTTGGTCTCTTGCTGTCTAGTCCTCACCGTTGTTTCATCTCTGTGGTTGTTTGATTTTTGTGTTCACGGAGATGTTGCACTCAAGTCTGGTGAGTTGGGGGGCCTTCATGCGGACTGAACAAATTATTTGTCTTAATCGCGACGGAAGTAAGGGCGAGGATTGTGGCCACGTAAAATCGACTTAAGCCCCCCAGTGGAATTCGTTTCCACTGGCCGTTCCAACGCGGTTCTTCTGTCGCGGTTTATTTTTGTTATGGTTTGTCTTTGGGTGCCTGTGTCACTTATATTATTATATTTTGGATAGCCTATTGTCCATTTTGTGGGAAAGTACCTGCCCTTTAGGCTTTCCGCTTTTGATGTTTCCATTAAGGTCTGTTATCATTTCATCTGAATGCGTGAATACCATTCACATGAAATGTAAGCCTGATTGCCCCCTATGAAAATGGGGGTTTCAAAATTTCGCCTGGTGCAATTTTGCTCAGTTCAGAAGAGGATGGACAATCAATCAATGGTCATCACTGACTGTTACGAGATGGAATAGGAAACCTCTCTTGTGCTTATGCTGATCTTAATTGCACGACCCGCAGAAAAAGCGACCGACTGCAGTCGGTTGATTTTCTAATAGTGCCCTAAAATCACCGTGTCTTTCTGTAATTCTGTCAGTCTGTCAGTCTGTCTGTCCGTCCGTAACCCGCTTGTAAAAATTGGTGATAGTGACTTAACCGCTTGGAATATTTTTGGCATACTGATAGATATCAATGAGATCAAACCAATGAACTTGCGAAATATTACATTCCATTTAGTATAGCCTCGCCGAGGCGAAAAATGTGAAAATTTTCGAACTGCTTCTCCTCGGAAACCGTTGGGCCGATTGAAGTCAAATTTCATATGGAGCCTCTATGGGATGGGGGAAACCAAAATTTGCTCATGGGGTCCAAGTCACATGACCAAAATGGCCGCCTAGCCATATATGGTCTGTCTGTCTGTCCGTCCGTAACCCGTTTGTGAAAACTGGTGGTAATGACTTAACCACTTGGAATATTTAAACAATTTTTGGCATACTGATAGATATCAATAAGATCTAACCAATGAACTTGCGAATTATTACATTCCATTTAGTTTAGCCTCGCCGAGGCGAAAAAAAATGTGAAAATATGATTGCTTCTCCTCGGAAACCGTTGGGCCGATTGAAGTCAAATTTCATATGGAGCCTCTATGGGATGGGGGAAACCAAAATTTGCTCATTAGGTCCAGGTCACTTGACCAAAATGGCCGCCAAGCCATATATGGTAAAAACCCTTCAAAAAATAGTCTTCTCCAGAACCACTGGGCAGATTTCCACGAAACTTGATAAAAAGCATCTGGGACGTAGGCCCATCATAAATTGCTAAAATGGTGACCCTGGGTTGACCTTGACCTTCTTTGTGCCAGGTCAAACTTTGACACATATGCTTTTGTATTGGAAAAGTGAGAATGCATTTTATCCTGCAAACGATTCAGAATACAGTACTAAAGTATAAGATATATTTTTTCTCCTTACGATAAGGTGCATTTATTGGGGGAACCGTTTTAGGTTCAGGTCACATGACCAAAATGGCCGCCATACCCATATATGGTAACACTCATAAAGCTAAAAGCATCTGGCGGGTTGTGCACTTCAGCTGAAGCACTGGTTATTTTAGTAGGTATATGGTAGAGCGGTGCGAGTAAAATATTTTAGGTGAAATATGGTAGGCAAAATGTGCTGCTCCATGCACAAGTCATGCACATATGATACAATGTATGCATGAGTGGTTTGTGGAGATCTGTTTTTACAATACAGGGGGCCGCTATAAGGCGGAGTTCTATAAAATTTGCCTAAAAATCGCCAACCGCCAAATTGTGCCATATATGATTTTCATTCCCGTAACGTGTTGTGTGGGTGTTCGTTTTGACAGGAGTCATGGCATGGATTTATAGGGTCGTTTCATCATTTTTTCCTATTGGAAATATACTATTTGAACGCAAATCCATTATATACTCGATTTTTGCTATCTGGCTTTAATTGTGGACGGTATCTCCACCTCGCCACGATTTTAGCAAGCTAATATGAGTATGCATGATTTTCCGGTTGTATTCATAGATATAAAAACCCTGGAAAAACGATCACTCTTTAGCAGCAGGTCAAGTTGTAACGTGTACCCACAACGTTGTGACGGGACAGCGAAAGTATATTGAAAAGTATGTTTAATCTATGTTTAGTATTATTTTTGTATGAACATGCTTGTAGGTTTTGGAGGGGTTTACTTCTAGTATACCCCAACTTTCTTAAGCCTATTCTGAATTCACTGTTGAAGCCTGTAGTGATTAGGCTACTAGCTTTGCCAGCTAGAGGTCGCAGGATCGATCCCAGGCTTCTCCAGTAGTAGAATGAGTCTTTCTAAGTGAGGTCCTGTCTCATTCTGACCCTATATGTTGGTGAGACGTAAAGTTTGGACACCCGCTCATTCTAGATTCATTTAGGCTTTTAGACCCCTTTTGTAAAATGTAATTTATAAACGACGGGTAACTTTTTTGATCCATGACTTTTGACTAGCTGTGGTTAGAAAACCGTGGTCCCGTCTCTATATGATATTAGGTGTAGAGGGGACGTAAACTTAAGACGGGTTTAACCATATCTTCATCATCAGGGCAAACTCTTACAAGAGCCTGTTGGGTTATTCGTGATGATGAACGGCGGGGATGACGTCAGCTGCGTCATCAGCTTCGCGAGGACGGTTATGACGGGGTGCCTACCAAATACAGAGAGAATTTACGGCAAACAGTGTTGGCCCTTATGAGACACTAACAAATGTTGTGGATTATAGATGAAAATCTTTCTGTTTGTAGTTTATATCTGTTGTTAATGTAATGAATTTGTGAATAGCTATATTTTTGAGCCGTGTCGCGGAGAAGGATATGAAATAGAGTTTGTTATGTTTCCTGTAATTGGCGGCTGACCAGGTAGCAAAAAGGCGTGGTCTGTTCAATTGCCTCTTACTTGTGATAATGTAGTGAGCACAAATTTGATGAGTATTATACTCAGTAGTAGTGAGCATTAATTGATTTCTGTAGTGCTCAGTAAGGAAACATAAACTTTGTGTATTCTTGTGTCAAGCGCTGGGTGCTGATAATTTGAGGCACAGTCAAGTTGAGTTCTGCTGTGCAGTTATTTGCCGCATGCACTAATCAGCCTGTATGTCTGGTCGGCGCATGCACAATAACGGTATATGCATGAACATATTCTTACTTCTCCGGGAGGGGGATCATGATATAGCATGTATGTTTTGTGAACTGTATCCAATTATCGTAATTTGCAGGCACAACAATGCGTGGTGACCTGCTGCTCCCTGCAATATAGCAGCAGGTACTGATACGACGCTGTCGGTTAGGGTCCAGCAAGGGCGGACGAACCAACATAAACAGGTCGTAGCAATGTGAAACGAATGTGAGACCATTCAAATGGAAGAGGTCCAATAAATAACCTGCAGGCGATTCAGGCGAATCAAACAAGTGCGCGATCGCTTAATAATACATATCAACCTGTGGTCGACAACAATGTCGACAAACTAGTTTACACTAGTGCGCGAGAGGGATATTCACGCGAGTGGGGGATTCACCTTAAGTTATAAACTAGCCAGTCGCGTCTTGTGTTGTTTCTTTTTATTTTGCTGTTGTTTTTTTTTTGCTTCTGTAGGTATTCACGTCAACCGTTCAGAGCACAGAACATTGTTTTGCCTTCGGGGCGGACGTCGTGTGTTGGATACAGAAGCAACTAATTGTAATGGTTTGTGTTAGTAAGTGTTGTAAATAGATACTGTAAATAATTCATGTCATTCATTTGATATCTTTCTTGTGCCTTACCACACAGCTGCCCGTACACCTGTCAGAGATCACGCTCGGATGTCTTGTCAGCATGGGGGTTTGCGGGACGCCGTAAACCCACATGTAACACTGACAAGTAGGTGAGCACTTGATCTAGTTCGATGGACCTTGTGATGGTGAAAAATATTCCAGTTCATGTCTTTGATCTTTACATAAAAAGAAACATTTGACAACAGTGCCAGAATTAGCATGTTGGAGTTTAAACAATATTTGTCTACCCCTGCCGATCGGGGCTTTAAGAAATATATGGGCTGCATGATGCTCCCACGCAAAGCTGAAACCGACCCCCACACGAGTACTGGTAAACCGCTTAGAGGATCTAAGCCTGCCCAGGCAAAGCAGTGCGAGTCGGCCTGTCCATGCTTATAAACCCTATTGGTTTCATTGGGCCGCAGGGCTTGATATGTCATTTCGTCTCAATGTCGGGTGAAAGTCCCACAAAATTGAAGCAACGATTCCAAAATGACCTTTACAGTGTTGACGGGGACGTTAAACCTCAAATCAAACAAACAAAAAGCCAACATGACACAATACATTTACCAATCAATGGTGATCACTGACAAGTGGTTGAGCACTTGATCTAGTTCGGTGGACCTTGTAATGGTAAAAGGTATTCCAGTTAATAGCTTTGATCTTTACATAAAAGAAATATTTGACAGCAGTGCTCAGCGCAGAATAGGATGGACAGTCAGTCAATGATCATCACTGACAATCGTCACTGACAAGTGGGTGAGCAGTGGACCTTGTGATGGTGAAAAATATTCCAATTCATGTCTTTGATCTTTACATAAAATAAAACAAAATTGACAGCAGTGCCAGAAATAGCATGTTGCAGCCAAAACAATATTTGTAGTTTTGTAGAAATACAAAATTCATTCTATGTAAACAGCAGATCACAAATGACACGAAACGTGTCTAAACTAGATTGAGCTGTCGCTGGAGAATGACTGAAATACCCCCGCAAGTGACAATAAATTGAATTGCAATCAAGATTTTTTCAGCAAATGAGGAACAAGTATAAAAGTTCATGTACGAAGGGCTGTAATCTATGTTTGGATTCTAACTAAGGAATATATCATATTATTTCATCAGAAAATAACCCTTTTTTGGCGAAATGAAAGAATGCACTATATCAAACGGATGTATTGCTGAAAAGAAGACTTCATAGTGTAGATTATATTTTCTTGTCCTTTGGGATCATTGATTCTATTGTGGAATTTTGAAAATATCCGAGGGTCACTGATGAGGCCTTATTGGCCGAAACTAGCTAGTCTGGCCCAGAAAACATGTACACTCCATATTTTTCACTTCTGTGGTGTAGTCCTTGCTTCCAAAGGATAACCCTTTTATAGAACATATGCAGACTTTAAACGTCTCCCCGTACATCAACCATAGTGCAGTTTACATTTTACTTTTGGTCCTTTGAGATCAGCGTGAATATTCTGAGAAATCAGAAATATATTATTGGTTTAGGCTCATATTCTAGACAGGTTTTTTAATTATTTGGACCCCATTTTGATTTATATCAGTCATTGAATCGACTGACTATTCGAAATTCGCAAAATTGCAGTATGTTTCCTCTGGCTTTCTTTGCCGGATCATTTCAGGGTCACTGATGAGGCTTTATTAGCCGAAACTACGTACTATGACCCATCTTCTTTCTTATGAATGTTTTCATTGTTCTTAAAGGAACTCATTTTTTATTTTTATTTGCCTTTACTGCAGCTGGTGTTGTGCCGTGTGGCGGCCGTAAAACGTCTCCCCGTACATCAACCATAGTGCAGTTTATATTTTACTTTTGGTCCTTTGAGATCAGCGTGAATATTCTGAGAAATCAGAAATATATTATTGGTTTAAGCTCATATTCTAGACAGGTTTTTTAATTATTTGGACCCCATTTTGATTTATATCAGTCATTGAATCGACTGACTATTCGAAATTCGCAAAATTGCAGTATGTTTCCTCTAGCTTTCTTTGCCGGATCATTTCAGGGTCACTGGTGAGGCTTTATTAGCCGAAACTACGTAGTATGACCCATCTTCTTTCTTATGAATGTTTTCATTGTTCTTAAAGGACCTCATTTTTTATTTTTATTTGCCTTTACTGCAGCTGGTGTTGTGCCGTGTGGCGGCCGTAAAACGTCTCCCCGTACATCAACCATAGTGCAGTTTATATTTTACTTTTGGTCCTTTGAGATCAGCGTGAATATTCTGAGAAATCAGAAATATATTATTGGTTTAAGCTCATATTCTAGACAGGTTTTTTAATTATTTGGACCCCATTTTGATTTATATCAGTCATTGAATCGACTGACTATTCGAAATTCGCAAAATTGCAGTATGTTTCCTCTGGCTTTCTTTGCCGGATCATTTCAGGGTCACTGATGAGGCTTTATTAGCCGAAACTACGTAGTATGACCCATCTTCTTTCTTATGAATGTTTTCATTGTTCTTAAAGGAACTCATTTTTGATTTTTATTTAAAACGTTGTTACAGGTCGGGCTTTCTAAAGCCATTCGGAATACCCTCAGGGGTGGCAACTCCTGCAATCTATATTTTGAGCAGAAATAAGAAAAAAATCACAATTTTTCATCTTAAAATTATCAATTTTTCTGCAATAAAGTTTACAATGTATTTGTATTGGCATGTTTTCGTAATGCATCGCTGTTCGAACCACTTAAGTTTAATTTTATATTTACCTGCTGTTCCATGAAACTGTTAAGTAATGGTGGCAACACCAAGATCAAATCACATTTCTCCCTTTTGATGACATCTATCAAGAAGCTAGCAGAACATTCTGGTGGGTCGCAATAACCAAAACTGGTAACTCTTGTTTCTCCAGTAACTACATTCCATGGAAAACCACCTGACCAAGTAAAAGGTCTGTCGTTGAACATGACTGAATGTTCTAAATCTGGAAAGACATTTTCAAATCCTTTATAAGCTACAATCAATGATCGGTTGGTGTAAACACACGCCTTTGGAAGGCCGGTGCTGCCAGAGGTTTGAAACAGCGTGACGATATCTTCTGGACCAACGGTTTGTAAGGTGAGCTGAGGTTCCCAGTCCATCATTTCTCTCATGGTTAAAACTTTATCAATGTCTGGCAGCCTTTGCCGGCACACCAGGAATTTTAAATATGGCATCAAATCGCTTTCTACATGACCATCTTTATCAAACCTTGTTACAAGTCTCTGAAATATTTCCCAAGTGTCTAGATCTTCAGCAGGATCCAGTACAATCAAAGAACATGTTTCCAGTTTCTTCATCATAGCAATTACGTCACTTCCGTCCGTATACGTAAACGATATGCCGATTGGTCGAGCTCCGGCTAGAATGGCGCCAAATAAGGCATATAACCACTCTGGGCAGCTTCTCATACTGATGGCGATGAAATCTGATGTCTTTACTCCGAGCGACACAAACGCTTTAGCTAACTTAGTAGATTTTTCATAGAGTTGCCCGAAGGTGACAGCAGTTCTCGAGCCGTCAGTGTGAGCAAAGACATACGCTTCGCGGTCCGGATGATTAACAAAATGGTAGAAGAGATAATCTGGAATGGTTTTCAAACTACGATCTTCCATTGTTAAATTCAGTGAAAGCACTGACAATCTGGTATGTAATTTTCAGAAAGTATGGTTTCCCTCCTGTTAAATCCAAGATTGATTTTATTTTCGCTTGAACGTGTTTCCACATACTTACATTAACCCTTTTTGTACCAAATGGAATCTTCCGCCTTATATATAGCAGGAGTACATTTCAAAATTTAGGGGTGTCAGGTTGTGTTTTCATCAAAATATATTTGGGAAATGGCTGAACTTTAAGCAAACAGTGGAGGCCCTGATCAGACGCCGCGTTCTGCGGCGTCTGATCTGGGCCTGTACTGTTTGCCAGGGTACCCGTTTAGGGGTTTCGAGTCTGAAATGGGTTAAACCGAACCACATGTATCAATGTGATGTTACATTTTTACCTTTTAAATGTCCACCCAGTAAAAGGTTACACTTATCTATAAGACACTGACCTAATATTATAAAATTATGATATATTTGGCACGAATTCATATGGTGAATGACGCTTAAGGTCGCAAATGAATCTCTGCCATTTGAAAAAGGGTCCTATATTTCACACTATAAAGGCAACAGCCTTTTTATTATATATCCAAATGTTTACCCGTCTGCTCAAAAACAGCATTGTCTTGCATAGAAATCGGACGATATATCTTCAAATGGTTCAAATGGTAATAGTGCAGGTTCCTACACATAGACACACAGGCTCACATACAAAAAAAGACACGCCCAATCATGCCAAAGTTAAACTGGCGTTAATAATGGCGCCTGTCGCGAAGTCAAAAAGCGTTTCCGTTTCACAACTGACCTTGCGCAATTCTTCCGAATTTTGTTTGTTTGATTTGAGCTTTAACGTCCCCGTCAACACTGTAAAGGTCATTTTAGAGACGTTGCTTCCAATTTTGTAGGATTTTTACCCGAATTCTTCCGAATTATTTATTTATTTATTTGTCTGTTTATTTATTTATTTATTTATTTATTCAAAGAACTCCTGATTTCCTGAAGGAAATTATTTTAAACATATGCAGGTAGCATAGCAATAGATAAAATATTTTGTGATAATTGAAGAAAACTTTTTGTCAATTCTCCATAAAAAAACAATGTTGAGGGTATTCATTATAACCGCCTTGCCGAGGCGGTTCTAGTAAGTACCCACAACATAGTTTTATATGTAGTCTTCGTTGATGAACTTAGTCATAAACATGCCGGAGGTCTCTGTTTAATTTCGGCGTTTTTGCACAGCCAAAGGCAATGCTACTACAGGCACACAATTATGGGAAATACACACGGCCATGACCGGCCCCGATAGCTCAGTTGGTAGAGTGTCCGCTCCGGGGAACGGGAGGTCTCGGGTTCGATCCCGGGCCGCGACATACCAAAGTTGTTAAAAATGGTACTAGCTGCTCCTCGCTTGGCACTCAGATTTACGGGGGATAAAGCTAGGACTGGTCGATCCAGTGTCAGGATAATGTGACTGGGTGTGGTATCATGTAATGTGTCTGGGACATGATACTTCAGTGAGGCAGCACTATAAACGTGAGCATTGAGCTCCCTGTCGCAACCAGACCCCGTCGTGATATGACTGAAAAATTGTTGGAAGCGACGTTAAACCCGAATTCACACACACACACACACACACACACATACACACACACACACACACACACACACACACACACACACACACACACACACACACACACACACACACACACACACACACACACACGGCAATGAAGTTTTATAGACGTACTGAAACACGATTAAGAAGAGATCGATTCGGCCAGTAACCAGACTATTTGTCGTTTCCACACCTTGTCGCTTTGTCGTCTCGGAACAGTTTGTGCATTGACGGGGTTGGCCGGGGCTGTATAGGTAGCCAACCCAACAAGACCAAGCTACACCTACTTTTATCTGTTGTAAACCTGTTCATGCTTAAGCTGGGAACTAGACCCCTGGCATGAAAACCCTGTCTTTAAGAGATCTTCTTATTTTGTTGATGTTGATCGATTATCTTTTATAAGTTTTGGAATAGTTTTATTAGCATAATTTCTTGAATATAAAGAGAAAATTTAAAGCACGAAAACACACCTATATAATTTCCGCCCCGCCCATCGGGGCTTAAAGATGCTTCCACGCAGAGCTGAATCCGACCGCACACGAGTATGGTAAACCGCTTAGAGGATCTAAGCTTGCCAAGGCAAAGCGGTGCGAGTAGGACCGTCCATGTTTTTAAATCCTATTGGTTTCATTTAACGACAGGGTTTGAGATGTCATTTCATCTCAATGTCGGGTAAAAGTCCCACAAAATTGAAGCAACGTCTCCAAAATGACCTATAGAATGTTGACGGGGACGAAAAACCTCAAATCAAACAAACAAGTAAAACCTATACAATTTTGACCCCCTTGAACCCCACTGGGGTTACAGGGGAAAAACTTATTTTTCTTATTTCTGCTCTAAAGTATAGCCTGTAGGTACTCGTTAGAACCGGCTTGATAAGACGGTTCTAACAAGTACCCACAATCTATATTTTGAGCAGCAATCAGAAAAAAATATCACAATTTTTCAGGTATTACTTTTCGGTTTTTCCCGCGGTTAAGTTTACAATGTATAGGTAGCCAATGTATTTGTACAGGTGAGTTTTCGTAATGTGTTGGGTTTTCTCCATACCATCTCATTAAACATTAAACCCTGTTTTTTTTTTTTTTTTTTTTTTTTTTTTTTCTAAATATTTGTGATATATTCTCGTTTTTTAATTCTGTTGTATTCAAATCTAGATCAAGAGATTCTTCTAATGCTTTTATTTCCCCATGTAATTGTTCTTCCCCAATGTTTCTTTCTTTCTTCTTATATGCCCCATATGAAATTGTTTCACCGCGAATTTCAAGTAACACAGTCTCTAAAAATTACTAATCCAAATAGTAATAAATAGTAAATTATTTGAATTTATATTATCTACAATTAGTTATGAATAACTGGATGGTTTGGAAGAAAGAGTACACCAAATAAACGAAATAGCATACTCGGTTTGATTGCATCTGTTCATGACCAGTACTGAAATGTGCAACGCCGGCCACGCCCTCTAGCACCGGCTTAAGCAGAACTCCATTTTCAAAACTCTGCACTTTAAAATGGTAATATGCACTGATTTGTTTTTAAATTTATTATTCCTTTTTAGATTTTCAAAGAAACATAATGGAAACATTTTCTGACCCGAGCTTTTGACTGACCTAACTCTGTAAGATCACTTATAATATTCTTCAAGACCTTTACACATTAATTCTAATATGAGATAGAAGCCTCCGTGGTGTAGTGGTTACGCTACTCGCCTTGTAAACCAGGGCTTGCAGGATCGATCCCGGGCTTCTCCAGACTTTCGGATGAGTCTTTAAACCGAGGTCCCGTCTCCGTATGACCTTAGCTGTTGGTCGGACGTTAAACTCAAACACTCACTCACTCTAATACGAGATGCTTATATATGATATATTAATAGCACTGTGTATTTTTCTTGCAGTTCAGTAAGAGAAAAGGATGTGTTCGTCACATTTTTGAAAGTTGATTTATAAAATCAAGTTTCTATGTCATTACATTTCTACTTCCGTTACTGGACCGCGTTACTCCACTTCCGCTGTTTGTTCGCTGCATAAAATAGTCCAAAGGAACTCTTAAAAACAAATTTTGCAGGCACGGAACGTGTTTCAAAATATTTCATTTTTCGAGACTTTATACGGATTGAATATAAATTGGCACTAAAAGACATTCTGAACAGAAAACAATACTCTAGGACTATTTTCCTAAGCGCTGTCCGATGATATTTATGTTTACTCTTTCATCCCTGAGTTTCTGAACAGGACTCTTCAAATATATTCTTATAGAAAGGGATTTCTGATTAGTTCACTCACATGATGGCAATTAAACAGTGAACATGTAGATTCTGGCGAGACGTGCTAGCTACGTGTATTTCTACCTCGGCGTCTGCACCGGTCTACAGGGTTAAAAGGGTTAGCTATCAGGGTTATAATGTCTAAATCAAATGGTTTAAAATGATCTTTTTTATTTTCGTCCAAGTTATTCTCCTTTTTATGTCCCGACGCCCGAAGGAACATAGCTCCAAGCGGCTGCACAACGTTTGTGCATCGTCGTCGACGCAACGTTGATGCGACGTTGCTAAGACGTAATGTGCCCGCTAGAATAACTTCTCTGTAAGATTATTAGCAGATTGGACCAGCACAGAATGTACTAAGCTACTTTAGAAACCATGAAGAAATCAGCAGACACGTTTATCTTTCTCCCATTCTTCCTTGGTAGTTTGGGTGAGGCACAGGTGATGTGTATCTTGTGTCACTGGGGAGTCCAGCTGATACTGACTTACATTTGGTCAAAGTCTGCTCTCTTTGCAGCAGGTAACGGTAGATGGTGAGTGTTGATATTTCTTCTGTTTCTACACTACCATTCACTCTGTCCCTCACTTTCATCTCCTCTGCTCTCTCTTCTATCTCTTTCCCCCCTTTCTCTTGGCGAAGACAAAATGATCCACAAGGATTGACCTGTCGTTAAACTCAAAACAATCGATGAATCATTTTTTATTTTCTTCTTCGAATTGTTTAACCCTCACAATATGTTTAGATAACTGCTTGATCTACGACTGGCATTGTTACCATAGTAATTATTCCTCATAAATCAACTTTCCTCAGTTTTTTCCGTAGACACTTTGTGAAATCAAAATAAAATTGGTTCTGATTATTTTTGATACAAAATATAGAAACGATCATTTGATGGATATTATAAGGGAGCGTACGGAACACGGTGGACTCAGTACAATTGGCGTTTCTGTATGGGAAAAATAGAAGTGGAGGCAATTATCAGGAATGGATACAATTAACCCACAGCTCCCATCCGAGACAAAGGGACGGGAAAGAAACACTACATGAAAGAACAGACCCCAATGGAAACATCAACAGCAGAAAGCCCAAAGGACAGTTACTTTCCCACAAAATTGCCAATAGGCTATCCAAAATAAAATAATATAAGCGACGCAAACACCCAGAGACAAACCATAACAAAACCCAGTGCTTCCGCTGAAGTGCACGACCTGCCGGTGCTTTAAGCTTTATGTGTGTTACCATATATGGGTATGGCGGCCATTTTGGTCATGTGACCTGGACCTAAAACGGTTCCCAAAATAAATACGCCTTATCGTAAGGAGCAAAAATATATCTTATACTCTAGTACTGTATTCTGAATTGTTTGCAGGATAAAATGCATTCTCACTTTTCCAATACAAAAGCATATGTGTCAAAGTTTGACCCAGGCACAAAGAAGGTCAAGGTCAACCCAGGGTCACCATTTTAGCACTTTATGATGGGCCTACGTCCCAGATGCTATTTATCAAGTTTCGTGGAAATCTGCCCAGTGGTTTTGGAGAAGATTATTTTTGAAGGGTTTTTACCATAAATGGCTTGGCGGCCATTATGGTCTTGTGACCTGGACACCATGAGCAAATTTTGGTTTCCCTATCCCATAGAGGCTCCATATGAAATTTGACTTCAATCGGCCCAACAGTTTCCGAGGAGAAGCAGTTCGAAAATTTTCACATTTTTCGCCTCGGCGAGGCTATAGTAGATGGAATGTAATATTTTGCAAGTTCATTGGTTAGATCTCATTGATATCTAACAGTATGCCAAAAATTGTTTAAATATTCCAAGCGGTTAAGTCACTATCACCAATTTTCACAAACGGGTTACGGACGGACAGACAGAAAGACCATATAAGGCTTGGCGGCTATTTTGGTCATGTGACCTGGACCCCATTGGAAAATTTTGGTTTCCCCCATCCCATAGAGGCTCCATATGAAATTTGACTTCAATCGGCCCAACGGTTTCCGAGGAGAAGCAGTTCGAAAATTTTCACATTTTTCGCCTCGGCGAGGCTATACTAAATGGAATGTAATATTTCGCAAGTTCATTGCTTAGATCTCATTGATATCTATCAGTATGCCAAAAATTGTTTAAATATTCCAAGCGGTTAAGTCACTATCACCAATTTTCACAAACGGGTTACGGACGGACCCAAAGAAGGTCAAGCTCAACCCAGGGTCACCATTTTAGCAATTTATGATGGACCTACGTCCCAGATGCTATTTATCAAGTTTCGAGGAAATCTGCCCAGTGGTTCTGGAGAAGACTATTTTTGACGGGTTTTTACCATATATTGCTTGGCGGCCATTTGGGTCAAGTGACCTGGACCCCATGAGCAAATTTTGGTTTCACTATCCCATAGAGGCTCCATATGAAATTTGACTTCAATCGGCTCAACGGTTTCCGAGGAGAAGCAGTTCGAAAATTTTCACATTTTTCGCCTCGGCGAGGCTATACTAAATGGAATGTAATATTTCGCAAGTTCATTGGTTAGATCTCATTGATATCTAACAGTATGCCAAAAATTGTTTAAATATTCCGAGCGGTTAAGTCACTATCACCAATTTTCACAAACGGGTTATGGACGGACAGGCAGACAGACCATATATGGCTTGGCGGGCATTTTGGTTATGTGACCTGGACCCCATGAGCAAATTTTGGTTTCCCCCATCCCATAGAGGCTCCATATGAAATTTGACTTCAATCGGCCCAACGGTTTCCGAGGAGAAGCAGTTCGAAAATTTTCAAATTTTTCGCCTCGGCGAGGCTATACTAAATGGAATGTTATATTTCGCAAGTTCATTGCTTAGATCTCATTGATATCTATCAGTATGCCAAAAATCGTTTAAATATTCCAAGCGGTTAAGTCACTATCACCAATTTTCACAAACGGGTTACGGACGGACAGACTGACAGAATGACCGGATGACAGAATGACACGGTGATTTTAGGGCACTCTTAGAAATCAACCGACTTCAGTCGGTTGCTTTTTCTGCGGGTCGTGCAATAAACCGCAACAGAGGACCGCCTTGGAACGGTCAGCGGAAACGAATTCCAATGGGGGGCTTAAAGCGAAATAATATATTGAAGTTGTGTTTCAAACTTGCCAACGTGTACATTGTGTTGTGCCCTTACTTTGGAGAGAAGCAATACAATATGCTAACTTAAAAGATGTAGCACTTTAATCACAAGGATATTATACAGCCGTCCACAAGATATGTTTTATTATGTTTCTTGTATTTGTTTCAAGTTAATTGATAAGGACTGAAAACAATTTGCTATTCACACACAATTATGCTGTGTAAATGCCATTTCTCTACGATACTATTGCAGGTAAATTGCGGGTTGAAATGTTAACCTTATTTTCTTAAAATAGAATCGGATCTACAAGGACATTACATGAGCATGTTAACGTGATGAAAATAAAATTGGATAAAACTAGCCAAAACTGTTTGTTGGAATGTACATAAATAGAAGATCTTACAGGAGTTTTCATGTATTATTGAATTTATAAATTCAATAATACATGAACACGAATGCAAAATTCTATTTATCATATCACATTTAAAACCCATTTTATTCACGACTGTTTAGAAAAATGTCAATATTCCGCCGTTAGTAAACGCAACCTCGTTAAGGACGTCGTACATGTAACGTTACGGGTCGTATCTATCTAATTTGCATATTTAATCCACTAGTGGATTATCGAAAATATTACATGGCGTTATTACACTCTCGGACGCGACGTCATATGATAAATGATAATAATAATAATAATAATAATAGAACTACTACTAATGATACTACTACTGCTTCTACCACTGATCATCATTTTAATAATAAAACGATGATAATAATAATACTATTGTTACTACTTTAACCGTTACTGCTACTGTAATTGGGACCCCGCCTATCGAGGCTTGAAGAAACAGATAGGGCTGCATGATGCTTCACCGCAGGGCTGAAACTAACCGCACGCACTTGAGTATAGGTAAATCGCTAAGGAGATCTTAGCCTGCCCAGGCAAAGTGATGCGAGTCGAACCGTTCCTATGTATAAACCCTTTTGGTTGGTTTTGGGTGAGGGATTGAGATGCCATTTCATCTCAATGTCGGGTAAAGAATGATCTGATTAACTTTTGACGAAAATTCCGGAAATATTTAACGGAGCAGCGCCCCTTTTCGGACTTAAGCATTGCGGCTATGGAGAAACCTTGTGAACAAAATATCTGGAGAACTGCTTGGGCGATATGGAATGAGCATGAAAATTAAGCGAACCCGTATTTTTTTTCTTTTCCGCCGGACGTGTCTTTGCAGATTTATGCCCCTTTTCGGACTTATGCTTGTGGCTATAGGGAAACCTTGTGGACAAAATATCTGGAGAACCGCTTGAGCTAGGCTCATGATATTTAGTATACCGTTTGGGTCTAAGGTGTAGATGACCTGATTAATTTTTGATGAAATTCCGAAAATATTTAATGGTGTTACGCTCCTTTTCGGACTTACGCCTTGTGGCTATGAGGAAACCTTGTGAACAAAATATCTGGAGAACCGCTAGAGCTAGGTTGGTTGGTTGATTTGAGATTTAACGTCCCCGTCAACACTGTAAAGGTCATTTTGGAGACATTGCTTCTAATTTTGTGGAACTTTTACCCGACAATGAAATGAAATGACATCTCAAGCCCTGTCGCCTAATGAAACCTATAGGGTTTATTAGCATGGACGGTCCGCCTCGCACCACGGTTCCTGGACAGGCTTAGATCCTCTTAGCGGTTTACCAGTACTAGTGTGCGGGCCGGATTCAGCTCTGCGTGGAAGCATTATGCAGCCAATATATTTCTTCAAGCCCCTATGTGCGGGGGCCACGATTGAGCTAGGCTTATGATATTTAGTATACAGATTGGGTCTAAGGTGTAGATGATCTGATTAACTTTTGACGAAAAGTTATGCCCCTTTTTGGACTTATGCATTGTGGCTATGGGGAAACCTTGTGAACAAAATATCCGGAGAACTGCTTGAGCTAGGTTCATAATATTTGGTATGCAGTTTGAGTCTAAGGTGTAGATGACCTGATTCACTTCTGACGAAAATCCGAAAATATATTATAGAGTTACGCCCCTTTTTGGACTTATGCATTGGCTATAGGGAAACCTTGTGAACAAAATATCTGGAGAACTGCTTGAGCTAGGCTCATGATATTTGGTAAAATACTATATAGTTTTAAACTAAGGTGAAGATGACTGGATTTACTTTTGACGAAATTCCGAAAATATATAACATAGTTATGCCCCTTTTCAGGTTTATGCATTGTGGCTATAGGTATACTTTGCTGGAGACTCTACATAAATAAGTTCTGAAGTTAGATCCTATGGAAGCAAGGAATACACCAAATAAGCGAAAATAGCAGACTCGGTTTTATTGAGTCTGTTCATGACCAGTACTGACCAGTACTGAAATATGCAACACCAGCCACGCCCTCTAGCACCGGCTTAAGCAGAACTCTATGGGGAGACGTTTTACAGCCGCCACACGGCACAACACCAGCTACAGTGAAAATAAATAAGTTTTTAATTTAGATCCTTTGGAAGGAAGGAATACACCAAATAAATGAAAATAGCAGACTCGGTTTTATTGAGTATGTTCATGACCAGTACTGAAATATGCAACACCGGCCACGCCCTCTAGTACCGGCTTAAGCAGAACTCTATTTTCAAAATGATACCAAATGAACTTAATGATCCCAAAGGACCAGAAAATATAATCTGCACTATGATGATGTACGGGTAGACGTTTTACGGCCGCCACACGGCACAACATCAGCTACAGTGAAAATAAATAAGTTCTGAAGTTAGATTTTGAGCACATTTTACGAATATTGTACCAACTGACAGTTCTTTCACGACAGAGGCATTTTTTAATTATGTTTTTAATTATGTGTCTATTAGTGGCAAGCATATGGTTGGGGGCATAGTGTTTCACAAACACATTTTCTATTTATTTATTTATTTATTTTTCTTGACGCGGAGTGAGTGAGTTTTAGTTTTACGTCCCACCAACAGCTAAGGTCATACTGAGACGAGACCTCGGTTTAAAGACTCATCCGAAAGTCTGGAGATTTACGCGGAACATGGGATTATATTCCTCGCCTGAGAATGATATTTTCCCGAACCGTTAACAAATTCGGCACGTTGATTCTTGACCACATCGCTTTTCATTAGGAAAACATGTCCGTGTGAAATAATGGCGTCCAACATGGTGTCAGAAGTGACAAAGTTTGGGTAAAAATGATGACATCTTTCTTATTTCTGCTTTCAACATAAATTGTGCGTGCTCGTTAGAACCGCCTCATTGAGGCGGTTCTAACGATCACCCACAATCTATGTTTTTGAGCAAAAATAAGGCAGATGATGCATACCCCCGTAAATCCCATTTTTGCCTGTATAATGTGGGTTTTAGAGGGGTCTTCGTTTCACGTACCTGTTATCGTGATGCATGCAGGGAATGTGATCCCATTTTCCCTGTCAAGATGTTTTGTTGATTTGAGGTTTAACATCCCGACAACACTGTAAAGGTCATTTTGAAGATGTTGCTTCCAATTTTGTGGGACATTTACCCCCACACTGGTATGAAATGACATATCAAGCCATGTCGCCCAATAAAACCAATAGGGTTTATAAGCATGGAGGCACCGCTTTGCCTGGGCAAGCTTAGATCCTATAAGGCGTCAGACTGGTGATCAGGCGGATGCGGGTTCGATACCTGCCATAGTCGGCAACATTCTTCTGTGGATATTGATAATGAAATATTTTCTATGGTCATTCTCTCCATTCAGCTGATTCAAGAAGTGCAATTGTCAGATTCGGGCGAAAGAATGTGCACTGTACTGGTTAACCGCTTACGTATAAGCCTGCCCAGGAAAAGTATGAATAGGTAAACTGACCGGGTCAAAAATGACCTAAATAGCGTTTACTGGGCCGTGAAACTCCATTACAAACAAACAAACAAAAGATCTTCTAAGCGGTTTACCAGTATTCTTATGCGATCATCTATTTCTTCAAGCCCCGATCAAACGTGCACTGTTCGCCAGTCAATGAACTGGACAAACGAACCTTAGATACACCCAATGATCCTATTCTAAAAACACAGGGGTGAAAGTGTAAAATCTCGAATGTAGATATATAAATAATGATTATTCGAGGCATCAGTAGATGTATTCATATATGCGCGAGAAAATGTTCAAATTTATCTAATAAATATTTGAGCGAAACAGCGCTAAAACCTGAAAACAAGCCGAACTACGTTTTTGCGCGGGCTCATATTTCAGCAGAACTGAGTCAAAGCCGGAAGTTAGCCACACGACCCGTGTGATAGCTAAGAATGACAGATAAAAATAAATACAAAACTAAGTGGTATATCATAGCATGTGAAAATTCTCCGAATAAGCAGATGGAGACGAAAAGTTACATCACCAGAATACTCGTAAGTCCGCGAAATGAACACCACCGTAACTGGGGTTAACCTGGGTACACGTTATTTTTCTTATTTCTGATCAAATACATAGGTTGTGGGTACTCGTATGTGGTGGCTCAAATGAGCACCTACATCTTATGTTTTCGAGTATAAATGAGAATAAACTAGAAATGCGTCCATAGGACACGGATGCCCCCGCCTGAAAAATTCATCCATGAACAGCAAAGATATTGAGCGGACACAAGACAAAAAAAAAAAAAAAATAGAAATGCGTGTATAGGACACTGATGCCCCCTGATTTCAAAATCAATCCAGAAATAACTAAGTTATTGACTGTGTTTGGGATTTGGACCCTTTTTTAATCTTTCACCTCTAAGTATGACCTTGACCTTGGAGGTATGGATATTGGTTCTGTGCCCCGCTCGTCTTATGATGGTTAAGATATCTGCCAAGTAATTTCAAAATTCATCCAGAAATAAGAAAGTTATTGACCATGTGTAAGTTTCGGACCCTTTTTTTGACCTTTATTCTCCAAGTATGACCTTGACCTTGGAGGTACGGACCTAGGTTTTGCACGTGACACATCGTCTCATGATGGTTAACATTTCTACAAAGTAATTTCAAATCCATCCAGAAATAAGAAAGTTATTGACTGCGTTTAAGTTTCGGTAGGACGAACGAACGAACGGACGACCGAACGGACGTACGGATAGGGGCAATGCTATATCCCCTTCCACTTTTCTTCGGATGGCGGGGGCATAAAGAGAATATTACAAACCTTCACCCATAAGCTTAACTGTTTTGGAGATATGAAAAAATATCAAATTGTTTGTTTGATTCGAGGTTTAACGTCTCCGTCAACACTGTAAAGGTCATTTTGGAGACGTTGCTTCCAATTTTGTGGGACTTTTACCCGACATTGAGATGAAAAGACATCTCAAGCCCAATGAAATCAATAGGGTTTATAAGCATGGACGGTCCGCCTCGCACCGCGGTTCCTGGACAGGCTTAGATTCTCTAAGCTGTTTACCAGTACTAGTGTGTGGGCCGGATTCAGCTCTGCGTGGAAGCATCATGTAGCCCATATATTTCTTCAAGCCCCTATGGGCGGGGGCCTAAAAAAGATAATAACAAATACCTCACACCTCCATTCCAAGTCACCAAAGGGAAAGAAACCCAACACGCCTATGGAAATCTAGCCCCCTTCAGCCCCACTTTTATATAGAAAAACTGGTGTTTGCGTGGGTATACATTTTTTTCTTATTTCTGCTCAAAAACAAAGATTGTTGGTACTCGTTAGAACCGCATCGTCGAGGCGGTTCTAACGAGTATCCACAATCTATGTTTTAAGCAGAAATAAGAAAAATATTTTTTTTTCATTTCTTAAAACTTTCCATGTTTCGCCGGTAATATTTACAATGTATTTGTATAGGCGTGTTTTTGTTATGCCCAACATAAAACAAGTTCACTATAATTAAAAGGCCATAAGCGCAAAGATCAAAATGACAGTTACTTTGCAACAAAATGCCGGAACAGCTATCCAAAATGAAAGATAGCCTTACATACAGGCCGACCTCGGCAGGTCAGTCGGATGCGCGTCTGACTGATGATCAGGAGAACACGGGTTCGATACCTGCCGGGGTCGGCAACATTCTTTCATGGAGATTGATTATGAAATCTTTTCTACGGTCATTTTCTCCCTTCCGCTGATTTAAGAAGGGCAGTTGTCAGTTTCTGGCGAAAGGATGTGCGCTGTACTGGTTAACTGCTTACGTATAAGCCTGTCCAGGAGAAGTGTGGATACGCAAACTGACCGGCTCAAAAATGATCTAAATAGTGTTGACTGGGCCGGTGAACTCCAAATACAAACAAAAACTACATACATGCTAAGACGAGGTATGACAATAATAAACAACAACAGAAGAACCGCCTTGGAACGGTAGGTTAAACAATGCTCTGCATAACGAAAACACGCCTATTCATGGACATTGCACAGTTCACCGCCGAAAAAAAAATCTGATATTTTCCTTATTTCTGCTAAAAATATAGATTGAGGGTTCACGTTAGAACCGCCTCATCGAGGCGGTTCTAACGGGTACCCACAATCTATATTTAAGAGCACAACTAAGGAAAATAAGGTTTACCCTTGTAAACCCAAGTTTTACTTTATAAAAGTGGGGTTCAAAGAGGTCAGAATTAAATAAGCGTGTTTTCGTGATGGGGGCTAAAATGGATTTGACGTGACCACAATCCTCGCCCTTAGTTCTGTCGAAATAATTCGTTCAGTCCGCATGAAGGATTTCTAAATCAGCGCCACACTCCGAGAACATAAAATTTGTTAAAATACAGCATCATTATAACTAATCCGTGCGACAAAGTACATTCATTCCTATCGCCAAAACGGTTAATGTTATGGCGAAAAGTTGTGATAAGAGTGCTGCGAAAAAAAAAAAAAAAAAAAAAAAAACCTGACAGTACTCGCAAGCCTTTCAGCATCGTCAATTTCTAAGAGTGGTCTGATGGGTAAGATTATTCGTGGTTAAGAGCGCTGATCGCTCGGGTCACTTTAAACGAAATGTCTGATGTTTTTTCTCCGGATACTCCGGTTTTCGCCCACCGCGAAATCACGGGAAATAATCTTAAATGTGCCGTAAAAATATGCCTTTCAAAATATCCTATCTTCTAACATGTCTAAGGCATCAATTATGAAAGCATTCGCTACAATTGTTTTACGATGCTCTTATATTATTAGTGAAATATCCAATTTTCTGAAAAATATATAAAGTTAACAAAAAATATTTAGAAGATGAATAAGAAATTCCAGATGGGCCCTATTAATGATCAACTGCTTCTAAACAACACCTTATTAATTTTATAACAGCATCGCAAACAATTGTACCCAGGGACTGGGACGAGGACCCTGCTTTCGTAGTCCCCACGGACCGGATGCAGGCTGGAAACAGACAGGTGGATGTTGCTGGCAACAGAGGGCTGTTGCAATGGCTAAGCAGACTGGTATTAGCCAAAACACCCAGCAGACACTCAGCCTTGAAGTGACGTCCTATCAACATCGATGCGATGTGATGACATCACTTCGACGTTGATACGTCATTTCACTGTTGTGTGCCCGCTAGGAACAGACAAATTCCTTGATGGTGTTCCGTTTTCCAATTCTGACCTCAGAACCCTGGCGTGAAGAAAGACCGTCATCAGTAAAGAGAACCCATTTGTAACTATGACACAGGAATTACTGCATTACCTCGAGTAGAACCTCACTGCGAGCTTCGGCGAAAAAGGTAATTAGGAAGTCGCATGCAAGGAAGTGCCCAGCCTCTTTGCAGACGTGCACATCTGCAGAAAGCCAGAATGCCTCTGGCTGGTAAGGAGACAAAATAGTCGAGCCCACCGGAGTTCAGCAATTGGTTTTCTTTTGGTCCAGCATTTGTTATGTCATGCTGTCCAGTCCTTGTTGTTTCATCTCTGTATTGGTTTAATGTTCGGGGGTGGGGGGCGGGGGGGGGGGGCATTACGAAATCATGCCTATACCAATATATTGTAACCTTTATTGCCGAAAAAATGAAAATTTTAAGATGAAAAATTGTGATATATTTATTTCTGCTCAAAATATAGATCGTGTGTACTCGTACCCACGATCTATATTTTAGAGCAGAAATAAAAAAAAAAAGGTTTACCCCTGCAAACACCAGTTTTACTATATAAATCTGGGGTTCAAGGGGGTCAAAATTATATAGGCGTGTTTTCGTGATGGTTGCACCGATGAGTTACAAATCCTTCATGCGGACTGAACAAATTGTCTAAACCACGACTGAAGCAGGATTGTGGGTATGTAAAATAAATGAATAAATAAATATATATATATATATAAGTTTTTACTGACATTACCGAGGTGGTTATTCTCTTGTGGTCTATGCTTTTAATAGTTCGTCTATGCATGTTTGTATTGCTAAGATATTTTAATTTTGGATAGCCGTTTGGCCATTTTGTGGTAAAGTAACTGTCCTTTTGGCTTTTTGCTTGTGGCGTTTTCATTATGGTGAAGTTATTTTATGTTTGTCTTTCTTTCCATTTGGTGTCTTTGATGGAGGCGTTAGGTGATTGAGTGGTTTGAGTTTTACGTATCACCCACAGCTTAGGTCATATGGAGTAGGGACCTCTGTATAGAGACTCATCCGAAAGGCTGGAGAAGCCCGGCGGAGGTGTGAGGTAATTGTATAGATTCCTGATCACTGCCTTCACTTCCATATGGCTACACAGTTAAACAAGAAATCCGCAGTTGACTATATTGTGCCTTATGGACTTGAACACTATGCCGAGGAGTTGTCCATTACGATAACACACCCGTGCAACATAGTGCATTTTTCTTATCTCCAAAATGGCTACTTTTCTGATGAAAATACGTGACATTATTTTTTATTTACACTGCTATCATAGGCTGTGAGTGCTCGTTAGAACCGCCTCATTGAGGCGGTTCTAACGAGTACCCACAACCTATGTCTAGGAGCAAAAATGTATACCCCCGTAAGCCCGTTTTTCTCTATATAAAGTGGGATTGAAGGGGCTGTTTATTTCACGGAGTTGTTCACGTGATGCGGTAAATATTGACCGCTTGAGGGACGAACGGAGGAAACTGGACTCCTGTACAGAGCCATGCTTAAAGCAGATACAACAGCAAACAAAATACACAGAGCCTGAAATGCAAATATGAAATCAGTAGAAAATGCAGCTTGTTAAGTAAAGTATTAGTTAGAACAAGAACTCCCATTACGAAAACTCGCATATAATATTGATCCCTTGAAACCCCACTTTTATATAGTAAAACTGGGGTTTACAGCGGTATATATGTCTTATTTCTGGTAAAACAGATAGTGGGTACGCGTTGATACCATCTCGTCGAGACGGTTTACACGAGTACCCACAGCTTTTTTTTTCTTTCTTTCTTTTTTTTTATCTGAAAATTTTCATTTTTTGGCGGTAGATTTCTTTTACTACATATGAATAGGCGTGTTTCCGTAATGCACTGAAAGCTATGCCCTATCTGTATGGACTGTTTTCGTAATGATTTTGTGGTTGTTATTGTTTTAGTTCAACGGCCCAGTCAACGCGATGTAGGCCATGTGGAGCCGGTCAGTTTACCTATCCACACTTTCCTCGCAAATGTCATTCTTGAATCAGCGGAAGGGAGCGAATGACCGTAGGAAAGATTTCATGATCAATCTCCACGTAAGAATGTTGCCGACCCCGGCAGGTATCGATCCCGCGTTCTCCTAATCACAAGTCAGGCGCGCACCTAATGGAGCTACAGAGGTCGGCTACTGATTGTTGATGAACGAAAGAAAGCTGGTAAACCTACAACGAAAACACGCCCTTTCAAATATTTTGGAATTTATGCCAACAAGAATGATTTTTTTTCCGATAAAAAATTCCAATACTTTTCACATATCTGCTCTAAACATAGATTGTTGGGACTCGTTAGATCCGCCTCGGCGAGGCGATTCTTATGATAAACTACAATCTATGCTCTTGAGCAGAAATGAAAAGTAACGAATGCCCATGTAAACCCAAGTTTTATTATATAAAAATGGGGTTTTAATGGGTCAAAATGATATAGGCGTGTTTTCGTGATGGATTAAAGCAGGAGCAACAAAAATTTAAGCAAAAGTAAAATATAAAGAGCCTGAAATGCAAAGCTGAATTAAGAAAACATAATAACACGTAAACCAAAGCATCAGTTAAGAACAAGAATTCCAGCGAAGTATATGTCTCGCTTGTATGCAATTTAACATTTGAATGGGCACTAAGGTTGTTGCCAAGGTAAGGGTTTTACGGTAAAAGCATTATGATACCACACACGTGCGACATAGTGCATTTTTCACATCTCCAAAATGGCTACTTCTCTGATGAAAATCCGTGACATTTTTCTTATAAATGCTCAAAACATAGGTTGCGGGTGCTCGTTAGAACCGCCTCATTTAGGCGGTTCTAATGAGTACCCACAACCTATGTCTTGGAACAGAAATAAGAAAAATAATGTATAACCCCGTAAATCTTAGTTTTCTCTATATGAAGTGGGGTTTAGGGGGGTGTCTACATATCACGGACTTGTTCACGTGATGAAATATGGATGAACAAATGGATGGAAAGCTTGACTCCGACATGCAACAAATATATGAATGATAAACAAATACATACATGTATAACTGACACACAATAAATACATATAAATGATATGATATGAGTTTTCATTTCATTTATCGGCAAATTAAACAGATGCATAAACACGTGTACATTAAGAAGAAAAATCAAAACGAAGCGCTTTTTGGATATTACTAAAAACAAGGCAAACAAAAAAAGCCAACTTTACATCGACTGATGAAAAAACGTTCATGACAGATCAACTCAGTGAAGACCTCGTCATAAACAAATACCCGAAATAGCATCACAAGAACGACAATCTAAATACACACACATCTAAGACCTACTAAAGAAACACCAACCTTTCAAAGACCAACTCAAGCAACAAAACGACATTAAAATATGCCCGATACACCAGCAAGCAAAACACCAACTAACCAATTGAAAAGTCCAACAAAAGAAAACTCCACTCTAAATATCAAAAACAAACAAACTTAAAACGCCACTGAAGCAAAACAAACCTAAAAAGCCACGGAAGCAAAGATTATCATCTTAAAAACCCAAACAAAAGAAAAAAAAAAAAAAAAAAAAGACCACGTTACGCACCTAATACGATTATGTTATTCAAGAAAGACGCCCCCACCCCACACAACCATACCAGCACCATCTCTCCCAAACAGAAAAGAAAAAGGACGGACGACTTAAGAAAGACCAATTCAATAATGAACACGACAGATATCAAAACAGCCCAAACATGACAAAATAATAACACAACTAACTAAACCAAAGTAGTCAGGAGAAAACATAGCTCGCCAATGGGGGAATAAGTTGGATTGCGAGCTTGTACCTCATAGATATTGGAACGAAGTTGCATTCAGATATTCCTTGCGATTATCTAGTTGTGGCGCACACAAGGGTAGTCTGAAAAAAAAATAATAAGAGGGAAATTAAATCAGAAACTAAGAAACAGTGAGCAATCATTTCTGTACATGACACGCTGTCTTGAGCCCACACACCACTTTCAAGTTTGGTCAGAAAATTCCGGACGAACTGACGGACGATCGGAAAACGCATTAACAAAATATAACGGGCGTATAAATACATAGTCACTCCACAGTTTACCCGTTTGTGCTTTTGTCCTTACTCCGAAAAGTTAGCATGCTACAGAACATAATTACCCAATGGGCAAGACCATCTGTCCAAATTTTAAAGCTCTGCAGCACTGGGTTCCAGACAACCGATCATGTGATAGAAAACAAGAGCTCGGATAGAACGGATAAACGCAAGACCAGCAGAACAGTGACAATAATGAGACAGGCTGATCTAAACTCTATAAGTATTCGGGATAGCTAACATGAGTCACATATTTTGAATTGGTGAAATTTATTTTCTTGAAGTACCATGACATTTTAATCAGACATGACCTATCAGCATATGTATATGACTGAAACACAACAAACATATCCACCTGTGCTCAGCATCTCGTGCCATTGGAGACTTTTCAACAAACTATAGGAAGTCTAACATTTGTACAGGGGAAATTTATATTCTTGTAGAATATAGCACAGCACAAAAATGCAAAACAAAACCCTACCCTCCGTACGCAGCGACCTATGCCGCACTATGGCACACATTGTACAACACGACACCGTCCACCATGGAATAGGTTGTACTGGTTGCATGACACTTCCCAGTAGCAAGCAAGGTCCAGACTAACTGCATAGCAAAATAAGGCTAGCCTTTTTACAGGGGTAATTGATATTCTTGAAATGTTAAAAAAATCAGACATAGCCCACTAGCATATGTACAGTACTGCAGCACAAAAAAATCTACCCTTGTACGCAGCGGGTCCAGACAAACTGCATAACAAAAGGTTAGGCTTTGTAGAGGGGAAAGTGATACTATTAGGTTAAAATAAAAAAAGACATAGCCCACTAGCATATGTACAGTACTGCAGCACACATAAAAAGAAACACAAAATCAGCCGTTCGCAGTGTCATAGGACCCTTCTCAACAACATAGGAAGGCCAGCCTGTGTATAGTATAAATGTATATTCTTGATTGATCTTCTATAACCTATCAGCTTATGTACAAAACACTCAATCATTCATAGAACTCTATGTCATAGTAGCCCTATTCAACATACCATGGGAAATCTAGCTTTTTACAGGGGAAATTTATATTATTGTAGGGCCATAGCACTCAACTCAGACAATCTACCAGTATATGTATAGGGCTGCAAACAAACAAAAACACATCTTTGCGCAGCGCCCCATGACATGGGAGCCTTGGGAGTGCTAGTCTTTGCACTTGTAAATTTATATCTACGAAATGCTACAGCACTCAACAGATGACACCTACTACCTTATATACAATACCGCAGCACAAATAAAAATACGCAACCCTTCGTGAGCAGTGTTCCGCACCAAGACAAGGTGCACGTTGTAGATTGCGAACTATCCATTGAACTGAATCTGCATGGCTGTTCTCAAGTAACAAGCCATGTCCCACCTCACCTCGCCTGACAAACTGGAAACCTTCAACATAACATAGCAAGGTTAGCCTTCGCACATGGGAAATTTCTATTCTTGAAGGGCTACTTACTCAAATCAGGCATAACCTACCAGCCTTGACCAGTGCTGCAGCACATAACAAACAGTGCTGCAGCACACAAAAAAATAAAAAAATATATAACACAGGAAGCCTAGTTTTTAGTATATGCGAAATGTATATTCCCGAAGGGCCGTGGCACTTAAGGGGAATTGGAACACCTGGAAGATTTTTCCTCTCTTTCTCATCGGGACTTCCTGTTCGCTTTTATATACGCCACTGAGGAGCAAATTATTTCCTTCAAGAGTTGACACATATTTCCATGGGAGACAAAAACACTTTTGCAGGCGTTGCCTACCCCGAAGGTATTTCCATTTTCTTAAATCCGACGTAACCTCCCCGCATGTGTATAGACTGCAGCACCTAAGGAAAACATCCGTGCGCAGCGCCACATGCCTTGGAAGCGTCCTCCAACATACCAGGGAAAGTTTAGCTTTTGTACAGGGGAAATTTATATCCTTGAAGGGCCATAGAACTGAAATCAGATGTGACCTACCAGCATATGTATAGGGCTGCAACACCTTAAAGCATCCATCCGTGCGCAGCGCCCCGTGCCAAAGGACATTCACCAACATAACATGGGAATTCTAGCCTTTGTTCAGGGGAAATTCACATGCTTGAAGTGCTTTAGCATGTGTACAGTACTACAGCGCACAAAAAACAACAGCCAAAAAAAACCCTTAAAACCAAAAAAAACTAGAGCTGTCAGAGGATCTGACTATAGCCCCGCTTCAGCGCTGTCAGAGAAGAAAGTTATTTAAGCTGCAGAGAAAACAGTTATGAACAAGAAATAACTGTTGAAAATTTTACATTATCTGGAAAAACTCTAAGAGTTGTGAGCCCTTGTCCCTCATTTCAATGAGCATGATACATTACCAGAATGTCCATGTTTATACTAAATTTCATCTTCCATTTTTCAATGTTCAAAGGGTAATAACTCCTAAAGTAGGCAAATCAGAGTCAGGGTTCCTGCGCTCTGCACATTGTCTCATGGTGCTTTACACTTGTGTGAAGTGTCATGAAAATATCTCAAATGGTTTGTGAGTTATGGAGCCGACACAGTCAAAATTGCCTTTTTAAATGTTCAAAGGGCAATAACTCCTAAAGTAGGCAAACCAGAGTTATGGTTCCTGCACTCTGCACATCATCTCAAGGTGCTTTTCATTTATTTGAAGTTTCATGAAAATATCAGAAACGGTTATGGAGCGGACATAGTTAAAATTGCCATTTTTTAATATTCAAAAGCCTATAACTGAAAAAGTAGACAATCCAGAGTTTGGGTTCCTGCGCTCTGCACACGTAATATGGTGCTTTACATTTGTGTGAAGTTTCATAAAATTATCTCATGTTGAACTTTTTCCTTCATTCGCCGGAAATTACCGAGTTGAATATCGATTTCCGTAGGAAATCGGCAGTTAAAGTTACCTGTATATTTTGTAGGTTTTTTATATTAAAATTATGAAGGAAAAAAATCTTAACTCCTCGTATCTTCTTTATCCTTAACACTAGAAAAAAGTCACTGTTATCCTCATGTAAGAAAATTATTCAGTTTTTATTTGGTGCATTTCAAAATGATGAATAATTAATTCTTATTGCTTCCATCTACAATTTATTGTCATGCCTATATGCTCCATAGACGGCAATGCATTTTTTAAAAAAACGTTCAGATTTCCATGTTTGGTTGCCAATATTAAATAGAAATAGTTTGTTTGGAATTAAGTCACTGTTATATACTGTTAGACTGTTGTTCAAAGTTTACGATGATATAAAGTTTATTTCTACTGAAAAATGATAAATTGCTTCCCCGAGAGCTTAAAAATCGTTTATAAGCTGTTTTTCAGTACTGCAGTTATTGATGCGAAAATCGCTAAGTCCACATTATATGTACCAAAAATCGTATCAAACCTGTAAAGCTTTTTTGTATTAATTTTGTAATTACTAGTAAAAACAACATGCGGATAATATACTTGATACAGTGGTTATATTTCTCGGATTTCTTTATTTTATTTTGTCTCAGGTTTGTTACATTTATGTTTTCATTCATTATGAATGAGCGGCAAATATGTCAAAAGGACAAAAATTGTCGAAATCATTAACTGTGAAATGGCGATTAAATAGCGATTAAAACCACCATGAAAAGTTAATTGGCAGTCTGAAGCCAGTGATTGATTTTGTTTGTTTGTATTGGAGTTTATCGGTCCAGTCAACATTATTTAGGTCAGTTTTGAGCCGGTCAGTTTACCTGTCCACACTTTTCCTGAGCAAGCTTATACGTAAGCGGTTAACCAGTACAGTGCACATTCGCCTCATCGAGGGGGTTCAAACGAGCACCAAAAATCTATGTTTTGTGCAGAACAAAACACTGTTTGCTATTCTGTTAATTTCTGTTAATGAGTTTCAACTCTGCCTGTCCGCACAGTTACTTTGCAAACAGTGTAGAGCATGGTGCGACTGCTCAGGATGAGCCGTCTTTTCTCCAGATCTACACTGTTTGCATTTCTGTTGAGGACTTTGACTAAACCACCGTCAATAAAAATGGAATTGTCTAAATTCACATTACGAAATCACGCCTATACTGACAAATTTTACCACAAAAAAATGAAAATGCTTAGATAGAAAATTCTGCTATTTTTCATACTTCTGTTCCAAAAAAAGATTATAGGAACTCGGTGAGGCAGTTCTAACGAGTATACACAATCTTTTTTTTTTTTGATCAAAAATAAGAAAAAAAATAATGTATACTACTATAAACCCCAGTTTTACTGTATAAAACTTATTTATCTTCACTGCAGCTGGTGTTGTGCCGTGTGGCGGCCGTAAAAAGTCTCCCCGTCCATCCATCATAGTGCAGATTATATTTTCTGGTCCTTTGGGATCATTGGGTTCATTTAGAATCATTTTGAAAATAGAGTTCTGCTTAATCCGGTGCTAGAGGGCGTGGCCGGTGTCGCACATTTCAGTACTGGTCATGAACAGACTCAATAAAACCGAGTCTGCTATTTTCGTTTATTTGGTGTATTCTTTGCTTCCAAAGGATCTAACTATTCAGAACTTATTTATCTTCACTGCAGTTGGTGCTGTGCCGTGTGGTGGCCGTAAAAAGTCTCCCCGTACATCCATCATAGTGCAGATTATATTTTCTGGTCCTTTGGAATCATTGGGTTCATTTAGAATCATTTTGAAAATAGAGTTCTGCTTTATCCGGTGCTAGAGGGCGTGGCCGGTGTTGCACATTTCAGTACTGGTCATGAACAGACTCAATAAAACCGAGTCTGCTATTTTCGTTTATTTGGTGTATTCTTTGCTTCCAAAGGATCTAACTATTCAGAACTTAAATATTTAAGGAGTCACAATAATATAGGTGTGTTTTTGTGATGAGAGCTGGATAAATCAATCAATCAATCAAATATTTTATTCTCTCAATCCATCATACATAATGACAATATAAGGCGACACAAACAATTGTTATAATAATTCAGAGATGAAAGAATCTACTTCAGTAGAAACCGTCCACTGTCCGAATTTTCCACTATTTTCAGCATATCAAAGGTATGTCTTTTGTTTAAAGATTAATAAAGGCATTTCTTTTGCTTGTTTGATTTGAGGTTTTAGAGTAACAGTCAATTAAATAATGTATACCCCTTTAAACCCCAGTTTTACTATATAAAAATGGGGTACACGTGGGTTAGAATTATATAGGTGTGTTATCGTGATGACGAAGATAACAAACGTGCTTTAATTTAACAATGAGTTGGCGCGTGCCCGTCGTCCCCCACTATGTGTTAATCTTTAAAGTGTCAATCATGTGTAACCCTTAAAGTGCCAATCATAATATTGAAGATAGCAATTTGATTATTTAAAATAAATAAATAAATAAATAAATAAATAAATAAATAAATAAATAAATAAATAAATTAACAGTCTCATCATTGTTCACTTTTTGTGATTTATTTGATAGACAATTTTTGTGGTGTCTTGATTTATGTACAGTTTTATTAACTCTTAAAGTGTAAATCATAACTAGTGCAGATGACATTTTCCAGGTTTTGAGTTGATTAATTTCGAAAACACGTCTATTAAAAAATACCCGGAGAAAAACCACCTGACCTTCCGTTGCAGAACTTGGCGTCTCACATGTGACCCGAGCGAGGCTCGAACCACAGCGGTGAGAGACCTACTGATCAAGACGGAGGCCCGTATAAATAAATAAATAAATAAATAAATAAATAAATAAATAGGCTTATCTGTGTTTACACATTATGTAACTTTTATGGCGTCCTTTCAATTATTCAGGGAATATCTTATACAATATACAGTATATCGGTATAGTGTTAACTCTTAAGGTGTCAATCATGACTTGGGAAGACAACATTTTTCAAAATGTGTTTACCTATAAGTTACTTTATGGCGTCCTTTTAATTATTCAGGAAATATCTTATACAATATACTGTATATCGGTGTAATGTTAACTCTTAAGGTGTCAATTATGACTGCGGCAGACCATCACGACAATTTGACCCCCTATAACCCCACTTTCTAATAGTAAAATTTGGGTTTGCAGGGGTATACATTATTTTTCTTATTTCTTCTTAAACACATAGATTGTGAATACTCGTTAGAATCGACTTGAGCAGAAATAAGAAAAATATATATATTTTTTTTCATCTGAAAATTTTCATTTTTTGGTGGTAAAATTTACAATGTATATGTATAGGCGTGTTTTCGTCATGGAACAAAATTGGTTTTAATGTAAGAACTTTCTCATCTGAGTTCATCTCGGCTCCCGCCCATAGGGGCTTGAAGAAATATGGGCTGCATGATGCTTCCACGCGGACCTGAATCCGGCCCGTACAATAGTACTGGTAAACCGCTTAGAGGATCTAAGCCTGCATGTCCAGGAACCGCGGTGCGAGGCGGATGCTAATAAACCCTATTGGTTTCATTTGGCGACAGGGCTTGAGATGCCATTTCATCTCAATGTCGGGTAAAAGTCCCACAAAATTGTAAGCAACGTCTCCAAAATGACCTTTACTGTGTTGACGGGGACGTTAAACCTCAAATCAAACAAACAAACAAAATCTGAGTTCATCTTGATCGAGTCTTATAGGCGTGTGTTCGTGATTGGCTAACAATATTTTTCATGGCGTTATTTATTTAAATAAATAGATAAAATAAATGCATAAAAAGATCGGAGTCAAGAGATTCGAATGTAGGAAAGAAAGTATCAAGAAAAAAAGAATCCGGAAAAAAAGTATCAGGAAAAAAAAAAGTCAGGACAAAAGTCTCAGTTTAATGTGACCAATTCTTGGGAATTTTAGCAACCAGAAATTGAGCTGAAATGACACCTCAAGCCTTGTCGCCCATTGAAACCAAATAGGGTTCATGAGCATGGAGGTCCGACTTGCACACTTTAGCTTGTTTAATTGGAGGTTTAACATCCCTAGCTACACTATATATGTCATTTTGGAGGCGTTGCTTCCAACTTGTGGGACTTTTACCCGACAGCGAGATGAAATGACATCTCAAGCCCTGTCGCCCAATGAAACCAAATAGGGTTCATGAGCATGGAGGTCTGACTTGCACACTTTAGTTTCTTTATTGGAGTTTTAACATCCCCATCAACACTGTATATGTCATTTTGGACTTTTACCAGACATTGAGATGAAGTGACCTCTCATCCCTTTTATAAGGTAAGGATTACAGAGAATTGCGAAATTGATTATTAAACTGAAAAACAAATCAAAACATACACAAGTATCCTAATCATCATATCATTGTAACATCAGAAGCAAATTTGATTAAAACTGAAACTTTTTTTCCAGATACTTTTTTTCCTACCCAAAACTGATACTTTTTTTTCCGATACTTTTTTTCCTGATACTTTCTTTCCGATTACCAAGAGATTCACCTATCATATTTGACCTCAATCCTTATTTAAAATCACTAGACAAGAGACTGACAAGAGATATAGACCCAATCACCTACATGTCAAAAATAAATAAATAAATAAATAAATAAATAAATAATAAAAAAAAATACTACTACTACTAATAATAATAACAATATTGATAATTATAATTATTATTATTATTATTGCTATTATTATTATTATTATTATTATTATTTTTATTATTATTATTATTATGCAATTCTACATAATGTAGCTCTTCAATATGTTAAATATGTTCGTTCATACTAGATGGCTCGAAATGAAAAGGCATGGTTGTTACTTCAAGAAGTTCTTTTTCACATTTAGATAGCCTTAATTTGAGCACTACTTAAGCGCTCCTTTGAATACCTACAGGTAGATCAAAGTGTCATATCTGAAGATATGATTAATGATTCCCTGAGGTCAGCGACTAGAGAAAAAATATTGGCTATTCTGTACCTTGATCCCAGTGGTGTACAGGGAGATAACTCGAATATCTCGCCCAGATAGGTTTTAACGGAAATTCACGACTTATTCCGATCGCCGCCTATGAAGGAAAAAGTTCGGTATGTCAAACGGTTTTTGAGTTATCGAGCAAAGACGGCTAAAATTGATATTTTTCAATATTCAAAGGGAAATAACTCAAAAATTAGGCAATCCAGAGTTATGGTTCCTGCACTCTGCACACCATCTCATGGTGTTTAATGTTTGTGTGAAGTTTCATGAAAATATGTGAATGGGTTTTAAAGTTATGGAGCGGACACGAAAATTGTTAACAGACACACAGACAGACACACAGAAAATACGAAAACCAGAGTTATGGTTCTTGCGCTCTGCACATTGTCTCATAGTGCTTAACATTTGTGTGAAGTTTCATGAAATTATCTCAAACGGTTTTCGAGTTATGAAGCGAACACTGTTAAAATTGCCATTTTTCAATGTTCAAAGGGCAATAACTCCAAAAATAAGCAATGCAGAGTTATGGTTCCTGCGCTCTGCACATCGTCTCATAGTGCTTAACATTTGTGTGAAGTTTCCTAAAAATATCTCAAACGGTTTTCGAGTTATGAAGCGGACACAATTAAAATTGCCATTTTTCAATGTTCAAAGGGCAATAACTCCAAAAGTAGGCAATCCACAGTTATAATTCCTTCGCTCTGCACATTGTCTTATGGTGTTTAACATTTGTGTGAAGTTTCATGAAAATATGTTAAGCAGATACAAAGTTATGGAGCCAACACAAATTAACGGAATCACGGAATTACGGAATTACGGAAAATGTTCAAAGGGCAATAACTCCAAAAGTAGGCAATCCACAGTTATATTTCCTTCGCTCTGCACATTGTCTTATGGTGTTTAACATATGTGTGAAGTTTCATGAAAATATGTTAAGCAGATACAAAGTTATGGAGCCAACACAAATTAACGGAATCACGGAATGACAGAAGGACATGGCAAATCCAATATAGCCCCACTTTTTCAAAGCGGGGCTATAAAAACATCCATTTGTAGTATCCTCCGCGATTGGGTAAATTCTTCAAGATAACATGGGAAGGCTAGGCTTTAGATAGAGGAACTTTATATTCTTGGAGGGCCATGACACTAAAATCATTCATAACCTACCAGAATATGCACAACGCTGCAGCACAATAATAGCAACCATCCGTGCGCTGCGACCCGTGCCATGAAAACCTTCAAAATACCAATGGGAGTCTTAGCGTTTGTGCAGGGGAAATCAATACTCTTGCAGGGCATAGAACTGAAATCAGGTTGCCGTCTAGCTAACATACAGTGCGGCAGCACAATAAAATAAAGAGAATAAAACAAACCAGGCCCCACCCGACTTGATGTGATAAGCTGGAAACCTTCAACATAACATAGCAAGGCTAGCTTTTGTGGGGAATTTATAGTTTTGAATTGCCGTAGTGTCAAATCAGACATACCCCAACAGTTTATCTCCAGTACTATAATCTCAAAAAATGAAAAAAAAAAAAAAAAAAAAAAAAAAAAAACAAACACAAAACTCATCCATCCGCGAGGAGCACCGTGTGCCTTAGGTAAGTTCTTGGGCATTATATTGGAAGGCTAGCCATTGTATAAAATACATTTATATTCTTGAAGGGCCATAACACACAAATAAGACACAACCTACCAGCATGTGTACAGGGCTGCTGCACAAAAAGCATCCGTGTCTTCTTCTTTAACATACCATGGGAAATCCGGCATTTGTGCAGGGAAAATTATATTCTTGAAAGACCTTAGTACTCAAATCAGTTACAACCTACCAGCCTATGTGCAGTACGGCAACACAAAGACCAACAAAATCCCCGACCGCGCGCAACGTCACGCGCCATAGGAGAATACTGCAACCTTACGTAGGAAGGCTAGCTTTTGTGTAGGGCTAATATATTCTTGAAGGGTCATGGCACTCAAATTAGACATAACCTATCAACATATGTTCAGGGCTACAGCACACCAAAAAATCATCTTAACGCAGCGACACACGACATCGTAGCCTTCTAAGGCTAGCCCCTGTGTAAAGGAAATTCATATTCATGTAAGGTCATACTTCTCAATCCGGTGTAACTTCCCAGCTAATGTACAGAACTGCACCCAACCACCCCACCCAACCCCACCCAAACCCTCCCCCCCCCCCCCCACGAAAAAAAAAAAACATTCCAGCGTCCGCAGCACCCCGCAGCGCGTCTTCGCATACATTGTAGAATGCGACATCATACACTAGGATACAGTATGAACTGGATCTGCATGGCTGTTCCTGAGGAAGCCATGTCCCGCCTTACCACATCTGACAAACTGGAAATTTCCAACATAACATAGCAAGGTTATCCTTCATACATGGGAAATTTATATTCTTGAAGGGCCACTGTCGGGAAACAAACTCCGTGGTAGCTATCATTTGTGCTTACGTCACACGTTAGGAAGTTTGTTCGGGTGAGATTTGTGTTCGGAAAACAGGTATTTTCATTTCTTTCTTCAAAACCTTCCATTGGAGAAATTTGACACGTAGCGCAGTAGGTGACGCATAAATTTCCATTTCTTTGGCTACTTTCATTATATTTGTGCTTACCATGGTTACCGAGATCACTTGGGACAAAACACCGAAAAACTGACTGTTAGCGAACACGGACAGTTCAAGAAAATCCTTTTTTTCATAGCCCACAGAAGAAAAGTTCTGATAACAGGTTCGCTTTGAAGCACCGTGGTCACTTACCTACACCCATCCCTTTTACAGCCGCAGAAAATCCCTCGTCAAAGTGCTGGAAGGGAAAAAATAATAGAATGATAGCGTGCACGGACATCGGCCAGGAGCAAATTGAGATAGCTTCCACGGACGATTTTACAAACACGCTTGATATGCATATCTTCTCTCTTTTTAGCTACACGGAGCTCGTTTTCTCAATGGGATAAACTTGTTTATATATATATTCAAAATTAGAGTAAATTGTTTAACAAAAACAAGGTTTCATTTTTTTCTCCAAACGAAGATTTCTATCGTGTCAGTTGCTTTCTAGTTCAATGAGCAAAGCGACTCGCCAGTTGTTCAGTGTGGTTCAGCGTTGTTCCATTTGACTCTACGAAGAGTGACTTCCGAAAATTGAAGGGGGTCAGTATTTAAATCTACAACAGGTCTACAATAAAAGCGAGTGTTTTCAATCTGTCGACGTATTTTCGTTTGGTTTACTTAGAGTTGTATATCACAGTCACCAGTATATCGAGCAGGACAGTTTACGTAACCACATTTTTATCTTCACTGTAGCTGTTGTTGTGCCATGTGGCAGCCGCAAAAAGTCGTCCCGTACATCATCATAGTGCAGATTGATCTTCTGTTCCTTTGGGATAATTGAGTTCATTTAGAGAGCTTATTTATCTATACTGCAGCTGCTGTTATGCCTTGTGTCGGCCGTACAAAGTCTCCCCGAACATCATCATAGTGCAGATTATATTTTCTGGTCCTTTGGGCACATTGAATTCATTTAGAATATTTTTTTAAAATAGAGTTCTGCTTAAGTCTGTGCTAGAGGGCGTGGCTGTTGTTGCACATTTCAGTACTGGTCATGGACAGACTCAATAAAACCAGTCTGCTATTTTCGTTTATTTGGTGTATTCTTTGCATCCAAAGGATGTAACTATTCAGAACTTCTTTTTTCATAGGTAGTCAACCAGAAATGTGGAAATTATTTTGCCAGAGGCTGACACCTGCCTGCCTTTCTTTCATTCTTTCTTTTTCTTTCTTTTTCTTTCTTTCTTTCTTTCTTTCTTTCTTTCTTTCTTTCTCTTCTTTCTCTTCTTTCTTTCTTTCTTTCTTTCTTTCTACTGCGATCGTTCACATTTGGCCATTACTCGCAGGTGTATATTACATACACTCCAGGTTTTGCAGGATGAAAGCCTACACTGTAACCATGTAATTAGGGTAGGGTTCTTTAACCTGCACATGGGGATGCTTCTCCCTGCACAGGGGGCCTCCAGTTAACGTCCAGATCCGAAGGACGTTGCACTTTACGATATTCATCCCTGCAAATGACACCGAAATTTTATCGCGGCTGCCGGGGAACGGGACCCGGGACCTCTAGCATCAGAGACAAGTGTTCTAATCACTGAGCTATCACGCCCCACTTGAATCAGTAGAAGAGGAAGAATTACCCTTGAAAAGATTTCAATGTTGCCATACAGGCGGGGGTCGAATCCGCGACCTTCTGATCATCATGCAGACACGTTTTTGATATTTTTCTGAAAAAAAAAACGGTAGTCCTTGGGAAGCATAGACTACAGCACAGAACTGAAAACTTTGGAGCGTGCAAGATTTTTCTGGGCCCGACTAGCTTGTTTCGGCCAATCAGGCCTCATTAGTGACCCTCAACCGTTCCCTATCAAATCTCGCAGTCCAATAAATGATTCCAAAGGACTAAAATATAACCCAACGAGACCATTAACTTAGCGACAATATAAAAGCCCGGTCTATGTGCAAAATATGTAAAGACGTCTGTATGTGCTAAAATTCATATCAGGAAAAAAGAGCTGATAAAAAAAAAACAAAAAAAAAAAACGATTTATTCGAAATGCTTTTCCAAAAAAGGTTTCGCTTTTCTCTCTTGCTACTTGTACAATATCAAGTTTTAAAGACCCTTGCAAATTGTCAACTGACATTAATGTACTCTTAAGAAATAAACATGGAAGGCATCAAAAACGGCTGCAGCTATGATTAAAATACTGAATTATATCAGTGTACATAGGTCTAACGGAACACCGATGGGACTAATCCATCCCAGTGGCTTCATGAGCCCTTCTTATTGTTTGATGTGAGGTTTAACGTACCCGTCAACACTGTATAGGCCATTTTGGAGACGTTGCTTCAAATTCTGTGGGAGTTTTACCCGACATTGAGATGAAAAGACATACCAAGGCGTGCCGCAAAATGAAACCAATAGGGTTCATATGCATGGATGGACGGCACCATTTTCCTGGGCAAGCTCAGGATCTCTAAGCGGTTTACCGGCACTCGTGTGCGGTCGGTTTCAGCTCTGCGTAGAAGCATCATGCAACCCAAACTATTTCTTCTAGCCCCTATTGGCGGGACCGGGGCAACTTCTTATAACTTACCATAATACATGTACATGGGTGTCAGCTATTGATCAAAATTTAATTGCAGAATATGGTAAACTCCTATAAGGGTTAACAGCTATAAATGCCAACTCACTACAGAAGTGGTATAATTCCACCTCCTTGTTTACATAATTTGATAATCAAACTTGTAGAATAGTTCGACCTGTTTCATTGTATACTTTAGGCAAACCCCAACCCGCCCATCAGGGCTTGAAGAAATATATGGGCTGCATGATGCTTCCACGAAGACCGGAAATCAACCGCACACGAGTACTGGTAGACCGTTTAGAGGATCTAAGCCTTCCCAGGTAAAGCGGTGCGAGTCAAACCTCCATGCTTATAAACCATATTGGTTTCTCTTGGCAATAGTGACTCAGATGTCATTTCATGTCAGTGTCGGGTAAAATGCCCACACATTTGGAAGCAACGTCTCCAAAATGACCTTAACAGTGTTGACTGGGACGTTCATCCTCAAATTAAACAAACAAACCAAACGCTCGTATACTACAGTACTCATTGTGTTAACTATCTTCTATGTATTGTTATTATTATTATTATTATTATTATTATTATTACGTTTGTTGTTGTCACCCCTGGGGAGGGTTCAATTTGTGTCGTCTCCAAGAGAAAGGCAGAAAAGAGACAACGTAGAGGTGATAAAAATGAGGGAAAAATGGAGAAAGAGGAACATCAAAGAAAGCACAGAAACAGAAGAAATACAAACATTTCCATCTACCCTTACCTGCCACCCACGCCTATCGGGGCTGGAAGAAAGATGTGCTGCATGATGCTTCCACGCAGAGCTGAATCAGACCACATCACATGAGTCGGACCATCCTTGCTTATAAACCAATCGGTTAAAGTGGGCAACATGGCTTGAGATGTCTTTTCATCTCAATGTCGGGTAAAAGTCCCACAAAATTGGAAGTACCGTCTCCAAAATGACCTATACAGTGTTGACTGGGACGATCGAACTGTAAAACCATTATTAGCGGGACGACCAGGTGACAAAGGACGCCTCACCCAATTACCCGCCAAAAATACGACAGAATATCATATGTAAGTTTGACTCGAAGGAGGCTTTGCCTCAACCTTACAGTCAGATAAGGAGCTAAATTCTTCTCTTCGCCACGCACAAACACACATGTACGTAGGGAGAGCCTCTTTCCTACGCACAGATGCACACGTAGAGAGAGAGAGAGAGAGAGAGAGAGAGAGAGAGAGAGAGAGAGAGAGAGAGAGAGAAAGACCAATGAGAGTGTAATGTGAATTGATATATGCAAGTACTAATTATACTTCTTTCGACATCCTTTTTCGCCCCCGCCCGTCGGGGCTTGACGACATAGAAAAGGCTGCATGGTGCTTCCACGCAGAGTTGTAAACCGCTTAGCAGGACGTTAAGCATCAATTCAAACAAACAGAATCGACATCCTTATCATTGTATCTTGCAGGTAAACCCCAGCCACTCGTGGAATTCAGTTATAATGCCCTATTGGTAGGACACAATGTGTACCGTTTAAAAAATTTCGGACTGTCGCCGACAGATTAGTATTTTAAATAAGAGGGCTGGGGGGGGGGGGGCTGATGCGCTCACCTGAGTGTCACCGTCTCTAGTACATTCTATGTTTTGCTCTGGTGGCCATCTTGTTCATCAGAGCGGAACGATTTTAGCTATTTTGGAATGGAGTCACCTGGGCAACTTTCCTGTGAAGCTTGAATCAAATTGGCCCGAGGGTTAAGGAGGAGTTCGCGTTTGAGTCAAATTTACAATGTTTTTCTATGTTTAGCTCTGACGGCCATTATGCTGATCGGAGCGGAACCGTTTTAGTTTTTTTAAGTGTAACCTAAGCAACATTTCTATGAAGTTTGATTGGAATTGATCCAAGTGTACAGAAGGAGTTTTTCAATTTTTAGCTCTAGCGTATTGTTCATCAGAGCGGAATCATTTTAGCATTTTTGGTAGGGAGCCACCTAGGCAACATTCCTGTGAGGTTTGAATCAAACTGGGTTTATGAGGAGTTCGCATTTAAATCAAATTGTTGACGACGCCCGACGGACATTCACTGATCACAATACCTCACCATGAGCACTTCGTGCTTAGGTGAGCTAACAAAAAGGAATATTTGTATCGCGTATCGCCACCTTTTCAGAATCTTATCTCAATTATCTATTTTTTCCGGATCAAAACTATTTTGGTCATTTGGATTTTTGGGAAATCAGATGATATGACACCTGAAGCACTGGTGTCCAATGACATTGTTTGTTTGTATTGGAGTTTAACGACCCAGTCAACACTATTTAGTTCATTTTTGAGCCGGTCAATTTACCTATCAAGTTGAGCAGTTAACCAGTAAAGTACACATTATTTCGCCAGAAACTGACAAACCACCTTCTTGAATCAGCAAAAGGGACAGAATGAACGTAGAAAAGATTCCATGATCAATCTCCACGAAAGAATGTTTCCGACACTGACAGGTATCGAACCCGTGTCCTCATGATCACAAGTAAGAAGCGCATGATAGCTATCAAATAGTCGGAAGCCGTTTTGGGAAATTAAGTGCTACTCCAATGTCTTTAGAGAGAATGTTTAGATCGTATTCAGAAATTGGTTAGACGTAAATCGATAGATACCTGTAACTGTGCTCTCCTTAGTAACTGAAAACAGTCAGGACAAAGAATCAAGGAAAACTTGTTCCAGATGTTATTAGTTACCGTGGCGAGAATAGAGATAATAAAACAATGATAAAAATGGAATTTATGTTTAAACCTCTCTAATATATTACTAATATATTAAAGAAAAACTATTTCCTAATACTAGTGACACACGAAGACCCTTCCGAATGTGTGTCATCCAGAGTCGCTCAGCCTGTCTTACAGTCTGGGAGGTCGTTTGATGAATTAGATATCGGAACGCAAAGCTTTTAATAATGTTGAATCAACATGTCGCCCGAATGCCACTATCAAGTTTCACCTGAATCTAACATGGTTCTGGATATGTCGAAAATGTGAATTTTACGCCATTAGTTCGAACGTACAGACGGAAAACGGACAGCAGACTACAGCATATGCTGACCTGACCGAAGCTCAGATCGAAATGATAGCTTCCACGGACAAGATTTGAAATCTTGAAATGATAGCTTCCACGGACAAGATTTGGGGATGATAGCTTCCATGGACAAGATCTGAAATGATAGCTTCCACTGACACGAGTTAAACTAGCTTCCATGATCATGAGTTTCATAAACAAAATGCACGTATTAGTGATTACTGCTGCTAGTTATATATAATCAACATTGGCCTCCGTGGCCTAGTGGTTAAGAGCGCGGACTCTTGATCATCAGGTCTCTCACCGCTGTGGTTCGAGCCTCGCTCGGGTCACATGTGAGACACCAAGTTCTGCAACGGAAGGTCAGGTGGTTTTTCTCCGGGTACTCCCGTTTTCGTCCACCTCTGATTAACGATCGGCTCGATATGTGTGAAATAATCTTGAAAGGGCCGTCAAACAAAAAGAAATATTAGCATATATATTTATTTACCCTTTTTAATTGTAAAATTATTTATTGCAACCACGGAATATCATCCAGTAGTGTGTCACTACTGTGATAGTTTTTTTCGGAGCCCTTCAGGTCTAAGTGGCCAAGCACTTCCAAATGTTTGACGGATTGTTACGACATAGCGAGTTTCTGAAAGATGAATGTTAGTTTAAATGCACCTCTTTTCATTTCAGTTATGGCACGGAAGAAGCCTTCCCTGACGTTGTACAAGGCCAAAAATGAAAAAAGGAAACGCAAGAGATGTGGTGTTGCTTTTTGTATTAGCAATGTAAAAAACAATGTTCAGTTTTCACCAATAAAGTCTGTGAAAAGGAAGACAAGATCACCCTTTGAATCTCCTGTCTCCAAAATTGCCATGTCTCCAGCCCATAGAGGATCTCCCATGCGGAAACGTCTGAAAAGGAAAAGTTCAATTCGATCCCTGTTTGGCTATACTTCTACCCAAGAGGACGAAGATGAGAACTGGCTGAATATTGAATGGGAAGCAGACGAGTCTGACAAAGAAAACTTATTCTCGAATTTAAGTGCTGGAATAGAAAAAGAATCATATGCTCTCAGCTTTTCACTTTCATCTTTCCCAGATTCATTAACCAAAGGCAATTCTAAACAAGAATGCGATAGAATCAGTCCAGAGGCAGTTGATTCTAGCCTTTCGTTATTATTTCTTCGAAATAAAAACAATGTAGATTCTTTGCAGTCTAAAGCTGCTGTAGCTTTACCAAGCGCTTTTGATAAAGAACTCAATACAAATTTAGATGGAGCTCACAGTAACGATGAATCCGAAGAAATGATAAAACTGGTACCTGAAGTAATGAAAGTGTTAACAGAAAACGGTCTTTCACTGACCGTGGAAATCTTCCACTGACCGTTCCAAGGCGGCTCTTCTGTGGCGATTTATTTATGCTGTTGTTTGTTACTTACTGTGTGTATCACTTGTGTCTTTTGGTTTTGGATGGCCATATGGCCATTTTGTGGGAAAGTAACTGTCCTTATGGCCTTCCTTTGTTTAGGTTTCCATTATGGTCTGGTCGCTTAATGTTTGTATTTCTTTCCCTTTGGTGTCTTTTATGGGTGGAGTAAGTTAATTGTATCAATTCCTGATCTTTGTTTTACTTCTACTTTACTTATGATGGTAAGAAAGTAAAACAAGGTCTTACTGATAATTCAGGCGATATAGATTTGCTCGGGTTCGAAGGCGGCATGACTCTCGAGGAACGCCATAATGATTTCTCCTCAAGCTTGTCAAGTTTTACAAGAAAACTATTAAGTTCGCTCACTTGCATTTGCAATTCATTATGGCGTTCCTCGAGAGTCATGCCGCCTTCAAACCCGAGCAAATCTATATCGCCTGAATTATCAGTAAGACCTTGTTTTACTTTCTTACCATCATAAGTAAGACATGCAGAAGTATGCTGGAGACTTTTGCCGAGCTTCTGCAATAAATCTAAATAGATACCTGGCTTTCGATCGCCTTCTACTTGGTAAGGTTCATAGTCTCTCAATACTTTCATATCAGGGACAGAAAAGTTAATGATTGATGACTTAGGCGAGTACGCACCCTTTTCTGAAAGCCCCAGAACTGCGTCGGAATGGTTTTTATATCCGCTCATGAAATTTACGAACCGACCACCGAATAGTCTCCAACCTAATTTCCAAAACATCTTTGTCTCATTTCCATAACGCATTCTCGTTGTAGTATCACACTGGTACCATCTGACAACATCCAACCACAATAACAATGCAATGTTAGTTAAAGGAAATTTTTCTTCTTTGACCTGACGAAAGAATGTCAGCATATCAGACGGCAGACCGTTTTCTGTTAACACTTTCATTACTTCAGGTACCAGTTTTATCATTTCTTCGGATTCATCGTTACTGTGAGCTCCATCTAAATTTGTATTGAGTTCTTTATCAAAAGCGCTTGGTAAAGCTACAGCAGCATTAGACTGCAAAGAATCTACGTTATTTTTATTTTGAAGAAATAATAACGAAAGGCTAGAATCAACTGCCTCTGGACTGATTCTATCACATTCTTGTTTAGAATTGCCTTTGGTTAATGAATCTGGGAAAGATGAAAGTGAAAAGCTGAGAGCATCTGATTCTTTTTCTATTCCAGCACTTAAATTCGAGAATAAGTTTTCTTTGTCAGACTCGTCTACTTCCCATTCAATATTTAGCCAGTTCTCATCTTCTTCCTCTTGGGTAGAAGTATAGCCAAACAGGGATCGAATTGAACTTTTCCTTTTCAGACGTTTCCGCATGGGAGATCCTCTATGGGCTGGAGACATGGCAATTTTGGAGACAGGAGATTTAAAGGGTGATCTTGTCTTCCTTTTCACAGACTTTATTGGTGAAAACTGAACTTTGATTTTCACATTTCTAATACAAAAAGCAACACCACATCTCTTGCGTTTCCTTTTTTCATTTTTGGCCTTGTACCACGTCGGGGAAGGCTTCTTCCGTGCCATAACTGAAATGAAAAGAGGTGCATTTAAACTAACATTCATCTTTCAGAAACTCGCTATGTCGTAACAATCCATCAAACATTTGGAAGTGCTTGGCCACTTAGACCCGAAGGGCTCCGAAAAAAACTATCACAGTAGTGACACACTACTGGATGATATTCCGTGGTTGCAATAAATAATTTTACAATTAAAAAGGGTAAATAAATATATATGCTAATATTTCTTTTTGTTTGACGGCCCTTTCAAGATTATTTCACACATATCGAGCCGATCGTTAATCAGAGGTGGGCGAAAACGGGAGTACCCGGAGAAAAACCACCTGACCTTCCGTTGCAGAACTTGGTGTCTCACATGTGACCCGAGCGAGGCTCGAACCACAGCGGTGAGAGACCTGGTGATCAAGAGTCCGCGCTCTTAACCACTAGGCCACGGAGGCCAATGTTGATTATATATAACTAGCAGCAGTAATCACTAATACGTGCATTTTGTTTATGAAACTCATGATCGTGGAAGCTAGTTTAACTTGTGTCCGTGGAAGCTATCATTTCAGATCTTGTCCGTGGAAGCTATCATTTCGATCTGAGCTTCGGTCAGGTCAGCATATGCTGTGGTCTGCTGTCCGTTTTCCGTCTGTACGTTCGCACTTCTGGCGTAAAATTCACATTTTCGACATATCCAGAACCATGTTAGATTCAGGTGAAACTTGATAGTGGCATTCGGGCGACATGTTGATTCAACATTATTAAAAGCTTTGCGTTCCGATATCTAATTCATCAAACGACCTCCCAGACTGTAAGACAGGCTGAGCGACTCTGGATGACACACATTCGGAAGGGTCTTCGTGTGTCACTAGTATTAGGAGATAGTTTTTCTCCAATATATTAGTAATATATTAGAGAGGTTTAAACATAAATTCCATTTTTATCATTGTTTTATTATCTCTATTCTCGCCACGGTAACTGATAACATCTGGAACAAGTTTTCCTTGATTCTTTGTCCTGACTGTTTTCAGTTACTAAGGAGAGCACAGTTACAGGTATCTATCGATTTACGTCTAACCAATTTCTGAATACGATCTAAACATTCTCTCTAAAGACATTGGAGTAGCACTTAATTTCCCAAAACGGCTTCCAACTATTTGATAGTTATCACGCGCTTCTTACTTGTGATCATGAGGACACGGGTTCGATACCTGTCAGTGTCGGAAACATTCTTTCGTGGAGATTGTTCATGGAATCTTTTCTACGTTCATTCTGTCCCTTTTGCTGATTCAAGAAGGTGGTTTGTCAGTTTCTGGCGAAATAATGTGTACTTTACTGGTTAACTGCTCAACTTGATAGGTAAATTGACCGGCTCGAAAATGAACTAAATAGTGTTGACTGGGTCGTTAAACTCCAATACAAACAAACAATGTCATTGGACACCAGTGCTTCAGGTGTCATTTCATCTGATTTCCCAAAAATCCAAATGACCAAAATAGTTTTGATCCGGAAAAAATAGATAATTGAGATAAGATTCTGAAAAGGTGGCGATAAGCGATACAAATATTCCTTTTTGTTAGCTCACCTAAGCACGAAGTGCTCATGGTGAGGTATTGTGATCAGTGAATGTCCGTCGGGCGTCGTCAACAATTTGCTTTAAATGCGAACTCCTCATAAACCCAGTTTGATTCAAACTTCACAGGAATGTTGCCTAGGTGGCTCCCTACCAAAAATGCTAAAATGATTCCGCTCTGATGAACAAAACGCTAAAGCTAAAAATTGAAAAACTCCTCCTGTACACTTGGATCAATTCCAATCAAACTTCATAGAAATGTTGCTTAGGTTACACTTAAAAAAACTAAAACGGTTCCGCTCCGATGAGCATAATGGCCTTCAGAGCTAAACATAGAAAAACATTGTAAATTTGACTCAAACGCGAACTCCTCCTTAACCCTCGGGCCAATTTGATTCAAGCTTCACAGGAAAGTTGCCAAGGTGACTCCATTCCAAAATAGCTAAAATCGTTCCGCTCTGATGAACAAGATGGCCACCAGAGCAAAACATAGAATGTACTAGAGACGGTGACACTCAGGTGAGCGCATCAGCCCCCCCCCCCCCCAGCCCTCTTATTTAAAACACTAATCTGTCGGCGACAGTCCGAAATTTTTTAAACGGTACACATTGTGTCCTACCAATAGGGCATTATAACTGAATTCCACGAGTGGCTGGGGTTTACCTGCAAGATACAATGATAAGGATGTCGATTTTGTTTGTTTGAATTGATGCTTAACGTCCTGCTAAGCGGTTTACAACTCTGCGTGGAAGCACCATGCAGCCTTTTCTATGTCGTCAAGCCCCGACGGGCGGGGGCGAAAAAGGATGTCGAAAGAAGTATAATTAGTACTTGCATAATATTATATCAATTCACATTACACTCTCATTGGTCTCTCTCTCTCTCTCTCTCTCTCTCTCTCTCTTTCTCTCTCTCTCTACGTGTGCATCTGTGCGTAGGAAAGAGGCTCTCCCTACGTACATGTGTGTTTGTGCGTGGCGAAGAGAAGAATTTAGCTCCTTATCTGACTGTAAGGTTGAGGCAAAGCCTCCTTCGAGTCAAACTTACATATTATATTCTGTCGTATTTTTGGCGGGTAATTGGGTGAGGCGTCCTTTGTCACCTGGTCGTCCCGCTAATAATGGTTTTACAGTTCGATCGTCCCAGTCAACACTGTATAGGTCATTTTGGAGACGGTACTTCCAATTTTGTGGGACTTTTACCCGACATTGAGATGAAAAGACATCTCAAGCCATGTTGCCCACTTTAACCAATTGGTTTATGAGCAGGGATGGTCCGACTCATGTGATGTGGTCTGATTCAGCTCTGCGTGGAAGCATCATGCAGCACATCTTTCTTCCAGCCCCGATAGGCGTGGGTGGCAGGTAAGAGTAGATGAAAATGTTTGTATTTCTTCTGTTTCTGTGCTTTCTTTGATGTTCCTCTTTCTCCATTTTTCCCTCATTTTTATCACCTCTACGTTGTCTCTTTTCTGCCTTTCTCTTGGAGACGACACAAATTGAACCCTCCCCAGGGGTGACAACAACAAACGTAATAATAATAATAATAATAATAACAATACATAGAAGATAGTTAACACAATGAGTACTGTAGTATACGAGGGTTTGGTTTGTTTGTTTCATTTGAGGATGAACGTCCCAGTCAACACTGTTAAGGTCATTTTTGAGACGTTGCTTCCAAATGTGTGGGCATTTTACCCGACACTGACATGAAATGACATCTGAGTCCCTATTGCCCAGGGAAACCAATATGGTTTATAAGCATGGAGGTTTGACTCGCACCGCTTTACCTGGGAAGGCTTAGATTCTCTAAACGGTCTACCAGTACTCGTGTGCGGTTGATTTCCGGTCTTCGTGGAAGCATCATGCAGCCCATATATTTCTTCAAGCCCTGATGGGCGGGTTGGGGTTTGCCTACAGGATACAATGAAACAGGTCGAACTATTCTACAAGTTTGATTATCAAATTATGTAAACAAGGAGGTGGAATTATACCACTTCTGTAGTGAGTTGGCATTTATAGCTGTTAACCCTTATAGGAGTTTACCATATTCTGCAATTAAATTTTGATCAATAGCTGACACCCATGTACCTGTATTATGGTAAGTTATAAGAAGTTGCTCCGGTCCCGCCAATAGGGGCTAGAAGAAATAGTTTGGGTTGCATGATGCTTCTACGCAGAGCTGAAACCGACCGCACACGAGAGCCGGTAAACCGCTTAGAGATCCTGAGCTTGCCCAGGAAAATGGTGCCGTCCATCCATGCAGATGAACCCTATTGGTTTCATTTTGCGGCACGCCTTGGTATGTCTTTTCATCTCAATGTCGGGTAAAACTCCCACAGAATTTGAAGCAACGTCTCCAAAATGGCCTATACAGTGTTGACGGGTACGTTAAACCTCACATCAAACAATAAGAAGTTCTCATGAAGCCACTGGGATGGAATAGTCCCATCGGTGTTCCGTTAGACCTATGTTCAGTGATATAATTCAGTATTTTAATCATAGCTGCAGCCGTTTTTGATGCCTTCCATGTTTATTTCTTAAGAGTACATTAATGTCAGTTGACAATTTGCAAGGGTCGTTAAAACTTGACATTGTACAAGTAGCAAGAGAGAAAAGCGAAACCTTTATTGGAAAAGCATTTCGAATAAATCGTTTTTTTTTTTTTTTTTTTTTTTTTTTTTTTATCAGCTCTTTTTTCCTGATATGAAGTTTAGCACATACAGACGTCTTTACATATTTTGCACATAGACCGGGCTTTTATATTGTCGCTAAGTTAATGGTCTCGTTGGGTTATATTTTAGTCCTTTGGAATCATTTATTGGACTGCGAGATTTGATAGGGAACGGTTGAGGGTCACTAATGAGGCCTGATTGGCCGAAACAAGCAAGTCGGGCCCAGAAAAATCTTGCACGCTCCAAAGTTTTCAGTTCTGTGCTGTAGTCTATGCTTCCCAAGGACTACCGTTGTTTTTTTTTTTTTCAGAAAAATATCGAAAACGTGTCTGCATGATGATCAGAAGGTCGCGGATTCGACCCCCGCCTGTATGGCAACATTGAAATCTTTTCAAGGGTAATTCTTCCTCTTCTACTGATTCAAGAGGGGCGTGATAGCTCAGTGATTAGTACACTTGTCTCTGATGCTAGAGGTCCCGGGTCCCGTTCCCCGACAGCCGCGATAAAATTTCGGTGTCATTTGCAGGGATGAATATCGTAAAGTGCAACGTCCTTCGGATCTGGACGTTAACTGGTGGCCCCCTGTGCAGGGAGAAGCATCCCCATGTGCAGGTTAAAGAACCCTACCCTAATTACATGGTTACAGTGTAGGCTTTCATCCTGCAAAACCTGGAGTGTATGTAATATACACCTGCGAGTAATGGCCAAATGTGAATGATCGCAGTAGAAAGAAAGAAAGAAAGAAAGAAAGAAAGAAAGAAAGAAAGAAAGAAAGAAAGAAAGGCAGGCAGGCAGGCAGGCAGGCAGGCAGGCAGGCAGGCAGGCAGACAGGCAGGTGTCAGCCTCTGACAAAATAATTTCCACATTTCTGGTTGACTACCTATGAAAAAAGAAGTTCTGAATAGTTACATCCTTTGGATGCAAAGAATACACCAAATAAACGAAAATAGCAACTGGTTTTATTGAGTCTGTTCATGACCAGTACTGAAATGTGCAACAACAGCCACGCCCTCTAGCACAGACTTAAGCAGAACTCTATTTTAAAAAAAATATTCTAAATGAATTCAATGTTCCCAAAGGACCAGAAAATATAATCTGCACTATGATGATGTTCGGGGAGACTTTGTACGGCCGACACAAGGCATAACAGCAGCTGCAGTATAGATAAATAAGCTCTCTAAATGAACTCAATTATCCCAAAGGAACAGAAGATCAATCTGCACTATGATGATGTACGGGACGACTTTTTGCGGCTGCCACATGGCACAACAACAGCTACAGTGAAGATAAAAATGTGGTTACGTAAACTGTCCTGCTCGATATACTGGTGACTGATATACAACTCTAAGTAAACCAAACGAAAATACGTCGACAGATTGAAAACACTCGCTTTTATTGTAGACCTGTTGTAGATTTAAATACTGACCCCCTTCAATTTTCGGAAGTCACTCTTCGTAGAGTCAAATGGAACAACGCTGAACCACACTGAACAACTGGCGAGTCGCTTTGCTCATTGAACTAGAAAGCAACTGACACGATAGAAATCTTCGTTTAGAGAAAAAAATGAAACCTTGTTTTTGTTAAACAATTTACTCTAATTTTGAATATATATATAAACAAGTTTATCCCATTGAGAAAACGAACTCCGTGTAGCTAAAATGAGAGAAGATATGCATATCAAGCGTGTTTGTAAAATCGTCCGTGGAAGCTATCTCAATTTGCTCCTGGCCGATGTCCGTGCACGCTATCATTCTATTATTTTTTTCTCTTCCAGCACTTCGACGAGGGATTTTCTGCTGCTGTAAAAGGGATGGGTGTAGGTAAGTGACCACGGTGCTTCAAAGCGAACCTGTTATCAGAACTTTTCTTCTGTGGGCTATGAAAAAAAAGGATTTTCTTGAACTGTCCGTGTTCGCTAACAGTCAGTTTTTCGGTGTTTTGTCCCAAGTGATCTCGGTAACCATGGTAAGCACAAATATAATGAAAGTAGCCAAAGAAATGGAAATTTATGCGTCACCTACTGCGCTACGTGTCAAATTTCTCCAATGGAAGGTTTTGAAGAAAGAAATGAAAATACCTGTTTTCCGAACACAAATCTCACCCGAACAAACTTCCTAACGTGTGACGTAAGCACAAATGATAGCTACCACGGAGTTTGTTTCCCGACAGTGAGGGCTACAGTTCTCAAATCAGTTTACCAGACTAAGAACAATGCTGAAGCACACAAACAATGAAAAAAATCAAACACAAAAAAAACAACAAAAACAAAGTCCATCCGTCCATGTGCAGCGCCCCGCGCCTTGGGAGCCTTTTTCAACATAATACGTATACGTAGGAAGCCTTGCTTTTAATATATGCGAACTTTATATTCATGAAGGCCTGTGGCACTTAATGGGATGTGGAAAACCTGGATATTTTTCCGCTCTTTATCAACGGGAAATAACTTTCGGGACTTCCTGTTGTTTTATGAGCCCTGTCCCACTGAAAAAGTGGTCTTCTCTTAAAGGAAAGAATTTGCCACCAAGGAGCAAATTCTTTCCTTAAAAAGTTGACCCATACTGTCGTTGGAGACATTACACTTTAGCAGGAGTTGCCTCCCCTGAAGGTATTCCCATTTCCATAAATCTGACATAACCTACCCGCATATGTATAGAAGGCAACACCTAAGAATAACATCCATGCGCAGCGCACAATGACTTGGAAGCGTCCTTCAACATACCAGGGAAAGTCTAGCCTTTGTATAATGGAAACTTAGATTCTTGAAGGGCCATATACCTGTATTCAGATGTAATCAGCCTTTGTACAGGGATACACCAACAAAAACCCCCATCCGTGCGCAATGCCCCGTGCAAAAGGAGTCCCTTAGCATTCAAATCAGAGGTAACGCACCAGCCAATGTACGGCAGCACAAGATAAAAAAGAAAGAAGAAAAAACAACACGCATCCGTCCGTGTACAGCATCTCGCACCATTGGAACCTTTTTCAGGATAACATAAGCAGCCTTCAGCATACAATGGAATGTCTAGACTTTGATGAGGGGCGGGGGTGTTATATTCTTGAAGGACCAAAGCACTCAAATCAGACGTAACCTACCAATTTATATACAGTCCTTAAGCACAAAAAAGAAAAGAAAATCCAACATCCGTGTGCAGCGCCACGCCGAGCACCCAGCCATGTCTCACGTTGCACAACGTGACATCTTCGACCATGATACAGGTTGTATTGGTTCCGTATGACTTCTGTCAAGAAGCAAGCTAGGTCCAACCTGACATGACAAGCTAGAAACTTAACATAGCAACGGTGGCCTTTGTGCAGGGTAAATCTATATTCTTAACCTACCAGGAAGTGTATAGTACCGCAGCATAAAAAGAAAAACAAAACCCACCCCTCCGTTGGCAGCGCCCCGCATCATTGGAACATTCTTTAACATATGAAGGCTAACCTTTGTTTAGGGGAAATATTTTAAGGACCATCACACTCAAATTAGACATAAACCAGCATATGTACAGGGCTATAACACAAGAAATCCGACCGTCCTTGCGCAGTTACCCGTGCCATGGCAGGGTTCTTTTCTGGCGGGGAAATTGATAATTCGAAGGGCCATCATACTCATATCAGATGTAACCTACCAGTTAATGTGCAGTACAAAGACGCCCGTGCGCAGCGCCCCGTGCCATGAAAGAATTCATGCCTGCATTTGTATAACTTATATTTTTGAAGGGTCATGACACTACAATCAGACAAAACATACCAGCATATGTAACATATGTACAGGGCTGCAGCACAAGAAAAACCTACATCCTTTCGCCGTGACCCGTGCCATGGGTGGCTACTTCAAGATACCATGGAAAGTTTAGCGCTTTTTGCAGGGGCGACTTATAATCTTGAATGGCGATAGCATTTATATATCAAACTACCAGCTAATGTACAGTACTGCAGCACTAAAATAAAGCAAAATTGCACCCTTCGTGCACAGCACCCCGCAGCACGCCACGGCATATCTTGTACATGACACCATCCAACATGATAAAGATTGTACTGATATTGCATGGCTCTTGCCCAATAGCGAGACAGGTCCAATCTGAACTAACGTGACAAGTTGGAACCCTTCTTTAAAATAATTGAGCAAGGCCAGATCTTGAACAGGAGAAATTCATATTCTTGAAGGGCTTCAGTATTCAAATCTAGCATATGTACAGTACTACAGCGCACAAAAAACAACATCCATCCGAATGCAGCATCCTGCGCGATTGGGTGCATTCTGCAACATAACATGGGAAGGTTAGGCTTTAGATAGGGGAAATTTATATTCTTCAAGGCCATGACACTACAATCATTCATAACCTACCAGAATATGTACAACGCTGCAGCAAAATAATAGTAACCTTCCATGCGCTTCGACCCGTGCCATGAAAACCTTTAAAATACCAATGGGAGTCTAGCATTTGTGCAGGAAAAATTACATTCTTGAAGGGCATAGAATTGAAATCATGTAGCCTTCTATCTAACAAACATTACTGCAGCACAATAAAATAAATGTCGACACTGTGTGCAAGGGGAAATTAATATTCTTGAAGGGCATAGATCTGAAATCAGGTACCCTTCTAGCTAACATTCAGTGGTGTAGCACAATGAAATAAAGGGCGACACTTCGTGCAGGGGAAAGTATTCTTGAAGGGCATAGAACTGAAATCATGTAGCCTTCTAGCTAACATACAGTACTGCACCACAATTAAATTAAGTTCGACACCTTGTGCAGGGGAAATTGATATCCTTGAAGGGCATAAATCTGAAATCATGTAGCCTACTGGCTGAAATACAGTACTGCAGCACTAACATAAATTACTGACGCACAACAAAAAAGGTCGACACTTTGTGCAGGGGAAATAAATATTCTTGAAGAGCATAGAACTGAAATCATGTAGCCTTCTAGATAATATACAGTACTGCAGCACAATAAAATAAAAAGAATAAAACAAGCCCGGCCCCACCTGACTTTATTTGATAGGCTGAAGTCATAACATAGCAAGGCTAGATTTTGAATATGGAATTTTTTTAGTATTGAATTGCCGAAGTGTCAAATCAGACATATCCACCAGTTTACCCAGTTCTGTAGTCTCAAAAAGAAAAAAAAAACTCATCCAGCCGCACGGAGCACCCTGTGCCTTAAGAAAGTTCTTCAGCATTATATAGGAAGACTAGCCATTGTATAAAATACATATATAGTCTTGGACGGACATAACACACAAATAAGACACAACCTTCCAGCATATGTATGTGTACAGGGCAGCTGCAAAAAAGGATCCATGTCGTTCTCAAGCTACCATGGAAAATCCAATATTTGTGCAGGGAAAAAGTATATTGAAGGATAAGGCATAACCATAACCATAACCTATAAACATATGCACAGGGCTGCAGCACACCAGAAAATATCTTAGCGCAGCGACACGTGTCATTGTAGCCTTCTCCAACATAGCATGGGACGACTAGCTCCTGTCTAAGGGAAATGCATATTCACGTAAGATCATGGCTCTCAAACCAAGTGTAACCTTCCAGCTAATTTACAGTACTCAACTCCCTCCCTCCCCCCCCCAAAAAAAAAACAAACAAAAAAAAACCATTCCACCGTCCGCATCAACAACGCAGCGCGTCTTCGCATACGTTGTAGAATGCGACATCGTACACCTGGATACAGGTTGTGCTGGATCTGCATCACTGTTCCTAAGTAGCAAGCCATGTCCCAAGCCATAACCTACCAGACTATGACCAGTGCTGCAGCACATATAACAAACAGTGCTGCAGCACAGAAAAAATAAAAACATAATACAGGAAGCCTAGTTTTTAATATATGCGAAATGTATATTCCCGAAGGGCCGTGGCACTTAAGGGGAATTGGAACACCTGGAAGATTTTTCCCTCTTTCTCATCGGGACTTCCTGTTCGCTTTTCTATACGCCACTGAGGAGCAAATTATTTCCTTCAAGAGTTGACACATATTTCCATGGGAGACAAAAACACTTTTGCCGGCGTTGCCTACTCCGAAGGTATTTCCATTTTCTTAAATCTGACGTAACCTCCCCGCATGTGTATAGACTGCAGCACCAAAGGAAAACATCCGTGCGCAGCGCCCTATGCCTTGGAAGCGTCCTTCAAAATACCAGGGAAAGTCTAGCTTTTGTACAGGGGAAATTTATATCCTTGAAGGGCCATAGAACTGAAATCAGATGAGACCTACCAGCATATGTATAGGGCTGCAACACCTTAAAGCATCCATCCAAACGCAGCGCCCCGTGCCAAAGGACATTCTTCAACATAACATGGGAATTCTAGCCTTTGTTCAGGGGGAAATTTACATGCTTGAAGTGCTTTAGCACTCAAATCAGGGGTATCCTACCAACCAATGTACCAAAACACAAGAAAAAAAAATAAAGAAAAACAGCACGCATCCGTCCGTGTGCAGGGTCTCGCACCATTGGAGCCCTTTTCATGATAACATAGGCAGGCTAGCCATTGCAGGGGTGGGGTGGGGTGGGGTTGGGGATGGGGGTGGGGGAATCTTTATTCTTGAAGAGCCATAACTTTCAAATTTGACACAACCTAGGAGCATATGTACGAAATACTCCCATTCGTGCACAGCGCCCACTGCCATAGGTTTCTTCAACATACAATCTGAAGTCTAGATATTGAACAGAAATAGCCACTACTCGTGAAGGGCACACGCGTCAGATGTTACCTACCAGAAATTGTACAGTACTGCAGTGCACATGAAAGGTAAAACACGCATCTGTGCGAAGAGGCCCATGCAAAAGGAGCTCTCTTCAACGTACATTGGGAAGTCTAAGCTTTGGACAAGGACCCTTATATTATCGAAAGGTCTTCTTATCACTTAAATCATATGAAATCTACTAGCTAATAGTGTATAAAACTGCAGCAAAACACAATACACGACAAACAAAACCAACCCCACTTCATTATAACAGAGGAAGGCTAGCCTTTGTACAAGGAAAATTTATTGTTCTTGTAGAGCCAAAGTACCCAAATCAGACATATAACTTATCAGCATAAATTATTATTTAAAGTGCTGCAGCACAAAAAAAATCTATTAATCCGAACGCAGTGTCCCGTACAATGGAAGACTTCTTCAACATATCAAAGGAAGCCAACCACTTGTATGGGGGACATTTTATATTCTTGAAGGACCAAAGCACTCATAGCAGACGTAACCTTCCAACTTATACACAGTCCTTAAGCACAAAAAAGAAAAAGAAAATTCACCCTCCATGCACAGCGCCGCGCACCTGGCCATGGCCAACGTTTCACCACCGGTTGTATTGGCTCCGCATGGCCCCTGTCTAGAAGCAAGCCAGGTCCAACCTAATCTGACAAGCTGGAAACATAACATAACAACGATGGCCTTTGTACAGGGTAAATCTAATATTTTATCTACCAGCAAGTGTATAGTACTACATCATGTAAAAGAAAAACAAAACCCGCCCTTCCGTGGGCAGCGCCCGCGTCATGGGACGATTCTTCAACATAAGAAGGCTAGCCTTTGTTTAGGCGATATATATATATATATGTTTTAAGGGCCATGGATGTCAAATCAGCAAACGAAAAACACCCACCCTTGGGCAGTTACCTGCGCCATGGGAGGGTTCTTCAAGATACTTAACTTTTGCTTTTGTGGCGGGAAAATAGATATTCGAAGGGCCATCGTACTCGTATCAGTTTTAACCTACCAGCTAATGTGCAGTACTGCAACTTAAAAAAAGACATCCGGATTCCGTGCGCAGCGCCCCGTGTCATGAATGAATTATTCAAAATAACGTAGGAATGCTTGGCTTTGTATAATTTATATTCTTGAAGGGCCATGACACTAAAATCAGACATAACATACCAGAATAATATGTAGCATATGTACAGGGCTGCAGCACAAGAAAACATCCATCCTTTCGCAATGACCCGTGCCATGGGAGGCTTCTTCAAGATACAATGGGAAGTCTAGCCTTTGTGCAAGGGAAATTTATATTCTTGAATGGCGATAGCACTTATATATCAACTAACAGCTAAAGTACAGCATTGCAGCACAAAAATAAAAACTGTCGCAAACTTCGAGCGCAGCACCACGCAGTACGGCATGGCACACCTTGTACAACGTGACACCAACCCCACATGATATAGATTGTACTGGTTCTGCATGACTCTTGCCCAATAGCAAGACACGTCCCATCTACACTAACGTGACAATTGGAATAAAAATCTAAAATGAGTTCAACCATAGTGCAGTTTATATTTTACTTTTGGTCCTTTGAGATCAGCGTGAATATTCTGAGAAATCAGAAATAAATTATTGGTTTAGACTCATATTCTAAGCCGGTTTTTAATTATTTGGACCCCATTTTGATTTATATCAGTCTTTGAATCGACTGCCTATTCGAAATTCGCAAAATTGCAGTATGTTTCCTCTGGCTTTCTTTGCCGGATCATTACAGGGTCACTGATGGGGCTTTATTAGCCGAAACTACGTAGTATGACCCATCTTCTTTCTTATGAATGTTTTCATTGCTCTTAAAGGAACTCATTTTTGATTTTTATTTTCCTTTAAGAGCAATGGAAACATTCATAAGAAAGAAGATGGATCATACACAGTATGAAACCTTCTTTAACATAGCTGAAAAAGGCCAGCTCTTGTACAGGAAATATTCATATTCTTCAAGGGCCTTAGTATTCAAATCTAGCATGTGTACAGTACTACAGCACACAAAAAAACAACAGCAAAAAACAACAAAAACAAAAAAACATCCGTTTACAGTATCCTCCGCGATTGGGTAAATTCTTCAAGATAACATGGGAAGGCTAGGCTTTAGATAGAGGAAATTTATATTCTTGGAGGGCCATGACACTAAAATCATTCATAACCTACCAGAACATGCACAACGCTGAAGCACAATAATAGCAACCATCCGTGCGCTGCGACCCGTGTCATGAAAACCTTCAAAATACCAATGGAAGTCTAGCGTTTGTGCAGGGGAAATCAATACTCTTGAAGGGCATAGAACTGAAATCAGGTAGCCTTCTAGCTAACATACAGTGCTGCATCCAAAAATAAAGGTCGAGACTTCGTGCAGGGGAAATTAATATTCTTGAGTAGAATAGAACTGAAATCATGTAGCCTTCTAGCTAACATACAGTACTGCAACACAATAAAATAGAATAAAACAAACCAGGCCCCACCCGACTTGATGTGATAAGCTGGAAACCTTCAACATAACATAGCAAGGCTAGCTTTTGCATATGGGGAATGTATAGTTTTGAATTGCCGTAGTGTCAAATCAGACATACCCCAACAGTTTATCTCCAGTACTATAATCTCAAAAAATGAAAAAAAAAATAAATAAAAAAACACAAAACTCATCCATCCGCGAGGAGCACCGTGTGCCTTAGGTAAGTTCTTGGGCATTATATTGGAAGGCTAGCCATTGTATCAAATACATTTATATTCTTGAAGGGCCATAACACACAAATTAGACACAACCAACCAGCATATGTGTACAGGGCTGCAGCACAAAAAGCATCCGTTTCTTCTTCAACATACCATGGGAAATCCGACATTTGTGCGGGGGAAAATTATATTCTTGAAAGACCTTAGTACTCAAATCAGTTACAAACTACCAGCCTATGTGCAGTACGGCAACACAAAGACCAGCAAAATCCCCGACCGCGCGCAACGTCACGCGCCATAGGAGAATACTGCAACCTTACGTAGGAAGGCTAGCCTTTGTGTAGGGCTAATATATTCTTGAAGGGTCATGGCACTCAAATTAGACATAACCTATCAACATATGTTCAGGGCTGCAGCACACCAAAAAATCATCTTAACGCAGCGACACACGACATCGTAGCCTTCTAAGGCTAGCCCCTGTGTAAAGGAAATTCATATTCATGTAAGGTCATACTTCTCAATCCGGTGTAACTTCCCAGCTAATGTACAGAACTGCACCCACCCAACCCCCCCCCCCCCCCCCCCCCCCCACGAAAAAAAACATTCCAGCGTCCGCAGCACCCCGCAGCGCGTCTTCGCATACATTGTAGAATGCGACGTCATACACTAGGATACAGTATGAACTGGATCTGCATGGCTGTTCCTGAGCAAGCCATGTCCCGCCTCACCACATCTGACAAACTGGAAACTTTCATCATAACATAGCAAGGTTATCCTTCATACATGGGAAATTTATATTCTTGAAGGGCTACAGTTCTCAAATCAGACAATTTACCAGACTAAGAACAATGCTGAAGCATACAAACAATGAAAAAATACAAACACAAAAAACAACAAAAACAAAGTCCATCCATCCATGTGCAGCGCCCCGCGCCTTGGGAGCCTTTTTAAACATAATACGTATACGTAGGAAGCCTTGCTTTTAGTATGTGCGAAATTTATATTCATGAAGGCCTGTGGCACTTAATGGGATATGGAAAACCTCGATATTTTTTCCGCTCTTTATCAAAGGGAAATAACTTTCGGGACTTCCTGTTGTTTTCATAAGCCCTGTCCCACTGAAAAAGGGGTCTTCTCTTAAAGGAAAGAATTTGCCCCCAAGGAGCAAATTCTTTCCTTAAAGAGTTGACCCATACTGTCGTTGGAGACATTAGACTTTAGCAGGAGTTGCCTCCCTTGAAGGTATTCCCATTTCCATAAATCTGACATAACCTACCCGCATATGTATAGAAGGCAACACCTATGAATAACATCCATGCGCAGCGCACAATGCCTTGGAAGCGTCCTTCAACATACCAGGGAAAGTCTAGCCTTTGTATAATGGAAACTTAGATTCTTGAAGGGCCATATACCTGTATTCAGATGTAATCAGCCTTTGTACAGGGATACACCAACAAAAAAACCCTATCCGTGCGCAGTGCCCCGTGCAAAAGGAGCGCCTTAGCATTCAAACCAGAGGTAACGCACCAGCCAATGTACGGCAGCACAAGAAAAAAAAGAAAGAAGAAAAAAAAACACGCATCCGTCCGTGTACAGCATCTCGCACCATTGGAGCCTTTTCGTAGATAACATAAGCAGCCTTCAACATACCATGGAATGTCTAGACTTTGATAAGGGGTTGGGGGTTATATTCTTGAAGGACCAAAGCACTCAAATCAGACGTAACCTACCAATTTATATACAGTCCTTAAGCACAAAAAAGAAAAGAAAATCCAACATCCTTGTGCAGCGCCGCGCGGAGCACCCAGCCATGTCCCACGTTGCACAACGTGACATCCTCGACCATGATACAGGTTGTATTGGTTCCGTATGACTTCTGTCAAGAAGCAAGCTAGGTCCAACCCGACATGACAAGCTAGAAACATAACATGGCAACGGTGCCTTTGTGCAGGGTAAATCTATATTCTTAACCTACCAGCAAGTGTATGGTACCACAGCATAAAAAGAAAAACAAAACCCACCCCTCCGTTCGCAGCGCCCCGCGTCATTGGAACATTCTTCAACATATGAAGGCTAACCTTTGTTTAGGGGAAATATATTTTTAGGACCATAACACCCAAATTAGACAAACCAGCATATGTACAGGGCTATAACACAATAAAACCAACCATCCTTGTGCAGTTACCAGTGCTATGGCAGGGTTCTTTTCTGGCGGGGAAATTGATAATTCGAAGGGCCATCATACTCATATCAGATGTAACCTACTAGTTAATGTGCAGTACTGCACCATAAAACAGACGCCCGTGCGCAGCGCCCCGTGCAATGGAAGAATTCATGCCTGCATTTGTATATCTTATATTTTTGAAGGGTCATGGCACTACAACCAGACAAAACATACCAGCATATGAAGCATATGTACAGGGATGCAGCACCAGAAAACCTACATCCTTTCGCAGTGACCCGTGCCATGGGTGGCTTCTTCAAGATACCATGGAAAGTTTAGCGCTTTTTGCAGGGGGGATTTATAATCTGGAATGGCGATAGCATTCATATATCAAACTACCAGCTAAAGTACAGTACTGCAGCACTAAAATAAAAGCATAATTGCACCCTTCGTGCACAGCACCCCGCAGCACGCCAGGCATATCTTGTACAACATTACACTATCCAACATGATAAAGATTGTACTGGTTCTGCATGGCTCTTGCCCAATAGCGAGACAGGTCCAATCTGAAGTAACGTGACAAGTTGGAACCCTTCTTTAAAATACCGAGCAAGGCCAGATCTTGAACAGGAGAAATTCATATTCTTGAAGGGCTTCAGAATTCAAATCTAGCATATGTACAGTACTACAGCGCACAAAAAAAACAACATCCATCCGAATGCAGCATCCTGCGCGATTGGGTGAATTCTGCAACATAACATGGGAAGGTTAGGCTTTAGATAGGTGAAAAATTTATATTCTTCAAGGCCATGACACTACAATCATTCACAACCTACCAGAATATGTACAACGCTGCAGCAAAATGATAGTAACCTTCCATGCGCTTCGACCCGTGCCATGAAAACCTCCTTTAAAATACCAATGGGAGTCTAGCATTTGTGCAGGAAAAATTACATTCTTGAAGGGCATAGAACTGAAATCATGTAGCCTATCTAACATACAGTACTGCAGCACAATAACATAAATGTCGACACTGTGTGCAAGGGATATTAATATTCTTGAAGGGGATAGATCTGAAATCAGGTACCCTTCTAGTGTAGCAAAATGAAATAAAGGGCGACACTTCGTGCAGGGGAAAGTATTCTTGAAGGGCATAGAACTGAAATCATGTAGCCTTCTAGCTAACATACAGTACTGCAGCACAATAAAATTAAGTTCGACACCTTGTGCAGGGGAAACTGATATTCTTGAAGGGCATAAATCTGAAATCATGTAGCCTACTGGCTGAAATACAGTACTGCAGCACTAACATAAATTACTGACGCACAATAAAAAAGGTCGACACTTTGTGCAGGGGAAATAAATATTCTTGAAGAGCATAGAACTGAAATCATGTAGCCATCTAGCTAACATACAGTACTGCAGCACAATTAAATTAAGTTCGACACCTTGTGCAGGGGAAATTGATATTCTTGAAGGGCATAAATCTGAAATCATGTAGCCTTCTAGCTAATATACAGTAATGCAGCACAATAAAATAAAAAGAATAAAACAAGCCCGGCCCCTACTGACTTGATTTGATAAGCTGGACACCTTCAACATAACAGCGCAAGGCCAGCTTTGAATATGGAAATTTTATAGTATTGAATTGCCGAAGTGTCAAATTAGACACATCCACCAGTTTATCCTCAGTACTGTAGTCTCATAAAGAAAACAACTCATCCAGCCGCACGGAGCACCCTGTGCCTTAGGAAAGTTCTTCAGCATAATATGGGAAGACAAGCCATTGTATAAAATACATTTTTAGTCTTGGATGGACATAACACACAAATAAGACACCACCTTCCAGCATATGTATGTGCACAGGGCAGCAGCAAAACAGGCATCCATGTCGTTTTCAAGATACCATGGAAAGTCCAATATTTGTGCAGGGAAAAAGTATATTGAAGGATAAGGCATAACCTATAAACATATGCACAGGGCTGCAGCACAGCAAAAAATATCTTAGCGCAGCGACACGTGTCATTGTAGCCTTCTCCAACATAGCATGGGAAGACTAGCTCCTGTGTAAGGGAAATGCATATTCACGTAAGATCATGGCTCTCAAACCAAGTGTAACCTTCCAGCTAATATACAGTACTCCAACCCTCCCTCCCCCCTACCCCCCACACCCCCCCCCCCCAAAAAAAAAAAAAAAAAAAAAAAAAAAAAAAAACATTCCAGCGCACGCATCACCCCGCAGCGCGTCTTCGCAAACGTAGAATGCGACATCGTACACCTGGATACAGGTTGTGCTGGATCTGCATGACTGTTCCTAAGTAGCAAGCCATGTCCCAAGCCATAACCTACCAGACTATGACCAGTGCTGCAGCACATATAACAAACAGTGCTGCAGCACAGAAAAAATAATAAAAAAAAACATAATACAGGAAGCCTAGTTTTTAATTTATGCGAAATGTATATTCCCGAAGGGCCGTGGCACTTAAGGGGAATTGGAACACCTGGAAGATTTTTCCTCTCTTTCTCATCGGGACTTCCTGTTCGCTTTTCTATACGCCACTGAGGAGCAAATTATTTCCTTCAAGAGTTGACACATATTTCCATGGGAGACAAAGACACTTTTGCAGGCGTTGCCTACACCGAAGGTATTTCCATTTTCTTAAATCTGACGTAACCTCCCCGCATGTGTATAGACTGCAGCACCTGAGGAAAACATCCGTGCGCAACGCCCCATGCCTTGGAAGCGTCCTCCAACATACCAGGGAAAGTCTAGCTTTTGTACAGGGAAAATTTATATCCTTGAAGGGCCATAGAACTGAAATCAGATGTGACCTACCAGCATATGTACAGGGCTGCAACACCTTAAAGCATCCATCCGTGCGCAGCGCCCCGTGCCAAAGGACATTCATCAACATACCATGGGAATTCTAGCCTTTGTTCAGGGGAAATTTACATGCTTGAAGTGCTTTAGCACTCAAATCAGGGGTATCCTACCAACCAATGTACCGCAACACAAGAAAAAAAAAATAAAGAAAAACAGCACGCATCCGTCCGTGTGCAGCGTCTCGCACCATCGGAGCCCTTTTCAGGATAACATAGGCAGGCTAGCCTTTGCAGGGGTGGGGGAATCTATATTCTTGAAGAGCCATAACTTTCAAATATGACACAACCTACGAGCATATGTACGAAATACTCCCATTCGTGCACAGCGCCCACTGCCATAGGTTTCTTCAACATACAATCTGAATTCTAGATATTGAACAGAAATAGCCACTACTCGTGAAGGACACACGCGTCAGATGTTACCTACCAAAAATTGTATAGTACTGCAGTGCACATGAAAGGTAAAACACGCATCTGTGCGAAGAGGCCCATGCCAAGGGAGCTCTCTTCAACGTACATTGGGAAGTCTAAGCTTTGGACAAGGAGACCTTATATTATCGAAAGGTCTTAGCACTTAAATCATATGAAATCTACTAGCTAATAGTGTATAAAACTGCAGCACAACACAATACAAGACAAACAAAACGAACCCCACTTCATTATAACAGAGGAAGGCTAGACTTTATACAAGGATGGATGGATGGATGTTTTATTTAAAGACGCTCAACTCTAATAGGGCATATAGCGTCTAAAACAGTTATATATTATACATAAAACTGTGCAAGATTAAACAATTAAAATTTTAATAATTACAGTTTGTTAAAAAGACCGATTTCTTTAAGAAAATTGATTAACTGGTAAAAAGGAACATTATTAAAAAGATCTTTCATTGTAGTAATGTTAAAATATTTTGAACGTATATGATTAAATTCAATACATGAGATGAGAAAGTGTTTAACAGTAAACAGTTCGTTACAAGATATACAGAAAGGTGCTTGTTCGTTTTTTAAAATGTAGGAATGTGTGAGTCGTGTGTGTCCAATACGGCATCTCGTAATTTTTGTCTGATCTTTTCGGCTATAGTTCAAAAATTGGCATTTACTGTAAAAATTAGGTTGAATTTTATTTAATTTATTAGTTTCATTATCCTAAATAGATTGACATTTTTTCTTTATATATGTATTGATGTTTGATTTGAAATCAGAGAAAGGAATTTTTAAATTTGTAACAGTTAACGATAATGCCGACTTGTGTTCCAAGTCAGCCAATTCATTTCCACGAATATTAACATGACTTGGAAGCCAGCAGAATATAATCTCCTTGCAGACAGAAAGGTAATGATATTTTCGTAAAATTTGTTGAATCAAGGGGTTCCTGTGCTGTTGGTCTTTCAGAGCTTTTAATACAGAAAGGGAATCAGAATAAATGATAAATTGTTTTTCGGATTGATCTCGTATATGATAGAGTGCTATATCGATTGCTTTCGCTTCAGCGGTTAAAATAGAGCTATTATCGGGTAATCTAATACTGTCAGTAAAATTCGGACTAATGACAGAACAAGCAACTTTCTCATCTTGTTTCGAACCGTCAGTGTAAATAGAAATGTGACGTTTAAAATTGGATTTGATTTCTAAAAAATCGTTTTAAAAATATGAGATTCTACTGCTGTTTTCTTATTTTTATTTAAATCTAAAATAATCTTTGGAGCACTTAACGTCCATGGCTCTTTTGATGGTAACGTAAAAGATTGAATATTATTAATATTAATATTGGCCTCCATAAATAATGGCTTGATTCTTAGGCCAAGCGGTTTAATAGCCGATGGTTTGTTGTTGTAGAATCGTTCGTAATTAGGATTAAAAACAATGTCATATGCTGAATTTCGTGGATTGGCGGCCAATTTTGTAGCATATTGAAGAGACAATTTCTCCCTTCTAACATACAGTGATGGTTCATTCGATTCAGCATAAAGACTTTCAACAGGTGAGGTGCGAAAGGCACCTAGTGCTAGACGTAAACCTTGATGATGTATAGTATCCAAAGATTTTAAATAAGATTTCCTAGCAGATCCATAGACTATGGAGCCATAGTCCAATTTGGAACGAATTAGAGGCCTATAAAGATTTAAAAGAACAGTGCGATCTCCTCCCCAGTCGGAACTGGACAGGACTTTAAGAATATCAAGAGCTTTTAAACATTTAGCTTTCAAAGCTTTGATATGGGGAATAAAAGACAATTTGTTATCGAATAAAAGACCCAAAAATTTCGCTTCAGTGACGACTGGAATCGGACTGCCGTATATAGTAAGAACAGGATCTAAATGCAACTTTCGAATTTGGCAGAAATGAACACACTGAGTTTTTGATTTTGAAAACTTAAAACCATTTTCTGTTGCCCAAGTTTCTATATTATTTAAACACCTTTGGAGTTTAAATTCAATGGTTTCCATATTTTTTGATCGATAAAAGATTCCAAAATCGTCAACAAAAAGCGAACAATCTGGGTCTTTTACACATTTAACTATATTATTAATTTTTATGCTGAACAAGGTTGGTGATAAAATACTACCTTGTGGTACACCTTGTTCTTGATCAAATGTGTCCGATAATGTATTTCCTATGCGAACATTAAATGTTCGATCGGACAAGAAATTTTGAACAAAAAGTGGCAATCGGCCTTTAAGGCCCAAGTTGTGTAAATCTTTCATGATGCCATATTTCCAAGTCGTATCATAGGCCTTTTCTAGGTCAAAGAATACAGCTACGACATGTTCTTTTTTGACAAAGGCATCACGTATAAATGATTCTAAGCGAATCAAATGATCGTTAGTAGAGCTGTTTTTTCTAAAACCAGCTTGAAATTTGGTGATAAGCTGGTTTGATTCTAAGAACCAAACCAGCCTATCATTAATCATTCTCTCCATTGTTTTACATAAGCAACTTGTCAAAGCAATAGGTCTGTAATTAGTGGCTTCAGTATGATCTTTATTAGGTTTCGGAATAGGAATAATGGTAGCTTTTCTCCAGTTTTCAGGGAATTTTCCAGTGATCCAAATATCATTCAGAATATTTAATAATGTTTCCAATGCCTTGTTGGGTAAATGTTTTAAAATTTGATAGTGTATGTCGTCAGGACCAACAGCAGTATCATGAGATTTATGGAGAGCATCTAATAATTCTTTAGTAGTGAAAGGTCAATTATATTTTTCATGATTTAATGAGGAAAAATTTAAATTCTTTTTCTCTTGTTCTTGTTTAATATTTTGGAAATTTTCTGAATAATTTAAGCTAGAGGAGTTTTTCTGAAAATTTTCCCCCAAGGCATTGGAAATGTCTTTAGCCGTTGAACACATATTTCCGTTCGATTTGATATGGACATGTTTATTTGATTTGTTTTTGCCACTAATTTTTCGAATCATGTCCCATATTTTCTTAGTTGGTGTTCTGGTATTCAGTTTGGAGACGTATTGCTGCCAAGATGCTTTTTTGGCCGATTTTATTGTTTTGCGAGCTTTAGCTCGCATGTGTTTGGCATGGATAAGATTTTCTTTAGTTGGTTGTTTATTGAATTTCCGTAATGCAGATTTTCTTTTATTGATTGAAGTTTTAACTTCGTCATTAAACCAAGGTCTGTTTCTTTTTGAAAAAGTCGAGGATTTAGGAATACATTTTTCAGCAATATCAATCAATTCATCAGTAAAATCTTGTATATCACTTGCAGTTTTAAAAAGTTCATTACATAATTGATTAAAATTTTCCCAATTTGCTTTACTCAAATTCCATCTGGGGTGACGATCCTCATGGGTCGATGCAATTTCTTCAATTACTATCGGAAAATGATCGCTCCCATGGAGATCGTCCACAACAGACCAATCAAAATCTAGATAAATATTTGTAGAGCAAATTGAAAGATCTAAAGCAAAATAATTCCTTGTGGGAGAATGAAGATATGTTGGTTGTTTATCGTTAAATAAACATAAATCATTTTCAGCAATAAAATTTTCTATGATTTCTCCTTTGTCATTTGTATCCGAGCAACCCCATAATTTGCTGTGACTATTAAAATCTCCTAATAATATATAAGGACTAGGTAATTGATTTGTTAAATTTTCTAATTCTTGTTTAGAAAAAATATAGTGTGGTGGAAGGTAGACAGAACAAATCGTTATGGATTTGGATAAAGTGACGTTTACAGCAACAGCTTGTAAATTAGTGTTTACATCTATTTTCCTATGAGGAACATCAGATTTAACCAGGATTGATGTACCTCCTGATGCCTTCTGATTATCCGTTGTGATATGATTGTACATATTGTAACCTTTGAAATTAATATTATCTGTAGTTTTCAAAAAAGTTTCTTGGAGACAAATGACATTAGGAGAAAAAAGCGTAGTTAAAATTAAAAGTTCGTTAAAATTGGCTTTCAGTCCTCGACAATTCCATTGAATTATTGACTTCTTATCCATGATTGTATGGGGAGAAGATTAAAACAAGGAATTTAATCCTTTTATCTTTTATTAGGCTTTGAGAACGTGGAGGGATCAACGTCCAACTCCATGTCCTCAAGGGCGACGTACTGATTAGCCAGTTTAACTGGATCAGCCGACGCCCCTTTACTGTTTGGGTTTGATCCTTTATGCTTTTCTTTGCCGTTTTTCTCTTTTTGATCTGCTGTCCCCGACGTGGATCGGGAGCGAGATCTGCTAGAATGTTTGCCGTTAGGTTGTGAACTGGTCTGTGAAGTTTGTCTAGATTCTGTTCTTGAATGATGTGTAGATGTAGTAGGTTGTGACGATGTAGAAGGTTGTGACGATGTAGAAGGTTGTGACGATGTAGTTTTGGGTTTAACAGAAGAGGTAATAACTTTAGAGTGGGGTTTAATTTCAAAATCTTTTTCGTTGAATTGTGTAGATGTTTCTTTGGTTTCAGGTTTGCTGGCGAGGGATTGAACAACTTTTGCAAATGTGGTTTCTGATTTATTTTGTTGAATTTTCTTTGCTTCTAAATATGTTACGTTTTGGGTTACTTTGATTTTCATGATTTCTTTTTCTGTTTTCCAAACTTCACAGACATTGGATTTTGAGAGATGACTTTTTCCGCAGTTCACGCACTTTGGAGAATTCTTGCAGTTGATAGTGTGATGATCGGTACCACCACACTTCTCGCAAACAGATCCGTCAGGGACAGTACAATCATTTTCATGGTGCCCAAATCTCTGACAATTGAAACAACGCAGAGGATTGGGCACGTAGATTTCGACCGGTATTATCCTGTAAAAGATTTTCAGCGATTTCGGCAAGGATGTTGAATTAAATGTTAGCAGTAGAGTGTTGGTTTCAATTAGATTTCCGTCTTTTTTGATTTTGAAGCGTTTGCAGGCCGTTACTCCTTGATCCTTTAAGTATTCGACAATGCTTGTTTCTGATTCATGTTTCAACATTCTGTCACGGACGATGCCTTTGCAGGAATTTAACGTTTTATGTTCCGTGACAGTGACATTCATATTAAAGAATTTGCTGATTTTGAGAAGATTTTCTGTTTGCGTTTTTCGATTCGTTTCAACTAGAAGTGTTCCATTTTTCAATTTTTTAACGTTTTTTGGAGTGCCTATTAATGATTCAATTTGTTTTTCAATTACGAATGGTGATAGAGTCGTAACGGCCTTTTCATCCTTACTCGAAATCACTAAAAATCGAGAAAAATTGTCATTTCCTTTGAAATTAAAAGTAGCCGGTTCCGGGTCGTTATCCGATAAGTCTAAAAAAGCTCTTTTCCTTGTGTTGGATCCCATGATGATAATTTATGATTCGATAGCTATGCGCCCCACCCTCCTTGGAGCCCTACAAGGGGACGTTTATTGTTCTTGTAGAGCCAAAGTACCCAAATCAGACAACTTATCAGCATAAATTATTATTTAAAGTGCTGCAGCACAAAAAAATCTATTAGTCCGAACGCAGTGCCCCGTGCAATGGAAGCCTTCTTCAACATATCAAAGGAAGCCAAACTTTTGTATGGGGGACATTTTATATTCTTGAAGGACCATGGCACCCAAATCAGACAGATCAGCAAATGAACAGGGCTGCACCAAAAACAATATACTTACGCAGGGCCCTATGCAATGAGAGCAATCATCAACATAGTTTACCATGACATGTCTATATTTTGTTGATGGGGATTTATATTCTTGAAGGACCAAAGCACTCAAAGCAGACGTAACCTACCAACTTATACACACTCCTTAAGCACAAAAAAGAATAAGAAATCCATCCTCCATGCACAGCGCCGCGCACCTGGCCATGGCCAACGTTTCACCACGTGACACCACCGGTTGTATTGGTTCCGCATGGCCCCTGTCTAGAAGCAAGCCAGGTCCAACCTAATCTGACAAGCTGGAAACATAACATAACAACGATGGCCTTTGTACAGGGTAAATCTAATATTTTTATCTACCAGCAAGTGTATAGTACTGCAGCATATAAAAGAAAATCAAAACCCACCCTTCCGTGGGCAGCGCCCGCGTCATGGGACGATTCTTCAACATAAGAAGGCCAGCCTTTGTTGAGGCGATATATATATTTCAAGGGCCATGGATCTCAAATCAGCAAAAGAAAAACACCCACCCTTGGGCAGTTACCTGCGCCATGGAAGGGTTCTTCAAGATACCAAAATTTTGCTTTTGTGGCGGGAAAATAGATATTCGAAGGGCCATCGTACTCATATCAGTTTTAACCTACCAGCTAATGTCCGTACTGCAACTTAAAAAAGACATCCGGATTCCGTGCGCAGCGCCTCGTGCCATAAATGAATTATTCAAAATAACATAGGAATGCTTGGCTTTGTATAATTTATATTCTTGAAGGGCCATGATACTAAAATCAGACATAAATAACCAGAATAATATGTAGCATATGTACAGGGCTGCAGCACAAGAAACCATCCATCCTCTCGCAATGACCCGTGCCATGGGAGGCTTCTTCAAGATACAATGGGAAGTCTAGCCTTTGTGCAAGGGAAATTTATGTTCTTGAATGGCGATAGCACTTATATATCAACTAACAGCTAAAGTACAGTATTGCAGCACAAAAATAAAAACAGACGCACCCTTCGAGCGCAGCACCGCGCAGTACGACATGGCACACCTTGTACAACGTGACACCACCCCACATGGGTAGATTGTACTGGTTCTGCATGACTCTTGCCCAATAGCAAGACACGTCCCATCTACACTAACGTGACAATTGGAAACCTTCTTTAACATAGCTGAGCAAGGCCAGCTCTTGTACAGGAAACATTCATATTCTTGAAGGGCCTTAGTATTCAAATCTAGCATGTGTACAGTACTACAGCGCACAAAAAACAACAGCAAAAAAAAAAAAAAAATATCCGTTTGCAGTATCCTCCGCGATTGGGTAAATTCTTCAAGATAACATGGGAAGGCTAGGCTTTAGATAGAGGAAATTTATATTCTTGGAGGGCCATGACACTAAAATCATTCATAACCTACCAGAGTATGCGCAACGCTGCAACACAATAATAGCAACCATCCGTGCGCTGCGACCCGTGCCATGAAAACCTTCAGAATACCAAAGGGAGTCTAGCGTTTGTGCAGGGGAAATCAATACTCTTGAAGGGCATAGAACTGAAATCATGTTGCCTTCAAGCTAACATAAAATAAAGGCCAGACTTCGTGTAGGGGAAATTAATATTCTTGAATGGAATAGAACTGAAATCATGTAGCCTTCTAGCTAACATACAGTACTGCAGCACAATAAAAAAAAAGATTAAAACAAGCCAAAACCCACCCAACTTGATGTGATAAGATGGAAACCTTCAAGATAACATAGCAAGGCTAGCTTTTGCATATGGGGCATTTATAGTATTGAATTGCCGCAGTGTCAAATCAGACATACTGTGTGTGTGTGTGTGTGTGTGTGTGTGAATTCGGGTTTAACGTCGCTTTCAACAATTTTTCAGTCATATCACGACGGTGTCTGGTTTCGACAGGGAGCTCAATGCTCACGTTTATAGTGCTGCCTCACTGAAGTATCATGTCCCAGACACATTACATGATACCACACCCAGTCACATTATCCTGACACTGGATCGACCAGTCCTAGCTCTACCCCGTAAATCTGAGTGCCAAACGAGGAGCAGCTAGTACCATTTTTAACGACTTTGGTATGTCGCGGCCCGGGATCGAACCCGAGACCTCCCGTTCCCCGGAGCGGACACTCTACCAACTGAGCTATCGGGGCCGGTCAAATCAGACATACCCACCAGTTTATCTCCAGTATTATAATCTCAAAAGATAAACTAGAAATGCGTCCATGGGACACGGATGCCCCCGCCTGAAAATATGTCTGTTCGTATTCATCAATAGAAAGTTATTGACCATGTTTAAGTGTTGGACCCTTTTTTCACGTTTGACCTCTAAGTACGACCTTGACCTTGTAGGTAAGGACCTTAATTTTGTGTGAGGCAGATTGTATCATGATGGCCAACATTTCTGCCAAATAATTTCAAAATCTATCCAGAGATAAGAAAGTTATTGACAGACCATTTTTTTACCTTGGACCTCTAAGTATGACCTTGACCTTGGAGGTACGGATCTGGGTTTGCAGGTGACACATCGTCTCATGATGGTTAATATTTCTTCAAAGTAATTTTAAAATCCATCCAGAAATAAGTAAGTCATTGACTGCGTTTAAGTTTCGGACCCTTTTTTTGACCTTTGACTGCTAAGTATGACCTTGACCTTGGAGGTACGGATCTCGGTTTGCACGTGACACATCGTCTCATGATGGTTAACACTTCTTCAAAGTAATTTCAAAATCCATCCAAAAATAAGTAAGTTATTGACTGCGTTTAAGTTTCGGACCCTTTTTTTGGTGTTTGACCTCTAAGTATGACCTTGACCTTGGAGGTACAAACGTGGATTTTGCACATGACACATCATCTCATGATGGTTATCATTTGTACAAAGTAATTTCAAAATCCATCCAGAAAGAAGAAAGTTATTGACTGCGTTTAAGTTTCGGACCCTTTTTTTGACCTTTGACCTCTAAGTATGACCTTGACCTTGGAGGTACGGACCTGGGTTTTGCACGTGACATGTCGTCTCATGATGGTTAACATTTCTGCCGAGTAATTTTAAAATCCATCAATAAATAAGGAAGTTATTGACTGCGTTTAAGTTTCGGACGCACGGACGCACGGACACACGGATGCACGGACACACGGACGGACGGACGGACGGACGGACAGGGGCAACGCTATATGCCCTTTCCACCATTCTTCGAATGGCGGGGGCATAAAAACACAAAACTCATCCATCCGCGCGGAGCACCCTGTGCCATAGGAAAGTTATTTAGCATAATATGAGAAGGCTAGCCATTGTATAAAATAAATTTATGGATATGATATTCTTGAAGGGCCATAACACACAAATAAGACACAACCTACCAGCATATGTATGTGCACAGGGCTGCTGCACAAAAAGCATCCGTGTCTTCTTCAACCTACCATGGGAAGTCCAGCATTTGTGCAGGGAAAATTATATTCTTGAAAGACCTTTGTACTCAAATCAGTTACAACCTACCAGCCAATGTGCAGTATGGCAACACAAAGACCAACAAAATCTCCGACCGTGCGCAAAGTCACGCACCATAGGAGAATACTGCAACCTTACATAGGAAGGCTAGTCTTTGTGTAGGGCTATTATATTCTTGAAGGGTCATGGCACTCAAATTAGACATAACCTATCAACATATATTCAGGGCTGCAGCACACAAAAACTCATCTTAGCACAGCGACACACGACATCGTAGCCTTCTAAGGCTAGGCCGTGTAGGGGAAATTCATATTCACGTAAGGTCATACCTCCCAAATCCGGTGTAACTTTCCAGCTAATGTACAGAACTGCACCCACCCATCAAAACCCTCCCCCGCCCCCCCCCCCCCAACCCACCCCGATAAAAAAACATTCCACCATCCGCAGCACCCAGCAGCGCGTCTTCGCATACATTGTAGAGTGCGACATACACTAGTACACTAGTATACAGGCTGGTTGAACTGGATCTCAATGGCTGTTTCTTAGTAGCAAGCCATGTCCCGCCTCACCACATCTGACAAAATGGAAACCTTCAACATAACATAGCAAGGTTATCATTCATACATGGGAAATTTATATTCTTGAAGGGCTACAGTTCTCAAATCAGACAATTTACCAGACAATGAACAATGCTGAAGCACACAAACAATAAAAAAAAATACCAAAAAAAAAAAAAAAAAAAAAAAAAAAAAAGGCCATCCGTGCATGTGCAGCGCCCCGCGCCTTGGGAGCCGTTTTCAACATAATAGAGGAAACCTTGCTTTTAATATATGCGAAAGTTATATTCATGAAGTCCTGTGGAACTTAATGGGATGTGGAAAATCTGGATAGTTTTTCCCCTCTTAATCGAAGGGAAATAAATGTCGGGACTTTCTGTCGTTTTATAAGCCCTGTCCCACTGAAAAAGGGGTCTTCTCTTAAAGGAAAGAATTTGCTCCTAAGGAGCAAATTCTTTCCTTAAAGAGTTGACCCATACTGTCATGGGAGACATTGCACTTAAGCAGGAGTTGCCTCCCCTGAAGGTATTCCCATTTCCGTAAGTCTGGCATAACCTACCCGCTTATGTATAGAAGGCAACACCTAAGAATAACATCCATGCGCAGCGCCCCATGCCTTGGAAGCGTCCTTCAACATACTAGGGAAAGTCTGGCCTTTGTATAGTGGAAACTTAGATCCTTGAAGGGCCAGTGACCTGTAATCAGATGTGACCTACCAACCTATGTACAGGGATACACCACCAAAAACACCCATCCGTGCGCAGTGCCCCGTGCCAAAGGAGTGCCTTAGCACTCAAATCAGAGGTAACGTACCGGCCAATGTACGGCAGCACAAGAAAAAAGAATGAAAATCCGTCCGTGTACAGCATCTCGCACCATTGGAGCCTTTTTCAAGATAAAATAGGCAGCCTTCTTCAACATACCATGGAATGTCTATACTTTGATGAAGTTGGGGGGGGGGGGGGTTATATTCTTGAAGGACCAAAGCACTCAAATCAGACGTAACCTACCAATTTATATACAGTCCTTTAGCACAAAAAAGAAATGAAAATCCAACCTCCGTGTGCAGCGCCGCGCACCCAGCCATGACCCACGTTGCACAACGTGACATCATCGACCATGATACAGGTTGTATTGGTTCCGCATGACTTCTGTCAAAAAGCAATCTAGGTCCAACCTGACATGACCAGCCTGAAACATAACATAGCAACGGTGGCCTTTGTGCAGGGTAAATCTATATTCTTAACCTACAAGCAAGTATATAGCATTGCAGCATAAAAAGAAAAACAAAACCCACCCCTCCTCGGGAAACGCCCCGCGCCATTGAAACATTCTACAACATATGAGAACTAACCTTTGTTTAGGGGAAATATTTATTTTAAGGACCATAACACTCAAATTAGACATATACCAGCATATTTTACAGGGCTATAACACAAGAAAACTAACCATCCTTTAGCAGTTACCCGTGCCATGGGAGGGGAAATTGATAATTCGAAGGGCCATCGTACTCATATCAGATGTAACCAGCAAGTTAATGTGCTGTAGTGCACCTTAAAAAAAGACGTCCGTGCGCAGCGCCCCGTGCCATTGAAGAATTCATGTCTGCCTTTGTATAATTTATAAACTTGAAGGGTCATGACACTACAACCAGGCAAAACATACCAGTATATGAAGCATATGTACAGGGCTGCAGCACAAGAAAACATTCATCCTTTCGCAGTGACCCGTGCCATGAATGGCTTCTTCAAGATACCATGGAAAGTTTAGGCTTTGTGTAGGGGGAATTTATATTCTTGAATGGCGATAGCTTTCATATATCAAACTACCAGCTGAAGTACAGTACTGCAGCACTGAAATAAAAGCAAAAGCAAAAATCCACCCTTCGTGCGCAGCACACCGCAGCACGCCACAGCTTATCTTGTACACCATCCAACACGGCATATCTTGTACAACATGAAACCATCCAACATGATAAAGATTGTACTGGTTCTGCATGGCTCTTGCCCAATAGCGAGACAGGTCCCATCTGAACTAACATGACAAGCTGGAACCCTTGTTTAACATAACTGAGTATGGCCAGATCTTGAACAGGAGAAATTCGTATTCTTGAAGGGCTTCAGTTTTCAAATCTAGCATATATACAGTACTAAAGCGCACAAAAAAAAACATCCATCCGTTTGCAGCATCCTGCGCGACTGGGTGAATTCTTGAACATAAAATGGGAAGGTTAGGCTTTAGATAGTGGAAATTTATTTTTTGGAGGGCCATGACACTAAAATCATTCATAACCTACCAGAATATGTACAACGTTGCAGCAAAATAATAGTAACCTTCCATGCGATGCGACCCGTGCCATGAAAACCTTCAAAATACCAATGGGAGTCTAGCGTTTGTGCAGGAAAAATTACATTCTTGAAGGGCATAGAACAGAAATCATGTAGCCTTCTAGCTGACGTACAGTACTGCAGCACATTAAAATTAAGTTCGACACCTTGTGCAGGGGAAATTAATATTCTTGAAGGGCATAGACACGAAATCATGTAGCCGACTGGCTAAAAAACAGTGCTGCAGCACAATAAAATAAAGGTCGACACTTTGTGCAGGGGGGATTAATATTCTTGATGGGCATAGAACTGAAATCATGTAACCTTCTAGCTAATATACAGTACTGCAGCACAATAAAATAAAGAGAATAAAACAAGCCCGGCCCCAACCTGACTTGATGTGATAAGCTGGAAACCTTTAACTTTACATAGCCAGGCTAGCTTTTGCATATGGGGAATTGAAAGTATTGAATTGCCGTAGTGTCAAATCAGACATATCCCACCAGTTTATCTCGTGTACTATAATCTCAAAAAGGAAAAAAACTCATCCAGCCGCGCGGAGCATCCTGTGCCTTAGGAAAGTTCTTCAGCATAATATGGGAAGGCTAGCCATTGTACAAAATACATTTATACACTTAAATGGCCATAACACACAAATAAGAAACAACCTACCAGCATATGTATGTGTACAGGGCTGCTGCAACAAAGTATCCGCGTCTTCTTCAACAAACCATGGTTAGTCCAGAATTTGTGCAGGGAAAATTATATTGAAGGATAAGACATAACCTATAAACATATGTACAGGGCTGCAGCACACCAAAATATATATATATATCTTAGCGCAGCGACACGTGTCATTGTAGCCTTCTCCATCATAGCATGGGAAGACTAGCCCCTGTGAATGGAAATGCATATTCACGTAAGGTCATAGCTCTCCAGCTAATGTACAGTACTGCACCCCCTACCCCCCCCACCCCCCCCAAAAAAAAATATAAAAATAAAAAAAAAATCCAACGTCCGCAGCACCCCGTAGCGCGTTGTAGAATGCGACATCATCCTTCACCAACATAAGATAGCAAGGTAACCATTCATACATGTGAAAATTATATTCTTGAAGGGCTACAGTACTCAAATCAGACAATTTACTAGACTGTAAACAACGCTGCAGCACATGAAAATGACAAAAAAGTCCACCCGTCCATGTGCAGCGCCCCGCGCTTTGGGAGCCTTCTTCAACATAATATAGGAAGCCTTGTTTTTAGGATATGCGAACATTATATTCATGAAGGCCCGTGGCACTTAATGGGAAGTGGAACACCTAAATGATTTTTCCGCTCTTTATCGGGACTTCCTATTGTTTTTATAAGCCCTTTCCCACTGAAAAAGGGGTCTACACTTAAAGGAAAGAAATTGCTCCTGGAGCAAATTCTTTCCTAAAAGTTGTTTCTGGAGCAAATTCGTTCCTTAAAAGAGTTGACCCATACTGTCATGGGAGACATTACACTTTAGCAGAAATTGCCACCCCTGAATGTATTCCCATTTCCTTAAATCTGATATTGCCTACCCGCATATGTATAGACTGCAACACCTAAGAATAACATCCATGCGCAGCGCCCCATGCCTTGGAAGTGTCCTTCAGCATATCAGGGAAAGTCTAGCCTTTGTACAGTGGAAACTTAGATTCTTGAAGGGCAATAGACCTGTAATCAGATGTGACCTTCCAGCCTATGTACAGGGATACAGTACCTAAAACACCTATCCGTGCGCAGTGCCTCGTGCCAAAGGAGTGTCTTAGCACTCGAATCAGAGGTAACCTACCAGCCAATGTTCTGCAGCACAAGAAAAAAAAATAAAAAAGGGAAAAATATCACGCATCCGTCCGTGTGCAGCATCACGCACCATTGGAGCCTTTGTCAAGATAACATAGGCAGATAAGACTGTACCCTTCCTCAACATACCATGGAATGTATAGACTTTGTTAGGTGGGAGGGGGGTGTTATATTCTTGAAGGACCAAAGCACTCAAATCAGACGTAACCTACCAATTTATATACAGTCATTGAGCACAAAAAAGAAAACAAAATCCAACAACCTCCGTGGGCAGCGCCGCGCACCCAGCCATGACCCACGTTACACAACGTGACATCATAGACCATGATACAGGTTGTATTGGTTCCGGATGACTTCTGTCAAGAAGCAATCTAGGTCCAACCTGACATGACAAGCTCTAAACATAACATAGCAACGGTGGCTTTTGTGCAGGGTAAATCTATATTTTTAACCTACCAGCAAGTGTACTGCAGCATAAAAAGAAAAACAAAACCCACCCCTCCTCGGGCAGCGCCCGCTTCATTGGAACCTTTTTTCAACATATGAAGGCTAACCTTTATTTAGGGGAAATGTATATTTTAAAGACCATAAGACTCAAATAAGACATATACCAGCATATGTACAGGGCTATAACACAAATTCAACCATCCTTTAGCAGTTACCCGTGCCATGGGAGGGTTCTTTTGTGGCGGGGAAATTGATAATTCGAAGGGCCATCGTACTCATATCAGATATAACCTACCAGTTAATGTGCAGTAGTGCACCTTAAAAAAAGACGCCCGTGCGCAGTGCCCCGTGCCATGGAAGAATTCATGCCTGCCTTTGTAATACAAAATTTATGTTCTTGAAGGGTCTTGACACTACAACCAGACAAAACATACAATCATATGTAACGTATGTTCAGGGCTGCAGCAGAAGAAAACATCAATCCTTTCGCAGTGGCCCGTGCCATGGGTGGCTGCCTCAAGATACCATGGGAAGTTTAGGCTTTGTGCAGGGGGAATTTATATTCTTGAATGGCGAAAGCATTCATATATCAAACTACCAGCTAAAGTACAGTATTGCAACACTAAAATAAAAGCAAAAACACACCCTTCGTGCGCAGCACCCAGCAGCACGCCACGGAATATCTTGCACAACATGACACCATCCAACATGATAAAGATTGTACTGGTTCTGCATGGCTCTTGCCCAATAGCGAGACAGGTCCAATCTGAACTAACGTGACAAGTTGGAACCCTTCTTTAAAATAACTGAGCAAGACCAGATCTTGTACAGGAGAAATTCATATTCTTGAAGGGCCTGAGTATTCAAATCTAGCATATGTACAGTACTACAGCGCACGAAAAAACAACATCCATCCGTTTGCAGCATCCTGCGTGATTGGGTGAATTCTTCAACATAACATGGAAAGGGTAGGCTGATCCTGATCTTTGTTTTACTTCTACTTTAGATAGGGGAAATTTATATTCTTCAAGGCCATGACACTACAATCATTCATAACCTACTAGAATATGTACAACGCTGCAGCAAAATAATAGTAACCTTCCATGCGCTGCGACCAGTGCCGTGAAAACCTTCAAAATACCAATGGGAGTCTACCATTTGTGCAGGAAAAATTACATTCTTGAAGGGCATAGAACTGAAATCATGAAGCCTTCTATCTAACATACAGTACTGCAGCACAATAAAATAAATGTCGACACTGTGTGCAAGGGGAAATTAATATTCTTGAAGGGCATAGATCTGAAATCAGGTACCCATCTAGCTAACATACAGTGGTGCAGCACAATAAAATAAAGGGCGATACTTCGTGCAGGGTAAAGTATTATTCAAGGGCATAGAACTGAAATCATGAAGCCTTCTAGCTAACATACAGTACTGCAACACAATTTAATTACGTTCGACACCTTGTGCAGGGGAAACTGATATTCTTGAAGGGCATAGATCTGAAATCATGTAGCCTACTGGCTAAAATACAGTTTTGCAGCACTAACAGAGTACTGACGTACAATAAAAAAGGTCGACACTTTGTGCAAGGGAAATTAATATTCTTGAAGAGCATAGAACTGAAATCATGTAGCCTTCTAGCTAATATACAGTACTGCAGCACAATAAAATAAAAAGAATAAAACAAGCCCGGCCCCCACCTGAGTTGATGTGATAAGCTAGCTTTTGAATATGGAAAGTTTATAGTATTGAATTGCCGAAGTGTCAAATCAGACATATCCACTTGTTTATCTCCAGTACTGTAGTCTCAAAAAGAAAAAAAAAACTCATCCAGCCGCGCGGAGCACCCTGTGCCTTAGGAAAGTTCTTCAGCATAATATGGGAAGACTAGCCATCGTATAAAATACATTTATACTCTTGGATGGTCATAACACACAAATAAGACGCAACCTTCCAGTATGTGTATGTGTAAAGGGCTGCTGCAAAAAAGCATCCGTGTCTTTTTCAAGATACCATGGGAAGTCCAGCATTTGTGCAGGGAAAAATTATATTGAAGGATAAGGCATAACCTATAAACGTATGTACAGGGCTGCAGCACACCAAAAAATATCTTACCGCAGAAACACGTGTCATTGTAGCCTTCTCCAACATAGCATGGGAAGACTAGCCCCTGTGTAAGGGAAATGCATATTCACGTAAGGTCATGGCTCTCAAATCAAGTGTAACCTTCAAGCTAATGTACATTACTGCACCCCTCCCTCCAAGCCACCCCCCCCCCCCCCAAAAAAAAAAAAACAAAAACAAAAAACAAAAAACAAAAAAACATTCCACCGTCCGCAGCACCCCGCAGCGCGTCTTCACATACGTTCTAGAATGCGACATCGTACACTAGGATACAGGTTGTGCTGGATCTGCATGGCTGTTCCTAAGTAGCAAGCCATGTCCCGCCTCACCTCATCTGACAAACTGGAAACCTTCAACAACATAACATAGCAAGGCTATCTTTCATACATGGGAAATTTATATTCTTGAAGGGCCACAATACTCAAATCAGACAATTTACTAGACTATAAACAACGCTGCAGCACACGAAAATGACAAAAAAGTCCATCCGTCCATGTGCAGCGCCCCGCGCTTTGGGAGCCTTCTTCCAACACAATATAGGAAGCCTTGTTTTTAGTATATACGAAATTTATATTCATGAAGGCCCGTGGCACTTAATGGGAAGTGGAACACATGGATGTTTTTTTCGCTCTTTATCAAAGGGAAATAACATTCGGGACTTCCTATTGTTTCCATAAGCCCTTTAATAACTGAAAAAGGGGTCTACACTTAAAGGAAAGAATTTGCTCCTGGAGCAAATTCTTTCCTAAAAGTTGCTTCTGGAGCAAATTCGTTCCTTAAAAGAGTTGACCCATACTGTCATGGGAGACATTACACTTTAGCAGGAATTGCCTCCCCTGAATGTATTCCCATTTCCTTTAATCTGACATAACCTATCCGCATATGTATAGATTGCAACACCTAAGAATAACATCCATGCGCAGCGCCCCATGCCTTGGAAGTGAGCTATAACATACCAGGAAAAGTCTAGCCTTTGTACAGTGGAAACTTAGATTCTTGAAGGGCCATAGACTTGTAATCAGATAGGAACCAACCGGCCTATCTACAGGGATACAATACCTAAAACACCTATCCGTGTGCAGTGCCCCGTGCCAAAGGAGTGCTTTAGCAGTCAAATCAGAGGTAACATACCAGCCAATGTACTGCAGCACAAGAAAAATAAAAAAAGAAAAAAAGAAAAACATCACGCATCCGTCCGTGTGCAGCATCATGCATCCGTCCGTGTGCAGCATCACGCATCCGTCCGTGTGCAGCATCACGCATCCGTCCGTGTGCAGCATCACGCATCCGTCCGTGTGCAGCATCACCCACCATTGCAGCATTTTAAAGATAACATAGGCAGGTCAGCCTTTCCACCATTTCTTTCTTCAACATACCATGAAATGAATAGAACTTGTTAAGTAGGCGGGTGGGGGTTATATTCTTGAAGGACCAAAGCACTCAAATCAAACGTAACCTACCAATTTATATACAGTCCTTAAGGCACAAAACGAAAAGAAAATCCAACCTCCGTGTGCAGCGCCGCGCAGGGCACCCAGCCATGTCCAACGTTGCACAACGTGACATCTTCGACCATTATACAGGTTGTATTGGTTCCGTATGACTTCTGTCAAGAAGAAAGCTAGGTCCAACCTGACATGTCAAGCTTGAAACATAACATAGCAACGGTGGCTTTTGTGCAGGGGAAATCTATATTCTTAACCCACCAACAAGTGAATAGTACTACAGCATAAAAAACCACCCATCCGTGGGCAACGCCGCGCGTCATTGGAAGATTCTTCAATATATGAAGGCTGACCTTTGTTTAGGGGAAATATATATTTTAAGGGCCATAACACTCGAATGAGACATATGCCCGAATATGTACAGGGCTACAACACAAGAAAACCAAAGATCCTTGCGCAGTTAGCCGTGCCATGAGAGGGTTCTTCAAGATACCATTGGAAGTTTAGCTTTTGGGGCGGGGAAATTGATAATTCGAATGGCCATCGTACTCATATGTAGCGTGCTAGTTAATGTGCAGTACAGCAATTTAAAAACAAAGACGCCCGTGCGCAGCGCCCCAAGCCATGGAAGAAATCAAAATGACATAGCAATGCCTGCCTTTGTATAATTTATATTCTGAAGGGTCATGACACTCAAATCAGACATAGCATACCAGCTTAATATGTAGCATATGTACAGGGCTGCATCCATCCTTTCGCAATGACCCGTGCCATGGAAGGCTTCTTCCATGGAAAGTCTAGCCTTTGTGCAGGGGAATTTATATTCAAGTGTAGCCATAGCATTCATATTTCAACTACCAGCTAAAGTACAATACTGCAGCACCGAAATAAAAGCAAAAGCAAAAACCCCCTTTCGTGCGCAGCACCCCGCAGCACGCCACGGCATATCTCGTACAACATGACACCACCCAACATGATATCGATTGTACTGGTTCTACATGCCTTTCGCCCAATAGCGAGACAGGTCCCATCTGAATTAACGTGACAAGCTGGAACCCTTCTTTAACATAACTGAGCAAGGCCAGCTCTTGTACCGGAGAAATTCATATTCTTGAATGGCCTAAGTATTCAAATCTAGAATATGTACAGTACCACAACGCACAAAAACACAGCAACAAAAAAAAAAAATAATCCGTTTGAAGCATTCCGCGTGATTAGGTGAATTCTATAACATAACATGGGAAGGTTAGGTTTACATAGGGGAAATTATATACTTGAATGCCATGACACTAAAACCATTTATAGCCTACCAGAATATGTACACCGCTGCTGCACAATAATAGCCACCATCCGTGCGCGGCGGCCCGTGCCATGAAAATCTTCTTCAAAATACCCATTTGAATCTAGCGTTTGTGCAGGAAAATCATATTCTTGAAAGGCATAGTACTGAAATTGTGTCGCCTATCTAAAATACATTGCTGCAGCACAATAAAATAAAGGTCGAGACTTGGTGGAGGAGAAATTAATATTCATGAAGGGCATAGAACTGAAATCATGTAGCCTTCCAGCTAACATACATGTACAGTACTGCAGCACAATAAAATAAAGAGAATAAAATAAGCCATGCCCCACCTGACGTGATGTGATAAACTAGAAATCTTCAACATAACATAGCAAGGCTAGCCGTTGCATATGTGCAATTTATAGTATTGAATTGCCGCAGTGTCAAATCAGACATACCCCACCAGTTTATCTCCAGTACTATAGTCTCAAAAAGGAAAAGAAAAAAACTCATCCATCCGCGCGGAGCACCCTGTGCCTTAGGAAAGTTCTTCAGCATAATAGCCATTGTAAAAAATACATTCATATTCTTGAAGGTCCATAACACACAAATAAGACATAACCTACCAGCGTATGTATGTGTACAGGGCTACTGCACAAAAGGCACCCGTGTCTTCTTCAACATACCACGAGAAGTCCAGCATTTGTGCAGGGAAAAATTATATTCTTGAAAGACCTTAGTACTCAAATCAGTTACAACCTACCAGCCAATGTGCAGTACAGGAACAACAAGAACAACAAAATCCCCGACCGTGCGCAACGTCCCGCGCCATGGGAGAATATTGCAACCTTACATAGGAAGGCTAGCCTTTGTGTTGGGATAATATATTCTTGAAGGGTCATGGCACTCAAATTAGTCATTACCTATCAACGTAGGTACAAGGCTGCAGCACACAAAAAAAATCATCTTAGCGCAGCGACACGTGTCATTGTAGACTTCAACATAGCATGGAAGGCTTACCCTGTGTAGGGGAAATGCATATTCACGTAAGGTCATAGCTCTCAAATCAGGTGTAAGCCTACAACTAATGTACAGAACTGCACCTCCCTCCGCCAAAAAATAAAAAAGAAAAAAAAAACGTTCCACCCTCCACAGCACACCGCAGCGCGTCTTTGAATACGTTGCAGAATGCGACATCATAGACTAGGATACAGAAAGTACATGATCTGCATCGCTGTTCCTAAGTAGCAAACCATGTCCCGCCTCACCACATCTGACAAACTCGAAACCTTCAACATAACATAGCAAGGTCATCCTTCAAACATGGGAAATTTACATTGAAGGCTACAGTACTCAAATCAGACAATTAAACAGACAATGAACAATGCTGCAGCACACAAAAAAGAAAAAAAAATGTCCATCCGTCCATGTGCAGCGTCCCGCTCCTTGGGAGCCTTTTTCAACATAATATAGGAAGCCTTGTTTTTAGTATATGCGACATTTATATTCACGAAGGCCCGTGGCACTTAAAGGGAATTGAAACACCTGGACTCTTTATCCAAGGGAAATAACTTTCGGAACTTCCTGTTTTTTATAAGCCCTGTCCCATTGAAAAAGGGGTCTACTCTTAAAGGAAAGAATTTGCTCCTCAGCAGCAAATTCTTTCCTTAAAGAGTTGACACAAACTCTCATGGAAGGCATTTAACTTTAGCAGGAGTTGCCTCCCCTGAAGGTATTCCCATTTCCTTAAATCTCACATATACGTATATGTATAGACAGTATCACCTAAGAATAACGAATGCGCAGCGCCCCATGCCTTGGAAGCGTCCCCCCACCATACCAGGGAATGTCTTACCTTTGTACAGTGTAAACTTAAGATTCTTTAAGGGCCATAAGACCTGTAATCAAATGTGACCTAGCAGATTATATACAGGATACACCAACTAAAACGCCCAACCGTGTGCAGTGCCTCGTGCCAAAGGAGTGCCTTAGCACTCAAATCAGAGATAACCTACCAGCCAATGTACTGCAGCACAAGAAAAAGAAAAAGAAAAACCAACGCGCATCCTTCCGTGTGCAGCATCTCGCATCATTGGAGACATGGGCAGGCTAGCCTTTGCAGCCTTCTTCAATATACCATGGAATATCTAGACTTTGTCGAGGGGAGGTGGGGTATATTCTTAAAGGACCAAAGCACTCAAATCAGACGTTACCTGCCAATTTATATACAGTCCTTAAGCACAAAAAAGAAAAGAAAATGCAACCTCCGTGCGCAGCGCAGCACACCCAGCTATGGCCAACGTTGCACAACGTGACATCATCGACTATGATACAGGTTTTATTGGTTCCGTATGACTTCTGTCAAGAAGCAAGCTAGGTCCAACCTGACATGACAAGCTTGAAACATAACATAGGAATGGTGGCCTTTGTGCAGGTACATCTATATTCTTAACCTACCAACAAGTGTATAAATACTGCAGCATAAAAACATCCCTCCTTTGGCAGCGCCCCGCATCATTGGAAGATTCTTCAACATATGAAGGCTAACCTTTGTTTAGGGATAATATATATTTTAAGGACCATAACACTCAAATTAGACCTAAACCAGCAAATGTACAGGGCTACAACACAAGAAGCTAACCATCCTTGCGCAGTTACCTGTGCCATGGGAGGGTTCTTCATCATCATCTTCTATCATCTTTCTTATGAATGTTTTCATTGCACTTAAAGGAACTCATTTTTGATTTTTATTCTACAAGATACCATTGGAAGTTTAGCTTTTGTGGCGGGGAAATTGATAATTCGAAGGGCCATCGTACTCATATCAGATGTAACCTACCATTAAATGTGTAGTACTGCAATTTACAAAAGACGTCCGTGCGCAGCGTCCCGTGCCATGGAAGAATTCAAAATGACATACCAATGCCTGCCTTTGTATAATTATATTCTGAAGGGTCATGACACTCAAACTAGACAAATCATACCAGCATATGTAGCATATGTACAGGGCTGCAGCACAAGAAAACATACACCCTTTCGCAGTGACCCGTGCCATGGGGGGCTTCTTCAAGATACCATTGAAAGTGTTGCCTTTGTGCAGGGGGAATTTATATTCTTGAATGGCGATAGCATTCATATATCAACTGCCAGCTAAAATACAGTACTGCAGCACTAAAATAAAAGCAAAAGCATAAACAACACCCTTCGGCATATCTTGTACAACATAACACCACCCAACATGATATAGATTGTACTCGTTCTGCACTGCTCTTGCCCAATAGCGAGACAGATCCAATCTGAACTAACGTGACAGGTTGGAACCCTTCTTTTACATAACTGAGCAAGGCTAGTTCTTGTACAAGAGATTTTCATATTCTTGAATGGCCTTATTATTCAAATCAAGCATATGTACAGTACTAGAGCACACAAAATAATAATAAAAATAATAATAAAAAAATAATATAATAATAATAAAATAATACATAAAAAACATCCCTCCGTTTGAAGCATCCTGCGCGATTGGGTGAACTCCTCAACGTAAGATGGAAAGGCTAGGCTTTTGATAGGGGAAAATTATATTCTTGAAGACCATGACACTACATTCATTCATAACCTACCAGAATATGTACAACGCTGCAGCAAAATAATAGTAATCATCCATGCGCTGCGACCCGCGCCATGAAAACCTTGTTCAAAACACCAATAGAGGTCTACCTTTTGTGCAGGAAAAGTTACATTCTTGAAGGGCATAGAACTGAAATCATGAAGCCTTCTGGCTAACATACCTTGCTGCAGCACAATAAAAGAAAGGTCGAGACTTACTGCAGGGGAAATAAATATTCTTGAAGGGCATAGAACGAAATCATGTCGCCTTCTAGCTAGCATTCAGTATTAAAGCACAATTAAATAAAGAGAATAAAACAAGCCAGGCCGCACCTGACGTTATGTGATAAGCTGGAAACCTTCAACATTACAAAGCAAGGCTAGCCTTTGCAAATGGGAAATTTATAGTATTGAATTGCCGTAGTGTCAAATCAGACATACCCACCAGTTTATCTCGAGTACTATAGTCTCAAGAAAGAAAAAAAACTCATCCATCCGCACGGAGCAAACTGTGCCTTAGGAAAGTCCTTCAGCTTAATATGGGGATGCTAGCCGTTGTATAAAATACATTAATACTCTTGAAGGGCCATGACACACAAATAAGACACAACCTACCAGCATATATATGTGTACAGGGCTGCTGCACAAAAAGCATCCGTGTCTTCTTCAACATACCATGGAAGCCCAGCATTTGTGCCGGGAAAGATTATATTGTTGAAAGACCTTGGTACTCAAATCAGTTCCTCAGTGCTGAAGTTGATACTGCGGTGTTGACGTCAGTACTCAGGTACTGATTTAAATAACTAGATTATGTCTTTAATTTTTGCAGCATAAAATTCTATTTTTTTTCTAAAACTAGGACTGACTTGTCAGGTGAGACATGCATCTTAGCGGCTTTGGTTGCCACTTTTTGTTATACATGTATTTTAATTTTTTTCCAAGACTCGCTTCTTTGGACATCTCCTTCCTGACGCCCGGGACTTCCGTGGAGTGTGGGCCATGTTTGCTGATGTTTGCTCGGTGGGGACGCCTATTAGTCCTGATGTAGGCGTCTCTTGCCTAATGCCTCCAGTTGACCTGTCCCATGATCTGCGTCGGTCGGTGTGTGCTCGGAGGGGTGTGTGCTGTGTTTGCCAGGACTTTCTCATCATCCGTTTCGGTTTCAGAACTTTGGGGTTGAGACACACTGATGAGGATTAAATATCAGAAAGGCCTCTGTGTCACTAAATTTGTTATAGTTACGCCTTAATTACAACCTACCAGCCAATGTGCAGTACGGCAACACAAAGAACAACAAAATTCCCGACCGTGTGCAACGTCCCGCGCCATGGGAGAAAACTGCAACATTACATAGGAAGGCTAGCCTTTGTGTTGGGATAATATATTATTGAAGGGTTATGGCACTAAAATTAGACATAACCTATCAACATATGTACAGGGCTGCAGAACACCAAACAAAAACATCTCAGCGCAGCGACACGTGTCATTTTAGCCTTCTTCAACATAGCATGGGAAGGCTAGCCCCTGTGAAGGGGAAATGCATATTCACGTAAGGTCATAGCTCTCAAATCAGGTGTAACTATCCAACTAATGTACAATATTGCACCCCCGCCAAAAAAAAGCATTCCACCGTCCGAAGCACCCCGCAGCGCGTCTTCACATATGTTTTAGAATGCGACACCATACACTAGGATACAGGTTATACTGGATCTGAATGGCTGTTCGTAAGTAGCAAGCCATGCCCCGCCTCACCACATCTGACAAACTGGAAACCTTCAACATAACATAGCAAGGTTATCCTTCTTACATGGGAAATTTATATTCCTAAAGGGCTACAGTACCTTTATCAAGCAATTTACCAGACTATGAACAATGCTATAGCACACAAAAATGAAAAAAAAATAAAACCACAAGTTGACCGATACTGCCATTGGATACATTACACTTTAACAGAAGTTGCCTCCCCTGAGGGTATTCCCATTTCCTTAAATCTGACATAACCTACCCGCATATGTATAGACAGCAACACCTAAGAATAACATCCATGCGCAGCGCCCCATGCCTTGGAAGCGTCCTTCAATATACCAGGGAAAGTCTACCCTTTGTACAGTAGAAACTTAGATTCTTGAAGGGCCATAGACCTGTAACCAGATGTGACCTACCAGCCTATGTACAGTGATACACCACCAAAAATACCCATCCGTGCGCAGTGCCCCGTGCCAAAGGAGTGCCTTAGCATTCAAATCAGAGGTAACGTACCAGCCAATGTACGAAAAAGAAAAACAACACGCATACGTTCGTGTACAGCATCTCGCACCATTGGAGCCTTTTTCAAGATAACATAGGCAGGCTAGCCTTTGCATCCTTCTTCAACATACTATGGAATGTCTAGACTTTGATAAGGGGGAGTGGGGTTATATTCTTGAAGGACCAAAGCACTCAAATCAGACGTAACCTACCAATTTATATACAGTCCTTAAGCACAAAAAAAAAGAAAATAAAATCCAAGGTCCGTGCGCTGCGCAGCGCAGCGCAGCCGGTCATAGCCCACGTTGCACAACGTGACATTACAGACCATGATACAGGTTGTATTGGTTCAGTATGACTTCTGTCAAGAAGCAATCTATGTCCAACCTGACATGACAAGCTTGAATCATAACATAGCAATTATGGCCTTTGTGCAGGGGAAATCTATATTCTTAACCTACCGGAAAGTGTATGGTGAGTGAGTGAGTGAGTGTTTGAGTTTTACGTCCCACCAACAGCTAACGTCATACGGAGACGGGACCTCGGTTTAAAGACTCCTCCGAAAGTCTGGAGAAGCCCGGGATCGAACCTGCGACCCCTGGTTTACAAGGCGAGTAGCGTAACCACTACACCACTGAGGCTTCTAAAAGTGTATGGTACTGCAGCATAAAAAGAAAAACAAAATCCACCCCTTTGTGAGCAGCGCCCCGCGTCATTGGAAGATTCTTAAACATACGAAGGCTAACCTTTGTTTAGAGGGAATATATATTTTAAGGACCACAACACTCAAATCAGACATACCAGCATATGTACAGGGCAAAAAAAACAAGAAAACCAACCACACTTCTGCAGTTACCCGTGCCATGGGAGGTTTCTTCAAGTTACCATTGGAAGATTAGCTCTTGTGGCGGGGGAATTGATAATTTGAAGGGCCATCGAACTCATATTAGATGTTACCTACCAGTTAATGTGCAGTTCAGTAACTTATAAAAAGACGTCCGTGCGCAGCGCCCCGTGCCATGGAAGAATTCAAAATGACATAGCAATGCCTGCCTGTGTATAATTTATATTCTTGAAGGGTCATGACACTCAAACCAGACAAAACATACCAGCATATGCAGCATCTGTACAGGGTTGCAGCACAAGAAAACATCCATCCTTTCGCAGTGACCCGTGCTATGGGTGGCTTCCTCAAAGATACCATGAAAAGTCTAGCTTTCGTGCAGTGGGAATTTATATTCGTGAATGGCGATGACATTCAATTATCAACTTCCAGCTAAACAATACAATACTGCAGCACTAAAATAAACATCCATCCGTTTGCAGCATTCTGCGGGATTGGATGAATTCTTCGAAACAACATGGGAAGGCTAGGCTTTAGATAAGGGAAATTAATTTTCTTGAAGGGTCATGACACTAACATCATTCATAACCTATCAGAATATGTAAAACGCTGCAGCATAATAATAGTAACCATCCGTGCGCTGCGGCCCGTGCCATGAGAACCTTCTTCAAAATACCAATGGGAGTCTTGCGTTTGTGCAGGAAAAATTACATTCTTGAAGGGCATAGAACTGAAATCCTGTAGCCTTTTAGCTGACATACAGTACTACAGCACAATGAAATAAAGGTCGGGACTTCGTGCAATGGAAATTAATTTCTTGAAGGGCATAGAACTGAAAACATGTAGCCTTCTAGCTAACATATAGTACTGCAGCACAAAAAAATAAAGATCGAGACTTCGTAACAGTGAAATAAATATTCTTGAAGGGCATAGAACGAAAATCATGTTACCTTCTAGCTAACATACAGTACTGCAGCACAAAGAATAGAGAGAATAAAACAAGCCAGACCCAATCTGACTTGATGTGTATAGGGCTGCTGCACAAAAAGCATCCATGTCTTCTTCAGCATTACATGGGAAGTCCAGCATTTGTGCATGGAAAAATTATATTCTTGAAGACCTTAGTACTCAAATCGGTTACAACCTACCAGCCAATGTGCAGTACGGCAACACAAAGAACAGCAAAATCCCCGATCGTGCGCAACGTCCCGAGACATGGGAGAATACTGCAACCGTACATAGGGAGGCTAGCCTTTGTGTAGGGATAATATACTATTGAAGGGCCATGGTACTCAAATTAGACATAACCTATCAACATATGCACAGGTCTGCAGCACACCAAAAAATCATCTAAGCGCAGTGACACGTGTCATTGTAGCCTTCTCCAACATAGCATGGTTAGGCTAGCCCCTGTGTAGGGGACATACATATTCATGTTAGGTCATAGCTCTCAAACCAGGTGTAAACTTCCAGCTAATTAAGAGTACTGCACCACCACCACCCCGCCAAAAAAAAAAAAAAAAAAAAAAAAAAAAAAAAAACATTCCACCGTCCGCAGCACCCCGCAGCGAGTCTTCGCATACGATGATACATCAAGATACAGGTTGTGCTGGAGCTGCATGACTGTTTCTAAGTAGCAAGCCATGTCCCGCCTCACCAAATCTGACAAACTGGAAAAATTCAACGTAACATAGCAAGGTTATCCTTCATACATTGGACAAGTATATTCTTGAAGGGCTACACTACCCAACATACCATGGGAAGTCTAGTCTTTGTTCAGGGAAAACTTACATGCTTGAAGTTCCATAGCATTCAAATCAGAGGTAACGTACCAGCCAATGTACTGCAGCACAAAAAACACGCATCCCTACGTGTGCAGCATCTCGCACCATTGGAGCCTTTTCCAAGATAGCATAGGCAGGCTAGCCTTTGCAGCCTTCTTCAAGATACCATGCAGTGTCTTGACTTTGTTGAGGGGGTGTATATTCTTGAAGGACCAAAGAACTCAAATCAGACGAAACCTACCTATTTATATAGTCATATACAGGCATTTATTCTTGTAACTGTAGCACACACCGTGTGTTCCTAATTGTTTTATTGCCCCTTGTGATATATTGCCTATAGCAGATCAAAGGCGGTCCTTGATAAGGTGATTAGTAGCTCTTGTTGAATCCCCTGACTGATGCACCTAAGGGGAAAATCAATAATGTACACTATAGTCAACAGTTAGTCAACTATTGATTATCCCAAAAGAGGACCCTTACCTGTTGATGACAGAGGACTTCTCTTATTTTAGCACTGAGGGCTACATAATATTTTTGTAATGAAATAATAGTCCTCAATAATCAAGAATAAATGGATTTTAGCACAAAAAAGAAAAGAAAATCCAACCTCCGTGCGCAGGGCCGCGCACCCAGCAATGGTCAACGTTGCACAACGTGACATCATCGACCATGATACATGTTGTATTGGTTCCGTATGACTTCTGTCAAGAAGCAAGCTAGGTCCAACCTGACATGACAAGCTAGAAACATTAACATAGCTAGGTGGCCTTTGTGCAGGGGAAATCTACATTCTTAACCTACCAGCAAGTGTATAGTACTGCAGCATAAAAACAAAACCCACTCCTCCGTGGGCAGCGCCCCGCGTCATTGGAAGATTCTTAAACATACGGAGGCTAACCTTTGTTCAGGGGAAGTATATATTTTAAGGGCCATAACACTCAAATCAAACATAAACCAGCGTATGTACAGGGCTCCAACACAAGAAAACCAACCATCCTTGCGCAGTTACCCGTGTCATGGGTGGATTCTTTAAGATACCATTTGAAGTTTAGCTTTGGATGTGGGGAAATTGATAATTCGATGGGCCATCGTACTCATATCAGATGTAACCTACCAGTTAATGTGTGGGCTCCCGCCCATAGGGGCTTGAAGAAATATATGGGCTGCATGATGCTTCCACGCAGAGCTGAATCCGGCCCGCACACTAGTACTGGTAAACCGCTTAGAGGATCTAAGCCTGTCCAGGAACCGCGGTGCGAGGTGGACCGACCATGCTTATAAACTCTATTGGTTTCATTGGGCGACAGGGCTTGAGATGTCATTTCATCTCAATGTCGGGTAAAAGTCCCGCAAAATTGGAAGCAACGTCTCCAAAATAACCTACACAGTGTTGACGGGGACGTTAAACCACAAATCAAACAAACAAAACCAGTTAATGTGCAGTACTGCAACATAAAAAGACGTCCGTGCGCAGCGCACAGTGTCATGGGAGAATTCAAAATGACATAGCAACGCCTACATTTGTATAATTTATATTCTTGAAGGGCCATGCCACTCAAACCAGACAAAACATTCCAGCATATGCAGCATATGAACAGGGTTGCAGCACAAGAAAACATCCATCCCTTCGCAGTGACCCGTGCCATGGGTGGCTTCTTCAAGACACCATGGAAAGTCTAGCCTTTGTGCAGGGGGAATTTATACTCTTGAATGGCGATATCATTCATATATCAACTACCAGCTAAAGTACAGTACTGCAGCACTAAAATATCAAAGTACTGAAAGTACTGAGAGGCGGGCGAGTAATGTCATTTCTGTACAACGCTCTTGAAAAGAAGCGAACGTTTGAAACTTTATATCGGAGGTCATACATAGAGGTCAAAGGTAAAAAATGGGCCTTTTTTCGTGTTTGGTCAATAACTTCCTTATTTTTAGATGGATTTTGAAATTGCTTGGCAGAAATGTTAACCACCACGAGATGATGAATTGCACGCATGACCCAGTTTGGTACCTGAAAGGTCAAGGTCATACATAGAGGTTAAAGGTCTAAAAGGGACCTTTTTGTGTTCTGTCAATAACTTTATTTTTGGATGGATTTTGAAATTACTTGGTAGAAATGTTAACCGCCATGAGACGATGTGTTGTGTGCGTGAACTACGTTGGTACCTCAAATGTCAAGGTCGTACTAAGAGGTCAAAGGACAAAAAGGGGCCTTTTTTAGTGTTCAGTCAATAACTTTCTTATTCCTGGATAGATTGTAAAATTACTTGGCAGAAATGTTAACCATCATGGTGCACGCTAGACCCAGGTCGGTAACTCCAAGATCAAGGTCATACTAAGAGGTCAGAGGTAAAAAAGTTTTTTGTGTGTGTGTCCAGTCAATATTTTTTTTTTTATTTCTGGATGGACTTTATAAAGTAACCATGCAGAAATGTTCACCGTCATTAGACCATGAGTCATGTGCAAGACCAAGGTCCATATACCTCCAATGTCAAGGTCATACCATAAAAAAGGGACAGTCAATAACTTCCTTATTCTTTGATGGAATATGAAATTACTTGGCGGAAATGTTAACCATCATGAGAGGATGTGTTGTACCTCAAAGGTCAAGGCCATACTTAGAGGTCAAAGTTAAAAAAGGGTTTTTTTTGTGTGTGTATGGCCAATAACTTTTTTATTTTTCTATGAACATTTTTAAAGTTACTTTGCAGAAATGTTTATCTTCATTAGATGATGTGTTGCACACAAGACCCAGCTCAATACCTCCAATGCCAAGGTTATACTTAGAGGTCAAAAACGGGGGAGACATCTGTGTTTTTGTAGAAAAACAAATTCTAGTATTAATATTAAGACCAGCTAAAATAAAGACTAAATATGTTCTGAAAGGGTTATCCTTTGGAAGCAAAGAATACACCACAGAACTGGAAAATATGAAGTCATGTTTTCTGGGCCAGACTAGTTAGTTTATCCCATTAAGCCTCATCAGTGATCCTCAAATATTTTCAAAACTCAACAATGGAATCAGTGATCCAAAAGGACAAGAAAATATAAACTACTTAACCATACAAACTAGTCTGATTTTAACAAGAGGGCCATGATGGCCCTGGATCGCTCACCTGATCAATAGAGTAACAAGTGGGCCCCGGGGAGGGCCATTATTGACCCCAGGGCTATAATGTGCATAATGTTGAGGGAGGTCTAAAGAGGTGAAGCTTCATACCAAATATCAACAAACGCTATAATTTGAATCATCATGGCAAAGGTCCACTAGATTGAGCTACACCCCAAATATCAAAGACCTGGGTCTTGCGGTTTCAGAGAAGATTTTTTTAAACATATTCCCTACATAATAAAAATCAAAAATGAGTTCCTTTAAGAGCAATGAAAACATTCATAAGAAAGTAGATGAAAATCCAAATGGCCCCAGAGCGGGGTCATTTTTGGCCTCTGGGCTATAATTTAAATAATCTTGATAGAGGTCCACTAGATGAAGCTTCACACCAAATATCAAAGACCTGGGCCATGCTGTTTCAGAGAAAAAGATTTTCAAAGATTATCTCTATATAAGTCTATGTAAAACCAAAGGGCCCCGTGGCGGGGGATTTGCAGCCCGGGGGCTATAATGTGAACAATCTTGGTAGAGGTCCACTAGATGAAGCTCCATACCAAATATAAAAGACATGGGCCTTGCAGTTTCGGAGAAGAAGATTTTTAAAGATTTCCCTATATAAGTCTATGTAAAACCAAAGGGTCTCTGGGCGGGGGCATTTTTGACCCCAGGTCTATAATTTGAACAATCTTGATAGAGGTCAACTAGATGAAATTTCACACCAAATATCAAAGACCTAGGCCTTGTGGTTTCACAGAAGAAGATTTTTAAAGATTATCCCTGTATAAGTCTAAGTAAAACCAAAGGGCCCCGAGACAGGGGCATTTTTGGCCCCAGGGCTATAATTTGAACAATCTTGGTAGAGGTTTACAAGATGAAGCTTCATAGTAAATATAAAAGAACTAGGCCTTGAGGTTTCAGAGAAGAAGATTTTTAAAGATTTTCCCTATATAAGCAGATGTAAAACCAAAGGGCCCTGGGGCGGGGGCATTTTTGGCCCGAGAACTATAATTTGAACAATCTTGGTAGCGGTCCATTAGATGAAGCTTCATACCAAATAGCAAAGACCTGGGCCTTTCGGTTTCAGAGAAGAAGATTTTTAAAGATTTTCCCTATATAAGCCCATGTAAAACCAAAGGGCCCCGGGGCGGGGTCATTTTTGGCCCCAGCACTATAATTTGAACAATCTTGGTAGGGGTCCACAAGACGAAGCTTCATACCAAATATCAAAGACCTGGGCCTTGCGGTTTCAGAGAAGAAGATTTTTAAAGATTTTCCCTATATAAGCCCATGTAAAACCAAAGGGCCCGGGGCGGAGGCATTTTTGGCCCCAGCACTAAAATTTGAACAATCTTGGTAGGGGTCTACTAGATGAAGCTTCATACTAAATATCAAAGTCCTGGGCCTTGCGGTTTCAGAGAAGAAGATTTTTAAAGATTTTCCCTATATAAGCCCATGTAAAACCAAACGGCCCGGGGGCATGGGCATTTTTGGCCCCAGCACTGTAATTTGAACAATCTTGGTAGTGGTCCACTAGATGAAGCTTCATACCAAATATCAAAGACCTGGGCCTTGCGGTTTCAGAGAAGAAGATTTTTTAAGTTTTCGGTGAAAAAATCTATTTTTGTCTCCTGCGACCTATATGTGCAACGGACCGGAACCATTTGAACAACTTTGAAAGGGGACCACCTAAGGATCATTCCTGTGAAGTTTGGTCAAAATCCGATCAGTGGTTTAGGAGGAGATGTTGTTTGAAGAAATTGTTTACGCATGGATGACAGATAAAAAGTGATCCTAATATTAATCACAAGAGGGCCATGATGGCCCTGGATCGCTCACCTGATCCATAGTGTAACAAGTGGGCCCCAGAGAGGGCCATTATTGGCCCCAGGGCTTTAATGTGCATAATGTTGAGGGAGGTCTTAAAGGTGAAGCTTCATACCAAACATCAACAAAGGCTATAATTTGAACAATCTTGGCAAAGGTCCACTAGATGAAGCTACACATCAAATATCAAAGACCTGGGCCTAGGGGTTTCAGAGAAGAAGATTTTTAAAGATTTCGCATATATAAGCCTATGTAAAACCAAAGGGCCCCGGGACGGGGGCATTTTTTGCCCCAGCACAATAATTTGAACAATCTTGGTAGGGGTCCACTAGATGAAGTTTCATACCAAATATCAAAGTCCTGGGCCTTGTGGTTTCAGAGAAGAAGATTTTTAAAGATTTTCCCTATATAAGCCTATGTAAAACCAAAGGGCCCCGGGGCGGAGGCATTTTTGGCCCCAGCACTATAATTTGAACAATCTTGGTAGGGGTCCACTAGATGAAGCTTCATACCAAATATCAAAGACCTAGGCCTTGTGGTTTCAGAGAAGAAGATTTTTAAAGATTTTCCCTATATAAGCCAATGTAAAACCAAAGGGCCCGTGGCGGGGGCATTTTTTGTCCCAGCACTATAATTTGAACAATCTTGGTAGGGGTCCACTAGATGAAGCTTCATACCAAATATCAAAGTCCTGGGCCTTGTGGTTTCAGAGAAGAAGATTTTTAAAGATTTTCCCTACATAAGCCTATGTAAAACCAAAGGGCCCCGGGGCGGGGGCATTTTTGGCCCCAGCACTATAATTTGAACAATCTTGGTAGGGGTCCACTAGATGAAGCTTCATACCAAATATCAAAGTCCTGGGCCTTGTGGTTTCAGAGAAGAAGATTTTTAAAGATTTTCCCTACATAAGCCTATGTAAAACCAAAGGGCCCCGGGGCGGGGGCATTTTTGGCCCCAGCACTATAATTTGAACAATCTTGGTAGGGGTCCACTAGATGAAGCTTCATACCAAATATCAAAGACCTGGGCCTTGTGGTTTCAGAGAAGAAGATTTTTAAAGATTTTCCCTATATAAGCCAATGTAAAACCAAAGGGCCCCGTGGCGGGGGCATTTTTTGTCCCAGCACTTTAATTTGAACAATCTTGGTAGGGGTCCACTAGATGAAGCTTCATACCAAATATCAAAGTCCTGGGCCTTGTGGTTTCAGAGAAGAAGATTTTTAAAGATTTTCCCTATATAAGACTATGTAAAACCAAAGGGCCCCGGGGTGGGGGCATTTTTGGCCCCAGCACTATAATTTGAACAATCTTGGTAGGGGTCCACTAGATGAAGCTTCATACCAAATATCAAAGACCTGGGCCTTGTGGTTTCAGAGAAGAAGATTTTTAAAGATTTTCCCTATATAAGCCAATGTAAAACCAAAGGGCCCCGTGGCAGGGGCATTTTTTGTCCCAGCACTATAATTTGAACAATCTTGGTAGGGGTCCACTAGATGAAGCTTCATACCAAATATCAAAGTCCTGGGCCTTGTGGTTTCAGAGAAGAAGATTTTTAAAGATTTTCCCTATATAAGCCTATGTAAAACTAAAGGCCCGTGGGGCGGGGGCATTTTGGGCCCCAGCACTATAATTTGAACAATCTTGGTAGGGGTCCACTAGATGAAGCTTCATACCAAATATCAAAGACATGGGCCTTGTGGTTTCAGAGAAGAAGATTTTTTAAGATTATCCCTATATAAGCCTATGTAAAACCAAAGGGCCCCGGGGCGGGGGCATTTTTGGCCCCAGCACTATAATTTGAACAATCTTGGTAGGGGTCCACTAGATGAAGCTTCATACCAAATATCAAAGACCTGGGCCTTGTGGTTTCAGAGAAGAAGATTTTTTAAGTTTTTGGTGAAAAAAATCTATTTTTGGCTCCTGTGACCTAGATGTGCAACGGACCGGAACCATTTGAACAACTTTGAAAGGGGACCACCTAAGGATCATTCCTGTGAAGTTTGGTCAAAATCCGATCAGTGGTTTAGGAGGAGATGTCGTTTAAAGAAATTGTTTACGCACGGACGCACGCACGCACGCACGCACGCACGGACGCACGCACGCACGACGGACGACGGACAAAAAGTGATCCCAAAAGCTCACCTCGTCACTACGTGACGGTGAGCTAAAAACAAATTGCAGAGATTTCAGTTATCTTTCTTAGTATTTTCTAAACCAAGTTACCACATTTGGGACTGTTCAAGAGTGGTCTTTAAAAGCCCACTTTTGAAAAGTATTAAAGATGGTCTCATCAAAGGAATTTTACAATAGCACTAAATGAACGGGAGGATAATTCCTGTAGTTTTATAAGCAAATAGTGTAGACGCTGTTCAGACGCCCATTTCTGCGGTATCTGGTACGGGTCTATACTGTACCACTAGAGAGTCGCTGGTCTCTAAAGGGGTTCAGAGTCTGGACTTAGACTGTTTTCTTTTGTCCTTTAATTCCTGTACTTCAAGCAAACAGTGAAGATCCTGTTCAAACGCCGTATTCTGTGTCGTCTGATCAGGGTCGACATTTTGAAACCCTGGAAGTGGATCGGGGTCTACACTGTTTGTATCCCATTTCGGAGCCCCTGATCTGGATCTACACTGTCAGTTTCGCATTTTGGAATTCGAGACATGTGGTCTCTGATCGGGGTCTCCACTGTTTGTCTGACAGTATCTTATCCTGGAGCCAAAGGCATGTGGCACCTAATCTGGACCTACACTGTTTGTCAGGGTTCGATTTTGGAACATGTATGTAGCCTCTGATCTGGGTCTACACTGTCAGTATTGAATTTTGGAACCTTAGACATGTGGCTTTTGATCTAGGGCTTTCACTGTTTGTCAGTATCCCATTTTGGAACCCTAGACACGTGGTCTCTGATCTGTGTCTACACTGTCAGTATCCCATTTAGGAACCCTCGATATATTGCCTCTGATTTAGGTCGTCACTGTTTGTCAGTATCCCATTTGTAACTCTAGACGTCGTCTCTGATCTGGGTCTTAACTGTTTGCCAGAACCCCATTTCGGAACCCTAGACACGTGGCCTCTGATCTGGATCTTAACTGTTGTAAGTATCCCATTTTAGAACACCAGACATGTGGCCTCTGATCTGGGTCTAACGAGTTTGTCAGTATCCCATTTTGGAACCCAAGACATGTGGTCTCTGATCTGTGTCTTCACTGTTTTTCAGGATCCCATTTTAGAACCCTAGATATGTTGCCTCTGATCTGGATCTTCACTGTTTTCAGTATCTCACTATTGAACCCTTGACATGTTGCCTCTGATCTGTGTTTTCACTGTTTGTCATTATCCCACCTCTTGGAACCCTAGACATGTAGCATCTGATCTGGGCCTACACTGTTTGCGAAGCCAAAATGCACGACCACTGAAATCTCGGATCAGCATGCACATCTGCACAGTCTGTTCTGAGATTTTGGTGATCACATAGGTCTTATTGGAACTTTGGCATCTTCTGGCTCAATTAAAAAGAATGAATCCTGTGTTTTGATGTTGAAATCCAGATTTTTGTAATCCAGGTTTTTGCTTGTTGCAACTCAAATCAAGCAGGAAAACAAACTTGGTAATTATAATCTTGAGAGGGGTCCATGGGAGCAATTCTCTTTAACAGTTCCTCCAACCAGACCACAAACAAAGCTGAAAGGTCAATAACTGGCCCTATTTCACCTATGTCCTGAGTCAAACCCATTTTCATTCAAGCCCAAAAATTCGAGCCCAGATCCTGCCCATGAGCCCAGCCCAGGTTTTACAGGTAGCCCAATTACAGCGTTGTAATTAGACCGCTCCGTGAAAGCTGTCGGAATACTACGTGTCAACCCTTTCAACCCTGTACATCGCTGCAGATGCCGATTCAGGCACAGATACCGATACAAACCTTATAGATCCAGATCAGAGCAGAGCAGTCTCAATCAGAATCTACACTGTTTACAAGCTGTCAATGACTTGAACAAAACATCTTTCTATAAGAATTGGTACACTGAATATCAAACCTAGAAGGGCTCTGTTCAGAAACTGAGGGATGAAAGGGAATGATTTCAAGCATAAACAGCAACGGCGTAGGAAAATAGTGCCAAATTTTTTTAATCAGTCTTCAGCGCAAATGTATTTGTAAAATCCAACAAGCAGGTCTATTTTTACAAACTTTTGTCATTTTTCAAACAGTCCGACCGAACTTAATCGAATTTATTAAGTGTATTGCTTTTTTCATATTTAGATGTTAGTTTTTCTTTTTTGAGCGGAGGACTACAAGAAGGAATGTCTAAAGAGGTGCACAAAAATCTGATGTATGAGGTGTACGGTGACTATAGTCGGGCTAACGCCCGCCTAAAAAGCAAAAGCAAAAATACACCCTTCGTGCGCAGCACCCGCAGTACGCCACGCCATATCTTGTTCAACATGACACCACCCAACATGATAAAGATTGTACTGGTTCTGCATGGCTCTTGCCGAATAGCGAGACATGTCCCACCGTACTGAGCAAGGCCAGGTCTTGCACAGAAGAAATCCATATTCTTAAAGGTCCTTAAAAGTCAAATCTAGCATATGTGCAGTACTACAGCGCACAAATATATATATATATATATATATATATATATATATATATATATATATATATATAAATATATATAAATATATATATATAAAACATCCATCCCTTCGCAGCATTCTGCGGGATTGGGTGAATTCTTCAAAATCACATGGGAAGGCTATGCTTTAGGTGAGGAAAATTTATATTCTTGAAGGGCCATTACACTAAAATCATTCATAACCTACCAGAATATGTAAAACGCTGCAGCACTATAATAGTAACCATCAGTGCGCTGCGGCCCGTGCCATGAGAACCTTCAAAATACCAATGGGAGTCTTGCGTTTGTGCAGGAAAAATTATATTCTTGAAGGGCATAGAACTGAAAACATGTAGCCTTCAGGCTAACACACAGTACTGCAGCACAATAAAATAAGATCGAGACTTTGTGCAAGAAGAATTAATATTCTTGAAGGGCATATAACTGAAATCATGTAGCCTTCTAACCAACATACCGTACTGCAGCAATATGAAATAAAGAGGATAAAACAAGCCAGACCCAACCTGACTTGATGTGATGAGCTGGAAACCTTTAGCATAACATAGCAAGGCTAGCCTTTGCATATGGGAAATTTATAGTATTGAATTGCTGTAGTGTCAAATCAGATATACCCCACCTGTTTGTCTCCAGTACTATAGCCTCAAAGTCCTTCAGCATAAAATGGGAAGGCTAGCCATTGTATAAAATACGTTTATATTCCTGAAGGGCCATAACACACAAATAAGACACAACCTACCAGCATATGTATGTGTACAGGGCTGCTGCACAAAAAAAAAAAACATCCGTGTCTTCTTCAATTACATGGGAAGTCAAGCATCTGTGCAGTTAAAAATAATGTATTCTTGAAAGACCGTAGTACTCAAATCAGTTACAACCTACCAGCCAATGTGCAGTACGGCGACACAAAGAACAACAAAATCCCCGAACGTGCACAACGTCACGCGCCATGGAAGAATACTGCAACCTTACATAGGAAGGCTAGCCTTTGTGTAGGGATAATATATTCTTGAAGGGTCGTGGCACTCAAATAAGACATAACCTATCAACATATGTACAGGGCTGCAGCACACCAAAACAAGAGTTGTCAGAAGACAACATAGCTCGCCTTTGGGGGCCTAAGATGGATGAGGGCAAGTTATCAAAAAAATTTCTTCTGTAAAACAGCCCAATAGACTGCAGCAAATGAAAGAGAACCAAAATGTACCCCTAATCATCCTGTTTTCAAGCCTTTCCACTGAAAAAAAAAATGAAAAAGAAATCTATATTTGATAAAAAAAAAAATTCTACAAACTACCAAGTAATAACAAGGCATCACAGACGATACAAAACCCATAGAGCAAGACAAATTAAAAAAAAATCCTAGCCTAGCATTTGTGTAAAATTACATTATATCCATCAATAAATGTAGGTACTTAAGAGTGATGACAAAGTTTTTCTAAAAATAGCCAAAGTGACCTTGACTTTGAGCCCCAGACCCTGAAAGTTGAACTTCATACCCAACATTTGTATGAAGTTATCTTAAGATCCATAAATAAATCTGGACACTGGAGCAATGGTCAAGTTTTTCTAAAAAATAGCCACAGTGACCTTGACCTTCAGCCCCTGACCCGGAAAGTCAAAGTCACTCAAGATATCATCATAGCAAACATTTGTGTCAAGGTATATTAAAATCCATCAATACATGAAGGTGCAAGAGCTATGACAAAGTTTTTCTTAAAATAGCCGCAGTGACCTTGACCTTCAGCCTCAGACCCTGAAAGTTGAACTCGCTCAAGATATCATCATTGCCAACATTTTTGTGAAGTTATATTAAAATCCATCCATAAATGTAGGCACTAGAGCGATCACAAAGTTTTTTTCTAAAAATAGCCACAGTGACCTTGACCTTCAGCCCCAGAACCTGAAAGTCGAACTTGCTAGAGATATCATCATACCCAACATTTGTGAGGTGTTATATTGAAATCCATCAATAAATTAAGGTGCAAGAACGATGACAATGTTTTTTCTAAAAATAGCCACAGTGACCTTGACCCCATGACCCTGAAAGTAGTGACCTTGACCTTAAGCCCCGGACCCTGAAAGTCAAAGTCACTCGAGATATCATTATACCCAACATTTGGGTGAAGTTATATTAAAATCCATCAATAAATTAAGGCGCTAGAGCGATGATAATGTTTTTTCTAAAAATAGCCACAGTGACCTTGACCTTGAGCCCCAGACCCGCTATGTTTTTAAAAAGAAAAAAAGAAGAAAAAAGAAAAGAAGAAAAAAAAAATGTTCCTCCCCGGGGATTTGAACTCACGCAGCTTGCAGGTAAACTTTAACACAGAAGTAAGGGAGGTAATACAGAAGAAAATATTAACTTCTCAAAAAGTCCAATTTAAGCCAAAAAACCTGTAAAATGAAGTACAATGATAATGTTAAATATTGTTTTTTAGCAATTAATAATTATATATTCAAAATAACGTTGTAAAACATCACATATAAGAGCTTGCAGGTAAACTTTAACCAAATGCGGACGCCGACGCCGACGCTGACGCTGACGCTGACACCGGACGCCCGGGGGTATGGCAATAGCTCCCCCTTACTTTCGTAAGGCGAGCTAAAAAATCATCTTAGCGCAGCGACACGTGTCATTGTGCCTTCCTCAACATAGCATGGTTAGGCTAGCCCCTGTGTAGAGGAAATGCATATTCACGTAAGGTCATAGCTTTCAAATCAGGTGTCACCTTCCAGCTAATGTACAGTACTGCCATCCCCCCCCCCCCCACCCCCCCCCCCCCTCAAAAAAAAACCACAACAGAAAATTTCCACCGCCCGCAGCACCCCGCAGCGCGTCTTCGCATACGTTGTAGAATGCGACACCATACACCAGGATATAGGTTGTGCTGGATCTGCATGGCTGTTCCTAAGTAGCAAGTCATGTCCCGCCTCACCTAATCTGACAAACTGGAAATCTTAAACATAACATAGCCAGGTTAGCCTTCAAACATGCGAAATTTACATTCTTGAAGGCTACAGTACTCAAATCATACAATTTACCAGACAACGAACAATGCTGCAGCACACAAAAATGAAAAAAAAAATGTCCATCCGTCCATGTGCAGCGTCCCGCTCCTTGGGAGCCTTTTTCAGCATACTATAGGAAGCCTTGTTTTAGTACATGCGACATTTATATTCACGAAGGCCCGTGGCACTTAAGGGGAATTGAAACATCTGGACACTTTATCAAAGGAAAATAACTTTCGGGACTTCCAGTTTTTTTATTAGCCCTGTCCCACTGAAAAAAGGGGTCTACTCATAAAGGAAAGAATTTGCTCCTCGGCAGCAACTTTCCGGAAACCTTCAACATAACATAGCAAAGTTATCCTTCATACATGGGCAATTTACATTCTTGAAGGCTACAGTACTCACATCAGACAATTTACAAGACAATGAACAATGCTGCAGCACACAAAAATAAAACAAAAGAAAATAGTCCATCCGCCCATGTGCAGTGCCCCGCGCCTTGGGAGCCTTTTCAACATAATATAGGAAGCCTTATTTTTAGTATATGCGACATCTATATTCATGAAGGCCAGTGGCACTTAAGGGGAAGTGGAACACCTGGACTCTTTATCAAAGGGAAATAACTTTCGGGACTTCCAGATGTTTTTATAAGCCGTGTCCCACAGAAAAAGCGGTCTACTATTTAAAGAAAGAATTTGCTCCTTAAATAGTTGACAAATATTGTCATGGAAGACATTTAACTTTAGCAGGAGTTGCCGCCCCTGAAGATATTCCCATTTCCTTAAATCTGACATAACCTACCATCATGTATAGACAGCAAAACCTAAGAATAACGCATGCGCAGCGCCCAATGCATTGGAAGCGTTCACGACCATACCAAGGAAAGTCTTACCTCTGTACAGTGTAAACTTAGATTCTTGAAGGGCCATAGACCTGTAATCAGATGTGACCTAGCAGACTATGTACAGGGATGCACCACCTAAAAACACCCAACCGTGCGCAGTGCCCCGTGCCAGAGGAGCATTCTTCAACATACCATGGTCTAGTCTTCGTCCAGGGGAAATTTACATGCTTGAAGTGCCTTAGCCCTCAAATCAGAGCTAATCTACCAGCCAATGTACTGCAGCACAAAAAGAAGAAGGCAAAAAACAACACGCATCCGTCCGTGTGCAGCCTCTCGCACCATTGGAGCATTTTTCAAGATAACATAGGCATGTAAGCCTTTGCAACCTTCTTCAACATACCATGTAGTTGTCTAGACTTTGTTGAGTGGGCTTTATATTCTTGATGGACCAAAGTACTCAAACCAGACGTAACCTTCCAATTTTTATAGTCCTTTAGCAAAAAAAAAAAAAAAAGAAAAGAAAATCCAACCTCCTTGCGCAGCGCCGCGCACATAGACATGGCCCACGTTGCACAACGTGACATCATCGACCATGATACAGGTTGTATTGGTTCCGCATGGCTTCTGTCAAGAAGCAGGCTAGGTCCAACCTGACATGACAAGCTTGAAACATAACATAGCAACGGTGGCCTTTGTGCAGGGAAAATCTATATTCTTAACCTACAAGCAAGTGTGTAGTACTGCAGCATATAAAGAAAAAATCAAACCCCATCCCTCCGTTGGCAGCGTCCCGCGTCATTGGAAGATTCTTCAACATATGAAGGCTAACCTTTGTTTAGGGGGAATATATATTCTAAGGACCATAACACTCAAATCAGACGTATACCAGCATATGTACAGGGCTACAACACAAGAAAATCAACCATTCTTAAAGGGCATAGAACTGAAATCAGGTTGCCTTTTAGCTAACATACAGTGATGCAGCACAATAAAATAAAGGTCGAAACTTCATGCAGGGAAAATTAATGTTCTTGAAGGGCATAGCACTGAAGTCATGTATCCTTCTAGCTAACATACAGTTCTGCAGAACAATAAAAATAAGGTCGACACCTTGTGCAGGGAAAATTAATATTCTTGAAGGGCATAGAACTGAAATCATGTAGCCTACTGGCTTACATACAGTACTGCAGCACAATAAAGTTAAGGTCTACACTTTGTGGAGGGGTAATGAATATTCTTGAAGGGCATAGAATTGAAATCATCTAGCCTTCTAGCTAACATGCAGTACTGCAGCACAATAAAATAGAGAATCCGGCTTTGATGTGATAAGCTGGAAACCTTCAGCATAACATAGCAAGTCTAGCCTTTTGTATATGTGGAATTTGTAGTATTGAATTACCGTAGTGTCAAATCAGAAATACCCTACCAGTTTATCTCCAGTACTAAGGTCCCCCCCCCCCCAAAAAAAAAAAATCATCCATCCGCGCGGAGCTTCCTGTGTCTTAGGAAAGTTCTTCAGCAGAAGGCGCAGTTACCCGTGCCATGGGAAGGCTATCCATTGTATTAAATGCATTTATATTCTTGAAGGGCTATAACACACAAATAAGACATAACCTACCTGCATATGTATGTGTACAGGGCTGCTGCACAAAAAAAAACATCCGTGTCTTCTTCAACATACCATGGGAAGTCCAGCATTTGTGCAGGGAAAAATTACGATCTTGAAAGATCTTAATATTCAAATCAGTTACAACCTACCAGCCAATGTGCAGTACGGCAACACAAAGAACAACAAAATCCTCGACCGTGCGCAACGTCCCACGACATGGGAGAAAGTGCAACCGTACTTCGAAGTGCTAGCCTTTGTGTAGGGTTAATATATTCTTGAAGGGTCATGTCACTCAAATTAGACATAACCTATAAACGTTTGTACAGGGCTGCAGCATACCAAAAAAAAATCACCTTAGCGCAGCGACACGTGTCATTGTAGCCTTCTTCAACATAGCATGGGTAGGCTTGCCCCTGTGTAGGGGAAATGCATATTCATGTAAGGTCATAGCTCTCAAATCAGGTTGATCTTCCAGCTAATGTACAGTACTGCACCACCGCCGAAAAAAAAAGAAAACCAAAAAAAATAATAATAAAAAAAACATTCCACGGTACGCAGCGCTCCGCAGCGAGTCGTCGCATATGATGATACACCAGGATACAGGTTGTACTGGATCTGCATGACCGTTCCTAAGTATCAAGCCATGTCCCGCCTCACCAAAGCTGACAAACTGGAAATATTCAACGTAAAATAGCAAGGTTATCCTTCATACATGGGACATTTATATTCTTAAAGGGCTACAGTACGTAAATCAGACAATTTACCAGACTATAAACAATGCTGCAGCACACAAAAATGAAAAAAATCCATCCGTCCATGTGCAGCTCCCAGCGCCTTGGGAGCCTTCTTCAACATAATATAGGAAGCCTTGTTTTTAGTATATGCGAAATTTATATTCATGAAAGCCCGTGGCACTTAAGGGGAAGTGGAAAACCTGGATGTTTTTTTCGCTCTTTATCAAAGGGAAATAACTTTCGGGACTTCCTGTTGTTTTTTATAAGCCCTGTTTCACTGAAAAAGGGGTCTACACTTAAAGAGTTTGCTCCTTAGGAGAAATTCTTTCCTTAAAGAGTTGACCCATACTGCCATGGGAGACATAACACTTTAGCAAGAGTTGGCTCCCCTGAAGGTATTCCCAATTCCTTAAATCTGACATAACCTAACCTTCCCACATATGTATAGACCGCAACACCTAAGAATAGCATCCATACGCAGCGCCCCATACCTTGGAAGCGGCCTTCAACATACCAGGGAAAGTATAGCCTTTGTATAGTGGAAACTTGGATTCTTGAAGGGCCATAAACTTGTAATCAGATGTGACCTACCAGCCTATGTACAGAGAAATACCACCAAAAACACCCATCCTTGCGCAGTGCCCGTGCCAAAGGAGTGCCTTACCATTCAAATCAGAGGTAACCTACCAGCCAATGTACTGCAGCACAAGAAAAAAAAAGAAAAAGAAAAACAACACGCATCCGTCCGTGTGCAGCATCTCGCACCGTTGGAGCCTTTTTCAAGAAAGCATAGGCAGGCTAGCCTTTGCAGCCTTCTTCAAGATACCATGAAATGTATAGACTTTGTTGAGGGGTAGTATATTCTTGAAGGACCAAAGCACTCAAATCAGACGAAACCTACCTATTTATATAGTCATATACAGGCATTTATTCTTGTAACAGTAGCACACACTGTGTTCATAATTGTTTTATTGCCCCTTGTGATATACTGTCTATTGCAGATCAAAGGCGGTCCTTAATAGGGTGATGAGTAGCTCTTGTTGAATCCCCTGACTGAGGCACTTTAGGGGAAAATCAATTATGTACCCTTTAGTCAACAGTTAGTCAACTATTTTTTTTTCGCCAAGGAGGCCCCTTACCTGTTGAAGACAGTGGACATCTCTTCAGTCAGCACTGAGGGCTACATAATATTATGTAATGAAATAATAGTCCTCAAAAACCAAGAATAAATACCTTTAAGCACAAAAAATAAAAGAAAATCCAACCTCCGTGCGCAGCGCCGCGCTGCGCCGCGCACCCAGCCATGGCCCACGTTGCACAACGTGACATCATCGCCCTTGATACATGTTGTATTGGTTCCCTATGACTTCTGTCAAGAAGCAAGCTAGGTTCAACCTGACATGACACGCTAGAAACATAACATAGCAACAGTGGCCTTTGTGCAAGGGAAATCTATATTCTTAACCTACCAGCAAGCAGTACTGCAGCATTAAAACAAAATCAAAACCCACCCCTCCGTGGGCAGCGCCCCGCGTCATTGAAAGATTCTTTAACATACGAAGGCTAACCTTTGTCTAGGGGGGATATATATTTTAAGGACCATAACACTCAAATTAGACATATACCAACATATGTACAGGGCTACAACACAAGAAAACCAACCAACCTTGCGCAGTTACCCGTGCCATGGGAGGGTTCTTCAAGTTACCATTGGAAGATTAGCTTTTGAGGCTGAGAAATGGATAATTTGAAGGGCCATCGTACTCATATAAGATGTAACCTACCAGTTAATGTGCAGTACAGTAACTTATAAAAAGACGTCCGTTCGCAGCGCCCCGTGCCATGGGAGAATTTAAAATGACATAGCAATGCCTAACTTTGTATAATTTATATTCCTGAAGGGTCATGACACTCTAACCAGACACAACATACTAGCATATGCAGCATATGTACAGGGTTGCAGCACAAGAAAACAGCTATCCTTTCGCAGTGACCCGTGCCATGGGTGCCTTCTTCAAAGATACCATGGAAAGTCTAGCTTTTGTGCAGGGGGAATTTATATACTTGAATGGCGATAGCATTCATTTATCAACTACCAGCTAAAGTACAATACTGCAGCACTAAAATAAACATCCATCCGTTTGCGGCATTCTGCGGGATTGGATGAATTCTTCAACATAACATGGGAAGGCTAGGCTTTAGATAAGGGAAATTAATATTCTTGAAGGGCCATGGCACTAAAATCATTCATAACCTACCAGAATATGTAAAACGCTGCAGCATAATAATAGTAACCATCCGTGCGCTGCGGCCCGTGCCATGAGAACCTTCTTCAAACTACCAATTGGAGTCTTGCGTTTGTGCAGGAAAAATTACATTCTTGAAGGGCATAGAACTGAAATCTTGTAGCCTTCTAGCTACATACAGTACTACAGCACATTAAAACAAGGCAACGCAAGCGTAGCATCCCCTCGTAACTGCATACCATTCATTAACATGAAAATCCAATCTGAATATGTTAGACCATTGTGACCTTGACCTTTGACCCCTGACCTTGAAATTCAATAGGGTTCATCCTCTGTACATGGTGAACATTTGTGGAAGGTTTGATGCTTCTACGATGAATACTGTGTCGTCTATCCTGCTCACAAGGTTTTCAAGGTCAAGTCCATTGTTACCTTGACCTTTGACCCCTGACCTTGAAATTCAATAGGGTTCATCCTCTGTACATGGTGAACATTTGTGGAAGGTTTGATGCTTCTACGATGAATACTGTGTCTTCTATCCTGCTCACAAGGTTTTCAAGGTCAAGTCCATTGTGACCTTGACCCCTGACCTTGAAATTCAATAGGGTTCATCCTCTGTACATGGTGAACATTTGTGGAAGGTTTGATGCTTCTACGATGAATACTGTGTCGTCTATCCTGCTCACAAGGTTTTCAAGGTCAAGTCCATTGTGACCTTGACCTTTGACCTTGAAATTCAATAGGGTTCATCCTCTGTACATGGTGAACATTTGTGGAAGGTTTGATGCTTCTACGATGAATACTGTGTCTTCTATCCTGCTCACAAGGTTTTCAAGGTCAAGTCCATTGTGACCTTGACCTTTGACCCCTGACCTTGAAATTCAATAGGGTTCATCCTCTGTACATGGTGAACATTTGTGGAAGGTTTGATGCTTCTACGATGAATACTGTGTCTTCTATCCTGCTCACAAGGTTTTCAAGGTCAAGTCCATTGTGACCTTGACCTTTGACCCCTGACCTTGAAATTCAATAGGGTTCATCCTCTGTACATGGTGAACATTTGTGGAAGGTTTGATGCTTCTACGATGAATACTGTGTCTTCTATCCTGCTCACAAGGTTTTCAAGGTCAAGTCCATTGTGACCTTGACCTTTGACCCCTGACCTTAAAATTCAATAGGGTTCATCCTCTGTACATGGTGAACATTTGTGGAAGGTTTGATGCTTCTACGATAAATACTGTGTCTTCTATCCTGCTCACAAGGTTCCGGACAGACACACACACAGAAACACAGACACACAGACACACGGACACACAGACACACGGACACACGGACGCACGGCACCGATGCTATATCCCCATTCGCAACGTTGTTGCGAGGGGATAATAAAGGTCGAGACTTCGTGCAGGGGAAATTAATTTCTTGAAGGGCATGGAACTGAAAACATGAAGGCTTCTAGCTAACATACAGTACTGCAGCACAATAAAATAAAAATCGAGACTTCGTTCAAAGGAAATTAATATTCTTGAAGGGCATAGAACGGAAATAATGTAACCTTCTAGCTAACATATAGTACTGCAGCACAATGAAATAGAGAAAATAAAACAAGCCAGACCCAACTTGACTAGATGTGAATAGCTGGAAACCTACAACATAATAAGCAAGGCTAGCCCTTGCATATGGGAACTTTATAGTATTGAATTGCTGTAGTGTCAAATCAGATATACCAGAGAACTATTGCCTCATAAAAAAAAGAAAAAATCATCCATCCGCGCGGAGCAACCTGTGCCTTAGGAGAGTTGTTCAGCATAAAATGGGAAGGCTAGCCATTGTACAAAAAACATTTATAGTCTTGAAGGGCCATAATGTTCACTCAAAAAAGACATAACCTACCAGCATATGTATGTTTACAGGGCTGCTACACAAAAAGCATCCGTGTCTTCTTCAACATTACATGGGAAGTCCAGCATTTGTGCAGGGAAAAATTATATTCTTGGAAGACCTTAGTACTCAAATCAGTCACAACCTACCAGCAAATGTGCAGTACGGCAACACAAAGAACAACAAAATCCCCGACCGTGCGCAACGTCCCGCGCCATGGGAGAATACTGCAACCGTACATAGGAAAGCTAGCCTTTGTGTAGGGATAATATATTATTGAAGGGTCATGGCACTCAAATTAGACATAACCTATCAACGTATGTACAAGGCTGCAGCAAACCAAAAAATCATCTTAGCGCAGCTACACGTGTCATTGTAGCCTTCCTCAACATAGCATGGTTAGGCCAGCCCGTGTAGGGGAAATGCATAATCACGTAAGGTCATAGCTTTCAAATCAGGTGTAACCTTCCAGCTAATGAACAGTACTGCACCCCCAACCCCATCCCCCCCCCCACCGACAAAAAAAAAACATTCCACCGTCCGCAGCACCTCGTTGCGCGTCTTCGCATACGTTGTAGAATGCGACACCATACACCAGGATACAAGTTGTGCTGGATCTGCATGGCTGTTCCTAAGTAGCAAGCCATGTCCCGCCTCACCTCATCTGACAAACTGAAAACCTTCAACATAACATAGCAAGGTTAGCCTTCATACATGGGAAATGTATATTCTTGAAGGGCTACAGTACTCAAATCAGACAATTTACTGGACTATTAAGAATGCTGCAGCACACAAAACTAATAATACAAATGTCCAACCGTCCATGTGCAGCGCTCCGCGCCTTGGGAGCCTTCTTCAACATAATATAGGAAGTCTTGTTTTTAGTATATGCGAAATTTATATTCATGAAGGCGCGCAACACATAAGGGGAAGTGGAAAACCTGGATTTTTCCACTGTATATCAAAGGGAAATAACTTTCGGGACGTCCTGTTGATTTTATAAGCCCTGACCCCCTGCAAAAGAGGTTTACCCTTGAAGTAAAGAATTTGCTTCTTCTCAGGAGCAAATTCTTTCCTTAAAGAATTGGCTCATACTGCCATGGGAGACATTAGATTTAAGCCGGAGTCGCCTCCACTGAAGGTTTTCCCATTTCCTTAAATCTGAAATAACCTTACCGCATATGAATAGACTGCAACACCTAAGAAAAACATCCATGCGCAGCGCCCCATGTCTTGGACGCGTCCTTCAACTTAACAGGGAAAGTCTAGCCTTCGTACAGTGGCAACGTAGATTCTTGAAAGGCCATAGACCTGTAATCAGATGTGACTTACCAGCATATATACAGGGATACAACACCTAAAACACCTATCCGTGCGCAGTGCCCCGTGCCAAAGGAGCATTCATTAACATACCATGGGAAGTCGTGTCTTCGTTCAGGGGAAATTGACATGCTTGAAATGCCTTAGCACTCAAATCAGAGGTAAACTACCAGCCAATCTACTCCAGCACAAAAAGAAGAAGAAAAACAACAGGCATCCGTCCGTTTGCAGCCTTTCGCACCATTGGAGCATTTTTTAAGATAACCTAGGCAGGCTAGCCTTTGCAACCTTCTTCAACATACCATGTCATTTTCTAGACTTTGTTGAGTGGGGTTTATATTCTTGAAGGACCAAAGTACTCAAATCAGACGTAACCTACCAATTTATATAGTCCTTAAGCATAAAAAAGAGAAGAAAATCCAACCTCCGTGCCCAGCGCCGCTCACCTAGACATGGCCCACATTGCACAACGTGACATCATCGACCATGATACAGGCAGCATAGGTTCCGCATGGCTTCTGTCAAGAAGCAAGCTAGGTCCAACCTGACATGACAAGCTTGAAACATAACATAGCAACGTTGGCCTTTGTGCAGGGGAAATCTATGTTCTTAACCAACCAGCAAATGTATAGTACTGCAGCTTAAAAAGAAAAACAAAATCGACCCCTCCGTGAGCAGCGCCCGGCGTCATTGGAAGATTCTTCAACTTATTATGGTCAACCTTTGTTTAGGGGAATATAAATGTATTAAGGCCCATAACACTCACATCAGACATATACCAGCATATGTACAGGGGTACAACACAAGACAACCAACCTTTCTTGCGCAGTTACCCGTACCATTGGAAGTTTAGCTTTTGTGACGGGGAAATTGATATTCGAAGGGTCATCGTACTCGTATGAGATTTAACCTACCAGTTAATGTGCAGTACTGCAACGTAAAAAAAAGACATCCGTGCGCAGCGTCCCGTGCCATGAAAGAATTCAAAATAGCAATGCCTGCCTTTGTATAATTTATATTCTGAAGGGTCATGACACTCAAACCAGACAAAACATACCAGCATAATATGTAGAATATGTACTGGGCTGCACCACAATAAAACATCCATCCTTTCGTAGTGACCCGTGCAATGGGTGGCTTCTTCAAGATACCATGGAAAGTCTAGCCTTTATGCAGTGGAAATTTATATCCTTGAATGGCGATATCAACTACCAGCTAAGATACAGTAATGCAGCACTAAAATAAAAACAAAAGCAAAACACACCCTTCATGCGCAGCACCCCGCAGCACGCCACGGCATATCTTGTACAACGTGACACAACCCAACATGATATAGTTTGTACTGGTACTGCATGGCTCTTGGCCAATAGCAAGCAGGTCCCATCTGAACTAACGTTGCAAGCTTTAACCCTTCTTGCCATAACATAGCAAGGTCAGCCTTTGTACAGAAATGTTTCTTTTTGAAGGACCTTAGTACACAATTCTAGCATATGTACAGTACTGCAGCGCACTAAAAAGAAAAACAAAACCCATCCATCCGTTTGCAGCATCCCGCGCCAGTGGGAGAATTCTTCAAAATACGTGTAACATAAGAATGCTTGCCTTTGTATATTTTATATTTTTGAAGGGTCATGACACTCAAATCAGACAAAACATACCAGGATATGTAGCATATGTACAGGGCTGCAGCACATCCTTTCGAAGTGACCTGTGCCATTGGAGCTTCTTCAAGACACCATGGGAAGTCTAGCCTTTGTGGAAGGGAAATTTATATTCTGGAATGGCGATAACACTCATATTTCAATTACCAGCTAAGGTACAGTACTGCAGCACAATAATAAAAGCAAAAAAAAAAAAAAAAAAAAAAACACCCTTCGTGCGCAGCACCATGCCGCACGTCCTGGTATACCTTGAACAACTTAGTGGAATTCGTTTCAATGACCGTTCCAAGGCGGTTCGTCTGTCGCGGTTTATTTTTGGTATGGTTTTTCATTGAGTGTTTATTTTGCTTATATTTTTTGTTTTGGATAGTCAATAGGCCATTTTGTTGAAAAGTAATTGTCCTTTTGGCTTTCCGCTATTGATGTTTCGATTAGGTCTGTTGTTTCATGTTTGTGCTTCTTCCATTTGGTGTCTCTGATGGGAATATGTGGGTTTATAGCATCGATTCCTGATCAATGCCTATTTTGACACGACCCAACAAGATATAAATTGTACTGGTTCTGCATGGCTCTAACCCAATAGCAGGACAGGTCCTATCTGAACAAACTTGACAAGCTGGAACCCTTCTTTAACACAACTTAGCGAGGCCAGCCATTGTACAGGAGGAATCTATATTCTTGAAGGGCATAGAACTGAAATCATATAGCCTTCTAGCAAGCATACAGTACTGCAGCAAAATAAAAATAAAGGTCGGCACCTTGTGCACGGGAAATTAATATACTTGAATGGCATAGAACTGAAATCATGTAGCCTTCTAGCTAACATACAGTGCTGCAGCACAATAAAATAAAGGTCGAGACTTCATGCCGGGTAAATAAGTATTCTTGAAGGGCATGTAGCCTTCTAACTGACATACAGTACTTAATCTAAATAAAAAATGGTCGAGACTTTGTGCAGGGGAAATTAATATTTTTTAAGGGGATAAAACGGAAATCATGTAGCCTTCTAGCTAATATACAGCACTGCAGCAAATAAAATAAAGGTCGACACTGTGTTCAGGGGAAATTAATATTCTTGAAGGGCATAGAACTGTTATAATGTAGCCTTCTAGCTAACATAATGTACAGCAGCACAATTAAATAGAGGTCGAAACTACGTGCAGGGGCATATAACTGAAATCATGTAGCCTTCTAGCTAACATACAGCACAGCAGCACAATAAATGCCAACACTTTGTGCAGGGGAAATTAATATACTTGAAAGGCATAGAACTTAATTCATGTAGCCTTCTGGCTAACATACAGTACTGCAGCACAATAAAATAAAGATCGAGACTTCGCGCAAAGGAAATTAATATCCTCGAAGGGCATAGAACTGAAATCATGTAGCCAACTAGCTAACATACAGCACTGCAGAACAATAAAATTAAGGTCGAGACTTCATGCAAAGGAATAAGTATTCTTGTAGGGAATATAACTGAAATCTTGTAGCCTTCTAGTTAACATAGAGTACTGAATCTAAATGAAATAAATATCGACACTTTGTGCAGGGAAAATTAATGTTCTTTAAGGGCATAGAACTGAAAACTGAAATCATGTAGCCGTCTAGCTAATATACAGGTCTGCAGTACAATACAATAAAGATCAAGACTTCGTGAAAGGGCTAAAAATATTCTTGAAGGGCATAGAACTGAAATCATGTAGCCTTCTAGCTAACATACGGTAATGCTGCACAATGAAATAATGGTCGACACTTTGCGCCGGGGAATTAATATTCTTGAAGGGCATAGAACTGAAATCACGCTAAAATTCTGCAGCACAATACAATAAATGTCGACACTTTGTGCAGGGGATATTTATATCCTTGAAGGGCATAGAACTGAAATCATGTAGCCTTCTAGCTAACATACAGTACTGCCGCGCAATAAGAAAGGTCCGCACTTTATCCAGGGGAAATAAATATATTTGAAAGGCATAGACTTGAAATCATGTAGACTTCTAGCTAACATGAAATACTGCACCACAATAAAAACTAGACAAAGTGCCCAGTGGGGCACGTATACCCCCGGCCAGGGCCATCGTCTCAGCTGCAAAGGGAAAAAACTCTACTAGGCCTGACCCCTTGGCCCTTATTTTCTTTCCCACAATACAAGTAGTCATACTGATCATGTGTGCAAAATTTCAAGTTTCTATGTGAAGCAGTTCCTGAGATATCTTTGACACAAAATAAATGTTTACGGACACACAGACGGAAAAGACAAAAACTATATACCCCCATTGCATACTTCGTGTGCCGGGGGTATAAAAAAGGTCGACACTTTGTGCCGAGGAACATAATAACATTGAATGGCATAGAACTGAAATTATGTAACCTTTCTAGCTAACGTACAGCACTGTAGCACAATAAAATAAAGGTCGACACTTTGTACAGTGGAGATTAATATTCTTGAAGGGTATAGAACTGAAATCATGTAGCCGTCTAGATAATATACAGTACTGCCTCACAATAAAATTTAGTCGACACTTTGTGTAGGCGAAATTAATATTCGAACTGAAATCATGTAGCCTTCTAGCTAACACACAGTAATGCAGCAGGATAAAACAAAGGTCGATATTTTTGATGAGCATACAACTGAAATCATGTAGTCTTTCTCGCAAATATACAGTACTGCAGCACAATTAAATAAAGGTCAACCCTTTGTAGAGAGTAATTTCAATATTCTTGAAGGCATGGAACTGAAATCGTGTAGACTTCTAGCTAATATGCAGTACTGCAACAATAAAAAAAAGGTTGAAACTTTGTGCAGAGGAATATTTATGAAGGGCTAAGAACTTAAATCATGTACCCTTCTAGCTTACTTACAGTACTGCAGCACAATACAATAAAAGTCGAGAGTTCGTGCAGACGAAATTAATATTCTTGAAGGGCACAGAACTGAAATCATATAGCCTTCTATCTAGCATACAATACTGCAGCACAATAAACTAAAGGTCAATACCTTGTGCAGGGTAAATAAATATTATTGAAGGGCATAGAACTAAGACCATGTAGCCTTCTGGCTGACATACAGTGCTACAGCACAATAACATAAAGGTGGCGACTTCGAGCGGGGGAAATTAAAATTGTAGAAGGGCATAGAACTGAAATCATATAGCCATCTAGCTAACATACAGTACTGCAGCACAATAAAATAAAGGTCAACACAGTGTGCAGGGCAAATTAATATTCTTGAAGGGTATAGAACTGAAATCATGTAGCCTTCTAGCTAAAATACAGCACTTAGCACAATAAAATAAAGGTCGACACTGTGCAGGGGCACTTAATATTTTTGAAGTGCATAGAACTGAAATCATGTAGCCTTCTAGCTAACATATAGTACTGCTGCACAATAAAATAAAGGTCGAGATATCGTACAGGGGAAAATAATATTCTTGAAGGGCAAAGAACTGAAATCATGTAGCCTTCTAGCTAACATACAGTACAGCAGCAATAATATAAAAGTCAATAGTTTGTACAGGTGAAAAGTAAAATGCTTGAAAGGCATAGAACTGAAATAATGTAGCCTTCTTAACTAACATACAGTACAGAAGAACAGTAAAATAAAAGTCGACACATTGTGCAGGGGAAATTAACATACAGTACTAAAGCACAATAAAATAAAGGTCGACACTTTGTGCAGGGGAAATGAATAATCTTTAAATGCATAGAACTGAAATCATGTAGCCGACTAGCTAACATACAGTACTGCAGCATAGTAAAATTTAGGTCGACAGGGAAATTAATATTCTTGATTGTCATAGCATTAAAATCATGTAGCATTCTAGCTAACATACAGTTCTGCAGCACAATAAAATATAGGTCGACACTTTGTAAAGGGGACAATTCATATTCTTGAAGGGCATAGAGCTAAAATCATGTAGCCTTCTAGCTAACACACAGTACTGCAGCACAATAAAATAAAGGTCGACACTTTGTGCAAGGGAAATTACTATCTTGTAGGGCGTAGAACTGAAATGGTGTAGCCTTCTAGCTAACATACAGTACTAAAGCACAATAAAATAAGGGTCGACATTTTGTACAAGAGAAATTAATATTCTTAAAGGGCGGAAAACTAAAATCATGTAGCCTTATAGCTAGCATAAAATACTGCAGTACAATAAAAAAAGGTCAACACTTTATGCAGGGGAAATTAATATTCTTGAAGGGCATAGAACTGAAATTATCAGCATTCTATCTCACATAAAGCACTGTAGCACTATAAATATAGGGTCGACACTTTAAGCAAGGGAATTTAATAGTCCTGAAGGGCATAGAAATGAAATCACGTAGCCTTCTAGCTAACATAAGTACTGCAGCACAGTGAAATGAAGGTCAACATTTTGTGCAGGGGAAATTAATACTCTTGAAATGCATAGAACTGAAATCATGTAGCCGGTTAGCTAACACACAGTACTGCAGCACCATAAAATAAAGGTCGACACTTTGTGCAATGGAAATTAATATTCCTGAAGGGCATAGAACTGAAATCATGTAGCCTTCTAACTTACATACAGTACGGCTGCACAATAAAATAAAAATCGAGACTTCGTGCAGGTCAATTTAATATTCCTGAATGACATAGAACTGTAATCATGCAGTCTTCTAGCTAACATACAGTACTGCAGCACAATAAAATAAAGGTCGACACTTTGCATAGGGGAAATTAATATTTTTGAATTGCATTGATTTTAAATCATGTAGCCCTCTAGCTAACATACAGTACAGCAGCACAATAAAATAAAGGTCGAGACTTCGTGCAGGTGACATTTATAGTCTTGACGGGCATAATTAATCCTGTAGCCTTCTAGCTAACATACAGTACTGCGGTACAACATAATAAAGGTCGACATTTTGTGCAAAGGAGTTTAATATTCTTGAAGGGCGTAGAACTTAAATCAGGTAGGGCATAGAACTGAAATCGTGTAGCCCTGTAGCTAACATACAGTACAGCAGCACAATGAAATACTGGTCGAGACTTCGTGCAGGTAAAATTAGTATTCTTGAAGGGCATAAGTAAAATCCTGTAGCCTTCTAGCTAACATACAGAACTATAGCACAATTAAATAAAGGTCGACACTTTGTGTAGGGGAAATTAATATATTTGAAGGGCGTAGAACTGAAATCATGTAGCCTTCTTGCTGGCATACTCGTACAATACTGCAGCACAATAAAATAAAGGTCGACACGTTGTTCAACGTAAACTAATATTCTTGAAGGGCTTAGAACTGAAATCATGTAGCCTTCTAGCTATCATTCAGTACTGCAACAAAATAAAAATTAAGGTCAACACGTTGTGCAAGGGAAATTAATATTCTTGAGGGACTGAAATGATGTAGCCTATCAAGGTAACTACAGCACAAAAATATATAAAGGTCGACACTTTGGGCAGGGGGAATAAATATTATTGAAGGGCATAGAACCGAAATCGTTAGCGTTCTAGCTAACATGCAGTGCTGCAGCACAATAAAAATGTCGACACTGTGCAGGGGAAATTAATATTCTTGAAGGGTACAGAACTGAAATTATGTAGTCTTCTAGCTTACATAGTGTATTGCAGCACAATAAAATAAAGGTCGAGACTTCGTGCAGGGATTATTTAATATTCTAGAAGGGCAAACAACTGAAATCATGCAACCTTCTAGCTAACATACAGTACTGCAGGACTATAAAATGAAGGTCGAAATTTTGTGCAGGGAAAATTATTACGCTTGTGGGGCAGAGAACTGAAATCATGTAGACGGCTAGCCAACATACAGTAGTGCAGCACCTTACAATAAAGGTCGACACTTTGAACAGGGGAAAATAATATTCTTGAAGGGCATATAACTGAAATCATCTAGCCTTCTAGGACACATACAGTACTGCAGCACAATAAAAAAGGTCAACACTTTGTGCAGGGGAAATTAATGTTCTTGAAGGGTATAGAAATGAAATCATGTAACCTTTTAGCTAACATACAGTACTGCAGCACAATAAAATAAAGGTCGAGACATCGTGCAGGGGAAATTAATATTCTTGAAGGGCATATAACTAAAATCATGTAGCCATCTTGCTAACATACAGTACTGCAGCACAATAAAATAAATGTCAGTACATTGAACAGGGGAAATTAAAATTCTTGAAGGGCATAGAACTGAAATCATGCAACCTTTCCATCTAACAGAGTACTGCAGCACAATAAAATAAAGGTCGACGCTTTGTACAAGGGAAATTTATATTCTTGAAGGCCAGAGAACTGAATTCATGTAGCTTTCTAGCTAACATACACTACTGCAGCACAATAAAATAAAGGTAGACACTTTGTGCAAGGGAAATTAATATTCTTGAAGGGCAGAAAACTAAAATCATGTAGCCTTATAGCCAGCACAATGTACTGCAGTACAATAAAATAAAGGTCGACGCTTTATGCAGTGGAAATTAATATTCTTGAAGGGCATAGAAATGAAACCATTAATTATCATACAGCACTGTAGCACAGTAAAATAAAGGTCGACACTTTGTGCAGTGGAAATTAATACCCTTTAGGGGCATAGAACTGAAATCATGTAGCCGGCTACCTAATATAAGAGTACTGCAGCACTATAAAATAAAGGTCGATACTTTGAGCAGGGGACATTTATATTCTTGAAGGGGATAGAACTGAAACCAATTAACCTTCTAGCTAACAACCAGTACTGCAGCACATTAAAATAAAAGTCGACACTTTGTGCGGGGATTTTGTAATATTCTTGAAGGGCATAGACTGAAATCATGCAGCCTTTTAGCTAACATCCAGTACTGTCGCACATTAAAATAAATATCGAGATTTTGTGCAGCGGAAATTAATATTTTTGAAGGGCATATAAATGAAACCATGTAGCCTTCTAGCTAACATACAGCACTGAAACACAATTAAATAAAGGTCAACACTTTGTGCAAGGGGAATTAATATTCTTGAAGGCATATTGATGAAATCATGTAGCCCTCTAGCTAACAAACAGCACTACAGAACAATAAAAGAAAGATCTACACTTTGTACAGGGGAATTAATATACTTGAAGGGCATAGAACTGAAATCATGCAGCCTTCCAGCTACCATGCAGTGCAATAGCACGATAAAATAAGAGTGGAGACTTCGTGCAGGGCAAATTAATATTGTTGAAGGGCATGGAGCTGAAATCATGTAGCCTTCTAGCTTACACAGTACTGCAGCACATTTAAATAATGGTCGAGACATTTTACAGGGGAAATTAATATAATTGAAGGGCATAGAACTAAAATCATGCAGGGCAAATTAATATTCTTGAAGGGCATAGAACTTAAAGCATGTAGCCAGCTGGCTAACAAACAGTACTGATGCACAATAAAATAAAGGTCGACACTTTGTGCAGGGATCATTTAATATTCTTGAATGGCATAGAACTGAAATCATGCAGCCATATAGCTAACATACAGTACTGCCGCACAATAAAATAAAGGTCGACACTTTGTGCAGCGGAAATTAATATTATTGAAGGGCATAGAACTAATATTCATGTAGCCATCTAGCTATCATTCTGTACTGCAGCACAACAAAATAAAGATCAACGCTTTGTGCAGGGATTATTTAATATTCTTGAAGGGCAAATAACTGAACGCATGCAGCCTTCTAGCTATCATACAGTACTGCGGCACAATAAAATGAATGTCGAGATTTTGTGCAGGGAAAATTAATATTCTTGAAGGGCATAAAACTGAAATAATGTAGCCTTCTAGCTAACATACAGCACAATAAAACAAAGGTCGACACTTTGTGCAAGGGAAAATAGCATTCTACAAGGGCAGCAAACTGTAATCATGTAGCCTTAAAGCTAGCATAAAGTACTGCAGAACAATACAATAAAGGTGGACACTTTATGCAGGGGAAATTAATATTGTTGAAGGCCATAGAACTGAAACCATTAGCCCTTTGGCTAACATTCAGTACTGCAGCACAATAAAATAATGGTCGAGATTATGTGCAGTGGCAATTAATACTCTTGAGGGGCATAGAAATGAAATCATGTAGCCGGCTAGCTAACATACAGTACAAAAAGGTCGACACTTTTTGCAGGGGGAAATTAATATTCTTGAAGGGCAGGAAACTGTTATCATGTAGCCTAAAAGATAGCATAAAGTACTGCAGTAAAATAAAATAAAGGTTGACACTTTATGCACGGGAAATTAATATTGTAGCCGGCTAGCTAACATACAGTACTGCAGCACAATGAAATAATGGTCGACACTTTGAGCAGCGGACATTGATTGTCTTGAAGGACATAGAACTGATATCATGTAGTCTTCTAGGTCAAAATACATTACTGCAGCACAATAAAATAAAATGTCGACACTTTGTGCAGCGAACATGCAGGGATACTTTAATATTCTTGAAGGGCAAATGACTGGAATAATTCAGCCTTCTAGCTACCATACAGTACTGCCGCACAACGAAATAAAGGGCGACACTTTGTGCAGGGGAAATAAAAATTCTTGACGGGCATATAACTGAAATCATGTAGACATCCAGCTAACATATAGCACTGCAGCATAATAAATTAAAGGTCGACACTTTGTGCAAATGGAATTAATATTCTTGAAGGGCATAGATCTGAAATCATGTAGCCTTCCAGCTAACATGCAGTACTGCATCACAACAAAATAAAGGTCGATACTTTGTGGAGGGGAACTTTATATTCTTAAAGGCCATAGAACTGAAAACATGTAGCCTTCTAGCTAACATACAGTACTTCAGCACAATCAGATAAAGGTCGACAGTTTGTACAGGGGAAAAGTAATATTCTTGGAGGACATAGATCTGAAATCATGCAGCCTTCTAGCTTATACACAGTACTGCAGCACAAAAATATAAAGAGGGAACACTTTGTACAGGGGGAAATTAATATTCTTGAAGGGCATAGAACTGAAAGCATGCAGCCTTCTAACTGCCATGCAGTACAACAGCACAATAAAATAAAGGTGGTGACTTCGTGCAGGGGAAATTTCTATTCTTGAAGGGCATCAATAAAATCATGTAGCCTTCTAACTAACATACAGTAATGCAGCACAATGAAATAAAGGCCGACACGTTGTGCAGGGGAAATTATTATTTTTGAAGGGCGTATAACTGAAATCATGTAGCCTTCTAGCTAGCATAAAGTTCTGTAGTTCAATAAAATAAAGGTCAACACTTTATGCAGGGGAAATTAATATTCTTGAAAGGCATAGATCTCAAATCATTAGCCTTCTAGATAACATACAGTTCTGCTGCACAATAAAATAAGGTCGACACATTGTGCAGGGGAAATCGATACTCTTGAGGGGCATAGAACTGAAATCATGTAGCCGGCTAGCTAACAGACAATACTGCAGCACAATAAAATTAAATTCGACACTCTGAGCAGGGGACTTTAATATTCTTGAAGAGCATAGAACTGAAATCATGTAGCCGTCTAGCTAATATACAGTACTGCAGAACACTAAAATAAAGTCGGACACAGAGTACAGTGGAAATTAATATTCTTGAAGGGCATAGACTTGAAATCATACAGCCTTCTAGCTGCCAAGCATTACAACAGCACATTAAAATAAAAGTGGAGACTTCGTGCAGGGGAAATTAATATTTTTGAAGGGCATAAATAAAACAATGTAGCCTTCTATATAACATACAGTAGTGCAGCACAATAAAATAAAGGTCGATAGTTTGTGCAGGGGAAATTAATATTCGTGAAGGGCGAAGAACTGAAATCATGTAGCCTTCTAGCTAGCATTAAGTTCTGCAGTACAATAAAATAAAGGTAAACACTTTATGCAGGTGAAATTAATACTCTTGATGGACATAGAACTGAAATCATGTAGCCGGCTAGCTAACAGACAGTACTGCAGCACATTAAAATAAAGGGCGTCACTTTGTGCAGGGGACAATAATATTCTTGAAGGGCATAAAACTGAAATCAGGTAGCCTTCGAGCTCACATACAGTACTGCACCAAAATAAAATAAAAGTCGACACTTTGTGCCGGGAACATTAATATTCTTGAAGGGCATAGAACTGAAATCATGTATCCTTCTAGCTCACATACAGTACTGCATCACAATAAAATAAAGGTCGACGCATTGTGCAGGGGAAATTAATATTCTTGAACGGCATAGAACTGAAACAATATTAATATTCTTGAAGGGCATAACTAAAACCTGTAGCCTTCTAGCTAAAATAGAGTACTGCAAGAAAATAAAATAAAGGTGGACACATTGTGCAATGGAAATTAATATTCTTGAAGGGCGTAGAACTGAAATCATGTAGCCTGCTAGCTAACATACTGACTTGCAGCACGATAAAATTAAGGTCGAGACTTCGAGCAGGGGAAATTAATATTCGTGATAGCATAAATAAAATCCTGAAGCCTTCTAGCTAACATACAGTACTGCAGCACAATAAAATTAAGGTCGACACTTGGTGCAATGGAAATTAATATTTTTGAAGGGCGTAGAACTGAAATCATGTAGCCTCCAGCATACTGTACTGCACCACGATAAAATAAAGCTCGACACTTTGTATATGGGAGATTAATATTCTTGAAGGGCACACAACTGGAATCTTGTAGCCTTCTAGCTAACATACAGTACTGCAGAAAATTAAAATAAAGGTCGATATTTTGTGCAAGAGAAATTAATATTCTTGAAGGCCTTAGAACTGAAATATTGTAGACTTCTAGCTAACACAGTACTGCAGCACAATAAAATAAAGATCGAGACTTCGTGGAGGGGAAATAAATATTCTTGAAGCGTATAGAACTGAAATCATGTAGCCTTCTAGCTAACATACAGTACTGCAGCTAATTAAAATAAAGGTCGATACTTTGTGCAAGGGAAATTAATATTCTTGAAGGGCATATTACTGAAATAATGTAGACTTCTGTCTAACACAGTACTGCACAATAAAAAAGGTCGAGACTTCTTGCAGTTGGAATTTATATTCTTGAAGGGCGTAACTATAATCATGCAGCCTCAAGATAACATACATTGCTGCAGAATAATAAGATACAGGACCTCGCTATATGCATGGGAAATTAATATTCTTGAAGGGCATAGAACTGAACTGTAGCCTTCTATATAAGATGCAGCACAATCAGAACATAAATCATGTAGCCTTCTAGCTAACATGCAGTTCAGCAGCACAAATAAATAAAGGTGAAGAAATCGCGCAGGAGAAATTAATATTCTTGAAGGGCATAACTAAAATCATGTAGCCTTCTAGCTAACATACAGTACTGCAGCACAACAAAAATGAAGGTCGACACTTTGTGCAGGTAAATTTAATATTCTTGAAGGGCATAGGACTAAAATTATGTAGCCTTCTTGCTAATATGCATGACTGCAGCATAAAAGAATAAAGGTCGGCCCTTTGTGCAATGGAAATTAATATTCTTGAAGGGCGTAGAACTGAAATCATGTAGCCTTCCAGCTAACATACAGTACTATAGCATAAACAAGAAAAATGCCTAATGGCATTATGGACGGGTTTTTTTTCAGTATGGTTAGGATGGTGGTGGCATGGGTGGGGTGTGCTGGTGTGGGGTAGGGTGGGGTGGAATGGGTTAGGAGTCGGGTGGGACGGGGTGGAATTTGTGGTGGGGTGGCTTGTGGGGTGTGATGGGGTGTGGTGGGGTTGTGGGGTGGGGTGGGCTTGGGTGGGTGGGATGGGGTGAGGTCGGGTAAGGTGGGGAGTGGTGGGATGGGGTTGGGTTGGGGGTGGATTGGGGTTGTTTTGGGATGGGGGTGGGGTGGGGTTGTGGGGTAGGGTAGGGTATGCTAGGGTAGGGTGGGGTGGGTAGGGTATGTATGTAAAACTAAGTATGCATGTATGTACAGAACAAATGCAATATCCTAACCCAGTAACAACTTTTTGTGTGTGGGGGGGGGGGATTTGTTTATGTGTTTTACGAAGAAAAAAAAATAAAGTTTTTTCTATTTTTAGCTCTAGTGGCCACTGATTTTAGCAATTTTGAAAAAGGGTCACCTAATGAACATTTCTGTAAAATAATTTTGAAATCGGGCCATTATCCCAGGAGGAGATGTCGTTTAAAGAAATTGTTGACGGACGACGGACATCAACTCACCTTGAGCACTTCGTGCTCAGGTGAGCTAAAAAAAGAACGAAAAAAAAAAAAAAGAAAATTCCATGCCTGTGCATGCATGTATGTATGTATGTATTATTAGCAACTATCAGGGGAGGAAGATAATAATTGTTCATATGTGTTTATGGAGAAGAAAAGAAAAATAAAGAAAAAAAAAGAATGAAAAAAGAAAGAAAAAAAAAAAGAACAGAAAAAAAAGAACAGAAAAAAAAAAAAATGTCTCCACCGGGGTTTGAACTCACGCCCCTCAGATTCATAGTCAACAATAGGATCCGTAGTCCAGCACTCTATCCACTACACTGGCATTTGAAAAAAGGTTAACCAAAAGGTAAACCTGAAAAACGCAAGTTTGAAAAATGACAATTTCTGCCAAAATTTTAGTCTTTTGCGCCATTTATGAATAATACATGAAAGCGGTACCTCCACTTATGCATCAGTCCTGATATTAAAACAATCTGCTGCAGAATAGATGAAAAATATCACTTTGAAAAAAGGTTAACCAAAAGGTAAACCTGGGACGACGCCCGCCCGCACGCCCGCAGGACGCCCGCCCGCCCGGACATCGCTATTTTAAAGGACGGATTTTTTAAAAAAAAAAAACCGTCCAAAAATATCGAATCTTTATGCAGGGGTAATTAATATTCTTAGAGGGCGTACATCTGAAATCATGTAGCCTTCTGGTTAACACAAACACTGCAGCACAATTGAATAAAGGTCGGCACTTTGTGCAAGGGAAATCAATATTCTCGAAAGGCATAGAAATGACATCATGCAGCCCTCTATTTCACATACAGTGCCGCAGCACAATAAAATAAAGGTCGACACTGTGTGCAGGGGAACGTAACATTCTTGAATGGCATAGAACTGAAATCATGTAGCCCTATAGCTACCATACAGTACTGCAGCACAATAAAATAAAGGTCGACACTTTGTACAGGGGAAAATTAATATTCTTGAAGGGCATAGAACTGAAAGAATGCAGCCATCTTCCCAACATACAGTACTGCAGCACAATTAAATAAAGGTCGACACATTGTACAGGGGAAAATTATTATCCTTGAAGGGCAAAGAACTGTAATGATGTGGCCTACTGGCTAACATACAGTACTGCAGCACAATAAAATAAAGGTCCAACCTTTGTACAGGGGAACTTAATATTCTTGAAGGCATAGAACTTAAATAATGAAGCCTTCTAGCTAATATGCATGGCTACAGCACATTAAAATAAAGGTCGACACTTTGTGCAGGGGAAATTAATATTCTTGAAGGACGTAGAACTGAAACCATGTAGCCGTCTAGCTAAAATAAAATACTGCAGCACAATAAAAAAAGTTCGACACTTTGTGCAGGGGTTATTTATATTCTTGAAGGGTATAGAAATGGTATCATGCAGCCTCCTAGCTAACATACAGTACTGCACCACAATAAAATAAATGAATGTGCTTGTGAACTAATCCGTGAAGGTTTTAATTCTGATCTTGATTAATGTGTAGTTGTAGGTTGCGATGATGTAGGTTTAGGTTTAACAGTAGAAGTAATAACTTAAAAATGGGGTTTGATTTCAAAATCTTTTTCGTTAATTTGTGTAGAGGTTTCTTTTGTTTCAGGTTTGCTGGCAAGGGATTGAACAACTTTTGCAAATGTGGTTTATGGTTTATTTTCGTGAATTTTCGTTGCATCCAAAAATGTTACATTTGTGTTACTTTGATTTTCATGATTTCTTTTTCTGTTTTCCAAACTTCACAGACATTTAATTTTGACAGATGATCTTTGCTGCAGAATGTGATGATCGGTTCCACCGCATTTCGCACAAACTGATCCATCAGGGAAAGTCCGATCATTTTCGTGGTGTCCAAACCTCTGACAATTAAAACATCGCCGAGGATTGGGCTCGTAGATGTCAACTGGTATTATTCTGTAAATATTTTTAGTGTCTCCGGCAAGGAAGTGGTGTTAAATGTTAGAAGTAGTGTATTTGTATCAATGCGTTTTCCATCTTTTTTAATTTTAAATCGTTTACTGACCATTACTCCCTGTTCTTAGGAGATATTCGACAATGCTGGCTTCTGATTCCCGTTTAATATTCTGTCACGGATAATACCTTTGCATGAATTTAGTGTTTTATGCTCCGTGACAGAGACATTCAAGTTGAAAAGTTTATTGATTTTTAGACGATTTTCTGTTTGTTTCTACTAAAAGAGTTACATTTTTTTTTAACGTTTTTATGTGTACCAATAATTGATCATATTTGTTTTTCGATTACAGATGGTGTAAGAGTGGTAATGGCCTTTTCTTCCTTGCTCGAAATCACTAAAAATCGAGGTAAATTTTCATTTGCTTTAAAATTGAAAGTAACCGGTTCCGGGTTGTCACCAGGTAAGTCTAAAATGCTCTTTTCCTAGTGTTGGCTCCCATGGTGAAAATCTACGATTCGATAGCTATGCGCCCAACCCTCCTTGGAGCCCTACTAGGCGACGTTCAGTGGAAATGGATTTTCTATTTCGAACGCCAAGGCTACATTGCTATTATACTCGATATTAGGACCAGAGTCCTTCCGCTCCACTTCTGTTTTATGTCTCCCAACTATGCACCCAGATTTCAATGAAAAAATGATGAACAGTTGGGATCCAGCCTCAACCGTATTCTCTCTCTCACAAAAGTTTCTGCTGAATTTCTCCAGTAAAAGCCCACCGATTAATCCATCAGCCGCCGCCCATCAAACAACACTCAAAGATACGAGGAATAAGAACATTTTAAACCCGGTTTGTACCACATCAATAAGTAAAAAGAGAGTAGGAAGTAAAGAACAAGCTATGCGATTCTAGAGCTTGGCACGACTGAGCCGATTGAATCAGGCCGGATCTAGCCCAAACCACTCGTCTATCTGAAATATGGGCCAAATGATGTGTTGAAAAGCTGGAGATCCCTGGGCTTTTCTCAAACATCCGGATCCCTTCTTACAGCATACGACACGCCACTCACGGCAAACAAGTGGCTCCTGTTTCAACAGGGAATTTCGTCCCCACAGACAAGGAGGTCGAAAACGTTTGTTTCAATGAAAGGTTGGTTTTGAAAACAGGAGATCCTTTTCAGAATATGAGATCCACGATTGAGATAAAAATTAGTATTGAGGTGATTCGTTTTGAAAGAAGAGAGATTTTATAAACTTCTAAAGAAATAAGCTGTGTTAGATGATAACGTATACTTCAGAACTAACTGATAAGTATCTGATTCTTTAAACTCTGGAGTCACATGGAATGACAAGTTACTAATCTAATAGCGTATATAAAATGCATCTGTCATTGTTTGATGTGCAGAGTGATGGAGCATGAAAAAGGGACACATACAAAGTACAAACACACACGTTAGACACAGATGAGGTATATTCCGTCCAGTGTGCGGCCCATCAGCGCAGGATGATACACGTACAAATGTAGCATGGTAGTAGCACGAGAGAGGAATAGTTTAAAAGGATAATTCTCGCGTAATGAATTTTGTAATTTTTTAAGATGCATTTGAATAAATTCAATAAATAATACCGGTTGAACGGACGATTGCTCTGTATGCTGAAGGCAGCCACCTATTTCGAGGCAACGGGTGACTCGGCGGGCGGACTGTTTTCGGTGGGGTCTTACCACTATGCCACAGTCCCGAAGGCAGCCGTCATATTTCTATCCCCCGGGCTGGCACGGGGCGTTAAAAGGATAGATCTCGCGTAATGAAAAAAAATGTAATTTTGCAAGATGCATTATACCAAATTTATTTCCAAAATAATATCGGTTGAACGGACGATTGTTCTATATGTTGAAGGCTGTTACCCAACTGCCACAGAAGCTGAAGGCAGCCAACTCTTTCGAGGCACCGGGTGACTCGGTGAACTGTTTTCGGTGGGGTCTTACTATCTGCCAAAGTTTCGAATTGCAGCTGCCATATTTCATAACCCCGGGCAGCACAGTGTGTCTGATTCGATAGACTTTTACCAACACCTGCCTCAGGCCGCCAGCCCTGTATTTCTCTATTGCCCCGGGACAGGGGAGGGGGGGGGGGCATTACTGGAGAACAATAAAATAAAGGTCTACACTTTGTAGAAGGGAAATTGAAATTCTTGAAGGGCATAGAACTAAAATTATGCAGCCTTCCAGCTACCATACAGTACAGCAGCAAAATAAAATAATGGTGGAGACTTCGTGCCGGGGAAATTAATATTCTTGAGGGGCATAAATAAAATCATGTAGCCTTCTCGCTGACATACAGTACTGCAGCACAATAAAATACATGTCGACACTATGTGCAGGGAAAATTAATATCCATGAAGGTCGTAGAACTGAAATCATCGAACCTTCTAGCTAGTACTGCAGTACAATAAGATAAAGTACTGCAGTACAATAAAATAAAGGTCAACAATTTATGCAGGGGAAATTAATATTCTTGAAGGGCATAGAACTGAAATCGTTAGCCTTCTAGCTAACATACAGTACTACAGCACAATAAAATAATGCTGACACTTTGTACAGGTGAAATTAATACCCTAGATGGGCTTAGAACTGAAATCATGTAGCCGTTTAGCTAACAGATAGTATTGCAGCACAATAAAATAAAGATCGACGCTTTGAGCAGGGACATTAATATTCTTGAAGGGCAGAGAACTGAAATCATGTAGCCTTCTAGCTCACACACGGTACTGCAGCACAATAAAATAAAGGGCGACACTCTGTGCAGGGGACATTAACATTCTAAGGGCATAAAACTGAAATCATGTAGCGTTGTAGCTCACATACAATACTGTAGCACAATAAAATAAAGATCGACACTTTGTGTAGGGGACATAAATATTCTTGAAGGGCATAGAACTGAAATCATGCAGCCTTCTAACTAACATTCAGTACTGCCGCAAAATAAACAAGAGTTGTCAGAAGACAACATAGCTCGCCTTTGGGGGCCTAAGATGGATGAGGGCAAGTTATCAAAAAAAAATATTCTGTAAAACAGCCCAATAGACTGCAGCAAATGAAAGAGAACCAAAATGTACCCCTAATCATCCTGTTTTCAAGCCTTTCCACTGAAAAAAAAAATGAAAAAGAAATCTATATTTGATAAAAAAAAAATTCTACAAACTACCAAGTAATAACAAGGCATCACAGACGATACAAAACCCCTCGAGTAAGACAAATTAAAAAAAATCCTAGCCTAGCATTTGTGTAAAATTACATTATATCCATCAATAAATGTAGGTACTTAAGAGTGATGACAAAGTTTTTCTAAAAAATAGCCACAGTGACCTTGACCTTCAGCCCCTGACCCGGAAAGTCAAAGTCACTCAAGATATCATCATAGCAAACATTTGTGTCAAGGTATATTAAAATCCATCAATAAATGAAGGTGCAAGAGCTATTACAAAGTTTTTCTAAAAATAGCCGCAGTGACCTTGACCTTCAGCCCCAGACCCTGAAAGTTGAACTCGCTCAAGATATCATCATTGCCAACATTTTTGTGAAGTTTTATTAAAATCCATCCATAAATGTAGGCACTTGAGCGATCACAAAGTTTTTTTCTAAAAATAGCCACAGTGACCTTGACCTTCAGCCCCAGAACCTGAAAGTCGAACTTGATAGAGATATCATCATACCCAACATTTGTGAGAAGTTATATTGAAATCCATCAATAAATTAAGGTGCAAGAACGATGACAATGTTTTTTCTAAAAATAGCCACAGTGACCTTGACCCCATGACCCTGAAAGTAGTGACCTTGACCTTAAGCCCCGGACCCTGAAAGTCAAAGTCACTCGAGATATCATTATACCCAACATTTGGGTGAAGTTATATTAAAATCCATCAATAAATTAAGGCGCTAGAGCGATGATAATGTTTTTCTAAAAATAGCCACAGTGACCTTGACCTTGAGCCCCAGACCCGCTATGTTTTTAAAAAGAAAAAAAGAAGAAAAAAGAAAAGAAGAAAAAAAAATGTTCCTCCCCGGGGATTTGAACTCACGCAGCTTGCAGGTAAACTTTAACACAGAGAAGTAAGGGAGGTAATACAGAAGAAAATATTAACTTCTCAAAAAGTCCAATTTAAGCCAAAAAAACTGTAAAATGAAGTACAATGATAATGTTAAATATTGTTTTTTAGCAATTAATAATTATATATTCAAAATAAAGTTGTAAAACATCACATATAAGAGCTTGCAGGTAAACTTTAACCAAATGCGGACGCCGACGCCGACGCTGACGCCGGACGCCCGGGGGTATGGCAATAGCTCCCCCTTACTTTCGTAAGGCGAGCTAAAAAGGTCGACACTTTGTGCAGGGAAAATTGATATTCTTGAAGGGTATAGGTCTGACATAAAGTACTGCAGTACAATAAAATGAAGGTCGAGACCACGCCCTCGGGAAATGAATATTCGTGAAGAGCATAGAAGTAAAATCATGTAGACTCCTAGCTAACAAACAGTACTGCAGCACAATAAAATAAAGGTCAACACTTTGTGAAGGGATTATCAAATATACTTGAAGGGCATAGAACTGAAATTATGCAGCCATCTAGCTAACATACAGTACTGCCGCACAATAAAATAAAGGTCGAGATTTTGTGCAGGGCAAATAATTATTCTTGAAGGGTATATAACTGAATCATGTAGCCTTCTAGCTAACATACAGCACTGCAGCACAATACAATAAAGTTCGACACTTTGTGCAAGGGAAATTGGCATTCTTGAAGGGCATAGAACTGAAATCAGAAGCATTCTAGGTAACATACAGTACTGCAGTACAATAAAACTAAGGCCGACACTTTATGCAGGGTAAATCAATATTCTTGAAGAGCATAGAACTGAAACCATTAGCCTTCCAACTAACATACAGTACAGCAGCTCAATGAAATACTGGTCGACATTTTGTGCAGGGGAAATTAATACTCTTGAGGGGCACAGAACTGAACTCATGTGGCCGGCTAGCTAACAGACAGTACTGCAGCACACTAAATTAAAGGTCGACACTTTGAGCAGGGGACATATATATTCTTGAAGGGCATATTACTGACATCATGTAGCCTTCAAGCTAACATACAGTACTGCAGCACAATAAAGTAAAGATCGATACTTCGTGGAGGGGAAATAAATATTCTTGAAGGGCATAGAACTGAAATCACGCAGCCTTCTAGCTAGCATACTGTACTGCCGCACTAAAAGGTCGACAATTTTCGCAGGGGAAAATATAATCTTGAAGGGTATAGAACTGAAATCCTGTAGACTTCTAGCTAATATACAGTACTGCAACACAATAACAAAGGTCGGGACTTCGCACAGGGAAAAAAATAATATTATTGAAGGGCATAAAACTGAAATTATGTAGACTTCCAGCTATCATGCAGTACTGCAGCACAATAAATTAAAGGTCGACACTTTGTGCAGCGGAAATTAATAATCTTGAAGGGCATATGACTGAAATCATGTAGCGGTCTAGCTAACATGGAGTACTGCAGCACAATGAAATAAAGGTCGGCACTTTGTGCAGTGGGAAATTATATTCTGGAAGGGCATTGAACTTAAATCATGTATATTTCAAGCTATCATGCAGTACTGCAGCAAAATAAAATAAAGATCGAGATTTCTTGCTGGCGAAATTTAAGAGCATATAGCTAAAATCATGTAGTCTTCTAACTAACGCAGTACTGCTGCATAATAAAATAAAGGTCGACACTTTGTGCAGGGGAAATTAATATTCTTGAAGGGCATAAAACTGATATCATGTAACCTTATAGCAAGCATAAAGTACTGCAGTACAATAAAATAAAGGTCGACACTGTATGCAGGGGAAATTGATATTCTTGAAGGGCATAAAACTTAAATCATGTAGCATTCTAGCTAACATACTATACTGCAGCAAAATAAAATAAAGTTTGACACTTTGTGCAGGGGAAATTAAAATTCTTGAAGGGCATAAAACTGACATCATATAGCCTTATAGCTAACATAAAGTACTGCAATACAACAAAATTAAGGTCGACACTTTATGTATGGGAAATTTATACTCTTGAAGATTATAAAACTAAAATCATTAGCCTTCTAGCTAACATACAGTACTGCAGCACAATGTAATAAAGGTCGACATCTTTGTGCAGGGGACATTAATACTCTTGAGGTGCATAGAACTGAAATCATGTAGCCGGCTAGCTTGCAGACAGTACTGCAGCACAATAAAAAAATAAAGCTCGACACTTTGACCAGGGGTCATTAATATTCTTGAAAGGCATAGAACTGAAATCATGTAGCCTGCCAGCTCACATACAATAATGCAGCAAAATAAAATAAAGGTCGACACTTTGTGCAGGGGCATTTATAAACTTGAAGGGCACAGACCTAAAATCATATAGCCTTCTAGCTCACAGGCAATACTGCAGCACAATAAAATAAAGGTCGACAGTTAATGCAGGGGATATAAATAGTCTTGAAGGGCACAGAACTATAATCATGCAGCCTCCTAGCTTACAAACAGTACTGTCGCACAATGAAGCAAGAGGGCCATGATGGCCCTGGATCGCTCACCTGACCCATATGATAGAGTAACAAGTGGGCCTCGGGGAGGGCCATTATTGACCCCAGGGCTACAATATGCATAATGTTGAGGGAGGTCTAAAAAGGCGAAGCTTCATACCAAATATCAACAAAGCCTATAATTTGAACAAACTTGGCAAAGGTCCACTAGATGAAGCTACACACCAAATATCAAAGACCTGGGTCTTGGGGTTTCAGAGAAAAAGATTTTTTAAAGATATTCCCTACATTAGCCTATGTAAAACCAAATGGCCCCAGGGGCGGGGGCATTTTTGGCCTCAGGGCTATAACTTAAACAATCTTGATAGAGGTCCACTAGATGAAGCTTCACACCAAATATCAAAGACCCGGGCCTTGCTGTTTCAGAGAAGAAGATTTTCAAAGATTATCTCTATATATAAAATTATGTAAAACCAAAGAGCCCCGGCAAGGGCTATAATTTGAACAATCTCGGTAGAGGTCCACTAAATGAAGCTCCATACCAAATATCAAAGACATGGGCCTTGTGGTTTCAGAGAAGAAGATTTTTAAAGATTTCCCTATACAAGTCTATGAAAAACCAAAGGGTCTCGGGGCAAGGGCATTTTTGGCCCCAGGGCTATAATTTGAACAATCTTGATAGACTCCCACTAGATGAAATTTCACACCAAATATCAAAGACCTAGGCCTTGTGGTTTCACAGAAGAAGATTTTTAAAGTTTTTCCCTATATAAGTCTATGTAAAACCAAAGGACCCCCGAGACAGGGGTGTTTTTCGTCTCAGGGCTATAATTTGAACAATCTTGGTAGAGGTCCACTAGATGAAGCTTCATACCAAATATCAAAGACCTAGGTCGTCTGGTTTAAGAGAAGAAGATTTTTCAAAATTTTTCCTATATATAAGTCTATGTAATACCAAAGGGCCCCAGTGGGGGCATTTTTGGCCCCAGGGCTATAATTTGAACAATCTTTGTAGGGGTCCACACGATTAAGCTTCATACCAAACATCAAAGACCTAGGCCTTGTGGTTTCAGAGAAAAAGATTTTTCAAGATTTTCCCAAAATAAGTCTATGTAAAACCAAAGGGCCCTGGAGCGGGAGCATTTTTGGCCCCAGGGCTATAATTTGAACAATCTTAGTAGGGGTCCATTGGTGAAGCTTCATACCAAATATCAAAGACCTGGGCCTTGTGGTTTCAGAGAAAAAGATTTTTCAAGATTTTCCCTATAGAAGCCATGTAAAACCAAAGGGCCCCAGAGCGGGGGCATTTCTGGCCCCAGCACTATAATTTGAACAATCTTGGTAGGGGTCCACTAGATGAAGCTACATACTAAATATCACAGACCTGTGCCTAGCGGTTTCAGAGAAGAAGATTTTTTAAAGATTTTCCCTATATAAGTCAATTAAAACCAAAAGGCCCCGGGGCGGGGGCATTTTCGGCTCCAGCACTTTAATTTGAACAATCTTGGTAGGGATCCACAAGATGAAGCCTCATACCAAATATCAAAGACCTGGGCCTTGCAGTTTCAGAGAAGAAGATTTTTCAAGATTTTCCAAATATAAGTCTATGTAAAACCAAAGGGGCCCCGGAGCGGGGGCATTTTTGGCCCCAGGGCTATAATTTGAACAATCTTGGTAGGGGTCCACTAGGTGAAGCTTCATACCAAATATCAAAGACCTGGGCCTTGCGGTTTCAGAGAAGAAGATTTTAAAAGATTTTCCCTATATAAGCCTATGTAAAACCAAAAGGCCCAGAGGTGGCGGGGGGGGGGTGGGGGCTGGGCCTTGTGGGGTGAAGCTTCATACCAAATATCAAAGACATGGGCCTTACGGTTTCAGAGAAGAAAAATTTTAAATATTTTCCCTATATAAGCCTATGTAAAACCAAAGGGCCCCGGAGCGGGGGCATATTTGACCCCAGCACTATAATTTGAACAATCTTGGTAGGGGTCTACTAGATGAAGCTTCATACCAAATATCAAAGACCTAGGCCTTGCAGTTTCAGAGAAGATTTTTAAAGATTTTCCCCATATAAGCCCATGTAAAACCAAAGGGCCCCGGGGCGGGGGCATTTTTGGACCCAGCACTATAATTTGAACAATCTTGGTAGGGGTCCCCTAGATGAAGCTTCATACCAAATATCAAAGACCTGGGCCTTACAGTTTCAGAGAAGAAGATTTTTAAAGCTCTTCCCTATATAAGCCCATGTAAAACCAAAGGGCCCCGGAGCGGGGGCATTTTTGGCCCCAGCACTATAATTTGAACAATCTTGGTAGGGGTCCACTAGATAAAGGTTCATACCAAATATCAAAGACCTGGGCCTTGCGGTTTCAGAGAAGAAGATTTTTAAAGATTTTCCCTATATAAGCCCATGTAAAACCAAAGGGCCCCGGAGCGGGGGCATTTTTGGCCCCAGCACAACAATTTGAACAATCCTGGTAGGGGTCCACTAGATGAAACTTCATACCAAATATCAAAGACCTGGGCCTTACGGTTTCAGAGAAGAAGATTTTTAAAGATTTTCCCTATATAAGCCCATGTAAAACCAAAGGGCCACGCAGCGGGGGCATTTTTGGTCCCAGCACTATAATTGGAACAATCTAGGTAGGGGTCCACTAGATGAAGCTTCATACCAAATATCAAAGACCTGGGCCTTGTGGTTTCAGAGAAGATTTTTTAAGTTTTTGGTGAAAAAAATCTATTTTTTGCTCCTATGACCTAGATATGCAACGGACCAGAACCATTTGAACAACTTTGAAAGGGGACCACCAAAGGATCATTCCTGTGAAGTTTGGTCAAAATCCGATCAGTAGTTTAGGAGGAGATGTCGTTTAAAGAAATTGTAAACGGACGCACGGACGCACGACGGACGAAAAGTGATCCCAAAAGCTCACCTCGTCACTACGTGATGGTGAGCTAAACAGGCGGACACATTGTACAGGGGAAATTTATATTCTTGAAGGGTACAGAAATGAAATCACGTAGCCCTCTAGCTTACATACAGTACTGCAGCACAATAAAATAAAGGTCGATACTTTGTGCAGGGAAAATTCATATTCTTGGAGGGCATATAACTAAAATCATGCAGCCTTCTATGTAACATACAGTACTGCAGCACAATAAAGTATAGGTCGACACTTTGTGCAGGGGAAATTAATACTTTTTAGGTGCATAGAACTGAAATCATGTAGCCGTCTAGCTAACATGCAGTACTGCAGCACAATGGAATAAAGGTCGACACTTTGTACAGTGGGAAATAATATTCTTGAAGGGCATAGAACTGAAATCATGTAGCCTTCAAGCTAACATACAGTACTGCAGCAAAATAACGTAATGGTCGACACTTTGTGCAGGGGACATTAATATTCTTGTAGGGCACAGAACTGATATCATTAGCCTTCTAGCTAACATACAGTACTGCAGCAAAATAACAATGGTCGACACTTTGTGTCGGTAGAAATTAACACTCTTGAGGGGCAAAGAAATGAAATCATATAGCCGGCTAGATAATATACAGTACTGCAGCACACAAAAATAAAGGTCTACCCATTGAGCAGAGGACATTAATATTCTTGAAGCGCATAGAACTAAAATCATGCAACCTCCTAGCTCAAATACAGTACTGCAGCACAGTAAAATAAATATTGACATTTTGTGCAGGAGAATTTAATATTTGTGAAGGGCATATAACTGAATGAAATCATGTAGCTGTCTAGATAACATGCAGTATTACAGCACAATTAAATAAAGGGCGACACTTTGTGCCGTGGAAAATAATATTCTTGAAGGGATAGAACTGAAACCATGTATCCTTCTATCGAACATAACGTACTGCTGCACAATAAAATTAAGGTTGAGACTTTGTGCAGGGGAAATTAATATTCTTGAAGGGCATAGAACTAAAATCATTTAGCCCTCTACGGAACATACAGTACTGATGCCCATTAAAATAAAATTCGTAACTTTGTGCAGTGATTATTTAATATTCTTGTAGGGTATAGAAATGAAATCATGCAGCCTTCCAGCTAACATACAGTACTATCGCACAATAAAATTAAGGTCCAATTTTTGTGCAGGGGGAATTAATATTCTTAAAGGGCATATAACTGAAATAATGTAGCCTTCTGTTAACATACAGTACTGCAGCCCATTAAAATAAAGTTCGAAAATTTGTGCCGGGATTATTTAATATTCTTGTAGAGTATAGACATTCTTGTAGAGTATAGAACTGAAATCAGGCAGCCTTCTTGTACAGTATAGAACTAAAATCAGGCAGCCTTCTAGCTAACAGAGTACTGCAGCACAATAAAATATAGGTCGACACTTTGTGCAGGGGAAATTAATACTTTTTAGGTATATAGAACTGAAATCATGTAGCCGTCTAGATAACTTGCAGTACTGCAGCACAATGGAATAAAGGTCGACACTTTGTACAGTGGGAAATAATATTCTTGAAGGGCATAGAACTGAAATCATGCAGCCTTCAAGCTAGCATGCAGTACTGCAGCACAATAAAATAAAGGTCGAGATTTCGTGCAGGGGAAATTATATATTTTTGAAGGGCATATAACTAAAATAATGTAGTCTTCAAGCTTATATACAATACTGCAGCACAAAGAAATATAGGTCCACACTTTGTGCAGGGGACATTAATATTCTTAAGGGCACATAACTGATATCATGCAGCCTTCTAGCTCACATACAATACGGAAGCACAATGAAAATAAAGGTCGACACTTTTTGCAGTGGGTATTAATATTCTTGAAGGGCATAGAATGAAATCATGCAGCCCTCTAGCTAATATACAGTACTGCCGCACAATAAAATAAGGTCGACACTTTCTGCAGGGGAAATTAATATTATTGAAGGGTATAGAACTGAAATCATGTAGCCTTCTAGTTAACATGCAGTACTGCATCACATTAAAATAAAGGTCTAGACTTCGTACAGGGGAAATTAATATGCATGAAGGGCATAGAATTAAAATCATGCAGACTTCTAGCTAACATGCAGTACTGCAGTACAATAAACTAAAGGTCGACACTTTGTGCAGGAATTATTTAATATTCTTGAAGGGCATAGAACTGAAATTATGCAGCCTTCTAGCTAACATACAGTACTGCAACACAATAAAATAAAGATCGAGATTTTCTGCAGAGGCAATTAATATTCTTGAAGGGCATATAACTGAAATCATGTAGCCTTCCAGCTAACATCCAGCACTGCAGCACAACAAAAAAAAGGTTGACACTTTGTTCAAGAGAGATCAATATTCTTGAAGGGCATAGAACTGAAATCATGTAGCATTCTAGTTAACACACAGTAGTGCTGCACAACAAAATAAAGGTCGACACTTTTTGCACTGTAAATTAATATTCTTGAAGGGCAGAAAACTGAAATATTGTAGCCTTATAGCTAGCATAAAGTGCTGCAGTAAAATAAAACTAGAAATGCGTCCATAGGACACGGATGCCCCCGCCTGAAAATATGTCTGTTCGTATTCATCAATAGAAAGTTATTGACCGTGTTTAAGTTTTGGACCCTTTTTTCACGTTTGACCTCTAAGTATGACCTTGACCTTGGAGGTAAGGACCTTTGTTTTGTGTGAGGCAGATTGTTTCATGATGGCCAACATTTCTGCCAAATAATTTCAAAATCCATCCAGAGATAAGAAAGTTATTGACCGACCATTTTTTTTACCTTGGACCTCTAAGTATGACCTTGACCTTGGAGGTACGGATCTGGGTTTGCACGTGACACATCGTCTCATGATGGTTAATATTTCTTCAAAGTAATTTTAAAATCCATCCAGAAATAAGTAAGTTATTGACTGTGTTTAAGTTTCGGACCCTTTTTTTGACATTTGACCTCTAAGTATGACCTTGACCTTGGAGGTACGGATCTGGGTTTGCAAGTGACACATCATCTCATGATGATCAACACACTTCTTCAAAGTAATTTCAAAATCCATCCAAAAATAAGTAAGTTATTGACTGCGTTTAAGTTTCGGACCCTTTTTTTGGCCTTTGACCTCTAAGTATGACCTTGGCCTTGGAGGTACCAACCTGGATTTTGCACATGACACATCGTGTCATGATGGTTAACATTTCTACAAAGTAATTTCAAAATCCATCCAGAAATAAGAAAGTTATTGACTGCGTTTAAGTTTCGGACCCTTTTTTTTACCTTTAACCTCTAAGTATGACCTTGACCTTGGAGGTAAGGACCTGGGTTTTGCACGTGACACGTCGTCTCATGATGGTTAACATTTCTGCTGAGTAATTTTAAAATCCATCAAGAAATAAGGAAATTATTGACTGCGTTTAGGTTTCGGACGCACGGACGCACGGACACACGGACACACGGACGCACGGACGGACGGACGGACGGACGGACAGGGGCAACGCTATATGCCCTTTCCACCATTCTTCGAATGGCGGGGGCATAATAAAAATCGACACTTTATGCAGGGGGCATTAATATCCTTTTAGGGCACAGAACTGAAATCATTAGCCTTCTAGCTAACATACAGTACTGCAGCAAAATAACAATGGTCGACACTTTGCGCCGGGGGAAATTAACACTCTCGATGGGCAAAGAAATGAAATCATATAGCCGGCTAGATAATATACAGTACTGCAGCACACAAAACTAAAGGTCGACCCATTGAGCAGAGGACATTAATATTCTTGAAGGGCAAAGAACTGAAATCATGTAACCTCCTTGCTCAAATACAGTATTGCAGCACAGTAAAATAAAGATCGACACTTTTTGCAGGAGAAATTAATATTTGTGAAGGGCGTAGAACTGAAATCATGTAGCCCTCTAGATAACATGCAGTATTGCAGCACAATTAAATAAAGGGCGACACTTTGTGCCGTGGAAAATAATATTCTTGAAGGGATAGAACTGAAACCATGTATCCTTCTATCGAACATAATGTACAGCTGCACAATAAAATTAAGGTTGAGACTTTGTGCAGGGGAAATTAAAATTCTTGAAGGGCATAGAACTAAAATCATTTAGCCTTCTACCTAACATACAGTACTGATGCCCATTAAAATAAAGTTCGTAACTTTGTGCAGGGATTATTTAATATTCTTGTAGAGTATAGAACTGAAATCATGCAGCCTTCTAGCTAACATACAGTACTGCCGCACAATAGAATTAAGGTCGAGTTTTTGTGCAGGAGGAATTAATATTCTTGAAGGGCATATAACTGAAATCATGTAGCCTTCTAACTAACATACAGTACTGAAGCCCATTAAAATTAAGTTCGATACTTTGTGCAGGGATCATTTAATATTCTTGTAGGGTATAGAACTAAAATCATGCAGCCTTCTAGCTAACATACAGTACTGCCGCACATTAAAATTAAGGTCGACGCTTTGTGCAGGGGAAATTTATATTATTAAAGGCAGAAAACTGAAATCATGTAGCTTTATGGCTAGCATAAGGTACTGCTGTACAATAAAATAAAGGTGGACACTCTGTGCAGTGGAAAATAATATTCTTGAAGGGAATAGAATTTCTAGCTAACATAATGTACTGCTGCACAATAAAATAAAGGTTGAGACTTTGTGCGGGGGAAATTAATATTCTTGAAGGGCATAGAACTAAAATCATGTTACCTTTTAGCTAACGTACAGTACTGCAGCCCATTAAAATAAAGGTCCACACTTTAAGGAGGGATTATTTAATATTCTTGAAGGGTTAAGAACTGTCATTATGCAGCCTTCAAGCTAACATACAGTACTGCCGCACAATAAAATTAAGGTCGGGATTGTTGTGCAGGTGGAATTAATATTCTTGTAGGGCATAGAACTGAAATCATGTAGCCTTCCATCTAACGTACAACAGCAGCACAATAAAATAATGGTTGACACTTTGTGCAGGGGAAATTAATATTCTTGATAGGCGTAGAACTGAACTCATGTAGCCGTCTAGCAAACGAGCAGTACTGCAGCACAATGAAATAAAGGTCGACACTTTGTTCAGCTGGAAATAGTATTCTTTGAGGGCATAGAACTGAAATTATTTAGCCTTCTAGCTAACATACAGTACTGCAACACAATAAAATTATGGTCGACACTCTGTGCAGGGGAAAATAATATTCTTGAAAAGCGTAGAACTGAAATCATGTAGCCGTCTACCAAACATGCAGTACTGCAGCACAATGAAATAAAGGTCGACACTTTGTTCAGCTGGAAATTAATATTCTTGAAGGGCATAAAACTGAAATTATGTGGCCTTATAGCTAGCATAAAGTACTGCAGTACAATAAAATAAAGATCGACACTTTATGCAGGGGGAATTAATATTCTTGAAGGGCATATAACTAAAATCGGATAACCTTCTAGCTAAAATTCAGTACTGCAGCATAAAATAAATGTCGAAACTTTTTGCAGGGGAAAATAATATTCTTGAAGGGCATATAACTAAAATCATGCAGCATTCTAGCTAACGTTCAGTACTGCTGCACAACAATATAAAGGTCGACACTTTGTGCAGGGGAAATTAATATTCTTGAACGGCAGAAAACTGAAATCACGTAGCCTTATAGCTAGCACAAAGTGCTGCAGTACAATAAAACAAAGGTCGACATTTTATGCAGGGGAAATTAATATTCTTTCAGGGCACAGAACTGAAAGCTTTAGCCTTCTAGCTAGCATACAGTACTGCAGCCCAATAAAATAATGGTCGACACTTGTGGCTTGGGAATTTAATACTCTTTAGGGGCAAAGAACTGAAATCATATAGCCGACTAGCTAACATACAGTACTGCAGCAACAAAAAATAAAGATCGACCCTTTCAGCAGAGGACATTAATATTCTTGAGGGGCATAGAACTGAAATCATGTAGCCTTCTAGCTCACAATACTGCAGCACAATGAAATAAAGGTCGATACTTTGTGCATGAAATATTAATATTCTAGAAGGGCAGAAAACTGAAAGCATGTAGCTTTATAGCTAGCATAACGTACTGCAGTACAATAAAATAGGTCGATATTTTATGCAGGGGAAATTAATACTCTTCAGGGGCATAGAACTGAAATCATTAGTCTTCTAGCTAGCATACAGTACTGAAGCACAAAAAATATAGGTAGATAATTTGAGCAGGGTTCATTAATATTCTTGAAGGGCATAAAACTGAAATCATGTAGCCTCCTAGCTCACATACAATACTAAAGCACAATAAAATAAAGGTGGTCACTTTGTGCAGGGGTTATTAATATTCTTGAAGGGCAAAGAACTGAAATCATGCAGACTTCTGGCTAACATACGGTACAGCAGCACAATGAAATAAAGGTCGAGACTTCGTGCCGGGGAAATTAATATTCTTGAAGGGCATAACTAAAATCATATTACCTTCCAGCTGACATACAGTACTTCAGCACAATAAAATAAAGGTCGTCACTTTGTGCAATGGAAATTAATATTCTTGAAGGGCGTTGAACTAAAATCATGTAGCCCTCAAGCTAACATACAGTACTGCATCTAAATAAAATAAAGATAGACACTTTGTGCAGGGGAAATCTATATTCTTGAAGGGCGTAGAACAGATATCATGTAGCATTCTAGCTCACAAACAGTACTGCAACACAATAAAATAAAGGTTGACGCTTTGTGCAGGGGACATTAATATTCTTGAAGGGCATTGAACTGAAATTATATAGCCTTCTAGATTACATACAATACTACTGCACAAAACAATAAAGGTCGACACTTTGTGCAGGGGATATTAATATTCTTGAAGGGCATAGAACTGAAATAACGCATCCTTCTAGCTAATATACAGTACTGCAGCACAATAAAATAAAGGTCGATACTTCTAGCAGGGGAAATTAATATTCTTGAACGGCATAGAACTAAAATCATGTAGACTTCTAGCTAACATACTGTACTGCAGCACAATAATATAAAAAATTCGACAATTTTAGCAGAGGAACTTAATATTCTTGAAGGGCGTAAAACTGAAATCATATAGTCTTCCTGCTAACATGCCATTACTGCAGCAAAATGCAATAAAGGTCTGCACTTTGTTCTGTGGAAAATATTAATCTTGATGAGCTTAAAACTGAAATCATGTAGCCCTCTAGCTGACATATATTACTGCAACAAAATAAAATAAAGGTCGACACTGCCGCACAATAAAATGAATGTCGACACTTTGTGCAATGGATATATATTCTTGGGAGGGCATAGAGGTGCAACCATGTAGACCTCTGGCTAACATACAGCACTGCAGCACAATAGAATAAAGGTCGACACTTTGTGCAATGGAAATTAATATCCTTGAAGGGCATAGAACTGAAATTATGTAGCCTTCTAGCTAACATACAGTACTGCATCTAAACAAGATAAAGATCGACAATTTTTCCATGGGAATTTAATATCCTTGAAGGGCATAGAACTGAAAGCATGTACCCTTCTAGCTTACATACATTACTGCATCTATATAAAATAAAGATCGACATTTTTGCAGGGGAATTTAATATTCTTGAAGGGCAAAGAACTGTCTAGCGAACATACAGTACTGCAGCACAATAAAATAAAGGTCGAAACTTTGTGCAGGGGAAATAAATATTCTTGAAGGCCACAGAACTGAAATCATGTAGCATTCTGTTAACATACAGTTCTGCAGCACAAGCAAAGTAAGGTCGACACTTTGTGCAGGGGAAAATTAATATTCTTGAAGGTCAAAGAACTGAAATGATGCGGCCTTCTGGCTAACATACAGTAAAGCAGCACAATAAAACGGTTGACACTTTATACAGTGGAAATTAATATACCTCAAGGGCATAGAACTGAAAACATGTAGCATTCTAGTTAACATACATTGCTGCAGCACAATAAAATAAAGGTCGATACTTTGTGCAGGGGAAATTAATATTCTTTAAATGCATAGAAGTGAAATAACGTAGCCCTCTAGCTAACATACAGTACAGCAGCACAATGAAATAAAGGTCGAGACTTCGTGCAGGGGAAATTAATTTTCTTGAAGGGCATAACTAAAATCATATAGCCTTCCAGCTGACATACAGTACTTCAGCACAATTAAATAAAGGTCAAAAATGTGAGCAATGGAAATAAATATTCTTGAAGGGCGCTGAACTGAAATCATGTATCCCTCAAGCTAACATACAGTGATGCATCTAAATAAAATATAGATACTTTGTGCAGGGGCAATTTATATTCTTGAAGGGCATAGAACTGAAATCATTTAGCCTTCTAGCTAACATACAGTACTGCAGCACAATAAAATAAAGGTCGAGATTTTGTGCAGAGGAAATTAATATTCTTGAAGGTTATATAACTGAAATCATGTAGCCTTCTAGCTAATATACAGTACTGCTGCACAACAAAATAAAGGTCGACACTTTTTGCAGGGGAAATTAATATTCTTGACGGGCAAAAAACTTACATCACGTAGCCTTATAGATAGCATAAAGTGCTGCAGTACTATAAAATAAAGGTCGACACTTTTTGCAGGGGAATTAATATTTTTGTTGGGCACAGAGCTGAACGCATTAGCCTTCTAGCTAACATACAGTCCTGCAGCACAATACAATAATGGTCGACACTTTGTGTCGTGGAAAATAAATACTCTTGAGGCGCAGAGGAATGAAATCATATAGCCGGCTAGCTAATATACAGTACTGCAGCACAATAAAATAAAGGTCATACCTTTGAGCAGAGGACATCAATATTCTTGGAAGGGCATAGTACTGAAATCATGTAGCCTTCTAGCTCACATTCAATACTGCATCACTATAAAATAAAGGTCGACACTTTTTGCGGAGGAAATTAATATTCTTGACGGGCAAAAAACTTACATCACGTAGCCTTATAGATAGCATAAAGTGCTGCAGTACTATAAAATAATGGTCGACACTTTTTGCAGGGGAATTAATATTTTTGTTGGGCACAGAGCTGAACGCATTAGCCTTCTAGCTAACATACAGGCCTGCAGCACAATATAATAATGGTCGACACTTTGTGCCGTGGAAAATAAATACTCTTGAGGCGCAGAGGAATGAAATCATATAGCCGGCTAGCTAATATACAGTACTGCAGCACAATAAAATAAAGGTCATACCTTTGAGCAGAGGACATCAATATTCTTGGAAGGGCATAGTACTGAAATCATGTAGCCTTCTAGCTCACATTCAATACTGCATCACTATAAAATAAAGGTCGACACTTTGTGCAGGGGATATTAACATTCTTGAAGGCATAGAACTGAAATCATGTAGCCCTCAAGCTAGCATACAATACAGCATCTAAATAAAATAAAGATAGACACTTTGTGCAGTGGAAATGTATATTCTTGAAGGGCATAGAACTGAAATCATGTAGCCTTCTAGCTCTCATGCAGTACTGCAACACAATAAAATAAAGGTTGGCGCTTTGTGCAGGGGACATTAATATTCTTGAAGGGCATAGAAATGAAATCATATAGCAATCTAGATCACGAACAATACTACAGCACAAAAAATGCCGTGGAAAAATAAATACTCTTGAGGCGCAGAGAAATGAAATCATATAGCCGGCTAGCTAACATACAGTACTGCAGCACAACAAAATAAAGGTCATAGCTTTAAGCAGAGGACATCAATATTCTTGAGGGGCATGGAACTGTTATCATTAGCCTGCTAGCTCACATACAATACTGCATCACTATAAAATAAAGGTCGACACTTTGTGCAGGGGATATTAATTTCTTGAAAGGCATAGAACTGAAATCATGTAGCCCTCAAGCTGACATACAGTACAGCATCTAAATAAAATAAAGATAGACACTTTGTGCAGTGGAAATGTATATTCTTGAAGGGCATAGAACTGAAATCATGTAGCCTTCTAGCTCACATGCAGTACTGCAACACAATAAATAAAGGTTGACGCTTTGTGCAGGGGATATTAATATTCTTGAAGGGCATAGAAATGAAATCATATAGCCTTCTAGATCACGAACAATACTACAGCACAAAAAATAAGGTCGACACTTTGTACAGGGGATTTTAATATTCTTGAAGGCAAAGAACTGAAATCATGCATGCTTCTAGCTAATATACAGTACAACAGCACAATAAAATAAAGGTCGAGATTTCTAGCAGGGGAAATTAATATTCTTGAACGGCATAGAACTAAAATCATGTAGACTTCTAGCTAACATACAGTACTGCAGCACAATAAAATAAAGGTCGACAATTTTAGCATGGAAACTTAATATTCTTGAAGGGCGTAGAACTGAAATCATGTAGCCTTCCTGCTATACATTACTGCAGCACAATAAATAAAGGTCTGAACTTTGTGCTGTGGAAAATAATTTTTTTGAAGAGCACAGAACTGAAATCATGTAGCCTTCTAGTTAAAATATAATACTGCAACGAAATGAAATAAAGGTCGACACCTTGTGCAGAGGAAATTACTATTATTGAAGTGCATAGAACTGAAATCATGTAGCCGTCTAGCTATCATGCAGTACTGTAGCACAATGAAATAAATGCCGACACTTTGTGCAGTGGAAATATATATTCTTGAAGAGCATAGAACTGAAATCGTGTAAACTTTTGGCTAACATACAGGACTGCAGCACAATAGAGAAAAGGTCGGCAATTTGTGCAATGAAAATTAATATTCTTGAAGGGCATAAACTGAAATCATATAGCCTTCTAGCTAACATACAGTACTGCATCTAAACAAAATAAAGATCGACACTTTTTGCAGGGGAATTTAATATTCTTGAAGGGCATAGAACTGAAATCATGTACCCTTCTAGCTTACATATAGTACTGCATCTAAATAAAATTAAGATCGACACTTTTTGCAGGGGAATTTAATATTGCTGAAGGGCATAGAACTGAAATCATGTACCCTTCTAGCTAACATACAGTACTGCAGCACAATAAAATAAAGGTCGACATTCTGTGCAGGGGAAATTAATATTCTTGAAGGTCATAGAACTGAAATCATGTAGCCTTCTAGATAACCTACAGTACTGCAACACAAGAAAATAAAGGTCGACACGTTGTACAGGGGAAAATTAATATTCTTGAAGGGCAAAGAACTGGAATGATGTGGCCTTCTGGCTAAGATAAAGTACTACAGCGCAATAAAAAAGGTCGACTTTTTGTACAGGGGAAATTAATATACCTCAAGGGCATAGAACTGAAATCATGTAGCATTCTAGCTAACATACGTTTCTGCAGCACAATAAAATAAAGGTCGATATTTTGTGCAGGGTAAATTAATATTCTTGAAGGGGATAAAACTGAACACATGTAGCCTTCTAGATGACATAAAATACTGCAGCACAATAAAACAAAGGTCGACACTTTGTACCATGGGAAATTAATTTTCTTGAAGAGCGTCGAAAAGAAATCGTGTAGACTTCTGGCTAACATACAGCACTACAGCACAAGAGAATAAAGGTCGGCACTTTGTACAATGAAAATTAATATTCTTGAACGGCGTAGAACTGTAATCATGTAGCCTTCTAGATAACATACAGTACTGCATCTAAATAAAATAAAGATCGACTCTTTTTGCAGGGGAATTTAATATTCTTGAAGGGCATATAAGTGAAATAATGTAGCCCTCTAGCTAACACACAGTACAGCAGCACAATGAAATAAAGGTCGTGACTTCGTACAGGGGGAATTAATATTCGTGAAGGGCATAACTAAAATCATATAGTCTTTCAGCTAACATACAGTACTTCAGCACTATAAAATAAAGGTCGAAAATGTGACCAATGGAAATAAATATTCTTGAAGGGCGTTGAACTGATACCATGTAGCCCTCAAGCAAACATACAGTACTGCATCTAAATAAAATAAAGATAGACACTTTGTGCAGGGGCAATTGTTATTCTTGAAGGGCATAGAACTGAAATCATGCAGCCTTCTAGCTAACATACAGTACTGCAGCACAATAAAATAAAGGTCGAGATTTTGTGCAGAGGAAATTAATATTCTTGAAGGGCATATAATTGAAATCATGTAGCCTTCTAGCTAACATACAGTACTGCTGAACAACAAAATAAAGGTCGACACTTTGTGCAGGGGAAATTAATATTCATTCTTGAAGGGCAGAAAACTGAAATATCGTAGCCTTATAGCTAGCATAAAGTGCTGCAGTACTATAAAATAAAGGTCGACAATTTATGCAGGGGAAATTAATATTTTGTTGGGAACAAAACTGAAATCATTAGCCTTCTAGCTAACATACAGTACTGCAGCACAATAGAATAATGTCGACACTTTGTGCCGTGGGAAATTAATACTCTTGAGGCGCAAAGAAATGAAATCATATAACCATCTAGCTAACATACAGTACTGCAGCACAATACCTTGAAAGGTATAGAACTGAAATCATGCAGTCTTCTAGCTCACATACAATACTGCAGCACTATAAAATAAAGGTCGACACTTTGTGCAGGGAATATTAATATTCTTGAAGGGCATAGAACTGAAATCATGTAGCCTTCCTCTTAACATGAATTACTGCAGCACAACACAATAAAGGTCTGCAATTTGTGCTGTGAAAAATAATATTCTTGGAAGAGCATAGAACTGAAATCATGTAGCCTTCTAGCTAAAATATTGCAACAAAATAAAATAAAGGTCGACACCTTGTGCAGAGGAAATTAATATTCTTGAAGGGCATATAACTGAAATCATGTAGCCTTCTGGCTAACAAATAACAGTGCAGCACAATAAAATAAAGGTCGAACTTTGTACAGGGGAAATAAATATTCTTGAAGGGTATAGAACTGAAATCGTGTAGCCTACTAGCTGACATGCAAGACTGCAGCACAATTAAATAAAGGTCGAGATTTCGTGCAGGGTAAATTAAACTTCTTGAAGGGCATATAACTGAACTCATATGGCCTTCTAGTTAATATACAGTATTCCAGCACAATAAAATAATGTCGAAACTTTGTGCAGGGGAAATTCATATTCTTGAAGTGCATAGAACTGAATTCATGAAGCCTTCTGGCTAACATACAGGACTGCAGCACTATAAATAAAGTCGACACTATGTGCAAGGGAATTAATATTCTTGAAGGGCAAAATACTGAAATCATGTAGTCTTCTAGCTGACATATAGTTCTGCAGCATAATTAAATAAAGGTCGACACTCTTTGCAGGGGAATTTAATATTCTTGAAGGGCATAGAACTGAAATCATGTACCCTTCTAGCTTACATACAGAACTGCATGTAAATAAAATAAAGATCGACACTTTTTGCAGGGGAATTTAATATTGCTGAAGGGCATAGAACTGAAATCATGTACCCTTCTACCTAACATACAGTACTGTAGCACAATAAAATAAAGGTCGACATTCTGTGCAGGGGAAATTAATATTCTTGAAGGTCATAGAACTGAAATCATGTAGCCGTCTAGATAACCTACAGTACTGCTGCACAAGAAAATAAAGGTCGACAGGTTGTACAGGGGAAAATTAATATTCTTGAAGGGCAAATAACTGGAATGATGCGGCCGAGTGGCTAAGATACAGTACTACAGCACAATAAAAAAGGTCGACCTTTTGTACAGGGGAAATTAATATACCTCAAGGGCATAGAACTGAAATAATGTAGCATTCTAGCTAACATACATTGCTGCAGCACAATAAAATAAAGGTCGACATTTTGTGCAGGGGAAATTAATATTCTTGAAGGGCAAAAAACTGAACGCATGTAGCCTTCTAGCTGACATAAAATACTGCAGCACAATAAAACAAAGGTCGACACTTTGTACAGGGGAAATTAATATTCATTCTTGAAGGGCAGAAAACTGAAATATCGTAGCCTTATAGCTAGCATAAAGTGCTGCAGTACTATAAAATAAAGGTCGACAATTTATGCAGGGGAAATTAATATTTTGTTGGGAACAAAACTGAAATCATTAGCCTTCTAGCTAACATACAGTACTGCAGCACAATAGAATAATGTCGACACTTTGTGCCGTGGGAAATTAATACTCTTGAGGCGCAAAGAAATGAAATCATATAACCATCTAGCTAACATACAGTACTGCAGCACAATACCTTGAAAGGTATAGAACTGAAATCATGCAGTCTTCTAGCTCACATACAATACTGCAGCACTATAAAATAAAGGTCGACACTTTGTGCAGGGAATATTAATATTCTTGAAGGGCATAGAACTGAAATCATGTAGCCTTCCTCTTAACATGAATTACTGCAGCACAACACAATAAAGGTCTGCAATTTGTGCTGTGAAAAATAATATTCTTGGAAGAGCATAGAACTGAAATCATGTAGCCTTCTAGCTAAAATATTGCAACAAAATAAAATAAAGGTCGACACCTTGTGCAGAGGAAATTAATATTCTTGAAGGGCATATAACTGAAATCATGTAGCCTTCTGGCTAACAAATAACAGTGCAGCACAATAAAATAAAGGTCGAACTTTGTACAGGGGAAATAAATATTCTTGAAGGGTATAGAACTGAAATCGTGTAGCCTACTAGCTGACATGCAGAACTGCAGCACAATTAAATAAAGGTCGAGATTTCGTGCAGGGTAAATTAAACTTCTTGAAGGGCATATAACTGAACTCATATGGCCTTCTAGTTAATATACAGTACTGCAGCACAATAAAATAATGTCGAAACTTTGTGCAGGGGAAATTCATATTCTTGAAGTGCATAGAACTGAATTCATGAAGCCTTCTGGCTAACATACAGGACTGCAGCACTATAAATAAAGTCGACACTATGTGCAAGGGAATTAATATTCTTGAAGGGCAAAATACTGAAATAATGTAGTCTTCTAGCTGACATATAGTTCTGCAGCATAATTAAATAAAGGTCGACACTCTTTGCAGGGGAATTTAATATTCTTGAAGGGCATAGAACTGAAATCATGTACCCTTCTAGCTTACATACAGAACTGCATGTAAATAAAATAAAGATCGACACTTTTTGCAGGGGAATTTAATATTGCTGAAGGGCATAGAACTGAAATCATGTACCCTTCTACCTAACATACAGTACTGTAGCACAATAAAATAAAGGTCGACATTCTGTGCAGGGGAAATTAATATTCTTGAAGGTCATAGAACTGAAATCATGTAGCCGTCTAGATAACCTACAGTACTGCAGCACAAGAAAATAAAGGTCGACAGGTTGTACAGGGGAAAATTAATATTCTTGAAGGGCAAAGAACTGGAATGATGTGGCCTTCTGGCTAAGATAAAGTACTACAGCGCAATAAAAAAGGTCGACCTTTTGTACAGGGGAAATTAATATACCTCAAGGGCATAGAACTGAAATAATGTAGCATTCTAGCTAACATACATTGCTGCAGCACAATAAAATAAAGGTCGACATTTTGTGCAGGGGAAATTAATATTCTTGAAGGGCAAAAAACTGAACGCATGTAGCCTTCTAGCTGACATAAAATACTGCAGCACAATAAAACAAAGGTCGACACTTTGTACAGGGGAAATTAATTTTATTTAAGGGCGTCGAACTGAAATCATGTAGACTTCTGGCTAACATACAGCACTGCAGCACAAGGGAATAAAGGTCGGCACTTTGTACAATGGAAATTAATATTCTTGAACGGCGTAGAACTGTAATCATGTAGCCTTCTAGATAACATACAGTACTGCATCTAAATAAAATAAAGATCGACTCTTTTTGCAGGGGAATTTAATATTCTTGAAAGGCATAGAAGTGAAATAATGTAGCCCTCTAGCTAACACACGGTACAGCAGCACAATGAAATAAAGGTCGTGACTTCGTGCAGGGGAAATTGATATAGCCTAAAATCATATAACTAAAATAACTAAAATCATATAGCCTTCCAGCTAACATACAGTACTTCAGCACTATAAAATAAAGGTCGAAAATGTGACAAATGGAAATAAATATTCTTGAAGGGCGTTGAACTGAAATCATGTAGCCCTCAAGCAAACATACAGTACTGCATCTAAATAATATAAAGATAGACACTTTGTGCAGGGGCAATTGTTATTCTTGAAGGGCATAGAACTGAAATCATGTAGCCTTCTAGCTGACATACAGTACTGCAACACAATAAAATAAAGGTCGAGATTGTGGGCAGAGGAAATTAATATTCTTTAAGGGCATATAATTGAAATCATATAGCCTTCTAGCTAACATACAGTACTGCTGAACAACAAAATAAAGGTCGACACTTTGTGCAGGGGAAATTAATATTCTTGAAGGGCAGAAAACTGAAATATCGTAGCCTTATAGCTAGCATAAAGTGATGCAGTACTATAAAATAAAGGTCGACATTTATGCAGGTGAAATTAATATTTTGTTGGGAACAAAACTGAAATCATTAGCCTTCTAGCTAACATACAGTACTGCAGCACAATAGAATAATGTCGACACTTTGTGCCGTGGGAAATTAATACGCTAGAGGCGCAAAGAAATGAAATCATATAGCCGTCTAGCTAACATACAGTACTGCAGCACAATACCTTGAAGCGCATAGAACTGAAATCATGTAGCCTTCTAGCTCACATACAATACTGCAGCACTATAAAATAAAGGTCGACACTTTGTGCAGGGAATATTAATATTCTTGAAGGGCGTAGAACTGAAATCATGTGGCCTTCCTGCTAACATGCATTACTGCAGCACAACCCAATAAAGGTCTGCAATTTGTGCTGTGAAAAATAATATTCTTGAAGAGCATAGAACTGAAATCATGTAGCCTTCTAGCTAAAATATAGACATTATGAATGACTTCAGCCTCTTCCAGGTTGTAAGAGAAGCCACAAGGTACGATAATATCATTGACCTTTTCCTCACCACAAATAATACTTTGGTAAATACAGTATCATTCCTGGCCTCTCTGATCACAATATTGTGAAGTCTGTTGTTAATATTAAGCCTAAATTTAATAAGCAGCAGCCACGTAGATCTTTCCTCTATAGGAAGGCTGACTGGGAGTCTTTTAGAAATTACATGAGGGCATTTAGCCCAGCATTTTTGGAAAATATACACGGTAAGTCCATTGATCAGGCATGGTCTGAGTTTTAAAGACACCATACATGAAGGCATAAGAAAATTCATTCCTTCAAAATTTATTGGGTCGAAAAAGCACCTTCCCTGGATAACCAGGCAAATCAAAAGGGATATACGAAAACGAGATAAACTGTACCAAAAGTTCAAAGGCACTAAATCTTCAGAAAGCAGAAAAAAGTTCTTAAAAATCAAACATGCTGTGAAATTTAAGATTAAGCGCTCATATGAAAACTACCTTGAAGGAATTTTGGGAATAAATAATCCAGACGAGGGAAACCAGGATCCAAGTAAGTCAAACTTTTTAGAAAAAGATTGTTCAGTCTACTAAAAAGCTCTAAACAAGACTCCCAAGGAATAGGCCCTCTACAAGATGGTGAGTCTACAGTCACTTCCAATGTTGATAAGGCCAATGCTTTAAACAGACAATTCTATTCTGTCATCTCATCCAGATCTGCCTTAGACCTAGTCAAGCTGTGCCGAGGTGCATTGCTGGATGGTTTGTCATCTGGCCTAGATTTGTTGATACCGGATAAATTTAAATCCAAGGTACCGACAATGCCAGATATTGAACTATCGGTAAATGGTGTCCTTAAACTCTTGACTGGCTTAAACCCTTCCAAGGCAGCTGGCCCGGATGCTATTAAACCTGTTGTCCTTAAGGAACTTTCAAATGAAATAGCTCCATTGGTTACAGCTATTTTCCAGTTATCCTTGGACACAGGCACTGTCCCAATGGATTGGAAAACTGCAATCGTCAGTCCACTGTTCAAGAAAGGTGACAAAGGTAATCCAGCCAACTACCGACCAATCTCACTGACATGCATTATGTGCAAAACCATGGAACACATCATTGCATCAAACCTGACCAGGCACTTTGACAAACATAATGTACTCTATGACTTACGGCATGGTTTCCGTCAACGCAGGTCTTGTGAAACTCAGCTTATTCAACTTGTTGAGGACCTTACTAGATCGATGACAGGAGGCAGGCAAACTGACCTCATTCTGTTAGATTTTAGTAAGGCCTTTGACAAGGTAAACCATCTCAAACTGCTTTACAAACTTAAGACTTCATGGTGTTCAAGGTAATGTCTTGTATTGGATCCAGTCCTTCCTCATAGGGAGAAGCCAGACCGTTGTGCTTGAAGGTGACAGTTCTAATGAGGTACCAGTATCCTCAGGTGTACCGCAGGGGTCAGTCCTGGGCCCTATCTTATTCTTACTGTACATTAACGATTTGCCCGATAATGTGCAGTCTCAAGTTCGCCTCTTTGCGGATGACAGTGCGGTATACCTGACCATTAATAACCCAGATGACTCTTCCAACCTCCAGAAGGACCTTGACCAACTACAAAAGTGGGAGGAACAATGGGATATGGAATTTAACCCTGGTAAGTGCCATGTTTTACATATCACCAGGTCACAAGATCTAATCGAGTCTACCTACACCATGCATAAGAAAACCCTTGAAAGTGTATCCTCCGCCAGATACCTTGGTGTTGATCTATCCACCGACTTAAATTTCAATACACATATTAATAGAATTTCGGCAAACGCAAATAAATCACTTGGTTTTATTAAACGGAACATAAAAACTAAACATAAAGGTGTCCGTGAGGCTGCATATAAAACTATCGTGCGCCCACAACTCGAGTACGCCTCCACTTCATGGAGCCCTTATACCGAAAGCTATTCCCAGAAAATAGAAATGGTCCAGAGGAGAGCTATTCGCTGGACCATGAGTGACTATTCGTCTTACAACAGCGTTTCAAAGATGCAGGAAGTAGTTGGCTGGCGGTCACTGGAACAGAGGAGGGCTGATGCTCGCCTCTGTATGTTATATAAAATTACACACGGCATGGTTGCCGTTCAAATGCCACCGTATTTCCAGCAGCCAACAAGAGCAACCCGTCAAAGCCTGCGCCATCCCTTCGTGTATCGTCAAATCCATACCTCAACCGATTATTACAAGTATTCGTTTTTCCCTTTGGCTGTTGTGCAATGGAACAGCTTGCCATCTTCCTTGGTCATGCTGCCAACACTGAATCAGTTCAGTGTGGCAGTTCGGTCTCTTGACCACTAGCTACCCTAAACACAGCAGACCTGTTTTTAAACTGATTTTAATCTCATCTTATTAACTAACACTTTCATCTGTTTTATTCATCTCACTATTGCACTTTTATTCTCACTATTCATTCTACCTTTTTCTTCACGGCGCGCAATCACCTACACGTAATCCTCGTCAGGGGTGTTGTAGTAAACCTAGATAGAGATAAAATATTGCAACAAAATAAAATAAAGGTCGGCACCTTGTGCAGAGGAAATTAATATTCTTGAAGTGCATAGAACTGAAATCATGTAGCCTTCTAGCTAACATGCAGTACTGCAGCACAATAAAATAAATGTCGACACTGTGTGCAGTGGAAATATATATTCTTGAAGGGCATAGAACTGAAATCATGTAAACTTTTGGCTAACATACAGCACTGCAGCACAATAGAATAAAGGTCGGCACTTTGTGCAATGGAAATTAATATTCTTGAAGGGTATAAAACTGAAATCATGTAGCTTTCTAGATAACATACAGTACTGCAGCACAAGAAAATAAAGGTCGACACGTTGTTCAGGGGACAATTAATATTCTAAATTAATATTAAGCTGATATACAGTACTTCAGCACAATAAAATAAAGGTCGACACTTTGAGCAATGAAAATTGATATAATGTTAGGGCGTTGAACTGAAATCATGTAGCCCTCAAGCTAACATAGAGCACTGTATCACAATAAAATAAAGGCCGACACTTTCAGCAGAGGATATTAATATTCTCGAAGGGCACAGAACTGAAATTGTGAAGCCTCCTGGCTAACATACAGCACTGCAGTACCATTAAATAAAGATAGGAAATTTGTGCAAGGGAAATTAAAACTCTTGAAGGGTATAGAACTGAAATCATGTAGCCATCTAGCTAACATACAGTACTGAAGCACAATAAAATAAAGATCGACACTGTGTGCAGTGGAAATTAATATTCTTGAAGGGCATAGACCTGAAAGCATGGAGCCTTCTAGCAACATACAATACTGCGACACAATAAAACGAAGTTCGACACTTTGTACATGGGAAATAAAAATTCTTTAAAGGCAAAGAACTGAAATGATGTAGCCTTCTGTCTAACATACAGTACTGCCGCACAATACAAAAAGGTCGACACTTTGTGCAGGGGAAATTAATATTCTTGAAGGCGAACAACTGAAATCATGTAGCCTTCTAGCTAATAAAATACTGTAGCACAATAAAATTAAGGTCGAGGCACCTTGTAGGAAAAATTTATATTCTTGAAGGGCATATAACTGAAATCATGTAGCCTTCTAGCTAACCTAATGTACTTCAGCACAATAACATAAATGTCGCACATTATGCAGGGGAAATTAAAATCCTTGAAGGGCATAGAACTGAAATCATGTAGCCGTCTAGCTAACATACAGCTAATGTAAAGTAAAGGTCGACACTTTGTGTAAGGTAAATTAATGTTCCTGAAAGCCAGAAAACTGAAATCTATGGCCTTTAAGCTAACATTGAGTACTGCAGCACAATAAAAAAAGGTCTTTAGGAGCATAGAACGAAAATCATGTAACCGGCAAACTAACATACATTACTCCCTCACAATGAAATAAAGATCGACATTTTGTGCAGGGGAAATTAATATTCTTGAAGTGCATAGAACTCAAATCATGTAGCCTTCTAGCTAACATACAGTACGGCAGCACATAAAATAAAGGTCGACACTTTGCACAAGGGAAAAGTAATATTCTTGAAGGGCATAGAACTAGAATCATGTAGCCTTCCAGCTAACATACAGTGCTGCAGAACAATTAAATAAATGTCGACACTTTGTGCAGGGGAAATTAATATTTTAAGGGCATAGAACTGAAAGCATGTATCCTTTTTAGCTAACATACAGTTCTGCAGCACAATGAAATAAATGTCGACATTTTGTACAGGGGATATAAATATACTTAAAGGGCATAGAACACAAATCATGCAGTCTTCCTTTGTTTCCAAAGGATAACCCTTTTAAAGAACATATTTAACTTCACTACAGCTGGTGTGTGGGAATGTGTGGCGGCGGTAAAACGTCTCCCTGCCCTACATCATAGTGTAGATTATATTTTCTTGTCCTTTGGGATCATTGATTCCATTGTGGAATTTTGAAAATATCTGAGGGTCACTGATGAGGCCTTATTGGCCGAACCTAGCTAGTCTGGCCCAGAAAACATGTCCATTCAATATTTTTCAGTTATGTGGTGTATTCCTTGCTTCCAAAGGATAACCCTTTTAAAAACATATTCAACTTCACTACAGCTGGTGTTTGGGAATGTGTGGCGGCGGTAAAACGTCTCCTTGCCCTACATCATAGTGTAGATTATATTTTTTTGTCCTTTGGGATCAATATTTCCCTTGTGGAATTTTGAAAATATCTGAGGGTCACTGATGAGGCCTAATTGGCCGAAACTAGCTAATCTGGCTCAGAAAACATGTACACTCCATATTTTTCAGTTCTGTGGTGTATTCCTTGCTTCCAAAGGATAACCCTTTTAAAAAAAACACATTTAACTTCACTACAGCTGGTGTGTGGGAATGTGTGGCGGCGGTTAAACGTCTCCCTGCCCTACATCATAGTGTAGATTATATTTTCTGGTCCTTTGGGATCATTGATTCCATTGTGGAATTTTGAAAATATCTGAGGGTCACTGATGAGGCCTAATTGGCCGAAACTAGCTAAACTGGCCCAGAAAACATGTATACTCCATATTTTTCAGATCTGTGATGTATTCCTTGCTTCCAAAGGATAACCCTTTTAAAAACATATTCAAGCTAACATACAGTACCGCCGCACAATAAAAAAGGTCGATACTTTGTGCAGGGGAAATTCATATTCTGAAGGGCATAGAGCTGAAATCACGTAGCCTTCTAGCTAACATAAAATACTACAGCACAATAAAATAAAGGTCGACACTTTGTGCAGGGAAAATAAATTTTCTTGAAGGGAATATAACTTAAATCATGTTGCATCTAGCTAACATACAGTACTGCAGCACAATAAAATAAAGATCGAGACATTGTGCAATGGAAATTAATATTCTTGAAGGGTATAGAAATGAAACCATGTAACCTTTCAGGTAACATACAGTACTGCAATACAATAAAATAACGGTCGCCGTCTCCTGCAGAGGAAATTAATATTCTTGATTGGCATAGAACTGAAATCATGTAGCCTTCTAGCTAACATACAGTACTGCAGCACAATAAAATAAATGCCGAAACTTTGTGCAGAGGAAATTAATATTCTTGAAGGGTATTTGTTTGTTTGATTTGAGGTTTAACGTCCCTGTCAACACTGTAAAGGTCATTTTGGAGACGTGGCTTCCAATTTTGTGGGATTTTTTCCCGACATTGAGATGAAATGACATCTGAGGCCCTGTCGCCCAATAAAACCAATAGGTTTATTAGCATGAGCGGTCCGCCTCGCACCGCGGTTCCTGGAAAGGCTTAGCTCCACTTCTAGATATTTAGATGACTTATTAAATATTGATAATACCTATTTTGATGGTTTGATCAGTCAGATTTACCCCCCAGAACTTCAGTTAAATAAAGCAAATTCTTCTGATACAAAGGCCCCATTTTTGGATTTACATCTATCTATTGTAGATGGAATTGTTTCGTGCAAAATTTATGATAAACGCGACGACTTTGATTTTGAGATTGTAAATTTTCCTTTTTTGGATGGTGATGTTCCTCGTGCGCCACCCTATGGCGTTTATATTTCGCAATTAATTCGATTTGCTAGAGTGTGTAGTCATGTAACTAACTTCAACACTCGTAATAAATTATTAACGGCTAAACTCCTTAATCAGGGTTATTGGTACCATAAACTACGCAAAGCCTTTTCAAAATTTTATAGACGCCATTCTGATTTAATTTCAAAATTCAATATTGGACTTAAATCTCTTTTGCAACAAGGTCTATCGGAACCCGAATTTTATGGTGACTTAGTATATAAATTCAGAAAAATATATAACCGCAATGACTTCAGCACCCAATTTCGTAAAATCATTCTTCGATATAAAAATATTGGGTACAACATGGATATTATACGACAGACTGCATGCATGGTAGTTAACCCAATCACGGTTGGCAACTTTGCTTCCCTCTTTAATTGCACGCCGGTGGGTCAGCCCTCAGATTCTATGACGGCTCCAACGTAAAGGCTTATTGAGAATTAGAGAGATCTAATTCAAGGTAATGTTGGTTGGTGCCTGATGCTCTGTCTCTGGTCGGGCCCATCGGAGTCTAACTGTTGGTTTTCTTTTGCTCCAGCATTTCAGTGGTTTCTTGCTGTCGAGTCCTCACCGTTGTCTCACCTCTGTGGTTCTTTGATTTTTGTGTTCACGGAGATGTTGCACTGATGAGTTAGGAGGCCTTCATGCGGACTGAACAAATTATTTGTCTAAATCGCGACGGAAGTAAGGGCGAGGATTGTGGCCACGTAAAATCGATTTAAGCCCCACAGTGGAAATCTTCCACTGACCGTTCCAAGGCGGCTCTTCTGTGGCGATTTATTTGTGTTGTTGTTTGTTGCTTGCTGTGTGTATCACTTTTGTCGTTTTATTTTGGATGGCCATATGGCCATTTTGTGGGAAAGTAACTGTCCTTATGGCCTTCCTTTGTTTAGGTTTCCATTATGGTCTTGTCGCTTAATGTTTGTGTTTCTTTCCCTTTGGTGTCTTTTATGGGTGGAGTAAGTTAATTGTATCAATTCCTGATCTTTGTTTTACATCTACTTAGATCCTCTAAGCGGTTTACCAGTACTAGTGTTCGGACCGGATTTAGCTCTGGGTGGAAGCATCATGCAGCCAATATATTTCTTCAACCTTGAAGGGTATGAAACTGAAATCGTGTAGCCTCGTAGCTAACATACAGTACTGCAGCACAATAAAATAAAGGTCGGCATTTTGTACAGGGGAAATTAATATTCTTGAAGGGCATAGAACTAAAATTATGTAGCCTTCTAGCTAGCATACAATGCCGCAGAACAATAAAATAAAGGCCGACAATTTATGCAGCTGAAATTCATATTCTTGACACGTTGTGCAATGTAAAATAATATTCTTGAAGGACTTAGAACTGAAATCATATAGCCTTTTAGCTAACATGCAGTACTGCATCTCAATAAATAAAGGTCGACGCTTTGTGCAGAGGAAATTAAAATTTTGAAATCATTTAGCCTTCTAGCTAGCATATAGTACTGCAACACGAGAAAATAAACGTCGGCAGTTTGTGCAGCAGGGGAAATTAATATTCTTGAAGAGCATAGGACTGAAATCATGTACCTTCTAGTTAACATATAAATAAAGATCGCGACTTCGTGTAGAGGAAATAAATATTCTTGAAGGTTATATAAATGAAACCATGTAGCCTTCTAGCTAACATGCATACTGCAGCACAATAAACTAAAGGTCGAAACTTCTTGCAGGGGAAATAATTATTATTGAAGGGCATAGAACTGAAATCATGTAGCCTCCTTGGTAAAACACAGTACTGCAGCTAAATAAAATAAAGGTTGACACTTTGTGCAGGGGAAATTAATATTCTTGAAGGGCATAGAACTGTAATGATGTAGTTTTCTAGCTTACTCAGTACTGCAGCACAATAAAATGTAGGTCGATACTTTGTACAGTGTAAATTGCATATTCCTGAAGGGCATATAACTGAAATCATGCAGCTTTCTAGCTAACGAGCAGTAATGCAGAACAATAAAGGTGGAAACTTCGTGCAGGGGACATTAACAGTGACCTTGACCTTGAAAGTGGAACTCGCTAGAGATATTGTCATAAGGAACATTTGTGTGAAGTAATATTGAAATTGAAGGAAAAATGAAAGCACTAGAGCAAAGACAAAGTTTTTCTAAAAATAGTCAAAGTGACCTTGACCTTGAAAGTCGAACTCGTTCGAGGTATTGTCATAAGAAACATTTGTGTGAAATTATATTGTAATTAGTGAAGAAATGTAGGCGCTGGAGCGATGACAAAGTTTTTCTGAAAATAGCCATAGTGACCTTGACCTTGAAAGTGTAACTCACTAGAGATATTGTCATAAAGAACATTTGTGTGAAGTTATATTGAAATCGGTGAAGAAATGTAAGCGCTAGAGCGATGACAATGTTTTTCTAAAATTAGCCACAGTGACATTGATCTTGAGGCCATGACCTTGAAAGTCGAACAGGCGCGAGATATTTTTATAAAAAACATTTGTGTGAAGTTATATTGAAATTGGTGAAAAAATTTAGGCACTAGAGCGATGATAATGTTTTTTCTGAAAATAGCTACAGTGACCTTGATTTTGAGGTCATGACCTTGAAGGTCAAACTCCCTCGGGATATTATAATAAGCAAAATATTTGTGTGAGGTTATATTGAAATTGGTGAAGAAATGAAGGCGCTAGAGCGATGAAAACGTTTTTCTAAGAATAGCCACAGTGACCTTGACCTTGAGGCCATGACCTTGAAAGTCTATCTCCCTCCAGATATTTTTATAAGGAACATTTGTGTGAAGTTATATTGAAATTGGCGAAGAAATGTAGGCGCTAGAGCGATGACGAAGTTTTTCTAAAAATAGCCACAGTGACCTTGACCTTGAGGTAATGACCTTTAAAGTCGAACTCGCTCGAGATATTGTTATAAGGGACATTTGTGTGAAATTATATTGAAATCATTGAAGAAATGTAGGCGCTAGAGCGATGACAAAGTTTTTCTCAAAATAGCCACAGTGACTTTGACCTTGGTGTCATGACCTTGAAAGTCGAACTAGCTCGAGATATTTTATAAGGAACATTTGTGTAAAGTTATATTGAAATTGGTGGAGAAATGTAGGCGCTAGAGCGATGACAAAGTTTTTTTTTAAAATAGCCACAGTGACCTTGACCTTCAGGTCATGACCTTGAAAGTCGAACTCGCTCGAGATATTGTCATAAGGAACACTTGTGTGAAGTAATATTAAAATCGGTCAAGAAATGTAGGGGCTAGAGCGCTGACAAAGTACGTACGTACTTACGTACGTACGGGACAAATGCTATATCCCCCCTCACAACTATGTTGTGCGAGGTGATAATAACTTAGCATATGTACAAGGCTTTGGCACACCAAAACACCATAATGTGAACAGCGACCCGTGCCATGGCAGCCTTCTTCAACATACAATAAGTATATTCTTTGTGCATGGGAAATTTATATTCTTGATGAGCCATAGCAAATAAGATGTAACATACTCGCTAATGTGCAGTACGGCAGCACAATAGTTCGGTGCGAGGACCAGTTCTGGTAATAAAGATCGAAAAATATCTGCGAGGCAACATTCTCAACATTACTGTAATGATCCCAAGTATTAAGATTGTCAGACCAAAACAAACAATGCAAACCCAGATCAGACCGCTCATTCATAAGACTGAGGAGCAGCCCGATCAGGGTCTACACTGTTTGCCTTTCCACCTGCACTTTTTTGACTACTTGCTGGAACGTGTAACAAATTTGTAAAACGTTTTGGAGAATTACAGCAAGTTCTCAAGATGTCCGAATTTTTAGGATTTTGCGGTATTTGCTTTTGACCAGATAAATCCATTGAAACATTCTCAAAGTACCTAAAGTGGGCTATATATGGTTGATTCTTGCACACCAGGTAAGGAAATTCGTAGTTATTACCTGGGATAGAAATTATGTTGTTATCCTGGTGTTCAGAATCAGAATTGTTACTGGTGACACGTCAAATTACATTCATACACCATGACCTATGAGAGGGCAAGTTAGTCCCTAGCTCTAACCAAAAGAGGTAAACTTAGCTACACAATCATCAGCACCTTAAGCTGTCAAAATAATCGATTCGGGAAGGACATTCCAATCTCTAATGGTTCTGGGGAAGTACGAGTCTTTATATCTGTCAGTTCTTGGAGTAAGAGTCTGGAACGCCAATGAATGGTGAGGCCTTGCTTGGTGAATAAAGTCATCTGTTGGAATGCTGGCAGCATCCTTTAGACCTTTGGATACAAGCATGAGCATACGGTCTTTTCTCCTTTTCTTGAGGGACTCCCATCTTAATTTCTTCGTATTCCAGTCATGCTCCCAGTTTCAAAATAATAATTGCTTGTTACAAATGTAGCAGCTCTATTCAGAACTATTAACCAATTTAGTACCAGAAACCCCAAAACGGGTTATCTGGCAAACAGTGCAGGCCCAGATCAGACGCCGCCCAACGCCTCTACAATTTGCAAAATGTTTGGCCATTTTCCATTTAAATTTTGATGAAAACACAACCTGACACCCCTAAATTTTGAAATGGACTGCTATATATAAGGAGGAAGATTCCATTTGGCACAAAAAGGGTTAAATATGTTCTATAAAAGGGTTATCCTTTGGAAGCAAGGAATACACCACAGAACTGATATATATAGAGTGTACATGTTTTCTGAGCCAGACTAGCTAGTTTCGGCCAATTAGGCCTCATCAGTGACCCTCAGCTATTTTTGAAATTCCACAATGGAATCAATGATCCCAAAGACGGGCGGACAAGTCCTTTATATGCTGCCTCTTTTGCATCCTGAGGACACTAATGGAGATTTCGCCTCAGGAAACCAGGCAATCAAATGGACCAATTATTGTACAGCCAGCAAGTTGTGGCTTGAAGAAATAGATGGGCTGCATGATGCTTCCACGCAGAGCTGAAACCGACAGCACCCCGAGTACTGGTAAACCGCTTAGAAGATCTAAGCCTGCCCAGGCAAAGAGGTGCGAGTCGGACCGTCCATGCTTATAAACTCTTGGTTTCATTGGGTGGCAGGTCTCGAGATGTCATTTCATCTCAATGTCGGGTAAAAGTCCCACAAAATTGGAAGCAACGTCTCCAAAATTACCTATACATTGTTTCTAGGGACGTTAAACCTAAAATCAAACAAACAAAACCAGCAAGTTGTCTTGTCACTGTTGTTAATCATTAAATAAACAAATCCCACTTGCAAAACTTCTTTGACCTTTAGGATTTCTCTCTCTATTAAAATACTGTATGTACTGACTGACCTGTTAGATATCATTTAGAGTGATTTCTGGTAATACGTCCCATATCTTTGCAAACAGTGTATATCCAGATCAGATGGCCTTTGAATCTGCGCTGTTTGACATTCAGCCTGAGAATCAGTCGGAATGAATACATCATGTGATCTAGTTTTTTAAAAATCAGAAATGGGTGTGGCTAACTTAATTTTTCAGCGGGGATAAGGATAAACAAGCGATTACATTTATAGCCCCCGTCTGTTTGGGCCGTAAAAATGGAAATGCATAAATACATAATTAACCCTTTTTGTACCAAATGTAATCTTCCTCCCAGAATTTTTTTCAGAATTGTTACTGGTGACACGTCAAATGACATTCATACACCTCCCTATACATAGCAGGAGTCCATTTCAAAACTTAAGGGTGTCAGGTTGGGTTTTCTTCAAAATCTATTTGGAAAATGGCTGAACTTTTTACAAACAGTGTAGGCCCTGATCAGGCGCCGCGTTCTGCGGCGTCTGATCCGGGCCTGCACTGTATACTAGGGTACCCGTGTTGGGGTTTATGGTCATAAATGGCTTAAATGAATTAGTAAACCACTATTCTGTGATCGATTGTTAATCAATCGACCCGAAGTTACTAAATGATAAGAAAGTTTTCCAGCAATTGTCCACGTGACTATCACTGACCATCAGTGAAATCCTGCGAATGGTTATTTATAGCCATGTTATTCTTTTCGCTGAGATATGAGCCAGCGGACGACAAAACCTACAATAAGACATGTGCGCCCAGAGAAGAATCAGCTCAACTTGCGTATAAGTATAGTCTGACCAGACTTCTCAGCTATCCTTTGAGCGCACAACGATCAGACTGCGCGGTTCTGAGTCTTCGCTTGACGCACATGTCTTATTGTAGGTTTTGTCGTACGCTGGCTCATTACCAAAGGGTTATCTGTAAAACATCGGTTGGGCTCATGGGTTGTACATAGGCAAACAGAATAGACTGGGATCAGACGCTGCAGTACGCTGCGTCTAATGATGATGTTGAGGGATGGGCATGGCTCCGGCATACACCCGGAGACCCTCAGATTGGTGTCACTGAATTCCTCATCACATGGAACAAGAATATATTGTTTGGTTTAGGATATGGATCTGAACAGTCTATGAAATGAAGGGGCGGGCTGATGATGGTCCGGATGCACCCCGGGGTACCCCTAGGTTGATGGAGCTGTATGTTTTTTATCATGCGGAATAAGAATACGTATAATTTAGGGGTGGGGGATCTGAATGGTCTCTGCGATATATGGTCTTTTATAAAGTGGAGGGATCGGGCATTACCCTGGGCACCTCGGAGGACCCAAAGTTCGTTGTCACTGAATGCGTCTTAACACAAGCAAACCAGAATATATTTGAATAAGTGTTGGGGATCTGACCGGTTTCGGGGATATTAGGCCTTTAATGAAGTAAATAGGCAGGACATGGCCCAGCCGCATCATAGAGGACCCCAAGGTTGGTGTAACATATTAGCTTATGATAGAAGGTTTATGGCTGGGGATCTGTAAAGATACAGATCAGAATCCCTCATGATGCTTCACCTTTGTGTGGAGTTTATGGAAAATGTCTCCATATAGTTTTCTGTTTTCACAGTAGATACAAATATATCACAGAAACCGTTCCTTTCAATGTTCAAACAGCCATAACTTAGCTAAGCCTGAGTTATGGTTCTTGTGCTTTTCATGTCATATTATTTTGCTTTCTACACTTTTGCAAAGCTTCAACAAAATATCTTATTGTAGAAAGGGCACAAATGGGTGACTAGGTCCACTATTTACAATTTATTTTCAAAGAGACGTGATTCCAAAAGCAGGTAATTTGGAGTAATGGTCCTTGCATTACAGAAACATGTCTTTTCAAATACAGTAAATTTTACCGCCGAAAATAATGGAAATTTTCCGATAAAAAATTGTAATATTTTTCTTATTTCTGCTCAAAATATAGATTGTGGGTACTCATTAGAACCGCTTCGATGAGGTGGTTCTAACGAGTACCGACAATCTATATTTTGGAGCAGAAATAAGAAAAATAAGTTTCCCCTCTAAACCCCAGTTTTTACTATATAAAAGTGGGGTTCAAGGGGGACAAAATAATATAGGCGTGTTTGCATGATGTCTTCTGTATAACATATAATGGTGATGTACATTTGCACCAGCTTTCAAGAAAATGTCTCAAACAATTTTCAAGTTACATTACGAAAACACGCCTATATAATTTTGACCCCCTTGAATGCCAAAGGAGTTAACCTTATTTTTCTTATTTATGCTCTAAAATACAGATTTTGAGTATTCGTTAGAACCGCCTCATCGAGGCGGGTCTAACGAGTACCGACAATCTATATTTTGAGCAGAAGTTAGAAAATATCACATTTTTTCATCTGAAAACTGTCATTTTTTCGGCAGTAAAATTTCCAATGTATTTATATAGGCGCGTTTTCATAATGTAGAGCAGACACAAATATATTACAGAACTCAACTTTTTCAATGTTTAAAGGGCCATAACACCGGATGTAAAAAAGATAAAATTACGGCCATAATGCGTTACATTTTAGTGAAATTTCATAAAAATATTTGAAATAATTTCCAAATTACAGAGCAAACTCGAGTAAACTGTTGGTAGAAATGGCTATTTTCAATATTTACTAGATTCAAAGGGCTACAACTAATGAAGTAGGTTAGCTAGTTTTATGGTGCTTGTGTTCTGCATATTGTCTCAGAGTGCTTTACTTTTGTGGTGATAGATTACATGGAAATATCTCGAGCAGTTTTTAACTTACAGAGAGGTAGAAATGGCTATGTTCAATGTTGAAAGGACAATAAATTGGCAACTTCCCTTCTTGAATCAGCAGAAGAGAGAGAATGGCCATAGAATAGATTCCATGATTAATCTCCACGAAATGATGTTGCCGACCCCGGCAGGTATCGAACCTGTGTCCTTCTGATCACCAGTCAGACGCCCATCCGACTGAGCTACCTAGGCCGGCTATCAGTTTCGTGTCCGCTGCATAACTCTGATACCATTTTAGATATTTTCACTAAACTGCAGACATTCAGAGCACCATGGGATGACGTGCAGAACATATCAACCATGACTCTGATTTTCCTACTTTTAAAATTATTGCCCCTTGAACCCAGCCCCGCCCATCGGGTTTGAAGAAAATAGATTGGGCTGCATGCTGCTTCCAAGCAGAGCTGAAACCAACAGCACAGGAGTACTGGTAAACTGCTTAGGTTTTAAGCCTACCCAGGAATAGTGTTGCAAGTCGGACCGTCCATGCATATCAACGTTATTGGTTTCATTTGGTGGCAGGGCTTGAGATGTCATCTCATCTGAATATTGGGTAAAAGTCCCACAAAACTGGAAGCAACGTCTCGAAAATGACCTATAAAGTGTTGACAGGAACGTCATACCTCAAATCAAACAAAAAAATGCCACTTGAACAATATCCATCCATCCATGAAAACTTTTCTTCAGTCATTTCACACTAAAGATGCTTCAAGGATTGCAGTTGTCAGTTTCGGGCAGAAGAGTGTTCAGTGTACCGCTTGGAAAAAAAGAGTGGTTTTGTAAACTGAAAGGCTCAGTGCAAGCATATGAGTTGACTGGACGTCACACTCCAAACAAATTTGAGCTTTGTGTGCCATAATAGGCTCCATATAATTCTGACACTGTCTGTTACCACCTTGTAAATCTGGAGCATTGATTGTTTATGCATTTATTTTTAGCTCACAAGAGTCGAAGGCTCCCGGGGAGCTTATAGGATAGACAGTTCAGGGTTCATACAGACTGGACAAAACAAAACTCCCTGACATTTCCCCGACGGCAATCCATATTTCCCTGACATATACATGGCCATCACGGAAACATGCTTTTATTCAAGCCTTTGTGTAATCTATAGTAAATAACAGCACGTAAACTGCGGTCTTCAGTTTAAAATTCAGAATTTTGATTTTGGCCTTAAAACCTCCGATACAGCTTTTTAAACCTTAGCAACTCATATTGCAAACAGAATATAGAGGACAGCAGAGCATTTTTTCAGAGTGTGAAGTGTTGGAAGTGGAATATTTCATTGCGAAAGCTACAACAGAATGGTTATAGTTTCAATATGTGTTGTCCTGCATTTATTTAAGGTTTAGAATATAACTTGCAAAGCATTACGAAAACACGCCTATACAAATGTATTGGAAGATTTTACCACCCAAAAAGGACAATTTCCAGATAAAAAGTCTGATATTTTTCTTATTTTTGCCCAAAACATAGATTGCGGGGACTCGTTAGAACCGCCTATCGAGTACCCACAATCTATGTTTTTGAGCAGAAATAAGAAAAATAATGCTTATCCCTGAAAAGCCCAGTTTTACTATATAAAAGTGGGGTTCGAGAGGGTCAAAATTATATAGGCGTGATTTCGTGATGTTTTGAGAAATATACTACCAAGCAATAATATAACTTCCATTTTTTAAATATATTACTAAACACTGCTATACAGGTGCTGATTTCTGGCTAAGTTCTGTTATATGTGTTACCATGAAATTACAAGTATTCATCTACTTACACAACATTAAACATGGACAAAATAAAGATAATGATAAGCGGCATTCAGTGTGACAATTATCTTTAACCTATTGCAAGCCATATAAGCCTAGTTGTAACTCTACAAACTACGACATTGATAATCATACTAATTTGAAGTTATCTATTATAAAGTATTTTGAAGAAATTATGGTATTGTACTAAACAAGCTGCTGGGGCTTTAGGGTTTGTCAATTTTTGAAATGATAGGGTAAAAAATAGGACAAAATTAATACAGAACTCTCTGAAATTAAAAGAAAGTCGTGCAATATGTTTCATACACAACAGTTTAGACCCAATTAAAGATTACAACCAATCAATTTTTACGAAATTTGTATTGTCATTTGCAAAGTATTGGGTCGGACTTCACTTCTTTTGTACAGTTTATTTTCTGGTTCAGACTTAAAAGCCTAAATTCTGCCTCTTAAGATACAGAACATATAACAGTTCTATTTATTATAGAATTCATGTAAAGTGATTCTCACATTCACAGTACACTTGATAGTTCCTATTTTTGTATAGTTTTGCTCTTGTTCATACTGCTATTTATACCAGCTTCTTTATTTTGATTTTATTTTTTACCCTTATCCTATTGTTCACAACAACCCCTACTTTTGCAAACAAAGTATATCCAGAACAGATGACTTCTGAAGAAGTCATCTGATAGGATGTACAGTTTGACATCTAGAGTAAATAACATCAAGTAATCTGATTGGTTCAAAGTCAGAAATGGGTGTGGCTTAATTGAATATTCAGCTGGATAAGCGTTAACTGAGATCGGATAATTTTATTAATGATTAAATTGAATATCATCAAGTCTACCACCAAATCACCCAATCCCCGATAATGCCAAATATTCTAAGTCAGTTTTTGTTTGGAATGAATGCCCCCTTCAACACTATATAGGTCACTATCGAGACCTTGCTGACAGCTTTGTTGCCCAATTTAACCTATAGGGTTAACTGTTTAAATGCATGGACAGCCCAACTCGGCCAACTTTTCCTGGGCAGGCTTAGACTCTCTAAACGGTTTGTCAGTACTCATGTGTAGTTGGCTTCAGCTGTGCCTGGATGCATCATGCAGCCCAAACTATTTCTTCAGGCCCTATTAGGTAGGGGTCATTTCTTAGTCCGTTGTTCAAGTGTTGTCTGTACATTTTTTTGTGTTTTATTGATTTGATGTTGTGTCATTCCTATGAGCTCATATCGTATAGTCTCTTTGAGCGTTTCAATCACCTCTCCTGTGGAAAACAGTAGATGTTTGGATAGTTTGAAATCTCATTGAGACAAATTGCTGGCAATAATGACTTTTCACAATCTTATCAGACTATGGATAAAGCTTTGTGTGAAAAAGCATTGAACTAGACATGTGTCCAAAGTACACAGATGCCCCCGCCATATATCTTTGTCGATATGGCTTGTACCCATTCTCTAGAATGGCCCGGGGTGTCCGGAGGGACCCAAAGTCGGTGTCTTGGAATGTGTCATACCATAAGTTACAACAAGGCATCGCATGCGATACAAATCCCCTCGCACAAGACAACTTTGTGTGTGGAAAACACTGAACTGGCAAAAGTCCAACTTGCTTGAGGTATCATCATATGCAACATTTGTGTTAAGTTTGTTTAAAATCCATCAATAAAAGTAGGTTCTAGAGTGATGACAATGTTTCTCTAAAAATAGCCATAGTGACCTTGACCGCGAAAGTAGATCTTGCTCAAGATATTATCATAAGCATCTTTTGTGTGAAGTTATATTAAAATCTGTTAGAACCGCTTCAATGATCATAGTGTGCGGGAACTTGATGTGTGCTGCAATGATGTCGTTCATATGTTCATATGTGTACAACTAGCATCTATTTCTGCGCTAAATATCAAAATATAGATTGTGGGTGCTCGTTAGAACCGCCACAATGAGGCGGTTTTAACGAGTACTCACAATTTATGTAAACCCACTTTTCTCTATATAAAGTGGAGGTTTAAAGGGGTGTTATTTTACTGATTTGTTAAAATGGTGTATTACTTATACTAATGTTGGCTTCACAATCGCAGTTTAAGCCTTATCCCGCTGTTAACGACATCCCCTACTTTTGCAAATAATGTAGATCCAGATCTAATGTCAAAATCGCTCGAGATATTGTCATAAGGAACATTTATGTGAAATTATATTGAAATTGGTGAAAAAATGTAAGCGCTAGAGCAGTGACAAAGTTTTCTAAAAATAGCCACATTGACCTTGACCTTGAAAGTAGAACTCACTCGAGGTATTGTCATAAGGAATATTTGTGTGAAGTCATATTGAAATCAGTGAAGAAATGTAGTCGCTAGAGCGATGACAAAGTTTTTTTTTCTAAAAATATCCACAGTGTCCTTGACCTTGAAAGTCGAAATCGCTTGAGATATTGTCATAAGGAACATTTGTGTGAAGTTATATTGAAATCGGTGAAGAAATGTAGTCGATAGAGCGATGACAAAGTTTATTTAGAAATAGCCACAGTGACCTTGACCTTGAAAGTGGAACTCGCTAGAGATATTGTCATAAGGAACATTTGTGTGAAGTTTTATTGAAATCGGTGAAGAAACGTAGTTGAAATCGCTAGAGATATTGTCATAAGGAACATTTGTGTGAAGTGATATTGAAATCGGTGAAGACATGTAAGCGCCTGAGCGATGACAAAGTTTTTCTAAAAATAGCCACAGTGACCTTGACCTTGAAATGGGACTCGCTAGAGATATTGTCATAAGGAACATTTGTGTGAAGTTATATTGAAATCGGTGAAAAAAATGTAAGTGCTAGAGCAATGACAAAGTTTTCTAAAAAATAGCCATAGTGACCTTGACCTTGAAAGTCGAACTCGTTCGAGATATTTTCATAAGGAACATTTGTTTGAAGTTGTTTTGAAATCAGTGAAGAAATGTAGTCCATAGAGCGATGACAAAGTTTTTCTAAACATTGCCACAGTGACCTTGACCTTGAAAGTCGAACTCGCTCGAGATATTGTCATAAGGAACATTTGTGTGAAGTTATATTGAAATCGGTGAAGCAATGTAAGCGCTAGAGCGATGACAAAGTTTTTCTAAAAATAGCCACAGTGACCTTGACCTTGAACGTGGAACTCGTTGATATTGTCATGAGGAACATTTGTGTGAAGTTATATTGAAATCGATGAAAAAATGTAAGCGCTAGAGGGATGACAGTTTTTCTAAAAAATAGCCACAGTGACCTTGACCTTGAGGCCATGACCTTGAAAGTCGAACTCGCTCAAGATATTTTTATAAGGAACATTTGTGTGAAGTTATATTGAAATTGGTGAAAAAATGTAGGCACTAGTGCGATGACAAAGTTTTTCTAAAAAAAGTCACATTAACCTTGACCTTTAGGTCATGACCTTGAAAGTCGAACTCGCTCGAGATATTGTCATAAGGAACATTTGTGTGAAGTTATATTGAAATCAGTGAAGAAATGTAGGCGCTTGAGCGATGACAAAGTTTTTTAAAAAAATAGCCAGTGACCTTGACCTTGAGGCCATGACCTTGTAAGTCGAACTCGCTCAAGATATTTTTATAAGGAAAATTTCTGTGAAGTTATTTTGAAATTGGTAAAAACATGTAGACGCTAGTGCGACATTTTCTAAAAATAGCCACAATGACCTTGACCTTGAGGTGATGACCTTTAAAAGTCGAACTCGCTCGAGATATAGTCATAAGGCACGTTTGCGTGAAGTTATATTATAATTGGTGAAAAAATGTGGGCGCTAGTGCGATGACAAAGTTTTTCTAAAAATAGCCACAGTGACCTTGACCTTGAGGTCATTACCTTGAAAGTCGAACTCGCTCGAGATATTTTTATACGGAACATTTGTGTGAAGTAATATTGAAATTAGTGGAGAAATGTAGGCGCTAGAGGGATGACAAAGTTTTTCTAAAAAAAGCCACAGTGACCTTGACCTTGAGGACATGACCTTGAAAGTCAAACTCGCTCGAGATAGTTTTGTAAGGAACATATTTGTGAAGTTATATTGAAATCAGTAAAGAAATGTTGGAGCTAGAGCGATGACAAAGTTTTTTTTTCTAAAAATAGCCACAGTGACCTTGACCTTGAGGCCATGACCTGGAAAGTAGATCTCGCTCGAGATATTTTTATAAGGAACATTCGTGTGAAGTTATATTGAAATTGGTGAAGAAATGATTGTGCTAGAGCGATGACAAAGTTTTTCTTAAAATAGCCACAGTGACTTTGACCTTGAGGGGGGGTGTCGGGATGGACCCATTGTCTGTATCAGTCAATGCATCTTATCATAAGGAACAATAATATATATGGTTAAGGGGTGGGGATATGGATAGTTTCTGAGATATAAAGACTTTAATGAAGCAAAGGGGGAGGGGCATGGCCCAGGGGTGACCGTAGAGACCCAAAGTCTGTGTCATGGAATGTGTCATATCATAATGAACAATAATATATATGGTTTAGGTGTTCGAATCTGATTAATTTTCAAGATAATTAGACATTGACAGTTTTGCATACAAATTCCTATATTACAATTTTGACATGTTACGCAATCTGACCCCTGGGCCCACCCAGGGGCACGGCCGTGGGTCAACTTGAACATGAACTAATAGGTCTTGGTCTGAGTAAATGTCATACCAAATTTCAACTTTGTAGCACAACATGCGAGCCCGAAGTTTGAGCTCGACATTTCAGCTCGACATTTCAGTCCGAGGTGGTTACGAACGTGACATACAAACGTACGCACGTAACATCACGGCGAAACGCTATATGCCCTACTCCTGCCAAGGCAGGCGGGGGCATAACAAAACCAAACTACAACCAAGCCAAAGCTTAAAGCCAATGCTAGCAACACAGATGGATCCTATTCATGGATGTTTTGTAATAAATTCAAGCTTCTGCAAATATGCACCTGAAAATTAAATGCATGATTGAAATTTACTAATGCTTTTATGTTTAGTTAAAAATGTCATCCAGATACCTTAAATAAAAGTAAGCTGAGGAGACAAGGGATGCCCACCTTTCAGTTTTCTTAAGTCCCAGGCAATTCATAAGCTATCAATATATTTCCGTTTTATAATTTCTTCAAAATGTTAAGAAAAAGAAAATGCTCTAATCATTTTCTGTTATTCTCTATCCTTCATGACTGGAATTGTAAAATTCCCCGACAATTCCCTGACATTTTAGCAAAAATTCAATTTTCCCTGACACAACACAAAATTTCCTAACAATTCTCTGACCTTGAAAAAAAATAAATTTCACTGACATTTCCCTGAAGCGTATGAACCCTGCAGTTGTCTGTCGTCGTCAAAACTTTCAAACGACATCTCAAACATCTGGACCGATTGAGCCCAAATTTCATGTGTAGCATCCTTGGACTGTGATATTGAAAGTTTGTTTATAACATTCGGCTCTTTTTAATTTGGTTGCTATGTCAACGTAGTTTCCATAATCTTACAATGGGGAAAATTGAAAAATGACATTTACTGCCAAGTCACTTCAAATATTTTGACAAAAGATTAATATAAATGTTTCTTGAGTAAACTTCTTTCATCCATGCGCTTTTATGCCAATAAGAGGGTCCCCGGGGTTGTGTCGGGGGCCATGTCCCACCCCCTTCATTTCATAAGATCATATATAAATATAAAGAAGCCTTATTTAACGTCGCATATCCGAAACAACTACCAAAAGCTCTGTAGAGCTCTTATTATGACAAAGTATCCTTTAACAAATACTTACCTGCCTTCATTTATTAGCTTACCCGGAGCAAAGCTAAAGGTCAGCTTATGCCATGGACTGTTGTCCGTCATTAGCTTTTCACATTTTCGACCTCTCTTCCAAACCGGAAGTCACATTAAGCTGATACATGGAGATTCAGATTTGCTAAAATGGTTCTGTTTGGATTTCTAAGATTGCCGCCATGGCAACCATCTTGAAATCATCAAACGACCTCCCCCAAACCAAAGGTTGAGTTGAGCTGAAACTTGATGGAAGGCATCGGAGTAACATGGTAATTCCAATTTGCTAAAAAAAATCCGTTCAGACATCCAAACTGGCCGAAATGGGCGACATCTTGAAATTATTCAAACGACACCTCCTCCCGAACAAAAGGTCTAATTGAGCTGAAACTTGATGGCAGGCATGGGGACGACATGGAGATTGAGATCTGCTAAAATATTTTCGTTCCTATATCCATTCTTCAAAGGACGATTGACCAGGGGTCGCAGGATCGATCCCGGGCTTCTCCAAATTTTCGGATGCGTCTTTAAACCGAAGTCTCCGTATGACCTTTGCTGTTGGTGGGACGTAAAACTCACTCACTCATTCAAAGGACAATTGAGATTTGCTCAAATCTTTCCGTTCCTATATCCATTCTTCAAAGGACATCTCCTCCTGAACCAAAAGTCAAATTGATCTGAATCTTGATGGGAAGCATCAGGGTGACCTGAGGATTCAGATTTGCCAAAATCGTTCCGCTCTGGTATCCAAGATGGCCGCCATGGCAGCCATCTTGAAATTTTTCGAACATCATCTCATCTCCGAGATTCAGAATTTATAAAGGCAATTGTGATCTGATAGACCAAATGGTCACCAAGGCACATTGTCATATATGATCAGCCTCATCTAGGTGAGCGATTCTGGTCCACTTGGGCCTCTTGTCTTCCTAGGACTACCCCTGATAATGAGAGTGTCAACCAAGTGCCATTTTTCACGCCTTTGTTGCAAAAAGGCTAAAATCTTGTGCAGTGGAATCCATAAGTTATCCTTGTGCAGTGGAATCACTAAGAGAAGTCCTTAAAGAAAATGTAACAGTAAGTCGATCATATAATGACCAATGGAAATCAATCAAACTGTGTAGGAGAAAGTAGAATTCCTCCCCACTTCAAATCTTGTGCAGTGGAATCCGTAAGGTATCCTTGTGCAGTGGAATCACCAAGATAAGTCCTTAAAGAAAATGTAACAGTAAGTCGATCATATAATGACCAATGGAAATCAATCAAACTGTGTATGAGAAAGTAGAATTCCTTTCCACTTCAAATCTTGTGCAGTGGAATCCATAAGTTATCTTTGTGCAGTGGAATCACTACAACAATTCCTTGAAGAAAAATGTAAAAGTGAGTTGATCATATAATGACCAATGGAAATCAAACAAGCTGTGCGTCACACGATTAAGACTTCGTGATTTAAGGATTTTTTTTTTTTTTTCGATTTTGTAGCCTGTACCAAATTCATTCCCAGATTTCATGTAAAAATGTTTTGATTCCCCATCAGGAAGTGGATGGGGGACCACAGAAACGCTATGTCTATATCCGCACTGCTCGCTCAGCATCTCTAGAATCCTCCAACAGACTTCCACGAATCCCTGGCCAAATATTCCCTTCAGTGAGCTGACGCGCAGAACCCATAAATAAACCATGCCGATTCCAGGCCATGTCCACAGTTGAAGGTCACAAGTTTGAATATTTGAATTTTGTGCCCGCTCTATCTCTTGCAGCCCCGGAAGGATTTTCAGTAAACTTTGGCTAAACATACCCCACCAGTCTGAATCCCTGAATTCTCTGCTTGCTCCACACCCCGTAGGATTCCCATTGGCCTAATTGAGTATGTGCAAAACCCCTAACTCAACCACGCCAACCCAATGTGAAGCCACAAATGAAAGTCATCATTTTGAGCCTTGACTTTCCTATACATAATAGTATCTCTTTAACCCCTGATTCCCACCAGCCCTGGTCAAACACCCGCCACAGTGAGATGTCCCGAACGTATAACAACACCATAACAACCCGAGTTGAAGGCCATAGCTGAGGACCAGGAGTCCGAGCACCGAACCCCATGTAAGCTACTTATCTATTTCACTCAGGAAGATTTTCATCCAACTCGGGCCAAACACTTGCCTCAGTGCGAAGATGTGCAGAAACTGCAACTCAGTCATGCAGACACATGATCATGGTCACAAATGAAGGTTAAGATCTAGATCCAAACTTTGCCTCCCCTCCATATCTCCCTACCCAAAGAAGGACCCTCATTCAACTTTGGTCCAATGAAGATCTGAATATGACGATATGCTAAACCCACAGCTCAACCATGCAGTCTCCAGGTGAAGGTCACAAATGAAGGTCAGAAGCTCCAGCCTTGAATTTCCTGTCTACTCCTTATCCCCCGCCCCCTACCCATGGAATGGTTCTCAAACCTAGGTCAAATGAGGGCCCAAAAAAGATGATGAGTAGAACCTGCAACTCAAACATCCAGGGCCAAACTGCGTTGGGGGAAATAGCTGTCTCTCAGCCTGCCCTGTTCAATTTTGTAACTGTGCCAAATACATTGGTTTGAAATCTTAAAGAAATATATTTTTGCACTAGTCATTAGGTATTAAGTCACTTTTCAATGGAAAACTTGAATGAGTACACTCTAGCAGCATATCAATAGAATATATTTTAGATCATTAAATAAATGGGTTGAAATGATTCAAAATTAACTTGTAGCATGCCTATCCTGCCCACTTCCAAACAGAATTTATCTTTACCTATTTTAATCATGTAATTTATTTTATTTATTTATTTCTTTACAAAGCTATTGTTTTTTTACTTTATAACTATTTTTTCATATTTATATATTTACTTATTTTTTATTTATTTATTTTATACTTATTTATTAACATATTTATTATTTATTTATTCATTATTTAATTTCATATTATTTACTTACTTTTAATGTTAAGAAGTCAACAAAACAGTCATTCTACAAGTTCACAAAGTTATAAAAAATTGAACGAGAAAGCAATCTAAAGGACAGCTATATTGCCCTGCCACAGCCCAACCCAGAATGCCTAAGCCACAGGTTCCACTCATCATTCCACCTAGGCCATCATTTGAGCAAAGTTCAATGAAAATCCCTCCATGGGCAAAAGGGATATAGAACTGACAGGAAACCCCAAGGCACAACCGTATGACCCGCATCTGCAATCCTCATCCAGAGCCTGCACGACTCGGTTACGGGTTCAGCATATCATCCCTATCTGTCCATTCCTAGACCAAAGCCCAATCAAAACCCTTCCAAAGGCAAAGAGATATAGCGGAGAAACAAATCTTGAGGCCCAAACTCCCAACCCCTAACCGTGACCATGTCCAAGTGCCAACACGACCAAGTCACAGGCCCCGCACACCACCCCAATGAGACAAACGTTCGACCAAAGACAAGCGAAAACCCCCCTAGGGGCAAATGAGACAGCGCCGACATTAAATCCAACGTCCAAACTCCCGACCCCCAACCAGGATCACCACTCCGAGCCACCAGGGTGCGATTATGGGACCCACACACCAATGCACCGAGGCAAATAATTGACCAAAGCTCAAATGAAAACTGCTCAAGAGGTAAAAGCGATACAGTTACAGGAAATTCAAGGATCAAACTCCTGACCCTCAATTGAAGCCTTCACCTTGAAGTTGAGTCAGGTACCGTACATCAACTCAATTAGGCCAACTTTTGTCCAAAGAGTAATGAAAATCTCTCAAGGGGCAAAAAGAGATATAGAAAGGACACAAAACCCAAAATCCCAAACAAGTGACCCTCAACTATGAACCCGACCTTGAGTCGGCATAGCCGATCCATGAGCCCCTCACACACGCACACCGCGGGAATATTTGACCAAAGTCTAATGAAACTAGAAATGTTTTCACAGGAAAACCATGTCCCCCCCACCATAGATATATCTTAAACACACATTTGACTTGAATAACTGGTTAAAGTCACCAAAATGTAAGCTGAAAACAAGCCATTTTGGGCCAAATACTGAGTTTTCTCGGGAGCCTGTGACCCTAAAAAACAAACAGTCATTAAAAAGCTCAGATCACCAGACAATTCTGGTAGACTGTAATAAAATATTGTATCGAGTTTGACCAACATTCATAAATTCTTAAATGCTATAGTTTACAGATAAGCCATTTTTGACCCCAAAAGAACAGGTTTCGGGAGACCTTGGCCTTAAAAGTGCAGACAAGCCTTTTTTGGACAAAAAATGGCTGTTTTGGGGTCGCTGTGACTTTGAAAATGAGGTCAAGGTCACCAGTTTCTAACCAAATCTGCGGTATGTTGTAATGATATATTGTAACAAGTTTGAAGATACTTAATCAATTTGTTAATGAGACAGAGTGCAGACAAGCCATTTCGGGCCAAAGATGGATGTTTTTTTTTTTTTTTTGGTTGCTGTAACCTTGGAAATGAGGTCAAGGTCACCAAAATCTAATCAAATCTGCGGTTTGTTGTATTGATATATTGTACTAAGTTTGACGAACATTAATTTGTTAATGAGACAAAGTGCAGACAAGCCCTTTTTGGCCCAAAATCTAATCAAATCTGCAGTTTGTTGTAATGATACATTGTACCAAGTTTGACGAAAATTAATTTGTTAATGAGACCAAGGGGAAGACAAGCCCTTTTTGGCCCAAAAATGACTGGGTCGCTGTGACCTTGAAAATGATGTCAAGGTCATCATGACCTAATGACTGTTTTCCCTTACCCTAGTGATGTGACTATGCAAATGTGGTCAAAATCCATCCATAGGTTCAGGAGATATAATGCTTCAAACAGGCTACGCCGATGCCGACGCAATCTGCACCAAAAACAATGTTCCCTTCCCCTCCGGTGGCGGGACATAAATCCATCAAAGGGTCTAGGAGATACGGAGCAGACAAAAAAGTGTTATAGACAGACAGACAGGCAAAGGGCACTTCTGTCATCCCCCATCTGCCTTGCAGAAGGGGATTAATGCTTGCCACAGGGGATTTTAATGAAAAAATATGTCCTACACTCATGGCACAGAAGTTATTATAACAAATCACAAAACACAATGTTTTTTCCGATTACAATAGGCAGAGACACTAAGTAAAATCCATACAAGTTTTCATGGCAGTCCAAGACAAATAACAAAAGATAGGAATGGTCATATACTTAGTCTACTTTTCAGTATGGTTACAAAAGGTTTGTCAATGAAGGAATACTAACCCCCGAGACCTCCAAATGATAACACCAGTGTCTGAGTCAATAAAATAAAAGTAAGATTTACTTTATAAAATGTTTGCATCTAAACTATACCAAAAGCCTGATAAAAAGTTATTGTTAGAATTTGGTATATAGTGCAGACTACCAGACTTTTGAATAATAATATAATTATTGACAGCCAATGAACTATCATCGGGTGATCACAAAAGGTCCAATTTCAATAAATCTCTTAGCCAACGCTTCACTGTTTGGAATACAAAGTATCCTGAACAGGAAACACCTGTATTCTATTTGTATATTCTGAACAGTCTAAGTGCCCCTAGTCCCCTAAGCCACACGTTACAGCCACTTTTCTGAGGGAAACTTAAAAACAAGCAGGTCAGTTTCCATCAAGAAAAGAGGCCTATATATTTTGACCCCCTTAAACCCCACTTTTATATAGTAAAAGTGGGGTTTACAGGGGTTAACCTTTATTTTCTCATTTCTGCTCCAAAATTTAGATTGTGGGTACTCGTTAGAGCCGCCCCACAGAGGCGGTTCTAACGAGTACCCACAATCTATATATTTTGAGCAGAAATAGGAAAAATATCAAATTTTTTCATCTTAAATTTTTCGGGGTTTTTTTTTTCGGTGGTAAAGTTTACAACGCATTTGTAAAGGCGTGTTTTCGTAATGCATTCTGACCATGCTAAATGATGCGGAAGTTTTGGGTACACTTCTGTACAGTATAAAATACAAGCATACCGTCAGAATGATTATGCAGTTCATATATTTGTTTTCATAGAAATGATATGCTTCCACTGCCACCAACCAAACACAAGATATCTAAAACATGAAAATGGGGACAATACCACAATCCTACATAAAATGGGAACCATTTTTGTTTGATACAGCTGAAATATAAACCAATCAAGGACCCACTAAATTTCTTGTGTAGCTCATACCAACTGCAATCTTGCTAGGATAACACCTGACTTTATTCCAAAAAATTAAATGCAGGCACTTCTTGACCATCACCTTGACCATTATGTTTTCACATCACAATGTGCCCAGGTGGCCATTTTGTCTATCAGATCCTTGCCTTTAGCAATTCTGAATCTGGGCGATGAGATGTTCGAAGAATTTCAAGATGGCTGCCATGGCGGCCATCTTGGATACCAGAATGAAACGATTTTGGCAAATCTAAATCTTCAGGTCACCCCGATGCCTCCCATCAAGTTTCAGTTCAATTTGACCTTTGGGTCAGGTGGAGATTTCCTTTGAAGAATGAATATAGGAACGGAAAGATTTTAGCAAATCTCAATCCATGTCGTTCCCATGCCTGCCATCAAGTTTCAGCTCAATTCGACCTTTGGTTCGGGTGGAGGTCATTTGAAGAATTTCAAGATGGCTGCCATCTTGGTTATCGGAATGGAACATTTTATGCAAATCTGAATCTCCATGTCATCCTGATACCTCAAATAAAGTTTCACCTCAATTCAACCTTTCGTTTGGAATATGTCATTTGAAGAATTTCAAGATGGCCGCCATGGCTGCCATTTTGGATATCCGAATGGAATGATTTAGCTAAACTGAATCCCCATTATACCCTGATGCCTCCCATCAAGTTTCAGCTCAATTCGACCTTTGGTTCGGGAGGAGATGTCTTTTGAAGAATTTCAAGATGGCCACCACGGCGGCCATCTTGGATATTGGACTGGAACAATTTGAGCAAATCTAAATCTCCATGTCACCCCGATATTTCTCTTATCAAGTTTCAGCTCAATTCGACCATTGGTTAGGGAGATGTCCTTTGAAGAATTTCAAGATGGCTCCCATGGTGCCCATGTTGGATATCTGAATGGATTGTTTTTAGCAAATCTGAATCTCCATGCAACCCGGATCCTTCCATCAAGTTTCAGCTCAACTCAACCTTTGGTTTGGGGGAGGTCGTTTGATGAATTTCAAGATGTTGCCATGGCAGCCATCTTGGAAATCCAAACGGAACCTTTTTAGCAAATCTGAATCTCCATGTATCAGCATAAACTGACTTTAGGTTTGGGAAGAGATGTCGAAAATGTGAAAAACTAACGACGGACAACAGGCCACGGCATAAACTGATCCGGAGCTTTGCTAAGGGTGAGCTAATAAATGAAGGCAGGTAAGTAGTTGTTAAAGGAAACTTTGTCTCAATAAGAGCTCTACAGAGCTTATGGTAGTTGTTTCGGATCTGCGACGTTAAATCAGGCTTCTTTATCTTTTATCTTTATATATGGTCTTATGAAATGTAGGGGGTGGGACATGGCCCCCCGACACAACGAGACAACATGCAGAACACAAGAACCATAACTCTGATTAACCTACTTCTGAAATTGTGGTCTTTGGAACCTATAAAATATTGAAAATAGCCATTTCTACCAATAGTTTACTCGTTTTTGCTCTAAGTTGGAAACCGTTTCAAAATATTTTGATGAAATGTCACAAAAATGTAACGCATTATGAGTTTAGGTTCAGAACACAATGACGTATAGTAGTCGCAGATAAGACCGACTAGGCGGAGCTAACGTTTGTACCTGCCTTTGGAATGTTCTATTAAACAAGAGGCCCATGATGGCTCACCTGATCCAGAGAGTAACAAGTCGGCCCCGGGGAGGGCCATTATTGACCCCAGGGCTATAATGTGCATAATGTTGAGGACAGTCTAAAAAGGTGAAGCTTCATATCAAATGTGAACAAAGGCTATTATTTGAACAATCTTGGCAAAGGTATACTAGATGAAGCTACACACCAAATATCAAAGACCTAGGCCTTGCGGTTTCAGAGAAGCTTTTTTTAAAAGATATTCCTTACATAAGTCTATGTAAAACCTAATTAACCCTGGGGCGGGGGCATTTTTGGCCTCAGGACTTTAATTTAAACAATCTTAACAGAGGTCCACTAGATGAAACTCCACACCAAATATCAAAGACCTGTGGCTTGCTGTTTCAGAGAAGAAGATTATCAAAGATTATCTCTCATAAGTCTATGTAAAACCAAAGGGCTCTGGCCAAAGTCCTGAGGCAAAAATGCCCCCGCCATAGGGTAGCCCCTTTGTGCTTTTAGCGCCCGGTTACCTTACAAAATCTATCAAGTCAAGGGCTCTGGGCGGGGCATTTGTGGCAGGAGGGCTATAATTTGAACAATCTTGGTAAAGGTCCACTAGATGAAGCTCCATACCAAATATCAAAGACAAGGGCCTTGCAGTTTCAGAATAGAAGATTTATAAACATTTCTCTATTTTAGTCTATGTAAAACCAAAGGGTCTCGGGGCGGAGGCATTTTTGGCCCCAGGGCTATAATTTGAACAATCTTGATAGAGGTCCACTAGATGAAATTTCACACCAAATATCAAAGACCTAGGTCTTGTGGTTTGAACCTGTTTCACAGAAGATTTTTAAAGATTTTCCCTATATAAGTCTAGGTAAATCCAAAGGGCCCCGGACGGGGGCATTTTTTGGTCTCAGCGCTATAATTTGAACAATCTTGGTAGAGGTCCACTAGATGAAGCTTCATACCAAATATCACAGACCTAGGCCTTGTGGTTACAGAGGAGAAGATTTTTCAAGATTTTCCCTATATAAGTTTATGTTAAACCAAAAGGCCCTGGGGCGGAGGCATTTTTGGCCCCATGGCTATAATTTGAACAATCTTGTTAGAGGTCTACGAGATGAAGCTTCATACCAAATATCAAAGACCTGGTCCTTGCGGTTTCAGAGAAGAATTTTTATAGATTTTCCCTATATATGCCTATGTAAAACCAAAGGGCCCCGGGGCTGGGGCATTTTTGGCCCCAGCACTATATTTTGAACAATGTTGGTAGGGGTCCACTAGGTAAAGCTTCATACCAAATATCAAAGCCCTGGGCCTTGCGGTTTCAGAGAAAAAGATTTTTAAAGATTTTCCCTATAAGCCCATGTAAAACCAAAGGGCCCCGGGGCGGGGGCACTTTTGGCCCCAGCACTGTAATTTGAACAATCTTGGTAGGGGTCCACTAGATGAAGATTCATACCAAACAGCAAAGACATGGGCCTTGCGGTTTCAGAAAAGAAGATTTTTATAGATTTTCCCCTATATAAGCCCATGTAAAACCAAAGGACCCCAGGGCGGGGGCATTTTTGGCCCCAGCACTATAATTTGAACAATCTTGGTAGGGGTCCACTAGATGAAGCTTCATACCAAATATCAAAGACCTGGGCCTTGCAATTTCAGAGAAGACTTTTAAAGATTTTCCCTATATAAGCCCATGTAAAACCAAAGGGCCCTGGGGCGGGGACATTTTTGGCCCCGGCACTGTAATTTGAACAATCTTGGTAGGGGTCCACTAGATGAAGCTTCATACCAAATAGCAAAGACCTGAGCCATGCGGTTTCAGAGAAGGAGATTTTGTAGATTTTCCCAATATTAGTCCATATAAACCAAAGGGCCCCAGGGCGGTGGCATTTTTGGCCCCAGCACTATAATTTGAACAATCTTGGTAATGGTCCACTAGATGAAGCTTCATACCAAATAGCAAAGACCTGGGCCTTGCAGTTTCAGAGAAGAAGATTTCTAAAGATTTTCCATATATAAGGACATGTAAAACCATACAAAATATCAAAGAACTGGGCTTTTTGGTTTCAGAGAAGAAGATTTTTTAAGTTTTCAGTGAAAAAAATCTATTTTTGGCTCCTGTGGCCCAGATGTGCAACGGCCCGGAACCATTTGAACAACTTTGAAAGGGGACCACCCAAGGATCATTCCTGTGAAGTTTGGTCAAAATCCGATCAGTGGTTTAGGAGGAGATGTCGTTTGAAGAAAAAGTTTACGCACGCACGGACGCACGCACGCACGACGGACGACGGACAAAACGTGATCACAAAAGCTCACCTCGTCACTACGTGACGGTGAGCTAAAACAAGAGGGCCATGATGGCCCTGGATCGCTCACCTGATCCATAGTGTAAAAAGTGGGCCCCAGAGAGGGCCATTATTGGCCCCAGGGCTTTAATGTGCATAATGCTGAGGGAGGTCTTAAAGGTGAAGCTTCATACCAAACATCAACAAAGGCTATAATTTGAACAATCTTGGCAAAGGTCCACTAGATGAAGCTACACATCAAATATCAAAGACCTGGGCCTTGCAGTTTCAGAGAAGCAGATTTTTTTAAGATATTCCCTACATAAACCTATGCAAAACCAAATGGCCCAAGGGCTATATAAATCTATGTTAAACGAAAGGGCCCCAGGTTGGGGGTATTTGTGGCCCCAGGGCTATAATTTGAACAATCTTGGTAGAGGTCCACTAGATAAAGCTCCATACTAAATATCAAAGGTCTTGGCCTTGCAGTTTCAGAGAAGATTTTTAAAGATTTCCCTATATAAGTCTATGTAAAACCAAAGGGCCCCGGAGCGGGGACAATTTTGGTATCAGGGCTTTAATTTGAATAATCTTGATAGAGGTCCACTAGGTGCAGCTTATTTTTGGCGGCAGGGCTATAATTTGAATAATCTTGGTAGAGGTCCATTAGATGAAGCTTCATACCAAATTTTAAAGTCCTGGGCCTTGTGGTTTCAGAGAAGAAGATTTTTAAAGATTTTCCCTATATAAGTCTATGTTAAACCAAAGGGCCCCGGAGCGGGGGCATTTTGGCCCAAGGGCTATAATTTGAACAATCTTGCTAGGGGTCCACTAGATGAAGCTTCATACCAAATATCAAAGTCCTGGGCCTTGCGGTTTCAGAGAAGAAGATTTTTAAAGATTTTCCCTATATAAGCCTATGTAAAACCAAAGGGCCCCGGGTCGGGGGCATTTTTGGCCCCAGCACTTTAATTTGAACAATCTTGGTAGGGGTCCACTAGATGAAGCTTCATACCAAATATCAAAGTCCTGGACCTTGCGGTTTCAGAGAAGAAGATTTTTAAAGATTTTCCCTTTATAAGCCTTTGTAAAACCAAAGGGCCCCAGTGCGGCGACATTTTTGGCCTCAGCACTATAATTTGAATACTCTTGTTAGGGGTCCTTTAGATGAAGCTTCATATCCAATATAACAGACCAAGGCCTTGTGGATTCAGAGAAGAAAATTTTTAAAGATTTTCTCAATATAAGTCTATGTAAAACCAAAGGACCCCGGGACGGGGCATTTTTTGCCCAAATGCTATAATTTGAACAATCTTGGTAGGGGTCCACTAGATGAAGCTTCATTCTAAATATCAAAGTCCTGGGCCTTGCAGTTTCAGAGAAGAAGATTTTTAAAGATTTTCCATATATAAGGCCATGTAAAACCAAAGGTCCCCGGGCCTGGGGCATTTTTTGCCCCAGCACTATAACTTGAACAATCTTGGTAGGGGTCTACTAGATGAAGCTTCAAACCAAATATCAAATTCCTGGGCCTTGTGGTTTCAGAGTAGAAGATTTTTAAAGATTTTCCCTTTATAAGCCTTTGTAAAAGCAAAGGGCCCCGTGGCGGGGGTATTTTTGGCCCCAGAATTATAATTTGAACAATCTTGGTAGGGGTCCACTAGACGAAGCTGCATACCAAATATCAAAGACCTGGGCCTTGTGGTTTCAGAGAAGAAAATTATTTAAGATTTTCCCTAAATAAGCCAATGTAAAACCACAGGGCCCCGTGGCGGGGGCATTTTTTGTCCCAGCACTATAATTTGAACAATCTTGGTAGGGGTCCACTAGATGAAGCTTCATACCAAATATCAAAGTCCTGGGCCTTGTGGTTTCAGAGAAGATTTTTAAAGATGTTCCCTATATAAGCCTATGTAAAACCAAAGGGCCCCGGTGCGGGGGCATTTTTGGCCCCAGCACTATAATTTGAACAATCTTGGTAGGGATCCACTAGATGAAGCTTCATACCAAATATCAAAGACCTGGGCCTTGTGGTTTCAGAGAAGAAGATTTTCCCCTTAAAAGCCAATGTAAAACCAAAGGGCCCCGGGGTGGGGGCATTTTTTGTCCCAGCACTATAATTTGAAAAATCTTGGTAGGGGTCCACTAGATGAAGCTTCATACCAAATATCAAAGTCCTGGGCCTTGTGGTTTCAGAGTAGAAGATTTTTAAAGATTTTCCCTATATAAGCCTTTGTAAAACCAAAGGGCCCCGGGCGGGGGTATTTTTGGCCCCAGCACTATAATTTGAACAATCTTAGTAGGGGTCCACTAGACGAAGCTTCATACCAAATATCAAAGTCCTGGGCCTTGTGGTTTCAGAGAAGAAGATTTTTAAAGATTTTCCCTATATAAGCCTATGTAAAACCAAAGGGCCCCGGGGCGGGGGCATTTTTGGCCCCAACACTATAATTTGAACAATCTTGGTAGGGGTCCACTAGATGAAGCTTCATACCAAATATCAAAGACCTGGGTCATGCGATTTCAGAGAAGAAGATTTTTAAAGATTTTTCCTATATAAGCCTATGTAAAACCAAAGGGCCCCGGGCGGGGCATTTTTGGCCCCAGCACTTTAATTTGAACAATTCTGGTAGGGGTCCACTAGATGAAGCTTCATACCAAATATCAAAGACCTGGGCCTTGCGGTTTCAGAGAAGAAGATTTTTAAAGAGTTTCCCTATATACGCCCATTTAAAACCAAAGGGCCCCGGGCGGGGGCGTTTTTGGCCCCAGCACTATAATATGAACAATCTTGGTAGAGGTCTACTAGATGAAGCTTCATACCAAATATCAAAGACCTAGGCCTTGCGGTTTCAGAGAAGAAGATTTTTAAAGATTTTCCCTATATAATCCTATATAAAACCAAAGGGACCCGGTGCGGGGGCATTTTTGGCCCCAGCACTATAATTTTAACAATCTTGGTAGGGGTCCACTAGATGAAGCTTCATACCAAATATCATAGACCTGGGCCGTGTGGTTTCAGAGAAGAAGATTTTTAAAGTTTTTGGTGAAAAAAATCTATTTTTGGCTCCTGTGACCTAGATGTGCAACGGACCGGAACAATTGGACAACTTTGAAAGGGGACCACCTAAGAATCATTCCTGTGAAGTTTGGTCAAAATCAGGTTAGTGGTTTAGGAGGAGATGTCGTTTGAAGAAATTGTTTACGGACGGACGCACGCACGCACGCACGGACGGACGGACTGACGACGGACGACGGACGAAAAGTGATCCCAAAAGCTCTCCTCGTCATTACATGACAGGTGAGCTAAAAAGGTAAACCAAGTCACCGACTGTGTGAATTCAACTAACACAAACAAAGCAGTGTCGTATATATGGTCATTTGGTCCGCTTGTAGAAAGCATGCGAAAGGCACTCTACCGAATCTTCTGATGGACTCAGCGAATTTGACGTATATTGACAACACCTGAATAGCTCCGCCTAGTCAATCTTATCTGCGAGTACTATAACTGTATCTCATCTACATCTTGAGTTATGGCCCTTAGAATGCTGAAAGGTGTTCCAGTAATATATTTGTGTCTGCTCCATAACTTTTTTTGAAACATTTTTATGGAAGTTTATACAAATGTACATCACCATGATATGTTATACAGAAAACAAGAACCATAACTCTGAATTATCTGCTTTTGGAATCTACTCCCTTTGAACATAGCAAATAGTGAGCCTAGTCACAAACGTGTGCCCCTTCTACAATAAGAAATTTTCTTGAAGCCTTGCAAAAATGTTAAAATCAATATAAGAGAACATGAACACAACCATAAGTCTGGCTTAGTCATGTATTAAGTTATGGCTCTTTGAACATCGAAAGTAACAGTTTCTGTGATATATTTGTTTGTTTGATTTGATGTTTAACGTCCCCGTCAACACTGTAAAGGTCATTTTGGAGACGTTGCTTCCAATTTTGTGGGACTTTTACCCGACATTGAGATAAAATGACATCTCAAGCCCTGTCGCCCAATGAAACCAATATGGTTTATTAGCATGGACGGTCCGCCTCGCACCGCGGTCCCTGGACAGGCTTATATCCTCTGAGCGGTTTACCAGTACTGGTGTGCTGGCCGGATTCAGTTCTGCGTGGAAGCATCATGCAGCCCATATATTTCTTCAAGCCCATATGGGCGGGGGCCGGTGATATATTTGTATCAACTCTGTAAAGAGAAAACTGTTTGGAGATATTTTCCATAAAATCCACACGAAGGTGATGCACCATGAGAGGTCTGCAGAAAACGAGAACTACAGTAAAATTCCTATATTAAGACCACCTTTGGGACTGTTCAAAAGTGGTCTTTAAGACCACTTTTGAACAGTCCCAAAGGTGGTTCCTGACCAGAGGATTCTATGTGCAGTAAACACTAAGAAAGAATAACTGCACCCTTCCAAATAAGCTTTTAAGAGCAAAATTAGTTTTAATTATAGGTGGTCTTAATAGTGGAGTTTACTGTAATTCCGCTGTACCTCCTATTGGAGGCAAAATCTTTAAATATAGAAAAACGTCATCTCAGTCATGTCAGCTTTATTTAGCACATTCACTTTGAATTCCTCCTTATCAGTGCTATGGCACTTGTTTGATGTAGCTGTTGTGGCAGGGCATGATGCAGTGCTTGCAGCGTTTTTATTTATTTATTTATTTATTTGTTTGTTTATTTATTTACATCTAATTTATTTATTATTTTTGAGGTGGCTGGGTATAGCATACCAGTACCAAGCTGTAATGGAATTTGGAAGCGCTATGAACAACAAGAGCCATGCTCGTCTGTTTTTCCATGTCACAGAGACAAATCATGGACCTTCCTCAAACTATACCGTATTCACCCTAATTACCACACCGTGCGCTTAGTTTTTTTTCAAAATTGTGCCAAAAAATTGTAGTGAAAAAGTGTTTCAGAAACAAATCGCACAGAGAAGATAATTCAGTCATAATCAACAATATAGTTATGGCCCTTTGTCAGAATGTAGCTCTTGTGATGCTGAGTATGTGTATGAAGTTTCATGAAGGTAGGCCAAATATTTGTGGAAATATGGTCAAGGTTAAGGTTTTGGATTAAAGTTTTGTAAAATAGGTCAAAGTTCAAAGGTCAAAGTCACAGGTCAAAAAGGTTGGTATCGGTGAAAAGGTCTTGTCCCAAGGAACATCCATGTGAAGTTTCAAGGCTCTGTTACAAATACTATTGGAATGCGAGTAAAAATGTGTATAAAATCAGGTCAAAGTTCAAAGGCCAAGGTCACATGTCAAAAAGGGTGGCATCTGTTCCAAGAAAAAAACATCCATGTGAAGTTTGAAGGCTCTGTTACAAATAGTAATGGAATGGGAGTAAATATGTGTATAAAAATCAGGTCAAAGTCCAAAGGTCAAGATCACATGTCAAAAGGTTGGTATCAGTGAAAAGGTCTTGTCCCAAGGAACATCCATGTGAAGTTTGAAATCTCTGTTGCAAATAGTATTGGAATGTGAGTAAAAAATGTATATAAAAAATTCCGGTCAAAGTCCAAAGGTCAAGATAACATATCAAAAAGGTTGGTATCTGTCCCAAGAAACATCAATGTGAAGTTTGAGGGCTCTGTTACAAATAGTATTGGAACGGGAGTAAAAGTGTGTATAAAAATTCAGTTCAAAGGTCAAGGTCACATGTCAAAAGGTTCATACCAGTGAAAAGGGCTTGTCCCAAGGAACAGCCATGTGAAGTTTGAAGGCTCTGTTACAAACAGTACTGGAATGGGAGTAAAATATGTTTAAGCAAAAATCGGAAAAGGGGAGTTAATGCAGTCATAATCAACAATTGGTCAGAATGTAGGTTTTGTCATGGTGAGTATGTGTATGACGTTTCATGATGCTAGGTCTAATACTTTTGAAGTTATAGCCAAGGTTAAATTTTTTTAACAACTTACAGTCGAACTTCAGTGGCTCGAACACCTTTGGGACCTCGAAAATCTGTTCGAGTCAGGAGTAGTTCGAGCCACTGAGGTTACTGTTAGGAGGCATAACAAGATACTTTTAGACATCTTTTCGGTGTTCTATAATGAAAATGTATGCTGTGTGTACTCATTAGAATCGCCTCATCGAGGCGATTCTAATGAGTACACACAGCATGCATTTGCAAGATAAAAGACTCAAATCTCCTTAATTATCCCTCACTATTTCTTATGTAGAGGATTTCGCTAGGGGCTAAAGAATGGGTTCGACACATCCATGGTAAACGAGCCATCGGTATTCGAGCCATCGAAGTTCTACTGTAGTTAACTACGACACAAATGCAGACGCTGGAATAATGACAATAGCTCGAAAAACAGACGAGCTAAAAACGGGTTTCTATTCATATGCATTAGTGTTTGACCGATTGTCTTCCTGCCTGCTGCACTGAGTTTGAATGCAGCAGAGTAAATGCAGCTATCTCAGCAGTGGGCTAAGATTATAGTATTTTGATTTTACGGCAATTTTCAAGATTGTTTCTCTTATATCGAGCCGATTGTCACTTGTTCTTTTTCTTCTTCTAAATTGTAGACCCAAAACATCCCTTGAGGCATGTCAAAATGCGTTCAAATTTTGTTCAGATGATTTCTCAGTAACAGCTCGACAGATTTTTCTGGGGGATATTAAAGATACCAATATGAAGTTTTGCAAGAGAGTTTCAAAAAGTCGCCGTAATGCGCCGGGCCATGCCACCCTCTCCACCCCCTCCACCACCTCAACTTCATAAAAGGCTTAATATCTCAGAAACCTTTCAGATTCCCACCCATAAACCATACATATTCTTGTTCCTCAAGATAAGACACAATTATTGTGGGACTTTTACCCGACATTGAAACGAAATGACATCACAAGCCCTGCCGCCAAATGAAAACAATAGCGTTTATAAGCATGGACGGCTTTGCCTGGGCAGGCTTAGATTCTCTAAGCGGTTTACCAGTGCTCGTGTGCGGGTCATTTTCAGCTCTGCGTAGTTGCATCGTGCAGTCCATCTATTTCTTCAAGCCCCGATGGGCGGGCCGTTTAAGCAATGTAAATCCTGATCAGATGCAACGTACTGCGATGTCTGATCTCAGTGTACACTGTTTTCCTATTTCCCTTCAGATAATCATTTTACGCAGCACCCTGATGTCTCAGCGACAAGAATAGCATGTCTATAAATAACCAATACCAGGGTTTCATAGATGGTCAGTGATAGTCATGTGGACAATCGTTTGGGTCGATCATTAACAGTCGATCACAAGTTTTTTCATTTACACATATGTTTATGCGTTTCCATTGTTTACGGCCACAAAATATGCAGCAGAAATCACTCTTATTTGATATCTGACAGTTCAGTCAGTATATACAGTATTTTAAATAGAGAAAGTATACATCCTACAGGTCAAAGAAATCTTGCTGCTAGTGGAATCTGTTTATTTAATGATTAACCCATATATGCCTAGTGGCCCTTTTTTGGGACGTTGGCAAACAATGTAGACCCAGATCAGACGCCGCATAACGCGGCGTCTGATCTGGGTCTACACTGTTTGCTCAAAGAACATACATTTTTGTACAACTTACATTAAACAAAACAAATCTGACACCCCTATAATTGAAAATGGACAACTCCAAATTTATAAGATGGAAGATTCCATTGTCATATATGGGTTAACAACAGTGATAAGACTACTTGTTGGCTGTAGAAAAATTGGCCAATTCCTAGACTGGCTTGGTTCCCTGAGGCGAAATCTTCATCAGTGTCCTCAGGATGCAAAAATGACAGCATATAAAGGACTTGTTCGCCCAATCTTAGAATATGGTAACCAGCGGAGGGGTCCTCCCAGTAAGCATTCTACATAAATCTAGAGCGGGCCGTTAGCGGCCCGTCAGGGTAGCTGACGGGCCGCTAACGGCCCGCTCTAGATTTATGTAGAATGCTAGCAGGGCTTAATGAAGAAATTGAAAAAGTTATGAATAGAGCTGCTAGATTTGTAACAAGCAATTATTGCTTTGGAACTGGGAGCATGACTGGAATACTAGGAAATTAAGATGGGGGTCTCTCAAGAAAAGGAGAAAAGGCAGAAGGTCTAAAGGGTGCTGCCAGCATTCCAATAGATGACCTTATTCCCCAAGCTAGATACTATAGAAATCAACATCCATTGGCGTTCCTGACTCTTACTGCAAGAACTGACATTTATAAAGACTCAGAACCATTGGAGATTGGAATGTCCTGCTGAAGGTGCTGATGATTGTGTAGCTAAAGTTTCCTCTTTGGTTAGTGCTAGGGATTAACGTGCCATATCATAGGTCCTGGTGTATGGATGTCATCACACATGTCACCAGTAACAATTCTGATTGTGAACACCAGGGAAACAACATTATTTCTACCCCAGGTTACAACTACGGATTTCCCTAGGTACTTGGAGAATGATTGCAAAGGATTTATCTGGTCAAAAACGAATACGTAAAATCCTAAAAATTCGGACACCTTGAGAACTTGCTGTAATTCTCCCAAAACATTTAACAAATTTGTTTCATGATCCAGCAAGGAGTCAAAAAGGTGCAGATGGAAAGGCAAACAGTGTAAACCCTGATCAGACTGCTCCTCAGTCTGATGGAAGAACAGTCTGATCTGCGTTGCATTGTTTGTTTTGGCCTGTCTATCTCAATACTTAGGATTATTACGGTAACACTGAGAATGTTGCTTAGCAGATACCTTTCCATCTTTATTAACCCTTATCCTGCTGTTCACGACAACCCCTATCTTTGCAAACAGTGTAGATCCAGATCAGATGTCTTCTGAAGAAGCCATCTGATCAGGATCTACACTGTTTGACATTGAGTTTATGGATTTGTAAGAATAAATTACATCAAGTAATCTGATTGGTTCAGGGTGAGAAATGGGTGTGGCTGATCTTAATATTCAGCAAGAGAAGGGTTAATAAAGTATTGGTCCAGAACTGGCCCTCTGGCACTGAATTTAATTACTCATGTGGCATAAAACTGGCCGTTTGGCACTGGTTAAATACTTTACGGCGTTTTTTTTTTTTTCGCTTGGGTTTCTTTCAAAGATGGCAGATTCTAATGAATAATCATTCCACCTCGGCCTCTTACGCTTTCGAAAGACATCCTAAAATTTACCATCACCTTGAAAATAAGTCAGTCAGCACAAACACCATTCCATAGTTCTGGTCATCCATTTCATATAGTCTTCATAGGTTTGCATTCAATCAGCGAGTACGTATCCTGAAATTGAAACTAAACACTTAAAATATCAAACAAACTCATATATTTTTAAAAGACAATTTGCTTGACATGTCAGGCGAATCGTCTAGGCGATTAACATCATTTGCAACGAACACCCCTCTAAACCCCGCTATATATGTTCTAAGCAAAGTAGGGTCTGGTACAATTCCGGAACTGTCCTACGCAAAGTAGGAATTGCCCCTGCGCAAAACTGAGAATCGGAACAGAGTAGGAATAATTTATTTTTTCTGTATTTTTTTGATAATTTTTTTGCTACCATGAATCCTATTTTTAAATTATTAATTGTAAATTCTTACGAAGTTCATAAAATAATCATATAATTTGAAAACAGAATAAAAACATGCATTTTGGGATCATATTTCGTGTAAAGATATCTTGAAGTAATTGAACTAGAATGACAAATATGTTAACATATTTTGTTGCAATAAGGAAGAGGGACGGAAATCATTATTTTTGGTTTATTAAAGATTATTTCATTCATTTCGAGCCGATCATAATTCAGAGGTGGGCGAAAACCGGAGTCCCAGGAGAAAAACTGCCTGAAGGTCACGAGTTTGAAACTGAATTTTGTGTACGTTCCATACCTCCTTCTCCTGTGTAGGTTAAAGACCCCTACTGTAATTACATGCTTACTGTGTAGGCTTTCAACCCTGCAACCTGGAGTGTATGTAATGTACACCTGCGAGTAATGGTCAAATGTGACCAATCGTAGTAAAAGTAGAAAGAAAGAAAGAAAGAATGAAACTTTGAATTGTGTGTCCGTTCCATATCTCCCTTACATGTACCCCTGTAGGGATTTTCATCAAATTTCGGTCAAATATCCGCACAGTTAGCTGATGTGCAGAACCGATAAATAGACCATGCCGACTCAAGGCTAAGGTCAGAGTTGAAGGTCGCGAGTTTGAAACTTTGAATGGTGTGTCCGTCCTATATCGCCTTTACCCCTGGAAGGATTTTCATTAAACTGTTGTCAAATATCCCCCTCAGTGACCCGATATGCAGAAACCATAAACATAAAAAGGCCGACTCAAGATCAATGTGAAATTTGAAGGTCACGAGTTTGAAACTTTGAATTGTGTCGATTCCATTTCCCCTTTACCCCTGGAAGGATTTTCATTAAACTTTGGTCAAATAGTCCCCTCAGTGAGCTGATGTGCAGAACCCATAAACAAATCTGCCGACTCAAGGTCAATGTCACAGTGGAAGGTCAAAAGTTTGAAATTTTGAATTTTGTGTCCGTTCCATATCTACTTCGGAGGAAGGTGTACTCATATCAGAAAGGTGACTATGAAACTATGAGGAAGGATGCACTCAGATTTGCAAAGGACAAATACTTTAATGGTCATTCAGATGCTCGGTCTGTACAGGAGAATTTTGATTTGATAACTTCTTTCATTCATACTTCGGCCGAAAATCATATCCCCTCAAAAACTAGTAGGTCTGTATCTTCTATTCCCTGGATCACTTCAGAGATAAGGAGAAAATTTGCAGAAGGAATAAGATTCATGCAAAGGCAAAAAAGACGGGAAGTGGTAAACTCCGGACAAAATTTGAAAACTTGAGACGTGAAATCAAGACTGATATAAAAAATCAGCAAAATTTGTATGTGAATAACTTGGTAGGTGATGTAAAGGCAAATCCCAGAGGCTTCTACAGATATATCAATAGCCAGAAGAAAGACAGGCAAGGTATCCCGCCCGTTAATAAAAGAGGAGGGAACGGGGTTGCTGAATCAGACTCTGAAAGGGCAGAGGAACTAGTTGGTCAATTCAATGATGCGTTTAATAAAACTGAGTTCACGGAGGTTCCATTGACTGGAAGATCGGCCCCATTCATGAATAATATTGTTGTGACAGCTGCAGGAGTGATCAAGTTACTTCAAGGCTTAAACCCCAGTAAGGCCTTAGGACATGATGAGCTTCATCCTAGAGTCCTGAAGGAACTAGCAAATGAGTTGGGTCCAGTTTTTGCACACTTGTTTCAACAGTCTCTTGATACGGGTGAAATCCCCAAAGAATGGCTCTTAGCAAACATCTGTCCACTCTTCAAAAAAGGAGATAGGGCTCTTACCCGTAATTATCGCCCTGTGTCTCTGAGTTGTGTTCTGTGTAAATTGCTGGAACATATAGTCTGCTCAAACATCATGGCCCACTTGGACGAACATAAACTTTTGTCAGACAGACAACATGCATTTAGGAAAAGGCACAGTTGTGAAACTCAGCTAAGCACAGTTATTAATGACTGGGCAAAAATCTTGGACAAAGCGGGACAGGTGGACACATTTATTCTGGACTTCGAGAAGGCTTTTGACACCCCTCCTCATGAACTACTTAAATCTAAGTTATTTGGTTATGGAATTGGGGGAAAGACCCTCAAATGGATAGATTCCTTTCTTTGCTACAGAAAACAGCGGGTTGTTGTTAATGGTGAATCTTCGGAGTGGGCTCCAGTTTTGTCTGGAGTCCCGCAAGGGACCGTTCTTGGTCCACTTTTGTTTTCCCTGTACATCAATGATATTTCCACTGACATTGACTCAGAAATAAGACTGTTCGCAGATGACTGTGTTTGTTACCGAGAAATTAGAGATACAGATGACTCAGTGAAACTTCAGGCTGACATAGATAGATTAGGATGTTGGGCCCGAAAATGGGGCATGAGATTTCAGCCAGTTAAATGCAATATTATGCAGATAACTAGGAAGAGGTCTAATAAAGTTGAGGCTTCTTACACCTTAGAGGGAACGGTCCTCGAGAATGTGGGCTCCATTAAATACCTCGGAGTGACAATCTCACACAACTTGAGATGGAATACTCATATTAGCAACATGTGTACTAAGGCAAATAGAACACTTGGTTTCCTGAGGCGAAATCTTCATCAGTGCCCTCAGGATGTTAAAGAGGCAGCATATAAAGGTCTTGTTCGCCCAATCTTGGAATATGGTAGTTGTATCTGGGACCCCAGTGGAGTGGTCCTTAACGATGAAATTGAGAAAGTTCAGAATAGAGGCGCTAGATTTGTAACAGGCAATTACTGCTTTGAAACTGGGAGCATGACTGGAATACTTGGAAAATTAAAATGGGAGTCTCTCAAGAAAAGGAGAAAAGACAGTAGGCTAATTCTTTTATACAAAGGTCTAAAGGGTGCTGCCAGCATTCCAACAGATGACCTTGTTCCCCCAGCTAGACACTGTAGAAATCACCATTCGTTAGCGTTTCAGACCCTTACTGCAAGAACTGACATTTATAAAGAGTCGTTCTTCCCCAGACCATTCGAGATTGGAATGCCCTTCCCAATTCGATTATTTCGACAGCTGAAGGTGCTGATGATTGTGTAGCTAAATTTACCTCTTTGGTTAGAGCTAGGGACTAACTTCCCACATCACAGGTACTGGTGTATGAATGTCTTTTGACGTGTCACCAGTAACAATTCTGATTCTGATTCTGATACTTTACCCCTGGAAGGATTTTCATTACACTTTGGCCGAAAATCCCCCTCAGTAAGATGATGTGCAGAACCCATAAATAAACCATGCCGACTCAAGGTCAAGGTGACATTAGAAGGTCACGAGTTTGAAACTTTGAATTGTGTGTCCATTTCATATCTAGGATTTTCATTAAACTTTGGTCAAATTTCCCGCTCAGTGAGCTGATGTGTAGAACCCATAAATAAACCGTGCCAACCCATAAATAAACCGTGCCAACTTAAGGTCAAGGTCTGAGGTGAAGGTCATAAGGTTGAGCCTTGTTATTAAAGTGCGGCGGGGGATTTGGCTGTCCCTCAAACTGCTTTATTGTTTTTTCTTCTGTTTTTTTTTTTTTTTTTTTTTTTCGAAACGGCGTATAAGAATATGTATGCCCCTCTAAACACCATTTTTCTCTCTATATAGTATGTTTTACAGGGGGAGGGGTCATAAGACAGACTTGTTGATGTAATAACATAGTGTTTCTTTCGCAGCTCTGATGAAAATGTATGACAATTTTCTTACTTTTGTTACAGATTGTGGGTGCTCGAAAGGTGGTTCTATTGGGTTCCACAGTCCATGTCTTGAGCAAAAATATGGGCAATAATGCTGCCTTATGTAAAATCCACTTTTCTATATAAAGTAGGGTATACAGGAGTGTCTATTAAAAGGACTTTTCAACGTGATAAAAAATAAAGTTTTCATTTGCAGTTGAAAATCAGTGAGAATCGTTGACTCCACAGAAAAATATTATTTGGGCCCCGTCAAGCGATTTTGGTACTTATCGCTTATGCGAGCAGCGAAGGTTCAGGCGAGCCTGCGCATCCGCGCAGTCTCGCCAGAACCTTCGCTGCTCGCTCATACAAGCAGTGAATCAAGAGGAAACTTCTGACAGAAAGCCAGATCCCTGGCCCCTCTGAATGGCTGGGCATGCGCAGATAAGATTTGTCATGACGGAATGCTCGAAGACCCAAATTCGCTTGGCGGGGCTCATTTGAGCCAGGACACAGCATTCACTACAATTTACATGTGCGCCCGGTGAAGTCTCAGATCAGCCTGCGCATCTACGTAGGCAGATTTTAAGAATCTTATATGGGTGTGAGGGGTGGATTGAAAATTCCGTCCCTCGGGATCACTGTCCGGCATCACTCGGTGGATAGAAAAATCCGTCCCTCGGGATCACTGTCCGGCATCACTCGGTAAGCTCGGGATCACTGTCCGGCATCACTCGGCTTGCCGAGTGATGCCGGACAGTGATCCCGAGGGACGGATTTTTCTATCCACCCCTCACACCCATATTGGATTCTTTTCCTTGCATACCTTCCATTTCTATTGCAAATTTTTAATGCTGCTGTCACTTCGGTTACCGACGTCCGCCATTTTGTGATGACACAACAGGAATGTTTAGTGACGTCACGCATGACGACGCCGCGCATGAGGTTGTAATCAACCAGTGCATTTATCAAACACGCGATTATATTCGATTTGGGGTCGGAACACCAGGGTCAGAACATAAATTTCTATCCAAGGGTAAAATCACGGATTTCCTTGTCTGTTGTGCAAGAAACTCTGATAAGTGTATTTGCGCTCTTAGGATAGCTAAGGACCCAATTCTCCTTCATGCGGCAAGAGAAGTATCTGGTCAGACTATATGGATGCGCAGGCTGATTTCATTCTTCCCTGGGCGCACATGTAATTTGAAGGAAATGTTGTGCTCCGGCCCATTTCTTGTTCTGTCTTACTACTGTTCTTGTGACCGGTCCATATAAGAACCGGTAAAACATTAAGAAGGCATTAGCCTGCTCAGGCAAAGTGGTGCGAGTCGGACCGAACCGTCTATACATATAAACCCTATTGGTTCCAATGGGTGACAGAGCCGGAGATCTCATTTCATATTCAAGTCCCACAAAATTGGAAGCAGCGTTTTCAAAATTTCCCAAATAGTGTTGACCCTAATGAACAAATTATTTTGTGCGCACAAGTTGACGGGGACGTTAAACCTCGAATCAGACAAACAAATCTGCGATCGGTCACATTTTGACCATTGAATATCGCCTGCCGACGATGGCGAAATAGAAGAAGCGTCGGTGACGTGCTTAACGAGCTAAAATGGCCGTCCCTAGAGGCCCGTAGTGAGCAGTCCTCTTTAACCCTCTAGCTTCTGTAGGATACATTCCAGTACAGTGTCAATTAATAAAGACGAATACTTGAGCCCTGCGACAGTTTCAACCCAAACAAGAGCATCGAAAGTAAACAACTCACAATATCGCAGGCACCATGTCCTATAGTGATGACCTGAAAACTTCCTTTTTTCCCAAGAACTATTCTCCGGTGGAATAGTCTTCTCTCTTCTGTGGCGAATGCTAAGACTGTAGATGAGTTCAAAGCCAGTAAACTATAAAATTGAGACTCGGAGGGATGCGTTTAGAATACCTCTGTTTATATTCTACGGAACCCTGGAAGGGACATGCAATTTATTTAAATATGTTGTATCTTGTTAGCACAATTTAATCAGACGCATAAGGTATGTTGTCCGCACAGGATCTATGTTGCGCAAACAAGATAATATCTTGTACGCACAAGATATTAAGTTGTGCGAACAAGGTATCTTTTGTACTGTACACAAGATATTATCTTGTGTGCGCTCAAGATAGTAATCTTGTGTGCGCCCAATATCTTGTGCACACAAGATATTGTGCACACAAGATAATAGCTTGTGCACACGAGACATTATGTTGTCCGCACAAGATGTAACTATTTTTTAACTTTTTTCTGTTAGTTATTTGTAACTGTTTTTCCTTGGACTATGCGCTTATTTCTATGTCTTAGCTATGTATGTGATCTTATGAGCCCCGCCAAGCGAATTTGGGTCTTCGAGCATTCCGTAATGACAAACTTAAACTGCGCATGCTCAGCCATTCAGAAGGGGCCAGGAATATGGATTTCTGTCTGAAGGTTCCTCTTGATTCAATGCTTGTATGAGCGAGCAGCGAAGGTTCTGGCGAGACTGCGCGGATGCGCAGGCTCGCCTGAACCTTCGCTGCTCGCATAGGCGATAAGTACCAAAATCGCTTGACGGGGCCCATATGTGCCTTTGATTATCTTAAGCTTATCTTATACTTATCTTACATGATACTTTGTCTGTGTGCTAATGACAATACTGGTACATGTATGTGTTAATGCATGCTTGTCTAATGTGTGGCCTAATTTGTACTGTTTAATTTTGCTGAATTGTTCTGGAGGGTATGCATCTCCCAGAACAACGCTGACCTAATTAAATATCTTTGATTAACTAGTTTCTTTTATCAACAGCTGATTTACTCCATGTTGACCATATACAGTAAAATTCCGCTATTAAGACCACCTAAAATTAAGACAATCTGCTTTCAGTAGCTTATTTAGAGGGTTGCAGTTATTATTTCTTTGTATGTTCTGCTTACAGTGTCCACTGATCAGAGACCACATTTGAGACTGTTCAAAAGTGGTCTTAAAGACCACTTTTGAACCGTCCCAAAGGTGATCTTAATATAGGAAGTTCCGTTGTAAACGCAGTCGGTTCTAAAGCTCACACAGAGCTTATGTTGTATTGTTTATAACTTGTCGATTTTAAATAAATATTGTCTTATATAAAATGTTGTTCGCACAAGATACGCACACAATAGCCCCGCCCATTGGGGCTTGAAGAAATAGATGGGCTGCATGATGCTTCCACGCAGAGCTAAAACCGGCCGAACACGAGTACTGGTAAACCGCTTAGATGACCTAAGCTTGCCCAGGCAAAGCGATGCGAGTCGGACGGTCAATGCTTATAAACCCTATTGGTTTCATTGGGCGACAGGGCTTGATATGTCATTTCACCTCAATGTCTGGTAAATGTCCAACAAAATTGGAAGCAACGTCTCCCAAATGACCTATACCGTGTCGACGGGACATTGAACCTCAATTCTTGCATAAATATCTACGCGCATGGCTGTTTGAAGCCATTTTCAAATGGACCGAAAGCCGTGCTCAAACAGCAGAAACCATGTTCAAATCATAAAATTCGCGTGCTGTTTGAACATGGATTTTGAGCTTTTGATATCACAAGAGTGTCCTTGCTTTGTTACGTTACGATGAGTGACATAACGTTCTTGCATAAATACCTATGCGCATGGCTGTTTGAAGCCATTGTCAAATGAACCGAAAGCCGTGCTCAAACAGCAAAAACCATGTTCAAATCATGAAATTCGCGTGCTGTTTGACAATAGATTTTGAGCTTTTGATATCACAAGACGGGCCTTGCTTTGTTTACGTTACTTTGGGCGACGTAACGTTATCGCCCTGAACGTAACGTTTTGGAGTTCTATGATGCCGTCACTGCATGACAACGTCATTGTAAACAACATTCTGAACTGGCCGCCATTTTGGTTTGCCTATCGCATTTGAAGAGTTTATATGGAATTTATATGGAGCTTTTAGGCGTTTTCGTTAAAATTTGCTGTCGGAATCGTAGGTTATGCAAGAACAACAACCATCCATGGTTATTTCATTGCATAAACATTTGCCAGATCCCTCGGAAGATATTTGATCATTCGGCCTAACGGCCTCATGTTCAAACAGCTTCCTCGGGATCCGGCAAATGTTAATGCATGAAAAACCATGGTTGATCCCTATATTCTTGCATAAATACCTATGCGCATGGCTGTTTGAAGCCATTGTCAAATGGAACGAAAGCCGTACTCAAACAGCAAAAACCATGTTCAAATCATGTAATTCGCGTGCTGTTTGAACATGGATTTGGAGCTTTCGATATCACAAGACGAGCCTTGTTTTGTTTATGTTAGGTTGAGCGACGTAACGTTATCGCCCTGAACGTAGCGTTTTGGGATTCTATGATGACGTCACTGCATAACAACGTCATTGTAAACAACATTCTGAAATGGCCGCCATTTTGGTTTGCCTGTCGCATTTGAAGAGTTTACATGGAATTTATATGGAGCGTCTGGGCGTTTTAGTCAAAATTTGCAGTCGGATTCGTAAGTTATGCAAGAACAACGATCATCCATGGTTATTTCGTTGCATTAACATTTGCCGGATCCCTCGGAAGATATTTGAACATTCGGCCTAGCGGCCTCATGTTCAAACAGCTTCCTCGGGAACATTTGCCGGAGCCCTCGGAAGATATTTGAACATTCGGCCTAGCGGCCTCATGTTCAAACAGCTTCCTCGGGATCCGACAAATGTTAATGCATGAAAAACCATGGTTGATCCCTATATTATCGCCCTGAACGTAGCGTTTTATGGTTCTATGATGACGCCAGATGGTTACTGCGTAACAGCGTCGTTGTAAACAACATTCTGAAATGGCCGCCATGTTGGTTCGCCGGTCGCACTTGAAGAGTTTATATGGAGTTTATATGGAGCTTTTGGGTTTTTTCGTCGAAATTTCTGTCGGAATCGTAAGTTATGCAAGAAGAACAACGATCATCCATGGTTATTTCATTGCATTAACATTTACCGGATCCCTCGGAAGATATTTGAACATTCGGCCTGGCGGCCTCATGTTCAAACAACTTCCTCGGGACCCGGCGAATCTTAATGCATGAAAAACCATGATGGTTGATCCCAATAATAAAACAAATAAACTTGTGCGCACACAAGATATTATCTTGTGCGCAAAAGATATCTTGTTCGCACAACTAAATATCTTGTTCGCACAACCGCATGTCCCTTCCTCTGTTCCGAACTTCCCGGGTTCCGTATTATTTCAGATTGAAAATATATCTTTAAAAAGTCATCCAGTGACTGCTCTGTTTTTATTTGAGCTAAATACTATTTTAACTACGCATCCAACTGAGGTAATTACGGAACCCTGAAAGGGACATACAATTTATTTTAATGTATTGTGCGAACAAGATAAAATCCTGTGCGCTTAAGTTATTATCTTGTGCGAACAACATTTTGTGAGCACAAGTCATTATCTTGTTCGCACAATTTAATATCTTGTGCGCACAAGATATTATATTATTTGCACATCATCGATCTTGTGTGGACAACCTATTATATTGTACGCACAACTTATTACCTTGTTCGCACAACATAATATCTTGTGCGCACAAGGTATCTTATGCGCACAAGTGATTATCGTGTGCGCACAAGTGATTATCGTGTGCGCACAATATATTATCTTGTGCGCATAAGTAATTATCTTGTTCGCACAACATATCTTGTGCGCACAAGATAGATGTTGTGCAAACAAGACAATATCTTTTGCGCACAAGATATTATCTTGTTCGGACAACTTACTATCTTGTTCACACAACATATCTTGTTAATCAGACGCATAAGATATTATGTTGTCCGCACAAAATCTGTGGTGTGCAAACAAGATAATATCTTGTGCGCACAAGATATTAAGTTGTGCAAACAAGATAATATCTTGTGCGCACAAGACATTATGTTGTCCGCACAAGACATTATGATGTCCGCACAAGATATTTTATGCTGTCCGCATCTTGTGCACAATCTTGTGCACACATTAAAAACATAAATTGCATGTACCTTCCCGGATTCCGATATGGCCGCCTCATAGTCCGGGATTTGAGACTAGATTTCGAAAAATTTAATGCACCCAAAATTCTCACGCTTTATTTGTGCGGTTTCATTGAGATAGAAGCCTAACCTATGTGACATGTGATTATTAAGCAATTCTGGTGGGAAAAGGGGTTGAAAATTCTATGAGTTTACACCCACCCCCATGCGAATGGAATGGTTGGATTAAGTTTTAGTTATGTGTAGCTTGCGCTTACAACTGAATGTTGATTTATTGCATCAGCCAAAATATTTGCCATTACTCGAAGATACCAAAATTCATGATATGACGTAACTACATCCGGTGTTACCATAAATTTTGACCATTGGAATTTTACCCCCAGAAATTTGGTAAATTTTACACTATTTTTGCGCTAAAGGAGTTTTAGTAGTTTTTGAAACAATTTCTTTTCCGTCAGTATGCAGGACGGTTATTTTCGCACATGCATGTGAAACTTGATGAATCTGTGTCAATCTGGGCATGAACAAGGGACTCAGATACCTATGGACCCTTTTGATGTTTTTTTTCCTGCTGTGTCAGAGATCGTGATAAAAACCCATATTAAAACATACATAAAATAAATTATTTTACTGGCTGGTCACAGATGTATCATAACAGGGGCCAACAGATATATTTTTGAAAAATTACTGATGACAATTTCCTTCTGGGTTTTTATTTAGTGAGGTGAATATACATCACCAAGCATATTTGTCAGCGATGAACTATCAAGTGATTCTCTGGACTGGTGACTTTAATCTATCAACATTTAATAAATCAATGTATATGTCAAGATTCATTATCCAAAGTTTCCAGTTTGTGCTGAAGGCTCCCAAACTAACATCGACATTATTATATTTTAAACACGTAAATGTTACTGGCCACTACAAGGTCTCTATTGAAATCTTACTGGGTACCTTATTATCTGGTAAGTCGTACGATTAAAAATAAATAGTAACCGAGCTTTAATGTAATGTAAAGCCATCCCTTAAACATTCTTCCTTCTTCCCTTTCCCCTGAGTATTGGTATAACCTGTTAATGTGCATCTTAAGATGTCACCTCCACTTACTTTCTACCTTTTCGTTGGACAACCTGCCTTCGATAACCTTGTCCCTGTATTCGCCATTAGCTCTTAATTATCCTGTGTCTCTTGTCACACATTACGATAACTCACCCGTGCGACATAGTGCATTTTTCACATCTCCAAAATGGCTACTTTTCTGATGAAAATCCTTGATATGTTTGTTATAAATGTTCAAAACATAGGTTGAGGGTGCTCGTTATTACCGCATCAGGCGGTTCTAACGAGTATCCACAACCTATGTCTATGAACAGAAATAAGAAAAATAATGTTTACCCCGTAAACCCCAGTTTTCTCTATATAAAGCTGGGTTTAGGGGTCTTAATTTCACGGACTTGTTCATGTGATGCACTGATTAACCTGTTCTTCGTCTACTTTTATACTAGTCCTTTAACTCATGTTTGTCCCATATATTGATTGTTTTGGGTTTAAAGGCACGTCCACCCTTGTTGGTCATTTTGTGTCCTCTCCCAGAGAAAAGCGATAGAAGAGATAGTAGAGCAGATGAAAATGAGGGACAGACGAGAAGGAGGAAAATAAATATATAAGTGCAGAAACAGAAGTAATAACAGTATTCCCCCTCTTCCATTACCTGCTGCAAGAACAGCAGGTCTTGTCCAGCTGTAAGCCAGTATCAGCTGGACGCCCTATTGAAGCAAGGTTTACGTCACCTTTGCCTCACCCAACCACCCCAGTTGTCCCATACAGATTTGCCAAAAGGGCCTTCTGTGTCAAGCCATCAGGAGTTATCATGATTTTACAAACAGAGTGTGAGTGAGTGAGTTTTAGTTTTACGTCCCACCAACAGCTAAGGTCATACGGAGACGGGACCTCGGTTTAAATACTCATCCGAAAGTCTGGAGAAGCGCGGGATCGATCCTGCGATCCCTGGTTTACAAGGCGAGTAGCGTAACCACTGCACTACGGAGGCTTCTGACAAACTGAGTGTAGGCAATGATCAGGAACCTATACAAAATACCTCGCACCTCCCATTCAAAACATCAAGATGAAACGTCACGAATGTATAGCCAGAAGGACAGTTATCTCCCCACATGGCCAAGCAGCTATCCAAAATAAAAACGGCATTAGCAATACATACATCTTAAAGACCAACTATAAAAATAAGAAACCACAACAGAAGGACCCCCTTGGAATGGGGTCAGTAAGAATTTTTACAGATATTGGGGTTTGGGGTGGACACTTTCATTGATTTAAGGTGGCCTCAATGCTCACTCTTGGTTGCCTTGGTTAAAACCCATTAGTTGTTCAGTCTGCATGATGGATTTCTGGCTCATCAATGCAACATCTCCGCGAACATAAAATCAAACGGATAAGGAGATGAGACAACGACGAGGACTCAACAGCATGGATTAGCTAGAATGCTGCAGGAAAGGAAACCCATAGTTAGGCTACGATTAGCCCTACCAGCGACAGAGCATCAGGCACCTACCTTCAGGCATTCTGGTGGAAATGCATTCGTACTTATGAAAGGAACTGAATGAAAGGTTTACTTACTTGAGGTTGACACCTTATAGGTCAGATATTTTGAACAGGGGCGGTGTTTGGCATAATAAATGTAACGATTCCTATGTAAATCAAGCTTCTTCTTCTACACTTTTGTCAAGAAGGGTGGGAACATCGGGTTCAACACAGACTCTCGACTGACCTTTTCTGCATCTTCATGTAACTTGGTCACCACAATTTGTGCATGTTTGCCAAAAGATCAACCAAAACCAGAGTCATTCAATCAGAAAATAAGCTGAAGTATATCAGATCCGCTGTTGGATGCTGATTAAATTTAGTAGAGTATCTTTTTTTGCAGCAAATAATGGTACCTATAAAACATTTATGTAAAATCGTCGTTCTACCATGCAAATGCTATATAATGTTTCTTTGTTGTTGGCAGACAAATTTCGCAGACCTTCAGTCAAAAGGAGGCTGGATTGTTCAGAGGCGTAAACTGATTAAAATACGTCTTTCCTTCAATTATGAAATACTGGACGAAATTCTGCCAATCCTTTGAAAAAAGACTGAAATAGGGTCGCGTTGTTAAATTCACTGAACATTGTCGTCTTTCAGAGGTATTGCTGCCATGGTAACTTCACACCAAACTACCACTGGTTATCGAATAAATGGTTTATGAAGGCTGGAAAATGGAGCGAAGCAATACGCGCAATCAGTAAAGCAGAAAACTGTGGCTGCTGTATCATGACAACGCCAATTAAATATGGTTTATGCTTGCCATCAAGCTTACGCGACTTTTAATAACTAACCTGAACACAAAGTTATGAACAAGCAGCCCATGGGGAAACTACGCTCACCAGAGCTCAAATGGGCATAAATTATCCCACCCTTGGTGGCCATTTATTTTAATCGACCATAATGGTTTAGTAGAGGCGAATCGCAGGACCATTGCTGCCAAATTATTTTTAAATCAACCATTTATTTTGTTGTCGTCACATACATTATGGTCAGCTTTGAACAATCTCAGCAAGTCTAAAGTCCAAAATGTTGCATACCAAGGTCTTGTATTTCCTGAGATGCAAAATTCAAAATCACTTTTGGCCCATTAGCGTCGTTGACAGTTGGCGTCGTTGTCGCATCTCCTTATTGGTGTGACAGTCACACAGATCCCTCAAACAAACTTTGATTTCTCGACCACACTGATGCAGTATATGTAATTTGGTATCAGTTAGCACAGTATTTTTGGAAAAAATAGAAATATGTAATCTTATGGCCCCAGGATCATTTAGCTGGCTGCAAATATCAACTCTGATGCCATAAGCTGCAACAGAACCAGAAAATCCTGTGTTTGCCATACAAAACCCTAAGTGACCATATGTGACCTTAACGTAAGAAAGGTCAAGGTCAACCAAATGTCATCATTTGAACAAATGTGAAAGGGACCGGGTCCCTAATATTGTATATAAAGTTTCAAGGTCATCGGTCTATTGGTGCCTGAGAACGGTCGATTTCAAAGGTTTTTACCATATATGGACATGGTGGACATTTTGATCATGCGACCCAGACATTCAGAATATATGTTTGTTCTTCCACGCCATGTAATTTGGTTCCAATCGGCCTTGTAGTTTCAGAGTAGATGTCGTTTGGATTTGTTTGGATGTTCAAATGAGAAAAGAGGATAGGTACATTTATTTCCCCTTTTTATGTCTTTTTTCCCCACTTTTTTGATTTTCTAACTCCATTTTCAAGATGCTGAGAGACCTCTCAATAAATTCATATCATAGTTAAGTGTGAGAAAATAAGGTGAATTAAACTCCTTAAATACGTGTGCTGCGAATTTCAAATCCCCGACTATCAGTATAAGTAAATTGAGGCGGTTCCTAACGAGTACCCACAATCTATATTTTGAGCAGAAATAAGAAAATATCACAATTTTCATCTCTTGGACGACAAAGATTACAATGTATTTGTCGGCCCCGCCCATCGAGGCTTGGAGAAATAGATTGGGCTGCACGATGCTTCCACGCAGAGCTGAAACCAACCGCACATGATTACTGGTAGACCGCTTAGGAGGTCTTAGCCTGCCCAGGTAATGTGTTGCGAGTTTGACCGTCCATGCATGTAAACCCTATTGGTTTCATTGGACGGCAGGGCTTGAGAAGTCATTGTACCTCAATGTCGGGTATTAATCCCACAAAATAGGAAGCAACGTCTCCAAAATGCCCTAAATAGTGTTGACGGGGACGTTAAACCTCAAATCAATTAAACAATGAATGTTCAGACAACAAAATGTTATTACCACTGCCGGGGATCCAATCGGCACATCTAGGATCAGAGGCAAGTGCACTAAACAATGAGATACCATGCTCGAGCAACTGCCAGACAAACATCACAAAAACACGCCTATATAATGCTCGCCCCTTGAACCGCACTTTTATTTGTAAAACTGGGGTTTACGCGGTATACCTTATTTTTCTTATTTCTGCTCTAAAATACAGATTGCCCGTTCTCGTTATAACCGCCTCATTGAGGCGGTTCTAACGAGTATCCACAATCTATATTTTGAGCAGAAATAAGAAAAATATCAAAATTTTCATCTTTTCGGCGATAAATGTTATAATATATTTGTCGGCCCCCGCCCATCGGGGCTTGGAGAAATAGATTTGGCTGCACGATTCTTCCACGCAGAGCTGAAACCAACCGCACATGGTTACTGGTTAACCGCTAAGGAGATCTTAGCCTGCCCAGGTAATGTGTTGCGAGTTGCACCGTCCATGCATATAAACCCTATTGGTTTCATTGGATGGCAGGGCTTGAGATGTCATTTTACCTCAATGTCGGGTAAAGCCCCACGAAATTCGAAGGAACGTCTCCAAAATGTCCTAAATAGTGTTGACGGGGACGTTAAACCTCAAATCAAACAAAAAACAAATACTAAGACATATATGGCCCCCGCCCATCGGGGCTTGAAGAAACAGAAGGGCTGCATGATGCTTCAACGCAGAGCTGAAACCGATCGCACACGAGTACTGGTAAACCGCTAAGAGGATCTTAGCATGCCCAGGCAAAGCGCTGCGAGCCGACCAGTCCATGCTTATAAGCCCTATTGGTTTCATTGGGCAGCAGGGCTTGAGATTATGTCATTTCATCTCAATGTCGGGTAAAAGCCCCACAAAACTGGGAGCAACGTCTCCAAAATGACCTTTACAGTGTTGACGGCGTTGTTAAACTTCAAATCAAACAAACAACGAAAAACATCATGATTCTGTCTGCACAGTGGGAGGGGGGCGATTTGAACGACGCTCCATTTGCTGCAATTGTGGCATTCGTCTCTGCAAATGATGCCAATGGAGCATGTTCACACAACAAAGTTTTATCACCACTGCCGGGGGTCCAATCGGCACATCTAGCATCAGAGGCAAGTGCACTAACCACTGAGATACCATGCTCGATCAACTGCCAGACAAACATCACAAAAACACGCCTTTATTATCTTTACCCCCTTCAATCCCACGTTTATATAGTAAAACTGGGGTTTAAGCGGTTTACCTTACAAATATATTTTTTTTTCGGCGATAAAGGTTACAATGTATTTGTCGGCCCCCGCCAATCGGGGCTTTGAGAAATAGATTTGGCTGCACGATGCTTCCACGCAGAGCTGAAACCAACCGCACATGATTACTGGTAAACCGCTTAGGAGGTCTTAGCCTGCCCAGGTAATGTGTTGCGAGTTTGACCGTTCATGCATATAAACCCTATTGGTTTCATTGGACGGCAGGGCTTGAGAAGTCATTTTACCTCAATGTCGGGTAAAGATCCCACGAAATTGGAAGGAACGTCTCAAAAATGTCCTAGATAGTGTTGACGGGGACGTTAAACCTCAAATCAAACAAAAAACAAATACTAAGACATACATGGCCCCCGCCCATCGGGGCTTGAAGAAACAGAAGGACTGCATGATACTTCCACGCAGAGCTGAAACCGATAGCACACGAGTACTGGTAAACCGCTAAGAGGATCTAAGCTTGCCATGCTTATAAACCCTATTGAGTTCATTTGGCAGCAGGGCTTGAGATGTCATTTCATCTCAATGTCGGGTAAAAGTCCCACAAAATTGGGAGCAACGTCTCCAAAATGACCTTTACAGTGTTGACCTGTTGACGGGGTTGTTAAACTTCAAATCAAACAAACAACGAAAAACATCATGATTCTGTCCGCACAGTGGGTGGGTGGGGGGGGGGGGGGCGATTCGAACGACGCTCCATTTGCTGCAATTATGGCATTCGTCTCTGCAAATGATGCCAACGGAGCATGTTCACACAAAGTTATATCACCACTGCCGGGGGTCCAACCGGCACTTCTAGGATCAGAGGCAAGTGCACTGAGATACCATGCTCGATCAAGTGCCAGTCGAACATCACAAAAACACGCCTATATAATTTTTACCCCCTTGAACCCCACTTTTATATAGTAAAACTGGGGTTTACGCGGTATATCTTATTATGCCCCCAACTTTGAAAAAGTTGGAGGGGCATATTGCTTCTGCCTCGTTCGTCCGTTCGTCCGTTCGTCCGTTCGTCCGTCCGTTACGCTTTTGATGCATAGCATAACTAAAGAACCGTGTATGCTAGGGTTTTGAAGTTTCATATATGGATTCCTCATGGAAAATTAGCTGACGCGTATTTTTTTTCTAGTCCGGATTATGCCCCCTTCAAGAGTTATTGCCCTTTGAATTTTTTTTAATAAAATCTTGTCAGCAAGATATCTCAAAAACTATTGGAGCTAGAGCCTTGAAAGTTGGTGATTATATTGGTGGTGATGAGTAGATGAACTGATTAACTTTTGACAAAATTCTGAAAAATACTTTGTGAGTTATGGCCCTTTGTCATTTTGGTAATTTGTGCCCATTGTAATGTATGCTAAAAGTGATGCATAGCATAACTTTAGAACCGTGTATGCTGGGGTTTTGAAATTTCATATATGGATTCCTCATGGAAAATTAGCTGACGCTTATTTTTTTTTTCTTGTCCGGATTATGCCCCTTTTAAGAGTTATTGCCCTTTGAAATTTTTTTAATAAAATTTTGTCAGCAAGATATCTCAAAAATTGTTGGAGCTAAAGCCTTGAAAGTTGGTGAATATATTGGTGGTGATGAGTAGATGAACTGATTAACTTTTGACGAAATTCCGAAAAATACTTTGTGAGTTATGGCCCTTAGTCATTTTGGTAATTTGTGCCCATTGTAAAGTATGCTAAAAGTGATGCGAAGCATATCTTTAGAACCGTGTATGCTAGGGTTTTGAAATTTCATATATGGATTCCTGATGGAAAATTAGCTGATGCGTATTTTTTTTCTCGTCCGGATTTTGCCCCTTTTAAGAGTTATTGCCCTTTGAAATTTTTTAATAAAATCTTGTCAGCAAGATATCTCAAAAACTATTGGAGCTACAGCCTTGAAAGTTGGTGAATAGATTGGTGGTGATGAGTAGATGAAATGATTAACTTTTGACAAAATTCTGAAAAATACTTTGTGAGTTATGGCCCTTTGTCATTTTGGTAATTTGTGCCCATTGTAATGTATGCTAAAAGTGATGCATAGCATAACTTTAGAACCGTGTATTCTAGGGTTTTGAAATTTCATATATGGATTCCTCATGGAAAATTAGCTGACGCGTATTTTTTATTTCTTGTCCGGATTATGCCCCTTTTAAGAGTTATAGCCCTTTGAAATTTTTTAATAAAATCTTGTCAGCAAGATTTCTCAAAAACTATTGGAGCTAGAGCCTTCAAAGTTGGTGAAAATATTGGTGGTGATGAGTAGATGAACTGATTAACTTTTGACAAAATTCTGAAAAATACTTTGTGAGTTATGGCCCTTTGTCATTTTGGTAATTTGTGCCCATTGTAATGTATGCTAAAAGTGATGCATAGCATAACTTTAGAACCGTGTATGCTGGGGTTTTGAAATTTCATATATGGATTCCTCATGGAAAATTAGCTGACGCTTATTTTTTTTTTCTTGTCCGGATTATGCCCCTTTTAAGAGTTATTGCCCTTTGAAATTTTTTTAATAAAATTTTGTCAGCAAGATATCTCAAAAATTGTTGGAGCTAAAGCCTTGAAAGTTGGTGAATATATTGGTGGTGATGAGTAGATGAACTGATTAACTTTTGACGAAATTCCGAAAAATACTTTGTGAGTTATGGCCCTTAGTCATTTTGGTAATTTGTGCCCATTGTAAAGTATGCTAAAAGTGATGCGAAGCATATCTTTAGAACCGTGTATGCTAGGGTTTTGAAATTTCATATATGGATTCCTGATGGAAAATTAGCTGATGCGTATTTTTTTTCTCGTCCGGATTTTGCCCCTTTTAAGAGTTATTGCCCTTTGAAATTTTTTAATAAAATCTTGTCAGCAAGATATCTCAAAAACTATTGGAGCTACAGCCTTGAAAGTTGGTGAATAGATTGGTGGTGATGAGTAGATGAAATGATTAACTTTTGACAAAATTCTGAAAAATACTTTGTGAGTTATGGCCCTTTGTCATTTTGTTAATTTGTGCCCATTGTAATGTATGCTAAAAGTGATGCATAGCATAACTTTAGAACCGTGTATTCTAGGGTTTTGAAATTTCATATATGGATTCCTCATGGAAAATTAGCTGACGCGTATTTTTTATTTCTTGTCCGGATTATGCCCCTTTTAAGAGTTATAGCCCTTTGAAATTTTTTAATAAAATCTTGTCAGCAAGATTTCTCAAAAACTATTGGAGCTAGAGCCTTCAAAGTTGGTGAAAATATTGGTGGTGATGAGTAGATGAACTGATTAACTTTTGACGAAATTCCGAAAAATACTTTGTGAGTTATGGCCCTTTGTCATTTTGGTAATTTGTGCCCATTGTAATGTATGCTAAAAGTGATGCATAGCATATCTTTAGAACCGTGTATGCTAGGGTTTTGAAATTTCATATATGGATTCCTCATGGAAAATTAGCTGACGCGTATTTTTTTTTCTCGTCCGGATTATGCCCTTTTAAGAGTTATTGCCCTTTGAAATTTTTTTAATAAAATCTTGTCAGCAAGATATCTCAAAAATTATTGGAGCTAGAGCCTTGAAAGTTGGTGAATAGATTGGTGGTGATGAGTAGATGAACTGATTAACTTATGACAAAATTCCGAAAAATACTTTGTGAGTTATGGCCCTTTGTCATTTTGGTAATTTGTGAAAAACTTTGTCATCGTTCTAGCGCCTATATTTCTTCACCAATTTCAATATAACTTCACACAAATGTTCCTTATAAAAAAACTCGAGAGAGTTCGACTTTCAAGGTCATGACCTCAAGGTCAAGGTCACTGTGGCTATTTTTAGAAAAACTTTGTCATCGCTCTTGCGCCTACATTTCTTCACAAATTTCAATATAACTTCACACAAATGTTCCTTATAAAAAAATCTCGAGCGAGTTCGACTTCAAGGTCATGACCTCAAGGTCAAGGTCACTGTGGCTATTTTTAGAAAAACTTTGTCATCGCTCTAGCGCCTTCATTCCTTCACCAATTTCAATGTAACTTCACACAAATGTTTCTTATGACAATATCTCAGCGAGTTCGACTTTCAAGGTCATGACCTCAAGGTCAAGGTCACTGTGGCTATTTTTAGAAAAACTTTCTCATCGCTCTAGTGCCTACATTTCTTCACCAATTTCAATATAACTTCACACAAATGTTCCTTATAAAAAAATCTCGAGCGAGTTCGACTTCAAAGTCATGACCTCAAGGTCAAGGTCACTGTGGCTATTTTTAGAAAAACTTTGTCATCGCTCTAGGGCCTACATTTCTTCACCAATTTCAATATAACTTCACACAATAGTTTCATATGACAATATCTCAGCGAGTTCGACTTTCAAGGTCATGACCTCAAGGTCAAGGTCACTGTGGCTATTTTAAGAAAAACTTTGTCATCACTCTAGCGCCTACATTTCTTCACTGATTTCAATATAACTTCACACAAATGTGCCTTATGGCAATATCTTGAGCGAGGTCGACTTTCAAGGTCAAGGTCACTGTGGCTATTTTTAGAAAAACTTTGTCATTGCTCTAGCGCCTACATTTCTTCACTGATTTCAATATTACTTCACACAAATGTTCCTTATGACAATATCTCAAGTGTGTTCGACTTTCAGGGTCATGACCTCAAGGTCAAGGTCACTGTAGCTATTTTTAGAAAAAATTGTCATCGCTCTGGCGCCTACATTTCTTCACCGATTTCAATATAACTTCACACAAATGTTCCTTATGACAATATCTCTAGCGAGTTCCACTTTCAAGGTCAAGGTCACTGTGGCTATTTTTAGAAAAACTTTGCTATCGCTCCAGCCCCTACATTTCTTCACCGATTTTAATATAACTTCACACAAATGATCCTGATGACAATACCTTGAAAGAGTTCGACTTTCAAGGTCAAGGTCACTGTGGCTATTTTTAGAAAACCTTTTTCATTGCTCTAGCGCTTACATTTTTTTACCAATTTCAAAATCGATTCACACAAATGTTCCTTATGACAATATCTGTAGCGAGTTCCATTTTCAAGGTCAAGGTCGCTGTGACTATTTTTAGAAAAACTTTGTCAATACTCTAGCGCTTACATTTCTTCACCAATTTCAATATAATTTCACACAAATGTTCCTTAAGACAATATCTCGAGCGATTTCGACTTTCAAGGTCAAGGTCACTGTGGTTATTTTTTGAAAAAAACTCCTCGCCCTAGCGTCTACATTTCTTCACTGATTTCAATATAACTTCACACAAATGTTCCTTATGATAATACCTCGAGTGAGTTTGACTTTCAAGGTCAAGGTCACTGTGGCTATTTTTAGAAAAAATTTGACATGGCTCTAGCGCTTACATTTCTTCACCGATTTCAGTATAACTTCACACAAATGTTCCTTATGACAATATCTCGAACTATTTCGACTTTCAAGGTCAAGGTCACTGGGGCTATTTTTAGAAAATCTTTGTCATCGCTCTAGTGCCTACATTTATTGATGGATGTTAATAGAACTTCACACAAATGTTTCTTATGGTAATATCTCGAGTTGCTTGGTCATGACCTCAAGGTCAAGGTCACTATGGCTATTTTTAGAAAAACTTTGTCATTGCTCTAACGCCTACATTTATGATTTTAATCTAACTTCACACAAAAGGTGCTTATGATAATATCTTGAGCAAGATCTACTCTGGGCCATGGCCTCAAGTCAAGGTCCCTATGACTATTTTTAGAGAAATATTGTCATCACTCTAGAACCTACATTTACGGATGGATTTTTAAACAAACTTTACACAAATGTTGCATATGATAATATCTCAAGCAAGTTGGACTTTTGCCATTTCAGTGTTTTCCACACACGAAGTTGTCTTGTGCGAGGGGATTTGTATCGCATGCGATGCCTTGTTTTTTTTAATAAAATCTTGTCAGCAAGTCCATATCTTGAGAACTATTAGAGCTTCATTAATCATTCTTGGTACAAACTTGCATCCAGGCATTGCAACTTCAACGCAAGCATCCATATCTGACATTGACCTATATTTCATGGTTCACTGACTTCGTGAATTATTGCGACCACCCTGACTTTCACCATTTCTCGAAAACTACATTGTATTAAAGCTTTTTAAATTATAATTGGTACAAACTTGCATCTAGGAATTCCAACTGCAACGCAAGCATCCATATTTGACTTTTACCCATATTTCATGGTTCACTGACTTTGTGAATTATTGCAACCACCCTGACTTTCTATCTAATGTAAGAGTCCATTTCTCAAGATCTATTAGAGCTTCATTAATTGTATTTGGTACAAGCTTGCATTTAGGAATTGAAACTTCAATGCAAGTATCCATTTCTGACCTTGACCTACATTTTATGGTTCACTGACTTTGTAAAATAGTGTGACAACCCTAACTTTGACCCTGATGTAAGAGTCTGTTTTTAAAAGTTACTTGGTACATGCTTGCAACTAGGAGTGAAATTTTTATGCAGGCATCCATGTTTGACCTTGACCTAGATTTCATGGTTTGGTGACTTTGCGCCCCCACAGGCGCGACATAGCCTTCGGAGGAATTCTTGTTGTATGTTTTTGAGTCTTTAACAATATTTGTTGAATATTTTGCCAGCTAAGGTCAAGCAAAGGTTGGGGGCATTGTGTTTTACAAACACCATTTCTAGTTTTTCTTACTTCTGCTCTAAATACAAGTTGTGGGTACTCGTTAGAACCGCCTCATTGAGGCGGTTCCAAAATGTACCCACGATCTTTATTTTGAGCAGAAATAAGAAAAATATCAAAAAATTCATCTTATCGGCGATAAAGATTACAATGTATTTGTCGCCCCCCGCCCATCGGGGCTCTGAGAAATAGATTTGGCTGCACGATGCTTCCAGGCAGAGCTGAAACCAACCGCACATGATTACTGGTAAACCGCTTAGGAGGTCCTAGCCTGCCCATGTAATGTGTCCGTCCATGCATATAAACCCAACTGGTTTCATTGGACGGCAGGGCTTGAGATGTCATTTTACCTCATTGTCGGGTAAAAATCCCATGAAATTGGAAGCAACGTCTTCAAAATGACCTAAATAGTGTTGACGGGGACGTTAAACCTCAAATCACACAAACAATGCATGTTCAGACACCACTGCCGGGGATCCAGCCGGCACCTCTAGGATCAGAGGCAAGTGCACTAACAAATGCGATAACATGCTCGATCAACTACCATACAAACCTGATAAAAACAACTTAGTCAACTTACTAAGACACATCTCCTCCTCCCTCGTCTATAGAAATATCTTCTGTCATCTACATAGACGAATAAATTCATTTTTTCTTTCTTTCTTTCTTAACTGCGCACATAGACTGAATCATGCCATACATGTACAGGTAAGCATGTATCACAAAAGCATGCAGTCATCGACCAATGTCATGAAAAAATCAATCAACAAACAGTTCACTCGCCCACTGGCAAACTTCTCACTGGACAATGCATGGACTATTTAACCCTTTTTGTACCAAATGCAATCTTCCTCCTTATATATAGCAGGAGTGCATTTCAAAATTTAGGGGGTGTCATTTTGTGTTTCCTAAATTGATTTGGAAATAGCTGGACTTTCTGCAAACAGTGAAGGCCCTGATCAGACGCCGCGCTCTGCGGCGTCTGATCTGGGCCTGCACTGTTTGCCAATTACCTCATGTAGGTGTTTCCGGTACAAAATGGGTTAAGTCGGAAAGGATGCACACACAAAAGGAGGTAACTCTAGCAGAAATATTTACTGTTCCTAAAGGCGGAAGAATTTCTTTAAAAACAAGACACGTTAACAAAGCCATAATTATAACAAGTTTGCTTCTTTAAAAAGAATCCAAAGGAAATGTCTGCTGCTGTCTAGTCAGCAGAATGAACAGAGCATTATCACAATAGTAATGATAATACTAATAAACAAAATAATAATAATAAAAGTGCGTAATGTTTGTCTTTTGAAAACATGACCAACCCTTAACTATTCGCTTTTGAACCTTAAAATCAAGAATGATCAAATACCACTGTCATTTGGTGAATCGCTTTTATTTTTCAATAGCAGTCATACTTAAAACTAAGATGAGAAATTCTAAAGTTGTATAATTTGCAATACCTGTTTTTAAAAGTTCGTTTTAGCTGAGACCTCAAAACAAATCAGTGGTAGAATTGGCAACTACACCAATAGCTGCCATACGTCTTGCCAGCGAAAGGCAAGGAAAAAATAGAGAAAGTGGCCACGGAGTCATGGATACCATCGGCAGATGCAACCATGTATTGCAAAGCACATTTTTTTAAGTTTGAGACCTTGATCTCAATTGCTAAATAGTAAGTTTTTGACCTTGATCTGCTGACAGCAGTATCTTTCCTGCACCCATTAAAGTGTCTACATATCAGCCCTAATCGTAGGTTGAAAACCACAACAATACAAAAACTTTAACATGACTATCTCAATCAAAGTTCAAAGTGTGCGATCTTGGCAGCAGAAGTCAAATCAGTGTTACTGTATTTTGTCAGCTGTCAAGTAATACCACATATCAACTTCCAATAACATAAAAGAATGAGATCAAATGTTTTACATAAACAAGTAACATGAATATTACGCAAAGTTCTGTCACTGTTACCTTTACCTTCTGTGTCAGCTGGAGCAGCAACCTTTTGACTGTAACTATACATTATCTGCTGTTAATTATAACATATCATACAAAACCCCAATCAACACGATAAATGCCAAAACTATACAATGACCATTCAATTTATGCGACCATGACCTTCTGTCAGCAGCAGCAGCAGCAGCAACAGCATTAGGCATTATAGGTTCACACTGAAAATTAAAGGAAAAAAATAATTCTGGAAATTACCAATATCGCTATATATTCTAATTACTGGCGCTAGCCAAGCCCGGGCACTTGACTCAGGAGTGTGACCGACTCATGTTTAAGGCAATGCCAAAGAAACACGATATACCAAATAAAAATATATTAGACAAGTGATTAGCAAGATATTAAAATTAAAGCAAAATTTTGAAGTTAAGTGTTGACGGACGTACACGCGTTGCACCAGACAGTCAATATTTGATTTTTCGTAGACAGGACAGATCGTTATGTGCCACTTTTTTGTGTGACAGCCACTTAAAAGTAGAAGTAAAACAAAGATCAGGAATCGATACAACTAACTTACTCCACCCACCAAAGACACCAAAGGGAAAGAAACACAAAGCGACCAGACCATAATGGAAACTTAAACAAAGGAAGGCCATAAGGAGTTACTTTTCCACAAAATGGCCAAATGGCCATATAAAAAGCTATTTGTTCTCCTAAAATGAGCATTAAATTGATAGAATGTATGACGGGAAAAACTGCAAGTGACTGTATCGCAATAATTCTATAGAAACCAGTTAACAATCATTTCTTGGGCCAAGACAGACAGAAGGACAAACAGATGGAAGAAAAACAGACACAGGACGAAAACTACATACAGCTCAACATTCTTCTCATGCCGGGGGAAATTATAAAAACATTCCTAGCGGTTTGAAAATTATATGCCCATCATCAGCTTGTGAAACATTTGCCTCGGCGAGGCTATTTATATAAAAATATTGCATTATATAAATTGGTTAGGTCATGTCAATATACATCCTCATGCCAAAATTATTGAAATATTCCTTGCGGATAATATATCTAAAATCAGTTTGTTATTATTTTACCCCGGAGAGGCTATCAATATCACAAAAAATCGCATTAAACAATATAATTAATTAGATCTTGTCAATATATATCTACCTGCAAAAACTTATCAAAATATTTCTTGCGGGTTGAAAGTGTAAACGTCTATGTCTGTTAGTGAAAGTTTTGCCTCGGCGAGGCGAATTATAAAGATATCAGCCTTTAGACAAACTCATTAGTTTGGTCTTGTCAATCTCTCTGCATGCCAAAACTTAACAAAACTAGAATCGCGCAGTCGATGGCACACCATCGCATATCCCCACGCCACTACATAATCTACTCATCATGCCGTTCGCTTTGATATGCTACACGACCATGTTCTTGAAATGTTGATTTTTGAACACCGCGGGCCCCAACCCCTGGGTCCACCCCTAGGGGTGTGATCGAAATTCCCCAGACCAAAAATCTATCAGTTCCCAAAGTTTCAAGTTTCTATCTATAACCCTCTAGGAGGAGTTATCCGATAAGACGGTCGGACGGACGGACGGACGTACGTACGGACGAACGGACGACGAATACAATTACAATAGCCCCACTTTTTCTTTGAAAAACGTGGGGATAATAATCCTACTGTTGCCTTGCCCAGGCGTCTTGTGAAGAAATCAGGCATTATGATGAGGCCTAATTGGTCACTGGTGAGGCCTAATTGGCCGAAACTAGCTTGTCTGGCACAAAAAAAACATGTACATTCCATATTTTCCAGTTCTGTGGTGTATTCCTTGCTTCCAAAGGATAACCCTTTCAAGAACATATTAGACGGTCTTGTCGATATACATCTGTTTGCCAAATCTTATCAAAATAAAACTTATATACCTGCAATTAGTTTGTGAATATTTTGCCTTGGCAATGCCATTTATATAAAGAAATCAGGCATTAAACAACATTGTTGACTATATCTTATCAATATATATCTGTTTTCCGAAAAATTGTATAAAATATCTCTAACGGTTTGAAATTTATACGGCAGTGCAAGTAAGTGGAAAATTGCCTCGGTGAGGCTGTTTATAAAGAAATCAAGCATTAGACAATCTCACTGGTAAGGTCTTGTCAATATGTTTCTGCATTCAGTTTCTGAAAATGTTGCCTCGGCCAGGCCAGAAATTTGATTTAGACAGCTGGTGGTGCTGCTTGACGTAGTCTTGGAGCTGCCTTCTTGGTTCTGGCTGGGGGTGGACTGCGCAGATCCTAACGTCAAACGACAGTGACACTCTGGTGCTGAAGGCCTGTGGTCACCTCAGGAATCCCATGAAGTCAGCATGACTTCAAGAAAGCCACAAGTGGCTATGGAAGTACTCTTTCATAAATCCAGACATGTTGTGATATCGATCTGGACTAGCTGCTCAAGAGCTGAACAGAGAATAATGATGATGATGACACTGTTACGTTCGTTTGTTCAAGCTTAGACGTTTTACGTCTGCCAGGGTCGAGCGGACAGAATTCCATAGCTCCACAGCGAGACGTAAGTTATGTGCTTCTGGGCTGCGAATCGCGGCAGTCTGTCCAACAAGAGTTAATCACGTTGGACTGCCTGTGCCCTACCGAGTTAAGTGAAGTACTGCCAGTTTTTGAAAGTTTGAATGCCAGTCTAAATTGAGACAAAAATGTAGAGTAATCAGTGACAAATCGGTTGCAGATCGCGATTTCTCTACTGTGCTCGAGAGCAGAAAGTAGGCCAACGGTGCTCTCTTTTGGGGCCGCGCGATTTGGCCATCGGACTTAGGTTGCAAATGAAGCATGCCTTTGCAAGTTTCCATACAGAAACAAGCGACTAGTGGTCCAGGAAGAAGACTTGTCGCAAAACAGAAATGGAGGCAATGATCAGGAATCGATACAATTCACAGCCCCAAGTCCTGTCCTCAATCAGCAGGCAGGATGTGTGTGCAATGATCCAGATGTTGGTACAAGCCCTCAGCATCTCCTACCGGCTTGGCAATGCGGAAGTGCTGCTTGTAGAACCGCCAAGTTCCTGGGACGAACTCATCGATCCCCGCACCCGATGACCTCGACCCGTACAAAATGCCGTTCTCTAAATGTGACTGTGGCCTAACGTGTACACGTACGTGCAACACACTATACCATGTCTAGGCGCCCTCATTAACTTAGACATGAGCATTTAACAACAACTTTAGTCTGCCTGAGCAATCAAATTTATTTCCGCGCAGAGTACTTGTTACTATCATTTCGAGTAGTGGTTTTCAGTTACTGGATATCAGTATGTTACATGTAACTGCAATGGAGTTGGGATTACAGGGATTACATTAGTTTTCTAATTATTTTTTTTAAACGTAGGTCGTGTTACGCGTTTGAACGACGCTAACAAGCAACAATATATGTGTATATTGGATCTGTGCCACCCATAAGAAAGGTTAGTTATTCCCAGCGGGCACATGACGTCTATGCAACGCCGTACCAACGTCAATGCAACGTCATGCCAGTAAAACTGATTATACTGACACAGAAACTGTAGTGACTTTCAGCCTCAGCAATTGACTCCCTAAGGTTGATTAAACACCTTTTTCTAGTTGGAGAAGAGGCAGCTGATAACTTTCCTAACCGCTGCATTCTCACTGTATATCAAAAAATTCAGTTTGCCCTTCCTGTTGGTGCCATTGGTATTATGTTTTCTGTGATGTCGCCTTTTCTGGTCATCTTTATTAGTATATACCGGCCCCGATAGCTCAGTGGTAGAGCGTCTGCTTCGGGAATGGGAGGTCGCGGATTCGATCCCCGGCCGCGCCATACCAAAGGCGTAAAAAATAGTACTAGGAGCTCCCTTGGCTGACGCTCACATTATCAGGGGTAGTCCTAGGAAGATAAATGAAGGCAGGTAAGTATTTGTTAAAGGATACGATCCCCGCGGATTCGATCCCCGGCCGCGCCATACCAAAGGCGTAAAAATAGTACTAGGAGCTCCCTTGGCTGACGCTCACATTATCAGGGGTAGTCCTAGGAAGATAAATGAAGGCAGGTAAGTATTTGTTAAAGGATACTTTGTTTGTCGCAATAAAAGCTTATGCTATTTGTTTCGGATATGCGACGTTAAATAAAGCTCCTTTATCTTAATCTTTATATTTATTTCACTTTTTGTCAGTTCAAATATATTGTAAATCAGCGTCACGCATACGAAAAGGACGTTGCCAGACGGCTCAACATTTGCGGAAGCTGGAATAAAGATACATTCAATTACAGATATGTTGTGCAGCTTGCTAGCGTAAGGCAAGCGTTTTGTGAAACCTCATACTTGTAAATGGTAAACTTTCATTTACGGTCATTTCGCCAAATAGACACACTACATAGAAAACTGAAGTATCCCTGCATATTTTTGACTGGTTCACATTGTTTCTTCACGTTGAATATGATTGCAAATAGAAAATTATAGCGAGAAGTCTGCACTGGAGCGAAAATGCTTCAAATTTCACATAAACACTGTGGAAAGGTCCAATGAATAGCCTTGTAAACAGTGAAAACCGCACTTAAGGCAGGTAAGTATTTGTTAAAGGATACTTTGTTTGTCGCAATAAAAGCTCTACAGAGCTTATGTTATTTGTTTCGGATATGCGACGTTAAATAAAGTTTCTTTATCTTTATTATCTTTATCTACCCCCGCCTGTCGGGCCTTGGAGAAATGGCTTGGTTTGCACGGTGATTCCACGCAGAGCTGAAATCGACTTTGCACATGAGTACTGGTAAACCGCTTTGAAGGTCTAAGCCTGCCCAGGCAAAGTTGTGTATCTTGGTTTTATTTGGGCGACATGGCTTGAGATGTCATTTCATCTCAATGTCGGGTAAAAGTCACACAAAAATGGAAGCAACGTCTCCAAAATGACCTAAATAGTGTTGACTGGCACGTTAAACCCCAAATCAATCAAAACCACACGTTATACATGTAGACTGAAAAGTGGCAGCCCAATCTATTTCTCCAAGCCCCATGGGCGGGGCTGGGGTGGCGGTTCTAACGAGCACCATCAATCTTCACCTAAATTACATTTCGCTATGAGATTTATTACCCTTTGTTTTGTTTGTTTGAATTGAGGTTTAACGTCCCAATCAACAATGTAAAGGTCATTTTGGAGACGTTGCTTCCAGTTTTGTGGGACTTTCACCCGACATTGAGATGAAATCACATCTCAAGCCCTGCCGCCCAATGAAACCAATAGGGTTTATAAGCATGGACCGCCCGACTCGCACCGCTTTGCCTAGGCAGGTTTAGATCCTCTAAGCGATTTACCAGTAGCCGTGTGTGGGTCGGTTTTAGCTCTGCGTGGAAGCATCATGCAGCCCATATATTTCTTCAAGCCCCGATGGACGGGGGCAATTACTACCATTTAGCCCATTTCAATGAGATTTGGGGTAAAAAAAAGAGCAAATCTTAAAATCTCATCCGAAAATTATTCCTGCGTATCTCCAGACCTTCGTCTTCATTACTTCACTTCAAGAGGGACCGTAGCAGATATAGTGGATCTTGCATGAGTGCTTATGTATTATTATTTGCCGAGCATTTTATCCCTTTTCCTCAACGAATTTAATAAATTTAATAATACATGAGCACGAATGCAAGATTCTATTTATCATATGACTTTTACAACCCAGTTTATTTGCGTTTGTTTTACAAAACTGTCAATATTCCGCCATAAGTAAACGCGACGTGGTTAAGGACGCTGTACATGTAACGTTCCGGTGCGTATGTAACTAATTTGCATATTTAATTCACTAGTGGGTTATCGAATTTATTACATGACGTTATTACATTCTCAGAGGCGACGTCATATGATAAGACTGCATAACCACCTAGCCTTTGAGAGCATTTTTGCTGACTGTCAACATGTTTTTCGAAGTCAAAGGTCCTGCGAAACCCAATTAATTCCTTTTTTTTTTCGTGACATTGTGAGCAATCTGGATGGGGCTATAAATCGTGGTCACAAACAGACTGACTTGATCATCATGGACTTCGCAACGGCCTTTGACAAGGTATAGTTCGAACAAATTGACCTGAGACTGACCTTTATGCAAGGAATAAATTAGTAAATGCTATCGCGTAATACGTCGGCTTTCGTAAACTTCTCGTGAATTGTCGGCATCTCGTGAAAAGCGACCCATTTACCGACCTCTATGTATTGCATAACAATATCGCCATCTTCGGAAAACGACGAAGATAAATACATGCATTCAGTAGGGTGTGAAATTATGTTAATAGAGTTCAGTCTCAGGTCAATTTGTTTGAGCTAAACCTCATAGTCAGGGATTTGAAATTCGTAGCACCCGTATTTAAGGAGTTTAATGCACCTTATTTTCTCACACTTAACTGTGATATGAATTTATTGAGAGGTCTCTCAGCATCTTGAAAACGGTGTTAGAAAATCAAAAAAGTGGGGAAAAAGACATAAAAAGGGGAGATAAATGCACCTACCCTCTTTTCTCATTTGAACATCCAAACAAATCCAAACGACTTCTACTCTGAAACGACTAGGCCAATTGGAACCAAATTACATGTGAAGCCGCCATGGGGTGGAATAACAAACATATATTCTAAATGTCTGGGTCACGTGACCAAAATGTCCACCATGCCCATATATGGTAAAAGCCTTTGAAATCGCCCGTTTTCAGGAACCAATAGACCGATGACCTTGAAACTTGATATACAATATTGGGAACCCGGTCCCTTTCACATTTGTTCAAATGATGACATTTGGTTGGCCTTGAACTTTCTTACGTCAAGGTCACAAACGGTCACTTAGGGTTTTGTATGACAAAGACAGGATTTTCTGGTTCTGTTGCAGCTATTGACATTAGAGTTGATATTTGCAACCAGCTAAATGATCCTGGGGCCATAAGATTACATATACTATTTTTCCAAAACTACTGTGCTAACGAATACCAAATTACATATACTGCATCAGTGTGGTCGAGAAATCAAAGTTTGTTTGAGGGATCTGGGTGATTGTCACAGCAATATATGACCAAAAGTGATTTTGAATTCTGCATCTCAGGAAATACAAGACCTTGGTATGCAACATTTTGGACTTTAGACCTGCTGAGATTGTTCAAAGCTGACCATAATGTATGCGACGGCAACAAAAAGCAATGGTTGATTTAAAAATAATTTGGCAGCAATGGTCCTTCGATTGGCCTCTACTAAACCATTATGGTCGATTAAAATAAATGGCCACCAAAGGTGGGATAATTTATGCCCACTGAGCTCTGGTGAGCGTAGTTTCCCATGGGCTGCTTATTTATAACTTTATGTTCAGGGTAGCTATTAAGAGTCGCTTAAGCTTGATGGCAAGCGTAAACCATATTTAATTGTCATGATACAGCAGCCCCAGTTTTCTGCTTTACTGGTTGCGCTTGTTTGGTTATCTTTATTGCTTAGCTGCATTTTCCAGCCTTCATAAACCATTTATTCGATAAACAGTGGTAGTTTGGTATGAAGTTACCATGACGGCAATACCTCTGAAAGACGACAATGTTCAGTGAATTTAACAACGCGACCCTATTTCAGTCTTTTTTTTTCAAACGGTCCAGTATTTCATAATTGAAGGAAAGACGTATTTTTAACTAGTTTACGCCTCTGAACAATCCAGCCTCCTTTTGACTGAAGTTCTGCGAAATTTGTCTGCAAACAAAAAAGAAACATTATATAGTATTTGCATGGTAGAACGACAATTTTACATAAATGTTTTATAGTAAAGTAGAAGTAAAACAAAGATCAGGAATCGATTAACTTACTTCACCTATCAAAGACACCAAAGGGAAAAAAACACAAACATGAAGCGACCAGACCATAATGGAAACCTAAACGTTTGTTCTGGTTTTTCACCATTAATTTGCTGCAGAAAAAGATACTCTACTAAATTTAAATATCAGCATCTAATTCTCCAACTGCGGATTTGATATACTTCAGCTTATTTGCTGATTGAATGACTCTGGTTTTGGTTGATCTTTTGGCAAACATGCGCAAATTGTGGTGACCACGTTACATGAAGATGCAGAAAAGGTCAGTCGAGAGTCTGTGTTGAACCCGATGTTCCCACCGTTCTTGACAAAATTGTAGAAGAAGAAGCTTGATTTACAAAGGAATCGTTACATTCATTTAGCCAAACATCGTCCCTGTTCAAAATATCTGACCTATAAGATGTCTGCCTTAAGTAAGTTAACCTTTCATTCAGTTCCTTTCATAAGTACGAATGCATTTCCGCCAGAACGCCTGAAGGTAGGTGCCTGATGCTCTGTCTCTGGTAGGGCTAACCAGAGCCTAACTATGCCTTTCCTTTGCTGCAGCATTCTAGCTATTCCATGCTGTTGAGTCCTCGTCGTTGTCTCGTCTCCTTATTCGTGTGATTTTATGTTCGCGGAGATGTTGCACTGGTGAGCTAGAAATCCATCATGCAGACTGAACAACTAATGGGTTTTAACCAAGACAACCAAGAGTGAGGATTGAGGCCACCTTAAATCAATTAAAGTGTCCACCCCAAACCCATACATCTGTAAAACCTCTTACTTACCCCATTCCAAGGCGGTCCTTCTGTTGTGGTTTCTTATTTTTATAGTTGGTCTTTAAGATGTATGTATTGCTTTTCCTTTTTGTATTTTGGATAGCTGTTTGGCCATGTGGGGAGATAACTGTCCTTCTGACTTTCCATTCGTGACGTTTTCATTTTGGTGTTTTGAATGGGAGGTGCGAGGTATTTTGTATAGGTTCCTGATCATTTCCTACACTCTGTTTGTCAAATCATGATAACCCCTGATGGCTTGACACAGAAGGCCCTTTTAGCAAATCTGTATGGGACAATTGGGGTGGTTGGGTGAGGCAAAGGTGACGTTTACATTGCGTCAATAGGGCGTCCAACTGATATTGGCTTACACCTGGACAAGATCTGCCGTTCTTGCAGCAGGAAATGGTAGAGGGGAAATACTGTTATTTCTTCTGTTTCTGCACGTATATTTATTTTTTTTCTTTCTCTTCTGTCCCTCACTTGCATCTGCTCTACTGTCACTTCTATCGCTGTTCTCTGGGAGAGGACACAAAATGACCAACAAGGGTGGACGTGCCTTTAAACCCAAAACAATCAATATATGGGACAAATATCAGTAAAAGGAAGTAAAAAGTAGATGAAGAACAGGTTAATCAGTGCATCACGTGAACAAGTCCGTGTAATAAAGACCCCCTAAACCAAACTTTATATAGAGAAAACTGGGACAAACATTATTTTTCTTATTTCTGTTCCAAGACAAAGGTTGTGGGTACTCGTTAAAATCGCCTGAGGCGGTAATAACGAGCGCCCTCAACCTATGTTATGAACATTTATAACAAACATATCAAGGATTTTCATCAGAAATGTAGCCATGTTGGAGATGTGAAAAATGCACTATGTCGCACGGGTGAGTTTTCGTAATGTGTGACAAGAGACACAGGATAATTAAGAGCTAATGGTGAATAGAGGGACAAGGTTATCGAAGGCAATGAAAAGGTAGAAAGTAAGATGCACGTTTACAGTTATACCACTACTCTTGGAAAAAGGAAGAAGGAAGAATGTTTAAGGGGTGGCTTTACATTACATTAAAGCTCGGTTACTATTTATTTTTAATCGTGCGACTTACCAGAAAATAAGGTACCCAGTAAGATTTCAATAGAGACCTTGTAGTGGCCAGTAACATTTACGTGTTTAAAACATAATAATGTCGATGTTAGTTTGGGAGCCTTCAGCACAAACTGGATACTTTGGATAATAAAGCTTGAAATATCCAATGTATTTATTAAATGTTGATAGATTCAAGTCCCCAGTTTAGAGAATCACTTGATAGTTCATCGCTGACAAATATGCTTGGTGATGTATATTCACCTCACTAAATAAGAACCAGAAGGAAATGGTCATCGGTAATTTTTTCAAAACTATATCTGTTGGCCCCTATTATGATACAGCTGTGACCAGCCAGTAAAATAATTTATTTTATGTGTGTTTTAATATGGATTTTTATCACGATCTCTGACTCAGCAGGAAAAACCAGCAAAAGGGTCCCTAGGTAACGGAGTCCCTTATTCATGCCCAGATTGACACAGAGTCATCAAGTTTCACATGCATGTGCAAAAATAACCGTCCTGCATACTGACGAAAAAGAAATTTTTTCATAACATACTAAAAATCCTATAGCGCAAAAATAGTGTAAAATTTACCAAATTTCTGGGGGTAAAATTTCAGTGGTCAAAATTTATGGTAACACCGGATGTAGTTACGTCATATCATGAATTTTGGTATCTTCGAGTATTGACAAATACTTGGGCTGATGCTATAAATCAACATTCAGTTGTAAGCGCAAGCTACACATAACTAAACTTAATCCAACTATACCATTCGCATGGGGGTGGGTGTAAACACATAGAATTTTCAACCCCTTTTCCCCATCAGATTTGCTAAATAATCACATGTCAGATAGATTAGGCTTCTATCTCAATGAATCAGCACAAACAAAGCGTGAGACTTTTGGGTGCATTAATTGTTTCGAAATCTGGTCTCAAATCCCGGACTATCACTAGGACTTAAGGATTTCTTAGACGTAATTTGGCCTTTGCACCTAGGCAGACAAAAAATGTTGCAAATAAAACATTGGTTCGCCCTCAACTTGAATATGCATCACCCATTTGGCATCACTATGAGAGTGAGTGAGTGTTTGAGTTTTACGTCCCACCAACAGCTAAGGTCATACGGAGACGGGACCTCGGTTTAAAGACTCACCCGAAAGTCTGGTGAAGCCCGGTATCGATCCTGCGATCCCTGGTTTACAAGGCGAGTAGCATAAGCACTACACCACGGAGGCTTCTGGCATCCCTATGTTAAAACTCAGATTCATACAGAGGACAGCTGCTCGATGGTCCTGCCCTAGAGGCTCGTCGTGAGCAGTCCTATTTATCTTGTATACGATACACTCTGGTTCAGTGTCTATTAATAAAGATAGATACTTGACCCCTGCGACAGTTTCAACCCAAACAAGGGCATCAAAATTTAACAACTCAAAATATCGTAGATACCAGCCCTATAGTGAAGCCCCGGAAAAAAATCCAGTTTGTTTCCTAGAACTTTTCCTCAGTGATATAGTCTTCCCTCTTCTGTGGCGAATGCTAAGACTGCAGTGGAGTTCAAAGCCCGTACAGTACCTTTTTTTTTTTTTTTTTTTTTTTGAAGGGGTGTGCACAGAACATAGCTCAAGCCATGACACTGGGCTTTTTCAACTTTCGCTACAGAAGGGGAATGTACCGATCGCCAGCAAAAACAAAAACAACAACAACAACAAGAAAAAAATGGCAATCCAATTTGTTAGAAGGAAAAACCAGACTCGGCCCCACGGGGACCCAGCTGTGTAATCGGCACAGTTCATGCGTTACGAATCGCTTATACATAATATAGTGGCTTTTCGTATTGCTTGTGGATAAGGCACCCTTGACCGACAAATTTAGACTTCATTTCTGGTTTTTGACTTCATTTCTGGCTTTGTAAAGCCTTGCAGACTAGAAATAAAAGAAAACGCCGTCTTCTAAGCGAAGAAATGAATAATCTTTTCATTTTGGTTGAAGTTGAACCTCAGCCTGAACGTTTGGGTCGATTGTTTATCATCGACACAAAGTTACTAACTACAGAAGCTTCCAAAATGTGACCATCGCTATCGTTATGTGTATTCCATGGACAAACTTTAGGTACCGGTTATTTATAGCAGCGCTAGTCTTCTGTGACGTCATAACGCAGTGTAAAACTTAAAATATGGACTGGGCTCGTTTACAGTGGTATTGGCAAACAGTGCGTCTGATAAGGGTCTATATTGTTTACCTAAAATACAGGCATAAAAGACTTAAACGCAACAGAAAACGGCAGAGTATTTTTCCAAGCCCGCACTCACAGACAACTGTTGCCAGTGCTGTCTGTGCTCATCACGAAAACACGCCTTTATATTTTTGACCCCCTTGAACCCCACTTTTATATAGTAAAACTGGAGTTTACTGGGGGAAACCTTATTTTTTTATTTCTGCTCTAAAATATAGATTGTGGGTACTCGTTAGAACCGCCTCGCTGAGGCGGTTCTAACGGGTAACCAACAATCTATATTACGAGCAGAAATCTATCTATCTATCTATCTATCTATCTATCTATCTATCTATCTATCTATCTATCTATCTATCTATCTATCTATCTATCTATTTATCTATCTATCTATCTATCTATCTATCCTGCAGCACCCTCTCGCGAGGATTATGTGCAGCTGCGCGCGTCAGAAAAAGAAAAGTGTGATAGAAGAAAAAGTATTAGATTTTAGGAGAACTGAAAGTAAAAACAGTGTTAGTAAAGTAGAGATTAAAAGCAGATAAAAACAATGTTTTACGGTTCATGGCATTGGGTGATGGAGGGTGCATATGGTCGATCTGAAAGAATCCAGATCGGAGCACACAACAGCATGAGGAGGAAGGTGATTCCATTGTACCACAGCCAAGGGGAAGAAACTGTATTTATAGTAACTGGCAGTAGTAGGGATTTGAATATAGTGCATAGTATGCATGTTTTTAGTTGTTCTGATTGGATGTCGGATGTATGTAGGGAGCGGAATCTCGACAAGGCCATATACTATCTTGTCCGCCTCTGTTCCAGTGATCTCCACTCCAGGGTATTTAGCATCTGGGTCACACTACTATATGAAGAGTAGTCATGTTTGACCCATCTAGCTGCTCTTCTTTGGACTTGCTCAACCTTGTTTATATTTGACTGGGTATATGGGCTCCACACAGGGGAGGCATACTCAAGCTGGGGTCTAACAAGGGTATTATAAGCTGTTTCACGTATGCCTTGATGTTTGGTGCGTATATTCCTACGTATGAAGCCCAGGGTCCGATTTGCTTTGGTGGTCACGTTATGAATGTGGGTGTTCCAAGTTAAATCACGGCTAAACTCAAGGCCCAGGTACTTGGCATGATCAGCCTCCTGGAGGACTTCACCGTGGAGAATGTAATTGTGTCTAATGGGTTCTTTAGAACGGGAAATGTGTAGGACCTGGCATTTACCCGGGTTAAATTCAACCCGGTAAAATATCACAATTTTTCATCTTAAAAAAATCGTTTTTGCGGCGGTAAAGTTCACAATGTATTTGTATAAGCGTGTTTTGCGAGGAAATTAATGATAACGCATGCTTTCTATATTTTCTTAACAGTTTATAGTTTTCTGGTAAAAATTGCACGACCCGCAGAAAAAGCGACCGACTGAAGTCGGTTGATTTTCTAAGAGTGCCCTAAAATCACCGTGTCATTCTGTCAGTCTGTCTGTCCGTCCGTAACCCGTTTGTGAAAATTGGTGATAGTGACTTAACCGATTGGAATATTTAAATAATTTTTGGCATACTGATAGATATCAATGAGGTCTAACCACTGAACTTGCCAAATATTACATTCCATTTAGTACAGCCTCGCCTAGGCGAAAAATGTGAAAATTTTCGAACTGCTTCTCCTCGGAAACCGTTGGGCCGATTGAAGTCAAATTTCATATGGAGCCTCTATGGGATGGGTAAAACCAAAATTTGCTCATGGGGTCCAGGTCACATGACCAAAATGGCCGCCAAGCCATATATGGTAAAAACCCTTCAAAAATAGTCTTCTCCAGAACCACTGGGCAGATTTCCACGAAACTTGATAAATAGCATCTGGGACGTAGGTCCATCATAAATTGCTAAAACGGTGACCCTGGGTTGACCTTGACATTCTTTGTGCCTAGGTCAAACTTTGACACATATGCTTTTGTATTGGAAAAGCAAGAATGCATTTTACCCTGCAAACTATTCAGAATACAGTACTAAAGTATAAGATATATTTTTGCTCCTTACGATAAGGCGCATTTATTTGGGGAACCGTTTTAGGTCCAGGTCACATGATTTGTGATATTCTTCCTGTTTATACTTTTATTGCCCTTCTGTGAGGGGAATATGACGATTTGAACACCCTCGAAATGATTTATCATACCAAATTCTGACTTCTAGAGATTCTTTCAGCGAATGCACTTGTACTTTTGAGCGGAATATTTGCAGGGGAATATGATGATTTATTTCCTTGCGCGTGACTTCTAGAGTATCTTTCACATTACGAAAACACGCCTATATAAATACAGTGTAAATTTTACCGCCGTATAAACAAAATTATTAAGATGAAAAAAATGCGATATTTTTCTTATTTCTGCTCAAAACATAGATTGTGGACACTCGTTAGAACCGCCTCATCGAGGCGGTTCTAACGAGTACCCACCATCTATGTTTTGAGCAGAAATAAGAAAATGATAGCAATTTTTCATCTGAAAATTTTCATTTTTTCGGCGGGAAAATTTACAATGTATTTGAATAGGCGTGTTTGAGTAATGTGAGCGAAATATTTGCAGGGGAATAGGATTATTTAGTCCCCAGCGCATGACTTCTAGAGTATCTTTCAGTGAATGCACTACTACTTATGAGCAGTGACGACAGAGGAAAATATTGCAGGGGAATATGGTAATCTATGGTCCTGTGCGTGGCATGTTCTCGACCAATCAGACTACTAGAATAGCTCATGAATATTAATGAGGTATATTAAAGGTTGTTGGTGCTCGTTAGAACTGCCTCATTGAGGCGGTTCTAACGAGTACCAACAAAATATGTCTTAGAGCAGAAATAGGAAAAATAATGTATATCCCCGTAAAGGCCATTTACTATATCGTTTGTTTGTTTGATTTGAGGTTTAACGTCCCCGTCAACACTGTAAAGGTCATTTTGGAATAGTTGCTTCCAATTTTGTGGGACTTTTACCCGACATTGAGATGAAATGACATCTCAAGCCCTGTCGCCCAATGAAACCAATAGGGTTTATTAGCATGGACGGTCCGCCTCGCACCGGGTTCCTGGACAGGCTTAGATCCTCTAAGCGGTTTACCAGTACTATAGTGTGCGGGCCGGATTCAGCTCTGCGTGGAAGCATCATGCAGCCCATCTATTTCTTCAAGCCCCTATGGGCGGGGGCTTCCATTTACTATATAAAGTGGGGTTTAGAGGGGTGATCATCATACGAACATGTTATCATGATGTAAAATTCATGAACACTAATTCTTCTTTTTTCTTAAATATACATGTACTTGGGGTTACATTTTAATTTATTTACAGTCGATCTTCAATGGCTCGAACACCTTTGGGGCCACGAAAATCTGTTCGAGACAGGGGTAGTTCGAGCCACTGATGGTTACTGCAGGAGGCATAACGAGATACTTTTAGACATCTTTTCGGTGTTATATAATGAAAATGTATGCTGTGTGTACTCATTAGAATCGCCTCATCGAGGCGATTCTAATGAGTACGCACAACATACATTTGCAAGACAAAAGGCTAAAATTTCCTTAATTATCCCCCACTTTTTCTTATGTATAGGATTTCGCTAGGGGCTCAAGAGTGGGTTCGACACATCCATGGTAAACGAGCCATCGGTGTTCGAGCCATCGAAGGTCTACTGTATGTTTGATGTCTACACCATTGTTCACTTGTAAGGGACAACATTTGCAAATGTTCAAAACTGGTATTGAAGACCAGCTTTGAATACTGCGTCCCTAAGGTGGTCGTAATGTAGGAAGTTTACTCAATATTCCGTCTTTTTCCCGATGCTCACTTTGAACTCAGACAAACAAACCAGTAGCCTAAGGGTTTATATGCAGGGACGCACCGCTTTGCCTCTTCTAAGCGGTGTTACGTGTGCGGTCGGTTTCAGCTCTGCGGGGAAGCACCAGGCGTATTCTATGTGTAGGGACTACAAGTGTATCATTTCACTGAGTTAACTCTTAAAGGGGGCCCCGCCCATCGGAGCTTGAAGAAATAGATGGGCTGCATGATGCTTTCACGCAGAGCTGAAACCGACCGCACACGGTTACTGGAAAACCGCTTAGAGGATCTAAGCATGCCCAAGTAAAGAGGTGCGAGTCAGACCGTCCATGCTTGTAAACCCTACTTGTTTTATTGGGCGGCAGGTCTTGAGATGTCATTTCATCTCAATGTTGGGTAAAGTCCCACAAAAGTGGAAGCAACGTCTCCAAAATGACCTTTACAGTGTTGGCGGGGATGTTAAACTTCAAATCAAACAAACAAAACTAACATATAGCGACGGAAGAGTCCACTAGTGTACAACGGGTTAATGTCAATATTATTCATTGCATAAACCGGTTGAGATCTATGGAACAGTATTAAGGTAAAAACTCAATTATGCAATGTGCAATTACAAAATGAATTGTTGAAACCGCACTTTGCATTATGAACCTTCCCATATCTTACTACTTTATTCGAATATGCAACATGCACATTCTAATTTGAGACCTTTGTATTTAAATATGGCATTTGGACGTCCTATTTTGCAATATTCAGTTTCGATTCTGCTGTGGTTAGACGGGGGTACCAGTCATTGAGGTGACGGTAACGTTCGGTAATGTCCGTGGATTTGCCGTATTTTTTTCCGATGACAAGCGTCCGTTTGAGAAGATCGCATTCGCTTTTCCAGGGGCAAAATTCAAGCCAGCAGCAATAAATTTTATCCGGCTATATAATAATTCGGATATTTACAATAATGTGTACGTTTGCATCTTTAAAAAAAAATTTACAGCGGGGTTCCTTATTTATATATTTATGAGAAACAGGATTTTTATTTAAAAGTTAATACTTGTTTGACGAAGGGGAAAGTACTCTATCGTTGAATATTTACTAAAATAAATTACCATGTGCCGAATCCATGGATTTGAAATGAGCATAGATTGTTAAAATTGATTAATTCATACAATTTTCATAAATCTGATCCTTCTGAGGTGTTACTTATAAAGATATTAGTTACTAATTGCAACCTCACTCAAAACTCAAATGCTTAGATATTATAGAAGTATGTATATGTCCGCTCAGGGAGTAACTGCGCGATGGTCTCCCTGTTCGCGGGCATGGATTCGTTCCCTGGGACCTTACCAGCTGACCGTGCGGGAAACTGGTAAACAACAACCAGTGCCTCTATTCCCATTGTTACTCTGATGAACATTACTTACTCATACTCAGCCCCGACCAACAACCATAGAAACGCACCTGTGGTCACAATGACAGTTGTCGTATTCATATGTCCGTCTGTCTTCATAAGTTAGACTTGGGCATGATGGCTTTCATCCAACAGAATCACAACGCAAAAAAAAACTAGTCGTCTGTCAGTTCGTCCGTCCGTCTCTCTTCAGCCAGCAAAACCTTGCTGAGCTAGTGTCGCGACTGTCTTAACCAGCCTACTACATATTTCTTCAAGTTCTACATGTAACGATTTGGCAAACGGAGTGGCTGAATCCAAACCATTTTGTACTTACATGTATTTCCATGTATTAGGTCTACGCCAAAGTTTTATCTTCTTCTTGTTTTATTACAGTTAGACCGCGTACAGCGTACCCAGGTTTACCTGGCGGAACTTAACGACATTATTTATTTATTTATTCACTTATTATTAAAGTGTACAGAATCTAGAAAAAAATGTTTTTGATGCATTAGATGTGTACATTTTACCGCCGAAAAATAAAACAACAAAAATTGTAAGATGAAAAGTCGTGATATTTTTCTGACTGTTGCTTAAAATATACATTTTGGGTACACGTAGAAGCGCCTTTTCGATGCGGTTCTAACGAGTACCCACAATCTATATTTTGGAGTAGAAATGAGAAAAATAATTTTTACTCCTGTAAATCCCAGTTTTACTCTATAAAAGTGGGGATCAAGTTTTACGTCTCACCAACAGCTAAGGTCATACGGAGATGGGACCTGGGTTTAAAGACTGATCCGAAATTCTGGAGAAGCCCGGGGTCGATCCTGCGATCCCTGGTTACTAAGGCGAGTAGCATAACCACAACACCACAGAGGCTTCCAGCGCTTGATATGTTACATTGAAGCAGGTGCGGGTTTTCCACCTGCACTCCGGTATGAAAGTATTTGCTTCGCGTTGTGTTTTGTCAAAAAGGTGGAAACCTTTGCGTTTTGTCACTTGAAGCCAAAAATCTAGTATAAAAAGTCAGATAGTTTTCTATTTTCTTATAAATTAATGAATGCATTTAACACAAACAGTTACGAACATCTATATAAACATGTGACAAAATAAACAGAGAATCAGACCCCCGGCCCTCGGGGCTTGAAGAAATAGATGGGCTACATGAACTGAAACCGACCCGCACACCAGTACTGGTAAACCGCTTAGAGGATCTAAGTCTACCGAGCCAAAGCGGTGCTTACAAACCCTATTGGTTTCATTGGGCGACAGGGCTTTGATATGTCATTTCATCTCAGTGTCGGGTAAAAGTCCCACAAAAGTGGAAACAAAGTCTCCAAAATGACCTATATTGTGTTGACGGTGACGTTAAAACATCAAATCAAACAACAGAACCAAAATGCCTAGTTTTAGAAATTCCGTTGGATATGCCCTAAATCAGAAATAAATGTTAGAGGGAACGTATGTCGTAGTTCATCTGAAAGCATTTTCACGAAAGAGAGTTGTTCGCAATTAATTCGATTTGCTAGAGTGTGTAGTCATGTAACTGACTTCAACACTCGTAATAAATTATTAACGGCTAAACTCCTTGATCCATAAACTGCGCAAAGCCTTTTCAAAATTTTATAGACGCCATTCTGATTTAATTTCAAAATTCAATTTTGGACTTAAATCTCTTCTGCAGCAAGGTCTATCGGAACCCGGGTTTTATGGTGACTTAGTATATAAATTCAGAAAAATATATAACCGCAATGGCTTCGGCGCCCGGTTTCGTGAAATCATTCTTCGATATAAAAAGATTGGGTACAACATGGATATTATACGACAGACTGCATGCATGGTAGTTAACCCAATCACGGTTGGCAACTTTGCTTCCCTCTTTAATTGCACGCCGGTGGGTCAGGCCTCAGATTCTATGACGGCTCCAACGTAAAGGCTTATTGAGAATTAGAGAGATAATGCTGGTTGGTGCCTGATGCTCTGTCTCTGGTCGGGCTCATCGGAGTCTAACTGTTGGTTTTCTTTTGCTCCAGCATTTCAGTGGTTTCTTGCTGTCGAGTCCTCACTGTTGTCTCACCTCTGTGGTTCTTTGATTTTTGTGTTCACGGAGATGTTGCACTGATGAGTTAGGAGGCCTTCATGCGGACTGAACAAATTATTTGTCTAAATCGCGACCGAAGTAAGGGCGAGGATTGTGGCCACGTAAAATCGATTTAAGCCCCCCAGTGGAAATCTTCCACTGACCGTTCCAAGGCGGCTCTTCTGTGGCGATTTATTTATGTTGTTGTTTGTTACTTACTGTGTGTATCACTTTTGTCTTTTTATTTTGGATGGCCATATGGCCATTTTGTGGGAAAGTAACTGTCCTTATGGCCTTCCTTTGTTTAGGTTTCCATTTTGGTCTTGTCGCCTAATGTTTGTATTTCTTTCCCTTTGGTGTCTTTTATGGGTGGAGTAAGTTAATTGTATCAATTCCTGATCTTTGTTTTACTTCTACTTTGTAGCTATGTTTGCTTTCAAGTGATCATAAAGGAGCAGTCTCACATAGGTCTACACGATTAGGACAGGAGCCTTTCTGTGCCATACAAAATTAGTATAAGTATTTACAACAAATTTATATTTTAGAGGTGCAATGGTCTGAACACATTTGCGATATATTTAGATAAAACTTGGACACAAAACAAACCAAGCAAAGCTGATTCCTGGTCTGACATATAAAATAAAAATTATGTGTAAATGATTTTATCGGGAAGGGTGTGGTGTCCCCAAATCGTCCGTTTTATGCCAAAAATATAGTTCTCTCATTTCTTTCACTCCTCCGTGTCACCAATACGCTTGCAGATTTTTTTGGGTATCTGCCGAATACAGGCGGACGTTTACGGGAACGGTACGAAAGAACGATCACAGCGCCACTGAACGAGAATAATGGGAACTAGAAGAAGCAGAATCGGAATTTCAAGTTGCAAAATAGGACGAGAAACAGAAAGAAAACTACACAAATTCCAAAATCAGACTACAAAAATGAATATCATAATGCAGTGTTGCACAATTGTAACTGAATAAAGCATAACACAATATCAAAATTGCATATTGCAATCTCAATGTTGCATAATTGAGTTTTTACCTAAATACTGTTCCATAGAGATCAGCATTCAGAAATATGACTATTCAAAAGTGCTAATGAACGATTGGAAGGATGGACTGACGGATAGAGAGATGTAGATGACCGACAAACCATGCTCTGGTCAGTTAAAAACACCCCTAGATATTTTTTACCCTTCAGCTTCTCTGCAATGTCATAAAGAACTTTATCATATGACGTCGCGTCTGAGAGTGTAATAACGTCATGTAATAAATTCGAATAATCCACTAGCGGATTAAATATGCACATTATTTAGATACGCATCGTAACGTTATATGTACGACGTCGCGTTTACTATTGGCGGAATACTGCCTTTTTGTAGGTAAAAATGGTGAAAAATGCGTTTAAATGCCATTTGATAAATAGAATCTTGCATTCGTGCTCTTGTATTATTGAATTTATTAAACTCGTTGAGGAAAAGGGATAAAATGCTCGGCAAAGCCTCGCATTTTATCCCTTTGCCTCAACTCGTATTTAATAGATTCAATAATACATGAACACTCATGTAAGATCCTCTATAATCATAACAATAGAAGAATTAATATGCTGTTGACAAGGTGAATAATTTCGGCCCGCGCCAATCGGGACTTGAATAAATAGATGGGCTGCATGATGCTTCCACGCAAAGCTGAAACTGACCCGCACACGAGTACTGGTAAACCGCTTGGAGGATCTAAGCCTGCCCAGGCAAAGTGGTGCGAGTCGGACAGCCATACTTATAAACCCCATTGGTTTCATTTGGCCGCAGGGCCTGAAATTTCATTTCATCTCAATGACGGGTAAAAGACCCACAAAATTGGAAGCAACGTCTCCTAAATGACCTTTACAGTGTTGACGGGGACGTTAAACCTCAAATCAAGCAAGCAAGCATAAAGAACTAATAATAACAAAAGAAGAATAAATATGCTGTTGACAAGGTGAATAATGAGGTATTCCAGCAATGACACATAACCCTAAGGCAATCTAATGAAGACAGTTTTTGAACTTGTTAAGGATTCTGTTCATGTTCATTTCATCTGTACGTTTCAAGAAGAGCCTTACATGTAATTCTCAGTCAACATTTTTTAACCCTTCTCTTGCTGAATATTCATTTAAGCCACACCCATTTCTGTCTATCAACCAATCAAATTACTTGATGTTATTTATTGCTACAAATTCATAAACTGAATGCCAAACAGTGTAGATCCTGATCAGGTGGCTTCCTCAGAAGCCACCTGATCTGGATCTACACTGTTTGCAAATATAGGGGTTGTCGTGAACAGCAAGATAAGGGTTAAGTTTCAGAAAGATCTTATCTAAACAGAAAGGGTACAGTGATGATAAGGACAACAATAGCCATTTCCAGAAATCAATGGGACATCATTCTATTCACCTTATTTGCTGGTTCCTAGTATGAAGGTTATCAGTGTTCGAAAAACAGGTAACCAGACCCCCCTGACCTTTGAAGGTCAGGGGGGGGGGTCTGGTTACCTGTTTTTCCAATATTGACAATGTGCAAGCTGGGGGCCAGCAAATAATGCAAATATGGTGAAAAGGCCGAGTTTGCCAGTTTTCGAACTCGTGCCTGCTTTTATTCCCAGCCAACTTGTATGTAAGTTTCCGAAAGATCCTATCAACATCGAAAGAACTGCGATGAACAAGTATACAAATAGGCATTTCAGCTGTCAACGGTACATAACTCTATGAGTAATAGGCTAAATGTGCAAGTTTTCGGACTCATCTGAGCTTTTATCCCAAGCCTAATTATAAGTAAGTTTCAGAAATATCCGATTAAAACTGAAGCTTCTAATGTTATGAAAATTTGTTTCCTTTGTATGTTTATGGGACCTCGTGGTTGCAATAGCAACCATAGTTTTTCATCGAGCCCCACAAGAGGAATGCTACATTTTACAGATACGAACAGCTCAGCCGGTATAACTGTACGGGGCGCCGTTTTACTATTTTTTTCCCTATTTATGGATATCCATAATTACTTATGGATATCCATAAATCGATTTATGGATATCATTAATTTAGATCGATTTATGGATATCTGTAAATCGAAATATGGATATATTCCAATTATGGATATCCATAATTCGGTCTATTTATGGATATCACTTATTCGAATTATGGATATCCATAATTCTCCTCTGCAAATAAACCAAAAGAATAATGACTGCTCCCTTCGCAAAAAAAAAAAAAAAAATGAACATCTCGAATTTTAGGAAGGTGAATTTGGTGTGATTTTCGTTTTTCGTTTTTCGATATTCATTTTCAGGTGGAGTTGGTTTGATTTTCGTTTTTCGTTTTTCGATATTCATTTTCAGGTGAAGTTGGTTTGATTTTCGTTTTTCGTTTTTCGATATTCATTTTCAGGTGAAGTTGGTTTGATTTTCGTTTTTCATTTTTCGATATTCATTTTCAGGTGAAGTTAGTTTGATTTTCGTTTTTCGTTTTTCGATATTCATTTGCAGGGGAATTTGTTTTGATTTACGTTTTTCGTTTTTCGATATTCGAATTGAGGCCGAATATCGTATTTTGACATTCAAAATCCTAGTTTGACATTCGATTTGGCGAAGAAAATCGTATTTTGACATTCAAAATCCTATTATGTCATTCGATTTGGCGAAGAAAATCGTATTTTGACATTCAAAATCCTAGTTTGACATTCGATTTGGCGCTGAATATCGTATTTTGACATTCAAAATCCTAGTTTGACATTCGATTTGGCGAAGAAAATCGTATTTTGACATTCAAAATCCTAGTTTGACATTCGATTTGGCGAAGAAAATCGTATTTTGACATTCAAAATCCTAGTTTGACATTCGATTTGGCGAAGAAAATCGTATTTTGACATTCAAAATCCTAGTTTGACATTCGATTTCGCGAAGAAAATCGTATTTTGACATTCAAAATCCTAGTTTGACATTCGATTTGGCGCTGAATATCGTATTTTGACATTCAAAATTCTAGTTTGACATTCGATTTGGCGAAGAAAATCGTATTTTGACATTCAAAATCCTAGTTTGACATTCGATTTGGCGCTGAATATCGTATTTTGACATTCAAAATCCTAGTTTGACATTCGATTTGGCGAAGAAAATCGTATTTTGACATTCAAAATCCTAGTTTGACATTCGATTTGGCGAAGAAAATCGTATTTTGACATTCAAAATCCTAGTTTGACATTCGATTTGGCGAAGAAAATCGTATTTTGACATTCAAAATCCTAGTTTGACATTCGATTTGGCGCTGAATATCGTATTTTGACATTCAAAATCCTAGTTTGACATTCGATTTGGCGAAGAAAATCGTATTTTGACATTCAAAATCCTAGTTTGACATTCGATTTGGCACTGAATATCGTATTTTGACATTCAAAATCCTAGTTTGACATTCGATTTGGCGAAGAAAATCGTATTTTGACATTCAAAATCCTAGTTTGACATTCGATTTGGCGCTGAATATCGTATTTTGACATTCAAAATCCTAGTTTGACATTCGATTTGGCGAAGAAAATCGTATTTTGACATTCAAAATCCTAGTTTGACATTCGATTTGGCGCTGAATATCGTATTTTGACATTCAAAATCCTAGTTTGACATTCGATTTGGCGCTGAATATCGTATTTTGACATTCAAAATCCTAGTTTGACATTCGATTTGGCGAAGAAAATCGTATTTTGACATTCAAAATCCTAGTTTGACATTCGATTTGGCGCTGAACATCGTATTTTGACATTCAAAATCCTAGTTTGACATTCGATTTGGCGCTGAACATCGTATTTTGACATTCAAAATCCTAGTTTGACATTCGATTTGGCGCTGAATATCGTATTTTGACATTCAAAATCCTAGTTTGACATTCGATTTGGCGAAGAAAATCGTATTTTGACATTCAAAATTCTAGTTGACATTCGATTTTGCGAAGAAAATCGTATTTTGACATTCAAAATCCTAGTTTGACATTCGATTTGGCGCTGAATATCGTATTTTGACATTCAAAATTCTAGTTTGACATTCGATTTGGCGAAGAAAATCGTATTTTGACATTCAAAATCCTAGTTTGACATTCGATTTGGCGCTGAATATCGTATTTTGACATTCAAAATCCTAGTTTGACATTCGATTTGGCGAAGAAAATCGTATTTTGACATTCAAAATCCTAGTTTGACATTCGATTTGGCGCTGAATATCGTATTTTGACATTCAAAATCCTAGTTTGACATTCGATTTGGCGCTGAATATCGTATTTTGACATTCAAAATTCTAGTTTGACATTCGATTTGGCGAAGAAAATCGTATTTTGACATTCAAAATCCTAGTTTGACATTCGATTTGGCGCTGAATATCGTATTTTGACATTCAAAATCCTAGTTTGACATTCGATTTGGCGAAGAAAATCGTATTTTGACATTCAAAATCCTAGGTTGACATTCGATTTGGCGAAGAAAATCGTATTTTGACATTCAAAATCCTAGTTTGACATTCGATTTGGCGAAGAAAATCGTATTTTGACATTCAAAATCCTAGTTTGACATTCGAATTGGGTCCGAATATCGTATTTTTGAAATTCAAAATCCTAGTTTGACATTCGATTTGGCGAAGAAAATCGTATTTTGACATTCAAAATCCTAGTTTGACATTCGATTTGGCGAAGAAAATCGTATTTTGACATTCAAAATCCTAGTTTGACATTCGATTTGGCGAAGAAAATCGTATTTTGACATTCAAAATCCTAGTTTGACATTCGATTTGGCGAAGAAAATAGTATTTTGACATTCAAAATTCTAGTTTGACATTCGATTTGGCGAAGAAAATCGTATTTTGACATTCAAAATCCTAGTTTGACATTCGATTTGGCGCTGAATATCGTATTTTGACATGGAAAATTCTAGTTTGACATTCGATTTGGCGAAGAAAATCGTATTTGACATTCAAAATCCTAGTTTGACATTCGATTTGGCGCTGAATATCGTATTTTGACATTCAAAATCCTAGTTTGACATTCGATTTGGCGAAGAAAATCGTATTTTGACATTCAAAATCCTAGTTTGACATTCGATTTGGCGAAGAAAATCGTATTTTGACATTCAAAATCCTAGTTTGACATTCGATTTGGCGCTGAATATCGTATTTTGACATTCAAAATCCTAGTTTGACATTCGATTTGGCGCTGAATATCGTATTTTGACATTCAAAATTCTAGTTTGACATTCGATTTGGCGAAGAAAATCGTATTTTGACATTCAAAATCCTAGTTTGACATTCGATTTGGCGCTGAATATCGTATTTTGACATTCAAAATCCTAGTTTGACATTCGATTTGGCGAAGAAAATCGTATTTTGACATTCAAAATCCTAGTTTGACATTCGATTTGGCGAAGAAAATCGTATTTTGACATTCAAAATCCTAGTTTGACATTCGATTTGGCGAAGAAAATCGTATTTTGACATTCAAAATCCTAGTTTGACATTCGATTTGGCGAAGAAAATCGTATTTTGACATTCAAAATCCTAGTTTGACATTCGATTTGGCGCTGAATATCGTATTTTGACATTCAAAATCCTAGTTTGACATTCGATTTGGCGAAGAAAATCGTATTTTGACATTCAAAATCCTAGTTTGACATTCGATTTGGCGAAGAAAATCGTATTTTGACATTCAAAATCCTAGTTTGACATTCGATTTGGCGAAGAAAATCGTATTTTGACATTCAAAATTCTAGTTTGACATTCGATTTGGCGAAGAAAATCGTATTTTGACATTCAAAATCCTAGTTTGACATTCGATTTGGCGCTGAATATCGTATTTTGACATGGAAAATTCTAGTTTGACATTCGATTTGGCGAAGAAAATCGTATTTTGACATTCAAAATCCTAGTTTGACATTCGATTTGGCGCTGAATATCGTATTTTGACATTCGAAATCCTAGTTTGACATTCGATTTGGCGAAGAAAATCGTATTTTGACATTCAAAATCCTAGTTTGACATTCGATTTGGCGAAGAAAATCGTATTTTGACATTCAAAATCCTAGTTTGACATTTGATTTGGCGCTGAATATCGTATTTTGACATTCAAAATCCTAGTTTGACATTCGATTTGGCGAAGAAAATCGTATTTTGACATTCAAAATCCTAGTTTGACATTCGATTTGGCGAAGAAAATCGTATTTTGACATTCAAAATCCTAGTTTGACATTCGATTTGGCGAAAAAAATCGTATTTTGACATTCAAAATCCTAGTTTGACATTCGATTTGGCACTGAATATCGTATTTTGACATTCAAAATCCTAGTTTGACATTCGATTTGGCGAAGAAAATCGTATTTTGACATTCAAAATCCTAGTTTGACATTCGATTTAGCGCTGAATATCGTATTTTGACATTCAAAATCCTAGTTTGACATTCGATTTGGCGCTGAATATCGTATTTTTACATTCAAAATCCTAGTTTGACATTCGATTTTGGGCATAATATCGTATTTTTTAGAACCGCCTTATCGCGGCTTTTGTAATAGTACCCACGCAATTTATTTTAAGTAGAAATGAGAAAAATAAGCTTAACCCCCTTTAAATATGTTCTTTAAAAGGGTTATCCTTCGGAAAAGAGAAACATAACGCGCCTATTCAAAATATGAGCCGGCGCATGACAAAACCTACGGTAACTCCGGTGCGACCAGCAGAGTCTCAAAACAACCTGCGCACCCAGCAACTATGACAACAACTTTGTCTCTTTATATAGATCGTAGCCTATAGTAGGTACATGCGATCAGCGAAGACTTTGATCAGACTGCGCGAATGCGCAGGCTGATTTGAGTCTTCACTGGTCGCTCAAGCCTTACGCCTTACTGTAGATTTTGTCGTGTGCTGGGTCAGGTATTAAAAAATCTAAGCACTAAAAATGAAAAGTTTTGGTAAAAAAAAAATGTTCTGATAATTTCCATACTTATTCCTGATAAAAGACTGAGTGTAGGGCGATTCTAATGAATACCCACAAGCCCAAATCAGATTAAATACATTACGAAAACACGCCTATACAAATGTATTGAGAATCGTACCACCAAAATACATGTAATGATTTTTTTCTTTTAAAAAATCTAATACCTTTCTTATTGCTGCTCAAAAGGTTCTATCGAGTACCCACAATCTATTGTTTTTTAGCAGAAATAAAAAAAAAACAATGAATACCCCTTTAACCTACTATATACAAATGGGATTTAAGGGGGTCGAAATTATATAGACGTGTTTTCGTTGTAAAAGTGCAATGACTACCCACAAGCCCACCACATTGAGTGAGGGTAATCGTTAGCAGCACCTCTAGAGGGCTGATCTGACGAATACCCACAATCTATCTTTTAGATCAGGAATATGAAAAATAATGTATACCCCTGTTGGCCTCAATTTTACTGTTTTCGTAATATTTAAATTACTCTTGAAAGGGGTTTAGAACGCTAATATGAAAATGTAGCAGAATTATCCATGTATCTACAGATAAAATTTGTCAGTATGACTGAATATGTGTGTTTTCGTAGTGAAAAACCCTTCACGACGTGAGTATTTGACCATATTTTAGAAGCCCCGGTGGTGCAGTGGTTATGCTACTCGCCTTGTAAACCAAGGATCGCAGGATCGATCCCTGGCTTCTCCAGACTTTCGGATGAGTCTTTACACCGAGGCCCCGTCTCCGTATGACCTTAGCTGTTAGTTGGACGGAAAACTAAAACTCAATCAACCAATTGACCACATTTGAGCCGATCCAGGGAAAGGCTTTTATTACCATGTTCATTTTTGCGAAAACGCAAATAAGTCTAATCACATTTTTCGACAAACCACTATATGGTAGACTTTCACCATGAATGTTGTATTCAATCTGAATTCAGAATCTTTGCGTATTATACAGTCTTGTTTTAAACAAGCACGCGTCCATGTTTGTTTGATTGATTGAGGTTAAATGTCCCCGTCAACACAAGTTAGGTCATTTTGGAGACGTTGCTTCCAATTTTGTGGGACTTTTACACGACATTGAGATGAAATGACATCTCAATCCCTGCCGCCCAATAAAACCAATAAGGTTTATATGCATGGACGGGTCAACTCGCAGCAGTTTTCCTGGGCAGGCTTAGTCCTCCTAATCAGATTACCAGTACTCATGTGCGGTCGGTATCAACTCTGCGTGAAAGCAGCGTGCAACCCATCAATTTCTCCAAGCCCCGATGGGCGGGGTCGGGGGCGGGCACGTTTGATCATAAGCCTTAAGCATCGGATCAGTGTGCTCGTTCGCTATTGAGATATCTGCATCAGCGCAATTTGATCAGAATGTTCGCTGCGCTCTATTTTAGATGCCTGCCTCTGCACAGTTTGATCAGACTGTTCGCTGTGCACTATTTAGATGTCTACATCCGCGCAGTCTGATCAGACCGTTCGATGTTCGCCATTTATATGCCTGCTGCCGCACATTCTGATCAGATTGTTCGCTAATAGTTTTTTCGCGCAGTTTGATCAGAGTAAGCGCTGTGCAATATTTAGATACCTGCATCCGCACAGTTTAATCGGAGCATTCGCAGTGCGTGATTTAGATATTTACTTCCGAACAGTTTGCTTTTTCCATTATATTGAGTGCTTTTGTTCCTAAGTTCGGTCCTTTCACACTCTCTCTTTATTTGAGGTAGTCACGTCATTATATTCACTGGTAATGTCTTAACGTGCAGTAGATAGTGCAAACTTTATTATCATGATGAGATCAATCGGATGCGTTCGTGAATTGCTTGAGAAGTACCGAAGATAAATTGCCGCGGTAAAAACCCATACCCAATAGAGTGGTGCTTTTGTTGCAGTTGCATTATACAGATAGAGTTGTCTATTTGAAATGCTAATTGCACTGTAAGTAGGATTGAGTTATTTTATTTTAAAAATGCCCATTCAACGTTATTTCGGTCATACCATACCATACATTCAAGAAATATGATTATCGATTTTGATTTTTCGTAATCGATTATTTTCTTAGTAGAATTTACCAGCCAAAGATGTTTATTAAATAGCTGGATGAGTGGCAAACAGTGCAGACCCGGATGAGACGCCGCGTTCTGCGGCGTCTCATCTGGGTCTACACTTTTTGCTCCGGCCTGTCTGGGCAAAACCCTAGAGTGAAGTTCAAGATATGGTAAGAGTCATGTTGAAGACAGAAAGCCACACAGGTAAAAATCTGGGTCTACACTTTTTGCTCCGGCCTGTCTGGGCAAAATCCTAGAGTGAAGTTCAAGATATGGTAAGAGTCATGTTGAAGACAGAAAGCCACACAGGTAAAAATCTGGGTCTACACTGTTTGCTCCGGCCTGTCTGGGCAAAACCCTAGAGTGAAGTTCAAGATATGGTAAGAGTCATGTTGAAGACAGAAAGCCACACAGGTAAAATTATGACAAAATCTTCAGTGATTACTAATCGATTATTGATCGGAATGGCAAGACTGATAATCGATTTTCATTTCAGCACCCATTAGCCAGCTCTAACCCTACCACCCAAAAGAAAGGGAGCGTCCGGCTCACACAACTTTTCCTGGGCTATGCTTATACCTCGCTCCAATACTCAAATGTGCTGTCGATATTCAGCTTGTCCGGAAGCACCATGCAGCCCAAACAATTTCTCCGAGCCCTGATGGGCGGTTGAAAAGGGGATTTAGATGACAAATCTTCATCTTCCTAATTAGTTCTGAACATATAAATTGAGGAATCTGCGTTTGCTTGTGTTAGAGATTTACTGCACAGTTAACACTATTGTGGCCATATCGAGCCATTCAGCCTCTCTTCAATGAACATGTCTGTATATGATACAACGCATAATGAAGTAATGTAGTAATTTCTACATTTTGATTTTTTTATTTCATTATGCGTTGACATAGTCGATGCGAAATGAAGTAAAAAAAAATTTCATTTTGCGTTAATATGCTTCATATCGACGCAAAATGAAGTAATGCTATAAGAACAGAGCTTTCTTCGAAAGGGAACCAAATGCTTAGGAAGTAATACAGTAAAATTCCTACACGTATATAAAGACCACATTTGGGACTATTCAAAAGTAGTCTTTAAGACCACTTTTGAAAGTCCCCAAGATGGTCGTCCACAAGAGTATACTTAATGTCGAAAGCACAAAGAAAATGTAACTTTAATCTTCATGATATGCTTAAAAACAAATTTTTATTAATTTTAGGATTGTAGGTAGTCTAATAGCGGAATTTCACTGTATTTGATTATGTCAGAAGAATTAAAACTGAACGTCTTTAAGGTATTGTTGTCTCATGCTTGATGTTTTTTTCCCTCGTTTGTGTATTAAGGCTTCTCCAATGATCGTGTACACAAACATTTGTGCGGGGAGCGGGGTCATATTGGCTTGGACCTGTCCATAGCACAGCTGTCTGTCCATCTATGCGAGTGCGAGTGTGTTTCAGTTTCCTTCCTACCAACAGCTATGGTCATACGGAGTAGGGAACTTGGTTTATAGAACTATCCATACGGAGACGGGGTCTCGGCTTAAAGTCTCAGGAAGCGAGAGATCGATCCTGCTACCCAGGTTTATCAAGCCTTGTGGTGCCTCTTTAATGGAGAGTACACGAAAGCAAACTACATGTGCATTTTTCTTATTAGAACATACCTCATTCAGAATGCACGCCTATAGAAATACATTGTCATTTTTTGGCCAAATAGTCGGGGATTTGAAATTCGTAGCACGCGTATTTAAGGAGTTTAATGCACCTTACTTTCTCACACTTAACTATAATACAAATTTATTTAGAGGTCTCTCAGCATCTTGAAAATGGAGTTAGAAAATCAAAAAAGTGGGGAAAAAGACATAAAAAGGGCAGATAAATGTTCCTACCCTCTTTTCTCATTTAAGCATCCAAAAAATTCCAAACGACGTCTCCTCTGAAACTACAAGGCCAATTGGAACCAAATTATATGTGAAGCCGCCATGGGGTGGAAGAACAAACATATATTCTGAATATCTGGGTCACATGACCAAAATGTCCGCCATGCCCATATATGGTAAAAACCCTTTGAAAATCGCCTTCTCAGGAACCAATCGACCGATGACCTTGAAACTTGGTATACAACATATGGGACCCGGGCCCTATCGATTTTGTTCAAATGATGACATTTCGTAAACCTTGACCTTTCTTATGTCAAGGTCACATTCGGTCACTTAGGATTTTGTATGGAAAAGACAGGGTTATCTGGTTCTGTTGTAGCTTATGACATCATAGTTGATATTTGCATTCAGCTTAATGATCCTGGGACCACAAGATTAAATAGTTTTTTTAATTTTCTAAAACTACTGGGCTAACTGATACCAAATTACATATACTGCATCAGTGTGGTCGAGAAATCCAAGTTTGTTAGAGGGATCTGTGTGATCGTCACACCAATAAACGGCCAAAAGTGATTTTAAATTCTGCATCTCAAGAAATACAAGACCTTGGTATGCAGCATTCTGGACTCTAGCCCTAAGATGGTTCAAAGCTGACTATAATGTATGGGGCAGCAACAAAAGAAAACAATGGTTGATTTCAAAATAATTTGGCATCAATGGTCCTGGAATTGGCCTCTACTAAACCATTATGGTCTGTTAAAATAAATGGCCACCACGGGTGTGTGTGTATGATGGGGGAGGGGGGGGGGTATGCCCATTTGGTTTCCCATCGGCCGCTTGTTTACAATTTTGTTTTCAAGGAAATGTCGCGTAAACTTGATGGCAAGCGTTAACCATATCTAATTGGTGTTATCTTGATACAGCAGCCATAGTTTTCTGCTTTACTGATTGCGCTTGTTTGGTTATCTTTTGTTGCTTAGCTTCATAAACAATTAATTGGTGACCAGTGGTAGTTTGGTATGAAGTGAAGTTACCATGACAGCAATACCTCTGAAAGACGACAATGTTCAGTGAAGATAACAGCGCGGCCCTATTTCAGTTTTGTTTTTTCAAAGGGTTGGCAGATTTTTGTTCAGCATTTCATAATTGAAGGAAAGTCGCGTTTTAATGAGTTTACGCCTCTGAACAATCAAGCCTTCTTTTGAATGAAGGTCTGCGAAATTTTACTGCGAAAAAAAAAAAAAAAAGAAACATTACACAGTATTTGGTGGAACGATTTTACTTAAATGTTTTAGAGGTTTATTGTTTTGGTTTTTAACATTAATTTGCTGCAAAAAAATACTCTACTAAATTTAAATATCGGCATCTAATTCTCCAGCTGCGGATTTGATATACTCCAACTTATTTGCTGATTGAATGACAAATGGTTTTGGTCGATCTTTTGGCAAACATGCGCAAATTGAGGTCACCAAGTTACATGAAGATGCAGAAAAGTTCAGTCGAGGGTCGGTGTTGAACCCGATGTTCCACCCTTCTTGACAAAGGTGAAGAGAAGAAGCTTGATTTACGTAGGAATCGTAACATTTATTATGCCAAACATCGTCCCTGTTCACTGTTAAATATATCAGACATATTAGGTTTCAACCTCAAGTAAATTAACCCGCCCGCCTAGTTCCTTTCATATGTACGAACGCATTTCCGCCAGAACGCATGAAGGTAGGTGTCTGATGCTCTGTCTCTGGTAGGGTTAACCGGAGCCTAACTGTTTAGTTTCCTTTGCTGCAGAATTCTAGCTATTTCATGCTGTCGAGTCACCATCGTTGTTTCATCTCTTTAGTCGTTTGATTTTCTGTTCTCGGAGATGTTGCACTGATGAGCTAGAACTCCTTCATGCAGAGTGAACAATGTATCGGTTTTAACCACGACAATCAAGGGCGAGTAGTGTGACCATCTAAAATCTATTAAAGTGTCCAACCCCACCTCGCCCCCCGTAAAACTTCTTACTGACCCCGTCGTTGATCCTTTTTGTGTTTTATTGTTTTCATAGTTAGTCCTTAAGATGTATGTATTGCTAATGCCTTTTTTTATTTTGGTTAGCCATTCGGTCATGTGGGGAGATAACTGTCATTCTGGTTTTCCATCCATGACGTTTTCATTTTGGTGTTTTGAATGGGAGGTGCGAGATATTTTGTATAGATTCCTGATTATTGCATACACTCTGTTTTTCAAACGTGATAACTCCTGATGGCTTGTCATAGAAGGCCTTTTTGGCAAATCTATATGGGACAATTGGGGTGGTTGGGTGAGGCAAAGGTGACGTGTATCTTGCGTCAATAGGGCGTCCAGCTGATACTCGTAGTGGCTTACAGCTGGACAAGATCTGCTGTTCTTCAAGCAGTTAAGGGTAGAGGGGGACAACTGTTATTTATTCTGTTTCTGCTTTTCCATTTTCCCAGTTCTCCTCTGCCCATTACTTTCATCTGCTCAACTTTCTCTTCTGTCGCTTTTCTCCCTTTCTCTGGAGAGAGGACAAAAATGACCAACAAGGGGTGACGTGCCTTTAAACCCACAACAATCAATATATGGGGCAAATGTCAGAAAAAAGAAGTAGTAATAAAGAAGATGAAGAACAGATTAATCAGTGTGTGTGACAAGAGACACAGGATGATTAAGAACTAATGGTGAATAGAGGGACAAGGCTATCGTAGGCAGGTTGCCCAACAGAATGGTAGAAAGTAAGTGCAGGTGACATCTTAAGATGCACGTTTACAGGTTATACCACAGCTCTGGGAAAAGGAAAGATAGAAGAATGTTTAAGGGACGACTTTACGTGACATTAAACCTCGGGTAGGCCTACAATTTATTTTTAGTCGTGCGACTTGACAGAAAATAAGGTACCCAGTAAGATTTCAAGTGGCCAGTAATACTTACGTGTTTAAAATATAATAATGTCGATGTTACTTGGGGAGCCTTCAGCACAAACCGGAAACTTTGGATAATGATTCTTGAAATATACAATGTATTCATTAAATGTTGATTGTTTCAAGACACCAGTTTAGAGAATCACTTGCCAGTTCACCCGACGACAAATATGCTTGGTGATGTATATTCCCCTCACTAAATATAAACCGGAAGGAAATGGCCATCAATAACTTTTCAAAAATATATCTATCGGTCCCTGTTATGATACATCTATGATCAGCCAGTAAAATAATTTAGTTTATGTTGGTTTTAATATTTTTTTATCACGATCTGTGACACAACAGGAAAAAGTGGTAAAATGGTCCATATGTATCGGAGTCCCTTGTTCATGCCCGGATTGAAACAGAGTCATCAAGTTTCACATGCACGTGCAAAAATAACCGTCCTCCATACTGACGAAAAAGAAATTGTTTCAAAAAGTACTAAAAATTATTTAGCGCGAAAATAGTGTAAAATTTATCAAATTTTTGGGGTCAAATTTCAATGGTCAAAATTTATGGTAACACCGGATGTAATTACGTCATATCATGAATTTTGGTGTATCCGAGTATTGACAAATATTTTGGCTGATGCAATAAATCAACATTCATATGTAAGCGCAAGCTACACACAACTAAACTCAATCCAACTATACCATCCGCATGGGGGTGGGTGTAAACTCATAGAAATTTCAACCCCTTTTCCCCACCAGATTTGCTAAATAAGCACATGTCATATAGGTTAGGCTACTATCTCAATAAAACGGCACAAATAAAGCGTGAGAATTTTGGGTGCATTAAATTTTTCGAAATCTGGTCTCAAATCCCGGACTAAAAAGATGGAAATTTCAAGATGATATTTTCTTTCCTTTTTCTACTCAAAATATAGATTGCGGGGACTCGATAGTTCTATCGTGTACCCACTATCTATGTTTTGAGCCATATAAGAAAAATAATATTTTCCTTATCAAACCCCAGTTTTACAATATAAAAGTGGGATTGATTAGGGTCAATTTATAAAGGCGTGTTTTCGAGATGCCATACTGAAAATGCAAAGTATGCCATCTATCATCGCAAAATGAACTAATTCTTTCATTAAGATCAAACCTCTAAGTATTGACACATGATGAACTAAAACCAAATTTTATTTCATTTCGCAGCGACAAAGCCAACGCATTAAATGGAAGTAAAAAATAAATCAGAATGAAGAAATTACTTCATTACTTCATTACGCGCTGTATCGAGGCTCTCTAGCTCAACAGTGTGTCATACTAAAAATAAAGGTTCCTTTTAAAAGGAAAGGCTTGCCTGGTTTTAAGGGTACTGTTCCTGGTGTAAATGTAGCCATATTGGCGCCACATGGATGTACGAGTTGATGTAGATGAAAGTACTGGTGAGGAAGCAAGTTGCACTGTTCTTGTTAATGGGACATAGACTTTTGATGCAGTGTACTCAAAGGCAATATATGGTTTATCTACACATTGGAATGGACAAACCCATGAGGTGTCAATTTTCTATGTGGCACCCCATGATCACATTCTCACTTTTGACCAACTATGATAGTAAGGGATCATTGTGATGACCCTGTTTTATTGAAATTTGCTCAGTAGTATCTGAATAGTAGTTTGAAGAAGACATTGTTGACAGACAGACAGGAGGAATAATGGACTTATGGAGCACGGACGATATGCGATTGGCAAGTAGAAATGGACAAACAAAACAAAATAAATGTCCCTAACAGATTTATGAGAGACAATAATGCGGTAGAACACATCATATATACTGTTTGTTTTGCTAGGTTTTACGCCCGTTCAACAATCTTTCAGTCATATACAGGCGGGTAGTTTCCTATATCCATCGTTCCTGGAAAGTACCAGTACTAGACTCCGATCCTTCGACACAAACTACCAAATTTCTCACATAAACGATCATGGCCGGTAGCGGGGCTCGAACCCATGACCCTCCAGTGATTACAAGTCAGCGACCTTAATCACTGGACCACGGAGGCGGTCTTCCATACATACAGAGTATACATTCATGTCATGTGGCCAGTAAACATGTTTTTTAGGTGACGACACAAATATACATGCAAGGGAGTATAAGACAAAGGAGGAAGAGACATTAAATTTTAACATCTGTTATTAGCAAAGTATAAAAATATTATAAACAAGAGACAACCAAAGTAAACAATGTTACCAATGTTAACAGCTTTTATCTGAAAGTCTAAAAAGAAATAAACAGTATAAAGCTGTTTAAGGTAAATCTTAATCTTGATAAAAACTGGACCAATTGACTGTCAGTACGCCGTAAACTTTGTTCATTTATTGGTGGGAGTACCTTCAATATAACTAGAGCTGTCAGTGAAACTGACTAGCGCCCCGGCAGCGCTATCAGAGGAGTAAGAAAATGTTGATGTTAAATAACTATAAAGAACAAAGAAATGAAAGAACGTAGCTCAAAGAATCATTTTGAACATGATAACTCGGTTTTAGAAACCAACCTGGGTTTTGAGCACAACACATCCTCTCATGATGATTAACAATACTGTCAAGTTATTCTAAAATCAATCCAGGAATAAGAAAGATATTGATCGGACACGATAAAAAAAGACGCAGCAGTTCAGTTGACCTACTCTAGTTAACACTTCTGACGTCCGGAATCTACCCTATAAAATTTCAACACTAGAAAGGTGTCCATAGGACACGGATGCCCCCGCCAAATGCCATTCATAAAAAATATTACAAATGTACTTCAAATCAATCATAAAATATATGCATCAAGGGCAGATAATCCAAAAACCAAAAATGCAAGAGTTGTCTTCCTTGTTCATGACACATCGTCTCAGTGTGACGAATGCACCTGTGAAGTTTCATGAATATATTCCATACGGTTTAGGAGTTATGGCGCGGACATGGTTTACTATATGGTACTAAGTCAAGGGCAGATAATCCAAAAACCAAAAATGCAAGAGTTGTCTTCCTTGTTCATGACATATCGTCTCAGTGTGATGAATGCATCTGTGAAGTTTCATGAATATATTCCATACAGTTTAGGAGTTATGGCCCGGACACGGTTTACTATATGGTACTAAGTCAAGGGCAGATAATCCAAAAACCGAAAATGCAAGAGTTGTCTTCCTTGTTCATGACACATCGTCTCAGTGTGATGAATGCACCTGTAAGTTTTAATAAATATATTCCATACAGTTTAGGAGTTTTGGCCCGGACACGGTTTACTATATGGTACTAAGTCAAGGGCAGATAATCCAAATACCAAAGATGCAAGATTTGTTTTCCTTCTCATGACACATCGCCTCAGTGTGACGAATGCAACTGTGAAGTTTCATGAATATATTCCATACGGTTTAGGAGTTATGGCCCGGACACGGTTTACTATATGGTACTAAGTCAAGGGCAGATAATCCAAAAACCAAAAATGCAAGAGTTGTATTCCTTGATCATGACACATCGTCTCAGTGTGTTGAATGCACCTGTGAAGTTTCATGAATATATTCCATATGGTTTAGGAGTTATGGCCCGGACACGGTTTACTATATGGTACTAAGTCAAGGGCAGATAATCCAAAAACCAAAAATGCAAGAGTTGTCTTCCTTGTTCATGACACATCATCTCGGTGTGATGAATGCATCTGTGAAGTTTCATGAATATATTCCATATGGATTAGGACTTATGGCCCGGACACGGTTTACTATATGGCACTAAGTCAAGGGCAGATAATCCAAATACCAAAGATGCAAGATTTGTTTTCCTTGTTCATGACACATCGCCTCAGTGTGACGAATGCAACTGTGAAGTTTCATGAATATATTCCATACGGTTTAGGAGTTATGGCCCGGACACGGTTTACTATATGGTACTAAGTCAAGGGCAGATAATCCAAAAACCAAAAATGCAAGAGTTGTCTTCCTTGTTCATGACACATCATCTCGGTGTGATGAATGCACCTGTGAAGTTTCATGAATATATTCCATATGGATTAGGACTTATGGCCCGGACACGGTTTACTATATGGCACTAAGTCAAGGGCAGATAATCCAAAAACCAAAAATGCAAGAGTTGTCTTCCTTGTTCATGACACATCGTCTCAGTGTGATAAATGCACCTGTGCAGTTTCATGAATATATTCCATACGGTTTAGGAGTTATGGCCCGGACACGGTTTACTATATGGTACTAAGTCAAAGGCAGATAATCCAAAAACCAAAAATGCAAGAGTTGTCTTCCTTGTTCATGACACATCGTCTCAGTGTGATAAATGCACCTGTGAAGTTTCATGAATATATTCCATACGGTTTAGGAGTTATGGCCCGGACACGGTTTACTATATGGTACTAAGTCAAGGGCAGATAATCCAAAAACCAAAAATGCAAGACTTGTCTTCCTTGTTCATGCCACATCGTCTCAGTGTGATGAATGCACCTGTGAAGTTTCATGAATTTATTTTATACGGTTTAGGAGTTATGGCCCGGACACGGTTTACTATATGGTACTAAGTCAAGGGCAGATAATCCAAAAACCAAAAATGCAAGAGTTGTCTGCCTTGTTCATGACACATCGTCTCAGTGTGATGAACGCACCTGTGAAGTTTCATGAATATATTCCATACGGTTTAGAAGTTATGGCCCCGACACGATGTCGAGACGGACGGACGGACAAACGAACGGACGGACAGGGGTAAAACTTAATGCCCTTCCGCTATTCTCGGAATAGGTGGGGGCATAAAAACCCATCGAGTTTTGACCTTCGAGTGAATTGTAGACTGCTACACAGATGATTTATGAATGTGGTCCGGTAAACTGTATTGACGGTAGTGCTGAGTAGCCCGTGGCCTAGTGGATAAATTCGCATCGGTGTTTAGTTAAACTGTCGCACAGAAACGATAGCTTTGTCACTATACCATCTCTCACTAAACTGGTACCCTGTATTCTATTAAAAATATGCGAAAGCTATTGAGCTATAGGGTGAGGGAACCAGAACACCGGAAAAAGCTGACTGTATCTCTGATTTTTGCTTAAAAAAAACACACCTGAGGATCCAAAATAACATAGAAAGAGAAGTCTAAAACCGGAACCACTTTTCCAATCTAAATGGCTTGCAGCCGTCGCTGCAAGCCAAAAATTTTTTTTTTTTTTTTTTTTTTGGTTTGGGTTTTACGGCCCTTTCAAGATTATTTCACTCATATCGAGCCGATCGTTAATCATAGGTGGGCGAAAACCGGAGTACCCGGAGAAAAACCACCTGACCTTCCGTTGCAGAACTTGGCGTCTCACACGTGACCCGAGCGAGGCTCGAACCCACGGCGGTGAGAGACCTAATGACTAAGAGTCAGCGCTCTTATCCATTAGGCCACGGAGGCCCGTAAGCAAGCCAAAAATATGTAGTATAATGGTTATGTATAAAGTCATACTATCATATATCAGAGTTGAGGGCGAAACAACAATCCGTCATCAGATCAGAAGAAACCACTACAATAGTTAGATCACGGAGGCTCGAACCAAGGAAATATCAGGCTCCACAACTTCCTGAATTCAAAAGATTTTGGATTGGACCATCATCAAAGAGTTCGAAAACAGGCTCGCCGCTGTGCAACCAAAGAGCGATGTAAAAAAGGATCGACAACCAAGCACGCGGGTGGTCGTATAATACATGTATCCAAGCTATGCCCACTAATCTTGTATAAGCCTAATGATTTCTCTGGGCGGCAAGGCCATCTTAATATTGGGTTACAGTCGCATAAAACACGGACCTAAATTGTATTGGCGGGATGTTAAACCTCGATTCACAGAAATAAAAATTATTTCCACCGCAGTAGGCCTACGTCATAACGACCACATGTTTTCGACCTTATCGTTCCTTTTCTGTTGATTATGCACCGTCATTCGACTTATAAAAGTCTCCACATGCATGTTTTTGGCCTAAATATTTGGGTTACTTTTGTTTCCGTGAGGGTTGAAAAAGCGTGCCATCTTTCAAAGCAAAATACATGTGTTTTTTTTTTTTTTTTTTTTTTTTTCATTTTGAACAGACCTCATACTGCCCGTCCATCGGGGCTTCGAGAAATGAATTTGGCTGCACGATGCTTCCACGCAGAGCTGATACCGACCTCACATTAGTTCTGGTAATCCGCTTAGAAGGTCTAAGCCTGCCAAGAATGCTGCTGCGAGTCCATGCTTATGAACCCTCTTGGTTTCATTGGGCGGCAGGGATTGAGATGTCATTTCATCTCAGTGACGGGTAAAAGTCCCACAAAATTGGACGCAACGTCACCAAAATGACCTAAATAGTGTTGACGGGGACGTTAAACCTCAAATCAAACAAACAAACTGTCGACGCAAAATGAAGTAAAGTTTATTATGCCAGCTATCAACGCAAAATGAAATAATTCTTTCATTTTGCACAAATCTCTTAGTATCGACGCATAATGAAGTAAAAACTACATTTTATTTCATTTCGCATCGACTATGCCAACGCATAATGTAGTAAAAATTTGAAAATGAAGAAATTACTACATTACTTCATTATGCGTTGTATCATGTATAATTTTAACCCCCTCAAACCCCACTTTTACATAGTAAAACTGGGGTTTACACGGGTAAACATTATTTTTCTCGTATTTTCTATCGAGTCCCCACAATCTATGGTTTGAGCAGAAATAAGAAAACTATCACAATTTTTTTATCTTAATTTTCATTTTTTGACATTGTATACGTATAGGCGTGTTTTAGTAATGAGGAAGAGGACGTCTGTAGGATATAAGAATCTTATATGGGTGTGAGGAATGGATGGAAAAATCCGTCCCGAGGGTCACTCTGCAAGCCTCGTGATGCCGGACAGTGATCCCGAGGGACGGATTTTTCTATGCACCCCTCACACTCATATAGGATTCTTTTTCTTGCATACCTGCATTTCTGATCGCTGATTTCCAATACTACAGTCACTTTGGATGCGGGCGTCCGCCATATTTTAATGACGTTGTCGCGATGTTTAGTGACGTCACGTACGTGCAGTGACGCCAACCTTAACTACGGCGCATGCGAGGTCGTATTCAACCAATGCATAATTCGTGAGAATATTCGGCGCCTGGGTCAGAACACAAGGCAAAGAACAGAAGTACTATCCCAGGGTTAAAACACGGATTTCCTTGTCTGGTGTGCAAGAAAAGATTTTATTACATCACGAAAACAGGCCTATATAATTATCACCCCCTTAAACCCCACTTTTGTATAGTAAAATTGGAGTTTTCAGGGTAAACATTATTGTTTTTTTCCTATTTCTGCTCAAAAATCTAGATTGTGAGTACTCGATAGAACCGCGTCGTCGCGGAAGTTCTATCGCGTTCCCGCAATCTATGTTTTAAGCCGAAATAGAAAATTATCAAAAACATTTATCTGGTAAAATTTCCTCTTTTGGCGGTAAAATCTTATAGATTTGAATAGGCGTGTATTCGTAATGATTACCAATCTAAACACAAGATTATTGCCGACACCAGCAGGTATCTATAGCCCGTGACCTTCTGCTCATCATTTCGGCGGACATCTGACTGACCTACCGAGGCCGGTTATTGTGGGTACTCATCACGAAATCACGCCCACACTAAATTTCGCTTTTATTTAGTAAAACTGGTGTTTACAGGGGTAGACATTATCTCTCTTATTTCATGCTCAAAACATAGATTGCGAGGAATCAATAGAACCACCTCAGCGAGGCGGTTCTATCGAGTACCCACAATCTATGTTTGGAGCAGAAATAAGAAAAAAATATTGCAACTTTTCAGCAGTAAATTTTCATTGTTTGGAGGTTAAATATTCAATATGTTTAGATAGGCGTGATTTCGTTATGTACTCGATAAATTTGTTTGTTTGTTTTGGAGTATAACGGCATAGTCAACACCATTTTTGGCCATTTTTGAACCGGTCAGTTAACTTATCCAACCTTTTTCTAATACGTTAGCTATTTACATGTACAGTGCATACCCTTTCGCCACAAACAGTGAGTGAGTTTGGGTTTAACGCATTGGAGTGTTTTGTTTTGTTTGATTTGAGGTTTAACGTCCCCGTCAACACTGTATAGGTCATTGTGTTTGATTTGAGGTTTAACGTCCCCGTCAACACTATTTAGGTCATTTTGAAGACGTTGCTTCCCATTTTGTGAGACTTCTACCCAAAATTGAGATGAAATGACTTCTCAATCCCTGCCGTCATATAAAACCAAAAGGGTTTATATGCATGGTCGGGCCGACTCGCAGCAGTTTTCCTGGGCAAGCTTAGGCCTTCTAAGCAGATTACCAGTACTAATGTTCGGTCGCGATCAGCTCTGCGTGGAAGCATCGTGCAGCCCATATATTTCTTTAAGCCTCGATGGGTGGGGACTTAATATAGGTCATTTTGGAGGCGTTGTTTCCGATTTTGTGCGAGTTTTACCCGACATTGAGATAAAATGACGTCTAAAAGCCTGTCGTCCGATGTTTATAAGCATGGTCCGTACCGCTTTGCCTGGGCAGGCTTAGATCGTCTAAGCGGTTTACCAGTATTCGTATGCGGTCGGATTCAGCTCTGCGTGGGAGCATCATGTAGCTCATCTATTTCTTCAGTCCCCGGTGGACGAGGGCGACTCGTTTGAGTGTGTCCTTTGTGTTGTTACGTTACTATACTTGTTGAACTCTCTCTCTCTCTCTCTCTCTCTCTCTCTCTCTCTCTCTCTCTCTCTCTCTCTCTCTCTCTCTCTCTCTCTCTCTCTCTCTCTCTCTCTCTCTCTCTCTCTCTCTCTCTCTCTCTGTTAAATACAAAACACAATTTTCGCCCTTCTGAAGCGGACGATCGGCTCTACATAACCCTAGGGGGTCAAATCATAATTTGGATACTACACTCCGAATTCCAAAGACCATCCAATGACCAAGTTTCAGAATTATAACTCCAAATGTTTAGAAGATCTGACCATGGCCAGCTTTTTGACCTTTGACCTTGGGGGTCAAGGTCACACTTAAAGGGGCCCAGTACACCATACATTCCAATGACAATCCAATGGCCAAGTTTCAGAAGTGTAACTCCACCGGTTAAGAAGATATGACCATGTCCTCCTTTTTGACCCGTGACTTTGGAGATCAAAGTAACACTCAAAAGGGCCCAGTACACTCGACATTCTAAGGACCATCTAATGACCAAGTTTCAGGAGTGTAACTCCAACGGTTTAGAAGATATCAACATGTCCTAGTTGTTGACCTTTGACCTTGGGGGTCAAAGTCATACTCAAAGGGGCCCAGTACACCCTACATTTCAAGGACTATCCAATGACCAAATTTCAAAAGTGTAACGCCAACGGTTTAGAAGATATGACCATGTCCTGTTTTTTGACCTTTGACCTTGGTGCCAAGCATGCACTCAAAGGGGCCCAGTACATTCTACATTCCAAGGACCATCTAATGACCAAGTTTCAGAAGTGTAACTCCAACGGTTTAGAAGATATGCCCATGTCCTACTTTTTGACCTTTGACCTTGGGGATCAAGGTCACGCTCAAAGGGGCCCAGTACACTCTAAATTCCAAGGACCATCCAATGACCAAGTTTCAGAAGTGTAACTCCAACGGTTTAGAAGATATGCCCATGTCCTACTTTTTGACCTTTGACCTTGGGGATCAGGGTCACGCTCAAAGGGGCCCAGTACAGCCAAATAGAATGTCAGAATAGGATTTTGAATTTCAAAAATACGATATTCGGACCCAATTCGAATGTCAAACTAGGATTTTGAATGTCAAAATACGATTTTCTTCGCCAAATCGAATGTCAAACTAGGATTTTGAATGTCAAAATACGATTTTCTTCGCCAAATCGAATGTCAACCTAGGATTTTGAATGTCAAAATACGATTTTCTTCGCCAAATCGAATGTCAAACTAGGATTTTGAATGTCAAAATACGATTTTCTTCGCCAAATCGAATGTCAAACTAGGATTTTGAATGTCAAAATACGATATTCAGCGCCAAATCGAATGTCAAACTAGGATATTGAATGTCAAAATACGATATTCAGCGCCAAATGGAATGTCAAACTAGGATTTTTAATGTCAAAATACGATTTTCTTCGCCAAATCGAATGTCAAACTAGGATTTTGAATGTCAAAATACGATATTCAGCGCCAAATCGAATGTCAAACTAGGATTTTGAATGTCAAAACACGATATTCAGCGCCAAATCGAATGTCAAACTAGGATTTTGAATGTCAAAATACGATTTTCTTCGCCAAATCGAATGTCAAACTAGGATTTTGAATGTCAAAATACGATTTTCTTCGCCAAATCGAATGTCAAACTAGGATTTTGAATGTCAAAATACGATTTTCTTCGCCAAATCGAATGTCAAACTAGGATTTTGAATGTCAAAATACGATATTCAGCGCCAAATCGAATGTCAAACTAGGATTTTGAATGTCAAAACACGATATTCAGCGCCAAATCGAATGTCAAACTAGGATTTTGAATGTCAAAATACGATTTTCTTCGCCAAATCGAATGTCAAACTAGGATTTTGAATGTCAAAATACGATTTTCTTCGCCAAATCGAATGTCAAACTAGGATTTTGAATGTCAAAATACGATTTTCTTCGCCAAATCGAATGTCAAACTAGGATTTTGAATGTCAAAATACGATATTCAGCGCCAAATCGAATGTCATACTAGGATTTTGAATGTCAAAATACGATTTTTTTCGCCAAATCGAATGTCAAACTAGAATTTTGAATGTCAAAATACGATATTCAGCGCCAAATCGAATGTCAAACTAGGATTTTGAATGTCAAAATACGATTTTCTTCGCCAAATCGAATGTCAAACTAGGATTTTGAATGTCAAAATACGATTTTCTTCGCCAAATCGAATGTCTAACTAGGATTTTGAATGTCAAAATACGATTTTCTTCGCCAAATCGAATGTCAAACTAGGATTTTGAATGTCAAAATACGATATTCAGCGCCAAATCGAATGTCAAACTAGGATTTTGAATGTCAAAATACGATTTTCTTCGCCAAATCGAATGTCAAACTAGAATTTTGAATGTCAAAATACGATATTCAGCGCCAAATCGAATGTCAAACTAGGATTTTGAATGTCAAAATACGATTTTCTTAGCCAAATCGAATGTCAAACTAGGATTTTGAATGTCAAAATACGATTTTCTTCGCCAAATCGAATGTCAAACTAGGATTTTGAATGTCAAAATACGATTTTCTTCGCCAAATCGAATGTCAAACTAGGATTTTGAATGTCAAAATACGATATTCAGCGCCAAATCGAATGTCAAACTAGGATTTTGAATGTCAAAATACGATTTTTTTCGCCAAATCGAATGTCAAACTAGAATTTTGAATGTCAAAATACGATATTCAGCGCCAAATCGAATGTCAAACTAGGATTTTGAATGTCAAAATACGATTTTCTTCGCCAAATCGAATGTCAAACTAGGATTTTGAATGTCAAAATACGATTTTCTTCGCCAAATCGAATGTCTAACTAGGATTTTGAATGTCAAAATACGATTTTCTTCGCCAAATCGAATGTCAAACTAGGATTTTGAATGTCAAAATACGATATTCAGCGCCAAATCGAATGTCAAACTAGGATTTTGAATGTCAAAATACGATTTTCTTCGCCAAATCGAATGTCAAACTAGAATTTTGAATGTCAAAATACGATATTCAGCGCCAAATCGAATGTCAAACTAGGATTTTGAATGTCAAAATACGATTTTCTTCGCCAAATCGAATGTCAAACTAGGATTTTGAATCTCAAAATACGATATTCAGCACCAAATCGAATGTCAAACTAGGATTTTGAATGCCAAAATACGATTTTCTTCTCCAAATCGTATGTCAAACTAGGATTTTGAATGTCAAAATACGATATTAAGCGCCAAATCGAATGTCAAACTAGGATTTTGAATGTCAAAATACGATTTTCTTCGCCAAATCGAATGTCAAACTAGGATTTTGAATGTCAAAATACGATTTTCTTCGCCAAATCGAATGTCAAACTAGGATTTTGTATGTCAAAATACGATTTTCTTCGCCAAATCGAATGTCAAACTAGGATTTTGAATGTCAAAATACGATATTCAGCGCAAAATCGAATGTCAAACTAGGATTTTGAATGTCAAAATACGATTTTCTTCGCCAAATCGAATGTCAAACTAGAATTTTGAATGTCAAAATACGATATTCAGCGCCAAATCGAATGTCAAACTAGGATTTTGAATGTCAAAATACGATTTTCTTCGCCAAATCGAATGTCAAACTAGGATTTTGAATGTCAAAATACGATTTTCTTCGCCAAATCGAATGTCAAACTAGGATTTTGAATGTCAAAATACGATTTTCTTCGCCAAATCGAATGTCAAACTAGGATTTTGAATGTCAAAATACGATATTCAGCGCCAAATCGAATGTCAAACTAGGATTTTGAATGTCAAAATACCATTTTCTTCGCCAAATCGAATGTCAAACTAGGATTTTGAATGTCAAAATACGATTTTCTTCGCCAATATCGAATGTCAAACTAGGATTTTGAATGTCAAAATACGAATTTCTTCGCCAAATCGAATGTCAAACTAGGATTTTGAATGTCAAAATACGATATTCAGCGCCAAATCGAATGTCAAACTAGGATTTTGAATGTCAAAATACGATTTTCTTCGCCAAATCGAATGTCAAACTAGGATTTTGAATGTCGAAATACGATATTCAGCGCCAAATCGAATGTCAAACTAGGATTTTGAATGTCAAAATACGATTTTCTTCGCCAAATCGAATGTCAAAATAGGATTTTGAATGTCAAAATACGATTTTCTTCGCCAAATCGAATGTCAAACTAGGATTTTGAATGTCAAAATACGATATTCGGCCTCAATTCGAATATCGAAAAACGAAAAACGAAAATCAAAACAAATTCCCCTGCAAATGAATATCGAAAAACGAAAAACGAAAATCAAACTAACTTCACCTGAAAATGAATATCGAAAAATGAAAAACGAAAATCAAACCAACTTCACCTGAAAATGAATATCGAAAAATGAAAAACGAAAATCAAACCAACTTCACCTGAAAATGAATATCGAAAAACGAAAAACGAAAATCAAACCAACTTCACCTGAAAATGAATATCGAAAAACGAAAAACGAAAATCACACCAAATTCACCTTCCTTCGAATTTTCCCGTCAGGTTTTTAATTTCAGAGTGTAATAAAAGCCGGGATGGAGGTTGAGGCTTTGTTTGTTTGATTGATTTGAGGTTTAACGTCCCCGTCAACACTGTATAGGTCATTCTGGGACTTTTACCCGACATTGAGATGAAATGACATCTCAAGCCCTGTCACCCAATGAAACCAATAGGGTTTATTAGCATGGACGGACCGACTCGCATCGCTTTTCCTTGGCAAGCTTAAATCCTCTGAGTGGTTTACCAGTACTTGTGTGCGGTCGGTTTCAGCTCTGCGTGAAAGCATCATGCAACCAATCTATTTCTTCAAGCCCCGATGGGCACTAGAAGACGATGGGTGTAGACAAAAATAAACTTAAAACGTTTTTCGGATCATGTTGGCAAGATTATTTTGTCTTATTTTAGCTGGTCTTAATAGATATATTTCACTGTAGCCAAAGATACAGTGGGTTGTATTTCAGTGGCTAGGACACCGACAAGTCTCTGAAATGAACACCCCCACCCCCACCCCTTCCGTAAACTTCTGTTTTTATATAGGAAAATGCGAGTTTAGTTGAGGATGAAAAATCAGGTTCGGTCACAGTTCGTCAGGTGTGCCTCAGGGCTCTGTACTGGGTCCGGCCCTGTTCTTTGTCTATATAAATGACTTACATGAACAGTTAGAATCACAGGTCCGTCTGTTTGTCGACGACACGGTCGTGTACCTCACCATAGAAGGAGTGGATAGTGGCCAGGTGCTACAAAATGATGTAAACACCCTGTCTGCGTTGGAGTCCAGGTGGGAATGGAGTTTAACCACTCGAAGTGCCTGGTGACTACTTCCAGGAGACCAATAAAGGTACTGTATCACCTGCATGGGCAGGTCCTGGAGGTGGTCACCAGTGCTAGGTACTTCGGGGTGGACTGTCCGGTGGCCTGTCCTGGAACCCCTACAAAGACAGGATAACAGCAAATGCAAACAGGACCCTTGGATTCCTTAGAATGAATATCAAAACCAAACTACCAATAGTGATAGAGACTGCCTACAACACTCTGGTAAGGCCTCAGCTGGAATATGCAGCCCCTACATGGGACCCCGACACTCCAGTTAGAAAAAAAAATCCAACGGAGGGCTGCTCGCTGGACCACCAGCGACTACGACACAAGGTCAAGGATTACAACAATGCTTGATAGACTTGGTTGGAGATCTTAGGGAGAAATCATTAAACCAAAGGCTTGTGCGGTGAATTATGGATATCCGTAAATCGAAATATGGATAATATTAATTCAGATTGATTTATGGATCATTAATGATTTATGCGGTCCGACTCGCATCACTTTTCCTGGGCAGACTCAGACCTAAGCTGTTTACCAGTACTCAAGTTCGGACGGTTTCAGCTCTGCGCGGAAGCACCATGCATCCCAATCTATTTCTCCAGGCCCCACTGGGATTGCTTTACATTGTATAAATTTAACCATCCACGAGTACCCACAATCTATATTTTACAGCAGAAATAAGAAAAATAAGGGTTACCCCTGTAAACCCCAGTTTCACTATATAAAAGTGGGGTTCGGGGTGGGGGGGGGGGGGGGTGGAATTATAGCGTGTTTTCGTGCTGTGGCGTGTTTTCTCACTAAGGTGCTCCTATCACAGTGCAACCAAGTTAAATTTAGTTCCTTCGTTTAATACGAGTAGTATCGTTTCCAATATATCAATACACACCTCCAAAATCACTACTCGCGTGATATTTTTCTTATTAATACTGAAAATATAGATTGTCGGTGCTTGTTGGAACCGCCTCATTGAGGCTGTTAGAACCGCCTCATTGAGGCGGTTCTAACGAGTACCCACAACCTATGTCTGGGACTAGAAATAAGAAAACTAATGAACCACAGTTTTCTCTATATAAAGAGTGGTTTAGTCACTGACTTGTTCACGTGTGGTATATGGTTCGGGTAATACGCGATACCTTGCATTTGTATTGGATTGCTGTTGTTGTTGTTGAGGTTTTACGTCCCCGTTAACACTATTAAGGTCATTTTGGAGACGTTGCTTCCGATTTTGTGGGACTTTTACCGCCCATAGAAACCGCTAGAGCTTAAGGAGCGCGGTCCGACTCGCATCACTTTTCCTGGGCAGACTCAGACCAAAGCTGTTTACAAGTACTCAAGTTCGGTCGGTTGCAGCTCTGCGCGGAAGCACCATGCAGCCCAATCTATTTCTCCAGGCGCCACTGGGATTGCTTTACATTGTATGAATTTAACCATCCATCCTTTTCCAGTGTCCAAAATAGAAAAGTCGCATCTTGAGTATACCCTTAAAGACCACAAGCTGCAGGGTCTGACCAAGATCTGCACAACGTGCATAAATTCAAGAATCGTTTATTAAAGTAATGAAGAAAATACATACACATCTAACAAGGCTTGAAAAACTACATTGAAGCGCAGGTAATGTGCAGCGATAAGAATACTGCGGGCGTATTGACGAATTACAGTTGAACTTCAATGGCTCGAACACCTCTGGGACCTCGAAAATCTGTTCGAGACAGGGGTAGTTCGAGCCACTGAGGTTAGTGTCAGGAGGCATAACGAGATACTTTTATACATCTTTTCGGTGTTCTATAATGAAAATGTATGCTGTTAAAATCTCCTTAATCATCCCCCACTATTTCTTATGTAGAGGATTTCGCTAGGGCTCAAGAATGGGTTTGACACATCCATGGTAAACGAGCCATCGGTGTTCGAGCCATCGAAGTTCTACTGTAGTACAAGAAAAAAGGGAAAACTCAGTTGCGTTGTCAGTTGCGTTCAAATAGGTAACCGATAAAACAACGTTGGAAATTTTGTTTTCATATTGATTCCACGTTAAGTCAACGTTGTGTGCCTGTAGCCTGTGGGGGATAAGTTAACACGATGTTTCTCTACAAGTCAAACATTCAAAGACCATTTAGAATGTCGAACATCATTTTAATAAGGCGAATGCATTGCATAATGCTGTTAGACCGACAAAAATCTTTCCGCCGCCATTCTTGCCAATTCTTTTCTTGATGTCTTTCCAGATGTTGTTTCTGGAAATTCGTTGAGAAACATATAATAAGTTGGCAAAACAGTAAACAGTCTCGATTTATCATTGTGCATATCTTCGCAATACTCGTGCAATTTAGACTCCGTAACATCGCTTCCAGCTTCAAGTACGACGCATGCGCATATCACCTGATACATTACGTCATGCGCAACAGGCACGCAGACGACACTCGAAACTCCGGGACAACTGCGCATAACAGTCTCTAAAATGGTTGGGGCAACACTCATACCACCAGAGATAATCATTTCAGATTTCCGTCCCACACAGAAGAATAACCCTTCCTCTGAGACAAATCCTATGTCGTCTGTCTTAAACCAGCCATCTTCTGTAAACACAGCTTTAGTTTTCTCCGGGTCATTATAATAGCCTTGAAACATACCCTCTGATTTAACGTAGATTTCCCCTCTTTGATTGGCAGGTACAGATTGTCCATTGTCATCGCAGATTTTCATTTGGACACCTTTGTATGGGTAGCCAATGGAATACTCCCTGAAATCAGCGGCATTGTCTACTGTTTGGCCACATATGACCATAAATTCGGAGGCGCCATATCCACATGAAAAGTTACGGCAGATCTTCCCAATACAAGAGGCGAACCTTTTAGATACTGGCTGTCCACCACAACCCACTGTGATCACAGGCCAGTCTGGGCCTTTCTTATCCTGCAATGCATTACAACATAAAATTATATTTTTTTAAGGGGAATGGGAACAACTGGCAGATTTTCCGCCATTTTTCAGAGGGATACAACTTTTGGAACTTCCTGTCTGCTTTTCTAAAAACTCAGTCCCACTGCAAATTCTTTCCTCTAAGAGTTGACCCCTGTTGATATGGGAAACAAAAATACATTTGCTGGAGTTGCCTCCCCTGAAGGTGTTTTAATTCTGCATTTCGTCGTTATGGATATGTTGGTAAACTATGAAGAGTATGCCATTCTTTTGAAATATAAAAATCGTCTCCTTATCAATAGGGACAACGTTTAAAGATTGAGCTCGCTTCTGATGGGAAAATAAAAATTTTACACTGTTATATGGGCCCCGTCAAGCGATTTTGGTACTTATCGCCTATGCGAGCAGCGAAGGTTCAGGCGAGCCTGCGCATCCGCGCAGTCTCGCCAGAACCTTCGTTGCTCGCTCATACAAGCAGTGAATCAAGAGGAACCTTCAGACAGAAAGCCATATCCCTGGCTCCTCTGAATGGCTGGGCATGCGCAGTTAAAGTTTGTCATGACGGAATGCTCGAAGACCCAAATTCGCTTGGCGGGGCTCATATCGAGGGCCACTGTCCGACATCACGAATCTTGTCGAGTGATACAAGACTGCGACCCCGAGGCATGGAATTTGTATGTTTACACTTTAAACCCATATTCTGTTTCTTGCATAACGTTCATTACTTAGCTCGGGTTTAAGCTCGAGATGTAGCACTAATAAGTTAGAAAGCCATCCTGCGGACTGAAGCAACTATTTGTTTAAGCCACGACAGAACTAAGGGCGAGGATTATGACCATATAACATCGATTTAAGACCCACCCCTACCCCCTCCCTCTCGATCCCCCAAGTGAAATATTTTTTACTGACCGTTCCAAGGTGATTCTTCATCACGACAACACGCCTATATAATTTTGACCCCCTTGAACCCCACTTTTATATAGTAAAACTGGGGTTTCCGGGGGTATACCTTATTTTTCTTATTTCTGCTCTAAAATAGAGAATGTGGGTACTCGTTAGAACCGCCTCGATGAGGCGGTTCTAACGAGTGCCCACAATCTATATTTTGAGCAAAAAGTAGAAAAATATCATAAATTTTTCATCATAAAATTTTCATTTTTCGGCGGTAAAGTTTACCATGTATTTGTATAGGCATGTTTTCGTAATGTTTCGTGGTTTATTATTTGTACAGTTTGTCTTTGCATGTTTTATTTTGGATAGCCGTTGGGAAAGTAACTAGCCGTTGGGAAAGTAACTATCCTTTGGCCTATCCGCAGTGATGTTTTGGGCTGTGTTAATTCATATTCCTGCTTCTTTCCCTTTGATATCTCTGGTGGGAGGTGTGAAGTAATTGTATCGATTACTGATCATTGCCTTCGATTTTGTTTTGGGATAATGCGGCCATGTTGATTGCTGTTGTTGCCATATTATAATGCCGTTCAGTAACATACAGTGGAGTAATTATGGACGTCCTATACGACTATTGAATATCAAATACTTATGAATACATGTACATGATTTTTGTCCCAGCCCTGGGCAGGATAACCTGTATCTGACAAAAAAACTATCCGGGGATAAAATTAAAGATTTTCTCATCTTGAGTGTATTAAAATCCGATTTAAAATCAGTGTTGATATTTACCCCCCCCCCCCCCACCCACCCCCAACTCCCTGAAAGAGGAGAATATATTGTAGTGTAGATTTGGAAAATGTGCCAGAATGATTCGTTTAACTCCTCTTAAATTCCTGAACTACAAACAAACAGTGTAGACCACGATCAGACTCCGCGTTCTGTGACGTTTGATCTGGGCTACACTGTTTGCCAAGCCCAGCCCATGATTCCAGCCCAGATTCTACACATAACCCGTTTACGCAACACGCTCACCTCACCGAGATAAAATTAACGCTGCTATTTTCTATAAATTGGGCCCCGCCAAGCGATTTTGGTACTTATCGCCTATGCGAACAGCGCAGGTTCAGGCGAGTCTGCGCATCCGCGCAGTCTCGCCAGAACCTTTGCTGCTCGCTCATACAAGCAGTGAATCAAGAGGAACCTTCAGACAGAAAGCCATATCCCTGGGCCCTCTGAATGGCTGGGCATGCGCAGTTAAAATTTGTCAGGACGGAATGCTCGAAGACACAAATTCGCTTGGCGGGGCTCAATTAATTACATGGATTTCCTACATATCAGTGATAGTTAATTGGACTCCAGTACAAATAGAGCTTTTGTCCTTATAACTTTGGGTCGATTGTTAATCAATCGACCTAAAAAGCGATGCGGAAATAAGGGATGTCGTTCAAACTTCTACTGAAAGAAAAACAGATGATTTTGAAATAATTTTCCCTACCTACGGGGCTGCAATGATTATAAACAATTACAATGAGTAAACTTTATCATGCGGTCATGTTGATTGCTGTTGTTGCCATATTATAATTCCATTCAGTCACATATAGTGACATAAAGCTCAGGTGGCTTTTCCCGGGGTACCCGATTTTCGTTCACCTCTGATTAACGATCGGCTCGAAATAATGAAATAATCTTGTAAGGGCTGTAAAAAACAAAATAATGATAAAAAACACTCTATTCGACGGTATGTGGCGTCGAATGATTGAATATTTAACACCACAAACAAGTGATAACCTAGTTCTGTTACTACGAAAGCCTACTAGGGTCAAAATAAGTTGAGAAAAAAAAATATTTTCTCGTGCAAACGAGAAACTTTCTCGTACAAACGAGAAATATTCTCGAACAAACGAGAATTTTTCGCGTACAAACGAGAAACTTTCTCGTTCAAACGAGAAAAAAATCTCGTACGAATGAGAAACTTCCGCGTAGGAATGAGAAAAATTCTCGTACGAACGAGAATTTTTTCTCGTTCCTACGAGAAATTTTCTCGTACAAACGAGAAATTTTCTCGTACAAACGAGAAATATTCTCGTACAAACGAGAAATTTTCGCGTACAAACGAGAAATTTTCTCGTACAAACGAGAAAAAATTCTCGTACGAACGAGAATATTTGGTCAAAGTAATGACTCAATTACTCTTAAGGCTTGTAAAGTCGATGATGGAAAACCATTTTGTAGATAACTCATCATTATTATAATAACAGTGATTGGTTCGATTGATTTGTCAGAAGTAGTTGCTGTCCACGTGACTATTACTGAGCTGTAGAAAATGGTAATTTATAGAAAATAGCTGCGATATTCTTATCGCTGTGATATAATTGTGTTGTGTACCAGGGTTATCTATAGAATCTAGACTGGAATCATGTGTCAGGTTTGGCAAACAATGTAGACTCAGAATATGTGTCGCAGAACGCGATGTCTCATCAATGTCTACACTTTTTGCTTACAGTACTTAAACGAAATGGGTCAGGATCATTTTTCCAGCATACCCTTAAAAAAAAGAACAAAAAAAAAAACAATCGATCCACCAGTGCTGTCAATGCTTTGGTTATAAAAAATTAAGTTGCAGTGGATAAAACTGACCCTGCCGCTAGTGATCAATATGAAACTTGAGCTATCGGCTCTTCTACAGTTATTTATTTTATGCTCATACAAACAAAAATAAATAAATAAATAAATAACGTTGTAGATTCAGAATGAACAAATCCAATTTTCTATTTTAGATTTAACAAAGGGCTGGTACATATGCTGTCATCACATTTATTTATTTATTTATTATTAGAAATTTCTTGAAACATATACACACGTACGCATGCTTTCATTACATCTACCGACCTTTAACCCTTTCAACCCTGTATATCAGTACAGATACTTTTGCAAACAGTGTAGATCCAGATAAGACGCTCATAATGAGCCGTCTTACCAGCACGAACACCAGTTGCTATCCTGCTATTGGTCTCATCTCAACCTCCTATATACAAGTGTGGACGGTTCCAAATACATCTACAAAGATGGAAGAATTCACCGCAGAAACTCAGAGGTGAAAGAGTCAATTAACTTCTACCCGTTGTAAAACGCCACGTTAATCAATACCTGTGTTGGTGTTATGACAAGACAAAATGTCGTACGTACGAGAAAAAAATCTCGTACGAACGAGAAACTTTCCCGTACAAACGAGAAAAAATTCTCGTACGAACGAGAATATTTCTCTTAGAAATTTTGTTGTACATGTGCATCCAGTGAAGACTCAGATCAGTCTATGCATTTGCGCAGTCTGATCAGAGGCTTTGCTCTATGGGACATGGATGCCACTTGGCCCTTAGTGATGCTAAGATAAATTACATATGAAATTGTTGTCTGTTAACTTTCTGGTGTGAGTCAGACCGCTTTTTAAACCCAGCCCACCGGGGCTTGGAGAAATAGATGAGGCTGCAAGGTGCTTCCACGCAGAGCTGAATCTGACCGCAAATGAGTACTGGAAAACCGCTTAGAAGATTTAAGCCTGTCCAGGTAAAGTGTTGCGGGTCGGAACGGCCATGCATTTAACCCCTATTGGTTTCATTGGGCGGCAGGGCTTGAGATGTCATTTCAGCCCAATGTCGGATAAAAGTCACACAAAATTGGAAGCAATGTCTCAAAAATTTCCTAAATAGTCTTGACGGTAAGCGTCAGTTCAAATGAAAAGCTTAGCGGGTTCCTTTGTGCGGTAGGGCTTGACATGTCATTTCATCCCAGTGTCGGATAAAAGTCCCACAGTATGGAAGCAGTGTCTTCATAAAATGATGGGTACGTAAAACCTCAAGCCGGCCTCGGTAGCTCAGTCGGATGCGCGTCGGGCTGGTGATCAGGAGGACGCGGGTTCGATTCCTGCCGGGGTCGGCAACATTCTTTCGTGGAGATTGATCATGAAACCTTTTCTACGGTCATTCTCTCTCTTCCACTGATTCAAGAAGGGTGACGTCTCTAAAATGACCTACAAAGAGGTGACGGGGACGTTAAACTTTAAATCAAATCAAACTATTCAAGAAGGGCAGTTGTCAGTTTCTGGCGAAAGAATGTGCGCTGTACTGGTTAACCGCTTACGTATAAGCCAGTTCAGGAAAAGTGTAGATTGGTAAACTGACCGGCTCAAAAATGACATAAAATAGTGTTGACTGGGCCGTTAATCTTCAATACAAACAAACAAACAAACAAACAAACGCAAAACCTCATCACAAAAACAAAGCAAACAGGCAAACAGTATGAACCCATACCAGACTGCCACTACATTTGTACATATGCAGTATCTTGCTCCACACTGTTTGCAACAATGGCTTTTAAAGTAACAGACAACAAACAGACGACAATTATTAAGACAAAAAATCTCGTACGAACGAGAAACTTTCTCGTACAAACGAGAAAAAATCTCGTACGAACGAGAAACTTTCGCTGTGGTACATGGATGCCATTTGGCCCATGTTTGACCCTTAAGATGCTGAGATAAACTGCATGTGAAAATGTCGTCTGCTGTTTCATCTTGCAACTTTTTGGTACGTGTCGGGCAGCTCCTTAAACCCTTGCGGTGGCCCCCGCCATCAGAGCTTAGAGAAATAGATTAGGCTGCAAGGTGCTTCAACACTGAGCTGAGACCGAACGCACATGAGTACTGGAGAACCGCTTAGAAAGTCTAAGCGCAAGTCGGACCGTCCGTGAAGATAAACCCTACTGGTTTCATTGTCTGGAAAATCTTGAGATGTCATTTCATCCCAATGTCGGGTAAAAGTCCCATAAAATTGGAAGCAATATCTCCAAAATGACTTAAATATTGTTAACAAGGACGTTAAACCCTAGCCTAGCGGTTCCTTCGGGCGGTAGGGCAGGAGATTTCATTTCACCTCAGTGTCGGGTAAAAGTCCCACAAAATGGAAGCAGTGTCTTGAAAATGACCCAAATAGTGCTGACGGGGATGTAAAACCTCAACATAAAGACAAAGCATATAGACAAACAGTAGGGACACACTGTTTGCAACAATGGCTTTTTAAATAACGAAGTCGACAACTGTTGTGAGAAAATCTCGTACGAACGAGAAACTTTCTCGTACGAACGAGAACTTTTCTCGTATGTACGAGAAAAAAAATCTCGTACGAACGAGAATATTTTTCGCAGTAATGAGAAATTTTCTCTGCGGTATATGGATGTTACTTGGCCCATGTTTGACAGTTAAGATGCCATGATAAACTCCATGTGAAAATGTCGTCTGCTGGTTCATCTTGCAAACTTTTTTGGTGCGAGTCGGACCGTCCTAGCGGTGGTCCCCGCCCATCGGAGTTTGGTGAAATAGTTTAGGGTGCACGTTGCGAGTTGGACCGTCTATTCAATAAACATATTGGTTTCCATGGGCTACAGGGCTTGAGAAGTCATTTCATCTCAATGTCGGGTAAAAGTCCCACAAAACTGGAAACGTCTTCAAAATGACCTAACTATTGTTGACGGGGACGTTAAGCCTCAATTCAAACGAAAGCCTAGCGGTTCCTTTGGGCGGTAGAGCTTGACAGGTCATTTCATCTCAGTGTCGGGTCACGGTCCCACAAAGTGAAAGCAGTGTCTTCAAAGATAACGAGTACGTCAAACAAAGCATACCGGCAAACAGTATGGACTCAAACCACCATAACAGTTTCAGTATCTTGCTCAACACTGTTTGCAACAAGTAACAAGCAGACAACAAAGCAGGCGACAATTGTTGTGATTGGCAGGCTAAGGTTTAATAACTAAGGTAGACTTCGCTGGGTGCATATGCACGAAGACTCCTTTTGCTATACGTTATCTCCGCCAAGAAACAGAGTGTTCGCATGCCAGATATTACGTACATATAAGCAATGGCTACAAACAGCAGTTAGGCCCCGCCCATCGGGGCTTGAAGAAATATATGGGCTGCATGATGCTTCCACGCAGAGCTGAATCCGACCCGCACACGAGTACTGGTAAACCGCTTAGAGGATCTAAGCCTGCCCAGGCAAAGCGGTGCGCACGAGTCGGATCGACCATGCTTATAAACCCTATTGGTTTCATTGGGCACCAGGGCTTGAGATGTCATTTAATCTCAATGTCGGGTAAAAATCCCACAAAATTGGAAGCAACGTCTCCAAAATGACCTTTACAGTGTTGACGGGGACGTTAAACCTCAGCTCAAACAAACAAAACAAACAAACAGCAGTTTGGCAGTTAAAGGTACACATAGGCTAAACACAACAGTTTGAACAGAAAAGGTATGTATCAAAAGAGGGATTATACAAATGACCCCGATTCCTAAGCCTAGCACCGAATCACTGGTCATTTTAAAGGAGGTGATAAGGGGTAATTAAGAAGATGGTAAATTTCTCGTATGAACAAGAAACAAATTCGTAGGAACGTAGGAAAGTTTCTCGTTTGTACGACATTTTTTCTTGTTCATAACAAGAATCTGGAAACTCATCATAACACGTGTATTGAACAACGTGGTGTTTTACGACGGGTAGAAGTTAACTGACTCTTTCCCCTCAAATGATGACCGTCTTTTCTGGATCTACACTGTTTGCAAAGGTATCTGTACCGATCTACAGGGTTGAAAGGGTTAAAGGTCCGCAGATGGTACCTGCTTTTTGCAATGTGTGTATATGTGTCAAGAAATTTCCAATAAATAAATAAATAAATAAATAAATAAATAAGCCCTAATAGAAGATTGCATTTGTTCATTCTGAATCTACGAAAGCCTACTAGGGTCAAAATAAGATGAGAAAAAAAAATATTTTCTCGTACAAACGAGAAAATTTCTCGTACAAACGATAAATTTTCTCGTACAAACGAGAAATATTCTCGTACAAACGAGAAATTTTCGCGTACAAACGAGAAACTTTCTCGTTCAAACGAGAAAAAAACTCGTACGAACGAGAAAATTTCGCGTAGGAACGAGAAAAATTCTCGTACGAACGAGAATTTTTTCTCGTTCCTACGAGAAATTTTCTCGTACAGACGAGAAAAAATCTCGTACGAACGAGAATATTTGGTTATGGTAATGACTCGATTACTCCTAAGGCTTGATGGAAAACCATTATGTAGATAACCCATCATTATTATACTTACAGTTTTTGAGTCGATTGTTTTGTCAGTCGACTCAACATTAAGCGACGTAGCTGCTGTCTACGTGACTATTACTGATCTATAGAAAATCCAGGTAACGGTAATTTATAGAAAATAGCTGCGCTAATCTTATCGCTGTGATATCATTGTGTTGCGTACGAGGGTTATCTATAGAATCTGGACTGGAATCATGTGTTAGGTTTGACCCAGATTATGTGTCGCAGAACGCGATGTCTGATAAATGTCTACACTATTCGCTAACAGTACAGTAATTAAGGGTTAAACGAAATGGGTCAGGATCCTTTTTCCAACATACTCTTATAAAAAAAAAAAAAAAAAACAATTGACCCACCAGTGCTGTCAATGCTTTGGTTATAAGAAAAAAAAGTTGAAGTGGGTAAAACAGACCCTTTCTCTAGTGAAACCTCACATATGGGTTAAGCTATCGGCTCTCCTACAGTTATTTATTCTATGCTTCCCCTTCAGAAGGGAAGAAAAATAAATAAATAAATAAATAAATAAATAAATATATAAATAAATAAATAAATAAATAAATAAATAAATAAATTACGTTGTGGATTCACTATGAACAAATTCAGTTTTCTATTTTAGACTTAACAAAGGGCTGGTACACATGCTGTCATCACATTTATATTTATTTTTTTTTATTTATTTATTTCTTGACACATATACACATATAGCAAAAAGCAGGTACGCATGCTTTCATCACATATGCGGACCGTTAACCCTTTCAACCATGTAGATCAGTACATATACTTTTGCAAACAGTGTAGATCCAGATAAGACGCTCATAATGAGCCGTCTTACCAGCACGAACATCATTTGCTATCCTGCTATTGGTCTTATCTAAATCTCCTATATACAAGTATGGTCGATTCCAAATACAAAGATGGAAGAATCCATCGCAGAAACTCAGAGGTGAAAGAGTTAATTAACTTCTATCCGTCGTAAAACACCACCTTAATCAATACCCATGTTATGATGAGTTCGGCCCCCGCCCTCGGGGATTGAATAAATAGATGGTGCTCCCACGCAGAGCCGAAACCGATCTCAAACTAGTACATGGTTAACTGCTTAGAGGATCTAAGCCTGCCCAGGCAAAGTAGTGCAAGTCGGACCACCCATGCTTATAAATCCTATTGGGTTCATTGGGCGACAGGGTTTGAGATGTCATTTCATCTCAGTGTCGGGTAAAAGTCCCACAAAATTGGAAGCAACGTCTCCATAATGACCTATACAGTGTTGACGGGGACGTTAAACCTCAAATCAGACAAACAAAACAGAAAAGAAAAATGTCGTACGTACTACGTACGAGAAAAAATCTCGTACGAACGAGAAACTTTCTCGTACAAACGAGAAAAAATCTCGTACGAACGAGAATATTTCTCCTAGCACTTTTGTTGTGTATGTGCACCCAGTGAAGACTCAGGTCAGCCTGTGCATTTGCGCAGTCTGATCAGAGGCTTTACTCTGTGGTACATGCATAGTTGTTTGTTTGATTTGAGGTTTAACGTCCCGCGTCAACACTGTAGAGGTCATTTTGGAGAAGATTAGGCTGCAAGGTACTTCCTCGCAGAGCTGAATCTGACCGCAAATGAGTACGGGAACACAGCTTAGAAGATCTAAGCCTGCCCAGGTAAAGTGTTGCGGGTCGGAACGGTCATGCATTTGACCCCTATTGGTTTCATTGGGCGGCAGGGCTTGAGATGCCATTTCATCTCAATGTCGGATAAAAGACCCATAAAAATTGGAAGCAACGTCTCCAAAATTTCCTGAATAGTGTTAACGAGGACGTTAAGCCTCAATTCAAACGAAAAAGCCTAGCGGTTCCTTTGTGCGGTAGGGCTTGACATGTCTTTTCACCCAAGTGTCGGATAAAAGTCCCACAATATTGAAGCAATGTCTTCATAAAATGATGGGTAGGTAAAACCTTGAACCGGCCTCGGTAGCTCTGTCGGATGCGCGTCTGACTGGTGACCAGGAGGGTGTTGGTTCGATACCTGCCGGGTTCTTTCGTGGAGATTGATCATGAAACCTTTTCTACGATCATTCCCTCTCTTCCGCTAATTCAAGAAGGGCAGTTGTCAGTTTCTGGCGAAAAAAAGTGCACTGTACTGGTTAACCGCTTACGTATAATAAGCCTACCCAGGAAAAGTGTGGATTGGTAAACTGACCGGCTCAAAAATGACATAAAATAGTGTTGACTGGGCCGTTAATATCCAATACAAACACACAAACAAACGTAAAACCTCAACCATAGACAAAGCAAACAGGCAAACAGTATGGACCCATACGAGACTGCCACTACATGAGCAGTATCTTGTTCCACACTGTTTGCAACAAAGGCTTTTAAAGTAACAGACAACAAACATGCAGGCGGCAATAATTATGAAAAAAAAATCTCGTACGAACGAGAAACTTTCTCGTACAAACGAGAAAAAAAACTCGTACAAACGAGAAAAAAATCTCGTACAAACGAGAAATTTTCTCGTCCGAACGTGAAAAAAAATCTTGTACGAACGAGAAAGTTTCTCGTACAAACGAGAAACTTTCTCTGTGGTACATTGATGCCACTTGGCCCATGTTTGACCATTAAGATGCTTAGATAAACTGCATGTACAAAAATGACGTCTGCTGCTTCATCTTGCAACTTTTTGGTGCGTGTCAGGCAGCTCCTTAAGCCCTTGCGGTGGTCCCCGCCCATCAGAGCTTGGAGAAATAGATTAGGCTGCAAGATGCTTCCACACTGAGCTGAGACCGACCGCACATGAGTACTGGAAAACCGCTTAGAAGATCTAAGCCTGCCAAGGTAAAGTGGTGCAAGTCGGACCGTCGGTGCATATAAACCCTACTGGTTTCATTGTCCGGAAAATCTTAATGTGTCATTTCATCCCAATGTCGGGTAAAAGTCCAATAAAATTGGAAGCAATATCTCCAAAATGACCTAAATATTGTTAACGAGGACGTTAAACCCCAGCCTAGCGGTTCCTTTGGGCGATAGGGTTTGAGATTTCATTTCACCTCAGTGTCGGGTAAAAATCCCACAAAATGGAAGCAGTGTCTTGAAAATGACCTAAATAGTGCAGACGTGGATGTAAAACCTTAACACACGGACAAAGAATATAGGCAAATAGTATAGACCCATACCAGACAGCTACTACAGACCCACACTGTTTGCAACAAGTACTTTTATAATAAGGTTTGCGACAACTGTTGTGAAAAAATCTCGTCCGAACGAGAAACTTTCTCGTACGAACGGGAAATTTTTCTCGTACGAACGAGAATTTTCTTGTACGAACGAGATATTTGCTCGTAAACGAGAATATTTTTCGTAGTAATGAGAAATTTTCTCTGCGGTATATGGATGTTACTTGGCCCATGTTTGACAGTTAAGATGCCAAGATAAACTTCAGATAAAAATGTCGTCTGCTGATTCATCTTGCAAACTTTCTGGCGCGAGTCAGACCGTTGCTTAAACCCTAGCGGTGGTCCCCGCCCATCGGAGCTTGGTGAAATAGAAAAGACTGCACGGTGCGAGTTGGCCCGTCCATTCAAAAACATGTTGGTTTCACTGGGCTGCAGGGCTTGAAGAGTCATTTCATCTTAATGTAAGGACCCCGCCCGTCGGGGCTTGAAGAAATAGATGGGCTGCATGATGCTTCCACGCAGAGCTGAATGCGACCCGAACACGAGTACCGGTAAACCGCTTAGACGATCTAAATATGTTCTATGAAAAGGTTATCCTTTGGAAGCAAGGAATACACCACAGAACTGGAAAATATGAAGTGTACATGTTTTCTGGGCCAGACTAGCTAGTTTGGCCAATTAGGCCTCATCAGTGAGGCAAAGCGGTGTGGGTATGGGACCGTCCATGCTTATGAACCCTATTGGTTTCATTGGGCGACAGGGCTTGAGATGTCATTTCATCTCAATGTCGGGTAAAGGTCCCACAAAATTGGAAGCAACGTCTCCAAAATGACCTTTACAGTGTTGCCGGGATCGTTAAACCTCAAATCAAACAAACAAAAAATCATCTCAATGTCAGGTAAAAGTCCCACAAAACTTGAAACGTCTCCAAAATGGCCTAACTATTGTTGACGGGGGCGTTAAGCCTCAATTCAAACGAAAAGCCTAGCGGTTCCTTTAGGCGGTAGAGCTTGACATGTCATTTCATCTCAGTGTCGGGTAACGGTCCCACAAAATGAAAGCATTGTCTTCAAAGATGACGAGTACATACGACAAAGCATACCGGCCAACCGTATGAACTCATACCACCACTTCAGGTTCAGTATCTTGCTCAACACTGTTTGCAACAAGTAACAAGCAGACAACAAAGCAGGCGACAATTGTTGTGATTGGTAGGCTAAGGTTTTAAAACTAAGGTCGACTTCGCTGGGTGCATATGCACGAAGACTCCTTTCGCTTGTCGCGGTCTAAAAAGAAGCAGAATTTGTGTGTATACGTGTTCGCATGCCAGATATTGAGGGTGCGGTTAAAGGTACATATAAGCAATGGCTACAAACAACAGTTTGAACAAAAAATGTATGTATCAAAAGAGGGATAATACTAATGACCCTGATTTCCAAGCCTAGCGCCCAATCAATGGCCACTTTAAAGGAGGGTATTTAAAATAAGAATTGTTTGTTTTGTTTGTTTGATTTGAGGTTTAACGTCCCCGTCAACGCTGTAAAGGTCATTTAGGAGACGTTGCTTCCAATTTTGTGGGACTTTTACTCGACATTGAGATGAAATGACACCTCAAGCCCTGTCGCCCAATGAAACCAATAGGATTTATTAGCATGGACGGTCCGCCTCGCACCGCGGTTCCTGGACAGGCTTAGATCCTCTAAGCGGTTTACCAGGCTGTGACTTGTGTGCGGACCGGATTCAGCTCTGCGTGGAAGCATCATGCAGCCCATATATTTCTTCAAGCCCCTAAGGGTGGGGGCCACCGTATGAACAAGAAACAAATGTCGTAGGAACGAGAAACTTTCTCGAAGGAACGAGAAAAATTCTCGTTCGTACGAGAAAATTCTCGTTTGTACGAGAAAGTTTCTCGTAGGAACGAGAAATATTCTCGTTTGTACGAGAAAGTTTCTCGTTTGTGCGACATTTTTTCTTGTTCATAAAGAGGAATCTGGAAACTCATCATAACACGGGTATTGATTAACGTGGTGTTTTACGATGGGTAGAAGTTAAAGTTCTGACTCTTTCACCCCTGCGTTTCTACAGTGGGTTATTCCATCTTTGTATTTGGAATCGTTCATACTTGTATACAGGAGGTTTAGACAAGACCGATAGCAGGATAGCAAATGGTGTTCTTGCTGGTTAGACGCCTCATGATAAACATCTTATCTAGATCTACACTGTTTGCAAAGGTATCTGTACCGATCCACAGGGTTGAAAGGGTTAAAGGTCCGCAGATGTGATGAAAGCATGTGTACCTGCTTTTTGCGATGTGTGCATATGTGTCAAGAAATTTCTAATATTAAATAAATAAATAAATAAATAAATGTGATGACAGCATGTGTACCACATCACGAAAACACACCCATATAATTTTGACCCCCTGAACCCAACGTTTATATAGTAAGACTGAGGTTTACAGGGGTTAATCTTATTTTTCTTATGTCTGCTCTAACATATAGATTGTGGGTACTCGTTAGAACGGCATCAAAGAGGCGGTTCTAACGAGTACGCACAATCTATATTTTGAGCAGAAATAAGAAAAATATCACAATTTTTCATCTTAAAATTTTCATTTTTTCGGTGATAAAGGTTACAATGTATTTGTATAGGCATGTTTTCGTAATTATCCCTTATAGAAGATTGCATTTATTCAAACTGAATCTATAACATTATTTATTTATTTATTTTCGCCCCCTCTTTTCGGGGCTTGAAGAAATAATGGGCTGCATGATGCTTACACGCAGAGCTAAAACCGACCGCACACGAGCGCTGGAAAACCGCTCAGAGGATCTAAGCCTGCCCAGGCAAAGCGGTGCGAGTCGGACCGTCCATGCGTATAAAGCCTTTTGGTTTCATTGGACGACAGGGCTTGAGAAGTCATTTCATCTCAATGTCGGGTAAAAGTCCCACAAAATTGGAAGCAACGTTTTATTTATTTTTGTTTCTTCCCTTCTAAAGGGGAAGCATGGAATCAATAACTGCAGAAGAGCCAATAGCTCAACCCATGCATATGTGAGGTTTTATATCACTAGGGGATCCACTGTAACTTTTTTTTTATAATCAAAGCATTGACAGCACTGGTTGGTCGATTGATTTATTGTTTGTTTGTTGTTGTTGTTGTTGTTTTGTTGTTGTTGTTTTTTTTTTATTATTATTATTTTTAAGGGTAGGCTGGAAATTTATTTTGGTTGGTTGTTTGATTTGAGGTTTAACGTCCCCGTCAGCACTATAAAAGGTCATTTTGGAGACGTTGGGACTTTTACCCGACATTGAAATGAAATGGTACCTGTCGTCCAATGAAACCAATAGGGTTTATAAGCACGGAATGTCCTACTCGTACCGCTTTGCCTGGGCAGGCTTAGATCCTCTAAGCGGTTTACCAGGTTCGTGTGCGATCGGTTTCAGCTCTGCGTGGAAGCATCATGCAGCCCATCTATTTTTTCAAGCCCCGATGGCCGGGGGCCACTGGAAAAATGATCCTGGTCCATTTCGTTTAACCCTTAATTCCTGTACCGTAAGCAAATAGTGTAGACATTGATCAGACATCGCGTTCGGCGACACATAATCTGGGTCTTCATTGTTTGCCAAACCTAACACATGATTCCTGTCTAGATTCTATAGATAACCCAGGTACGCAACACAATGATATCACAGCGATAAGAATAGCACAGCTATTTTCTATAAATTACCGTTACCTGGATTTTCTACAGATCAGTAATAATCACGTGGACAGCAACTACTTTGCTTAACGTTGGCTCGACTGACAAAACAATCGAGCCATAAACTGTAATTATAATAATGATGGGTTATCTACATAATGGTTTCCATCATCGACTTTACAAGCCTTATTAGTAATTGAGTTTGACCAAATATTCTCGTTCGTACGAGATTTTTTCTCGTTTGTACGAGAAAATTTCTCGTAGGAACGAGAAAAATTTCTCGGTCATACGAGAATTTTTCTCGTTCCTACGCGAAAGTTTCTCGTTCGTACGAGATTTTTTCTCGTTTGAACGAGAAAGTATCTCGTTTGTACGAGAATATTTCTCGTTTATACGAGAAATTTTCTTATAGTACGAGAAATTTTCTCGTTTGTACGAGAAAATATTTTTTTTACTCATCTTATTTTGACCCTTGTAGGCTTTCGTATGTTACAGACAGTGAAATGAAAAAAAAAAAAAAAATAGTTTACCGGGTTATTTAGTCGCCATACGTTTGACATACATGTAATTTTTAATTATGTAGAAATATACATTTCATTCGAAAAGTGAGCTGAACGATATTAGAATATGGTGTTCATGTTTAAGAATCGCCTACATACAGTGGCAAAAGTACTGAAAATAACCTATGACAAGGCCATCTTCGTGGCTATCCAAAAGTGGTCTTCAAAACCACTTTTGAACATTCTTAATTAAGGTATCTTTGGGACCGTCCAAACATGGTCTTTTAGACCACTTTTGAGCAGTCTCAAAGGTGGTTAGTTTGTTTGATTTGAGGTTTATCGTCCCCGTCAACACTGTATAGGTCATTTTGGAGACGTTGCTTCCAATTTTGTGGGACTTTTTTACCCAACACTGAGATGAAATGACATCTCAAGCCATGTCGCCCAATGAAACAAATATGGTTTATGAGCATGGACAGACCGACCCGCATCGCTTTTCCTGGGCAGGCTTAGATCCTCTAAGTGGTTTACCAGTACTCGTGACCGGTCGGTTTCAGCTCTGCGTGAAAGCATCATGCAACCAATCTATTTCTTCAAGCCCCGATGGGCACTAGAAGACGATTGGTGTAGACAAAAATAAACTTTTTTTCGTTTTTCGGATCATGTTGGCAAGATTATTGTGTCTTATTTTAGCTGGTCTTGATAGATCTATTTCGCTGTAGTCAAAGATACAGTGGGTTGTATTTCAGTGGCTAGGACACCGACAAGTCTCTGAAATGAACACCCCCACCCCCTCCGTAAACTTTTGTTTTTATATAGGAAAATGCGAGTTTAGTGGGTATACATTATTTTTCTTATTTCTAATCAAAGACATAGTTTGTGGGTACTCATTAGAAAACACTCCCAACCTATGTTTGGATTCGAAACAAGGAAAATATCACAAAATTGCATCAGAAAACAAATAACCATTTTCGGCAAATTTAAAGAATGCGCTGTTACAACGCATAATGTAGTAATGTAGTAATTTCTTCATTTTGAAATTTTTACTACATTATGCGTTGGCATAGTCGACGCGAAATGAAATAAAATGTCGTTTTTACTTCATTATGCGTCGATACTAAGAGGTTTGAGCAAAATGAAAGAATTATTTCATTTTGCGGCGATGGGTGGCATACTTAATTTTACTTCATTATGCGTCAACAGTTTGTTTGTTTGATTTGAGGTTTAACGTTCCCGTCAAGACTATTTAGGTCATTTTGGAGACATTGCTTCAAATTTTATGGGACTTTTACCCGATATTGAGATGAAATGACATCTCAATCGCTGCCGTCCAATTAAAAGCAATAGGGTTTATATGCATGGATGGGCCGACTCGCAGCAGTTTTCCTGGACAGGCTTAGACCTTCTAAGCAGATTACGAGGACTCATGTACGGGCGGTATCAGCTCTGCGTGGAAGCATCGTGCAGCCCATCTATTTATACCCCCGGCATACGAAGTATGCAAGGGGGTATATAGTTTTTGTCCATTCTGTCTGTCTGTCTGTCTGTCTGTCTGCCTGTCTGTCTTTTGTTTGATTTGTTTGATTTGAGGTTTAACGTCCCCGTCAAATGAGGGAAAGACATCAGGCATGAGACCAAAATAGCGCAAGGCGTACGATTTTAATTCTACTGGCTTAATCAAATACAATGAAATTCCACTATTAAGACCACCTAAAATTAATACAAATTTTGTTTTTAAAGCATATTTGGAAGGTTAAAGCTACATTTTCTTTGTGATTTTGACCTTCAGTGTGCTTTTGTGGAAGACCGTCTTTTGGACTGTTCAACTGTGGTCTTAAAGACCACTTTTGAACCGTCTCAAATGTGGTCTAAATTGTAGGAATTTAACTGTATTGCTTCCTAAGTCTTTTCGAAGACAGCTATGTTCTACCATCATTACTTCATTATGCGTCGATATGGTGCATATCAACGCGAAATGAAATAATTTTTTTACTTCATTTCGCGTCGACTATGCCAACGCATAATGTAGTAAAAAAAATCAAAATGAAGAAATTACTACATTACTACATTATGCGTTGTAACAATGCGCTATGCCAGACGGATGTATTATCGTAATTAAGACTTCAGGACCATGCAAAGTTGTTCTAGGCTGTGATTGCTGAAGCCACTGAAGTTTAATCATAGTCCTTGGTCATGGGTAATAATGGAGAAACCTTGTTCTGAAGAATAAAGGAATATTGCCTGTACTCATTAGAACATTTGGCTTCATCGAGCGGACACACCATTGCAAGGACTGAATTAGAACATCTGTTTTGAATTATCCTTGACTGCATGTATTTTGCAAACCAGATAAGGAAATCCAGAGTTTCAGCTTGGGATAAAAATTCTGTTCTAACCCTGGTGTTCTTGCCCGAAATCAGATATTCTCGCGTGTTTGAAAAATGCTCTGGTTGACTACGACCTCATATGCGCCGTCGTTAAGGTTGACGTCACAGTACGTTACGTGACGTCACTAAACAACACTGTTGTGTCATCACAATATGGCGGGCGTCGATAAAGGAAGTGACTGCAGTATTGAAAAAAAAAACGATCAGAAATGGAAGGTATCTAAGAAAAAGAATCCTACATTGTTGTGAGGGATGGATAGAAAATCCGTCTCTCGGGATCATGATCGTGATGCCGGACGGATTTTTCCATCCACCCTCACACCCATTTAAGATTCTTACATTTTACTGGGGACGAGCTTCAATCTTCCGCGGTAAACGACCCATCGGTGTTCGAACCACTTAAAGGCATCTGTTCTTCATTATTGGGGACTATCATTTCATGATATAATATTATGTATCCCTCAGTGCTGACTGAAGACGAGTCCTCTGTCTTCAACAGGTAAGGGAACTCCTTGGGGAAAATCAGTATTTTACTAACTGTTGACTAGAGAGTACATTATGGATTTTCCCCTTAAGTGCCTCAGCCAGGGGATACAACAAGAGCTACTAATTACCCTGTTTTAAGGGCCCTCTTTGATCTGCTATAGGCCCTAGTCAGTATATCACAAAGGGCAATAATACAATAATGAAAACACTGGGTGTCCTACTGTTACAAGAATAAATGCCTTTAAGTTTAATCGTATATTTACCTGCTGTTCCATGAGACTGTCCAGCAATGGTGGCAACGCGGTAACAAAATCACATTTCTCCCTTTTGATAAGATCCATGAAGAACCCTGTTGTATTTTCTGCTGTGTCGCAATAACCAAAGCTGGTAACTCTTGTTTCTCCAGTTATAACGTTCCATGGAAAACCACCTGACCAAGTTAAAGGCCTGTTATTGAACATTACTGAATGTTCCATACCCACAAACATGTTTAAAAAGCCTTGAACAGATGCTATTAAAGATTTGTTGGTGTGAGCACACGCCTTTGGAAAGCCAGTGCTTCCTGATGTTTGCAACAGAGTGACGATATCTTCTGGACCTACGGTTGGTAATGTGACCTGGTGTTCCCAGGTCATCATTTCTCCAATGGTTAAAACATTATCAATGTCTGGCAGCCTTTGCCGACAGACAAGGAATTTTAAATATGGCATCAAATCGCTTTCTACTTGACCATAATTGTCAAACCTTGTTATAAGTCTCTGAAATATTTTCCAAGTACATGTATCTAGATCTTCAGCAGGATCCAGTACAATCAAAGAACATGTTTCCAGTTTCTTCATCATAGCAACAACGTCACTTCCGTCCGTATATGTAAACGATAAGCCGATTGGTCGAGCTCCGGCTAGAATGGCGCCAAATGAGGCGTATAACCACTCTGGGCAGCTTCTCATACTGATAGCGATGAATTCGGATGCCTTCACTCCGAGTGACACAAACGCTTTAGCTAATCTGATGGATTTTTCATAGAGTTGCCCAAAGGTGACTGCAGTTCTCGACCCATCAGTGTGAGCAAACACATATGCTTCGCGGTCCGGATGATTAACAAAATGGTAGTAGAGATAATCTGGAATGGTTTTCAAGCTACGCTCTTCCATAGTTGGAGACGGTGAAAACAACGACAATCTGATATCTTATATTAAGACCGAATGATTTCTCTCTTCAAATCCAAGCGTGTTCTAATATACATGTATGTTTGAACGTGTCATTGAATTAAAACATATTCAAAGATGTGATTTATCATTTTAACCTTTAAATGGTCACCTGTAAAATTTTAACCTAACCCATCGACTTGATATAACGAAAATATTCGGGTGAAGGACGCACAAGCTTGCGTGTACCAAATATTTTACAATTTACCATTTCATTTTATTATATACCCAAACATTTGCTCAAAATCAGCACCGTCTTGCATAGAAATCGGACGAGATATCTTCAAACAGTTTTAATGGTTAATGATGCAGGTTGTTAAGTGTCTCCCGACACAAAACACGCCCAAGGATGTCAGAGTGAAATGACGTCAACCTTAGCGAATGTCGCGTTATAAAATCCAAACGCACATGATGCATTTTTGCTCACCAGAGCCGAAGGCTCCGTGGAAGCTCATATAATAGGCAGTTGTCCGTCGTTGTCGTCTGCGTCGTCATCTGCCGTCAACACTTTCACACGTCATCTAATTTGAAGCCCAAATTTTATCTGTAGCATCCATGGGCTAGGGGATTGAAAGTTTGTGTTGTTGGTGTTTTTTATATGAAAATTGGCTCATTAGTTTGGTTGCTATGGCAACTTAGAATTTCCATAGACTTTCATTGGGGAATATGGAAAATGGCATTTACTGCTATTTTGACAAAACTTTTATAGAAATATTCCTCAAGTAAAACATGCTATCTGCTATTTGATTTTAGCCTACTGTTCAGTATTTTTTTTTTTTTGGTTGCCACGGAAACAAAAATGCAAAAAAATGGGAAAAATACTTAAACATTATCTCCTCAGAAACTATTGGTTCTATAAGGCCGAGACTTTATGGAAATATTCAAGATATTTGCCTTTACAAATATTGTGTTGGGGGTTCTGATTCTTTCCCTATTTATATATGTCGTTACGTTGATGATTCTGATTCTTCCCCCTTTTTGTTGTTCATTTTCACAGAGGTAAGGGCGAGGATTATGGCCATGTAAAATCGATTAAATTAAATCCCCACCCCCACCCCCCAGCGGAATTCTTTCCACTGACCGTTCCAAGGCGGTTCTTCTGTGGCGGTTTATTTATGATGTTGTTTGTTACTTACTGTGTGTATCACTTGTGTCTTTTTATTTTGGATGGCCATTTGGCCATTTTGTAGGAAAGTAACTGTCCTTATGGCCTTCCTTTGTTTAGGTATCCATTATGGTCTGGTCGCTTCATGTTTGTGTTTCTTTCCCTTTGGTGTCTTTGATGGGTGGAGTAAGTTAATTGTATCGATTCCTGATCTTTGTTTTACTTCTACTTAGATACAATTGTCCTTCCAGTTTAATGTTTGTCATGTTGGTGATTCTGATTCTTTTTCCCATTATGTATATTGTTCCTTTTTAGTTAGATTTAGATATTCTGAGTCATCACCTGTTTTGGAAAGAGCTACTGACTCGGTCCGTTTTGTTTACCGTCGTCACACCATGTTATGACTTCGTCTCCTAGTTATATTGTGGGATGAATTTAGGATCTGACGGTAGCAATTCCTGATCTTTTCTCTTCTTTATTTTAGTTTTGTGTTTATTATGAACTTCGGTTTCATAATGTAGTTGCTATGCCAAATTAGAGTTTCCATATACTTATATTGAGGAAAATGAAATAATAAAAGGCATTTACTGCCAAGCCTTTGTAGATATTTTGTAGAATACAAAGGTATTCATTAAGGACGTGTCACTCACTTGGAAAAGTACACGTCCTACTATATAACTGTTTCAACAGGAACAGTATGATGTAGGTAGCATTCTACCTCTGCATGGCCATAATGTTGACTCGGTCGTTAATCTTCACAAAAATAAACAAAGCATTCTATTGCCTATGACCAACCTAAAAGCATTTTACAGCCATGGGTAGGACGTTGTTCGGACAAGCGAAAACGTATTCAGTGAAGCAAAATACCAGTTCAACCCTTATCTTGCTGTTCACAACAACCCCTATCTTTGGAAACAGTGTAGATCCAGATCAGATGGCTTCTTCAGGCTTCTGAAGAAGCCATCTGATCAGGATCTACACTGTTTGGCATTCAGTTTATGAATTTGTAGCAATAAATTACATCAAGTAATTTGATTGGTTGATAGACAGGAATGGGTGTGGCTTAAATGAATATTCAGCAAGATAAGGGTTAAATGTATGCATACGCAGAGCAGAAAAAAAATGAAGAACAAGCATCGGAATATATGTCTATTGGCCTTATATGGGACATTAACCCTTCTCTTGCTGAATATTCAGTTTAGCCACACTCATTCCTGACTTTGAACCAATCTGATCACTTGATGTAATTTATTCCTACAAATTCATAAACTGAATGTCAAACAGTGTAGATCCTGATCAGATGGCTTCTTCAGAAGCCATCTGATCTGGATCTACACTGTTTCCAAAGGTAGGGGTTGTCGTGAACAGCAAGATAAGGGTTAACTAATATAAGATAATCCTTTGCATGCGGGAAATCTATAAAGGGGTACCTTGGCAAACAGTGCAGGCCCAGAACAGGCGGCGTCTGATCAGAGCCTGCACTATTTGCTAACAGAATTTGCCGTCAAAAAAAAAAGAATAAAAACGAAGCAAATATATATAGTTTGGCGCCCGTTAAATGGCAAATGGACTTGTCCAACATATAGCAATGGAAGAGTCCACTAGTATACAATGGGACAGATAAGTTCAGAGTGAACCTGTCTTGTAACCAGGCGACCAGACCGTAATCAGTTTCAACAACTGTGTTCCGTGACAAGGTACGAGGATTGAATCAAATTCCATACAAACAGTATTGTAAAATTTGTGAATTCAGAGATATCGCCTCGGTTTTCTTCTTCCTCGTTTGAGAAAAACACACACTTTCACAATTTAGACAGACAAGTGAAAATAGGGGCAGGCGAGTGGGGATGTAAATGGCATAAACAAACCATCCCTAGGCACGTATGCGTGTTTGTATGGTACACATTTGTAACATATCTGATATTTGAAATTTCAAGAGAGAGAGAGAGAGAGAGAGAGAGAGAGAGAGAGAGAGAGAGAGAGAGAGAATTCAAATGAACAGACGAATATGAATGACGTCTGCTCCTGTGCAAATTTACTAGGCGCTTAACCCTTATCTTGCTGTTCACGACATCCCCTATCTTTGCAAATAGTGTAGATCCTGATCAGATGGCTTCTGAAGAAGATGGCTTCTGAAGAAGCCATCTGATCAGGATCTACACTGTTTGGCATTCAGTTTATGAATTTGTAGCAATAAATTACATAAAGTAATTTGGTTGGTTGATAGACAGAAATGGGTGTGGCTTAAATGAATATTCAGCAAGATAAGGGTTAAGGGAATGGATACACCTTCAAGGGTCAACTCTTAAAGGTGGTCTCAGGAAAAAACGTCTTTTCTTTAAGAGTAGATCCCTTTTTCTATGGGTCAGAGTTTATAGAAAAGCAAAAAGGAGGTCCCAAAAATTGTCTCCCACAGAAAAATGGCGGGAAAATGATTAAGGCAATCAAAACTTCACTTTAATATATCTCTGAATTTCATTTATTCATGTCACATAGATAAAAGACAGTAAATATATAAACTGTAAATATATAACCCAAAATAAAGTGTCGGCATGTAGAGAGTTACAAATATACACTAAAAACGTGTACACGTGTGCCACATCAAGCAAAACGTAGTCTTTGGTTGAAGACTCAGATCAGCCTGTGCACCCACTTAGTCTGACCAGTCTTCCCTGTGCGTTAAATGCATCAAGAGACTGTGTCCGTGAAATGAACACACCCTTAAATCCCATTTTATATAGAGAAAACCGGGTTTACGGTGGTGTACATTATTTTTCTTATTTCTGCTCCAAGACATAGGCTGTGGGTACTCGTTAGAACCGCCTCTAACGGGCACCCACAACCTATATTTGCAGTATCAAATAAGAAAATATCACGGATTTTCATCAGAAAAGTAGCCATTTGGGAGATGTGAGAAAATGCACTATGTCGCATGGGTGTGTTATCGCAATGCATAAACAAAAACAGTTTGGGCTTTTACATGGTAAAATGAGTCTTCTAACTAAAACAAAACAAATTTTGTGTGTTTTGCATTTGTAGTAACTATGGCAACAGAATCAATTTTATGTACAGGGACTTTTTTGACTCAGTATATAACCCAAAATAAAGTGTCGACATGTGGTATATTAGTACGTGTACACGTGTGCCACATCAAGCAGAACGTAGCCTTTGGACACTAACGACCAGGAAAGAGGCAGATCAGCCTGTGCGTCCGCCTAGTCTAACCAGTCTTCCCTGTGCGTTATATGCCTAGCGAGTTCACAAATGTATCTTCAGGCTGGCGAATAAGATGGTCCTTTGTGTATAAGTCTTGATGCAGATTGTCTGTGTCTTCATCAGAATAAAAAAATTATTGCCCAAAACAACCCCTCTGAAAGGAGATAATGTGTTCCCAAAGGGGAGCGGAGCATAGTCTTTCTTTCCTTTTAAGAGAAACCGTTATCTTTTTAATGGAAAATGCTTATATTATGGTGATTCACCACGAAAACACACCTATATGATTTTGACCCCCTTGAACCCCACCTTTATAATAAAGCAAAACTTGGGTTTACAGGGTATTGGGTTTACAGGGTAAACCTTTGTTTCTTATTTTCGCTCAAAATATAGTTTGTGGGTGCTCGTTAGAACCGCATCACCTTCTAACGTGTACCAACAATCTATAGTTTGAGCAAAAATTTGAAAAATATCACACATTTTCATCTTAAAAACTTCCGCTTTTGGCGGTAAAACTTACAATGTATAGTGGGCGTGTTTCCGTAACGTCTCTTTATATAAAAATAATAGTTTATATTACGCACATGCGTATAATGCGTAATGGGTGTTTACACCGTGTTAACATTATGCAGCGTCCTTTAAGCTTGGTGTTGCTAAGGTTATCACACTTTACATCTCTAGATGTACATTTTTCTTAAAACATTACAAAGAATTTCAAAGCCGGCAGACAGCATATCGGTTTTGCCATCAGTAGCCGGATGACTTTTGCTTTCGAAATAGTTCTTGTCAACGTCATATCCGGTGTCAGTATTTCCGTTTGTCTGGACTCCCCTGCCTATTGGTCTGTTGTACTGTTGCTTTTCCTTCCTGCGAGGACTTGGCATAGCGTTCGGCTCTATTGTGCGGAAGTACATTTCCCTGGGAATGGAATCCGTTCCATTGTCGGTTGCCGTGTATGGCCGTCTCATGTATTTGCGGTATGGATGTCTGGATTTTGTATTGTCGTATGGGTAACGCGAATTACCGTTGGTATGAAAAAGACTTGCTTGATTGTCTGTTCGCTGAACTGGTGTCCTCCGGTCATAGGGATGGCTTGATTGAACGCCATTTTTCTGTCTTTCGTATGGATGGTAGTATTTTTTCATGAATGACTCAGCCGGAATGACTTTTGGTTTAGTTGTTCGCCGACGAGTTCTGATAGCAGACGATGGCGTCGACGTCTGCTGTTTGTATGGATCACCGGAAGGGTCATCAGTCAACGATGGTACAGGCTGAAACGCGGAGTCCATTTGAATCATCAGATTGTTCACAAGGGGGGTCACTCTGAGGGTCTGTATAGTTTGTTCTATCCGGCGAGCAATGTAGGCTTCGTTCTCTTCGGACTGTGGCGGGTAGGGAGTATTGTTGTACGTCTGTCTTTCTGTAGCTTGCGTCTCTGCAATACACGTTTTACATTTTGCCCTTTCTCCCGTGGATATGTCTGCGGATGCTGAAAAAAATATATATTATTAATAGTATTGCAATGTCCATGTCTCAAATATTTCATGCTCAACTCCTGTAAGTATAAATTTGAGCCAGCGCACGACAAAACCTACATAAAGACGTGCGACCTTTAGATGATTAAACATATTTATTGCTTATATTTGCAAGCAGGGGGTCGGACCACAAGTTATCTCAACATTAGTTACGGCCCTTCCCCTACAACACAGAAACAGAGCATTAAGCACGTCACTAACAAGACATATGAGCATAATACAGAAACGGATAGTAGGTGGTGGATGATAATGATGAACATTGGAAAGGATGAGAAAGGGGCGCTTGCTGGGGGCGGGTACACTTATACTTGGATTCAACACATTCGTATCAAGTGATGCTATTTACGTAAATCGGTCTGAGCTTTTGATAAAACGTTGAACAGATGCAAATATGAAATTGTCTCCGGTGTTTAGGTTGAGGTTTCCAAACATCAATAATTCAACACTAAGAGGTCGAAAAGTTCGTAGATAATTAAATAGAGCCAAGCGTTGGTTATTATATCTGTTACATGGAAAGAAAAAGTGTTGTGCACTTTCACTTCGACTAAACAGCTACAAGTAGGATCTGGGCATAAGAAGTTGTTATACAGGTCAGCATTCAGATTACTGCAATAATTGCGGATTCTTGCATGCAGAACTGCCAAATGCCTTTCACTAGAAAAATAATATTTAGGTATTAAACATGTTTAATAGTTTTCGTTTGAGCGTTTTAAATGATACTTAAAAGACGAACAGGAATTCAATTTTAAGACTGTTGTCAGCAGCGTTCCAGCAAGATACTGCTGATGGGATACAAGACTTTTTGAATATTTCAGTGCGTGCTCAATGGCCTTCAGATACCCGGACCAGTCTGTTCATTTACTCACTATGTCAAGAGATGCCATGCAGATCGCTTTGAATATCTCGCATGCTAAAGAAGGAACATGCGATCAGCGAAGGCTCTGATCAGACTGTGCGAATGCGCAGGCTGATCTAAGTCTTCGTTGGTAGGATAAGCATGAACGTAGGTTTTGTTTTGCGCTAGCTTAAATGTTTGCCGGCCCCCGCTCATTGGGGCATGAAGAAATAGATGGGCTGCATGCTGCTTCCACGCAAAGCTGAAACCGACCGCACACGAGTACTGGTAAACCGCTTAGCGGATCTAAGCCTGACCAGGCAAAGCGGTGCTTATAAACCATATTGGTTTCATTGGGCGACAGGGCTTGAGATGTCAGTTCATCTCAATGTCGGGTAAACATCCCACAAAATTGGAAGCAATGTCTCCAAAATAACCTATACAGTGTTAACGGGGACGTTAAACCACGAAACAAACAAACAAACAGAACACAATTGTAATATTACATTCTTCGCCGATCAGAACATACAGTATAACACTAGTACCGGTAAACTGCTTAGAGGATCTAAGCCTGTCCAGGAACCGCGGTGCATGGCGGAACGTCCATGCTTATAAACCCTATTGGTTTCAATGGGCGACAGGGCTTGAGAAGTCATTTCATCTCAATGTCGGCTAAAAGTCCCACAAAATTGGAAGCAACGTCTCCGAAATGACCTTTACAGTGTTGACGGGGACGTTTAACCTCAAATCAAACAAACAAGTATAACAGTCATTATACCGGCCCCGCCCATGGGGGATTGAGGAAACAGATGGACTGCATGATGCTTCCACGCAAATCTGATACCCACCAGCACACGAGTACTGGTAAACCGTTTAGAGGATCTAAGCCTGCCCAGGCAAAGCGGTGCGAGATTGGTGTCATTGGGCTGCAGGGCTTCAGATGTCATTTCATCTCAATGTCGGGTAAAAGTCCCACAAAATTGGAAGCAACGTCTCCAAAATTACCTTTACAGTGCTGACGTGGACGTTAAACCTCAAATCAAACAAAACAAACAGTCATTATAAATTGGTATTTTGATACTGATGAGCAAGCCGTATTTCATAGCCAAGTGCACTGAGCATGAAATAAGTGCCATGACCTAAAAGCCAGTTAGAAAATAGGTTTAATGATACTTTCAAGATTATTTCACTTATTTTGTTCGTTAATCAGAGGTCGGCGAACACCGTAGTACCAGGAGAAAGACCCTCCGTTGGAGAATATGGATGATACATATAGTTTTATTTGGGTGTAAACAGGACTACTACTACTACTACTACTACTACTACTACTACTTGTCAGAGATGGGCATAAACTGGAGTACCGTGAGAAAAAAACAACTGACCTTCCGTGGCCGAACCTGGCGTCTCACATTTGGTCCGAGCCAGGCTCGAACAGTAGTGAGTGAGTGAGAGAGTATTTGAGTTTTACGTCCCACCAACAGCTAAGGTCATACGGAGACGGGACCTCGGTTTAAAGACTCATCCGAAAGTCTGACGAACAGTAGTAGTAGAAGAAGAAGTAGTAGTAGTAGTGGTTGTTGTTGTTGTTGTAGCAGTAGTAGTAAGAGTGGGAGTAGTTAAAATAGAACTACTACATGCTACAACACATTGACTGATGATGGAAAGAATTCAACGTGATTACACTGAAACTGGCGCTATTTTGGCAAAGATAGCAAAAAAGACAGAAATCATTCAATTTGCTGAATAAATCCATTTGTACTTCATTTAACGTCCCATGACTCATAAAATAGACACTGACAATATTGTAGACCAAGATCAGCCGCATAACGCGCCATCTGTCAGGCGTTTGTTAAACTTACAACAAATGAAATAGAGCAGCTATGTTAAACTGAAAATGGACCTATCCCAACCAATTTAGTTGAAGGGTTCTGCACGTCATATTGACACCACGTTAACAAGTCCATGTAATGAATACCCCTCTAAATCCAGCTTTATATAGAGGAAACTGAGGCTTATAGGGGTATATATTATTATTCGCATTAATGCTCCAAGACGTAGGTTGTGGGTACTCGTTAGTACCGCCTCAATTAGGAGGTTCCAATATTCAGGTGGTTATATCGAGCACCCTGAACCTATTTTTGGAGTAGAAATAAGAACGATATCACTTTTTCATCAGAAAATAACCGTTTTGGAGATAAAAAAAAAGATTGCATTATGTCACACGTGTGTGATGTCACGGGTGTGACATTATTCGATATATTAACCTATTTGATACAACTAAAAGAAACATTTTTCCTGAAAATGCATGTTGTGTGAACTCATTCGAATCGCCTCGTTGAGGCGATTCTAGTGAGTACAAACAACATACCTTTAAATAAAGGAATTCGACGCTTCTCCTTCATAAACCCCATTATGCCTCTTGGCTAGGTACTTTGATTAATACCTCACTGGCTCAAATAACGCATATCTCGAACATAGTTGCAGGCTCCGAGATGTGTATGATCGATTGAAGTTCAAAGTATCTCGTTGACAAGTCCGTGAAATGAACACTTTTTTTAAAAAACTACTTAAAATAGAGAAAATTGGGGTTCACAACGTGTAAAGCATTTTCATTATTTTTGCTCAGGAACATAGATTACGGCGCTCGTTAGAACCTCCTCATTGAGGCGGATCTAACGAGCACCCACAATCTATATTTGGCGTAGAAAAAAGGATACATGCATAGTTAAAAAAAGATTAACAGACGATTTTGTACTGGAGTTTAACGGCCCACTCCACACCATTTTAGGTCATTTTTGAGCCGGTCAGTTTACCTATCCACACTTTTCCTGAGCAGGCTTTTACGTAAGCGGTTAACCAGTACGTTGCACATTCTTTCACCAGAAATTGAGAACTACCCTTCTTGAATCAGCGGAAGGGAGAGAATGGCCGTAAAAAAGATTTCGTGATCAATCTCCATGAAAGAATGTTGCCAATCCAGGCAGGTATCGAACCCATGAAATGAATACTCCTGTATTGAAAAAAAATAACAGAGAAAGCGGTATGAATCATTTTCATAATTTTTGCTCAGGAACATAGATTGCGATGCTCGTTAGAATCGTCTCACTGAGGCGGATCTAACGATCACAAGTATCTATATTTGACGGTGAAATAAGGAAAAAAATAAAAGGAAAAAAAAAGATCACCAGAAAAAGCTACTTCAACAGATATGAGAAAGACTCCATTTTTAGACACAGGGTGTGTTATTGAAAACAAAAAACAAGAGGACCAAGCTAGCTTGGTCCTGTATCGCTCACCTGAGCTGACAGATTCAAAAGTTAAGGAAGTGCCAACCTTTACTGAAGGTTTTATGGGAGGACATGGTTATGACAGGGTAAGCATTTTCTGAAAATCAAGTAGAATGTAACTCTATGATAGACAGGCTGACCTCACCGGTTTTCAAACTCATTCAAGCTTTTATTCCTGACTTGCTAAGAAGATCCGATCTAAACTGAAGTGGCTATGGTGATGACAAGTTCAAAAACAAGAGTTTTCAAACTCCTCCAAGCTTTCTGCCTGACTTCCTTGTTTGTAAGTTTCATGAAGATCCGTTTAAAACTAAAGGGGCAGTAGTGATGACAATGTCGAAAATAGGCATTTTCAGCAATCAAAGGCACGTCACTCTATGATAAATGTGCCGACTTGGCCGGTATTCGAACTCACCTGAGGTTTTATTCCCAGCCACCTTACATGTAAGTTTCAGAAAGATCCGATCAGACTTGGCCAGTATTCAAACTCATCCAAGATTTTATTCCCAGCCACCTCACATATAAGTTTCAGAAAGATCCGATCAAAACTGGCGGGGCTACGGTGATGACAAGGTCAAAATTTGGCATTTTTAGCAATCAAAGGGATGTTACTCTATAATAAATGAGCCGACTTGGCCAGTTTTCGAACTCATCCGAGGTTTCATCCCCAGCCACCTTACAAATAAGTTTCAGAAAAATCCGATCAAAACTGAAGGGGCTACGGTGATGACAAGGTCAAAAATCAACATTTTCAGCCATCAAAGGGACATAACTCTACGATAAATGGGCTGACTTGGCCTGTTTTTGACCTCATCCAAGATTTTATCCCCCGCCACCTTACATATAAGTTTCAGAAAGATCCGATCAAAATTGAAGGGGCTATGGTGATGAAAAGGTCAAAAATCGGCATTTTCAGCAATCAAAGGGACGTAAATCAATGATAAATGGGCCAACTTGGCCGTTATTCAAACTCATCCTAGGTTTTATCTCCAGTCACCTTACATATAGGTTTCAGAAAGATTCGATCAAAAGTGAAGGGGCTATGGTTATGACAAGGTAAATAAAAATTGACATATTCAGCCATCAAAGGGACATAACTATATAGTTAATGGGGCAACTTGGCCTGTTTTGGAACGCATCCGAGTTTTTATCCCCAGCCACCTTACATATAAGTTTCAGAAAGATCCGATCAAAACTGAAGGGGCTACAGTGTTGACAAGGTCAAAAATCAACATTTTCAGCAATCAAAGGGACCTAACTCTATGATAAATAGGCCACCTTTGCCGATATGCGAACTCATCCGAGGCTTTATCCCCAGCCAGCTGGCATATAAGTTTCAGAAAGATCCGATCAAAACTGAAAGGGCTACGGTGATGACAAGGTCAAAAATCGGCTTTTCAGCAATCAAAGGGACGTTACTCTGTGATAAATGGACCAACTTGGCTGGTTTTCGAACTCATCCGAGATTTTATCCCAAGCCACTTTACGTATAAGTTTCAGAAAGATTCGATCAAAACTGAAAGGGCTACAGTGATGACAAGGTCAAAAATCAGCATTTTCAGCAATCAAAGGGACGTTACTCGACGATAAAAGGGCCGACTTGGTCGGTTTTCGAACTCATCTGAGATTTTATCCACAGCCACCTTACATATAAGTTTCAGAAAGATCCGATCAAAACTGAAGGGGCTACGGTGATGACAAGGTCAAAAATTGGCATTTTCAGCAATCAAAGGGACGTAACTCTATGATAAATCGGCGGACTTGGCCGGTATTCGAACTCATCCGAGGTTTTATCCCCAGCCACATTACATATAAGTTTCAAAAAGATCCGATCAAAACCGAAGGGGCTACAGTGATGACAAGGTCAAAAATCGGCATTTTCAGCAATCAAAGGGACGTAACTCTATGATAAATGGGCCTACTTGGCCGGTTTTCAAACTCATCCAAGGTTTTATCCCCAACCACCTTACATATAAGTTTTAGAAAGATCTGATCAAAACTGAAGGGGCTACCGTGATGACAGGGTCAAAAATCGGCATTTTCAGCAATCAAAGGGACGTAAGTCTATGAAAAATGGGCTGACTTGGCCGGTTTTCAAACTCGTCCGAGGTTTTATCCCCAGCCACCTAACATATAAGTTTCAGAAAGATCCGATCAAAACTGAAGGGGCTACCGTGATGACAAGGTCAAAAATCGGCATTTTCAGCAATCAAAGGGATGTAACTCTATGATAAATAAGCCGACTTGGCCGGTTTTCGAACTCATCCTAGTTTTTATCCCCAGCCACCTTACATATAAGTTTAAGAAAGATCTGATCAAAACTGAAGGCGCTACGGTGATGGCAAGCATTTTCCCATAGTAAGTCTATGGGACTTTGTGGTTGCCATAGGAACCAAAGTTTTAGAGCGATTTCGAAAAAAAGTTTATGTCATCAATGCCCCACCAGAGGCATGCTACAGATGAGAAATGATTGAGATCAGCCTGCAGGATACAGAGATATAGCTGCTCAAAAGTGTGGACGGACGACGGACGACGGACGGACGACGGACGACGGACGACGGAGGACCCACTATACTATAAGCTCCCCTGGAGCCTTCGGCCCAGGTGAGCTAAAACGTCTCATTCAAGGCTACAATTCGCTTATTAAGACCAAAAAATGAGATTAATTCTGTTTTAAAAGCTTATTTAGGAAGTTGCTGTTATTCTTTCTTTGTGTTGTCTGCATACAGTGTCCACTGGTCAGATACCACCTTTGGGACTGTTCAAAAGTGGTCTTAAAGACCACTTTTGAACAGTCCCAAAAGTTGTCTTCATATAGGAAGTTTACAGTATATAGGTTGGATATACCGTTGACTTACCGTATTTGTGACAGATGCAGTCCTGCAGACCCTTCGTAATGGTTTGCATAATCTGAGCTACCTCTTCGTCGCATGCCTGTGTTTCAGCACTCTGCAAGAAAATCAGAATTTGAGTTGCACATGTGCAGCCTGATGAACGGATCATTTTCAAATTCATGTAAAGTTCTCAGGTGTTATGCAATATTTTGAACTGAGCACATGTAGAGGCGGACAGACAGACGCACACACATACACACTTTCATACACACCGCCATCACGCGAGTATGTAGATAAACATAGAGGCGGACTGAGGGTAAGATATAGATCTTTGTTCTGATTCAAGAATATAGAAGGCTCCGTGGTGTAGTGGTTATGTTACTCGTCTTGTAAACCAGGGGTCTCAGGAATGATCCCGGGCTTCTCAAGACTTTCTGATGAGACTTTAAACCGAGGTCCCGTCTCCATATGACCTTAGCTGTTGGTGAGACGTAACACTGAAACACCCACTAACTCACTCTGATTCAAGAATATGCAAACTGCAGTACCTCATGCTAAAATTGTTTGGCGGCGATTCCGCTCCGGCTCAGCAGTCGCATGCAAAACAGATTATGGTTTTACGTTCTATTCCAATAATTAGTATTGCTGAGTGAGAAAAATAAGAAAGCTTCGACATATTTTCACTCTTGCATTTGTTTGGCGGGAGATGTTGGTACCAGTGGACGACCCTGTTAAAAAAGGGAAAAAAGAGCGTGCGAGTTTTGCATTTATCCTCGCAAATGATCAAAACAATCTCGTGCTAAATCCGCCGCATTACGATAACATGTCCGTGCGACAAAGAACATTTTTTCTTGCACACCAGACAAGGAAATCCGTGATATTACCCTTGGATAGAAATTTATGTTCTGGCCCTGGTGTTCCGACCCAGGCAACTAACATAAATGCGCTTCAATTCTTTTCAACTGCCGGAACTACTTCCGCACTACTTTTATTTTGTAAACACTATACATGTGCGAGCTGTCAAAACTAACCGGAGGTGTTGTGCAAGAAAAAGAATCCAATATGGGGTTCTGTTGTAGATGGGGGTTTCCAACCCTCGGGATGACCGTGCTGAGCGGAACCTCGGCGTAGCCTCGGTTCCGCTCAGCACGGTCATCCCTCGGGTTGGAAACGCTCATCTACAGCAGAACCCCATATCAGATTCTTATATTCTTATTACCAAAAATGGCTACCTTTCCAATGAAAATTTGTCATAGTTTTCTTATTTTCACTCTAAACATAGGTTGTGGGTGCTCGTTAGAACCGCCGCAATGAAAATTAACTTTTTCAGATAATAATTCTGATATTTTTCATATTTCTGCTCAAGGCCGTAAAACCCAAACAAAAAAAAAATATATTTCTGCTCAAAACCGCCTCGTCGAGATGGTTCTAACGAGTAGCCATAGTCTACGTTTTTGAGCAGAAATACGAACAATTATATATACCCAGTAAACCCCAGTTTTACCACATGAAAGAGGGTTTTTTAGGAGGTGAAATATTTCGGTGCATTACTTAAACACGCCTATATATATTGTATACCTTACTGCCGGAAAAAACTTAAATTTGAAGATGAAAAATTGTAATATTTTTCTTATTTCTGCTCAAAATATAGATTGAGGGTACTCGTTAGAACCGCCTCAATTATAGATTGAGGGTACTCGTTAGAACCGCCTCATCGGTTCTAACGAGTACCCACAATCTATATTTCTTAGCAGAAATAAGAAAAATAAGGTTCACCCCTGTAAACCCCCGTTTTAGTATATAAGTGTGCGGTTCAAGTGGGTCAAAATAATATAGGCTTGTTTTGTGATGGTATTTTCTTGATGATCAGAATCAGATGGTGACACGTCAAATGACATTCATACACCATTCTTTTTCTCTATCTTTCATATTACGACTTACCTTTGTATATCTTTGGGCACATCGTAAAAGGGCTTCCTCAGACGCTTCCGGGCTTGTCATACTGCCGTACATTTCTCCTGGGTAAAGGGGCACAGGCAAATTTATCCGATCGTTTTTATCCGGTTTCTCGATTTCATTGTTAACGTGAAAGCATTATCATGACGTCGTTGCTATGGTCGTGGACAATCAGGCAACGTTACGTAATTAAGCGTCACGCCAGATAAAAAAAACGCTTTAACGAGTACTAGGCCTATGTCATGACTTTGACGTCCAACTGGGAAAATGTGGGTCTATTTGTTATTCATCACTCAAACATGCCTATATATATTCTTGACCCCCTTGAACACCACTTTTATATAGTAAAACTGGGGTTAACAGAGGTAAACCTTATTTTTTCTTATTTCTACTTTAAAATATAGATTGTGAGTACTCGTTAGAACCGCCGAGGCGGTTCTAACGATAACCCACAATCTATATTTTTGAGCAGAAATAAGAAAAATGTCACGTGTTTTTTTTTTTTTTTTTTTTTATTCTAATTTTTTCATTTTTAGGGGCTAAAATTTACAGTGTATTTGAATAGGCGTGTTTTCGTAATGTGCCCAAATAAGTTGTGAAGTAGTCACAGCACTGACAGCGGTGTCAGTTGTCACTGAGTGTACGCTGGATAAATGGTATGGAATAGGGATTTAGATTGTTTCGCACAATCCTTAATTTCTTGCAATCTCAGCAATCAGAAAAGACCTTTCTGTGACGTCTGGTGTCACATCATGTTATTATAATGCGTCAGTGAAATGAAGAATCCTCAACACAACTGTTTACAAAGATTCACGGGTGTGTGTGTGTGGGGGGGAGAGAACATGGTTCCACAGAGACTCGAACCCAGGGCCTTTCGCTTACCGTGCGAACACTCTACCGACTGAGCTACGGAACCACACGGTCGACCTGTTACACCCTTCCCACCTGCCTAATGAGAAGTTCGTCCCAAATCCCTAAGTCCTATCCAGTCCGGCTGCGAGACTTATTTCTCAAGCTCTTTCATGCTCTCAGACGCGGTGCTGGACCCACACTGGCCACCAAATGTCACAGGGGTGGAAAAAGAACATGGCTCGACCTGACGGGACTCGAACCCACATACCGTGCGGACACTACCGACTGAGCTACCGAGCCAAACGGTCGATCTGTTACATTTTCCCAATGCCTAATGAGATTCGTCCCGATTCTCAAGTCCTATCCAGTCCGCCTGCGAGACTTATTTTTCATACTCTTTCATGCTCTCAGACGCGGTGCCGGACCCATACTGAGCCACCAAATGTCACAGGGGTTGGAAAAGAACATGACTCGACCGGGACTTGAACCAAGGGCCTTTCGCGTACAGTGCGAACACTCTACCGACTGAGCTACCGAGCCACACGGTCGACCTATTACAAAGAGAAACATATGCTAAACAGGGGTATACATTATTTTCCTCATTTCTGTTCCAAGGCATAGGTTGTGGGTACTCGTTAGAACCGCCTCATTGAGGCTGTCCTAACGAGCATCCCTAACCTATGTTTTGAGTGTTAATGAGAATACTATCACAGATTTTGATCAGAAACTTAACCATTTTAGAGGTATAAAGCAATGCACCATTTCCCACGGATGTGTTATCGTAATGGTTTTGCAAAAGTCCCATATTTGGAGACCTAAGCATATGTGTTAAACCAATTAAATATTGAGAACCCTTGTCCCGTACTAGTGAGTCCTTTGGTTTCATTGCACTCTGTTTATTAAACTGTACACATAAGTGTTTTAACGTCATTGGTCAGAGATAATCACGTGAACAACAATGGTATCTGCGTGATGTATTGTTAATCAAAGGAATCTAGAAGGTGAGATTTACAGATACCCAGGGTAATGATTACATGTTCATTTGAAAAACTGCACATGTGACAACTCATGTGGCATACTTTCTTTCATTACTGAAAAAAATGTATTTTTTTTTTTTTTTTTTTTGTTATTGTTGTTGTTGTTTCGATGAAATCTGTGTTATTGGTCAGAGATAATACCGTGAACAACAATGGTATCTGCGTGGTGTATTGTTAATCAAAGAAATCTAGAAGTGAGATTTACAGATACATGTACCCAGCGTTATGATAATATGTTCATGTGACAAACTGCTCATGTGGCAACTCGTGTGGCATACTTTCTTTCATTGCTGAAAAAAAAATGTATTTTTTTTTTTTGTTTGTTTTTTTTTTTTTTTTTTTTTCGATGAAATCTGTGTTAATAGTCAGAGATTATCACGTGAACAACAATGGTATCTGCGTGGTGTATTGTTAATCAAAGAAATCTAGAAGTAAGATTTACAGATACATGTACCCAGCGTTATGATAATATGTTCATGTGACAAACTGCTCATGTGGCAGCTCATGTTGCATACTTTCTTTCATTGCTGAACATTACGATAACACACCCGTGCGACATAGTGATTTTTTTCACATCTCCAAGATGGCTCCTTTTCGGATGAAAATCCATGATATTTTTCTTATTTATACTGCAAACGTAAGTTATGGGTGCTCGTTAGAACCGCCTCATCGAGGCGGTTCTAACGAGTACCCACAACCTATGTCTTGGAAAAAAATATGAAAAATAATGTTTACCCCCTTAAACCACAGTTTTCTCTCTATAAAGTGGGGTGTAAGGAGGTGTTCATTTCACGGACTTGTTCACGTGATGAAAAATGTTTTTTTTATCTTTTTTTGTTTATTTTCTCGATCAAATCTGCGTTATGCTTTAGAATTGTTCTTATATTTGTTTACTTTTTTGGTCGAATTTTTATCAATCGACCCAAAGTAACGAAGAACAAAAGCTCCAGTGCTACAGTCCACGTGACTATCAGTGAATTGTCCGTGTTGCGTAAGAGGGTTATCTATAGAATCTGGACTGGAATCCTGGGTGGGCTTGTCAAACAGTGTAGTCCCAGATCAGACGCCACAGAACGCGGCATCTGATCTCTGTTTGCTTAGACAAATCTTTTAAATATACAGTTTAATTAAACGAAATAGTTTTAATCTCAATCCAGGACTGCTTTCTCAGCCGTACTTAGAGACAATAGACCGAGCGTTCAACCGTACTTTTGCTTCAAATACAGATTTTGGGGATTGTAAAAAATGCCTCATTGTGGTGGTACTGCTGTGCACTCATAAGACACGTTTTGCGCAAAAATGTCGATTTATAAACATTCGATCCGAAAACATTTGAAGATTCTTAAATTGTAGCACTAGAAAACACACATTTGTGAATTTGACCTTTTTCCGCGGTTCTTTAATTTTATTATTTAGGGGATAACTGTAATCAAAATTGTCATTTGGTGAGGTTAATCGGAGGTTTTACGGTCGGAAAGTTCGTTTTACAACGACACCAGGGTCAGAACATAAATTTCTATCCCAGGGTAAAATCACGGATTTGCTTGTCTGGTGTGCAAGTATGTTTTGTTTGGTTCGAGGTTTAACGTCCCCGTCAACACTATTTAGGTCATTTTGGAGACGTTGCTTCCAATTTTGTGGGACTTTTACCCGACATTGAGATGAAATGACATCTCAATCCCTCCGGCCAATTGAAACCAATAGGGTTTATAAGCATGGACTCGCAGCAATTTTCCTGGGCAGGCCTAGACGTTCTATGCGGATTACCAGTACTCATGTGCGGTCGGTATCAGCTCTGCGTGGAAGCATCGTGCAGCCCAATCTATTTCTCCAAGCCCCGATGGGCGGGGGCGGCGTATGTGCCAAGTAAGACTGGTATTTGTCTTCATTGACTGCAACTACTGTATTCTATATCCGCAACAGGAGTTTTTATTCCATTACTTTACCTGTTCAATTTACATGACAAATCTTATCAAAAGATCTCAAAGGTTTTTGCAGTCTGTTGTGGCGGGTTAATGTCCTATGTTTAAGTTTTGTTGTTGTGTTGCTTTTTAAAGAGAAACTAGATAAAATGTAATTGCAAAGATATTGAAAACACTGGTGCGAGTATAAATGTCTTATCACAAACACTATACAGGTTCAAAAGTCTTTTTTAAAGAGGACAGGGTTAACAACATTGACACTAAGTGAGAGGACTTGACACAAGAAAAATACAGTAAAACAGCAATGTTCCACAAGTCTCCATTTTTAAGACTACATGCAGATTTCAAATTCTTGTTTCCTTTTGTAGCATTCAGTTGCAATAAGTTGGTTGGTTGCAGTTTAGCTATCGCCTATTTCATATTTTCTTAACTAAATCGTAGCGAAATTACTTGTGTCTCGTTAATTCTTGACTGACCTTCCTTTGTAAGCCCTACTTATAGTCCCCCCCCACCCCCTCATCGAAACTTGGAGAGAACGACTGTGCTGCATAGTGCGTCCACGCAGAGTTGAAACTGACCGCACATGAGTGCTGGTAAACCGCTTGGAAGACCTAAGTCTGCCCAAGGAAAGTGATGCGAGTCGGACGGTCCAATGCATATAAGTCCTATTAGTTTCACTGGGCGAGAAGGCTTGAGATATCATTTCATAAACGTCCAACACAATTGGACGCCCTCGCCCATCGTGGCTTAAAGAAACAGACTGGGCTACATGGTGCTTCTACTCAGAGATGAAACCTACCGCACATGAATACTGGTAAACCGTATAGAAGAGATAAGCCTGCCCAGGCAAAGTGGTGCGAGTCGGGCCGTCCATGGATGTAAACCCTATTGGTTTCATTGGGCGGCAAGACTTGAGATATTTTTTGAGCCGGGGCACAGCATTTCCTACAACTTACGTGTGCGCCCAACGAAGAATCAGAGCAGCCTGCGCATCCATATAGTCTAACCAGAGACTTCTCTTGTGGCATGAATGAGCATTGGGCCCTTAGCTATCCTTAGAGCGCACATCGTAGACTCTGGTCAGACAGCGCGGATGCGCAGGCTGATCAGAGTTTTCGTTGGGCGCACATGCCTTATTGTAGGTTTTGTCGTGCGCTGGCTCATTTCATAATGTCTAACAAAACTGGAAGCAACGTCTCCAAAATGTTCTAAACTTTTCAATTCAAACAATACAATACGTAAAAAGTCCATGAAATGAACACCCTCCTACACCCTCTTCCATTTTGTTGACAGCGTCATGTGACCACAAGTGTAATAACGTATGGTTACTGGCGTACGGAATCCGGGAAGGAACATTTCTGTTCCAGTTCTAGCAGAACAGAATTTGAAACAATAAAATTAGCGTGGAGAGGAAAACAAGAAATATGTCGTTTAAACGACATATTTTTGTTTTCTGTTCCATTCAAATTTTATTGTTTTAAATTCCACCCTACTTTTTCAGAGTGAAAAGGAAAACGAGAAATATGACATATATCGTTTAAACGACATATTTCTTGTTTTCCTTTCCACTCTAATTTGATCCCATAGGGGCTTGAAGAAATATATGGGCTGCATGATGCTTCCACGCAGAGCTGAATCCGGCCCGCACACTAGTACTGTTAAACCGCTTAGAGGATCTAAGCCTGTCCAGGAACCGCGGTGCGAGGCGGACCGTCTATGCTAATAAACCCTTTTGGTTTCATTGGGCGACAGGGCTTGAGATGTCATTTCATCTCAATGTCGGGTAAAAGTCCCACAAAATTGGAAGCAAAGTCTCCAAAATGACCTTTACAGTGTTGACGGGGACGTTAAACTTCAAATCAAACAAACAAACAAACTCTAATTTGATCGTTTTAAATTCTGTTCTGCTAGATACTGGAACAGAAATGTCCCTTCCCGGGTTCCGTACTGGCGCGTAACGTATGACGCCGTCCGCAGCAACAACTATGTTTTCAGTGGAAAGTCTTTGGAACACCTTCGAAAATGATCGCTATATGATAGACACATTCTTACACAAGTGGTCATTTTAATGCAGGTATTTTATACGTAATGACCATTTTCGTAGGATAGTTGTGTAATTAAATGATTAAAATTGTTATGCAAACCAAAAAGGCAAAATTGCCGCATGACCTTTATTCGGCACAAAAGATAACGAAAATGAAGAATAAAGAATATACATGTAGTTCCAACACAAAAGTGAAAAATAAATGGAGCAACTAAATACAGCCGAAATGGTCTACATAATATTACTTTGTCATTTCAAGTTCCTTCTTTTGCAAGCTGTACAAATAATGAGTCTCTGGGTTGTTAATCACGTTTTGTTTTGTGCATGGCACGAAAAACTGGTGGTAACCCATTTAGTACTAGAAACCCAAAAAGGCACCCTGGCAAACAGTGCGACCCAGATCAGACGCCGCAGAACGCGGCGTCTGATCAGGGGCTCCACTGTTTGCTAAAAGTTCAGTCATTTTCCAAATGAATTTTTGTTGAAAACACAACCTGACACCCCCAAATTTTGAAATGAACTCCTGCTATAGATAAGGAGGAAGATTCCATTTGGTACAAAAAGGGATAAGGAAATACTTATTACAAGACCTCGCATAGTCATTGGGGCTGTTCAGTTTTCAGACTCCTCCGTCTTCATCTTTGCCTATTAAGGGGGATGGATACATCTTCAGGGGAGGCAACTCCTGCAAAAGGATTTTTGTCTTCCATGTCAAAAGGGGTCAACTCTTAAAGGAAAGAATTTGCTCCCGAGGAGCAAATTCTTTCCTTTAAGAGAAGATCCCTTTTTCAGCGGGACAGGGCTTGTAGAAAAGCGAACAAGAAGTCCCAAAAATTGTCTCCCTTTGAAAATGGCGGAAAAATCTGTCAGGTGTTCTAATTCCCCTTAAGTAAGTGGAACTATCGTGTTTGCCAACAAAAACATACATGTACACATAAAGAACCGGTATTTTATAGACTGAACACAGGGGATCATTAATGAGTAGTCATGCATTGTTGAATTTATTAAACGAGTTGAGGAAAAGGGATAAAATGCGAGGCTTTGCCAACCATTTCATCCCCTTTCCTCGACGAGTTTAATAAATTTAATAATACATGAGCACGAACGCAAGATTCTATTAATCATATGACATTTAAAACGCATTTTATTCATTTGTTTACAAAAATGACAATATTCCACCATTAGTAAACGCGGCGTCGTTAAGGACGTCATACATGTAACGTTACGGGGCGTGTCTAACTAATTTGCATATTTAATCGACTAGTGGATTATGGAATTGATTACACGACGTTATTACATTCTCAGACGCGACGTCAAATGATAAAAAAATATACAAAATAAAGTCACGTGTACTATAGTAATGAAAGAAGTCCAGGTTGTAACACAAGCATATTATAATTGCAACAAGTTCATGTAATGAATACCTTGTAAACCACACTTTAACGGTGGATTCGACCTTCATACGGAAGTTTAGCTCCAAAAAGAGAAGCATTTTTTCATCGTGTATCGAGTTTCTTGTCTGTCTCATTCGCAGAAAAGCCCAAACCCAGCGACATCTTATTGCTGGTTTGTTACGAGATGGAATAGGAAACCTCTCTGGTGCTTATGCACATCTAAATTATTTTAGTAGGTATATGGCAAGGCGTTGCGAGTGAAATATTTTGGGTGAAATACGGTAGGCAAAATGCGCTGCTCCATGCACAAGTCATGCACATATCATACGATGTATGCATGAGTGGTTTGTGGTGATTTTTTTTACCATACAGTTGGCCGCTATAAGGCTGATTTCTATAAAATTTGCCTAAAAATCGCCAACCGCCAAATTGTGCCATGTATAATTTTCAGTCCGGCCACGGTGTTGTGAGTGTTCTTTTTGACGGGAGTCATACCATTGATTTGTAGGGACGTTTCATCATTTTTTCCCTATGGGAAATACTATTTGAACGCAAATCCATTATCTACTCGATTTTTGCTATCTGGCTGTAATTGTGGACGGTCTTCACCTCGCCACGAGTTTAGCGAGCTAATATGAGTATGCATGAATTTCCTGTAGTATTCATAGATATAAAAACCCTGAAAAACGAACAATATTCAGCAGCAGGTCAAGTTCTAACGATTGAACACAACATCGTGGCGGGACAATGAAAGTATATTGAAATGTATGTTTAATCTATGTTTAGTATTATTTTTGTTTAAACATGCTTGTAGGTTTTGGAGGGGTTTACTTCTAGTATACCCCAACTTTCTGAAGCCTATCCTGGATTCACTTTTGAAGCCTCTGTGGTGTAGTGATTAGGCTACTAGCTTTGCCAGCTAGAGGTCGCAGGGTCGATCCCAGGCTTCTCCAGAAGTAGCATGAGTCTTTTAAACCAGGTCCTGTCTCATTCTGACCCTAGATGTTGGTGAGACGTGAAATTTGGACACCCGCTCATTCTAGATCCATTTAGGTTTTTATATACCCCTTTTGTAGAATATTATTAATAAAGGCTGGGTCACTTGTTTGAGCCGTGACTTTTGACTAGCAGTGGTTAGAAAACCGTGGTCCCGTCTTTATATGATATTAGGTGTAGAGGGGACGTAAAATTAAGACGGATTTAACCATATCTTCATCATCTGGGCAAACTCTTACAAGAGCCTGTCGGGTTATCCGTGATGATGAACCGTGATGAATTTGATTTTACAAGCGGATTTATGTTGAGTAGAAATAATTTTGTTCAAGAAGAAAGAGTTCATTTTGTAATGATGCCGTTTTTGTTTGAGAACTCGGTTCGTGCATGTATGTACATAAAAAGAACGTGATGATGATAAGCGAGAGTATTTGGTTGCCACACGTCATAACGGCCTTAGCGGCGTGGATGACGTCAGCTGCGTCATCAGCGTCACGAGGACGGTTGTGACGTGGTAGGGATTACAACTTCCGGTGAATAAGACAAAATGTAAACAAAACGGCTCCGTAGATAAAAAGGGATTTGTGACTTTAATGTTGGATATTTTGGATTAAATATGGGCAAGTAAGGACATTATAGTATGCTATTTGTGAAGATGCATTGACTATATTGTAACGTTTATTCAGTGATATGTAATTAAGAATTTCTGAGACAATAAGTGGAATGCCCTAGAGCTACGCACGGCGGTTTCTTTGTGCTGTAAAGAACCTAAATGTCAACTCACGTTCCATTACGAGCTACTTATCATGAACATTCAAATGACAATTTAAATGGGGCAGTCGCGCAAAAGAAGGAAAAGTAAGGCTTCTCCAAATACCACACCAACTACACCGCCAGACATTAAAATTCGTAAGGTAAAGAAAAGCAAACAGGTTGTCAAAAAAAAAAGAAACATGAGCTGGATGAAAGAAGTGAAATAGATTCTAGGAAACGGACTATAGAACCTGATCAAAGTGATAATAACAACACTGTTGAAACCATGTCCGTGATATCAGAACTCTCCGGGCGGTCAGAACATTCTGATACGGATCAGTTCTTGGATGCTGAGGACTATTTTAACGAAAACGAAGCGGAAACACGGGTCAATACTAGCACACTAGAAAGCTCCATAATAGCTGCAGGAATTCCAGGAACAATGGACGAAACGTTGTTCTCATCACAGACCCAACAGGACCACCAGTTACCTCCAACAGTTTCACAATATACAAGCACTCCAACCCATGTGGTACATATGTCTCAATATCCACAGATGCCAGCTGTACCACAATTATCGTTTCCTCAGCCAGGACTTGCGGATACTGATGTAATTCGCATCGCAAAACTCGTGAAACAGATGCTGACGGATGAAATTGACAGACTCGTAAAAGAAAAGGTTGCGTTAGAAACAGCTGAGCTACGTAATACCGTTACAACACTGGAAGCTGACAACAAGATGCTTGCGGACAGTATCACTGACCTGCGGATCAAGCTATCAACAAGGGTTAACGAACTGGAGCAATAAAGTAGACGACCTTGTCTGCGTATTGCCGGTCTGCCAGAACAAAGGGATGAGGATACAGACTTATTGGTCTTGGAACTAGCTGGTCGGCTCAACGCCAATGTTCAGGACAGCGATATTGAAGTTAGCCATCGAGTGGGTCGCGGATCAACAGACGACCGAATGTTGTGGAGAATAGATGAAAATCTTCCTGTTTGTAGTTTCTATCTGTTGTTTATGTAATGAATTTGTGAAAAGCTATATTTGTGAGCCGTCTCGCAGAGAAGGATATGAAAAAGAGTTATGTTTCCTGTAATTGGCGGCTGACCAGGTAGCGCAAAGGCGTTCAATTGCCTCTTACCTGTGCTAATGTAGTGAGCACGAATTTGATGGGTATTATGCTTAGTAGAAGTGAGCATTAATTGATTTCTGTAGTGCTCAGTTTGTTTGTTTGTTTGATTTGAGGTTTAACGTCCCCGTCAACACTGTAAAGGTCATTTTGGAGACGTTGCTTCCAATTTTGTGGGACTTTTACCCGACATTGAGATGAAATGACATCTCAAGCCCTGTCGCCCAATGAAACCAATAGGGTTTATTAGCATGGTCGATCCGCCTCGCACCGCAGATCCTGGACAGGCTTAGATCCTCTAATCGGTTTACCGGTACTAGTGTGCGGGCCGGATTCAGCTCTGCGTGGAAGCACTATGCAGCCCATATATTTCTTCAAGCCCCTATGGGTTCCTTTGTGCTCAGTAAGGAAACATAAACTTTGAGTATTCTTGTGTCAAGCGCTGGGTGCTGATAATCTGATGCACAGTCAAGTTGAGTTCTGCTGTGCAGTTGTTTGTCGCAAGCACTAATCAGCCTGTGTGTCTGGTCGGCGCATGCGCAACTAGAAATGGTGTTTGTAAAACACAATGCCCCCAACCTTTGCTTGTCCCTAGATGGCAAAATATTAAACAAATATTGTTAAAGACTCAAAAACATTCAACAAGAATTCTGCCGAAGGCTATGTCGCGCCTGTGGGGGCGCAAAGTCACCAAACCATGAAATCTAGGTCAAGGTCAAACATGGATGCCTGCATAAAAATTTCACTCCTAGTTGCAAGCATGTACCCAGTATCATCAATGAAACTCTTAAAAACAGACTCTTACATCAGGGTGAAAGTTAGGGTTGTCACACTATTTTACAAAGTCAGTGAACCATAAAATGTAGGTCAAGGTCAGAAATGGATGCTTGCATTAAAGTTTCAATTCCTAAATGCAAGCTTGTACCAAAAACCATTATTGACGCTCTAATAGATCTTGAGAAATGGACTCTTACATTAGGGTGAAAGTCAGGATGGTCGCAACAATTCAAAAAGTCGGTGAACCATGAAATATGGGTCAAAGTCAAATATGGATGCTTGCGTTGCAGTTGCAATTCCTAGATGCAAGTTTGTACCAATTATAATTTAAAAAGCTTTAATAGTTTTCGAGAAATGGACTCTTACATTAGAGTGAAAGTCAGGCTGGTCGCAATAATTCACAAAGTCAGTGAACCATGAAATATAGGTCAAGGTCAGATATGGATGCTTGCGTTGAAGTTGCAATACCTGGATGCAAGTTTGTACCAAGAATGATTAATGAAGCTCTAAAAGTTCTCAAGATATGGACTTGCTGACAAGATTTTATTAAAAAAAAACAAGGCATCGCATGCGATACAAATCCCCTCGCACAAGACAATTAGTGTGTGGAAAACACTGAAATGGCAAAAGTCCAACTTGCTTAAGATATTATCATATGCAACATTTGTGTAAAGTTTGTTTAAGACTCCATCCATAAATGTAGGTTCTAGAGTGATGACATAATTTTTCTTAAAATAGTCATAGGGACCTTGACTTGAGGCCATGGCCGTGAAGTAGATCTTGCTCAAGATATTATCATCAGCATCTTTTGTGTGAAGTTAGATTAAAATCATAAATGTAGGCGGTTAAGCAATAACAAAGTTTTTGTAAAAATAGCAACAGTGACCTTGACCTTGAGGTCATGACCTTGAACGTCAAAGCAACTCGAGATATTACCATAAGAAACATTTGTGTGAATTTCTATTAACATCCATCAATAAATGTAGGCACTAGAGCAATGACAGTTTTTCTAACGATAGCCACAATGACCTTGACCTTGAAAGTCAAACTCACTCGAGGTATTGTCATAAGGAACATTTGTGTGAAGTTATATTGAAATCAGTGAAGAAATGTAGTCGCTAGGGCGATGACAAAGTTTTTCTAAAAATAGCCACAGTGACCTTGACCTTGAAAGTCGAAATTGCTCAAGTTATTGTCATAAGGATAATTTGTGTGAAGTTATATTGAAATTGGTGAAGAAATGTAAGCGCTAGAGCCATGACAAAGTTTTTCTAAAAATAGCCACAGTGACCTTGACCTTGAAAGTGGAACTCGCTACAGATATTGTCATAAGGAACATCTGTGTAAAAAGAATTTGAAATTGGTGAAAAAATGTAAGCGCTAGAGCAATGAAAAAGTTTTTCTAAAAATAGCCACAGTGACTTGACCTTGAAAGTCGAACTCTTTCGAGGTATTGTCATAAGGATCATTTGTGTGAAGTTATATTAAAATCGGTGAAGAAATGTAGGCGCTGGAGCGATGACAAAGTTTTTCTAAAAATAGCCATTGTGACCTTGACCTTGAAAGTCGAAATGGCTTGAGATATTGTCATAAGGAACATTTGTGTGAAGTTATATTGAAATCGGTGAAGAAATGTTAGCGCTAGAACGATGACAAAGTTTTTCTAAAAATAGCCACAGTGACTTTGACCTTGAAAGTGGAACCTGCTAGAGATATTGTCATAAGGAACATTTGTGTGAAGTTATATTGAAATCGGTGAAGAAATGTAGGCGCTAGAGCGATGACATAATTTTTCTGAAAATAGCTACAGAGACCTTGACCTTGAGGTCATGACCCTGAAAGTCAAACTCGCGGAGATATTGTCATAAGAAACATTTGTATGAAGTTATATTGAAATCAGTGAAGAAATGTAGGCACTAGAGCGATGACAAAGTTTTTCTAAAAATATCCACAGTGACCTTGACCTTGAGGTCATGACCTTTAAAGTCGAACTCGCTCGAAATATTGTCATGAGAAACATTTGTGTGAAGTTATATTGAAATCAGTGAAGAAATGTAGGCGCTAGAGTGATGACAAGATTTTTCTAAAAATAGCCACAGTGACCTTGACCTTGAGACCATCACCTTGAAAGTCGAACTCGCTCGAGATATTTTTATAAGGAACATTTGTGTGAAGTTATATTGAAATTGGTGAAGAAATGTAGGCGCTAGAGCGATGACAAATTTTTTCTAAAAAAATAGCCACAGTGACCTTGACCTTGAGGTCATGACCTTGAAAGTCAAACTTGCTCGAGATTTTTTTATAAGGAACATTTGTGTGAAGTTATATTGAAATTGGTGAAGAAATGTAGGCGCTAGAGCGGTGACAAAGTTTTTATAAAAATAGCCACAGTGACCTTGACCTTGAGGTCATGACCTTGAAAGCCGAACTCGCTCGAGATTTTTTATAAGGAACATTTGTGTAAAGTTATATTGAAATTGGTAAAGAAATGTAGGCGCTAAAGCACTGACAAAGTTTTTCTAAAAATAGCCACAGTGACCTTGACCTTGAGTTCATGACTTTGAAAGTCGAACTGACTCGAGATTTTTTTATAGGGAACAGTTGTGTGAAGTTATATTAAAATCGGTCGAGAAATGTAGGCGCTAGAGCGATGACAAAATTACGTACGGGACAAATGCTATATCCCCCCTCACAACTATGTTGTGCGAGGGGATAATTAAAAAAATCTCAAAGGGCAATAACTCTTGAAAGGGGCATAATCCGGATGAGAAAAAAATACGCGTCAGCTTATTTTCCATTAGGAATGCATATATGAAATTTCAAAACCATAGCATACACAGTTCTAAAGTTATGCTATGCATCACTTTTAGCATTAATTACAATGGGCACAAATTACCAAAATGACAAAGGGCCATAACTCACAAAGTATTTTCGGAATATGGTCAAAAGTTAATCAGTTCATATACTCATCACCACCAATATACTCAACAACTTTCAAGGCTCTAGCTCCAATAGTGTTTGAGATATTATGCTGACAAGATTTTATTAAAAAAATTCAAAGGGCAATAACTCTTGGAAGGGGCATAATCCGGACGAGAAAAAAAATACGTGTCAGCTAATTTTCCATGGGGAATCCATATATGAAATTTCAAAACCCTAGCATACACGGTTCTTAAGTTATGCTATGCATCACTTTTAGCATACATTGCAATGGGCACAAATTACCAAAATGACAAAGGGCCATAACTCACAAAGTATTTTTCAGAATTTTGTCAAAAGTTAATCAGTTCATCTTCTCATCACCACCAATATATTCACCAATTTTTAAGGCTCTAGCTCCAATAGTTTTTGAGATATCTTGCTGACAAGATTTTATTAGAAAAATTTCAATGGGCAATAACTCTTGAAGGGGGCATAATCCGGAAGAGAAAAAAAATACGCGTCAGCTAATTTTCCATGAGGAATCCATATATGAAATTTCAAAACCCTAGCATACACGGTTCTTAAGTTATGCTATGCATCACTTTTAGCATACATTACAATGGGCACAAATTACCAAAATGACAAAGGGCCATAACGCACAAAGTATTTTTCAGAATTTTGTCAAAAGTTAATCAGTTCATCTACTCATCACCACCAATATATTCAACAACTTTCAAGGCTCTAGCTCCAATAGTTATTTAGATATCTTGCTGACAAGATTTAATTAGAAACATTTCAAAGGGCAATAACTCTTGGAGGGGCATAATCCGGACGAGAAAAAAATACGCGTCAGCTTATTTTCCATCAGAAATGCCTGTATGAAATTTCAAAACTACAGCATACACGGTTCTAAAGTTATGCTATGCATCACTTTTAGCATACAATACAATGGGCACAAATTACCAAAATGACAAAGGGCCATAACTCACAAAGTATTTTTCAGAATTTTGTCAAAAGTTAATCAGTTCATCTACTCATCACCACCAATATATTCACCAACTTTCAAGGCTCTAGCTCCAATAGTTTTTGAGATATCTTGCTGACAAGATTTTATTAAAAAATTTCAAAGGGCAATTACTCTTAAAAGGGGCATAATCCGGACGAGAAAAAAAAAACGCGTCAGCTAATTTTCCATGAGGAATCCATATATGAAATTTCAAAACCCTAGCATACACGGTTCAAAAGTTATGCTATGCATCACTTTTAGCATACATTACAATGGGCACAAATTACCAAAATGACAAAGGGCCATAACTCACAAAGTGTTTTTCGGAATTTTGTCAAAAGTTAAACAGTTCATCTACTCATCACCACTAATATATTCACCAACTTTCAAGGCTCTAGCTCCAATATGTTTTGAGATATCTTGCTGACAAGATTTTATTAAAAAAAATTCAAAGGGCAATAACTCTTGAAGGGGGCATAATCCGGACGAGAAAAAAAAAATACGCATCAGCTAATTTTCCATGAGGAATCCATATATGAAATTTCAAAACCCTAGCATACACGGTTCTATAGTTATGCTATGCATCAAAAGCGTAACGGACGGACGAACGGACGAACAGACGAACGGACCAGAAGCAATATGCCCCTCCAACTTTTTCAAAGTTGGGGGCATAATAACGGTATATGCATGAACATATTCTTACTTCTCCGGGAGGGGGATCATGATATAGCATGTATGTTTTTTGAACTGTATCTTAGTCAAATTATCGTAATTTGCAGGCACGACAATGTGTGGTTGCCACATAGGAGCAGGTACTGGTACGACGCTGTCGGTTCAATGTCCAGCAAGGGCGGACGGACCCAATAACAGACCGTCGAGACCAGTATAAACAGGTTCTAGAAAACCACCTAGAATCAATTTAACTAAGTTACTGGGATTTCAAGTTCACGTGAATACGAATCGTAAATAATATAAATCAACTTGTGGTCGACAACAAGGTCGACAAACTAGTTTTCAGGTCGACAAACTAGTTTTCAGCAGGGCGCGCTAAGTGGTTCACCCTAAGTGAACGTTTAATCTGGCCAGTCGCGTTTTGTGTTTCTTTTTCTTATTTTGTTGTTGTTTTTGTTGTTTGCTTCTGTAGGCATTCATGTCATCCCGTTCCGAGCACAGAACATTGTTTTGCCTTCGGGCGGACGTCGTGAGTGGGCTACAGAAGCAAATAAATGTGATGTTTTGTGTTAGTATTGTTGTATATAGATACTGTAAATAATTCATGTCATTCATTTGATATCTTTCTTGTGCCTTACCCCACAGCCCGTACACCTGTCAGAGATCACGCTCGGTTGTCTTGTCAGCATGGGGGTTTGCGGGACGCCGTAAACTCACATGTAACATGGTTGCCCTAGATTTTTTTATTTTCTTCGAATAGAAAATTAATTAATTGGCATTCTTCCCGCCATTACTGAACTAGTGGGTGGGGTAAACGCAAATTCTTGACCAGGTCTTGAAACTCTTAACAATGCTGACCGTCGGATTTGTCGAAACTGTAACAAGGTATGCACTAATATTATAGATCAGTGTATAAATGAATGTTATTATGTGCAAGAAGAAAGATTAATTCTTTGGGAAAACAGTTATCAATTCGATCATAAGCTTTTTGCGATTCTTGGTGGTCCTAGTAACGAAGTGCTTTCTCTCGTTCTTCTCGGAGCTCAGTCTAATGAACTTGCTGAAATTTTACAAAACAGAGAAGAAATTTTTCAGATAATTTGTATTGTGAGTCTACCTAGAGTCTGGATGAAATTCACAAAGTCTGCTACATTTACATGACAGGTAAAATGAAGCATAAGTAAATCCACTGTATTTACTTGTATTTTTTTTTTTTTTGTGCTTATTGATTTTTTTCCCCCAAAAAAATATTTCTACTATTTTCTTTAATATAGAACAACACTACATGTATGACCATGCTTCATGTGTACTCCTATAACATTACTTGCAGTCTCGCAGAAGTTGTATGTTAGAATCATATATCACTTATGGCGTATCCGTTTCTTCGATAGCCGTCCGCATGTAGCATGGGTATTTTGCTTCCAATTCATGATTCGTAATGCAATTTTTGTTCCATTTACTTCTTGTTTCGCTTGTATATAAATATTATATGTGTTTGTTAATATATTGTATGATCTTCATTTTGGACGAAATAAAGAAGAATAATAATGCTTCCACGCAGAGCTGAAACCGACCCGCACACGAGTACTGGTAACCCGCTTAGGTGATCTAAGTCTGCCCAGGCAAAGCGGTGCGAGTCGGCCCGTCCAAGTTTATAAACCCTATTGGTTTCATTAGGCGGCAGGGCTTGAGATGTCATTTCATCTCAATGTCGGGTAAAAATCCCACAAAATTGGAAGCAACGTCTCCAAAATGACCTTTACAGTGTTGACTGGGACGTTCAACCTCAAGTCAAACAAACAAAATCAGTTTACTGATTCGACCTTTGTAGTTGCGAGTGCACTATGACAAAATCAGAATCCAGAATGTTACAGATACTTTAATCAATAGGAAATCATGACTCGGTATGTTAAAGGTGCATTATTGAGCTGCCGGGTCTCAATTTTTTTTCTGTTTTTTTTTTTTTTATCTGCAATGCATACTCCTTTGTCATGTGTACACTTTTGGAGCCAAACACAGCTTCAGAACTTTGTGAAAATGGTCGTTTTCATTCGTGTTTACCTTTCTCTCTGAACATGTTTTCGGAATTTCTGTTCTAAAAATAAATCTGTCACTTTACACATTCATGGCGACAGTATCGTCTCTGAGTGTCGTTACTCATGGCATGGTATTCAGCGTCATATTTTTTTCCGATTCAGGCATGGCCTAGGCAAACAAGGCAAAAATGAACGTCGCATAACGTCATATATGGAGATTCTATTTTTGTCACGAACTAAAAATATATCTAACTAGTGGTCGAAACCTAATTAGTGAATCCCTCTCAAACTCGTTTACCTGTCATCATAATTGTTCGCATTTTTGCATAAATGCATTCATTTGTATTGTTTTAAAGAAAAATACCGGCTATATTTGTTTTATTTTTGGAAGCATTTTTTTTTCGGATAGCTCAATAATGCACCTTTAAAAGGAAAATACAATTTTTCCTGTGGACTTATTTTTGTTCACCCTCTAGAAGTGATTTAAACGCACTCGCCGGATGAAGGAAATACAAAGTATAGGATAAAAAAAAGAGAAACGATATGATATACACTAAAATTCCGCTATTAGACCACTTAAAATTAAGACAAATTATGCTTTTAGAATCATATTTAGAAGGTTTCGGGTACGTTTTCTTGTGTTTTCTATATCCGGTATGCTCTAGTGAGAGACCACCTTTGGATCGGTTCAAAAGTGGTCTAAAAGACTACTTTCTAACAGTCCCAAGGGTGGGCCCCGTGCCTGTCCGGGGGATAGAAATATGGCGGCTGTCTTCGGGAGTGTGGCAGAGTGGTAAGACCCCACCGAAAACAGTCCCCTCGCCGAGTCACCCGGTGCCTCGAAATAGGTGGCTGCCTTCAGCTTCTGTGGCAGTTGGGTAAAAGCTTCCAACATACAGAACAATCGTCCGTTCAACCGGTATTATCTTGTGAATAGAATTGTTCAAATGCATCTTACAATTTTTTTTTTTTACAAAATTTATTACGCGAGATCTATCCTTTTAAACCTTTCCTATCTCATGTTACTACCATGCTGCATTTGTACGTGTATCATCTGTGCTGGTGGGCCGCACACTGGACAGACGAAAACATCATATGTGTCTTACATATGTGTTTGTACTGTGTATTTGTCACTTTTTCATGCTCCATCACTCTGCACATCAAACAATGAAAGATGCATTTTGTATACGTTCTTGTCATTTCATGTTACCCCAAATTTATTTCATGTTACCCCAAAGTTAACAGAATCGGATACTTATCCCTAAGTTCTGAAGTGTACGTTATCATCTAACACAGCTTATTTCTTTATTAGTTTATAAAATTATTTATTCTCTCGGAAACTTATTACCTCAATAATTTCTTATCATAATCGTGGATCTCATATTTAGCAAAGGATCTCCTATTTTCAGAGCCAAGCTTTTATTTAAGCAAACGTTTTCGGCCTCCCTTGTCTGTAGGGAATAAAATATACAGGTCACTTTCCTTCTGTAGTGAATGGGGATGAAATTCCTTGTTGAAACAGGAGTCACTTGTTTGCCGTGAGTGGCGTCTCGTATGCTGGAAGAAGGGATCCTGAGGATTAAGAAAAGCTCAGGGATCTCCAGCTTTTCAACGCATCATTTTTGCCCATATTTCAGATAGACGAGGGGTTTGGGCTAGATCCGGCCTGAATCAATCGGCTCAGTCGTGTCAAGCTCTAGAATCGCACAGCTTGTTCTTTACTTCCTTCTATCTTTCTTACGTATCTTTATGGTACAAACCGGGTGTAATTTGTTCTAATTCCTCTATCTTTGAGTGTTATTTGATGGGCGGCGGCTGATGGATTAATCGGTGGGCTTGTACTGGGGAAATTCAGCAGAAACTTCTGTGAGGGAGAGAATACGGGTGGGGATGGGTCCGAACTGTTCCTCATATTTTTTCATTGAAATCTGGGTGCATACTTGGGAGACATAAAACAAAAGTGGAGCGGAAGGACGCTGGTCCTGTCATCGAGTATAATGGCAATGTAGCCTTGGCGAGGAAATAGGAGATCCATTTCCATTAAACGTCCCCTTGTAGGGCTCCAAGGAGGGTGGGGCGCATAGCTATCGAAACATAAATTTCAACCATGGGATCCAACACTAGGAAAAGAGCATTTTTAGACCTATCAGATGACGACCCGTAACCGGCAACTTTCAATTTTAAAGCCAATGAAAATTTCGCTGGATTTTATTGATTTCGAGCAAGAGAGAAAAGGCCATTACCACTCTGTCACCATTTATAATCGAAAAACAAATTAAATCAATTATCGGAACACCTAAAAACGTAAAAAAAAAAAAAAAAACTTTTTAGTCGAAACAAACAGAAAAACACAAACAGAAAATCTGCTCAAAATCAATAAATTTTTCAACTTGAATGTCTCTGTCACGGAGCATAAAACACTAAATTCATGCAAAGGTATTATCCGTGACAGAATGTTAAAACACGAATCAGAAGCTAACATCGTCGAATATCTCAAAGAACAAGGAGTAATGCAAACGATTTAAAAATAAAAAAGATGTAAAACTCATTGACACAAATACGTTACTTCTGACATTTGATACTTCTTCCTTGCCGAAGTCACTGAAAATATTTAACAGGATAATACCGGTTGACATCTACCAATCCTCTGCGATGTTTCAATTGTCAGAGGTTTGGACACCACGAAAACGACTCTACTGTTCCTGACGAATCTGTTTGTGAAAAGTGTGGTGGCACAGATCATCACACTATCAACTGCAAGAACTCTCCAAAATGTGTGAACTGCGGAAAAGATCATTTGTCTAAATCCAATGTCTGTGAAGTTTGGAAAACAGAAAAAGAAATCATGAAAATCAAAGTTACACAAAACGTCACCTATTTGGAAGCAAAGAAAATTCAACAAAACAAACCAGAAAACACATTCGCCAAAATTGTCCAATCCCTTACCAGCAAACCTGAAACAAAAGAAACATCCACGCAATTTAATGAAAAAGATTTTGACATTAAACCACATTCAAAAGTAATTACCTCTACTATTAAACCAAAACCCACATCATCACAACCTACTACATCGTCACAACCTAGTACATCGTCGCAACCTACATCTACCCATCATTCAAGAACAGAATCCAGACAAACTTCACAGACCAGTTCACAACCGAACTCTCAACATTCTGGCAGATCTCACTCTCGATCCACGTCAGGCACAGCGGATCGAAAAGACAAAAAACACAAAGAAAGCATAAAGGATCAAATCCAAACAGTAAAGGGGCGTCGGCTGATCCAGTAAAACTGGATAATCAGTACGGCGCCCTTGAAGACATGGAGTTGGACGTTGATCCCTCCACGTTCTCAAAGAATAATAAAAGATAAAATGATTAAATTCCTTGTTTTAATCTTCTCTCCATTCAATCATGGATAAGAAGCCAATAATTCAATGGAATTGTTGAGGACCGAAAGCCAATTTTAACGAACTTTTAATTTTATCTACACTTTTTTCTCTTAATATCATTTGTCTCCAAGAAACTTTTTTGAAAACTACAGATAATATTAATTTCAAAGGTTACAGAATGTATAAATCATATCACAACGGATAATCAGAAGGCATCAGTAGGTACATCAATCCTGGTAAAATCTGACGTTCCTCATAGGAAAATAGATGTAAACACTAATTTACAAGATGTTGCTGTAAACGGCACTTTGTCCAAACCCATAACGATTTGTTCTGCCTACCTTCCACCACACTATAATTTTTCCAAACAAGAATTAGAAAATCTAACTAATCAATTACTTAGTCCTTAAATATTATTAGGAGACTTTAATAGTCACAGTAAATTATGGGGTTGCTCGGATACAAATGACAAAGGAGAAATCATAGAAAACTTTATTGCTGAAAATGATTTATGTTTATTTAATGATAAACAAACAACATATACTCATTCTCCCACAAGAAATTATTTTGCTTTAGATCTTTCTATTTGTTCTCCAAATATTTATCTAGATTTTGATTGGTCTGTTGTGGACGATCTCCATGGAAGCGATTATTTTCCGATAGTAATTGAAGAACTTGAATCGACCCATGTGGATCGTCACCCCAGATGGAATTAGGGTAAAGCAAATTGGGAAAATTTTAATCATTTATGTAATGAAAAACTCGAACCTGAAACTTTTAATACTGCAAATGATATACAAGATTTTACTGACCAACTGATTGATATTGCTGAAAAAAAAATGTATTCCTAAATCCTCGACTTTTTCAAAACGAAACAGACATTGGTTAATGACGAAGTTAAAAATTCAATCAATAAAAGAAAATCTGCATTACGAAAATTTAATAAACAACCAACAAAAGAAAATCTTATCCATGCCAAACATATGCGAGCTAATGCTCGCAAAACAATAAAATCGGCCAAACAATCATCTTAGCAGCAATTCGTCTCCAAACTGAATACCAGAACACCAACGAAGAAAATATGGGACATGATTAGAAAATTTAGTGGCAAAAACAAATCAAATAAACATGTCCATATCAAATCAAACGGAAATATATGTTCAACGGCTAAAGACATTTCCAATGCATTGGGTGGAAAGTTTCAGAAAATCTCCTTTAGCTCAAATTATTCAGAAAGCTTCCAAAATATATATATTAAACAAGAACAAGAGAAAAAGAATTTAAATTTTTCATCATTAACTCACGAAAAATATAATTTACCTTTCACTACTAAAGAATTATTAGATGCTCTCCATAAATCTCATGATACTGCTGTTGGTCCTGACGACATACACTATCAAATTTTAAAACCTTTACCCAACAAGGCATTTGAAACAAAATTAAATATTTTGAATGATATTTAGATCACTGGAAAGTTCCCTGAAAACTGGAGAAAAGCTACCATTATTCCTATTCCGAAACCAAATAAAGATCATACTGAAGCCACTAATTACAGACCTATTGCTTTGACAAGTTGCTTATGTAAAACAATGGAGACAATGATAGGCTGGTTTGGTTCTTAGAATCAAACCAGCTTATCACTAAATTTCAAGCTGGATTTAGACAAAAACAGCTCTACTAACGATCATTTGATTCGCTTAAAATCATTTATACGTGATGCCTTTAATAAAAAAGAACATGTCGTAGCTGTATTCTTTGACCTCGAAAAGGTCTATGATACGACTTGGAAATATGGCATCATGAAAGATTTACACAACTTGGGCCTTAAAGGCCGATTACAAATGTTTATTCAAAATTTCCAATCTAATCGCATTTTTAATGTCCGCATAGGAAATACATTATCGGACACATTTGATCAAGAACAAGGTGTACCACAAGGAAGTATTTTATCACCAACCTTGTTTAGCATAAAAATTAATAATATAGTTAAATGTAAAAGGGACTCAGATTGTTCGCTTTTTGTTGACGATTTTGGAATCTTTTATCGATTAAAAAATATGGAAACCATTGAATTTAAACTACAAAGGTGTTTGAATAATATAGAAACTTGGGCAATAGAAAATCGTTTCAAATTTTCAAAAACGAAAACGCAGTGTGTTCATTTCTGCCAATTACGAAAGTTACATTTAGATCCTGTTCTAACTATATATGACAGTCCAATTCCAGTCGTCAATGAAGCGAAGGTTTTGGGTCTTTTATTCGATAAAAATTGTCTTTTATTCCCCATATCAAAGCTTTGAAAGCTAAATGTTTAAAAGCTCTTGATATTCTTCTATTCTTCAAGTCCTGTCCAGTTCCGACTGGGGAAGAGATCGCACTATTCTTTTAAATCTTTATAGATCTTTTATTCGTTCCAAATTGGACTATGGCTCCATAATCTATGGATCTGCTAGAAAATCTTATTTAAAATCTTTGGATACTATACATCATCAAGGTTAACGTCTAGCACTAGGTGCCTTTCGCACTTCACCCGTTGAAAGTCTTTATGCTGAATCAAATGAACCATCACTCTCTGAAGAAGAGAGAAAATTGTCTCTTCAATATGCGACTAAATTAGCCGCAAATCCACGCAATTCAGCATATGGCACTGTTTTTAATCATAATTACGAAATATTTTAACACAACAAACCATCGGCTATTAAACCGCTTGGCCTCAGAATCAAACCATTGTTTGAGGAGGCCAATATAAATATTAATAATATTCAATCTTTTATTTAACCATCAAAAGAGCCAGGGACGTTAAGCGCTCCAAAGATTATTTTAGATTTAAATAAAAATAAGAAAACTGAAGTAGAATCTCATATTTTTAAGAACGAATTTTCAGAAATCAAATCCAATTTTAAACGTCACATTTCCATTTACACTCACGGTTCGAAACAAGATGAGAAAGTTGCTTGTTCTGTCATTAGCCAGAATTTCGCCAGCAGCATTTAATTACCCGATAATAGCTTTATTTTTACCGCTGAAGCGAAAGCAATTAATATAGCACTCTATCATATACGAGATCAATCCGAAAAACAAATTAATATTTATTCCGTTTCCCTTTCTGTATTAAAAGCTCTGAAAGACCAACAGCACAGGAACCGCTTGATTCAACAAATTTTACGAAAATATCACTATCTTTCTGTCTGCAAGGAGATTATATTCTGCTGGCTTCCAAGTCATGTTAATATTCGTGGAAATGAATTGGCTGACTTGGAAGCCAAGTCGGCATTATCTTTAACTGTTACAAATTTAAAAATTCCTTTCTCTGGTTTCAAATCAAACATCGATAAATATATAAAGAAAAAATGTCAATCTATTTGGGACAATGAAAGTAATAATAAATCAAATAAAATCCGATCTAATTTTTACAGTAAATGCTTATTTTTGAACTATAGCCGAAAAGATCAGACAAAAATTACGAGATGCCGTATTGGACATACAAGACTCACTCATTCCTACATTTAAAAAAACGAACAAGCACCTTTCTGTATATCTTGTAACGAACCGTTCACAGTTAAACACTTTCTCATCTCATGTATTGAATTTAACCGTATACGTTCCAAATAGTTTAACATTACTACGATGAAAGATCTTTTTAATAATGTACCTTTTTACCAATTAATCAATTTTCTTAAAGAAATCGGTCTTTTTAACAAACTGAAATTATCAAAATTTTAATTGTTTAATCTTGCACAATTTTATATATAATATATAACTGTTTTAGACGCTGAATGCCCTGTTAGGGTTGAGCGTCTTTAAATATATCATCCATCCATCCCAAGGGTGGTCTAAATATAGGAATTTACTGTGGTAAGTTTCCAGTACTTGGCTATTACCACGATGCTTTAGAAAAATGTTGTTCATGGGGCGTTATACAACTTTATGCCTCTGGTGGAACAAACTTGGCTACATGTAGGATTCTTTTTCTTGCATACAAGTACCTTCCGTTTCCGAGTGTGGATTTTAATACTTAAACCACTTCTGTTGCCTTTGTCCGCCATATTGTGATGACACTTCAGTGATGTTTAGTGACGTCACGTAACGTTCTTTGACGTCAACCTTAACGGCGGCACATATGAGGTCGCATTCAATCAGTGCATTATCAAACATGCGAGAATATTCGATTTTGGGCTAGAACACCACGGTTAGAACAGAATTTCTATCCCAAGCTAAAACTAAGGATTTCCTTATCGGATGTGCAAGAAAAATCTTTATCAGTGTCCTCAGGATGTAAAATAGGCAGCAATACTCTTTCGTGATAAAATACTTGTTTTTCAAAATTTGGAATATAAGAAGGTGTGTCTTGTTGTCTCCCCCAGGGAGTTGTCCTTCAAGAGGAAATAGAACAAAAGTTTAGAACAGAGCTGCTAAATTTGTAATTTAAAGTTGGGAGAATACTGAAGAAATTCAGATGGGGTCTTTCAAGAAAAAGAGAAGAGAAAGTAAGCTTATACTATAGCACAATGGTCAAAATGATGCAACCATCATTCCAAAGACTATAATATCCCCCAGTATGGTACTGAAGAAATCAATCATCGTCATTTTAGACCGCTGCTGCATGACAGACCTTTAAATGGATCCTTCTTCCTTCGGGACATTACAGATCATGCTACCCTACCTGATTCAATTATTTCCTTAGTTGAAAGTGCAGAGCATATTATAGCTAAGTTGACCTCATTGGAGAGAGCTAAGAATGAACTTCCCATATCTTAGGTCCTGGTGAATGAATGTTATTCGGCCATTAAAATATACAAGTGAAGGCAATGATCAGAATTCTAAATTAGAGAAAAGCAGAGAAGATTTCACACGGTGAATCTAAAATGATACAACTATACATATAATCTGTACTTTGGGCAGAACTAGTCAAAATGACATGCAAATAATAGAATTGGGATGTACACGGATTATCAGTGAACGAACACATCTGTGACCCGTCACGCGAAAAGGGACCTTCTGGGAATTTTTGGCGAAAATGAGTTATAACTGATTTCAGATATATTGATATTTGCGAAACAATTTGACACCAAATTGAATAAAATACTCCTAAAGGTTTCAGATTTACAGTATTTTAAACATAGGTACCCTAAACGTAATAATGTCACAAAAAAAAACGATTCGACGTCATAGGTTACGTCAACAAACTGTTAAAGGTAAAATCCCGGGTTATAATGCAAGTTAACATCTGAAAGGCATTTTAAAACACTAAAATATTTATTTCCTAAACACTGTTTAAGTATTAAGCATTTTGAGAAATTCGACATATTGCCGTCGTCTGAAACTGTATAGTTTTAGTGATAGCCATGGGATAATTATTTGTTTTTACACATTATATGAGCAAGGAAACCTTCTAATTGCAGCCTGTGCATCAGTATAGACTGATCAGCGCATATAATACACGTTTTTGTGATCGTGTTATGACTTAGGCGGTTCTTTGCCAATATTCAGGCCAAGTCACCTAAGGCCTCTCATCGCTGTGGGTTTGAGCCTGGCTCGGGTCACTTGTGAGACGCCGAGTTTTGCAACGGAACGTCAGGTGTTTTTACGGGTATTCCGGTTTTCACCCACCTATGATTAACGATGGGCTCGATATGAGTGAAATAATCTTGAAAGGGCCGTAACACCAAAACCAAATTTAAAAAATAATAATAAAAAAATGTCAACTAAAGCTTCTGAGACTAAGCAGACTGGTATGTTGGCTCATCTAGTTGGAAATACCAAAGACCGATTTCCTCATGAGATACGAAAAAACAAAACAAACAAAAAAAAAATAATAATAAATACAGAATTCAATATTCACCGCTATGGTTCGAACCTTGCTCGGGTTAAAAGTGAGATGCCATGTTCTGCAACGGAAGGTCATGTTTTTCTCGGTACTCTGGTTTTCGCCCACATTTGATTAACGATCGGCTTGAAATAAGTGAAAAAAAATATTGAAAACAAAACCCTTATACTCGTGTAGTCTATCTATCTATCTATCTATCTATCTATCTATCTATCTATCTATCTATCTATCTATCATCTATCTATCTATCTATCTATCTATCTATCTATCTATCTATCTATCTATCTATCTATCTATCTATAGATTGGGCTGCATGATGCTTCCTCACAGAGCAGAAACCAACCGCACACGAGTACTGGTAAACCACTTAGAAAGTCTAAACCAGCCCGGGCAAAGTGGTGCGAGTCGACCCGTCCATGCATATAAACCCGCAAAGTGATGCGAGTCGACCCGTCCATGCATATAAACCCTATTGGTTTCATTGGGCGGCAGGCTTTGAGATGTCATTTCATCTCAGTGTCGGTCCAACAAAATTGGAAACAACGTCTCCAAAATGACCTACATAGTGTTGACGGGACGTTAAACCTCAAATCAAACAAACAAAACTGTTATTGCGATCGGCCAAGTTTGACCATTTCTCCACTTTTGTATGATGAAAGCCTACACGGTATTCATGTTATTTCGGTAGGGATTTTAACCTGCATTCGCAGTTAAGGATGATTGCATGCACATCGAGTCTCCAGTTAAAGTCCCAATTGAAAGGACGGTGCACTTTGATGCTTCATCTCTGCAAATGATGCCAGTGGAGTATGGTCTGACATCGCAAATTCATTACCGCTACCGGAAATTGAACCGGAGGCCTCTTACATCAGAGGCAACTAACCACTGATCTACCTGCACCGGGAAAAGTTGGTACCGTCTGACGTAAACCACACCGGCAGGTTCTGATGCTGTCAAATTATAAGTTTTCATGATATACTTCTGCAAAGTCTTCCATTTTTTAACTGTCAGAAATTCAGAAAAGAGTTTCTCAGGCTGGTGTGGTCCGCTAACCGACAAATAGAACTATTAAATATAGTTATGTTTGCATTTCAATACACCAAAATGGACCTCATCTCCAGATTTTTTTGATGAATCTTTAATCTTTAAACCGAGATCCCCGTCGCAGTATGACCTTAGATGTTGTTGGGACGTGACCCCCCCCCCCCCCCCCCCCACACACACACACCCTCATGCACCAAAATGGACCTCATCTCAAAATATTTGGATGAGTCTTTGGACCGAGATCCCGTCGTCGTATGACCTTAAATGTTGGTGGTACGCTAGCTTTCCTTTCTTTTTCTTTCTTTTTTTCTTTTCTTTTTGCCCTGTCAGTTGTCACAGTGTAGATTCAAATCATTGAATTTTACTGAGTTGTCAGAATTGATTACTCAGTCTCATTCGTCGGTAAGCTCAGCCTCATCAAGTTGATATATAACCTGGTTTGGGTAATTGTTGGCAGCCGGCCCACGCCCATCGGGGCTTGAAGAAATAGATTGGGCTGCACGATGCTTCCACGCAGAGCTGAAACCGACCACACTTGAGTACTGGTAGAGGTTCTAAAGCCTGTCCAGGAAAAGTGGTGCGAGTCGGACCATCCATGCATATAAACCCTATTGGTTTAATTGGGTGGCAGGGCCTGAGATGTCATTTCATCTCAATGTTGGGTGAAAATCCCACAAAATTGGAAGCAACGTCTCCAAAATGGCCTATACAGTGTTGGCGGGGACGTTAAACCTCAAATCAAACAAACAAATAATTGTTTGGAGCAAATTTCAAACAGATGGCATTATGGGGGGGGGGTTAATGGTAACCATTGGAACAGGCATTACCATTACCGAGTAATGGTAATGCCTGTTCTAATAAGTTATTGATTAACTTATGACGTAGCAGTTAGACGTCACCAACACCCACTGTCTGTGAACTGGTTGACCTAATCGCCCGGGTTGAATATCGAAAATTATATCTCATGGGCCTGACCTTACCCAGATGAAAAATATTCGTTGCCCGGAGCAGACATGTAACCTGTAAACGCTGTTAATTTTAGGTAACAGCTGTCACTTGGTGCGGAAGTCAACTTTGACGTTTACTGTTTATTTTTATTTTTACTAAAACAAGGGACGATACTCGAATAGGAACAGTGAAAGGTCTTGAAAAGATGCCATTTCGCGATATGTAAGGTGAATTGTGAGTCCAATTAAGACGCAGCGTAATCAAATTATCAGTATCAATTATGACGTTAACGTGAACATTATTTTCTAACGTCATTTACGCTAAATGACGTAACTTCCCAGAAGGTCCCTTTTCGCGTGACGGGTCACATATATATTTTCCCTATTAATGCACAGGCATCGAGTTTATCAAACCTTTTACACTCCGCTCACTTGAGCATGAAAATTGTGCTACTTACAGAATGTGGACAGAGGTAGACCATTTAAAGACAGTGTTTGATTGCATAACACCATAATGACCAGTTATTAAAGACTGCAGTTTTGAGATAAGATATACTTGGGTTATTGTGGCTGTCATATAGGCAGGGGACCAAGGGAGGGTAATAAATTACCTAGAGATTAAAGATTTATTCATTTACTTTTGTAACGTTTTTATCCAAGCGGTATGAATTCAAGATGCACAAGGTGTGCTATATAATAGATTTTTCGTAAGACTACTTGTCAAATGATTAGTTACATACACATATTAATGGACTGCCTGTCCGATGGTTTACAAATTATAATTAGGAATTCATTGGGCATATAGGGAATCATGCAATAATCAACACAAGATAACATGTATGGGTTCAACCTGTCCCCAAGACGTTTAATATATAAGGCTAAAGAAACACTGGTTTCACTCAATGCTTTCCCTCAATGGTTTCACTCCTTAACCCCTATGTTTTGACCTTACTATAGCTTCCCAAGAACTGCTAAGTCTGATACTTGGTTCCAAACACCGCAATGGTTTTTGAAACCCTACCGGGCCCAGGTTTATGTTCAGCACCACAATGAACACAACACGCACTGCATAGGTCTCTAGTTATCGCAATGATTACTAAATACCCTACAATGCTTTGCGTTCGTGCCTTGAAGCTATACACCTTTCTATCTGTACTATAATCTGTTTATTCTCTGTCTGTCTTCTTACACGCTTAACAACGCAATTGAATTTCCCGCTGTGCATTCGCCTTTTATACTCTGGACGGTCCTATCTCTACACTTCTATGAGGGGTAACAGGTTGAATCCAAAATTATGATTTGTACCATTATCACGCTTCTCGCGCTATAAATCTACCGAGAAGTCAATATTTATCTTAAAACTAAGTTTAAACATTATTATTTTGATGTTTATCATAAAACAGGATGATTACTTATTTCTGTGCAGATACACCTGCCTTTCCTTCGGTAAATAATAGGTATGTCCATTAGAGGTGACTGATCAATATCAAGCGCCTAGCATGATCGGAATAATAAAGATGGCTGCGCCCATAATTTGTGGATTAATTTTGTTTATTATGATTAAAACTGGATTTTTATCGAACTTACGAGGCTAATCTCCATAGCTACCGGATTTATTATGCAGTTTTGCAACTAGACTCAGCTTGCACTATTCGTCAAGGGCAATGTAAGTCGTTTCTACTCTGCTTCCCATGATTTTCGTTACACTACCCACGCCTCCGAGTTCATGTGTCCTCGCATGTTTTGAAAATTTCTTGGGTTTCATCTTAAGAAAATCATACGTAATAATTTATAAACACGGTTTTAGTTAGGATCAATATGGGACAAGTAAAAAGAAAAACAACTTATATGTACAGAACTTAATGCATGATATAACATTCCTCAAAATGACATATTGACTTAAAAATAGCAGGTAATGGCTCAGATTCCTTCGAGCATACTTGAAACATTGTTTTATTTCTTCTCTGATTAAGTTAGCTTCCTTGCTGAATTTAATAACATGGTTCATCAAGTCCTACATAGCATGGAACCTTCCCAGATGCGAGTAGAAACTTTGTCTGTTACCACACACTTCTCCGTACATATTACACTGAAATGGGTTTGTGTGGTTGTGCCATCCTCTGTGAATTGCGTATAGAATCTCATCCTCAAAATGAATCATGCAGTGTTCACATTTCAATAAAGCAACCTGCACTCCTTTCTCTACTGTTTTCACAACTGGTTTACTGATCTTCGCTTTTCCTGACGGCTCTATCCCACTCGTTTTCCTCTTTTGTGCTGCTTTATTTGGCTGTTTATCTGAGATGATCTCCAGTCCTTTCCGTTTGATAGGTGCTTTAACTGGTTCAGGTGTGGTGCGCTTCCTGTCGATGCGACCAAGAGTCAGATCAGTTTTCTCTTCTATTGTCTCAGAGTCACTAGATGAGCCACTAGATGCATATAAAGGTACTTCCTCCTCAGATGTCTCCCTATCTGAATAGTCTAACTGAATTTCTGGGTCCTTGTCCCATTCATCCAAATGTTGTTCCTGTGTTTCACTGCTGGATACACTAGATCCTAAAGTATCCGATGGAGCTATTACAGTTGCAGAGACTGGATGAAACTTTTTCTTATGTCTGTTGAGGTAGACAGCCTTACTGAACAGCGTGTTACACACATTACACGATATTGTCTTGGCTTGTTTAGTTTGGCTGACTTTTCCACATGATCTGGTATGCTCCAGAAACTTCTCTACCATGATGTCTTGTTTGCAGTTTGCACATGTGGCCCTTTTCCTTTTTGTGGTCTTAGTTTCAGGCATTTTCCTGTCCTGAAAACAGAAAATACAGATAAATAGTCTCTCATCCACCTAGGTTTTCTTACTATTCGTCTGGGCCTTGATTCCACGGAAGGCTTCTCACTACCTGTTGTTTCGGGCATTTTAACAGGTTCATAATCCATATGCTCTGCCTGCATATCTTCTGGCTCAGACAATGCCAGTGCTTCGGACTCCCCACGTAATGTTTGCTTTCTCACCTTCCTAACCCTATCAATAGGTACAACTTGCAATGTCCCATTTCTCTCGCAGTTTATTTGAAGGAGCACATCTGAAAGTTTTTTAATGACCTGGAGGTCCCCTCCAAAATGAAGTTAATTTGCCGGAAAGTCCAGTTTTCTTTACTGGAAAGTATACATAAACACTGTCACCTGTATCAAAGTTCTCAAAGAATACCTTTTTGTCATGAGTTTTCTTTTGCCTTAGAATTGCCATGCCAGTGTTTTCCCTAACAAATGCATGGGCGGATTCTAACCTTTCCTGTAGCTCCCAAACCCATGCGTTAATTGGGACATGTTTAACATTTGGGGGCATTTGATAAAGGATGTCAAGCGGGGTTCTAGTGTTATGGCCAAATATGAGCATGTTGGGGCTTTTCCCCGTACTTTCGTGTTCAGTGGCCCGGTAGGCCATTATAACATAGGGCAAGAGTTGGTCCCAGTCTGAGTGATTCTCATTTATGTAAGCACGCAACATTGAACAGAGGGTTTTATTAAACCTGATCCGAGTGTATCTGATCAGGAACTCCAAATCTTGAGAAAAGTTGTTCAACCAAAAGCTTTGCTACTGTGGCTGCTTCCATATTGCACATAGGGTAGCTATCTGTCCATTTCGTGAAATAGTCAGCGACAACTAGAACCTACTTATTGCCACGTTCTGTGACCGGTAATTCACCCAATATATCAACTGCAATTCTTTCAAAAGGATACCCACTTCTTGCTATCTGCATGTTAGCCCTTTTTGTCGGTATAGGCTCCTTAATTTTCTGACATGTTTCACACCCTGTTACGTAAATTTTAACATCCTGTTCTAAGCCAGGCCAGAAGTAATTTTGCCTTACTTTACTTAAAGTTTTAGTTATACCTAGATGGCCTGAACTCTTAACGTCTTGTGAAAACCTTAGCACAGTTCTCCTTTGTGAATGAGGTATCAATGCCTGCCAGTTTAGCATATTCGATCCAGATGTTTCGTATTTGCGCACTACAATACCATTTTGTACTTCGAGCCGCTTCCATTGTCCTAACAGTGCTTTAATAAAGTAGCTTTCACTCGCGATATGTTTGGATTCTGGTCTGGTACCTTTTTCTAACCAAGATTTGATGAGTGATATGTCTCGATCTTCTTCTTGTAATGTCTTTATGTCAAGATTTTCTTAATCTGATCGTTCAACCATATTTACAGCTGCTCTTGAAGCTTCCTTGTGTCTTCCACACTGAGTGCATGGTATTCTACTAACCCCGTCAGCATTACCATGCAATTTTCTTGGTCTGTGTTCCACTTTCATGTCGTAGGAGGATAAAAACTCTATCCAACGCGCAATCTGTCCTTCTGGATTTTTGAAATGCATTAGCCACTTCAACGAGCTGTGATCTGTTCTTACGAGGAACCTTTTACCATAGAGATAATGTTTAAAATGCTTAACAAATGTTACTAGTGCCAGCAATTCTTTTTTTGGTCATGCAGTATTTGCGTTCTGTTTTCGTTAACGTCCTACTCGCGAATGCTATGGCGTGCTCTTCTCCATTTATCTTCTGTGAGATCACTGCACCTATGCTTTGATCACAAGCATCAACGTCCAATATAAAACTCTGGCTGAAATCAGGATGAGCTAATACCGGGGCGCTTATCAATTTTGATTTCAACTCATGGAAAGCATCTAAGCACTCTTCAGTCCATACGAATCTCTTTCCCTTTTCTGTTAGTTTATGTAGGGGTTTTGCTATTTCTGAGAATCTAAAGATAAACTTACGATAGTAACTGCAAAACCCGAGGAAGGACCTCTCTTCTTTAACACTAGTTGGCACAGGCCAATTTCGAATGCACTCTGTTTTCTTAGGATCTGTGCTGATTCCCTCTTCTGAAATAATGTGTCCTAGAAATTCACACTTCTTTGCAAACAACTGACACTTTCTTGCTTTTAATTTCAATCCAGCTTCTTTCAGCCTTGAAAACACATCGTCTAAATTCTGTAACGTAGTAGAGCGGTCTAACTAGGTTCACAACAACAAAACCAATACAATTTATATTCAACAATGCTTACAAGTCATGAAAACCTTAACGGCTATATATATATAATTTTCCTTGGGCTGCTTCGCCAGTTGATTTAAACAAATGGTTCATAATTATGGTTGAAATCATAGGGTTCTAGTAAAGATTTGAAATGAATTACAAGTTAACAAACAGGTTATGTGCATAAACAATTATCAATGTTATGACCAAAAAGGGATCTACAATTGTAACTGCTGGTGTATAACGCAATGCTAGACACCAACCTGTATGTTGTCATATCCCACCAAAAACATCCAACCAATTGCTCCAGCCTATATGCCACACAATCAGTGTCTTCGCCAGTTGCTCCAGCCTATGCTACGCAACCAAAGTATTCACCAACTCAGTAGTGTAACCTCAACTATTGATGTTCAGCGCTTTGCTGAACACCAACCAAACCAACTGTTTTCTCCCAAAGCAGTATTTAACGCAATGCTAAATACCTACCAAAGTACTTTTCGCTAGCTTGTCACTTCGAAAAGAACGCCATTCCCGCTCGGGCGTCCCTATTTATATGAATTTTTAGAAGAGTCCATTATTTCTTTAAGGGTGTCAAATATAACCAATTGATTAATAATTTATTTTTAGCTACTCTTTTTGATTGGTAAAGGATACTTTCCTGTCGTGGTTCTTAAAATTAGGTTATGCTGCATCATTGATTGGTAAATTATTGTATTTAGAACAATTTTATGATATAGATCAAGTACTTGTATCTCCCATAAAATAAAAATGGTTTACCCCTATATACTTGTTTCCATTACGGCAATTCGTCATTACTAACTGGTTGATTGAAACCGGGAACCAGCTGTCAAAATAGAAGATATATCCGGTTATCGATAAATTACAATGAAGGTGTGCTATATAATAGATTTTTCGTAAGACTGCTTGTCAAATGATTAGTAACATACATATATTAATGGACTGCCTGTCCGATGGTTTACAAATTATAATTAGGAATTCATTGGGCATATAGGGAATCATGCAATAATCAACACAAGATAATATGTATGGGTTCAACCTGTCCCCAAGACGTTTAATTTATAAGGCTAAAGAAACACTGGTTTCACTCAATGCTTTCCCTCAATGGTTTCACTCCTAAACCCCTATGTTTTGACCTTACTATAGCTTCCCAAGAACTGCTAAGTCTGATACTTGGTTCCAAACACCGCAATGGTTTTTGAAACCCTACCAGGCCCAGGTTTATGTTCAGCACCACAATGAACACAACACGCACTGCATAGGTCTCTAGTTATCGCAATGATTACTAAATACCCTACAATGCTTTGCGTTCGTGCCTTGAAGCTATTCACCTTTCTATCTGTACTATGATCTGTTTATTCTCTGTCTGTCTTCTTCGAAGCTTAACGACGCAATTGAATTTCCCGCTGTGCATTCGCCTTTTATACTCTGGACGGTCCTATCTCTACACTTCTATGAGGGGTAACAGGTTGAACCCAAAATTATGATTTGTACCATTATCACCATTCTCGCGCTATAAATCTACCGAGAAGTCAATATTTATCTTAAAACTAAGTTTAAACATTATTATTTTGATGTTTATCATAAAACAGGATGATTACTTATTTCTGTGCATATACACCTGCCTTTCCTTCGGTAAATAATAGGTACGTCCATTAGAGGTGACTGATCAATATCAAGCGCCTAGCATGATCGGAATAATAAAGATGGCTGCGCCCATAATTTGTGGATTAATTTTGTTTATTATGATTAAAACTGGATTTTTATCGAACTTACGAGGCTAATCTCCATAGCAACCGGATTTATTATGCAGTTTTGCAACTAGACTCAGCTTGCACTATTCGTCAAGGGCAATGTAAGTCGTTTCTACTCTGTTTCCCATGGTTTTCGTTACACTTGTTTGATAACTACATCCTGGTTTTGGTATTTATGGAAGAAACATCCGTACTATTATTCTGTTTTTAGTTTTAGACACCATTAATCATAATCATTATAAAAAACATGCCTAGCCAAATACGCTGGTTCAATTTTACCACCACAAATAAAATTTTTCAGATAAAAACCTGACATCTTTAGTATTTCTGCTCAAATCATATGTTGTGGGTACTCGTTAGAAACGCCTTCGGTATAAAAAAGAAAAGAATAATGTATACCCCTCTAAACACCAGTTTTACGGTACAATTTGTTTTACATTGTGATTACTCGTTTTATAAAAAAAAACTATATCGTGGGTCCTCGTTAGAACCAAGGCAGTTGTAACGAAAACCCACAATATTTACTTTTGAATAGACAAGCTTTGGTTGTATATAAACTAAAAAGTGTGGAAAATGAAAATCTACAACGTTAGGAAGTAGATAGAGACACACAACTAAAAAGACCATCTCGGCACTTTGATTAATGAAGAAATGGATAGATAAATAAAATGAAAGTAACTCAAACGTAAAATAAATTTAAAAAGGTATAATAACTCATAAACTGAAGTTAAATAGAAGGAATAACTAAGGTTGTTTACATAAAAATTGGAGGAAAAAGTGTGGCTTTGTTGGAAAATAACCCGTGCAATAGCACTCCCGGTATCGCAATGGTGTTAGCGAAGTACAGGCACTCCCTTTTACAGGAGCCGTAGTGAGCTGTGGTGTTAGTCCGGTCTTAAGGTAATGAGTCAGCCAAATACAGTACTTGTATATTAGTATGGAGTTAAAGGTAAAATTCTTGAAATTTACACATTTCAAGAGGTACATAACATCTGAATAGAAGTACACCTTATAAAGGGAACCATGATGAACTGTGCTGCGGTCCAGTCATGTTAGAAACATATCAAGGTAATTTTTGAAATTATTAAGGTGGGTCTGAGCACAGAGCCCTGTGGGACACTAGAAAAAAATTAATGTGTTCAATAAGGGAGAGGTGTGTAATACCAAGGTAATTTTTGGAAACGAATAATGTGGGTCTGAGCACAGTGCCCTGTGGGACACTAGAAACAAAAATGAATGTGTTCAATAAGGGAGAGCTGAGTGATACCAGGCAGATGATATCCAACATACACTCAACGTCAAATCAACGTCGAAGCAACGCTGAAAACGCAGTAAAGTAATAAAACAGCTTTGGGAACAGCATATATATATATATAAACGACAACATCATATTGGGTCAACAATGGTTGATAAATGTTGTATAACCGTGCTTCCCGACGACTCGAGTATATATAATTATACACGTACAAGATAAATACAACCCTTTCAGTGGTTTGGATGTCGACTGGGCATTAAATGGTTCGTTTGTCGACATGATAGTTATCATTGAATGAGCACAATGTGACCACGGACTTGGGACCGTGTTGATCCAGCCATAAATGAGAGACTATCAATGTTATGTCGCTGAATTAATCAACAATATTTATGACAATAAGTTTAATCCGCCATTACACTGAACTAGTAACCCAAACATGACGTTAGCGACGTCCCTTGGAAACTACGTTATCGACGTCTATAAATATCACAATAGAACATAATAGAATAGAATATAACATTTCTCCCATGTTAAAAATATTGTTCGTGAATAAAGCCTTAAATTGAATTAGTGAAATGATTGCATTCTACTGTTGTCTGTCGAACTGTTTTTGTTACTATAGATACTTCTATTAACAGAATTTGTAGATAATGTTTTAAACAATCAACGCCGTTTGAAGTCTAAGATATAGCCCTTGAATTTAGAAGATAATCTGCGTGTGCGTTTTGGTAGTTCTCTTCTCTGAGGTTTCTCTATGGATTCCACTGTTCTCGCTTCGATGTCTTCCTGTTGGTCTTCCATCTCATGCTCCGTCCTCGCTGGAGTCCCGACCGTCTGTCTCCCGTCAAGTACTTCCTTGTGTGCCGTTTTGTCTGGTAGGCTCCTCTGCTGACTATCGCCGGGTGAGAGCAGCAGAATCTCTCTCCAGTTTTCACTGCGAGGTTCGCGTAGCAATTTGAATTTAGAAGCATCCCTGTTGATAGTACTTCCATCTGAAGTCCGTCTCGCCTTTATAGTTGAGCCACAGATTTCAATAATTTTGTAATGTTCTTTTTCATGGGCTGTGGACCATTTGTTAACTTTTCTCTTCTTCAGGAGGACTTTGTCTCCTATTTGAAAGTGATGTGCTTCACATTTTGGTCGTCTGTGTTGATCTTCCCATTTCTTTTTGTATTCTCTGTCGCGCTTTGTAATCGCCTTGTCCATGATGTTGTAATTTCTACGCATGGTTAAAGGGCCATAGTCAAGTTTTGTCCTCACGTCTCTTTTCATGAGGGCCTCATAAGGAGCGTATCCCGTCGCTTGGTGTGGTGTGGATCTATAGCCCATGAGCATATACTGGGTTGCAGAGTTGCTTGACTTGCCCTCACTGTGCGCTATCTGTTCGTTTTTTTTTTTTTTGTTTTTTTGTTTTTTTTTGCACTTTCATGAAGCTCTCTGCTTCTCCGTTTGCTCGTGGGTGCTCGGGCGTTACCCTATGGTGCTCAAATCCCATTTCTTCAGCGAATAATCTGAAGTCAGTAGCATTGAAAGGTGGGCCATTGTCACTTTCTATCCTCTCTGGAATTTCATGCGTTGCGAATATAGCTCTCAGTCTGTCGCATGTAACCCTGCATGATGTTGATGTTGTCTGTTCGACCACTGGGAATCTCGTTCTCTTGTCAATCACCACCAGATTGTAGTGGCCATCTGGGTACGGCCCTCCAAAATCTATAGATACAGTGTGCCAGTCCTTTTCTGGTATTGCTGACGGTTTGACGGGCTCCTGTTTTTGTTCAGCAGTGGCAATCTGGCACTGGTAACACCTAGATATAGCGTTTTCAACCATAACGTTAAGTCTCGGAAACCAGTACTTTGCTCTTAGCATCTGCTTAGTTCTTGTCATTCCGAAATGACCCATGCTATGTGCTGCTGTTATGACGTGTTTTTGTAACTTCTCCGGTATCACGATTTGTCTGCATCGGAAGAGCAGCCCTTTTGCTCGGAAGAGTTCGTGCTTGATCAAGTAGTATGGTTTTATTTCAGGTCTGTTCTTATTCTTTTCCCAGTCATTTTGTTTCATAATTCTCTGGATGTCTTGAAGAATAATATCATTGGCCGTTGCTTCTTTTATTCTCCTTTGAACCACTCCATGTTCATTGCTGACTATCAAGCTGATCATTTTTTCTGTATCATCGTCATCGTTTTCTGGGAGAGGATGTCGTGACAGATAATCCATCGGATCTGCTTCATTTTTACCGGGTTCATAAACAAGCTCATAGTCAACATCCTGCATCTCCATGATCCATTTCTCTATTCTTGGTGGTAGCTTCATACAAGCTTTATTGAACATGGGAATCAAAGGTTTGTGAGATGTTATGATCTTAAATTTGGGTGCTCCCAGTAAGTATATACCAAATCTTGACTTCGCCCATTTTACAGCCAATGCATCTTTCTCAGTTTGACTGTATCGGGTTTCTGCTGAAGTCATTGATTTGCTTATGTAGTGCACAGGTTGTAGACCCTTTTCCGTTCTTTGGAACAATCCCGCTGATAATCCTTCGTGAAAACTAGCTTCTGTTCTCACAATGATTGGTTTTCGAGGGTCAAAGAACGCCATTGTGTCCCCGTTAGAGATGCTGTCTTTTAGCTTCTGAAATGCTGCTTCTTCTTCCGGTCCCCATGCAAAAAGAATGTCTTGTCCAGTTAATCTCCTCAGTGGGGCTGTCAGTACTGCATACCGGGGAAAAAACTTCGATAGATACCCAATCATCCCAAGAAAGCTTATCACCTCTTCTCTAGATTCAGGTGGTTTACATTCTTTCACCGCCCTAACTTTATCATGCGTTGGTTTTAGTCCCTCACTGGTGAACCTATATCCATAAAATTCTAATTCGCTCACACCGAATTGACATTTCTCTTTGTTCAGTGTGATGCCGAAGTCTCTAGCCCGCTGCAGCACAGTGTCTAATGTTTTGTTGTGGTCGGCCAGGGTGACGCCTCCTATTAGGATGTCATCTCTCTGGTTCAGGCAGTTCGGGATGTCTCCGAAGATCCTAAACATGGCTTCATCAAACAGATCTTGTGAGGATTTTGCTCCAAAGATCAATCTTTTCGGTTTCATAATTCCCCACGGTGTGCTGAATGTAGCAATGGCTCTCGAATCGGGGTGGAGAACCAGTTGGTGGTATCCTTGTTTTAAATCCATATTGGAGAACACTTTGCAGTCATGAAACTTGCATGTAAAATCTTCAACAATTGGTGCTTGCAATATTCTGTTTCTTTCCATGTATTTATTAGGAACTCTCAAGTCCACACTGGCCCTTATCATATGTGGCTCTAGGGTCTCTGTACTTACCTTTTTGTATCTAGGTTTTGGTTGGACAACGAGTGGAGAACACCATGTCACTGGGTCACCAGACCCTACTTTCTCGAAGATGTCCTCTATGATGCATTCGTCGAGCCATTTTCGCAGTGGTTCCTGGAGGTAGTATGGAACAGGGCGTGGTTTCTGTGCGAATGGCATAGTGTCGGCTTTCATAGAAAACTTCACCAGAAATTCCTCATTGTTTCTTTTGTCGAAGATTTTCCCAATTCCCTGGAAAACGTTACCATGCTGTTCCAGTATATTCTCAATATCAGAATTTATCTTACTACCAGTACAGATTTAACGGCCTTAATGTCTGTTCTTTTCAGTTCATTCATTTCTTTAAGAGACCCGTCCGGTCTTATTTCTAGCATACCCAACTCAAAAAGGGCTTTACGTCCAAGTAACGGTGGAGAGTTAATCCTGCCTTTCAGCACAATGAAGGTTGTTTCTGTCCCTCTTGTTTGGTTCCTGGCAGTGGCTTTAAACTCGCCAGTGACTTTCAGTTCATTTTGAAGCGTGCTCAGTTTAACGCTGCTGTCTTCAAGTGTGATTGTGGCATATGTTTTACGTCTCAGGGTCCTGTATTGATGCTCATCCATTACATTGACATCTGCCCCACTGTCAGGTTCCATGCTAACGATGACGTCATTTATTACAATTGAAACAGTCTTGGCATAATCACTTACCCTGTTTACTTTTATCTTCCCAATTTTCAGGTGTCTCACGGTTTCCTCTATAAAGTCATTGTCTTGTTCCTCATCACTCTCTATGCTCTCTGTCTCTGACTCATTTGTTGCTCTCTTTATGTTTCGTTTGTCATTGCGCGAGTTTATTCCTCTGTGTTTCTGTCGTGACAAACAAACTGTAGAAAAACGATTCGGTTTGCCGCATTTGGAGCAAAATTTGCCATATGCCGGGCACAATTCCTTTTTCATAGTGTGCGTTCCGCCACAATATTTGCACAGTTTTGTACCTTTTGGATTATTGCTTCCTTCTTTTTTCTTCTTTCTAATCTTTGATACACTGTTGGTGTCATGTCGACCCATAGCTTCCACTTGCATTGAGGTATCTTCTAGCACTTGCATTTCTGCCAGAGTTTGTTGTAATGTCTATTTCTTTTGCAGAACTTTGCGAACCAGCTCAGAATTGTCGGTAGTTTGTATTATTTGCTCAAGTATTCTTTCCTCACAGTCGTGGAAGTCACAGTTCATTGCCTTTTCACGCAGTCGCGCTGCATATGCTACAGTACTTTCACCGGTTTGGGGTCGCATTTTAAGAAAAATATACCTGGCATAATGCACATTTTTCTTTGGTGAGAAATAGTCTGTTAGTTTCCCTTTCAATTTGGTATATTCATCACCTTCCACAGGATCTTGTAGACTCTTATTCAATCTTCTTATCTCCACACCGCCGTAGATAAGCATTGCATCCTTCTTATCTGCTGCATCGCTGATGCGGAAAAATCGCATTTCTCGTTCAAGCTCTTCCAGCCATTCGTCCCATTTCTCCCCAGTTGCTATGTGGTCTTCAGCCACAGTAAACGGATTAATTATCAGATTTCTCCCACTTTCAGCCATCCTCAGGAACTGCTTATGCGAGGTGTACACCTTAAGTAAGTTCTTATAAAGTATGCCTTTTTTTCCTCGTCGCCAATGTTATGTCGCTGAATTAATCAACAATATTTATGACAATAAGTTTAATCCGCCATTACACTGAACTAGTAACCCAAACATGACGTTAGCGACGTCCCTTGGAAACGACGTTATCGACGTCTATAAATATCACAATAGAAAATAATACAATAGAATATTACAATCAGTCAGTGACCAATGAGTGTGGGATCAATACTGAAATGCCTCATTTCTTGAAGAAAAAAGAGAAACAGCATAGCACTGAGGAAGCAAATGAATCCAGACTTGTTACCAAAGTGAGATGGGTTGTTGAGTCAGCATATGGGCGTATAAAGCAATGGAAAGCTTTAAGTAATATGCTTCCCAACTCTCAAATCCCGTTTGCTGGCGATTATGTGCGAATTGTTTGCTCCCTTTGCAACGCTTTCAGGCCACCCTTGGTGACTAGTTTGGAATCAGATGGTGTCATGGCCAAACGAATGATGGCCTTAGCAAAGTCACCGAATAAACTTCAACAAAAGGTGACTGACAATAAGTGGGACAAACGGCGCACTTTTTGGAAAAGTATGGATGCATCTGAAATGCCAGATTTCTCCGAACTAAACGAAGCAGAATTAAGAGACCTGACAATGACAATGGGAGGTTATCAGATTCGCCAGGCCAAATCCTACACGAAAGAACACCAAACAGATGACGCCAAATATGAAATCCTTATAAACAAAGAGCAAGAAGGTGTCCTCAAGTCCCTATTACGTTCAAGGCATACCAGTAGTAAGACCTATAATTTATGGATTGAATACAGCACAGGCTTATCACCTATCGTCGGTTGGTTTTGCACATGCAAATCAGGGGCTAGAGTAGTGGGCTGCTGTGCCCACATTGCATCAGTCTTATGGTATTTGGAGTTTGAGCGACACCAGCCAGCAACAAAAGGGCCTGAGATACATAATAAATACATGGATTTTCTTACAGATACTGCAGCTGAAGTTTGGAATACCAACAGCGACTCCTCAGAAGAAAGTGATACTAAATGAGATGAGCAAATGTGTGTCAATTATATCCAGTTCTTAAAAGCCCTAAAAGTAATTGTGACCCTAACTGATACCAATTTAGTCTCTGCTACAATAGTTAAACACTTTTACACGATAAATACATTAGAATTAAACTCCTGTAAGCATTTCTCGCCAGTAAACTAATAGCAAAAAGGCAAAACAAAGTTTTGAAAATTTCATCGCATTTTACTACAATTTTCTCTTTTCAAGGGCACATAACTCATGTCACAGACCATTTATAAAAAAATCCTTACAATTCTGCAATGGCCAAGCATTGATAAGTAGTTTCTAGAAAAGAGGTAAGAACGTGTTGCTTAATAGAGAAATGTTCAACTTTTTGGCAAAGTTGGTAGATGAAAAATTAATGAAAATCCGCAAAGTGCAAATAAATTATTATATTTTAGCAAAGTTCAATAAAATATACAATCACCCTATTTCACATTAATGTGTACCCACAGTCTATGCATTGCATGGCAAAAAGTTTTGTCAGTGTGCTATTTTAATATAGTCAATTGCTGATTAATTGTCCTTGGTAGAACTGATATGGAATTACCCCACCCACTTTTGATAAACCCTTATCACAAAACTAAAGTTCTGTTTGATTCAAACTTACCAGGGATGAATGTCCCCTCTGTGTGGCTATATTTTCCCAAAATATTATTGAGAAATTTAGGTACCAGGAAAACCCCCTTATGGAGACTAGTCCTTTGACCTTAATCGGCCCAACGGTTTCCGAGGAGAAGCAGTTCGAAAATTTTCACATTTTTCGCCTCGGCGAGGTTATACTAAATGGAATGTAATATTTTGCAAGTTCATTGGTTAGACCTCATTGATACTATCAGTATGCCAAAAATTGTTTAAATATTCAAAGCGGTTAAGTCACTATCACCAATTTTCACAAACGGGTTTCGGACGGACAGACAGACAGACCATATATGGCTTGGCGGCCATTTGGGTCATGTGACCTGGACCCCATGAGCAAATTTTGGTTTCCCCCATCCCATAGAGGCTCCATATGAAATTTGACTTCAATCGGCCTAACGGTTTCCGGGGAGAAGCAGTTCGAAAATTTTCACATTTTTTCGCCTCGGCGAGCCTATACTAAATGGAATATAATATTTCGTAAGTTCATTGGTTAGATCTCATTGATATCTATCAGTATGCCAAAAATTGTTTAAATATTCCAAGCGGTTAAGTCACTATCACCAATTTTCACAAACGGGTTACGGACGGACAGATAGACTGACAGAATGACACGGTGATTTTAGGGCACTCTTAGAAAATCAACCGACTTCAGTCGGTCGCTTTTTCTGCGGGTCGTGCAATATGAGCTACAGTAGTGACAGCAACAATTGTCTAGCTATGAACTGGTTTACTGTATTCAAACAATTCAGATGTCACGCGAGGAAAAATAGCTTTGCAGAGGGCGGTGTCCCGCCTGTTTGAGCTAAGGTCAATGTAAAAGGTCAAGGTTAAAAACATGACCTCATTTCAAGAGCATATGATCTCAAGTATATGCACAACAAATAAGAAAACGTTATCATTTACTGTTTTTGAACACAAATTCTAGGGTTAACATTTCGGGTTGTCGCTATGGTGAACGTAAACGCATAGGCGGACGAACAAACGGACGAGCAGACAAACGGACGGAAACTTGATCTTATGTGCACCTAATTAAAACTCAAATTACACTTATTCCTTTTCAGAATTTATATAACATTAAAGATATTCGAAAATGTCCATTTTGTGTTAAAATGGAGTACATAAAGTATGCTGAAGACAAATGATACACTGCAACTTTTATTTAGCATATATTGTAAATTAAACATCTGTCAATTTGTGATGCGATTATTACATGTTTTTGGCATGCTATATCTCTTTATTGGTTTCATTGGGCAACAGGGCTTGGGTGTCATTTCATCTCAATGTCGGGTAAAAGTCCCACAAACTTGGAAGCAACGTCTCCAAAATGACCTACACAGTGTTGATGGGGACGTTAAACCTCAAATGAAACAAACTATTCCTTTCGCAGAAAATTCTTCCTTTCGCGAAAGGAACCTTCCTTTCGCGAAATGGTTCCTTTCGCTATATAGACCAACCACGTGAAATTAGGTCAAAATAGCTATTCACCGCAGCAGTTACAGAATTCACTAGAAACACAATTATACATATGACGTATGGTCATCAAAGGACAAGACGGTGAGCAAGCCGAAACTGTATATATTTTTCATTCATGTCTCACATAAAAAACGAAACATTTCCGGGGTTAAAACTTCAGTAAACTGTTGTACTTTTGAGTAGATTTATTTATGCAAATCATTGACCAATGAAATGGTCATCTCCTTGGACATGTGGTTTAATTGACCAATGGAATAACGAAAAATGTAGGACAAAAGCAAAACCATAACGGCTACGCCGTAAAAACATGCCTAGCCAAATACGCTGGTTCAATTTTACCACCACGAATAAAAATTTTCTGATAAAAATCATGATACCTTTAGTATTTCTGCTCAAGTCATATGTTGTGGGTACTCGTTAAAACCGCCTTCGGTATAAATAAGAAAAGAATAATGTATTCCCCTCTAAACACCAGTTTTATTGTACAATATGTTTTACATTGTGATTACTCGTTTTATGAAAAAAAAAATCTATATCGTGGGTCCTCGTTAGAACTGTAACAGGTGCTGGTTGATACTCATTTGTTTGAGTCCAAGTATGACCACTAATGTGGGGAACAAAGACAGCAATAACACTAACGTGCTGCTACTATGTATTAACTACGAGAACAGAAAATAAGAGAAGCATGGTACAACAAATGCATATGCGGGCGGTCCAACCAAGTGTGACTGGTAGGCGGTGCTACGATAAAGTCTGTTTCATACAATCTCACATGATTACACCTCCCTGTCTTTAACGAGAAGAAATGTATGTTTTATATATGTAAAGTCCTGAACTACGCGAATGTAATGAGAAGTACATGTAAAATAATATCAAATTTGCATGCATTCATTCCTTTAAATGTCTGATGAAATAATTAGAACTCAAACTGCATTTATAAAATGTTCGCAATCATTGACAATGTTTCATAAGTCACTGAGTTCATTTTCCGATACACAAACTCTGGAATTTACTAAGTTTACTATATTGTTTTTTATATTGTCAAACAGCTGTTCAGGCTTGTCAAAATAAATTAATTATTTTGTTATCCATTCCATAATGCATGTTTGGTTTTACCACCCTTCCAGATCGTGTCTGAGTAAATGTTGGCTGAAGAAACTGGGAAGGCGGAGCTTCTGTTTGCTCAGGCAGGGGTTCATTAGGGGAATGTGTTTCGCTATTTTCTGGGTTTTGTAAAATGTCAAATGCAAGGTCGGTAATCCCCGGTAATTTTTTCAGAAGTTTTGTTCAGTAAAGTTCTGTTACGCCTGTACGTAGCTCCGTCCTTTGTCTGAACAATGTAAGAGTGGTTGTCATGAATTTTGATCACTTTCGCGGGAAACCATTTCTTGCCTATCTGCATTCTCACGTACTCATTTACATTTAGGCGTGGTAAAGGCTTAGCTGAGCGGTCGTAACATTACTTCTTTTTTATTTTCTGTTGTTGTATTTTACAGAAAACCTGCTCAGAGTCAACGGTCGCGGGTTTCAATTGTGCATCGATAACGGGCAGAATAGACTTTGTCTTTCTGGGGTACAGAAGTTGATTAGGTGAATAGCCGCATTCTAAAGGGCAATTCCTGTACTCAAGAATGGCAATGTAAGGGTCTTTTCCACTCTGTTTGGCCTTAATAAAGATGTTCTTTACGATCCCAACGGATTTTTCTGCAAGGCCGTTACCGCATGGTCTTAAGGGACTTGAAGTAGAATGGGTAAATCCCCATTCTTTTGCGAACTCCTGGAAGAGCCCGCTCGAATACTGCATGGTATTATCAGAGAGCAACACATCAGGAATGCCGTGCCGCGAAAAATGGGCTTTCAGCTTGCGGATAACTGTGCTACTTCGAGTGTCGCGTAGTGCATTTACTTCGAAAAATCTGCTGTAATAGTCAAAGGTGACAAGATAGTCTTTTCCCTCTAAAGAGAATAAATCTGAGCCTAGCTTTTGCCATGGTCTACTTGGTATTTCGTGTGGTGTTAATGGTTCTTTTTGGTTGGTGTTCCTGTTGCTCAAACAAATTGAACAACTTAGAACGTAGTCACTAATTTGTTTTGCCATACCTGGCCAGAACATAACGTCTTTGGCTCTTTGTAGGCATTTTTGTGTTCCCATGTGACCCGTATGAACGCTTTCGATCATGTGCTGACGAAGTGCTTTTGGAATTAGCAGGGTTTGACCTCGAAAAATCAGGTCATCGGCCGCGGATAGCTCGTCGCGATGGTTCCAGAAATCCAGGATTCGTTTGGGACATTCAGTGCGCGAATCCGGCCATCCTTGAAGTATAGTTTGTTTTAACATTTGCATCTGTGCGTCTTGCAAAGTTGCGTCGCGTACAGTTTCTAGCCTTTTGTCAGTAATGAACAGACTCCGAATCACAGTGTGTACTTGCAGGTCTAATCCTGTGATCTCCTGTGTATCCGGCAAGGGCTGTCTGGACAGTAGGTCGCTTATTGGAACATTCTTTCCGCCTACGAAACGTACGTCAAGATCATACTTCTGCAATTGCAAAAGCATGCGGCTCAAACGCGGAGGCGTTGCTGAAAGGGGTTTGCGTATAATACTTGCAATTGGTCGATGGTCAGTATGCAGGATGACCGGCCTGCCATAAATGTATTGATGCAAATGGGTGCATCCAAAACAAATAGCTAGCATTTCCTTATCTATTTGCGCATACCCTTTTTCCGTGCTACTGAGCGCTTTTGAGGCAAATGCAACAGGTCGCCCATCCTGTAATAATGCAGCACCCGTTCCGTATTGTGAGCTATCGCACTCAAGTGCCACAGGCATAGCAGGATCAAAATATGCTAGAATTGGTTGCTGTGTAATGGCCTGTTTCATTTTATCAAGCGCGTCTGTTTGTGGCTGATCCCATATAAATTATGCATCTTTTTTGGTTTGGTCGCCATGAGGCGGACAAACCGGGTATAATGACCAGATTGTAACTGTTCCATGGAGGGGCACGTGACGCGATCAACCAATCAGCTTTAACGATGATGCAATACTATACTGCAATTACAGGAAACAGTCTGTCTGAATAGCGAAACAGACCTAAAAGCAAGCGTTTCAACTCCAACAATAAAATATCTTAAGGGAAATGGATACACCTGGCAGGTGTGGCAGTTAGTCTACCATTGTTACCGTATTTCGAAACACACCTATTCAAATACATTGTCATTTTTTGGGTGTTCGAATTATTAGAAAATATCAGATTGGAAATTTATCAGTGTTAGAACTGTTTGATCTGAAAGAATTCCATGCATTTGATCAGGCTGTGTTCAATATTTTATACAACTACGTTTTTTTCCCGTGGCCCTGTCAATCCGCACGTGATTAGAAGTTATAAATATCACTTATGCAGTGCTGAACCGTTTGATCTATAAATAAGTCAGTGTGTGCAGGGGGGGTCTTTGAATGCGATACACATTGTCATTAATGACATTTACACCCCTTGAACTGTCACTATATTCCCTTTAAAATGGGCGAGTCAATTTGTGATCTCAGGAATAACAGAAATTGATTTGTTTAGAGCAAATTCTTTTCTTAAGAGTAGCCCATATCTGTGAAAAAGAGGATTTTTCAAAGAATTTCCTTTTAGTCTGTAAATTTTTTTTTGTTCCGGCTACACCGCAGCAGACAAGTCCAGCTACATGTATATATGGGATGTGATGTTGAAACCCGCACGTGCAGCTGTTCAGTGGAGCTAGGCGCATAGATACTTCACCCCCCCCCCCCCACCGATATTGTTTAAGCGCATAGTGAAGCCTCAGGCGAGACTGCGCAGCCTTGTTTGTGTGTTCACTGATTACTAATAAGCAGTCGTAAATCAGCGTAAGCCGCGGGCATGTAGCAATTCAATGCCCATCGAAGTAGTCCGGTGAAGACTGATTAGACTGTGCGGATGCAAAACCATCATGTTATTTAGATAGGCAAGTAACAAAAAAAGAAAATGCGGACATCATACACAAATTTAATATTTGCATGTGTGATCTTCACTTTATGCGCGATGAAACATTTCAAACCTCTTGAACATTGAAGACACAATCCCGATTGCACAACTGCGCAGACTTATCAGTCTTTTCTGTACGCACATGCGCAATAAGTATTTTACTCGAGCTAGGAGATCTGAACAGACTGATCCTTGCACTTGGTAGCTTAGGATGTGTTTGTAACGTCGCAAGCAGATTTGGTCGGTTAAATGTACACGCCGTCGTTTTAAGCCGGCGCACGGCGAAAAAAAGTTTTAAACGAAGGACCAGATTAGCCTGCGCCTCTAGCCAATGTGGGCATAGTTTTCACCTGTTGTTCTTTGATTAGCACAGAGGCCATGGTAGGCACATACGATCAATGAAGACTGTTCAGACTGCATGCCTGTGCAGGCTGACCTGAGTCTTCCCCCCCCCCCACCACCCCCAACGAATATGACTTATTTTCTTAATCATGTTCCCCGAAATTACTTCCAATAAAACCTTGTCACCGTGAAATAAATGGGCATCTTCACTTGCTCCTCAGAAAACCAAGGTAGCCCAACGGGTAACCTGAATTAAACTACCTTTTTGCATGCAACAACCATGAATTTCACTCGCACGTGCTAAAAGACGTTCGGCGGAAAAAGGCAGGAAACTCTCAATTAATATTAAAGGGGCGCTTCTGCTATTTGCATTGAATGAATGCCACAGCACATGAAAAAAAGGGTAACACTGTCACACAAATAATAATGAAAGCTGAAGCTACGCTCCAAAGAGTCCGAGAGCAAAGCGAAAACACTTGCATTTGCATGGTGATCCAAGCCTTTGTAGGCCACAATGCTACATCACTGACTAGGATCAGCCTGCACACCAGTCTTTACTGAACCCTTAAATCTTACGAAGTCACAAGTCTAAGTGAAACCCTTTGCCTTGCATACCGGTAGTGGGTGCGTATGTTCAGTGTTTGCAGGTCGTTGAGATACCAGCGAAGACACATCTTAGCGTACTCATTCATGCAATCCGATTAGAGTCTTCGCTGATCGCATGAGCAGACGATGGGATTTTCACAACATAAATAAGCGAAACTCCTGTGGCTCATCAAGGTTGATCTAAGCACTTGCATCCTGCGTTTCTCGCAGTCTAATCAGTATTCGGTGATGGTATGAACCTTCCATTACCACAGGGCTATCCAAAGTGAGAGAAGCGAAACCCATTTGCCTTACAGAGTTCATGTTAATCCGAGTCTTTGGTAGTCGCACACATTTCATGCTAAGTTTTTTTTTTTTTCGTGCGCTAGCTCATATACGACCAGTACGATGTTGTAATGATAAACCCAGGAACGATCCGAAATGCTTGTTGTGGATACATTTTTCGGCATTTATTTTGTGTGTTCGAAGTATTAAAAATTCTGATTTCTGAAACATTTGGGAGTTCGAATTAAATGAGAAAGTTTTCAGCCACAAATTCGAAATAATTTTGGGTGTTCGAACTGCTAGGGTGTTCCAATTAATTGGTCACCTACCGTTTTTAACTTCACTACAACTTGTGTGTGGGAATGTGTGGCGGCGGTAAAACGTCTCCCTGCCCTACATCATAGTGTAGATTATATTTTCTTGTCCTTTGGGATCATTGATTCTATTCTGGAATTTGGAAAATATCTTAGGGTCACTGATGAGGCCTAATTGTCCGAAACTAGCTAGTCTGGCTGGCCCAGAAAACATGTGCACACCATATTTTTCAGTTCTGTGGAGTATTCTTTGCTTCCAAAGGATAACCTTTTTATAGAACATATTAAAGGGGATCACAATTCTATAGGCATGATTTCGTTATGGAAATACAACTTTAAGGACCCTATGGTTGCTACTCTGTTGGCTCTGTCCAACTGAAAAAGGGGTCTACTCTAAAAGGAGAAGAATTTGCTTCTCAATGGGTCTACTCTAAAAGGGAAGAATTTGCTCCCCAGGAGCAAATTCTTTCCTTTAAGAGTATACCCCTTAGACATATCCAAAGAGAAACTACTTTTGCAGGAGTAGCAGTCATTTTCGCAAATTTTACGTCTTGCAATGCCATTATGGAGTATGTCCATGGGGCCATGGAAACGAAAAACAACAGAAAATAACTACTACTACTCACAAAGTGTGGCTGGCTGTGGTAGCTCAGTCGGATGCAGTCTGACTGGCGATAAGGAAGACTCGGGTTCGATACCTACTGGGGTCGCCAACATTCTTTTGTGGAGATTATGAAATCTTTTCTATGGTCATTCTCTCCCTTCCGCTGATTCAGGAAGGGCAGGGGTCAGTTTTTGGCGACATAATGTGCATTGAACTGGTAAACCGCTTACGAATAAGCCTGCTCAGGAAAAGCGTGGATAGGTACACTGACAGGCTCAAACATGACCCAAATCAGTGTTGACTGGGCCGTTAAATACAAATAAACAAAACTTGCAAAGTTTACTTAACACAGATAGGAACAGATTTATATATTCTGAACATCTTTCGGTACGCTGGTAGCTCTAATAATACGTACATGTATATGTAAATGTTGGAAAGTTTGTTTGCTTGTTTGTTTGATTTGAGGTTTAGCGTCCCCGTCAACACTGTAAAGGTCATTTTGGAGACGTTGCTTCCAATTTTGTGGGACTTTTACCCGACATCGAGATGAAATGATATCTCAAGCCCTGTCGCCCAATGAAACCAATAGGGTTTATTAGCATGGACGGTCCGCCTCGCACCGCGGTTCCTGGACAGGCTTAGATCCTCCAAGCGGTTTACCAGTACTAGTGTGCGGGCCTGATTCAACTCTGCGTGGAAGCATCGTGCAGCCCATATATTTCTTCAAGCCCCTATGGGAAAGACAGAGAACGTTATTTTTCCTCATTTATAAAGATCGCTGGGTGTAATGGGCCTCCGTGGCCTAGTGGATAAGAGTGCTGACTCTTAATCATTAGGTCTCTCAACGGTGTATGTTTGAGCATGGCTCAGGTCACATACTATATGATGAGAAGTTCTGCAACGGAAGGTCAGGAGGTTTTTCATCGGGTTCTCTAGTTTTTACTCACCTCCGATTAACGATCGGCTTGATGTGAGTGAAATAATCTTGAAAGTCGTAAAACCAAACATAAAAAAGATTGCTGGGTGTGTAAAAACATTTTCAAGTCTTTGCTACTAGAATTAACGTCAGTGCCAAAGTCGAAGGTTCTAACTCTTCCAAATATATAAAATATTTAGGGAGCGAAACAAAGTCATAACGTTGATGAGTCGCTGTTTATTGTTCTTGAGCCCAGCACAGATAGCAATAGTTTCTTTTTAAAAACTTCATGACTACTAAGTGACCTGCCACCAGTTACAGACTGAGTTGTTAAAAGACTTTTTGGCGCATTCGATTGGAGCTATTGTATCTGATAAGCCAAAAGTGGTGGTCTTTATTTCTACTCAATACTTGACGTTTTACTAATCACTTTTACAATTAAATTGTGATCCAGAAAGATACACAAAAGGATAGCAAATTTCAGGTTTTTGCGGAGGTACCGCTGAAAGAAACTGCCGAGGTTTAAGATACAGTCTGATTCGCAACACTTTGTCTGGGAAGGCTTAGATCTTCCTAGGCGGTTCAGCATTACTTCAAAGTTCGGTCGGTTTCAGCTCATGCAGTCCAATATATTGCCCCAAGGTCTGATCGGCCCCCGTCCATCGGGGATTGAAGAAATGGATTGGGCTGCATGATGCTTCCACGCAGAGCTGATACCGGCCGCACATGAGTAGTGTTAAATCGCCTAGAAAGTCTAAGCCTGCCCATGAAAAGTGGCTCGAGTCGGACCGTTCATGCATTTCAACCATTTAGTTTCATTGGGTGACAGGGCTTGAGAAGGAGTTTTATCTGCCCGTTTTATCTCAGTACTGAGTAAAAGTCCCACAGCATTGGAAGCAATGTCTCAAAAAAGACTCATACAGTGTTAAGAGGGACGTTAACAACAAATGAAATAGATAACCAAGGCCGTATAGAAGGCCTGATGACTTAGGAAAAATCTTTTCATATGCCCGTTTGAAAAAACAATAAAAAAAAAACCGTCGTATTAAGTTACGGGGTTGGTGTCTGTCCGTCCGTTCGTAAACTTTTTTTTCGTTGCCGTATAAATCCTACTATACAGTTTTCATCCGATCAAGCCTAAAATGTGTATGTAGTAAGGCTAAGATGCCACCAAATATTAATAGAGTTATGACCCTTTGAAAAATCCGGTTAACATTTTCGTTTGGTTAAGTTTTGTGCTATACATGTGCAAACCATATGTAAGTTACATTTAGTTTATACTTGTCATGGCGTTAAAACAATTTACCACAGAATACTCATCACTACCTACTCTTCCTGATACCAAGGTCACAGACTTCGAAATTTTATATACACGTTTTGTATTTAAGTTTATTTTTTGTATTCAAAAAATGCATTAAGTGGGATAATGATATCAGCTGGCTCAAATCACAATGTAGACTGACAAGACCAAACCTATTGGATGCTTTTTGAAAGCAGCCAACTTGTTTAACAATGCGCGCATGGGACCAGTCACGTCCGCCAAATGTGGTGAAAATCTCTGCAAATAGTTCGCAACCCCGAGAATGTTGTCTAGCTGCGCGCGGTTTTCCGGCGGCTTGAGTTCCATAATGGTGCGTACCTTGTTATGATCAGGTTGTAAACCACAGCTCGTGATTCGGTGCCCGAAAAAAGGTACCTCACTTACACCAATTTTCATTTTATCAGGATTGAAACGTACACCTCTGTCGCGCGCACGTTCAAGCACCTATCTCAGATTCTCGTCATGTTCCTGCTTTGTCTGTCCGTACACCAGTAGATCGTCTACTATGGAAGTCACGCCTGTCAGTCCCTCGAAAATATAGTCCATTTTTGCTGAAAAATGTTCTGGGAACTCTTTATTCCAAACGGTAAACGCAAAAAGCGCCACGTGCCGAAGGGACTTGAGAACGTCGTAAGGTACGAGCTCTCAAGGTCAAGCTTCACGCTCCAGTATGCATTGGTGACATCAAGGGTACTGAAAGATTTCGCACCTGTGAGACGGGATGTTATTTCATCAAGCGTCTGCATCGGATAATGTGGTCTGCGAATGTTTTCATTCAATGCTTTGGGGTCAATGACAATTCTTAATTTGCCGGTTTTGGGCTTTTCAACTGCGTGCATAGAATTTACCCAGTCAGTCGGCTCAGTGACCCTTTGAATGATGCCTTTTCCTCATTTCTAAGCAGCTCTTCCTTGATGCGATTTCGAAGGGCTTCTGGGATGCGTCTAGGAAGGTTAACGACAGGTATGGCATCAGGTTTCAAGTGCATCTTACATGTGCCTGGGAACATCCCTGTCCCTTTAAACAAGTCAGCGTACTCGTTAAACACGTCCTGCTTGCTCATGCCAATGTTTACATTTTCAATCGAGTATGTGAGTTTTACAAGTCCAAGGTCAACTGATGTCTGTAAACTCATCAGTGGCGGTGCTGAGCTTTCAACAACGTAGAAGGTTGTGTGTAGCTGCGTGTCATTGTGTTTGCATGGTAAGGTGATTTTTCCTGAGACTGGCAGCATGTCTCCGGTATGTGATGTTAACTTGTGCTCGGAGGGATCCAGTGGGGAATGAATATTAAGCTGTCGAAAATGCTGAATAGGTAAAATGTTAGCAGAGCTGCCTGTATCAATCTTAAAACTAACAGGGGTCTGGGCATGGCCAACATTTAACTCGACAAATGCACGATCAGAAGAAGAATGGCTTACTGTATCAACGTAAAAGTCCTCAAATTCCTGAATGAATTCCTGCTCACTTTTACACTGATTCTTAATGTTATTGCCACAGTAATGCACCTTTTTAACTGATCTGCAAAACTTAGTAAAATGGTTAAGTTTTCCACAAGCGTGGCATTTTTTTCCTTTTGCTGGACAATTCAAGGCTCCATATTTATGATCACCAGAACCACAATTTCCACAGCTGAAGTTAGCTGGATTAGCACCTGAACGTCGATTTTTCGTCGTTTGTACTCGTCCCGTTTGTCGTTTGCCGTTTGTCCCAAGGCAGTTGTAACGAAAAGCCACAATATATACTTTTGAATAGAAAAAAGAAAAGAAAGATGTATACCCCTCTGACCCTTTTTTACTGTACAATATGCGGTTAACCTGCTCGTATGTTTGGTCGGTCTCTGTTCTGCATAGAAGCACTATGCTTCCAAGCCTCTATAGCCGGGCCCAGAATTTTGAAAAGCAAGGAAATTGTCTCGTTTCTATATTTTTTATGTTCATATGCGTACAATATGCGGTTTACCAGCTCGTATGTTTGGTCGTTCTCGGTTCTGCATAGAAGCACCATGCTGCCAAGCCCCGATGAGCCGGGGCCAGAATAGTGAAAAGCAGGAAATTGTCTCGTTTATATATTTATGTTCATGAGCATAACAGATTTCATGCTCGGTGGAGTTTTGCATGAGTAAAAGTTTTTTAACCTCGGGTTCAGATTTCGTTCTTCTCTCATTATCTGCAAAACTGTTGTTAGATTTTGTCTGTCTTCTACGACGATTAACCAATCTCATCAGCAAAACACGCCCATATAGTTTTGACCCTCTTGAACCCCACTTTTATAAAGTAAAACTGGGGTTTGCAGGGGTGAACTTTTTTATTTTTCTTATTTCTGCTCTAAAATATAGATTGTGGTGCTCGTTAGAACCGCCTCGTTGAGGCGGTTCTAACGAGTACAAACAATCTATATTTTGAGCAGAAATAAGAAAAATATCACATTTTTTCATCTTAAAATTTTCATTTTTTTTTTCGGCAAAAAAGGTTACAATATATTTGTATAGGCGTGTGTTCGTAATCTGGCAGGAATCTCTGAAAATAGAAGAAATGTTTACATTACGAAAACCATCCCGTGCGACATAGTGCATTTTTTCACATCTCAGATTTTCAGATCCGTGATTTTTTTTACTTATTTATACTGCAAACATAGGTTGTGGTCGCTAATTAGAACCGTCTCATCGAGGTGGTTCTAACGAGTACCCATCACCTATGTCTTGGAGCAGAAATAAGAAAAATAATTTTATACCTAAAAAATGTTCTAGAAAGGGTTATCCTTTGGAAGCAAGGAATATACCAGAGAACCGGAAATATGGGGCGTACGTGTTTTCTGGACCAGACTAGCTAGTTTCGACCAATTAGGCCTCATCAGTGACCCTCAAATGTTTTCAAAATTCAAGAATGGTATCAATGACAGGAAATATAAACTACAGTATGATGTAGGGCAGGGAGACACACATTCCCAGACACCAGCTGTAATATGTTCTAGTTCGAAGCAAGGAATTCACCACAGAACCAGAAAATATGGAGTGTACACGTTTTCTGGGCCAAACTAGATAGTTCCGCCAAACCCCAGTTTTTTCTATATAACGTGGTGTTGAGGGGGTGTCCTTTACTTTTTCATAATATGCTTTTATGAGATAAAGACGATTTGAATGACTTCAGAATGATATTTGTCTTACGAAAGGATTTAACGTTTCCCTCATTTCTGCTTCAAACATTTGGTTGCTGATCATTAGAACCATAACAGTCCATATTTTGTAGCTATATTCAGAAGAAAATAATAAATCCCTGGATATTCTAGTTTATTGGGATCATTGATTTATGGAACCCTGGAAGGGCATGCAATTTTTTTCATATGTTGTGTGATCAACAATATATCTAGTGTGCACAAGTTATTATCTTGTGCACACAAGTAAATTTCCTGTTTGAACAAGTGAATAGCTTGTGCGCACAAGATATTATCTTGTTTGCACAACAAAGATCTTGTGCGGACAACAACATATCTTTTGCGCACAACTTATTATCTTGTGCGTACACGATATTAGCTTGTGCGTACAAGTTATTATCTTGCTCGCACAACATATAATCTTGTCCGCACAACATATTATCTTGTTTGCACAACATAGATCTTGTGCAGACAACATAATATCTTGTGCACACAAGATAATATCTTGTTCGCACAACTTAATATCATGTTCGCACAACATATTATTTTGATAGCACAATCCAATCGGACGCATAAGGTATTAGGTTTTCCGCTTGTGCTCACAACATATTATCTTGTGCGCACAAGCGAATATCTTGTCCGCGAAAATTAATATCATGTTCGCACAACATATTACAAAAATGCATGTCCCTTCCCGGGTTCCGTATTGATTTCACTAAGGAAGTTTGAAAATATTTGAGGGTCACAGATGAAGCCAGTACAATTTGAACGCTACGGTTTTCAGTTCTGTTTTTTTTTTTTTTTTTTAGTTGTAGTCCCTGCTTACAAAGGATTCTCTTTTTATAGAACATTCAACTACCAACAATCCATCACGTGAACAAGTCCGTGAAATGAAGACCCCCTAAACCCCACTTTATATAAACAAAACTGGGGTTTACGGGGATCTTCATTGTTTTTCTTATTTCTGCTCCAATACATAGGTTGTGGGTACTCGTTAGAACCGCCTCAATGCGGCGGTTCTAACGAGCACACACAACCTATGTGATGAGCATTTATAAGAAAAATATGACAGATTTTCATCAGAAAAGTAGCCATTTTGGAGATGTGTAAATGCACTATGCCGTACGGGTGTGTTATCGTAATGCCCGGTGAAAATGTTTCGGCATTTCCATCATGTTAACACTCCCGTGTAAAAAATATCCTTCTTGCACACCAGACAGGGAAATCTGTCATTTTTTACCCTGGTTTAGAAATTTATGTTCTGACCCATGTGTTCAGACCCAAAATCGAATATAATCGCTTGTTTGATACTGTAAATGGACTGGTTGATTACGACCTCGTATGCGCCGTCGTTAAGGTTGACGTCACAGCACGTTACGTGACGTCACTAAACATTCCTGCAGTGTCATCACAATATGGCGGACGTCGGTATTTGTTTGACTTGAGGTTTAACGTCCCCATCAACATTCTAAAGGTCATTTTGGAGACGTTGCTTTCAATTTTGTGGGACTTTTACCCGACATTGAGATGAAATGGCATCTCAAACCCTGCAGCCCAATGAAACCAATAGGGTTTATAAGTATGGACGGTCCGGATCGCACCGCTTTGCCCGAGCAGGCTTATATCCTCTAAGCGGTTTACCAGTACTCATGTGCGGGTCGGTTTCAGCTCTGCGTGGAAGCATCATGCAGCCCATCTGTTTCTTAAAGCCCTGATGGGCGGCGGACGTCGGTAACCGAAGTGACAGCAGCATTTAAAAATCCGCGCTAAGAAATGGAAGGTGTGCAAGAAAAAGAATCCTATATGGGTTTGAGGGGCGGATAAAAAATCCGTGCCTCGGGATCACTGTCCGGCATCACTCGGCAAGCCTCGTGATTCCGGACAGTGACCCTCGAGTCGGATTTTTCCCATCCACCCCTCACACTCATAGAAGATTCTTATATTCTAAAATCCACTTTATACAGAGACAACTGGTGTTTAAAGGCGTATAGAATATTTTCCTTATTTCTGGTATAAGTCATAGGTTGTGGGCATCTCGTTGAGTCGGTTTGAATGAGCACTCACAACATTTTTCCTTTGTTTCTAGTACAAATAAGAAATATCACATTTTTTATCAGAAAAGATATAAAAGAATGCACTATGCCATATGGCTGCGTTACATGTATCGCAATGCACTCATGTATGTCACATAGAATGTTCCAGCAAGCCCCCGCCCATCGGGGCTTGAAGAAATAGATAGGCTGCATGATCCTTCCACGCAGAGCTTTAACCGACCCGCACACGAGTACTGGTAAACAGCTTAGAGGATCTAAGCCTGTCCAGGCAAAGCGGTGCGAGTCGGAGCGTCCATGCATATAAACCCTATTGGTTTCATTGTGCGGCAGGGATTGAGATGTCATTTAATCTCAATGTCGAGTAAAAGTCCCACAAAATTGGAAGCAGCGTCTCCAAAATGACCTTTACAGTGTTGACGGGGACGTCAACCCTTAAATCAAACAAAACAAAGAATGTTCCACCTTATATCAGACCGACCTCATTTGCTCAGTCGAAGACGCGTCTGATTGGTGATCATGAGGTCACGGGTTCAATACCTGCCAGATCTGCAACATTGTTTCGTACATGAAATATTTTCTACGGTCTTTTCTGTCACTTTCGCTGATTCAATACGGATGTTATTTTCTGGCGAAAGAAGCACCACTGTACTGCTTATTACCGTCTATGTAAAAGCCTGCCCAGAAAATATTACATTACGATAACACACCTGTGCAAAATAGTGCATTTTTTCACATCTCTAAACTGACCGACTCGATGAGACCTTAATGGTATTGACTAGACTGTAAACCCGAATTCTTACGCAGCACGCCTATATCGGCAATGGAACGGAACTACGATTCAACAATAAATCATGCGGAAGAAGAGCGTGACGCGAATAGCCGCTGTTTTTATGACATCACTCCTAGATTCCATGACGACAGACGATGTTATAGGAATGAATTTCATTTCGATAAAATCCACAAAAATGATAATTCATTTCTTATAATTCTCATCGAAATGTTAAAATTATCACCTGAAAATTTTAGAAATTCTTTCAAAAGCGTAAGGATATAAGAATTTTATATGGGTGTGAGGTGTTGATGTAAAAATCCGTCCCGAGGGTCACTGTCCGGCATCACGAGGCTTGCTATCCACCCCTCACACCCGGATAGGATTCTTTTTCTTGCATACCTTCCATTTCTTAGCGCGGAATTTTAATGGTGCAGTCACTTCGGTTACCGACGTCCGCCATATAGTGTTGACACTGTAGGAATGTTTAGTAACGTCACGTAACGTGCTGTGACGTCAACCTTAACCACGGCGCATACGAGGTCGTAATCAACTAGTGCATTTTTCAAACACGCGATTATATTCGAACACCAGGGTCAGAACATAAATTTCTATTCCAGGGTAAAATCACGGATTTCATTATCTGGTGTGTAAGAATAAACTTACCATCGGCTACGGCGGAATACTTATTCCAATCTTTGAAAGAAGCCCAATCGATAAAACGTCAAGTCTTTAAATTCAGTTTATTTGCCTTCTAACATTTACGTTTTCAATAGTTCTCCGTCTTCTAACCGAACGCTGTTGACGTCGCTTCATATAAATAAGGTAACGTCGTGATACTAAAGATGCTCTTTGGCGTCACATTATATTACTACCTGTCGCTGTGTGAAATGGTTATGAGAGTCTTGCTCATGGAATTTATCGAAGTATAAAACTTTTATTTTTACCAATCAAATCGCTCGAAATGTATATAATTATAGAGAATTGGAAGTATAACGTCATATTATCGCAGCGAAAACGTTATTCACCATTTTTGCATAATTTGCTGGCTTCCAGTTTACACATTATCAATATTGGAAAAACAGGTATACAGACCCCCCTGACCTTTCAAGGTCAGGGGGGTCTGGGTACCGGTTTTCCCAACACTGATAATCTTCAGACTAGGAACCAGCAGATAAGGTGAATAGAAGGACTTAAATACATGTATTAATATCAATGATTTTGGCGGGATTCTTCTTATAATGGCGAAAAGTTTGGAGAATTTGAAGGACACAGCAATGCCATTGTCGATTTTCAACGTGTAAGAATCGAAATAGATCAACTCAAGTTTGAGTAATAAATCTCGGTATAGAGATCAGTTGTAAAGTAGATCAAATCACAAGGGCGTTGAGTAATAATTCATTGTTTATCGTTCAGTTGTAAATACATACGCGCTCGCGTTTTGATTTACTTTAAAACTGATCGGGCAGTTTTAACTACACAAGTCACTCGTGTGACGCGCTCGTGATTTGATCTACTTTACAACTGAAATCCAAACTGTGATTTATTGCCCAACGAATCGCAGCTAGAGCTGAACTATTTCTTAAAAACAAAACCAGTTATCCGAGTATTCGCTGATCACTGCTGTTACGCGCATTACGATAACACACCCGTGCGACATGGTGCATATTTCTCATCTCCAAATTGGCTACTTTTCTGATGAAAATCTCTGATATTTTTCGTATAAATACTGCAAACATAGGTCGTGGGTGTTCGTTAGAACCGCCTCATTTGACCAAATTGAACTCCGCTTTTATATGGCAAAACTGGGGTTTACAGGGTTAAACCTTATTTTTCTTATTTCTGCTTAAAATATAGATTGTAGGCACTGGTTAGAACCGCCTCGATGAGGCGGTTCTAACGAGTATCCACAATCTATATGTTGAGCAGAAATAAGAAAAAATATCACAATGTTTCATCTTAATATTTTAGTTTTTTCGGCGGTAAAGTTTACAATGTATTTGTATAGGCGTGTTTTCGTAATGAATTTTGGCCGATTCATTTACATAACATACCTATTTGAAATGGTACTCTCGCGTCATTAAAAAAAGGCCCATTATTTCAAGTGTGTGTGCGTGCGTGCGTATGTGTGTATGTGTGTGTGCTGCAGTGAAAATATGTGCTGTTTTCTCATTTTTGCTACAAAAAGATATTGTCGGTGCTCGTTAGAATCGCTTCAATGAGTCAAAAAGTATGAGGTAAGGTGCAGTTTCATATAAGATCCGCGTCAAGCAAAAATGTGCCTTTGGACATGTCCGCCCAGCGAAGACTTGTTATCAGCCAGCCTATCCCCACAGTCTAACTACAGTCTTTACTGTAGGCTATATGGATGCCTGCTGTACCAAAGATTCTCAATGTAGAAGGACTGTATTCTGATTGTGTTCTACACGATAACACACCCGTGTGACATAGTGCATTCTTTCACATCTTCAAAATGGCCACTTTTCCGATGAAAATATGTGACAATTTTCTCTTTTATACTTAGAAAATATGTTGTGGGTGCTCTTTAGAACCGCCTCAGTGAGGCGTTTCTAACGAGACCCTACAACTTACGTCTCGGTACAAATAAACAAAATAATGTATAACTCTGTAAACCTCTGTTTTCAATATATAAACTGGGGATTAGAGTCGTGTTCATTTCACTGATTTGTTAACATACAGTTTGATTTGAGTCTTCGCTGCAATGCCGATGTCCGAGTCCCATTTTTTTCTTGATGCGGCTCATTTTTAAACAAAGGTGATTTTAAATGTTTCATTTGGCTTTGCACTTATGAGTGCTCCGCCGACGCATCAAATCGGCAAAGGACTAGTCTAAGCCTAGGCTTATGTATCCCTAACTCTAACCCCAATACACTAATTATATTTTTGCAGGTACGGGGGTGGGGTCCTTGACCTTGTCCTTGACGGGGAATCCCATCATACCTTGTGTAGGATACCTACCGAGAAGTCATCACGTGGATATCCGGAAGAGAGCCTCTACATGGTGCCCTCCTGATGAAATTCTCGATGTGTGCAAAGCGAAGGCACAATAGCTTGCTGGAACGGAGCATACATAACCGGAACAGGTCACGCGCTTAGCAGGCACCGGTAATGACCAACCCTCGATAGGTATTTGGAAATAGGAAGACCTTTAAAACGCCTTTTAGATCGACCTCTCCTATTTATCAACAGCGAAATTGCGCAACGGCTGGTTAGCCTCGCTTTACCCCAAAACAACACAACTTTACACAGCGCACTGATACGAGGACAGTTTGCAATAGCCAGAATTGCTGGTCTAATAGTCACCCCACCACGAAAACAGGCCTATATAATTTTTTGACCCCCTTGAACCCCACTTTTATATAGTAAAACCGGGGTTTACACGGGTATACCTTATTTTTCGTATTTCTGCTCTAAAATATAGATTGTGGATACTCGTTAGAACCGCCTCGATGAGGGTACTCATCGAGGCGGTTCTAACAAGTACCCACAATCTATATTTTGAGCAGAAATAAGAAAGATATCACAATTTTTCATCTTAAAATTCTTGTTTTTTTTTTATTGTTTTTTTTTTTTTTTTTCAGCGGTAAAGTTTACAATGTGTTTGTATAGGCGTGTTTTCGTCACCTTTGGCTGCCATTCAAAACTAAACAATTTCATGCATTATCACTCTTTCTTAGAGCACCGTGACCGGAGGCTTCTCACTACCAAGATGGGGATTGGGGTAGAGATAAATGGAAGCCAAAACCGATGATGCATGTAAATCCTTTTTCCTTGACCAGACATTGTGTGGGCACAAGTAGGTCGAAATTGATAGGATGCCCCCCGTGTCTTAAAGCTGAAAGCCTGTAGAGCACCTTTCATCAAAACTAAAGTAACTTACAAACCACTTTCCATTTCAGTTCAAAACTCCAAGGCGTGAGGGTACACTGGACCCCTCCATGGGAAGGCAAAAACAAAAAGTAGTGAACTAATCCCGGACTCGTCCGGGGGTAGCCCCAATGTGCTTCTGGTGCCCGGTTATCTTAAAAACAAAATCATTCATTCATTCAAATGTTCAATTGCAGTATGGACAGCAGCGGGTCACGAACAAAGTGAGTGAGCCCCGAGCTTACCTGGTGACCCAATGCTGTTCATACTTCAATGAACCTTAAACGTATCCTTTATTACTTATTTGTTTTATTGTTATCGATCTTGTTTGTTTGTTTGTTTGTTTTAAGGTTTAACGTCCCCGTCGACACTATATAATTCATTTTGAAGACGTTGCTTCCAGTTGCGTATGAGTTTTCCCGACATTGTTATAAAATGACATCTCAAGCACTGCCGTCCAATAACACCAATAGGATTTATATGCATGGACGGTCCGACTTGCAACACTTTGCCTGGACAAGCTTATACCCTCTAAGTGGTTTATCAGTACTCGCGTGCAGTCGCTGTCAGCTCTGCGTGGAAGCACCATGTAGCCCAAGCCCAATTCTTGCATAAATACCTATGCGCATGGCTGTTTGAAGCCATTGTCAAATGGACCGAAAGCCGTGCTCAAACAGCAAAAACCATGTTCAAATCATGAAATTGGCGTGCTGTTTGAACATGGGTTTTAAGCTTTTGATATCACAAGACGGGCCTTGCTTTGTTTACGTTACGTTGAGCGACGTAAAGTTATCGCCCTGAACGTAGCGTTTTAGGGTTCTACGTCACAGGGTTACTGCATGACAATGCCATTGTAAACAACATTCTGAATTGGCCGCCATTTTGGATTGTCTGTCGCATTTGAACAGTTTATATGGAATTTATATGGAACATTTGGGCGTTTGCGTCAAAATTTGCGGTCGGATTCGTAAGTTATGCCAGAACAACGACCATCCACGGTTATTTCATTGCATTAACATTTGCCAGATCCCTCGGAAGATATTTGAACATTCGGCATAACGGCCTCATGTTCAAACAGCTTCCTCGGGACCCGGCAAATGTTAATATATGAAACACCATGGTTGATCCCTATATTTGACGAAAAATACTGGTTTGACTGTTAAGATTAAAGAAAAAAAAAAGCAATACTCACAGTTGTCCTAGTAACAGGGAAACGGTGTTGTTGACGCCATAACGTTACGTTGACATCGTCCAATCATATCAAAGAGAGCCATAATTTATTTTGACGTTACTTAAAGATGAATGTGACGTCTTGCGTGTCATTGTATTCATCCAAGTATAAACAACATTACGTCATTATTGTTCAGTATTAGATTTTTTTCTGTAGATACCCCCGGAGCGTAAATATATAAAAAAGGAACTTTTTATTAGACCACCTTAACAATTTTAAGGCGAAATAGGAAGCAAAAATGCAAAATACTCAGGAAAACATCAAGATCTAAAATTACACGTGTACCGATATATGTCAGACATATGAAATGCAAAGGAACGACCCTGCAGAAAAAAATCCGCCAGCTATATGCTTTCCCTAAAAGATGCATTCAATGTAATACTAAAGCATCAAAATGGTTTAATTCGAAAGTGAAAAATAGACATACATGTACCTTAAATTGGCGATAAGCCAACGCCACGTACATTTATTGGTATACAAGCTTTATTTGGAGTTGCGCACAAAAGGTATCGGCTTTAATGTACTAATAGTTCGTCTGTCATTACTAACAATGATCAAATTTAATCAAATGCAGAAATGCTACGGTTTATGATCTAAGATGGCTGAGGAGACCGAATTTACTGCCTTCACTGCAGCTGGTGTTGTGCCGTGTGGCGGCCGTAAAACGTCTCCCCGTACACCAACCATAGTGCAGTTTATATTTTACTTTTGGTCCTTTGAGATCAGCGTGAATATTCTGAGAAATCAGAAATAAATTATTGGTTTAGACTCATATTCTAGACAGGTTTTCAATTATTTTGACCCCATTTAGATTTATATCAGTCTTTGAATCGACTGCCTTTTCGAAATTCGCAAAATTGCAGTATGTTTCATCTGGCTTTCTTTGTCGGATCATTACAGGGTCACTGGTGAGGCTTTATTAGCCGAAACTACGTAGTATGACCCATCTTCTTTCTTATGAATGTTTTCATTGTTCTTAAAGGAACTCATTTTTGATTTTTATTAGCTCTAAACTGTCTTTTGCAGATAGAGCAGGAGATTTTAGAGTTGGTGATGCCTTAGCTCTGGCTTTGCGCTGTGCTCGTTTCTGCTCATCGGCGCTGATTCTTTATGTATTATATGGGCCCCGTCAAGCGATTTTGGTACTTATCGCCTATGCGAGCAGCGAAGGTTCAGGCGAGCCTGCGCATCCGCGCAGTCTCACCAGAACCTTCGCTGCTCGCTCATACAAGCAGTGAATCAAGAGGAACCTTCAGACAGAAAGCCATATCCCTGGCCCCTCTGAATGGCTGGGCATGCGCAGTTAAAATTTGTCATGACGGAACGCTCGAAGACACAAATTCGCTTGGCGGGGCTCATATTCACTTGCATCCCTTCTGATGAGGCCTCGTCACTTTGTGCGATCATGTTCAATTTATTTCCAGGACTCTATTAATACTCGTATGCTGTAGTCCTTGAGGGAGGTTTTGAGGGTGACATTGTACCGCTTCTTCTGACTGCCATTTGAATGTTCGCATTTCTAGCCATCCATTTCTTTGGACAGCGTGCCTCAGGTGTCCTGAAAAAATGGCCTGTGCATCTAAATTTCCAGTTTCAGAAGAGAATGTATACTCTGCAATCATGTGATTTGCAGGACTTCTGTGGAATCCTGTCTGGCCACTTAATCTTTAAAGGTTGTATGGTAGTGGTTAAGTCTTTTGGCTTGTCGTTGGGAAACTGATCACGATATCCATACGAAAAATCGTGCTGGCAGCACCACCCCACTATAGACTTCCAGCTTCGTCTCAAGTCTAATTCCACTTCGATCCCATACACTACCACGTAGTCGGCTAAATGCTGCAGTAGCTTGGACTATTCTGTTATTGACTTCATAATGTGCCCAACTCTTGATAATGCGCTTCCAAGGTAGGCAAACGTGTATGCTACTTGCAAACTTTGACATTTCTCTGCGATTGCAAATCCCTTGCGAGGCTTGCCAGGTGCTGGTTGATAAACCAACTTGGTCTTTTTGATGCTGTCACAGGAGTCAGATACTTGAATTATACTTTTTTGTTCTTCTCGTTTGTTGGTTCCCTGTTATTTCAACAGCGAAGAGGACTCGTTTAGCACTTAAGTTTGCATACTGGATTTTACCTTCAACCTTTTAGGCTGAAAAGCTTCCCAACAAAATAGAAGTGAAGGCAATGATCAGGAATCGATACAATTAACCCACAGTTCCCATCAGAGTCACCAAGGGAAGTAAACACAAACATGAAACAACTAGACCCTAATGGTGCCGACCCCGCCCATCGGGGCTTGGAGAAATAGATTAGGCTGCACGATGCTTCCACGCAGATCTGATACCGACCGCACATGAGTACTGATAATCCGCTTAGAACGTCTAAGCCTGCCCAGGAAAATTGCTGCGAGTCGGCCTGTCCATGCTTATAAACCCTATTGGTTTCATTGGGTGGCAAGGATTGAGATGTCATTTCATCTCAATGTCGGGTAAAAGTCCCCCACAGTTGGAAGCAACGTCTCCAAAATGACCTAAATAGTGTAGACGGAGACGTCAAACCTAAAATCAAACAAAGACCCTAATGGAAACATCACTAGCGGAAAGCCAAACGGACAGTTACTTTCACACAAATCGGCCCCGCCCATAAGGGCTTGATTAAATATATGGACTTCAACATGCTTCCACGCATAGCTGAATCCGGTCCGCACACTAGTACTGGTAAACCGCTTAGAGGATCTAAGCATTCCAGGAACCGCGGTTTGAGGCGGACCGTCCATGTTAATAAACCTTTCGGTTCATAGGGCGGCAGGGCTTGAGATGTCACTTCATCTCAATTTCGGGTAAAAGTCACACGAAATTGGAAGCAATGTTTCCAAAATGACATTTACAGTGTTTACGGGGGCGTTAAACCTCAAATCAAACAAACAAACAAAAACGTTCCCACAAAATGGCTAATTGGCTATCCAATGCAATATAATATAAGCGATACACTCAATAAAATACAAACCATAACAAAAATAAACAACAAAAAAGCCATTCCTTTTAGCTACATGTATACCGTTGTCCCCATCCTGAAAAGCATCTGTAAGCCTGACAGTCAGCATCGTGCTAAACAGGGTTCACTGTTGGTTTTCTTTTGCTCCAGCAAGTCTGTTGTTGTATGCTGTTGAGTCCTCAACCTTGTTTCATCTCTGTAGTTTTTTATTTGTATGTTCTCGGCGATGTTACACTGATGAGTAAGGAAGCCTTCATGCGGACTAAACAAAATTAGTGTATACCGCGACAGAGGTAAGGGCGAGGATTATGGCCATGTAAAATCGATTTAAGCCCCCCCCCCCCCCCATGTGGAATTCTTTCCACTGACCGTTACAAGGCGGTTCTTCTATGGCGGTTTATTTATGTTGTTGCTTGTTACTTACTGTGTGTATCACTTGGGCCTTTTATTTTGGATGGCCATTTGGCCATTTTGTGGGAAAGTAACTGTCCTAATGGCCTTCCTTTGTTTAGGTTTCTATTATGGTCTGGTCGCTTCATGTTTGTGTTTCTTTCCCTTTGGTGTCTTTGATGGGTGAAGTAAGTTAATTGTATCGATTCTTGATCTTTGTTTTACTTCTACTTTTCAGACTTGTACACAACATTACTTGACTCCATTTGTCACAGGGAGTATCTGAAAACTGACCATCATTTTTTGCCCTTGCAAGCATTCCTTCCTTGAACTGCCTTTCCATTGCTACGAACTTGGTTGGACAACTAAACCTGACTATAATTTACTAAATATCCTCACGATCGACGGTGGTACGGTCAACAAATGTCATGTATAGTTCAACCTTCTCTTCATGGCATTTCTCTTGAAACTGCCCTGCTGTGAAGATCATGTCAATTGGTCCGCTGTCATTTATGAATCCACACTAGTTTTCTGACATAAGCCCTGACTGTTCAGGGTGTCCATTCAGTGGGTTTAGTCTAACTCTTGCAAAGACTTTCCCAGCAACTGACAAGTAATAGATGCCACGACCATTGTTTAAAGCTAACAGGATAGGCTGTGCTCCATCGTATTCGACTGCGTCGTCGTCTGCGTTGTCCGTCGTCGTCAGCGTTTTAAAGGGCATTTCTTCAGACACTACTAGGCAAATTGAAACCAAATTACACGTGGACCCTCCATGGGCTGGGGTAAAAAAGTAGAAGTAAAACAAAGATCAGGAATCGATACAATTAACTTACTCCACCCATCAAAGACACCAAAGGGAAAGAAACACAAACATTAAGCGACCAGACCATAATGGAAAAATAAACAAAGGAAGGCCATAAGGACAGTTACTTTCCCACAAAATGACCATATGGCCATCCAAAATAAAAAGACACAAGTGATACACACAGTAAGTAACAAACAACACCATAAATAAACCGCCACAGAAGAACCGCCTTGGAACGGTCAGTGGAAAGATTTCCACTGGGGGGCTTAAATCGATTTTACGTGGCCACAATCCTCGCCCTTACTTCCGTCGCGATTTAGACAAACAATTTGTTCAGTCCGCATGAAGGCCTCCTAACTCATCAGTGCAACATCTCCGTGAACAAAAAAAATCAAAGAACCATAGAGGTGAGACAACGGTGAGTACTCGACAGCAAGAAATCACTGAAATGCTGGAGCAAAAGAAAACCAACAGTTAGACTCCGATGGGCCCGACCAGAGACAGAGCATCAGGCACCAACCAACATTACCAAGAATTAGATCTCTCTAACTCTCAATAAGCCTTTACGTTGGAGCCGTCATAGAATCTGAGGCCTGACCCACCGGCGTGCAATTAAACAGGGAAGCAAAGTTGCCAACCGTGATTGGGTTAACTACCATGAATGCAGTCTGTCGTATAACATCCATGTTGTACCCAATCTTTTTATATCGAAGAATGATTTTACGAAATTGGGTGCTGAAGTCATTGCGGTTATATATTTTTATATTATATTTTTTTTAAAAGTTTGTTCACTGGATCTTGGTTACATGACCAAAATGGTCGGAATTCCTATTTACGGTTAAAAGCTTTAAAATATCTTTTTTTCTCGAGAACCAAACGGTCAATGACCTTTAGACTTGATCATTGCCTTCACTTCTATTTTGTATTTAGCATAAGGGACTTGGGTCCTAACAAGTTTGTTCAATTGATGCCCTTTGGTTGACCTAGATCTATTTGACGTCAATGTCGAATTTGGTCACATAGACATTTGTATGGAAAAGGCAAAACAGTGGATTTCTCTGATTTGCTTTAGCCTATGGCATAATAATTAATATAAGCAATCAGCTGAATGAAAGTTTATCATTTCCAAAGGCCTAGGTTATTTACAGACTTTTTTCCTGAATTACTCGGCTTCAGTATTTTCATATATTTTTTTAAAAAAAAAAAGTCGGAAAAGTGCTCACGATTAAATTGACGTCAATGCCAAAACTACATGCAGATCTACAAGCCATGGTTAAAAAAAGCCTGTAAAGTTTCAAACTGATCGGTATAAAACTGCGCATATAGGGCATCCATCGTCTTTTTTTAATTGAAGTCGATTAAACGGAAACGGGTCCGCAAGAGGAGTCCAGACGGAAAAAGAAAACGTACGGCTCGTTTTTTTTCTCATGCTGATTCTTTATACATAATTTTCAGGATCCTAGCTCTTACTACATTTGTATTTCTGACCATATCAAAAGCGTTACAAATTGTGGGTATTCCGATGGGTACGAATTGCGCACCTCTTGTGGCAGATTTGTTCTTGTATTGTTATGAAAGAGACTTCATGTTGTCGCTTTCCATTGATAACCAATCTGAAATTATTGAAGCTTTTAGCTCCACTTCTAGATATTTAGATGATTTATTAAATATTGATAATACCTATTTCGATGGTTTGATCAGTCAGATTTACCCCCCCCCCCCCACCCCAGAACTTCAATTAAATAAAGCAAATTCTTCTGATACCGGGGCCCCGTTTTTGGATTTACATCTATCTATTGTAGATGGGTTTGTTTCGTGCAAAATTTATGATAAATGCGATGACTTTGATTTTGAGATTGTAAATTTTCCTTTTTTGGATGGTGACGTTCCTCGTGCGCCATCCTATGGCGTTTATATTTCGCAATTAATTCGATTTGCTAGAGTGTGTAGTCATGTAACTGACTTCAACACTCGTAATAAATTATTAACGGCTAAACTCCATAATCAGGGTTATCGGTACCATAAACTACGCAAAGCATTTTCAAAATTTTATAGACGCCATCCTGATTTAATTTCAAAATTCAATATTGGACTTAAATCTCTTCTGCAACAAGGTCTATCGGAACCCGAATTTAATGGTGACTTAGTATATAAATTCAGAAAAATATATAACCGCAATGACTTCAGCACCCAATTTCGTAAAATCATTCTTCGATATAAAAAGATTGGGTACAACATGGATGTTATACGACAGACTGCATGCATGGTAGTTAACCCAATCACGGTTGGCAACTTTGCTTCCCTCTTTAATTGCATGCCGGTGGGTCAGGCCTCAGATTCTATGACGGCTCCAACATAAAGGCTTATTGAGAATTAGAGAGATCTAATTCTTGGTAATGTTGGTTGGTGCCTGATGCTCAGTCTCTGGTCGGGCCCATCGGAGTCTAACTGTCGGTTTTCTTTTGCTCCAGCATTTCAGTGGTTTTTTGCTGTCGAGTCCTCATCGTTGTCTCACCTCTGTGGTTCTTTGATTTTTTGTGTTCACGGAGATGTTGCACTGATGAATTAGGAGGCCTTCATGCGGACTTAACAAATTATTTGTCTAAATCGCGACGGAAGTAATGGCGAGGATTGTGGCCACGTAAAATCGATTTAAGCCCCCCCCCCCACCCAGTGGAAATCTTTCCACTGACCGTTCCAAGGCGGTTCTTCTGTGGCGATTTATTAATGTTGTTGTTTGTTACTATCACTTGTGTCTTTTAATTTTGGATGGCCATATGGCCATTTTGTGGGAAGTAACTGTCCTTATGGCCTTCCTTTGTTAAGGTTTCCATTATGGTCTGGTCGCTTAATGTTTGTATTTCTTTCCCTTTGGTGTCTTTGGCGGGTGGAGTAAGTTAATTGTATCGATTCCTGATCTTCGTTTTACTTCTACTTTACGAATAGATGGAGAGATCTGGTTCAAAAAAAAACATGATGATAATGCCAAAATTGCACGCATATCTACTGACCTGTGTGTGACAGATATTAAATTGAGCATATTTCCAACATCACATGCACATTTACAGACCATAACAAAAGAAACTGCAAAGTTTGTTATTGATAAGTGAAAAGCGGTGTGAGGAGTTGCGCTCATAAAGTACCCACCTTCAGTTGTCAAATGACCAAGTCAAAAAAGGTGAACCCACATTGAAAAAAAAAACACGAAAAATATGGGTCCGTTTATTTTCACGTCAATGCTATGTACTCGTATATAAAATTTTAACCATTCCGGACTGAGTGTAACGAAAGCCAGATGGACGGACTTGCGGGCGGACAGGCCCTTACTTATATGCCTAATCAACCTTTTCTTAGTTAGTGGCTTACCAAATCGTTCTGCATGGAAGAATCTGAGGTCAACAGCAATGCGAACCAAAGTGTGATGAGAGATGCAGTCCTCTAAGATAAAGTTGTCAGACAATTAAAAAAAACAATATTGAACTAGTTTTGCTCTGAATATGTATTGTTGGTACTCGACCTACATGAGTATCCACAATTTATAGTTAATAGCACATATACGGCCCCGTCAATCGGAGCTTGAAGAAATAGTTGGGCTGCATGATGCTTCCACGCAGAGGTGAAACTGACCGCATTAGTAACTGCTCATCCGCTCAGAGGATCTAAGCCGGTGCGAAATGGACCGTCCATGCTTCAACCCTATTGGTTTCATTTTGCGGCCGGACATGAGATGTCTTTTCATCTCAATGTCGGGTAAAGGTCCAACAAAATTGGAAGGTATTTTAGGTCGTAGTACCAAAGTGTTAATCCAAAATCATTAATCCATAGACAAATGGCAAATATCAATGTTCAGATCAACAGACATGTACTCCAGAAGAGTGTAATCAGGTGTCCGCGGATAGTAAGCATTGCTTGGTAAGCAAGCTTCGCCCACTATGCCAATCGACCTGAAAGAAGACAAGGGGTAAATGCCGAGAAGGGTATGTCCGACATTTTGGAAGTCTTCCTATGGCTTTCCATTGGCAAACACATCAGAAATAATTCTGGAAATGGCCACATTGTACGGATCAACAAGATCATGGTGCCTCCCATAGAACTTCTTAGTGTTGATACCAGTTTGGTTTTTTGATACCCCTGGCATAACAACCTGGAAGTAAGCACCTTCCCACGCTCCATAAAGTCCTGATACTTGGAACAGGCTCTAGCATAACGGATTAACTGTGAAACGTAAACTCCATATGCTGGTGCAGACGGGATATAACTGCTCAGGAAGGGAAAGTTAACAATAGGAAAATTGAAGTCATCTCGTTTATCGTACAGAGGATCGTCTCCAAAGTGACCCATATAGTGTTGATGGGGACGTTAAACCTCAAATTAATACAAACAGGCAAACAAACAAAAGCACAGATACGCGTGAGGATAGGAATGTAGACATTTTTATAGCGCGGTTTGTCTAAATAAACTCAAGGATTGTAGGGATTGTATGACACGGATTTATCAACGTGATGAAAGCTGCCTGATCGGTTATGAACTCTAAATTTGCAACGGTGTAACCGTTTTAGCGTTAAAAACCGGTGCATATGTATGCCAATGCGAGCCATGCCTGTGTAGCTAGAAAAGACGGTTAATAATGCGCTGTCCAATTTGAAATTTATATTATCATCATGTAAACGATTTCGTCAAAAGCTACATTAAATTGAATGACCACCATTTTTTTTTCTCTGATCCATTTTATAGTACAACTATTGAGGAATGATAAAATCATATTCTTCATCTAAACTGTTTCTGTAATTAACTGTAATGGCTCATTAAAGTTGCTGATAGGGTGTCAGACATGTTTACAGATTATATCTCCTGTGGTGACCTCACGGCAACTGCAGCTAACAAATCTTGGTATTTTAGCAGCTGAGGATTTTAGAGAAAAAGGTGAACATCAAAATAAAAATGCCTTCTTGTAAGGCCAAATACTGCATAATGATAAGAGGACAAGGAACTAGCTGTTTTGCTATCCCTGACCCCAAGAAAAATAGAGAGTTATGTGAAAAATGGATTCATAATCTTAGAACAGAGAATCTCAACATCAAGACATTTGTTTATGTAACCTGGCAAACATTGCATGCCCAGATCAGATGCCGCAGAAAGGCGGCGTCTGATCAGTGCCTCCACTTTTTGCTAAAAGTCCAGTCATTTTCCAAATAAATTTTGATGAAAACACAACCTGACACCCCTAAATTTTGAAATGAACTCCTGTTATATATAAAGAGGAAGATTCCATTTGGTACAAACAAGGTTAATTAATGCATATCATTATCATTTAACCAATCATTACATTAACACGCCTTGACAAGTTTAGGTAATATTTCATTGCATTTCACATGGTATTTTGTGAAATTTTTAAAGCATAGATTGTGGGTACTCGTTAGAAATGTCTCAATGAGGCAATTCCGCTGAGTACCCATAACTTATGTTTTGGCGAAATTATAAGAATATATATATATATGTCCTTGTAAATCCCCATTTTACCTACAAAAACTCCTCTTCTGTGAACTCGGGCTCATACTGATAGCACTGAGCACCAAACTCAGGAAAACTATCTTCAAAGTCTTTATTTCCGTCCAAAGACATAATGAAGCCTTATGTGAGATGTTGAACTGACAGCCTATTCAAAGGATTTTTGAGAATTCAATCTGATTAGAGAGCCTAATCACTTCTCCTTTAGTAGCTGCAAAGAGAGACATAGAGCTTCTACAGTCTCCATGAGATCAGGAATTTAGCAAACAAGTGGGTTTCTGGGATACATTTGGATTACCTTGGAGAAAATATGGCCGCTGCCAGAAGGTTTCACTGAAACCATTAAATGTTGATTTAATTACCTTAGCAGGTTTCAATAAGTAATAAAAGTCAGATATTAATCATTACAGTAACTTTTTCTTGCAAATGAAGTAATTATGTAATAAAGGTGGTCATTCACTTTAAAAAAAGGATGTGTAGAAATTTCAAGATGAAGAACTCACTTCAAAAACTAGTTGATAAATGGGTTAAACGACTAACCTTAACTCATACATTTTGGTTTGTCTCACAGATGAAAGGGTATATGTGCTCACAGCTCCCGTCGTTCCAGTTATGGTCGACCTGAACCATAAAATGAACACAATGCTCGGATGATGAATTTGGCTCACCAGTTCCCCAGCTCGTGTATCTGAAATAAATTCCCCTTCCTCATGTAATGCCCGGATAAATAGTTTGCAAAGGATTTAAACAATATATAGTTTGCAAGAGATCGAAACAAAAAGCTATTTATAATTAAACGACTCCCGATTCTTGAAATATAAACTAACTTGAGACAAAAAGGATCTGCATGCTTACATTGTGAATTCAATTATCCAGTGTATCTCGTTTGACAAATTTTATACGAGGGAATTCCTTACCATTAGACAAAGTCACATTGGCAGTTGCATTAAAGCATTAAACATAAATGCCATATCATATGTTTGTTCCAATATGATGTTATATGTTTGCTTAAAGAGTCTTCTCAGCGCTGGTGCTGTAATCAATCAAGAACATTGGTTTGTACGGTAATTTGGTGTAAAATGCTTGGAAGATAGTACGGGAAAATCAACAATTTTCGCAGGTGGTTTTACAAAACATTTAAGAGATCAATTTTGAACTGGCGACTGACATTGCATTCATAAGATATTTAAACATATCTCTCATTTTAATTGGTCATCATGCCCAAACTACCGGAGAAAAGAACTAAAATTACTAAATAACACTTCTCAGATTGTATGAACGATTGTTTGGGGTTTAACGACACGTCAACTTTTGAATGTCATTTTGTGTCCTCTCCCATAGAAACGAAGAAATAGTAGAGATGAAAGTGAGTCTCAGAAGAGAAAGAGGAGATAAATTGTAGAGTAGATACAGAAAAAAAACAATATTCAGCCTCTACCCTTACCTACTGCAAGGACAGCAGGCCCTGTCCAACCGTACGCTAATATCAGTTGGACGCCTACAAGACACAAAATACACATCACCTTTGTCTCACCCAACCTTCCACAAACACTTCTCAGAAACAATATGGTAACAAAGTAGGCGATCTTTCAATAGCTTATGAAGCCTTGTTCGCTTTTGCTTTGTTTGCTTAAACTAGCCTCGGAGTTGTAGATAGCCTTTATTAAGTCCCATAACGCGACGATCCTCTTGTATTTCACCCTATGTATGCGGGCGGGTCATAAAACCCCAACCTATTTTATTTCTGGGTGAGATCGATCCCAAATTGTTCGATGTAATTGCCCTCTAGAATGAGACTCTTGGATCAACGCTGCCCCATTGCCACCATCCCAGAACTGAAGAAGCCAGGGTCCTTGTCTCCGACCCACTCCTCAACTGCCGCCATCACCTTGCCAGAAGAGGGTTGCGTTTTGAACTTCTTTGGTCTCGGAGACCCCGGCCCTACCAACTGGCGACTTTGAATTTTATTCTCTGGCTCATAATAGTGGACCCAGGTCTCATCGTCATTCACTAGACGTCAAAGAAAATCATCTTCCTTTGAAATAAACCGCTTCAACAATGCCCAGCTCTGGTTGCCATTTGCTCAACGCTAAGGGATTTTTGGATCCAACGAGATGTTAGCTTGCGCATACCCAAGCGATCATGTAAAATTGCTTAAACGTTACCATGTGAATTTAACTTGTGCATACGATGGTGCAGAAAACACATAAAATTGGTCAATTCGCAATGTATTTCCTGACATGTTTTCCCTTTCAAATACAAGTACCGAATTACAGCACTGCTCAGCTTTTGAGGAAAAGCTTGCGCTTCGCATCGCTAGCCATGTTTGACGTTCAATATCTTATGAGTGAATGACACGATAACGGTGCAATTTTGCCCTCATGCCTAAAACATGCATTAAAACAATGCATCTAAAATCTCGGTTGTCATGGTCAATTTGAAATGGGATAGTCTGGTTAATTAATAATAATTATTATTGACTTGCCTTCGTATTTCCTACAAGTGAAGTATCGAATTATTGAACATGTATCGTTGCGTATGATTGCAATGACCTACCGAATTCCGTTCCATTTTTCTAACACATAAATTCGCGGAATTGAACGAAAATGAAAAAACCTAATCTATCGTATACCAAAACCAAAACCCTCAAAACCCTCGCGAGGGGTTATCGACTTACTTGTCACCTAGACCAATATCGCTACCTGGATAAGACCAACTGATAAAAGGATTAGCTGCATATGGATGCAGCTTATCCATGTAATTCATTATGGAAACATTTCCTTTGGCCGAATACGCGGCAGTGTCTGGGACCGAAGTGGAATCAGACTTTGACCCATTTTCTTTCTTATGAATGTTTTCATTGCTCTTAAAGGAACTCATTTTTGATTTTTATTTGACACAAAACTGAAAGTCTACAGAGCTGTGGTGCTGCCAACATTGTTGTATGCATGCGACACATGGACAGTTTACCAACGGTACACCCAAAGACTGAATCACTTCCATACTCGCTGCCTTAGAAAACTCATAAAGATTTAGTGGCAAGACAGGATTCCATACATTGAAGTCATTAACAGGGCAGGGATGCAAAGTGTACATACTCTTCCGAAATTAGCACAGTTAAGATGGACAGGCCATGTTACCAGAATGGCTGAGGAACGTTTGACAAAGAAAATTCTCCATGGAGAACTCGAAATGGGCAAACGTTCACAAGGCAGTCAGAAGAAGCGCTACAAGGACACACTCAAAGTAGAAGTAAAACAAAGATCAGGAATCGATACAATTAACTTACTCCACCCATCAAAGACACCAAAGGGAGAGAAACACAAACATTAAGCGACCAGACCATAATGGAAACCTAAACAAAGGAAGCCTCCCTAACAGAGTCGTGGGAACTAATTGCACAAGACTGAGCTAAGTGGCGAGGACTTGTCAAAAGGGGTGCCAGTGAATATGAGGCAAAAAGAATCAGTGAAGCTGAGCACAAACGCACACAGCGCAAAGCCAGTAGAGCTGTCTTCCTCTAGCCTCTGTTGCTCTTTTTGCAACAGACAGTTCAGAGCTAGAATCGGTCTCATCAGCCATCATAGAACACACAAATAGAAACACTTCTCAAACATGATTAAGATTGGTCATTGTTTGTAATGACAGACGAACTATTATTACTATAATGTTTCTTTGAAAAATGGCACAAATTATAACTGTTTCAATTAAACTTTAGACTTTGTTCTTCAAGACCGGGTAATTTCAATAAAATGTGAAAATCCTGATGTTTCAGATTTTCAATCGTATGTCGTTAATATCTGAATATAAAACTAATTGATGTGAAATGCATAGAACAGCATTTGCATAACACATAACAACACATTTTATGTTTACAAGTTTATTTATGTAAGTATTTTATATCAACTACATTCCAGATTTAACACTGATACAATTTTAATAAAAATGAGAAATGCGGTTATTGCCTCCCAGCTTGTGTTTCGAGCACCCTTTTGTGTACCTGAGTTAACTCGTATAGACAGTTTCAAGAGAACAAGTAATCGAGAGAGGAAAAGTAATGTAGAGTAGAAGTAAAACAAAGATCTGGAATTGATACAATTAACTTACTCCATCCATAAAGACACCAAAGGGATAGAAATACAAACATTAAGCGACCAGACCATAATGGAAACCTTAACAAAGGAAGGCCATATGGACAGTTACTTTCCCACAAAATGGCCATATGGCCATCCAAAATTAAAAGACACAAGTGATACACACAGTAAGTAACAAACAACAACATAAATAAATCGCTTTTATAAGACACTTTTATAACGCAGTTTCTCTAAATAAATGGGAGATTTTCAGAGTATGTATAATATCTACACAGACTTTATCAATGTGAAGAAAACTGTCTGGTCTGTTATGGACTCTAAATTAGTAGCAATTCAACCTTCTCAGCCTTAAAAACCGGTATATGTATATGCGTATGCGAGCATGAAGAGACGGCTAATAATGAGCTGTCTCATTTGGAATTTGCACTGTCATCATGTAAACGATTTCGACTAAATCTCAAAGAGCCTAACTTATTTTACTTGCACTAACAGGGGACAATAATCGTGTAAACGGGAGCAGATTTCTCTATATGCTTCATTGTTTCTATTAAGACGTATGCAAAAATAAAAACTGTATCAAAAATGCAAAAACAAATGAAACAAACACACAACACTGACGGAAAATCGGAAATTAAGCAGACGGTGTAAAAACTGTGAGAATCTGAATAAATCACAAAAATTGTTTTTATATCCTACATCTGCTATAATAATTCCACATAAATTCAAATAGAGATTTACTTATTGTGCACAAGTAATATAGATGTTGCGGCATTGGTCAGGAATCGATAAAATAATCACGAACCTCTCAACAGAGACTTCAAGGGGAAAGAAACACGAACATGAAATAACAAAACCAAAACGAAAACATCACTAGTGGAATGTCAAAAGGACAGTTATTTTCCCACAAAATGGCCAAATAGCTATCCAAAACAAGCATATTCCTTAGGGAATTAATGTCCCCGTCCTTTTTGTCAAGTTGTTTATCACCGCCCTACCCACTAACAATGCATACACCTTGAGATCAAGATCCCTTTTTGTCATACGCACACTACTGTAAGGAGAGTTGTAAACAGAGATCACGTAGTATCTATACACATGAAATAGAAGGGTACATGACATGTAGGTTATGATCAAGAATCATTACAATTACTTTAAACCTTCAGCCCAAGACCAGACCCAGACAGAAGGACGCAATTAAAGCAACATCATTGAAATATTACAAGTCAAAAGCCAAAAGGGACAATTTTCTTTCCCCTCAGAAAGGCTAAAAAGCTTTAAAATAAAAGTAAAAATTAAAAATCAAAGGGGGTCTTTCATTTGTGCCCATGCATGTTTTTTCTTTAAACTTTGTATATTAATAACTCAGCATATACGACCTATAAAAATGTATTTAATAAATTATATAAATCAAAGTAGGACTCAGGAGGCCACTCTAACTGACTCCCTCCATGAGCTGGTGTCTGCCTCCAAATAAGTGCGTATTAAATCTTATGTTTTATTTAGTTTCAAGATCTGTGAACTGGATTGAATGCAGAACTCCATAGGCATTCCTTTGATACTAAAAAACCTTTTGAATTAATTAAAGTTTACATTTTCTGATAAAATAATTATCAAAAATCTCATTTTTTAATAAAAATTTAAAAAATTATCAAAATTCAATCCCTTAGATAAATATGTTCTAGTCTTTGTCAAGATTTCATTTTGCTAGGAAAACTTGCCATATGTATCTTCTTTAGCTATGCCAAATTTCATGAAAATCCGAAACCGGTAACACTGTAGTTTTACACCTTTAATGGATGTAAGTCGTTTCTGCAAAATTTACTATTTTATTGAAATCATCCAAGAACCTTACAAAAAGGCAATTCGTAACACTTACGTTATAAAAATGAGATTATACAAATCAAAATAAATACATATTGAGCTGATCTAGCTTAGAAACTATTAAAATATCATGAATTTATGATATTTTTCTTTCATTTATACACTATGATCTATCCAAAATAGTAGATAGTAAAACACTAAATCAAAAGGTATTCTAATCAACAAATTAGGCTTAACAACATTATATTGCTTTTTTATTAGCAGCAAAATTATTGTGAACAGGTGCAACTTTATTTAATGACTTTGCATAAGTCATGCTCCTCAAATAGGTGTAAGGCAAAGAGATCCATTATTTTCATTTCCCTACCAAGCTGGTATGCCAGGACGCAATGGTCAGTGGTTTGTTGTTACTAGTAAAAATAGTTCTGTTGATAAATCCATGGCCAGATTAAGCCTTAGATATACTGTCTTTATGAACACTGGATTATTATCCTAATAAAATAGTTACAGTAATTATTGGTTAGTATTTCCAAAAATCGAAATGTCACTGATATTGAGTTTCTGTTGCAAAAGATATCATTGATGGATGTGGCGCAGAATATTTGGTGTAAACAAAGCTGTTCCATGACCTAGAGAAATTGTGCTATTAGACAGGGAGAGAAACAGTTTCCTTCCTTATAGTACACATACATAAATATGTCTCTTTTTCTGCATTGGTATTGTAATTGTTGACGTTTCTTTAGTGTCTTAGTTTTTCTATTTACTTTGTCAATATAGTGGTTAATTTATCGGAAGTGAGCTTTTAGTATTTTTTCTGGTTGTAAAACTTTCAACCACTTCTTGAATGTTTCTGCTGAATGCAAGTTCACTGTTTTTTTAAGCACTGTTCTTGCTTTTTGTTCATTAATAATTACAAGTACATTTCTGTGCAATGTATCTCTCAGCTTAGAAAGAGCATTGCAGTGTTTGGACAGAAAAAATCATCACAATGTATTTAATGAAAATAGTTTAAAATCCTATGAGTAATGCGATAACTACTCACAGATTGAATAATTATTATCAACAGTTTAAATGCTTCTTGATATCTTACATAAATGGCTTTGTAATTACTGCAACAACTGCTGAGATAGGTAAATGAAGTGAAAGACCTTTACAAATATATAGACAACACAATCATGATCACATAAAATTTGGAACACTGACAAATGTACGACCATGTGAATTCTAAAAGCAAATTCAAATGGCTTTGGAATACAGCTTCAAGAAGCCGTTTGATTTCGTTCATAGGGGCTATACAAAAAAGATAGATTGGCTAGTGCCTATGCAGATACAAATTCTAAAAACTTAATGTCCAGGAAAAGTAATCTCAAGCGTTATTGATTTTCCCTAGAGTAAACCTTTCTTTTAAATGGACAGTTAGGGTTAAATAAACAAACAACAGTTTGACTTGAGAGTCATTTATCTCGAGTCGGATAACAAATCTCACAAAATCTGAAGCAACAGATAAAGTGACTGGTATGTTGTTGATTGGAATGTTAAATCTAAACATCACGTTAGCACCATTGCCAAATTAAGCAAGAAAGACAGAAAGAAAACTGTGCACATGATTACATGGGTGCGTTTGATGATGTTTGTCATCAAAACGTGTGCGGTATTGTTCTGTAGACGAAATAGTTTGTTCCATAGGGGCCAAGTTTACCGAAATGGATGTTTAGAAATAATACTTATAATTATGCTATGAACTACTTACACAAACCATACTATACTATAGCCATCAAATTGAAAGCAATAGTAAAGTATTATTAAACAGCATGACCAAAACATGATAATCATATAATTTCACATTTTGCTGAATCAGGACTATCAGTATTCGGTCTGTTAAAACACAATGTTACCGGTCCTCAATTTCCATCAAAATTTGTCAACATGTTCCTAAGATATGTGGGTAGTTTTTATGCCAAAATGGTGTCTTGACAAAAATTGGAACATGGTAAAAATGCATATACAATTTTAGTAAATGCAAAAATAGGAGCTGAAATATGGGGACACCATCAAATAAAACTGAATGCCAAGCCACTATTACTAGACATATGATGTCATTCATAGTATCAACTAACTCATCAATTATGGCTTTAATTCATAAAACATATCAGCATTAGATATATGAAACTCTGAATACTGTAGACAAGTTTATATGGGAGTACTCTCTGTTGTGTTAGAGACTTCATAAAATATGCAATAAATTTACTATGGAAATAAAATTTAAAAGTGAATGCATCGTAATTATAATGGTTATACCCAAGGCAATTATTGTGCATAGTTTCATGAGAATCCAAGCGTGGGCAGAAACCAATGCAAATTTCCTATACCTTGAAAGACCCCCTTTAAGATTCTTTGAAGAGCACATGCCATTAGTAAAACACCAGTGAAGATTCAAAATAAATTCTAGGAGTCTCACAAGGTACCTACTTCATACACAGTTTCGTAATATTGAAACATGAAATAAGTCTAAGCTGAAATATGAAAAGTTGAAAAAAAAATCAAGTTTTTGTAAAAAGCACATGAATGTCTGCAGGCCATGACTACGACATCTGTGAGGTTTCAGAGGGATTAGAATTAAATTGTAGGAAATGTTGCGCTCACAAGGTATCTATACTACCTATGCACTTTCATAGAACTGAAGCATGAAAAAGTTTAAGTTAGAAATGTGAAAATGTGAAGAAAAAAAAAGTTTTATGAAAAGCCCATGCTATCTTCAAGACCATGATTAAAACACATGTGAGGTTTCAGTAGGGTTGGTATAACATTGTAGGAGGAGTTGCGTTGCGCTCACAAGATATCTACTACATATACACTTTCATAGTACTGAAGCATAAAAAGCCCAAGTTAAGAAAAAGAAAAAAATAATTTCAAGATTCTATAGAAAGCACATGCATATCTTCAGACCATGATTAAGACATGCCAGTAGCCTATATTTGCCCTTCCTCTGCAAGGCGAGTCTCGCTCAGAACTGCAATCTCGACTTTGTAACGATTACATTCTCTACCAATTAGAGCTGTTCTACCCTGTGGTCTGCCTGAACCAGCACTGTCCTTCAAGGTGCGCACATGTCATGCTCCCATTTTTAAGGGAATCACCTGTATCTTCTTTTTTGTTCGTCCGCTAGATGGAATTCCTGCTGATGGCAGTTAACCAGCCAAGGGTTTTCGAAGCAGGCAATTGTTTAGGGCAACTTTTCTAGCCCCTTCCACATGCTGAGTGGGTGAGCACTGCCATCCTAAAAAGGGTTGCTCAGTCACTCCGTTCGGCTGCCGAATTCCCCGTGCTGCTTCATCCTTAAAGAAAGTGACCAAAAAAGAACCGAGCCGCCTGTGTGCAGGTCGCAACTACAGCTTCCAGTGTAACCTCACCTGCTGCTGCGCCGCTCGCCCATCGACACAGGGTTGTTTTGAGTTTTATGCAAATGTGTGCATGCAGTGACTGTGTGTATATTATTAGGGTGGCCCGGAAAAGACTTGTACACACCATGGCTGCAGTCTTTACTTCCAAAATATTACCCGTTTTTAGCTCGTCTGTTTTTTGAAAAAAAACTTTCGAGCTATTGTCATCACTCCGGCGTCTGCGTTGTCGTCCTGCGTCGTCCTGCGTCGTTCCAAAAAAACTTAACCTTGGCTATAACTTAAAAAGTATTAGACCTAGCCTCATGAAACTTCATACACACACTCATCATCACAAGAGCTACATTTTGACCAAGGACCATAACAACATTGTTGATTTTGGCTGAATTATCTCCCCTTTTCCAATTTTTTTCTGAAACACATTTTTTGCTCTCATTTTAATACTATTCACAACAGAGCCTTCAAACTTCACATGAATGTTCCTTGGGACAAGACCTTTTCAGTGATACCACACTTTTTGATCTGTGACCTTGACCTTTGAACTTTGACCTATTTTTCGAAAATTTAACCGAAAACCTTAACCTTGACCATATTTCCAAAAGTATTTGGCCTACCTTCATGAAACTTCATACACATACTCACCATCACAAGAGCTACATTCCCTACAAGTTTTATAACTCCATCTTGCAATTTGATTGAATTATCTCCCCTTTTCTCTCCGTTTTTTTAAATTGTTTTTGTCTCTTATTTCAATACTATTCACAACAGAGCCTTCCAACTTCACATGAATGTTCCTTGGGACAAGACCTTTTCAGTCATACCACGCTTTTTGACCTGTGACCTTGACCTTTGAACTTTGACCTATTTTTCGAAAAATTAACCAAAAAACTTAACCTTGACCATATTTCCGAAAGTATTTGGCCTACCTTCATGAAACTTCATACACATACTCACCATCACAAGAGCTACATTCCCTACAAGTTTTATAACTCCATCTTGCAATTTGATTTGACTTAGAACTTTTGTTTTCTAAAAGAAACTGCAGACGAGCGTTGGCACCCGCTTGCGGTGCTCTTGTTTTTTCAGAACATTTACATGTAACACTGCTTGAAATGCAACTTGTGTACACATTGAAACTCTGAATTATTTTGTACTTCGATTACTTATTTACTATAGCAGTTTAAAAATCGTTCTTCATTACGGTAAAACTTCCGTGTTGTTCTTCTTATTGTTGCTCCAAACATTGGCTTTGGGTGTTCATTACAATCGCCTCATTGAGGTAGTTCGAAAGAACATCCACAGCCTATTTATTGGAACAAAATAAAAATACGAATACCCCTGTAAAGCCGACTTTTCTCTACATCAAGTGAGGTTTACAGCGGGTGTTCAACATGATGTGAGTCACTAAGGGGTTCGATAAAAATATTAAGGAAGGGTACTCATTGCGACCAGCAGAGGCTAAGAAAGACAAGCCTGACCAGCAGAGGCTAAGAAAGACAAGCCTACGCATACGCGCAGTCTGGACATAGTCTTTGCTTCTTGAAGGCATTTAGTGGGGGCCCTGCAGTAGCCTCCGAATGCTTGATTGTTTTTAATCGACTCACATGAGCTCTTCATTGCTGATGTCCACATGAATATTGCTGATTTGTAAAAATCCAGGTATGGGTCATTTAAACAAAATAGCCACGTTATTCTTATCGTTGTGCGGTCAGTGTGTTGCTTAAAGGTGCATTACTGAGCTACCGGGTCTCAAAATTGTTTTTTTTTTCTGGTTTTTATTTTCAATGCATACTCCTTTGTCATGTGTACACTTTTGGAACCAAATACAGCTTCAGAACTTTGTGAAAATGGTCGTTTTCATTCGTGTTTACCCTTCGCTCTGAACATGTGTTCGGAATTTCTGTTCTAAAAATAAATCTGTCACTTTACACATACATGGCGACAGTATCGTCTCTGAGTGTCGTTACTTATGGCATGGTATTCAGTGTCATATTTCTTCCGATTTAGGCATGGCCTAAGCAAATAAGGCCAATAATGAACTTCGCATTACGTCATATATGGGGATTCTATTTTTGTCACGAACTAAAAATAGATCTAACTAGTGTGCGAAACCAAGTTAGGGAATCCCTCTCAAACTCGTTTACCTGTCATCATAATTGTTCGTATTTTTGCATAAAATGCATCCATTTGTATTGTTTTAAAGAAAAATACCGGCTATTTGTATTTTAGGTTTGGAAGCATTTTTTTCCAGATAGCTCAATAATGCACCTTTAAGAAGGTTGTCGATAAAATCTGGACTAGAATCGTCTGTTAGGCTTGGCAAACAGTTTAGACCCAGATCAGATGCCACAGAACGAGGCGTCTGGTCAGGTTCTACATTGTCTGCTTTCAGTACAGTAATTAAGGGTGAAACGAAACAGTTATCGACCCAACAGTGTTGTCAGTACTTTGATCCTGGTCGTGTATGCTATATTCGCACAAACTGACGTATTTAAGAATAAAACTAGAGCCAGTGTTAATGAAACACAATGCCCCCAACTGCTTGACCCTGACACTGCTAGACCCTAACACTGCTTGTCCCTAAGAGTAATTGAGATATCTTTTTTTTATTTGGCTGCAATGCTGAAATTTTAGAAGGAACATAACACAAGAAAGTTAATCAGGTCAAAGGGACAGACGAAGGCCATTCCTATAATCCCCGCTCCGCTTCGCGGCGGGGAATTAATCAGTTCATTTACTCATCATCCCCAACCAGTTTGTAAAGTTTCAGGACAATGGCTCAAATTGTATTTGAGATATCTTGCTTACAAGCTTAAAACGCGGAAAATTAAGGGCCATAACTCAAGGAAAAAAATTGTACTTTTTCAAAAGTTTAACCGTTTATCTACTTATCATTCCCAACCAGTCTCTAAAGTTTTGGGGCAATAGCTCGAACAGTTTACAAGATATCTTGCTTACAAGCTTAAAACATGCAAAATTTGAAATGGCCTTAACTCAAGAAAAAAAATCGGATTTTTTTTTTCAAAAGTTAATCAGTTCATCTACTCATCATCCTTAACCAGCCTGTAAAATTTCAGGGCAATAGCTTAAACAGTTTTTTTAGACATCTTGCTTACAAGCTTAAAACGCGCAAACTTTCAAAGGGGCATAACTGAAGAAAAAAACTTGGATTTTTGTCGAAAGTTAATCAGTTCATCATCTCATCATCCTTAACCATTCTGTAAAGTTTCAGGGCAATAGCTCGATCATTTTTTTTTTTAGTTATCTTGCTTACAAGCTTAAAACACAAAAATTTCAAGGGGCCATAACTGAAGAAACAAATTTCGGATTTTTTTCAAAAGTTAACCAGTTCATCTACTCATCATCCTGAACCAGCCTGTAAAGTTTCAGGGCTATAGCTCGAACAATTTTTTAGATATCTTGCTTACAAGCTTAAAACGCGCAAAATTTCAAAGGGGCATAACTCAAGAAAAAAATTGGATTTTTTGTCAAAAGTTAATCAGTTAATCTTCTCATCATCCCAAACCATTCTGTAAAGTTTCAGGGCAATAGCTCAAACAGTTTTTTTAGTTATCTTGCTTACAAGCTTAAAATGGAAAAAAAAATCAAAGGGCCATAACTCAAAAGTTATAATCAGTTCATCTACTCATCATCCCTAACCAGTCTGTAAAGTTTCAGGGCAAAAGCTCGAAAAGTTTTTGAGATATCTTGCTTACAATATATCAAAGTATTTTGCAAAGGGGCAACTCAAGACAGGGGCATAATCCTTCGGATTTTTTTGTTTTCAAAAGTTAATCAGTTCATCTACTCATCATCCCGAACCAGCCTGTAAAGTTTCAGGGCATGGGCTCAAACAGTTTTTGAGATATCTTGCTTACAAGCTTAAAACGCGCAAAATTTCAAAAGGGCATAACTCAAGAAAACAAAATTGGATTTTTGTCAAAAGTTCAACAATTCATCTTCTCCTCATCCCCAACCATTCTGTAAAGTTTCAGGGCAATAGCTCGAAAATTTTTTAGTTATCTTGCTTACAAGCTTAAAACGCAAAAAATTTCAAAGGGCCATAACTCAAGAAAAAAAAATCGAATTTTCATCAACAGTTAATCAGTTCATCTACTCATCATCCCAAACCAGTCTGTAAAGTTTCAGGGCCAAGGCCCTTGTTAGTAAGACTACAATACTGTTGGAAGGGCCATAAAATACCCTGTAGAGATTCGGAAAGGCCTATTGGTCTGCACAGTTTAGTCGGGGTCTTCACTTTGTATTCAGTCTGGTATTTTTCAATATGGCTGGTGGGGGACTCGGATCAGACAGCGCAGATGGGCAGTTTGATCTTGGCCTTTGCTGGGCGCACTCACATGCTGTGCTCCGTCCCATATAGTCCCTGGCACTGCCATTATTGCATGGTTTTGAGTTCTTAATGAGGATTCTTCTAGGTCTGGTCCCGGGGTTGTGGGTAGTTTTTCTTGCTCGGCTTGGTTGAGCATGAAAATTGTAATGCTCATAATTTCCAGTATTTAAACAAATTAGGCAATTTGTGTGCTCAAATGAGCGAAGAAAGTTGCTTGACCTGCTTGTCCTGCTCAAGAATTTTATAATTCCAACAAGTGTTTGCATTTGGAATTTGTGAGCAGGATCGACTTCATTTTTGAGTGGGTTGTGCGTGGGAGAAGGTTTGTAGCATCAGGACCGGAGCTATTCATTGTCTGAAGGGGCTTCTCACTTTGTGTAAACATAATTTAGCTTCATGGTTGTGGATACATGTCGTCCCCGCCCATCGGGGCTTCGAAAAACTAATTTGGCTTAGATTCTTAAACGTAAACAGGATAACGTCATTTTCTCTCATCTCTGACCATACTGACACGGGGCATTGGTTTAAAATCACGTTAAAGAGGTTGTTAAGCAGGGATTATTCTACGACACATTATGTACCAGAATGAGTGATTACTTGAGAAGATGGTAGTTAATAAGGTGGTATGCACCGCTAACAGCACTACCTAGTCGGGGATTTGAAATTCGTAGCACGCGTATTTAAGGAGTTTAATGCACCCTACTTTCTCACACTTAACTATGATACGAATTTATTAAGAGGTTTCTCAGCATCTTGAAAATGGAGTTAGAAAATAAAAAAAAATGGGGAAAAGACAAAAAAGGGGAGATAAATGATCATACTCTCTTTTCTCATTTAAGCATCCAAACAATTCCAAACGACACCTCCTCTGAAACTACAAGGACAACTGGAACCAAATTATGTGTGAAGCCGCCATGGGGTGGAAGAACAAACATATATTCTGAATATCTGGGTCACATGACCAAAATGTCCGCCATGCCCATATATGGTAAAAATCTTTGAAAATCGCCTTCTCAGGAACCAATCGACCGATGACCTTGAAACTTTGTATACAATATATGGGACCCGGGCCCTATCGAATTTGTTCAAATGATGACATTTCGTTGACCTTGACCTTTCTTACGTCAAGGTCACATTCGGTCACTTAGGATTTTGTATTGAAAAGACCGGGTTTTCTGTTTTTGTTGCAGCTTATGACATCATAGTTGTTATTTGCAATCAGCTTAATGATCCTGGGGCCATAAGATTAAATAGTTTTTAATTTTTCTAAAACTACTGGGCTAACTGATAACAAATTACATATACTGCATCAGTGTGGTCGAGAAATCCAAGTTTATTAGAGGGATCTGTGTGATCGTCACACCAATAAACGGCCAAAAGTGATTTTAAATTTTGCATCTCAAGAAATACAAGACCTTGATATGCAGCATTTTGGACTCTAGCCCTAGGATGGTTCAAAGCTGACTATAATGTATGCGACGGCAACAAAAGAGAACAATGTTTGATTTCAAAATAATTTGGCATCAATGGTCCTGGGATTAGCCTCTACTAAACCATTATGTTAAAATAAATGGCCAATACGGGTGTGTGTGTGTATGTGGGGGGGGGGGGGATGTATGCCCACTTGAGCTCTGGTGAGCGTAGTTTCCCATCGGCCGCTTGTTTACAATTTTGTGTTCAGGGAAAAGTCGCGTAAACTTGATGGCAAGCGTAAACCATTTCTAAGTGGCGTTGTCATGATACAGCAGCCACAGTTTTCTGCTTTACTGATTGCGCTTGTTTGGTTATCTTTTGTTGCTTAGCTTCATAAACAATTAATTGGTGACTAGTGGTAGTTTGGTATGAAGTTAGCATGACAGCAATACCTCTGAAAGACGACAATGTTCAGTGAAGATAACAGCGCGGCCCTATTTCAGTTTTGTTTTTTCAAAGGGTTGGTAGATTTTTGTTCAGTATTTCTTAATTGAAGGAAAGTCGTGTTTTAATGAGTTTACGCCTCTGAACAATCAAGCCTCCTTTTGACTGAAGGTGTGCGAAAATTTACTGCGAACAAAAAAAAACATTATACAGTATTTGGTGGAACGATGTTACTTAAATGTTTTAGAGGTTTATTGGTTTGGTTTTTAACATTAATTTGCTGCCACAAAAGATACTCTACTAAATTTAAATATCGGCATCTAATTCTCCAGCTGCGGATTTGATATACTCCAGCTTATTTGCTGATTGAATGACTCTGGTTTTGGTTGATCCTTTGGCAAACATGTGCAAATTGAGGTCACCAAGTTACATGAAGATGCAGAAAAGTTCATTCGAGGGTCGGTGTTGAACCCGATGTGCCCACCCTGCTTGACAAAGGTGAAGAGAAGAAGCTTTATTTTCGTAGGAATCGTAACATTTATTATGCCAAACATCGTCCCTGTTCACTGTTCAATATATCTGACATATTAGGTTTCAACCCCAAGTAAATTAACACGCCCGCCTAGCTCCTTTCATATGTACGAACGCATTTCCGCCGGACCACCTGAAGGTAGGTGTCTGATGCTCTGTCTCTGGTAGGGTTAACCGGAGCCTAACTGTTTGGTTTCCTTTGCTGCAGAATTCTAGCTATTTCATGCTGTCGAGTCCTCATCGTTGTTTCATCACTTTAGTGGTTTGATTTTCTGCTCTCGGAGGTGTTGCACTGATGAGCTAGATCTCCATCATGTAGAGTGACCAATTAATCGGTTTTAACCACGGCAATCAAGGGCGGGTAGTGTGACCATCTAAAATCTATTAAAGTGTCAAACCCTACCTCGGCCCCCGTAAAACTTCTTACTGACCCCGTCGTCGATCCTTTTTGTGTTTTATTATTGCCATAGTCCTTAAGATGTATGTATTGCTAATGCCTTTTTTATTTTGGATAGCCGTTCGGTCATGTGGGGAGATATCTGTCATTCTGGATTTACATCCATGACGTTTTCAGTTTGGTGTTTTGAATGGGAGGTACGAGATATTTTGTATAGATTCCGGATCATTTCATACACTCTGTTTTTCAAACGTGATAACTCCTGATGGCTTGTAATAGAAGGCCTTTTTGGCCAATCTATATGGGACAATTAGGGTGGTTGGGCGAGGCAAAGGTGACGTGTATCTTGCGTCAATAGGGCGTCAAGCTGATAGTGGCTTACAGCTGGACAAGACCTGCTGCTCTTCCAGCAGTTAAGGGTAGAGGGGGAAAACTTTTATTTCTGATGTTTCTGTTTTTCCAGTTTCTGTTTTTTCCATTTTCCCATTTCTCCTCTGACTTGTCAGGTTAGACATGTATCTTAGCGGATTTGGTTTACAATTTTTGTTATATTTTAAATTTTGCAAGTCTCGCTACTTTGGACATCTCCTTCCTGATGCCCGGGACTTTCGTGGAGTGTGGGTTATGTTTGCTGATGTTGGCTCGGTGGGGACCCTATAAGTCCGCGGATAGGCTCTCTTGCCTGATGCCTCCAGCTGACCTGTCTCATAGGCTACGTCTGTCGGTGTGTGCTCGGAGGGTGATGTGCTGTGTTTGCCGGGTCTTGTCCATCATCCGTTTAGGTTTCAAAACTTTGGGGTTGAGATACACTGATGAAGATAAAATATCAGAAAGGCCTCTGTGTCACTAAATTTGGTATAGTTACGCCTTAACTGCCCCTTACTTTCATCTGCTCAACTATCTCTTCTGTCGCTTTTCTCCCTTTCTCTGCAGAGAGGACAAAAAATGACCAACAAGGGGTGAAGTGCCTTTAAACACAAAACAACCAATATATGGGACAAATGTCAGAAAAAGGAAGTAGTAATAAAGGAGACGAAGAACAGATTAATCAGTGTGTGACAAGAGACACAGGATGATTAAGCGATAATGGTGAACAGAGGAACAAGACTATCGTAGGCAGGTTGCCCAACAAAATGGTAGAAAGTAAGTGCAGGTAACATCTTAAGATGCACGTTTACAGGTTATACCACAACTCTGGGAAAAGGAAAAATAGAATGTTTAAAGGATGGCTTTACGTAACATTAAACCTCGGGTACAATTTTTAGTCGTGCGACTTAACAGAAAATAAGGTACCCAGTAAGATTTCAAGTGGACAGTAACATTTACGTGTTTAAAATATAATAATGCCGATGTTAGTTGGGGAGCCTTCAGCACAAACCGCAAACTTTGGATAATGATTCTTGAAATAAAAAATGTATTCATTAAATGTTGATTGTTTCAAGTCACCAGTTAAGAGATTCACTTGCCAGTTCACCCGCTGACAAATATGCTTGGTGATGTATAGTCCCTTCACTAAAAATTTTGTTTGTTTGATTTGAGGTTTAGCGTCCCCATCAACACTGTAAAGGTCATTTTGGAGACGTTGCTTCCAATTTTGTGGGACTTTTACCCGACATTGAGACGAAATGACATCTCAAGCCCTGTCGCCCAATGAAACCATTAGCATGGACGGTCCGCCTCGCAACGCGGTTCCTGGACAGGTTTAGATCCTCTTAGCGGTTTACCAGTACTCGTGTGCGGCCGGATTCAGCTCTGCGTGAAGCATCATGCAGCCCATATATTTCTTCAAGCCCCTATGGGCGTTCACTAAATATAAACCGGAAGGAAATGGCCATCAGTAAATTTTCAAAAATGTATTTATCGGTCCCTGTTATGATACATCTATGACCAGCCAGTAAAATGATTTAGTTTATGTTGGTTTTAATATAATTTTTTATCACGATCTGTGACACAACAGGAAAAAGTGGTACAATGGTCCATAGGTATCGGAGTCCCTTGTTCATGCCCGGATTGAAACAGAGTCATCAAGTTCCACATGCTCGTGCAAAGATAACCGTCCTTCATACTGACGAAAAAGAAATTGTTTCAAAAAGTACTAAAGATTATTTAGCGCGAAAATAGTGTAAAATTTACCAAGTTTTTGGGGTCAAATTTCAATGGTCAAAATTTATGGTAACACCGGATGCAATTACGTCATATGAATTTTGGTGTCTTCGAGTATTGACAAATATTTTGGCTGATGCAATAAATCAACATTCATATGTAAGCGCAAGCTTCTCATATATCTTAACTCAATCCAACTATACCATCCGCATGGGGGTGGGTGTAAACTCATAGAATTTTCAACCCCTTCTCCCCACCAGATTTGCTAAATAATCACATGTCATATAGGTTAGGCTCCTATCTCAATGAAACGGCGCAAATAAAGCGTGAGGATTTTGGGTGCATTAAATTTTTCGAAATCTGGTCTCAAATCCCGGACTAACCACTGCCAGAACAGATTCCCATTATAATTGCTTGCTGAGCCCTGACAGGCAGGTGAGCTAAAGTACCGAGGATCACTTGGAACCAGGTCTCATTACCCTTGTAAGACTTCTCCAGTTAGAAAGAGTTAATTATCTCGTTATTACGAGTTAGTCATCTCGTTATTACGACTTAGTTTTCTCGTAATTACGAGTTAGTTATCTCGTAATTACGAGTTAGTTATCTCGTTATTACGACTTAGTTGTCTCATTATTACGAGATAATTAACTCGTTATTACGAGATAATTAACTCGTAATAAAGAGAAAATTAACTCGCAATTACGAGAAATTAACTCAATATTACGAGATAATTATCTCATTATCACCACAGAAGAAGAAGAAGAAGAAGAAGAAGAAGAAGAAGACGAAGAAGAAACATTCATTGATTTTTCAAGTAATTACCCATTCTCGCCGCATACATAAGTTGTCGGCCCCCGCCCATTGGGGCTTGAAGAAATAGATTGGGCTGCCTGATGCTTCCACGCAGAACTGAAACCAACCGCACATGAGTACTGGTAAACCGCTTAGAGGTTCTAAGCCTACCCAGGAATAGTGGCGCGAGTCGGACCGTCCATGTATGGTTGGTTGATTTGTGGTTTAACGTCCCCGTCAACACTGTAAAGGTCATTTTGGAGACGTTGCTTCCAATTTTGTGGGACTTTTACCCGACATTGAAATGAAATGACATCTCAAGCCCTGTCGCCCAATGAAACCAATAGGGTTTATTAGCATGGATGGTCCGCCTCGCACCGCGTCTTCCTGGACAGGCTTCGATCCTCTAAGCGGTTTACCAGTACTAGTGTGCGGGCCGGATTCAGCTCTGCGTGGAAGCACCATGTAGCCCATATATTTCTTCAAGCCCCTATGGGCGGGGGCCATGGACCGTCCATGTATATAAACCCTATTGGTTTCATTGAGCGACAGTGCTTGTAATGGTATTTCATCTCAATGTCTAGTAAAAGTCCCACACAATAATTGCAAGCAATATCTCCAAAATGACCTAAATAGTACTGACGGGGACGTTAAACCTCAATTCAAGCAAACAAACATAAGGTGTCGTAGACGAATGCCTTGGTCCTTCGTATTTTGAATGAGATTTCAAACCGAGGTCCCATCTCAGAACGACTGAATTGTTGTTGAGAGGGCCATATGATATGAGCCAACCAAGCAGAATAAACAATATCTGCCACCTGTCACAATCATTACTTATATGTGCGTAGGGGTGGTGAGCGGAGAGGGTACGTCCGTGTGTGTGTGTGTCTGTATGTATGCCTCTGTGCACGCGTGTCCATATGCCTGTGTATATGCATGTGTTTAATGAAGATGCTCTTGTGGAAGTGGTGTTGTTAGTTCGGATCTTCTTTTCGGTGCCAAAAGCACTTTTCTCTGAGCCCCCTCTAGCACTAGTAGCTGAAAACTTTGTTGCTGAAGATTACTTATTTATCTCGTTATAACGAGATAGCTATCGCGTTAATACGAGATAGTATCTCGTTAATACGACTTAGTTTTCTCGTAATAACGACATAGTTATCTCATTATAACGAGAAAAATTTCCTCGTTATAACGACTTAGTTTTCTCGTAATTACAACATAATTATCTCGTAATAACGACATAGTTATCTCGTAATAACGACATAGTTATCTCGTAATAAAGAGAAAAGTTTTTTTTTTTTTTTTTTTTTTTTTGAAAGTGGTCCTCCTAGGCTTTCGGGAAAAAGCGTAAAAATAAATGCCCAGGAAAAACCACAATCACAGATTACAGCATACAAATGGAACCAAGACCCAATTTAAGAGGAATGGGAACACCTGGCAGATTTTCCGCCATTTTTCAAAGGGAGACAATTTTCGGGACTTTTCTATTAGCCCTGTACCGCCGAAAAAGGGGCTACTCTTAAAGGAAAGAATTTGCCCCTCAGGAGCAAATTCTTACTTTTAAGAGTTGACCCCTATTGACATGGGAGACGAAAATACTTTTGCAGGAGTTGCCTCCCCTGAAGGTGGTCCCATTCCCTTTCAACCTCAGTTTTGATAACTTTTAAAGAGTTTTCCTCTTTTTATCAAATAAAACTTGGATGAAATAAATAAATGCAACGTAAATAAATAAATAAATGATATGCAAATTACCTACCCTTGCCCTTTTTCGGCATATTAGCGGAAACACATCTATTGCTTTTTAGGCCTAATATACACTAAGTTATCGCAGTTAAGACCACATGTCACCCTGGCGCTATGTTATACCTAATGTGGCTCAAACTAACACTTTTTTGTACAAAAATGTTCATTGTCCTTAAGATGTTCGAACCATTGAAGTTAGGCAGTTCCTAACAGGCACACGTCGTTAGGGCAACGTCATATCAACGTAGGTGCAACGTCATGTCGTTGCACCCGTCGGCGCAACGTCATGTCATGTCGTTGCACCCGTCGGTGCAACGTCATGACGTTGCACCTGCGTTGATGTGACGTTGAATAAATGTCATGACGCTGTACCGACGTTGATGTGACGTTACAATTACGTCATGTGACTGCTGGGGTTGAAGTTAGACAGCTCCCAGGCTATTTTCAACCAGTGTACACGGGAGATAACTTTTGGCACTTAATATTCACTTTCGTATAATGTCACGCTTCTGAAAACATGAACTTCTCTTCAAAGAAAAGAATTAGAAGCGAATTCTTTTCTTTAACAGTGAACCCTTATTGATAAGCTATAAAAATATTTTGTAACTGTTGCCCCTCCTATAGGTGTATGTATCTATTTATCCGTAGATAAAAAAGAAAAGAAAACCGGCCTCTGCTTAGAGTATGCACTTTATAAAATATAGGAATTCAGCGAAACTGTCAACATCTCCGTTCAGTACTATTCTACCAGACTAACAACCCACTCAGCACGAAAACACGCCAAATTATGACCCCATTTAATCCCACAGTTATACAGTAAAATAGAAGTGAAGGCGATGGTCAGGAATCGGTACAAATAAACCATGCCACCCTTCAGAGAAACCAAAGGGAAAGAAACACAAGCATTAAATAACTGGACCCTAATGGAAACATCAAAGCCAACAGGACAGTTACTTTCAATTGGCTATCCAAAATAAAAAGATACTAGAGCTGTCAGTGAAACTGACTAGGGCCCCGGCAGCGCTATCAGAAATTTGTGGACCGACAGACGGACAGACAGACAGACAGACGGACGGACAGAGTGATTACTATAGGGCACCTACACTTTCAGTGCAGGGCCCTAACAAGAAAGCAGTCTGAGAGACAGCCAAATCCCCCGCCGCACTTTGTATCAAGGCTCAACCTTGTGACCTTCACCTGTGACATTGAATTTAGTTTGCATGGTTTATTTATGGGTACTGCGCATCCGCTCACTGAGGGAGTATATTTCACAAAAGTTTAATGAAAATCGTTCCAGGGGTAAAGGAGATATGGAACGGGCACAAGATTCCAAGTTTCAAACTCGTGGCCTTCAAATGTAACCTTGACCTTGAGTTGGCATGGTTCATTTATGGGTTCTGCACATCAGTTCACTGAGGGGGATACTTGATGAAAGTTTAATGAAAATCCTTCCAGGGGTAAAGGAGATATGGAACGGACACAAAATACGAAGTCTTAAACTCGTCACCGTCAACTATTACCTTTACCTTGAGTCGGCATGGTTTATTTATGTGTTCTGCACAACAGCTCACTGAGGGGGACATTTGACCAAAGTTTAATGAAAATCCTTTGAAGGGTAAGGGAGATATGGAACGGACACAAAATTCAAAGTTTCAAACTCGTCACCATCCAATGTGACCTTGACCTGGTGTCGGCATGATTCATTTATGAACTCCGCACATTAGCTCACTGAGGGGTATAATTTACCAACGTTTAATGAAAATCCTTTAAGTTGTAAAGGAGATATGGAACGGACAAAATTCAAAGTTTTTAACTAGTGACCTTTAAACGTGACTTTGTTCTTGAGTCGGCCTGGTTCATTTATGGGTTCTGCACATCAGCTCACTGAGGGGGGATAATTGGCCAAAGTTAAGTGAGAATCCTTGCAGGGATAAAGGAGATAAGAAACGGACACAAAATTCAAAGTTTAAAATTCGTCACCTTCCAATGTGACCTTGACCTGGTGTCGGCATGATTCATTTATGAACTCCGCACATTACATGTAGCTCACTGAGGGATATAATTTACCAACGTTTAATAAAAATCTTTTTAGTGGTAAAGGAGATATGGAACTGACACAAAATTTAAAGTTTTAAACTCGTGACCTTCAAACGTGACCTTGTTCTTGAGTCGGCATGGTTCATTTATGGGTTCTGCACATCAGTTCACTGAGGGAGATAATTGGCCAAAGTTTAATGAGAATCCTTGCAGGGGTAAAGGAGATATGGAACGGACACAAAATTCAAAGTTTCAAACTCGTGACCTTCAGCTGTTACCTTGACCTTAAGTCGGCATGTTTGATTTATGTGTTCTGCACATCAGCTCACTGAGGGGGATATTTGACAAACGTTTAATGAAAATCCCTTGAATGGTAAAGGAGATATGGAACGGATACAAATTTCAAAGTTTCTAACTCGTGACCTTCCAATTGACCTTCACCTGGTATCGTCATGATTCATTTACGATCTCTGCACATGAGCTCATTGAGGGGGATAACCGACCAAAGCTTAATGAAAATCCTTTGAGGGGTAAAGGAGATATGGAACGGACACAAATTCAAAGTTTTAAACTCATGACGTTCAAATGTGGCCTTGATCTTGTGTCGGCATGGTTCATTTACGGGTCTGCATATCAGCTCACTGAGGGGGATAATTGACCAATGTTTAATGAGAATCCTTGCAGGGGTAAAGGAAATATAGAACGGACACAAAATTCAAAGTTTCGAACCTTGACCTTCAGATGTGACCTTGACCTTGAGTCGACATGGTTCATTTTTGGGTTCTGCACATCAGCTAGCTGAAAAGAAGAATTGACCAGAGTTAAATGGAAATCCTTCTAAGGGTAAAGGAAATATGGAACGGACACAAAATTCCAAGTTTCAACTTGAACTCGTGACCTTCAACTGTGACCTTCACATTGCGTCGGCATGGTTCATTTATGGGTTCTGCACACCAGCTCACTGAGACCAATAATTGACCAAAGTTTAATGAACATCTGTCAAAGGGGAAGGAGATATGGAGCGGACAAGAAAGTGTTACGGACAGACAGACGGACATATGGACAGACGGACGGACAGACGAAGGCCATTCCTATAATCCCCGCTCCGCTTCGCGGCGGGGGATTAATAAGAGATACACACATAAAAAGACAAACCATAACAAAAACAAACCGCGACAGAGGAACCGCCTTGGAACGGTCGGTGAAAAGAGTTTCATTGGGGAATTAAATCGATTTACGCGACCGCAATCCTCGCCCTTGATTCTGTCGCGATTCAGGCAAATAATTTGTTCAGTCCGCATGAAGGCTTCCTAACTCATCCGAGACCACAAAAATTAAACAGCCCAGAGATGAAACAACGGTGAGGAATGATCACCAGCAACAAACCACTGAAGTGCTGGAGCGAAAGAAAACCAACAGTTAGACCCTGACCGGGGCCCAACCAGAGACGGAGGTTTAAAACTGGGGTTTACAGGGGTCAATATTATTTTTCGTATTTTTGCTCAAAAATATAGATTGAGGGTACTCATTAGAACCGCCTCCATGAGGCGGTTCTAACGTGTATCTACAATGGACATTTTGAGAAAAAAATATTTTTGCTCTAAAAATAGATTGTGGGTCCTTATTAGAACCGCCTCGATGAGGCTGTTTTAATGTGTATCTACAATGGACATTTTGAGCAAAAATAAGAAAAATATCACAATTTTTCATCTTAAATTTTTTTCTTCTTCTTCGTTTTTTTCTTCTTCTTTCGGAGGAAAAATTTACAATGTATTTGTATTGGCGTTATACAGTGCTGTTAGTACTTTGAATTGCCTTTTGGATCTCCAAGCATGTTTTGCTTTTTTTAAAAAAAGAGAACCACTCGAGTGGCCAACAGAGGGCGTGGATAGTCCTGCGAACTGCAGTGCTGCTTATTTTGGTTCGCTCACGAGCGGCCGAATATACGTTAGGAATTTCCATAAGAAATAGCAAAGAAATACTAAGGAACCTTCAAGCCAAGGGTTTTACAGATTTAATACTGGCATTGTCTCAAGAAAACCTGTTTTCATAGTGTCAAAATTGTATTGCAATTTTACTACAGATCATTTTGTGCATGGTAAAATAACCCTTATATTCATTATTTCAATATAAACAGCTTTTAACCAATTTCAGGCTTGAAAAAAAACCTAAATTGGTACACTGGCAAACAGTACAGGCCCAGGTCAGATGACGCAGAATTCAGCAACTGATCAGGTTTACACTGCAAGAAGTACAGCCATTTCACTAATAAAAATTGAAGAAAACAATACCTGACACCCCTAAATTTTGAAATGGACTCCTGCTATATTTTAGGAGGAAGATTCCATTTGGTACAAAAAGGGTTAATTATAGTTCCTGTGATTTTGAACAGCCGTAAAGACTGATCATTATTGTCTTCTAACATGAGGTTCACATATGAGACCGGAACTACATGTAGCTAGTCTGGTCTTGAAAGCTTGATTCAATTATAAGTTTTGAGATAAAGTTGTACTGCTTAACAGTGTAGTTTATGACTACATAAAGGAAACCGTTAAATCCAAATCTTACACATTAACAGCCCCCGCCCTTCTGGGCTTGAAGAAATAAATGGGCTGCATGATGCTTCCACGCAGAGCTGAAACCGACCCGCACACGAGTACTGGTACAAAGCTCAGAGGAGCTAAGCCTTCCCAGGCAAAGCGGTGCGAGTCGGACCGTCCATGCTAATAAAGCCTATTGGTTTCATTGGGCGACAGGGCTTGAGATGTCATTTCATCTCATGTCGGGTAAAAGTCTCACAAAATTGGAAATGACCTTTACAGTGTTGACGGGGACGTTAAACCTCAAATCAAACAAACAAAACAATACACATTAATTAAGTTCTGAATAGATGGATCCTTTGTTTGTTTTGTTTGATTTGAGGTTTAACGTCCCCGTCAACACTGCAAATGTCATTCTTGAGACGTTGCTTCCAATTTTATGGGACTTTTACCCGACATTGAGATGAAATGACATCTCAAGCCCTGTCGCCCAATGAAACCAATAGTGTTTAAAAGCACAGACGGTCCGACTCGCACCGCATTGCCTGGGCAGGCTTAGATCCCTAAGCGGTTTACCAGTACTCGTGTGCGGGTCGGTTTCTGCTCTACGAGCAATCATCATGCAGCCCATCTATTTCTTCAAGCCCCGATAGGCGGGGGCTAATGGATCCTTTGGAAGCAGAGAATACACCAAATAAATGAAAATAGCAGACTCGGTTTTCTTGTCCCGTAACCAGTACTGAAATGTGCATCATCGGCCACGCCCTCCGTCACCGGTTTAAGCAGAAATTTATTTTCCAAATGATTCTAAATGAACTAAATGACCCCAAAGGACCAGAAAATATAATCTGCACTATGACTGATGTTATAACATGAAATAACATCGGCCCACGTTGGCGACCTATGTATTCTATATATATAGTCACTGCCCCCGCCCCCGCCCCCGCCCATAGGGGCTTGAAGAAATATATGGGCTGCATGATGCTTCCACGCAGAGCTGAATCCAGCCCGCACACTAGAACTGGTAAACCGCTTAGAGGATCTAAGCCTGTCAAGGAACCGCGGTGCGAGGCGGACCGTCCATGCTAATAAACCCTATTGGTTTCATTGGGCGACAGGGCTTGAGGTGTCATTTCATCTCAATGTCGGGTAAAAGTCCCACAAAATTGGAAGCAACGTATCCAAAATGACCTTTACAGTGTTGACGGGGACGTTAAACCTCAATTCAAACAAACAAACTGCCCCCGCCAATCGGGGCTTGAAGAACTTGATGGGCTGCATGATACTTCCACGCAGAGCTGAAACCGACCCGCACACGAGTACTGGTAAAAAAGCTTAGAGGAGCTAAGCCTGTCCAGGCAAAGCGGTGCAAATCGGACCGTCCATACTTATAAACCCTATCTGTTTCATTGAGCGACAGGGCTTGAGATGTCATTTCATCTCAACGTCGGGTAAAAGTCCCATAAATTGGAAGCAACGTCTCCAAAAGGACCTTAACAGTGTAGACGGGGACGTTAAACCTCAAATCAAACAAACACGGTGTGTGTGTGTGTGTGTGTGTGTGTGTGTGTGTGTGTGTGTGTGTGTGTGTGTGTGTGTGTGTGTGTGTGTGTGTGTGTGTGTGTGTGTGTGTGTGTGTGAATTCGGGTTTAACGTCGCTTTCAACAATTTTTCAGTCATATCACGACGTTGTCTGGTTGCGACAGGGAGCTCATTGCTCATTTTTATAGTGATGCCTCACTGAGATATCATGTCCCAGACACATTACATGATACCACACCCAGTCACATTTTTCTGACACTGGGTCGACCAGTCCTAGCTCTACCCCGTAAATCTGAGTGCCAAGCGAGGAGCAGCCAGTACCATTTTACCGACTTTCGTATGTCGCGGCCCGGGATCGAACCCGTGACCTCCCGTTCCCCGGAGCGGACACTCTACCAACTGAGCTGTTGGGGCCGGTCAAAAAACAATCACGGTATGATTAAGGTTAGTCACTGCCTTCGTGTAGGGATATTGTTTACTTTCTAATTACATGTATCAAATTAAAAGAAACAGAAGATATTAAATGAAATTAATATGGTAAATACCTGTTATTCAGGTGGTTTCCATAAATTAGATCATAGGGGCTTGAATCATGAAAAAAATGATTTTTTCTTTTACTATATTAGAGACAAGGGGGGGGGGACTTCGGCTCCATTTTTGGGGTGGGGGTTACCTCATTTTACCCAGTGTATCTTTTACGCAAATGCAGTTTTTTACCTGCTTATTCTGAATTATACAAGTTAAATATGCCCACTTTGCAACAATTATCCGCCTTTGTCTGTCACTTGCAGGAAACATGTTTTTCTCGCATGGCTTAACTCAGCAACGCAAAATTCTGCATAAACGTGTGACAAAAATTTTCAGGTTTTCATCAATCACAAGCGAACTAGTGTTACGGAGGAAGCTTTTTTCGCTTTCAACTGATGTCTTTCATGAAAATGAACCTCTGTTGACCAATTTGAATCCAAAATGGTGTATTTGCACCTCTAAATTTAGATTTTGCTACTTTCACATCGCTTTCTGTAACAGATCAAGAAAACAGTCATCGCGAAGATTGGTTTTTCTGCTGATTCCGGGCTACTGTATCGATGAACTAACTACCGGAACGACCGGTGCTGTTAAATTTTAAACCGTTCGAAGTAGTGACAAATGAGCATTATCGCTATTTTTCTTCCATTTTTAACTAAACCCCAAAGGGGACACAGACGTTGTATACTGCATATACTCCAGTTTTTAAGGATGAAAGAATACACAGTAACCATGTAATTACGGTAGGGTTTTTTAACCTGCACAGGGGATGGTTCTCCCTGCACGGGGGGGGGGGGGGGGGGATGGGGGGTGTCCAGTTAACGTCAAGATTCGAAGGACGATGAACTTTATGACATTCATACCTGCAAATGATTCCAATGGAACGTGTTCTGACGCCGAAATTCTGTCACCGCTGCTGGGGATCGAACCTTGTACCTTTAGCATCTGAGGCAAATGGACTAAACACTGAGCTAGGTGGGTGGCTAAATTTAGGAAGGCAGGGATTAGCCGTAGTTATCTCCTTACCGGACTCAGAAAAAGTGAAATGTATTTTTTATTGAAATCGTGGACGTTTTGTGTTATTTTCAAAACAGTTTCACCCATGCTTGTGTAGACAGAAGTAAAAAAAAAAACAGCCAGCTTATTGAAAATGCCACCAATACATAAATGTTCCAAACGATGCAGCATGGAAACAATTTGTTTCCTATTGCAACATATTCTTTTTATGTTTTGAAATTTTGATCCTGGGTCGCTAATGGCCGGTAAATGACAATAAGCACTATTTAGGTTGGGCCCATTGGGTCCTTTTCCAACAGGGATTTAAGGGGACAGAACCCCTACAGTGCAGCACACACATGCTATCTCATCAGCGAGTTCCTGAAGTGGACGCTTCTATTTATGAATGCGGTCAAATCCATTGATGTATAGGGACTTTGGTAAAAAACATTGCTCAATTCCGCTGCTCAGCAAGTTTGTATTAATCTGAATAGGCACCACAACTCACCCCAACACAGCAAACAAACAAGAGCCCCATGGGCCACAATGCTCACCAGAGTTCAGGGGGCCACTGCCCACTGGCAGCAATGTATTTAATTAACCATTGAAGCCCTGCTCCCAAGGCTGCTACAGATAAAATTTCGACCCAATCAGACTAGTGGCTTCAGAGGTCTGATGTCGCTTGAAGACAACAGATGACAGTTGACAATTTCCCACCTGGGACAATAGGCCAAAAAGAACATTATTAAAGGAACATTTCTATGAAAGTTTGACAAAATATCTTGAGAGGCATTAATGTCATTTTTCAATTTTCCCCATTATAAGTCAATGGAAACTCTTAACTTGCCATAGCAAACAAACCAAAGAGCCAAATTTCATAAACCAGAGCTCAGGTGGGCACTGCCCAATGGGGCCCTGATTGGTGTCACTAAATGGGTCTTATAAAAAGGAACAGAGACATATATGGTTTAGCGGTGGGGATATGCATGGTTCCCGAGACGTAAGGCCTTTTAAGCAATGGAGGGATTCGGGCATGGCAGATCCCAGAAAAGCCAAAGATTGTTGTCACTGAATATGTCTTATCATAAAGATCAAGAATATATATGGTTAAATGGTGGGGATCTGAATGGTTTCTGAGATATGAGATCCTTTTATGAAGTGGAAGGGAGAGAAATGGCCCCTGCGGACCCCCCAAGACAGGGTTGACTGATTGTGTCTAATAACAGTGAACAAGAATATATGTGATTATAGGATGGGGATTTGAATTGTTTCTGAGATATATGGCCTATTATTAAGTGGAGTCTTATCATCAGGAACAAGAATATATATGGTTTAGGGGTGGGGATCTGAACGGTTTCTGAGATATATGGATTTTAATGAAGGGATGGGGCATGGCCCGTGGATCCCCGGGGGGACCCCCATGCTGGTGTCACTGTTTGCGTCTTATCATAAGGAACAAGAATATATATGGTTTAGGGGTGGGCTCTGAACAGTTTCTCAGATATATGGTCTTTTGTGAAGTCGAAAGGGTGGAGTGTGGCCCGGGAACAACCTGGGTGACCCCTAGGTTGGTGTCACTGAATGTGTCTTATCATAAGGAACAATAATATATATGGTTTTGGGGTGGGGATCTGTAAGGTTTCTGGAATATTTAGCCTGTTATGAAGTGGAGGGGGTTGGGCATGACCCCCCGCACATCCCGGGGGACCCCCAAGTTGGTGTCACTGAATGCGACTTATCATAAGGAACGAGAATATATATTGTTTAGGGGTGGGGATCTGTAAGGTTACTGGGATATTGGGCCTTTTATGAAGTGAAGGGGGTGGGGCATGGCCCCGGCACATCCCGGGGGACCCCCAGGTTGGTGTCACTGAGTCATCTTATCATAAGAAACAAAAGTATCTATGGTTTTGGGGTGGGGATTTCAATGGTTTCTGAGATAAATTGCATTTTATGAAGTGGAGGGGGTGGGGCATGTCCCCAGCACATCCCGGGGGACCCCCAGGTTGGTGTCACTTAATGCATCTTAACATAAGGAACAAGAATATATATAGTTTAGGGGTGGGGATCTGAACGGTTTCTGAGATAAATGGCATTTTATGAAATAGAGGGGGCAGGGCATGTCCCCGGCACATCCCGGAGGATCCCCAGGTTGGTGTCACTTAATGCATCTTATCATAAGGAAAAAGAATATATATGGTTTAGGGGTTGGAATCTGTAAGGTATCTGAGATATACGGCATTTTATGAAGTGGAGAGGGCGTGGCATGGCCCCGGCACAACCTAGGGGACCCCCAGGTTGACATAAAAGCATATGGCTGAGAGAAGTTTACTCAAGGAACATGCCCATGTAAGTTTTGTCAAAACATCTGCAATGACTTGGCAGTAAATGCCATTTTTCAGATTTTCCCCATTATAAGTCAATGGAAACTCTAAGTTGCCATAGCAACAAAACTAAAAGGCCAAATTTCATAGAAAACACAAAACCTGTAAAGGCAAATATGGTGAATATTTTCATAAAGTCTCAGCCTCCTAGAGCATATGGTTTCTGAGGAGATGATTTTTTAAGTATTTTTGTTTTTCTATTTTTTGCATTTTGGTTTCCATGGCAACCAATAAAAATGAACAGAAGGCCTAAAATCATATGGTAGATAGTAGATTGCCTATGGGACATTTCTATGCAATTTTTGTCAAAATATCTGCAGAGGCTTGGCAGTAAATGCCATTTTTTCAATTTTCCCCATTTTAAGTCTATGGAAACAACAAGTTGCCGTAGCAACCAAACTAATAAGCCGATTTTCATAAAAAAACACAAACTTTCAATCCCCCAGCCCAAGGATGCTACAGATAAAATTTGGGCCCAATCGGCCCAGTGGCTTCAGAGGAGATGTCGTTTGAAAGTGTTGACGCCAGACGACGACATACGACAGACGACGACGGACGACAGACGACGACGGACAACTGCCTATCCTATAAGCTCCCCCGGAGCCTTCGGCTCTGGTGAGCTAAAAAGGTCAGTATAAGCTAGGACATATCAATCTTGATTTTTTTTATTTATTTTCTTTTTTTTTTTGGGGGGGGGGGTGGGGGGGTGTGAGGGGGTGCGGAGCGGGGATCATTTAACGGTCCTTTCGAGTTTATTTTACTCATATCGAGCCGATCGTTAATCACATGTGGTCGAAGACCGTCGTATCCGGTAAAAAAACACCTGGCCTTCCGTTGCAGAACTCTTGAATGTCTTAAAATAGAAGACTTTTATGAAAGGTCGGATTGTGAAGTGCTTAAATCTGTTGAAAAAGTACTTGTATTAGCCTAGAGTGTATTGGAAAGTAAGTGAGAAATGGGACCTTGTCAATATAAAGGACATTTAAAAATTTTGGTGCTGTTGAGTAAAGCGGCATTCCAATCTTACTGTTTTTCGGCCAGGCTATTAAAAGGTTATAAAACGTTTTTCATGCTCAATTCAGCCGAGCGTTAAATTCACGGGTGGTAATCAGGGGAACTAGCTCGAAAAAGAGTCAATGGAAATTTGTTCCCTCGACACATCCGGGAACTCTCGAGCTAGCTCCATCACCAGGAAACTTGTAAACAAAGGTAGGTGTCGAAGAGTTTTATCACCATTTTCACCTTTGTAAGCTATTTATAACAAAATCCGGCAATGCATGGCCACATAGAAATGATTTAACTTTGTACCCCGCTAAAAATTGCCGTGGAAATTTGCAGCTCTGGAGTATGAATGAAAGTACACTTTTTATCACGGACCTGACCCCACTTTTCTACTGAGTATACGTAAGCGATTAACCAGTTTGGCGCAAATTCTTTTGTTTGAAACTGACAGCTGCCCTTTTGAAACAGTGGAAGAAAGAGAATGAATGTAGAGAAGATTTCATGATCAGTTTCCACGAAAGAAGATAGCCGTCTCCGGCAGGTATCGAACCCGCATCCTCCTGATCACCAATCATTCGCGCATGCGACTGAGCTACCGAGGCCGGCTTCAGAAATAAGTTAACACCTATGTAAAATAAGGTCTTCATATATGGTTATTTAAAATGAATTTTCCATAACAAAAAAGCCGCGACGTGATTTTAACACTGTGGCATTGGCGACTAGCAAAGACTCAGATCAGACTGCGCTTAAGCAAGTGCAGTCTGATCAGAGACTTTGGTACGCGGAAGCAATGCAATTCATAGAACCGTTATTGAATCAGTAAACATGGAGGCTGATATTGTCTTCACCTTAAAAACTACCACATTATTTGAAATCCTGTGTCGAAGCTGAATTCCAAACATACGCCACCGTGTCTACTAGGGCCTTTGTTCGGATGCATAATTGTTTTACGGCGTAACAGTCCTCACTAGAGGCCAGAGCTTTATAAATGACATGTCATTACTATACGCTGAATTTCATTAATTAAATAAATTCTTTTATATATTGTCATCATTACGTTTCTTTTATTGTTTACCAAGGACCACACTATAGAAAGGAACAAAATTACATGAATATACCCATGAAATATATAAAAAAGAAAAATAATATATTTATACATGTATAAACGTGATCTATTTTTATTTCCCTATAATTTTGGATTAACGACCCGGCCATGAATATTTAATTTATATCGAGGACAAAACACCTGGTCATCCGTTAGCAAAATATGCCTTTTTTATATAAAATATCAGAATTTTTCATCTTGAAATTTTCGGTGGCAAAATTTACAATGTATATCCATACTAGAACACAGATTGGTTGTGTATTGTAACTCAAACCGATAGGTGTGAAGCTGCTATTACACACCATTAACAAAGGTAAACGACGCTATCTCGACTTCGGTCTCAGGGAATTAACTGATGTCAATCAAATATGGGATATCGGTAATCTGAGTGACAGTTCCTGTAGTACGAGAATTCCTGGTAATAACACCCCTAGAAGTAACATTCCTTGTGAAATGGAACATGGAACGTTTGAAATAAGCAAAATATTTTGGCCGTGATTACGTAACTTGCGACTTATGACGAAATAACTGTCCGAGCTAGTCTTCTCGACAAGGAGCTAGTTCACTCTACATGTAGATATTGCCCTATAAAAATGAAGATGAAACATCCATCAGATGACTGGGGCCTGATTCGATATCTTTCTATGGTCCCACCCAGTTTATCCAACCGTTTTTTTTTTACCTCTGGCTAGTGGGGTAACAAGATACTATGCCCACAAGACGGCCCCCCTCAGTCGTTTCTCCCTGGTCGTTTCGCCCCATTTTGCACCCGTAGCTGTTTCGTCCACAAAGCCTGGTCTTTTCGCCCATAGGTCATTTCGCCCACCTAGTTGCTTCGCCCCCTTCCAATTAAGAACGGATCAATGGATGGATGGATGGATGTTGGTTGGATGGATGGGTATACTACAGAGAGGGGTAAGTGAGGGGATATTTGGATGGATGCGTCCATTGGAAGACGGGTGAACGAACGAACAAACGTAAAGACGGACGGACAGACAGACAGACAGACAGACAAAAGCATTTTGATTAGATCCTCTATCAGATATAATACTCAAAATGTAGGGATGATACTTAATCGAATGATTCGTGAATAACTATAATTAGTCCATTTGACACTTCTATATGCTCCATACATAACCTAGAAATGTTGAGTACAATGAAGTTTTATTGCTGTTTTGTGTTGTACAGGGGTTCTAGAACAGATTTGGCTTGGTTGCCACTCGGGCAAGTCTGGGCAACTTGTATAATTTGCATAAATCCAAGATGGCCGCCAGACGCCATCTTGAAAAATTAAGTTTTTGAATAGGTGACAAGGAAGGCGTGTAATATGTCATTTAAGGGGTTTTCTGGTATGCGGAATCCGATTCTGAGGTTATTTTTACATTTTGATGACCTCGGAACACCTTATCCAAGATGGCGTCTGGCGGCCATCTTGAAAAATTGATTTTTAAATAGATATCAAAGAATAGTAACCGATATACATGTACATATTTATGGGCTTTCTTGTGTCTTGCGTGCATAATCCCATTCTGATGTTAGATTGTTTTCGTTATGGTGTGTCGGAATAAACAAATCCAACATGGCCAACAGTCGCCATTTTGAAAAACGGTTTTAAAATAATTTTCCATACATTAACAACTAATTTCGTAGACTCTCTAAGTGCATGTCGTTGTGTAGAAGTTAAAGTCCATAAATTGTTGAAAAATGATTTTTGTTCATTTGTAATTGGTTCCGTTTGAAATTCCGAACACAAAAGTTGATTTTTTGGAGGGGGTCAAAATAAGGGGTTCTTTTGTGACGTCATCACAAATAACATCCAAACTGGGCAAAATTGTATTATACAGGCAAACTTCCGTCATCTAAGTAAGCTTGCAGTGTGTCGTCACCTCATGACATACAGGGATACGCTTCAAAATATTTAAATGAACCTATCAGATGAAAACGCACTCTTCTTTAAAGAAAAAATCAAATCAACTGGTAGCTTAATACTGGTTAACAGAAAGACCAGTAAAGGGTCACAGCCTGCCTAGGAAAAGTGATACGAGTCGGGCTGACCAAAGATGCCAGCATATGAGTAAGCGGTGTGTTTGAACGGCGCAGCTAAGTTCTTGGTAAAAGGGATTGGAAGCCATGTATCCTAAATGACCTAAACATGCGTTCATAGGGAATCAATCAAACGAAAAACATATTAAGTAAGAAAGGCGAGGGCGTCTGATTCGTAGCGGTGTATTTAGCTTCTGCTTTCCTTCAGTGAACATCTCTTGATGCTTTACTGTAGGCGATTTTCATAAAACGTCATAGCCAACTAAATTGTCATTTCATTGTTTATATTACTGCCTGATATATAATTTTGTATACAAATCAACCGTTGTTGTTTCCTTATACTGTGATTTTGGCTGGTGAGCTGAATTTGATTGCATCAGGTTCTGAGTAAGCTAGTTTAAAGACTAGACTTTGCAATGGCAACTCCAGACAGAAAGTGTTGTCTGTCAACCTGTACTAATTCTGGGCCACTGCAGACTTATAAAAAGCAGGGGCTCCTGAAAGTGATTGAATGTGCACTTCAGAGACAGGATGATGTATTGCGCTCTGCAGTACAGGCAATCTTGGACACTCAAGGTGAAAATGCATCTATGGAAATGCACAAAAACTGTTATTGCTCATACACATCCAAAGTGCACATTAAACGATATTTGGCTAAGAAAAGGAAAGAGGATAGGGCAGACAGTGATGATGCTCCAGCTGCAAGGATGAGGAGATCACAAGTCACAGACTTTGAATTTAAGACACAATGTCTGTTTTGTGCAAATGTGTGTGAGCCTTTGAACCCTAAGCACCCCGAGAGGTGGGACAGGGTGATACAATGCGAAAGGTTGGGTGTTAAAAATGCACCTCCATTCAAGGACATCGTTTTACAGCACTGTGGCGATAGGAGCGATTCCTGGGGCAGGGAAGTAGCTCTTCGCTGCCACGGTGCCCATGATTTAGCTGCAGCAGAGGCGCAGTATCACTTGAGGTGTTATAATGAATTCAGAAAGGTTCCAGTTCATACAGAACAAACACCTTTTATTGATGATGCTGCTTTGCAGTCACTTGTTGATGAAATGTTTGCCACTAGAAAGCATTGTACTTGGACATCCCTCGAAATGCATGACAAATACGTTGCTTATGGCGGCTGTTTAAGCAGGAAGCAAATGTTCACCAAGCTGTTGACTTACCTTGGTGAAGATGTAGTAGTACTAAGCATTCAGGGCTGCGCTTCCATTGTAGGATTCCGAGAGTTTGTTGGTAAAATTCTGAAGCTTTCTAAATTGGACACCACCGATGAAGAAGGTGAGGATGTCCTAGTCAGAAAGATTACAACTGAAGCCCGTGGAATTCCAACGAATAATAAACAGTATGATCTTGGTGATTTCACTTTCAGTAAAACCAAGGAAAACACAAGTGATACATTGCTCAGGTTTATTTCAAAACTTGTTTCAAATGGCAAAGTAACAAAACAATCTACGAGTTTGTCACAATCCATACAATTTGGCATTACCAACACAGGCAACCAATCAACTTTGGGGTTAGGTGTCAAATTGCACCACAAGTTTGGCAGCAGTGACTTGATACAGATTTTGCATGAGCATGGTTATTGCGTGTCATATGATGAAGTTATTCGGTTCCGTAAGTCCGCAGCGAAGTATGTGACTGATAATGCTGCAACTCTTCATCAAATGATGGGCTTAAGCCGTACCGTGGGGCTCGTGTTTGGGTGGTATGACAATTTTGATTTGTCCGTGTCAACCCCAAACGGCCGACGTGAAACTCATGCCATGGCAACAGAATTTCAAATTCATCCCGCTGGAATCATTGAGCCAGGTACAGCTCAGTTGCCAGGGATCAGTACCCTTGTGATTCCGAGGCTAACTTCCAAACAATACAAATCCAGCGGTGACACCAGGGCCATTCCACTCATGCACTACACTGGTCCAAAAAAGGTAATACCTCCTGCAGTGCAGCCCGTTAGTATCAGTTACACTGATGTTTGCTCCCAGGCAACCAGTTTAACCACTGCCCAAGAAAAAGACACAATCTGGTTGAACACCTTGGGCCAGGAAGATGCCATGGAGTGGAATGGGTTCAACAATGAGGTGTCAAGGACCCAAGGTGTACTACATCCTGCAAACATGTATGTGTTTGGTCCACTGATTGACGCCCCGCCCTCACATCCGGACACTGTCTTAACAACACTTACTTACATGCAGAGATCAATGGTTGACATGGGAATGGAAAAGGTCCATTTGTGTATGGACATGCAGTTGTATGCGGTTACCAAACAAGTGTGCTGGAACCAGCCTAAAAAGTACCAGAATGTAGTTGTTCATCCAGGTGGTATGCATATCATACAGTCATTTCTTGGCTGCATTGGAACACTTATGAAGGGCTCAGGATTGGAATGGTACATTACTAAAGCTTATGGGGGGCTTACAGGAATATTCAATGGGAAGTCATGGGTTAAAGCAATGCGAGCATTTAGGGGAGTAGCAGCTGCACTCTTACAAAGACTTCTGTCATCTGGACAAAAGACATTTGAAGAAATTGAACAGTACCTCGAAACAGCTCGACTTCATCCGACGGGTCGACACTGGGTTGACAATTTCCTTCTCCCAACACTCCTGATTCACCAGTTTGAGCGTGCGGAAAGAGAAGGTGACATTCATCTGAAACATCTGACGTTGAAGCGAATGATGAAGTATTTCTTCCTTGCTGGGCACGTCCAGTACGCACGATACATGACCCAGTATTTGATCGAAATGCGTGCTAATACTGAAGACATGGTTGATCTTGTCTGTCGTCACCAGGATGGATACTGGAACGCAGTTTCTGCTGACCAGTTTGGAGAACAAACTGCCATAAGAATTGGCAAGGGGGCTCTTAAAGGAATGACATTGTCTGCTGATTTAGTGAGCGAGTGGATCAATGCTTTCCCTATCACATGTACAGTTTCAGATCGACTGGATGGTGTCTACTCACAATCAGATCCAGGTGGTACTTCACAGAAACTGCACAAGGAAGAGATGAAATATCGACGAAAATTGGATGCAAGTGATCGGGGTCTCATATTTGCAGAGGTAGACAAATATCCCCATCCTCTAGAAGATAATCGACCACATCTATACAACCCTGTTACCGGTCAGATTGCTTCAGCAGACGTGAACGTTGCTGATTCGATTGTGATAGGGGAAAGGATGGAGAGAGACTTTGTATCAAGTCTCCCTGATGGTTTCTATAATTCTATAAGCAGTCCGATTAATACAATGTGTATTCTAAAAGGACAGGCAAAAGGCTCAAAATCCAGACCGTTAATAGAGCTTGAAACCATATTTCTACGGCTGCTTATGATTGGACAACAACGGAAGATAGAGCTTGGTCCTTTATTTGCCTACGAGTTGTGTGCTGTTCCTCCCGCGCTTATAGATGGACAGGGGTGTCTTCGGAAAGGAAATAAATCCGGTTTGGTGAAGCGTCTAGGAGTATTTGACATATATCCAAAATCTGCGGATACACTCATTGTCGATGTTTCGCAGCTGTTTTACCACATGGTTTGGCCTCATGGGGGCAATCCATCTGACCTGATTGCATCCATCGAAGAACGTCTGAGTAACTATGGGGATGCAACTAAGAAAATTGTTGTGTTTGACAAATACCAGGATGTATCTGCCAAAGACCATGAGCGGATGCGAAGAGCTGGTGAAGTTGTAATTGACTATGACCTCTCTATCGCAAGTCATCTCCCAAAGAGGGAGGCGATTATGAAAAGCAAATCCAACAAGAGGAAACTCGCCAGTGTACTGGGAACTTTCGATCTAGGAGAGAGTACTACAATGGAGACTAGGGATGACAGTAAATTTCTTCACGATGAAGCTGACGTTACAATGGTGTCTTTTGTTCTTGAAGCTGCTAAATCTGGCCAGGGTGTGATCCGTGTACTTAGTGACGACACAGATGTTTTTGTTTTGCTGGTGTATTGGGTGAATCGAGCTAATTTACAATGCAAGGTACAGATGGAGCGCTGGGATGGATCAGTACTTGATATAAATGCCACATGTGCTGGTCTGGGTCAAAAGTGTTTACAACTACCAGCAATGCATGCACTCAGCGGTTGCGATACGACTTCTTATCCTTATGGCAAAGGTAAGGTCACAGCGTTGAATACTATGACATCTGGTGACTATCCAGGTTTAGCTATCATAGGTGACGTTGGTACCACTCGCCCAGATTTGATGACTGCTGCAATGCCTTTCTTCATTGCTTTATATGGTCAGCCACAGGGGACGTCAATGGAATCCGTTCGGTTCACACTGTTCACAAAGAAGAAGAGAAACCCTAAAGTCATGTCTCTTCCTCCAACATCAGCCAATCTTATGCAACACATACTTCGGGCTCATCTTCAAGTTATGTTGTGGAAAGCAGCCAATTGCAATGGCCCTCCTGACGAGTCCAAAGATATAACACAGTTTGGTTGGGAATTTCGAGATGAAATTCCTATTCCAGTAATTGCTGAAGGTGATCCAGCTCCACCCGAGCTGCTGGATGTGATTCGTTGTCAGTGTAAAGCACAAGGAAAAAAGTGCTCTACAGAGGCATGTGGTTGTCACAAGCAGCACCTATCATGCACGACATTCTGTAACTGCCGTGGTTCAGAAGACTGCTTAAACCAATACACTACAGCAAGAGACGTCCCTGCAGCAGAGGAGGGACCCGCAACTGACGTTGACAATATTGATGATTGTCCAGATGATGGTCTGGAAGAAGACATGGAGGATCAAGAAGATATTGCTGATGATCAAGTTCCAGACTATTTAGATGAGTGGGAGTAAACATTTATGGCCGGTATAACACAAATACCATCATATATATGTTGGGGTTTTAGTCCTGACTGAATGATGGGTACCTCAATGGGATAATACAGACATAACGATGGTTTGAATAATATAAAATTTCTATGTAAACATTAGTCAGCCATCTTGAAATTGGGGTCTCCAAGTTCATCAAAATGTAAAAATAACTTCAGAATCGGATTCTGCATACCAGAAAACCCCTTAAATGACATATTACACGCCTTCCTTGTCACCTATTCAAAAACTCAATTTTTCAAGATGGCCGCCAGCCGCCATCTTGGATATGGTACTCCGAGTTCATTATAATGACAAAATAACCTCAAAATCGGATTCTGCATACCAGAAAACCCCTTAAATGACATATTACACGCCTTCCTTATCACCTATTCAAAAAATTAAATTTTCAAGATGGCGTCTGGCGGCCATCTTGGATTTATGCAAATTATACAAGTTGCCCAGACTTGCCCAAGTGGCAACCAAGCCAGTTTTGTTCTAGAACCCCTGTACAACACAAAACAGCAAAAAAACTTCATTGTACTCAACATTTCTAGGTTCTGAAAATTTCGAATGGACTAAATAATCTAGGGAATAAAAAGTAAAGAGGCGCCCAATTATCCAGCACAGGAAAAAATATATTTTTTGTTGCATGTCCGGTATTTTTCCTGCTCAGGAATAGTCCTTTGGAACTTTTTCCTTGGAAAGCGCCCATCTGAAAAGAAAATCGAATATTCAATATAACAATGTATTATGTCAAATCTCAATTTAGTTTGCAGCTAAATGGCTAAACCAGACAGGCAGCGCACTTAACCACCAGGCCCACTAGCCAGAGGTAATGAAACCAGTTGGATAAACTGGGTGGGACCATAGAAAGACATCGAATCAGGCCCCAGTCATCTGATGAATGTTTCATCTTTGAGGGCACTATCTCCATGTCGAGTGAACTAGCTCGATTGTCGAGAAGACTAGGTCGGACAGTAATTTCGTCATAAGTGGCAAGTTACATAATCACGGCCAAAATATTTTGCTTATTTAAAATGTTCCAATTTTCATTTCACTAGGAATGTTACTTCTGGGGTGTGAAGGGCGTACTTTTGATGGAAAATGAAAAAAAAAATCGTCGGCCAAAATCTCCGTGTTGACATAGATTGACAATTTTTCAGGCCCGTGATAAAAAGTTTACTTTCATTCATAATCCAGCCCTGCAAATTTCCATGACAAATTCTAGCGGGGTACAAAGTTAAATCATTTCTATGTGGCACTGCATTGCCGGATTTTTTATAAAAAGTTTACAAAGAAAAAATGGTGATAAAACTCTTCGAGACCTACCTTTGTTTTCAAGTTTTCTGGTGATGGAGCTAGCTCGAGAGCTCCCGGATGTGTCGAGGGAACAAATTTCCAATGACTCATTTTCGAGCTAGTTCCCCTGATTACCACCCATGGAATTTGTAAGGCTCGCTATTTTTAAATACTAAAAGTTCAGGCAATTTTCCTGCTTAGATTTGTTTGTTTGATTTGAGGTTTAACATCCCCGTCAACACTGCAAAGGTCATTTTTGAAAGGTTACTTCCAATTTTTGGGACTCTTACCCGGCCTTTAGATATAATGACATCTCAAGCCCTGCCGCCCAATGAACCAATAGCGTTAATTAGCATGGACGGGCCGACTCGCACCGCTTTGCCTAGGCAGGCTTAGATCCTCTAAGCGGATTACCAGTACTCGTGTTCGGGTCGGTTTCAGCTCTGCGTGGAAGCATCATTTCTTCATGCCCCGATGGGCGGGGGGCGTTATCTGCTTAGATAAGAACTGAATAAAAGAATGTATGATGGGATTGAGGCCGAAACACCGAATTTTCAACAACTTTTTTAATTTTAGTTAAGTATCATGTGGGGTTTTGTCGAGCATGAGACTTTAATTCACTGAAAACGATCCCGAAGCCACGACCGCAATATTAATTATTTTCCTCACCCAAACACTTTAAGGAATTTATTTGTTTGATTAGATGTTTAAAGTGCCCATCAACAGGTCATTTTGGCGATAAAGCACATTCACACAAAAGTAACACAACAAAATGTTAGTATTTTAATATTCATATCTCCTGAAGAAAATCGTCATCATTTTTCCAGTGAGACGCTAAAGTTTGTGACTAAAGCATCCGTTTACATGTAAAGTGCTACGCATGAAATAAAAACCAGTGCATGTACATTTCATGACCTGCTTTCTGTGACACTTGCCAGCAGTTTGATGACAAATTTATTGTCCATTTCATTAAAAGTTGAAAAGGAAATGTCATTCTGACTGTTAAAATGTACATTTAAGGAGAAACTGAGAAGCTGCTCCCCTAATCGCATGGATAACAAAACATGCTACAGAAGACGGTTTTGAAAACAAAATTACCTCCGGCTCAATGTGGGTGTTTTGATAGTTAACAAACCCTAGAGTGAGGCAGCAGTATGAGGCAAAGAAAACAAACACTTAAGAAATGATATTTATTTTTCTGCTGTTCATGGTATGACGAACGCAGTGGGTTGTGTGCAAAGTAAGTGAACCCCAAAGGGGTTCATGTAAACTTATTTAGCGACTCGCTGTCGTTCATATTTTCATGAAAAGCAGAAAAATTAAGTTTATTGTTTTATAATTACATTCTTTGCCCCTAATCACTGGGCGGAAAGTAATGCTTATAGGGCAAACTTTTTAAACTGAAAAACATTTACACGCCGTTTCACTACAAAGAGAAGAACAGCGTTGACCTCACCAACGCCCGTAGAGAAGCATGGTTTAGAATGACGTTACTGAAAATCCTGTGACTCGATGCGTTCACGGAAGTATGAACTACACTGTTTTCTATGTGTTTACATTACATTTTTTATCGATGAGCCGGATAAATTTCATACCCTATTAGTTGAGCATGAAAAAAATTTATAATCCTTGGACCAGGTTGGTGCAGTTTAGGTCTGTACACCGTTCTTTCTACCTCTGGACTGAACAGTACACAATATTACCATACCCCTCTACTTAATCTTAACACCTCCACAACTTTCTTCCAAATATTTGAGAGAGAACAGCAAACATTAGACAAAATACAGGTTGAAAAGTTTTTTCCTTGGTTTCAACTTATCACAAAGAAAAAAAAAAAGAAGGAAAATTCCTACAGGCCTATTAGCACCAAAACAGCCATTGTTATTTTGGTAACAATATTAGAATACACGCGTCGTCAGTCATTCCGACCACTATGAATCCAATTTAGAAAAACAATTTCAAGTTACATTTGTGGACACAAAAGCGTTCAAACTCCTATAAAATAACTTTCAATGAATCTCTTTGCATCAAGTAAGTTTGACAAGCTAATGTCATTCATCAAAGAATTCTAAAACTAGATCAAGCAATTGATTGGTCTCATTTTGGAAAACACTTTGTGAGTGACATCTGAGATGTATTTTGATTGGACAGTGTAGGAGTCAACAATGAAATGTACACCACCTTGTGTTTTGAATTTATTTCTGTCTGGCAGCTGACTTATAGGATGTTAGGATATATTGAATGATGTTTCAAGTCAGAATGAAATGAAGCTCATCAAAGTTTGAACGCTTTTGTGTCCACAGGTGTATTTCTTTTAACTTATATTCGGAACCGTTTGGCTTAACACTGCTTCATTTTGTTTGTTTGTTTGTTCGTTTGTTTTTTGTTGTTTTTTTTTTTGTTTTTTTTTTTGCTTAGCTAACCGTCGCCGTGTACCGGGAACGAGCGTTTAAACACAAGGTGATGACGTCATGTACACACGTTCTTAAGCACTCTGCCAAAACACATATATTCTATACGATACCCGTTATCCAAGAAACTGACAAACATTTCCCTTCTATACGGAGTACTCTAGCAATCTCCTCGATAACGTGGGTTTTGCCCGTCCCAGCCTGGACATAAACAAGGCAGTTGTGCCTTGTTTTTTTTTTGTTTTTTTTTTATCAGATCTAAGGCCGTCTTCTGCTTTTCAGTAAACATTTTATGTCCTTTTCTACGCATGTGTCAATCATGTTACAGCGGCTAATTGGAAGTCGACAGCAAAGCGATACAATACAAAATTCCCAGAGCACAGCCCATTACACGTAGAAACACCATCCAGTTATCTTATCTGCGTAATACGTGTATACCTAGTCCTAGCAGAATATGTTAAATTTAAAAAATAAATCAAAGGAGAAATCAATGCTATCACACACATTTTAACAGTAACAACAGCTACTCCACTGCCGGACGTAGTTTCCAAAGTTCCGGATTATATCTGTCCTGCACGTCCCGCTTTTTAAACACGACGATTATGGCAAGCGCCCGGGTTTCTGTACCGGTCATTGACAGAACACTGCGGAAAGCGAAGCAAAAGTAGCAAAATCTAAATTAAGAGCTGCGAGTACATCATTTTGGATTCAAATTTGCAAAGAGAGCTATAGTTAAATGAAATCCAACAGGTGAAAGCGAAACCCCCCCCCCCCCCCGTAACACTAGTTCGGTTGTGATTGATGAAAACCTGAAAATTTTTGTCACACGTTTATGCCGAATTTTGCGTTGCTGAGTTAATCCACGCGAGAAAAACATGTTTCCTGCAAGTGGAAGACAGAGGCGTATTATTTTTGCAAAGTGGACTTATTTAACTTGTATAATTCATAATAAGCAGGTAAAAAACTGCATTTGCGAAAACGATACACTGGGTAAAATGAGGTAATCCCCCCCCCCCCCCTACACACACACACAAACAAATTGAGCCGAAGTTCACCCCCCCCCCCCCCCTTGTCTCTAATATAGTACCACAAAATATCATTATATTCATGATTCAAGCCCCTATAATTTGATTAGCGATTAAGGGGAACGGGAACACCTGGCAGATTTTTCCGCCATTTTCCAAAGGGAGACAACTTCCGGGACTTCCTGTTCGCTTTTCTATAAGCCCTGTCCCAATGAAAAAGGGGTCTGCTCTAAAAGGAAAGAATTTGCTCCTCAAGAGCAAATTCTTTCCTTTAAGAGTTGACCCTTTTTGACATGGTAGACAAAAATTCTTTTGCAGGAGTTGCCTTCCCTGAAGGTGTATCCATTTCCTTTAAGTGTTATCAAGACTAATGACAATATTGTTTGGAAAGAAAACAAAAACAAAACAAACAAAAAAAAAACAACATTACTTGCGACATTGGTTTGTAGGGAAACTTATAGCAAGCCTGTGCGTACGCTCACAAGTATCATACGACAAACAGAGAAACGTCTGTTGCACGAACGTCTCAGAAGATGTATTGACATCTCAAGCCCTGTCGCCCAATGAAACCAATAAATTATTGGTTTAGACTCATATTCTAGACTGGTTTTTAATTATTTGGACCCCGTTTTGATTTATATCAGTCTTTGAAACGACTGCCTATTCGAAATTCGCAAAATTGCAGCATGTTTCCTCTGGCTTTCTTTGCCGGATCATTACAGGGTCACTGATGAGGCTTTATTAGCCGAAACTACGTAGTATGACCCATCTTCTTTCTTACGAATGTTTTCATTGCTCTTAAAGGAACTCATTTTTGATTTTTATTTATAAGCATGGACGGTCCGGCTCGCACCGATGTGCCTGGGCAGGTGTAGATCCTCTAAGCAGTTTACCAGTACTAGTGTGCGGTTGTTTTCAGCTCTGCGTGGAAGCACCCTGCATCCCATCTATGGGCGGGGCCGAGCATACCATAGGTAATATGGTTTAGCGGGCATATATTTGAGCCTTTTCTGCATTGGCATAAAACATTTTTGTGGTAGTTTGCAATAACTGTAATATTTCTGCCCACTAAACAACTTTTCTTTCTAAAAGTTTTCTTCTTGATTGTAAATACATGTACTCATTAGAAACACCTCTCTGGGGTGGTTCTAAAAAGCTCGCAAAGTCTACGTTTGGATAAGAAATAAGGTGAATAATATTTATTCTATACTTAGCACTGGAATCAATGCGTATCCGAAATAAATAATCAAAGCACTGAGAGTACTGGTGGGTCGATCGTCTCTGAGTGTAGGTTGGGAAAATAGTCCTGAGCTGAGGATCGAACTGTTCGTTTAACTTTAAGCAAGCACAGTAGAGCTGATCAGACATCGCGTTATGTGGCGTCTGATTGTGTAGATTCTGTTTGCCAATGCCCAAGTGTACGAGCACAGTCCACCCGCCGCCGCCCATCGGGGCTTGAATAAATAGATGGACTGCATGATGCTTCAACGCAGAGCTGAAAGTCCCGTTACATTGGAAGTAACGTCTCCAAATACAGTGATATTTACATTTCCAGTGTAAAGTCTAATGTAAACCTATAGAAAACAATTGCGTTCATACTTCCATGAACGCAATGAATCACATGATTTTCAGTGACGTCAAATGACGTCATTTAAACCATTGTTCTCTATGGGCGTTGATGACGTCATCGCTGCTCCGCTCTTTGTAGGAAAACAGCGTGTAAATGTTTTTCAGCTTTAAAAGTTTGCCCTACACGCATTTTTTCGCCCAGTGGTGAGGGGAAAATAAATGTAAATATAAAAAATAATCTTAATTTTTCTGCTTTTCATGAAAGTATGAACGGCAGTGGGTCGCTAGCCAAGTTTACATCAACCCCTTCGGGGTTCATTTACTTTGCACGCGACCCACTGCGTTCATACTTCCATGAATTGCAGAAATATAAATTTCATTTCTTAATTGACGGGGACGTTAAACCTTAAATCAAACAATCGAGCACAGTCCAGAATTTTCTTCTTACGCTGCGCTCTGACGTCTTAGGGTAGTACTTGGATTTGGTTCAACAGAGTGGGGAGGGTGCAAACGCAGCCCCCTGCCATCTTTTGGAAATTATTTCAGATTCATTCAGTTTTTCACCCTCTGCAAACTACCTGAAATTCGCATCCTCAACCCGACCCTTTTTGGAGTCTGCGTACGGCCCTGGATCATTTTCAAAACTGCTGTTGCATACATATGGCGAACATTGCCGACCTGATCAGAAGCAATGCACTCTATATCCGATTATGGTATACGCTGTATATCTAATAACGGTACCACCTATAAAGTCTGGGCTACTCATTTTTGCACTTAAACATTTCAGGGTTCTATAAAAGGATAACCCTTTTACAGAACACTTCTAACGTAAAGGCTTATTGAAAATTAGGGAGATCTAATTCAAGACAACGTTTTGCTCCAGAATTTTAGTGGTTTCTTGCTGTCGAGTCCTCACCGTTGTTTCATCTCTCCATGGTTGTTTAATTATTTGTGTTCACGCAGATATTGCACTGATGAGTTAGGAGGCCTTCAAATTATTTGTCTAAATCGCGACGGAAGTAAGGGCGAGGATTGTGGCCACGTAAAATTGATTTAATCCCCCCAGTGGAATTCGTTTCACTGACCGTTCCAAGGCGGTTCTTCTGTCGCGATTTATTTTTGTTATGGTTTGTCTGAAGTTTGGAGGCCTTCATGCGGACTGGACAAATTATTTGTCTAAATCGCAACGGGAGTAAGGGAGAGGATTGTGGCCACGTAAAATCGATTTAAGCCCCCCAGTTGAATTCGTTTCCGCTGACCGTTCCAAGGTGGTTCTTCTGTCGCGGTTTATTTTTGTTATGGTTTGTCTTTGGGTGTTTGTGTCGCTTGTGTTATTTTATTTTGGATAACCTATTGGCCATTTTGTGGAAAGTAACTGTCCTTTTGGCTTTCCGCTGTTGGTGTTTCCATTTGGGTCTGTTGTTTCATGTTTGAGTGTCTTTCCCTTTGTGTCTCTGATGGGAGCTATGGGTTGATTGTATCGATTCCTGATCATTGCCCTCACTTCTATTCCAAAACAAAGTTCTTAGCAGGAGTGCGAAACGTTTATTTTTACTCGACTTGGCATACATTTGTGTAACAGTTTTGTAAATAGAATGTTCCGAAAGACGTCACGTGACATCGTGACCTGGATGAAGATTTTGTTTTTCTTTTATTACCTGAGCAACCTGTCATTCTTATACTATTTCGTTTAACCCTCAAGTGCCACTATTTTAAGCAAACAGTGAAGTTCCTGTGCAACCTGCTGATCAGACGCCACATTCCGCGGCGTCTGATCTGGGTATTATCCAGCACACGATTCCTGTCAAGACTCTATAGATAGCTCTTGTTGCATCGATAAAAATAGCGCAACGTTTCAAGTTCTATTAATAAAACATAATATTGGTTTCCCAGATCAGTGATGGTCACGTGGACAACTGCATGGATTTAGTAAATTTTGGTCGATTTACAAATGGTATTTTCACAGTGTGAATATCACACTGCGGAAAATATTTACACAATAACACCGACTACCATTTTTTTTTTTTTTTTTTTTTTTTGTATAAAATGAAAAGATTTTTCCATAAATACAAGAGAAGAGTTATACTTATATGTGATAAATGCAAACATTTCATTGAATATGTTGAAAGCATACTTAATTGAGTGTGTTGAAAGCACAAGGAATTTTCTCAAGTGCGAAGCATGTGACGAACAGCTGTAAATAACAGGAGCCTTCACCGCCAAAGTCACGGATAAAATAAACGAAGTGGCTATTGCCAGTTAACTGGTAATAGCGGTTTTACGATAAAATCGCTATTGCCAGTTAACTGGTAATAGCGGTTTTACGATAAAATCGCTATTGCCAGTTAACTGGTAATAGCGGTTTTACGATAAAATTGCTATTGCCAGTTAACTGGTAATAGCGATTTTATCGTAAAACCGCTATTGCCAGTTGACTGGTAATAGCCATTTTAACGTAAAACCGCTATTACCAGTTAAAAGATTAATATAAAATATCTTATGACAATTTTTTATTGTTATTGAAGCATGAATGAAAACGAACTACTGAAAATAAACAAATGAATGAATTTCTGACACGTAGACATACATATATGCGAATATTTTCGGAAGAAATATGTAAAAGGTATGTTCCTACTGCTTCCAACAACACAGTATATAGGTACTAGAACTGTCTCATCGAGGTGGTGCAAACTTACTGGAAGTAATGATAAGCCACGGTTGCAAAACCTTTTCATGTTATTATTACATTAGTACTTAGTATCAAACATTGTTCCCCTTTAATTTGGGTACTGTACATCAGATGTTTTGTCAAATGAACTGGCGCATGACAAAACCTGCAATTACACCGGTGCGAAAAGCAGGTTACTCAAATTAACCTGCGCAGCCATCAATGACAAGAACTTTTGCGAGTGTCTCTTTCCGCAGACTCTGATCAGACAGCGCGGATGCGCAGGCTGGCCTATGTCTTCTCTTGTCGCCCAAGCATTCTTGTAGGTTTTGTCATGTGCTGGTTCAAATATAAAGACTCTTTAGATTATTAGCTAGTTGAATGTATATGTTGTCTCTTGGTTATCCCTTACGCATACATCTTAGACTGATTAAACTGGTGGATGCGCATATTAATCTGAGTCGTCGCTGGGTTTTGCTTGGTGTTTGATGAGATTTTACGTCCTCGTCAAGACTAATTAGGTCATATTTGAGACGTTGGACTTTTACCCGACATTGAAATGAAATGTCATCTCAAGCCCTACCGTCCATAGAAAACGCTAGAATTTAAGGACGGGTCCGACTAGCATCACTTTTTAGGGATACAGTCCTAAACTGGCGGAAATGTGTTAGACTTAATTGGGATAATTTCACTTTACATATTCAAAGTTTCCCTAGCTTCGTTGTAATAAAACTGACAGAACCAACTGTCTTTCTCTTCTTGTTGTTTTCTTTTCAGACTTCTTACTCGTACATGTACGTGCAGCACCCTCAAATATGTCTATGTGTCCTCATTAACTTACACATTTAAAAATAATTCAGTCTTTATTTTGCTACGAGTAAGAAGTCTTACTTTTGTCCGAGAACTGGAATTCACTTACATGAAACATGTCTTTGTAATCTAGCTGGCTTGGATTACATGAAATACATGTTGAACAACATAGATTGTGGATACTCGATAGAACTGCCTTGTCGAGGCGATTCTATCGAGTCCCAGCAATCAATGTTTTGAACAGATGTATGAAGAATATCTTTTAGCTTCTTAAATTTCCATTTCTGATCAAAATTTGGCAATGTACTTGTATAGGCGTGTTTTTGTAATGTATGTTTGGAATAACAATATATTATGAAAACGCGCCTATAAACATTTACTGTCTAAATTTACTGATATACTTCATATTTCTGCCCTAGACTCACTAGAACCCCTTCAAAGAACTGGTTTTATCAATAACCCGCATTCTTGGACTGTTACCGGACTTTGAGATGAATTGACATCTCAAGCCCTATCGTCCAATGAAACCAATAGGGTTTGTATGCATGGGCGGTCCGACTCGCATCACGCTTTAAACTTCTAAGTGGTTTACCTGTACTCATATGCCATGCGGCTGGTTTCAGTTCTGCATAGAAGCATTATGCAACCCATTCTATTTCTCTTGAAGCCCCGATGAGCTGGGGCGATTATGGATTACATATGCAAAATATGGAAATGCTTGGTCAAAGCAGAAAAACAAAAACATGCATTTAAGCCATTACATTCATAACTGTAAATGGAATAATTCTGCACGTCAACTGGCAATAGCGATTTTACCGTAAAACCGCTATTACCAGTTAACTGTCAATAGCAATTATATCGTAAAACCGCTATTACCAGTTAACTGGCAATAGCGATTTTATCGTAAAACCGCTATTGCCAGTTAACTGGCAATAGACCTTTCCAAAAATAAAAAGAAAAAATACTGTGTTTCTATAAAAACCATACATATTTCATCTCGTGTGTGGCAAACACAGACTCGATGAAATATTTTTGGTATTCATCTATGAAAAGTAAAATCCTCCATATACTCCTCTTATACCCACCTTTTTTCTCAATATAATGAGGGGTTAACTTGTAAGTTCATAATGCACTTATCTATCACGTAAACATGACCCCACTTGTATACACATGTAGTAAACAAAGGTTTACGGGGGTATAATTTTTTTTTCATTTCTGCTCAAAATAACACAGATTGTGGTTACTTATTAGAACCGCCTCGTTGAGGCGGTTCTAACGAGTTCATACAGTCTATGTTTGGAGCAGAAATAAGAACAGTTATCAGGTCTTTTTATCAATTGATTCATTTTTGTTGGTAAAATTTCCAATATATTTGAATAATGCTTGTTGATGTTATTAAGAAATCAAGTTGACAATATGTACAGCGTTTTAAGTAGTACAATAAACTATTAGACATTTGAATAACATTGACCGTTATCTTGCTAAATATTCATTTAAGCCACACCCATTTCTGTCTATCAACCAATCAAGTTACTTGATGTAATTTAATGCTACACGTTCATTAAACTAAATGCCAGCCAGACCCATTTCTGTCTATCAACCAATCAAATTACTTGATGTAATTTATTGCTACACATTCATTAAACTAAATGCATAGATCCTGTTCAGAAGCCATTTGATCTGGATCTACACTGTTTGCAAAGATAGGGGTTGTCGTGAACAGCAAGATAAGGGTAAAAGCGTAAGTGATAAGCTTACTCGACTGGTTTTCCGCTTCCGGTCCACTTCCAGTGACCGCCATCTTTATCGGTAGCCCCGATCCAGGTGTTTTGACTCTGACCCCCGCCTTCAATCACCAACTTGACGAGAAACTGTTGTTTTGAACTACTGTTTACCTCGGCTAGGTGGCCACCTAGAAAAACAAAGCTCAATTCATAAAAGGCACCTTCAAACGAGGTTACACATAGAAACATACAGTAGAACTTCGATGGCTCGAACACCGATGGCTCCTTTATCATGGATGTGTCGAGCCCATTCTTGAGCCTCTAGTAAAATCCTCTACATAAGAAATAGTGGGGGGATAATTAAGGAGATTTTAGTCTTTTATCTTGCAAATGTATGCTGTGTGTACTCATTAGAATCGCCTCGATGAGGCGATTCTAATGAGTACACACAGCATACATTTTCATTATAGAACACCGAAGAAAATATGTCTAAAAGTATCTCGTTATGCCTCCTCAGTGGCTCGAACTACCCCTCTCTCGAACAGATTTTCGAGGTCCCAAAGGTGTTCGAGCCATTGAAGTTCGACTGTATTCTGTCTCCCATGCCACTAGGGACCTATTGTTCGAGAAAAACTTTTAAAACTGTTTTGTATATGAAAATGATCTGGATGCCCAAAAAGATGTAGCTCTTGTGCAAATGACGGCAAATACGTCAGATTACGAACACGTTTCAGCTCATACAACCCTATGTTTCACTGTCCATAGCCATTCCGAAAACACACCACAAATGCATTCCAAACTTTACCACCGAAAAAAGGAAAAGTTTAAGATGAAAATTTGTGATATTTTTCTTATTTCTTCGCAAAATATAGATTGTGTGTACTCGTTAGAACCGCCTCGATGAGGCGGTAGATTGTGTGTACTCGTTAGAACTGCCTCGATGAGGCGGTTCTTACGAGTACCCACAATCTGTATTTCAGAGCAGAAATAAGAAAAATAAGTTTTACCCCTGTAAACCCCAGTTTTACTATATAAAGTGGGGTTCAAGGGGGGTCAAAATTATATAGGCGTGTTCTCGTGATGTAACATGTTTTATTTAATTTCTGCTCTTAATATATAATTTTCATCACTAAATTTCATTTTTCTAGTGTTTAAAGTAGGGAAATAACGGATTTAAATAGATTTACTAGAGCTGTCAGTGAAACTGACTAGGGCCCGGGCAGCGCTATCAGAGGAGTAGGAAAATGTTGAAAATTTGTGGACGGACAGACGGACAGACAGACAGACAGACAGACAGACGGACGGACAGAGTGATTACTATAGGGCACCCACACTTTCAGTGCGGGCCCCTAACTAGTACTGTTGTCGGGTGACATGAAGACAGTGACGTAAAAGATAATACCACCACAGGGTTATACTTTGGAAGCAAGGAATGCACCACAGAACTAGAAAATATGAAGTGTACATGTTTTCTGGGCCGGACTAGCTAGTTTTGACAAGTTAACCGTCATCAGTATCATACCCATTACTGATTGACAAGACAGATTATACGGTGACATTACGAAAACACGCCTATATAAATACATTGTAAGTTTTACCAAAAAAAAAAAAAATGAAAAATTTAAGATGAATAATTGTTGTATTTTTCTTATTTCTGCTCAAAACATAGATTGTGGATACTCGTTAGAACCGCCTCGGCGAGGCGGTTCTAACGAGTACCCACAATGCATGTTTTTGAGCAGAAATAAGAAAAAATAATGCATACCCTGCAAACCCCAGTTTTACTATATAAAAGTGGGGTTTAAGGGGTTCAAATTTATATAGACATGTTTTCGTAATGATAATTATCATTACCCCTTGACAACAGTGGTCAATGCTCCACGCAGAGCTGAAACCGCACTTGAGTACTGGTAAACCGCTTAGAGGATCTAAGCCTGCCCAGGCTAAGCGGTGCGAATTTGAACGCCCATGCTTATAAACCTTTTGGTTTCATTGGGCGACAGGGCTTGAGGTATCATTTTATTTCAATGTCGGGTAAAAGTCCCACAAAATTGGAAGCAACTCCTCCTTTGACCTTGCACGTTTCACTGCATTTTGTTTTCTTCGCCAAGCGTTTTTGTTCATTTTTATCAGCACCAGGTTGTTCTGAAATGTTAGATTCGTCCAGTACTGCCTGTTTCAGCAACGCTATACTGCCATCTAGGCTTGAATGGTTTTCTTTGGCTTGTGACATGGCCTAAATTTATCCCCTCCATGACGGCCCTGCAATTGTTATACTATTTGTATACAAAATACAAATTTATAAGAATACACATTCTCATAGTATAATTTCGCAATTCTATGATTCGAATCGACTTGTTGAGACAGTCAGTGAAAATCTTCTATTGTGTGCATTCATGATTCTGTAAGAAGTTGGATGTAGAGAGAGAGAGAGAGAGAGAGAGAGAGAGAGAGAGAGAGAGAGAGAGTAATATGATGCGACGCCGCAAGAGAGAGAGGGGGTAATATGCGACGATGCAAGAGAGAGAGAGAGAGAGAGAGAGAGAGAGAGAGGGAGGATGCGACTCTATACTGATGATTTGCGTTCGGTTCCGCCATTTCTCTCGCTTTTTCCTAGTGAATTTATTGAGGTTAAGTAAGATATTTCGAATCGGCGTCAGATTTTGAAAAAGTGCCTGATCACGCATGACTGTGCCAGATTCCGGATTTTCTTATGAGTATGACACCGGGTAAAATTTAATGAAGCAGTTGTATATTGCCACCGACGACCATCACACACAGCTCGTTTGTTTGATTTGAGGTTTAACGTCCCCGTCAACACTGTAAAGGTCATTTTGGAGACGTTGCTTCCAATTTTGTGGGACTTTTTCCCGACATTGAGATGAAATAACATTTCAAGCCCTTCCGCCCAATGAAACCAATAGGGTTTATAAGCATGGACGGGCCGCCGACTCGCAACGCTTTGCCTGGGCAGGCTTAGATCCTCTAAACGGTTTACCAGTACTTGTGTGCGTGTCGGTTTCAGCTCTGCGTGGAAGCATCATGCAGACCATCTATTTCTTCAAGCTATGATGGGTGGGGGCGATCGATATTGATTAGGAATCAGATTATGGTGAAAAAGTGTATCATAACGGTCTTCTGGGCAGGTCTGAAACGATTCATTGTATTCTTCAGGGGTATTGATATTATCAAGATAGCTCAGTTGGTGAGTGTCCGCTCCGGGGAACGGGAGGTCACGGGTTCGATCCCGGGCCGCGACATACCAAAGTCGTTTAAAATGGTACTAGCTGCTCCTCGTTTGGCACTCAGATTTACGGGGTAGAGCTAGGACTGGTCGACCCAGTGTCAGGATAATGTGACTGGGTGTGGTATCATGTAATGTGTCTGGGACATGATACTTCAGTGAGGCAGCACTATAAAAGTGAGCATTGAGCTCCCTGTCACAACCAGACACCGTCGTGATATGACTGAAAAATTGTTGAAAGCGACGTTAAACCCACATTCACACACACACACTCTGACAGATGATTGTTAAATAAATCGAACTATAGTTGACTTTTGTGATTCCTTAATTGACACAAAATGATGTTATATTTTCTATCATCATGCATTAAATGTTTTGGTGGTATGGGAGTTTTGTCTTTCAGGATTTTCTTAAATGAATAAAGTGATCTTGCATTTGCTAAATCATTATTGACATTATTCCATAAATCAGTGGTTGATAGAAAAAAAAGCTTAACTGGTGCTCATTGAATTTTGATAAAATGTCATCAATATATATTGGAGTGAGTGAGTGAGTGAGTGTTTGAGTTTTACGTCCCACCAACAGCTAAGGTCATACGGAGACGGGATCTCGGTTTAAAGACCCATCCGAAAGTCTGGAGAAGCCCGGCAATATATATTGGAGCTTCATTGTTTAGTATTTTAAAAAATCTTAACTAACTTGCTATTTGAGTCCACACAAGGTCCTTACAGAGAATCTCATGTGATGTACCCCTGGGCAGACCTGTTACTATCCGAGCAGCATCTTTTTGGTTGCTTAGTACAATTGCCCCAAATTATGTTCCCATAGTCAAGTATGGACCCAATAAATGCAATATAAAATCTGTTTAAAGAATTTCTGTCTATGTCTTATTTCAACTTTCTCAGCATATTAAGTCTGTAAGCTGCTTTGTGGTAGATTGCATTCATATGCTCATTCCATGTCCCATCAGATGAAAGTGTAAGTCCTAGGTGTGTGTGGTGTCTGTCATTGTTAAGTATAGTATCATTTATTTTTACATGTGGCCAATCAGTTTCACGTTTTCTGGTAAAAGTCATAGATTTCGTTTTGTTAGGATTTAAAATAACACACCAGTAGTCTGCCCATTTTGTAATTTTTTTGCAAGTCTTCACTTCATATTCTAATTGAGGCTATTATTATAGCAGTACCGTGTTGTAGTAGTTGTAGCAGTGGTAGTAGTAGTAAGAGTATAATTATTATTGTCATCGTTTTTTATTTTTGAAAATATTATGTTCGTTATTGTAAGTAGTATCATCATCATTAGTGGTTTGTTTGTTTGAATTGAGATATTATGTTCCCGACAACATTTTGGAGACGTTGCTTCAAATTTGTGAGACTTTTACCCGACATTGAGACGAAATGGCATCTCAAGGCCTGCCACCCAAACAACCCAAAAGATTTATATATATAGGGACGGCCCGACTCACATCACTTTGCCTGAGCAGGCTATGACCTCCTCCTAAACGGTTTACCTGTACTCATGTGCGGTCAGTTTCAGCTCTGCGTGGAAGCATCATGCAGCCCAATCTGTTTCTTCAGGCCCCGATCGACGGGGCCCAATAATAGTAGCAGTAGTGGAAAAAGTAGTAACAGTATAATTATAATCATCTTCGTTTTATTATTAAAATTATTATCAGTAGTAGTAGTTATAGTAGTAGTATAAGTAGTAGTAGTAGTAGTAGTAGTAGTAGTAGTAGTAGTAGTAGGAGGAGGAGGAGGAGGAGGAGGAGGAGGAGGAGGAGTAGCATTAATAGTAGCATTAATAGTAATATCATAATTATTATTATTAGTAGTAGTAGCAGTAGTAGTATTTATATATATTCAAACAAACAATATTGGCCAATTTTATCCAATTTTATTTTCATCAAATTAACATGCTTATGTAATGTTCATGTAAATCCGATTTTATGCCAAGAAAACATAAGGTTTACATTTCAACCCGCAATTTACCTGCAATTGTATAGTTAGAGAAATGCCATATTCACAGCATATTTATGGATGAATAGCAAATTGTTTTCAATCCCTTTTAATCAACTGTTATAATTTTCATTTGAAACAAGTAACTAAAATATTACAAAAAAAACATAATAAAAAGATACCTTGTGAACAGCTTTATATTTTATCTTTGTGGCTAAAGTTCTACATCTTTTAAGTTAGCACTCGTATTGCTTCTCTCCAAAGTCAGGGCACAGCACAATTTACACGTTGGCAAGTTTGAAACACAACTTCCCATACAAAAACGCCAATGATACTGAGTCCACTATGTTCGTTACGCATCCTTATAATATCCGTCAAACGCTCTTTTAATATTGCATCCAAAAAATTAGAACCATTTTTTTTCACCAAGTGTGTATGGAAAAAAACGTTTAATTGCTGTAAATAAGAATGAGACATACAAATCTTTTTCTCTTACTGACCTATTTGCATGCATTTCAAGAACTACTTGTGCAAAGAAAATGTGTAAGAATTGCCGTGTTGAAGTATTAAACCATATGAGCAGTTTAGGTCAATCAAAAGTTCGAGTCACAAAAATGCTTTAACGAGAGCTCTAAGATTTTCAGGATTTTTAACCGACATTTACCAGAAATATCTGTGGGACTTTTACCCGACATTGAGATGAAATGACATCTACAGAACCAAACGGACTCGCAACTCGTTTACCGGGCAGGATTAGAACTTCTAAGCGGTTACCAATCACTAATACTCGGTTGGTTTCAGCTCTGCGTTGAAGCACCATTCAAAACCAATCTATTTCTGCAAACTCCGAAGGGCGGGGATGCGGCTTTCTTATGGTAAGTTTAGAACATACGTCTGTCAGTAGCGAATGCGAAAACTGGCTATTGCAGCAGCAGGATTTACGAGAAATGGCTTGTGTAAGACCGCTGTCAGCAACAAATTTCATGCGAATTGTCTTTTTACAGACGTCTGTCAGCAGCATATTTCACGTGAATTGGCTGGTAACAGACGTCTGTCACCAGCCACTCCACAAAACGTTACTGACCGGACACGATAAAAGACTTTTTTCTCACCTTTGACCTCTAAGTATGGCCTTTACCTTGGAGGTACCGACCTGTGTATTGCGCGTAACACATTGTCTCATGATGGTCAACATTTCTGCTAAGTAATAGTAAAATCCATCCTGTAAAAATAAAGTTATTGACCGGACACGGAAAAAAATCCTTTTTACCTTTGACCTCTAAGTATGACCTGAACATTGGAGGTATGGATCTGGGTTTCACGCGCGACACATTTTCTCATAATGATGAACATTTCCGTCAAGTAATTTCAAAGTCCATCAAGAAATAAGAAAGTTATTGGCCGTGTTTAAGTTTCGCCCATTTGTTACCTTTGACCTCGGACGTACGGATCTGTATTTTGCGCGCGACACATCGTCTTAAGCTGGTTTACTTCTTTACCAAGTAATTTCAAAATTCATCCAGAAATAAGAGTTTTCAAAAGTTTCGCCCTTTTTGACTTTTGACGATTTTGATATTGAAGGTATGGACCTGGGTTTTGCGTGCGACACATTGTCTTATTATGGTTAACATTTCTGCTAAAGTATTTCAAAATACATCCAGATGAAACGTTATTGACCGTGTTTCAGTTTCGGACGCAAGCACGCAATCACGCACGAACGAACCGATCGGGGCAATATTCTATGCCCTTCCACCGTTCTTCGAATGGCGGTGGCATAAAATTGTGGTTCAATTAGCAAAAAAGCATAACGGGGTATATATGTGTCGTAGTCCAAATAGGAATTTAGCCAGCCAGATCCGGAATCTGGCTAGGCCAAATAGGAATTCTTATTTGGCCTAGGCAGATTCCGGATCTGGCTAAAATAAAAATTAGTTTAGCCAGATTCCGGATCTGGCTAAACTTCGTTTAGTCCAAATAAGAATTCCTATTTGGCTAGGCTGATTCTGGATCTGGCTAAGCTGGTCAGACCAAATAGGAATCTTGTTATTCCATCAATAATGTATACCTGAAAACCATTACTTCTTTTCATATATAGGTGTTAGGGTCAGAATATGGGTTATGGTAGCACTGTGACCATCCTTTAAAACTGTTTTAGGAAATAAAAGGAGAAACAAGACATACAATTCCATTCTGAGAAAAAAAAATTCTTTTTCACAAATAGCCATGAAATTGTTTGGGTAGGTAGTTAGTTTAGTTTAAACATATTTTATTGCATCAAAATGAGCAATGGGGTTGGACCACAAGTTCTCGCAACATTAGTTACAGCCCTTCCCCTACAACAAAGGGGTAGGTAGTTAAGTTTCACTGGGTCAGCAGAGTGACAGCAAACAAATATTTTAACGTTTGGCCTCATTTTTTTTTAAAGACAAACAGATATAATAAAATAGTATTTGTCATTTCTATTAGAACAAATTCAAAACACAATTACCTTCTATCATCAACTATTGTTATTATCTACTCAATTAAGACATAGAATATTGATATTTCTCTTTTTTTCTTATATCTACTCAAAAACATTTTTTTATGCCTTAGCTCATCCATATTTTAGAGCAGAAATAAGAAAACTGAAAACATTCCCATTCCATTGATATGTACAGTAGTTACTGTAACACTGCTCCTCAGCTTCATAAACCAAGACACTCTTATGTACAGTTCTGAACTCTAAGATACTTAACATAGGATCTGTCATTTACAAGTTTGTTTTTAAAACCATTTGTAGTGATTAAACTTTAGGACATTAACAAATGAGATTTTCTTTCATCTTTTGTTGGTGAAAAAATGGTCTTTTATTGCTTTTCACACATATTTGAAACAGACTGATTTTCAATGCAGCATCTAAGACAATATATTCAGAATATGAAAAGTTTGTTATTATAGTAATTAGCCAAGGAGGTCTAAACAAAACATTATTAAAGTCAAACAAAATGAGTGGCATAAATACTTTTAACATTTAATATGTTCTATAAAACTTTATTGAAGCCAATTAATAAATATTCAATACAGGTCTGATACCTTTAAACCAAGATTGCTATTTGGTCTGATCAGCTTAGCCAGATCCAGGTTCAGCCTAGCCAAATAGGAATTCTTATTTGGACTAAACAAAGTTTAGCCAGATCCGGAATCTGGCAAAACTAAATTTTATTTTAGCCAGATCCGGAATCTGCCTAGGCCAAATAAGAATTCCTATTTGGCCTAGCCAGATTCCGGATCTGGCTAAATCCCTATTTGGACTACGACATATACACAATATCAAAGTTCACGTTCAATATGAAGAGAGAGGGCGAGAGAGAGAGCAAAACATATGATTTAAGAAGGAAATGCGTGTTCAAATAGAAAAAAAGTTTCTTTTGATACATACCAAAGCCATTACAAATTTCCTCTGCCTGAGCCCAGTTTACTGACTCTGTCTGATACCGAAAACAAGAGTGTTCGAACTGAGCCCAGCCGTCTTTACATTTCGTTGAACAAATGCAGTCGTTTTTTAGATTTCGTAATTCTCTTCTAACAGCATCCAGTTTGTCGTCGAGCGCTTTATCGAAAACACAGAAGCACCCTGATTTTAATTCTTCAACCTCCTCAATAAATTTTACAACCTTCAAATCAGCGTTTTCATTCAGGGTTTTACATATATCTGCTCGAAGGTCTGTGCCTCCCCATCTCTTCTCAACGAGGCTGCTTTGAGTCAGTGAAAAGGCGCACATGCCGAACGACAGGAGAAAATGAAAAGGAGCAGCCATTTTATCCAAGACGATGTGTCGTTCAAATTTTCAATGTGATACTGGGCTCGCGATGAAGTGCTATCAATTCATAAAGCTTAGTATTGTAAAAGTTAGACAAGTGTGATCGAGTTTCAAATTGATGTTCACAATTACGCCTTCGGGGGAGTCAACTCTTCAAAATTATATTTCTTCTTTGCCAATGGTCTATTTGTCCAGAAAAGACTTTGCTCTTGTAGAGTATTAAAAATCTTACATGGGTGAGGTATGGATAGAAAACATTACGAAAACACGACTTTATAATTTTGCCCCCTTGAACCCCACTTTTATATAGTAAAACTGGGGTTTACAGGGGTAATCCTTATTTTTAATTTTTCTGTTCTAAAATATAGATTGTGGGTACTCGTTAGAACCGCCTCGATGAGGCGGTTCTAATGACACACAATCTATATTTTGAGCAGAAATAAGAAAAATATCACAATTTTTCATCTTAATATATTCGTTTTTCGGTGGTAAAGTAGAAGTAAAACAAAGATCAGGAATTGATACAATTAACTTACTCCACCCATAAAAGACACCAAAGGGAAAGAAATGCAAACATTAAGCGACAAGACCATACTGGAAACCTAAACAAAGGAAGGCCATAAGGACAGTTACTTTCCCACAAAATGGCCATATGGTCATCCAAAAATAAAAAGACAAAAGTGATACACACAGTAAGTAACAAAGAACAACATAAATAAATCGCCACAGAAGAGCCGCCTTGGAACGGTCAGTGGAATATTTCCACTGGGGGGCTTAAATCGATTTTACGTGGCCCCAATCCTCGCCCTTACCTCCGTGGCGATTTAGACAAATAATTTGTTCAGTCCGCATGAAGGTCTCCTAACTCATCCGTGCAACACCTCCGTGAACACAAAAATCAAAGAACCACAGAGGTGAGACAACGGTGAGGACTCGACAGCAAGAAACCACTGAAATGCTGGAGCAAAAGAAAGCCAACAGTTAGACTCCGATGGGCCCGACCAGAGACAGAGCATCAGGCACAATGTATTTGTCTGGGCGTGTTGTCACAATGAATCCGTCCCGAGGGTCACTGTCCGGCATCACGGGCCTTGCCTAGTGATAGCCGACAATGATCCTGAAGGAGTACTCCTCATATCCATGTCATTTTTTTCTATTAAGGGGAATCGGAACACCTTCAGGGTAGGCAACTCCTGAAAAAAAAAACATTTTTGTCTCTCGTGTTAATAGGGATCAACTCTTAAAGGAAAGAGTTTGCTTCTGAGGAAAAACGTTAAGTAAAAAGTCAGTTTATTTGGCTTCTAACATTTGCGTTTTCAGTAGATTCAAAACTTTTAATCGAACGCCGTTGACGTCAGTTCATGTACAATGACGTAATGCGGGGGTCCCTTATATTACGTGAAACAGATCTGAGGTTCTTGCTCATGGAATTTATCGAGGTGAAAAACTTTTATTCCAACCAGTCAAATCGGTCGAAATGTACATAATGATGGAGAAATGGAATTACTCAGATATATTGTAAATTTTACCGTCGAAAACCTAACGTTTTCAGATGAAAATTTGATATACTTCTATTTATACACAAAACATAGAGTGTGGGTACTCGTTAGAATTAGAACCGCCTCGATGCATGTTCTGACGAGTACCCAAAATGGGTGTCACTTCTTGAAGAAAAAAGGATTTTCTCCTAATGGGCATTTTTCTTTTAGGGTCGTCCCATTTTGATGAGAATAGAAATATGTTTGAAAGACTCCGGGTGCATATTTTAAAGTTTTATCTTTTGCCATTAAACTGGTTTTACAAGTTTTGTTGTACGAATACAATGCTTACATTGAAATACATACACGCAAACAAGAAAAGACTATTTAATGGACCACCTTTACAATTTTGGCGATAAATTATTCGTCCGAAAAAATAAGAACAACCATGTAACGCCCATCATTGACTGTGAAACCTAAGGCATATGCCAATGCTCTTTTGTCTTGAATTTTTTTTTGGTAGGGGATGAAGTAAAGGTGACGTTTATCTTGCGTCACTGGGGCGCCAAACTGATACTGGCTTACAGTTGGACAATGCCTGTTGTCCTTGCAGCAGGTAAGGGTAGACGGGAAATGTTGTTATTTCTTCCATTTTCACTCTTCCATTCATTTTCCTCTTTCTCCTCTGTCCCCCACTTTCTTCTCCTCCACTATCTCTTTTGTCTCTTTTCTCCCGTTCTATGGGCGACGACACAAAATGACCCAAAAGGGCTGACATGTCGTTAAACCCAAACAATTACTGAGTCAATCTTAATTGTTGGTTTGCTTGACTCATGACTTTACCAGTATCAAAGGTCATTGCCGACATGTTGTAACAAGCCATTTTGGTCATGTGCTGGACTGTTTACCAAATGTCACTTCCAATATGTTTACCATATTTGGGTGCGGCAGCCATCTAGCTCATATGGCCCAGACGTTTGAATGAGTTTTTATTTTGCCGATTCGAAACTTCGTATGAGATTTAGCTTAAAAATAGATAAAGGCATATTTAAGATACGGAGCATAAGTGACCCTGGATAGATATCTATGTAACGCCTGTGCCTTTTGATAATCGTTACGATTCATGCACTTAACTTAAGAAAAAAACTTCAGTATATCTACAAAAACTTACTATATATAAAGTAGGAATCGGTATAATTCCAGAATTGTCCTGCGCAAAGTAGGAACTCACACTTTGTTGCGCAAAGGAAGAATTCCTACCTTGCGCAAGACAATTCCGGAATTGTCCCTGCGCAAAGTAAGAATCGGGACAAAGTAGGAATAATTAAATCATTCTGTATTTAGTTTAGAATTTATTCCTTTTCATGTATCCTATTTTCAAACTGTAGAAAATAATTTCTTGAAAAGTTATTAAACACTCAATAATGTGAAAACGGATTAAAAACATGCAGTTGAGATAAAATTTGAAGTAAATAGGTCATTGCACTTTCTAAAGTAGAATGATATATGTCAACATGTTAACTATGTTGTATGCATGGAAAAGGGACGCAAATCATTAATAATAAGTCCTAACCAGTGCTTCAGCTGAAGTGCACGACCCGCCGGATGCTTTTAGCTTTATGAGTGTTACCATATATGGGTATGGCGGCCATTTTGGTCATATGACCTGGACCTAAAACGGTTCCCCCAATAAATGCGCCATATCGTAAGGAGCAAAAATATATCTTATACTTTAGTAGTGTATTCTGAATCTTTTGCAGGATAAAATGCATTCTTACTTTTCCAATACAAAAGCATATGTGTCAAAGTTTGACCTGGGCACAAAGAAGGTCAAGGTTAACCCAGGGTCACCATTTTAGCAATTTATGATGGGCCTACGTCCCAGATGCTATTTATCAAGTTTCGTGGAAATCTGCCCAGTGGTTCTGGAGAAGACTATTTTTGAAGGGTTTTTACCATATATGGCTTGGCGGCCATTTTGGTCGTGTGACCTGGACCCCATGAGCAAATTTTGGTTTCCCCCATCCCATAGAGGCTCCATATGAAATTTGACTTCAATCGGCCCAACAGTTTCCGAGGAGAAGCAGTTCGAAAATGTTCACATTTTCGCCTCGGCGAGGCTATACTAAACGGAATATATTTCACAAGTTCATTGGTTAGATCTCATTGATATCTATCAGTATGCCAAACACTGTTTAAATATTCCAAGCGGTTAAGTCACTATCACCAATTTTCACAAACGGGATACGGACGGACAGACAGACAGACCATATATGGCTTGGAGGCACTTTTGGTCATGTGACCTGGACCCCATGAGCAAATTTTGGTTTCCCCGATCCCATAGAGGCTCCATATGAAATTTGACTTCAATCGGCCCAACGGTTTCCCAGAAGAAGCAGTTCGAAAATGTTCACATTTTTCGCCTCGGCGAGGCTATACTAAATGGAATGTAATATTTCGCAAGTTCATTGGTTAGATATCATTGATATCTATCAGTGTGCAAAAAATTGTTTAAATATTCCAAGCGTCACTATCACCAATTTTCACAAACGGGTTACGGACGGACAGACAGACTGACAGACTGACAGAATGACACGGTGATTTTAGGGCACTTTTAGAAAATCAGCCGACTTCAGTCGGTCGCTTTTTCTGCGGGTCGTGTATTAATAATAAAAAGAATGATACTAATAATAATAAAACATGCAATGCAATATTTTACCCTATAGTATGTATAGACAAAAGAACGGCTCCAAATCGATATGCGTGCGTCTTTGTGTGCGCGCGACTTCAACGTGGCATTCCATACTGGCATCCATAATTAAAAAAAATGTCAGAACAGAAGAGAACAGAACTTGACTTTATTTACAAAATATCACAACTCTTCTTCTGTAAATGTTCATTCTAGAGTCAAGAAAGTCTACACAGGAAAAGAATTTAGCCATGAAAGACGCACACAAGAATGTATCATTAATTTGGATGGATGGATGGGATGTTAGCTAACTGATATGAGAGAGAGAGAGAGAGAGAGAGAGAGAGAGAGAGAGAGAGAGAGAGAGAGAGAGGGGGGGAGGGGCATCAATACGGTCTGATTGGTGTGGCCCCCTGTTGTCCAATAAACACTTAATAAGCAGTTTGTCCGTATACATGAATCTGTATTTCAAGTACAATTGTACATAAGTCCGTATTTCAAGTACAGTTGTGAACTCCTCCTCGTATGGAGTGGGGTATAAATTGTCCGTATATTTTCAATATTTCCAATATTTGATGTTGTGTGCCTGCAGGAAAGGCTTCATAGAGGGATTTCAAAATTAGAGACATGAAGGACAGCTTTAAAATGGGTATTTTATCATACTCATTTTTTTGCAAAAATGACAAGTTTATAACCTCTTCGATTTGTGTAATATATTTTAACTGTATTACTTATTTTTTTTTTTTTTTCATTTCCGAAAACCAGTTCTGAATAAAAGGCTTAAGAAATAAAGACCAGTTGTTCAATGCATCGTTGCCGGTCTCGGTAGCTCAGTCGGATGCGCGTCTGACAGGTGATAAGGAGAACGCGGGTTCGATACCTGCCTGGGTCGGCAAAATTCTTTCGTGGAGATTGATCAGGAAATCTTTTCTACGGTCATTCTCTCCCTTCCGCTGATTCAAGAAGGGCAGTTGTCAGTTTCTGACGAAAGAATGTGCACTGTACTGATTAACTCTTTGCGTATAACCTTGCCCAGGAAAAGTGTGGATAGGTAAACGGACCGGCTCAAAAATGACCTAAAATAGTGTTGACTGGGCCGTTTAACTCCGAAACAAACAAACAAACAAAACCGGCTGTTGATCCTTCCACGCCATCATCGTATTCTCCGTCATCATTGTATGATGAATTGATGAGGCAGTAATGTTCAAATCTGGCATGCTTGAGAGTGATTAACGTTGCGGTGAGTGGAGCTAACCACATGCCATATCGGTGATAGAGTTCGCTGGCAGCGCTTTGAAGTGCGCTACCTAGAAACGGATCGCTTTTAAGATCGCAAATGAGCCCTTGTTGGTCCGGGATCGGGACGAACCTCCCGACCGGTCCCCCATACAGCCCGAGAGCCGCGTTCGGAATCGTCATTAACATGTCTGCCCCTAGTCGGGCGGAGTAACGGGCGTAGAGCCTCTCGACCTCAGAGTTACTCAGCTCCTCGACCTTGTCGACGGTAAAAGCCTGTCCGTGAGCCACAATTCCGTATTTCCTGGCCGACCCTCTTGCTACTGTTGCAGCGAGCCTTTCGCGGTATTCTTGCATCCTGTCATCTTTCCGTGGCTCTGCTTGTTGCTTTACGACATGCGCCAGTTGCGTGCGTGTCTGGCGCCGCCGGGTCGTCAAGCATCTTGTCTATCAGTTCGTCACAGTCCATTCTTGTGCAACAAGGACGGACCTGTCTAAAATGGAATCGCAGGCATGCGCAGGCATGCGCATACATGCGCAGCGAACATCTGGATCACCAGAGAAAGGATAAAAAAGACAGCGAAAAGCAACGCCACATGCAGGCCAAGTACAGCGACGATTACGGCCGCTACTGAGCACATCGTTGTTGTTGTTGCTACGCAACTGCTTCGCAACGGCTAAGCAATATTAATCACGTAATGATCATTACATGATAATATAATCAGCGGGTTGACCAGTCTTCAACAGAAGCTTAGCGTGTTTTGTCTCGGCTAGCTGCTGCCGCACCAACTCCCATCCTTCTGCGGCGATCACGTCATTTTCACGCAGACAGTCTTCGAACGAGTCACGATCCTTGGAGTGGAACAAACAGACCCAGCGCGTCTGCTCGAGCGAGTCTTTCAAGGCGGAGTTGTACTTCTGCGTGAGGACCAAGACAGACTGATTCGCGTGGCGGCCCGAGAACGCCAGCTCTGACAGCATGTCTTTCTTCTTCGTCAAAGCCTTCTCAGCGCTGCAGTCGTCTACGATGTATAGGGTCGGCTCGCCCTGGAACACCAGGTAAAACGCTCGCAAGTATTCGTGAATGCGCTCACCGGGGTCTAGAACGTAAATCTCAGGATCCGTTCAGATCCAAGGGCGCTGCTGATACGCCCTGTTGTACCATATGGTAGGACACAGAACCACTATGTGCTGATATAACCCCCGGAAGGGCCTTCGAGCAGATCGAGGATAAAAACGGCTTTCCCGCGTCCCGTCTGCCTGCTGATTGTCGCCGAATGGGCCGTGCGCGGTAGGAAATCTTTGAACCATTCCTCCGGAAGATTTATAAACCGCTGAGACGAACCGGCAGTCTTCGATGTTAAGCTGTGCATCCATGATGACGTAGAGGTAGACGTTCAATGAATCAGCCGCCTCGGCTCTTTTCGTTATCTGGATTGTCACACCTTCGCTGGCATTGTCTATCCGTCTGCCGGAGCCGTGGAGCAGGTCATCGTCGCTTGTCCCGAGGTCAAGCCACAGCGCGTACTTGCTGGTGAGGTATTCTGCAAGGCTGACGTCGGCTAGGGCCAGGTCTTTTTCGACCGTTGCCACTTCAGGGTGTCGCTTGCTGCCGGCTGCGAAGAGCTTCCTCGCTTCATCAAACATCTGGTAAGAGCGCATCCCTTGGCTGAACAGTTGGTTGGGGATCCCCTCGATGGGATTTTCGGGTTATAGAAGGCCTTAGTGTCGCAAGCGAAGGGCTGGTGCGGGGCTTTATCCTCAAAGAGCATCAGGATGCCCTTCATGCTGCGGGCGGGCACGTTAAGATTGATATTCCAGAGGGTGTCGCTCTTGTTGTTGCCGATTTTGCTGTGCCGCAGTACCCGGTCATACGGGATCGAAATGCGGCTTCTGTACTGGTTGTTGATCATTTGGGCCAGCTCTGGCAGGGGTGACCATGTCTTACTCAAGACAGATGTTTCCAATGTCGAAAGAGGCACCTCTGCCTGTGGCCTGAATCACACGGTTGTAGTCATTGAACGTGAGCTCATACTCGAGCCGGTCGCCCAGCGCACTCTTGTAGAATGGCATGTGGCGCTCGAGCATCTCGAAGTCCAGTGGGATGTAGAAGCGATTGCCGAAAGCATCGGCGACGGCTTTGTCCGCTAGAACGGACTCGTCTTTGTTCCCAGCATTGATTCGGATCCTCGTCGTATTTCGGTTATTCGATATATCAATGCCTTGGTACTGGCCATTTTGGCTCTCTGAAGCCGTCCTCCAGAGATCGCAGTAGCACTGGTACACGTCACTGTCGTGCAGCCCATCTATTTCTTCAAGCCCCGATGTTCGGGACCCGATAGTAGCAGCAGAAGCAAAAATAGAAGTAGTAGTAGTAGCAGTAGTAGTAAAAATAGAAGAAGTAGTAATAGTAGCAGTGGTATAGTTGTAACAGTAGTATTAGAAGTAGTAGTAGTAGTAGTTGTCGTAGTAGTAGAAGTTGAAGTAGAAGTTGTTGCTGTATAAGCAGTACTAATAGCAGTAGCAGTGGTAGTAGTAGTAGCTGTTGTTGTTGTTGTTTTGTGGGATTTTACACGACATTGAGATGAAATGACATCTCAAGCCCTACCGCCAGTAGAAACCGCTGGGGTTTAAGGAGTGGTCCGACTCGCATCACTTTTCCTGGGCATGCTTAGACTTAAGCTGTTTACCAGTGCTCAAGTTCGGTCGGTTTCAACTCTGCGTGGAAGCACTGTGTAGCCCATTTTATTTCTCCAGGCCCCGATGGGCGGGCGCGATTCGAGTCATCTTCATCATGATTATTTGAAACCCTTAAAGACCAAACCATACATAAAGAAAATCGGGGGTTAACAAGGTTATACTTTCTTTTTGTCAAGTTTGCTCCAAAACATAGATTGTGGGTACTCGTTAGAACCGCTTCAGCTAAAGAGTACTAAAGAGTACTAACAATCTATGTTTTAATCAAAACTAAGGAAAATAATGTATACCCAATAAACCCAAATTTCACAAAATGAAAATGGGGTTTCTGGGGGTCAAACATATATAGTCGTGTTTTCTCGATGTTTCACCATTGTATATCTGGAACTAAACCCCACATGATAATCTGTATAAATAAATAAATAAATGACAGGAAAGTAAATGCAAAACATTTTATCATACTCTTAGTTAAATTTTAATATATCAAATCAGACTGATTATCACGTGATTTTTTCAAGGGTGCAATAAACGCTCTTGATTCTCATTAAAATTTGAAATTATTGAGTGTTTACACAGCATGAATTGGACAGGTATATCAAAGAGACGCCGCAAGAAAGATAAGAGCCTTATCCAAAAAATGTGGATATGAAAGCGGCATTTTGATTGGATAATTGGAAAATAAGAAATAGCGGTCTACTTGCAGTTTACGGGTAGACCTGCATTTTACGGGTACACCCCTATTTTTACGGGTATACCCGCATTTTAAGATGCGGGTACACCCGTAAATTTAGGGGTGTACCCGCAAATATAGGGGTGTACCCGTAAAATGCAGGTGTACTTGTAAATTTAAAGACCTGCAAATTTACGGGTACACCCGCATTTAAAATAGGAGTGTACCTGCAAATTTAGGGGTGTACCTGCAAATTTACGGGTATACCCGTATATCTAAAATGCGGGTAGACCGGTATCGGTCATTTTGACCCTTTTGGTACACCATAGTCGTCGATGCTGAGGACCTCGTTCCCCAAAATTTTAATGACGGTCTTTTTCACGAGGGCGCGGCCTAGGTTCTGAACCAAGCTCTGATTTTCACCTTCGCTGTGCAACGTGATCGTGAAGGCGAACCTCGCGGTCCCGGGAACGATGACATCATGTTTGCCGGGATTGGGGAATCGAATCAGAAGCTGCTGGTTCGGACCGATCGTGCTGGGGTTGTTAGTTATCGTCACCGATTGTCTCACCCCTTTCACCCCAAGGGGTTCGCGGAGGCACCGAGAGGGGTCAAGCTTTCGTCCGTACTTGCTTGATGACATGGTTTTAACTCGACAAAGTCTGTTTTAAACATGCGCGACAACCTTCAAATGTGTTTCACAAAATATGGCTGACTTTAAACAACCCATGTTCGAAGATTGCTCCGACCCTTATGGTGCCGCCGACGATGACGCGTTCAACCTGCCAGACGCTGTTATGGACCCACCACCGGACGTCGAGCAAGGTCTACGCGCTGCCGGGGACAACCTTTAGAACCTCCGGAGTGGCGCCTGGTCGATACTTTCTACAAAGAAGTGAGCTGTGCCTATAAGGGGTTGCGCCTCGAAGGCAGTATCGACTATGACCAGTTTGGGATTGATGATGATGGTTAAACACTCTACTGGACCCCCGGCGACAAAAAATGTTTCTGGCTCTGTCCACACTGGCCTCATAATATGGAACAGGGGATGTAAATACAATTCGGCAATCACTGGGGCTCACTGACTTTAAATCCGACATGCCGCGTCGCAGCAAAGAGGCTATGGAAACACTCCAAAAAGCAGAGGAAACCCTCCAAAAACATTGAATCCAACGAAATGACAGAGCTCCCCGGCGTAGCCCACGACGTTATTTGAGATGTCGAGGCCGCATTGAAGACAATTGATGATCAGCCTATCGAGACCGCTTGGGTCACCCAGGCCAAAAGAGAGCTTGCTGGGCTTGAAAAGGTTATGACTCTAACCCGATGTGAGCTTGTGAACAACCTGGCGAAGCTCTCGAAGGTCGAAAGCCGGAAAACCGAGGTCAAAAACACTTGGCCCTGGAACGTCAAAAACTGACGGAGACGAACGACCCCGAGATTCAGCAGGAGATTCAAGACCGAATCAGAAAGCTGGAGGACGATCTCTCTGACATCAACTCGAAGGACAGGCAAGGCTCGTAGCCGTCCCTACGAACAGAGAAGCTCTCCGGTCCCAGATCTTCCGAATCCGTGAGACGTTCAGGAAGATGCTCCATGAAGACAAGACGCTGGCTGAGCGAATACGGACACTCTTACGCGAACAGGGGATAACAATCGTGAGCATCCTTACAGCGATTGTGATGGCAATCTCGACCCTAGTGCTTGCACTCACCGGCGGCGGGGGAGTGTGCCGGCGCCGGCTCCCAGGCCAACCGGCAAGAAGGGCGGCATCAAGGAGTGGGTAAAAAAGCACCTACAGTGCCTCGGGTGTACCCTTGCCAATTTGGCCGGCAAGGCCGCGGCTGCCCTGCCCGGAATCATCGGATCCATCGTCTCTTGGCTCTTGAGCACGCTAGGGAAGGCCGCTTCATGCCTCGCAAATAATTTATGGGCCTTGGTCATCGGCGTGTGTGTGTGTGTGTGTGGGGGGGGGCTTCTTCTCGTGGCTGCAAGGGACTGGCTAGCGAGACCGCGCATATCACGGAGTGATAAGCCAAAGCACCACTAAGCCAACCCCGATCCCTGCGACTATGAGAGCTGTTTTTTTTTTCTTCTTCTTCATGGCTGAGACCGGATTTCCTTCGGGTCTGCCGCTCAGTGGCCCTGCGAGTACTCGCGGATCGGTCCCGGCTGGTGAGGCAGTTTTGCCCTGGAATGCCCTTGAGCTGCCAGCACTGCTGGCGCTGATCGGTACTGCCTCGTTTACTCCTGGGTTGTGGCCGACGACCGCGTCTGCTATTTGGATTGGATTATAACGTTGGACATTGCCGGGATGAAGTGCCATGTCGCTCGGCATCAAGTAGAGCCCTCTCCCACAGTCGTAATCCAGTGGTGTGGATGCATATTGCAACGTCTATTGATAGCGATCGATGCTGCTGGGGATATCGACGGATGAGGCGATGGCGTCTTCGAGATTCGCCATAAATAGTTTTTGAGCGTCGAACCCCGTCCCGACTTTGCGAATGTTGGAACGGGTCTCAGCTTGCGCTCCCAAGATTGCCCAAACGTTGAGGCGCTCGACTCCCGCTTGCGTGAACCCTTCTGATTTATCGAGAATGAACATCATCCGCGCCTTTGAAATATCCCGCTTATGGCGTATGGCGTCCTTCGGGTGAAAAAGGGGCCATCGGAGCTGTGATCACTGCGGTATTTGCCCGAAAGGGTAATGAAGGTACTAAAAGATCCGAGTCCTGACACCCGTAGTCCAGCTTTTGCCTCCAATCCGTAGAAGGCGAAACGGCGAACTCGCAAAGCCGCTTGTAGGCCCTGGAGTCATATTGGTTATGGAACCATGAATGGGACTCATCCCCAGGGAGGGCGGCTTTTAGCTCCTCAAGCAGACGCCTCGTCGTATAATAGACATGAAAGCAATACAGGCTTGCAAGAAGGGGCTCCTCCGCTTGAAGATGATCCTGGAATGAAACACCACATCCGGCGGTTGCGCACCAAACCGGCTAGCTGGCACTGTCACCAGCTGAAGGGGGCGTGCTGCCAGCTGTCCCACGCCTTGTTTGCCATAGTGGCGTCCCCGGTAAGCGGAGGGTTTTGATAATCGGTGAAGACGTCCGGCTACTTGATAAAGAAGCGACCTTCCTTATCGTCGACCCTTATGGTTAGGATGGGCGCCCTTGTCGCTGACTTCTTTTCTTTAAAATGGCCGCCTGCCTGATAATTTTCCCAGATATTAAACGTAAATGTTTTGTATCTATACCCGTTTTGTGTTACAACTGTTCAAGTCAATATGTACTTCACGCTTACTGGCGTTTAAAATGGTGTGCCAATCAATCTTGCCAGAACCCTGTCTCCGGTTGAGCTAGAGATTGCTGACTGCGAGCTGACGTATTATCACTGGTGGTACAACATATGCATGGCGGAAAGGAACAATAAAGTCTCAAAAATAACCAGTGCTTCAGCTGAAGTGCACGACCCGCCGGATGCTTTTAGCTTTATGAGTGTTACCATATATGGGTATGGCGGCCATTTTGGTCATGTGACCTGGACATAAAACGGTTCCCCCAATAAATGCGCCTTATCGTAAGGAGCAAAAATATATCTTATACTTTAGTACTGTATTCTGAATCGTTTGCAGGATAAAATCCAACACAAAAGCATATGTGTCAAAGTTTGACCTAGGCACAAAGAAGGTCAAGGTCAACCCAGGGTCACCATTTTAGCAATTGATGATGGGCCTACGTTCAGATGCTATTTATCAAGTTTCGTGGAAATCTGCACAGTGGTTCTGGAGAAGACTATTTTTGAAGGGTTTTTACCAAATACTGCTTGGCGGCCATTTTGGTCATGTGACCTGGACCCAATGAGGAAATTTTGGTTTCCCCCATCCCGTAGAGGCTCCATATGAAATTTGACTTCAATCGGCCCAACTATTTCCGAGGAGAAGCAGTTCGAAAATTTTCACATTTTTCGCCTCGGCGAGGCTGTACTAAATGGAATGTAATATTTCGCAAGTTCATTGATAAGATCTCATTGATATTTATCAGTATGCCAAAAATTGTTTAAATATTCCAAGCGGTTAAGTCACTATCACCAATTTTCACAAACGGGTTACGGACGGACAGATAGACAGACCATATATGGCTTGGCGGCCATTTTGGTCATGTGTCCTGGACCCCATGAGCAATTTTTGGTTTCCCCCATCCCATAGAGGCTCCATATGAAATTTGATTTCAATCGGCCCAACGGTTTCCGAGAAGAAGCAGTTCGAAAATTTTCACATTTTTCGCCTCGGCGAAGCTATACTAAATGGAATGTAATATTTCGCAAGTTCATTGATTAGATCTCATTGATATCTATCAGTATGCCAAAAATTGTTTAAATATTCCAAGCGGTTAAGTCACTATCACCAATTTTCACAAACGGGTTACGGACAGACAGACAGACAAACCATATATGGCTTGGCGGCCATTTTGGTCATGTGACCTTGACCGCATGAGCAAATTTTGGTTTCCCCCATCCCATAGAGGCTCCATATGAAATTTGACTTCAATCGGCCCAACGGTTTCCGAGGAGAAGCAGTTCAAAAATGTTCGAAAAATTACACATTTTTCGCCTCGGCGAGGCTATACTAAATGGAATGTAATATTTCATAAGTTCATTGGTTAGATCTCATTGATATCTAACAGTATGCCAAAAATTGTTTAAATATTCCAAGCGGTTAAGTCACTATCACCAATTTTCACAAACGGGTTACGGACGGACCCAAAGAAGGTCAAGGTCAACCCAGTGTCACCATTTTAGCTATTTATGATAGGCCTACATCCCAGATGCTATTTATCAAATTTCGTGGAAATTTGCCCAGTGGTTCTGGAGAAGACTATTTTTGAAGGGTTTTTACCATATATGGCTTGGCGGCCATTTTGGTCATGTGACCTGGACCCCATGAGCAAATTTTGGTTTCCCCCATCCCATAGAGGCTCCATATGAAATTTGACTTCAATCGGCCCAACGGTTTCCGAGGAGAAGCAGTTCGAAAATTTTCACATTTTTCGCCTCGGCGAGGCTATACTAAATGGAATGTAATATTTCGCAAGTTCATTGGTTAGATCTCATTGATATCTATCAGTATGCCAAAAATTGTTTAAATATTCCAAGCAGTTAAGTCACTATCACCAATTTTCACTTACGGGTTACGGACGGACAGACAGACAAATCGTATATGGCTTGGCGGCCATTTTGGTCATGTGACCTTGACCCCATGAGCAAATTTTGGTTTCCCCCATCCAATAGAGGCTCCATATGAAATTTGACTTCAATCGGCCCATCGGTTTCCGAGGAGAAGCAGTTCAAAAATGTTCGAAAATTTTCACATTTTTCGCCTCGGCGAGGCTATACTAAATGGAATGTAATATTTCGTAAGTTCATTGGTTAGATCTCATTGATATTTATCAGTATGCCAAAAATTGTTTAAATATTCCAAGCGGTTAAGTCATTATCACCAATTTTCACAAACGGGTTACGGACGGACAGACAGAATGACAGACTGACAGAATTACAGAATGACAGAATGACAGAATGACAGAATGACAGAATGACACGGTGATTTTAGGGCACTCTTATATAAATATCACATTTCTGAGAGGGTGATAGTAAGAATGTTCACCCTGAGGAAATGATTATCGACCGAGGCGAAGCCGAGGTCGATAATCATTTCCGAAGGGTGAACATTCTTACTATCACCCTCTCAGAAATGTGATATTTATTCTATTATACCGAACTTATTATCACCCTGATGTATGAAATCATGAATATCTTGAGGTATTAAAAAATTGAACCGTACGCGCATCATTTTTGCGCATGTGATAGTTTAATATCGCATGGGATAGTAATTGAACCGTACGCGCATCATTTTTGCGCATGTGATAGTTTAATATCGCATGGGATAGTAAAAATTATCACCCTCTGGTCTATGAGCGTTTTGTATGGTAAAATCGCGTGAGGTATAATAATAGAAAAAACCGACTTCAGTCGGTTGCTTTTTCTGCGGGTCGTGCAATACCTGACGGGTATTATAACGTCTGTGAGTTTAAAGAAAGGGTGTTTCAGCGGTTGGTCTACTGCAATTAATGGTAAAGCCCGAAAATGCGATAACAATGAATCGCGAATTAGCCAGGCTCTTAGGCTTTTCCAACGATGTTTTCAGAGTTACTATAGCCCCGGCTAATGACAAAATAAAACCCCAGATGTTCAATGCAGAGCAACCACACAAACTGGCCGTCCATCGTAGGTCTACCTTCACCTTGCTGAGTTAAGTACTTCAGACAATCTGCATAACGGTCGCCCCTCTGCACTACTTAGATCCATCCCTGTCCAGAACGAAAAGTGTGGAGCTGGTAGAACTGAATCATTTTCTGTCCTACAGTACAAGAGGCTGTTACCAGAGCCTATTTCATAGCTAACTATTTCATTCAGAGATACCAACGGGGAGATGTTACCATTCGAGTATATGAGCGCAACCCTACATATAAGGAATGGTTGACGCAAGCGGCCCCGGTGGGATCCGAAAACGCCATGGGGTGCCTTTTGCTGATCTTGGTGGCACCGAGGGGTTCGATAAGGACGGGGAGGAAGATCGCTTGTATGCCTTCCAGCTCTCTGAAGGGGTGTACAAAAGAAAAGAGGTCACCCAAGCGGGGTCACTGAAATTTGAAGCGTTGAGCAATGTAGATGTTTCACATGCCGTTCCAAAACGGGTTCATATGCTGGCCTTCACTGGGAGCAAGTGGGCTGCCTATGCGGACCCCCTACAACAAACGGGGTGGTTTTTTTTTATATAAACCTCTTATCTCCGTACGTCGTGACTGGAAAGCAGCACAAAGTTCGGAAGATAGTAAATAGTGGCACCCGGCTGTGCTTTTATATTCCTGAGACGGAAAACATTGTTATAGCACATGACAGATTCCGTTATATACTTAAGACAAGCAGCAACCGACAGGGAACCCTACAAATGATCCCTGAAGTCTCCCCAATGGGACCTATTGGTTTAAGTTTATAAATAACAATCTTCCTCGAGATTTTTCTCGGAGATAGGCCTGACGACTTTGTTGATGTCTTACCTGGCTTCAAGCTCAAGTGGACCCTAGCGCATGCCAATAAAGAAGTGGGGGTCCATGTATTGCGAGATACCTCAAAAGGTAGCTCAAGTGCAGTTTTCACTTGAAGGCCTTCAACACGAAACCGATGACCGCTTCTTGAATCTACATAACCTCTTCATTGGTTCAGTTTCTCTTAAACGGCTTTGATTTACGCCCATTGAGCTCACTCTAGAGGACGTCGCGGTCCTTTCCAATAAGTAATACCATTTAGAGCGAAAAGTCAGATCATATTAGCGCGATGACTCTCTATCCACCACTTGATACTGGAGACAAACACCGCCTTCACCACGTGGCGGAGGTCAAATTCCGTCTCGAAAAAGCGAGACTTCAGAGCCTTGCTGTACAAGAAATACTGACGTGGGGCTAATGTTGTTGATGGGATTCATAACGCACTTACTGCGACTAGCGTGGGGCTCGCTGCTTCTTTTCAACTATCATCGCTGTGCCTGTCGCCCTTGGCCTTCAAGCTGGAGCGATTTTGTGTGGTTTGCTGGGTATTGGCGGGAAATTTATTGGCCGGAAGCTCCAAACAATAGCCAAAAAACACGACGAGATTCGTATCTTGGCTGGGTAAAAGCTGAACTCAATCACAGACCGCATTTCTATCGCGCTGACGACGATAATATATCTGAAACAGAATTTCGCCAGATTCTGTGTGAAATCGACAAGTTCAATCAGATAAAGGAAGAAATTCGTCAGCGCCAAAAACAGGGCCTTGGTAGACAAACAATACAAATAATGAAAGTTAACGAACAATAAAAACTTTTCTATAATGGTAATATGATATCACGGTGTTTTATTGACGTTTACTGTGGCAAAATAAAAGGCCTCTTACGCACTGGGTGCGATGTGCTGTAAAGGTGCCTTAAGACAAAACTTTTTGGGTAAACATGGTAGGGCCCCATCCGGCCAGAACCTACACTCAAGCCTCGAATTTGTCCTAGAACTGGGGCGGGCCCTATCATATTTACCCCAAAAAGGGATGTATTCCTCCAACGGCAGCTATACACTGGTTTGCGCTGGGCACTCCGCCCAGTGGGGCACTAAATAAAAGTTTTGTTTTGTCACCAAAGCCCTGGGCCGTCCCCTGGGGCTCTGATATTTGCCAGCGCTGTTATATGAGGCACTCGGCGAGTGCCCTTATTATGTCGCAGGCAGTTGGGGTGGAATTCTTTTAGGGTTGGGAGGCTTAATTTGGAAAATGAAAAATATTGATGTTTGGGTTGAGGGGCTAAATTTGCCAAAATAAGGGGTTTTTTTTAAAAAATGAGGTGGGATCCTTGATTGATCGAATGGGCCTTTGATGGCTGAAACAAAAAGTGCATTTACCCCCTGCTGCTAGAATTTATAAGCAAACTATCCCATTTTATATCAGAAAAACATTTTGGAGAAATAAAAGAATGAACAATGTCTTACAGATGTGTTATCTTAATGATAGCTTGTGAACTGCATGGTGAGAAATCCTAAAACCAGAGGTAGCATAGTTTAGTCTGAGTTACAAGTGACACAGGTACGATACAGTTCTCTTTGCCCAATAATGGGATACACTGGCTTCTAGAGAAGCTAAATGCTCACTTCGAAGGCTCTGATCAGACTGCACAGATGTGCATCGCCGAACGCCCCATCTAATAAAGCTGTTTATTTGATCGCCATGAGGAGGGCAAAACGGATCTAATGACCAGATACGATAATACCTTGCCAAAAGGCTTGCTGTTGGTCATATGTAGAATAGAATACACTGGTTCCAAAGATAGGGGTTGTCGTGAAGAGCAGGATAAGAGGTAAACTATTCCAATGAGAAAAATACAGCTTCATAGCGATTGACACGGTAGAAAACCGTTGATAGAGTATGGCGAATTACATCTATAATCGAATTGTCAGCAAAATTACGGAAGATAAAGTGACATACTGGACGAAAAGGTGGCGCATTGCCCAGAAACTTTACGGGGTACAATGATACAAACAATAAATAGCAAACACGAACAATTCGGAGTTTTAGGGGACTCTCAGACAGCCCGGTATGGCATAGGCATACTCGGGACCCTACACTATTCATTAAAATCTGCTGGGAAAATTGTTGTCAAATTTCATATGAAGTGTTTATTGGATGAAAGAAATGAATTTTGTTAAATCGGTACAGGTCACATAAACAAGATGGCTGCCATGACCATATATGGTAAAATATCTTCATTTGTTTTCTCTGGAACCAATGAGCCACTTTATGACTTGAAACTGTGAATGTAGCATTGGTTGATTCCGACCCATTGTAACTTATTCAAATGATGAGTCTGCATTGACCTAAACCCATTTTACACCAAAGACAAATTTGGTTACTTGTGCTTTTGTGAGAAAAGGTTTGCAATTAATACTTTTTCGAAAACTGTCATTGTTTCTGAACTTAGATGGTATATGCTTTTAGCTAAACAAGTTACATTACGAAAACACGCCTATACAAATACATTGTAACCTTTATCGGCGAATAAAGGAATTTTTTTAAGATGAAGAATTGTGGTATTTTTCTTATTTTTGCTCAAAATATAGAGTGTGGGTACTCGTTAGAACCGCCTCTTCGAGGCGGTTCTCACGAGTACCAACGCTCTATATTTTAAAGCAGAAATAGGTTAAATAAGGTTTACCCCTGCAAACCCCAGTTTTGCTATATAAAACTGGGATCAAGTGGGTCAAAATTATATAGGCCTGTTTTCGTGATGTGAAGCTGCATGGATACCAAGGTTAAGGTTAGTCGATAAACTTTGGTCCAGGGTCACCCAGATATTAAAATAACCTTTGAAAAACAGCTGGGCATATTTGGGCCAAATCAACATTAGAGAATTGAGAAACAGACGCTTTTAGTGTGTGTGTGTGTGTGTGTGTGTGGTGTGTGTGTGTGTGTGTGTGTGTGTGTGTGTGTGTGTGTGTGTGTGTGTGTGTTTTCAAATGGTGTAAGTCATATGACCAAGATGGCGTTGTTTGTTGCCAAGATTTGTTTGTTTGAATTGAGGTTTTATGTCCCCGTCAACACTGTTAAGGTCAATTTGAGGACGTCGCGTTCAAGTTTGTGTCATTGAGATGAAATGGCACCCAAGCCCTACCGTCCAGCAAAACCATTCGGTGTATATGCAGGGATGGTCCGGCTCGCACCATTTTGGCAGACTTAGACCGTCTCCTTAGTAGTTTAGAAGGAAAAATGCCCCTTAATGGTGAATTAGACAATTAACATTTCCTTATATCCTTACTTTCCCGCACTGCAAGTAAACGGTATAAACATTGATCAGACACAGCGTTAAGCGACGTCTAATCTATGTCTACACTGCTTGCCAAGACCAACCATGATTCCAGTCTAGATTCTATATCTAACCCTATTAAGCATTCTAACACAGCGCGTCTGTATAGGCAATGGAAAATAACTTTGTTTTATTCCGAAGAGCGTGACGAGTGACGCCATAAAAACTGTCAATTTATGAAGTCACTAGTCGATTTCCCTGACGTTAGACGGTGTAACGTCATTTTCTCGCATCGAAAACGTTAGAAAAGGATATACATGCATTTCAGACGATAATTTCTAGCGGGATTTCTTATAACAATGGCGAAAGGTTGTGAGATTTTGAAGGAAACAACAACATTACTGCCGATTTTCAGCGTGTTAGAATCGAAATAGATCAGCTCTAGTCTGTGATAATCACAGTTTGTCGGTCAGTTGTAAGTAGGCAAATCACGCGCGCTACGCGCACGTGATTGTCTACTTAACAACTGAACTATCATTCAACAAATCACAGCTAGAGCTACATGCTGGCCTCATAACCATAAAAGATTCGCGGCCATTTTTTTTATAAATAACTGTTACCTGGATTTCCTACAAATTAGTGATAGTCACGTGGACTTAAGCATAGAGGAATTTCCATGTATAGCGCTAATTTTGGGCACGGGCCCATTATAGGTCAAAGCTTTGGGTCGGCTGACAAGCAAGCGAACAAAAACTGAAACGACATCAGATGCAAACTGTAATGAATCTGTATCAGCTTAAATGCGTTAATGCAATTGTGTCGTCTCTTTCTTCCAACAGGGGATATAAACGGGATGCGATATGAATTTCTTTACTCCATGCAGATGCCTGATATTCGGGTATGCCAGCTAAAATATCAAACAGCGATGTCATCAAACGACGGTCGGTAAGATTCAGAGGCTAGAGTGAGCATGATTCCGCATTAATTATTCTGTCAGCTAAATAAAACGTGTGTGCGTATCCTGACATTGCTTTCCATAGTCGGTAGTATTTAAAATGTAATTTATATAACATTAATATAGGCGATTTTGTACCCTGTGAAGATGATATTTCAGTAAGTTGTGGACGTCATGAGAAAACAAAATTAATTATAAATATCGTATATCATAACACATCGTGATATTTTATAAGAGGTAGGTTTACTTTACCACAAATAAAATAAATCTTGTCATTTTTATCCCCCGACCGAATAGGTTCGGGGGATATAGCGATCAGACTGGCGTCCGTCCGTCCGTCTGTAGACGCAACCTTGTGATGGCCATAACTCCTATACCCTTTGGGATTCATTGATGGTTTTTTGCACAATTGTTTACAAGGCTGAGATGGCGTGTCATGCGCAAGAACCAGAACTCTGGATGCCATACTTTTTGAGTTATCTTCCCTTTTAAATAGAATGACTACTTTGTGATGGCCATAGCTCCAATACCCTTTGAGATATATTGTAACGGGACAACCTCTTCAAGTCAACAGGCCTTCGCCTAGGATATTACAGCAATGTCAGGATGTACGAGGTGCCGTTACAAAGTATTATGAGTCCGACCTGGGCTGACATCAATGATAGGGAACTGATAAAAGACTTGAGCCGAGGTTTCAATTACTGAAACATAACTGGTTTATTGAAAGTCTCAATAAGGCTTATCTATATCTAGTAATAAATCGACGTGCTTGCTAGAGCTATATAATATTACATATTCTAAACATAGAGAGGTTATACCGTAACTATGGCTTAAACCTACTTTTTATCTTGATTGTGATGATGAGGGGTCACAGATCCAAGAGCTCCTCCAGAGGTGATATAATTATGCTCTTTGCCTTAGACTCTCTGCGCAATTAACAATGATGAGAAGAATTTGGGGTAATAAGTCAATTAAGAGGTAACTAAATAATGATACTAGTCAATGGCACTGATCATTGGTGGTAGAGACACTATGGAGGGTGAAAATCCCCAATGGAAATGCTAATTGGGGGATGAAACTTACCAATGGGAATCTTTAATGGAGTTAAGTGTTCATTGGTGGCGAGTCATCAATGGGTAAGTGTACTGGTGAAAATGGGGTAGTGGAAGTGAAACTCACCAATGGAAATGTTAGTTGAGGGTAAAAAGTTATTAGGGGTGAAACTCACCAATGGGAATCTTTAATGGAGTTAAGTGTTCATTGGTGGCGAGTCACCAATGGGTAAGTGTATTGGTGAAATGGGGGTAGTGGGGGTGAAACTCAGCAATGGAAATGTTAGTTGGGGCTGAAAAGTTATTAGGGGTGAAACTCACCAATGGGAATCTTTAATGGAGTTAAGTGTTCATTGGTGGTGAGTCACCAATGGGTAAGTGTATTGGCGAAAAGAGGGTAGTGGGGTGAAACTCACCAATAGTAATGTTAGTTGGGGCAAAAACTGGTTGGGGGTGAAACTCACCAATGGCGATCTGTATTGGTGTTAAATATTCATTGTAGGTAAGTGACCAATGATAAAATGCATTGGTGATAAGGGGGTCATGAAGGGTGAAACTCACCAATTGTAATGTTAGTTGGGGGTAAAAACTGGTTGGGGGTGAAACTCACCAAAGGTAATTGGGGTAAAAAGTTGTGGGGGTGAAACTCACCAATGGCGATCTGTATTGGTGTTAAATATTCATTGGTGGGAAGTCGCCAATGATAATATGCATTGGTGATAAGGGGGTAATGAAGGATGAGACTCACCAATGGTAATGTTAGATGGGGTAAAACTGGTTGGGGGTAAAACTCACCAATGGCGCTCTGTATATGGTGTAAAATATTCATTGGTGGAAAGTCACCAATGATAAAATGCATTGGTGATGAGGGGGTAATGAAGGATGAGACTCACCAAAGGAAATTTTGATGGGGTAAAACTGGTTGGGGGTGAAACTCACCAATGGCGCTCTGTATATGGTGTTAAATATTCATTGGTGGAAAGTCACCAATGATAAAATGCATTAGTGATAAGGGGCTAATGAAGGGTGAAACTCACCAATGGTAATGTTAATTCGGGGGTAGTTTATATACTATACAACATCCTCAATGGTGGGAGCACCCTTAGATCTCGTCCACTCAATCTACTTCTGAACCCATCAGTGTGCCAACAACAAGCAAAAATGTAAACAAACAAAATAACCACCATTGGTGGTCCTAAACAACAAGGTTTCTAACAAGCTTATGAGTTTTAAACCTCAGTGGGTACTGTAGTGGGTTTTCTCCCAGGCATATCTATGATAATTGGTGGTCTGGGGTTAAAAAACGTCTCTAAAAGTCAGAAGGATCAGGAACCAAGTGTCCAGTTGATTGCTCGACATCAGCAATGCCAGTATTCAAGCGCGCACCCGCTTTTATAGTTTCATTTACGTGATGGTCGAAACGTCACACGAACACCACAGTTTCGCGGAAAAATTGGTCCGAATCGTACCCGCCGCGACGGAAATTCCAGAACCTATTCGGAAATACCCGAGTCATTGGTGAATCTACGGGACGATTCAAATGACAAAATAAACGAAAAATACATCCTTATGAAGGAATGTATAGTTATGAGAAGGACTTGGAAACAAATTTCACAGATAAATCCTCCCACAGGTAACCGTGGATAGCTAGACATTATGCTTGAGCGGGTGAAATTAATGATTGAAGTTGGCACACCGTCTGATTTGTGTGAACAATCGATACGTTCATATACTCGGCAACGTAAATAAAAACATAAAAGTAGCCAGCAGCAGCCCAGTTCCGCAACATAGCCCCCCATCCACAGGACATGGACCCCATGTGGAGCGAATGGGTAGTATATAGATGGAGAGAGTAATTTAACCAAAAGTATTGGTGTTAAATTTGAAAATAAAGGCATGAGACTGCAACTGCTATTTTCAACTTCTCAGAATAGTTAGATTGATTTCCACATATCAATTTATGAACTTGACAATATTTACACTTATACAATTGGTTAGCGTGCCCGACATAGAAAAATGCAGTTATTTTCAATATACAATCAATAAAGAGAATATATCCTTTTTGAAAGTAATTTTAAGAAAATATGTGATTTCTATAGTATGAAAATTTGCAAATTCTTAATCCTGCATGTAATGGGCAGAAGCGGATGACTAATTTTTTTATATTGATCATCCGCTTTAGATGTCTTACTTTAACGTGGCTCTTCCAAGCTCTATATACTAGGATATCTAGTAATCAAGAGTTACATTTCAAAGACTGGCACCCTGTAATCACTAGATCTCCTGAAACCAAAGAAGGTAGTCCAAGAATCATCTAAGTTAACAAATAAAACTTCCTTATCAAGAAGTGCATCATGCAGGTAAGTATAGTGAACTTGTAATCGAACTTCTTAAGGCATTTTAAGTCACTAGTGCATATTATACCTGAATGAATACAGTCAATATCAATTGTGCATGTGGGCACTTATGGCAAGTCGGGCAGTGTAGCACAGACAAGGCATCTAATGCCATAGCTTCCCAGCCCAGAATGAACCCCAATTCTTCAGAAAAAAATTCATATGGTCTTAAAAAATATTTGAGGTGTATGGCGTCATTATTAAAATTTACATATTCAACTATAAACATGCCAGTAGAAGAACAACAACTATGACAATTATCCAACAGATTGGCTGCATCAAAAAGCCAATGAAAGCCATGAACAGGACTGACTTCGCCATAATGAATCTCTAAATAGAGATAATACCTATGCACGCATACTAACCTAGTATGCAGGAATAATATTATCTGGCAAGACAATTTTGAAAATCAGTCATGAATTATTACACGTCAGACAATCTATCTAACCAGCACATCAATACTGTAAAATATGTTTGAGCATCATCAACTATACATGTAATGTTTCAACATCACCATATGAATAATAATATTGGATACAACTTATATGCCCAAGAACTGTACTAAAAGTTAAACAGGAACACATACACTTTCAATTAAAATGCAAATATTTTGACATTCATAGGAATCTCAACTTTACAACTAAATGTCATGGTGGCCGCATATGAGGGCAACCGTTTCATGATAATACAACAGATCAGACTCTCTGATGATGCATCGTAAAGAAATGAACCGGAGATTCGGATCAGGTAACATTACTTATATAGTAAGAAAAATGGTGACAAAGTCACACGAGAACAAAAGACTACAGTTGCCTTCATTAACACACCATGGTACTTGCTTATCATTGCAATGTGATTTCATTAAATTCAATATGGCACAAAAATATGCAAACGGTGACCGTTTTCCTGGGATGTAAAGGGAACATGCTGGTACATTTTCGCCTTTAACAAATTGAGTTCAACAGACAAGTAAATATGGCCATTAAATTCTTTTGATAGAAAAACGTGTTCTGAACAATGTTCATAATAAGGAACAGTTATCTGTGGTTCTGACTTTTCAAATAGTTTGGTTGCAGCATAGACGCAAAGTCAGACATAATACATTGCTGTGCCAGAAAATTAAAATAAATAAAAAAAAATTGGTTGGCACATTTCATTAGACAACAATAATGAACATTTACAAGAAATATGAATATACCAGAGTTGCATATAAGTAATACATTTCTATGATATAAAGTCTTAGGTCATACTTTTAAATGTTACTTCCAACAGTGTTGTCCCTCTTCATACTATAAACTTCCCGAAGATTTGGACTTTAATAAGATTCGACAAAACTGGACATCACTGTCAAGATGTGAAATTAATGTGCAGACAGTAAAGGCACCGGGCAGACCATTCAAACATGATTAATCTGATCGGGACCTGTACTGCTCAACTTGAACAACCCGTCCATGAACTAGGGTCATTACAAAGTAACCTATGTAAAAATGAAAAATAACAATACCTCACCTGTTTCTTGTTTGTATTGCGGTTTAACCGCCCAGTCAACGCTATTTAGGTCATTTTTCGTTTGAGCTTGTCAGTTTACCTATCCCTCCTTTGCCGTGACAGGCTTGTCTCTAATCAGTTAACCTGTACCGTGCACATTCTTTTGCCAGAAACTGAAAACTGCCCTTCTTGAGTCCACGTAAGAGAGAGAATGACCACAGAAAAGATTCCACGACCAATCCCAACAGAAGAATGCTGCGGATCTTGGCTTCTTTCTGATCTACAAGTAGACAAGCATCCGACAGAGCTACCGATGTCAGCAATTTGTGTGTCACCAAAGTACACAGGTGGGTAATTCATGATATTCCGCATATTTTATGAAATTTGAATATTAAGAATAATTGAGTAATATGCTCACGGAGACATTCTCGGGACACTTTGATGAACAAATATTACAACATCTGTTGTTTATACATACACCATTAATATATACAGAAAAACAATGAGTGAGATGACATTAAACTTCATATACTGTATTACTGGGTATTCTGATGTGATGATTTTTTTTTTGATTGCCTTAACTTTAAAACTTTATTTATTACATTTATGATTGGTGGTTGACATTACAAACAGCTACCCAATGGTGAAACTCTCTGATGGAATAATTATGGCAAGAAGTACATATTAAAAAAATAGCATTTTTGTTTCCTTGGCTTGAGACCAAAATGGTTCCATAATTAAACAAAAATTTAATCCAAAATTCTCCTTAAAAAAAGTTAAATACTGACTAACTAAACTAATCTAATCTGAACTAAATTCCAGGATCTTCTTTTGGCTGATAGTAGTCTTCTTGTTGAATTATGTTTATATTTCTGATTTCATTGATTTGATAGTCTTTCTACTACATTACGTTGTTGGATGTATTGTTTTATATTAATTTACAAATTTAATTAAAGCGGACAAATTTCACACGCGATATCTCTGCTGTAGCTTCGGTTGATATCCTCTTGAGTAAGTAGGGTATATCTCTGTGAGGTTCGTCTGGACTTCCATAGCTCGGTTTAATAGGCCAGCCCTAAACTCCGGTACAGTGCAAACCGGTTTTCACACAATTTCCGCAAACAAGTGAGATTGTAGAATGTACATTCTTTCATCAATTCAATAAGGTACTTATTTTCGCTAGGTAGCACATTTAGCGTAGCGGTACAATCTTGGCGTAAATAATTAATTATGAGTCGAAAATGTGGCCCGTCTCGGTCAATAAAATAGTGGGGTTTTCCTTCCTTGAGCAGAATACTGAAGATAGAATCTTTATCCTTGAGCAGTGTTTTCCGACTAGTGGCGAAATGTCGACCGCCAATATCTATCCGCCAATATCAATGTTTTCATTGCTCTTAAAGGATTTCATTTTTGATTTTTTATTTGCCTTCACTGCAGCTGGTGTTGTGCCGTGTGGCGGCCGTAAAACGTCTCCCCGTACATCAACCATAGTGCAGTTTATATTTTACTTTTGGTCCTTTGAGATCAGCGTGAATATTCTGAGTAATCAGGAATAAATTATTCGTTTAGACTCATATTCTAGACAAGTTTTTAATTATTTGGACCCCATTTTGATTTATATCAGTCTGTGAATCGACTGCCTATTTGAAATTCGCAAACTTGCAGTATGTTTCCTCTGGCTTTCTTTGCCGGATTATTACAGGGTCACTGATGAGGTTTTATTAGCCGAAACTACGTAGTATGACCCATCTTCTTTCTTATGAATGTTTTCATTGCTCTTAAAGGATTTCATTTTTGATTTTTTATTTGCCTTCACTGCAGCTGGTGTTGGGCCGTGTGGCGGCCGTAAAACGTCTCCCCGTACATCAACCATAGTGCAGTTTATATTTTACTTTTGGTCCTTTGAGATCAGCGTGAATATTCTGAGTAATCAGAAATAAATTATTCGTTTAGACTCATATTCTAGACAGGTTTTTAATTATTTGGACCCCATTTTGATTTATATCAGTCTGTGAATCGACTGCCTATTCGAAATTCGCAAAATTGCAGTATGTTTCCTCTGGCTTTCTTTGCCGGATTATTACAGGGTCACTGATGAGGCTTTATTAGCCGAAACTACGTAGTATGACCCATCGTTTTTCTTATGAATGTTTTCATTGCTCTTAAAGGATTTCATTTTTGATTTTTTATTTGCCTTCACTGCAGCTGGTGTTGTGCCGTGTGGCGGCCGTAAAACGTCTCCCCGTACATCAACCATAGTGCAGTTTATATTTCAATTTTGGTCTTTTGAGATCAGCGTGAATATTCTGAGTAATCAGAAATAAATTATTCGTTTAGACCCATATTCTAGACAGGTTTTTAATTATTTGGACCCCATTTTGATTTATATCAGTCTGTGAATCGACTGCCTATTCGAAATTCGCAAACTTGCAGTATGTTTCCTCTGGATTTCTTTGCCGGATTATCACAGGGTCACTGATGAGGCTTTATTAGCCGAAACTACGTAGTATGACCCATCGTTTTTCTTATGAATGTTTTCATTGCTCTTAAAGGATTTCATTTTTGATTTTTTATTATTCGGCCCTCCTCCTGTTCTTCCAGCTCTCTCTCTATTCTTTCACGATCTGCTAATTTCTTATCGACACTAGTAATGCAGGGAAGATTTTTCATGTATTCTGTCTAGACCCTCATTTTCTGTCATGTATTCCACATCACTCCTATCATTGTTTGTTGCTATTTCCATCACATCGTTTATCATTTTGTTATTACTTTTCTCTGCCTCTCTTTCAGTACTTTTGTCACTTTCCTGCATTAAATCATTCCTCACGTCTGTTTTCGATTTTTTCTCAGTTTCATTTTCACTTGCGAATTTTTTTTTTCTAATTCCTTCAATCTCCTCCTTCTTTTTCAATATCTTTTCTTTTCTCTGTTGCTTTTCTGCTCCAGTCTCTGTTTTCTCTTTATTATTATTATTCTCTGCCTCCTCTGTTGAAATCTTATCTATTTTCCCTTCATCGTCTGCCACTTCCATTTCCTTTCTCCTTTTTCTCTCTTCTCTCCTCCGCTGTCTTCTTTCAAGTTTCAGCCTCTTTCGATCTGCTTCATTCTCATCTTCAGCTGTCTCTTCCCCAAGTCGTTGCTCCTGTCTCCCTTCCTCAAATATATTTTTCATTATAGCCTGCCTCCCTTCCTGCCTCATTCCTTTCCATTCTCCTCCTATTTCGACCTGACTCCCTTCCTCCTCTATTGCCTCATTAGCCTGTCTCCCTTCCTGTCTCATTTCTTCCTCATCTCCTATTTTAAATTGACTTTCTGCCCATTCTATCTGTATATCAGCCTGTCGCCCTTCCTGTCTCACTTCTTCCTCGTCTCCTTTTTCAACCTGACTCCCTGCCTCTTCTATCTCTATATCATCCTGTCTCCCTTCCTGTCTCACTTCTTCCTCGTCTCCTTTTCAACCTGACTCCCTGCCTCTTCTATCTCTATATCATCCTGTCTCCCTTCCTGTCTCATTTCTTCTTCGTCACATATTTCAACCTGACTCCCTGCCTCTTCTATCTGTATATCAGCCTGCCTCCCTTCCTGTCTCATTTCTTCTTCGTTCCCTTCTTCAACCTGACTCCCTGCCTCTTCTATCTGTATATCAGCCTGCCTCCCTTCCTGTCTCATTTCTTCTTCGTTCCCTTTTTCAACCTGACTCCCAGCCTCTTCTATCTGTATATCAGCCTGCCTCCCTTCCTGTCTCATTTCTTCTTCGTTCCCTTTTTCAACCTGACTCCCAGCCTCTTCTATCTGTATATCAGCCTGCCTCCCTTCCTGTCTCATTTCTTCTTCGTTCCCTTTTTCAACCTGACTCCCTGCCTCTTCTATCTGTATATCAGCCTGCCTCCCTTCCTGTCTCATTTCTTCTTCGTTCCCTTTTTCAACCTGACTCCCTGCGTCTTCTATCTCTATATCAGCCTGTCGCCCTTCCTGTCTCATTTCTTCTTCGTTCCCTTTTTCAACCTGACTCCCTGCCTCTTCTATCTCTATATCATCCTGCCTCCCTTCCTGTCTCATTTCTTCTTCGTTCCCTTTTTCAACCTGACTCCCTGCCTCTTCTATCTGTATATCAGCCTGTCGCCCTTCCTGTCTCATTTCTTCCTCATCTATTATAACCTGACTCCCTGTATCTTCTATCTTAATATCAGCCTATCTCCCTTCCTGTCTCATTTCTTCCTCATCTGTTATATCCTGACTCCCTGCCACTTCTATATGTTTATTAGCCTGTCTCCCTTCCTTCACAATAACTTTCCTAGAGTCTTCTTTTCCTGCCTCTGTGATAGTATAATGCTCCACAGCACGGCCTTCGGGCTCAGGCCTGTGAAGTTTGGTCATGTTCTTTAGGATTGTTTTCAAAATCTCAGTCTCCGCATCAATGGCACCACTGGTCTGGTCTGGTCTGGCCCGGACGATGAGATCTTGAAGAGACTCTATGAAATTGGGATCACCTCTTGGTATCTCGGAGGGTGGCTGGAAAGTTGGGTCCAGAACCTCGACATCAGGACCATCCCCCAAGGGGATAGGTGAGTCCTCTCTGGAATGAGGCACCATTTTGGACTTAAGGGGTTTTGGGGTCACATCCTGTCTTTTTCTTAAGGTTATTTTTATTCCGGGCCATGTGGATTTCTTCTGTCTTTCCCTCTTTGTGTTAGGCCGCGGTTGTCTACCAATCTCCGACACCACAGACTTCATCCTGACCTCTGGAGAACTGCATTGAGATGTTGAGGTACTGGAAGAACGTGACTCCCCGGATGAGCTCTTTGGGCCTTTTCCTCCTGGTGGCTCAACATTGTAGGGCACGAACTGATACTTTGTCTCAATTTCATGCTTGAGATATGTACCCAACCTCTCCTCGGCCGCGTCTCCTTTGTCCCCGCTCTGAACGTGCATCAGAAGAAAGTGTCTTTTTGTAGCCTTACAGCCATGGGGAATTGTATCCCTTTGATAAATCTGATTGCATATTTGGCACTGAAACATCAGCCACGAATGTCTCTCACGTAAGTGCCGCCGCACAGACCAGCTGTCAGCAAAGTATAGCTTGCCACATGGTAGACACTGCCATCGTCTGTCCTGAAAAATACAACCAAGCACAATTGTCACTGCAAAGTCGGTTGTGTGATGCCCCCATGACTAAATTGCAGAATTTGTAGTTTATATTTTCTTGTCCGTTTGGATCCTTGATGTATGTTTACTGGTGTATGAATGTCATTTGACGTGTCACCAGTAACAATAACAATTCTGATTGATTCCATGGTGTAATTTTGAAAATATTTGAGGGTCGCTGGTGGGGCCTAATTGACCGAGGCTAGCTAGACGGGCCCAGAAAACACGTGCACCTCACATGTTTTCCAGTCCCGTGGTGCATTCCTCAATGCCAATGGATAACGTTTTCATAGAACATATTTGGTATGTGTCTATTTTACACTATTGCAGTCATACCACGGAGGACAGACCCTAGCCAGTGGCAGTCAAGGTGGGGAAATTACTGATGATTAGCAGAGTTCAACTTCAACAAGGTGTGTAGCCTTCCTGTATTATGAACATTATACATGCATGTCAAACAGTACTATGTTATTAGTATAAACAATCAGTTTTAATGTCTAAATGGTGCTCAGAAAGTTGCCAAGAATCGGCTCTTGCTTCTTTTATATCCATTATCAAAGTGAACCGGCTGCTTTACCTTATCCAGGAAATCAAGCCATAAGCTATTCCATCTCTTCTTTTATTGATACCAAGTCGTACAGTATGGTACCACATTCCATAAACTTTTGTCATCAATTGTTGCAAATTGTATACTTTTTGCATGTGCTTATTATGTGACCTAGAATTTCATATAATTATGCCAAGATGTTTTTACAGTGAAAAGACCAGGCAGCTTGCATAATTGGCATTTAAATGTCATCAAAATCAGTCAGGTATGTAATATGCTAAAGCATAACTGATGCTGTCTTTATCGTCTCACAGTAGTTCTCTGGTGGAAAGTGTGGTTAATCTATATCTTTGAAAACTTCACTTACCCCAACAATGGTTCAGGCAAACAACTTCTCAATCAACAACTTCAATCAACCATAGAATAGACAAACAATAACAACAACAAGTTAACAAATAGATAATTTATGGAACAAGGATAGATTGGCACAATACTCAAACGGGTTCATTCTGTGATTATATTCTTAGTTTTAACCCATACATATCTGTACAATATAAGGCGATGCTGCCTATATTTATTCAACGACTTCCGCTCTAAATTAGTTTGTACTCTTGGTGAACCAAGTTGGTTTATCATCGCAAAGATATGGACGAATTGCATCGTGGTGTACGATGTCGGACTTATTTTTCAAACCAGTTTGTATACGATACAAGACCTCATTTACACGCTGAGTGACAACAAACGGTCCCTTCCATTTTATTTGGATTTTAGGTTTAAACCCCTTTTTTCGACATGGTTTGAAGTAACAAACTTGGTCACCTACGCGATAAGTGACATGATTTGCTTTTACATCATACCGACGTTTCATGCTATCGCTTGCTATTTTAAGATGTTTCCTTGCGTATTCATGAATGTTGAGCAACCTTTGTTCCAAGTCATACGCATAATCTGTTACGCACTGCCTCTCTTCCCGGACAGGTCTACCCATTGCTAGGTCTACAGGGAGTGTCAGATCTCTACCCAAAATCATACGTGCTGGGGAGACCCCCAATGTTTCATGAACTGCTGATCGATACGCAAGTAGAAGTAAGGGTATGTGTTCATCCCACTTGTTTTGCTTGTCTGGAATATACGACGCAATCATGTTTTGTATCGTTCGGTTTGCGCGTTCGACCATACCATCGTTTTGTCAATACCAAGAAGTTTACATACTTCTTGGAAAACCTTTGCTTCAAAATTACTACCCCTATCAGCATGTATCTGTAGGGGTACTCCATGGACTGATATAAACTTGTTAACCAACGCTTCAGCAATGGTGGTAGTTTCCTGATTTTTCAGTGGTATAGCTTCAAGCCATTTACTAAAATAACAGTAAATCAGCAATAGGTACTTGTTGCCATTTTTTGGATACAGGGTAAGGACCACTCAAGTCCAGTGCTACTCTTTCCATTGGGCAGCCAACATTGTATTGTTGTAGCGGAGCTTTTGCTCGCCGAGGTGGCTGTTTCCTTGAGCCACACGTAGGACATAGCCTGCACCAATAGCAAACATCACGGTGCATATTGCACCAATAGAAACGCTGCCTCATTTTCTCATATGATTTACTACGACCTAGATTTTCTGCAGTTACATAGGTATGCAAATGTTGGAAAAGTTCTTTCCTCAGACAAGGGGGAATAATGGACAGATAGTCAGTCTCTGTACCATCTTCTCTAATGTGTTTCTTGCATAGAATTCCATCTCTAATTCCAATGACCTCCCATTGATACCAGTAGACTTTAAGTTCTTTATCATAGGGAGCCACGGTTTTCCAGTCAGGCTTTTCACCTGTACGTTTCCACTGTAGCATGAGATTGAGAGTTGGGTCTTTCTCTTGCTCAATACGTATGTTTTCTTTTGAAATTTCTACAATGTTTTTACTAATGTCCTCTGATATTGTGCTCTCACTTGAACAACCCTGTGTTTGATATATACCTGTTTCTATACTACAGGTGAGGTGACAGCTGTCGTTATCACAACATGCGACCGTTTTAAGATGTCCTGAGGGTTGACCGTTTGGAAAACTACTTTCGCAGGGTAGATCAATTTCATGAGGGGTACGCGTAATGACCTCATGAGTTGCTCCCCTTGTTGGATTCATGCCCGCATGACCAACATTCTCACTGACACTAATTTCAAGCTCAATTGAAGTACTTAGGTGCTGTGAATTAGACTGATTAGACCAGGCAATTTGAGCTTGGTTTGTGTTGTCCGATGTTGTTCAACCTTTAGTACCTTCAAATATGTTCTATAAAAGGGTTATCCTTTGAAAGCAAGGAATACACCACAGAACTGAAAAATATGAAGTGCACATGTTTTCTGGGCCAGACTAGCTAGTTTCGGCCAATTAGGCCTCATCAGTGACCCTCAGATATTTTCAAAATTCCACAAAGGAATCAATGATCCCAAAGGACAAGAAAATATAATCTACACTATGCTGTAGGGCAGGGAGACGTTTTACCGCCGCCACACATTCCCACACACCAGCTGTAGTGAAGTCAAATATGTTCTATAAAAGGGTTATCCTTTGGAAGCAATGAATGTACCACAGAACTGAAAAATATGAAGTGCACATGTTTTCTGGGCCAGACTAGCTAGTTTCGGCCAATTAGGCCTCATCAGTGACCCTCAGATATTTTCAAAATTCCACAAAGGAATCAATGATCCCAAAGGACAAGAAAATATAATCTACACTATGATGTAGGGCAGGGAGACGTTTTACCGCCGCCACACATTCCCACACACCAGCTGTAGAGAAGTCAAATATGTTCTATAAAAGGGTTATCCTTTGGAAGCAAGGAATGTACCACAGAACTGAAAAATATGAAGTGCACATGTTTTCTGGGCCAGACTAGCTAGTTTTGGCCAATTAGGCCTCATCAGCGACCCACAGATATTTTCAAAATTCCACAAAGGAATCAATGATCCCAAAGGACAAGAAAATATAATCTACACTATGATGTAGGGCAGGGAGACGTTTTACCGCCGCCACACATCCCCACACACCAGCTGTAGTGAAGTCAAATATGTTCTATAAAAGGGTTATCCTTTGGAAGCAAGGGATTTTTTTGACTTCAGAAGTTAGGGTAGAAATGGCTTCTGAAAGCATCGCAAATTGATTTGGCGTGTTACTGGACACTTCTTTCTTCGGTTCGATCCAACCAAACGCGACCTTTGTTTATCCGCGATTTTGTAAGCTTCGAGACGTACACAAATTTTCTCGGCTTCCTCAAGAGATTTAGGGCTTATTTCTCGCACTCTCATACGAATGTCAGAATCGGTAATTGCATCGATAAGGTTATCAAGTGACAGCGTTTCAACAACATCTTTAGTAACCCCAGGATAAGGTGACGGACCAACTTTTTTATTGCTTCAGCCAGTTCTGGTATGGTTTCCTCCTTATTTCTGGTTCTAGACTTGAGTTCTGAAGATTTCAGAATTGTTAACGGAACCAAATCTGTTTCTAAATATATCAACCAATGTTTTGTAGTCCCTTCTACCATCCGGGTCAAAGATCTTGCATCCCCAGATAAACAATTTGCCAAATACAAAGATTTTGCCTTATATTCCCAGGTGTTGATGGCACAATTTATTTCAAACTGACACAAAAATTCGTCAAAGTCCGGTTTGCCATCAAAAGTTTGGGGCTTCATTTTAAAGAGGTGGTTGCCTTTCTTATTTTCTGTGCATCTTCCCACACTGGAGTTAGAACAACTCTGGCACATTTGCTCATTAGTACCTGTGAGGTTGCTTTCCCTGTTAGAGGACTCAGTGGTTCTTGTGAGACCACAGGCTGTATTAACATCCTTCATGTTATGTGTATTCACTGAAGACAAATTATGTCCCAAGTTGATGAAGGATATCCCTGACTAGAATGTGTAATGATAGGTGGTTGGTTGTCTCCCCTGTTTTGTGAACTTATCAATTTAAATGGGTTACAATTGTCCCTGTTAGGATTACTCGTATTTGCCTGTCCAAATAATGAGGAACTTCTATTTGAGTTTATGTTTCCAATGATGGCTCTGTCCGCCTCGAATCTGTTAACCCTCTCATCTAGATCTGAGAATATTTTGTTAACTTGCTCTGTCAAGCTAGAAATAGAATTTTGCAGAGTGGAGACAGTGTCTTTTACCATACTAGACAATTTCGCAATATCCTTTTCTAACCTTTTTCAAGTATGGACATTTGCAAACCGCTAGCCGAAATGGTATCTGACTGAGTGTCTAAAATATCATCATCAGCATTGCTTTGAATTGCGCTGTTATTTTGTGTCGTATGGTCACCAGGTATAATGATGGGGCTATTTTCAGCCATGTTTGGTTTTCAAAAGAATGCCAAGATTAACTTTATGTCAAATCTTTTATTTTTTTTCCAATATCAATGGTCAAGCTCCAGGATTTTACTTAAAATTCTAACAGTATTCTCTGTATCGTTTCAGGTTGGCGACATCAGAAATTGACATCTACAATGTGTTTTACAGTCGTCTCACACAGTGTGTTATTCTACCGGATTTTTTTTTTTTTTTTTAATAAAAAGAATTCTTTGTCAAAAATGTGTTTTTCACTGCTTTTTGTCTGCCAACATCACAAGCGTCACTGTCAAAACTTCTCAGAAAGATCCCCGCCTGACACGAGTTGTAACGGGACAAACTCTTCGAATCAACAGGCCTTCGCCTAGGATATTACAGCAATGTCAGGATGTACGAGGTGCCGTTACAAAGTACTGTGAGTCCGGCCTGGGCTGACATAAATGATAGGGAATTGATAAAAGACTTGTGCCGAGGTTTCAATTGCACGACCCGCAGAAAAAGCGATCGACTGAAGTCGGTTGATATTCTAAGAGTGCCCTAAAATCACCGTGTCATTCTGTCAGTCTGTCTGTAGGTCCGTAACCCGTTTGTGAAAATTGGTGATAGTGACTTAACCGATTGGAATATTTAAATAATTTTCGGCATACTGATAGATATCAATGAGATCTAACCAATGAACTTGCCAAATAATACACTCCATTTAGTACAGCCTCGCCGAGGCGAAAAATGTGAAATTTTTTTAACTGCTTCTTCTTGGAAACCGTTTGACCGATTGAAGTCAAATTTCATATCGAGCCTCTATGGGATGGGTAAAACCAAAATTTGCTCATGGGGTCCAGGGTACATGACCAAAATGGCCGCCAAGCCATATATGGTAAAAACCCTTCAAAAATAGTCTTCTCCAGAACCACTGGGCAGATTTCCACGAAACTTGATAAATAGCATCTGGGACGTAGGCCTATCATAAAGTGCTAAAATGGTGACCCTGGGTTGACCTTGACATTCTTTGTGCCTAGGTCAAACTTTGACACATATGCTTTTGTATTGGAAAAGTAAGAATGCATTTTATCCTGCAAACGATTCAGAATACAGTACTAAGTACTACAGTATAAGATATTTTTGCTTCTTACGATAAGGCGCATTTATTGGGGGAACCGTTTTAGGTCCAGGTCACATGACCAAAATGGCCGCCATACCCATATATGGTAACACTCATAAAGCTAAAATCATCCGGCGGGTCGTGCACTTCAGCTGAAGCACTGGTTATTGAAACATAATTGGTTTATTGAAAGTCTCAATAAGGCTTATCTATATCTAGTAATAAATCGACGTGCTGGCTAGAGCTATACAAAATTGCATATTCTAAACATAGAGAGGTTATACCGTAACTATGGCTTAAACCTACTTTTTAATCTTGATTGTGATGATGAGGGGTCACAGATCCAAGAGCACCTCCAGAGGTGATAAAATTATGCTCTTTGCCTTAGACTCTATGTGCAATTAACAATGATGAGAAGAATTGATGGTCGGAGGTCAATATAGAGGTCAATAAATAATGATACTAGTCAATGACACTGATCATTGGTGGTAGAGACACTATGGAGGGTGAAAATCCCCAATGGAAATGCTTATTCGGGGATGAAACTTCATCAATGGGAATCTTTAATGGAGTTAAGTGTTCATTGGTGGCGCGTCATCAATGGGTAAGTCTACTGATGAAAAGGGGGTAGTGGGAGTGAAACTCACCAATGGAAATGTTAGTTGAGGGTAAAAAGTTATTAGGGGTGAAACTCACCAATGGGAATCTTTAATGGAGTTAAGTGTTCATTGGTGGCGAGTCACCAATGGGTAAGTGTATTGGTGAAAAAGGGGTAGTGGGGGTGAAACTCAGCAATGGAAATGTTAGTTGGGGGTAAAAAGTTATTAGGGGTGAAACTCACCAACGGGAATCTTTAATGGAGTTAAGTGTTCATTGGTGGCGAGTCACCAATGGGTAAGTGTATTGGTGAAAAGGGGATAGTGGGGGTGAAACTCAGCAATGGAAATGTTAGTTGGGGGTAAAAAGTTATTAGGGGTGAAACTCACCAATGGGAATCTTTAATGGAGTTTAGTGTTCATTAGTGGTGAGTCAACAATGGGTAAGTGTATTGGTGAAAAGAGGGTAGTGGGGTGAAACTCACCAATGGTAATGTTAGTTTGGGCAAAAAACTGGTTGGGGTGAAACTCACCAATGGCAATCTGTATTGGTGTTAAATATTCATTGGTGGTAAGTCACCAATGATAAATTGCATTGGTAATAAGGGGGTAATGAAGGGTGAAACTCACCAATGGTAATGGTAATTGGGGCAAAAAGTTGTGGGGGTGAAACTCACCAATGGCGATCTGTATTGGTGTTAAATATTCATTGATGATAATGGGACCAATGATAAAATGCATTGGTGATAAGGGGGTAATGAAGGGTGAAACTCGCCAGTGGTAATGTTAGTTGGGGGTAAAAACTGGTTGGGGGTGAAACTCACCAATGGTAATTCGGGTAAAAAGTTGTGGGGGTGAAACTGACCAATGGCGATCTGTATTGGGGTTAAATATTCATTAGTGGGAAGTCACCAATGATAAAATTCATTTGTGATAAGAGGGTAATGAAGGATGAGACTCACCAATGGTAATGTTAGATGGGGTAAAACTGGTTGGGGTCAAACTCACCAATGGCGCTCTGTATAAGGTGTTAAATATTCATTGGTGGAAAGTCACCAATGGTAAAATGCATTGGTGATGAGGGGGTAATGAAGGATGAGACTCACCAATGGTAATGTTAGATGGGGTAAATCTGGTTGGGGGTGAAACTCACCAATGGCGCTCTGTATATGGTATTAAATATTCATTGGTGTAAAGTCACCAATGATAAAATGCATTGGTGATAAGGGGCTAATGAAGGGTGAAACTCGCCAACGGTAATGTTAATTCGGGGGTAGTTTATATACTATACAACATCCTCAATGGTGGGAGCACCCTTAGATCTGGTCCGCTCAATCTGCATCTGAACCCGTCCATGTGCCAACAACAAGCAAAAATGTAAACAAACAAAATAACCACCATTGGTGGTCCTAAACAACAAGGTTTCCAACACGCTTATGAGTTTTAAACCTCAGTGTGTAATGTAGTGGGTTTTCTCCCAGGCATATCTATGATAATTGGTGGTCTGGGGTTATAAAACGTCTCTAAAAGTCAGAAGGATCAGGAACCAAGTGTCCAGTTGATTGCTCGTTATCAGCAATGCCAGTATTCAAGCGCGCGTCCGCTTTTATAGTTTCATTCACGTGATGGTCGAAACGTCACGCGAACACCACCGTTTCGCGGAAAATATTGGTCCCAATCGTACCCGCCGCGACGGCAATTTCCGCACCTATGCGGAAATACCCGAGTCATTGGTGAATCTACGGGACGACTCAAATGACAAATAAACGAAATATACAGCCTTATTAAGAACTTGTTATGATATTGCCTTGTATTTGTAGCAAGTCTAAGTTGTGTCGCACTCTTATAAAATACCACCGCCACGTGGTTGTCAGCATTCTTTCTCCAGCTTCCATATAGTATAGTTTTATATGTATATTAAACCAGTAGCTAGAAAACAGCTATGTTTTGATGTTGTCTTTCAAAGAAGATACAAATAACAAATCATGGTGTCAGAAGTACTGAACTAATAGCTAATAAGATCAGGACTAAAGAAGTTTCATTAGACTTTGATTGGATTAATTGTGTACAATTTTCACCATGGAACTATCTGGGGTACCAACACCCAGCATGGACTGGAACAGTATGAACCTTTAAGAAGCGTTCAAAAAGTTCAGGCAACAAGCTGAACTAGTGTTTGCGGGTGCGCTGAAGGAAAAGGATGAGGATGTACAAGTCACATACTTACTTCTATGGGTAGGAGAGAAGGGCAGAGAAATTTACAATACCCTTACTCTCACGGACGCACAGCGCAAAAATGTGAAGGACATTTGCGAGGCTTTCAGATATGTCAATCTTACGAATATGCGCAAGAACACCTCAGGACAATGTTACCGCAAGGGTCGTTTTCGGGAGCAGCAACCGATGCAGTTAGGTACGTGGAGAAAAGAGACTCAAACCAGGTGACTAAACCAAAGGGACCGAAACCAAGGAAGGGGGCCACGGGCACAAATGCCAAGCCTTGGAAACAGAAGCCAGCAGCTAACTTTCCAGACTGTGGAAATTGTAGTAAAAAACATGCCAAGGGCCGGTGTCCGGCAAAAGGGAAACAATGTTATCACTGCAAAAAGTGGAACCATTTCAGCACAGTGTGCAAAGCCAAGAGTGTTAGCAATGTAGACATAACGGATGATATTAATTTTGAGGATATATACATTGACAGTGTTGATTCTAGGATAAGCAATGGCCAAGTTTCTGCAGAAATGGAAGTTGGTCCATCAGAGCAAAAGGTTAACTTTAAAATTGACACCGGGAGTCAGGTAAACATTTTACCTTATTATGTTTTTCAACATTTAGGTGTCTCAACTGCACTCTGTCCATAAAATGTGAAATTATCTGCTTATAACGGCACCCCCCTACAAACCGAAGGCACTATTACGCTGACCTGCACCCACCCCGATGCTAATAAAACGCGTGAGGTCGAGTTTCATGTAGTACACACGCAGTCTACTCCGCTTTTCGGATTGCAATCGTGCGTGGATTTTGATCTTGTCAAGATCACTTACTCTGTTGAAAACAAACCGACACAGAGCTATACGACAAAAGCCTCTGTATTGAAAAAATTCCCACTTGTTTTCAAGGGCATAGGATCAATCGCAGGAGATGTTTCTATCCACATTGCCCCAGACGCTGTTCCGGTTGTACATCCGCCGCGTAAAATACCGGTTGCTCTTAGGGATCGCGTTAAGGAGGAGATAGACCGCATGGAAAAAATGGGCGTGATCAAGAAAGTTGATGAGCCCACTGATTGGGTCAATTCCATGGTAGAAGTGGAGAAAAAATCCGGCAAATAAAGGGCTTGCCTTGACCCCCATGACCTTAACAAGTTCATTCAACGCCCACACTACCCTTTAAAAATGCTTGATGACATTCTCCCACAGCTAAATGGTGCTAGATACTTTTGTAAGCTCGATGCGACGTCTGGTTATTGGGCGATTAACCTGACAGAAGGGTCGTCTTAGCTGACTACGTTCAATACAGTATTCGGAAGGTATCGCCATTTACGCTTGGCCATGGGCCTGAAAAATTCTATGGATTTGTTCCAGAAAAAGGTTGATGAATGCTTTGAAGGGTTGACAGGCGTCGTTGCCATTGTAGATGACATCCTTGTTTATGGTAAAAGTAGAGAGGAACACTATAGGAATTTAAGGGCAGTATTAAAAAGGGCACTGGAAAAGGAAATAAGACTGAACGAAGACAAACTTGAAGTAGGTGTCACCGGAAATCAGCTACTTTGGACACGTGGCATGCAAACTGATCCTGCCAAAATAGTTGCAATCCTGGATATGCCGCCTCCGGAAAATAGGACAGAGCTTGAAACTGTCCTTGGCATGATCAATTATCTATCACGTTTTGCCCCGAATCTCGCTGAGATCACAAGCCCACTGCGTGAACTGTTAGGCAAAATTGTGGAGGTTTACTGGGGAAGGTTACAGACTGACGCATTCAGCAAGGTCAAAGAAATTTTAACGCAAGCTCCGGTTTTATGTTTCTACGACCCGGCTAAATCGTTGAGTTTGCAAACTGACAGCAGTAGGTCAGGGCTTGGCGCTACACTGTTGCAAGGTGGTAAACCCCTCGCGTACGCATCCAAGTCACTCACACCTTGTGAAAAGAACTATGCGCAGATTGAGCTCGAATGCTTAGGCATAATATTTGGACTAAAGCGCTACCACCACTGGGTTTACGACAGAAAGGTTATTGTGGAAACGGATCACCTAAGTTTGATTTTGATTTTCAAGAAACGTTTGCAGCGTATGTTATTACAAATGCAACGTTATGACATAGAGGTAGGTTTCCGTGCAGGGAAAGAAATACCTGTCCCAGATACTTTGTCTAGGAAATCTCTCAGTGACACTAACCCAAGCTTATCCGAACGTCTAGACGTGCAAGTCAATATGGTCATTTCAAGTCTTCCGGTCAACGACCGAAAATCGCAAGAAATTAAGGTGCAGACTGGACAAGACGAGCAGTTGTCTCTTCTGCAAAAAGTTATACAGGACGATTGGCCAGTCTATAGAAACCAGTGTCAGCCAGAAATCCTTGAATTCTGTAATTTCAGGGATGAACTAGCGTGTTTTGATGGCATAATTATGAAAGGTAAAAAAATTGTAATACCGAAAGTATTACGGTCGAGCATACATGATATCGTTCACGTAAGGCACATGGGTGTCGAGAAAACATTGAAAAGAGCGCGTGACATTATCTTTTGGCCAAGAATTTCCAGTGACACACCGCAGCTCGTGTTAAATTGTCCAACGTGTCTGGAGCACCGCTGCTCAAATGTTAAGGAACCGCTTATATCACCCGAGAGTCCGGAATATCCTTGGCAGATCGTAGCAACAGATATCTTTACGTGGAATCAAAAAGATTTTATCGTAGTGGCAGACTATTACAGTCACTATTTCGAGGTTAAGGAATTGCCCAATGTGAAGACCTCGACGGTCATCAAACGCATGAAAGGTATTTTCTCGCGACTTTGCATCCCGCAGAGAGTGATATCGGATAATCAAACGTGTTACACTTCAGCCGAGTTCGCACAGTTCGCCAAAGAATGGGACTTTGAAGCAGTAACGTCAAGTCCTTATCACAGTCAAGGCAATGGTTTCGCCGAGGCGTATGTAAAAATATGTAAAAAAAAATTCACAAAGGCGAAAGAAGCGAAGGGAGACCCTCTGATAGGTCCCTTAGAGTACAGAAACACACCGCTAAACATTGGATTTTCTCCTTCTACTCTCCTTATGGGTAGACAGCTGAGGTCAATTCTACCGACCTCAAAAGACAATTTGATGCCGCACACTGTAGCCCCAGAAATTGTACGTTCGAAATTGCAGGCTAAAAAAGCAAAAGGAAAATTTTATTACGACAGAAACGCTTCCACTGCTGGAAGTAGGTGACGCAGCGCGGATACAGCAAGACAAAACCTGGAAACAGGCGGTAGTTACGGATAAACTCACTGATAGATCCTATTCGGTGCTCACTGCGGACGGTGCCACTTACCGTCTCAACAGACGTCAAGAGTACATACAAGAACCACCTGATGTTGAGATGCATAATATCCCGGAGGAGCAAATTCTTTCCAATAACCCTCAAGATTCCCCATTACCAGAGGCACACAAATGACCCATCCCTGCAATAATTGGGTCAGAGACAGCTAAAAAACCTGTTTACATTACACGTTATGGCAGGGTAGTGAAACCAAAAATAATAACATCAATGTGATTGAATGAAATATTAATAAACAACATGATTGGATGGAATTTCAGTTCAATGACAAATTTACTACAATCGTAGTAAAAGGCATGTTGTAAAGGAGGACTGGAAACCAATTCCAGCTGAACAATGGGACATGACACCAACAGAGTTTTATTAAAAATAAAGGACATGGATTCCATTGCTACATTTAAATTTTCTAAGAAGGGAGATGTCATGACATTGCCTTGTATTTGTAGCAAGTCTAAGTTGTGTCGCACTCTTATAAAATACCACCGCCACGTGGTTGTCAGCATTCTTTCTTCAGCTTCCATATAGTATAGTTTTACATGTATATGTATATTAAACCAGTAGTTAGAAAACAGCTCTTTTGATGTTGTCTTTCTAAGAAGATACAAAAGTACTGTAAAGTTATGAGAAGGACTTGGAAACAAATTTCACAGATAAATCCTCCAACAGGTAACCGAGGATAGCGAGACATTATGAACCGGGGATAGCTAGAAATTATGCTTGAGCGGGTGAAATTAATGATTGAAGTTGGCACACCGTCTGATTTTTGTGAACAATCGATACGTTCCAATACTCGGCAACGTGAATAAACACATAAAAGTAGCCAGCAGCAGCCCAGTTCCGCAACAATATTGATGGTACCTGGCACAGTTGTTCACAAGGCTGAGACAGTGTGTCATGCACAAGAACCACAACTCTGGTTGCCATGGTTTTTGAGTTATCTCCCCTTCCAATAAAATAGAGTGACTACCTTGTGGTGGCCATAACTCCAATACCCTTAAAGATATATTGATGATACCTGGCACAATTGTTCACAGACCGAGACGGTGTGTCATGCACAAAAACCACAACTCTGGGTGGCATGGTTTTTTAGTTATCTCCCCTACCAATAATATAGAATCACTACCTTGTGACGGCCACATCTCCAATAGCCTTTGATATATATTGATGGCACAGTTGTACATGAGGTTAAGCAGGTGTGTCACGTGCAAGAACCACAACTCTGGATGCCCTAGTTTTTTAATTATCTGCCCTGACAATATAACCTTGTGATGTCCGTAACTATTGATGGTACGTAGTACAATTGTATACAAGGTTGAGACGGCGCTTCATGCCTAAGAACCACATCTCGGTGCTATGATATTTGATTTATCTCCCCTTCCAATATACCAGTATAACCACCTTGTGATCACCGTACCTCCAATACCCTTTGAGACATATTATTGGTACCTGATGCAGATGAACATGAGGATAAGTAGGTGTGTCGTGCTTAAGAATTACAACTCTGGGTGCTCTGGGTTTTTAGTTATCTCCCCTGACAATATAACCTTGTGATGGCCATAACTCCAACACCCTTTGAGATATATTGAAGGAACTTGGCGCAATTGTATACAAGGTACAGAAGTGGTGTCATGTGCAAGAACCACAACTTTTGGTGCTGTGGTATTTGAGCTATCTACCCTTCCAATATAACAATATGACCAGCTTGTGATCACCAAATCTCCAATACCCTTTCAGACATATTGATGGTACTTTGTACAGAAATACCTGACCTTAAGCAGGCATGCCATGCGCAAGAGCCATAATTCTGAGTGCCCTGGTTTTTAGTTATCTCCCCTGATAGTATAATCTTGTGATGGCCATATCTGCAATACTTTTGTGATATATTGTTGGTTTAATTCTGGTGCAGTTTTTATTGGTGAACAATCTTCTGAAGGCCATATTGGCTTTTGGTTGGGGGATTTGCCATCTCTTCCGATGTTTTTTTTTTTTTTTTTTTTGGACGGGGGGGTTGGGGAGGGGGGTTTACGGCCCTTTCAAGATTATTTCACTCATATCGAGCCGATCGTTAATCAGAGGTGGGCGAAAACCGGAGTACCCGGAGAAAAACCACCTGACCTTCCGTTGCAGAACTTGGCGTCTCACATGTGACCCGAGCGAGGCTTGAACCAAGGAGACCATTAGGCCACGGAGACCCGTTATCTCTTCGGATGGTTATTTTTATAATTGCAAATTAGTTTTATCTTTCCTCTCTCAAATGAAGGGGACTTCGTGACCTTATGGGTAAGAGTGCTGACACTTTATCATTAGGTCTCTCACCACTCGGGTTCGAGCCTCGCTTAGGTCACATGTGAGACGCAAAGTTCTACAATGGTAGGTCGTGTTTTTTCTTCGGGTACTCCGGTTTTTGCCTACCTCTGATTAACGATCAGCTCGAAATAAGTGAAATAATCTTGAAAAGGCCGTTAAACCCAAACAAACCAATCAACTTCAGCTGAATGCAAGGCGGAAGATTCCCTTCAGAATCGAAGTGGTTAAAAGCATGAGCTGTCATCCTGAAAGGAAGATGAATCAAAGCAATGATGGTACTGGTGGTCAATTGTCTCTGAGTTTTGAGCTGGGAAAATAGTCCTGCATTTAAACTGTTTCTTTAAACCCTTAAATTCAAGTTTTTTAGCAAAAAGTGTGGACCCTGATCAGACGCATCTGATCTAGGTCTAAACTATTTGCCAAGCCCAACCATGATTCCACATAACCCTATTACGCATTGATTAGAATAGCGCCGCTTTTTTCTTTAAATGACCATAGAAACAAGAGCATCGGTGAAACCGAGGGATGCTCCCCGAAGATGCGCAGTAGTGGGGGGGAAGGGGGGTATTTTAGTGAAATGATCCTATATGCTTTGAAGTTTGATAAGATTCGTTTGAAGACAAAGGTTATGAGTACTCGTTAGAACCGTATGAATGAAGTACCCTCAGCTGATGTTTTGAGTACAGGTAATGAAACTAGGTAGTGATTTTCAATAAAGAATGCAAAAAAAAAAAACAAAAAAAAACCGAAGAAATGTAAGGCCCCTTCCCTGCAAGGACCTGTAAATCTTAAACCACAAGGCTCAGAAACTCAGTTTTGTGTGCCCTAGTAAGTGATTTTCAATGGCAAATGTCACAAGGAATACACATGTGAAACGTGAAAGCCCTATTACCTATGGTTATGAAATAACAGGAGATTTTTTTTCTGAAACAGGGGAGATAATTAGTGAAAATTAGCAATATAGTTATGGCCCTTTGTCAGAATGTAGGTTTTTGTGATGTTAGTATGTGTGTCAACGAAGTTTCATGAGAGTAGGACAAATACTTTTAAAATTTTGACTAGAGTTTAAGATGTTTGGGTATGGCCTGACAAACCCACACTAAAAAGCAATTTGTCAGGCTGTAGGTCTTGTGATGGTTATTATGTGTGTGATGTTTCATAAGAGTAGACAAAATACTTTTGAATTTATCACCGAGGTTAATGTTTTTGGTTTAGGTGTGACAAACACATGAGTTATTCTCCTTTGTCAGAATGTAGATCTTGTGATGGTACGTATGTGTGTGAAGTTTCAAAAGAGTTCGGCCAATTCTTTTGAAGTTATGACCAAGGTTAAGTTTTTGGTTAAGGCATGACAAGCACGCGTTCGGAGGCATCTGATCATGGGCCTGCAGTGTTTGCCACTTACCCCTTTTGGGGTTTCCGTTACCACATGGGTTTAACCAAAAGTCTAAGAGTTCCCTTGTTAGTGATTTTCAACAAAGACTGCAAAAATAAGCAGCAATGTAAGGCCCCTTCTGTACAAGGGCATGTAAATCTTAAACCATAAGTCAAAGAAACTCAGTTTTGTGTTCCCTAGTAAGTGATTTCCAATGCAGAATGTCACAAGGAGTACATATGAGAAATATGAAAGCCCTATTACCCATGGTAATGAAACAACAGGAGATATTTTTGAAAAAGGGGAGATAATTCAGTGAAAATAAGCAACATAATTATGGCCCTTTGTCAGAATGTAGGTTTTGTGATGGTAAGTATGTGTGTAAAGTTTCATGACTGAAGGATAAATACTTTTAAAATTTTGACCGAGTTTAAGTTGTTTGGTTATGGCCTGACAAACACACATCGTAAAACAATTTAATTATTGCCCTTTGTCAGAATGTAGGTCTTGTGATAGTAAGTTAAATGTGTGCAGTTTCATGAGAGTAGGGCAAATACTTTTGAAGTTATGACTGAGGTTTAGTTTTTTTGTTAAGGCGTGACAAACACACGGATAAAAGCAATATGGTTTGTCAGAATGTAGGTCATGTGATTGTTAGCACGAGTGTGAAGTTTCATGGGAGTAGGTATAATACTTTTGAAGTTATAACCGGTTAAATGTTTTGGTTTAAATTTGAAACTGACTGACAAGGAGATTACTATAGGGCACCCAAAATACTGTGTGGGACCCTAATTAAGAAGGGAAGTAACTCCGTAAATACTGTTGCATTCTGTGGTTTCTCTCATAGCCCCCTATGAGTGTATCAAGTTTCACTAAATTACCTTTAAAACTTTTAGAGATATGCTCCGGACAAGCTTAATATAGCAAAAACTAAAAAGGGAAATAACTCTGTAATTACTTGTGTTAGAGTTACAGTTCTTGCTTTTTGCACTTCCTCTGATAGCCATCTATCACTGTATCAAGTTTCACTTAAATCCCTTCTATACTTTCAGAGATATGCTCGGGACAATCTTTTCATTGAAATAGTTAAGAAGGGAAGTAACTCCATAAATACTGGTGACAGGGTTATGGTTTTTCTATTCTAGGATTCCCTTAATCACCCTCTATCAGTATATCAAGTTTCACTTAAATACCTTTAATACTTTTAGAGATATAGAGTGTGACGGACGGACGGACGGACGGACGGACGTCGTACAGATGGACATTTGTTGGGTACTACAGTGTTAATTTTTCACCTATAAGTACCCAATAATCAGCTAAAATTTGCACAAGTACCCAACATGTACCATCAAATTTGTTGGCTACTTTTTTGGACACTAACGGAATAAACGGCAAGTACCCAACTCATGTCTACCCAACATATGCCCGTGGATGCGCTCGGACAGACGCACGGACGGACGGACGGACGGACGGACGGACGCCATGTTGATCGCTATATCCCCGAACCTTTTCGGTCGGGGGATAAAAATAAATTGACAGAATAGACAAAATAGCAAATTGTTTTATCAGCAGTTTCAGCAATAGATATTAAGAACTTTTGAAACTGCAATATTTTCTCACGGATGTCTCCCAGTTTACATTTAAACCAAAAGTGCAGACATCTGTTCCCAAAAATGAACTACAGAAAATGAAAATTTTATATTACAGACACATTCTACCGCAATTGATTCGTAGTCGTCCTAGTAGAACCTTGCTTTGTTTTGACGTCATAGTTAATGTTTTCATTAAGTATGAATAACAGTATGCCTCAATAGTTAACTTAAGGGTATTTTGTAAATACAATGAGAATGTTCATATTTGAATATGAAATTTTAAAAAGTAAATGTTCATGTCATAAGGTGTTTTGCGAAATCTAATTTCTATGCGAACCATTCTTGTTTGCTACGCTGCTGTTGATAAAGTTTGCAACTTCTTGCAATGTTGAATCGATAACGTTAGCTTTCCGTTCTCGTTTTCTTCTGTGATTTTCCTACACAGTCAACACATATGTAGCACTCAATATGCATGTTACACATGTACGTTATACATTCACGGTTTTCTGTGGCAAAGAGAACTAACCTGAATATGAAGCGTTTTCTTTCACATGTCATAAGGTCTGCTCTTCCTCCACTCGAAATCAAATTCTTTCCTCTCAGAGGAGCTCCAGCCACCCCCTCCCATGTTTAAAAAAGTTTTGTTGATTCCTCTTCCTGTGCTTAATAATGTATTTCATCATGCTACGTCATTGGTCAGTATGAAGTTTGCCTTTCAAGAACTTCCTCTTCTTGTGCGTAATAATGTATTTCATCAAGCTACGTCATTGGTCAGTATGAAGTTTGCCTTTCAAGAACTTCCTCTTCTCGTGCGTAATAATGTATTTCATCAAGCTACATCATTGATCAGTATAAAGTTTGCCTTTCAATAACTTCCTCTTCTTGTGCGTAATAATGTATTTCATCATGCTACGTCATTGGTCAGTATAAAGTTTGCATTTCAAGAACTATTTGCCGCTGACCATTGCTTTAGTTAATTTGTTTGGTCTCATAATGGAGAGCAAAAAAAGCCAGAAAATGTTAAATAGAATGAGTTTTGAAGCAGGTTCCCCTTCTGTACAGGTAATACAAATACTCATGAGGCTCCCGCCCATAGGGGCTTGAAGAAATATATGGGCAGCATGATACTTCCACGCTGAGCTGAATCCGGCCCGCACACTAATACTGGTAAACCGCTTAGAGGATCTAAGCCTGTCCAGGAACCGCAGTGCGAGGCGGACCGTCCATGCTAATAAACCCTATTGGTTTCATTGGGGGACAGGGCTTGAGATGTCATTTCATCTTAATGTCGGGTAAAAGTCCCACAAAATTGGAAGCAACGTCTCAAAAATGACCTTTACAGTGCTGACAGGGACGTTAAACCTCAAATCAAACAAACAAATACTCATGCCTTCTAACATACATCACATATTTTATTAACCCATTTAGTACTGGAAACCCCAAAACGGGTAGTTGGCAAACTGTGCAGGCCCAGATCAGACGCCGCAGAGCGCGGCGTCTGATCAGGGCCTACACTGTTTGCAACGAGTTCAGCTATTTTCCAAACAAATTTTGAAGAAAAAAAAACCTGACACCCCTAAATTTTGAAATGGACTCCTATTGTACATAAGGATGAAGATTCCATTTGGTACAAAAAGGTATAATCTTTTATTTTTCTTTTTGTCTCTCTCTTAAGGGGAATGGGAACACATGGCAGACTTTTCTGTCATTTTTTCAAAGGACGACAACTTTCGGGACTTTTTGTTTACTTTCCCACTGAAAAATGGGTCTACTCTTAAAGGAAAGAATTTGTTCCCCTGGAGCAAACTATTTCCTTTAAGAGTTGACCCCTGATAACATGGGAGACAAAATTGCTTTTGCAGGAGTTGCCTCCCCTAAGAGTGTATATTTTCTGCTTCAGTTTTACCAGTGTATATTTTCTACTTAACTTCCACGTCTTACATTTACCAGCAACACATATCATATTATTTCACGACTATTTGTCTCCATTTTCAATGCGCATTTTCCGTAAAAAGGAAATAATTTCATTGACAGGGCGTATTACATGAAATAGAGGTTAAAACTTTATTTTTAAAACAATGAAAACTTTATGAGATTATGTGGGTGTATACACCCAATTAAATGACATTTATCGTACTCCCCGTGATTTTCCTCCCTGAGCTATGCCTTTTCCTAACAGAGCGCCACCTTTAAAGAGAAAGATCGCAGGCCAAACCACATAAGCGACATGTTGACCGGATACGGTGTAAACATTAAATTTTGTCACATCAAATTTATCCGGCTTCTCGTTGTCCAAATACATTGGCGGGTCCTGTATCGCCATTAGCCAGCAGGTTTGTATGCACATATCGATGTATGCAGAAATTTTGGTCCCAAGTCGTGATAGTCCACACTTCTCGCAAATGTCTGGTGTTAAGATCTGAAATGTGTAAAAATAAATTAGCCACGTCACAGATCACGTTCACAAGCTCGTGCGATGAAAAACCCTGTAAATCCCATTTTACATCGAGAAAAATGGGGTTTAAATAGGTATATATCAAATAGGTATATATTATATCATTCAAAAGTCTTGATTGTGGATACTAGTTATACCCACTACCTAACGAGCAGAATCAATATTTCAGTAAGAACATTGTTCGTCAAAACTTATTTCGCAACCGTGAATCAGAGAATACATTTTCTCCTTGAAACGAAGACCCTCTTAACCCCACTTTATACAGAGAAAACTTGGGTTTACGGGGCTATATATTATTTATTCTTATTTCATCACCAAGACATAGTTTGTGGATACTCGTTAGAACCGTCTGAATGAGGCGGTTCTAACGAGAATCAACAAACTATGTTCGGAGTGAAACTAAGAAATATATGAACAATTTTCATCTGAAAACTGTCCGGTTTTTTTTTTAGATATAAAAAATGCACAAAGTCTGACGGATATGTTATCGACCTGTTACTTTTATAAAAAAAATAAAGACTTTTGCTTTACAAGTTACTGCTGTTCCTTTTTGTTCTGCGTGTTCGTGTATATCTGGTCTTCACGCCAAGGGTCTTCAGTGGGAGAGGGTAGCCCCATGCCCATCGGGGCTTGAAGAAATAGATGGTCTGCATGATGCTTCCACGCAGAGCTGAAACCGAGCAGGCGCGAGTACTGGTATACTATTGCCCAGGCAAAGCGGTGCGAGTTGGTCTTATAAACTTGGTTACATTGGGTGACAGGGCTTGAGAAGTCATTTCATCTCAATGTCGGGTAAAAGTCCCACAAAATTGGAAGCAACGTCTTGACGTGGACGTTAAACTTCAAATCCAACAAATCAGCCGGAGAGAGAAGGCTTTGGTAAGATTTCGCTCATACATGTACCTTTGTCGAACAATTGCATTGGCTTTGAGTATAGTGCGCGTATCGGTTGTCCACGAATGTGTGAGAATGCCTGATATTTCCATTGAAGACCAATTGATAAATTTGTAGCGTTTTCGTTTTTTTTTTTTTTTTGTTTTTTTTTTTTTTTTCAATTTTGGTTTGTGTTTTCTTCTTCTTCTTTTTATAAAAACTTCATGAAAAATCAAAATTGTTCAAAATTACATGTAGTCTATCATTTATTCTCCTTTCATCATTTTCCCAGAAGTGGGTCGACGGAACAAGATCGATAACTTATTTTAGAAATAAATGGTTTTAACATCCATTGAAGTATGGACATCGTGTTACGAGCAAAGTGAATGAACCCTGGACACTTAAAGTTCTTCGGGTGTTCACTAAAGCTTTGCTAGTGGCCCGATGATGTTCATACTTCAATGAACGTTAAATATATTACCTCAATTATTTATATTTACATTTCCAGTGTAAAGTCTAATGTAAACCAAAAGAAAACAATTGCGTTCATACTTCCATGAACGCATCGAATCACAATACAATGTTTTATACAATGTATTAGTATAGGCGTGTTTTCATTATGAAAAGCTTAAACTGAAACAAGAATACAATAGCACGCAGCGCCGTTGACGTCATAACGTAGCCACCGTCCAATCAGATTGCAGAGAACCATTATTTAATTCTGACGTCACTTAGTGATCTTGTGACGTCACCTGAGTCAATGTATTCATCATTGCGTCCAAATGATTTACCATAGGAGTTTTCTGTAAATGTCCTGAGAATGTTTAACCCTTATCTTGCTGAATATTCATCTAAACCACGCCAATTTCTGTCTATCAACCAATCAAATTACTTGATGTAATTTATTGCTTCAAATTCAAAAACTGAATGCCAAACAGTGTAGATCCTGATCAGATGGTTTCTTCTTCAGAAGCCATCTGATCTGGATCTACACTGTTTGCAAAGATAGGGGTTGTCATGAACAACAAGATAAGGGTTAAAATACAGTCGCTGTTTCCCCAAATGAAACAATAAATGGGCCTGGAAAAACGTTCTTTAACCGGAGCACAATGCGCATGGTGATAATGTTGATGATGGTGATGATGATGATGATGATGATGATGATGATGATGATGATGATGATGATGATGATGATGATGATTGATCGATTGATTGATTGATTGATTATTATGATGATGATTGATGACTTTGATGATGATGATGATGATGATGATGACGACTATGATGACGATGGTGGTTGGTGGTGGTGATTTTGTTGACGTCTTATGAAGTTAAATAGTACAAGAAAACTTCAAATAACAAAAGTAAACTAGACACCTTTAAAAGTATAACTAAACCTAGCTATCCCAAGCTTTGAGTGAATCTAGATCTATATGATTTCATCCTGAAAAATGTGTTTAACTTCTAAGACACTAAGAAAAACTGCATTTGAAAATGTCGTCTGTTTATGTCAACTGTTTTGGATCTTCTTGAAGACATTTCGAACAAATTCTTGCATACACATTACGATAACACACCCGTGCGTCATAGTGCATTTTTACATCTCCAAAAGGGTCAATTTTCTGATGAAAATTTGTGATAGTATTCTTATTTATACTCAAAACATAGGTTGTGAGTGATCGTTAGAACCGCCTCAATGAGGCGGTTCTAACGATCACTCACAATCTATGTTGTGAGTATAAATAACCCACAATCTATGTCTAGGAGCAGAAATAAAGAAAATAATGTATACCCCCTAAACCTCACTTTTCTCTATATAAAGTGGGGTGGAAGGGGGTGTTCATTTCACGGACTTGTTTGCGTGATGCAGGCAAATAGTATGGACCTTGAACGGATGCTTCTTTATCAGAAGTCTGCTCTGGGTCTGCACTCTTTGCAAAAAAAAAATACTTTTGAAGTAACCAACAAACCAAACGACAATTCTTGTGATTGGCATCTTAAGGGTGAAGACATATTGTGTGGAAAATATAGTCACCTCGCCCACTGTCGGAACAACCGCCAATGCATTCTGCCTAACATGCCAAATCATTTTCTGGCGCAATTCTGTATGAATCTGAAAAAAATAGAGCTCTATTTTAATTAAGACAAAAACTGTGGCATGACAAAACCTACAATAAGACGTGCAACCAGCGAAGTTTCTGAACAGCCTGCGCATTTACGCATCAGGATTTTCATTGTTAGCATGAGCATTCTACAGTATCTGTGTTATCCAAAGAATAAATATGATACAGTAATATTCCTATATTAAATAGAATGGGAACACCTAGCACATTTTTCCGCCAATTTTTAAAGGGAGATAACTTGTGGGACTTCCTGTTCGTTTTTCTACAAGCCCTGTCGCACTGAAAAATTGGTCTACTCTTAAAGTAAAGAATATGCTCCTCAGGAGCATTTTTTTCCTTTAAGAGTTGAACCCTGTTGACATGGGACTCAAAAATACTTTTGCAGGAGTTGCCTGCCCTGAAAGTGTTCCCATTTCCCTTAAGACCACTTTTGAACAGTTCCATAAGGGAACACCGGGGGCAGAAAACACAAAGAAAGGAAATCCATCACGAAAACACGCCTATATAATTTTGACCCCCTTGAACCCCACTTTTATATTGCAAAACTGGGGTTTACAGGGGTAAACTTTATTTGTCTTATTTCTGCCCTAAAATATAGATTGTGTGCACTCGTTAGAACTGCCTCATCGAGGCAGTTCTAACGAGTACTTACAATCTATATTTCGAGCAGAAATAGGAAAAAAAATTTTGGTCTGAAAATTTTCATTTTTTCGGCGATAAATTTACAATGTATTTGTATAGGCGTGTTTTCGTAATGTAAACTCTTAAATATGTGTTTATAAGAAGATTAAGTCTTAATCTTTGCTACAGTATTAAGTCTTACTCTTAGCTGATCATAAGGGGAATGGATAATTGTTCTGGAGAGGAAACTCCTTCAAAAGTTTTTTTTTTTTTTGTTGTTGTTTTTTTTTTATCTCCGATGTACAATAAGATAACACATCCATGCAACTTTGTGCATATTTCATATCTCAAAAATGGCTATATTTCTGATGATAATCGGTGATATTTTTCTTATAAATACTGCAAACATAGGTTGTGGCTGCTCGTTAGAACCGCCTCGTTAAGGCGGTTCAAACGAGTACGCACAGCCTATGTATTGGAGCAGAAATAAGATTAATAATATATACCCTCTTAAACCCACTTTTTCTCTGTATAATACGGGGTTTAAGGGAGGGTGTTCATTCCACGGACTTGTCCACGTGATGAAATAGAGATCAGCCCTTAAAGAAAAGATTTCGCTGCTGAGGAACACATTCGTTCCTTTAAGAGTGGATCCCTTTTCCGTTGTCAGAATATACAGTTAAGCGAACATGAAGTCCCGAAAGTTGTCTCCAATTGAAACATGGCGGAAAAAAAATCTGCCAGATGTATACACTCCCCATAACAGCAGAATTTCCCTGTATGCTGAATATGGCCGGACTTGGTTTGTGCAAAGTCTGATATGCTTACAGCTTCAACAAAGAAACCGATTTTTTGTAGGTCATTGCAGAGCTCATTCAAGACAAGGATACACAGAGTTTCATAAGTCCTCGGTTGTTTTACTGGTAACGAGGGGCCAGTTTTTTTGTTTTTTTTTTTTTTTTGTTTTTTTTTTCAAAACTAACGACGCCTTCAGTAAATGTGAAACCTTTGCTCATTTAAAAATACAAAAATACTATATTTTTGCTAAAACATGAGAGCAGCTGTTGCAATTGCAAAAGGTGCTCTCATTTTTCAGGAAAAATTACACTGTATTTATTATTTGTTATGTGTTTTTCTCCCGCCAAAGTATTTGAATAACACCACGTTATGTACGTAATGCATAACTGAGAGGTCAGTAAACAATCTCTATGTATCTTGTACCTATCTGGTGCAAATTCCTATTTTATAGAAAGAATGGATTAAAATATGTGAAAGGTAAAAACGTTTCAAGTGTCTAACTGTAAAAGCTTATAATGTTTCATAGCCCAATCAACATAATCCCAGATACATTTATTACCCATTCAACAGCATATTGGTCATATGAAGTTCTTACTACTCATCAACGTTGTTTCAACTATTCATGTAACATCCTGTGTAACAAACAGTGCATCTTTTGCAATCCATCAACACTATTTGGATCATTAAGATCACACGCCCACGGAAATATGTAACACGTTTTCTGGGCCAGTCTAGCTAGTTTGGGACAATAAGGCCTCATCAGTGACCCTCAAATCCTGTTTGTTCCATTATGGAATCTTCCCCCTTTATATATGACAGGAGTTAATTTCAAAATTTAAAGGTGTCCGGTTGTGTTTTCTTCAAAATTTGTTTGGTAAAAGGCTTAACTATATACACTACCGTTAACAATTGGACCATTAACGAGCTCGTTAAGCTAACAATGCTTTCAACAACTGCACACAAATGAAGGTGGTAGCTCTTAAGCAGTTTCTGAAATGCGAATTGGGCTTCAATCGTTTATCAATCGACCCGACATTATATATGCAAGGAACTTTACGTTGCTGATATCTAAGATGTCCCGGCCCCCGCCCATCGGGGCTTGAAGAAATAGATGAGCTGCATGATGCTTCCACGCAGAGCTGAAACCGACCGGACACGAGTACTAGTAAACCGCTTAGAGGAACTAAACCTGCCCATGCAAAGCGGTGCGAGGCGGACCGTCCATGCTTACAAACATTATTGGTTTCATTGGGCGACAGGGCTTTGAGATGTCATTTCATCTCAATGTCGGGTAAAAATCTCACGAAATTAGAAGCGACGTCTCCAAAATGACCTATACGGGGACGCTAGATCTCAATTCAAACAAACAAACCTAAGATGTCCACGTGACTGTTACTAAACCTCACTCAAATGGTACTTGTACCTAAACTCATGCAGGTAAGCGTTATTTTCGTTGTTGTGACGTCAGAGTGCTGTGAAAAGATAGAAATCTTTAAAACACTGGGCTGGGTTAATGTGCTGGGGTATTAGCAAATGTTGTAAGCCCAGATCGGATGCCGCCTGATCAGGGTCTACACTGTTTGCTTAACATAAAGGCTTTTAAGGGCATCAATCGACGTATCAGTGCTGTCATTACTTTGACGGCTGTTTGGTACTCGTGCTATTTTGCGATGTTTAATTTGTTTGTTTGATTCGAGGTTTAGGGTCCCCGTCAACACTGTATATGTCATTTTGGAGACGTTGCTTTCTATTTTATGGGACTTTTACCCGACACTGAGATGAAATGACATCTCAAGCCCTGCCGTCCAATGGAACCAATAGGGTTTATTTAAATGGACGGCCGACACACACCACTTTTCCTGGGCAGGCTTAGAACCTCTAAGAGGTTTACCAGTAATAGAATGTGATCGGTTTCAGCTGTGGAAGCACCATGCAGCCCATCTATTTCTTCAAGCCCTGATGGGCGGGAGCCTTGAGACTGTTTTAATGTCTCTAATTGGTGGATAGACAGCCTATTTTTCTTTAGAGAAGGGAAAATGCTTTTACCAGAAGGGCTGAGTTTAGAAGAAATAAAACAACAGGAAGGACAGAAGGTTGTGCCTCTTGTTACAATGGCGGAAAATCTGTCCGGTGTACACTTCGAGATATAGGTTTTTGGTTCTGGTTAGAACTACCTCAATGAGACTGTTTTAACGAGTACCCACATCCAATTATTGCAATATATAAGAAAAATATTACAAATTTTTATTCGAAGAGTAATCCAAGAAAGACAGAAAAATCTCCAATGAGCCTGTTTTTATAATGGAAATAGAATGTCATACCTTTGTGCAGTCCGTGTCGAGGTATAATCGTAAAGGTTCTGAAAGCTTCATGCACGACGTATAAGCGCACTGGAAAAAAAGATAAAATTTCAGTCGACAGGGTTTGAACTAAACATGAAATGCAAATACAGTGAAACTGGGCTCACAAGGCTCAAATATCAATAACTCGTTTACCATGTCTGATTCGAACCCATTCTTGTGGTCCTAAGAAAATCTTCTGACATTCACAGGTTGGTTACACATGTTTAAGAAAGATAATTTAGGCCGATTGTCCTTTTTTATCTTGAATACGCATGTTGTGTGTTGTCATTAGAAACTGCCTCGATGAAACGAGCCTTGTGAGTACTGAAATGAACCTTTTATTTTAGAGACGATCGAAAAAGCCGCATTCATTACCGTAACAGGCCTATGCAAATACATAGTACATTTTATGGCAAAACAAAATTGAAAATTTTAAGATAATAATTATGTTATTTATCTTGTTTCTGCTCAAAATATAAATTGTGGGCACACGTTAAAACCTCCTCGATGAGGCGGTTCTAACGAGTACTCACAATTTATATTTAACCTTTATTTATCTTGCTGTTCACGACAACCCTATCTTTGCAAACAGTGTAGATCCAGATCAGATGGCCTCTGAAGAAGCCATCTGATCAGGATCTATACTGTTTAGCATTCAGTTTATGAATTTATTGCAATAAATTACATCAAGTAATTTGATTGGTTGACAGACAGAAATGGGTGTGGCTTAAATGAATATTCAGCAAGATAAGGGTTAAGAACAGAAATAAGAAAAATAAGATTTACCCCTGTTTAACCCCAGTTTTGCAATACAAATGTGGGTTCAAGGGAATCAGAAGTATATTCATCACGTGGGCCCCGTCAAGCGATTTTGGTACTTATCGCCTATGCGAGCAGCCAAGGTTCAGACGAGCCTGCGCATCCGCGCAGTCTCGCCAGAACCTTCGCTGCTCGCTCATACAAGCAGTGAATCAAGAGGAACCTTCAGACACAAAGCCATATCCCTGGCCCCTCTGAATGGCTGGGCATGCGCAGTTAAAATTTGTCATGCCGGAATGCTCGAAGACCCTAATTCGTTTGGCGGGGCTCACGTGAAGAAGTCCGTGAAATGAACACCCCACTAAACCCCACTTTATAAAGAAAAAAACATAGATTTACGGTGGTATACATTGTTTTTCTTATTTCTGCTCCAACACATAGGTTGTGGGTACTTGTTACAATGAGGCGGTTCTAACGAGCACCTACAACCTACGTTTGGCGTACATATAAAGTAGAGTTAACAGTCGTACATTATTCAATATAAGGACTGATGTGAGTGAGCTGGGCAGCGCATATTGTTTCGAGGTTACAGTCCACCAAATAATATTGGAGTTATGCCCCATTGATTTTTTTGTAAACTTGTCGCTTCTGGATAACTCCTCCTACAGTTTACTTCCGATCAAGCTGAAACTCCATACACAGTTAGACCATAATGTGGGGCAGCGCATATTGTTTCGAGGTTACGGTCTACCAAAAAATATTAGAGTTATGCCCCTTTGAATTTTTTTGTAATATTTTCGTTTCCGGATGACTCCTCCTATATATTACATCCGATCAAGCTGAAACTTCATATATAGATAGACCATGATGTTAGGCGGCGCATGTTGTTTCGAGGTTACCGTCCACCAAATAATAATGGAGTTATGCCCCTTTCAAAGGTTCTGTAAATATTTTGTTTCATGATAACTACTCCTACATTTTACATCTGAAGATGCTGAAACTTTACATACAGTAAGACAATGATATGGAATTGTACACATTATTTTGAGGTTACGGTCCACCAAATATTATACTTCAGTTATACCCCTTTCACAGATTTTTCTAAACATTCCGTTTCCGGATTACTCCGCCTACATATTACATCTGATGAAGCTGAAACTTTACATATACACACTGGTAAAGGCAAGCGCGCAGGGTAAGGAACAAACACACCGGATAAGGAAATTTTCCGCTCAGGATAAAAAAGAAAGTGGCGGAATGGGTATCACATGTGCAGGTTTGTTGTTGTTCTAGATCTCGTGTTATTGTTACTAATCAATACGGCTGCTCACATTAGCTTCACGGAAGGCACGTATTATTCACAAATTTATCTTCGATGGTCCGAATTCGACAGTTACATCCAGTCAAATGGAGAACCGGACACAGTGGAGCTACTCCCACGCGAAATCTCATTATTTTACATGAAACGCTCGACTGGGAAGATGGCATGCACTTTTTTGTTGGTTGTTGACATACACATGATAACTCGGATTGTTGCAAATACGATTTAAGGAAAAATGAAATTAGAAGGCCCACAGTGAGAAATCCTAGTTCAATTTTCAATACAACGCCTACGGGCAAGGAAATCGGTACAACGCATATGATAAGACACAAAATTTTCCGGGGAAAATGGTTGTTGTATGGTCGTAGCACTAGTAAATTTCCATCTCAGATTAGGTTTTTCGATATTAATAATTAGTCCTACATAGTTTAAAGCACCGATTGTGATCTTTAGGAAACGTCAAAAGTTTGTGTGCCTTGTCTTGGCATGCGCATTGCTGTGGTTCTAGCAATATAATCATCCCCTATGGTGGATAGATGGATTGGGTTCATCGCGATCATGAATTAGAAATGATATATTTGTCCATGCAGTATTTCTGTTAGAAAATTGTATCCTTGTTCTTTTGGCTGAAAATAAGGTAGATAACTTCGCCAAATTCGTGAGACATACCTATTACATGGTCATTAAAGGGCCTGATATGATTTGGCTTCTTTTTGACCCTCACTCAAATCCTCTTCAGTGTGCGACGTTCACTTGCTAACAGGCTTCGTTAATGGAAACATACACAGAAACGAGTTGTTTCGTCTTCAAGTATTTTCAGAATAACTTGACGTTTGATGTGTCTGTATTGAGTTAATAAATTAGGACGAAAATAGTAAGAAAAGTGTGATAAAAGTATACCCCTTCGAAAGAAAAAGACAATAGAAAGTGCCCTTAGCAACACTGTTTCAGTTGGCGCATTAATATATCAGGTAGCTGTAGCACTGCTCATCGTTTGTACACTAAGTGCATGAGACGTATCTTGTTACATCATGGAGATATGCGAAAAATGAAAAAAAGAAAAAAATACAGGATCAAAATGAAACAGGTATCAAATTATTCCTTGGTTTCTAACTAAGATCAAAGCGCCAAAGGCACTGAAATTACAGATTCTATGAGAAAATCAAAACACTGTGAAAACTTACAGACAACCTTTCTAAAAAGATCTTAAAATTTAGAAAAGTAGTTCTGCAAATTCCATTGTATGATATGTTTACAGATGTCTATACACCGGTGGTATTATGAAATGCCATTCGATGTTTCAAATTTTGGAAAGAAACTATTTACGTTTTCAAAACCAAACATTAAAATTCAAGTTTTAACAATGCTACTGTCAATAAGTAACATTTTTGTCTGATCGGTTGTGGATAACTCCCCCCAAAAGATACTCTATGGGAAAGAGATCGGAGGAGAAAGGCTGGTCAGTCCAATACATGAATTCCATTGGCTTGAAGACATTTTTGAGTAAGAACAGCACTATAAACCCGCGCATAATCCTGCTGGATTAGATATCCCGGATTCTGAGCGTAAACAAACAAGAGGACCAAGCTAGCTTGGTCCTGTATCGCTCACCTGAGCTAACAGATTCAAAGTTTAAGGAAGTGCCAACCTTTACTGAAGGCTTTATGGGAGGACATGGTGATGACAGGGTAAGCATTTTCTGAAAATCAAGTAGAATGTAACTCTATGATAAACAGGCTGACCTCACCTGTTTTCAAACTCATTCAAGCTTTTATTCCTGACTTGCTAAGAAGATCCGATCTAAACTGAAGTGGCTATGGTGATGACAAGTTCAAAAACAAGAGTTTTCAAACTCCTCCAAGCTTTCTGCCTGACTTCCTTGTTTGTAATTTTCATGAAGATCCGTTCAAAACTAAAGGGGCAGCAGTGATGACAATGTCGAAAATAGGCATTTTCAGCAATCAAACGCATGTCACTCTATGATAAATGTGCCGACTTGGCCGGTATTCGAACTCACCTGAGGTTTTATTCCCAAACCTTACATGTAAGTTTCAGAAAGAACCGATCAGACTTGGCCAGTATTCAAACTCATCCAAGATTTTATTCCCAGCCACCTCACATATAAGTTTGAGAAAGATCCGATCAAAACTGAAGGGGCTACGGTGATGACAAGGTCAAAATTGGCATTTTTAGCAATCAAAGGGATTTTACTCTATAATAAATGAGCCGACTTGGCCAGTTTTCCAACTCATCCGAGGTTTCATCCTCAGCCACCGTACATATAAGTTTCAGAAAAATCCGATCAAAACTTTAGGGTCTACGGTAATGACAGGGTCAAAAATCAACATTTTCAGCCATCAAAGGGACATAACACAATGATAAATGGGCTGACTTGGCCTGTTTTCGAACTCATCCAAGATTTTATCCCCAGCCACCTTACATATAAGTTTCAGAAAGATCCGATCAAAACTGAAGGGGCTATGGTGATGACAAGGTAAAAAATTGGCATTTTCAGCAATCAAAGGGACGTACATCAATGATAAATGGGCCAACTTGGCCGGTATTCAAACTCATCCTAGGTTTTATCTCCAGTCACCTTACATATAGGTTTCAGAAAAAATTGATCAAAACTGAAGGGGCTACGGTGATGACAAGATCGAAAATGGGCATTTTCAGCAATCAAAGGGACGTAACTCTATGACAAATTGGCGGACTTGGCCGGTTTTCGAACTCATCCGAGGTTTTATCCCCAGCCACATTACATATAAGTTTTAGAAAGATCCGATCAAAACTAAAGGGGCTACAGTGTTGACAAAGTCAAAAATCAACATTTTCAGCAATCAAAGGGACCTAACTCTATGATAAATAGGCCACCTTTGCCGGTATGCGAACTCATCCGAGGCTTTATCTCCAGCCACCTTGCATATAAGTTTCAGAAAGATCCGATCAAAACTGAAAGGGCTACGGTGATGACAAGGTCAAAAATCGGCTTTTCAGCAATCAAAGGGACGTTACTCTGTGATAAATGGACCAACTTGGCTGGTTTTCGAACTCATCCGAGATTTTATCCCCAGCCACTTTACATATAAGTTTCAGAAAGATTCGATCAAAACTTAAAGGGCTACAGTGATGACAAGGTAAAAAATCAGCACTTTCAGCAATCAAAGGGACGTTACTCTATGATAAAAGGGCCGACTTGGTCGGGTTTCGAACTCATCCGAGATTGTATCCACAGCCACCTTACATATAAGTTTCAGAAAGATCCAATCAAAACTGAAGGGGCTACGGTGATGACAAGGTCGAAAATGGGCATTTTCAGCAATCAAAGGGACGTAACTCTATGATAAATTGGCGGACTTGGCTGGTTTTCGAACTCATCCGAGGTTTTATCCCCAGCCACATTACATATAAGTTTTAGAAAGATCCTATCAAAACTGAAGGGGCTACGGTGATGACAAGGTCAACAAGAGGCTCAATGAGCCTAAACCGCTCACCTGAGGAACTTAAGTTTTAACAATTCACAGACTTGACTACTAAATCTGCTAATAGAATCCAGCCCATTGACCCTTACAGGATATAAGTCATCATTATTGCATTGCATTCCAAGTTTGAGACTTCTAGCTTCTATAGTTCCTGAGAAATCTTTGACGAAAATTTAACATTGGTCAAAATGGAGAGAAAGAAGAATGAAAGAACAGATGAACAAATAAGCTGAGAAAGCCCAATGTCTCTTACACATAATAAGTCATCATTATTCTATTGAATACCAAATTTGATGCTTCTAGCTTTTATAGTTCCTGAGAAATCTTTGATTAAAAATTTAACATTGGTCTATTATCTCTATATGAAGAGAAAGAAGAATGAAGGAACAAATGAACCAGACTAGCTCCAAAACCTAATGCAGCCTTTCCCCTTGCCCAATGGTGCTACACATAAAATTTAAACAAGATTGGTCGACTGCCTTCTGAGATATGCTTCATTGAAAGTGTGGACGACGGATGGACAGACGACAGACGACGGACTCCGGAGCCTTGGTATACTATCAGCTCACTGGAGCCTTTGGCTCAGGTGAGCTAAAAATTCAAGTCGCTATTTCTGTCACAACATTTTCTCTACGTTAAGTCTATGGGCAAATTTTTTTGTCTCTCAAGGTCACGTAACTCCAAGGTCAATATTCCGATTCGGCCCAAAATCGAACTTAACCGAGATTTTATGCCTGTCCACGTTACCTGCAAGTTTGAAGCTGATATGAATAAAAATAAAGTTGCTATCGTGGTCACAACGTATTTTTTTATGCTCAAGGGCAGGTAACTCCAAGGCAAATATTCCGATTCAGCCCAAAATCGAACTTAATCGAGATTTTATGTCTGTCCTCATTACCTGCAAGTTTGAAGCTGATCTGAAAAAAATTCAAGTCGCTATCGTAGTCGCAACATTTTCCCTAATTAAGTCTATGGGCAAATTTTTTGTCGCTCAAGGTCACGTAACTCCGAGGTCAATATTCCGATTCGGCCCAAAATTGAACTTAACCGAGATTTTATGCCTGTCCTCGTTACCTGCAAGTTTGAAGCTGATATGAATAAAAATAAAGTTGCTATCGTGGTCACAACGTATTTTTTTATGCTCAAGGGCAGGTAACTCCAAGGCAAATATTCCGATTCGGCCCAAAATCGAACTTAACCGAGATTTTATGTCTGTCCTCGTTACCTGCAAGTTTGAAGCTGATCTGAAAAAAATTCAAGTCGCTATCGTAGTCACAACATTTTCCCTATGTAAAGTCTATGGGCAAATTTTTTGTCGCTCAAGGTCATGTAACTCCGAGGTCAATATTCCGATTCGAACTTAACTGAGATTTTATGCCTGTCCACGTTACCTGCAAGTTTGAAGCTGATCTGAATAAAAATAAAGTTGCTATCGTGGTCACAACGTATTTTTTTATGCTCAAGGGCAGGTAACTCCAAGGCAAATAATCCGATTCGGCCCAAAATCGAACTTGACCGAGATTTTATGCCTGTACTGGTTATCTGCAAGAATGAAGTCAATCAGAACAAAATTGACGGAGCTAGAGTGATGACAAGCTTTTTCCTATGTGAAGTCTATGGGAGCTAGATGTTGCCATGGCAACCAGAGTTCCACTCAGATCTGCCTGAAAACCTAATGAAGCCTTTCCACTTGCCCAATAATGCGACACATGAAATTTGATCAAAGTTGGCCAAGTAGTCTTTAAGATATACATTTTTGAAATTCCCATTAACCCTAATGCAAAAACACACAAGGGCAGGTAACTCCTAAGTGAATGATCCGATTCTGCCAGTTATCGAACTTGACCGAGATTTCATGGCTGTGCTGGTTATCTGCAAGAATAAAGCCAATCTGAAAATAATTGAAGCAGCTACGGTGATGACAACATTCTCCCCATGTTAAGTCAATAGGCAATTTTTTCAACGCTCAAGGGCACGTAACTCCTGAGTGAATAATCCGATTCAGCCCAAAATCGAACTTGATCGAGATTTCATGCCTGTCCTCGTTATCTGCAAGAATGAAGTCGATTAGAAAAAAATTGACGGAGCTAGAGTGATGACAAGCTTTTTCCTATGTTAAGAACGCTCAATGGCACGTAACTCTTGAGTGAATAATCCGATTCAGCCCAAAATCGAACTTGATCGAGATTTCATGCCTGTCCTCGTTATCTGCAAGAATGAAGTCGATCAGAAAAAAATTGACGGAGCTAGAGTGATGACAAACTTTTTCCTATGTTAAGTCTATGGGAGCTATTTGTTGCCATGGCAACCAGAGTTCCAATCCGATCTGCCCGAAAACAGTATGCAGCCTTTCCCCCTACCTGATAATGCTTCACATGAAATTTGATCAAGATTGGCCCACTGGTTCCGGAGATATACTTCTTTGAAAGTGTGGACGACGGACGACGACGGATGACGACGGACGACGACGACGGACGACGGACGACGGACGACGGACGCCGGCTCGTGGTATACTAATACCTCACATGAGCCTTCGGCTCAGGTGAGCTAAAAATGGGCATTTTCAGCAATCAAAGGGACGTAACTCTATGATAAATGGGCCGACTTGTCCGGTTTTCGAACTCATCCGAGTTTTTATCCCCAGTCACCTTACATATAAGTTTCAGAAAGATCCGATCAAAACTGAAGGCGCTACGGTGATGACAAGCATTTTCCCATAGTAAGTCTATGGGACCTTGTGGTTGCCATAGGAACCAAAGTTTTAGAGCGTTTCAAAAAAAAGTTTATGTCATCAATGCCCCACCAGAGGCATGCTACAGATGAGAAATGATTGAGATCAGCCTGCAGGATACAGAGATATAGCTGCTCAAAAGTGTGGACGGACGACGGACGGACGGACGACGGACGACGGACGACCCACTATACTATAAGCTCCCCTGGAGCCTTCGGCCCAGGTGAGCTAAAAATTCAAGTCGCTATCGTAGTCACAACATTTTCCCTATGTTAAGTCTATGGGCAAATTTTTTGTTTCTCAAGGTCACGTAACTCCGAGGTCAATATTCCGATTCGGCCCAAAATCGAACTTAACCGGGATTTTATGCCTGTCCTCGTTGCCTGCAAGTTTGAAGCTGATCTGAATAAAAATAAAGTTGCTATCGTGGTCACAACGTATTTTTTATGCTCAAGGGCAGGTAACTCCAAGGCAAATAATCCGATTCGGCCCAAAATCGAACTTAACCGTGATTTTATGTCTGTCCTCGTTACCTGCAAGTTTGAAGCTGATCTGAATAAATTCAAGTCGCTATCGTAGTCACAACATTTTCCCTATGTTAATTCTATGGGCAAATTTTTTGTCGCTCAAGGTCAAGTAACTCCGAGGTCAATATTCCGATTCTGCCCAAAATCGAACTTAACCGAGATTTTATGCCTGTCCTCGTTACTAGCTGCAGTGATGACAACATTTTCCCCATGTTAAGTCTATAGGCAATTTTTCGGGCGCTCAAGGGGACGTAACTCTTGAGTGAATTATCTGATTCGGCCCAAAATCGACTTTGACCGAGATTTTATGCCTGTACTGGTTATCTGCAAGAATGAAGTCGATCAGAAAAAAATTGACGGAGTTAGAGTGATGACAAGCTTTTTCCTATGTGAAGTCTATGGGAGCTAGATGTTGCCATGGCAACCAGAGTTCCACGCAGATCTGCCTGAAAACCTAATGAAGCCTTTCCACTTGCCCAATAATGCGACACATGAAATTTGATCAAAGTTGGCCAAGTAGTCTTTAAGATATACATTTTTGAAATTCCCATTAACCCTAATGCAAAAACACACAAGGGCAGGTAACTCCTAAGTGAATGATCCGATTCTGCCAGTTATCGAACTTGACCGAGATTTCATGGCTGTGCTGGTTATCTGCAAGAATAAAGCCAATCTGAAAATAATTGAAGCAGCTACGGTGATGACAACATTCTCCCCATGTTAAGTCAATAGGCAATTTTTTCCACGCTCAAGGGCACGTAAGTCCTGAGTTAATAAATCGATTCAGCCCAAAATCGAACTTGATCGAGATTTCATGCCTGTCCTCGTTATCTGCAAGAATGAAGTCGATCAGAAAAAAATTGACGGAGCTAGAGTGATGACAAGCTTTTTCCTAACGCTCAAGGGCACGTAACTCCTGAGTGAATAATTCGATTCAGCCCAAAATCGAACTTGATCGAGATTTCATGCCTGTCCTCGTTATCTGCAAGAATGAAGTCGATCAGAAAAAAAATTGACGGAGCTAGAGTGATGACAAGCTTTTTCCTATGTTAAGCCTATGGGAGCTCTTTGTTGCTGTGGCAACCAGAGTTCTCATCCGATCTGCACGAAAACCTAATACAGCCTTTCCCCCTACCTGATGATGGTTCATATGAAATTTGATCAAGGCCGGCCCACTGGTTCCAGAGATATACTTCGTTGAAAGTGTGGACGTCGGACGACGGACGCTGGCTGGTGGTATACTAATACCTCACATGAGCCTTCGGCTCAGGTGAGCTACAAAATGACGGAGCTAGAGTGATGACAAGCTTTTTCCTATGTGAAGTCTATGGGAGCTAGATGTTGCCATGGCAACCAGAGTTCCACTCAGATCTGCCTGAAAACCTTATGAAGCCTTTCCACTTGCCCAATAATGCGACACATGAAATTTGATCAAAGTTGGCCAAGTAGTCTTTAAGATATACATTTTTGAAATTCCCATTAACCCTAATGCAAAAACACACAAGGGCAGGTAACTCCTAAGTGAATGATCCGATTCTGCCAGTTATAGAACTTGACCCAGATTTCATGGCTGTGCTTGTTATCTGCAAGAATAAAGCCAATCTGAAAATAATTGAAGCAGCTACGGTGATGACAACATTCTCCCCATGTTAAGTCAATAGGCAATTTTTTCAACGCTCAAGGGCACGTAACTCCTGAGTGAATAATCCGATTCAGCCCAAAATCGAACTTGATCGAGATTTCATGCCTGTCCTCGTTATCTGCAAGATTGAAGACAATCAGAAAAAAATTGACGGAGCTAGAGTGATGACAAACTTTTTCCTATGTTAAGTCTATGGGAGCTATTTGTTGCCATGGCAACCAGAGTTCCAATCCGATCTGCCCGAAAACAGTATGCAGCCTTTCCCCCTACCTGATAATGCTTCACATGAAATTTGATCAAGATTGGCCCACTGGTTCCGGAGATATACTTCTTTGAAAGTGTGGACGACGACGGACGACGACGGACGACGGACGCCGGCTCGTGGTATACTAATACCTCACATGAGCCTTCGGCTCAGGTGAGCTTATAAATGGTGCCACGTGAGGCCGACGCACTTGATTGATGTAACGTCTTGTTGTTCAGTTAACGTCTCAGCCATGATCTTGAATGTTCTTAATGTCGCTAGCTACATGCAATAGCTCGACATACCATTTCGCTTATTCCATCCGATATTTCATGCTCTATTACGCACGCGTCGCCTCGGCATACCTTACACCTACATGTCGAAACATCCCGAAATGACAATCGTCGTGATTCACGCTGAAGTGCGATGTGTCACTAAAAAGCATATCACGCGAGTCGCTTAGACGCCAATATACATGTACGTATTTCATGCACCAGGGAGGTTTCCGTACTGTGTCGACGTCTTAATTTTGGTCACGACAGGGTCGTCTAGCTCTCATAAGGGCGACGAACAGTCAGTGCTTATAAGTCGGTAGTTGAAACCCTTTGTTTATCTATATATACAGGTACAGTGTAGCAGATGCCGGCGGAAATCTGCTTCGCATATGCGTCTGTCGGATGAATCGATCATGACGTACTGGCGTCGGTCTTCCGCTACTTCGACGTCCACTAGCGTCTTCTGTTGATAGTAAGATGTCTCCCCAACAGACAAATAGATCACACACATGTTGCATCCAAAATCAGAGTCAACGCCATCCGCTTTCCGACCAGCTTCTAACTGTCCATTAGAAGCCTCCGTGGTGTAGTGGTTATGCTTCTCGCCTTGTAAACCAGGTATCGCAGGATCGATCCCGGACTTCTCCAGACTTTCGGATGAGTCTTTAAACCGAGGTATCGTCTCCGTATGACCTTAGCTGTTGGTGGGACGTAAAACTCAAACACTCACTCACTCACTCACTCACTCACTCACTCTAACTGTCCAATGTTGCATACGTTCTCACTTAATGCTTTTTGAGAACAAAATACAATTTCTTCTTTTCTAGGCACGACCTTACATCACACATCAAAAGTTTGATCCTGAACATGTGGTTTCTACCAGTGCTGGTGTGAAGGTGGTACACAGGATCGTTGGCCCCCCGCCCATCCGGGCTTAAAGAAATAGATGGGCTGTATGATGCTTCCACGCAGAGCTGAAACCGACCATCACACGAGTACTGGTAATCTGCTTAGAGGATCTAAGCATGCCCAGGCAAAGCGGTGCGAGTCGGGCCGTCCGTGCATATAAACCCTATTGGTTTCATTGGGCGACAGGGCTTGAGATGTCATTTCATCTCAGTGTCGGGTAAAAGTCCCACAAAATTGGAAGCAACGTCTCAAAAATGACCTATACAGTGTTGACGGGGACGCTAAACCTCAAATCAAACAAAACAAAACATAGGATCGTGGCCGGACTGGTAACCATACGTCACGGTTGATTGATTTAACCTTTTTTAGCTTAAAGGCATGGTGCCTAAGCGTGTTGTAATCATGCAATCGTTTGGTTTCAGAATCAAAGCACCGAAATTGTTGGTGGGATATAGGTAGGGGTTAAAAGTCCTGGGCTGAGATTTAAACTGTTTAATTTAACTCTGAAATTCCAAACAAATAGTGAAGATTTTGATAAGATGCGCGTTCTGCAGCGTCCGAACTTGGTCTACACTGTTTGCCAAGCTCACCCTATGATTCCAGGATGACCCTCTTCAGTCTTATGGAATACCCTGATCTCGCTGCGGCTATTTTCTGCAAGAAAAGGGTTATTCTGAGAAGTCAGTGATAGTCACGTAGACGTTAACTCTGAATCGCTTTTCTTATTCGTAACTTCGGGTCGAATGCCAAACAATCAACCCAAACATAGCCGGGTCGTTTGTCAGTCTTGGGTACATGTAAGTGTTAAACTGTAAAATCTGCACTTGAATCAAATGTTCGGCCTGGCAAACAATGTAGACTAAGACCAAACGCCACAGAACACGGTGCTGATCTTGTTCTACATTTTTTGCATCAGTTACTAACATCTTTAAACGTTTAAACGGATCAGTCCAAGTCCTCGTTCATGACCAGCATGCATTTAGAGACAATCGGCATGAGTGTTGTCAGTGTTTTGATTTATTCACTGCCTTGAGTTTCTGGAGTGTACTCTTCCATCACTGAAGTTGGGCTCGTCCATTCGGCTAAATATGGCACCTAGAATTATATCACAGGACCTACACTGCTTGCATAGGTATCTGTGCCATATTCCAGGGTTGAAAGGGTCAGCCTTTCTCGCAAAGTCTGATATACACCTAGTTATAACTGACCTAGACGTGACCTCGAATGTCGGAAAACCCATTAATATTCTGGTTTGCAGCTGACCGGCTGGTCTTTAAGGATTAAATATTGACAGCACTGTTACAAAACAGTGTAAAACCTGAGCAGACGTCTGAGCAGACGCCGCATTGATGGGGGTATACAGTCTCGCACGATGCAGCTGATTCATATGAAATGCTGAATCTATTCTATGCAAGGTAAGATAAAATCGTCAAGTCGTCTGCTTCAAACGTTTGTATTGCGATTATAGGATGTACAATTTTGATAACTGCGCCAAACCGGACTACATTTTGTGCGGACTCGTATTTCTTTGGCGGTCAAAGCCGGAGGAAAGTCGTAAGAAAGCCGGAACTACTTTACAACACGCAGGATAGCTAGAAATGACAGTGAATCTGTCATTAAAAATGAGTAATAACAACATATATTTAGCTTTACAATGAACGGAGTTATGGCAATTTTATGTTGACATTTCTGATAATGACCAAAAATTAATTAATGAAAAAATAAACACACACTGAGTTCACCTTTCATTTCTTTTATTTTCACCACATGTTAACATATCAAAACTTTATCTGTATACAAAATATAAAATATGTATAGCCAAGGCTAGGCTGTAATATTTTGAAAGCCATAAAGGTGACAAATTTTGCAATTTTGGTCAAAATCAGCTGGGGGTAGGGGTAAAGTCATGGTTAAACATACCTTATTTGTGAATGGCCAAACATTTTATTGATCACTATACAACATTTATGAAACAAATATTCCAGTGGTGGGGTGGGGGGGGGGGGGGGGGGGGCAGATATAATTGAAGATCTTAACAGGCCCTTTGTACGCAGTTCGTCGTCGGATATAAGGCAAATATTGTTTGTTTGATTTGAGGTTTAACGTCCTCATCAACACTGTAAAGGTCATTTTGGAGACGTTGCTTCCAATTTTGTGGGACTTTTACCCGACACTGAGATGAAACGACATCGCAAGCCCTGCCGTCCAATGAAACCAATAGGGTTTATAAGCATGGGAGGGTCGTCTCGAACCGCTTTGCTTGGGCAGGCTTAGATCCTCTAAGCAGTTTACCAGTACTCGTGTGTGGGTCGGTTTCAGCTCTGCGTGGAAGCATCATGCAGCCCATCTATTTCTTAAACCCCGATGAGCAAGGCAAATATTAAAGTATGTACATGTATTGGTAACTGAATGATTATGCCGGCCTCGGTAGCTCAGTCGGTTTCGCGTCTGCTGGTGATCTGGAGGGCGCGGGTTCGACACCTGCCGGGGTCGGTAACATTCTTTCGTGGAGATTGATCATGAAACCTTTACTACGGTCATTCTCTCCCTTCCGCTGATTCAAGAAGGGCAGTTGTCAGTTTCTGGCGAAAGAATGTACAGTGTACTGGTTAACCGCTTACGTATAAGCCTGCCCAGGAAAAGTGTGGATAGGTAAACTGACCGGCTAAAATGACCTAAAATAGTGTTGACAGTGCCGTCAAACTCTAAAACAAACAAACAAACAAAGAGGCATTACTGAAAACAAACCCAAAAACATTTAAATGTCAATGTGCACAGGACATTATATTAGCCTTGCCAAGTTGTCCTACCCAATATTTTTTTACGAACCACATTCTCCTTGACCGAATTCTCCTAGGTCAAATCGTCCGGGCCAAATCGCCCTAGATTCATAGTGTATGGGTATGTGTGGGGGTGGGGGGGATGGGGGGGGGAGTACATTGCTAGAACCAGAGCAATGCACATGCCAAGACAAGGCACAAAATTTTTGAACGTTTCCTAAAGATCACAATCGGTGCTTTAAACTATGTAGGACTAATTATTAATATCGGAAAACCTAATCTGAGATGGAAAGTCCTAGTGCTACGACCATACAAACACCATTTTCCCCGGAAAATTTTGTGTCTTATCATATGCGTTGTACCAATTTCCTTGCCCGTGGGCGTTGGTTTGAAAATTGAACAAGGAATTCTCATTGTGTGCCTTCTAATTTCACATTTTCCTTAAATCGTATTTGCAACAGTCCGATTTATCATGTGTATGTCTACAACCAACAAAAAAAGTGCATTTCATCTTGAGTTCCCAGAAGAGAGTTTCATGTAAAATAATGAGATTTCGCGGTGGAGTAGCTCCACTGTGTCCGGTTCTCCGTTTGACTGGATGTAACTGTCGAATTCGGACCATCGAGGATAAATTTGTGAATAATATGTGTCTTCCGTGAAGCTAATGTGAGCAGCCGTATTGATTAGTAACCATAGCACGAGATCTAGAACAACAACAAACCTGCACATGTGATACCCATTCCGCCATTTTCTTTTTTATCCTGAGCGGAAAAATTTCCTTATCCGGTGTGTTTGTTCCTTACCCTGCGCGCTTGACTTTACCAGTGTGATATAGTAAGACCATGATGTGGAACAGCACATATTGTTTTGAGGTTAGAGTCCGTCAAATATTACCAGAATCATTACCCTTTCACAGATTTTTCTAAACATATTTTTGTTTCCGGATAACGCCTCCTACATTTTACATCTGATGAAGCTGAAACTTTACATATACATAGACTATGATGTGGTGCAGCCCATATTAATTTAAGGTTACAGTCAACCACTTATTGCCAGAGTTATGCCCATATTACTTTGAGGTTATGGTCCACCAAATATTACCGACCATGAAAACTTGTTGGAGACAGGTACATGTAGTTTGAACCACTGAGAGTTATTAATAGTGCCAGCACATATTGGTCCTTGGTTACATTCCACAAACCCAAACTTAAACAACAGTCAGTGTATATATGCTCCATCTTACTAATTGCCACGGGCGTATAATGCCGCGCTTGCGGAGCCCTTGGTCCATATAATCTATACAGTTTTGTCTGGATATAACACGGTTGTTTGATAACCACGATTTCCGCTTTGGATCGCATTAATAAAATTTATTACAAAGAGGTTGTGGTGTATATGTAAAACGTCGCATTTCACGTGATACTTTGGACACATCTCGAAAACCCGCCTATATAATTTTGACCCCCTCGATCTCCACTTTCATATAGTAAAACTCGGGTCTACAGGGATAACTTTATTTTTCTTATTTCTGCTCTAAAAAAAGATTGTGGGTACTCGATAGAACCGTCTCGATGATGCGGTTCTAATGAGTACCCTCAATCTATATTTTAGAGCAGAAAATATCACTGATTTTTATCTTAAGATTTTTGGGAGATACAATGTATTTATATGGGCGTGTTTCAGTTTTACATTATGGTATTACCATGAGGATGTCTTTCAATATCTTAACCGTTTCATTATCTGACATTGTCGATTCCAGCTCTTCCCAACACTGTATAGATTATATAGAAAAATGGCCATAAATGATCATTTAATTAGTATATAATCTATACATTTTTGTCTGTTTTATTACGGGGTTGTTTAATTACCACCGTTTTTATGCTTTGGATCGTATTAATAATATTATAAAGATGTTGTGGAGTATGTGTTATAAGTCGCAATTCACGTGATACTTTGGACACATCATGAAAACACGCCTTTATAATTTGACCCCCTCGAACCCCACTTTTATACAGAAAAACTCGGGTTTACAGGGGTAACCTTATTTTTCTTATTTATGCTCTAAAACATAGATTGTGGGTACTCGATAGAACCGCCTCATCGAGGCGGTTCTATCGAGTACCCGCAATCATTGTTTTAGAGCAGAAATAAGAAAAACATCACAAATTTTTATCTTAAAATTTTCATTTTTTCGGCGATAAATGTTACAATGTATTTATAAAGGCGTGTTTCAATTTTACATTATGGTATTACCATGAGGATGTCATTCAATATCTGAACCGTTTTATCATCTGACATTGTTGATTCCAGCTCTTCGTAAGCAGCGGCCCATTCATTTTCATAGAGCCCAAGGAACATCTCAGCGATCGATGTGGGATCGTAGTTGTCACTGAGATACACTGTTATAGGGTCCTTTGTTAGTTGATTCTCCGCCAGAGTGCTGTAACTGTATTTAAGAAATAGATCAGCTCTAAGTGTGATTTGTTGAGCAATAAATCACAGTTTGGCGGTCAGTTGTAAAGTAGATCAAATCACGAGCGCGTAGCGCGCGTGATTTGTCTACTTACAGCTGACCGACAAACTGTGGTTTATTACTCAACGAATCGCAAACTAGAGCTGTTCTATTTCGATCGTAACAGGCTGAAAATCGGCAATAAAGCTAATCTCGAAACTTTTCGAAATTGTTAGAAAAAAATCCCTCTAAAATTATCGACTGAAACACCTGCATATATATCCTTTGCTAACGTTTTCGATGCGAAAATATGACGTTACACCGTCTAACGTCATGGAAATCGACTAGTGACGTCTTAAATTGGCAGTTTTTGTAATAACGTCACTCGTCACGCTCTTCCTTGCGGTGAGTTCATTGCCTATATAGGCGCGCTGTGTTAGAATGAATGTCAAAACTTGATAAAAAGACAATTTCGCTTTCTCCGATCTTTGTTCTTGAAGTGCACACGCGCAGCCAATTAATTAATCTAGACGCTCTAGACGCAAGCCTTCTTGTTTGGTGCTGTTTTCCTATATATGCCTGCGACCGGCAAAGGCGCAGGCGAGAATGTGCGTATGCGTAGGCTCGTCTGAGTTTCGCTTGTCGCCTACGCGACAGATACCCTTTTGTCATGGGCTTGCCAAAACAGTGTCGCTTGTCGCCTACGCGACAGATACCCTTTTGTCATGGGCTCGCCAAAACATCTTATTGCATGACCACCATTTACATGGCCTCCATGCATGCTCCAATAATTATGAGTGTCGTAGCAAGGTTCTGCTTGAAACGATCCGCGTACTCCGATTTTGCTCAACTAAAATGTCCTCTCGGTTGCAGATCTTCTAAGTGATTGGCTACATCTAATACTTTTTCAGCCATTTTGTTTACAAATGAGACAACTTTTGGGACTTTCCATTTGATATCATGGGGATTTTAAGAAAAAGATGGGCTGCATGATGCTTCCACGCTGAGCTGAAACCGACCGCACACGAGTACTGGTAAACGGCTTAGAGCATCTAAGCCTGCCCAGGAAAATTCCTGCGAGTCGGTGCGTCCATGCTTATAAACCCTATTGGTTTCATTGGGCGACGGGGCTTGAGATGTCATTTCATCTCAATGTCGGGTAAAAGTCCCACAACATGGGAAGCAACGTGTCCAAAATGATCTATACAGTGTTGACAGGGACGTTAAACCTCATATCAAACAAACAAATTTCCATTTGATATCCTATATACCAGTACCCTCTTAATGTTTTTTTTTTTTTTTTTTTTGTTGTTTTTTTTTTTAATGAAATGTTCTTCTGAGAAGCAGATGTATTTCTTTAAGTCTTTGAGTAGATCCCTAGTGCTAGTGAAATATATTGTTTTATAAGAGTTGCCTATTCTAAATGTGAATATATTCCCCTCTAAAATCGTTTGTTCGTGTGTGTTGAGGTTTTACGGCTCCTTTAACACATTTTAGCTCATTTACGAGACGTTGCTTCCAACTTTGTGGGACTTTTACCCGACACTGAGATGAAATGACATCTCAAGCCCTACCGCCCGAAGAAACGGTTGGGATTTAAGGGAAGGTCCCCTGCTGATAATGACCTCAGCTGCAGCTACTGATTTGAACCTTACTCGTTCGACTTGCATCACTTTACCTGGGCTGGCTTAGACCTTCCGACTAAGCAGTTTACCAGTACTCAGATATTCGGTGGGTTTTAGCTCTGCGCAAAAGCATCATACAACCCAATCTATTTCTCCAAGCCCCGATGGGCGGTGGGAGTAACGAGGTCGTAAAAATACAAAAATAAAAAAATGTATTTCCAATCATTACAATATCCCACAAGTGATATCTCAAGCCTTTCCTTTAAGTGATAATCGTTTTATTTTCGAGTTTTTTTATCCGCCTGTAAGAAAGCAAAAGTTTGCTCTCTTTTATTCATACTCCTAAAGGTTGTGTTATTTTTTAGTCGGGAACAACGTTAGGTTGTCTATTATTACATTGCAAATACATTGCAAATTTTACCGCCTAAAAATGAAAATTTTCAGATGAAAAATTGCGATATTTTTCTAATTTCTGTTCAAAATATAGATTGTGGGTACTCAATGAGGTGGTTCTAACGAGTACAAACAATCTATATTTTACCCCTATGAACCCCAGTTCAACTATATAAAAGTGGGGTTCAAAGGGGTCAGAATTATATAGGTGTGTTTTAGTGATGAAAATAAATCGTGTTGAACTTCATTAAGTTTTCCTTACAGATCAACTGCATACATAATACAGTAACATTCCGCTAATAAGACCACCTAAATTTAAGACCACCTAAAAATAAGACAAATTCTGCTATAAAAAGCTTATTTAGTAGGTTGTGGTTATTTTTTCTTTGTGTTTTCTGCATACAGTGTTCTCTGGTCAGAGACCACCTTTGGGATTGTTCAGAAGTGGTCTTAAAGACCACTTTTGAACAGTCTCAAAGGTGGTCTTAATATATGAATTTTACTGTACTAGATGTGAATTATCTTTCACTATTCGTATGATTTTGTGAGAAAAGGTTTCATATGCTGCTTTGGAAGATGTGTGTGTGTGTGTGTGTTTGTGTGTGTGTGTGTGTGTGTGTGAATTCGGGTTTAACGTCGCTTTCAACAATTTTTCAGTCATATCACGACGGTGTCTGGTTGCGACAGGGAGCTCAATGCTCACGTTTATAGTGCTGCCTCACTGAAGTATCATTTCCCAGACACATTACATGATACCACACCCAGTCACATTATCCTGACACTGGATCGACCAGTCCTAGCTCTACCCCGTAAATCTGAGTGCCAAGCGAGGAGCAGCTAGTACCATTTTTAACGACTTTGGTATGTCGCGGCCGGGGATCGAACCCGAAACCTCCCGTTCCCCGGAGCGGACACTCTACCAACTGAGCTATCGGGGTCGGTTTTGGAAGATGCAAAATACACAATCTACATACATGCCTTTTTCTACAAATCTCCAAGCAGTGTCTTCAAATTAAAGAGGGTGAGTGAGTGAGTTTTAGTTTTACGTCCCACCAACAGCTAAGGTCATACGGAGACGGGACCTCGGTTTAAAGACTCATCCGAAAGTCTGGAGAAGCCCGGGATCGATCCTGCGATCCTTGATTTACAAGGCGAGTAGCGTAACCACTGCACCACGGAGGCTTCTCAAATTAAAGAGAACGATGCTTTTTGAGTAATGTGACGTCGAATGGTAAAAAATACGCGTATTCTTTGACCTTAACGCTGCTGGGTTCCAATAATTCAAAATCATTAGGTAAACATGTCCATGTGAAATAATGGCGTCCAAGATGTTGTGAGAAACAAGTACCCACAATGACAAATTTAAGGGGGAATGATAACATCATTCTTATTTCTGCTTTCAGCATAGATTGTGGGTGCTCGTTAGAACCGCCTCATTGAGGCGGTTCTAACGAGTACCCACAATCTATTTTTTGAGCAAAAATAAGGCAGATAATGTCAACCCTTGTAAACCCCACTTTTCTCTACATAAAGTGGGGTTTACAGGGGTCTTCTTTTCAAACAATTTCATTAGTTAACATATTGGTTAAAGTTCGTTTATTGAATATAGAAAATAAACTAATATTTTGCAATCGCTTTCTGGACTGAGACAGGAATTCTTCTAGCCTCAGTGAGATAATCATATGGTGCGCCGTTTAACTATTTATTCCCAATTTATAGATCTCCATAATTATTTATGGAATTATTGATATCGAATTACGGATTTCAATAATTATTTATGGATATCAATAATTATTTATGGATATCCACAATTCGAATTAATGATATGCATAAATCGAATTATGGATAACGATTTATGGATATCTATAATTTCAATTGTGGATATCCATTATTCGGGTCATTTATGGATTTGTTTTTGTTTGAGTTGAGGTTTTACGTCCCCGTCTACACTATTTAGGTAATTTTGGAGACGTTGCTTCCAATTTTGTGGGACTTTTACCCGACATTGAGATTAAATGAAATCTCAAGCCCTGCGGCCAAAGGAAACCAATAGGGTTTATAAGCATGGCGGTCCGACTCGCACCACTTTGCCTGGGCAGGCTTAGATCCTCCAAGCGGTTTACCAGTACTCGTGTGCGGGTCAGTTTCAGCTTTGGCAGCTTTGCTTCCCTCTTTAATTTGCACGCCGGTGGGTCAGGCCTCAGATTCTATGACGGCTCCAACGTAAAGGCTTATTGAGAATTAGAGAGATCTAATTCTTGGTAATGTTGGTTGGTGCCTGATGCTCTGTCTCTGGTCGGGCCCATTGGAGTCTAACTGTTGGTTTTCTTTTGCTCCAGCATTTCAGTGGTTTCTTGCTGTCGAGTCCTCACCGTTGTCTCACCTCTGTGGTTCTTTGATTTTTTGTGTTCACGGAGATGTTGCACTGATGAGTTAGGAGGCCTTCATGCGGACAGAACAAATTATTTGTCTAAATCGCGACGGAAGTAAGGGCGAGGAAATGACTTCCCAAGCCCTACCGACCATATAAACTACTAGGGTTTTAGGAGCAGTCTGACTCGCATCACTTTTCTTGGGCAGGCTTAAACCTAAGCGGTTTACCAGTAATCAAGTTCAGTTGGTTTCAGGTCTGCGTGGAAGCACTGTGCAGCCCATCTATTTTTCCAAGCCCCGATGAGCGGGGGCGAGGCTGGTTTACGGATATCACTTATTAGAATCATGGATATCCAAAAGTAGTAAAACGACGGACCATATAATCACAGCGACAAAAGGTAAAATGCGGATATATTTTGATATCTCTTACATCTTCTATTTAACCCAGGCATGTCTGTTTGTTTTAGAGTTTAACGGCCAAGTCAACACTATTTAGGGCATGTAGAGTCGGTCTGTTTATCTAACAACGCTTCCTGGATAGGTTTATTCATACGCGATTAACCTGTACACGGTACACATTCTTTCGCCAGAAAATGACAACTGCCCTTCTTGAATTATCGGAAGGGAGAGAATGATCGCATAAAAGATTTCATGATAAAGTAGAAGTAAAACAAAGATCAGGAATCGATACAATTAACTTACTCCACCCGTCAAAGACACCAAAGGGAAAGAAACACAAACATGAAGTTCCACTAAAGAATGCGACCGACCACGGCAGGTATCGAATCCGCGACCTACAGGTCACCAGTAACATGCGCACCCGACTGAGATACCAAAGCCGGCCACAGGTATGTAGTGTGTACTTATTAGAATCGCCTCATCGAGACATCATACATGTACACTCTAAATATAAAACAGGACAATCGCCCTAAACCATCCCTTGTTGTACGGGACGAGTGGTACAGTTTTAAGTCTCACCAACAGCTAGGGTCATACGGAGACGGGACCCCGGTTTAAAGACTCATCCGAAAGTCTGGAGAAGCCTGAGATCGATCCTGCGACCCCTCGTTTACAAGGCAAGTAGCATAACCATGTCAACACGGACGCTTCTAGTTTTTGTATGGAACTTTGAAAAGTTATCTAGGGACTAAAGAACGGGTGTGACTCAACCTTGGTAAACGAGTCATCCGTATTCGAGTCACCGAAGTTTCAATGTAAAATGGATCACATCTCGTGAACGAGTCCGTGAAATGAACACCCCACTAAACCCCACTTAATATAGAGACAACTGGGGTTTACGGGGGTATACATTATTTTTCTTATTTCTGCTCCAAGACATAGGTTGTGGGTACTTGTTAGAACCGCCTCAGTGAGGCGGTTCTAACGAGCACCTACAACCTATGTTTGCAGTATAAATAAGAAAAATATTACGGATTTTCACAGGAAAAGTAGCCATTTTGGAGATGTAAAAGGGGCACCTTGTCACACGGGTGTGGTATTGAAATGATGTATTTTAACATGTACCTCAGGAGGGCTTCAGGCAATGAGGCGGTTCTAAAGAGCACTCACAGCCTATGTTTGAAGCATAAATAGGAAAAATATTACGGATTTTCATCAGAAAAGTAGCCCTTTTGGTGATGCCAAAAAGGCACTATGTCGCATGGGTGTGCTATTGTAATGATGTATTTTAACATGTACCTCAGGAGGGCTTCTTCTTTGGCTTTTGCTTCAGCGGCCACTTCTGTCGTCAGCCTGAAATGAAACAATCAAGGCAATGAAAGCACTGGGCTGAGTATAGGCTAGACCTTTACTTAGACTGATTCCGCCCCCCGCCCATCGGGGCTTGGAGAAATAGATGGGCTGCATGATGCTTCCACGCAGCGCTGAAATCAACCCGCATACGAGTACTGGTAAACCGCTTAGAGGATCTAAGCCTGCCCAGTCAAAGCGGTAGGAGTGTCGGACCGTCCATGCTTATAAACCCTATTAGTTTCATTGGGCGGCAGGGCTTGAGAAGTCATTGCATCTCTGTGTCGGGTAATAGGCCAATAAAGTTGGAAGCAACGTCTCCAAAATGACCTTTACAGTGTTGACGGGGACGTTAAGCATGATGCTTCCACGCAGAGCTGAAACCAACCAGCACACGAGTACTGGTAAACCGCTTAGAGGATCTAAGCCTGCCCAGTCAAAGCGGTAGGAGAGTCGGTCCGTCAATGCTTATAAACCCTATTGTTTTCATTGGGCGGCAGGACTTGAGAAGTCATTTCATTTCTGTGTGGGTAATAGTCCAATAAAGTTGGAAGCAACGTCTCCAAAATGACCTTTACAGTGTTGACGGGGACGTTAAGCCTCAAATCAAACAAACAAAACTTAGACTGATTCGCTTTACCCTTGAATTCCTGAACTTTAACCAAAGGCTTACAGACCCAGCTCTTAGAAGCCTCCGTGGTGCAGTGGTTACGCTACTCGCCTTTTAAACCAGGGATCGCAGGATCGATCCCGGGCTTCTCCAGACTTTCGGATGGGTCTTTAAACCGAGGTTCCGTCACCGTATGACCTTAGCTGTTGGTTGGACGTAAATCCAAAACTCACTCACTACAGACCCAGCTCAGACGCCGTGTCATCAAGCAAACACGCCTATATAGTGTTTATCCCATTAAACCCCACTTTTATATAGTAAAACTGGGGTTTATCGGGGTAAACCTTATTTTTCTTATTTCTGCTCTAATATATAGATAGTGGGTACTCGTTGAAACCGCCTCGATGAGGCGGTTCAAACGAGTACCCACAGTCTCTATTTTGAATATAGATTGTGGGTACTCGTAAGAACCGCCTCGATGAGGCGGTTCTAACGAGTACCCACAGTCTATATTTTGAGCAGAAATAAGAAAAGATATCATCATTTGTCATCTTAAATGTTTCATTTTTACGGCGGTAAAAATTAACAATGTATTTGTATAGGTGTGTTTTCGTAATGTGGAGAGTCGACTGTCCCTCAGTATAGTTAGACTGATTTGCTTTTCCCTTGAATTCCTAAACTTTAACCAAAGGGTTTTAAGACCCAGATCAGACGCCGTGTTCTGTTGCGTCTGATCTGGGGCTGCATCGTTTGTCTTTCTCTCATTTTGGGACCCCAGACATATACAGTGAAATTCCGCTATTAAGACCACCTAAAATTAAGACAAATTATGCTTTTAAAAGCATATCTGGAAGGTTAAAAACAACGCTTCTGTGGTAAATGTAACAAAAACGATCTAACAATTATATCCCAAGTACATCTACATCCTTATACCATGCAGAAAGCACATGCAAAGTTTGAAAAACGCCGGGTTGGTACAAAACGGTAACAGGAGTTGCGCTCCCAAGGTATCTATTCTAAAAGTAATTGGACCGGGAAAAAATCTAAGTTAAAAAAAGTGAAAACATTGATAAAAAAAAAAAGAACGGAGGATAACCCTAAAAAAAGCACATGTATAAGGTGCCGTTGAACTATTTATTCCCTATTTGTAGATATCCATAATTATTTATGGATATTCGTAAATTGAATTAGTGATAGCCATAATTCGAATAATAGATATCCATAAATCAATCTCAATTAATGATATCTATAAATCGAAATAAGGATATCCATTCGAATTATGGTTATCCGTTATTTGGCTGATTTAATGGATAGTATTAATTCGAATTATGGATATCAATAAATCTAATTATTGATATCCATAGTTCGATTTATGGATATCATTAATTGAGATCGATTTATGGATATCCATAATTTGAATTTTGGATATCATTAATTCGAATCATGGATATCCATAATTGTCACTCAATGCGAATTACGGATATCAATAATTCGTCTTTGCAAATAAATACAAAAAATAATGACTGAAACCAAAGGCCCTTGCTGTGAATTATGTATACAATTTATTCAGCCCGATTTATAGAAATCTATAATTCGATTTATGGATATCCATAAATCGAATAACGGATATACATAAATCAGCGGAATAATGGATATCCATATTTTGATTTATGGATATCCATAATTCGAGTAAATGATACCCATAATTCTAACTATGAATACCCATAAATCGATCTGAATTAATGATATCTATAAATCGAATTATAGATATCCATCATACGATTTATGGATATGTATAATTGGAATTATGGATATCCATTTTCGGCTGAATAATGGATATCCATAATTCGAATTATGGATATCTATAAGTAATGATTAAATAGTTAAACGGCACACCATGCACAATGCACATCTGCAGACCATGCAAAAATATCTGCAAAATTTCAAAAATATCGTAACAAAGTGTAAGAGAAGTTGCACTCACAAGGTACCTATTCTTGTAGTAAAAGGAAAAATCTAAGTTGAAACAGTTGAAGAAGTTGATAAAAAATAAACAGAGGACAACTCCACAACAACATGCACATCTGCAGACTGACCATGACAAAAACACTTGCAATGTTTCAATCGTTCGGTTAAAACAGTCGGAGGAGTTGCGCTTACAGGGTATCTTTTCTGATAGTATTTGGACCTGAAAAAAAAACTAAGTTTAAAAAGAAGAAAAACTTGATGACAAATAATTGACGAAGGATAATCCCGAATGCAGACCATGACAAAATCACTTGCATGCAGGACTTCAAATAGAAAACTGTAAGAGGAGTTGCAAAAGCAGATGAGACATAAAAACAAGCACTTTTCCGATACTTGCATGTCCTTTTAATGCCATTGTCCTCTGTCTTTAATTCCCACTCGTTTCAACAGCACAGGATTCTGTTTGCCTTTTTTTTTTTTTTTTTTTTTTTTTTTTTTTGCTATACCTATGGGTCGACTGACGAACAAAAACGGAAACAGTATGGACTATCACTGGGTTGTCGTTGGTAAATCGACCCAAAATTCGTCGAAATTACTAAGCACAGTGCTCTTTCGTTGTTGATGTCCACGTGGCTAACGCTGATTTGTAAGAAATCCACGTAACGATTATTTTAGAAAACAGCCGCGCTATACTTATCACGTGTTGCGAAGAGAGTTATCTATAGAATCTTGACAGGAACCATGTGTTTGGGTTTTGCAAACAATGTTGACCCAGTTCAGACGCCGCAAAACGCGGCGTCTGGACAGGGACTACACTTATTGCATAATGTTTAGGAATTAGAAGTCTAAGTCCCTGTTCAGGACCGTTTTTCCAGCCTACACTCAAAGACAATTTAACCCTTATCTTGCTGAATAGTCATTTGATGTTTTTGATGATAATTACCTGTTAAACTTATGCAGGTAATGAGGCGGGACGGTCGTGATTATTTGTAATAAAATTGCGCAAAACGAATGACTAAATGCGGAAGATGCATGAATGAACTCTAAATATTCTTCTTTTCGGTCTGTCTTATAGGACATGTACAATGACCACTGTTCATTATATTCATGTTTTTCCAGTCTTATATGGTGCCTTTTGGGTGATGTGAGTTTATTGGTTAATTTAAAAGGCCTTGAACGGTTTTCTCGTCAGTCGACCGCTATACGCTACAGAGAATAGAAGGGGGGATTTGTCTTTAGACCAAAGTTCATGAGTCAGGATTTTGACAGGCAGAGAGACTTGATGTTTGAGTTTTGTTTCAAGATTTGGCTACACAATCCGCAAGTGTGTTGCTGGAACAAAACGGGAGCAAGTGCTGAGAAACTAGAGTCAGAGCGAGCTAAACGGAATGAAGTTGAGTATACTTTTTGAACTGTAACAATTAGGCTATTTAAAACGTTTGAGGTCCGCACAAGAGAATAGTCCTCTAACCTGCCAGAAAGTTTTGTGAGTAGTACAAAAAAAAAAAAAAAGGTTTCAGGGATCGTCTGGAAAGTCGCAAAAGTAGGAGGAAAATATCACTATGCCATTGGCATTTGGTAACTGTTGTCAGGTTATGACCAGGTGTTTGTGCCCAGCAGATTGGTATTCGACCACTGAGCTTTCAAATTCATTCGTTGATGTTGTTGTTTTGGTAAGAACCCAGAAATGCGGCCGCCCATTACACAATTGGTGATTTGACAAAAAGCAAAACTCTTCCTATAGAGAGTTAAATGCTTGTTTTTAAGCGCTCGTGCGATTTAGACATTTGAGAGAGCAAGCTGATCAGACTCTACACTGATAATCAGTATCTAGAAAATTAGTACGTAAGCAAAGGTAGCATAGTTTATTTGCTGCAGTTGGTTGCTAAAGAAAGACTTTAGATATTTGACTAATGAGGAAAACGAGGTCCATTTACTTTCGACAACTTTGCAGATTTTAAAAGATTCTAAAGTTCAGAAATTCCAAGTATTGGTCACCCGATACTACCGGAGTTGAGAAGCCTCCGCGGTGTAGTAATGCTTCTCGCCTCATTAACAATTGGTCAAGGGTTCGATCTCGAGCTTCTCCAGACTTTCGTATCATCGGAGTCTTGAAACAGAGGCCCCGACACAATATGACCTTAGACGTTCGTGGGACGTAAAACTCGATCACACGCACTACCGGAGTAAACGCTTTTGCATATGGTTGGAGTAGGAATTTAAACTGGATTGTTCCCCTTGTTTTTCTTAATTCTGAAAGCCTTGATCTATATGCGTTGTATAAAACCAAGAGGCATTTTCATATTTCACAAATCCTTGGCCCCTACTCATTGATCTAATACCGGGTCGCTATCGAACTTATGTTCTGGAAGTGGCTTTCTATATACCCGGGTCAGATTCCAGGAGCCTATTTGCTATGTTGTCTTTTGTAAGTAATGTTCTTATTTATATGCTAGATGGTAACTCTAGTCTGTGCTAAAAAAAAAAAAAAAAGAGAAGGGAAAAGAAAAGAGAAATGAAAGACAGAAAATCATAAACAAGGATATTGCTGTCGCTATACTGATTTGTTTCATATTGTTTGTTCTGCGAGGTGCAATCGGAGATCGACACATGTACTTTTCGTTCATATTTTTATTTACCAGAAAACGCCTTTTCAACGGCTATATCAGTACGTTATGAGACTTCGTTAGAATAAGCACGTTTCAAGTAAAAATGTTTGATATTTTTTCCTTACGTTTTGTCCGGATATGGATTATTGGTGCTCGTTAGAACTGCCTCAATGAGCCGGTTCTAGTGGATACCCGTGGTCTATCTGTTTGGGCTTGAATTTGGAAGGCGGTGAATACCCTCGTAGACCCCACATTCGCCATACGGAGTCGGGTTTGGGGTGTTTACAATGTCTAGTTAACTTTACCTTTAATATACGTTGCGATTCAGCGCCCAGTAGCTATTTGTCATTTTCTTAAAGCTCTGTAACAACGCGGATTCAATATTGTCGTATTGAATTCAAATAATAGCAGCTCGTGTTGAATTTCAATATTTTACTATTGCCTAGAAAGAATGCAGTTAATTTTTCGGTAAATTAATGTTAAGCGAACTCTTTTACACCCATGTTTCCATTCATAATTCTTTCAAACATCTCGTGCGTGGAAAACAGTATGCTCTAGTCCTTGTCTGAGTACTGGTTTTCTACATTTTATTGCCGCATATTTTCTCTTATCTTTCTTTCCATACTGCAGTTCCCATCGCGAGGAACATATGCAGGCTGGTTGCGACTTATAGTCCAAATACAAGATCGATAACACAACAGCAACACAAAGTAAAAGGCGATAGCGTTGCATCAAAAATTAAAAGAACAAATCAGGCGAAAAGCATTATGGCAGAAGGCGGTCCAGGGAAAGAACTGCCGCACTGAACTGGTCAAGTGTAGACTGCTTTTCTGTATATATGCTTTCTTTTGGTTCAGTGCGCGCATTCTTTCATGGCAACCTGGTGTTAAAAAAAAAACAAAAAAAAAAAACGAAACATGTATTGGATAGTAGCCCAGAGATTGGTACCGGGTAGTAACCCAGAGAGAGAAAGAGAGAGAGAGAGAGAGAGAGAGAGAGAGAGAGAGAGAGAGAGAGAGAGAGAGAGAGAGAGAGAGAGAGAGAGAGAGAGAGAGAGAAGACAGAAGTCACGTAGATGTAACCCACAGAAAAAAAACCCAGAGAGAGAGAGAAAAAAAACCCAGAGAGAGAGAGAAAAAAAACCACAGAGAGAGAAAAAAAAAGATTGAAAAAAAAAAAGAATAAGACAGAAGTCATGTAGATTATATTTATAACAAGTAGCAGCTTTCTGCAAAGAGTTCAAGCTTTATAAACCTGAGATTGTATATATCCCCGAGTCTTACGTCATGTGTCATTTATCGTATCCTTAATTATTACAGTACGATTATAACTACAGCGCGTTATTCTCGGAGAACATTTTTGGGTTTATATTTTAGTTTTGATGAAGAAGCTTAAAATAATTTTGTGTTTTATAGATTCCTTTTCAAAGCGAACTATGGAGTTCATGAGTTAGACGCCTAAACGACCACACTGGCCTCGGAGATGCAGCAAAACGAATATGGGACAGTGTTACATTCTAGAGCAGACAGAACGAGCAACAATTTCTACTGTTAAGTGAGTTTGTTCTACATGGTGCCAGGCAATTCGTTAGTCACTACAGGCTTCATCGGGAGTTCTTTGTGTGTTTCTTAGTCTTCTAGTGAAGTCAAAAGTATCTGTTTCTGCGTATGATTTTATTTCTTCGCAATAAGTTGGAATCATAAGTTGGCTTTAATGTCGAACCCTCGACAAAGAGTCCGTGTATATGGCCTTGGAAGGACTGAAGCGCATAATGTCAGCACCCATCAGGAAGGAGTCTATCACTGTGGATCGTCTACATAAGGGGAAACTTATGTTCTATTTCTTAAATAGTGAAAACATAAAAAGCGGATATGTATGTTCTTTGCGCTCAGCAGGGTTTTCCAGGTTCTTCATATTCAGTAAGGCCCCGCGCCTGCCCGGGGGGGGGGGGGGGTAGAAATATGGCGGCTGCCTTCGGGGGTGTGGCAGAGTGGTAAGACCCCACCGAAAACAGTCCCATTGCCGAGAACACCCCGTGCCTCGAAAAAGGTGGCGGCCTTCAGCTTCTGTGGCAGTTGGGTAAAAGCCTCCAACATACAGAACAATCGTCCGTTCGACCGGTATTATTTTGTAATTCAATTTATTCAAATGCATCTTACCAAATTTTTTATACAATTTACTACGCGAGACCTATCCTTTTAAACCTTTCCTATCTCATGTTACTACCACGCTGCATTTGTTCGTGTATCATCATTGTTGGTGGGTCGCGCACCACAAAGAAGAAACCTCATTTGTATATGTTTGTACTGTGTATGTGTCACTTTTTCATGCTCCTTCACTCTGCACATCAAACAATGAAAGATGCATTTTTGTATACGTTATTAGATAAGTAACTTGTAATTTCATGTTACCCCAAAATTATTTTATGTTACACCAAAGTTAACAGAATCAGATACTTATCACTAAGTTCTAAAATGTACGTCATCATCTAACACAGCTTATTTCTTTATTAGTTTATAAAATCCTTTGTTCTTTCGGAAACTTATCACCTCAATAATTTCTTATCATAATCGTGGATCTCATATTTAGCAAAGGATCTCCTGTTTTCAGAGCCAAGCTTTTATTTAAGCAAACGTTTTCGGCCTCCCTTGTCTGTAGGGAATAAAATATACAGGTCACTTTCCTTCTGTAGTGAATGGGGATGAAATTCCTTGTTGAAACAGGAGCCACTTGTTTGCCGTGAGTGGCGTCTCGTATGCTGGAAGAAGGGATCCTGATGATTGAGAAAAGCCCAGGGATCTCCAGCTTTTCAACACATCATTTTGGCCCATATTTCAGATGGACGAGGGGTTTGGACTAGATCCGGCCTGAATCAATCGGCTCAGTCGTGCCAAGCTCTAGAATCGCACAGCTTGTCCTTATCTTCCTTCTTTCTTTTTTACGTATCTTTATGGTACAAACCGGGTGTAATTTCGTCTTATTCCTCTATCTTTGAGTGTTATTTGATGGGCGGCGGCTGATGGATCAATCGGTGGGCGTGTACTGGGGAAATTCAGCAGAAACTTCTGTGAGGGAGAGAATACAGGTGGGGATGGATTCCAACTGTTCATCAATTTTTCTTTGAAATCTAAGTGCATAGTTGGAAGACATAAAACAGAAGTGGAGCGGAAGGACTCTGGTCCTGTCATCGAGTATAATAGCAATGTAGCCTTGGCGTTGGAAATAGGAGATCCATTTCCATTAAACGTCCCCTTGTAGGGCTCCAAGGAGGGTGGGGCGCATAGCTATCGAATCATAAATTTTCACCATGGGATCCAACAATAGGAAAAGAGCATTAATGGACTTATCTGATGACGATCCGGAACCGGTTACATTCAATTTCAAAGCAAATGACAATTTTGCAAAATTTTTGGTGATTTCTAGCAAGGAAGAGAAGGCCATTACAAGTCTCTCACCATTTGTAATCGAAAAACAAATAGAATCAATCATTGGAACACCTAAAAACGTCAAAAAATTAAAAAATGGAACTCTTTTAGTGGAAACCAATCGAAAAACTCAAACTGAAAATCTTTTGAAAATCAACAAATTTTTTAACTTGAACGTATCTGTCTCGGAACATAAAACGCTAAATTCATGCAAAGGTATTATCCGGGACAGAATGTTAAAACAGGAATCAGAAGCCAGCATTGTGGAATATCTTAAAGATCAAGGAGTAATGGCCTGTAAAAGATTTAAAATTAAAAAAGATGGAAACCTTATTGATACAAACACATTACTACTAACTTTTAATACCACTTCCTTGCCAAAATCACTAAAAATATTTTACAGAATAATACCGGTTGAAATGTACGTACCAAATCCTCTGCGGTGTTTTAACTGTCAGAGGTTTGGTCACCATGAAAATGACTGTTCTGTCCCTGATGGATCGGTTTGTGAGAAATGTGGTGGAACCGATCATCACACTCAAAACTGCAAGAACCCTCCAAAGTGCGTGAACTGCGGAAAAGATCATGTATCAAAATCCAACGTCTGTGAAGTGTGGAAAACAGAAAAAGAAATTATGAAAATTAAAGTCACACAAAACGTAACATATTTGGAAGCCAAGAAAATTCAGCAAAACAAACCAGAAACCACATTCGCCAAAGTTGTTCAATCACTTACCAGCAATTTTGAAATAAAACCACATTCTAAAGTCATTACTTCTACTTTTAAACCCAAAACTACATCGTCGCAACCTACTTCTACACATCAATCAAGATCGGAAATAAAACCCTCAACTTCACAGACCAGTTCACAAGCACATACCAAAAATTCAAGCAGATCTCACTCCCGACCCAAATCAGGGACAGCAGATCAAAAAGAAAAAAACGGCAAAGAAAAACATAAAGGATCAAACCCAAATAGTAAAGGGGCGTCGGCTGATCCAGTCAAATTGGCAAATCAGTACGGCACCCTTGAGGACATGGAATTGGAGGTGGACTCCTCCATGTTGTCTCAAAGTAATAGAAAATATAAGGATTAAATTCCTTATTTTAATCTTCTCTCCATTTAATCATGGATAAGAAATCAATACTACAATGGAATTGTCGAGGACTGAAAGCCAATTTTAACGAACTTTTAATTTTATCTACACTTTTTTCTCCTAATGTCATTTGTCTCCAAGAAACTTTTTTGAAAATTACAGATAATATTAATTTCAAAGGTTACAGTATGTACAATCATATCACAACGGATAATTAGAAGGCATCAGGAGGTACATCAATCCTGGTAAAATCTGACGTTCCTCATAGGAAAATAGATGTAAACACTAATTTACAAGCTGTTGCTGTAAACGTCACTTTATCCAAATCCATAACGATTTGTTCTGTCTACCTTCCACCACACTATAATTTTTCTAAACAAGAATTAGAAAATTTAACAAATCAATTACCTAGTCCTTTTATATTATTAGGAGATTTTAATAGTCACAGCAAATTATGGGGTTGCTCGGATACAAATGACAAAGGAGAAATCGTAGAAAATTTTATTGCTGAAAATGATTTATGTTTATTTAACGATAAACAACCAACATACCTTCATTCTCCCACAAGGAATTATTTTGCTTTAGATCTTTCAATTTGCTCTCCAAATATTTATCTAGATTTTGATTGGTCTGTTGTGGACGATCTCCATGGGAGCGATCATTTTCCGATAGTAATTGAAGAAATTGCATCGACCCATGAGGATCGTCACCCCAGATGGAATTTGAATAAAGCAAATTGGGAAAAGTTTAATCAATTATGTGATGAAAAACTCGACCCTGAACTTTTTAAAACTGAAAGTGATATACAAGATTTTACTGATGAATTGATAGATATTGCTGAAAAATGTATTCCTAAATCCTCGACTTTTTCAAAAAGAAACAGACCTTGGTTTAATGATGAAGTTAAAACTTCAATCAATAAAAGAAAATCTGCATTACGAAAATTCAATAAACAACCAACAAAAGAAAATCTTATCCATGCCAAACATATGCGAGCTAAAGCTCGCAAAACAATAAAATCGGCCAAAAAAGCATCTTAGCAGCAATACGTCTCCAAACTGAATACCAGAACACCAACTAAGAAAATATGGGACATGATTCGAAAAATTAGTGGCAAAAACAAATCAAATAAACATGTCCATATCAAATCGAACGGAAATATATGTTCAACGGCTAAAGACAATTCCAATGCCTTGGGGGAAAATTTTCAGAAAAACTCCTCTAGCTTAAACTATTCAGAAAATTTCCAAAATATTAAACAAGAACAAGAGAAAAAGAATTTAAATTTTTCCTCATTAAATCATGAAAAATATAATTTACCTTTCACTACTAAAGAATTATTAGATGCTCTCCATAAATCTCATGATACTGCTGTTGGTCCTGACGACATACACTATCAAATGTTAAAACATTTACCCAACAAGGCATTGGAAACATTATTAAATATTCTGAATGATATTTGGATCACTGGAAAATTCCCTGAAAACTGGAGAAGAGCTACCATTATTCCTATTCCGAAACCTAATAAAGATCATACTGAAGCCACTAATTACAGACCTATTGCTTTGACAAGTTGCTTATGTAAAACAATGGAGAGAATGATTAATGATAGGCTGGTTTGGTTCTTAGAATCAAACCAGCTTATCAATAAATTTCAAGCTGGTTTTAGAAAAACACAGCTCTACTAATGATCATTTGATTCGCTTAGAATCATTTATACGTGATGCCTTTATCAAAAAAGAACATGTCGTAGCTGTATTCTTTGACCTAGAAAAGGCATATGATACAACTTGGAAATATGGCATCATGAAAGATTTACACAACTTGGGCCTTAAAGGCCGATTGCCACTTTTTGTTCAAAATTTCTTGTCCGATCGAACATTTAATGTGCGCATAGGAAATACATTATCGGACACATTTGATCAAGAACAAGGTGTACCACAAGATAGTATTTTATCACCAACCTTGTTCAGCATAAAAATTAATAATATAGTTAAATGTGTAAAAGACCCAGATTGTTCGCTTTTTGTTGACGATTTTGGAATCTTTTATCGGTCCAAAAATATGGAAACCATTGAATTTTAACTCCAAAGGTGTTTAAATAATATAGAAACTTGGGCAACAAAAAATGGTTTTAAATTTTCTAAAACAAAAACTCAGTGTGTTCATTTCTGCCAAATACGAAAGTTGCATTTAGATCCTGTACTGACTATATACGGCAGTCCAATTCCAGTCGTCACTGAGGCGAAGTTTTTGGGTCTTTTATTCGATAGCAAATTGTCTTTTATTCCTCATATCAAAGCTTTGAAAGCTAAATGTTTAAAAGCTCTTGATATTCTTAAAGTCCTGTCCAGTTCCGACTGGGGAGGAGATCGCACTGTTCTTTTAAATCTTTATAGATCTTTAATTCGTTCCAAATTGGACTATGGTTCCATAGTCTATGGATCTGCTAGGAAATCTTATTTAAAATCTTTGGATACTATACATCATCAAGGTTTAAGTCTAGCACTAGGTGCATTTCGCACTTCACCTATTGAAAGTCTTTATGCTGAATCAAATGAACCATCACTTTATATAAGAAGAGAAAAATTGTCTCTTCAATATGCTACCAAATTAGCTGCTAATCCACGAAATTCAGCATATGACTCAGTTTTTAACCCAAATTATGAAAGATTCTACAATAACAAACCATCTGCTATAAAACCTCTTGGCCTGAGAATAAAACCGTTACTCGAAGAGGCCAATATAAATATTCAAAATATACAATCGTTCTCTTTTCCATCGGAAGAACCATGGGTGTTGAAATCACCAAGGATAATTTTAGATTTGGAAAAAAATAAAAAAATCCCAAGTAGAATCTCATATATTTAAGAACGAATTTTTAGAAATCAAATCCAATTTTAAACATCACATTTCCATTTACACGGACGGTTCGAAACAAGATGAGAAAGTTGCTTGTTCTGTCATTAGTCCGAATTTCACTGATAGCATTAGATTACCCGATAATAGCTCAATTTTTACTGCTGAAGCGAAAGCAATTGATATTGCACTGTATCATATTAGAGACCAGTACGAAAAACAATTTATCATTTTTTCAGATTCTCTTTCAGTTCTAAAGGCTCTTAAAGATCAACAGCACAAAAATCCCTTAATTCAACAAATTTTAAGAAAATTCCACTATCTTGCTCTCTCCAAGGAGATTATTTTCTGCTGGATTCCCAGTCACATCAATATTCGTGGAAATGAGTTGGCGGATTTAGAAGCTAAATCTGCTTTATCTTTGAATGTTACAAATTTTAAAATTCCTTTTTCAGATTTTAAATCTAACATTAATAAATATATCAAAAACAAATGTCAATCTATTTGGGAAAAAGAAACCGATAATAAATTATTCAAAATAGAACCTAATTTTCACAGTAAATGCTCTTTCTCAAATTACAGTAGGAAAGACCAGACTAAAATTACCAGATGCCGTATTGGACACACAAGATTAACTCATTCTTACATATTACAAAACGAACAAGCACCTTTCTGTGTATCCTGTAACGAACCGTTCACAGTTAATCACTTTCTCATTTCATGTGTAGAATTTTATCATATCCGCTCAAAATATTTTAATGTTACAACAATGAAAGATCTTTTTAACGACAAACCATCTTATCAATTAATAAATTTTCTTAAAGAAATCGGACTTTTTAATAAACTGTAATCATTAATATTTTAACTTTTAAACTTCAATAACAATTTTATATCTAATACCTAATTATTTTTAGACGCTATATGCCCTATTAGGGTTGAGCGTCTTTAAACAAAATATCCATCCATCATATTCAGTAAATTATCTAATATTTACATGCGTGGCACGAGTTTGTGTTTTGTGTAAAAAGATCAGTATAGAACGGTCATCAATATTACTACTCTGGCACCGATTAACGGCAGTTTTATGGTTAAACAGACATACAGCCGCTTCTAGGTTGCAGCCGAAATCCGATCATTTTTCACTTAGGGTCTTCAGTATAACAAAACTTTTTGAAGTTATCATATATAGTAAGAGAATATTAATTCGCGCTTTAGATTTATTTGAAGGCAAAACTAACCGTTGTCTTAGAAGCAGCTTCAAATAGCAATGGAGAAGAGCGCTTAGTAATGGCTCACGGTCATAGGAAACGTTTTTCTTCCAAAAGACGCCTTTAGTATCGTAAAAGTTAGTTTATAATTTTGCTTAAATCCTGGTTTCTCATAAACTATGGGTCGTGGGTTCAAGCCCTGGCTTTTCTAGACTTTCGGATGAATTTTAAAACCGAACTCCCGTTTCATTATGACATGAGCCATTGGACTGACGTAATACTTATATATAGGCACATACACACCATTCTGACTTAAGAATCCGTTACCTGGTACCCCTTCTTTGATTTTAAGTCGATCTGTAGCGTTCAGCGGCATTTCCAATTCAATCGTTTTCTTACTTGAATTCTTATTCCGTAATGTGACAGATTCTCGCATTGTGACCACAATGCAAGAGTTCGTCCCAGGACAGCATAGAAAAGACTACTTTTATTTTCGGACGAACGAAGTGAGGGAGAAAATAAATATTCTTCATTTCGGTCTGTCTTATAGGACATGTACAATGACCACTGTTCATACTATTTTCATGTTTTTCCCGTCTTATATGATGCCTTTTGGGTGATGTGAGTTTATTGGTTAATTTAAAAGGCCTTGAACGGTTTTCTCGTCAGTCGACCGCCATACGCTACAGAGAATAGAAGGGAGGATTTGTCTTTAGACCAAATTTTTGATCGAAAATACGGTAATTAATGATCGGAACAGCGGCTGTTTCCAACTGACAAAGTCAGAAGTCATTGACCAACCCATACATGTTTAACGTGATCTTGACAGGGGAATAAGACGGTCAATCAAAATATTTAGAATCGTGAACGATTTACAAGAGTTGAAAAACGTTTCGCCAGTTCTAACCAGCATTTCGAACAGTCATTACCACATTCAAGAATCTTTATATATTGAACATATCTAAATGCACAGTGTGAAATATAGAAAGTCACTGAATAGATTTTGGACGCAAGTTTTCAGCTAAGCTGTTTTTTGCTGGATGTCATGCACTTTTAGATGTGGACATTCTGTTTTATAACAAATACTCAGTGCTCTATCCACAATATTTATGCATTGCGGTAGTATAGAGCTTTTGCCGTGCCGTCACATAACAGGTCTGTCGAGTGTTGTCTATTAGTTCGGGGTTAAAATGGTAGTATCAGGAATTGTTTTCAATATTCATATTTTGCACCTTAAAGATTAAAATTCTTCCAATTATCAAATGAAAATAATTTTAGAATTCGTACTGATAATTTATAATTTTTTCTTATTTTTTATAACTGAGTTTAATGCCGGTTTTATTCAAGGATCGCGCAATTACCATGGACGAATTATGCAAGATTTTCGTATTCTAAAAAAATGCTATTAGAAATCATTGAATGGATGTATAAATAAGTAAAAAATGATAATCTGAGATTTTTCTTTTATTCAGTTATATCGCGGTTTAAATTTCCTAAATTTTTGTTTTCTATCGACTATGGTCCATAGTTTCTCCTCAGTTAAGATAGATAACTCGGTATTGATCAGGTATTTGACGTCACGGGATTTAGTTCAACTGTCTCGTTTTTAATACGAAGTAGGGACATCAAGTTAAGATTTCATAACTTCAGTTACGATTAGGAGTTGAATACTTTGGCAGTCATGTGATTACCAGAACAGCATAGCGTAGTATGTTGCATTGTTACAAGTTGATAATAAATGGAAACCGTCGATCTGTAGCGTTCAGTGGCATTTCCAATTCAATCGTTTTCTTACTTGAATTCTTATTCTGTAATGTGACAGATTCTCGCATTGTGACCACAATGCAAGAGTTCGTCCCAGGACAGCGTAGAAAAGACTACTTTTTATTTTCGGACGAACGAAGTGAGGGAGAAAATAAAATATATTTATCTACTCATTTAAAGTGTATTTCGATCGATTTTCTGTGATATTCAACTAAACTATACCCGTAATATCATCACGAAAACACGCCTATATAATTTTGACCCCTTTGAACCCCCACTTTTATATAGTAAAACTGGGGTTTCCGGGGGTATACCTTATTTTTCTTATTTCTGCACTAAAATATAGATTGTGGGTACTCGTTAGAACCTCTTCGATAAGGCGGTTCTGACGAGTACCCACAATCTATATTTTGAGCAGAAATAAGAAAAAATATCACCATTTTTCATCTTAAAATTTTCCTTTTTTCGGCGATAAAGTTTACAATGTATTTGTATAGGCGTGTTTTCGTAATGTTAATCCTATTTACAATGTGTTTTTATGGAATCAGAGGCTTTTTGCCAACCACGAAAGATCGTTATCAAAAGGAAAAGTACTTTTGCGAATGCGCAATGACATGTTAACAGAGTCACGTGGCAAAACATTGGATCCGTCTATAAATAAAAGTTTCGAAGTTTAATTGCGCCATACTGTCCATTAATATTGACTTATCAGAAGTGGTTTTGTGTAAGCGCGTCATGGATGATTACATATATGGTCCGCTTCTATACATACATATATCAATTAATCGGTAAATAAATTCAACCGTCTTAGATCCTTAGCTTGAACTTGCGGGATTAAATCATTCGGAAAATAAAAAAGGGTGGCGATTCGCTTCGGAAGCTGGGACTTTCATTCGCAAGCCATTTCTTACTGTTGGCACTGATGTTCGTACGCAGTTGTCGTGCATGTGAAAAAGTGTATAATGACTGCTCTAAATTTTAAAAAAATAACTTCAGTAACACTCGGTCTACGTAAAAAAATGAGAGCGTGAGTCACTCAGTTTGCTTAATCTTTCTACAATGCATAGTAGGAATGACAAACTATGCGCCATGAGAGACATTGTATCACATGGACGCGTTATCCTTATATTGCCCCGCGAGCCTTTACGTTAACCCATTTAGTACCTGAGACCCCTAAACGGGTACCCTGGCAAACAGTGGAGGCCCAGATCAAACGCCGCAGAAAGCGGCGTCTGATCAGGACCTCCACTGTTTGCTAAAAGTTCAGCCATTTTCCAAATTAATTTTGAAAAAAAAAACATAACCTGAACCCCCCCCCCCCCCCCCCCCCTAAATTTTGAAATGAACTCCTGCTATATATACCCGTATAAGCGGGGAGATTCCATTTGGTACAAAAAGGGTTATATTTGGACTTTCCATGATGTTCACTTTTACTCATAAATGTGCTGAAAAGACCTTCCAGTCAGAGCATTTACAACAGTGATTGCCTTACAAAACAAATACGACTTTTAAGGGGAATGGGTAAACCTTTAGGGGAGGCAACTCCTGCAAAAGTGCTTTTGTCTCCCATGTCCATAGCGATCAACTCTTAAAGGTAAGTGTTTGCTCCTGAGGAGCAAATTCTTTCCTTTAAGAGTAGACCTCTTTTCCGGTGTGACTGGGCTTATAGAAAAGACAGCAGGAAACCCCGAAAGTTGTCTCCCTTTGAAAAATGGCGGAAACATATGCTAGGTGTTCCCATTCCCCTTTAGTTAACATTCTTCACAGCAACTGGCGACGATTGGCATACCGTTGTACGATGGCCTGGAGGCGCCGAACTTCTTCTCGCCAACTCTCGTCGGTTCTCATCGTTCTTTGCGAAGTTGGTACCTGAGCTCCTGTTGATGGTGTCATTCCATCTCTATCGGCTTTTGGTGGTACAGCTACGACGTGGTCAAGCGACTGATTTGTGGCAACAAGTTCATCGTCGTCATTGAAAAGGTTCTGTAGAAAAAAAATATTCACCCTCTTTGTACCAAATGGAATCTTCCGCCCTATATATAGCAGGAGTCCATTTTGAAACTTCGGGGTATCAGGTTGTGTATCTTCAAAATTGATTTGGAAAATGACTGAACTTTTAGCAATTTTAGTGTTCTACGGCGTCTGATCTGGGCCTGCACAGTTTGCCAGGGTATCCGTTTTGGGGTTTTTGGTCCCAAATGGGTTAATACGACCAACAAAGCCCCAATCAGCTTGATATACGGGCAATCGTCGACCACTTAAGGGGAACGGCTACACCTTCAGGGGGGGGGGGGGGCAACTCCTGCAAAAGTATTTTTGTCTCCCATGTCAATTGGGGTCAACTCTTAAAGGAAATAATTTGCTGCTAAGGAGCAAATTCTTTCCTTTAAGAGTAGACCCATTTTCCTGTGTGATAGATTGTATAGAAAAGCGAACAGAAAGTCCCACAAGTTGTCTCCCTTTGAAAAATGGTGACAAAAACGTGCTAGGTATTCCCATTCCCCTTAAACGTATTGAAAGCGAGTTAAACATAGTTTTTTTTACACAATTGACAACTTTTTTGACTTTCTGTTTACTTTGCAATAAATGGAGATTCTTTCCGGCCTTCCAAACTGACCGTTTTATATAAAGAAAAGTTCTGCTATTTTTCTTGCATAGATTGTGGAGTAACTACTCAGTATACACTGAGTCGATCATATCTGGCCAGTACCTCAATTAGGTGGGTTTCTAGATTTAGAATTTAGCACACACAAAACAACACGAGAGGAGTTCTTAAAACTATTTACATGATTGTTTAACAGAGGTATGCTAAAACGCATACATATCTCTGGAGTCCCAAGCTGTACCATATGGGTTTGAACTCCTTCGGTTTTTGGTTTGGTTTGATTTGAGGTTTAACGTCCCCGTCAACACTGTATAGGTCATTTTAGAGCCGTTGCTTCCAATTTTGTGGGACTTTTACCAGACATCGGGATGAAATGACATCTCAAGCCATGTCGCCCAATGGAACCAATAGGGATTGTAAGCATGGATGGCCCGACTCTCACTGCTTTGCCTGGGCAGGCTTATATCCTCTAAGCGGTTTACCAGTACTCTTGTGCGGTCGGTTTCAGCTCTGTGTGAAAGCATCATGCAGCCCATATATTTCTTCAAGCCCCGATAGGCGGAGGGCGAACTTCTCTGGAGTCTTGGCATCTAACACAGAGAAGGCAGACTCTACCAAGAATTCTTCAGCGCATCACTATAAGCCTGGTTTGAGTTAAACATGTCACAGGGTAGAGTATCTATCCTTGTTAAGAGACACTATACCAGTGTATCTTATAAAAAGGGTTAAAGAAGACTGCTCATGTCGGGCCTCCATGGATGGCCATTCCGATACCTATACTGCTTTTGTTCCGCTTCACCGGTAGGTAGATCGAGCAGCCGACCTCTTGACCCGACCCTCTCAACCGGTTTAATCTAATTTTAACAATGTGATGCATACTCAAGTAGAGGACGAATCAGTGTTTTGACTGCAATAGCCTTGTCTACCTACCTGAGTATACCTACCTCAAGCAAGAATATAGAGGATCTTACATTCGTGCTCAAGCCTTGTCGTCCAATGAAACCAATAGGATTTATAAGCATGGACGGTCCGACTCGCACCGCTTTGCCTGGGCAGGCTTAGATCCTCTAAGCGGTTTACCAGTACTCGTGTGCGGGTCGGTTTCAGCTCTGACTGGAAGCATCATGCAGCCCATCTATTTCTTCAAGCCCCGATGGGCGGGGGACTGTTCGTACCTCGTTGCCTCGCTGTATAGCAATTGCTAGTTTGATATCTATGGGCTTTTTGTAGGTATACATTTCAGTGGTTTCCTGCTGTCGACTCCTCATCGTTGTTTCATCTCTGTGGTTGTTTGATTTTTTTTGTTCTCGAAGATGTGAGCTGGGGCCTTCGTGTGGGTTGTTTGTCTGGGTAACGGCGGGTGTAGGGGCGGGGGTTGCGGCTGCGTGGGGTCGGTTTGGGCGCCCCAGTGGAGTTTGTTTCGCTGGCCGTTCTGGGGCGGTTCTTCTGTCGCAGTTTATTTTTTGCTTTGCTTTGTCTTTGTGTGTGTGTGTTTCGCTTATATTATTTTGTCTGGATAGCCAGTCGGCCATTTAGTGGGAAAGTAACTGTCCTTTTCCGCTATTGATGTTTCCATTAAGGTCTAGTTATTTCATGTTTTTGTTTCTCTCCCTTTGGTATCACTGCTGGGAACTTAGGGTTAATTGTATCGATTCCTGATCATTGTCTTCACATCTATTCTGCATATTCTAATTGATTTTCTTAAGAAATAACATGTGCGGATAACCCTTTGTACTTTGGAAACTGAGATATGACTGATAACAAACAGATGGCTAACGGACATCCGAACGAACGGACAGCTGAACGGACGCACCAACACAGAAGGACCGAGTAAATCTTGCTGACCGCAAGCGGGCTCGACAAGAAAGAAAGAAAGAAAGAAAGAAAGAAAGAAAGAAAAAAGAAAGAAAGAAAGAGCCCCGTATTTACATTGAGAAGATTCCGCAACTCGTGTCTCATTCGTGTCAAGCAACCATCATATTTTCCTCTGTATACTCCAATCAGCCCATTTTTGTCCCTTTTCATTCTTCTTACAATCTCGTCCTGAAGTTTTTCCAGTGTTTTCGCATTATGGTCCAGAATTAACGTAGACTGTTTTATGGAAGCAATATCGTGACAGTAATCTTCCGGAGATGCAGAGGACCCACCGGATGAGTGACTGCTTGCCCTGGTTGGTAGAGAACGACAAAGAAAACATTTGAGCCAGCGCACGACAAAACCTACCATTAGACCTGCAGACCATAAGATTTTGTTTGTCTGTCTGATTTGAGGTTTAACGTCCTAGTCAACACTTTATATGTCATTTTGGAGACGTTATTTCCAATTGTGTGGGACTTTTACCCGGCATTGAGATGAAATAACATCTCAAGTCCTGTCGCCCAATGAAACCAATATGGTTTATAAGAATGGACGGTAGGCCTCGCAACGCTTTGCCTGGGCAGGCTTAGATCCTCTAAGCGGTTTACCAGTACTCGTGTGCGGTCGGTTTCAGCTCTGCGTGGAAGGATCATGCGGCCCATCTACTTCTTCAAGCCGCGATGGGCGGGGGCCAACTAGACAAGAAGAGACTCAGATTATCCTGACAGTGTATTTCCACTTAATATAGAATATTCGTTTTTATCAGTTATCCCCAGTAGTAATTGCAGTGTAACACACTAAGTGAGCTTTATCAGGTCAACGTGATATTGTACTTCTCTGAACTGGACTACTGAAAAAATGGCAAAACTGTAAGAGTGAACAAGGGGATTAACTGATAAATATAATACCAGATTCGTGTCATTTGGTATCGAGTTTATCAGGGTCGGTTTCGAGAACGCATGTAGAATCGCTCGGCAAGCCTCGCGTTTCTACAAGCGTTCTCAAAGCCTTGCCTGATAAACTTATCAAATGACACGAACTTGGTATTCTCTATATCTCTATTTCAATTGCACATAAGCTGTACAGGCCTCCTGCGATCCACGAAGACTGCTCAGACTGCGTGGATGCGGAGTCCTCGCTGATCACACAAGTCTTATTGTAGGTCCAGAACTAGCACATTGTAAAATCTGGAGATATCATGCATACAGCCCGTCTGTAGATCTGTCTGGAGATGGGAAAATGCACTATGCCACATGGGTGTGTTATCGTAATGTATAGAATAGGTCTCGTACTAGACCTGAGTCGCTGGAACTTATTTTATTTCGATTTTTTTAATATTTCTGTAGAGAAAAGGTGCAATGTTTGTCAGCTATTGTCTGTATTTGGCAGCCTAAACTAAAAGTCTCAATATACTTTAACTTGCGATCGCTCATTGCATGGCCCGTCAGTGTTTCGTCATAAGGCCAATTTTCGTTTGTGCTTTAAATCGAGCTGACTTTTTATCGGTTTTGAAGAAACATCTAATTGTGGGTCAAATTATTCTATTTTAAATGTTTTTCTTTGGTCGCGGGCAGTGCATAGATTTGGCCATTACTCGGTGTGGGACTGAGATGAAATGGCATCTCAAGTCCTGCCGCCTGGTTTAAGGAGCGGTCCGACTCGTACCACTTTACATTACATACTCAATATTTGCACCTTCACGCAGTAATCATATTTACGGTAGGAATTGGGATGACCACCCATGCATTAGGACCCTTCAGTTAACGCCCCAGTCCGAAGGCCGGCGCATTTTATGACACTCATCTCTGCAGATATTGCCAGTGGAACATGTTCGGACAATAAAATTTTATTGCCGTTGCCGGTGATCGACCAAGGACCTCAAGTGCACTAAACCCTGAGCTGCCACGCTCGAAAGCTTATAATTAAATACAGTTAAGGATAAGCTGCACATAATCCTCGCGAGAGGGTGATGCAGGATGTATAGATATATTGTAAAATATCATGGTGAAAGTATGTCATTTGATGGCTCAACAGTAACGATTCAGATTCAGACCATTCCAAAAAGCAAACTGCCTTTTGGACACTTCAAAAGTGGTCTTTCGGCCGCTTTTGAAGAGTCCCAAATGTGGTCTCTTACAAGAGGACATTAAATGTTTAAACACAATGAAAGAATAATTGAAGCATTTTAAGGGGAATGGGAACACCTGTAGGGGAGGCAACTCCTGCGAAAATATTTTTGTCTACCTTGTCAATAGGGGTCTACTCTTAAAGGAAAGAATTTGCTCCTGAGGAGCAAATTCTTTCCTTTAAGAGTAAACCTCTTTTATAGTGGGACAGGGCTTATAGCCAACAGGAAGTTCCGAAAGTTGTCTCCCTTTGAAAATGGCAGAACAATCTGCCAGGTGTTCCCAGACCCCTTAAGTATGAAATTAGAATAAGAATACGTCTCAGTATTATAGCTGGTCATCACAGTGAAAATTTCATTGCATCTTATACACTTCACAGTTCAATAAAATATCATCGACGTTAAAAAAACTACAGAACACTAAAAGCTACCCTGAAAATAAATCATTAATTTCTCCGGAACACAAACCTTTCGAAAAAATGCAGTAGACGGTTCACTTTCCTGCCAAAAGGTTTCTCAGCCATCCGATTCTGGCGCGCGTCTGCTGTCTAAATGTCTGATTACTTGATCACATCGTTGGTTTGTTCATATCTTCTCCAGCTGCATGCAGGAAAAGTCCACGACGTTGTAACGTTGACGACGCAACGTCACAAATCATGTGAACGTTTCTGACGGTATGAAATATGCAAAATAATCGAAATATTTGTTTGAGGTTTAACGTCCCCGTCAACACTGTAAAGGTCATTTTGGAGACGTTGCTTCCAATTTTGTGTGACTTTTACCCGACATTGAGATGAAATGACATCTCAAGCCCTGTCGCCCAATGAAACCAATAGGGTTTATTAGCATGGACGGTCCGCCTCGCACCGCGGTTCCTGGACAGGCTTAGATCCTCTAAGCGGTTTACCAGTACTAGTGTGCGGGCCGGATTTAGCTCTGCGTGGAAGCATCATGCAGCCTATCTATCTATCTATCTTCTGATACTGCGTCGGTCACATTTGACCATTACCGCAGGTGTATATTACATACACTCCAGCCCATATATTTCTTCAAGCCCCTATGGGCGGGGGCCAAAATAATCGAAATAAAGACAAAATGTACGAAGTCAGAAGAAAAAAATGTGAAAGCCATCTGGTGCTTACCATTTGAGACAACGCCTCCAGCTTGGATAATGGCAACCAGATAGATGTGTCTGTGCTCCTTGACTTCAGTAAAGCCTTTTATAAGGTTCCCAACAAACGCCTCACCATCAAGTTGGATCACAACTGTATCCGCCATTAACTTCTGAAGTTGGTAGAGAGTTTCCAGTAACTGTAGCCAAGAAGTCCTTGTCGAATTTCCGCACACCACTATCTCTAGCAGGAGCATAACCGGGACCAAAATATAATTACGCACATCAAGGAAAAATCTATGTTAAACATCTTTCTATCTATCTATCTATCCGACGGGAGCAAATTCTTTCCTTTAAGAGCAGCCCATATATAATATGTAATGGAGGGCAGTATTTTTAAATGTTTTCTCTTTTTAATGCAAATATTTTACATTACGCACATGCGTTATATGCGTAATGGTTGTTACGCCTATGTCCAGGTTCTTCACTGGGGCCCATACTGTTTCTCCTATACATCAATAACATGCCAGGAAGAGAAGCCTACATCACTCGCCTATTCGCAGATGACAGCCTGCTGTACCGCAAGATCCACGCGACCCAAGATACAGACCTCCTGCAAGAGGACCTTACAAAACAGGAGCAGCTGGAGAAAGACTGGCAGATGGATTTTAACCCTTTCCAGATGTGAGTCCATCCACATATCAAGGATGGCGCCCGCCCATCGGGGCTTGAAGAAATAGATGGGCTGCATGATGCTGCTGCGCAGAGCTGAAACCGACGGCACATGATTATTGGCAAACCGATTCGAGGATCTTAGCCTGCCCAGGCAAAGCGGTGCGAGTAGGACCGTCCATGAATGTAAACCCTATCGGTTTCATTGGGCGACAGGGCTTTCAATACCGGGTAAAAGTCCCACGAAATTGGAAGTTAAGTCCCCAAAATTCCCTATACTGTGTTTATGGGAACGTTAAACCTCAAATCAAACAAAACAAATAAACCACATACCCAGGAAGTGCAACCCAATCAGACAAACCTACGAGCTACATGGCCACCGGCTGACAAATTTTACAAGTGGAAAGTACGTTTGGGTCACACTGCATGAGAAGCTGCTCTGGAACACACGTGTTGACGGCGTCTCCGAGAGAAGGCAAACCCCCTCGCCCTTGCATTCGTGAGGAGATCTAGAAACGTTGCCAGCTGCCCTCAAGATATAAAAGCCCAATGTTACAAGACGCTGGTGCGTCGAACTCTGGAGTACACCTCACCGGTATGGGACCCCACACTGCAGCTACAGGCAGTCCAACGAAGAACAGCACGCTTCGTCAAAGGGGACTACAGGACAACAAGTAGTACAATCCAGATTATCGCTAGTCTAGTTTGAACCACCCTACAACACCAGACTTGTACTGCTGTACAGGATTGTCCACATTCTGATCGACATACCGGCAAGCCCGTATCTTCATCCTGATGCCGTGGCCCTACAGCGAGGGAGAAACGCATGCTTTCTGGTACCGTTCTGCCGAACAAACCTGTACAGACATTTTTTTCTTCCCAGTGGCCGTACGAGACACCCATCGCCACAGCCCAGACCTTGGACATCGTCTGGCCTCTTTAGACATCAATGCACACGTTTTAGCCGGTTTTATCTAACATTTTTTTTTTTTTGGTTTTTCCAGATTATTTCACTCATATCGAGCCGATCGTTAATCATAGGTGGGCGAAAACCGGAGTACCCGGAGAAAAACCACCTGGCCTTCCGTTGCAGAACTTGGCGTCTCACATATGACTCGAACGAGGGTCGAACCACAGTGGTGAGAGACCTAATGATCAAGGGTCAGCGCTCTTAAGCACTAGGCCACGGATGCCCGTCCAGCATTTTTATTCGTTGCCTTACATTACCTTGTAAAGTCACAGTGCATCGATGCTCCAAAGGGAAGAAGAAGAAGAAGAAGAAGCCGGCTTATGCCCCCACCCCCTCAGTGATGAAGACAGATAGATAGATAGATAGATAGATAGATAGATAGATAGATAGATAGATAGATAGATAGATAGATAGATAGATAGATAGATAGATAGATAGATAGATACTAGGGATGTTCGAAAAGAATTGCTTATTTCTATCTGGAGACTTCAAATTTCAAGTTAGCCCAAAATTGCTCATTTCATGCCCTCGAAATAGAAGTAGAGACAATGATCAGGAATCGATATAATTAACCCACAGCTCCCATCAGAAACACCAAAGGGAAAGAAAAACAAACACGAAGAACAGACCCGAAGTACTCCCCGTGGCTAGAAATGCAAAGTTTCAGCCTATGTATCCACTTCTTGAAGGCGTCACGGTACGCTGCTTTGGGCACAGTAATAAGGTACTAATGAATGGCAGATCCAAGTGCCTGTCGGGATTGGTATTTCCGCCCAGCAAGGAATGTTTATAATTTCGGAAACAAAAGAAATCACATGGGGCAAGGTCAGGGGAATACGTGGGGTGAGTCAAAACAGTTACTTTTTCTTTCTTCAAAAACGCCGCAACTGTTGCGGAGGTATGAGTGGTTGCATTGCCATGTTGAAGGCGGACATGTTTTAAACCAGTGGCAGGACGTCGTTTCTGATCATTCTTTTTCAGTTTCTTCAGTACTACGTCTTTGTGGTACGTTCCGGTGATGATTTTGCCCTTTTTCACCCGCACTTTTATTGTGACTCCTTCACCAGAGAAGAAGACTGCATACAAAACCTTCTTTGTACCCAAAGAACGCTTGGCAATTACTGTGCGATGGCTATGTTTAGAGGCCCAGATCTTATTGCTAACCTTTCTGACGGGCTCAAAATAATGGACCCAGGTTTCATCACCTGTGACGGCATTGGCAAACTGCTTTTTGTCATAATTTGGAAAAATTTGAAGAACTTTTGGCCACTTTAACCCGTTGCCTCTTTTGCTCGTCAGTCAACAGATGTGGCATCCATCTAGCAGAAATCTTTCTGACTTTCAAATGCTTCTTCAAAATAAGGTGAACCGTTGATAGTGATATGCCGACCTTTCGTGCAATATCACGAACTGTAAATCTGGCATCTCCTTCAATGATTTCCTTTCTTTTGGAAACAATTTCTTTACGAGGTGCAGATTTTGGCCTACCTGATTTCAGTGCATTTTTGATGGACTCTACATCAGACTCAAATTTCTTTTTCCACCGCCGAACTGTGTCATAAGACACACAAGAAGGTCCAAAAGTAGGAGAAATTTCAGTCATCAGCTTCTTCAAAGAACAACTTAGTTCTGAGCAAGCTTTCATGTAAGCCCGTATTCCATCTTTTTAGTCGACGCTTCTACCAACCATTTTTACTGCAGTGGTCAATGACTGAGTGTATTCAAATGGCAGACTTTATGTCTTACACTTAGTCTAACATGTACATTTATACACCATTGTGTAGATATTGAATAGCCCTATACAACAATGTATTGGTTTTGATCGTGCTCCACGTGTTTATCGAGCTAGAGGACAATAAGCAATTCTTTTCGAACATCCCTGATAGATAGATAGATAGATAGATAGATAGATAGATAGATAGATAGATAGATAGATAGATAGATAGATAGATAGATAGATAGATAGATAGATAGATAGATAGATAGATAGATAGATAGATAGATAGATAGATAGATAGATAGATAGATAGATAGATAGATAGATAGATAGATAGATAGATAGATAGATAGATAGATAGATAGATAGATAGATAGATAGATAGATAGATAGATAGATAGATAGATAGATAGATAGATAGATAGATAGATAGATAGATAGATAGATAGATAGATAGATAGATAGATAGATAGATAGATAGATAGATAGATAGATAGATAGATAGATAGATAGATAGATAGATAGATAGATAGATAGATAGATAGATAGATAGATAGATAGATAGATAGATAGATAGATAGATAGATAGATAGATAGATAGATAGATAGATAGATAGATAGATAGATAGATAGATAGATAGATAGATAGATAGATAGATAGATAGATAGATAGATAGATAGATAGATAGATAGATAGATAGATAGATAGATAGATAGATAGATAGATAGATAGATAGATAGATAGATAGATAGATAGATAGATAGATAGATAGATAGATAGATAGATAGATAGATAGATAGATAGATAGATAGATAGATAGATAGATAGATAGATAGATAGATAGATAGATAGATAGATAGATAGATAGATAGATAGATAGATAGATAGATAGATAGATAGATAGATAGATAGATAGATAGATAGATAGATAGATAGATAGATAGATAGATAGATAGATAGATAGATAGATAGATAGAAGGCCTGTTTTAGCCATTTGCTAAGGCGCAGATTGACTTATCAGCACTTTAGCTTTCACTGCTTCCTTGTCATGTGGGCACACAACGCTGACTTAACGTTGAATCAACGTTGAGTAAAGCCCCGGTCCCACAGACTTTGCGACTGCGATGCGACCTCTCTGCAACTGATTTCGTTGCAACTGGCCCGCGACCTTTGCAACTGTTGCAACTAAATTTGCTCCGTAAATGTGATCGCCGACCCGTCGCCGACTAGTCGGCGACCGGACGCCGAACAATCGGCGATTAATGTTGCCCAAAGTCGGCGATTGATCAGCGACTTGTCGCCGAAGAATCGCCGTATGATCGGCGACTGACTTGCAACAAGTGAAACATGATCGGGGGCTAGTCGGCGATCAATCGGCGACTCTTCAGAGACTGGATAAAACCGATCGGCGACTTGTCGGAGACTTTTTTTTTTTTTTTTTTTTTTTATTTTGACACAGACAAAAATAAACTAAATTTTCGACTGCTGAGAGTCTTCTCTGGGCTGCTGCAAGTCCTCGTCATCCGAAATTGGTGACCGAGCCTTGCTTCCCGTTTTTTTCTACTGCGCCGCCGTTTTCTTTTGCCCGCCTCTACGAACCATGTTGCCTCTTTGAAAGCTGTCGTCGAAATGATGCTAGGATGTCAACAGTTTTTTATTGTAGTTGGCGCTATAATCGTTCGGTGGTTTTAACACCTTTTTACAGCTTGTCGGCGACCAGTTGCAGACCAATCGCAGATCAATCGCCGACTTATCAGTGATCAATCTACGATCGATCGCCGACCCATCGCCGAACAGTTGCCGACTGATCGCCGATAGGTCGTGGATCGATCGCGGATCAGTCTGCGACCAGTCTCCGATAAGTTGCAATAGGGTTGCTAGAATTTACAGCCAAATTTGCATAAATTCGGTCGGGGATCGATCGGTGACTGTTCGGCGATCGATCGGAGATTGGTCTGCGACGTCTAGAAAACCATTGCAACTAGTCTGCGATCAAAATCAGTCGCAGCCAGTCTTTTGTGCATGCACAAAAGACGATCGGCGACTAAATTTGATCGGCGACCTACCCGCGACCTTGCTGCAACCTTTATAAAACCTCCGTGCGACCTCTGAAACCGCTCCGCGATTGCCATTTTTTTTAGTCGCAGAAAGGTCGCATCGCGGTCGCATGCTCTGTGGGACCGGGGTTTAACTGCAAGGATGCCTTTTACTTCTATACCTAAAATACCAAGCCTATAGCTAGATGGTGCAGCTAAGCATCCCGCTAATTGTCTTACACTTGGTCGCAAATCACGCAGGGCTTCATTATCACGTGACTTGATTCCATGTTCCGACAACATAACCGCTATGTAATAATGGTACCTTTCGTGTCTCCAAGAAATGGTAATTTCATATAAAATAGATATGATTTTAATCTATCTACCGATTATAAAGTCTCCCAAACATGCCAAACGAACCCCAATACACAATAATGCTCACATCTGGACTCTGTTTCCATTTTAATTCGTCTTCTGAAGATAAAAGCATTTTCAAACTCTTTATGCTTGGTATACTATAGGGCATGTCCCCTTGGAACTCCAGTCAATGTAAAAATTTGTCTTGTCACAAGAACAATAATCGGTTTCTAAGATATTTAATACTTATTTGAATTTGAGGGATTGGGGTATTCCACCAGTGGATCTCCGGTCGGGGTCAATACATGTGTCTTGTCATTAGGAACAATACTATATGTGATTTCAGGCGATCTGAATAATTTCCAAGAAATTATTATTTATGGGAACTGGACAGTGGGATATACCTCTGAGGATACCTGGTTGGTGCCACGGAATGCATCTTATTGTAAGGAACATCAATATACATGGTTACGGGGTGAGGGTCTAAACGGTTCTAATATATTAGTGCATGGGGTAAGGCAAGGCTCCGACAGACCCAAGTGGACCAGCATGGTACCGACGGACCTAACTGTTGGGGTACATGTAACTGAATGAACCTCTTCATAATGAACAATATATGGTTTAGGGGTGGGGATTTGCAATGTTTGTGAAATATTAAGCCTTAAATGAACGGGAGGGTTGGGGCACAGCACCGAGGGATCCCCGGTTAATGTCACTGAATACGTCTTATCATAAGGAACAAGAATATAAAAGGTTTAGGGTGAGGATCTGAAAGGCTTCTGAGATATTATGCCTTTTATGAAGTGGGGGCATAGCCCCGTCAGACCCCATGGGACCCTTTGAAACCCTCTTGCAAAACTCTAACATATCCCAAAATTTCAGAACAATCCGTTGGGCGGTTATTGAAAACTCGTCCTGACAAAATTTTGGACTGAGCTACCAGAGAGGGATCGTTTTTAATTTGAACACATTGTGTTGAATTTTGAGCTCCGTCCTGTGGTTACTCAGAACTCGACCGAAAAATGTGGGCGGAGAGAGAATGAATAATTATAATAATTAATATTATTATTATTAGACTTAATTTTAAGAAACGGGGCAAAATTAAAAGCTCCCCCACAGCGTTTGGGAGACTTAATGACAGTCATCTGCATCAAGCGAAAAGGTGTTTGCAGAGATCTGGGCCCAGAGATGTTTAAAACTGGTCTGCTTACTCAGACAGTCAGAACAGTACCTTTCAAGGCTGCATGAAGAAACTGCATCATTTTTATCACATCTCCAAAATGACTACTTTTCTGATCAAAATCCGTGATTCTTTTCTTAGATATACTTCAAACATAGGTTGTTTTGTTTGCTTGATTTGAGGTTTAACGTCCCCGTCAACACTATATAGGTCATTTTGGAGACGCTGCTTCCAATTTTGTGGGACTTTTACCCGACATTGAGATGAAATGACATTTCATGCACTGTCGCCCAATTAAACCGATAGGGTTTATACGAATGGACGGTCCGACTCAGCTTTGCCTGGGCAGGCTTAGATCCTCTAAGCGGTTTACCAGTACACATATGTAGTCGGATTCAGCTCTGCTTGGAAACATCATGCAGCCCAGATTTTTCTTCAAGCCCCGATGGGCGGCGGCGAAAAACATAGGTTGTGGGTGCTCGTTACATTTTTTATTTTTCCCAGGACAAAAAGGATTTGAAATGTCTTGCAAATTGTCTCCGTTGTTTTCAAAGAAACGGGACTTGACATATCATGCAAATTATCTCATATGGAGATAATTTGCATGACATATCAAATCCTGTTTTCTGGAAAAAATAAGAAATATATCAACAGTTTGTCGTCTGCTGAACTAACCCAGAGAGTGGTAAAGGTTACGTTGTTACTAACAACAACTGTCAACGTTTCTATCCCAATTGTGCACCATGTAATCGTGTGTATATATATATATATATACCGAGGCAAGTGAATTATACAAAAAAGAGAAATGACATCACACGGAAAACACAGTAAATAATATTATTCCCAACCGGTTTCGTTTATAACTCATCGCAGGATTCCATTTCAAAATTTTTGGGCGTCAGGTCGTGTTTCCCAACCGGTTTCGTTTATAACTCATCGCAGGATTCCATTTCAAAATTTTTGGGCGTCAGGTCGTGTTTTCTTTAAAATTTATTCGGAAAATAGCTGAACTTTTTGCAAATTGTGTAGGCCCTGATCAGACGCCGCGTTTTGCGGCGTCTGATCTGGGCCTGCACTGTTTGCCAAGGTACTCGTTTTAGGGTTTCCTGTACAAAAAGGGTTAAGCCATCAAACCTGTTACGTTCTCCCACAAAAGCAAATGTATTTCAACCCTTATCCTGCTGAACATTACAACCCTTACCTTTGTAGATGAAGGTCTAAACAGTTGCCATGTACATCACGTGAACAAGTCCGTGAAATAAAGACCCCCCTAAACCCCACTTTATATAGAGAAAACTGGGGTTTATGGAGATAAACATTATTTTCCTTATTCCTGCTCCAAGATATATAGGTTGTGAGTACTCGTTAGAACCGCCTCAATGGGGTGGTTCTAACGAGCACCCAAAACCTATGTTTGGAGTATATATGACAAATATCACACATTTTCACCGGAAAAATACTTTTAGGTTTAAAAAATGCACTATATCACACGGATATGTTACCGTAATGTAGTTGTTGTGAACTGAATGTAAACATTATGTCAATGTAACATTATATTAAGTAATTTGATTGGTGGGGAGTCAGAAATGGGCATGGCTAAATAATTTATTCAGCAGAATATGGGTTAAGTAAGCATGTAATTTGAGCAAGCTTATTTTGATTATCCTTTCGATGCTCGATTAATACATGCTGAACTGTACTTCAACCAAACACCGCAAAGTAATGTACACATCCAATAAAGAAATACAAGAGGACTAATGGTCCTGAACTGCTTACCTGAGTGCTGAACATTTATGGAGCTATTTGGTGTCTGATAAAATCTTTGAACGGTTTTCACCTTAGCAGCCATCTTGGTCAAGTGACCTAAACCATTCGAACAAACTTTTGTTCCTCCATCCCTCAAAGGCATCATAATTATGTAAATTTGGCCTAGACAATGCCCAGCTGTTTTTTTTTTTTTTTTTTTTTTTTTTTTTTAAGTTAATTTTGTTATCGGAGTGACCCTGGGCCAAGGACAACGCGTTACGTTGACCTTTGGTACCCAAACAGCTTCATTAGCTTGTTTATCGGATTGCATATACCATCTAAGTTCACAGGCAATAACAGTTTCGAAAAATTATTAATTGACACTGTTTTTCTCATACAAAAGCACAAGTGAGCAAAATTTGACTTTGGTATAGAACAGGCCAATGTCAACTAAGAATAATCATTTGATTAAGTTACAATGGGCTGGAGTCACCAATGCTACATTCATAATTTCAAGGTAACTGGCCCACTGGTTCCGACGATAAAGGTTTTTTAAATTTTTTTACCATATATGGTCATGGCGGCTACTTGGTGATGTGTCTTGGACCAGTTGAACGAATATATTACTTTCATCCAATTAAAGATTCATATGAAATTTGACTTCAATTTGCCCAGCAGTTTTAAATGAATATTAGGTTTTAATTTTGATAACTGAGTAACCTTGGTCCAAGGTAAAAGAGTGACCCTGACCTTTGATACTCATGTATATGCATGTTTGAGTTTTACGTTCCACGAACAGCTAAGGACATACAAAGACGTGACCTCGGTTTAAGACTCTTCCAACAGTCTGGAGAAATCCGGGATCGAGCCCACGACCCCTGGTTTATGAGACGAGTAACATACCCACTGTACCACGGAGGCTTTTGGTATTCGTGTAGCTTCATTTACTCATCTAGTGATTGCTTAAACAAATTTTAAATTTCACAGGCAACATTTGTTTCAGAAAAATTAACAATGTCCACATTAACCAATATAAAAACCATATGCAACCAAATTTGACCTTGACGTAAACTGTGTTAACTTATAAAAGTCAAGATGGAGAAATCATTTAAACAAGTTATGATCGACCCAAGACCCCCAATGCTACATACCATGTTTCAAGGCAATCGACCCATTGATTCCAGTGAAAGTTTTTGATCTGTTTTCACCATATAAGGGCTTGGCCGCCATATTTGTTATGTGGCATTAAATACTCACTGATTTCCATTACATTGGACGTAAAAGCTTTCATTTGAAATTTGATTACAAATGGACCAGTACTTGCTGACAAAAAAAACTCTTTTTTTCATTTTCATATCTAGATGGCCTTGACCTTGAATACTCATGTAGTTTTATTTACTCATTTAGCTACCTTCATTTACAAATTTTCAGATCATAGTCTGCAAAAGGTTGCAAAAAATATACAGTTCTCATTTTTTTTTCAAAACAAAAGCCTTTGTGGCCAAATTCGACCTTGGCCTAAAAAGTCCAAGGTGATCCAGGGATCATCATTTGAATAAATTATGATTGTCTCGAGTCCCCAATGCTACAAACCAAGGTTCATGAAAATCAACCAACTGGTTCTGGGGAAAAAGATTTCTGTAAGTTTTTACAATATATTGGCATAGCGGTCATACTGGTCATGTGACCAAACTCATATTAAGTAATTTTCATTTCCTTGTTATAAAAGATGAAATTTGGTTACAAATGGACTAGTTGTTTCCTCTTGGAAATGTTTTAATTTTCATATCTAAATGACCGTTGGCCAAGGTACTCGTGTAGTTTAATTTACTCCTTTAGCTAACTGCATCAACCAATTTCCAGATCACAGGCTGCAATAGTTTTCGAAAAATGCTGGGTTTTGATCATTTGAACTAACTATGCTGGGTTCAAATCCCCAATACTGCATACAAAGTTTCATTGCAACTGGTCCACTGGTTCCGGAGTCGAAGATTTTTGAAGGGTTTTTACCTTATTTGGACACGGCGGCCATCTTGATCATGTGGCCAGTACCCCGCGAGCAAACTTTCGTTCAACGTCCCATGGATGCTCCACATGAAATTTGACTTCAATCGATCAAGTGGTATCAGAGGAGAAGATGTTTGACAGACAGACAACAGTCACCCGGCAACGGACAGATAGACAACGGAGCCTTGGCATACTATACGCTCACCTTCGGATCGGGTGAGCTAAATTTGTGAACGGTACATGAGACTGGGGTTACTATCGTGCATGCATGGAAGGAAGAATTTGTAAGACTCTCTGTACACGGACCTATTTGGCTTGTCTAAAACCACCACTTTTAATACGACTCGATGTTAGCCCGCTGCTGTGTGCTAGCTGTGAAGTTCCAGTAATGGAAGATTTTATACAACAACAACAACAACAATGGCATAATATGTATTGATACAAGTAATTACTCGGAGTAGTTGATGTTGTAATAGTTATAACCTACTTTCTCAATCTGCATTAGTTAACTCTTATCATGCCGTTCACAACAACCCCTATCTTTGGAAACAATGTAGATCCAGATCAGATGGCTTCTGAAGAAGCCATCTGATCAGGATCTACACTGTTCGACATTCAGTTTATGAATTTGTAGGAATAAATTACATCAAGTAATCTGATTGGTTCAAAGTCAGAGATGGGTGTGGCTATAATGAAGATTCAGCAAGAGAAGGGATAACACTTATATACAAAGTCTGGCCGGTATTGCTTGGACTGACAAGGACAGTCATTTCTATAATAGAAGTATAGAAGTACATTTAGGCGTCATTAGCCATATCATTTTTGAAGAAGCATTTTGATTACAAAATGTTGGGATCAAATCAGGGTTGATGATGATGATTTCGTGTTTAACGACGTAAATCAGGGTTGTACTTGAAAAACATATACTTTCCAAAACCTTCATTGTCTTCCACTTCGTTTAAACAGCCTTACCCTTTGTTTAAGGGGAATGGGTACATCCCAAGGGGAGGCAACTCCTGCAAAAGTATTTTTGTCTCCCATGTCAAAAGGGGTCTACTCTAAAAGGATTTGTTTGTTTGGTTTGAGGTTTAACGTCCCCGTCAACACTGAAAGGTCATTTTGGAGACGTTGCTTCCAATTTTGTGGGACTTCTACCCGCCATTGAGATGAAATGACATCGCAAGCCCTGCCACCAGTTAAAGGAAAGAATTTGCTCATGAGGAGTAATTCTTTCCTTTAAGAGTAGACCTCTTTTCCGTTGGACAGGGCTTATAGAAAGGCGAACACGAATCCCGAAAGTTGTCTCCCTTTGAAAAATGGCAGAAAAATCTGCCAGGTGTTCCCATTTCCCTTAAATTACAAAAAACTGCAAATTATCTCAAACCTATATCTATTCTAACATGTGAGTACTAATTCTCAATTGTGCTAACAATTACGTTTGTTTGTCTCAAGAGCTGTGTCTTAATAGTTTTTTAACTCATTTTTTGATTTTTATTTACATTTGAATTATTGACTAGAATAGAACGAATTTTACTTCGTAGGTACTGACCCGTGTTTTTGCACATACCTTTCACGTACATCTGTGTACTAAATATTTTATTTTTTATACCTATTCTATAATTTATCTTTTATCATAATAAGGCTTTGATCATCCAAATTCATTTCATATAAAATGTAATTTACATACCAGAACAATATTTAAGGTGTCTTATGTGAACACGCCTATTCAAATAGATTTAAAATTATTTCCACCAAAACATTAACATTTTCAGATGAAAAAAAATGGTTTCTCTGGGCGGCAGTGCTTGAGATGTCGTGTCATCTCAATGTCGGGTAAAAGTCCTACAAAATTGGAAGCTACGTCTCCAAAATGACCTTTACAGTGTTGACGGGGCCGTTAAATCAAACAAACAAAAGTTGAAAAAAAATCAGACTTTTTTTCATATTTCAGCTCAATACAAGAACTCGTGAGGCACTTGTTGTTATGTTCGTTTAATGTGAATTAGTTTCTCTTCCTCCAGGTGCAAGCGGTGGGCTTCGTCTTGTGACTGTAGCTCTCAGTTTTTTTCTTTTTCAATGTACAGAAATTTATCAGAAAATAGCTATGTTTTTGAGCATAAATAAGTTAAACAATGTTTACCCATGTAAACCCCAGTTTTACTATATAAAAGTGGCGGTTTAGGAGGTCAAAATTTTTCTGATAAATTTCTCTACATTTTCTGTTTTGTTCAAATACAACAAAGAAACCATGAGAGAACATCAGAACCACTGCTGTGTTCACATATTGTTTTTCCATATCAATCAATGCATCATCTCAGTCATATTTTATCATAAATCGGATATAAAAATGGACAGGTGATGGTGCTAACTTTAGTTTCATTGTTTTTTAGGATTTTTTTTTTTTTTTTTTTTTTATATATATATAATTCCATAGGACGAAGTATCTGTTCTACATACAAGTTACAATAAATATATAGAAGCCGCCGTGAACTAGTGTTTACGCTACTCGCCTTGTAAACCAAGGATCGCAGGATCGGTCCCGGGCTTCTCCAGACTTTCGGATGAGTCTTTAAACCGAGGTGCCGTCTCTGTATGACCTTAGCTGTTGGTGGGACGTAAAACTCAAACACTCACTCACAATAAATACCACCAAAAAGAAGTCACAATAGTATTAATTATTTGATAAGGACAATCGCTGTGATGTCACTTCCGCTGAGGTCCGCCATTTTCCGAGGTGTAAACAAAGGTACTCTGCTATGAGACCTTACCAAATGTGCACAAGAAATATTTAATATCAGTCTAATAACTCTGACAAAGACTTACTCTATTTTATTGTTCCGTATATTTCCTTTTATTTCTGATGATTGTCGATAAAATAATCAGACACATTTTGCTTTAAAAACTGTTTAAAAATGATCAAATTTTAGCGATAAAAACCGAAGCTTCCACCTCCACCAAATGAGAAAAATGGCGGGAAAGATAGCCGTTCTATGTTTCTTTTTATTGTCAAAAGAGTTCCCTGCCGACTGTCCTTATTGTAGCTTTTGCGGAAATACTGCGTAATTGTTACATGTATCTAAAATTCCAAATTAATAATAAATTTGATTTCTTGTCCAATGGATACTCTACCATGCAAACATTAAAATACACACGATAAAGGTGGATTTGGGTCATCACATGACCAAGTCTGTGAAATCAACACCCCCTAAACCCCAGTTTATATAGAGAAAACTAGGGGGTTTACGATGGTATTCATTATTTTTCTTATTTCTGCTCCAAGACATAGGTTGCGGGTACTCGTTAGAACCGCCTCAATGATACGGTTCTAACGAGCACCCACAACGAATGTTTGGAGTATCTATAAGAAAAATGTTTCGCGGATTTTCCACAGGAAAGTACTAGTAACCATTTTGGAGATTTGAAAAAAATGCACTATGTTGCATGGGAGTGTTATCGTATTGATTTGGTTTCGTTCCACCCCATAAAACTATTCTTGATGATGTGGATATCTGGAGCTACTGGAAACTTACATTCAGACTCAAAAGTGCATTCTTATTCACCAAAGTAAACGAGGCATCCATGTCATGGTATCCAAGTTTTACTGTAGATTTCTAACTGTTGGTTTTCTTTTGCTCCAGCATTTCAGAGGTTTCGTGCTGTCGAGTCTTCGCCCATGTTTCATCTCTGTGGTTGTTTTATTTTTGTGTTCTCGGAGATGTTGCACAGATGAGTTTGGAGGCCTTCAAACGGAATGAACAAATTATTTGTCTAAATTGTGACGGAAATAAGGGCGAGGACTGTCCTTTTGGTTTTCAGCTATTGATGTTTCCATTAGGGTCTAGTTATTTCATGTTTGTGTTGCTCACTGATGGAAGTTGTGGGTTAATTGTATCGATTCCTGATCATTGCCTTCACTTCTATTTATTCAATTCTGATAAAGCACTGAGATGAAAACATTCCTGATATGCAAAACTTTACACCTAGGAATTGATCATCACCATGACACATCAATGTGAGATAAACATTTCTTGCACACCAGATAAGGAAATTCATAGTTTAAGCTTGGGACAGGAATTCTGTTCTAACCCTGGTATTCTTACCCAAAATCGAATATTCTCGGGTGTTTCATAAATGCACTGGTTGAATACGACCTCATATGCGTCGTCGTTAAGGCTGACGTCACAGCACGTTACATGATGTCACTAAGTCATCTCAATATGGCAGACGTCGCCAACAGACGTAAATGCAGTTTTAAACATTCACGCTCAGAAATGGAAGATTTGCAAGAAAAAGAATCCTACGTTGATGTGAGGGATGTATAGACAAGAGGGCATTGATGGCCTTGGATCGCTCACCGTATCCGCACTGTACCAAATGGTGGGTAATACAGTAAGATGCCTTGTCAGAAGGAAACACATGCCAAATATGAAGACTCTATCTCAAATGCTTAAAAAGTTATGCCAAAGTAGGTCAAAGGACAAGGTGATAGATCAAAATTTTTGAATGGTTGGGAAAACTTTGTCACAAGGAACATACATGCCAAATATGAAGGCTCTATCTCATATGGTTCAAAAGTTATAATAAAGTAGGTCACAGGTCAAGGTCACAAGTCAAATTTTTATATGAGTGGGAAGCCCTTGACACAAGGAACCTACATGCCAAATATGAAGGCTCTATCTCAAACGGTTCAAAAGTTATGACAAAATAACCTACTGATCTACTTTTTGATTTGACATTACCCATTTCGAATTTAACTGAGATAGTGTCCAGATGATCATTATGAGCAAGTTTGATGATGATTGGACTTAAACTGTGGCTTCGTAGAGTTTTCACAACGTTTTTCTATGATTTGACCCAACATGACCCATATTCAAACTTGACCCAGATATTGTGAAGATGATCATTCAGAGCAAGTTTGATGATGATCGGACCAAAACTCTAGTGTGTTCACAAGGTTTTTCATTATCTGAACTAATGACCTACTTATTGACCAGACATGACCCATATTCGAAATTAAACGAGATATTGTCAAATGATCATTCTGTGCAAGTTTGATCACGAATGGACCCAAACTGTGGCCTCTAGAGTGTTCACAAGGTTTTTCGATGATTTGACCTACTGACAGGTAGACTGTTTGACCCGACATGACTCATATTCGAACTTGACCTAGATATTGTCAAGATGATCATTCTGAGCAAGTTTGATAATAGTTAGACTAAAATTTCATTCTCTAGAGTGTAAACAAGGTTTTTCTATGATTTGACCTATTTTTGACCCCACATGACCCATATTCGAACTTGACCTAGAGAAATTGTAGAGATGATCATTCTGAGCAAGAATGATGATGATTCGACAAAATCTGTGGCCTCTAGAGAGTTAACAATGTTTTTCTATGATTTGACCTACTGACCTACTTTTTGACCCGACATGACACATATTCCAACTTGACCGAGATATTGTCATGATAATCATTCTGAGCAAGTTTGAGGATTATTGGACCAAAACTGTGGCCTCTAGAGTGTTAACAAGGTTTTTCTATGGTTTGACCTACTGACCTACTTTTTGACCCACATGACCCATATTCGAACTTGACCAAGATATTGTCAAGATGATCATTCTGAGCATGTTTGAGGATGATTGGATCAACACTGTGGCCTCTAGAGTGTTAACAAGGTTTATTTTATGATTTGACCTACTGACCTATTTCTTTTTGGCCAACATGACCCATAATGGAACTTGACCGAGATATTGTCGGGTTGATCATTCTGAGCAAGTTTGAGGATGATTGGACCACAATTGTGGCCTCAAGAGTGCTAACAAGGTTTTTCTGTGGTTTGACCTACTGACCTACTTTTTGACCCGAAATAATCCATATTCGAACTTGACCGAGATATTGTCAGGATGATCATTCTGAGCAAGCTTGAGGATGACTGGACTAAAACTGTGGCCTCTAGAGTGTTAAAAAGGTTTTTCTATGATCTGACCTACTGACCTCCTTTTTGACCTGAAATGACCCATAATCGAACTTGACCAAGATATTGTCAGGATGAACATTCTGACCAAGATTGAGGAAGATTGGACCAACATTGTGGCCTCTAGAGTGCTAACAAGGGTTTTCTGTGGTTTGACCTACTGATCTACTTTTTGACCCGACATGACCCATATTCGAACTTGACCGAGATATTGTCAAGATGATCATCCTGAGCAAGTTTGAGGATGATTGGACCAAAACTGTGGCCTTTAGACTGCTAACAAGGGTTTTCTGTGATTTGACCTACTGACCTACTTTTTGACAAGACATGACTCATAGTCGAACTTGACCGAGATGTTGTCAAGATGATCATCCTGAGCAAGTTTGAGGATGATTGGACCAAAACTGTGGCCTCTAGAGAGCTTACAAGGGTTTTCTATGGTTTGACCTGCTGACCTACTTTTTGACCCGACATGGCCCACATTCGAACTTGACCGAGATATTGTCAAGATGATCATCCTGAGCATGCTTGAGGATAATTGGACCAAAATTGTGGCCTCTAGAGTGTTAACAAGGTTTTTCTATGATTTGACCTACTGACCTACTTTTTGACCCGACATGACCCATATTCGAGCTTGACCGAGATATTGTCAAGATGATCATCCTGAGCAAGGTTGAGGATGATTGGACCAAAACTGTGGCCTCTAGAGTGCTAACAAGGGTTTTCTGTGGTTTGACCTACCGACCTACTTTTTTACTCGACATGACCCATATTCGAACTTGACCGTGATATTGTCAAGATGATCATCCTGAGCAAGTTTGAGGATGGTTGAACCAAAATTGTGGCCTCTAGAGTGTTAACGAAGTTTTCCTTTGATTTGACCTGATGACCTACCTTTTGACCCGACATGACCCATATTCGAACTTGACCGACATATTGTCATGATGATTATTCTGACCAAGTTTGATGTTGATTGGATCAAAACTGTGACCTCTAGAGTGCTAACAAGAAAAGGTGTACGCACGCACAACGAACGACGCACGACGACGCCGGACATCTCACAGTGACAAAAGCTCATCATGACCTTCTGTCAGGCGAGCTAAAAAAAACAGTCCCTCAGAATCACTGTCTGGCATCACTCAGCAAGCTTCGTGATGCAGAACAGTGAACCTCAGGACGGATTTTCTCCATGCGCCCCTCATACCCATGTAGGACTCCTATAGTCTTCCATGACCGTCTGGATTAATTTTCGATGAAAAATGAAAACTTTTTTACCAAACTCATCCTCTAAATACAGATTGTAAAATGCTCTTTAGAACCGCCAACAGTCTTCCCCACAATCTGTGTGTTCGAGCCAGACTTGAAAAAATAATGTGCAAGCCTGTGTAAACCCAACTATTCTCTATTTAAAGTCAGGTATATACTCATAAGCTTGAAGTTCTGACAGAAATTCATATCAAAATGGCCCAAATCGACTATTCATCATTCAGGGTATTCATTAGGCAAACATGTTTATATAATGAAAATATGGTATCACAATTTCATGTTTAACTTGTTACATCAATACAAATTATAAAATGTTTTGCACAATTTCAAATCATAGGTTTCAGTTTTAAATCAAACATTACACTACACTGAAGGTAAAATTTACAAGGATATGATAATTGGATAATAAAAGCATAACTTTTCGATGGGGTTGAAACCAAAGCAAGGCTCTGCAATCATCATCTTTCATATGTCCATCGATTGTCTTACAATCGACCCAAAGTTATAAAGGACATAAACTGAATTAGTGTTGTTGTTGACGTGACTATCACTGATTTGTATGAAATCCATGTGGCTTATTTACAGTAATTTATCGCAGTGAGGTCAGCGTGTTGCATAAAATGGTTATCCGTAGAATATGTGCTGTAATCATGGGTTCAGCTTGGCAAACGATTCCTGAACCGTGACTTAAACTGATAACATTTCGTTTAATGCTTATATTCCCGTATTGTGAGCAAACAGTGTAGACCCTGATCAGATGTCGCAGATTTCGGTCATTTCTGACACCATATTGGACATCATTTGTGCGCATGGACATGTTTTAATATTGGTAAGCTTGAAAAATGATCCTGAACCGTGATTTATCTGTCATTATTTCGTTTAATACTTACATTCTCTACTGTAAACAACCAGTGTAGACCCTGATCAGACACCACATATTTTCAGATGCTGCAATCTGTAGCATCTAATCTGGGTCTACACTGTTTGCCAAGCCCAAAAACATGATTCCAGTCGAGATTCTATAGATACCCCTCTTTCTGAACACCCTCACCTTTTTATCAAAATACAGATTCTGATAACTCACTCATTAGAACCGGCCCATTGAGTCTGTTCTAAGAAGCAACAATGAACAATTTTTGAAGCAGAAATAAAGAAAGCATTATACATTTTAACCCATTGTATGCGGGAAACCCCTTAAGGGGTACTTTGGCAAACAGTGCAGGCCAAGATCAGACATCTGATCAGGGACTGCACTATATGCTGACAGAATTATCTGTGAACAATGCAATACAAGATGGTCATGCCCTAGATCGCTCACCTGATCCTTATTGTATAGAAAAAATGGTAGATAATAAAAGGTGGAGTGGATGGTTTAAGCCATTTTGGTTGAGAATGACACAAGAAACATTTCTGTGAAATTATTTCAAAATCAGTCTACCTATTTAGTAGTAGATGTCATTTTAAATCTGGTTTATTGTTTAGGTTTGGTGGCTAATATGTTCAGTGGAGAGAAGCTGTTTTGAGTAATTTTGTCCGAGGGTCACCCATGGAACATTCCTTCCAATATTGTTTTCTTTCTGAGGATGAAGTCTTTCAAAAATTCCCTTTTACAGATCTGACTTGTATGTTACTATCTGGGCACCTTCTGGACATTGAGGGTCAGATCCGAGTGCATGGAATAAATCTGCTCAGTCTAACTTACAATGCCTCGTGACAAGGGGCGGGGTAGGGGTGGAAGTGGGTGGGGATGGCAAGAACTGGCATAAGATGCAAGACATATGAGCCAGTGGTTCCCTTTGACAATACAGAACTGACTTGAATGTCACTTTCTGGATACATTGTGGACATTGAGAGTCAGGTCCTAGTGCAACAGAAGGAGATGAAGCGGCTCAGTCTTACTAATAATGTCACATGGTGACAAAGGGATGGGGGAGGGATGGTTATGGGTCAGTGGTTCCCTTTGACAATACACAGCTGACTTGTGAGTGAGTGATTGAGTTTTACATCCCACCAACAGCTAAGGTAATATGGAGACGGAACCTCGGTTTAAAGATTCATCCGAAAGTCTGGAGAAGCCCGGGATCGATCCTGCGATCCCTGGTTTACAAGGCGAGTAGCGTAACCACTACACCACGGAGGTTTCTAGAGCTGACTTGTATGCCACTGTCCAGGCACCTTGTGGACATTGAGGGTCAGGTCCTAGTGCACCAGACAGTCATGAACTGACTCAGCCTAAACCCTTTATAAAACCAGTCGGCTCTCGGCAGGTCAATTTTTGACCTCATGGGGTTATAATTCGAAAAATCTTGGTAGAGGGCAACTAGAGGAATCGTCATTCCAAATATCAGAGACTTGGGCCTTCTGGTTTCAGACAAGAAGGTATTTAAAGATTTTCCCTATGTAAGTCTAGGTAAAACCCATGGGCCCTGGGGCGGAGCCATTTTGTAACCCCAGGGCTATGATTTTATAAATCTTGGAAGAGGTCACCCACACGAAGTTTGAAGCAAAATATCAAAGACCTGGGCCTTTTGGTTTCAGAGAAGAAGATTTTTAAATGTTTTCCATATATGTTTATGTAAAACCGGTGAGGCCGGGGGCGGGTCACCTTTGGGCTCAGGGCTATAATTTGAACTACATAGAGGTCTACCAAATAAAGCATCATACAAATATCAAAGACCTGGGCCTTCGGGTTTCAGACAAGAAGATTTTTAACGGTTTTCCACATATAAGTCGAAGTAAATCCAGTTGACCCCGGGGCGGGGACATTTTTGATCCAAGTGCTATAACTTTAACAATCATGTTAGAAGTCTTCTAGATGAATCTTCACACCAAATATCAAAGACCTGGGCCTTGCGGTTTCAGGGAAGATTTTTTAAGATTTACCCTATATAAGTGTTTGTAAAATGAAAGGGTCCCCAGGGCTATAATCTGTACAATCTTGATTGAGGTCCACTAGACGCAGCTTCAAACCAAATATCAAACACCTGAGCCTTCTGGTTTCAGACAAGAAGATTTTTGATGATTTTCCCTATATAAGTCTATGTAAAACCAAAGGGCCCCGGGGCGGGGGCATTTTTGGTCCAAGGGTTATAATATTCACAATCTTGATAGAGGTCTACAAGAAGAAGCATCACACCAAATATCAAAGACCTGGTCCTTGCGATATCTGAGAAGAAGACTATTTTTAAGATTTTTCCTATATAAGTCAATGTAAAAACAAAAGGACCCGGGGCGGGGGCATTTTTAGTGCAAGGGCTATAATATGAACAATCTTGGTAGAGGTCCACAAGATGAAGCTACAAACCAAATATCAAAGATTTTGGCCTAGTGGTTTCAGAGGAAAATATTTTTTAAAAAGTTTCCTATATGAGTCAATGTTAAACCAAAGGGACGCCGGGGTGGGGGCATTTTTGGTCCCAGGGCTATAATTTGATCAGCCCTGATAGAGTTCAACAAGACGAAGCTTCATACCAAATATCAACACCTGAGCCTTCTTGTTTCAGAAAAGAAGATTTTTAAAGGTTTTCCCTATATAAGTCTATGCAAAACCAAAGGGCCCTGGGGCGGGGGCATTTTTGGCATAAGGGTTATAATTTTCACAATCTTGATAGAGGTCTACTAGATGAAGCATCACACCAAATATCAAAGACCTGGTCCTTGCGATATCTGAGAAGAAGACTATTTTTAAGATTTTTCCTGCATAAGTCAATGTAAAAACAAAAGGACCCGGGGCGGGGGCATTTTTAGTACAAGGGCTATTATATAAACAATCTTGGTAGAGGTCCACAAGATGAAGCTACAAACCAAATATCAAAGACCTGGGCCTAGTGGTTTCAGAGGAAAATATTTTTTTAAAAAGTTTCCTATATGAGTCAATGTAAAACCAAAGGGACCCCGGGGTGGGGGCATTTTTGGTCCCAGGGCTATAATTTGATCAGTCCTGATAGGTCAACAAGAGGAAGCTTCATACCAAATATCAAACACCTGAGCCTTCTAGTTTCAGAACAGGAGATTTTTAAAGGTCTTCCCTATATACATGTAAGTCTATGCAAAACCAAGGGCCCCGGGGCGGGGGCATTTTTGGCCCAAGGGCTATAATTTGAACAATCATGATAGAGGTCCAAGACGAAGCTTCATACCAAATATCAAACACCTGAGCCTTCTGGTTTCAGACAAGAAGATTTTTAAAAGTTTTCCCATGTAAGTCTATGTAAAACCAAAGGGCCCCGGAGCGGGGGCATTTAAGACCCTTGGGCTATAAATTGAAACATCTTGGTAACGGTCCGCTACATGAAGCTTCATACCAAATATCAAAAACCTGGGCTCTGGGGTTTCAGAGAAGATGATTTTTTTAAATTTCAGTAAAAAAACTATTTTTGGCTCCTGTGACCTAGATATGAAACGGACCAAAACCATGTTAACAACTTTGAAAGGGGACCACCTAAGGATCATTTTTGTGAAGCTTGGTCAAAATCCGATCAGTGGTTTAGGAGAAAATATCGTTTGAAGAAATTGTTTAAAATGCAGATCCAAAGATTTTTTTCCGAAATCGAGGGTTATAAAAGCCAAGGCAGGGAAAAATGGAAATATTTTTTTAATTTCTTATGACTTTATCGGTTAAAGGAATTATTTTTGCCTTTAATGATATTTGAATTTGAATATTTTATCATGATTGTGTACACAGAAAAAATAATAAACATATCAAAATCATCTTAAATGATCAAATTTCTTAGTTTCTAATGGTTTCTATTTTTAGATTATCTTTACCAAAGGAAACGACTGAAATGTACCGAAAAGGAAAAATGAATTGTTACTGCAAGCTGGAATTAAAGAAATATAGAAATCGATTGTTATATTTGTTAACATGTATGTGTATATTAAATGATAAAGAAAACACTGTTATGTTTTATTTTTGAATAATGCCAGCTAGCAGTAAACAATTTTTCCCCTTTCGGTCCCTTTCGGTCGTTTTCTTTAATTAAGTCAATCTAAAAATAGAAACAATTAGAAAATAAGAAAACTGATAATTTAAGGCAGTATTATATGTTTGTAATATTTTTCTACTGACAAATGATGACAATAATCAAATTCAAACATTTTCAGGACAAAAAGAGGTACTTTAACCTGTACATTTGTAAAAAATTAAGAAATATTATCATTTTTCCCGGCCTGGGCTTTTATACCCCTCGATTGCGGAAAAAACGTTTATTTCAAGAAATTCAAAGAATATAGAGAGATAAACCTTTGTGCAGTTATCAAATAAGTTAATTATAATAATTTGATACCCACCTGACTACAATATATATCACAATTATAACAAGAGACGAAATATAAAACTTCGGATCGGCATTTTTGGCTCGGTGGTTCGGCCAGGCATGGCGCGGCCTTGGCTTTTGTACCCAACCGAAAATCACAGTAACTGACATTGTAGCATGTTAGGGTATGGTATTGTAATTTGTCCAGAATTCTTTGATTCAAATGCTGATTAAGTCTTTGATTCTTCAGCAGGCCGTATTGCAGGTTTTGTCGCCCCGGATTTGCTACTCTCATTATCAAATGGGCCCCGTCAAGCGATTTTGGTACTTATCGCCTATGCGAGCAGCGAAGGTTCAGGCGAGCCTGCGCATCCGCGCAGTCTCGCCAGAACCTTCGCTGCTCGCTCATACAAGCAGTAAATCAAGAGGAACATTCAGACAGAAAGCCATATCCCTGGCCCCTCTGAATGGCTGGGCATGCGCAGTTAAAATTTGTCATGACGGAATGCTCGAAGACACAAATTCGCTTGGCGGGGCTCAAATGATTTTCTGGTGCGCACACAACTCCCAATGTTAAAAATCGGTGCTCTGGCTTCCTTTTCTAGCTGTTGGAGAGCCTGAAAGTAAAAACACAAAGCACTGACAGCACTGATGGTTCAATTGTCTCTGAGTGTAGGCTGGAAAAATGTTCTGGACGTTTAATGCTTTAAAAATATTACAAATTTTCATCAGAGAAGTACCCGTTTTGGAGATATGAAATATTGCACTATGTCACACGGGTGTGTTATCGTAATTTTGTTAGTCAGTGAATTTACGAAAGTTCTCAGACTGTAGCCATGGTCGCGATGGCACTTCTTGCCCTCGCTCTATTGGAAGGCGTTTCAATGCTTATAGCGATCATGTTTTTTGTTTCTGGCTTATTACTACGAGCAGAACAAGTCTTGGAAGACTGTGAATACAATGATAGTTTTACCAAAACGGGGTTATTATAATGTCATAGATCTAGATCTTATATTTAACAAATGTTAATTGTTGGACTTCCAAATAGAACACATTTAGCACTGCATGACCTAATCATAGATTATAGGTCATGAAACCAAGAAGGGCAGTTGTCAGTTTCTGGCCATAGAATGTGCACTGTACTGGTTAACTGCTTATGTATAAAGTAGAAGTAAAACAAAGATCAGGAATTGAAACAATTAACTTACTCCACCCATAAAAGACACCAAAGGGAAAGAAATACAAACATTAAGCGACCAGACCATAATGGAAACCTAAACAAAGGAAGGCCATAAGGACAGTTACTTTCCCACAAAAGGGCCATATGGCCATCCAAAATTAAAAGACACAAGTGATACACACAGTAAGTAACAAACAACAACATAAATAAATCGCCACAGAAGAGCCGCCTTGGAACGGTCAGTGGAAAATTTCCACGGGGGGGGGGGGGGGGGGGGGGGCTTAAATCGATTTTACGTGGCCACAATCCTCGCCCTTACTTCCGTCGCGATTTAGACAAATAGTTTGTTCAGTCCGCATGAAGGCCTCCTAACTCATCAGTGCAACATCTCCGTGAACACAAAAATCAAAGAACCACAGAGGTGAGACAACGGTGAGGACTCGACAGCAAGAAACCACTGAAATGCTGGAGCAAAAGAAAACCAACAGTTAGACTCCGATGAGCCCGACCAGAGACAAAGCATCAGGCACCAACCAACATTATCTCTCTAAATTCTCAATAAGCCTTTACATTGGAGCCGTCATAAGCCTGCCCAGGGAAGTGTGGATAGGTAAACTTACCGGCTCAAAAATGACCTTTTAAATAGTGTTGACTGGGCCTTTAAACTCCAAAACTAACAAAACAAACAAGACCACATGAACAATAGTAGTCAACAATCAGCAGTATTCTTATCTTTGGGTCAACTGAGAGACAACAGCCGAACAGTAATATTTAGAATATACATTCCACCATGATGCCGAAAAATGTAGATGGTCCTGCACATGCAAACAGTGACTGTTGAAACGTATAATGTCTTGACATGACCATGTGCTATTATAGTTTAAGCAACATCTTTTATGAAACAATGGTATCTACTAAGTAACAGCTGCGTTATATCAAAATACTTTTTCTTTCTTTGTGTATACATTGCGAATGCTGTTGTTATATATAAGTTTAAACAAAAGGTTCTGATCAAACTGTGCCAATGGAAATAGCCTGTCCTGTTAACAATATACAATACCCTTATAAACCCCACTTTAGATAGCAATAACTGTCGTTTAAGGGGAATGGGAACACCTGGCAGATTTTCTGTCATTTTTTCAAGGGGGACAACTTTTGGGACTTCCTGTAGGCTTTTCTGTGAGCCCTCTCTCACTGAAAAAGGGGTCTACGCTTATAGGAGAGAATTTGCTCCTCAGGAGCAAATTCTTTCCTATAAGAGTTGACCCCTATTGACATGGGCGACAAAAATCCTTTTGCAGGCGTTGCCTCCCCTGAAAGTGTTCCCATTCCCCTTAAGATGATTAACACGATTTTAACCTTATTTAAGGTCCAAAACACGGAACATTGTTGTAGTTAAAGAATATTTGTGAACTTTGTTTAATGATTTGTTAAGATGCAATAAAAAGGCCATAATAGACGGGCTGCATGATGCTTCCACGCAGAGCTGAAACAGACCCGCACACGAGTACTGGTAAACCGCTTAGAGGATCTAAGTCTGCCCAGGCAAAGCGGTGCGAGTCGGCTCATCCATGCCTATAAACCCGATTGGTTTCATTGGGAGACAGGGCTTGAGATGTCATTTCATCTCAATGCCGTGTAAAAGTCCCACAAATTTGGAAGCAACGTCTCCCAAATGACCTATATAGTGTTGACGAGGACGTTAAACCTCAAATCAAACAAACAAACAAACAAAGATGCAATAAAAGGGATATTGAGCTTGATGTTGTATCCAGTGTATAAATTTTACAAACGATAAGAGACTGGAATTCCAGCCTTTAATAATAGATCTGCTATTTTCCATAAATAACCCTACAAATCAGTAATAGCCGCGTGGGTGGACCTGAGTAACTTTGGGCCGATTGACAAACAACGGACCCAAAACCAGTAGTTTTCATGAGACAAGTTAGAGTCAAGAAGGAAAGTGTATGCATAGTGGATGGTTATTGTAATTGATGCATTTGAGCATTTATCAACTGAAATGAACTTTTTGTTTTGCTATGCTCTGAATCATTGTCTTACACTGGCTTTGTGTGCTTCTGTTAGAAGGGTGCCAAGTCTGGTTTAGTGGCTGATTCATCCCCAGCGATCTTCCTGTTTGTTTGGGACGCTTGCATGATACACGTGTTCCTTGTGCAACTCCTTTAGACAAAAGCGGCCCATTATGGCATAGGAGTATGGCTGGCCATACGACGTACTCCGTATATGGTCCAGTGTTCTGATAATATCTGTATTTGGTACTATCATATTTATCCGGTTCAGAGTTGTACAAAAGCATAGGTGGGTCCTGTATAGACATAAGCCAGCATATTTCAATGGATTTCTTGATATAGCAGGATAGGCTGTTTGGTTTGTAAGTAACATTCGATGCTGTGCAAATTTCATCTTCTAAGTCCTGAAGTAAACAAAACATTACAATAACACACCCATGATAGAAAACTGAACCTTTAAGGCCTCTTAAACGACCCTTTCTGTCGAAAGTTTGGAGTATTTCCACTTTTATGCTCCGGACTTGGATTCAGGCATCCATTTAGTCTCTGATGGGAGCTGTTGGTTAATTGTATCGATTCCTGATCATTGCCTCCACTTCTATTATTCATTAGAAACACCGCATTTATATGTAGGTAGTTCTTATGAGTCAATGAGTACTCAATATTTTTTAGCATAAGAAATAACATTTATCGCTTGTAATTAAGGCGTAACTATACAACATTTAGTGACACAGAGGCCTTTCTGATATTTAATCTTCATCAGTGTGTCTCAACCCCAAAGTTCTGAAACCGAAACGGATGATGGACAAGTCCCGGCAAACACAGCACATCCCCCTCCGAGTACACACCAAGCGACGCAGATCATGAGACAGGTCAGCTGGAGGCATCAGGCAAGAGGTGGAGGCAATGATCAGGAAACGATACAATTAACCCACAGCTCCCATCAGAGACACCAAAGGAAAAAATCTTAGTTTATAAAATATTTTTCACATCACCATATTAGCTACAATCCTGTGCAAAAAGGTAAAGGTTGGATTGTTCAGTGTATACAACCATAATCTTACTCTGCATACGTTTATAATCTTTGATTGCAATTATTCATTAAATTATAAATTTGTTTATTTTCACAATCTTTGTATCCGACAAACATAAATAACTTTGTATTAGGCTTATTGGATGTTATTAAATTTTGTTTCCATGATATTTTTGTCGTGACTGAAAAACTTTTCGAAATTGTTTACTTGTATGGGTTCATCTTTTTATCAAGCAACTTGAAATACCCGGTAGTCCTTTTTCTAGAAAACAATCAACAAGATAGACCCTTTAGAAATTATTCAGGGATTTCCTTAAAAACTTCTGGAAATTTGATTTTACTGTACCAAATATAATTTAACACACTCAACAAAATCATCATTTAAACAGACACAACATGAAATATTAACATTAGTGATATATTTTCAAGGAACATAAATGACAAACATAATATAATTTGGCCAATAAATACAGGAGATGAATCACTTCAAACATAGTGTTGAACGTCAAAAGACTACTTTTCAGGAAGGCTAAAAATTGGTTTCAACAATTAAAAGCTGTTTATCTACTAAATGAGAGGATTTGATTGATTGATTGATTGACTTGGGGTTTAACGTCCCCGTGAACACTATTTACGTCATTTTGGAGACGTTGCTTCCAATTTTGTGGGACTTTTACCCGACATTGAGATGAAATGACATCTCAAGCCCGGCAGTCCAGTGAAACCCAAAGGGTTTATATGCATGGACCGTCCGACTCGCAGCAATTGGCCTGAGCAGGCTTAGAGCATCTAAGCGGTTTACCAGTACTCATGTGTGCGGTCGGTTTCAGCTCTGTGTAGAAGCATCGTGAAGCCCAATCTATTCTTCAAGCCCGGAAGGGCGGAGGCGAACTAAATGAGGGGAATGATCTCCCATAGTCTCTACTCGGAACCAATAAGCAATGTGGATTGTTATTGAATTTGCCTTCACTTTATTTTATTATTCAGTTATAACCCTGTTAATTGAATGTTCCTCCTTTATCTGGGTCACCCATGGAGAGGTTCGAATACCATTGGGCAGCCTATATTATTCTCTTCTACAAAGAACAACTGCATACATATAGCAATTAGAGACGATTTATGACTTGAAAAATGTAGTGCTAAGCGTGTCAATTATTCACTGCAAAACGTATATGGTCAGTGAACCTGATGCTTAAATTCATAGCAAAAATATCCCGCCTTTTACTGATAGAATTTTAGATTGCTTCAAATTCCTCCATTATTACTAATTTACAAACTGTAATTACTGATGCCCACAAATCTGATCATAACTTTGACTGAAACATTTTAAATGGTAAAAGAAACGATACCTAAAGACTGTTCAGAATGGAATAGAGTAGGGGTGAAGGCAATGATCAGGAATCAATACAATTACGTGTACCTCACACACCAAAAGGACAGTTACTCTCCCATAAAATGGCCAAAAGGCTATCCAAAATAAAAGACACCAGCAATAAACACATGCAAATACGAGCTTTAACCAAACTGTACCACAACAGAAGAACCGCCTTGGAATGGTCGATAATTTTTGTAAGGGGGTGGTGAGTTGGCGTGCGCTTAAATCGATTTTACATGGCCAAAATCCTCACCAATGATTCTGTTGTTGTTTAAACAAATAATTTCTTCAGTCTGCAAGAACACTTTCTATCTCAGAAAACATGAAAATCAAACGAATACAGAGATGGAACAACGGCGAGAACTCGACAACATGAACAAAGATCCAAATGCTGGAGCAAAAAAAAAAAACAAACGTTGGACTCCGGTAATGTTAAACAAGAGACCCATGGGCCACTACGCTCACCAGAACTCAGGTGGGCCCAGACCACCGGCAGTCATGCATGTCAACAACCAATGGCGGCTTGGAAAATCGAAGTAGAGGCCAACCCACACAAGGATCATTGCTTGCAAATTATTTTGAAATCTGAAAATAGTAAGACTATTGAAGTATTATACCGAGTTTGACGCTTCAAGCTTTCATAATTTCTGAGTAATCTTCTAAGTAATCTTTGACATTTTTCTTTTATTGTACTGGAATTTCTACGGAGGGAATGGAGGATGGAATAAGAGAAAAAATAAGCAAGCTATATAGCTATGACATACATTCTGTACTGTAACAATTATTTTACCCATATACATGTACTGTCCAGATATAGATTTTCAAGAGTAAGACATTTAAAGTTGCCAAGAGTAACTCAAATGATATTTACTTATCTAGGCCATATTTATCTGCTCTATTGTGCAAAAGTAAATCCGGCTGCTAGAAGATAACTCAAGGAACACTTCTATAAATGTTTGTTCAGAATACCTGCAATGGCTTGTCAGTAAATACCATTAAACAGTTTCTCAATTTCCTCCATTTATATAAGTCTATGGAAATTCTAAGGTGCCATAACACCCAAACTAAAGAGCTGATTTTCATAAAAAAATCAGTAAAGGCTCGTCTATAAACTCTCAGTCTCAAAGAGCATATGGTTTCTGAGAAGATAATATTTAAGTATCTTTAATCACCTCCAGAAGAGCTTTTAGTATGGGCATCCATCTATCGTCGTCCGTCACCACTTTTGACCAGATATATCTCTGCAGCCTATAGCCTGATCACAGTCATTTCTCATCTTCAGCATGCCTATGGTTGGGGATCGATGACGTAAGCTTTTTATCGAAATCGAATAAAAACTTTGGTCGTTATGGTAACCACAAGGTCCCATAGACTTACTATGGGAAAATGGTTGTCACCACCGTAGCACCTTCAGTTTTGATTGGATTTTTTAAAAACGTATATACAAGTATGATTGGTGTAAAAGCTTGGATGATTTCGAAACCGGCAAAGTCGGTTCATTAAGCATAGAGTTACGTCTCCTTGGTTGCTGAAAATGCCTATTTTTGGCATCACATCGTAGCCCCTTCAGTTTTGATCGCATCTTCCTGAAACTTACATATATCAAAATAGGCTTGGGGTATACGCTCGGATGCGTTCGAAAACTGGCGAGGTCGGCATATTTATCATTAAGTTATGGTCCCTTGATTTTTTAAAATATCTGTGTTTGACATTGTCACCACGGTAGCCCCTACAGTTTTGATCGTGTCTTTCTGAAACTTATATATAAAAAGGGTTTGAGGCTAAAGCTCGGATGAGTTCTTAAACTGGCGAAGTCGGCCAATTAATCATAGAGTTATGTCCCCTTGATTGCTGAAAATGCCTACTTTTGACCTTGTCACCACTGTAACCATTTTAGTTTTGATCGGATCTTCTTGAAACATACTTATAGGTAAGTCAGGGATAAAAGCATGGATGAGTTCGAAAACTTGCGACGGAAGGATATTTCTTACAGACTTAGGTCCCTTAGATTGCTGAAAATGCCTACTTCAGACTGTATGAGCACTCTATAGGCCACACATCATCTTCAAACGGTCATAATGATTACCATGAAAATATCTCGGCCAAGTTTGAATAAGTTTCGTGTCTGGTATAAAGTGGATCAGTTGGTCAAATCATAGAAAAACCTTGTGAGCACTCTAGAGGCCACATTTTTGGTCTACTAATCATCAAACTTGCGCCTTGACAAAATCATGGTCAAGATCGAATATGGCTCATGTCGAGTTAAAACGTAGGTAAGAAGGTAAAATCATAGGAAAATGTGAGCACTCTAGAGGCCACAGTTTTGGCTCAATCATCATCAAACTTGGTCAGAATGATAACCTTGACAATATCTCGGTCAGGTTCGAATATTTATCATGTTGGGTCAGAAGGTCAAATCATAGAAAACCCTTCTGAGCACTCCAGAGGCCACGATTTTGGTCTACACATCATCAAACTTGGTCAGAATGGTCATATTGACAATATCTGGGTCAAGTTCGAATATGGATTATGCTGGGTCAAATAGCAGTAGGTCAAATTATGAAAAACCTTGTGAGCACTCTAAAGGGCATGATTTTGGTCCAGTCAACATCAAACTTGCTCAGAATGATAAACTTGACAATATCTCGGTCAAGTTCGAATATGGGTCATATAAATCAAAAGGTTTTGTTTTGTTTGTTTGTTTGATTTGAGTTTTAACGTCCCCGTCAACAATGTAAAGGTCATTTTGGAGACGTTGCTTCCAATTTTGTGGGACTTTTACCCGACATTGAGATGAAACGACATCTCAAGACCTGTCGCCCAATGAAACCAATAGGGATTATTAGCATGGACGGTCCGCCTCGCACCGCGGTTCCAGGACAGGCTCGGATCCTCTAAGCGGTTTACCAGTACTAGTGTGTGGGCCGGATTCAGCTCTGCGTGGAAGCATCATGCAGCCCATATATTTCTACAAGCCCCGTAAATCAAAAGGTAGGTCAGTAGTTCAAATCATAGAAAAACCTTGTGAGTTCTCTAGAGGCCACAGTTTTGGTCCAATCATCATGAACCATGCTTAAAATGATCATTTTGCCAATATCTCGATCAACTTCGAATATGGGTCGTGTCGGGTCAAAAATTAGGTCAATAAGTAAAATCATAGACAAACCTTTAGATCCGTTTTAGAGCTTTCATATTTGGCTTGTAGGTCCCCCACCCCACCATCCCCAGTGGAATTCGATTCACTGACCGTTCCAAAGCGGTTCTTCTGTCGCGGTTTATTTTGTTATGGTTTGTCTTTTAGTGTTTGTATCGCTTATATTATTTTGTTTTGGATAGCCAATTGGCCATTTGTGGGGAAGTAACTGTCTTTTGGTTTTCAGCTATTGATGTTTCCTTTAGGGTCTGTTGTTTCATGTTTGTGTTTCTTTCCCTTTGGTGTCTCTGATAGGAGCTGTAGGTTAATTGTATCGATTCCTGATCATTGCCTTCACTTCTATTTTTTAAACAGCTCAGAACATATTTACATGGCTCATGGCTGCATGGACGACTTAAAGATAATTAACACTTACCTTACTTAGGCTTGGAATTATAGCCAATGCATTCTGTTTGAAATGGCCTACTATTTTCTGGCGAAATTCACTGTCTACCTGAAAAAATAAATTGTTATCCTAATGCACTTGCGTATTTAACGTAACGTTTGATTTGATAACGTCAACAATTTGCGACTGTCGGGGACCCGATTGCATGATGCAATGTCGCTATTCATTAGGTAGGTGCGTTTTTTACGCAGCTGACAGCGCTTGCCGCTTTGAGTAAAATAATACAAATTTTAACAAAACAACTGAGTATATGTGCATTTGAATGGGTATAACTGTGTTGAAAATTATCATTTGGGAGGCAAATTCCGTTTTACAAAATTTTCGAACGTAAAACCGCCGATTTTTCTCCACAAACGATAATTTTGAATACAGTTATCCCCTAACTGTGACATTCTTTATAACATTCAATGAGAAAAAGTAATACTACAAACGCTCATATACAACAGCCCCTGAAGACAGATAGTGAAATCAACAGCTCTCGCTTCCGCTTATGAGGTAATTACAATACTATAGGAAACAAACAAAAGAGTTGAACAAGCGACAAAACATTCGAAAATACGAAAGACCTGTAGCCAGAACGTACCTGAGAAGCGAATGTGGTAAAAACCATCACATTATAATGGTTAGTAGCAAGACATTTGAATGTTTTTTTGTTGTTTTTTTTATTTTTGTTTCTTGTTGTTGTTTTTTTTTTTTTCAAATTCAATTCTTTTGGTTTAAACAGTATTTTATTTTATCTAACTTGGGCACAAATATGAAGCACAGCAAATGCAGGATTTGGCAGTAAGCAACATGGACAATGTCAGTTTAGATTAATGAATCTAGATATCAAACCAATACTTATGAGACAGACATACTGGTGGTCTGGTCTAGTCGTGATAGCTTAGCGGGGTACATGTGCTTCCCAGCTGGAGAAATCATTGGGGTGAGCAACTGACAAGAGACAAAAAACTGAAGTGTGAAGTTCGATGCTTGCTCAGAATGCTATGCTGCGCAATGTACATGTGTAAAGGCTCTTATATGATTGAATTGATGGAACAAGCTCATCGAAATACCACAAAGCTCAGTCGAGTATGATATTCATCTCATGCTTTTTGAAAGTTGATACTTGTATCACGTTTATATGTCAATGCATTTCTACTTTCGGTACTGGACAGCGTTACTACACTTCCGCTGTTCGTTCGCTGCATAAAATAGTCCAAATTAAGCACTTGCCTCATTTCCTTTTCCAGCGCATTGATTTCTTAACATTTGCGCTGAAGGCGGACTTGATTCCACAGGTGTTCCTTCCCTTTCACCCCTCAGTTGCCGAACTGGACTTTCCAGCTTTGATACTTGGTGTATCCTTTTATATCAAGGCGGACTTGACTCCACAGGTGTTCCTTCCCTTTCACCCCTCGGTTTCCGAACTGGACATTAGCCCATATATAACTAGCGTCACTTTTTATGGCATGTACGTATTGTAAGCCCAGATCAGACGCAGCACAACTTGGCGTCTGATCTGAGTCTGCATTGATTGCTAAAAAAACATATATTCTTGCAATATCTACCTTTAAGAAAACAAATGTGACAATCCTGTTCCGAACTTATTTGTTGGAAGATTCCATTGTCATATATTGGTTAAGCAAATTCAGAAGCCACTGATCAGACACCTCATTCTGTGACCTCGAATCAGACACTTCAGTGTTATAAAAGGAAGCTTTGCATTTTTGGGTGCATATGCACTTGTTTTATGGACACTTGGGAAGATGAATCTAAGTCGAAGCGTCTCCACTGTTTAAAATGTAGAAATTAAAGGGCTCTGCTGTAACGTCTCCGAAAAGCAATGTACACTTCACTTTTGGAGACCCATGACTCGCCGAAAGAAAGCAATAGGTTTTGAAGGTCACTCCCGTCCAGTGCTCCAGATAACTAGCGTATTTGCGTAAATACACAATTAATCAAAGTGCTGAGAGAACTGGTGGTGTAAGTTTGGAGAATAGTCATGAACTGAGAATCGGACTGTTCGTTTAAGCAGGTACATTAGATCTGATCGGACACCGCAATATATGGCGTCTGATTATGAAGGTTCTGTTTGCCAATGGCCAAATGCACGAGCACAGTAATACCGCCCCCGACCATCAGGGCTTGAAGAAATAGACGGACTGCAAGATACTTCCACGCCGAGCTGAAATCGACCGCACATGAGTACTGGTAAACCGCTTAGAGGATCTAAGCCTGCCCAGGCAAAGTGGTGCGAATCGGACCGGCCATGCCACAAGCCTATTTGGTTTCATTGCGCGACAGGCTTGATAATTATGTCATTTCATTTTAGTGTTGGGTAAAAGTCTCACAAAATTGGAAGCAACGTCTCTAAATGACCTAGTCAGTGTTGACGGGGATGTTAAACCTCAAAACAAGCAAACAAACATACAAACAAACAAAAAGCACAGTCCAGAAGTTTCTTCTGAGGTTCCGCTCTGACATCTTAGGGGTGCTATCAATAAGCAATACCTGGATTTTGTTCAGTGTCGGCGCCAGTCAGATGGTCAGTGATTGTCACGAGGACAATAACAAGCAACAGGAATTTTTTTCTTAGTCGAACCTGGTTAAACTCCTTTTTCAACATTGTCAAAAAGATACTTAGAGAACTGTTTAATCTACCACTACCATTTAATCATGGTGAATATACCTCATAAATCAACTTTCCTCAGTACTTTCAGTACTTTGATTGTTCTTATTTTCATTTTTTTTCCTGTTTGTATTAAATAAGAACCTTAAGTCTTTTTCAACGCAGAGGACAGTGGCTATATTTAAGTATATATTTAATGCAAAAGCGAAAAACTAGAATAAGAGTAAAGGAGAATGTTATTCGACTTCATTTTTATTAAAAGGTACAGTTCTCTAAAAGAATGTTCATTGCGTTCATTGATACAAAGTTCATTAATTACAGTAAAAGTTACACATTTTATAGAACAGATTACACATTTTCGCGTGTATAAGGTATCGACCAAACTTCCGCGATTGCTGTAATACTAAATAAGCAGTGTTGGATTAAGAAATGATACCCAAAAATATATATTTTAGAGCAGAAAAAAGTTAATAAGGTTTACCCCTGCAAACCCCGTGATTGCACTCATACCTGAACTGTACCAGAGTGGTCGACACTAGACATGCACAAACTAGCTACTGGTACGGTACAAATTTGCCCGATACAATAGATTGACAAAGGTGTCGTTATTGTTCTTATATCTACAGAAACCTTTGTTTAAAACAACTGGTCCTGACCATTGGCGTATACCTGAACTGTACCAGACTGGTCGATACTAGACGTGCACAAACTAGCTACTGGTACGGTATAAATTTGCCCGATACTAGAGGTGCCAATGCAAAACGTGCCAGATTGGTACAGCTGTGACAGCAAATCTGGTAAAGACAATTTAAGTAGATACATCGACAAAGTGTACAAATCAGATTGGTTCCTCTAGTGTATACGCAAATATAAATCGTACGGAATTGAATCTGTGAGCAACCAATCTCGTACTGGTTAATTTTCAAGTGTGAAAGCTGCTTTATTTTATCGAGCAACTATATAGATGTTTATCATATGACGTCGCCTCTGAGAATGTAATAACGCCATGTAATAAATTCGATAATCCACTTGTGGATGAAATATGCAAATTAGTTACACACGCCCCGTAACGATACATGTACGACGTTCTTAACGACGTCGCGTTTACTAATGGCGGAATATTGACATTCTTGCAAAACAATCGTGTATAAACTGCGTTTTAAATGCCATATGATAAACATATTCTTGCATTCGTGCTCATGTACTATTAAATTTATTACACTTGTTGAGATAAAGAGATAATATGCTTGGCAAAGCCTCGCAATTAATACCTTTTCCTTAACTCTTTAACAAATTCAATAAATTCAATAATACATGAGCACTCATGCAAGATCAACTATGAATCGCTACAATTTCCCAAGGTATTTTTTCTCCTGATACCCCGGTTTTCGCGTATGTCTGATTAACGATCGGCTCGAAATAAGCGACATAATCTTGAAAGGGCCGTAAAACCAAAACCAAAAAATCTACGTATATATGTATATCGTTGATAACAAAATTACAAATGAGAGAGAGAGATAAACTACAAACAAGTAACAAAATAGCATGTGTCTGACAGGAGAGAAGAGACGGAGTTCTCTGGCTGATATTTGAGAGAAAGTGAGGGAAAGAGATAGTCTACCTTTGTGATTTTACTATCAAGGTATAGTCGACATGGCTTAGAAAGTTTCATGCAGCATTCATATGCAGTCTGTAAATAGAAAGATTGAGAAAGATTTACCTTTCAGATGTTATTGCCAATTTTTTGACAAACCCCTTTTTTAAACAGATGCATGCATCAATCGTATGCAGTAAATTGTAGATATTTCAAAACGATTTACCGGTACAGATACCTGTAGCCTAAGATGCTGTATCATCTGGATCTACGTTGTTTGTCATCGCATAAATGTTTTTGGTTAGGTTCCATATCTACAAGAAAGGATGTGTCCAAATTCATAGCGTAGTGACTAAATACACAGTGATCTGCAAGAAGGTATGTACGGCCAGTGAAGATACAAATATTCACGTGCATTCGCAGAGACGGTCAATCGTTCTTTGGATGGCACAGTGTCTATAAAAGCATGAGCTTGTTATAGACACAGCGATATGTGAATACTCTAGCTGGAAAAGGTGTTTGAGAATCATGACAAGGACGCAATTGTTCATTACTATAAATAACAGATCGTTTAAACTTAAATTAATTTATATGAAAAAGATACTAAAAAATCGCATAACAAATTTGAACAGCTTTTGTACGAGCAGCTTTTGCAAGTGCAAAAGCTACTCACATTTTTCAGCATATTAGGTATTATTTGCTAGATCGACTAACATTAGTTTTGTTTAACGAACTCATTAACCCTTTTTGTACCAAATGGAATCTTCCTTCTTACATATAACAGGAGTCCATTTCAAAATTTAGGGGTGTCCGGTTGTGTTTACTTCAAAATTTATTTGAAAAATGGCTGGACTTTTTGCAAACAGTGTAGGCCCTGATCAGACGCCGCATTCTGCACTGTTTGCCAATTACCCCTTTAGGGGTTTCCGGTACAAAAGGGTTAAAATAATGATGCTTTGAACAACTGGGTCCTGAAATTCGTTTGCTGTACATGTTTTCTTTCTGGTTTTTCTTGTGCATCGACTCCTTTGTTGTATACTTTCATATACACTCAGTTCCACGTGGAAAGGAATCTAAGGAAATCCATCATGTATTTTACTCTGGGATAGAAATTCATAGTCATTTCATACCCAGGTTGTCCAACCCAGGAGTAGAATAAAAGTTGATGATGAGCTTGATGTGCCCTGGTTGCATAGGACACCCTTTACGCCGTCATTAATGCTAAAGTCACTGAAAGCAATGCTATAGATAAAGGTCAGAAAACAGCTGCACACCACCGACCTCTTGTAGAGTATCATGTTTTTACCGAACCAAATGAAATATAGTACAAAACAGAAGTGGAGGCAATGATCAGGAATCGATACAATTAACCCACAGCTCCAATCAGAGACACCAAAAGGCAAGAAACACAAATATGAAACAACAGACCTAATGGAAACATCAATAGCGGAAAGACAAAAGGACAGTCACTTTCCTACAAAATGGCCAATCGGCTATCCAAACTAAAATAATATAAGCGACACAATCAACCAAAGAAAATCATAACAAAAATAAAACGCGAAAGAAGAACCGCCTTGGAACTGTCAGCTGAAACGAATTCCACTGGTGGGGGGGGGGGGGGGGGGGGGCTTTAAATCGATTTTACATGGCCACAATCCTCGCCCTTACTTCCGTCGCGATTTAGACAAATAATTTGTTCAGTCCGCATGAAGGCCTCCTAACTCATCCGTGCAACATCTCCGTGAACACAAATAATCAAACAACCACAGAGATGAAACAACGGTGAGGACTCGACAGCAAGAAACCACTGAAATGCTGGAGCAAAAGAAAACCAACAGTTAGACTCCGCTGGGCCCGACCAGAGATAGAGCATCAGGCACCAACCAACATTACCTTGAATTAGATCTCTCTAATTCTCAATAAGCCTTTACGTTGGAACCGTCATAGAATCTGAGGCCTGACCAACCGGCGTGCAATTAAAGAGGGAAGCAAAGTTGTCAGCCGTGATTGGGTTAACTACCATGCATACAGTCTGTCGTATAACATTTATGTTGTACCCAATCGTTCTATATCGAAGAATGATTTCATAAATTTGGTGCTGAAGTCATTGCGGTTATATATTTTTCTGAATTCATATACTAAGTCACCATACAATTCGGGTTCCGATAGACCTTGCTGCAGAAGAGATTTAAGTCCAACATTAAATTTTGAAAAGGCTTTGCGTAGTGTATGGTACCGATAACCCTGATTAAGAAGTTTAGCCGTTAACAATTTATTACGAGTGTTGAAGTCAGTTACATGACTACACGCTCTGGCAAATCGAATTAATTGCGAAATATAAACGCCATAGGATGGCGCACGAGGAACATCACCATCCCAAAAAAGAAAATTTACAATCTCAAAACCAAAATCATCGCGTTTATCATAAATTTTGCACGAAACAAACCCATCTACAATAGATAGATGTAAATCCAAAAACGGGGCCTCGGTATCAGAAGAATATGCTTTATTTAACTGAAGTTCTGGGGGATAAATTTGACTGATCAAACCATCGAAATAGGTATTATCAATATTTAATCAATCATCCAAATATCTAGAAGTGGAGCTAAAAGCGTCAATGATTTCAGACTGGTTTTCAGCAGAAAGGGACTAAACCTTTTCACTGAATATACATGTATGTACACAACCCCCCCCCCCCCCCACACACACACACACACACTTTTCAATCCCCCCAGAATATTTTTAGTGGGGAGGCGTGCGAAAAAACAGGTCACTTTTTAAGCCAACAAATCGTAAAGCAAACATAACTATCCATGGGTAGTAAATGCAGATTTTAGGTGCTTCTGGGGCTTGAAATGGGGGGTGCAGACACGTAAAAACACGTTATCTGAGTGGGAAAGGGTTAAGGTTTAACGTCCCCGTCAACAGTGTATATGTCATTTGGAGACGTTACTTCCAATGTTATGGGACTTTCAGCTCTGCGTGGAAGCATCATGCAGCCCATCTATTCATTCAAGCCCCGATGGGCGGGGGCGGATGGACTGTGCTTGTACACTTGGGCACTGGCAAACAGAATCTACATAATCAGACGCCTCATAACGCGATGTCTGATCAGCTCTACTGTGCTTGCTTAAAGTTAAACGAACTGTTCGATTCTCAGCTCAGGACTATTTTCCCAACCTCCACTCAGAGACGATCGACCCACCAGTACTCTCAGTGCTTTGATTTGTTTTGTTTGTTTGGTGTATGGGAGCTGCTTTAGAACAATCTTGGTTGATACTGCATTACCCATGTCAAAAATTTGGAATACCCAGCATCCAGCACCGAGGACAGGAACCCTTACAATAGAAATTGATTGCCTTTCAACATGTTATGACCGGAGTCAATGGCTCACTCGTATGGTCGTCTGGCTGGTTATCAGGATATCGCAGATTCGATCCCCGCCGTGTCTACCAACATTCTTCGAGACTGATCATGAGATAATTATTACTGCCATTCTCTCCTTTCCGCTGATTCAAGACTGGTATTTTGCAATTTCTAGCGGAGGAATTTACATTGTACTGGTGAACCACTTCTATAAATACGTTCTATAAAAAATGTTATCCTTTGGAAGTAAAAAATACACTACATAAATGAAAACTGAGCAGTGTACCTGTTTTTTTATACAGACTAGCTAGTTTCAGTCAATTAGGTATCATAAGTGACCTTCATATATCTTCAAAACTCCAGACTAGAAGCATTTGTCCCAAAGGACTAAAATATAATCTGCACTTTTGTGAAGAGCAGGGGAGACATTTTAGGGCCGCCATACATTCCCTTGACTTCAGCTGTATTGAAGTTACATATTTTCTATAACACAATATCCTTTGGAGGCAAGGAATATGCCACATAAATGAAAATAATGCAGTGTACATTTATGCAGTGGGTTCCTTTTACCCAAGAAAAATGTAGCAAGGAAAACTCACTGGATCAATATGACTAACATGTAAATAGTGTCGACTGGCCAGTTAAAGTCGAAGTCAAACCAAGCCAAAGCACATGCTTTGGTTCTCTGTAATGGAAAAGCTACTATACCATGACTAGTTTGTTCAAATGCAGTATAATTTCAACTTCTGTCAGATTCGGTTTCAAATCATCATATGCGTTAGTCCATTCGTTGTCATATAGTTCAGAAAACATTTCCCCTATCTTGGAGGGTCTGTTTGGGTCACTGAGGTCTGTGAGATTAGGGTTATTGTCCCTCAGTCTACTTGACGCCATTGCACTTAATCTGTAAAAAACAAAAAATACTGAGAGGATGTCATAATAGACAGTAAAATTTCACAATTAAGACCACCTAAAATTAAGACTATTTCTGCTTTAAAAAGCTTTTTAGTAGGTTTGCAGATTTTCTTCCGTTGTGTTTTCAGCATACAGTGTTCTCTGGTCATGGACCATCTTTGGGATTGTTCAAAAGTGGTCTTAAAGACCACTTTCGAATAGTCCCAAAGGTGGTCTTAATACAGGAATTTTACTGTAGTTAGCTTTGAGATAATAAATAAACTCGCTAAATGACGTTCAAGAAAATGTGTGACTTTTTATTTCTACTGCGAGGTGCTCGTTGGCACCATCTCACTGTGACGGCTCTAATGAGCAAAAATTATGTTTAATTATGTAAATCCAACTTTCTCCAATAAAAAGTGGGTTTCAATACATGGACTTGTTAAGGGGATGACATTAGGATAGCTTATGAGGAAGATTATTAACACAGTGGTTATTTCTAAAAACACAGTAGTTATTTCTAATAGATTCATATAACTCGCCGAAGAGCTTTGACTTTGAAAACTAAGTTAGGTCACCAAAATTTAAGGTGAATACAAGCCATTTTTGGGTCCAAAACGGACAGTTTCTTGGAGCCCGTGACTTTAAAAAGTCAAGATCACCCATAATTAATCAAATCTTTGGTAGGCTTAATTAATTTGTACCACGTTTGACTAACACTCGTCAATTTTGTACCTGGCAATAATTTTCATGAACGGCACATGACACCAGATCTACTGAAATTAGTTTGAACAATTTCATCGATTTGTTTATGAGAAACAGAGCAGACAAGCCAAAATTGACAATTTTGTGGGGCCTGTGCCCTTGACAATAAGGTCCAAGTCAACAAAATCTAATCAAATCTTTTGGTTAATGATAGCAGTTTGATCAAAGTTTGTCGATTCGATCATGATACAGGGTGCAAACAAACTACTTTCGGTCCAAAATTGACAGGCCATCAAACCCTCGTGCCTGTTTTCCCCTATCCTAGTAATGTAACCATACAAGTTTAGTCAGAATCCATCAATTGGTTCAGGACATATAGCGCTTTAAACAGGCTATGCCGACGTCGACGCAAATGCCTAAGCCAACGTCGACGCAAACGGGGTTAATACCAAAAAGCAATATGTCCCCCACCCCTTGGTGGGAGGACATTTATAATTTTATTTGACATGTCCACTTGTGTGATACTGTGTTAATCTGTTAACAATATGAGCTAATTTTACATTTCTTACGTCGCCATTTATATTGTAAAATTGTGTTTATCATATGTGTTGGAAGTTGTGAAACTCTCAACGAGGCGCCATGGTGATAATTAAAAGAATGTAAAATTTCAAATGAAAATAAGGAAACAAATCTTTAAGGAGTCACATGACACTCCGTTTATCGTAAGATGACACTGTTTTCATCGCCTATATCTCACAGAAAGCTGTCAGTATCCTCGAAGAAAAATTCTGATATTTGTAGTTTACAACCTTTTCAATATCATTTCACTAATTGCGAGCTGATCGTTGAACCGAGGAGAGCTACAACCGAAGTATCCGGAGAAAAAACACATGACCATTGGTTATCATGAACTTAGCATCTCGCATGAGGCTCAAGTGAGGCTCGAGTCCATGGCGATGAGAAAAGAAAAGGCATCAGAATGTCCCAACATAACTACGTGAAATGTGACGTTTTGGGCATACCGTTTTATGTAATGATAATATGGCACTTCATATGCCAATAGTCATATGACAGATAGTATAGTGTTATGGAACAGATATTGGTGAATGTTATCCAGAGTTTGGATATCGAAAGGTGTCCCTTGAAATCCCAGCAAGTGACAATATGCAATAATTCTTTATCATATTGCTACAAAATGGTTTGATTGAAAATATTCTTTATAGGTGGGTTCTACGAATATTATCCATTTGGTAACAATTCTGACAACATTGAGAAAGTGATATTACAAAGGCGATATCAATTTTGTACTTGTGCAATATCAGTATGATATTGCTTTGCATAAGTGTGATAACCATTTAAAATCACTAATCCTGTAAGATCCTCTTTTTGCATCACGTGAACAAGTCCGTGAAATGAAAAACCCCTTACACCCCACTTTATATAGATGGGGTGTACGGCGGCATACAATAATTTTCTAATTTCTGCTCTAAGACATAGGTTGTGGGTACTCGTTAGAACCGCCTCAACGAGGCGGTTCTAACGAGCACCCACAACCTATGTTTGGAGTAAAAATAAGTAAAATATGACATTTTTCATCGGAAAAGTAGCCATTTTGGAGATATGTAGAATGCCCTATGTCACATGGGAGTGTTATCGTAATGGTACCTGGCAATAATTTTCCTGAACGGCACATGACACCAGATCTACTGAAATTAGTCGTGATAAGTATTAACGCTTGACACAGATTCCCTGTCTTAATACTCTTAACGGACAGTTGATCATGTGACTTTTTCCGTCTTTCAGCAACGTCAGAAATAAACAAACACACTGACTGGTCAACGTATTGTTCGACTGACATCATATCATTGTAGTAACTGTTTAACATTATGGATATATACGTTGGTTAATGGTATTTTTGAGCTGCGTATTTCACACAATGGACACCTAGCTAACCTTCATACGGAAGGCATGATCGTAAGTGTGTCGTAACTTTAATCTTAACAGCAAGGACTGACGAGCAAAGAAATATTGATTTGTACCACAATAAAGAAACAAACATGTTTGTCGTTAGTTTGTTTGTCATTAGACCCAAAAACTGGGATTCATATGTTCTGAAAAATAAATAGCAGAAAATTTGTATTTGCTTCTGACAAACCTTGATGATTTCTTAAACTATCAATTTGAGTATTTTCAAAATATAAATATGTTCATGCGTACTGGAGAGCGTAAGCCGTTTTGCGACTATGCACCGGAGTCTAACTGTTGGTTTTCTTTTGCTGCAGCATTTCAGTATTTCATGCTGTCGAGTCCTCATCGTTGTTTCATCTCGTTTGCTTTTTATGTTCTCGGAGATGTTGCACTCATAATGTAGCAATCCTTCATGCAGACTGAACAAATTATTTGTCTAACCCACGACAGAACCAAAGGCGAGGATTGTGGCCATGTAAAATCGATTCACTCCACCCACACACCCCCGCCCCCGCTCCCCAACCCAGTGAAAAACTTTTACTGACCGTTACAAGGCGGTTCTTCTTTCGTGGGTTATATGTCATTTCATCTAAATGACGGATAAAAGTCCCAAAAAATTGGAAGTCACCTAAAAAGTGTTGACGGGGACGTTAAACATCGAATCAAACAAACTCACAATGCTAACCAGAGCTCAAAAGGGAGAAACTGGCCCTGCCCCCAGGCAGGTATGTTTTTCAACAAACTATGGGGGCTTGGAAGTTTTTTTTAAGTACAGGTCCACAGAGGGATCACTGATGCCAAATTATTTCAATGTCCAAATGCTGCATACTAAGTTTCAAGGTCATAGGGCATGTCAGTTCCTCAAATGAAGATCTCCAAGTCCTTTTCACCATATCTGACCGTGGTGGTCATAATTATCAACTTCCATTAAGCAGACTGCAAATTTCTATTCTCATGCTATATCAGAAAAAAAAAATCGTTGTTTACTTTTTTATCCATTACAAACGCTCATGTTACCAAATTCGACCTTGACATAAAATAGGTCATGGTAAAACAAAGGTCACCATTTGAACAAACTTGCTAGAAATATAAATACTAATGCCACTGGCTATGAAATAATAAGAAAAATCAACTGTTTTGGCCTTTTCCAATAAAAAGGTCTGAGTGATCAAAGTTTACCTTGATGTAAAATAGATCAAGGGAAACCAAGGTCACCATCTGAACAAACTTAGTTAGGGCTCTAGTCCCAAATGCTACATACCAAGTTTCAAAGTCATCGGCCAGTTGGTTCCAGAAAAGAACATTTCCAAAGGGTTTTGGAGCTGTGGGTTGATTGTATCGATTCCTGATCATTGCCTCCACCTCTACTTTACCATATAATAGCATGGCAGCCATCTTGGTCTCACAAATATATTTACATTCCCTTATGCCATTACGTATCACCGTGTTATTTGGTTTCATTCAGCAGTGGAGAAGAAGATAAAAAAATACTTAATCTGAGCCGCCCTAGACAATGTCAGCAAATGACCTTGACCTTTGAAATTGATAAACTTCCATTCAGCTGACTACATATATCAATTCTATTGCAACAGTCTACAACAGAATAAAATCCATTGGTTTGCCTTTCTCTCATGCAAAGGTCTAAGAGACCAAAGCTGAAGTTAAATAGGTCATGGTCAACCGATGGTCAACATTTGAATAAACTTGGCAAGGCCCGAGACCCCCATGCTGCAAACAAAGTTTCAAGGTCATGGGCAATTTGATTCCTGAGAAGAAGATTTCCAACGAGCTTTAACAATTTACGGCCATGGCGGCCATCTTGATTATGTAACTCGCATCCCATGAACAAATTTACAACGCCTCATCCCACTGAAGCTCCATGTATAATTTGGTTTCAATCAGCCCAACAAGTTAGTGGAGATGATAAAAGCACTGAATCTGAGTCATCCAGAACAAAGGTCAGTAAATGATCTTTGGAACTGATTAACTTTAATTCAGCTGATTGCAAATGTCATTTCTGATGCCATAGGCTACGACAGAATCCGAAAAATCCACCGTTTTGCCTTTCCAAGTGACCAAAATTGACTTTGCCGTAAAATAGGTCAGTTAACCAAAGGTCAGGATTTGAACAAATATGGTAGGGCCCAAGTCCGTTGTGTTGTACACCAAGTCTGAAGGTCGTTGGCTATTTGGTTACTGGCAAGAGTATTTTTAAAGAATTTAAAGTTTATAAACATATATGGGCAAGGCAGTCATCTCGGTCATGTAGGTCCCATGAACAATCTTTCTTTCCCCTAACCCATGGAGGCTCCGCTTGCAATTTGGATACAACCGGCCTTGTAGTTTCTGAAGAGATGTCATTTAAAAATGTAAGTGACGCAGACGACGCAGAAGCAGACGCAGACAAAGACGGGCGACGGACGACAGACCATTGCCTATTCTATACGCCCTCCCGAAGCCTTCAGCTCTGGTGACCTAAAAACCCAAACCATAATTTCTTTCATAGATATTGCAGAAAAAAAATCTAAAAATGTTTTTCAGTTGTGCTTAAATAGCTTTTCAAAAGTTGACATGTTGTATACCTTGTTAGCGCTTCTTCTTTAGCTCTTCTCTCTTCTCTCACCTTCTGTTTAAGACTGAAGAAATGACAAAAGGGTTAAGGTTTTCTCTATGCAATACAGTAGAACTTCGATGGCTCGAACACCGATGGCTCGTTTACCATGGATGAGTCGAACCCATTCTTGAGCCCCCAGCGAAATCCTCTACATAAGAAATTTTGGGGGATAATTAAGGATATTTTAGTCTTTTATCTTGCAAATGCATGCTGTGTGTACTCATTAGAATCGCCTCGATGAGGCGATTCTAATGAGTACACACAGCATACATATTCATTATAGAACACCGAAAAGATGTCTAAAAGTATCTCGTTATGCCTCCTGACAGTAACCGCAGTGGCTCGAACCACCCCCGTCTCGAACAGATTTTCGAGGTCCCAAAGGTGTTCGAGCCATTGAAGTTCGACTGTATATACATGAACAGAATCATGAGAAGGTATGAAAAAACTGCATCCCCAGAAGATTGATTGTGTTGCTGTTGAATAAAACGTCAATCATTTTTGTGTGACGCCATTGTCGCAAGACGCCATCAGCTACAATTTCGCTTAACGGTAAACTTCAAAAGCATCCAAATAAGTGAGCGTGTCGATACCGAGCCATATCAGCACGAGTTTCGTCGGATTTTATCGCGAAATTCTAATTATTCAGTATTTTAAAGCTATATCATAAAATTGTCTATTGCATATTATAATAGAATCTTACATGAGTACTCTTGAATTTATTAAACGAGTTGCCGAGCATTCTATACCTTTTCTTCAACGAGTTTAATAAATTCGAAAAAAAAAATATGAGCACGAATGCAAGATTCTGTTTATCATATGACATTTAAAACGCATTTTATTCGCGATTGTTTAACAAAAATGTCAATATTCCGCCGTTAGTAAACGAGACGTCTTTTAGGACGTCGTACATGTAACGTTACGGGACGTATCTACTAATTTGCATATTTAATCCACTAGTAGATTATCGAATTTATTACATGGCGTTATTACATTCTCAGTAGCGACGTCATATGTATGCAATCACATCTCTCTTCTTCTTCATACACGAAGTAGCCCCTTCTACATTCTGACGAAGAAAGTATCATTTAAGGGAAGTGGGAACACCTGGCAGATTTTCCGCCACTCTTCAGAGGGAGAAAAATTTCGGGACTTTCCATTCGCTTTTCTATATGCCCTGTCACACGGAAAAAGGGGTCTACTCTTAAAGGAAAGAATTTGCTCCTGACGAGTAAATTCTTTCCTTTAAGAGTTGAATCCCTATTGGCATGGGAGACAAAAATACTTTTGCAGGAGTTCCCTCCCCTGAAGGTGTTCCCTTTCCCCTTAAAACAGGCTCGTTATCATCTGGTCTGGTTTGGGCTACAATAAAGGCTGAAAGGGGAAACAATGTTTAATGATACAGATACGCATTTATGCGCGCACGCCATAATTACTCATAATGTTGATTTTGCACGTTTGTTTGTTTGTTTGGTTTGAGGTTTAACGTCCCCGTGAACACTGTATAGGCCATTTTGGAGACGTTGCTTCCAATTTTGTGGGACTTTTACCCAACATTGAGATGAAATGACGTCTCAAGCCCTGTCGCCCAATGAAACCAATAGGGTTTATAAGCATGGACGGTCTGACTCGCACCGCTTTGCCTGGGTAGGTTTGAACCTAGATCCTCTAAGCGGTTTACCAGTACTCGTGTGACGGGTCTGAATCAGCCCTGCGTGGAAGCATCATGCAGCCTACCTTTTTCTTTAAGCCCCGATAGGCGGGCCGTGATTTTGCACGTAACTACATAAAATCTTCTGACTGAATTTGTTTGATTGAGGTTTAACGTCCCCGCCACTATTCATGTCATTCTGGAGACCTTGCTTCCAATTTTGTGGAAATTTCACCCGACATTGAGTTGAAATGACATCTCAAGCCCCGTCGCCCAGTGAAATCAATAGGTTTATATGCATGGACGGTCAGACTCGCTCCACTTTGCCTGGGCAGGCTCAGACACTATAAGCGGTTTACCAGTACACATGTGGGGTGTGTTTCTGCTCTGCGTGGATGCATCATGCAGCCAAATCTAGTTCTTTAAGCCCCGATGGGCGGGGCCACTTCTGACTGAATATGTATGTATGATTTGAGGTTTTACGTCCCCGTCAACACTGTATAGGTCATTTTGGAGACGTTGTTTCCAATTTTGTGGGACTTTTACCCGACACTGAGATGAAATAACATCTCAAGCCCTGCCGCCCAATGAAACGAATAGGGTTTATATGCATGGACGGTCAGACTCGCACCACATTTCCTGGACAGGCTTTGACCCTCTAAGCGGTTTACAAGCACTCATGCGCAGTCAGTTTCAGCCCTGCGTGGAAGCATCATGCAGCCCAATCTATTTCTTCAAGCCCCGACGGGCGGGAACTGACATCTGACTGAATACTATAATGAAAGTACTGATTTGCACATTGTCACTTCACTATTTCTTTATGTTTTTGCAACAGTAAGTCTTCTTCTTCTTCTTGAATAAAATCGAGCATAAGCTCCAAAGAATCCTATACCTGTCAACTTCTGTGCGCAGACGGAATAAATCTTTGTCCTTGTAAAAACATTCATTACAGCGCTGTGAAGAATTCTCCGTTCTGTCGACAGTTTCATCCTTCTCACAAACTATCTGTAATCAAAGAAGAACAGGGAGTAATACGTTGCTTCGCTCGCTGTTATTGTTTGTCATTACGAAAACACGCCTATTCAAATATATTGGAAAATTTTACCACAAAAAAAAAATGAAAATTTTCAGATGAAAAATTGTGATATTTTTCTTATTTCTGCATAGATTTGTGTACTCGAATTGTGTGTACTCGTTAGAACCGCCTCATCCAGGTTGGTTACAGCTCTGCGTGGAAGCATCATGCAGCCCATATATTTCTACAAGCCCCGATGGGCGGGGCCAAGGATGGAAGGTTTTAAGGTCATTGTATCGATTCCTGATCATTGCCTTCCGTTCTATTTTCGGCGTGAAAGAATGTACTGTGTCCTTTTGTATGGTATCATATGAGCCTAGTCATGCGAAAAGGAACCTACAGACATGTGCGCAAAGCGAAAACTCCGAACAGACTGCGCAGTCTGATCAGAGACTTCGCTGTGCCCTATATGGATGCGCCTTGATCCAACGCTTCTTCGATAAGTCAGAAAAGATAATTCCGACTTAGTGCATCACCACGTCCGTGAAATGAAGCACCCATAAACCTCACTTTATGTAGAGAAAAGCGGGGTTTATGGGTATCCATTGTCTTTCTGACATAGGCTGTGCACCCACAAGCATCCACCATAGGAGCACCCACAACCTCCTATGTTTGAAGTTAAAATAAGAAATATATCACACATTTTCATCAGAAATATTACCATTTTGGAGTTCTATGCCACACGGATGTGTTATCGGAATGGGATACAACGCAGATTAAGTGAGTCTTGGGTGCAACATAAATTTTATAAGACAGACTGCATGCATGGTAGTTAACCCAATCACGGTTTACAACTTTGCTCCCTCTTTAATTGCACGCCGGTGGGTCAGGCCTCAGATTCTATGACGGTTCCAGCGTGAAGGCTTACTGAGAATTAGAGAAAATTCAATTTTATTGAATGCTGGTTGGTGCCTGATGCTCTGTCTCTGGTCGGGCCCATCGGAATCTTACTGTTGGTTTTCTTTTGCACCAGCATTTCAGTGATTTCTTGCTGTCGAGTCCTCACCGTTGTTTCATCTCTGTGCTTATTTGATTTTTGTGTTCTCGGAGATGTTGCACTGATGAGTTTGGAGGCCTTCATGCGGACTGAACAAATTATTTGTCTAAATCGCGACGGAAGTAAGGCAAGGGGGGAAACCTACGTCACGATGACGTCACACAGAAAGACAATGGCAGCTGCCATATTGAAAATACCTCTCGCTTCGGTAAGTGTTTTTGTGTTAAACAGATGATTCAAGCACAATCTTGACACAGCTTTTATAGCAGAGTACGGGCGAAATAACAATGTTTTGTCTGCAAAAAGAAATTTGTGCAGGCTTTCAGTAGTATGGATAAACACGTTGGATTTAGTTCATTTCAGCGATCCATTCGTCAACACTCTGGATATGAAAATCATTCATATGAAGCAGCGCAGTGTTTTCATTAATCCTCTCATAACGAGTACATGACTTTTTCAGAAGAAAATACCATAGAAGTGTTTATTAGTATTAAAATTAAAATTTTTGAACTTTATAAGACGTTTTCAGTAAATGGTATCGTTAACACTCGATCAGAAATGAGATACGTACACACTCTGAAAACCTGCATATAGTTTTTTGTTGTTGTTGTTGTTTTACGGCCCTTTCAAAATTATTTCACTCATATCGAGCCGATCGCTAATCAGAAGTGGGCGAAAACCGGAGTACCCGGAGAAAAACCACATGACCTTCCGTCGCAGAACTTGGCGTCTCACATATGACCCGAGCGAGGCTCGAACCACAGCGGTGAGAGACCTAATGATCAAGAGTCAGCGCTCTTAACCACTAGGCCACATATAGTTGTTTCTCGTGACAATCTGAAAAGCAGGGTAACAAGTATCTTTGACAATAGTGGTGGCCAGATGAACAGTCGATCACAATTTCCGCTCTCTTGTCACTTAAGAAGACATTGCCCAGTCTAGAACATTGTCGCACTTGAACTATTTCCAATGTTGCACCGAGTTGCGAAAAAAATGACGATAAAACAAATGGTTCAGATTTAAAATATCTGTAAAAACAAGAGGCCCTTGGGCCACTATACTCCCCATAGTTCAGTTGGGCTCTGTCATATGGAAGACATGCGTTCCATTAAGCTATTAAGGCTAGATAAATCTAAGTAGAGGCCCACCCAAGGACTATGCTGCGAAATTAGGTTTCTAGCTTTTCTTGTTCTTGTGAAAACGCTGACAAAATATTAATATTGGCCTAATTTTTGGGAGAAGATTTAAAGAATAGATGAACAAATAAGCTGAAGATGCTTATTGCCTTTTATACAATATAAGCCATCATTATTGCATTGCATATAAATGTTCTAGAAAAGGGTAATCCCTTTGAAGCAAGGACTACAAGACAGAACTGAAATCTGTGGAGTGTACACGATTTTCTTATGGACCAGACTAGCTAGTTTCGGCCATTTAGGCCGCATCACTAACCCTCAAACATTTACGAACCCCTGTAGTGGCATCAATGATCCCAAATGACTGGAAAATAAATCCACACTTTGATGAAGAGCAGATAAACATTTTACGGACGCCAAATATTCCCATAACACCAGCTACGGTGAACTATATTACTTTCTAGAAAAATGTAATCCTTTGGAAGCAAGGGCAACAAGAAAATAAAAACAAAGCCACACTATGATAAAGATTGAAGTTTCAACATTTTATAGTTCCTAGGAAATTTTTGATGAAATTTAACTTAGACCTATGATAGAGAGAAAGAATCTGCCGCTTACACTATGTAAGTTATCATCCCAACTGCATATGAAAAATAAAAGTGAAGGCAATGATTAGGAATCGATACAAGTAACCCACTGCTCCCATCAGAGACACCAAAGGGAAAGAAACACAAGCATGAAATAACTAGACTCTAAACAACACTAGCGGAAAGCCAAAAGGACAGTTTCTTTCCAACAAAATGGCCAGTTGGCTGTTCAAAACAAAAGGATATAAGCGAATACTGGTAATCACTTACAGGGTCCAAATTAGAAGTAGAGGCAATGATCAGGAATCGATACAATTAACCCACAGCTCCCATCAGAGACACCAAAGGGAAAGAAACACAAACATGAAACAACATACCCCAACGGAAACACCAACAGCGGAAAGCCAAAAGGACCGTTACTTTCTCACAAAATGGCCAAAAGGCTATCAAAAATAAAATAATACAAGCGACGCAAACACCCAAAGACCCCAAGCCTGCCCAGGAAAAGTGGTGCGAGTTGGACCGTACATGTGTATAAAATAGAAGTAAATGCAATGGTCATGAATCCCTATTTGTTTCACTGAAGGCATTGCTTGAGATATCATTTCATCTTAATGTTGGATAGAAGTCCCGAAAAGATTGGAATTAACGTCTCGAAAATGACCTAAGTGCTGTTGACGGGGCCGTTCAACCTCAATTTCAACCAAACAGGCATCGTCATTGCGCTGCGTACCAACGTAGCGCCATTTGTAATGAGTTTGAGACACGGACTATGTAATCATGAAACTTGACTTTTCAATGATGTAAGCGAATTGTCAGTTACAGGAGTTCGCGTTATTGATAAAATTAAAACACTTTTTTAACAATTTTAATTTGCTACTACATTCAATTATATATTTGAAATCTGAATTTTTGCCATTCTAATTCTATTTTTGATACATTCTGGATTTTTAATAACGAACTATGTTTTTTGTTTTAATCATCGAAAGGGTATTCGGTTTTGATTATTATTTTATTTTCAGTCAGCACAGTCCTGAATATACTCCTGATATTTCATTGTTGAATTATCCCAAAATTTAAATTCATTGTTTGAAATGGATGACAGAAGTCTATGTGTGTTTAAAATAGATGACAGTGCTTCTACACAGAATGGTACAATCTACGGTTTAAACGTATCCCTTTCGATTCCAATGATTGTTAACTGCGCAATATTTAAGCCTGTTTCTGCAGCAAAGGCTAACCCTTTCAACCCTGAAGCCCGGCACAGATACTAATGCAAACTTGTAGATCCTGATGAGATGGCGCATAATGAGCCACCATATAGGGATATATAACTTGTTATCCTGATGACTCTTTTTTAAGTTAGATACTATATAAAGTAGAATGGACGTGCCCAAAGTCAGTGATGGTAGAGCCCACGCCGATAACTCAGGGGTGGAAGGGTTGATGGGTGTAAATAAATCAAAGCACTGACAGCACTGATAAGTCGAGTATCTCTTAGTGTAGATTGAAAAAATGGCCCTGAAGGGGAACTTGAACTGTTTCGTTTAACCCTTTACCCTAAGCAAACAGTGTAGACCCTGAACAGACACCGATTTCTGATATGGGTCTACACTGTTTGCAAAACCCAACACATGATTGCAGTCCAGATTCTACAGATAATTCTCTAAGATGTAAATAACGCGGCTTTTTTTTTTTTTTTTTTTGATTTGAGGTTTAACGTCCCCGTCAACACTGTAAAGGTCATTTTGGAGACGTTGCTTCCAATTTTGTGGGATATGTACCAGACACTTAGATGAAATAACATCTCAAGCCATGTCGACCAATGAAACCAATAGGGTTTATAAACATGGACTGTCCGACTTCCACTGCTTTACATGGGCAGGCTTAGTTCCTCTAAGTGGTTTACCAGTCCTCGTGTGGGGTCGGATTTCAGCTCTGCGTGGTAGCATCATGCAGCCCATCTATTTCTCCAAGCCCCGATGGACGGGGGCCGCCCGACATTGAGATGAAAAGACAACGCAAGCCCTGCCGCCCAATTAAACCAATAGGGTTTATAAGCATGGACGGGCCGACTCGCACCGCTTTGCCTGGGCAGGCGTATATCCTCTTAGCGATTTCCCAGTACTCGTGTTTGGGTCGGTTTCAGCTCTGCGTGGAAGCATCTGGCCGCCCATCTATTTCTTCAAGCCCCGATCGGCGGGGGCGTTTTTTTTTTTTTTTTTTTTTTGTAAATGATCCCTACCTGGATTTCTTAAAAAAAACACGCCTATATAATTTTGACCCCCTTAAACCCCACTTTTATATACTGAAACTGGAGTTAACGGTGACACCCATCATTTTTTCTTATTTCTGATTAAAAATAACTTGTAGATGTCCGTTAGAACCGCCTCGCCGAGGCGGTTCTAACGAGTAATCACAATCTATATTTTGAACAGAAATATGATAAATATCAGATTTTCTTCTATCTGAAAATTTTCAGTTTTTTTTTTGACGGTAGAATTTTCAATGTATTTGAATAGGTGTTCTTTGGTAAAGAGTGATAGTGACGTGAGCGCAACGTTGAAAGTGTTGTGCTTAGTAACTTTGGTCGATTGGCAAACAATCGACCCATAAGTGTTTTTGTGTGGGTCTTGGAGGGGTGGAATTAACAGTGATATCCGACATTGTTGGTTACTTCCCATCTGGCACATGACGTAATTGTGACGTCACATCAACGTCGGGGCAACGTCATGACTTTAATGCAACGTCACATCTACGTCGGTGCAACGTCGTGACATTGCACCGACGTTGAGTTGACGTTGCCCTTGCGACGTGTGCCTGCTAGGTAATTGATATTCTTATACTGATTTTAAACTACAGTATTTAAAACATTCATTATGCAATGAAAAATGGGACTGAAAATTTAAGTAGAAAAATAATTTTTCTTTCATCCAGTGTTATATTTGAGAAAATCAAATAAAAACAAAGTGGGTCATTTTGAGGTTGTTTTAATTTTTTTCGGGATTTTCGGAGCTGGAAAAATGCCAGTACAGGTAAAGTCCCTTGATTTGACATGAGGTATGATGATCCCAATTGTCCCGTATGTACAAAGAATCTTTCTTCCGTCGGACCATTAGAGAGTGGAATGCTCTTTCCGATGCGATCATTTGCACAGTTGAAGGTGCTGATAATACTGAAGCTAATTTTGCCTCTTTCGTGAGAGCAAGGGACTAACTTCACAGGTCCTGATCTTTGAATGGCATTGGACGTATCCTCAGTAATAATTCCGAATGCTGATTCTGGTATGTGACTTTACCGATGGAGAAGAATCAGCATTTCCTAGGGTCATCCCAGAAGGCAAATATAGAGTCACTCACCTCAGAGTGCATAGGACACTTCAGTGTTTTTCACACGGTGCATCGTGACATTGACATTTTACCCTTGACCTCGAAAATCTGAAGTGTTCATCATCGCTCCACGGGAAACATTTGTGGAATGTTTGATACTCCAATGATGATAGCTTTGTCTTTTATCTTGTTCACAATGTTTTCAATGTCAAGTCCATTGTTAACTTGGCATTTGACCCTTGACCTTGAAAATCAATAGGATCTATTCTCTCTCCATGGGGAACATTTATGGAAGGCATGATGCTTCTCTGATGGCATTGTCTTTAATCCTGTTCACAAGTTTCCGGACACACGGACACACACAAACACCCACACACGGACGTATGGTATCGATCGCAAATTTGTTGCGAGGGGATAATAACGAACAATCATGTAATGTGTCATTGACTGGTGACAGATAGATCTCAAAGCTATAATTCTGAAGTCATTCAAAATTCCTAAAGTATTCTGTTGCTTATTTGCGGCGAATTGCTCTTTATGGCCTGCTCGCGATATTTCATACTCTTGTTCCACCTTCTCTGTTTATGATTTGTACTGCCCGCAATTGGGAATGGCCTTAGAAAACCTTTCCTATAATGAATCGGTAAGAAAAGGCTCATTCTCATGTATTAGGTCCAACCCTTTAAAGACATGCACAATTATGAAATCTTTTAATGAAATTAAAGGTAAACTAGATCAAGCAGTCGATGGTATACCATCGCAAATACCCGCTTTTTCTATGAAAAACACGGATGACTATGTATTAGCTAGCCAAAACTACATATAAGTTAAAAAAGTTGCAAAGAACATTCTAACTGATAAGCAAAGTTTCAGGAGTGTAACTCTTATAGTTTAGAAGATATGGCAAAGTCATACTTTTTTACCTTTGACCTTGGGTTCATGTTGAGGTCCACCAAAATTATCCCAATTTATCCTATATTCCAACGGCCATCTAATATCCAAGTTTCAGAAGTGTAACACCAATAGTTTAGAAGATATGACAAAGTCATACTTTTTGACTTTTGACCTTGGGGTCATGTTGAGGTCGAGGTCACACCAAAAGTATCCCAATTTATTCTATATTCAAAGGGCCATCCAATAACCAAAGTTTCAGAAGTGTAACTCCAATATTTTAGAAGATTTGACAAAATCATACTTTTTGACCTTTGACCTTGGAGTCATGTTGAGAACGAGGTCACACCAAAAGTAGCCCAATATTTTCTATATTCCAAGGGCCGACCAATAACCAAAGTTTCAGAAGAGTAACTGCGATTGTTTAGAAGATGACAAAGTCATACTTTTTACCTTTGACCTTGGGGTCATGTTGAGGTCAAGGTCACACCAAAAGGAGCCCAATTTATTCTATATTCCAAGGGTCATCCAATAACCACAGTTTCAGAAGTGAAACTCCAATAGTTTAGAAGATATTGCTAAATAATACTTTTTGACCTTTGACCATGGGGCCATGTTGAGGACAAGGTCACGCCAAAAGTAGCCCAGTGTCATCTACATTCCATGTATTATCCACAGGCAAAGTTTGAAAAATGTATCTTAACCGGTTTCAGAGGAGATCCATTCCATAGAAACTCGACGGGCGTATGTATATACACACACACATACTTACATACAAACATACATCCATACAGACCCCCCGGACTGATAGACACTCGACTCTGACACGAAAACAATATACCCGATTTTTTTTTTCGAAAAAGCGGGTATAAAAAAGTTGTTTTCCGCAGCGCTTCCTCCTTTGCTCCAACATGGAGCAATTTTTTACTTGTTTCATATGTTCGTAGTTTTTTTGCGTATCGCGCGAAAACAGTAGACGTATTTCTTTTATCTTTGTAGTTGAGACGTTATTTGTTTTGTTTTTGTCAATATATAAGCCGGTGCAAGACAACAAATGCTAAAATATGACATGTGCGACTAGTGAATACCTAGATCAGTCCATGCATCTGATCGGTGTAATATTCCGCCTTTGAAACAATAGTGAGCTATTACACTACTCACACCTGCTCGTTGTACGGACGATTCTTAATCCTAACCAACCGCACAAGTCCAACAGCAGATCCTGAACAGCGTAACGAGAAAAAATGTCATTGGGGCCTCGATAAGGATCGGTTTATACAACAAGCAGGTGTGGGAAGTGTCAAATATTACTACTGTTTTTAAAACTCAAGAATACACCGATCAGACTGCCCGTGTATGCAAGCTGATCTGGGTAGTCTATCGTCGCACATAAATTGCCTTTAGTAGCTTTTTTTTCTTGCACCGGCTCATTAATTACAATAAATAACGTTGAAACTACACAAAATGCCTACTTTTTGTGGGTGTTATGCCAAATACTGCATCGATTGAGGTAAATGTCAAATTAACGCTACAAAAAGTGTTACACTTTTCATTAAAACTGTGCTACAGTGTACAATATTGTTTTTTGGTCGACAAAAGTTAATAAGCAATGGAGCTTTTTTAAAAATAGTGCTTAAGTCCACCTGACCATCACTAAAGGTAGCTGTTAATTTATAAAAAATAGCCGCCTTATTCTTATAGCTGTGAGGACGGCGTATTCAATAATATGGTTATCAATAGAATCTGGACTTAAATCGTGTGTTGGGTTTAGCAAACAGTGTAAGCCCTAACAAGACGCGACAGAGCCCGGCATCTGATCAAAGTCTACACTGTTTGCTTTTTGTACACGGATGTAAGGAATAAACAAACGTTTACAGTCTAAGTCACCGTGTATTTTTCAAACACACCCAAGAGACAGCTAACCCACCTGTTCTATTTCTACTTTGATTAAAGTTTGTTTGTTTGTATTGGAGTTTAAGGGCCCAGTCAACAATATTTAGATCATTTTTATCCCGGTCAGTTTACCTATCCACACTTTTTCTGTGCAGGCTTATACGTTAACCAGTACAGCGCACATTCTATCGCCAGAAACTGACAACTGGCCTTCTTGAATCAGCGGAAGGGAGAGACTGACCGTAGAAAAGATTCCATGAGCAATCTCCACGAAAGAATGTTACCGACCCTGGCAGGTAACGAAGCCGCGTCCTCCTGATCACCAGTCAGACGCGCATCCAACTGAGCAACCGAGGCCGGCTTAAATAAAGTAAGATAATGCCTTTTTATAACGAGCAGATCATTGCAAGAAGTTTAGTTCTCAGTCACGACAGTATTTTTCCGCTCATGTAAGAGACCATTGAGGACCTCAAGAGATGTCTGCCTATTCTTCGTTAGCCTGTATGACTCTTTTTATTTTCAGAGATAAATGTAAACCTAATTCTGTTGTTTTATACCTCAAAGCAAGTTCGACAATGCTCCAGAGTGGGCTATATCTTCTTAAGTGACAAGGGAGCGGACATTACAACTGCCTGTTCATCTGGCCACCATTATTGTCCAAGATACTTGTAACCTTTAGAGAATTTGGCGCCTTTTACCCTGCTTTTCAGGTTGTCACGAGAAACAACTATATGCTGATTTTCAGAGTGTGTACGTATCTCTTTTCAGATCGAGTGTTAACGATACCATTCACTGAAAACGTCTTATAAAGTTCAAAAATTTTAATTTTAATACAAATAAACACTTCTATGGTATTTTCTTCTGAAAAAGTCGTGTACTCGTTACTTGAGGATTAATGAAAACACTGAGTGCTTCATATGAATGATTTTCATATCCAGAGTGTTGACGAATGTATCGCTGAAATTAACTAAATCCGACGTGTTCATCCATACTACTTAAAGCTTGCCTAAATTTCTTTTTGCTGACAAAACATTGTAATTTTGCCCGTACTCTGCGATAATAGCTATGTCAAGATTGTGCCTGAAATATATGTTTAACACAGAAATACTTACCGAAGCGAGAGTTCCTTTCAAGATGGCGACCGCCTTGGTGTAAAATTGTGACGTCATCGTGACGTAGGTTTCCCCCCTTGTAAGGGCGAGGATTGCAGCTGCGTAAAATGCGATAAAATAGATTTAAGCATCCCCCAACCCCATTGGAATTCGTTTCAATGACCGTTCCAAGGCGGTTCTACTGTCGTGTTTTATTTTTGTTATGGTTTGTCTTTGAGTGTATGTTTCGCTTATCTCATTTTGTTTTGGATAGCCGGTTTGCCATTTTGTGAGAAAGTAACTGTCCTTTTGGCTTTCCGCTTTTGATGTTTCCATTAGGGTCTAGTTATTTCATGTTTGTGTTTCTTTCCCTTTGGTGTCACTGCTGGGAGCTGTGGGTTAACTGTATCGATTCCTGATCAGTGCCTTCACTTCTATTTTCTATGAGCGCACAATGTCATGCCTGAAGCCACCTTTTCCTTTGACGCGGCTCATAAAATCTCGGTTCAAGGATGTGAGAACTCAAATTCTAACACAGCGCGCCTATAGCCTATAGGCAATGGAAAATAACTGTGTTTTATTCTACACCAAATCACAGCTCGGCAGAGCGTGCCGAGTGACGTCATTAAAACTGCCAATTTATGACGTCACTAGTCGATTTCCTTGATGTTAGATGGTGTAACGTCATTTTCTCACATCGAAAACGTTAGAAATGGATATAAATGCGTGTGTTTCAGACGATAATTTTAGCGCGATTTCTTCTGACATTGGCGAATACTTGTGAGATTTTGAAGGAAACAACAGCATTATTGCCGATTTTCAGCCTGTTAGAATCGAAATAGATCAGCTCTTGTTTGTGATTTGTTGAGTTATAAATCAGTTTGGAGGTCAGTTGTAAGTAGACAAATCACGCGCGCTGCGCGCTCGTGATTTCTGACCTCCAAACTGTGATTTAGTACTCAACAAATCGCAGCTACAGCTGATCTATTTTTTAAATATACTTGCATCGGTCAATGTCTTCAGTTCCTTCGCCAACTCTGACATCCACCCGTCGTAATCTTCTTTCCGTTTCTCTAGCTCTTTGCTCGATGGCTTCTGTCTTTTTCTAATAATGTCAGCTTGAAGACCAGGCAGTTTCTTTCCCGCTTTCTTTATAACTGATATTGATAATTTGATGTTACCCATATCGTGGTCGTAATTTCGCTCCCTTTTTCGTGGTGAAAATCCTGCGTCCGGATCGTCTCCCCTGTTTAATGGGAATAGCAAAGTACGACCTAAAGCCGCGTTCACCATAAAACTTGACCCTGATATACTTAACACGGGTCACTATATACGGGATACCCCTTAAAAACTGCTTTTTTATAGCAAAATTGGGGGTTACAGGGGTATCCATTATTTTTCTTATTTCAGCTAAAACATAGATTGTGGCTACTCGTTAGAGCCGCCCTGACGAGGCTATCCTAACGCGTAACCAAATTTATGTTTTGTGCAGAAATATATAAAAATTTCAAAATTTTATCTTTTTTTTTTTTTTTGTGGTACAATATTATATTTAAAAAGGTGTGGTTCCGTTATGAATTTTATTCGGATAAAATTATGTCCACACTAAGGACCAAGTTAATCAACATTAAGAACATAACCTGATCAACCTTATCTTCGGTTCGGGTTTTTACTAGTGAGTCATAATAGCATCACGTGAACAAGTCCGTGAAATGAAGACCCCCTAAACCCCACTTTATTTAGAGAAAACTGGGGTTTACTGGGATAAACATTATTTTCCTTATTTCTGCTCCAAGACATAGGTTGTGGGTATTCGTTAGAACCGCCTTAATGAGGCGGCGCACAAAAAACTTATGTTTAAACAGTTTTGAACATTTATAACAAACATATCAAGGATATTCATCAGAAAAGTAGCCATTTTGGATATGTGAAAAATGCACAAAGCCGCACAGGTTTGTTATCGTAATGGCCTCTGTGGTGTAGTGGTGACGATACTCGCCTTGTAAACCAGGGGACGCAGGCTTCTCCAGACTTTCGGATGAGTCTTTACACCGAGGTCCCGTCTCCTTATTACCTTAGCCGTTGGTGAAACGTAAAACTCAAACACTCACTCACTAGTGAGTCGCAGCAACATAAAATATGTTTTCCTTATTTCTTCATATAAACCAAAACGTAAATAATTTTCATTATTTCTCCATATTAACCTCATTAGAGACGCCTTGCGATTCTAATGAATACCCCACATATATAGTTTTTTATGGAGAACTGATAAAAAATCATCAAAGTACCCACCCTATCTGCATGGTTCTATAATGTTCGTGCTCTAACAAGCACGTACAATCTGTTTTAATCAAAATAAGGAAATTAATGAAAATACCCCCCGTAGACATCATATTTTTTTCTATAGGCCTATAGAGTGTGGTTTGGAGGGGTCTTCGTTACACGAACTTGTTAACCTGATAGAAAGTGTGCATAGTGTTAGACATCTATTTCTTGCACACCAGACAAGGAAATCCGTTATTTTACCCTGGGATAGAAATTTATGTTCTGACTCTGGTGTTCCGACCCCAAATCGAATATAATCGCGTGTTTGATAAATGCACTGGTTGATTACAACATCATGCGCGGTGTCGTCATGCATGACGTCACTAAACATTCCTATTGTGTCATCACAAAATGGCTGACGCCGGTATCCGAAGTGACAGCAGCATTAAAAATTCGCAAAAGAAATGGAAGGTATGCAAGAAAAAGAATCCTATATGGGTGTAAGGGTGGATAGAAAAATCCGTCCCTCGGGATCACTGTCCGGCATCACTCGGCAAGCCTCGTGATGCCGGACAGTGACCCTCGGGACGGATTTTTCCATCCACCCCTCACACCCATATAAGATTCTTATAATGTCTACAAATCCATTTTAGTTTACTCAAAGGTTAACCCATTCCATACTAGTGGACTCTTCCTTTGCTATATGTTGGACAAGTCCGTTTGTCATATAAGGGGTGTCAGGCCTATTTTTTATTTTTTCGCTTTTATTCTATTTTTGACGGAAAATTCTTTCAGCAAATAGTGCAGACCCTGATCAGACGACACGTTCTTTTAGGGGCTTCCCAAATGCAAAGGATTAATTTATGGACCTCATCCTTGTCATATGGGCCCCGTCAAGCGATTTTGGTACTAATCGCCTATGCGAGCAGCGAAGGTTCAGGCGAGCCTGCGCATCCGCGCAGTCTCGCCAGAACCTTCGCTGCTCGCTCATACAAGCAGTGAATCAAGAGGAACCTTCAGACAGAAAGCCATATCCCTGGCCCCTCTGAATGGCTGGGCATGCGCAGTTAAAATTTGTCATGACGGAATGCTCGAAGACCCAAATTCGCTTGGCGGGGCTCATATATGTTTTGGAGAAAATCGGGTGATTGTTAGCCGTAACGGGTCCTAAGTGATCAAATCAATCAAAACGCCTCTTGCTAATGTGAACAAGTAGATTGTTTGTTTGCACATACACACAGTGATATCTTTTGAGGGGGAAAATCTAGAAGATGTGAACTGGAAGGTAAACAGTAAAAAAACAATTCTGAAGCAATTCAGAAGCAATTGTAGCATTTATTCGTAAATTTTGTGATGTAGTGGGTGCATGGAGTGATAGGGCCTACATTGTCATCAGTGTCCCGATGCAAAATGACAGGTCGCACATAAAATGAGCATGCATCCAGGCACATATCATAAAAATACGCATATGATCATTGAGGGGAATGTTTGCTCCCACAGTTCGGTGTTTCATCACTCAGGACCCGTTATAGCTACCCACCGTGTAGGCCTGTAAAATTGGGGTCAATTTTGAAAGTAGCATTTAAACAGTGTTTTTTCCTAAATCAAGCACTGCCTCCCTCTTCGTTGTATGATTGCTCAGAAAGGAAACCGCACTGACCTCATGTAGCCTGACATTGGTAACAAACGCTCTTTGGCCACTTAACCAAGGCGTTTGCGAGCCCCGTCATATGAAAACGTTTTGCCATTTGCAACATCTGTCACGCGGCACGCGCAGTCTGAATGGTAGGTCTACTTGTGTTCGCTGCTTGCACAGTGACAAGATCCAGCAGGCACATGACGCAATGTTGACGTCACATCAACGTCGAAACGTCATAACGTTTATGTAAAATCAACGTCGGTGCAACGTTATGCACCGATGTTGATTTGACGTTGCTCTAGCGACGTAGTTCTCATTATATATAAAGCGAACCTACTTTCGATTTCCATGTTTAATTTACTTCCGTATTTCTTCTCTTTTTTTTTTTTTTATCTAATATCAAAATCAAATAACAATGGACAAGTGCATTGTACATATTTTACATAGAAAAGGGTGGATCTTAAACATTTATAAAACTTTGAAAAAGCATGATTGTTAGCCTAATGAAGGCCTAGATCTATTTATAGTTTCGATTCCTCATCTAAAATTAAGAAAAAATAACTGATGAAACCTAAAGCAAAATTACTGAGATTGCGAATACTTACTCATGTCTGGGTCTTTTCCTGCGTCCAGGCAAAGATAGCGATCTCGCCTTGCTTGCTCGCTGTTCCCTGTCTCTGTCCATTCTATTTAAATGTTGCACTTTCGGTTTCAAAGCTCTGAAGTATTTACCTCCCTTGATATTGGTTTTTCTTGTTATACAAGTTATTTCTTTCAATAAAAACTATTATCTGTGTATTATCGTAAGCTGCATTTATAGACTATATGACGCATGTGCATTAAAAAGTATTTTTCTACAAAACAATAGCATTGTTCATAGGCCTACATATTAAAGGGGCTGCGCTAAATGGAAATAATTTGCTCTCTTCTTGAATTCTTTCTATAAGAGTAGCCCCCACCCCTACCCCACCTCGGAGAAAGGTGTTTACATAGATTTTCTTTTAGGTACATATATTCTGCCGCCATAATGATAAAAAAATGCCTTACGCAAAGCAGTACTGAGAATGATATATATATATATATATATATATATATATATATATATATATATATATATATATATATATATATATATATATATATATATATATATATATATATATATATATATATTATCTGCTTTGCGTAAGGCATCTTTTTATCATTATGGCGGCAGAATATATGTACCTTAAAGAAAATATATGTACCTAAAAGAAAATTTATATATTCGGAGGCGACAACAATGCCTTTCAAGACTATTCACTCGTCTATAGGGATCTTCACTTGAAGGCATGAATATGCTCCTCATTACGGTAACACCTCCGTGTGACACAGTGCACTCTTTCATAACTCCAAAAGGGACCTTTGTGTAATAAAATGTTGCGATATTTTCCTTTTTTACGCCAAATATAGGTTGTGGGTCCTCGTTAGAACCGGTTATAAAAGTTATATTTAAGAGCAGAAATAAGAAAAATAAATATTCCCGTAAAACCAAGTTTTCTATATTTATCATATGACGTCGCTTCTGAGAATGTAATAACGTCATGTGATAAATTCGATAATCCACTAGTGGATTAAATATGCAAATTATCTAGATACGCCCCGTAACATTTCATGCGCGGCGCCCTTAATGACGTTGCGTTTACTAACGGCGGAATATTGACATTTTTGTCAAACAATCGTGAATAAAATGCGTTTTAAATGTCATATGATAAATCGAATCTTGCATTCGTGCTCATGTACTATTGAATTTATCAAACTCGTTGAAGAATAGGGATAAAATGTACTATCCCTTTTCCTCAAATCGTTTAATAAATTAAAAAATACACGAACACTCATGTAAGATCGGGTTTCAGAGGGTTGTTCAGTACACGGTCTTTAACATGATGCCACCAGAAAATTCTTTCCCGAAAGAGTACATAGAGGATATTACATGAGTGTTCATGTATTATTGAATTTATTAAACGAGTTGTGGAAAAATGATAAAATGCGAGGCTTTGCCGAGCATTTTATCCCTTTTCTTCAACGATTTTAATAAATTGTTGACAAAGACGATCTTACATGAGTGTTCATGTATTATTGAATTTATTAAACGAGTTGAGGAAAAGGGATAAAATGCGAGGCTTTGCCGAGCATTTTATCCCTTTTCTTCAACGAGTTTAATAAATTGTTGACAAAGAGGATCTTACATGAGTGTTCATGTATTATTGAATTTATTAAACGAGTTGAGGAAAAGGGATAAAATGCGAGGCTTTGCCGAGCATTTTATCCCTTTTCTTCAACAAGTTAATAAATTGTTGACAAAGAGGATCTTACATGAGTGTTCATGTATTATTGAATTTATTAAACGAGTTGAGGAAAAGGGATAAAATGCGAGGCTTTGCCGAGCATTTTATCCCATTTCTTCAACGTGTTTAATAAATTGTTGACAAAGAGGATCTTACATGAGTGTTCATGTACTATTGAATTTATTAAACGAGTTGAGGAAAAGGGATAAAATGCTTTGCCGAGACATTATCTCTCTTGTAAACTGTGGCAGAAAAGGTCTCAGTTGCAGGCATCAGTCTAAGAACATGGAACATCTGTTCCAGTTTTTATCATTTCTTAAAGCCAATGTCACACAAGGTCGCTGACAATGGATGTACTTTATCTATTTGGTGGGCAGTGCTGATCTACAAACACGGTCACAGTTAAAAGTACATGTTTTTGGCTCTTCCAACGAAATTTCACGGGTCTGAGCCGCACAAAGAGAAAAGGATTCCTCGAACAAGTTCGCACAGCGACGACTCAGATCAGACTGCACAGAAGCACAGTCTGATCATGAGTCTTCGCAGTGCGATATCTGGATGCCTGTACACCCATTGCTACTCCATGTATACACAGGGATTGAGCGGGTACGCCGGCCAATTTTAACATGGTCTTTGCTGAACGCAAATGATCAAAGATCTCTTTTCTCTTGACAAGTCAAGACCATGTCAAGTCTCGTTCGCAGACATTATCATTCTCTAATCCATGTTTTTAAAATGCGAATGCGTAGATTACAAGGCTATGCGCATGGCAATTTGCATGAAGCTACTACCTTAATGTCACCTCGCGAGCAGCAAAGACTTTGGTGAGTTTGCGCTTACGCGCAGACTCGCCTGAGCACTTGCTGATCGGCTAAGCGATGGCTAGCGCAATTTTAGAGTTCTTCATGGACATGCATTTCTGCTGGCAGTTTCAGCAACACTACACATTTAAAATGTTGGACTCGAATAAAAGAAAAAAGTTAACCACCCAATACTCATAATCAGAGTAGATCAAAATCTCGGACACAGATAGATTCCACTATCCCCAGCCCCACAAGACATAAACGCATTTTATACCCATATTCAGAGAACGTAATGATAGACAAAGACAGATGAAAACAAGGTCATTCTCTCCTTGTACGAATTTAGAGAAAATCTGTCACCACACAGAAACAATTACACAAGAAACTACAACAATCCTGTTCTATCTATCCTATATAGATCTGGATTCCAGCATATCAAAATTCACAAACTTACGTGTAATAATGAACCCGCCCGCCCCCGTCCATCGGGGCTTGGAGAAATAAATTGGGCTGCAAGGTGCTTCCACGCGGAGCAGAAACGGACCACACATGAGTACTGTTAAACCGCTTAGAAGGACTAAGCCTGCCCAGGTGAGACTGTCCAATGCAAATATGGGCGACAGGTCTTGAAATGTCATTTCATCTCAATGTCGGGTAAAAGTCCCATAAAATTCGAAGCAACGTCTCCAAAATGGTCTAAACAGTGTTGACGGAGAAGTTAAACCGCAATTCAAACCATCATATAAACAAGTCCGTGAAATGAACACCCCTTTAACCCCACTTCATTCAGAGAAAACTGGGGTTTACGGGGGTATACATTATTTTTCTTATTTCCGCTTCAAGACATAGGTTGTGGGTATTCGTCAGAACCGCCTCATTGAGGCGGTTCTAACGAGCACCCACAATCTATGCTTGCAGTATAAATAAGAAAACAATCACAGACTTTCATCAGAAATGTAGCCATTTTGGACATGTGAAAAATGCACGATGTAGCACGGGTGTGTTATCTTAATGAAAAATAATGAACCCGTGCACAAGAATCGAATATTATACTTTTAATTATTTTGATAGACAGCATTGAAATTCGGCTATTAAAACCAGTTTAAATTACCTAACGCACGTGCGTAAGGAACGTAGCGGACTTAGTACCCTGCAGAAACCACAAAACGGGTAGCCTGGCAAACAATGGAGGCCCAGATCAGACGTCACAGAACGCGAAGTCTGATCAGGGCCTCCACTGTTTGCAAAACGTTTAGCTATTTTCCAAATAAATTTTGAAAACACAACCTGAGACCCCTAAATTTTGAAATGAACTCCTGCTATATATATAAGGAGGAAGATTCCATTTGGTACAAAAAAGGTTAATACACACATCACGTAAGCAAGCAACGCAGGTCCATGGTGGACTATGCATGTCGGTCCACAGGACAAGGAATCTCGAGTGATCAGCAACCGGAGAACGCGGGGCGAAGGGAATTTATCCAAGGCACGATTCATTTTAGAACCGTGAAATATCAAAATCAAACAAACCGAAACAAAAAAAAAAAATAAACGGCGGAAATACAGAAAGTCCGTGAATCCACGCAGTCTTATCATTTATATAGCTCTAGCGGTTTGTTTGAGTGGTAGGGATTGAGATGTCTTTTCATCTCACTGTCGGGTAAAAGTCCCCAAAAAAATGGATGCAGTGTCTCCAAAATGACCTCAATATTGTTGACGGGGACGTAAAACCTCAACACGAACAAACAAAACCACACTGTTCCTACTCAAAACTGTCGTTGTTCGCGTGTCATAATGTACCTTTTGATTGTGACTCGTCTCTTATTTCAACTGTAAGAGCTAACTCTTTCTCATTTAATCAGTAGATTTCCGCGGTCATCTTTATTTCAAACATGTGGACAAAACTTGCAATTGTGGCACTATGTTGTTTTTTCGTTTGTCAGGTATGGCATGTTTTCATTGTTTCATATATAGTAAAAAAATGATACGATTATTTTGTTTTAAATGCAAAATCGATTAAATCTGACTTTTATTGGACTTAAATCTCTTCTGCAACAAGGTCTATCGGAACCCGAATTTTAGGGTGACTTAGTATATAAATTCAGAAAAATATATAACCGCAATGACTTCAGCACCCAATTTCGTAAAAGCATTCTTCGATATAAAAAGATTGGGTACAACATGGATCTTATACGACAGACTGCATGCATGGTAGTTAACCCAATCACGGTTGACAACTTTGCTTCCCTCTTTAATTGCACGCCGGTGGGTCAGACCTCAGATTCTACGTATGACGGTTCCAGCGTAAAGGCTTATTGAGAATTAGAGAGATCTAATTCAAGGTAATGTTGGTTGGTGCCTGATGCTCTGTCTCTGGTCGGGCCCATCGGAGTCTAACTGTTGGTTTTCTTTTGCTCCAGTATTTCAGTGGTTTCTTGCAGTCGAGTCCTCCCCGTTGTCTCACCTCTGTGGTTGTTTGAATATTTGTGTTCACGGATATGAGTTAGGAAGCCTTCATGCGGACTGAACAAATTATTTGTCTACATCGCGACGGAAGTAAGGGCGAGGATTGTGGCCACGTAAAATCGATTTAACTAAATTACTTGATTTTGTGCATTTCTTTAATTTCAAAATTAGCTGACAAATAGTTTAGATCTTTTGTTTGTTTGATTTGAGGTTTAACGTCCACCTCAACACTGTATATGTCAATTTGGAGACGTTGCTTCCAATTTTGTGCGACTTTTACCCAACACTGAGATGAAATGACATCTCAAGCCCTGTCGTCCAATCAAACCAATAGGGTTTATAAGCATGGACGGTCCGACTAGCACCGCTTTGCATGGGCAGGCTTAGATCCTCTCAGCGGTTTACCAGTACTCGTGTGTGGTAGGACTCAGCTCTGCTTGGAAGCATCATGCAGCCCATCTATTTCTTCAAGCCCCGACGGGCGGGGATTTAGATCTTTAGAAATGATCTGATCCGGTTCTTCACTGTTTGCAAAGGCAAAATTTGCCGTGTTTCAGCAGGTTGGGTTTAAGTCCCTAAGAAACTTTTGACATCACACCAGATAACAAATATTAAATGATAATTTAGGACAATCTTTCTTATTGTACGTATCTTAAAAAAACTATATGTACTCATACAGTCGAACTTCAATGGCTCGAACACCTTTGGGACCTCGAAAATATTTTCGAGAGAGGGGTAGTTCGAGCCACTGAGGGTTACTGCTATGAGGCAAATGAGATACTTTTCAGAACATCTTTTCAGTGTTCTGTAATGAAAATGTATGCTATGTGTACTCATTAGAATCGCCTCATCGAGGCGATTCTAATGAGTACACACAGTATACATTTGCAAGATAAAAGCCTAAACTCGCCTTAATCATCCTCCACTAATTCTAATCAAGGGATGGCAACTATGATGTAGTATCCATATTTGACCATCCCCTACATTTCGTGGTTCATTGACTTTTTGAGATTACTTAAAACCAGCGTTCACATTAATATTCAAGACGTTAGGCTGTGACCTACATTTAAGAGTTCACTGATTTTGTGATCTATTTGTGTCAACCCTAGCCTTCACGATAATATTCAAGTCAAATTTCTAAGGAACTATAACAGCTTCATCAATGATACTTGGTATACAAGCAAGGAATAGCAACTTTAATGTAAGCATCAATGTTTGACTTTGACCTTCATTTCATGGTTCACTGACTGTGATCTGTTGTATCAACCTTGGCTTTTACCCTTATGTTCAAACCCATATCTCTAGAAGTACCATATAAGAGCTTCATTAATGATAGTTGGTATAAGCTTGCATTAAGGAATGGCAACAATTAAGCAAGCATCCATAATTGATCTTGACCTACAATTCATGGTTCGTCTCCACAGGAGCAACAAAGCCGTCGGCGGACCTTTACTCAACGGTTTGAACTATTCATTGTCTAAATCGAATTTTCATAGTACAAAAGTGTTTGAGCCATTGAAGTTCAGCTTAAATCTGGGATAACTTTAAACTGTTAAGAGGAATGGATACATCTTCAGGGGAGGCAACTTCTTCAAAAGTATTTTGTCTCCCATGCCAATAGGGGTCAACTCTTAACGGAAAGAATTTGCCCCTATGAAGCAAATTCTTTCCTTTAAGAGAAGCCTTCTTTTTCAGTGGAACATAGCTTATAGAAAAGCACACAGTGAGTCCCGAAAGTTGTCGCCCTTTGAAAAATGGCGAAAAAATCTGCCAGGTGTTCCCATTCCCTTTAAACGCTTTTTAAAAGTCGACCCTGTCCGAATTTCAGGCGCTTTTATTTGACAACATCCACTTGATGAATTCTTGCCAAAATAATACGGACTGCCCAGGAGGATGCTGTCATTCGGATCACCTCGGGACTCGTTGCCACAACTACAGTCAGGAATCACACCCATGCCATCTACCAAACCATCACGTTACTGTTATGCTTTATCATTGTGGGTGTAAACCAGGTTTGTAAAATATACAAGGGAGCTTACCACTAAATAGTTTTCATAGGCGACAATAGTAACCTTTTACATACTCCCACAAAAACTACACATATAAAACTTTTCAAACCTTACTTATTTATAGAGCCATCCTAGCTCAACAAGTTGATGAGAAAAAATCCACATGTAGCCCGTCTCCTTTTCAAGTTATGGTCCGCCATGTTTGTTTACATGCAGATTCGCAGTGAATACAAGCCGGCTTTTTAACAGAGAGATGACAATATAAAATCAGCCACAAATTCTTTGAGCTTGCAGATATAATTATAAAACACACATCATTTTATTTCCTAATAACTATCCTTTTCTCACATTGAAATGAAAAACGGGATATTTATCCAATGGAAGCCTGTCTGGTATTTAGACTGCAACTAAAAGCTCTGTCCCAACGTGATAAAACCCAGTACCTCCAGTATTTAGTGCAAAGCTACCACAAAGAGGATCTTACATGAGTGTTCTTGTTTGTTTGTTTGATAAGAGGTTTAAAGTGCCCGTCAATACTGTAAAGGTCATTTTGGAGACGTTGCTTCCAACTTTGTGGGACTTTAACCCAACATTGAGATGAAATGACATCTCAAGCCCACCGTCTAATGAAAACAATATGGCTTATAAGCATGGACGGACCGACTCGCACCGCTTTGCCTGGGCAGGCTTAGATCCTCTAAGCGGTTTACAAGTACTCGTGTGCGGGACGGTTTCATCTCTGATTGGAAGCATCTTGCAGCCAATCTATTTCTACGAGCCCCGATGGGCAGTCAGTTCCTGAAAGGGGTGAATTCGGTTCTCTGATTATGCAGGAAACAAACTCTGATCTGGGTCCAGTTGTTCAAAGCATCGTTAGCTTAACGAGCTCGTTATTGAAAAAGTTAACTGTTTTTGTTGTTGTTGTTGTTGTTGTTGTTGTTGCTGTTAAAAAAGTGCATGATGTACAATGGTTCACCGATTGGGAATATGCAAGCTATAGAGGATCTTACATGAGTGGTCATGTATTATTGAATTTATTAAATGAGTTAAGGGTAAGGGATAAAATGCGAGGCTTTGCCGAGCATTTTATCCATTTTCCTCAACGAGTTTAATGAATTCAATAATACATGAGCACGAATGCAAGATTCTATTTATCATATGACATTTAAAACGCATTTTATTCACGACTGTTTACAAAAATGTCAATTTTCCGCCGTTAGTAAACGCGACGTCGTTAAGGACGTCGTACATGTAACGTTACGGGACGTATCTAGCTAATTTGCATATTTAATCCACTAGTGGATTATCGAAAATATTACATGGCGTTATTACACTCTCAGACGCGACGTCATATGATGAATGAGAATATGCATGTGTGTTCTATAAAATTCCTATATCTTTTATGCCTTAACCCATTTCAGACTTTAAACCCCTAAACGGGTACCGTGGCAAACAGCGCAGGTCCAGATCAGACGCCGCAGAACGCGGCGTCTGATCAGGGCCTACACTGTTTGCTAAAAGTTCAGTCATTTTCCAAATAAAGTTTGATGAAAACACAACCTGGCACCCCTAAATTTTGAAATGGACTCCTGCTTTATATAAGGAGGAAGATTCCATTTGGTACAAAAAGGGTTAATTTGACCAAAATGTAACACATGAACATACTGTTTAGGCAGTGGCTAGCCGTCCAGTACCGGACGACCAGCCTAAAGTTTAATATCTAATTCAGTTGCAGTTTCGCTGAAAAAAAAAGTGAGCAGCTTTTGTAGATGCTTTAAACATTAAAGATCAGTAATCTTTTGTAAGAACTGCGACAGTTTTCTATGATTCTAAATCCACTGTGTTTCTATTTTTCAGATCTGACATGTAAGGAGATACATTTCAGTCCCGACCAGCACGTGATCGATGCCAATGGTACTGACCCATTGGGACAAGTAGAACAACTTTTGCTTGGTCATGGATATGGCCTGTGTATGGCTTGAACTTGATATGTGTTATATTTGATTAAACTTACCTGATAGATATTCCGTTTCATTTATCCATTGTTGCAAACCATTAACGTGGCATTGCATTACGAAAACACGCCTATACAAAATACATTGTTAACTTTTAAACCGCCGAAAAAAAACGAAAATTTTCAAATGAAAAAGTGTGACATTTTTCTTATTTCTCTTCAAAATAAGGATTGCGTCTATCCGTTAGAACCCGCCTCGGCGGTTCTAACGAGTACCCACAATCTATACTTTAGAGCAGAAATAAGAAAAATAAGGTATACCCATGTAAACCCCAGTTTTGCTATATAAAAGTGGGGTTCAGTGGGGGGGGGGGGGGTCAAAATTATACAGGCATTTTTTCATGATGTATGTTTCTTCAAGTGTGATATATGTCCGATTTTCCCCTTATTTCTGCTTTAAACACATAACTGTGAATCCCCGAAATCGTGTGCTTTTTACGGCAATTTATTACATGGACTTCTTATCGCGATACTCTGAGCGCAGATATTTTTCTCAAAATCTGAAAAAAATATCATATTCTTTAAAGAACAAGAGGAAAATTATGGTCCAATATCGCTCACCTGGGCTAAGAGATTTGCATACTAAATATTAAAGTTTCACATGATGATAGATTGTTTTAAGACTTTGTTCTGCAATCGTGTTTTGTTTAAGAAATAGATCAGCTCTAACTGTGATTTGTTGAGTAATAAATCACAGTTTGGAGGTCAGTTGTAAAGTAGACAAATCACGAGCGCGTAGCGCGCGTGATTTGTCTACTTACAACTGACCGACAAACTGTGATTTATTACCTAACAAATCACTGGCTAGAGCTGATCTATTTTTCGATTCTAACACGCTGGAACTCAGCAATAATGCTGTTGTTTCCTTCAAATTCTCACAACTTTTTGCCATTGTTAAAAGAAATCCTGCTAAAATTTTCGACTGAAACACATGTATTTATATCCTTTACTAACGGTTTCGATGCGAGAAAATGACGTTACACCGTCTAACGTCAAGGAAATCGACTAGTGACGTCATAAAATCGCAGTTTTAATGACGCCAATCGTCACGCTCTTCCTTGCCGTGATTTGTTGTAGAATAAAACAGTTATTTTCCATTGCCTATATACACACCGGTTACCGCAGTACAACGAACGCGACAGAGTACAACGAACGCTACAGAAATCATGACGTCACAGCAGTATTTTCGGTAAGAAAAAAGTTTATTTTAGCCCAGATCCTAATCTTTTTGGGTGGTTATTTTGCATAGCTGCAGAGTACTGGTATTACCATTTACTGATACAGTTGCAGAGAATTCTGTTCATTATAAACGAAAACACAAACAATTTTCTTTCGTCTAGTGTGTTTTCACCAACCCAAGCATACTTCGGTAAATGTTTTTTGACAGTAACACATCTTTTGTGCACATGATTTTGTGATTTATATGTTATTGCGATTTCAGAGCATTCATTGATGCATTTGCTTGAGCCCCAGTTCATGCCAATTACCACTGAATCTTTGGAAGGTTCAAGGGTTGATTTTTTGTTAGGGAACACCTTACCACGGGTTATGATACACCATAACGCGGTTAGTCAGCACAATTTGGGAACAACAAACACGGATTATATTCTTCATAAATTGAAATATTTGTTTGAATGGGGATTTAACGTCCCCGTAAACACTATTTCGGTCATTTTGGAGGCGTTGCTTACAATTCTGTGGGACTTTTAACCGATTTTGAGATGACATGACATCTCAAGCCCTGCCGCGCAGTGAAACCAGAAGGCTTATATGCATTGGACGATCTGGCTCACACCGCTTTGCCTGGGCAGGCTTAGTCATTCTAAGCGGTTTACAAGTACTCGTTTTTGGTCAGATTCAGCTCTGCGTGGAAGCACCATGCAGCCCAATTTATTTCTCAAGCCCCGATGGCCGGGGGCGAAATAAATTGAAATAAAACTCTTTAATCCGCCAGCGAAGGCATGATGCTGTTTTTAATTCAAAACGATCCATTTTGCTGTTACATACTCTTTAATGCCTGTTTGATTCTCATTATGATCTCCGAACTTATACACGTGCGAATTTAAAGGGTTGGGTAAAAATCTTGGACAAAAGGGACGGGCGAACACATTTATTCTGGCTTTCCAGCACGTTTTTACCACATCCCCCACTTATGAACAACTGAAACCCAACTTATTTAGTTTCGGCATTGTTGGGGAGGGGAGACTCTTGAATTTATAGATTCCTTTCTTTGCTACTGAAAATAGTAAGTTTTTATGCCATCCCCCACCCCCGAGAATCTTTGATTGTGGCGGGGGGGGGGGCACATAGTATTTGCCCATTCTGACCAAGAGCCATAACTCTGTTTCATTTTTGGCTGAATTATCTCCCCTTAGAATTTTGCAAAAACTCAGAAATTGGCTTCCACGGGGTCATTGGTCACCTATAGTTTCAGCTCTTGTTGTAAATGATATGGACCCAATATGAGTTAATGGCGAGTATATGGAGTGTGTTCCAGTTTTGTCTGGGTCCCGAATGGGACTGTTCTTAGTCCTCTGTTATACTCCCTGTATATTAATCATATTTCCACCGACATTGACTCAGAAATCAGACTGTTCGCAGACGACTGGGTATACTACCGGGAAATTAGAGTTACAGAGGACTCACGTAAACTTCGAAACCAAATGGATAGACTATGCGAACAAGTCCGTGAAATGAACACCCCTTACTTTATATAGAGAAAACTGTGATTTAAGGGGATATACATACTTTTTTATTATATCTGCTATAAGACATAGGTTGTGGGTACATGTGAGAACCGCCTCCTTGAGACGATTCTAACGAGCACCCACAACCTATGTTTGCAGTATAAATAAGAAACATATCACGGATTTTCATCAGAGAAGTAGCCATTTAGGAGATGTGATAAAATACACTATGTTGCACGGGTGTGTTACCGGAGTGAGTTTTCAGGCCGTTTAATGCAATACATTAAGCAGACAACTAGGCAGAGAACCAATGAAATTGTTTGTTTGTTTTGTTTGTTTTGGAGTTTTACGGCCCAGTCAACACTATTTAGGTCATTTTTGAGCCGGTCAGTTTACCTATCAACACTTTCCTGGGCAGGCTTATACGTAAGCGGTTAACCAGTACAGTGCACATTCTTTCGCCAGAAACTGACAACTGCCCTTCTTGAATCAGCGGAAGGGAGAAAATGACCGTAGAAAAGATTTCATGATCAATCTCCACGAAAGAATGTTGCCGACCCCGGCGGGAGTCGAACCCGCGTCCTCCTGATCACCAGTCAGACGCGCATCCGACTGAGCCACTGAGGCCGGCAGAACCAATGAAATAGAGGGTTCGAGCATTAGAACTCATTGAGTATCATTTCACATGATTCTCGGACTCCCAGAAATTTGAGGGCGAATTTCAATGTGGAGGGGGAGAATGTCATAGCGTATAGGTATATAGCACACTTGTACTGCCTTTCGGTACTAGCCGGCTTTTACAGCAACGTGGTAGATTTGCTTATCAATCCGGCGGCCCGGGTTCGAACCACGGCCGAGCCAAAGGTGTGTAGCATTTTTGTCACCTGTTACACAACGTCAGTAAAAATGTAATTAATGCCCACGAAGAACAAAATTGGACCGAAAAAGGCACCTTAAAAGACAAATAGACTTGTGAGACACAGACAAAAATATCAGCCCAATCCTAAGTTTTACTGTTACGTTCGGCAATAGTATACATTGTGTTGGGGTCATCTGGATGACCAGCATCGCTAAACTCAAACTCAGCCATAATGTATCTTTCTGAAATAAAGAATATAAGACTCTTACTTGGGTATTCTGGCGACATGAATGTCGTAACAATGGAGAGAAGCATAGTTGTAAAAAAGGGGAAAAATCGCTTATGGTGAGATTTGAACCTGGGACAAACGGGTAAAATCAACTGCTCTAAGCACTAAGCCAAAGAGTCAACTGTTTTCCTCAATTGTCTTCCGCATAATCAACCAAGGCAGGTACATGTATAATGTAGGTTAGGTGCTGCGGGCCGTAACACCTCACCCCTTTTCTTCAAGTCCGTATGTTGACGCGAGGTCATTTTTGCGAAGAAAGTCAAATCCGGGCGAGCCACCATCTTCCGACATGACAGCCATAATGGAGGAATGGAGCATAGCTGAAAAAAATAATCGACTCTGTGCGAAAGCGTCGTATCCATGACGCAGTTGTCATTGGTTATAAATCTGTAGGCCAAGGAAGATAATTCAGGATTAGAAGTTGTGGGTCGTAACAGTATCAGGGGCGTAGCTGGAAGAAAATCATTTGCACGCAAACCAAAGAAAATACTAAACATAATAACTCCGTTTACCAAATGGGGACCACTCTTACAGGAAAGAATTTGCTCCCATTAGGGAGCAAATTCTTTCCTGTAAGTGTGGTCCCGTGGCAGAGGAGAAAACTATGCTAGCTAATATTTTTTTATTATTATTATTATTATTTTTTTTTATTTTTTTTTGGTTTTGGTTTTACGGCCCTTTCAAGATTATTTCACTCATATCGAGCCGATCGTTAGTCAGAGGTGGGCGAAAACCAGAGTACCCGGTGAAAAACCACCTGACCTTCCGTTGAAGAACTTGGCGTCTCACATATGACCCGAGCGAGGCTCAGCGGTGAGAGACCTAATGATCAAGAGTCAGCGCTCTTAACCACTAGGCCACAGAGGCCCGTCCCAAGCTAGCTGATAAATAGTGTTGCGTATATCCTAGACAAATACAGTTTTTCTTCTTCTTCTTCTTCGTCTTCTTCTTCTTCTTCTTACTTCGTCTCTCTGCTTCTTTTTTCTTCCTCTTCTTTTTTCTACTTTTTCTTCTTCTTTTTCATCTTCTTCTTCTCCTTTTTCTTCTTTTTTTTTCTTTTTCTTCTTATTTTTCTTCTTCTTCTCCTTCCTCTTGTTTTTCTTCTTCTTTTTCTTCTACGTCCATTTTTTACGTTTGTAATGTGTACGCACGTGCGTATCTGCGTACAGGTAGCTACGGCCCTGAGTATCATGGACAAAATTTTCTATCTATCCCTTACACTGATTTCTTTAGCTGGCTTGTTTCTTCGTTTGGTTGGGAGTTTAACAGCCCAGCAAGCACTATTTAGGTCACATCGAGCCAGTTAGTTTACCCTGAAGGCTTATAAAACCAGCACAGTGCATATTCTTACGCCCGAATTTGACAACCACCCTTCTTGAGTCAGTGAAAGGGAGAGAATGACCGTGTGTGTATTTTGAGTTATACGTCTCAGCAACCCGCTAAGGTTATACAGAGAGGGGGGCTCATTTAACGACTCGTCAGAAAGTTTGGAGAAGCCAAAAATCGAACCCAGGACTCCTGGTTTATGAGGTGAGTAAATCAGAATGATTACCAAAGAGAACATTTCATGGCAGACCCATTTCAGATTCTTTTTCTTGCATTACTTAAATCTTAAAACATAGATTTTGAATATGCAGTCACTTCGACTGCTGTGTAACGTCTGTTGTGACGTTTATTTACGTCGCATTACGGGCAGCGTACACGACTTTCTATACAGATAGCGCACATCAGACACCCTTTGAGTTAAAGACCTCAGAATTCTCGACTTCTATGCCAGCCCTTCGTAGAAAACCCGGGTAGGATAGAAGTTTCTCTCCCAGGGTAAAATCTAGGATTTCCTCGTCTGGTGTGCAAGAACTTGTAAAACGGGGCTAGTTTTCGTTGCTCGCAGAATTTGATCGCTTCCAGCGATCAGACTATGTGCATGCGCAACTTCTGTACTAATAGATTATTTTGCAGATTGTTGTGGTTGCACTGTAAGTGTTGTCTCATTGAAGTTGGTTTTGCTCAGTATAGCTCACTGTTTGCTATTTGAACGGTCACTCTGTAGTTTTATATCGTTTACATGTTTATGTACAAGTTAATCTTGGGCCCCATCCACCGCTGTTTGTGGAAATCAATGGGCTGCCTGATACTTCCACACAGAGCTGAAATCCGTCGCACAGGACTACTGGTTAACAGCTTAGAAGGCCTTAGTCTTCCCAGGCAAAGTGGTGAGAGTCCGATCGTTCCTTCATATACATGTGAACCCTATTAGTCTCCTTGGGCGGTAGATTTGAGATGTCGTTAAATCTCAATGACGGATAAAAAGACTTGCAAAATTGGAAACAATTCCAAAATGACCTTAATAGTGTTAACGGGGACGTTAAAGCTCAGTTCAAACAAACAACAGGTTATTTTGTGACATTTTTTGATGGATTATAGCGACTGTTTATTGTGCATCTGTTGTAAAAAGTTGTCTTTATGTCATAAACAAACCTTACAACCAAAAACCCTTTTTTTAGGAATGGCCAAGCGCATACCGTACACATTGTAATTTTTCAACTAAAGGGCAAATATGTATCGTTCCTCTTGGCTGTTTCTTGAAAAATGACGCTTATAATGGGTAACAACGTCCAGATTCGGTTTTTCATATCCGTGTTTGTTGTTCCATTTGTTCCGTGTTTAGTGTACTCAGACTCAACACATAATCCGTGGTAAGGTGTACCCGTGTTTCAAGGTAGTGAGCCAAGAAAAATCGGTACGATTCTTATTCTAAATGTTTTTATGAATTATTAAAAATAGTATACTTACTTCGATGCCTAGAGGCATGAAAAACCCAAGAATGCTCGTGTATATGTCATTTATTTCTGATTGATAGACCCTTAAAACTTGAAGTTTTGTTTTTCTACCTATTTTGGCCTACTTTATGGCTTTGATTTCCCTTCTCTGACCGTGTCATAACTTAAAATTTGGACAAAACAACAAAAACACAATCTGTTGTCATCGCAAAACCAACAGAAAAACGTAAATCGTGATATGTTCGACAAAATAAAGGAAACATTGAACTCACACTTCTCCTGTCAAAAAAAAAGACGGTAGCGTTTGTTGTACTCAGTCGCGTCACGTTGTACCGCGGTAACCGGTGTGTTAGAATTATTGGTTTGGTCGCCATGAGGCGGGCAAACCGGGTATAATGACCAGATTGTAACTGTTCCATGGAGGGGCACGTGACGTGATCAACCAATCAGCTTTAGCGATGATGCAATACTATACTGCATTTACAGGAAACAGCCTGTCTGAATAGCGAAACAGACCGAAAAGCAAGCGTTTCAACTCCAACAACTGATCCGGGTGTTCGAATTATTAGAAAATATCAGATTGGAAATTTATCAGTGTTCGAACTGTTTGATCTGAAAGAATTCCATCCATGCATTGGACCAGGCTGGGTTCAATATTTTAAACGACTAAGTTTTTTCCCGCCGTCCTGTCAATCCGCAAGTGATTAGAAGTTATAAATAGTGCAGTGCAGAACCGTTTGATCTATAAATAAGTTAGTGTGTGCAGGGGGTCTTTGAATGCGAGCTTATCATGTAGTTACAAGTATAAGGTTACACATTGTCATTAATGATATTTACACCTATTGAACTATCACTATTCCCTTTAAAATGGGCGAGTCAATTTGTGATCTCAGGAATAACAGAAATTGATTTGTTTGGAGCAAATTCTTTTCTTAAGAGAAGCCCATATATTTTTCAAAGAATTTCCAGATAGTCTGTAATATTTTTTTTTTGTTCCGGCTACACCGCAGCAGACAAAGTCCAGCTACATGTATATATGGGATGTGATGTTGAAACCCGCACGTGCAGCTACCCAGTGGAGCTAGGCGCATAGATACTTCACCCCCCCCCCACACACACACACACACTCACACACCTATATTGTTTAAGCGCATAGTGAAGCCTCAGGCGAGACTGCGCAGCCTTGTTTGTGTGTTTTCTGCTTACTCATAAGCTGTCTCAAATCAGCGTAAGCCGGGGGCATATAGCAATCCAATGCCCATCGAAGAAGTCCGCTGAAGACTGATTAGACTGCGGATGCAAAACCATCATGTTATTTAGATAGGCAAGTAACAAGAAAATGAAAATGCGGACATCATACACAATTTTAACATGTGCATGTGCGATCTGCACTTTGTGCGCGATGAAACGTTTCAAACCTCTTGAACATTGAAGACACAATCCCGATTGCACAACTGCGCAGACGTATCATTCTTTTCTGTACGCACATGCGCAATAAGTATTTTACTCGGGATAGGAGATCTGAACAGACTGATCCTTGCACTTGGTAGCTTAGAATGTGTTTGTAATGTCGCAAGCAGATTTGGCCGGTTAAATGTACACAGTCGTTTAAAGCCGGCGCACGGCGAAAAAAAAAAACGTTTCAAACGAGGGACCAGATCAGCCTGCGCATCTAGCCAATGTGGCCATAGTTTTCACCTGTTGTTCTTTGATTAGCACAGAGGCCATGGTAGGCACATACGAACAACGAAGACTGTTCAAACTGCATGCATGTGCAGGCTGACCTGAGTCTTCGCCCATCGCATATGACTTATTTTCTTAATCATGTTCCCCGAAATTACTTCCAATAAAACCTTGTCACCGTGAAATAAATGGGCATCTTCACTTGCTCCTCAGAAAACCAGGGTAACCCAACAGGTTACCTGAATAAAACTACCTTTTTGCATGCAACAACCATGAATTTCACTCGCACGCGCTAAAAGACGTTCTGTGGAAAAAGGCGGGAAACTCTCAATTAATATTTAAAGGGGCGCTTCTGCTATCAAAGAGGCATTGAATCAAATGCCACAGCACAAGGAATCAAAGCGCCAAAAGGCACTGAAATGACAGATTCTGTGAAAACCCAGTGCTGCAGCTGAAGGGCACGACCCGCCGGATGCTTTTAGCTTTATGAGTGTAACCATATATGGGTATGGCGGCCATTTTGGTCATGTGACCTGGACCTAAAACGGCTCCCCCAATAAAATCGCCTTATCGTAAGGAGCAAAAATATATCTTATACTTTAGTACTGTATTCTGAATGGTTTGCAGGATAAAATGCATTCTCACTTTTCCAATACAAAAGCATATGTGTCAAAGTTTGACCTAGGCACGACGAAGGTCAAGGTCAACCCAGGGTCACCATTTTAGCAGTTTATGATGGGCCTACGTCCCAGATGCAATTTATCAAGTTTCGTGGAAATCTGCCCAGTGTTTCTGGAGAAGACTATTTTTGAAGGATTTTTACCATATATGGCTTGGCGGCCATTTTGGTCATGTGACCTGGACCCCATGAGCAAATTTTGGTTTCCCCCATCCCATAGAGGCCCCATATGAAATTTGACTTCAATCGGCCCAACGGTTTCCGAGGAGAAGCAGTTCGAAAATTTTCACATTTTTCGCCTCGGCGAGGCTATACTAATTCGCAAGTTCATTGGTTAGATCTCATTGATATCTTTCAGTATGACAAAAATTGTTTAAATATTCCAAGCGGTTAAGTCACTATCACCAATGTTCACAAACGGGTTACGGACGGACAGACAGACTGACAGAATGACACGGTGATTTTAGGGCACTCTTAGAAAATCAACCGACTTCAGTCGGTCGCTTTTCTGCGGGTCGTGCAATTCAGATTTACTTTCTTAAGTGATAAGGACAATGGCGCTGGAGTGCTGATTTTTAGTTTGGTTCACAAAACTGAGGTGAATCGGCTGTTAAACACTTTCATCTTCGTTTTACTTGGACATTATAAATAAAACAACATGCAAATGACTACCCAGCAGGCACACGTCGCTAGGGCAACGTCAAATCAACGTCGATGCAACGTCTTGACGTTGCACCGACGTTGATGTGACGTCACAATTACGTCATGTGCCTGCTGAGATAGTTGCCAGTTTTATGACAACACATAGCCGCAACTTTCTTGTAAAAGCTTACACTTGTTGACTGAGATGTGTTTCGCGGCTTAGTCAAGAACCTGCCTTATGTCGTGCGCTACAATAAAGGAAAACACTTTTTGTGCGATGTTTGAAGTTTTGCGGCATGTGACTAATTATTTATCACAACATTGTGCTTACATATTCAGTTATTTAGACCTATATAACAGAATTGGACAGTGATAACTGTTAGGAGTTTATTATTGCTGGCTTGCTACCGTACGGTGAAGTTTCTAGCGTCACGTACTTCGTATTTAATTAGGTCATGTAAGTGTTAGGAGTCTGTACCCTTTCAGCCCTTTATAGCCAAGTACAGATGCAAACAGTGTAGAACCTGGTGAGATGGCTCATAATTATACACCGCATTCGGTTCTACATGGTTTGACATGCTATTGACGACTATTGACTAGACACCCAATTTACATGTGTAGAATGGACGCGTACAAATTCAGTGACTGAAAAGTGAACTGGAGAAACTCGAGGGTTGAAGGGGTAAAATCTTAACCTGGCCTGTAACGTCAGGACCAGACAAAGCGGCTTGGCTAATAATCAAAAGTTAAATACAGCTTATTATACGGTCTATTTTCTTTAATTTCAAAGTTTATCTAGTTACTTAAATGGTGTGCACTGATTGTAGCTCTACATATTGTTTTTTTTTTTTTTTTTCTAAAAATATACAAAGGTACTTTAATGGCGTATTGATACAAATATAATTAATCATAACCCATTTTGTACTGAATGTAATATTATCACTTATCTGACGAAGATTTTATTTCGAAATCCCGGTTCAAAATTAAGGGGCGTCAGCTAGAAATATAGGAATTAATTTAGGAAAAAAAATGGGCTAACTTTCGACAACAGTGAAGCCCGCAGTGAAGGCCGTGGTTAGACGCCGCCTCCAAGATTCGCCAATGACCCATTATGCGGTCGTCTGTATAAAATGGGAACTTTCCTTATGCATATTCAATTAACTTTTCCCGTTTTGTTTGTAATTTAAGAAAGATCATTTTTGTATTTTGATTACAAATGAAACAAAACATGTAATCAAAATGCGGAAATAATGCCATGAGAAATTAGTTTTGAGACAGCGAGCATGAAAAGTCAACAAACAACGGACTATTTGCGCGGAGTCATATTTCAAAAGTAGTGGAAGCCGGAAGTTCGGATGTTAAAATTGTAAACATGCAGCACGACGAAGAATGACAGAAAGAATCTGTCATTAAAAAGGGTAACACTGTCACACAAATAATAATGAAAGTGGAAGCTACGCTCCAAAGAGTCTGAGAGCAAAGCGAAAACACTTGCATATGCATGGTGATCCAAGCCTTTGTAGGCCACAATGCTACATCAACGACTAGGATCAGCCTGCACATCGATGCAATGTGATCAGTCTTTACTGAACCCTTAAATCTTACGAAGTCACAAGGCTAAGTGAAACCCTTTGCCTTACATACCGGTAGTGGGTGCACATGTTCAGTGTTTGCAGGTCGTTGAGAAACCAGCGAAGACACATCTTAGCGCACTCATGCAAACCGATTAGAGTCTTCGCTGATCGCATGAGCCTGATGCAGACGATGGAATTTCACAACATAAATAAGCGAAACTCCTGTGGCTCATCAAGGTTGATCTAAGCACTTGCTGCCTGCGTTTCTCACAGTCTGATCAGTACTCGGTGAGGGTATGAACCTTCCATGACCACAGGGCTATCCAAGTGAGAGAAGCGAAAACCATTTGCCTCACAGAGTGCATGTTAATCCGAGTCTTTGGAAGTCGCACATATTTCATGCTAAGTTTTCTTTTTTTCGTGCGCTAGCTCATATACGACCAGTACGATGTTGTAATGATAAACTCGGGAACGGTCCGAAATGCTTGTTCTGGATGCATTTTTCGGCATTTTTTGTGTGTTCAAATATTAAAAATTCTGATTTCTGAAAAATTTGGGAGTTCGAATTAAATGAGAAAGTTTTCAGCCACAGATTCGAAATAATTTTGGGTGTTCGAACTGCTAGGGTGTTCGAACTAATTGGTCACCAACCGTAGTCTACCATTTTTACCGTATTTCGAAATACACCTATTCAAATACATTGTCATTTTTTGGCCAAAAAAAAGAAGAAATTTAAAAAAAAAAAATGGAATATTCAAGTTGCCTTTTTGGCTCAAAACATAGATTGCGGGGAGTCGACAGAAACGCCTCGACGAGGCGATTCTATCGAGTACCCACAATCTGCTGTCTCATAGCATGAATACGGAAATTAATGTATACCCCTGCAAACCCGAGCTTTACTATATAAAAGTGTAGATTATATTTTCTTGTCCCTTGGGATCATTGATTCCATTGTGGAATTTTGAAAATATCTGAGGGTCACTGATGAGGCCTAATTGGCCGAAACTAGCTAGTCTGGCCCAGAAAACATGTACACTCCATATTTTTCAGTTCTGTGGTGTATTCCTTGCTTCCAAAGGATAGCCCTTTTATAGAACATATTTAACTTCACTGCAACTGGTGTGTGGGAATGTGTGGCGGCTGTAAAACGTCTCCCTGCCCTACATCATAGTGTAGATTATATTTGCTTGTCCTTTGGGATCATTGATTCCATTGTGGAATTTTGAAAATATCTTAGGGTCACTGATGAGGTCTAATTGGCCGAAACTAGCTAGTCTGGCCCGGAAAACATGTGCACACCATATTTTTCAGTTCTGTGGTGTATTCCTTGCTTCCAAAGAGTAACCCTTTTATAGAACATATTAAAGGGGATCACAATTCTATAGGCATGATTTCGTGATGTGAATACAACTTTAAGGACCTTATGGCTGCTACTCTGTTGACTCTGTCCAACTGAAAAAGGGGTCTACTCTGAAAGGGGAAGGATTTGCTCCTCAAGGGGTCTACTCTAAAAGGGAAGAATTTACTTCCCAGGAGCAAATTCTTTCCTTTAAGAGTATACCCCTTAGACATATCAAAAGAGAAATTACTTTTGCAGGAGTAGCAGTCATTTTCGCAAATTTTACGTTTTGCAATGCCGTTATGGAGTAAGTCCATGGGGCCATGGAAACGAAAAACAACAGAACATAACTACTACTACTCACAAAGTGTGGCTGGCTGCGATAGCTCAGTCGGATGCAGTCTGACTGGCGATAAGGAAGGCTCGGTTTCGATACCTACGGGGGTCGGCAACATTCTTTCGTGGGGATTGATTATGAAATCTTTTCTATGGTCATTCTCTCCCTTCCGCTGATTCAGGAAGGGCAGGGGTCAGTTTTTGGCGACAGAATGTGCACTGAACTGGTAAACCGCTTACGGATAAGCCTGCTCAAGAAAAGCGTGGATAGGTACACTGACAGGCCCAAACATGACCCAAATCAGTGTTGACTGGGCCGTTAAATACAAATAATCAAAACTTGCAAAGTTTACTTCACACAGATAGGAACATATTTATATATTCTGGACATCTTTCGGTACGGTGGTAGCTCTAATAATACGTAAATGTTGGAAAGAGAGAGAACGTTATTTTTCCTCATTTATAAAGATCGCTGGGTGTAACGGGCCTCCGTGTGGCCTAGTGGATAAGAGTGCTGACTCTTAATCATTAGATCTCTCAACGGTGTAGGTTTGAGCATGGCCCAGGTCACATAATGAGAAGTTCTGCAATGGAAGGTCAGGAGGTTTTTCCTCGGGTACTCTAGTTTTCGCTCACCTCCGATTAACGATCGGCTTGATGTGAGTGAAATAATCTTGAAAGGATCGTAAAACCAAACATAAAAAAGATCGCTGGGTGTGTAAAAACATTTATAATCTTTGCTACTAGAATAAACGGCAGTGCCAAGGTCGAAGGTTCTAACTCTTCCAAATATATAAAATATTTAGGGAGCGAAACAAAGTCATAACGTTGATGGGTCGTTGTTTATTGTTCTTGAGCCCAGCACAGATAGCAATAGTTTCTGTTCAAAAACTTCATGACTACTAAGTGACCTACCACCAGTTACAGACTTAGTTGTTAAATGACTTTTTGGCGCATTCGATGGGAGCTATTGTATCTGATAAGCCGAGAATGGTGTTCTTTATTTCCACTCAATACTTGACGTTTTACTAATCAGTTTCTTTTACAATTAAATTGTGATCCAGAACGATATACAAAAGGATTGCAAATTTCAGGTTTTTGCGGAGGTACCGCTCAAAGAAACGACCGAGGTTTAAGATACAGTCTGATTCGCAGCACTTTATCTGGGCAGGCTTAGATCTTCCTGGGCGGTTCAGCAATACAGCAGTCCAATATATTGCCCCAAGGTCTGATCGGCCCCAGTCCATCGGGGATTGAAGAAATAGATTGGGCTGCATGATGCTTCCACACAGAGCTGATACCGGCCGCACATGAGTAGTGTTAAATCGCCTAGAAAGTCTAAGCCTGCTCAGGAAAAGTGGCTCGATCGAGTCGGACTGTTCATGCAATTCAACCATTTAGTTTCATTGGGCGACAGGGCTTGAGAAGGAGTTTTATCTGCCCGTTTTATCTCAGTACTGAGTAAAGTCCCAAACAAAATTGGAAGCAATGTCTCAAAAAAGACTCATATAGTGATAACAGGGATGATAACAACAAATGAAATAGATAACCAAGGCCCTATAGAAGGCCTGATGACTTAGGAAACATCTTTTTATATGCCCGTTTGAAAAACAACAACAACAACAACAACAACAAAAAATACAAAACAAAAAAAAAAAAAAAAACGGTCGTATTGAGTTATGGGGTTGGTGTCCGTCCGTCCCTTCGTAAACTTTTTTTTCGTTTCCGTATAACTCCTACTATACAGTTTTCATCCGATCAAGCCCAAAATGTGTATGTAGTAAGGCTAAGATGTGAAGATATGCCACCAAATACTAACAGAGTTATGACCCTTTGAAAAATTCGGTTTACATTTTTGTTTGGTTAAGTTTTGTGCTATACATGTGTAAACCATATGTATGTTACATTTAGTTTATACTTGCCATGGCGTTAAACAATTTACCACAGAATACTCATCACTACCTACACCTCCTGATACCAAGGTCACAGACTTCGAAATTTTATGTACACGTTTTGTATTAAAGTTTATTATTTTTATTCAAAAAATGCATTAAGCAGGATAATAATATCAGCTGGCTCAAATTAGAATAGAGACTGACAAGACCAAACCTATTGGATGCTTTTTGAAAGCAGCCAACTTGTTTTTATAGTTTATATTGCATATATACACTGAACAGAAAAAGAAACGCGAAAACCGTTTTCATTTTAATATTTTTTTGGAAAAGGCGCATGGTGTATGTTAATAATGAATAAATTTATTAAGAACATTTTTTTTTTTTTTTTTTTTTGCAAAATCTGAACAAAATTTTCATAGTCATCACCACAATGTAAGTTGCTGAAATTCAGGTTTTAACAATGGTACTGTTATACAACAATCTTCCTTCCCTCATCATATACCACGCCGCCTCATACCATAACCTTTCTTTGCTCCATCCCATCTCTCTCTCTCTGACGGACGCGTCGGCATAACTTCACCTATATATATCAACCCCCGCCCATCGGGGAGTGAAGAAATAGATGGGTTGCATGATGTTACCACGCAGAGCTGAAACCGGCCGCAGTACTGGTAAACCGCTTAGAGGATCTAAGCCTGCCCAGGCAAAGCGGTGAGAGCCGGATCGACCATTCTTATAAACCCTATTGGTTTCATTGGGCGACAGGGCTGGAGATGTCATTTCATCTCAATGTCGGGTAAAAGCTCCACAAAATTGGAAGCGCAGCGTCTCCAAAATGACCTATACAGTGTTAACGGGGACGTTGAACCTCAAACCAAACAAAACAAAACTCTATATACATGTACACTGAAACGCAGAGCCGTGATTCGTCTATGGAAAGCATATCATGCCAGTCTTTTAGACGTCGATTCACGCTGTTCCTGTACCAGCGCAAGCGTTCCGTCCTGTGTCGACGCGTTAACATTGGATCACAATAGGGATCTCTAGCTGTCAAGCCTGCAGAACTTTGGCGGTGACGTTCAGATTTGAAACGCTTGTTGAGACCCCTTGTTTGTCTAGAGGTAACAGCTGCCGACTGAAATCTGTTTTCAGATGCCTCAGACGGATTAATCGATCTTGGCGTAGCTACTAGAACAGTCACCTGCTCTGGAAACCGACGATAAATCATAGATTAGTGTTCTGACTTAAGGGGAATGGGTACACCTTCAGGGGAGGCAACTCATGCAAAAGTATTTTAGTCTCCCATATCAATAGGGGTCAACTCTTAAAGGAAAGAATTTGCTTTTCAGTGAGACAGGGCTTAAAAAGAGAACAGACAGTCCCGCAAGTTGTCTCCCTTTAAAAATGGCGGAACAATCTGCCAGGTAAACGCTTTTTGAGAACAAAATTTAGTTTTCTTCCTTGCTTTTCACATCAAATGCTTGGTCCTTTACATGCTGTTTGTATCCTATGTAAAACATGGGGGTAATTGTGGCCACAGGGCTGTAATTTGAACTATCTTAGTGGATTCCCTTAGACTGACAAAACTGTGTGACAAATATCAAAGGCCTTAGTCTTCTGGTTTGAGACATTGAAGATTTTTAAGGTTTTCTCCCTATGGGAATATGTAACGCGGGGCCATTTTAACCCCGGGGCTGTAATTTGAAACAACAGAGGTCCCGCATAAAATGTCAAAGATCAGGGCCTTCCGGTTTAAGACAAGATTTCAAAAGGTTTCCCTATGTGGGTCGAAGGTAAATCGTGGACCCCTGGGCGGGGTCATTTTCAGCTCCAGGGCTATAATTTGAACATTGAATCTTGGTAGAGCGCCATCAGAGGAAGCTCAGCCAACGTAGTCCTACCAATTATCAAAGGCCCGGGCCTCTGGTTTCAGACAAGAAAACTTTTCAAGGGTCTACGTATGTGAAACACTTTTGGTTTAAGGGCTATAGTTTGAACAATTTTCCTGGGGGTTCACTAGACGAAGTTGTTTACCAATTATCGAATGTCTGGGCCTACTTGTTTCGAACAAGAAGATTTTTAAAAGATTTTTAGTTCACCTGACCGAAGGTCATGGTGAGCTTTTGTGACTGTGAGATGTCCGGCGTCGTCGTTCGTCGTCCGTGCGTAAACTTTTCTTGTGCACACACTATATATAGGCCACAGTTTTGAGCCAATCATCATCAATCTTGGTCTGAATGATCATCGTGACAATATCTCGATCATGTTCGAATATGATTCATGTGTGGGTCAAAGAGTAGGTAAGATGGTCAGATCATAGTAAAACCTTGTGAACACACTAGAGGCTACAGTTTAGGTCCGATCATCGTCAAGCTTGCTCAGAATGATTATCTTGACAACATTTCGGTCAAGTTCGAATAAGGGCCATGTCTTTTGAATCATTTGAACCATTTGAGATAGAGCCTTCGTTGGCATGTATGTTCCTTCTGACAAGGGCCTCCCACCCATACAGAAATTTTGACCTGTGACCTCTACCTTGACCTTTTTTTTGTCATAACTTTTGAACAATTTAATCTATAGCCTTCATATTTGGCATGTAGGGTCTTTGTGACAAGGTCACAAAATATTTTGACATGTGACCTTGACCTTTGACCTACTCTATCATAACTTTTGAACCATTTGAGAAAGAGCCTTCATATTTGACATGTATGTTCCTTCTGCTTTTGACAAGGCACCTTGCTATTATTACCTACCATTTCCTTTCTACCGTGTAGATATCAAGATAGTGAACGCTCCTGTGCGACCATCGTGACCCTCTTGTTTACATAAGTCAGTGTTAAAACAAGTGGGTCTCGGGCGGGACCGCGGCAAATTTATTTTTTTGTCCCAGAGCTATAATTTGAATAATTTTTGTAGAGTCCAATCGATGAAGCTTCATCCAAATATCAAAGAACTGGGCCTAGAAGATTTTTAAAGGTTCCCAGCCAGCAAAGAATGCCGGGCCATCGTCGGGCCGATAGCGGTACGACGTGGCAACGTCGAACCGCTATCGGCCCGACGTTGGCCCGCTGTTGTGTGCTGACAGGGTTTCCCCTTATTTCCCCCTTTTCACTCTCTGAACAACTTCTGTCAAATTTGGTCAGAATCCGCTCAAAGGATTAGAAGATGTCATTTAAATCAACTATGAACGGACGGACGTACGGACGCCGACCGATCACGCCCCCTAATAAAAACAAATACAAAGAAAAAAGCTAAACACTACAAAAGAGCAGTATCTGTAGCCATTTGTTTCTTGCAACGTCAAATCACCGGAATGGCTCGACGTGTGTTGATTACAGGTGCATCGGGCTTGCTGGGTCGGGCGCTGCATAGAGAATTCAAACGGGTTGGTGACTGGGAAGTGCTCGGGCTTGCTTTTTCAAGAGCCGTTGGCGAACTCAAATCGGTTGACTTGAAAGATCAAGGCGCTGTCAATCAATGTATACAAAACTTCGAGGTAAAGATGACAAGTATTAGCTTGTACAAAACTTTTGCTACTGATCGTCGACGTCAGATTTGGTTAATGGTTTTTAGCTCACCTGTCACGTAGTGACAAGGTGAGCTTTTGTGATCACTTTTCGTCCGTCGTCAGTGCGTGCGTGTGTACGTGCGTGTGTGTGTGCGTAAACTTTTTCTTCAAATGACATCTCCTCCTAAACCACTGATCAGATTTTGACCAAACTTCACAGCAATGATCCTTAGGTGGTCCCCTTTCAAAATTGTTCAAATGGTTCTGGTCCATTGCACATCTGGGTCACAGGAGCTAAAAATAGATTTTTAAAACAAAAACTTTAAAAATCTTCTTCTCTGAAACTGCAAGGCCCAGGTGTTTGATATTTGGTATGAAGCTTCATCTAGAGAACCTCTACCAAGATTCTTCAAATTATAGCCCTGGGGGCCAAAATGCCCCCGCCCCGGGGGCCTTTGGTTTTACATAGGCTTATATAGGGAAAATCATTAAAAAATCTTCTTCTCTGAAACCACAAGGCCCAGGTCTTTAATATTTGGTGTGAAGCTTTACCTGGTGGACCTCTACTAAGATTGTTCAAATTATAGCCTTGGGGCCAAAAATGCCCCCGCCCCAGAAGGCCTTTGGTTTTACATAGGCTTATACAGGGAAAATCTTTAAAAATCTTCTTCTCTGAAACCGAAAGGCCCAGATCTTTGATATTTGATGTGAAGCTTCATCTAGTGGACCTCTACCAAGATTGTTCAAATTATAGCCCTGGGGCCAAAATGCCCCCGCCCCAGGGGCCTATGGTTTTACATAGGCTTATAAAATCATTAAAAAATCTTCTTCTCTGAAACCGCAAGGCCCAGATCTTTGATATTTGGTGTGAAGCTTCATCTAGTGGATCTTTACCAAGATTGTTCAAATTATAGCCCTGGTGGCCAAAATGCCCCCGCCCCAGGGGCCTATGGTTTTACATAGGCTTATATAGGGAAAATCATTAAAAATCTTCTTCTCTGAAACCGCAAGGCCCAGATCTTTGATATTTGGTGTGAAGCTTCATCTAGTGGACCTCTACCAAGATTGTTCAAATTATAGCCCTGGGGGCCAATAATACCCCCGCCCTGGGGGCCTTTGTTATTACATAGGCTTATACAGGGAAAAGCTTTAAAAATCTTCTTCTCTGAAACCGAAAGGCCGAGATCTTTGATATTTGGTGTGAAGCTTCATCTAGTGGACCTCTACCAAGATTGTTCAAATTATAGCCCTGGGGGCCAAAATGCCCCCGCCCCAGGGGCCTATGGTTTTACATAGGCTTATATAGGGAAAATCATTAAAAAATATTCTCCTCTGAAAACGCAAGGCCCAGATCTTTGATATTTGGTGTGAAGCTTCATCTAGTGGACCTTTACCAAGATTGTTCAAATTATAGCCCTGGTGGCCAAAATGCCCCCGCCCCAGGGGCCTATGGTTTTACATAGGCTTTTACAGGGAAAAGCTTTAAAAATCTTCTTCTCTGAAACCGCAAGGCCCAGATCTTTGATATTTGGTGTGAAGCTTCATCTAGTGGACCTCTACCAAGATTGTTCAAATTATAGCCCTGGGGGCCTTTGTTATTACATAGGCTTATACAGGGAAAAGCTTTAAAAATCTTCTTCTCTGAAACTGAAAGGCCCAGATCTTTGATATTTGGTGTGAAGCTTCATGTAGTGGACCTTTACCAAGATTGTTCAAATTATAGCCCTGGGCCCCCCCCCCCCCCCCCTCCCGGGGGCCTATGGTTTTTACATAGGCTTATATAGGGAAAATCATTAAAAAATCTTCTTCTCTGAAACAACAAGGCCCAGGTCTTAAATATTTGGTGTGAAGCTTCACCTGGTGGACCTTAACTAAGATTGTTCAAATTATAGCCTTGGGACCAAAAATATCCCCGCCCCGGGGGCCTATGGTTGTTCATAGGCTTATACAGGGAAAATCTTTAAAAATCTTCTTCTCTCAAAACCACAAGGCCCAGATCTTTGATATTTGATGTGAAGCTTCATCTAGTGGGCCTCTACCAAGATTGTTCAAATTATAGCCCTGGGGGCCAAAATGCCCCTGCCCGGGGGCCTATGGTTTTACATAGGCTTATAAAATCATTAAAAAATCTTCTTCTCTGAAACCGCAAGGCCCAGATTTTTGATATTTGGTGTGAAGCTTCATCTTGTGGACCTTTACCAAGATTGTTCAAATTATAGCCCTGGTGGCCAAAATGCCCCCGCCCCAGGGGCCTATGGTTTTACATAGGCTTATATAGGGAAAATCATTAAAAATCTTCTTCTCTGAAACCGCAAGGCCCAGATCTTTGATATTTGGTGTGAAGCTTCATCTAGTAGACCTCTACCAAGATTGTTCAAATTATAGCCCTGGGGGCGAAAAATACCCCCGCCCTGGGGGCCTTTGTTATTACATAGGCTTATACAGGGAAAAGCTTTAAAAATCTTCTTCTCTGAAACCGAAAGGCCCAGATCTTTGATATTTGGTGTGAAGCTTCATCTAGTGGACCTCTACCAAGATTGTTCAAATTATAGCCCCGGGGGCCAAAATGCCCCCGCCCCAGGGGCCTATGGTTTTACATAGGCTTATATAGGGAAAATCATTAAAAAATATTCTCCTCTGAAACCGCAAGGCCCAGATCTTTGATATTTGGTGTGAAGCTTCATCTAGTGGACCTTTACCAAGATTGTTCAAATTATAGCCCTGGTGGCCAAAATGCCCCCGCCCCAGGGGCCTATGGTTTTACATAGGCTTTTACAGGGAAAAGCTTTAAAAATCTTCTTCTCTGAAACCGCAAGGCCCAGATCTTTGATATTTGGTGTGAAGCTTCATCTAGTGGACCTCTACCAAGATTGTTCAAATTATAGCCCTGGGGGCCAAAAATGCCCCCGCCCCGGTGGCCTTGTTATTACATAGGCTTATACAGGGAAAAGCTTTAAAAATCTCTCTCTGAAACCGAATCCCCCCTACAATTGGTGTGAAGCTTCATGTAGTGGACCTTTACCAAGATTGTTCAAATTATAGCCCTGCCCCCCCCCCCCCCCCCCCCCCTCCCGGGGGCCTATGGTTTTTACATAGGCTTATATAGGGAAAATCATTAAAAAATCTTCTTCTCTGAAACAACAAGGCCCAGGTCTTAAATATTTGGTGTGAAGCTTCACCTGGTGGACCTTAACTAAGATTGTTCAAATTATAGCCTTGGGACCAAAAATATCCCCGCCCCGGGGGCCTATGGTTGTTCATAGGCTTATACAGGGAAAATCTTTAAAAATCTTCTTCTCTGAAACCACAAAGCCCAGATCTTTGATATTTGGTGTGAAGCTACATCTAGTGGACCTCTTTCAAGATTGTGCAAATTATAGCCCTGGGGCCATTTTCTGGGGCCGAAAATGGCCCCACCCTTGCACCCTTTGGTTTTTCATAGCCTTATATTGTGAAACATTTAAAAATCTTCTTCTCTGAAACCACAAGGCCCAGGTCTTTGATATTTGGTATGAAGCTTCACCTAGTGGACCTCTACCAAGGTTGTTCAAATTATAGCCCTGGGGCCAAAAATGCCCCCGCCCAGGGGGCCTTTGGTTTTACCTAAGCTTATGTAGGGGAAATCTTTAAAACTTTTATTCTCTGAAACCGCAAGGCCCAGGTCATTGATATTTGGTGTGAAGCTTAATCTAATGGACCTCTGCCAAAATTGTTAAAAGTATAGCCCTGGGGCCAAAAATGCCCCCCACCCCTGGGGCCTTTGGTTTTACATAGGCTTATATAGGGAAAATCTTTAAAAATCTTCTCCTCTGAAACCGCAAGGCCCAAGTCTTTGATATTTGGTGTGAAGCTTCATCTAGTAGACCTCTATCAAGATTGTTCAAATTATAGCCCTGGGGCCAAAAATGCCCCTGCCCCCGAGGGCCTTTGGTTTTACATAGGCTTATATAGGGAAAATCTTTAAAAATCTTCTTCTCTGAAACTGCAAGGCCCAAGTCTTTGATATTTGGTGTGAAGCTTCTTCTAGTGGACCTCTATCAAGATTGTTCAAATTATAGCCCTGGGGCCAAAAATGCCCCTGCCCCGAGGGCCTTTGGTTTTACATAGGCTTATATAAGGAAAATCTTTAAAAATCTTCTTCTCTGAAACCACAAGGCCCAGGTCTTTGATATTTGGTATGAAGCTTCATCTAGTAGACCTCTACCAAGATTGTTCAAATTATAGCCTAGGGCCAAAAATGCCCCCGCCCCTGGGCCCTTTGGTTTTACATAGGCTTATATAGGGAAAATATTTAAAAATCTTCTTCTCTGAAACACAGGGCCCAGGTCTTTAATATTTGGTATGAAGCTTCATCTAGTGGACCTCTACCAAGATTGTTCAGATTATAGCCCTGGGGCCAAAAATGTCCCTGCCCCGGGGGCCTTTGGTTTTACATAGGCTTAAATAGGGAAAATCTTTAAAAATCTTCTTCTCTGAAACTGCAAGGCCCAAGTCTTTGATATTTGGTGTGAAGCTTCATCTAGTGGACCTCTATCAAGATTATTCAGATTATAGCCCTTGGGCCAAAAATGCCCCTGCCCCGAGGGCCTTTGGTTTTACATAGGCTTATATAGGGAAAATCTTTAAAAATCTTCTTCTCTGAAACCACAAGGCCCAGGTCTTTGATATTTGGTATGAAGCTTCATCTAGTGGACCTCTACCAAGATTGTTCAAATTATAGCCCCAGAAAGAAAAATGACCCCGCTCGGGGGCCTTTGGTTTTACAAAGGCTTATGTAGGGAAAATTTTTAAAAATCTTCTTCTCTGAAACCACAAGGCCCAGGTCTTTGATATTTGGTATGAAGCTTCATCTAGTGGACCTCTACCAAGATTGTTCAAATTATAGCCCTGGGGCCAAAAATGCCCCCGCCCCGGGGGCCTTTGGTTTTACTTAGGCTTATGTTGGGAAAATCTTTAAAAATCTTCTTCTCTGAAACCACAAGGCTCATGTCTTTGATATTTGGTGTGAAGCAACATCTAGTGGACTGCTATCTAGATTGTTCAAATTATAGCCCTAGGGCCAAAAATGCCCCCGCCCCGGGGCCCTTTGGTTTTACATGGGCTTATATAGGGAAAATCTTTAAAAATCTTCTATGAAACCCCAAGGCCCAGGTCTTCAATATTTACTAGGAAGCTACATCCAGCAGAATTCTACCAAGAGTGTTCAAATTTTTAGCCCTGGAGTCATAATTTGCCCTGCCCCCAGGCCCACATGATTTACATAGACTTACATAGGGAAACCTATAAAATCTTTTTCCCCGACTACCTAGGCCTAGGTGTTTGATATGAGGCTTCATCTGGTGGACCTCTACTAAGATTGTTCAGATTATAGCCCTAATGGGAAGAAACTGGTCCTGCCCTGGGGCCCACATGTTTTACATAGACTTCTGTTAGAAATACCTTTAAAATTCTTCTCAGAAATCACAGGGCTCAGGTCTTTGATATTTGGTGTGAAGCTTCATCTTGTGGACCTCTACCAAGGTTGTTCAAATTAAAGCCCAGGGGCTAAAATGGTCCTGCCTGAGGCCCACTTGTTACACTATGGATCAGGTGAGCGAACCCAGGGCCCTCTGGGCCCTCTTGTTAGGTCATCTGAGCACAAAGTGCGGAAGGTGAGCTATTGAGACGGAATACACACATTAGCAACATATGTACAAAGGCAAATAGAACGCTTGGTTTCCTGAGGCGAAATCTTCATCTGATCAGTGTCCTCAGGATGTGTGTTACTTATTACCTATTAACTGTTCAACATGTTCAAGTCAGAATATAAAACAAACTGTTCTACCGATTCTGATAAAGTGTGTCTAGTCAAAATATTGTTTCATTTCTCCAAAGGAAATAAACAATATTTGTTTTCAAAATAAACTTCAACCCGCTAAATTCTTTATTTAGATTGGACTACCCCTGCCAAAGAGGCAGCATAAAAAGAAAGGGTCACCGGAAAGACCGAAATATATCGAAATCACCACAGAAATCACCCTGGGAAGTTCAGGAACCACCATTGTATGACTGGAAAGGGGTGAGAAAGACATGGTCTGGTAGGGTTTTGTTGGATTTGGCCAGGTTGGTTTGGTAGGGGCGGGTTTGGTCGGGGAATCGCCACGGAAATCACCGAAGTTGGGTCGGATGCGATACAGAAACTATCAGTATAATTAATTAAGGTATATATAAATTAGGGTAAGATTGATATAGTGTGTTAAATCGTCTAGTTAACGTTTTGTTTTGTTTTGGTTTTTAATTATCTAACTCGAGCATAAACAATAATCGTCAGTTAATTAAGCATGCAAATCAAAGTCGCCGAAATCACATTATGCATTAGCAGTATGTATTATTTATCAAATTAGTACTATTAAACTAAAGAATAAATTATACATGTATAATATTGATTTCTGTTTATTATAATAACCGGCCCCGATAGCTCAGTTGGTAGAGTGTCCGCTCCAGGGAACGGGAGGTCACGGGTTCGATCCCGGGCCGCAACATACCAAAGTCGTTAAGAATGGTACTATAGCTGCTCCTCGCTTGGCACTCAGATTTACGGGGTTTATCTAGGACTGGTCGACCCAGTGTCAGGATAATGTGACTGGGTGTGGTATCATGTAATGTGTCTGGGGCATGATACTACATTGAGGCAGCGCTATAAAAGTGAGCATTGAGCTCCCTGTCGCAACCAGACGTGACATGACTGAAAAATTGTTGAAAGCGACGTTAAACCGGAATTCACTCACACACACTGTTTGTTATAAAATGTTAATTCAGCATGCAAATCAAAATCGTCGAAATCACATTATTCATTGTACGTATTATTAATCAAATTAGTAAATTACTAAAGAATAATTTGATCATATTGATTTCTGTTTATAATAATCTGTTTGTTAATTGTTAATTTATTAATTAACTACGTATAATTGATAAGGATAGTTTACAAATTTTCGCAGTTTTGACATGTGAACATTAACCAAGTTGTAGGTTTCTTCAGCTCGGTGCAGAGGCTCGGCGTCAGCTATGCATATTCATCACACAAACATGTCCTTGAAATGAACACCCCCTATATCCCACTTTATATAGATGAAACGGGGGTTTATGGGGTATATATTATTTCTCTTATTTCCGCTCCAAGACATCGGTTTGGGTACGCGTTAGGATCGCAACAAAGAGACCACTCATATTATTAAATCCACTCATGCAGTGGAGCGTGATAGATCAGTGGTTAGTGCACTTGCATCTGATGCTAGAGGTCCCTGGTTCGATCCCTAGCTGCTGGCTGCGGCGATAAAATTTCGGTGTCCGAACACGCTCCATTGGCATCATTTGCATGGATAAATGTCATAAAGATAAGAATTGCACCGTCCTTCGGATCGGGACGTTAACTGGAGATCCCCCCCTCCCCCTGTGCAGGGAGAACGATTCCCTGTGCAGGTTAAATAACCCTACCTAATTACATGGTTACTGTGTAGGCTTTCATCCTGCAAAAACCTGGAGTGTATGTAATGTACACCTGCGAGTAATGGTTAAATATGACCGATCGCAGTATCAGTAGAAAGAAAGAAAAGAAAGAAAGAAAGAAAGAGGCGCTTCTAACCAGCACTCACAACCTATGTTGCGCTCAGATCGTATATTTTAAGTCAAAATAAAAAAAAAAAAATCACAAATTTTTACCAGAAAAATAACCTTTTTGTACATATGAAAGAATGCCCTTTATCACATGACGTCGTTGATATGCAGTGGATAACGTCATGCCAATAATATCGCATGGCCACACGTGTAATAACACTTCTGCGGGATTAAGTAACGTCATGACGACATCCATGTCTCGCTGTTCGAACACGTGGCATGAAAATAAACTAAATTTTAGACCAAGAATAAGATATCCCAAACATGCACACAAAGTTGATAAGCATCGATTCGCCGCGATGACGTCGTTTCTACGTTACATTGTGTTTTGAATCAACGTATATACAACTTTGGCATGACATTTTTTATAAAGAAAAAAAAATACAAAATTGGAAGCGACGTCTCCAAAATGACATATACAGTGTTGACAGGGACGTTAAACTTCAAATCAAACTAACAAAACCACCCTACCTTACCGCTCCAAGCCGCACATCACACCTACCACACCCTATATCACCCCCACCCAACCATACAATGGTAATTTCTGTCCCTAGGGTGATTCCGGTGATGACTGCGGTGATTTCGATAGATTTCGGTGATTTCGGTCTTTCCGGTAACCGATAAAGAACTTGTTCGCCCAATCTTGGAATATGGTAGTTGTATCTGGGACCCTAGCGGAGTGGTCCTTAATGAAGAAATCGAAAAAGTAGATTTGTAACAAGCAACTGGGAGCATGACTGGAATACTAGGAAAATTTAGATGGGAGTCTCTCAAGAAAGGGAGAAAAGACAGCAGGCTCATACTATTATACAAAGGCCTAAAGGGTGCTGCCAGCATCCCAACAGATGACATTGTTCCCCCAGCTAGGTACTGTAGAAATCATCATTCATTGGCTTTCAGAACCTTGCTGCAAGAATTGACATTAATAGGGAGTCATTCTTTCCTCGAACCATTAGAGATTGGAATGCCCTTCCCGATTCGATTATTTCAACGACTGAAGGTGCTGAGGATTGTGTAGCTAAGTTTACCTCTTTGGCGAGAGCTAGGGACTTACTTCTGGTGTATGAATTTCATATGACATGTCACCAGTAACAATTCTGATTGTGAGCCTGTGTCCGGCGTCCGTCGTGTTTCGTGCGTCGAACAACTAGGCCAATTTCAAAATAATTTCACAGGAATGTTCCTTGAGACTGTGGCGGGATACAGATACACATTTTATTTAAAGTCGGAAAGTTTCAACAAATTAACATTAGCTATGTATAGCTTTTAACCGACAAAAACTTCGGGCAACTTTGGTGACCCTCTACCAAAATTGCTCAAACTGTTTCGCGTGGATGAACAAGAAGACCACCAGAGCTAAAAATAGAAAAACCTTTCACATGAATGTTCCTTGGGTGACTCTCTACCAAAATTGGTGGAAACGTTCCGCTCGGATAAACAAGAATGCCGTCAGGGCTAAAAATAGAAAAAAACCTTTACATGTCTTCCCCATCCATTGGTTAATGAATGTCATTTGACGTGTCACAAGGAACAATTCTGATGCTGAAGTAATGCCACAGGAATGTTCCTTGGGTGACACTACCAAAATTGCTCAAACTGTTCCACTCAAATGAACAAGATGGCCACCACAGCTAAAAAGAAAAACCCTTTCTTGCATAGGGGTCATTCTAAAAATAATGTACAGTTTGGACAGTGAAATTGCTTATGTGCAAAATTGTTATTTCTATCATTTTTCTCGATATTGTTAAATTGTGATAGGGTTTGAATGAAAAGGCATCACTGACTACACCTCATACTTGCCGAAAAATAATGTTTCATCTTCTTTTAACGTGCATGCCATGGCAATGATGTCATTACCGTAACACACATATAAAGACCCATAAGATTTTGATTTCTAATTTTGAATGTATTATTTTTATATAAATTATATGTTGCAGTTATGATGCAAACATTACAACCAAAAATCAATGAATATCTCACTCAAAATTCAGAAAACATTGAAAGTTTACACATTCAAAACACCAAAATACATTTTTCTAATATTTGATTTGTGCTTTTTCTGTTTATAATTTGGATAAAGTAATCACTTACTGTGTTATATTATTTCTTGGACAAGCAAGTATCTATAGAACATGCACATATTTGTTTGCATGGTATAATTAGCCTGTAAGAGAGGTTTAATCACAAGAAAAGTTACGGAAATGACACATTTTTCTTGTTATGGAAATGACGTTACGGAAATGACAGTTAAATTATCGGTCATATCATAGACACAGGTCAGTTTATAGCTACAAATACTAATTGTATCACTTCAGTAGGCATCAAACAATGCATTTATCTTGAAAAAACTGAACGAATCCCAGTATTACTTGGTATCATGTCATTACCGTAACCAACAGTGTTTCGGAAATGACGGTTACGGAAATGACAGTTTCATCGTTTTTATCCGTTTTTCATACCTTATTTTAATGGAGGCCTTGTAGTGCTGTTCAATTATTGTATGTTCACTTATTATGTAGCTGTAAATACGATAACAAAACACGTACAGGTGTACGGTAATGACATACAGAAAAGGTACTCATCTAAATTGACGCCTTTAAGTCTTTGTCCCTGACTTTTATCATCAGCTATCCAGGTTAAATATTCACTGAATTATTCCCAACATAAAGTGCTTGAAGGGTGGTCAAAGGGGATTTCTTTTAGAATTTTCAATATATTTCTGAAATGAAATATTTGTTAGCGTTACGGAACTGACAAAAAATACAGGGACAAAACGTAAAGCTTCAAATGAACGCTTGAAATTGTCTTATTGTACACATTGTTTCTAGATTATATTACAGTTAAGTATAATTTTCTTAAAAATTCGAAGTGGGTGACAGATAGGGGCATGCTATTGAAGTTCATTCTTGATAAATATCAAAGGTACCATACAGGGACATGGCAAAAAGCAAGCCCCTACCATCTCGGATGATCATTTTTGTAAATATATTCATATAAAATGTAAACAAAATAATATATTTAGACTCAGTTTTGATTAATATTACATAGAAAATAATTAGTGTGCATTTAAACGTAACTGGGTGTGTTTTAAGCTTCAATGATTTACAGTGACATAAAACGCACATTTATTTTGGAATGACCCACAGTCTTATAAGGGAAAAACCTTAAAAAATCTTCTTGTCCGAAACCAGAATGCAAAGATCTTTGATATTTGACATGAGGCTTCATCTAGTGGACCTCTACCAAGATTGTTCAGATTATGACCCTGGAGCCAAAATTTGCCCCGCCCCAGGGCCAACTTGTTTTACATAGACTTATAAGGGAAAAAAACTTTAAAAATATTCTTGTCTGAAACCAGAAGGCCCAGGTCTTTGATATTTGGTATGAAGTTTCATCTAGTAGACCTATACCAAGATTGTTCAAATTATCGGGGCCTACTTGTTTTACATATACGTATAACGGAAACACTTTTATAAATCCTCTTGTCTGAAACTAGAAGACCAAGGTCTTTTGCTATGTAGCATCTGGAACTCGGGCCCTACCACAGTTGTTCAAATGATGACTTTTGGTTGATCATGACCTTCTTTCATCAAGGCCAAATTTGGTCACTTAAGGCATTTGTATGGGGAAAAAAGGTAAAACAGCGGATTGCGTGGTAGCCTGTGGCATCAGAAATGATATTTGTAATCAGCTGAATTGAAGTTTATTAATTCCAAAGGTCAAAGTCATTGACTAACATTTATCCTGGGTGGCTCAGATTCAGTATTTTTAGCTTCTTCTCCACTTAAACTGCTGAGTTGATTGAAACCAAGTTATATGTTGAGCTTGTATGGGAAGGGGGAATGAAAGTTTGTTCGTAAGGACTAGATCACATGACCAGTATGGCCGCCATGTTCCTATATAGTAAAAATCTTCAAAAATCTTCTCAGGAACCAAATGGCAGATGACCTTGAAAATTGGTGTGAAGCATCGGGGACTTGAGCCCTACCAAATTTGTTAATCCACCGTCATGAAACAGAACAGGGATTATAGGAATGACCTTCGTTGTCCATCTATCTGTCCATCCATCTGTCTGTCCGTCCATAACACTTTCTTGTCTGCTCCATATCTCCTTAACCCTTTGATAGATTTTCTTAAACTTTGGTAGAATATTTCTTTTGGTGAGCTGATGTGCAGAACCCATAAATGAACCATGCCGACTCAAGGTCAGGGTCACAGTTGAAGGTCACGGGTTTGAATCTTTGAATTTTGTGTCCGTTCCATATCTTATTTACGCCTGGAAGGATTTTCATTCAACTTAGGTCAAATATCCCCCTCAGTGAGCTGATGTGCAGAACCCATAAATAAACCATGTCGACTCAAGGTCAAAGTCACAGTTGAAGGTCACGAGTTTGAAACTGCCTTTTGTGTCCGTTCCATATCTCCTTTATCCCTGGAAGGATTTTCATTAAACTTTGATCAAATATCTCCCTCAGTGAGCTGATGTGCAGAACCCATAAATAAACCATGCCGACTCAAGGTCAAGTTCAGAGTTGAAGGCCATGAATTTGAAACTTGGAATTTTGTGTCCGTTCCATATCTCCTTAACCCCTGGAAGGATTTTCATTAAAATCTTGTCAAATATTCCCTCAGAGAGCTGATGTGCAGAACCCATTAATAAACCATGCATACTCAAGGTCAAGGTCACAGGTGAAGGTCACGAGTTTGAAACTGAATTTTGTGGCCGTTCCATATCCTTTACCCCTGGAATGATTTACATTAAACTTTGGTAAAATATCCCACTCAGTGAGCTGGTGTTCAGCATCGGGGACTCCAGCCCTACCAAATTTAAAAAAAAAAACGCCTCAAAGCGGAGCGGGGATTATAGGAATGGCCTTTGTCTGTCCATCCATCTGTCTGTCCATTCATAACACTTTCTTGTCCACTCAGCATCTCCTGAACACTTTGATCGATTTTCATTAAACTTTGGTACAATATTCCTTTCAGTTAGCTGAAGTGCATAACCCATAAGCCAACTCGAGGTCAAGGTCACAGTTGAAGCTCACGAGTCTGAATCTTTGATTGTTGTGTCCGTTCCCTATCTTCTTTACCCCTGGAAGGATTTTCATTCAACTTAGGTCAAATATCCCCCTCAGTGAGCTGATGTGAAGAACCCATAAATAAACCATGCCGACTCAAGGTTAAGGTCACGGTTGAAGGTCAGGAGTTTGAAACTGCATTTTGTGTCTGTTCCATATCTCCTTTACCCAAGGAAGGATTTTCATTAAATTTGGTCAGATACCCCCCTCAGTGAGCCGATGTGCAGAACCCATAAATAAACCATACCAGATTCAAGGTCAAGGTCACAGTTGAAGGTCATGAGTTTGAAACTTTGAATTTTGTGTCCGTTCCATATCATCTCCTTTTGGAAGGTTTTCATTAAACTTTTGTCAAATATCCCCCTCAGTGACATGATGTGCATAACCCATAAATTAGCAATTACGACTCGAGGTCAAGGTCACACTTGAAGGTCACGAGCTTAAAACTTTCAATTTTTTGTGTCTGTTCCATATCTCCTTAACCCTTGGAAGGATTTTCATTAAACTTTGATCAAATATCCCATTCAGTGAGCTGATGTGCAGAACCTATAAATAATCCATGCTAACTCAAAGTCAAGGTCACAGTGGAAGGTCACGAGTTTCAAACTTTGAATGTTGTGTCCGTTCCATATCTCATTTACCACTGGTTCCATATCTCATTTACCACTGGAAGGATTTTCATTAAACTTTGGTCAAATATAATCCCCCTCAGTGAGCTGATGTGCAGAATCCATAAATAAACCATGCCAACTCAAGGTGAAGGTCACAGGTAAAGGTCACAAGGTTGGGCCTTGTTATTAAAGTGTGGCGGGGATTTGGCTGTCCCTCAGACTGCTTTCTTGTTCAAATGGCGACCTTTGGTTGACCTTTACAGCTTTTATGTCAAGGTCAAAGGAGCAGTCTCTATAAGGCTATTTTCATGGCCACAACCGATTTCCTTTAAACTTTGTAGCTTCAAATTGGTACATATTGGCTGTCTAATGGTGAATTTTTAGACTCTTTGGTCCACTGGTTTTTGCTGTATACACTATTAAAGTGGGTGGGGTAATGTCACCCCATCAAGGGTATACCAACAAAACTGCTATTATTTTTGTTCAAAGTGCATGACTGGAGGCGATGTTTGCCGTATGCTTACTACCCTTTTAGGCATAACAGCCGTTGATAACAGTCTTATAAATATCAAACAAGAGAAGAGTTTATACGCGCTTGTAAGTTGTACCCAAATATCAGTAATTGTTATTCCCCAACTTTACGAAAAACCACAACACCTTTACAGTTTTCAACTTATTTTAAAGATCTTTCATAAATATAATGTTGATGTAATAGTCATTCTAGGTATATGTCAGAATTATTGTTAGTTCATAAAACTTAATGAGTTACCTGCCCCTGAAATTGGATTTTACCCATTTTTTTAAATCAGAGTACATTTATCCATTTGTAGTACTCACAACTTCATTTGGAAGTGAATAAACCGATTCCATGCAAATATAATTAAATAGATGTGGACAAAGAAGTCATTTGATTTAATAGTGCATGCTAATAAATAAGCACATGAGCACAACATCCCATGGTACAAGCACCACTTCTTCACCAACAGTACCATCCAGTGATTGGGTCCAGTCCTTATGGTCTAAACACATTGCAAAACGAGCAAACAATTCTTACATAGTCGCCAACATATGGTATTTTACTATTGGATATTTTGGTGCTAAGGCCTTCCACTTTGTAATTCCACTTTAGCTTATTCGACAACCTATCTCACTTTGTACCTAGCCTTGAATCATTCGCCTCTTCAGTCCTATATTGCTTCTGAGATTTGGTTAGGAAGTGAAGCATATGAGAATTGATTTCATAACCCTTTAGTATTTCTCTAACATCCCTGAATCATACATCAACTTTTGCAAATGTCCTATTTGGGGATTCAAATTCTGATGTTGCAATCGCAGTGGCTGATGGAACATACATATATATTGAGAAGAGTGGAAACTACTCATTTCAGAGAAGATCTTATTCCGTACATAAAGGACAGCCTTTGCTGAAACCTATGATGCTTGTGGTCACTGATGGTTACATTTTGACTGTGATGGGACCATATCTTGCAGATGGGAAAAACACAGATGCTAAGATTACCGAACACATGTTAAAGACTAATGCAGAAAATATTACTGACTGGTTTGAAGAAGATGATGTTCTCATTGTAGACCGCGGTTGCAGGGATGCTATAGATATACTAAAGGATTTTGGAATCAATTCCCATATACCTCACTTCCTAAACAAATCTCAGAAGCAACATACGGCTGAAGAGGCGAATGAGTCAATGCTAGTTACAAAGGTGAGATGGGTTGTCGAATCAGCTAATGGGAGAATTAAAAAGTGGAAAGCCCTTAGCAACACGATGCCCAATAGTCAAATACCATATGTTGGCGACTATGTAAGGATTGTTTGCTCATTGTGCAATGCATTTAGACCACCTTTGGTAACAAGCAAAGATTCAGGCAAAGTAATTGCTAGAAGAACGATGGCCCTAGCAAAAACTCCAAATAAGCTGCAGGATAAGGTTGTAACGCCTGTGGGGGCGCAAAGTCATCGAACCATGATATGTAGGTCAAGGTCAAACATAGATGCTTGCTCAAAAGATCCCATTCTCAAATGCAAGCTTGTACTAAGTATCATTAATGAAGCTCTAATAATTCTTGAGAAATGAACTTAACCATTACGGTGAACGCTAGGGTGGTCACAATATTTTACAAAGTCAGTGAACCATGAAATATAGGTCAAGGTTAAATATGGATGCTTGCATTTAAGTTACAATCCCCAGATACAAGTTTGTACCAAGTATCAATAATGAAGCTCTTATAGGTCTTGAGAAATAAACTTGACCATTAGGGTGAACGCTAGGGTGGTCGCAAATGTTGACGCCTTGACGAACTGACGAATGAACGGACGAGCGAACGGACGGAAAACCGGGCGCCTATATCGCACCATGCTAATAGCAGGCGCGACAAAAAATGGCTGGGATAAAAAACGGGTTATTTGGGAAAAGATCGATGATGAGAAACTTGAGAATTTCCCAGAGATGACTGTGGATGAACTCAGGGATTTGAAACTGGGTATTTACCAGCTGAAACAAGCCAAATCCTACACAGATGAACATTTTTACGACAATGGATCGTATGACATAATGGCACACAAAGAAGAAGATGGTGTTCTCAAAGCACAGATACGTTCTCGCCACACGTCTAATAAAACATATAACATGTAGGTTGTCTATACACAAAGACTGAACCCAATCACTGGATGGTATTGTGGGTGCAGAAGTAAAGCTCGTACCGTGGGATGTTGCGCACATGTGGCTTCTGTTCTCTGGTATTCGGGATATTACCGGAACAAAACAGAAAATAGTGAAGCAAAACCAAGTGGGAACATATTGATTTTGTTTATGATGCTGCTGTTAACACATGGAGTACATCTAGCGATTCAGAGGAAGATCAGTAAATTAACAAATTCTTAAACATGTCGTGAGACCATACAGGCTTATTAGCTCACCTGACCGAAGGTCATGGTGAGCTTTTGTGACCGTAAGATGTCCGGCGTCGTCGTGCGTCGTCCGTCGTCCGTCGTGCGTAAACTTTTTCTTGTGAACAAACTAGAGGCCACAGTTTTGGTCCAATCATCATCAAACTTGCTCAGAATGATCATCATGACAATATCTCGGTCAAGTTCGAATATGGGTCATGTCGGGTGAAAAAGTAGGTCAGTAGGTCAAATCATAGAAAAACCTTGTGAACACTCTAGAGGGCACAGTTTTGGTCCAATCATCATCAAACTTGCTCAGAATGATCATTGTGACAATATTTTAGTGAAGTTTGAATATGGATCATGTCGGCTTAAAAAGTAGGTCAGCGGGTCAAATCATAGAAAAACCTTGTGAACACCCTAGAGGCCACAATTTTGGTCCAATCATAATCAAACTTGCTCAGAATGATCATCATGACAATATCTTGGTCAAGTTCGAATATGGGTCATGTCCGGTCAAAAAGTAGGTCAGTAGGTCAAATCATAGAAAAACCTTGTGAACACTCTGAAGGCCACTGTTTTGGTCCAATTATCATGAAACTTGCTCAGAATGACCATTGTGACAATATTTCAGTCCAGTTCGAATATGGGTCATATCGGGTTAAAAAGTAGGTCAGCGGGTCAAATCATATAAAAACCTTGTGAACACCCTAGGGGCCACAATTTTGGTCCAATCATAATCAAACTTGCTCAGAATGATCATCATGACAATATCTCGGTCAAGTTTGAATATGGGTCATGTCCGGTTGAAAAGTAGGTCAGTAGGTCAAATCATAGAAAAACCTTGTGAATACTCAGGAGGCCACAAGTTTGGTTAAATCATTAATCTTGCTCAGAATGGTCATTGTGACAATATCTTGGCTAAGTTTGAATAAAGGTCTTTTCGGGTCAAAAAGTAGGTCAGTAGGTCAAATTAAAGAAAAAACTTGTGAACACTCTAGTTTTACATAGACTTATATAGGGAAAATCTTTAAAAATCCTTTTCTCTGAAACCACAAGGCCTAGGTCTTTTATATTTGGTATGAAGCTTCATCTAAAAGACCCCTAACAAGATTATTCAAATGATAGTGCTGAGGCCAAAAATGTCCCCGCCCCCGGGCCCTTTGGTTTTACATAGGCTTATATAGGGAAAATCTTTAAAAATCTTCTGCTCTGAAGCTGCAAGGCCCAGGACTTTGATATTTGGTATTAAGCTTTATCTAGTGGACCCCTACCAAGATTGTTCAAATTATAGTGCTGGGGCAAAAAATGCCCCCGTTCCGGGGCCCTTTGGTTTTACATGGCCTTATATAGGGAAAATCTTTAAAAATCTTCTTCTCTGAAACCGCAAGGTCCAGGACTTTGATATTTAGAATGAAGCTTCATCCATTGGACCTCTACCAAGATTGTTCAAATTATCGCCCTTGGGCCAAAAATGCCCCCGCTCAGGGGCCCTTTGTTTTTACATAGACTTATATAGGGAAAATCTTTAAAAATCCTTTTCTCTGAAACCACAAGGCCTAGGTCTTTTATATTTGGTATGAAGCTTCATCTAAAAGACCCCTAACAAGATTATTCAAATGATAGTGCTGAGGCCAAAAATGTCCCCACCCCCGGGCCCTTTGGTTTTACATAGGCTTATATAGGGAAAATCTTTAAAAATCTTCTGCTCTGAAACTGCAAGGCCCAGGACTTTGATATTTGGTATTAAGCTTTATCTAGTGGACCCCTACCAAGATTGTTCAAATTATAGTGCTGGGGCAAAAAAAGCCTCCACCTGGGGCCCTTTGGTTTTACATAGGCTTATATAGGGAAAATCTTTAAAAATCTTCTTCTCTGAAACCGCAAGGCCCAGGACTTTGATATTTTGTATGAAGCTTCATCTAGTGGACCCCTACCAAGATTGTTCAAATTATAGCCCTTGGGCCAAAAATCCCCCTGCTCAGGGGCCCTTTGGTTTTACATAGACTTATATAGGGAAAATCTTTAAAAATCTTCTTCTCTGAAACCGCAAGGTCCAGGACTTTGATATTTAGAATGAAGCTTCATCCAATGGACCTCTACCAAGATTGTTCAAACTATCGCCCTTGGGCCAAAAATGCCCCCGCTCAGGGGCCCCTTGTTTTTACATAGACTTATATAGGGAAAATCTTTAAAAATCCTTTTCTCTGAAACCACAAGGCCTAGGTCTTTTATATTTGGTATGAAGCTTCATCTAAAAGACCCCTAACAAGATTATTCAAATGATAGTGCTGAGGCCAAAAATGTCCCCGCCGCCGGGCCCTTTGGTTTTACATAGGCTTATATAGGGAAAATCTTTAAAAATCTTCTGCTCTGAAACTGCAAGGCCCAGGACTTTGATATTTGGAATTAAGCTTTATCTAGTGGACCCCTACCAAGATTGTTCAAATTATAGTGCTGGGGCAAAAAAAGCCTCCGACTGGGACCCTTTGGTTTTACATGGCCTTATATAGGGAAAATCTTTAAAAATCTTCTTCTCTGAAACCGCAAGGCCCAGGACTTTGATATTTTGTATGAAGCTTCATCTAGTGGACCCCTACCAAGATTGTTCAAATTATAGCACTTGGGCCAAAAATGCCCCCGCTCAGGGGCCCTTTGGTTTTACATAGACTTATATAGGGAAAATCTTTAAAAATCTTCTTCTCTGAAACCACAAGGCCTAGGTCTTTTATATTTGGTATGAAGCTTCTTCTAAAGGACCCCTACCAAGATGATTCAAATTATAGTGCTGGGGCCAAAAGTGGCCCCGTCCCGGGGCCCTTTGGTTTTACATAGACTTATATAGTGATAATCTTTAAAAATCTTCTCTGAAACCACAAGGCCCAGGACTTTGAAATTTGGTATGAAGTTGCATCTAATGGACCTCTACCAAGATTGTTAAAATTATAGCCCTGGGGCCAAAAATGCCCCCACTCTGGGGCCCTATGGTTTTACATAGACTTACATGGGGAAAATCTTCAAAAATCTTCTTCTCTGAAACCACAAGGCCTGGGTCTTTGATATTTGGTATGAAGCTGCATCTAGTGGACCTCTATCAAAATTATTCAAATTATAGCCCTGGTACCAAAAATGTCCCCGCTCCGGGGCCCTTTGGTTTTGCATAGACTTATATAGGGAAATCTTTAAAAATCTTCTCTGAAACTGCAAGGCCAAGGCCTTTGATATTTAGTATGGAGCTTTATCTAGTGGACCTCTACCAAGATTGTTCAAATTATAGCCCTGGGGCCACAAATGCCCCCACCCCGGGCCGGGGCCCTTTGTTTTTACATAGATTTATATAGCCCTGGGGCCATTTGGTTTTGCATAGGCTTATGTAGGGAATATCTTTAAAAAAAATCTTCTTCTCTGAAACTGCAAGGCCCAGGTCTTTGAAATTTGATGTGTAGCTTTATCTAGTGGACCTTTGCCAAGATTGTTCTAATTATAGCCTTTGTTGATGTTTGGTATGAAGCTTCACCTTTAAGACCTCCCTCAACATTATGCACATTAAAACCCTGGGGCCAATAATGGCCCTCTCTGGGGCCCACTTGTTACACTATGGATCAGGTGAGCGATCCAGGGCCATCATGGCCCTCTTGTATTTAAGCACAGTATCAGTCTAGAATGAGGTTCCACAACATGAGCAAAGCCTGCTTGGGTGGTCAAAAATGTTTGACAGTTGACAAATGTTCTATTTGCACCTGGAAATTAAGAGTTCGTAAATAACCAAAAAAAAGAAGAAATACTAGCATGCACTATTAAATCAAATGACTTCCTTGTCCACATCTATTTAATAATATTTGCATGGAATCGGTTTATTTACTTTCAAACGAAGTTGTGTGTACTACAAACGGATAAATGCACTCCGATTTAAAAAAAATGGGTAAAATCCAATTTCAAGGGCAGGTAACTCTTTAAGTTTTATGAACTAACAATAATTCTGACATATACCTAGAATGACTATTACATCAACATTATATTTATGAAAGATCTTTGAAATAAGTTGAAAATTGTAAAGGTGTTGTGGTTTTTCGTAAAGTTGGGGAACAACAATTACTGATATTTGGGTACAACTTACAAGCGCGTATAAACTCTTCTCTTGTTTGATATTTATAAGACTGTTATCACCGGCTGTTATGCCGGGGTAGCCCCTATGTGCTTTTAGCGCCCGGTTACCTTACAAAATCTATCAAGTCAAGGCTGTTATGCCTAAAAGGGTAGTAAGCATACGGCAAACATCGCCTCCAGTCATGCACTTTGAACAAAAATAATAGCATTTTTGTTGGTATACCCTTGATGGGGTGACATTACCCCACCCACTTAAATAGTATATACAGCAAAAACCAGTGAACGAAAGAGTCTAAAAAATCACCATTAGACAGTCAATATGTACCAATTTGAAGCTACAAAGTTTAAAGGAAATGGTTGTGGCCATGAAAACAGCCTTATAGAGACTGCTCCTTTGGTAACTTAGACATTTGTATGGAAAAAAGGCAAAATAGTGGATATTTCTGATTGTATGGTAGCACGTGGCATCAGATACGATATTTGCAATGAACTGAATGAAAGTTTATCAATTCCAAAGGTCAAGGTCATTTCAGATGGTTCAGATTCAGTTTTTTTTTTTTTGTTGCACAATCGTCTGAAGGCCATATTGGCTTTTGGTCGGGGGATTTGCCATCTCTTCCGATGGCTATTTTAAGATGGCAAAATTCACTATGTTGCACAGGTGTTTTGTTGTAATGATTATCATTGAAAAACTGGGTAAAATAATTATTGTCCTACTTACAAGTTTACAGTTTTCAAACTCATCTGAGTTTACTGTCTACTGATATCGAAGTTTCAGACAGATCCGATCAAAATTGAAGGTACTATGGTGATGACAAGCATTTTCCCATTGTAAGTATATGGGGCCTTGTGGTTGCCACAGCAACCAAAGTTTTCATTCAATTTCGATAAAATGCAATGATTATCATTGAAAGAACTGGGTAAAATAATTATTGTCCTACTTACGGTACATGTACAGGTTAACCCTTCTCTTGCTGAATATTCAGTTTATCCACACCCATTTCTGACTTTAAACCAATCAGATTACTTGATGTAATTTATTCCTGCAAATTCAATAATTGAATGTCAAACAGTGTAGATCCTGATCAGATGGCTTCTTCAGAAGCCATCTGATCTGGATCTACACTGTGACCAAAGATAGGGGTTGTCATGAACAGCATGATAAGAGTTTTTTTTTTTTTTTTTTTTTTGATTTGAGGTCTAACGTCCCCGTCAACACTGTAAAGGTCATTTTGGAGATGTTGCTTCCAATTTTGTGGGACTTTTACCCAACATTGAGATGAAATGACATCTCAAGCCCTGTCGCCCAAATGAAACCAATATGGTTTGTAAGCATGGACGGTCCGACTCTCGCACCGCTTTGCCTGGGCAGGCTTAGATTCTCTAAGCGGTTTACCAGTACTCGTGTGCAGGTCGGTACAAAAAGGGTTAAGGGTAAAGGATTACAGTAACTTTATTTTGTTTTATTTATTTTGCACATTTCAGCCAAGTGTAATTATCCACAGTGCTGCTGAGAGAAGACCTGAGGTTGTTGAGAAACAACCAGATTCTACCCGACAGATAAATATTGATGCTACACATTATATTTGTGAAGCAGCCGGTAGGTACAATGGTAATGAAAGAAAAAACTTATTCATTATATAAACACGTATGTATATATACAGTGAAATTCCGCTATTAAGACCACATAAAATTAAGACTAATTCTGCTTTAAAAGGCTGATTTTGTATGTTGCAATTATTCTTTCTTTATGTTTTCTGCAAACAGTGTCCTCTGATCAGAGACCACCTTTTAAGACCACTTTTGAGCAGTCCCAAAGGTCGTCTTAATATAGGAATTTTGCTGTATATATGACAACACAATTGTGCAGTTTGCACCGATGACTATTGTGAACTTGTAATGGTATTTTTTCAAAGAAAAATGTTTTTATTTGTGTTTCTGCTCACAGATACTTCGAGGCATGTCAGCCTGGCGTCTTTTTGACCCTGCCCCTCGGGGCTTGGAGAAATAGATTGGGCTGCATGATATGGTGCTTCCACGAGGGCTGAAAACTGACTGCACATGAGTACTGGTTGCATAGAAGGTCTAAAAACTATAGAAATAGATGCCGTGGAATTTAAAAGCCACAGTAATAGATTACATCCTATCAGAATCAGAATTGTTACTGGTGACACTTCAAAAGACATTCATTCACCAGGACCTGTGAAAAGGGAAGTAAGTCCCTAGCTCTCGCCAAAGAAGTAAACTTAGCTACATTATCCTTTGCACCTTCCACAGATGAAATAACCGAATCTGGAAGGGCATTCCAATCTCTAATTGTCTGAGTGAAGAAGGATCCCTTGTAGATGTCAGTTTTTGCAGAGGGCACCTGAAATGCCAAAGAGTGATGCTTTCTGCCGCGCCTATTTGGGGGAATAAGGCCGTCTGTTGGAATGCTGGCAACACCCTTCAGACCTTTGTACAAGAGTTTGTTTGATTTGAGGTTTAACGTCCCCGTCAACACTGTAAAGGTCATTTTGGAGACGTTGCTTCCAGTTTTGTGGGACTTTTACCCAACATTGAGATTAAATGACATCTCAAGCCCAGTCGCCCAATGAAACCAATAGGGTTTATTAGCATGGACGGTCCGCCTCGCACCGCAGTTCCTGGACAGGCTTAGATCCGCTAAGCGGTTTACCAGTACTAGTGTGCTGGTCAGATTCAGCTCTGGGTGGAAGCATCATGCAACCCATATATTTCTTCAAGCCCCTATGGGCGGGGGCCGAATATAAGATCTGTCTCTCCTCCTTTTCTTGAGAGACTCCCATCCTAAGTTTCTCAGTATTCCAGTCAAACTTTCAGTTTCAAAACTGTAATTGCTCATAACAAATCTAGTTGCCCTATTCTGAACTTTTTCAATTTCTTCCTGAAAGACTATTCCATGGGTGTCCCAGACACAGCCGCTTAGAAGGACTAAGCCTGCACAGGCAAAGTGATGTGAGTCAGTCTGTCCAATGCATATAAGCCTTTAGGTTTCATTGGGCAGTAGGGATCAAGATTTCATTTCATCTCAGTGTTGGGTAGAAGTCCCAAAAAATTTGAAGCAACGTCTCCAAAATGACCTAAATAGTGTTGATGGGAATGTTAAACCTCAATTTAATCAATCAATCCACACACTGTAAGCTGGAGCTAAAGAAAACTAATAGTTATACCAGAAGAGTCAAGCTAAAGACAACTCATCAGGCACCAACCACTAATAAAATAAATTTTTAAATGTTATAACTCTTATCCTGCTGTTCACGACAACCCTTTTCTTTGCAAACAGTGAAGATCCAGATCAGATGGCTTCTGAAGAAGCCATCTGATCAGGATCTACACTGTTTGACATTCAATTTATGAATTTGTAGGATTAAATTACATCAAGTAATCTGATTGGTTCAAAGTTAGAAATGGGTGTGGCTAAACTGAATATTCAGCGGGTCAAGGGTTAAGTTTGGTCTGTCATCAAGTCAGAGACATGATCCCTCACCCCTGTCGTGAAATGAAAGAGGGAAGCATAGACATCAACCACCTGGTAAAAGACTAGACATACTGTCTGTCACATAATGCTAATATTATTGTATCCTAAGCCTGCCCAGGTACAATGGTGGGAGTCGAACCACCCCTGCATATAAGTCCTCTTGGTTACATTATATGTTTTATGGTCGCAAGTTTCTGATGGTAAAACTGCCGATTTACCTCCCAAAATGACAATTTTTGATACAGTTGTCCCCGAAGTGAAACTGAAATGGTTTGAACACCAATGGGATATTTGCCTTTGATCTCATTAATGAGGCCGTAGGGAATTCTTCCACAGGGGCCAGATATCCATATATTAAGGATAACTAACTAAGGTTTAGAAGCCACCGTGGTCTAGTGGATAAGCTACTCGCCTCATAAACCAGGGGTCGTGGGTTTGATCCCGGGCTTCTCCAGACTTTCTGATGCGCCTTTAAACTGAGATCCCATCTCAAAATGCCCTTAGCTGTTGATGCGACATAAAACTCAAACACACTCACTAACTAAGGTTCATTCTTACTTTATTCTGAAGGTATGGTGTTTGTACTCATTAGAATCACCCAAATAAAATGAATATTCTAATGAGTGTACACAACATACTTTTAAATTATAGGAAATTGAATTATTTATCTCCTTATATGTATCCTGATCTGTCCCTTTGATTGCATTACGAAAACATGCCTCTACAAATGCATGGAAAATTTTTCCGCCGAAAAAAAGAAAATTTTGAGATGAAAAATGGATATTTTTCTTATTTCTGCACAAAATATAGATTGTGGGTACTCGATAGAACCGCCTCATCGAGGAGTACCCACAATCTATATTTTAGAGCAGTAGCCAGTTTTATTGTATAAAAGTGGGGTTCAAGGGGGTCAAAATTATATAGGTGAGTTTTCGTGATGAACGCAAAGTAGATTGCACTGCACCTATCTAAAACAAATTTTCAATGTCTCCGGGATGAGCCAGCCATTGACGTTCAACTGTCATATGCGGCCCCCGCCCATCGGGGCTTGAAGAAATAGATGGGCTGCATGATGCTTCCACGCAGAGCTGAAACCAACCCGCACACGAGTACTGGTAAACCGCTTAGAGGATCTAAGCCTGCCGAGGCAAAGCGGTGCACGTCGGAGCGTCCGTGCTTATAAACCCTATTGGTTTTATTGGGCGACAGGGCTTAAGATGTCATTTCATCTCAATGTCATGTAAAAGGCCCACAAAATTGGAAGCTAAGTCTCCAAAATGACCTATATAGTGTGGACGGGGACGTTTAACCTTAAATCAAACAAACAAACAAATCAACTGTCATATTGTTGCAGCTGCAGTTGGTGCTTGGGTGTTGTTTATCAGTACAGACTATGTGTTCGACGGTACAAAGCCACCATACAAAACAACAGATGAACCAAATCCTCTGAATAAGTATGGGAAGAGCAAACTAGAGGGAGAGAAGGTTACATTGCAACCAAGTGCAGGTAGGTACTGCCTTATTCCTACCTCCAGTTGACGGGTCTATTGAGCCTGCCACCATCGTAGGTTTCGAGCCTCGCTTGGGTCAAGTGAGTTCTGCAGTGGAAGGTCAGGTGGTTTTGCTCCAGGTACTCCAGTTTTTACAAACCTCTGATTAATGACTGGCTCAGTATAATTAGTAAAATAATCTTGAAAGGGCTGTAAAACCCCCAAAATAAATAAATTTATCATATGACATTGCGTCTAAGACTGTATTAATGTCATGCATTAAATTTAGTAATCCACTGGTGGATTAAATATGCAAATAAGTTCTATACGCCCCTTAACGTTACACATACAAAGACTCTGACGATGTTTGCTAATGGCAGAATATTGATTTTTTTGTTAAAAGAAAAATCGTGAATAAAATTCGTTTAAAATGTCTTATGATAAAATTTAAAACGAATTTTATTCACGATTTCTATCATACCTAAATAGAATCTTGCATTCATGCTCATGTATTATTAAATTTATTAAACTTGTTGAGGAAAAGGCATAAAATGCTCAGCAAAACCTCACATTTTATCCCTTTTCCTCAACTCCTGTAATAAATTTGATAATGCATGGGCACTCATGTTTGTTTGTTTGTTTGTTTGTTTTGGAGTTTAACGGCTCAGTCAACACTATTTTAGGTCATTTTTGAGCTGGTCTGTTTACCTACCGTATCCACACTTTTCCTGGACAAGCTTATACGTAAGCGGTTAACCAGTACAGTGCACATTCTTTCGCCAGAAACTGACAACTGTCCTTCTTGAATCAGCGGAAGGGAGAGAATGACAATAGAAAAGATTTCATGATCAATCTCCATGAGCACTCATGTAAGATCCTCTATATAATTAGGATAACTAGTGGTTTTCTGATCAACTGGGGCCAGTTGTTCAAAACTAACGACGTCGTTAGTTAACGTATCGTTAAAACTTTGATCATTAAATATGGCAAATATGCTGAAATTTTTGCTGAAAAAATGTGAATGTTGCTCACATTTTTTCAGCAAAAATACCAAAAATTTTGATATTGTACTTGCTAGAAGAGTTAACAATATGACCACTAACGAGCTCATTAAGCTAATGATGCTTTGAACTACTGGCACCTGGTTTTCTCTTAGACGATGAGGGACCAGTTATACAAAACTAACGACATTGTTAGTGAACTTAATGTTGAAACTTTGATCACTTCATGTGGCATAGATCTATGCTAATATTTTTGCTGAAAAAAATGTGAGCAGCTTTTGTTGATGCAAAAACTGCTCTTTTTTCAGCAAAAATTAAACTTTATTAGTTAATGTACTTAAGTTAACAGTTTGAGCATCAACCAGGAGCCTGTTAATCAACTTGAACTGATGATGTTGTTCGTTAACATACGGTTAAATCTTTGATCTTTAAACATGTCAAAAATACCAGGGGCCAGTTGTTCAAAACTAACGACGTCGTTAGTTAACATATCGTTAAAACTTTGATAATTTAATAAGACGAATATACTTATATTTTTGCAGAAAAAAATGTGAGCAGCTTTTGCAGATGCAAAAGCTGCTCACATTTTTTTCAGCAAAAATAAACAAAATTTTAGGTATTAAACGCGCTAGAAAAGTTAACAAATTGGACCGCTAACAAGCTTGTTAAGCTAACGATGCTTTGAATACTGGCCCTGAATATTAGATATTGCATTTACTAGAACATTTAACAATTTGACCACTAACAAGCACGTTAAGCTAACAATGCTCTGAATTACTTGGCTCTGGTATGGGTATAACAATTTCATGCTCTGTTAACATTTCATCTCTGCATACATAATAAGCTCTTTCGGGGTCAGCCCCCGCCCATAGGGCCTGAAGAAATATATGGCTGCATGATGCTTCCACGCAGAGCTGAATCCGGCCCGCAAAGTAGTACTGTAAACCGCTTAGAGGATCTGAGCCTGCCAGGCAAAGCGATGCGAAGACGGACCGTCCATGCTTATACATTAAACTCTATTGGTTTCATTGGCGACAGGTCTGAGATGTCATTTCATCTCAATGTCAGGTAAAAGTCCCACAAAAATGGAAGCAACGTCTACAAAATGACCTATATAGTGTTGACAGGGACGTTAAACATGAAATCATCAATCAGTTAATCAATTATACAAGCGGAGCTTATATGCTTGTAGGAGACCCCAGTGCTTCCTGCCATGCTCCTGTAGCGTTGTAGGAGATCTTATTGCGCTGCTATGGCAACCTTACTGCGACCTCGCTGCGCTCTGATCAGAACGCCGAGCGACGGCGTTTGTTTTGAGCATGCTCAAAATGAGTGGCCGTCGCTTGGCTTTCTATGCGATCCCAAGGCGCCTACTGGCGATGCACTTTATTGCTACGGCGATGTTTGTGATCGTACTGCGCGCACCTCGGCGTTCTGCATTTTTCTTGGACGCCGTGAGAACGCAGCCCTGGTGTGACAGGGGTTTTATCAATCAACCAAATTTAAGTTACTAAGCATTGAAACTCTTCAGTGCTAAAGTTCTTGTGACTATCACTGATTTGCAGGAAAATCCAGCTAAGTTATTTAAAGAAAAAAGTGTTAGTTTTACCACATTGAGGTCAGTTTGTTTTGTAATAGCGTTATAAATAAAATCTGGGCTGGAATAATGGGTTGGCTTGACAAACATGGCATCTGATCCGGGTCTTCACTGTTTGCTGCTAACAGTACAGGAATTCAGAGGTCAGACACAGAAAAAAGCAGAGTCTGATCAGGGTCCCACAATTTTTGCTGAAAACTTGAATTTAATGGTAAAATGAAACAGTCCAGGACTATTTTCCCAGCCTACACCTAGAGACAATTGACCTACCAGTTCACTCAGTGGTTTGATTATGCTATGATCTTGAACATTGGAACCAGAAAAAGTTTGTGCATTATAGCCAATTCAAAATGTAAAGATCTTATGGCCAATTTACCCAGAGATGCTAAGCACAGAAGCTCTCGAGTGATTTTTAGGAAATGGTAATGGTCATCTGTAGAAAATAGCTGTGTTCATCATGTAAACAACTCCATTTAATGAACACCCCTTCTAAACCCCACTTTATAGAGAAAAAACTGGGGTTTACAGGGGTATATCTTATTTTTTCTTATTTCTGCAGCAAGACATAGGCAAAACCTATCCTTCATTTATCCCAAAATACTTTGTTATCTGTTGCTATGCAATCATCAATGTTTCAATGATTATCGTAACAAATACCATGGTAAACCCCACATTTTACTTTATAATTAATGTTGGGTTAATAAGGGTGTGATGTCATTTTGTAAAGCCAGTTTAGTAACCCTTATCCTGCTGAAAAATTAATCATCACGTGAACAAGTCTGTGAAATGAAGACCCCCCTATACCCCACTTTTTATAGAGAAAACTGGGGTTTACGGGGGTATACAGTATTTTTCTTATTCTTGTTCCAAGACATAGGTTGTGGGTACTCGTTAGAACCGCCTCAATGAGGCGGTTCTAACGAGCACCCACAACCTATGTTTGCAGTATTTATGAGAAAAATATCACAGATTTGCATCAGAAAAATGGCCATTTTTGAGATGAGTAAAATGAACCGAATTTGCATGGGTATGTTATCGTAATGGTAGCCACACCCATTTCTGACTGTCAGCCAACAAAATACTAGATATAATGTATTCATTCAATTCACAAACTGAATGACAAACAGCGGTCCATCTTATCTGCATCTACACTGCTTGCAAAGGTAGGGGTTGTCTTGTTGAGCAGGATAAGGGTTAACAGAGTTCATTATGAAAGCACGCCTATACAGATATACTGCCGAAAAAAAAAAATAATAATAAGATGAAAAATTGTGATATTTTTCTTATTTCTGCTAAAAAATATAGATTGTGGGTACTCATTAGAACCGCTTCATCGAGGTAGTTCTAACGAATACTCACAATCTATATTTTAGAGCAGTAATAAGCATGATAAGAAAAATAAGGTTTACCCCAATAAACCCCAGTTATACTATATAAAAGTGGAGCTCACGGGGGTCAGAATTATATAGACATGTTTTCGTGATGTTGAAATTAACAGGAGCAAGGAGCAGATACAGTGTATTTGCCATCACGTGAACAAGTCCGTGAAATGAAGACCCCCCTAAACCCCACTTTTTATAGAGAAAACTGGGGTTTTCGGGGGAAAACATTATTTTTCTTATTTCTGTTCAAAGACATAGGTTGTGGGTACTCATTAGAACCGCCTAAATGAGGCGGTTCTAACAAGCACCCACAACCTATGTTTTGTGCATTTTAAAGAAAAATATCACGGATTTTCATCAGATTAGTAGCCATTTTGGAGATGTGAAAAATGCACTATATTGCACTGAGGAGTTATCGAAATGTACCTAAAAATTCAGTTTGCTACATGGTCAAACAATTTGTAGCATTGTTACCTAGTAACCAAGGTATTATTTTGGTTATTTTATGCAAGAATCTTAAGGGGAATGGGAACACTGGGAAGATTTTTCCACCATTTTCAAAGGGAGACAACTTTTGGAACGTCCTGTTTGTTTTTCTATAAGCTCTGTCCCACTGAAAAAGGGGTATATTCTTGCTCCCCAGGAGTTGCGAGTTCTTGATAGAATCACCTCATCAAGGCAATTCTATGTAAATAGTGCTCACATCATACACTGGAAATACCAAAAAATACACACCCATGTGGCATTCTGCATTCTTACATATCTCCACAATGGTTACTTTTCAGATGAAAATTTTTCATATCTTTTCTTATTTAAACTCATAACACAGGTTGAGGGTGCTCGTTATAACGGCCTCATTGAGGCGGTTGTAACAAGTACCCACAACCTATGTCATAGAGCAGAAGTACGCAACATAATATATACCCCTGTAAACCCCCATTTTTTCTATATAATATGGGGTTTAGAGGGGTCTTCATTTCTCGGACTTGTTAATGTGATGCAAAAATTGTCCTATGTACATGTGCATCTTACATAATGCTGGGGGTGGCTGGGTGAGGCAAAGGTGACATGTATATTGTGTCACTGGGGCCTCCATCTGATATTGGTTTACAGTTGGACAAGGCCTATGGTCTTTGCAGCAGGTAAGGGTACAGGGGGAATGTTGTTATTTCTTCTTTTCCTACACCTTCATTCTTTTTCCTCATTCTCTGTCCCTCACTTTCATCCTCTCTTCTTTCTCTTCTCTCTTTTCTCTCTTTCTCTGGAAGACCATTACAAAAACACACCTATAAAAATGCATTGTAAACATTTCCACCGAAAAAATGAAAATTTTGAGATGAAAAATTGTGATATTTTTTCTTATTTCTACTCAATATGAATTTTGGGTACTCGTTAGAACAGCCTCATCGAGGCCGTTCTAAAGAGTACCCACAATCTATATTTCAGATCAGAAATAAGAAAAATAAGGTTTACCCCTGTAAACCCCCCTTTTAACTATATAAAAGTGGAGTTCAAGGGGGCCAAAATGATATAGGTGTGTTTTCCTGATGCGACACAAAATGACCCACAAGGGCTGACATGTCTTTAAACCCAAAACAATCAATTAAGCAATCAATCAATCAATCAATCAGTCAATCAATCTTACATGGTGCTACTTAATATCAAAAGACACTTTCACAGTGTTTTCTATTTATTATGATAACACCCCCATGCGTCATATTGCATTTTTTTACATCTCCAAAACGGTCAATTTTCGGATGAAAGTTTGTGATATTATTCTTACTTATACTCAAAACATAGATTGTGGGTGCTTGTTAGGTGTACCCACAACCTATGTCTAGGAGCAGAAATAAGGAATATAATGTATACCCCTAAACCCCAGTTTTCCCTATATAAAGTGGGGTGTAGGGGTGTTCATTTCACGGACTTGTTAGCATGATGTGCTTTCATCCTAGATAATGGTGTACCCCGGCTTCCTACGGAAGCGTACCCACAACCTATGTCTAGGAGCAGAAATAAGAAATTTATATCCTACTAAACTCCAGTTTTTCCTATATAAAGTTGGGTGTAAGGGGGTCTTCATTTCACTGACTTGTTAGCGCGATGTGCTTTCATCCTAGATAATGGTGTTGTGCAGCTTCCTACATTATACTCTGAGGTGAAAGAGTAACCACAACCTATGTCTAGACGCAGAAATAAGGAAAATAATGTATAACCCCCTAAACCCCAGTTTTTCCTGTATAAAGTGGGGTGTAGGGGTGTTCATTTCACAGACTTGTTAGCATGATGTGCTTTCATCCTAGATAATGGTGTACCGCGGCTTCCTATATTACATTCTGAGGTGAAAGAGTAACCACAACCTATGTCTAGGAGCAGAAATAGGGAAAATAATGTATACCCCCTAAACCCCAGTTTTCCCTATATAAACTGGGGTGTAAGGGGGTGTTCATTTCACAGACTTGTTAGCTTGATGTTCTTTCATTATAGATAATGGTGTACTGCGGCTTCCTATATTATACTCTGAGGTGAAAGAAATTCATGAAAGTGCAGTAACCTGCTTATTTACAAGGGTCAAAGACACATCAAAAACATGTGTGATGTCAGATTATGAGAGACGATTTCCAACAAACTGTGAAGATGTAGCTTTTGTTGTCAGAGAACTCACAGAGCAGAGACTGAAGGTACCATTTTTGCTCTTAACCCTTTTTGTACCAAATGGAATCTTCCTCCTTATATATAGCAGGAGTTCATTTCAAAATTAAGGGGTGTCAGGTTGTGTTTTCTTCAAAATGTATTGGGGAAAATGGCTGTACTTTTTGCAAACAGTGACATTCTGCGGTGTTGATCTAGGCCTGCACTGTTTGCCAATTACCCGTTTTGGGGTTTCTAGTACAAAATATGTTAATAAAAGTAGCCCTCTTGTAACATGTGAGACAAAAATTATTTGAAACAGTGGCCTTCCGTGAAGGTGTATCCATTCCCCTTAACCCATACTAGGCAGGAAACCCCTCAAAGGGTCGCCTGGCAAACAGCGCAGGCCCAGATCTGAAGCAGCAGAATGCGGTGTCTGCACTGTTTGCTAACAGGATTTTCTGTCAAAAATGTGAAAAAAATAGGTCTGACACCTCTTAACCCTTATCTTGCTGAATATTCATTTAAGCCACACACATTTCTGTCTATCAACCAATCAAATTACTTGATATAATTTATTGCTACAAATTCACAACTGAATGCCAAACAGTGTAGATCCAGATCAGATGGCTTCTTCAGAAGCCATCTGATCTGGATCTACACTGTTTGCAAAGATAGGGGTTGTCGTGAACAGCAAGATAAGAGTTAAATGACAAATAGACTTTCCCAACACAAAGCAATGGAAGAGTCTACCAGTTTACATTGGGTTAAACAGGCTTCCTTGTCAGAAAATCAATGATGTGTTAAGTGTTTGTATATTGACTGTAACTAGGTACAAACGACTTGACAAATGACTTTCAAACCCTTGTCCTGCTGAATAAGTTAATTTTACCACACCCATAATAGAAGTGAACGCATTGAACAGGAATTGATACAATTACCCCACACCAAAGGGCGGCCCCTCCCATCGGGGCTTGAAGAAATAAATGGGCTGCATGATGCTTCCACGCAGAGCTGAAACTGACCCGCACATGAGTACTGGCAGCCCCCGCCCATAGGGGCATGAAGAAATATATGGGCTGCACGATGCTTCCACGCAGAGCTAAATCCAGCCCGCACACTAGTACTGGTAAACCGCTAAGAGGATCTAAGCCTGTCCAGGAACCACGGTGCGAGGCGGACCGTCCATGCTAATAAACCCTATTGGTTTCATTGGGCGACAGGGCTTAAGATGTCATTTCATCTCAATGTCGGGTAAAAGTCCCACAAAATTGGAAGCAACGTCTCCAAAATGACCTTTACAGTGTTGACGGGGACGTTAAACCTCAAATCAAACAAAAAAAACATGAGTACTGGTAAACTGCTTAGAGGATCTAAGCCTGCCCTGGCAAAGCAGTGCGAGTCGGCCCATCCATGCTTATAAACCCTTTTGGCTTCATTGGGCGGCAGGGCTTGAGCTGTCATTTCATCCCAATATTTGGTAAAAGTCCCACAAAATTGGAAGCAGCGTATCCAAAATGACCTTTCCAGTGTTGACAGGGACATTAAACCTCAAATCAAACAAACAAACACACCAAAGAGGAAGAAACACAAACACAAAATAACTAGACCCCAATAAAAACATCACTAGCAGAAAGCCAAAAGGACAGTTACTTTCTCACAGAATGACCAAATGGCTATCCAAAATAAAAAGATATAAGCAATACACACATGAAAGAATGAACTAGAACAAAAATAAATCACCACAAAGAACCCTCTTGGAAGGGTCAGTAAAAGGTATTTCACTTGGGCGGTTTAAATTGGTTTTACATGGCCACAATCCTCGCCCTTGGCTCTGTCGTGGTTTAGACTTTTCTGACTATCATCCATATAAGTGGATGACTTTGTATAATGTATTTGTTCAATTTTCAAACTGCATGACAAACAGGGTAGATCTTGATCAGATGGCTTCTGAAGAAGCCATCTGATCTGGATCTACAGTGTTTGCAAATGTAGGGGCTGTTGTATTTAGAAGGATAAGGGATAAAGCCTGCACATGTATTGCATAGGTATACAAATAATCATTATTTTCATAATTACAAGTGTATTTTGACCCTCTTGAACCCCACTTTTATACAGTAAAACTGGGGTTTGCAAGGGTAAACCTTATTTTTCTTATTTCTGCTCGTAAATATAGATTGTGTATATACTGGTTACAACTGCTCATTGCGAGGCGGTTCTAACGAGTACCCACATATCTATATTTTGAGCAGAAATCAGAAAATAGTCACAATTTTTCATCTTAAAATTTTCATTTTTTCGGAGATAAAGGCTGCAATGTGTTTGTATAGGTGTGTTTTCGTAATGATGTGTCTAATAAAGGAATCTATTCACTTTTATTTATTTTTTTCAGGACAAATCTATTCAAGGCATATTTCATTGGAGTGGAGATGAAAATATGACAAAGTATGACATGGCTGTAACCATGGCAACAGTATTCGGAATTCAAACTAGCCACATTGAGGCTGATAAAACGCCATCTACAGGTGCTAAGAGGCCATATAATTCACAGCTAGACTGTAGTAGAATAGAAGAAATGGGAATTGTGAAAAGGACAAAGTTTGCTGAAGAAATTAAGAAAGTGTTGTCTCCCTTTTTCCCATGAAATTTCATGTGATTTCAGTTTCTAAGTACCAGTAGTGGAGGAATCTGAAGTCTGTATTAGCAGACAGCTATGTTTTATAAGGGTGAACAAAGCAGCAAATGTGATACATGTATAGAAACATAAACATTTGTGTACATTGTCCGCTGCCTGGAAGTCATTAATACAGTAAAACTCCTATATTAAGACCACCTTTGGGACTGTTCAAAAGTGGTCTTAAAGACCACTTTTGAACAGTTCCAAAGATGGTCTCTTATTATGAGACACTTGAGTTTAGAAAACACAAAGAAAAAGTAATCAAAATCTTCTCAATGAGCTTTTAAAGCAGATCTAGTCCTAATTTTAGGTTGTCTTAATAGCGGGATTTTACTGTATATTGGACAGACTTTCTAAAAATTGTCGAAAAAAGGGGTCTACTTATTTTTATGCTCATCTAGCTGATAGCTCATCGATGAGCTTGTAGTATGGCAAGGGTCCTTCGTCATCTGTCTGTTATCTGTCAACATTTTCAAACATCTCCTCCGAAACCACTGGGCCGATTGAAGTAAAATTTCATGTGGAGCATTCATGGGATAGGGAAATGAAAGTTTGTGTGTCGTGGAGTCCAGGTCACATAACCAAGATGGGGGTCGTGCCAATATAAGGTAAAAAAGCTTCTCTGGAACCAGCGGCTGATTGTCACGAAACTTGGTTTGTGGCATTGGGGACTCAAGCCAATCATAGTTTGTTCAAATGATGACCCTGGATGGTCTTGAGCTATTTTATGCCAAGGTCAAATTTGCTTGCATAGACTTTTGTTTGGAAAAAGTTTAAACCATATACTTTTCAGAAACTAATGCAGCCTGTGATCTAAAATTGTTAGATGTAGTGAGCAAAATGAAAAACAGAAAAGAAATTACAAGAGCATTCAAGGTCATTGAAAATTTTCACTTGTTTGTCTCAGAAACCGGTGGGCCATTTGCAACCAAATTTTACATGAAAGCTTTCAAGAACAAGGAAATGAAAATTATTTAATATGAGTTTGGTCACATGACCAGTATGACCACCATGCCCAATTGCCCTTACATATAGAATGTAAAACCCTCAGAAATCTTCTTAACCAGATTACCATGAAACTTGGTATGTAGCATTGGGGACTCGAGCCTTTGATAGGACCTCTGGATGACCTTGACCTATTTCAGGCCATGGTCATCTTTGGTCGCATAGGCTTTTACATGGGAAAAAGTTAAAAACTGTGTATTTTTAGGAGACTGTGATCTGAAAATTTGTAATTAGCTAATTGCATAAATAAACCATGTGAGTATTCAAGGTCAAGGTCATTCCCTCACCTTGGCCTGAAGTCATTCAGATATGAATGGTTTTGCTGAGAAACCACTGTGCCATTTGTAAATAAATTTCATATGCAAGCTTTTAAGAACATGGAAATGAAAATCAATTAGTATAAGATTGGTCACATGACCTATATGGCTGCCATGCCCATTTATGGTAAAAAAAAATAAAAAATCGTTTTTTTTTCCCCCAAACCAATGGTCCGAGTGCTTTGAAACTTGGTATGTAGCATTTATGTCTCGAGCCCATCATAATTTTCCAATGATGACTGACTTGACCTTTACCCAATTTACATCAGCAGCAAATTTGGTTGCATATGCTTTTTAGGTCACCTGACTTCGTCGTGCATCGTGCATCCGTAAACTTTTCTCCTTAACACTATGGAGGCCACAGTTTTTGTCCAATCATCATCAAACTTGGTCAGAATGATCATCATGTCAATATGTTGGTCAAGTTCGAATATGGGTCATGTCGGGTCAAAAAGTAGGTCACAAGGTCAAATCAAAGGAAAACCTTGTTAACACTCTAGAGGCCACAATTTTGGTCCAATCATCCTCAAACTTGCTCAGGATGATCATCTTGATAATATCTTGGTCAAGTTCGAATATGGGTCACGTCGGGTCAAAAAGAAGGTCAAACCACAGAAAACCCTTGTTAGCACTCTAGAGGCCACAGTTGTGGTCCAATCATCCTCAAACTTGCTCAGAATGATTATCCTGACAATATCTCGGTCAAGTTAGATTATGGGTCATGTTGGCCAAAAAAATAGGTCAGTAGGTCAAATCATAGAAAAACCTTGTTAACACTCTAGAGGCCCCAGTTTTGGTCAAATCATCAACATACTTGCTCAGAATGATCATCTCTACGATATCTAGGTCAAATTCGAATATGGATCATGTAGCATAAAAAGTAGGTCAAATCATAGAAAAAACCTTGATTACACTCTATAGACTGCAATTTTAGTCCAATTATCATCAAACTTGTTCAGAATGATCATCTTGACAATATCTAGGTCAAATTTTAATATGGGTCATGTGGGGTCAAAAAGTAGGTCAGCAGGTTAAATCAAAGAAAAACCTTGTTAACACTCTAGAGGCCACAGTTTTAGTCCAATCATCATCAAACTTGCTCAGAATTGTCCTCTTTTTGTAATACCTTGGTCAGCAGGGGTATTTTATTTGACAGAAAATGCTGTTAGCAAACAGTGCAGACACTGATCAGATGCCACGTTCTGTGACGACTGATCTGGGCCTATGCTGTTTGCCAGGCTACCCCTTCAGGGGTTTCCCGCCTTTTAGGGGTTATTATAACTTTAAACAAATATTCTGTATGATAATACAGTATATCAAGCAATTCAGACTTTCAGGGTGCCTGGATCATGGTCAATGTTCTTTTGGCTATTTTTAGAAAAAAACATTGTCATCACTCGACCTACTTTTATTTCATAATTTCCCCACCATAGGCATGCTACAGATTAGAAATGATTGAAATCAACCTTCAGGCTGCAGAAATATAAATGCTGGCAGACATGAAGGGGTGGACCTTTCATCTCAGTGTCGGGTAAAAGTCCCACAAAATTGGAAGCAACGTCTCTAAAATGACCTAAATAGTATAAACCTCAAATCAAACAAACAAAATTGGTCAAATCATACATGAGACTACATTTTTGGTTCAAGCTTCATGAAACTTGCCAATAATGTTCGCCTTTATAAAATCTTGAATATGTTTGAATATGGGTCATGTGGGATCAAAAACAAGGTGATGAATAGACTCAGGTGAGCGATACAGGACCATCATGGGCCTCTTGTTTTATTGGAAAAAGTGGCCATTGTTTATATTTTGTAAAGTATTGTTGCATGTGAACTCTAATCTGTTTGTGCAATCAACTAAATGAGTAAATGAAGCTACATGAGTATCAAAGGTCAAGGTCACTGCTTGACCTTTGACCGAGGTCATTCAGATGTCAATTAAAACTTAATGTTCATTAAAACTGCTAGGTAGATTGAAGTAAATTTTCATATTAATCTTTTAGGGGATGAAATAAATAAAATTTTGTTCAACTGGCTAGATCACATGACCCAGATGGTCATCATGACCATATGTGGAAAACAAATCTTCAAAAATCTTCTTCTCTGGAGCTAGGGGGCCGATTGCTTTGAAATTTGAATTTGGCATTGGGGACTAGCAATTTATTTAACTGACAAGTCTGGGTTTTACACCAAGGTCATATTTAGTCACTTGTGCTTTTGTATGGGAAAAAATGGAAATTACAGGTTATAATTTTTGAAAACTGTTATTGCATGTGACCTTAAATAGTATATTCAATCAGCTAAGTGAGTTAATGAAGCTGCTTTAGTACCAAAGGTTGACCCTGGTCCAGGGTCACTCAGATATCAAAATAAACTTTCAAAAAAAAAAAAAAAAAAAAAAAACAGAAAAAAAAACAGCTGGGCAAATTGAAGCCAAATTTCATATGGGATGGAACAACAGAAATTTGTTAAAATGGTTTAGATCACTTGACTGGTAAAAACTGTTAAATTGTTCTTCTGAGAAACCAAATAGCTCAACATACTTGCAGCACTCAGGTGAACGGTTCAGAATCATTGGTCTTCCGATTTTCTTAAATTGCTTAGCATCCAAGGTAAAAGTTTCATATGTTGGGATGAGTTGTCTAAAACATTATATTGTGAAAGGGCCATTATTTACACTTTTACAAAGATGTATATCAGAAAAGTGTTGTCTGAAAAGACCCATAGGATGGCAATCACAACAAGTCATCTGCTTTGTCGTCTGCCAGTTACTTTAAAAGTCATTTTGCAAACATTGTGGACCCAAATCAGACTGCTCCTCTAGGAGCAGTCTGATATCATTCCCCACTATTTGCCTGTACGCAAAAATATTTTTAAAAAGTTTCAAAAAAAATTTTAACAGACAACATAAGCAGACAGCATTTTCAGATGTAGTTTTTTCTGGGCATCTTAAGGGTTAACAAGGTTTTCATTGTTTCATGACACTGTCAACACTATTTAGGTTATTTAGAGCCAGTCAGTTTACCCAACCACACTTTTCCTGGGCAGCCTTATACATATGTGGTTAACCCACTGTATACTAGTGGATTCTTCCATTGCTATATGTTGGACAAGTCCATTTGTCATATAAGGGGTGGTAGGTCTATTTTTCATTTTTATTATATTTTTGACAGAAAATTCATCTAGCATATAGTGCTGGCCTTGATCAGACGCTCTGATCTGGGCCTGAACTGTTTGCCAATGTATCCCTTTAGGGGTTTCTCGCCTGTAATGGGTTAACCAGTATCTTTAGTTAGAAATGATATTTTGGGTTAATGGGTATTTTAGGTGTATAGTTACACCCAACATGTTTCCTGCCAAAATTTTCAAGGGAATCTGTTTTCGTGTTTGCTTCCCTTTAAACAGAACCTTTCAACAAATGCTGTCCACAATTAAGGGGAATAGGAACACCTTCAGGGGAGGCAGCTCCTGCTAAAGTATTTTTGTCTCCCATGTCAATAGGGGTCGACACTTAAAGGAAAGAATTTGCTCCTCAGGAGCAAATCTTTTCCTTCAAGAGTAGACCCCTTTTTCAGTGGGACAGGGCTTAACGAAAGGTGAATAGGAAGTCCCGAAAGATGTCTCCCTTTGAAAAATGGCGGAAAAAATCTAACAGGTGTTCCCATTCCCCTTAACACTTTCACCCCTGCATTCTGAAGTGAACTCTTGCATTTTTGAATTTGTTGCATGAATTGTTTCCCTTGAAGATTTATTCATTCTCTGATGCAGTCGAACTTCAATAACTCGTATACCTTTGGGCTGTTCAATTGCATTGCGATAACACATCTGTATGGCATACTGCATTCTTTCAGATCTCGGAAACTGATATTCTCTGATGAAAATTTGTGATATTTTAGCTCAACAGAGCCGAAGGCTCCAGGGGAGCTTATAGGATAGGCAGATGTCCATCGTCGTCTGGCGTTAACTTTTTCAAACGACTCTTCCTCTGAAGCCAGTGGGCCCAAATTTCATCTGTAGCATCCTTGGGCTGGGGGATTGAAGGTTTCTGTTTTTTTTTATGAAAATTGGCTCTTTAAGTTTGGTTGCTATGGCAACTCATAGTTCCCGGAGAAAATTGAAAAATGGCATTTACTGCCAAGTCATTGCAAATATTTTGACAAAACTTTTATAGAAATGTTCCTTGAGTAAACTTCTCTCAGCCATATGCTTTTATAACAAACCGGGAGTCCTGCAGGGTGTGCCTGGGCCATGCCCTACCCCCTACACTTCACAAAGGCCATATATCTCAGAAACCATTCAGATCCCCACCCCTAAACTATATACTCTTGTTCCTTATGATAAGACCAATTCAGTGACACCAATCGGGAGGTCGCCTGGGATCTGCTGGGGCCATGCCCCACCCCCACCACAGTCATAAAAGACCCAATATCTCAGAAACCTTTCAGGTCCTCACTCCTAAACCATATATATTCTTGTTCCTTATGATAAGACACATTCAGTTACACCAACTTTGGGGTCCCTGGGGTGCGCAAGAGCCATGCCCCACCCCTCTACTTCACAAAAGGCCATAATTATATCGAAGAAACTGTTCTGAGCCCCCTCCCTAAACCATATACGAGGACTGTTCAAATATGAATGCAACTAAGCACATAAAAATGATTGTGTGATAGATTTCGATGAAAAATTTATTTTGTCCCCTCAAAGTATTCCCCTTTAACAGATTTACAAACTTTCAGTCTTCTGATCCAATCATTGAAAGCATTTTGGTAGTCTTTTCAAGGTATACTATGAAGGCACTGGAATATTGCAGAACCGAGGTGTTTGCACTGTACAAATTTTCGACCAGAAAGGTATTTTTCAGCCGCAGGAACAAAAAAAAGGCACACAGGGCAAGGTCAGGGGAATACGGGGGGAGAGGGAGTTCAACAACCTTTTCCTGCTTCAGATAGTCTTGTACAATGAACGCCTTGTGTGATGAGGCATTGTCATATAGCTATCTGACATTGGCCAAACCAGTTGCGGGTCTACGTTCTTTGAAATATTTCTTCAATTTTCGAAGAACTTTATTCTTGTAAAACTTCGCATTTAAAGATTTGCCTTTAGGCAATGCAACCTGAATAGCAGGGCCCTGATTTGAAAAGAATATGGCATAAATTACCTTCTTGACGCTCATGGTCCGCTTTGCAATGCATGGTCTTTTGCAATACTTTGTTGCCAATATTTTGTTCTGAATCTTTCGTTTTGGCTCAAAAAAGTGAACCCATGTCTCGTCACCTGTGATGACATTAGCGAAAGACCGTGCATTGTAATTTGGAAACTTTTAAAGCAACTTCTTGGCGCACTGAACGCGTGTCTTTTTCTGGTCATCCATCAACAGATGGGGAATCCATCTAGCACAGATCTTTCTCATTTTCAAATCCCGTTTCAGAATTGTATGAGCTGCTCCTAATGAGATGCCAACCATACTAGCTATTTGCCTAGTGGTGTATCGTGCATCGGTAGCAACTATTTCTTTCACTCTAGCAACCATCTTGGCAGATGTTGCTCTTTTCGACCAACGATCATGTGGTACATCTTCTGTTGAGCCTAGCCCACAGCTGAATTTCTTACACCAACGAAAAACTGTTGGAAAAGACATTTCATTATGCCCATAAACCGAACATATTTCATCAAAAATGTCTTTGCACCGTATACCAAGAATACAACGATTCTTAATATAGGACCGTATTTCAACGGCGTACTATGACCTTCTTCCAACCATATTTTGTATTAGTATACAAGAGTAGACAGTGTTTATCGAACGAAATACAGACGAGCTACCGGTAATAACCCATATTTTATTTTTCTCCGCGGTAATAGGCTTTTTTTCTCGGAGAACAAGTGAGAAATGTCTCCGAGAAGAAAAAAAATTTGCGTTTCAAAGCGGTTAATTTCACCGTGAAACGCAGTGAAATTTCTCCGCAAACATCGCTTTTTCTCGGAGTATGGAACAGTATTAAGGTAAAAACTCAATTATGCAATGTGCAATTACAATATGAATTGTTGAAACCGCACTTTGCATTATGAACCTTTCCATATCTTACTACTTAATTCGAATATGCAACATGCACATTCTAATTTGAGACCTTTGTATTTAAATATGGCATTTGGACGTCCTATTTTGCATTATTCAGTTTCGATTCTGCTGTGGTTAGACGGGGTACCAGTCATTGAGGTGACGGTAATGTTCGGTAATGTCCGTGGATTTGCCGTATTTTTTCCGATGACAAGCGTCCGTTTGAGAAGATCGCATTCGCTTTTCCAGGGGCCAAATTCAAGCCAGCAGCGATAAATTTTATCCAGCTATTTAATAATTCGGATATTTACAATAATGTGTATGCTTGCATCTTTAAAATAAATTTTACAGCGCGGTTTCTTATATATATATTTATGAGAAACAGGATTTTTATTTAAAAGTTAATACTTGTTTGACGAAGGGGAAAATACTCTATCGTTGAACATTTACTAAAATAAATTACCATGAGGGATTAGTTTGTGCCGAATCCGTGGATTTGAAATGAGCAATTATTGTTAAAATTGATTAATTCATACAATTTTCATAAATCTGATTCTTCTGAGGTGTTACTTATAAAGATATTATTTACTAACTGCAACCTCACTCAGAACTCAAATGTTTGGATATTATAGAAGTATGTATATGTCCGCACAGCGAGTAGACGGGCGATTGTTTCTCTGTTCACCGGCAACGGGGAATATAGGTACCACCATGGATTCGTTCCCTGGGATCCCACCAGCTGACCACACGGGGAAATTGGAAAACAACAACTAGTTCCCCAATTCTGATGTAAATACTTTATCCATTAAAATGAACAGTACTTACTCATTCTCAGCCCCGACCCACAACCACAGAAAAGCACCTGTGGTCACAATGACAGCTGTCCTATTCATATGTCCGTCTGTCTGTCTTCATAAGTTAGACTGGGGCAGGATAGCTTTCATCCAACAGAATCACAACGCGAAAATATTAGTTGGTTGTTTGTCAGTTCGTCCGTCCGTCCGTCTGTCTTCAGCCAGCAAAACCTTGCTGAGCTAGTGTCGCGACTGTCTTAACCAGCCGACTACATATTTCTTCAAGTTCTAGGCGTAACGATTTGGCAAATGGAGTGGCTGCATCCAAACCATTTTGTACTTACATGTATTTCTATGTATTAGGTCTACACCAAAGTTTTTTTTTCTTCTTGTTTTATTACAAGTAGACCGCGTACAGCGTACCCAGGTTCACCTGGCGGAACTTAACGACATTATTTATTTATTTATTTACTTATTATTAAAGTTTACAGAATCTAGAAAAAAAAAAAAAAAAAGAACATTTTTTTTTTGTTTTTGATGTATTAGATTTGTACATTTTACCGCCGAAAAATACAACAACAAAAATTGTAAGATGAAAAGTCGTGATGATATTTTTCTGACTGTTGCTTAAAATATACATTTTGGGTACACGTTAGAAGCGCCTCTTCGATGCGGTTTTAACGAGTAGCCACAATCTATATTTTGGAGTAGAAATGAGAAAAATAATGTTATGGTGGGATGCGCTTGGTATGTGAGTGCGTTTTTAGTTTTCGTCTCGACAATAGCTAAGGTCATACGGAGATGGGACCTGGGTTAAAAGACTCATCCGAAATTCTGGAGAAGCCGGGGTCGATCCTGCGACCCTGGTTAATGAGGCGAGTAGCATAACCACTACACCACAGAGGCTTCCAGCGCTTGATATGTTACATTGTAGCAGGTGCGGGTTTTCCACCTGCACTCCGGTATGAAAGAATTTGCTGCGTGTTGTGTTTTTCTCAAAAAAGTGGAAACCTTTGCGTTTTGTCACTTGAAGCCAAAAATCTAGTATAAAAAGTCAGATAGTTTTCTATTTTCTTATAAATTAATGAATGCATTTAACACAAACAGTTACTAACATCTATATAAACATGTGACAAAATAAACAGGGAATCAGACCCCCGGCCATCGGGGCTTGAAGAAAAAGATGGGCTGCATGAACTGAAACCGACCCGCACACCAGTACTGGTAAACCGCTTAGAGGATCTAAGTCCACCGAGCCAAAGCGATGCTTAAAAACCCTATTGGTTTCATTGGGCGACAGGGCTTTGATATGTCATTTCATCTCAGTGTCGGGTAAAAGTCCCACAATAACGGGCCTCCGTGGCCTAATGGATAAGAGCGCTAACTCTTAGTCAGTAGGTCTCTCACCGCCGTGGGTTCGAGCCTCGCTCGGGTCACGTGCGAGACGCTAAGTTCTGCAACGGAAGGTCATGTGGTTTTTCTCCGGGTACTCCGGTTTTCGCCCACCTATGATTAACGATCGGCTCGATATGAGTGAAATAATCTTGAAAGGGACATAACCCCCCCCCCCACCCCCCAAAAAAAGTCCCACAAAAGTGGAAGCAACGTCTTACTGTGTTGACGGTGACGTTAAACATCAAATCAAACAACAGAACCAAAATGCCTAGTTATAGAATTTCCGTTGGATATGCCCTAAATCAGGAATAAATGTTAGAGGGAACGTAAGTCGTTTCTCATCTGAAAGCACTTTCACACAAGAGAGTTGCAACTATGTGTGCTTTCAAGTGATCATAAAGGAGCAGTCTCGCAAAGGTCTACATGACATTGGACTGGGGCCTCGCTGTGACATACAAAATTATTATAAGTATTTACAACAAATTTATATTTTATGGGTGCAATGGCCTGAACACATTTGCGATATATTTAGATAAAGCTTGGACACAAAACAAACACAACAAAGCTGATTCCTGGTCTGACATATAAAATAAAAATTATGTGTAAATGATTTTAACGGGAAGGGTGTAGTGTCCCCAAATCGTCCGTTTTATGCCAAAAATATAGTTCTCTCGTTTCTTTTACTCCTCCGTGTCACCAATACGCTTGCAGATTTTTTTTTGGTATCTGCCGAATACAGGCGGACGTTTACGGAAAAACGATCACAGCGCCACTTAACGAGAATAATGGGAACTAGAAGAAGCAGAAGCGGAATTTCAAGTTGCAAAATAGGACGAGAAACATAAAGAAAACTTATCAAATTCCAAAAGCAGACTACAAAAATGAATATCATAATGCAGTGTTGCACAATTGTAACTGAATATAGCATAACAGAATATCAAAATTGCATTCACCTTATTTGCATTATCTGCTGGTTCCTAGTCTGAAGGTTATCAGTGTTGGAAAAACAGGTAACCAGACCCCCCTGACCTTGAAAGGTCAGGGGGGTCTGGTTACCTGTTTTTCCAATATTGACAATGTGCAAGCTGGGAGCCAGCAAATAATGCAAATATGGTGAATATTGCAATCTCAATGTTGCATAATTGAGTTTTTACCTAAATCCTGTTCCATATCGGAGAAAGCCAATTAATACAGGTGAAGTCGTTCACGGTGTTTCTCCGCGAAATCTGCCTATAACTACATGTATATTTGTTTGTGTGCATGTATTGTTTTCATGCATTAAAATTTGGTACACAAAGTTTGATGCATATGACGAAATGCATCGTAAAGTATGATTTTGATCTGGTTGGAATCATAATGATTTGCATAAAACTTTACAACGTGGTATGAACATGAATGTTTTCTGTGTTCCATTTTTTACTGTTGTGTAAACGCTTCATAAATTGAAAACTGTTGATTTTCTATCGGTTCACCATATTGGGAGTACTTCATTTTCTTTAGAAAAATCAAACGCAATATATATAATAACGGGGATCCTGCTTGTACATGTTGTGTGGGCGCTGATCTCACTCTAAATTTTGGTTGATCTTTTTTTGGGGTTGATCAATGCAAGTAATTAAACATCACTGATACTTACACTTAAGCTCACATGTAGCCCGAGTGAGAGATCTAATGTTTAAGAGTAGGCCACAGAGGCTCGCTTGTGTTTCTTGCCTTTACAATTCAGTTTTGCTCATACATGTACATTAACCCATTTCAGACTGGAAACCCCTAAACGGGTACCGTGGCAAACAGTGCAGGCCCAGATCAGACGCCGCAGAACGCGGCATCTGATCAGGGCCTACACTGTTTGCAAAATGTTCGGCCATTTTCCTAATTTTGAAGAAAACACAACCTGAAACCCCTAAATTTTGAAATGGACGCATGCTATATATAAGGAGGAAGATTCCATTTGGTACAAAAAGGGTTATTATGGGGAAATTGCGCGGCAAGCATTCCAAGGCTGCATTTAAGTCTGATCTCTAACTTGGAGCAGAACTGCAAAAATCTCCAAGATAATCAGCGAAGTTTGTACAGACATGCAACCTGGGTATCTTGTTAAGTCTACTGTTCATCCCGAAGGTAACGGGCCCCGTGTACTAATGGGTAAGAGCGCTGACTCTTAACCCATTCAGTACCTGATACCCCTAAAGGGGTACCTTGGCAAACAGTGCAGGCCCAGATCAGACACCGCAGAACGCTGCGTCTGATCAGGGCCTACACTGTTTGCAAAAGGTTAAGCCATTTCACGAACTAAATTTTTAAGAAAAAAAAACAACCTGACACCCCTAAGTTTCAAAATGGACTCCTGTATATATAAGGAGGAAGATTCCATTTGGTACAAAAAGGGTTAATCATCGGGTCATTAGGTCTCTCCGCTGTGGTTTGCGCCTCGCGCGGGCCACATAAATGTAGTTGCTAACGAGTACCCAAATCCTACATTGGACATCTAGGAACAGATTATGGAAAATGTATACCTTGTTATCTCCAGTTCTCTCTATACATGTATGTGTGCATGTAAAATGGTGAATAGTGGTTCGTTCATTACATGAGCTTTATTAACTTGTTGATGCACCACCTGTTTGCTCAAGCTGGAAGTATTTATTAGTTAGGGGTGGGTGAGGGGTCGGGGAAGTAGACTTGGTAGCGCAAATAATGCGTGCGAATGCAAAGTAGCATGTCCTGTTTCACGCGCTTGCATGAAGCATGGCCCTATATAGGTGTCTGGTTTTTCGTCCGTTCGTTTGCGACATAGACCTAGCCTGCAGTGGAATTCATGTGTTCCTCTTTAACTGGTCACAAACTTTGCATTCAAAGCACCGCTTGCTGTACCAATTTGACAGTTTGTAATCATAAATAAATGAGGCAAATCTGAGCTTTTGGTTTTGTTTGTTTGAGGTTTTACGTCCCCGTCAACACCGTAAAGGTCATTTTGGAGACTTCGCTTCCAATTTGTGGGACTTTTACCCGACATTGAGATGAAATGACATCTCAAGCCCTGCCACCCCATGAAACCAACAGGGTTTATAAGCATTGACGGTCCGACTCGCACCACTTTGCCTGGGCAGGCTTATATCCTGTATGCGGTTTACCAGTACTGGCATGCGGGTCGGATTCAGCTCTGCGTGGAAGCATCATGCAGCCCATCTATTTCATCAAGCTGAGCTTTTGGTAAATGTCACACATCATTATGGTGTTAATAACCTACATGTACGACCCATTATGAGAACTCGCCTATTCAAATCTATTGTTAAATTTTACCACAAAAAAAACGGAAAATTTTCGGATAAAAATTCTGGCATTTTTTCATATTTCTGCTCAAGATTTTGGGTACACTTTAAAACGACTTGACGAGGCGGTTCTAACGAGTACCCACAATTTTTGTGAGCAGAAATTAGATAAATAATGTATACCCCTGTAAACCCCGGTTAAAAGTGGGGTTTAAGCAGGTAACAAATAAATAGGCGTATTTTCGTGATGTGAATAAAAGTTGTCATGAGACTTTTAAAAAATAAATTACTAAAAGGAATTTTTTAGTAGCATGAAAGAATATTTGATTATGATTTAACAATGACTACAATTTGCCTCCGTTTACAAAAACAACGCCAAACAAACGAAGAAATAATAATGAGCCGAAATTTTCACGTAAGCCCAGTTGTATTTTTTTCTCCGCGAAACGCCAGTAATTTCATTTTCAATGAAAGCAATCGGTCAAATTTTCGCCGAGAATCTCCAGGAATTTTCTCCGCGAAACCGGGAGAAATTTCAGCGAGAAATTTCTCTCTCATTTTAGCTTTTCTCGCTGTTTTGCGGAGAAAATAGCCGATTCGCGTTAGGCGGTTTCTCTGCGAAACAAAGAAAATGGGTTATTACCGGTAGCTGGTCTGTACATGGCTAAAGTGGACGGATTTTAACAATTTTGGTATCAATGTATAGGTAAAATGTTTTTATACGCTGTGATATTTATTTCCAATTGATTTTCACATTAGTGCACGAGAAAACGTTCTACTTGCATTCATATTTGAACAGTCCTCGTATATTCAGGTTCCTTACGATAAGACGCATTTAGTGACACCAGCCAGGGGGTCCTCGAGGTTCCCTGGGCCATGTCCCAGGTCATGCCACACCCGTCCACTTCATAAAAGCCATATATCTCAGAAACCATTCAGATCTCCATTCCTAAACCATTTTCTTGTTCCTTATGATAAGACACATTCAGTCACACCAATCTAGGGGGCAGTTTGTGCTGGGGCCATGCCCCGCTACTCCATTCATTAAAGGCCATATATCTCAGAAACCATTCAGATCCCCACCCATCATATATATTCTTGTTCCTTATGATTCGACACATTCAGTCACTTTGCAGGGGCCATTCCTCTCCCCTCCACTTCATAAAAGGGCCTCATATCAAAAAAACGTTCAGATCCCCACCCCATAACCATGTATATTTTTGGCCCTTATGATTAGACATATTCTGTGACAGCAATCTTCGGCTTTCGTTGGGTCTGCCAGGGCCATGCCCCAACACCTCCACTGCTTAAGAGGCCTTATTTCTCAGGAACCTTACAGATCCCCACCCTCTAAACTATATATATTCTTGTTCCTTATGATAAGACACATTCAGTGATAGCAACCAGGGCTCTGTTGGGTCCATGCCCCACCCCCTCCACTTCAAGGCCTAATATTTCAGATACAGAGTCTTCATGGGTGCTCTTCGGCCCCACCCATCAGGGCTTGAAGAAATAGATGGGCTGCATGATGCTTCCACCTAGAGCTGAAACCGACCTGCACATGAGTGCTGGTAAACCGCTTAGAGGATCTAAGCCTGCCCAGGCAAAGCGGTGTGAGTGTGGGACTGTCCATGCTTATAAAACCTATTGGTTTCATTGGGCGGCAGGGCTTGGGAAGTCATTTCATCTCAATGTCTGGTAAAAGTCCCCCAAAATTGGAAGCAACGTCTCCAAAATGACCTTTACAATGTTGATGTGGACATTTAACCTCAAATCAAACAAACAAATTCATGGGTGCTCATTTGGGTATGAGGGTTCGTTTGGGAGACATTATAATCGGTAGATTAAAATCATATCATGTTGAAATACGCGGTTGCCAGTGGGCAGTGCCCACCAGAGCTCTGGTGAGCATAGTGGCTCATGGGCCTCTCGTTTATTATTTCTACTCAAAATATAGGCTGTAGGTGCAATGAAACAGAGGTTTGTTGTGTGTGCCTCACTGAGGTGATTCTAATGTACTCACACAACAACCCGTTTCAAGGCAAAATCAGAAAAAAACTCCCTAAATTATCCTTAGTGTATGGATATCTGGAGCTATGGAAAGAATTCTCTGTGGTCTCAAGAATGAGTTTGAGTTAGCCATGGTAAGTGAGTTGTCTATGTTCGATTTATTGAGGTTTCATCATAGCATATATAGCCATTAGTGTCAAATTTTGAAAGAAAATGTTCCTTGTGGGATCTCACAGTTTATGGTTTGTGTGTTTAAATATATACAATTACATGGATGTTGTTTGTCTTGCATTTCTTAATGAATCCTGTGTTCCATATTGAAAATAAGGAGACCAGATAAAATGCAAAATAAAGCATTATTTTTGTTTGCTTGGATTGATGGACAGACATCCAGACTGATCATTATATCCCCCAGATCATAGTTTCATATAAGGACAACTGGGAATGGATAATATGGGGATATTTTTACTCATTTCTTCATTGAAACATACATAGAGGATCTTACATGATCTTACATGAATGATCATGTATTATTGAATTTATTAAACAAGTTGAGGAAAAGGGATAAAATGCGAGGCTTTGCCGAGCATTTTATCCATTTTCCTCAATGAGTTTAATAAATTCAATAATACATGAACACGAATGCAAGATTCTGTTTTTCATATGACATTTAAAATCCATTTTATTCACAATTGTTTAACAAAAATGTCAATATTCCTCCAGTAGTAAATGCAACGTCGTTAAGGACGTCGTACATGTAATGTTACGTGGCGTCGTATCTAACTAATCTGCATATTTAATTCACTAGTGGATTATCAAATTTATTACCTGACGTTATTACATTCACAGACGCGACATCATATGATAAATAGAGATTATCATATGGTATTTTTCATATCATACCCCATATCAGCCCGAGGCTCCCATATCAGCCCGAGGGCCCGAAGGCTAATATGGATCGGGGGCTGATAAGGGGTATGATATGAAAAATGTCATATCATAATCAATTTATCATACATTTCACTTTAAAAAAAAATGTACAAAATAAATTGTATTAATTGCATCTGCCTAATACCAAAGTTACAATGAGAATCTCATTATCTTCGGTCTAGCTATGTAATTTAAGGGATGCTTGAGATTTGACAGAATGGAGAAAAACTATATTTGAAAAAGGCATCTGCTTATGTTGTCTGCTGAATTTTTTTCAGAATCCGAATTATTACTGGTGACACGTCAAATGAATTTCATACACCATGAGTTTTCATAAATATTTTTGCATACAGGAGCAGTCTGATCTGGGTCCACACTGTTTGCAAAAAAAGAGACTTTAAAAGTCAGCAAAGACTCATCCAAACAGTTCGAACAGACGAAAATATTGCAAATTGCAAATGGCGTCCTAAACAACAAATGCGAAATGCCGCAAAAGGAAGAACGCCGCGTGTTCCGAATAAGATGACGTCAGAGGTATGATAAAGGCTTAGGGGTGCGATAAAGGGTTGTGATATGGATTTTTGGGGTATGATAAAGCCCATGCGATATGGCAGCACGTGCAAGCGTGATACGTGCATTGGTGTCACGTTCGTATCGCATATTCAAAAACAAAGTATTTTATACTAAATGTATGATAAATCAGTTTATAACACTTTTTTTGGTAAAAACACGATGAAAATATCTATATCTAAAAATATACAGAATATATAGAAGGCTATGTTGTGCCTGTTGGGATGCAAAATCACCCAAACCATGAAATCTAGGCTAAAGTCAAACATGGATTCCCCATTTAAGTTGCAATCCCTAGATGTAAGCTAGTATCACAAAGCATTAATGAAGCTCTTACAGTTCTTGAGAAGTGGACTTCTACATCATGCTCTAAAATATAGATTGTGGGTACTCGTTAGAACCGCCACGATGAGGCGGTTCTAACGAGTACCAACAATATATATTTTGAGCAGAAATAAGAAAAATATCGTAATTTTTCATCTTAAAATCTTCATTTTTTCGGCGATAAAGGTGGCAATGTATTTGTATAGGCGTGTTTTCCTAATGTTGAGAAATGAACTTGAAGATCAGGGTGAACGCTAAGTTTGGCCAGTAGTTCATAAAGTAGTGACCTAAGGTCAAATATGCCTGCTGAATTAAAGTTGCTGACCCTGGATGCAACTTTGTATCAAGTATCATTAATGAAGCTCTTATAATTCTTGAGAAATGAACTTGACCATTAGGGGATGCAAATGTTGACAACTTGACAAATGGACAGACTGAAAATAGGACTCCTATATCGCACATTGCTAACTTCAATAGCTGTTGAGATAAGTGCTAACAAGGTAAAAATACTAATAACGATTACAGATCGATTTACATACCAAAATTATCTTGCACCTCTGGAGTTTTCAACTGGTATTGGCTTACAGTTGGGCAAGGCCTGTTGCCCTGTTTTTTCTGTTTCTGCACTTCTGTTCATTTTCCTCTTCATCACGAAAACACGCCTATATAATTTTGACCCCCTTGAAACCCACTTTTATATATTAAAACTGGGGTTTCCGGGGGTATACCTTATTTTTCTTATTTCTGCTCTAAAATATAGATTGTGGGTACTCGTTAGAACCGCCTCATCGAGGCGGTTCTAACGAGTACCCACAATATATAATTTGAGCAGAAATAAGAAAAATATCGCAATTATTCATCAGAAAATTTTATTTTTTTTTTTTTTACGATAAAGGTGGCAATGTATTTGTATAGGCGTGTTTGCCTCCCATGTCCTTCACTTTCATCTCCTCTACTATCTCTTCTATATCTTTTCTCCTTTCTCTGGGAGACGATACAAAATTACCTCCAAGGTTGAAGTGTCGTTAAACCTCAAACAATCAATCAATCGACCAAGATTCAAAGCTCCAGCTCCAACAGTTTTTGAGATAGTTTGCACTAACAAGGTAAAATGTCCAAATTTACAAAGGGTCATAGTTTGCACTAACAAGATAAAAATTGCCTAATTTACAAAGGGCCATACATGTAACTCGGAAGTATTTTTTTTTTCAGAATTCTTTCAAATGTTAAATAGCCTATAATTGCCAATCCATTCACCAAAGTTCAACACACTGGCTTCAGTATAGCTGTTGAGGTATTTTGCTAAATAGGTAAAAATGCCCAAAGTTAAAAGGCAATAACTCATGAAGCATTTTTTAAAAACTTATTCAGAAGTTAGTCTGACAGGTCATCTACAAACCTATTCACTAAGGCTCTAGCTTCAGCAATTTTGGCCTGTTTTGCTGACAATTTAAATATGACTAAATTTATAAAGGGCCAAAATTGACGGAGTATTCACCGAATTCAAAGGCGCTAGCTTCAATAGCTGTTGAGCTATTTTGCTAGGTAAAAATACCCACATTTTACAAAAGGTCACAACACGTGAAGTATTTTTCAAAAATAATTCAACAGTTAATCACGTCATCTAGTCATCAGTACAAACCTATTCACTACGGTTAAAGGCTCTTTCTTCGATGTTTGTTGAGATATTATGCTGGTAAGGTAAAATACCCAAATTTAAAAGGGCTATAACAATAAATTATGGAGTATTTTTTCAGAATTTATTCAAAAGTTAATTCGGTCATCTGCTCATCACGGCCAAACTATTCTCTTAAGTTGCAAAGCTCTAGCTTCAAAAGTGATCAGATTCCATCCATATTTTTACAAAGGATCATCCCAGCAGGCACACGTCGCTAGGACAACGTCAAATCAACGTCGGTGCAACGTCATGACGTTGCACTGACGTTGATGTGACGTTGTATTAACGTCATGACGTTGTACCGACGTCGATGTGACGTCACTATTACGTCATGTGCCTGCTGGGATAACTCAGGAAAGGGGCATAATCGTGATGAGAAAAAATACAGCTACATTTTCATGAGGAATCCATATACGAAAATTCAAAAGCCAGGCATATGTGGTTCTTAAGTTGTGCTAGGCATCAAAATGCGTAACGGACGGACGAACAGACAAACGCCTCAGAAGCAGTTCGAAGTTCGGGGCATAAATATAAACTACACTATAATGAAGGCGAAGAAGAGGTCGCCACACATTCCCTTAACACCAGCTGTGGTGACGTTGAGTATGTCAAAACATATACTCAGTTTCAATGAAAACGCACAACTAGTGCTATACCTCACATTTTAATTGATTCACAATATTTCCAGCATTTGATCGCGATTAATGAATTATCGCTAAAATATCCACACACTCACTACAGACTTACAGCATTTCATTGGATGCAGAGATACGGAGACTCGAATAAGTCCACACACCCGAAAAAAAATCACATGCCGTATTCGACCTATTTACCGCACCATGCGCTTAGTTTTTTCAAAATTGTATGAAAATATTGTGGTGAAAAATCTACCTAATAAGCGCACACTCAATACGAAAAAAATACAAAAAAAAAAACGCTTCCGATATGATTATTTTATAGAGTTGAATTTCAGCATAGGGGTTCACCACATATACATATGATTTCCCCGGGTCGAAGATGCAGCAAAACTCAATATGAATTTGTTGGGAGGTTACTGTAAAGTGAGCGCTTGTGTATTTTTTTCCCAGAAAAAGTTTGGGGTGCGCTTATAGGAGCATGTGCGGAAAGTAGGTCGAATAGGGTATATCCTAATACCGGGTATATCCACCATTAGCGTCAAGTGTTGCTTGGTGGCATCGACGCATCATGCTTCGAATTAAACGCCGTATCTGGTCTTATGTGATGTTCTGTCGGTTGATTGGCGGATGACGTCGGCTGTACTCACGAGCTGGTCCCAAAGGTGCTCAACTGGGATTAAATCCGTTGAAAACGCAGGCCAAGGAAGAACTTGCACACCATTTTAATTGAAAATGTCCATGGTTAGCCTCGCAGAATGAGCACGTGCATCGTCCTGTTGGAAAAGTGTAACGTCACCATTATTGCATAAAAACAGTACCACCTCAGGCTCTAAGATTTCATCGATGTACCGACGTGCTGTCAAATTGCCATCAACAACGATTGTTATGCATAAGAATTTATTTTTCTGATTCCCACTTTCACCCCACTGGGTGACCTAATAGTGCTATAAATATCTTGTTTATCTTATAGAAGATTCTCGAAAAATGAGTCAGATTAATTTTATTTTGTAAACATCTTGTTTACATGGAAAAGTTCTTCAGAAACTTCCCGGAAGTTTAGGTTTGCATTATTTTTAGAAAATTACATCAACTTATTCCACAGCCCTGTGGAACATTCTAGAGAAATCTTAGGGTCTATAAAAGAGCTTGATTTTTCTCTTTTAGTCATACTTTGGAGTTTGAAGTGTGGGCTTTTAAGAAAAGTTATTTCTGAATTCTGTGTTGGATTGTTAAAGGATATTATATTTCATTTAGGACTGTGGATTCTGTGGGATCAAGGAAAATAGATTCATCCAGGAAATTTTCATAACAGAGCTAAGTACATTTAATTTTCTTACTTTTACAGGTTACAGACAACGTGTTTGTTTGTTTGTTTGTTTGATTTGAGGTTTAACGTCCCCGTCAACACTGTAACGGTCATTTTGGAGACGTTGTTTCCAATTTTGTGGGACTTTTACCCGACATTGAGATGAAATGACATCTCAAGCCCTGCTGCCCAATGAAACCAATAGGGTTTATGAGCATGGACGGTCCGACACTCGCACCGCTTTGCCTAGGCAAGCTTAGATCCCCTAAGCGGGTTACCAGTACTCACGTGCGGGTCGATTTCAGCTCTGCGTGGAAGCATCATGCAGCCCATCTATTTCTTCATGCCCCGATCGGCGGGGGCCGTACAGACAACGTGTAAATAAATTTTGTTAATTTTTTCCAGAAGGCGTGTTTGCTTTTTCTTTCTGCTACGCCTGGCTCGTAACAAAAAATTGGGGGTTCGTCTGGGATTAAACATCTTGAGCGTTTTAGGACTGACATTGCATTTGTTGGCAAGTAATTGTCATTTCTTATCAAATATAGACTTGACAGTTGCTTCAAAAGATTGGTATTTCCCCATAGGCATATAGGGGATTGTTATTTCATGTGAATTAGTACGTCATTTCAGGTGAAATAATACTTGTCATTCAATGTGAAATTCTCGTTGGGCTTGTCATGTCAAAAAAAGTTTTGTCAAATTAACCTCAATCTGTATTACCATAATTACTTTATAATACAAACAAAAAGCAAACTTTTCGTTTAATTTGAGAAGCTTTTTGGCGCAGCCTACTCAGGAGTTGTTTAATCTGGCCAAAAGGACAGATTTGCTAGAAATTGCTTCCCACTATGGGGTCACTGCTGTCAAAACAAGCATGAAAAAAGAACATGAAATTAAGAATATTTTGGAACAGTTTTTTGTTGATGAAGAACTTTTCGATCCATCTGCTTTGTCTCTCATTATGGTTTTAAAATACAAATGTGACAAATTGAAATAGGAAGGCAAATTGAATTAGAGAAGTTAAGATTAGAAATGGAAGAAAGAGAGAAGGGAAAGCAAAGAGACGGGCCTCCGTGGCCTAGTGGTTAAGAGCGCTGACTCTTGATCATTAGGTCTCTCACCGCTGTGGTTCGAGCCTCGCTCTGGTCACATGTGAGACGCCAAGTTCTGCAACGTAAGGTCAGGTGGTTTTTCTCCGGGTACTCCGGTTTTCGCCCGCCTCTGATTATCGATCGGCTCGATCTGAGGGAAATAATCTTGAAAGGGCCGTAAAACCAAAACCAAAAAAAAGAAAGCAAAGAGAAATGGAATAAAGAGAGAAGGAAAAAGAAAGAGAAATGCAGAGACGAATGCAGATGGAAAGATTAGAAATGGAAGAACGTGTTCGAAAAGAAAAATTAGAACAGGAAGAAAAACAAAGAGAAATGGAGGAACGCCTTCAGAAAGAAAAATTAGAAAAAGATCAGCGACTTGAAAGAGAAAGAGAAAAAAGGCAATTTCAATTAAAAATGAAGGAACTGGAACTCCAGGGTCAAGATAGGGTGACACCTACCCCTGTTTTAGCCTGTGGTAGTTACTTTGATGCCACAGAGCATATCAGATTAGTTCCGCCATTTCAGGAGAAAGAGGTAGATAAGTATTTTTTGCACTTTGAAAAAGTTGCAGAAAATTTAAAATGGCAAAAAGAGCATTGGACCATACTTTTGCAAAGCGTTGTTGTCGGAAAGGCTCGAGACAATTACTCTCAGCTGACTGTCGAGCAAAGTTCAGACTAGGATTTGGTTTAGGAGCTTATTCTTAAGGCATATGAGTTGGTCCCTGGGGCTTACAGGCAGAAATTTAGGAATTGTTAAAAAGAAATTTCCCAGACCCATGTAGAATTTGCTCGAACCAAAGAACAGCTATTTGCTAGATGGTGTTCTTTTAAAAAAAGTAGGCTCTGATCATGAAAAACTCAGACAGCTTTCCTTCTTGAAGAGTTCAAACGATGCATAAATTCAGACATTATGTCTTTTCTCGATGAGAGACAGGTTGTAAGTTTGGAGGAAGCTTCTCGTTTGGCAGATGCTTATGCTTTGACTCATAAATAAAAATCAAAAACGATAAAGTCTCATTTGTGAACAGGCCTTATCCTCGAAAACCTATAATCCACAGACAGGTCCAAGATTCTATCCCAGTCATCCCTCTGGCAGTTATAGCCATACATCTAGTACTATGCCCAAACTTTCTGGTGAAAATAAAAGCCAGAATCCTTCCAAAGTAGAAGTAAAACAAAGATCAGGAATCGATACAATTAACTTACTCCACCCATCGAAGACACCAAAGGGAAAGAAACACAAACATGAAGCGACCAGACCATAATGGTAACCTAAACAAAGGAAGGCCATAAGGACAGTTACTTTCCCACAAAATGGCCAAATGGCCATCAAAAAAAAGGCACAAGTGATACACACAGTAAGTAACAAACAAGAACATAAATAAACCGCCACAGAAGAACCGCCTTGGAACGGCCAGTGGCCAGTGGAGAGAATTCCACTTGGGGGGGGGGGGGGGGGGGACTTAAATCGATTTTACATGGCCATAATCCTTGCCCTAACCTCTGTCGCGGTTTTCACTAATTTTTGTTTAGTCCACATGAAGGCTTCCTAACTCATCAGTGTAACATCTTCGAGAACATACAAATAAAAAGCTACAGAGATGTAACAAAGCCTTCTGGTGAAAAAAGAAGCCAGAATTTTTCCAAACCTTCTGGTGAAAACAAAGACCAGAATCCCTTATCTCAATCTCAAGTAGTTTGTAACTACTGCAAAAATACAGGTCATTTGTTCTCTGAATGTTTAAAATTAAAGCGAAGAAAAGAAAGAGAAAGACAAGAGGAATTTAAGCCTACAGGCTGGACTTCTTTAAGGCCGAAAACAAAGTCTTGTGTAAGGGAGGAAACTCTTTCTGATACCAAATTATCTGGGACTTATTCAGTTATGGAGATTTATGAACAATTCTTATCAGATGGTTTTGTGTCACTAAATGTCTAAACTGTTTGCTGATTTGTTTTGTTTGATTTGAGGTTTAACGTCCACGTCAACACTGTAAAGGTCATTTTGGAGACGTTGCTTCCAGTTTTGTGGGACTTTTACCCGACATTGAGATGAAATGACATCTCAAGCCCCGTCGTCCAATGAAACCAATAGGGTTTATAAGCATGGACAGTCCGACACTCGCACCGCTTTGCCTGGGCAGGCTTAGATCCTCTAAGCAGATTACCAGTACTCGTGTACGGGTCGGATTCAGCTCTGCGAGGAAGCATCATCTAGTCCATCTATTTCTTCAAGCCCCGACGGGCGGGGGCGATAAACTGCTTGCTGAAAGTACATACAATTGTTGCAAAATTTACTGCTAACAATACAAACCTGGTCCCCCTACAATTGGACATGGACTACTCCAAACTTCTTAACTGGGAAATATCAATTGTCTAATATGGATGGGTTAATGACACAAAGAATAGCATAATCGACCCGCACTGCATACTTCTTACTTATTTTGTACTGACTTATATCAGTATGAAATGAGTCCATTTCAAAATTTAGGGATGTCTGGTTGTCGCTTCTTTAAAATTTATCTGGGAAAAGCTGAACCTTTCGCCAACATGCAGTGTATGCCCTAATGAGACTCCGCGTTCTGCGGTATCTGATCTGGGCCTGTGTTGTGCCAGTTGCCAGTTTTGGGATTTCCGGTACAAAATGAGCAGTAAAATGGGCTTATTGAACTGAATGGCGTATTAGTCTACATTGTTTTCATTCGCGTTTTTTTTTTTTTTTTTTTTTTTTTTTACACGGAGAATCCCTCAGTGAATCCCTGTCACGATAAACTTAATGGATAAAGGGGGTCTTTCAAGGTATAGGAAATTTGCATTGGTTTCTGTCCACGCTTGGATTTTGATGAAATTATGCACAATAATTGCCTTGGGTTTAACCATTATAATTACGATGCATTCACTTTTAAATTTTAATTCGGTAGTAAATTTATTACATATTTTATGAAGTCTCTATCACCACAGAGAGTACTCTCATATACTCTTGTCTACAGTATTCAGAGTTTCATATATATAATGCTGCTGTGTTTTATGAATTAAAGCCATAATTGGTGAGTTAGTTGATACTACGAATGACCTCATGTGTCTAGCAATAGTGGCTGGGCATCCAGTTTTCTTTGATGGTGTCCCCATATTTCAGCTCCTATTTTTGTATTCATTACAGTTTTATATGCAGTTTTACCATATTCCAATTTTTGTCAAGACACCATTTTAGCATAAAAACTACCCACATATCTTAGGAACATGTTGATGAATTTTGATGGAAATTGAGGACCGGTAACACTGTGTTTTAACAGACTGAATACTGATAGTCCTGATTCAGCAAAATGTGCAATTATATGATTATCATGTTTTGGTCATGCTGTTCAATAATACTTTACTATTGCTTTCAATTTGGATGGCTATAGTATAGTATGGTTTGTGTAAGTAGTTCATAGCATAATTTTATGTATTATTTCAAAACATCCATTTCGGTAAATTTGCCCCTTATGGAACAAACTATTTTGTCTACAGAACTATACCGCAAAGGTTTTGATGACAAACGTCATCAAACGCACCCATGTAATCATGTGCACAGTTTTCTTTCTGTCTTTCTTGTCTAATTTGGTAATGGTGCTAAGGTGATGTTTAGATTTTACATTCAAATCAACAACATACCAGTCACTTCAGATGTTGCTTCAGATTTTGGGAGATTTGTTATCCGACTCGAGATAAATGATTCTCAAGTCAAACTGTTGTTTGTTTATTTAACCCTAACTGTCCATTTAAAAAGAAAGGTTTACTCTAGGGAAAATCAATAACACTTGAGATTACTTTTCCTGGACATTAAGTTTTCAGAATTTGTATCTGCATAGGCACTAGCCAATCTATCTTTTTTGTATAGCCCCTATGAACGAAATCAAACGGCTTCCTGAAGCTGTATTCCAAAGCCATTTGAATTTTCTTTTAGAATTCACATGGTCGTACATATGTCAGTGTTCCAAAACTTATGTGATCATGATTGTGTTGTCTATATATTTGTTTAGGTCTTTCGCTTCATTTACCTATCTCAGCAGTTGTTGCAGTAATTGCAAAGCACATTATGTAAGATATCAAGAAGCATTTAAACTGTTGATAATAATTATTCAATCTGTGAGTAGTTATCGCATTACTCATAGGATTTTAAATTATTTTCAGTAAATACATTGTAATGCTTTTTTCTGTCCAAACACTGCAATGCTCTTTCTAAGCTGAGAGATCTATTGCACAGAAATGTACTGGTAATTATTAATGAACAAAAAACAAGCAAGAACAGTGCTTAAAAAACCAGTGAACTTGCATTCAGCAGAACCATTCAAGAAGTAGTTGACAGTTTTACAACCAGAGAAAAATACTAAAAGCTCGCCTCCTATAAATTAACCACTATATTGACAAAGTAAATAGAAAAAATAAGACACTAAAGAAACGTCAACAATTACAATACCAATCCAGAAAAGAGACATATTTATGCATGTGTACTATAAGGAAGGAAACTGTTTCTCTCCCTGTCTAATAGCAAAATTTCTCTAGGTCATGTAACAGCTTTGTTTACACCAAATATTCTGCGCCTCATCCATCAATGATATCTTTTGCAACAGAAACTCAATATCAGTGACATTTCGATTTTTGGAAATACTAACCAATAATTACTGTAACTTTTTGTTAGGATAATAATCCAGCGTTCATAAAGACAGAGTATATCTAAGGCTTAATCTGGCCATGGATCTATCAGCAGAACTATTTTTACTAGTAACAACAAACCACTGACCATTGCGTCCTTGCATACCAGCTTGGTATGGAAATGAAAATAATGGATCTCCTTGCCTTACATCTAGCAAAGTCATTAAATCACATGTTCGCAATAGTTTTGCTGCTAATAAAAAAGCAATGTATGTTAAGCCTAATTTGTTGATTAGAATACCTTTTGATTTAGTGTTTTACTATCTACTATTTTGGATAGATCATAGTGTATAAATGAAAGGAAAATATCAGAAATTCATGCTATTCTAATAGTTTCTAAGCTAGATCAGCTCAATATGTATTCATTTTGATTTGTATAATCTCATTTTTATTACGTAAGTGTAACGAATCGCCTTTTTGTAGGGTTCTTGGATGAGTTCAATAAAATAGTAAATTTTGCAGAAACGATCTACATCCATTAAAGGTGTAAAACTACAGTGTTACCGGTTTCGGATTTTCATGAAATTTGGCATAGCTAAAGAAGATACATATGGCAAGTTTTCCTAGCAAAATGAAATCTTGATAAAGACTAGAACATATTTATCTTAGGGATTGAATTTTGATAATTTTTTAAAATTTTAATTAAAGAATGAGATTTTTAATAATTATTTTATCAGAAAATGTAAACTTTAATTAATTCAACAGGTTTTTCAGTATCAAAGAAATGCTTATGGAGTTCTGCATTCAATCCAGTTCACAGATCTTGAATTAAATAAAACGTAAGATTCACTGCAGCTGGTGTTGTGCCGTGTGGCGGTCGTAAAACGTCTCCCCGTACATCAACCATAGTGCAGTTTACATTTTACTTTTGGTCCTTTGAGATCAGCGTGAATATTTTGAGAAATCAGAAATAAATTATTGGTTTAGACTAATATTGTAGACAGGTTTTTAATTATTTGGACCCCATTTTGATTTTTATCAGTCTTTGTATCGACTGCCTATTCGAAATTCGCAACATTGCAGTATGTTTCCTCTGGCTTTTCATTACAGGGTCACTGATGCAGCTGGTGTTGTGCCGTGTGGCGGCCGTAAAACGTCTCCCCGTACATCAACCATAGTGCAGTTTATATTTTACATTTGGTCCTTTGAGATCAGCGTGAATATTCTGAGAAATCAGTAATAAATTATTGGTTTAGACTCATATTCTAGACAGGTTTTAATTATTTGGACCCCATTTTGATTTATATCAGTCTTTGTATCGACTGCCTATTCGTTATTCGCAAAATTGCAGTGTTTCCTCTGGCTTTCTCTGCCGGATCATTACAGGGTCACTGATGAGGCTTTATTAGCCGAAACTACGTAGTATGACCCATCTTCTTTCTTATGAATGTTTTCATTGCTCTTAAAGGAACTCATTTTTTGATTTTTATTTATTAGCCGAAACTACGTAGTATGACCCATCTTCTTTCTTATGAATGTTTTCATTGCTCTTAAATGAACTCATTTTTTTATTTTTCTTTGGTATCCGGTTCAGTAGCTGTTGGTATTAGACCTTCTTTACCTTTTAAAGGTGTTCATTTGTTGCTAGGCAATGACTAAGCTGGAGATAAGGTTGTGGTAAACCCACTTTTGACTTCTAATCCTTGCACAGATCAACCGCCTGATCCCATTGAGCAGGAAATTCCTGATCTTTATCCCTCCTGTGCCGTCACAAGGGCTATGGCATGTAAGGCCAAGCAAACAGATGGCAAACAGGATTTTGATTTAACTGATACCTTTTTGGGTCAGTCTTTTAATGACTAGATAACAAGGTCTCTGTCTTCAAGCCTGCCTGATAAGCAGACAGATTTTCATGAGAATAACTCATCTTTCGATCTAGGCCATGACAAAATGTCCGGGTCTCAACTAGCTAAAGAACAGCATAAGGATCCTGAAATTTCGCCTTTGTTTGAAAGGGCTTTAGATAAGCAGGAAGTATCTGTTATTATGTCAAAAATGACATTCTTATGAGAAAATGGCGTCCACCAGACGTCTCAGCAGAAGACGAGTGGACTGTCAACCACCAGATAGTGGTTCCACGGGTTTACCGTCCCGAAATATTAAACTTGGCACACGAAACTCCCATGTCAGGATATTTAGGTGTAAATAAAACGCATCACAAGCGTCTTAACCATTTTACTGACCTGGGTTAAAATCAGTATTGTAGGTCCTGCCACACATGCCAAATGGTAGAAAAACCTAATCAGACTATATCTAAGACTCATTTGCAACCCATACCTGATTTTGATGAACCTTTCAGTCAAATAATTATAGACTGTGTGGGTCCCTTGTCCAGAACTAAGTCTGGCTGTGAATATCTTCTGACTATTATGTGTGCTTCCACACGTTTTCCTGAAGCCATTTCGCTAAGAAATATCAAAACTAAGACAACCGTCAAGGCCTTAGTGAAATTTTTCACCTTTGTTGGTCTTCCCAAATCTATTCAGTCAGACCAAGGTTCAAATTTCATGTCTGGAATTTTTCAACAATTAATGCATGAACTAGGCATTGTACAGTATAAGTCATCGACCTATCATCCTGAAAGTCAAGGCGCCCTTGAAAGATTCCATCAAACATTGAAAAACATGATAAGACCATATTGCTTTGACACAGAGAAAGATTGGAATGAAGGCATCCATTTTCTTTTATTTGCTGTAAGAGAATCTGTGCAAGAATCTCTTGGCTTCTCTTGAATTAGTATTTGGTCATACTGTTCGTGGTCCTTTGAAATTTCTGAAAGAGAAATTTGTCTCCAATGTTGACACTTCCTTGAATTTACTTCAGTATGTGTCTGATTTCCTGGGAGGCGCAAGCTAAAGCAGCTGTATCATATTAACATGCTAAAGGAATACATTGATAGGGACAGTGCATCTTTAACATCAGTCAATCTAGTTAGCTCTGTTCCACTAAATTCATGTGACAATGACTATGAGGATATCAATTCAGTGATATCTGATCCCACATCATCAAAACTTCAGAACTCTGACATTCTGAGGCATCTCGACCAGAAACTGTCACATCTAGAGCCAAATCAGCGGAATGAACTAAAACAGCTGATTTTTTTAATATGAACACTTATTTCCTGACATTCCAACACGGACAGACAAAATATTTCACGATGTGGACATAAATCGTTCTAATAAAAATCAAAAATGAGTTCCTTTAAGAGCAATGAAAACATTCATAAGAAAGAAGATGGGCCATATTACGTAGTTTCGGCTAATAAAGCCTCATCAGTGACCCTATAATGATCCGGCAAAGAAAGCCAGAGGAAACGTACTGCAATGTTGCGAATTTCGAATTGGCAGTCGAGTCAAAGACTGATATAAATCAAAATGGGGTCTAAATAATTAAAAACCTGTCTAGAATGAGTCTAAACCAATAATTTATTTCTGATTTCTCAGAATATTCACGATGATCTCAAAGGACCTAAAGTAAAATATAAACTGCACTATGGATGATGTACGGGGAGACGTTTTACCGCCGCCACACGGCACAACACCAGCTGCAGTGAAGGCAAATAAAAATCAAAAATGAGTTCCTTTAAGAGCAATGAAAACATTCATAAGAAAGAAAATGGGCCATACTACGTAGTTTCGGCTAATAAAAAAGTAGAAGTAAAACAAAGATCAGGAATTGATACAATTAACTTACTCCATCCATAAAAGACACCAAAGGGAAAGAAATACAAACATTAAGCGACCAGACCATAATGGAAACCTAAACAAAGGAAGGCCATATGGACAGTTACTTTCCCACAAAATGGCCATATGGCCATCCAAAAATAAAAAGACACAAGCGACACACACAGCAAGCAACAAACAACAACACAAACAAATCGCCACAGAAGAGCCGCCCCGGAACGGCCAGTGGAAGACCCCCACTGGGGGGCTCAAATCGACCCTACGCGGCCACAATCCCACAAAGCCTCATCAGTGACCCTATAATGATCCGGCAAAGAAAGCCAGAGGAAACGTACTGCAATTTTGCGAAACCTGTAAAAGCTGTAAAGCAACATCCACACAGGATGAATCTTATGAAACAAAAATATCTTAAAGAAGAAGTTAAGTATTTATTGGACGATGATTTTATTGAATCAAGCCAAAGTGAATGGAGTTCTCCTTGTATTCTTGTACCAAAACCTGATGGGACACATCGAATGTGTACAGATTTTAGGAAAGTTAATTCCTTAAGTAAAACAGATAGCTTTCCAGTTCCAAGAATGGGTGACTGCATTGATAACATCGGGAATGCCAAATACATAACGAAATTCGACCTTCTGAAAGGATTTTGGCAAATTCCACTCACAGACAGATCAAAGGAGGTTTTGGCATTTACTACACCACTATAAAGCCATGCCATTTGGAACGAAAAACATTTCAGCGCTTAATAAACATGGTAATTGCAGGACTGGAAAGCTGCAGTGCTTATATTGATGACGCTATCATATACAATGACCAGTGGAATCAACATCTTGGGACTATTAGAGCATTCTTTGATAGACTGAGTAATGCCAAATTAACAATCAATCTTGCTAAAAGTGAATTCTGTCATGCAAGTTTGACATTTCTAGGTCATGTTGTAGGTCAAGGTCATGTGAAACCCATTGATGCTAAAGTTGAGGCTATCTCAAATTTTCCCGTACCAACGTGCAAAAGATAGCTGATGCGATTTCTTGGTATGGCTGGTTATTACAGAAAGTTCTGTAATAATTTCTCTGTCATTGCTGAGCCTTTGACAAATTTGCTCAGAAAAAAGAACAAAATTCCATTGGAATGCAATATGCCAAAATGTTTTTGATAAGCCTAAAGCCATACTCAAGAGTAAACCAGTTCATTCAGCACCAAGCTTTGAAAAGGAGTTTAAGCTAGCTGTAGATGTTAGTGACGTAGGTGCAAGCAGTGTTTTGTTGCAGGAAGACGAAAATGGTGTGGATTATCCAGTTTGCTACTTTTCCAAAAAGTTTAATAAGCATCAGAGAAATTACTCTACCATAGAGAAATAGTGCTTGTCTCTGATTCTTGCTCTGCAACATTTCGAAGTTTATCTTACTCCTACTACTGCACCGATTGTTGTTTTCAGTGATCACAATCCACTGACTTTCATACATAAAATGAAAAACAAAAGTCGGCGGTTGCTCAGGTGGAGTCTTATGCTACAAGAGTATAATTTAGACATAAGGCATATCAGAGGGAGAGATAACATTATCCCTGATGCCCTTCCAAGAGCTTGAGCAGTGTCAGGAATGTGTTTGTCTTTCATACTGAAGTGGATTGTATACACATGTAATAATCCGTCTGGTGTAGTAAATGTAAAATGGCATGGTGTAGTGAATGCCAAAACCTCCTTTGCTCTATCTGTGAGTGGAATTTGCCAAAATCCTTTCAGAAGGTTATCAATGCAGTCATCCATTCTTGGAATTGGAAAGCTATCTGTTTAAGTTAAGGAATTAAATTTCCTCAAATCTGTACACATACGATATGTCCCATCAGGTTTTGGTACAAGAATACAAGGAGAATTCCATTCACTTTGGCTTGGTTCAATAAAGTCATTATCTAATAGATATTGAACTTCTTCTTTAAGATATCTTTGTTTAATAGGATTCATCCTGTTTGGATGTTGCTTTACAAAGAAAGAAAAAGCAAACAAGCCTTATGGAAAAAATTAACAAAATTTATTTGCAAACTATTTTTAACCTGTAGAAGTAAGAACATTAAATGTACTTAGCTCTGTTATAAAATATCCTTTAATGAATCTATTTTCCTTGATCCCACAGAATTCCCAGTCCGAAATGAAATATAATATCATTTGATAATCCAACACAGATTTAGAAATAACTTTTCTTATAAACCCAAACATCAAACTCCAAAGTCTGACTCAAAAAGAAAAATCTAGCTCTTTTACAGACCCTAAGATTTTTCTAGAACATTCCAGAGGGCTGAGGAATAAGATTAGGTAATTTTCAAAAAATAATGCCACCCCGAACTTTCTGGAAGATTCTAAAGAACCTTTCCTTGTAAACATGTTTACCAAATAAAGTAAATCTGTGACTCATTTCTTTCCAAAAAGTTCTTTAAGAAGAATTAGGTCACCCAGTGGGGTGAAAGTGGGAATCAGAAAAATAAATTCTTTTGCATAACAATACATACAGTAATATGACCCATCTTCTTTCTTATGAATGTTTTCATTGCTCTTAAAGGAACTCATTTTTTATTTTTATTTACACTGAAGTGACATACTGGTCTAAAGATTTCACTGATACATGTCCCACCCCACAGTGGCCTTGAGGTCAAGGTCACAGACTTAGAAATTTTACATTTAGTTAAAGTTTTATGACAAAGTTTATAGATGCCTCTGACAAATTCGGTTGATACTTAATTCAGTGTTACATAGCAGTCCAAAGATTTCGCGATGCATGTCCCTTCCCACCCATGATGACCTTTACCTCAAGATCACGGACTTAGATATATTACATCTATCTATCCATCTATCTATCTATCTATCTATCTATCTATCTATCTATCTATCTATCTATCTATCTATCTATCTATCTAAATGATCTATCTATCTATCTATCATTCAATTGATACTTGAATCGATGTTGCATACCAGTCCAAAGATTTCATTGATGCATACCCACCCTGCTGCTTCAGTAACATTAATGTCCCCACCCCTTCAGTATATTTGATGCCCTCACTCCCTTAGTCCATTTAGAAATTTTATGTTTGGTTCAGCTTTTACAAGCACATTTATAGATTGTTATAGCTTCTTCACTTCTTTATTCATATTACATACAAGCTCGAAAGATGTATCAGAGGGTGGCGCTGGCAGGGGGTATACGTGACCCACCGGTCGCTTTCTCTAGTATTTCTAGAAAACATTGTGTGCAATTAAATACACTGGAACTGACAAATACGAACTGACAGTAAGCCCGAGGCTTATAAATATCATCTCCTAAAACAAACTGATACGTTACATTTGAGTGATATGACTGAACATATTGAGTAAATTAGTTGTGATTGAGACAGACAGACAGACGACAGACAAACAGCCAGCAGACGAACAGGCAGGCAAATTGACTGACTTACAGACAAACGGACGGACAGTTAGACAGGCAAATAAACATGCTGACAGTCGAAAAAAAAATAAGTACACTAACGGACGGGCGTCGGGTCAACGTTGGCTCGGTGTTATGCCGTGGACACCCACTCCAACTCCAATGTCACATGACCGTTGATATGAGAGAGAGAGAGAGGTTTGACTGACAAACTGACAGTAGACTGACAGGCGACAGACAGACCGACTGACTGAATGTCTGACTAACAGACGAACGGACGGACAGTTAGACAGGCAAATAAACATACTGACAGTCGAAAAAAAACTAATGAGTGGACTGACAGATGGGCGTCGAGTCAACGTTAGCTCGACGTCATGCCGCCGATACCCACTCCAACTCACTTCAATGTCACGTGACCGTTGAGATGAGAGAGAGGTTTGACTGATCCCTGTTGTAGAGCAAAGCTAATAAGCCATTAACCCTTTTTGTTCCAATCTAGCAGGAGACCATTTCAAAATTTAGGGTCGTCAGGATGTGTTTTCTTCAAAATTTGTTAGGAAATTGGCTTGAATTTTTGCAAACAGTGTAGGCCCTGATCAGACGCCGCGTTCTGTCGCGTCTGATCTGGGCCTGCACTGTTTGCCAGGGGTTTCTGGTACCAAATGGGTTAATGTAAGGGCTGGGCAGGTTAAACAAATCTACTCGGTTTTACTGTGAAATCTTGCACTTGCGAAGGGTGTTTCATTCTCATGCACTGAAAGGGTGTTCTACGTTTGCTTTGAATCCCACTGAGTCTTGATGGGCCCGAGCACTGGGCAAATGACATTTTATTGAGCAACGCCGTATTATCACCAACGCAACAGTTGCATTCTGACGTTTCATCGACTTCATTGCATCGCTTTGATGTTGTGGTTTGATGTAGACGCGACGTTGTTGACACGTTACATGTCGGTTTAACGACACATGTCGGTTTAACGACAAACTTTAATTTACATTTACCTTCGCTTGATAATTGCTGGTACGCTAAAAGAGAGAGAGAGAGAGAGAGAGAGAGAGAGAGCAACATGTAGGGCATGGCACACTCAGAGAGAGAGAGAGAGAGAGGACCCTGTTGGGTCGTACGTACAATATACTACCAATTTCAATATCCATTAGACTTTCAGTCAAGTGCAGTAGAAAGGTACATCAAACTTCACCAATTTCTTTGTACTCTAGACTTGTCATAGATGACTGACATGTGATATTATCTCCTATTGGACAGGTGCTAGTTACTGAAATGTGGAAATTGTATCTGATTGGATATCTGCACACTTGTTGTGTCATATTTGGTCAAATACTTTTCAATCCTTGTCAGTTTATGACATCATAATCTTAAGTTCAAAGGATGCAGCAACAGCTTTGAAATTGGTTGGGGTTTGACAATTATTAGTATTGAGTATCATGTCCACTCCAAAGTCTAATGAATATTGAAATCAGTAGTATCATTAAGAGTAGTTATATAACTAATAAAATAACACCTGGGATTTGTCATTATGAAAACACGCCTATGCGATTTTGAACCCCTCAAACCTCACTTTTATGAAGTAAAACTGGCGTTTACAATGGTAAACATTATTTTTCTTATTTCTGCACAAAAACAGATTGTTGGTACTCGATAAAATAGCCTCGTCAAGGCGGTTCTATCGAGCCCCCGCATTTTATGTTATGTGCGGAAATAAGAAAAATATCACAATTTTTCATCTTAAAAGGTTTATTTTATTTATTTTTTTTTTTTATTATTTTATTTTATTTATTTTATTTTTTTTTTGTGGAGGGGGGGGTGGGGGTGGGGGCGCATGGCAGCACATGGTAGCATATCAGTGTTTTTCCCATTACCTTACATTAGAATTCGCCAAAGTTTAAAAGAATTCCACTGTTTTACGCTGTATCTGTCCCACTACCTTGAAGCAATACGACAGAATGACTGGCCGTTGACGGCCAGGTTTAAGAAGCGGAAGTACGTCACGAAGAAAGCTCCTATAAACACCCCATTAACCCATGTATGCCTTACAGCTTTTTGTGGGGACATTAACAAACATTGCAACCCAGATCAGATGCACTCAACACCTGGCGTGTCATCTGTGTCTAAACTGTTTGCTGATTTGTTTTGTTTGATTTGAGGTTTAACGTCCACGTCAACACTGTAAAGGTCATTTTGGAGACGTTGCTTCCAGTTTTGTGGGACTTTTACCCGACATTGAGATGAAATGACAGCTCAAGCCCTGTCGCCCAATGAAACCAATAGGGTTTATAAGCATGGACAGTCCGACACTCGCACCGCTTTGCCTGGGCAGGCTTAGATCCTCTAAGCAGATACCAGTACTCGTGTACGGGTCGGATTCAGCTCTGCGAGGAAGCATCATCTAGTCCATCTATTTCTTCAAGCCCCGACGGGCGGGGGCGATAAACTGCTTGCTGAAAGTACATACAATTGTTGCAAAATTTACTGCTAACAATACAAACCTGGTCCCCCTACAATTGGACATGGACTACTCCAAACTTCTTAGCTGGGAGATATCAATTGTCTAATATGGATGGGTTAATGACACAAAGAATAGCATAATCGACCCGCACTGCATACTTCTAACTTATTTTGTACTGACTTATATCAGTATGATATGAGTCCATTTCAAAATTTAGGGATGTCTGGTTGTCGCTTCTTTAAAATTTATCTGGGAAAAGCTGAACCTTTCGCCAACATGCAGTGTATGCCCTAATGAGACTCCGCGTTCTGCGGTATCTGATCTGGGCCTGTGTTAAGCCAGTTGCCCAGTTGTGGGATTTCCGGTACAAAATGAGCAGTAAAATGGGCTAATTGAACTGAATGGCGTATTAGTCTACATTGTTTTCATTCGCGTTTTTTTTTTTTTTTTACACGGAGAATCCCTCAGTGAATCCCTGTCACGATAAACTTAATGGATAAAGGGGGTCTTTCAAGGTATAGGAAATTTGCATTGGTTTCTGTCCACGCTCGGATTTTGATGAAATTATGCACAATAATTAACTTGGGTATAACCATTATAATTACGATGCATTCACTTTTAAATTTTAATTCGGTAGTAAAGTTATTACATATTTTATGAAGTCTCTACCACCACAGAGAGTACTCTCATATAATCTTGTCTACAGTACTCAGAGTTTCATATATCTAATGCTGCTGTGTTTTATGAATTAAAACCATAATTGGTGAGTTAGTTGATACTACGAATGACCTCATATGTCTAGTAATAGTGGCTGGGCATTCAGTTTTCTTTGATGGTGTCCCCATATTTCAGCTCCTATTTTTGGATTCATTTAAATTTTATATGCAGTTTTACCATGTTCCAATTTTTGTCAAGACACCATTTTAGCATAAAAACTACCCACATATCTTAGGAACATGTTGATGAATTTTGATGGAAATTGAGGACCGGTAACACTGTGTTTTAACAGACTGAATACTGATAGTCCTGATTCAGCAAAATGTGAAATTATATGATTATCATGTTTTGGACATGCTGTTCAATAATACTTTACTATTGCTTTCAATTTGGATGGCTATAGTATAGTATGGTTTGTGTAAGTAGTTCATAGCATAATTTTATGTATTATTTCAAAACATCCATTTCGGTAAATTTGCCCCTTATGGAACAAACTATTTTGTCTACAGAACTATACCGCAAAGGTTTTGATGACAAACGTCATCAAACGCACCCATGTAATCATGTGCACAGTTTTCTTTCTGTCTTTCTTGTCTAATTTGGTAATGGTGCTAAGGTGATGTTTAGATTTTACATTCAAATCAACAACATACCAGTCACTTCAGATGTTGCTTCAGATTTTGGGAGATTTGTTATCCGACTCGAGATAAATAACTCTCAAGTCAAACTGTTGTTTGTTTATTTAACCCTAACTGTCCATTTAAAAAGAAAGGTTTACTCTAGGGAAAATCAATAACACTTGAGATTACTTTTCCTGGACATTAAGTTTTCAGAATTTGAATCTGCATAGGCACTAGCCAATCTATCTTTTTTGTATAGCCCCTATGAACGAAATCAAACGGCTTCCTGAAGCTGTATTCCAAAGCCATTTGAATTTGCTTTTAGAATTCACATGGTCGTACATATGTCAGTGTTCCAAAACTTATGTGATCATGATTGTGTTGTCTATATATTTGTTTAGGTCTTTCACTTCATTTACCTATCTCAGCAGTTGTTGCAGTAATTGCAAAGCACATTATGTAAGATATCAAGAAGCATTTAAACTGTTGATAATAATTATTCAATCTGTGAGTAGTTATCGCATTACTCATAGGATTTTAAATTATTTTCAGTTAATACATTGTGATGCTTATTTCTGTCCAAACACTGCAATGCTCTTTCTAAGCTGAGAGATACATTGCACAGAAATGTACTGGTAATTATTAATGAACAAAAAATAAGCAAGAACAGTGCTTAAAAAACCAGTGAACTTGCATTCAGCAGAAACATTCAAGAAGTAGTTGACAGTTTTACAACCGGAGAAAAATACTAAAGGCTCGCCTCCGATAAATTAATCACTATATTGACAAAGTAAATAGAAAAAATAAGACACTAAAGGAACGTCAACAATTACAATACCAATCCAGAAAAGAGACATATTTATGCATGTGTACTATAAGGAAGGAAACTGTTTCTCTCCCTGTCTAATAGCAAAATTTCTCTAGGTCATATAACAGCTTTGTTTACACCAAATATTCTGCGCCTCATCCATCAATGATATCTTTTGCAACAGAAACTCAATATCAGTGACATTTCGATTTTTGGAAATACTAACCAATAATTACTGTAACTTTTTTGTTAGGATAATAATCCAGCGTTCATAAAGACAGAGTATATCTAAGGCTTAATCTGGCTGTGGATCTATCAGCAGAACTATTTTTACTAGTAACAACAAACCACTGACCATTGCGTCCTTGCATACCAGCTTGGCATGGAAATGAAAATAATGGATCTCCTTGCCTTACATCTATTTGAGTAGCATGACTTATGCAAGTCATTAAATCACATGTTCGCAATTCGGCCCCCGCCCATAGGGGCTTGAAGAAATATATGGGCTGCATGATGCTTCCACGCAGAGCTGAATCCAGCCCGCACACTAGTACTGGTGAACCGCTTAGAGGATCTAAGCCTGTCCAGGAAACGCGGTGCGAGGCGGACCGTCCATGCTTATAAACCCTATTGGTTTCATTGGGCGACAGGGCTTGTGATGTCATTTCATCTCAGTGTCGGGTAAAAGTCCCACGAAATTGGAAGCAAGGTCTCCAAAATGACCTTTACAGTGTTGACGGGGACGTTAAACCTCAAATCAAACAAACAAACATGTTCGCAATAATTTTGCTGCTAATAAAAAAGCAATGTATGTTGTTAAGCCTAATTTGTTGATTAGAATACCTTTTGATTTAGTGTTTTACTATCTACTATTTTGGATAGATCATAGTGTATAAATGAAAGGAAAATATCAGAAATTCATGCTATTTTAATAGTTTCTAAGCTAGATCAGCTCAATATGTATTCATTTTGATTTGTATAATCTCATTTTTATTACGTAAGTGTAACGAATTGCCTTTTTGTAGGGTTCTTGGATGAGTTCAATAAAATAGTAAATTTTGCCGAAACGATCTACATCCATTAAAGGTGTAAAACTACAGTGTTACCGGTTTCGGATTTTCATGAAATTTGGCATAGCTAAAGAAGATACATATGGCAAGTTTTGCTAGCAAAATGAAATCTTGATAAAGACTAGAACATATTTATCTTAGGGATTGAATTTTGATAATTTTTTAAAATTTTAATTAAAGAATGAGGTTTTTGATAATTATTTTATAAGAAAATGTAAACTTTAATTAATTCAACAGGTTTTTCAGTATCAAAGAAATGCTTATGGAGTTCTGCATTCAATCCAGTTCACAGATCTTGAATTAAATAAAACGTAAGATTCACTGCAGGTGGTAATGTGCCGTGTGGCGGCCGTAAAACGTCTTCCCGTACATCAACCATAGTGCAGTTTATATTTTACTTTTGGTCCTTTGAGATCAGCGTGAATATTCTGAGAAATCAGAAATAAATTTTTGGTTTAGACTAATATTCTATACAGGTTTTTTAATTATTTGGACCCCATTTTGATTTTTATCAGTCTTTGTATCGACTGCCTATTCGAAATTCGCAAAATTGCAGTATGTTTCCTCTGGCTTTCTTTGCCGGATCATTACAGGGTCACTGATGAGGCTTTATTAGCCGAAACTACGTAGTATGACCCATCTTCTTTCTTATGAATGTTTTCATTGCTCTTAAAGGAACTCATTTTTGATTTTTATTTGGTATCCGGTTCAGTAGCTGTTGGTATTAGACCTTCTTTACCTTTTAAAGGTGTTCATTTGTTGCTAGGCAATGACTTAGCTGGAGATAAGGTTGTGGGAAACCCACTTTTGACTTCTAATCCTTGCACAGATCAACCGCCTGATCCCATTGAGCAGGAAATTCCCGATCTTTATCCCTCCTGTGCCGTCACAAGGGCTATGGCATGTAAGGCCAAGCAAACAGATGGCAAACAGGATTTTGATTTAACTGATACCTTTTTGGGTCAGTCTTTTAACGACGAGATAACAAGGTCTCTGTCTTCAAGCCTGCCTGATAAGCAGACAGATTTTCATGAGAATAACTCATCTTTCGATCTAGGCCATGACATAATGTCCGGGTCTCAACTAGCTAAAGAACAGCATAATGATCCTGAAATTTCGCCTTTGTTTGAAAGGGCTTTAGATGAGCAGGAAAATAAAAATAAAAAATGAGTTCCTTTAAGAGCAATGAAAACATTCATAAGAATAAAGATGGGTCATACTACGTAGTTTCGGCTAATAAAGCCTCATCAGTGACCCTGTAATGATCCGGCAACGAAAGCCAGAGGAAACATACTGCAATTTTGCGAAATTCGAATAAGCAGTCGATTCAAAGACTGATATAAATCAAAATTGGGTCCAAATAATTAAAAACCTGTCTAGAATATGAGTCTAAACCAATAATTTATTTCTGATTTCTCAGAATATTCCCGCTGATATCAAAGGACCAAAAGTAAAATATAAACTGCACTATGGTTGATGTACGGGGAGACGTTTTACGGCCGCCACACGGCACAACACCAGCTGCAGTGAAGGCAAATAAAAATCAAAAATGAGTTCCTTTAAGAGCAATGAAAACATTCATAAGAATAAAGATGGGTCATACTACGTAGTTTCGGCTAATAAAGCCTCATCAGTGACCCTGTAATGATCCGGCAACGAAAGCCAGAGGAAACATACTGCAATTTTGCGAAATTCGAATAAGCAGTCGATTCAAAGACTGATATAAATCAAAATTGGGTCCAAATAATTAAAAACCTGTCTAGAATATGAGTCTAAACCAATAATTTATTTCTGATTTCTCAGAATATTCCCGCTGATATCAATGGACCAAAAGTAAAATATAAACTGCACTATGGTTGATGTACGGGGAGACGTTTTACGGCCGCCACACGGCACAACACCAGCTGCAGTGAAGGCAAATAAAAATCAAAAATGAGTTCCTTTAAGAGCAATGAAAACATTCATAAGAATAAAGATGGGTCATACTACGTAGTTTCGGCTAATAAAGCCTCATCAGTGACCCTGTAATGATCCGGCAACGAAAGCCAGAGGAAACATACTGCAATTTTGCGAAATTCGAATAAGCAGTCGATTCAAAGACTGATATAAATCAAAATTGGGTCCAAATAATTAAAAACCTGTCTAGAATATGAGTCTAAACCAATAATTTATTTCTGATTTCTCAGAATATTCCCGCTGATATCAATGGACCAAAAGTAAAATATAAACTGCACTATGGTTGATGTACGGGGAGACGTTTTACGGCCGCCACACGGCACAACACCAGCTGCAGTGAAGGCAAATAAAAATCAAAAATGAGTTCCTTTAAGAGCAATGAAAACATTCATAAGAATAAAGATGGGTCATACTACGTAGTTTCGGCTAATAAAGCCTCATCAGTGACCCTGTAATGATCCGGCAACGAAAGCCAGAGGAAACATACTGCAATTTTGCGAAATTCGAATAAGCAGTCGATTCAAAGACTGATATAAATCAAAATTGGGTCCAAATAATTAAAAACCTGTCTAGAATATGAGTCTAAACCAATAATTTATTTCTGATTTCTCAGAATATTCACGCTGATCTCAAAGGACCAAATGTAAAATATAAACTGCACTATGGTATCTGTATTTATGTCAAAAATGACATTCTTATGAGAAAATGGCGTCCACCAGACGTCGCAGCAGAAGACGAGTGGACTGTCAACCACCAGATAGTGGTTCCACGGGTTTACCGTCCCGAAATATTAAACTTGGCACGCGAAACTCCCATGTCAGGACATTTAGGTGTAAATAAAACGTATCACAAGCGTCTTAACTATTTTACTGACCTGGGTTAAAATCAGTATTGTAGGTCCTGCCATACATGCCAAATGGTAGAAAAACCTAATCAGACTATATCTAAGACTCATTTGCAACCCATACCTGATTTTGATGAACCTTTCAGTCAAATAATTATAGACTGTGTGGGTCCCTTGTCCAGAACTAAGTCTGGCTGTGAATATCTTCTGACTATTATGTGTGCTTCCACACGTTTTCCTGAAGCCATTTCGCTAAGAAATATCAAAACTAAGACAATCGTCAATGCCTTAGTGAAATTTTTCACCTTTGTTGGTCTTCCCAAGTCTATTCAGTCAGACCAAGGTTCAAATTTCATGTCTGGAATTTTTCAACAATTAATGCATGAACTAGGCATTGTACAGTATAAGTCATCGGCCTGTCATCCTGAAAGTCAAGGCGCCCTTGAAAGATTCCATCAAACATTGAAAAACATGATAAGATCATATTGCTTTGACACAGAGAAAGATTGGGATGAAGGCATCCATTTTCTTTTATTTGCTGTAAGAGAATCTGTGCAAGAATCTCTTGGCTTCTCTTGAATTAGTATTTGGTCATACTGTTCGTGGTCCTTTGAAATTTCTGAAAGAGAAATTTGTCTCCAATGTTGACACTTCCTTGAATTTACTTCAGTATGTGTCTGATTTCAAAACTAGACTTTCAAAAGCTTGTGAGGCTGCTCGGGGCAATCTTCAGTCAGCCCAAAGAAAAATGAAACAGCTTTATGACATAGGGACAAAAGAAAGGAATTTTAAACCAGGTGATAAGGTATGTACTTGCTCTTTTGCCTATTCCTGGAAAATCTTTGCAAGCCAGGTATTATGGTCCATACACTATAGACAAAAAGATCAGTGACGTAAACTACATAATAAACACTCCTGGGAGGCGCAAGCTAAAGCAGCTGTATCATATTAACATGCTAAAGGAATACATTGATAGGGACAGTGCATCTTTAACATCAGTCAATCTAGTTAGCTCTGTTCCACTAAATTCATGTGACAATGACTATGAGGATATCAATTCAGTGATATCTGATCCCGCATCATCAAAACTTCAGAACTCTGACATTCTGAGGCATCTCGACCAGAAACTGTCACATCTAGAGCCAAATCAGCGGAATGAACTAAAACAGCTGATTTTTTAATATGAACACTTATTTCCTGACATTCCAACACGGACAGACAAAATATTTCACGATGTGGACATAAATCGTTCTAAACCTGTAAAGCAACATCCACACAGGATGAATCTTATGAAACAAAAATATCTTAAAGAAGAAGTTAAGTATTTATTGGACGATGATTTTATTGAACCAAGCCAAAGTGAATGGAGTTCTCCTTGTATTCTTGTACCAAAACCTGATGGGACACATCGAATGTGTACAGATTTTAGGAAAGTTAATTCCTTAAGTAAAACAGATAGCTTTCCAGTTCCAAGAGTGGGTGACTGCATTGATAACATCGGGAATGCCAAATTCATAACGAAATTCGACCTTCTGAAAGGATTTTGGCAAATTCCACTCACAGACAGAGCAAAGGAGGTTTTGGCATTTACTACACCAGACGGATTATTTAACTACAAAGCCATGCCATTTGGAACGAAAAACATTCCAGCGCTTAATAAACATTGTAATTGCAGGACTGGAAAGCTGCAGTGCTTATATTGATGACGCTATCATATACAATGACCAGTGGAATCAACATCTTGGGACTATTAGAGCATTCTTTGATAGACTGAGTAATGCCAAATTAACAATCAATCTTGCTAAAAGTGAATTCTGTCATGCAAGTTTGACATTTCTAGGTCATGTTGTAGGTCAAGGTCATGTGAAACCCATTGATGCTAAAGTTGAAGCTATCTCAAATTTTCCCGTACCAACGTGCAAAAGACAGCTGATGCGATTTCTTGGTATGGCTGGTTATTACAGAAAGTTCTGTAATAATTTCTCTGTCATTGCTGAGCCTTTGACAAATTTGCTCAGCAAAAGAACAAAATTCCATTGGAATGCAATATGCCAAAATGTTTTTGATAAGCTTAAAGCCATACTCAAGAGTGAACCAGTTCTCTTAGCACCAAACTTTGAAAAGGAGTTTAAGCTAGGTGTAGATGTTAGTGACGTAGGTGCAAGCAGTGTTTTGTTACAGGAAGACGAAAATGGTGTGGATTATCCAGTTTGCTACTTTTCCAAAAAGTTTAATAAGCATCAGAGAAATTACTCTACCATAGAGAAATAGTGCTTGTCTCTGATTCTTGCTCTGCAACATTTCGAAGTTTATCTTACTCCTACTACTGCACCGATTGTTGTTTTCAGTGATCACAATCCACTGACTTTCATACATAAAATGAAAAACAAAAATCAGCGGTTGCTCAGGTGGAGTCTTATGCTACAAGAGTATAATTTAGACATAAGGCATATCAGAGGGAGAGATAACATTATCCCTGATGCCCTTTCAAGAGCTTGAGCAGTGTCAGGAATATGTTTGTCTTTCATACTGAAGTGGATTGTGTACACATGTAATAATCCGCCTGGTGTAGTAAATGCAAAATGGCATGGTGTAGTGAATGCCAAAACCTCCTTTGCTCTATCTGTGAGTGGAATTTGCCAAAATCCTTTCAGAAGGTTATCAATGCAGTCATCCATTCTTGGAATTGGAAAGCTATCTGTTTAAGTTAAGGAATTAAATTTCCTAAAATATGAACACATACGATATGTCCCATCAGGTTTTGGTACAAGAATACAAGGAGAATTCCATTCACTATGGCTTGGTTCAATAAATAAAAATCAAAAATGAGTTCCTTTAAGAGCAATGAAAACATTCATAAGAAAGAAGATGGGTCATACTACGTAGTTTCGGCTAATAAAGCCTAATAGATATTGAACTTCTTCTTTAAGATATCTTTGTTTAATAGGATTCATCCTGTTTGGATGTTGCTTTACAAAGAAAGAAAAAGCAAACAAGCCTTATGGAAAAAATTAACAAAATTTATTTGCAAACTATTTTTAACCTGTAGAAGTAAGAAAATTAAATGTACTTAGCTCTGTTATGAAATATCCTTTAATGAATCTATTTTCCTTGATCCCACAGAATTCCCAGTCCGAAATGAAATATAATGTCCTTTGATAATCCAACACAGATTTAGAAATAACTTTTCTTATAAACCCAAACATCAAACTCCAAAGTCTGACTCAAAAAGAAAAATCTAGCTCTTTTATAGACCCTAAGATTTTTCTAGAACATTCCAGAGGGCTGAGGAATAAGATTAGGTAATTTTCTAAAAATAATGCTACCCCGAACTTTCTGGAAGATTCTAAAGTACCTTTCCTTGTAAACATGTTTACCAAAATAAAATAAATCTGTGACTCATTTCTTTCCAAAAAGTTCTTTAAGAAGAATTAGGTCACCCAGTGGGGTGAAAGTGGGAATCAGAAAAATAAATTCTTTTGCATAACAATACTTACACTGAAGTGACATACTGGTCTAAAGATTTCACTGATACATGTCCCACCCCACAGTGGCCTTGAGGTCAAGGTCACACACTTAGAAATTTTACATTTAGTTAGAGTTTTATGACAAAGTTTATAGATGCCTCTGACAAATTCGGTTGATACTTAATTCAGTGTTGCATAGCAGTCCAAAGATTTCGCGATGCATGTCCCTTCCCACCCATGATGACCTTTACCTCAAGGTCACGGACTTAGATATATCTATCTATCTATCTATCTATCTATCTATCTATCTATCTATCTATCTATCTATCTATCTATCTATCTATCTATCTATCTAATCTATCTATCTATCTATCTATCTATCTATCTATCTATCTATCTGTCTATCTATCTATCTATCTATCTATCTATCTATCTATCTATCATTCAATTGATACTTGAATCGATGTTGCATACCAGTCCAAAGATTTCATTGATGCATACCCACCCTGCTGCTTCAGTAACATTAATGTCCCCACCCCTTCAGTAACTTTGATGCCCTCACTCCCTTAGTCCATTTAGAAATTTTATGTTTGGTTTAGCTTTTACAAGCACATTTATAGATTGTTATAGCTTCTTCACTTCTTTATTCATATTACATACAAGCTCAAAAGATGTATCAGAGGGTGGCGCTGGCAGGGGGTATAAATGACCCACCGGTCGCTTTCTCTAGTATTTCTAGCAAACATCGTGTGCAATTAAATACACTGGAACTGACAAATACGAACTGACAGTAAGCCCGAGGCTTATAAATATCATCTCCTAAAACAAACTGATACGTTGCATTTGAGTGATATGACTGAACATATTGAGTAAATTAGTTGTGATTGAGACAGACAGACAGACGACAGACAAACAGCCAGCAGACGGACGGGCAGGCAAATTGACTGACTAACAGACAAACGGACGGACAGTTAGACAGGCAAATAAACATGCTGACAGTCGAAAAAAAATGAGTGCACTAACGGACGGGCGTCGGGTCAACGTTGGCTCGACGTTATGCCGTCGACACCCACTCCAACTCACTTCAATGTCACATGACCGCTGATATGAGAGAGAGAGAGAGAGAAAGAGAGAGAGAGAGAGACAGGTTTGACTGACAAACTGACAGTAGACTGACAGGCGACAGACAGACCGACTGACTAATGTCTGACTAACAGACGAACGGACGGACAGTTAGACAGGCAAATAAACATACTGACAGTCGAAAAAAAAACTAATGAGTGGACTGACAGATGGGCGTCGAGTCAACGTTAGCTCGACGTCATGCCGCCGATACCCACTCCAACTCACTTCAATGTCACGTGACCGTTGAGATGAGAGAGAGGTTTGACTGATCCCTGTTGTAGAGCAAAGCTAATAAGCCATTAACCCTTTTTGTTCCAATCTAGCAGGAGACCATTTCAAAATTTAGGATCGTCAGGATGTGTTTTCTTCAAAATTTGTTAGGAAATTGGCTTGAATTTTTGCAAACAGTGTAGGCCCTGATCAGACGCCGCGTTCTGTCGCGTCTGATCTGGGCCTGCACTGTTTGCCAGGGGTTTCTGGTACCAAATGTGTTAATGTAAGGGCTGGGCAGGTTAAACAAATCTACTCGATTTTACTGTGAAATCTTGCACTTGCGAAGGGTGTTTCATTCTCATGCACTGAAAGGGTGTTCTACGTTTGCTTTGAATCCCACTGAGTCTTGATGGGCCCGAGCACTGGGCAAATGACATTTTATTGAGCAACGCCGTATTATCACCAACGTAACAGTTGCATTCTGACGTTTCATCGACATCATTGCATCGCTTTGATGTTGTGGTTTGATATAGACGCGACGTTGTTAACACATTACATGTCGGTTTAACGACAAACTTTAATTTACATTTACCTTCGCTTGATAATTGCTGGTACGCTAAGAGAGAGAGAGAGAGAGAGAGAGAGAGAGAGAGAGAGAGAGAGAGAGAGAGAGAGAGCAACATGTAGGGCATGGCACACTCAGAGAGAGAGAGAGAGAGAGAGAGAGAGAGAGAGAGAGAGAGAGAGAGAGAGGACCCTGTTGGGTCGTACGTACAATATCATTAAGAGCAGATATAGTTATATAACTAATAAAATAACACTTGGGATTTGCCATTATGAAAATACGCCTATGCGATTTTGAACCCCTCAAACCTCACTTTTATGAAGTAAAACTGGCGTTTACAGGGGCAAACATTATTTTTCTTATTTGTGCACAAAAACAGATTGTTGGTACTCGATAAAATAGCCTCGTCGAGGCGGTTCTATCGAGCCCCCGCAATTTATGTTATGTGCAGAAATAAGAAAAATATCACAATTTTTCATCTTAAAAGGTTTATTTTATTTATTTATTTATTTTTTGGAGGTGGGGGGGGGGGGGGGGGGCGCATGGCAGCACATGGCAGCATATCAGTGTTACATGGCAGCATATCAGTGTTTTTCCCATTACCTTATATTAGAATTCGCCAAAGTTTGAAAGAATTCCACTGTTTTACGCTGTATCTGTCCCACTACCTTGAAGCAATACGACAGAATGACTGGCCGTTGACGGCCAGGTTTTAGAAGCGGAAGTACGTCACGAAGAAAGCTCCTATAAACACCCCATTAACCCATGTATGCCTTACAGCTTTTTGTGGGGACATTTACAAACATTGCAGACCGAGATCAGATGCACTCAACACTTGGCGTGTCATATGTGTCTAAACTGTTTGCTGATTTGTTTTGTTTGATTTGAGGTTTAACGTTCACGTCAACACTGTAAAGGTCATTTTGGAGACGTTGCTTCCAGTTTTGTGGGACTTTTACCCGACATTGAGATGAAATGACATCTCAAGCCCTGTCGCCCAATGAAACCAATAGGGTTTATAAGCACGGACAGTCCGACACTCGCACCGCTTTGCCTGTGCAGGCTTAGATCCCCTAAGCGGTTTACCAGTACTCGTGTACGAGTCGGATTCAGCTCTGCGAGGAAGCATCATCTAGTCCATCTATTTCTTCAAGCCCCGGCGGGCGGGGGCGATAAACTGCTTGCTGAAAGTACATACAATTGTTGCAAAATTCACTGCTAACAATACAAACCTGGTCCCCCTACAATTGGACATGGACTACTCCAAACTTCTTAACTGGGAGATATCAATCGTCTAATATGGATGGGTTTATGACACAAAGAATAGCATAATCGACCCGCACTGAATACTTTTAACTTATTTTGTACTGACTTATATCAGTATGAAATGAGTCCATTTCAAAATTTAGGGATGTCTGGTTGTGGCTTCTTTAAAATTTATCTGGAAAATGCTGAACCTTTCGCAAACATGCAGTGTATGCCCTAATGAGACTCCGCATTCTGTGGTATCTGATCTGGGCCTGTGTTGTGTCAGTTGCCAGTTTTGGGATTTCCGGTACAAAATGAGCAGTAAAATGGGCTAATTGAACTGAATTGCGTAATAGTCTACATTGTTTTCATTCGCGTTTTTTTTTTTTTTTTTATCAGTGAATCCCTGTCACGATAAACTTAATGGATAAATTTGTGAAACATTAAAGTTATAATATTTATTTCCATCGGCCGTTTCATTTAATGAGCAACTTTTGAAACTTTTTCGAATATTGCGCTATATTTTCTCATGGTGTCTCTTGGTGGTGATTAGGTCGTGTGCATTAATGCAAAAAGTAGTGCCAAATCACTCTTCAATAATAACAAGATCATTTCAAAATTTAGGGATGTCAGGTTGTGTTTTCTTCAAAATCTATTTGGGAAATAGCTAAACTGTTTGAAAACAGCGTAGTCCCCTATCAGACGTCACAGAAGGCAGCATTTGATAAGAACCTGCACTGTTTTACCCTCACCCGCTATTTTAGAATAGTCTCTCCTTAAAATCCTACCCGTTCGAATGTGCATGCCCTAAAAAGGACCAGCCAATTTTATGTCATCAAAGAAACGCGATAAGTTACTTTCTATCACCAAACACGGATGGACATCAGGGGAGCTATCGCGAAATCGCGTCAACGTAATTTTTCTCCCACGACACATCCGGGAACTCACGCGATAGTTCCTAGGACCTGGAAATTGTAAACAAAGGTAGGTACCCTTGAGTTTTTTTATTTATTGTAGAAGAATGAGAGAATAATATAAAGTTCCAGCGATGCTAAGCAATGCTAAAATGATTTACCTTTCTAAGCAGGCCGAAAAAAAAATTGAAAAAAATCGTTGCTGAAAGTAGGCGACCGTAACAAAATCGAACATAGGGTAATCTTACTATAGTTTTATGTCAACAAGAATGAATGAAGCAACTGTTTTGTAAGTTTTTGCTTAGAACGAGATAATATGGCGCAAATTCTGTGTATGTCGGCCCTAATTCACATTAAGATGCAAAAACAAATATCAATTCATGTACTGTGAAGGAGTGATGCCAAAATTTTCAGGCGGAGTAGCTCCCACATCATCGCGCCAGCTCCCTAAACACGCTCTAGTTCTCATTAGTCTATCATTCCATAACCTGGAGAGAAGATTTAGATTAGATTACATGTCGATTTAAACCACCAGGCAACCGCTAACACCATATAAATGACTCATTGTTACAAGAATGGAATTTAACAAAGAGCGAAATCCCGTGCCGTCACACACCTGGTCTATATTAACCAAGGGGAACTGCGGACCGTAATCATTGAAAACAACGGGAATTCTAGATATTTTAAACCGCGATATAACTGTGGAGAAAAGAAATATCCTCCCCCAAAGTGTCATTTTCTACTAACTTATACATCCAGTTAGCGATTTATAATAACATTTAATGATTTCTGATATGTTAAAGTAAGTACATCTTGAATATATCGTCAACAATATCTGCACGATACTTGAATAAAGTCGGCATTAATCTTAGTATTTATCCAAATGAAATAACTAATAAATTATTGGAACGACTTTTAAAACGAATTTTTCCGATACTTGTACGAATTTTAATGTGTTTGGTTGCAAAATACAAATATTTTGAATTTCAATTATTTCTACTCTATCCTCATACTGACTTTTAACCCTACGGTCGAGAGTTGTCTTTATAAGTTCGGGGTTAAAAGTCTATGTCAGGATTGGATAGAAATATAAATTAAAATTCAAAATATTCATATTTTGCAGCCAAAGAAATTAAACTTCTTAGAATTATCAAAAGATTATCATTTTAAAGCTCTTTCTGGTAATTAATTAGTTACATGTATTTTATTTGGATAAATTATGAGATTAATGCCCATTTTTTCAAGTACGGTTCAAACACCGTTGACAAATTATGCAAGACTTTCATACTTCTACATGTCAGAAATCATAAACGAGAAAATGGCACTTTGGGGAAGATTTTGCTTTTATTCACAGTTAATCTGCGGTAAAAAAATCTTGAATTCCAATTGTTTTCTGTTGATTACGGCCCGCGGTAACCCCTCAGTAAGATAGATATCTCTCTATTGACCGGGTGTGTGACGTCAAGGCACAAGAACTATACGCTTGGAGACGGTGCATCCAATTTTGCGGGACTTTTACCCGACATTGAGATGAAATGACATCTCAAACCCTGTCGCCCAATGGAACCAGAAGGACCATCTGACTCACACGGCTTTGCCTAGACAGGCTTAGTCCTTCTAAGCAGTTTACCAGTACTCACTGGTGGTTAGATTCAGCTCTGCGTGGAAGCACCATGCAGCCCAATCTATTTCTCCAAGCCCCGATGGACGGGGGCGAAAACAACAGTCAGTATCATTTGTATCAGGCCTATAGTGATGCACTGAAGAATTCCTTCTTTCCCGGAACTATTCCTCAGTTGAATAGCCTTCCCTCCTCTGTGGAAAATGCCAAAACTGCAGAAGAGTTCAAAGCCCGCAAGGTATTGATTGGGACTCAGAGGTATACGTTTTAGTACACCCCTGTAATGGATTGTAAATACTTCAAAGAACTCATCCATTGATTTTATTTTGCTAAATTTAGCGAACCACCTAACTGAGGTAATGGTCAAATGTATTAAACAGACTCAGTATCTGATAGACTCGTGGGAACTAGAGCTTGTTTTGGAGCTGCCACGATGATGTGGGGCTACTCCGCCTGAAAATTTGCGGCATTACCGCTTCACTGTACATGGACTGATCAATTTTATGTCTAAATGATGAACGAGGGCTGACATACCCAGAATATGCACCAAAGGATCTCGTTCCAAGCGAAAACTCACAAAACAATTGCTTCATTCATTCGTGCTGACATAAAACTAAAGTCAGTTTACTCTGTGTTCGATTTTTTTACGGTCGCCTACTTTCAGCAACGATTTTTTTTTTCAATATTTTTTTCGGCCTGCTTAGAAAGGTATATCATTTTAACATTGCTTAACATCGCCGGAACTTTATATTATTCTCTCATTCTTCTACAATAAATACAAAAGCACACGGGTACAGGTCTACTTTTGTTTACCATTTCCAGGTCCTAGGATCTATCGCGAGAGCTCCCGGATGTGCGTGGGAGCAAAATTACGTTGACGCGATTTCGCGATAGCTCCCCTGATGTCAATCCAGTCTTTAAGAAAAGTGAAAAATATGAAGCTGCAAACTACAGACCGTTGTCGCTCACATGTATCTGTTGCAAAATCCTGAGCATATATTAGCAACATCAACAATCACCTAGCCTCTGAAAGCATTCTTGCTGACTGTCAACACGGTTTTCGAAGTCGAATTTCTTGTGAAACTCGATTGGTTCAATTCTACCATGACATAGAAAGCAATCTGGATGGGGTCAGTAATCCTGGCTACATACAGACTGACCTAATTATCATGGATTTGCTAAGGCCTTTGACAAGGTACCTCGCAGGAGGCTATTGTACAAACTGGATCATTATGGGATAAGAGAATCCACACTGAAGTGGATTAGTTCATGGCTCTCTGGATGCTCACAAGTTGTACTTGATGGCCAAGCTTCGGATCCAGTCCCTGTTTTGTCTGGTGTCCCACAAGGTTCGGTTCTTGGACCGGTTCTTTTCTTGATATTTATTAAAGATCTTCCGGATAACATCAGGTCATCTGTTCGTTTGTTTGCTGATGACTGTGTTTTGTATAGAAATACATATACTTCTTCTGACTGCCCTATCTTACAAGATGACCTGGATAGCCTAGTAGGTTGGGGTGCCGATTGGCAAATGAAGTTCAGTGTGGCCAAATGTCATTCACGGCACCCTCCAGACAAGCAGATTAAAAGGCACTACTCACTACATCAGCACACATTGGAGCATTCCAATCCGCAAAATATCTTGGCATCACCATCACTGATAATTTGGATTCGGATCAACATATTTCTGATATTACATCCAGGGCATCTAGGACATTTGTCTTTAGCTCCTAGACAGACAAAGGATGTTGCATGCAAAACATTGGTTCGACCTCACCTCGAGTATACATCGCCTGTTTGGCACCCTTATGTTAAAACTCAGATTCAACAGGTTGAGAAGGTTCAGAGGACGGCTGCCCGATGGACCTGCAGGCGATGGCGGAACAGAAGTAGTGAACTGGCGAAATGCTCGATGTGCTGGAATGGCCATCGTTCGAGGCCCGTCGTGGAAAATCCTCTTTAGATACACTCGGATACAGTGTCTCTTAATAAAGATAAATACTTGATCCCTGCGACTACTACAACTCAAACAAGCGCATCAGCATTAAACAACAGTCAATATCGTAGGTACCAGGCCTATAGTGATGCCCTGAAGAATTTTTTATTCGCTGGAACTATTCCTCAGTGGAATAGTCTTCCCTCCTCTGTGGTAAATGCCAAAACTGCAGAGGAGTTCAAAGCCCGCAAGGTGTAGATTGGGACTCAGGGGTATGCGTTTTAGTACACCTCAGAAAGCAGATTGCAAATATTATTAAGAACCATAGCGCACCACTCAACTGAGGTAATGGCCAAGTATGATCGACTCAGTATATGAAGATAAATAGATAGATAGATAGATAGATAGATAGATAGATAGATAGATAGATAGATAGATAGATAGATAGAAAGATAGATCGATAGATAGATAGATAGATAGATAGATAGATAGATAGATAGATAGATAGATAGATAGATAGATAGATAGATAGATAGATAGATAGATAGATAGATATTTTATTAGATAATGAAGAAATTGAAAAAAGTTCAGAATAGAGCTGCTAGATTTGTAACAAGCAATTACTGCTTTGAAACTGGGAGCATGACTGGAATTCTAGGAAAATTAAGATGAAAGGAGAAAAGACAGTAGGCTCATACTCTTATACAAAGGTCTAAAAGGTGCAGACCCCCAAGAACCCTTTTATATACCAAAACATATCTTACCCAATCCATAGGGCTTGAAAAAAAGGCGAAACGATCAACCAAATCAGGGCGAAACGACCCTCGGGCGAAATGACCCAGGGCGAAACGACCCCTGTCCGGCCAATTAATAGCGAGCACAGCTCGCGATGCGCGAAGCGCATCGCGAACGAAGTGAGCTCTACGGTAGAGAATCTGACTAAGAAAATTAACATACAGCCCTACATACTTTAAAGCTTAGATCAATCTGACCACTTTTTCTTCCATCTGTCTGGAGTCTTGAAGCTTTTGACAAGCCTAAATCCCTCCAAGGCAGCTGGCCCTGATGCTATTGAACCTGTTGTCCTCAAAGAATTAGCCAATGAAATAGCTCCTATTGTGGCAGCTATCTTTCAATTATCACTGGACACAGGCACAGTCCCATCTGACTGGAAAAAGGCATTTGTTACTCCCCTATTTAAGAAGGGTGACAAAACCAATCCCGCCAACTACCGCCCAATTTCACTGACATGCATCCTTTGCAAAACAATGGAGCACATAATCGCTTCCAACTTAACCAGGCACTTCGAGGAACACAACATTTTATATGACCTACAACACGGCTTCAGAGAGCGCAGATCTTGTGAAACTCAGTTGATTCAACTTGTCGAGGACCTTGCCAGATCTCTTACACAAGGCAAACAGACCGATTTGATACTACTAGATTTTAGTAAGGCCTTCGACAAGGTGAACCACCTGAAACTACTTTATAAACTCCAAATGCATGGTGTGCAAGGTAAGGCCCATAACTGGATCCAGTCTTTTCTGATGGGCAGAAGTCAGAGGGGGGTCCTAGAAGGTGAGTGCTCAGATGAAGTTCCGGTTTCTTCAGGTGTACCGCAGGGATCAGTTCTCGGCCCTATACTTTTTCTGTTATACATAAACGACTTGCCTGACAATGTACAGTCACAAGTTCGCCTATTCGCCGATGATACTGCTTTATACTTGACGATTAACGGCCCAGATAGCTCAGCCATCCTGCAGAAAGACTTGGATCAGCTACAACAATGGGAGGCCTTGTGGGACATGGAATTTAATCCTGGTAAGTGTCAAGTACTGCACATAACCAGGTCACAAAATCCAATAAAAACCCAATACACCATGCACGGCCAAGTTCTGGAATCTGTCCCTACTGCTAGATATCTAGGTGTCGACATCTCCACCAATCTCAGTTTTAATACCCATATTAATAGAATCACTGCCAATGCAAACAAATCCCTAGGCTTCATTAAACGAAATGTTAATGTAAGCACCCTGGCGTCCGCGAAGCGGCATACAAGACAATAGTACGACCTCAACTCGAATACGGCTCCACAGTTTGTGGTCCGTATACTCAGACTTACTCCGACATTGTTGAAATGATACAGCATAGAGCAGCCCGTTGGACCCTAAGCAGATTCTCATCATATGACAGTGTAACAGATATGTTATCCCAACTTGGCTGGAGATCACTGGACCAGAGACGGTCTGACGCGCGGCTCTGCATGTTTTACAAAATCATGAATGGTCTAGTTGCTGTACCATTACCACCATACTTCCAGCAGGTTACAACAAGGACACGTGGTTCCGGGTCGTTTCGCCCGTGGGTCGTTTCGCCGGGTCGTTTCGCCCTGAGTCGTTTCGCCCTGATTTTGGGGGTGGGTCGTTTCGCCCTTACCTGGTGAGTCGTTTCGCCCGTGAGTCGTTTCGCCCGTGGGTCGTTTCGCCGCAATTATATTTTAAGGGAGTGACAAACGGAATGGATGAGTAAATGGACAGATGGATGAATAAATAAATAAATGAATAAATGGGTGAACGGAGTTGTGCGTTGGTAGATGGAAGGACGTACGGATGAACGGACGGCATTTTTGATATACGGAGATAGATAAGTTAATGAATGAATGATTTTTTTTTTTGTGCTAAATTCTAAATTTAGCCACCTACCCAACTGAGGTAATGGCCAAATATGACCGACTCAGTATAAGAAGATAGATAGATAGTATGGGGAGTATTGGTAGCTGGACACACGGATATGAATGAATGAATGAAGTGATGATTGTGTGGATGGACGGACCGTTTCAAACGAGCACCTGAGCAGAAATATGAAACATATAAGTATCTTTGATCAGAACATTTTTTATTTTTTTTTTATTTGGTGGTACAATTTTCCAGTATTTGAATAAGCATGTTTTCGTAATGCAAACTATTAAACAGACCAGTACGATAACACAGTCGTGCGACATAGTGCATGTTTTCACATCTCTAAAATGACTACTTTTATTTTTACTTTTTTATGAAAAGCTGTGGTATTTTTTCTTCGCCATATAAGGTGGGGTTTAGGGGGTGTTCATTCCACGGACTTGTTAATGTGCTGATATAGTTTCATGTCATGCTTTGTTATATATTTATAATGTAAAATATGTGTTTTGTTACGCATAAAATTATGGGAAAAAATGATAAGAAAGTATAAAACTTTATGTTTCTATTCCTACCAAGGTTGAGCTACAGTAGATTCTGTATAATAATTAAACCGACTTTTTACACATGACACTTAATGTGTTATATTAATTATTACTCTTTAAGTGACATTTTGTTAACTTTTATTCAGACACCACTGTTTAAAAATATTTCGTTTGTTGAAATTGAGGTTTAACGTCCCCGTCATCACAATTGACGTAATAATGTAACCAGTTATATCACATCACTTTTTTTTGCAGAACGAACAACTGATAAGTAAATAAAATATCATATTAGCAAGTCTATGCAATAACGTCCCCCTAAACACAACTTTATACAGTGAAAAATGGGTTTTCGCATATACTTTATTTCTCTTATTTCTGATTCTAGAACATAGACAATTAGACGGTTCTAATCCAAATTCTATGTTTTTAACCCCATTTTATTGCAAAGACTTGTTAACCTTATGTGAGCTCGAATATCTTTCTCAAAAAGGTGGTAGCGCAGTTGCTCAAACCTGAAGTATAAGCCGTCAGAAGGTCGTCCAGTTGACCAAACGAGGGCAAAACCATGTTTTCCGGAACTCCCAATACCCCCATAAATCCCTTTACATACCAAAAACAAACATAACCTCAATCAATAGGGCTTGAAAAAATAAGGGCGAAACGACCCACCTAATCAGGGCGAAACGACCCACGGGCGAAACGACCCAGGGCGAAACGACTCAGGGCGAAACGACCCACGGGCGAAACGACTCATGGGCGAAACGACTCACGGGCGAAACGACCCGAGACCGGACACGTCATGGCCAGTCCCACCCCCTCGCAATACGTCAGATCCATACCACATACAATTATTATAAATATTCATTCTCCCCCCTGGCAGTTTGGCAATGGAATAAACTTCCCCCTTGTGTTGTGCTTCTGCCTACACTGACTCAGTTCAGTGTGGCAGTCCGGTCACTTGACCACAAACTTCCATGAACACAACAATCCTGTTTTTAACTGATTTTAATCTCATCTGTTTTTAACACTTAACACTATCGTCTATTTTTTCACATCTCCTATCACACTTTTTAGTCTCACTTTTCATCTGTCATTTATTCTCACGACGCGCAATCATCCTGCACGTAATCCTCGCGAGGGGGTGTTGCAGTACAACTAGATAGATAGTCTTCCGGAAGTTCTTTAATGGGGGCGAAAACGAGGCTGACAGTCTGGTATACCGTGTTTTCAGAACATTCGGATGATGTTCAGAGTTTTACCAAAGACAAGTCTAGCGTATGACAACAAATGAACAGAAACGGACCTAATAAACAGAACGGACTTGCAAAAACAACAAAAATCCCGAAGTGCTTATTTTTCATTATTTCTCCGACCTTTGAATGTTTAATCCAGCTGGGCACCGCCACATTCTTTTATTGTACTATAAAATACTGTACATAATGAGGTGTACCTAAAACAAGCAGCTAGCAAAATGTACTTACAGAAGTATCTGAACAGAATAGAGATCATAGGTAATAAAATGGCTAAATATGACCAAATCAGTGTATGAACATAGATAGATAATACCCACAATAATGCTGATCTATCTATCTATCCATCTATCTATCTGTCTGTTGTGTTTGATTTGAGGTTTTACGTCCCAATCAACACTGTAAAATTCATTTTGGAGATGTTGTTTCCAATTTTGTGGGACTTTTACCCGACATTGAGATGAAATGACATCTCAAGCCCTGCCGCCCAATGAAACCAATAGAGTTTATAAGCATGCACGGGCCGACTCGCACCGCCTTGCCTGGGCAGGCTTACATGTAGATCCCCTAAGCGGTTTACCACCAGTACTCGTGTGCGGGTCGGTTTCAGCATTGCATGGAAGCATCATGCAGCCAATCTTTTTCTTCAAGCCCCGATGGGCGGGGGCCGGCTGTCTGTCTATCTATCTGTCTGTCTGTTTGCCTGTCTGTCTTATCTTATCTTATCCTATCCTATCTATCGAAGGGTGTTAGCTGAAATAAAGGGAGAGTGAGTGTTTGAGTTTTACGTCCCACCAACAGCTAAGGTCATACGGAGACGGGACCTCGGTTTAAAGACTCATCCGAAAGTCTGGAGAAGCCAAGGATCGATCCTGCGACCCCTGGTTTACAAGGCGAGTAGCGTAACCACTACGCCACGGAGGCTTCTGAAATAAAGGGAAAGATGAGTTTGTACAGTGTTAGTATAGTTAAAAGATAAAAACAGAGATTGGTCTTTAAAGGAGAAGCATGAACCCCCAGGCAAACAGCACTACTAAACTGAATTTTTATTAACATGCGGGTACAGGGGCAACGCCCACATAAATGAGCCCTTTTCCAGGTAACTGGCTTGATGCACGCATGGTAGATCTCACACCAGATCTCGAGGTTTGTCTATGATGAGGGTCGGTAGCAGAGAGCTTCCACTCTCTGCAATCTCTCCGTCAGCTGCTTCAATATCGTCTTAGGGCCCCCAAGGCCCTTGCTTTTCATCTACCTGTATGTCAAAGCCAGCCTCGAATGTACTGTTGGAGTGTTTCACATGTCCATACCAGCGGAGCCTTCTCTCATTCAGGATAAGGTCAGGTCCTCAATGGACATTGCAGATCTGTCTGATCATTGACATGTCATTCCGCTGCAGAGACGCTGGAGGTTTGGCTTTATCAATGGCCAAGTGTCACTAGCATGGAACACCGCACTCGCACAAGAGCTTTACACACGGCAACGTGTCTTGAACGAGACGTGATGGGAAGAGAGAACTGGTAGCCGTTCCTTGATTTTCTTCCAGGCTGTTTCATGTGATGTGGTCGAAAGATCACAGCCATCCGTTGTTGAGAGTATGTCTCCTAGGTAGCAAAAGGAAGCTACCTCACCTCTAGCTTGCCAGGTCCACCTTGGACTTCCCTATACGGTATCAGACCCAAAAAATATTCTGCAAATTTTAGCATACCCAAAAAATATTCCCAAACTATACAGGTATAGACTTGTCTTCTGTGAAGAAAACGTGTTTTCACTAATTTTTGCCTATAATGATTGCATTTGGTAACAAAAGAGCTTAAAACAGTTCCTAACAGTATAGCTCTGTAATAACTATAACGCAACTGAATTTTTGTGCAGCAAGGAAAACAAAAACATAATTAAATCAGCTTCTGAGATGGGTGATATAATGTGTCAACAACACGCATTAAGCATTTAAAGCCAAATATACCAAAGATATTTGATAGTCCCCCTACAAAAAATATCTGCTAAATGGCCAGACCCATAAAGATACCAGGTTCTTCCTACCCCCAAAACCCCCACACAAAAAAAATGCTAAAATATACAATTGTGACCCCCCCCCCCACCCACCCCACCAAAAAAAAATAGTCCCAGCCTATGTAGCAGGCAACGTTCATAGTACCCCCTGGGTCTGCCGTCTAAGGGGCGTGTAGTTCTTTGGCACTGTGTACACCGATAATCAGGGTTCTCTGTCAAGCGCATTAGCCCACTGAATTTCTCGTGCTCCCAGAACATGCATCCATTGCGAAATGTATTGCCCACTCCAGTGTGACATACAACACATGGCAACTCACCTGGCCTCTGCAGTGGGTCTAGGCCAGTACCACAGATGCAGGGGGTCTAGGCCAGTACCATAGACCATGATTTTCATCTTTCCGACATTATCTCTCAGCCCTTTCTCCTCCATTGCTTTTTTCCAAGTGAAGCGCCTCCTGACACTTTCCTCAAGCGATTCAGCTATGATGACAAGGTCATCAGCATACAGGTCCTCCCAGGGGACTCCAGAGTGGAACTTGTGTGTCATTGCCTTCACTTCTGTTTTTCAAGCACTCTGATGAAAAGCAGTGGGCTGAGAACAGAGCCTTGATGAACACGGACACGGTTCCCCACATTAGCATACATGTACACCCCCTCGACCGGTTGCAAAATCCAGTTGTCCACTCCAAGTTTGCAGTGCCAACCAGATAATCTTCCAGGGTACTTGATTAAATGCCTTCTCCTGGTCTATGAAAGCCATGTAGAGTCTCTTGTTGGCACATTATTGCAGTTGGAAAACTTTATTGAGGAGACTAGGAGATTTGTGTCTTCCAAAACAAAGGAAAACTAAAAATCAGCACATTTTTTTTTTCTGCATCCCAGTATCTAATATATGTTCTTTATTTGTTTGTTTGTTGTTGTTGTTATTTTTTTTTTTCAGAAAATACATTTGAAAACAAACCATTTGTGGGAATATACAGGAGATGCATTTACCTCTTTCTAGCCTGTAAAGGCTTAAAATCAGTGCCCTGATCCAAAATATTCCATACTTTTTTGGTTACCACAGCAGACTGAATGTAAATCAGAATTAAAAATGTCAGAAAGCTAAAAATTCAAAGACAACGTCTCCTACCATATTCTTTACGGGCCTCCATGGCCTAGTGGTTAAGAGCGCTGACTCTTGATCATTAGGTGTCTCACCGCTGTGGTTTGAGCCTCGCTTGGGTTACATGTGAGATGCCAAGTTCTGCAACGGAAGGTCGGGTGGTTTTTCTCCAGGTACCCCCGTTTTCGCCCACCTCTGATTAACGATCAACTCGATATAAGTGAAATAATCTTGAAAGGGCCATAAAACCTAAACCAAAAAAACTACCATATTCTAGTTCTGATGTAACTGTGGTGTTACCAGCTTTGATGGCTCAGTGGTGTAGTGTCCGCTTTGGGATGAGGTTGTAGGTCTCGATCCCCTGTCATGCAGTTGATGTTACTTGTTTCTGAAAGATATCAGAATCAGATATCTTTCAGATATGTTAAGTTAAATAAAGTTTTATCCTTATGAGCTACTATGCTTTGTTATTACAGCATCAGTTTCGTGGAATTATTTAGTTGCATAGACTCGTGTATGCTATGCTGTGCTCGCTCTTAGGCTAAGCCTATTTACATATTAAGAAATGGTAGTTACAGTTGAGTCATTTTTGGAACATTACTGTAGGTCATTATTTCGATTGCGGTACGTTGTAGAGGCTTTCGGTCTCTTACACTTTATACCTTTCATCAGAACGGGAGCCAGTGTTGTTGTTTTGTAAACTGAGAAAACACAAATTCCTGTCATTTTCGAAATAACATTTCTGACGTGAGAACACGACTTTTGCCACAATGGATGGAGCTACAGCTAAGGATGTGGTATGTGTTTCTTCAATTTCTAATTAGTTACAACTTACATACATAATCGTACGAACTGTTAACCGGCCCCGATAGCTCAGTTGGTAGAGTGTCCGCTCCGGGGAACGGGAGGTCACGGGTTCGATCCCGGGCCGCGACATACCAAAGTCGTTAAAAATGGTACTAGCTGCTCCTCGCTTGGCACTCAGATTTACGGGGTAGAGCTAGGACTGGTCGATCCAGTGTCAGGATAATGTGACTGGGTGTGGTATCATGTAATGTGTCTGGGACATGATACTTCTGTGAGGCAGCACTATAAAAGTGAGCATTGAGCTCCCTGTCGCAACCAGACACCGTCGTGATATGACTGAAAAATTGTTGAAAGCGACGTTAAACCCGAATTCACACACATCGTACGAACTGTTTTACGCTATGCAGCTTTCCTGACATTTCAATTCTGATGCATGATTAATGATCTTATGTACATCTTAACCCTGTTGATTGCTGTTTATGTCTGATTTTCATCATGTTGGGTGAGAGAGGGAGGGGAAAAAAAATAATCCTCTATACTATGAGCTATTATGTAGACACTACTTGTGAAAGATTATACTTGTGAGTTATCTCGGCCAGTAGAAGGCTTTGAAATGAAATGAACTGAAGTAGGCCTGGGTCTACGTCGACAATCTGATGTTTTATCTTGAACAGACAGAGGTGCAAAATTTCCCTCAAACTTACTCGCCTTTATCGTCTAAACTTTTCATTTAGGTGCTAAAAATGAAGAAAAAGTAAGGTCAGTTTTGAAAAACTTATTTGCGAGTGGAATTTTACACCCCTGACAGATAGTTGAGTCCATGTGCACGTCTCCTATCTGCCAGTGGAAGCCATCCTAGATCGTTGACAATCTTGGTAACGCAGCCTGGTGTCCGGTAGTAGTAGTTCTTGTGGACGAACCGAGCACTCCTTCGCTGGACACATTCCAGTTGGTCGATGTCTATAGCCTGGTAGGGGTCCCAAGCTGCAGAAGCATAGCCCACGGTCGGTACTACAAACGTATTGTAGCACCTTTCCCGGACTTCTTTGGTGCAGTTGTGAAGATTCCTCCGCAGAAACCCCAAGGTACTACATGCTTTAGCCGCTGTCTGGTTTACATGTGTCCACCACAACATATCGTTGCTGATGTGGACCCAAGGTACATGGCGCTGTCAACAGCTTCGAGCACATGTCCATGAAGGGTGTACTTGTGTGGTCTTCTAAAGCGTGCGTTGGTGCAGATGTGTATCACTTGGCACTTCTTCGGATGAAACTTCATCTGCCAGACTTCTTCCCATCTCTCCAAGGAGTCGCGATCTCTTTGGAGGGCCTTGGCATCTTCGTCAGACTTGACTACTCGGTATAGTAGACCATCATCAGCGAAGAGTTACATTATATTTTCACAAACTCCATTACGAACAGTTTAGAAATTAGATCCTGATCCGTCTGATCAGGATCTACACTGTTTATAAAGGTAATGTAGTTGTGTCTTGTTCAGCAGGATAAGGGTTGAAGCTGCAAAATCGGGCCTTTCAGGCTTGGAAAAGCATGGTCAGTATGAGGCCTGTTTTTCTCCACAGAATTTTGTCGTGAAATTTTAGTCATCCACACATGATATTCGCGAAGGCTGTCAGTTCATGTGTGAAGTAAGAGCTGGAAACATTAATTTTGAGCTGAATTTGTGGAGATTTTGCAAGGTTCATGCATGGAAGTTAATCCTTTCAGCGCATTTTCACGCATCATGCATGTACGTGAACCGTCGAGGCTTTGTGGAAACTGTACTGTATATAGCGTGATAGCTCACTTGCCTCTGATACTATAGAACCCTGGTTTGTTCTTTGGCGGCGGTTCTTATGTCAGTGTCCGGTCACGCTCCATTGGCATCATTTGGAGGGTTGCATAAAATGCATCATCCTTCGTATAGATAGATAGACCAGTAATTGTGTGTGGGTCGGTTTCAGCTCTTTGTGGAAGCATCATGCAGCACATATATTTCTTCAAGCCCCAATGGGCGGGGGCTGAGATCTATAGATAGATGCATACATACATACATAGATAGATAGCAGGGCATTTTCTGTCTTTTCAGCAGGACCTAAATTCGGTCCCAATTCCCAATGCCATTTTGCCCCAGTGTTTCCCAAAATTCACCATACTTTTCTACCAGATATGAAGACAGAAAGCCAGAACAAAAGGAAACAGTGAAAGCAATACTTTAGATGCCATGGTAAAGATTGAATAGTCAAGTTAAAAAAATCACCACAGTGGAGCTATTTCGCTGCTTAACCCTTTACCACTCAGATACGTGTTTTTACGTGTCTGCACCCCCCCACCCCCATTTTGAGCCCCAGAAGCACCTAAAATCTGCATTTCTACCCCTGGATAGTTATGTTTGCTTTAGGATTTGTTGGGCAAAAAAGTGACCTGTTTTTTCGCGCGCCTCCCCACTGAAAATATTCTAGGGGGGATTGAAGGGGGGCAACGCCCCCTCACATCCCGAAAATTTTTGGGTGTATGGCCCAACCGGCCACTAAAATTCATATCTGAGGGTGTCTGGGGTCAAAAATGTCTGAAAATTGATGCTGATAAAACATGCTGCAAACAGTGAAAATGGCCAGTGCCAAACACCTTAATTGTTGCCTTGACAGCTGTGTGAAGATTAAAATGTGATCAAAAATTCATGTGAAAACACGCTTTTTGCCAACTTTGAGATGCCCCCTCTTTACCATGACAACAATGATCAAGTCATGAAAGGTTGAATTTGAAAGGCTACTGCCCAATGAACATTCATACCAAGTTTGGTGTAAAACAGACCATCCATTATGAAACAATGGCTAGATGAAGTTGCTGTCAGGTGCAACACTGTGAAAATCAGCGAAATTCCCAAAATCCCTGAGTGGTAAAGGGTTAACTACCAAATTCATAAGACAATAATGAGCAAAACTTCATTGCCCTGACTTTTCTCTGATGAATTTTTGTTCCCAATTTTGGTGTTTTGTAAATAGTTTTTTTCCCATTTTGCCCAGGAGGGGCCTTTTCTCAAAATGCATGGATAAAGTCCTGGATAGATAGATAGTAGATAGATAGATAGATTGATTGATAGATGTTTAGGTGCTTCATGGTAAAAAACAAGATATCTCTTTTCCTATCAGCTCTATGGCTTTCTTTGTTCAGGATTGGAGCCACAATATGTATATATGTATGTAAATTTCTAGAAAAAAATTGGATGTCCGCAAATTCCATTTTAACCCTTTCACCCCTAGCTGCAGAAGTAGACTCTTCCACTCTCTGGCAAGGTATTTAACTCTTATCCTGCTGAATATTTTAACCCATTTAGTACCAGAAACCCCGAAAGGGGTAGCCTGGCAAACAGTGCAGGCTCAGATCAGACACCGCAAAACACGGCGTCTGATAAGAGCCTACACTGTTTGCAATAAGTTCAGTCATTTTCCAAACAATAGGCTCCTGCTATATATAAGAAGGAAGATTCCATTTGGTACAAAAAGGGTTAATTAGCCACACCCAATTTTGACTGTCAGCCAAACAGATTACATGATATAATGTTTTCGTACAAACTCACAAACTGAATGACAAACAGTGTAGATCCTGATCAGATGGCTTCTTTAGAAGCCATCTGATCTGGATCTACACTGTTTGCAAAAGTAGGGGTTGTCATGGACAGCAGGATCAGGGTTAATAAGGACAGTCGGCCTGATGTCACTTCTGCTGAGGTCTGCCATTTTCGGAGGTGAAAACAAAGGTATTCTACTATATAACCTTACCTAATGTGCACGAGAAATATTTCAAATTTGTCTTAAACCTCTGACAAAGGCTTACTGTACAGGATTGTTCCGTATATTTCCTTTTATTTCTAATTATTATCGATAAAAAAATCAGACATATTCTGCTTACTTCCTTGCCGATTGTCCTTGTAGCCATTATCCAAACGGGGGATTCCAGTTATACTACAAAAGCAGTTTGGCAAATTTACAATACAGATCACAATGAGATAGCTCACCAAGAGCCATCTCTTTCTAGATCTACCGTACAAATCCTAAAAATCTGGACACCTTGAGGACATGCTGTAATTCTCCTAAAATATCAACAAATTTGTTTCATGATCCAGCTGTAGTTCTCCTAAAATATCAACAAATTTGTTTCATGATCCAGCAAGGGGTCCAAAAGGTGCTGACAGAATTGCAAAAAAGTGTAGATTCGGTCAGACTGCTGCTTCAGGAGCAAAAGAGCAGTCTGATCTGGGTCTGCACTGTTTGCTTAGGCGTACATGTATGTGTCCCGTGACTTAGGATCATTACGGTATACTGTTGACATAGGTATAGATACCTGCTCATACCCATCTGCAGAGCTGATATCGTTAAATGTCAGATCCATAAGTTCTGTAAGATTGTATGCCCATAGTAATACATGTACATTTCTCACATTTTGTAGCAAATGTTCAGGTTTTAAGTACATGCACATGTATATAATTTCTAAATCCTTTTTGACTCCTGGCTTTGCGTCCCCTGTAGGCTTCTGAGTGGTGGTCATCCTGGTTGTAACACCAATGTACCGGGAGGGGAAATCTTTAACCCTTACCCTGCTGTCGGCCCGGACATGCCTTATCTTTCAAACAATAAAGATCCAGTTCAGATGGCTTCTGAAGAAGCCATCTGATCAGGATCTACATTGTTTGTCATTCAGATAGTGATTTTGTTGCAATAATTTGCATCAAGTAATCTGATTGGTTGATAATTGGTAGTGGGTGTGGCATATTTAAATATTCAGCAGATCAAGGGTTAAAAAGAATCTAGTCATTAGTGCCCAGAACATGTTGCATCTGTATTACAGTATGCACACTGTACTCCTCTGCATATGCGGGTCAGTGCCATTCGTGTCTTGATGGTGATCATGGGGTCATGGGTTTCATTACCTTTCTAGGCTAGCAACATTCTTATGGAAAATGATCTTGAAAGCTTTTGTACACCCATACTTTTACTTATGCTGGTTCTTGAAGGATGTTTGTCTGTTTCTGGCAAAAGAAAACTTCAACAGTGTGGTCGGGTAAATTGATTGGTTTGATATTGTATGGCCTGACTAGAGTTGAATGGGCTGTGTAAATCTCCAAACAAACTTACATGTATAATAAAACCTGACATAGTGGCCACCTGGATTAAGCAAGCAACCTGTCTTTTGGTTTTGTAAATATTCATTATACATTGTATTTCATTTCCATTGTACATGTACTATTAGTGATCAGAAAAAGAAATTAAGTGAGGAAAGAGACTATGGGCTGCCATGATCACATTATATTTTGTTTTTATTTATAGGAGGCAGGCTATACAGAAAACCCACCAGCATACCAAGCAGCTCAAGGAAGTCCCATTAATGTTACCCAGCCACCATCCTACACAGAGGCTGGTGCTGACATGGGTAAGCATATGAACCCTTTTTCACTTCAGTAGAATCTTCTTAAGCCTTATGATGGAACCTGCACCAATCTCTTACTTTCAACCAATCAGATTACTTTTTATATTTTGTTCCTACACTGTCAAACAATGTAGATGCTGAACAAAAACTATCTGATCTGTACCTACACTGTTTACAAAACATGGTGCATATTTTGGTTTGGCAGGCCAAGGGGTAAAACATCATACACCAAAACCTCTTTATAACACTATTGTCTGAGTCCAAAGCAGAAACCGTGTTAGTTAAGCAACCATGTTATATCCAAACAGAAATGTATAGATTATATAGAAAAATGACCATTTATGGTCATTTTTCTATATGATCTATACATTTATGGGATCCATCTTGAAACCGTGTTATATCCAAAACCGTGTAATAACGAGGTTGTGGTGTAGAAATTTCTAGACCATCTACAATATCAGTCTTTTCTTATTTTTCAGAAAAAAAAGTCTTGACATTTCATGTGAATCATCTGCCCAGCCGATGATTCACATGTAATGTCAAGCCTTACTTTCTCTGATAAAAAATGAAAACAATAATTGCAAATGCTTGAAGGTTAGTAGTAAGGCTGACAGGATTAATCGAATAATCAATTAATCGATTGATAAATTCCACAAAAATGATTATCATTTCTGATTTGCTTTTAATCGATTACTTGATAGGTACAATTTACTACCCAAAGTTATGCCTAAAATAGCTGGATGAGTGGCAAACAGTGCAGACCCTGATGAGACGCCGCATTCTGCGGCGTCTCATCTGGGTCTACACTGTTTGCTCAGGCCTGTCTGTTCAAATCTACATATGGTAAAGTGCAACATATGATAAGAGTCATGCTCAGACAGAAAGCCAGATACGTAAAATTATGGCAAAAACCTCAGCGATTACTAATCGATTATAGATCGCAATGACAGGACTGATAATCGATTATTTTTCAGCTCCGATTAACCAGCCCTAGTTAGAAGAAGATTATGAATTATGAAATTTTATCACATAACTTGGCTGTTATTTAGTGGATAACACCATGTCATAAAATCATAAGACCCTGTGAGAATAATGAACTTTAACCTCATTATGCTGAATATTTCAATATACATGTACACCACAGCCTCATTTACATGGTTCTAGCCTAGCTCGGGTCATGTGAAAGATGCCAAGTTCTGCAACAGAAGGTGACTGAAGGTCAGGTCGTTCTTCTCTGGGACTTTAGTTTTCACACACCTCTGATTAACTATTTGCTCGATATAAGTGAAATAATCTTGAAAGGGCCATAAAACCAAAACCCCAAAACAAAAAAAAATGCCTTACAACACTTTGTTATCACACGGTTTCGGATAAAACATGGTATCAAGATGGAAAACGGCCATAAATGGTCATTTTCTATTCAATCTATTCATTTTTGTTTGGATATAACACAGTTGTTTCTGCTTTGGACTCTATTAATAGTGTTATAAAGAGATCAGGTGTACTACACTCCTCCCTGATTCTCAGCAATTTGTGTTCCATGAATTCAATTTCTTCCATGGATTCAGCAGTATAGATGCTGATCAGCTTGTTCTCAGAAGCCAGCTACATGTAATTTTTGGGTTTACACTATTTTCAGTTTTTCACAAAAGGCTGAGGGTAAATATGGGTCCAGTACTTGAAACTGAGTCCCTTGACTTTGAGCAGGTCCCTGATATGTTCTAAAAGAAAGTTCTTCTTCCCTTAATGTTAAAATTTGTTTTATTGCAGTCCAGGGGCCTGTTGTCCAAAACTAACAACACCGTTAGTTAGCATATTGTGAAATCTTTGATCATTTAATATGGCAAATATGCTAATATTTTTGCTGAAAAAATGTGAGCATTATTTTTTCAGCAAAAACCCCCCAAAATTTTCCATATTGTTCTTGCTAGAACACTTAACATTTTGACCACTAACGAGCTTGTTAAGCTAACGATGCCCAGGTCACTATGCCATAATTAACCCTTATTCTGAAGTTCACGACAACCCCTTTCCATTGCAAATAGTGTAGATCCAGATCGGATGGCTTCTGTGACTTTGTATGAAAAAATTCTATCATGTGATCTGATTGGCGGTTAGTCAGAAATGGGTGTTGCTAATTCAAATATTCAGCAAGATAAGGGTTAAGGAAGGCACAATTAACCAGATAATCAATTAATTGATTGGTAATTTGTATTAAAATGATTATTCTTATTATAACACTGTATGGTTGATAGTAATTGATTATTTGATAAGTACAGTTCACTCCTGTGTTGTGTCAAAAATAGCTGGATGAGTGGCAAACAATACAGACCCTGATGAGATGCCACATAATGGCATCTCATCGAGGTCTACACTGTTTGCTCAGGCCTGCCTGTCTGTCTGAATGCATAAATACATGTACATAAAATATTAAGTACGGTAATAGTCATACTCGAACAAAATGTTATGACCAAATTTTCAGTGATTAGTATCAATTATTGATCACAATGACAGGACTGATAATTGATTATCATAGCCAGTCCTAGCCATAATAGTTGAGGTTTGTCCCTGCCATGAGATACACTTTCGCGAACATGTACATGTGCACATGGAAGAGAGGAGTTGGGTATTTTGGGGATAATTACTGGATATATTTTGACAGTTTTCCATAATAACCAATGTCGCGAGTATTCATGTATTCGTTTGAACTGCCTCGCCGATGGGGTTCAAATGATTACCCAAAACTTAGGTTTATGCATGTATGGATAAAGAAGGAACATTCTCCCTCTTATATCACTAAATTCCCACCTTATCTGTTGCTATGAATTGTATACATATAGTACAGTTTGTGTAGTTGCAAGGAAGATTGGCAAGATGGTGCAGTTCTGGGGTCAGTTGTTCAAAGCATCGTTAGCTTAACGAGCTCGTTAGTGGTCATACTGTTAACTCTTCTAGCAAGTACAATATCGTAAATTTTGGTATTTTTGCTGAAAAAATGTGAGCAGCTTTTGCGTCAGCAAAAGCTGCTCACATTTTTCAGCAAAAATTTCAGCATATTTGCCATATTTAATGATCAAAGTTTTAACGGTACGTTAACTAACGACGTCGTTAGTTTTGAACAACTGGCCCCAGGTATTGTTAGTGTTTGTCAAATTCGCAGAGTCCTCAAGTATATACGGTATATAGAGTACCTTTCGCATGCTTTTTGTAAATTTAAGAAATGGTCGAATACACCAGACTTTTTTGTGTTCCATTTGAATTCACATTTTTGTCAATAGAATCACTGCCAATCACATGAAAAACTAATGTTATCAGTTATTCTTTTCAGCACCTCCACCCTCTTATGAATCTCTGTACGGTAAAATAAAGGCAGCGAAGACATCATCCTCGGGAAATGTTGAGCTTGGAAAAAATATCTGTGTCATCTTACTGGGAACATGTAAGTAGAAATATACATGTACAAGTTGAGCTAAGGATTTGTTCCACTGAAATTGTCGTTGTAACAACTTTTGTTGTTGTCTCGAATAAGGCTGACTCGATTACTACCCAAAGTTATGCCTAAAATAGCTGGATGAGTGGCAAACAGTGCAGACCCTGATGAGACATCGCATTATGCAGTGTCTCATCTGGGTCTACACTGTTTGCTCAGGCCTGTCTGTTCAAATATACATATGTAAAGTGCAAAATATGGTAAGAGTCATGCTCAGACAGAAAGCCAGACAGGTAAAATTATGACCAAATCTTCAGTGTTTACCCATCGGTTATCGATCGAAATGACAAGAATGATAATCGATTATCTTTTCAGCTCCGATTAGCCAGCCCTAGTAACAAATGTCGGTATAACGAGGGTTGACGTATCACATAAGCAGCCAGCAAAGGCTCGGGCAAGACTGGGCATGTGACCCACACTGGACAGTCTTGCTAGAGCCATTACTGCTTCCAGACAACCACATGCAGAAAAGCAGCCCCCGCATGGGGCTTGCAAAAATAGATTGGGCTGCATGATTCTTCCACACAGAGCTGAAACTGACTGCTTGAGTATTGGTAAGCCGCTTAGAAGGTCTAAACCTGCCCAGGCAACCAACTGCACTTGAGTATAGGTAAGCCGCCTAGAGGGTCTAAAGCTGCCCAGGCAACCAACTGCACTTGAGTCTTGGTAAGTCACTTAAAGGGTCTAAGCCTGCCCAGGCAGCTGACTGCATTTGAGTCTTGGTAAGTCACTTAGAGAATCTAAGCCTGCCCAGGCAACTGACTGCACTTGAGTATTGGTAAGCCGCTTAGAGGGTCTAATCCTGCCCAGGCAACCAACTGCACTTGAGTCTTGGTAAGTCACATAGAGGGTCTAAGCCTGCCCAGGCAACCGACTGTAATTGAGTATTGGTAAGCCGCTTAGAGGGTCTAAGCCTGCCTAGGCAAAGTAGTGCAAGTCAGACCATCCATGCTTCATCAACAGATTTTTTATTAACGTGCAGGTACAGGGACAACAGCCACATAAGTGGGCCCCTTCCAGGTAGCTGGCTTGCTGCATGCATGGCAGATCTTACACCAGATCTTCAGGCGTGTCTATAATGAGGATCGATGGCAGAGAGCTTCCGTTCTCTGCAATCTCAGCTGCTTCCAGGTCATCTTGGGCCTTCCAGGCCCCTGCTTTCCACCTACCTGTATGTCACAGGGAGTCTTAACTACACCGTTGGAGCTTATAGAACCCTATTGGTTTTATTGGGGGGGGAGGGGGGGCAGGGCTTGAGATGTCATTTCAATGTTGGGTAAAAGTCCCACAAAATTAGAAGCAACATCTCAAAAATGGCCTATATGGTGTTGATGGGGATGCTAAACCTTAAATCAAATAAACATGTAGAAGAGACCTTACAAAAGATCATGGACCAGTTGTTCAAAACTAATGACGTCGTTAGTTAATGTATCGTTAAAATTTTGATCATTAATTATGGGAAATATGCTTATATTTTTTTGCTGAAAAAATACCAACATTTTGAATATTAAACTTGCTAGAACAGTTAACAATATGACCACTAACGAGCTTGTTAAGCTAATAATACTTTGAACAACTGGTCCCATATGTCTACGGTAGTCCTATACTTGTAGTCCTTGTACTGTCAAACTTAGATGACTTGAACACTTTGGGCCCATGAAAATTTGTTCTAGGCAGCCTTCCACTTTTTATTAACCAATTTTGTACCAAATGGAATCTTCCCTCACATATACATGTATGGCACGAGTCCATTTGGAAATTTAGGGGTGACAGGTTGTGTTATCTTTAAAATTGATTTGGAAAATAGCTGAACTTTTTGCAAATAGTGTAGGCAGAATGCGGTGTCTGATCTGGGCCTGCACTGTTTGCCAGGGTACCTGTTTTAGGGTTTCTGTTAGAAAATGGGTTAAAATTCTGAACTCTGTCCAAAAAAGACTTAAAAGTCAGGTAATCATCCAATTGGTCAACTTACAATCAATATTAAAGCTGACCTTTACATGAAAACACAGGTTTATAATCCGTTTGTCAAGGACAGTCTTCAATTCAATGTTAATGTTGTTTTAACAGCATGAATAATCTTGTTAAATATCTTAATTTACATGCATTTAACCCATTTTGTACTGAATAAATTGTTGCACTTAAAATAAAGGAGGAGTCCAATTAGAAAATTAAGGGTACAGGGTTGAGTTGATTTAAGTCAGAGATTGATATAATAATGGTCAGACTTGCTGCAGTCAGTGCATGCCCTGATCAGATGCCGCATTTGCCAAATGTCTGCACTGTTTGCCAGTAGACTGCTTTTGGGTTTACTGATCAATGTAATGGATTAATTCTTCATGTCCGCCCCCGCGCATCAGGCCTTGAAGAAATAGATGGGCTGCATGGTGCTTCCATGCAGAGCTGAAACCGGCCCGCACACGAGTACTGGTAAACCGCTTAGAGGATCTAAGCCTGCCCAGGCAAAGTGGTGCGAGTCGGCCCGTCCATGCTTGTAAACCCTACTGGTTTCATCGGGCGGCAGGGCTTGAGATGTCATTTCATCTCAATGTTGGGTTAAAGTCCCACAAAATTGGAAGCAACGTCTCCAAAATGACCTTTACAGTGTTGATGGGGACGTTAAACCTCAAATCAAACCAACAAAAATTCTTCATGTACATGTGCAATGAATGTAGGCCATTCCAAGGAAAACTCACTGGGTCTTTCAGCCTGACTTGTACTAAGCAAAGACTCAGATAAGCCTGCACATTTATGCAGTTTGATCAGATTATTTGCAGTGCACTATATGGATGTGTCCCTTAGTGTGCCATTGTTGACTGTTGATTTTTGTTTGGGCTAGTTTGAGCCTTATCTCAGGGCACTTTAGAAGCCTCCGTGGTGTAGTGGTTATGCTACTCGCCTTGTAAACCAGGGGTCGCAGGAACGATCCCGGGCTTCTCCAGACTTTCGGATGAGTCTTTATACGAGGTCCCCTCTCCATATGACCTTAGCTGTTGGTGAGACGTTAAACTTAAAACACACACTCACTCAGGGCACTTGGCGTGGCCCATTTCGCAAAAATATTCTGCACAGCAAAAAATCATACCTCCAGATACACTCAAAATGTAATTAAAAGTACTGATATTTTTCTTATTTCTGCATGAAAGCATAATTATGAAGTGGGTACTCATTAGAAGCACTTCGCCAAGGCATTTCTAATGAGTACTCACAACACGTTTTCGTGCAGAAATACAAAAAAAAGTATCTGGATACCCCTGCTTATCTGGGGCTATAACACACATGTATCTTGCATCACTGAGGCATCCAGCTGATTTTGGATTACAGCTGGGCAACCCTGCTGTCCTTGCAGCAGGTAGGAGCATTGTTACTTCTTCTGTCTTTACACTTCCATTCATATTCCTTAATCTCCCCTGTCCCCCACTTTCATCTCATCTGCTATATCTTCTGTCTCTCTCCATTCCTCTGGGAGACAATACAAAATGACCCACATGTGTTGACGGACCTGTCATTAAAACACAAAGCAATCAATCAAGGATCATGGAATATTTTCTTTCCAGAACTTTAATGGTTACTGGTGCTGTTTAGTTACTGTACTGTAAGCAAAGAGTACAGAGTCTGAGAGGCTGATTCTGTACTTGATCTGGGTCTACACTGTTTGTCAAACCCACCACTTGATTCCAGTTCATATTCTATAGATAACAATCTGACACAACACTGTGACCAAACCCATTCAGTGATAGTCACGTAGACTTCAGCAGTTCAACAGTGAAAAGTTTATACGCTTTATAACTTTATTTAGGTCGCTTGACAAACATAGTCAGTGTTACTGTGATATATTCAGAACAAAGTTACTGTAATGATCTGAAGTATTGGGAAAGATAGGCTTAAGCAAATAGTGAAGACCCACAAATCAGAGTCTACACTGTTTGCCATTCCAGCTGCACATTTTGCACTCCTTGCTGGTTTGTGAAACAAATTTGTCAAAATTTTACGAGAATTTCATCAAGTCCTTAAGGTGTCCGAAGTTTTAGGATTTTTACGATATAGCAAACACTGTTATTAAAAGGTAGCCAATCACAAAGGCTGACTGGCAATGTATTGGTATCATGTTGCAGAACAGTTCCCACAGCACCCCCCCCACCCCCCCCCCCCCAACCCCAACCCACCCACCTGGTTGTCCAATGGATCGCTAGCTTAACCAGTGCGTTTCATCACAAAACCTGAGAGCTCAAACAATGGCTAAAGCCACTTTTCTTTAATAAGCAAGCAAAGCTTACTGTAGCAAAAGTGGATTTTGGCCTCTGTGAGAGCTCTTTTTAGGGTTTTGAAACGTCGGTGTCATGTGGTTCTAGCAAGTGCAATATGAAATACAGTGGTAGTTTTGCTGAAAAATGTGAGCAGCTTTTGCATTTGCAAAAATATTAGTATATTCTCCATACCAATTGATCAAAGTTTTAACAATATGTAAACTAACGAGTTTAGATTTGAACCACTGGAACCAGATGTACAAAGTTGGAAAGCATAACAAGTGGTTTAGTGTGCTTGGAAAATTTCAGCTAGTCAGTTTCTACTAGAGTTAACGCCCCACCGCCCATCGGGGCTTGAAGAAATAGATGGGCTGCATGATGCTTCCACGCAGAGCTGAAACCGACCACACTTGAGTACTGGAAAACTGCTTAGAGGCTTGAAGCCTGTCCAGGAAAAGTGGTGCGAGTCGGACCTTCCATGCATATTAATCCTGTTGGTTTCATTGGGCGGCAGGGACTGAGATGTCATTTAATCCCAGTGTTGGGTAAAAGTCCCACAAAATTGGAAGCAGCATCTCCAAAATGACCTAAATAGTGTTGACGGGGACATTAAATCTCAAATGAAACAAATCTACTGGAGTTAAAAACAATGTAGTATATATAGTAAGATTGAAATGTGTTGTTTAAGTTTCTATTTGAAATAAATACATGTACAATGTATATAGTAAGGCTTAAAATCTGAAGCAAAAGTTCAGTGACCTGTTCAGATTTCTTTCAACACCATTTTCCTTATTTGGTAGGTTCAAATGCTGTCTTTCCCAAAATCCATGGCCCCCGCCCCCAGGTTCTGAAAGTTTGGAAAATCCCTGGTTCACAAAAATTTAAATAATCATAGGGATTCTTTCAGAAGCCGCTAATAAATGAACACAATAGTGGGCTATAGTTGCCTATCTTTTGTAACTGTGTAAAATATGAAAATAGTTTTAGCTGAAAGTAATGGGACTCTAGGAAAAAATATTAAAATAACAACTTATAGAAGTAGTATTATATTTTTGCTAAGCCTGTGGGTGTTAGATAATATCTGTCTAACCCTTTTAACCCATAAGATGCCAATCACAATAATTGTCATCTGCTTTATCATCTGCTGGTAAACTTTTAAAGTCTTTTTTGCAAACAGTGTGGACCCAGATCAGACTGCTCCTCTAGGAGCAGTCTGATCAGGATCCACACTGATTGCCTGTATGCAAAATATGTTCAAAAAGTTTGCAAGAGCAGGCAGCATAAACAGACAATAGTTTCGATCAGATGCAGTTTTTCGTGGAAACTTATGGGCTATACCCTGTAGACTTGTCGTTACATAATACCAGTGCAAAATGTGTTGTTCCAGGTGGGACTGCTTATAATGAGCTGTTTTACATAGGGATAAATCCTATAGAAGATTTTGACTGAACCTTCTATTTTCAAGAATGGACTTGCCCAAGATCAAAGATGGGACAGTCCACTTCAGAAACTTGGGGGTGTAAGGCTTAACCTGATACGATCTAGTTTATCCTATTTAAAGGTGAATCGCTTCACTTAAGTTGACTTGTCAATAAGGTGCTTTTTTTTTCATCCGAAACATACTGTTATGATTTCTTATTTCTGCAGGAAAACATGTTGTGGGTAGTAACTCATTAGACGCTCCTCTCTGAAATTGTTTCTGCACAAAAACATATATTGTGGGTACCAAATAGAAGCCCCTTGCCGAAATCATTTCTGCACAAAAACATATGTTGTGGGTACTTATTAGAAGCACTTCGGCAAGGTACTCATTAGAAGTGCCTCACCGAAATTATTTCTGCACAAAAACATATGTGAGGCGCTTCTAATGAGTACCCACAACATATGTTTTTGTGTAGAAATTAGAAAAATAATACAGTAAAATTCCTATATTAAGACCACCTTTAGGACTGTTCAAAAGTGGTCTTAAAGACCACTTTTGAACAGACCCAAAGGTGGTCCCACACCAGAGGACTCATCGGGCAGAAATCAAAAAGAAAGATTAAGTGCACCCAACAAAATAAGCTTTTTAAAGCACTCTGAATTGGTCTTAATTTTAGGTGGTCTTAAGAGCGGAATTTTTACTGTATTTGGATAACCCCTCTTATCTGGGTCTGTGCTTGAAATGCTTTCTGTCGCTTTCAACTTTCCAAATTTCCTGTTTTTGTAAGCCCTTCTGAATCATGGATATTTTGGTTTCGGTTTTACGGCCTTTTCAAGATTAATTCACTCATATCGAGCCGATCATTAATCAGAGGCGGGTGAAAACCAGAGTACCCAGAGGAAAAACACCTGACCTTCCATTGCAGAATTTGGCATCTTACATGTGACCCGAGCCAGGCGTGAACCTACAGCGGTGAAAGACCTAATGAATAAGAGTCAGCACTCTTATCCACTAGGCCACGGAGGCCCGTAGAAAAAACATGGATATACCCGTTACTCTATAAGTTCTCCATAAGAACAAATTCTTATCATCATTTTTGTCTTATTTTTCAGAGAAAATAACTTGAATAAGGGTTTACATTACATGGGAATCATCTGTCAACCCTTATTTTCCCTGAAAAATAATTTTAAAAATAAGATTATCATCTGCTCTAAAGAATTTATATGGTGTTGTATGGGTATTGCCTCGCCAAGGTGATTCTAACAAATATTCACAACATTTACTTCTTAAAGTATTAAGGGGAATGAGAACACCTTAAGGGGAGGCAACGCCTGCAAAAGTATTTTTGTCTCCCATGTCAATAGGGGTCAACTCTTAAAGGAAAGAATTTGCTCCTAAGGAGCAAATTCTTTCCTTTAAGAGTAGACCCCCTTTTCAGCGGGACCGGTCTTATAGAAAAGCAAACAGGAAGCACCAATAGTTGTCTCCCTTAGAAAAATGGTGGAAAAATCTGCCAGGTCACCCAGGTGTTCCCATTCCCCTTAAATAATGACAATACTCATGAATATCTCCAGTATTCGGTCTCAAGCTGAGCTATAAGGGTTGGTTCTATTGAAATTGTCATTAAAACAAGGTCTTCGTTTGTATCGAATGTCGGTATAAAGAGAGTTGACTATATTAACCCCCATTGCCATGATTTTTTATGGCCCTTTCAAGTCCACTTTTTTTTTAGCCAATCATTTATCAGAGGTGGGAAAAAACAGAGTTACCGAGAGAAAAAGCAGCTGACTTTCCACAGCAGAACTTCGCGTCTCACATGTGACAGGAGTGAGGCGCTAACCACAGTGTTAACAGACCTAGTGATTAAGTGTCAGAGCATTTACCCACTGTCTCAAAGAGGTCAATCCCTTGTCATATAGCACTTGTCGTAATGTGTACATGCAAATTCACCAGTGATTATCATCTTTTAGGTGGAGAAAATATTTTTTGTTAAACCTGAATGAAATTTTCCTCACTATATATAGCAGGAACCTGTTTCAAAATTTAGGGTGTCAGGCTGAGGTTCTATTAAAAATTAAAACAGATTTTGGCTGAAAGTTTGAGCTCACCTGAGCCAAAGGCACCAGAGGAGCTATTGTGATGGGTGACCATCCGTCATCGTCATCGCTTATGGTGCGGTATTGTGATGGTCTCGGGTCGTTTCGCCCATGAGTCGTTTCGCCCGTGGGTCGTTTCGCCCTGAGTCGTTTCGCCCTGGGTCGTTTCGCCCGTGGGTCGTTTCGCCCTGATTAGGTGGGTCGTTTCGCCCTTATTTTTTCAAGCCCTATTGATTGAGGCTATGTTTGTTTTTGGTATGTAAAGGGATTGATGGGGGTATTGGGAGTTCCGGAAAACATGGTTTTGCCCTCGTTTGGTCAGCTGGACGACCTTCTGACGGCTTATACTTCAGGTTTGAGCAACTGCGCTACCACCTTTTTGAGAAAGATATTCGAGCTCACATAAGGTTAACAAGTCTTTGCAATAAAATGGGGTTAAAAACATAGATTTTTGATTAGAACCGTCTAATTGTCTATGTTCTAGAATCAGATATAAGAGAAATAAAGTATATGCGAAAACCAATTTTTTCACTGTGTAAAGTTGTGTTTAGGGGGACGTTATTGCATAGACTTGCTAATATGACATTTTATTTACTTATCAGTTGTTCTTTCTGCAAAAATAGTGACGTGATATAATTGGTTACATTATTACGTCAATTGTGATGACGGGGACGTTAAACCTCAATTTCAACAAACGAAATATTTTTAAACAGTGGTGTCTGAATAAAAGTTAACAAAATGTCACTTAAAGAGTAATAATTAATATAACACATTAAGTGTCATGTGTAAAAAGTCGGTTTAATTTTTTTACAGAATCTACTGTAGCTCAACCTTGGTAGGAATAGAAACATAACGTTTTATACTTTCTTATCATTTTTTCCCATAATTTTATGCGTAACAAAACACATATTTTACATTATAAATATATAACAAAGCATGACATGAAACTATAGCAGCACATTAACAAGTCCGTGGAATGAACACCCCCTAAACCCCACCTTATATGGTGAAGAAAAAATACCACAGCTTTTCATAAAAAAAGTAAAAATAAAAGTAGTCATTTTAGAGATGTGAAAACCTGCACTATGTCGCACGGCTGTGTTATCGTACTGGTCTGTTTAATAGTTTGCATTACGAAAACATGCTTATTCAAATACTGGAAAATTATACCACCAAATAAAAAAAATCAAAAATGTTCTGATCAAAGATTCTTATATTTTTCATATTTCTGCTCAGGTGCTCGTTAGAAACGGTCCGTCCATCTACACAAGCATCACTTCATTCATTCATTCATTTCCGTGTGTCCAGCTACCAATACTCCCCATACATTCATTCATTCATTAACTTATCTATCTCCGTATATTAAAAATGCCGTCCGTTCATCCGTACGTCTGTTCATCTACCAACGCACAACTCCATTCACCCATTTATTCATTTATTTTTTTATTCATCCATCTGTCCATTTACTCATCCATTCCGTTTGTCACTCCCTTAAAATATAATTGCGGTGAAACGACCCACGGGCGAAACGACTCACCAGGTAAGGGCGAAACGACCCACCCCCAAAATCAGGGCGAAACGACTCAGGGCGAAACGACCCGGCGAAACGACCCACGGGCGAAACGACCCGGAACCGTATTGTGATCAGTGAATTTAACTTATGACAAAAATCCATTTTTTTTTTTCTTGAGTTTAGAAATTTTTTGCATTTTAAGCTTGTAAGCAAGATAACTATAAAACTGTGCGAGCTATGCCCTGAAACTTTACAGAATGGTTGGGGATGATGAGAAGATGAACTGATTAACTTTTGACAAAAATCCAATTTTTTTTCTTGAGTTATGCCCCTTTGAAATTTTGTGCGTTTTAAGCTGGTAAGCAAGATATCTCAAAAACTGATTGAGCTATTGCCCTGAAACTTTACAGGCTGGTTCAGGATGATGAGTAGATGAACTGATTAACTTTTGAAAAAAAATCCGAAATTTTTTTCTGCAGTTATGGCCCTTTGATTTTTTTTTTGCGTTTTAAGCTTGTAAGCAAGATAACTAAAAACTGTTTGAGCTATTGCCCTGAAACTTAACAGAATAGTTGGGGATGATGAGAAGATGAACTGATTAACTTTCAACAAAAATCCACTTTTTTTTTCTCGTCAGGATTATGCCCCTTTCTTGAGTTATGCCCCTTTGCAAAAAAAAAAATACTTTGAAATCTTGTAAGCAAGATATCTCAAAAACTGTTTGAGCTTTTAAAATGAAACTTTACAGACTGCTTTGGGATGATGAGTAGATGAACTGATTAACTTTTGAAAAAAAAAATGAAATTTTTTTCTTGAGTTATGGCCCTTTGAATTTTTTTTTGTGTGTTTTAAGCTTGTAAGCAAGATAACTAAAAAACTGTTTGTGCTATTGCCCTGAAACTTTACAGAATGGTTGGGGATAATGAGAAGATGAACTGATTAACTGTTGACAAAAATCCAATTTTTTTTGTCTTGAGTTATGTCCCTTTGAAATTTTGTGCGTTTTAAGCTTGTAGGCAAGATATCTCAAAAACTGCCCTGAAACTTTACAGGCTGGTTCAGGATGATGAGTAGATGAACTGATCAACTTTTGAAAAAAATCTGAAGGATTTTGCCCCTGTCTTGAGTTCTGCCCCTTTGCAAAATACTTTGATATCTTTTAAGCAAGATAACTAAAAAACGTTTGAGCTATTCCCCTGAAACTTTACAGAATGGTTGGGGATGATGAGAAGATGAACTGATTAACTTTTGACAAAAATCCTTTTTTTTTTCTTGTGTAATGCCCCTTTGAAGTTTTGTGCGTTTTAAGCTTGTAAGCAAGATATCTCAAAACCTGTTTCAGCTATAGCCCTGAAACTTTACAGGCTGGTTCAGGATGATGAGTAGATGAACTGATCAGGTGAATTTTAATGCATTTGCATTTTTGGAGAACTTAATGCATGCTTGCTTAAGACAGGTTGCTCGCTTAATAGAGGTGGACACTAAGACAGGTTTGACTGTATCTCTAAAACTGTATAAGCTATTGTCCTGTAACTTAAAACACTGGTATGAGGTGATAAATAAATGACCTGATTAACTTCAGTTTTTCTTGTGTTATGTTCCTTCTAAAATTTCAGCATTGCAGCCAAATAAAAAAAAGATATCTCAATTAATGTTAGGGACAAGCAGTGTTAGGATCAAGCAGTTGGGGCCATTGTGTTTCATAAACACTGGCTCTAGTTTAACATTAGCTTATATAGGAAAAGCTTTAAAAAAACTTCTTGTCTGAAACGAGATCTTTGAAAGCCCAGGTGTTTGATATTTGGTATGAAGCATTAAATCTAGTGGTCCTCTACCAAGATTGTTCAAATTATAGCCCTGGGGCCAAAAATGGCGCCGCCCTGGAGCCAAAAATGGCCCCGCCCAGGGCCCACTGGTTCTACATAGACTTATATAGAGAAAACTTTAAAAAATCTTCTAGACTGAAACCAGAAAGCCTAGGTCTTTGATATTTGTAATGATGCTTCATCGAATGGACGACCAAGATCGTTCAAATTATCGCCCTGGAGCCAAAAATAGCTTTGCCCCAGGGCCCACTGGTTTTACATAGGCTAATATAGGGAAAACCTTATAAAATCTTCTTGTCTGAAACCAAAGGGCACAGGTCTTTGATATTTGGTATGGAGCTTCATCTAATGGACCTCTTCCAAAATTGTTCAAATTAAAGCCCTGGGCCAAAAATGGTCCCGCCCTTAGCGCCCACATGTTTAACATAAACTTAGAAAAGGAAAACTTTTAAAGATTCTTCTTGTCTGAAACCAGAAGGCCAATGTGTTTGATATCTAGTACACAACTTGGTCCAGTGAACCTCTACCAAAATTGTTCATGTCATAGCCCTGGGGGCAAAATTGGCCCCACCCAGGGTCCCACACGGTTTACATTCCACCAAAATAGCTAAAACGATTTTGCTCGGATGAACAAAATGGCTGCCAGAGCTAAAAATAGAAAAACAGGGGAATTAACTCATGGAACATATAACTAAAGTTGATGTTTCTAATTTTATTTGTTTCAAAAGTATAACTCTTCAGGTTATAAAATGTTAGCTCTAAATTATTTAAACAAAACGTATTTCTAGGTAACAATAATTCTTTAATATTTCCAATTCTTAGATGTTAGTCTCTATACTGATCTTACTCTACTCTCCAACAACTATATTCAACAGACCACACTCTCTCACAAAACATACCCTTTTTATTCACAACCCACACAACAAATATGGTCAAGTCAGTTCCTCTCATGTCCCACTCATTCACATAATTAATACAAATAAGGCTACTACATTTCCTGAAAAGATGATGAAACAGAAAGGCAGGCATGCTCCCTTCCATATACAGAACAAGTTGGCTTCCTTCAAAAAAGGAATCCAATACGTGGGCTGGCAATTTTTCTAAACTTTGGGTTTTGGATTATTTTTAAAACACATAAGATCATCAGTTCACCAGCAGTTTATTTGTAGAACAAATAAATAAATACAAAAATATTGAAACTATTTGTTGTCTAAAGTATTTTAATTGTCTGCAATTAAAAGAAAAACAAAGCATTTTTAGAATAGCTTATTGGTACTCTTATTTAGCAATAATAATCACATTGTTACAAAATCAATAATAAAGCATGTGACGGTGAGAGATGTGCAGTCATATACAATTTAAAAATGTTTTAGAAGTTGCTTCTATATAATTCTTTAAACTGAATGACTTCTTACATGCGAAGGTATTTTGATTTGATTTTAATGTTATAGACTAGATTTTGTCTTTACACAAAAGTATCTTTAGGCTAGATTTAACGTAATGTAAGTACTTATCAAAACTGGATCTGCCACGAAAAATGATTCACTTAAGTGGTTATAATAATGGCGAAGATTAATATAAAAAATAGCCACCATTTTTTCTGTAATTTATGGAAAAAAAAAACACAAACAAATGACAGGAATATCTGCACATTATAAAATGCTAAAACTTGCTTAAATCAATGAAAACATTTCAATCGTTTAAACATTCATGTATTCGAAAGTGTTTCAAATTAAACTTAACTGCTCTGTACCGTTCAGTCCATTATATGACTTATTTTGTGCATCGTTTGAGAGCTGTTTCAAAGTCTGACTTAGGCTAAACTAATGTAAATGTTTATTTTACGTCAGTTTTCCTATGTGGTTGAATAGTCTCAATGTATTAGTAGTATTAGTGTCTACGAATTCCCAAACCTTTTCTGCCCATTGCTAAATGAATACTACATGTATCCAGCTTCAATCTCCATTTGTCTATTACATTATATTTATATACAGATGTCTCAAATCCGAAGATTTGGTTTCATATTTACCAAAAGCGTAGAACGGCGTCTCGGGTTAGAAGTCTTAGTTACATGTTTTACCTAAAGTTTTACATACAGTTACATGTTTTATTTACCCAAAGAAGTAGAAAGCTACACAGACTTCTATTTTAAAAACGGACGATTGTAGTTGATGGCTGATTACGTGATTTGTCCGAGCGCTACTGTAGGTCAATGAATATACGTCACCGAATTGTAAAGCTGTCTGATGGTTTCTCTTCGTTTGTTTATATAGAAGCCTCCGTGGTCGAGTGGTTACGCTTCTCGCCTTGTAAACCAGGGGTCACAGGTTCGATCCCGGGCTTCTCCAGACTTTCGGATGAGTCTATAAACCAAGGTCCCGTCTCCGTATGACCTTAGCTGTTGGTGGGACGTAAAACTGAAACACTCACTCACTCATTCGTTTGTTTATAGAAAATTACTCTGCAACACCGACAGGGATAAGAATCCAAATACCTACATGAATCTACTTTCACCTAATATGTAAATCATCGTAATAAATGCAGCTTATAATAAAGGAATGAAGTTTAACCGCATTCTGCTTTTTCTGATCGGTTTTATGCAGACCTTGTATTTTTCTGAAAAACAAAAAGTTTATTCCTTGACATTCCCATCACGTTACAAAGTTAAAGTAATATACACCCCTGCAAACATTACTTTATTGAGAGAAAATGTGGAGTGGGCAAGGGGTATTATTCCTCAAAACATTACGATAATACACCTGTGCGACACAGTGGATTCTTTCTTATTTATATTGCAAACATTGGTTGTGGGCACTCGTTAGGTCCACCTCTGCTAGGCGATTCTTACACACAACCTATGTCTTGGAGCAGAAATAAGAAAATAATTTGTACCCCTATAACCCCAGTTTTCTCTATATAAAGTGGGTTTGATGGAGTGTTCATTTCACGGACTTTTCATTTTTGTTATAGTGCGTACATTACACTAACACCCTTGCAGTGAGCACTGCTGTTAAGTAGAAGAGAAGGCAATGATTTATATAATAAAAAGTGGGGATTGCAGAGATAAGGATTAGTATTGTAACTCTACTAATAAGAAAGTTTAGAATGGCTTCACTGAGGCGGTTCTAGCGGACCTCCAATGATCGAGAATATAAAGGCAAAGAAGACGAATTCTAAAACATGCCACTACATGTAGTTTTAAACCTGTATCAGAAATGTAAAGATTCAACACCTGTTTTGGGTCGATTGTTTTACAATCGACCCAAAGTTACTAAGAGGCAAATCAAAAAATAACGCTGTTGCCCACGTGACAATCACTAATTTGGGGAAACCAATATTATCATTATAAATAGAAAACGTCGCGCTATTTTTGTCGATGTTACATGTAAGTCAGAGCTATCTATAGAGTCTGGTAAGGAATCGTGTGCTGGGTTCCGCAAACACTGAATACCCAGATCAGAATGTGGCGCGGAATGTGGCGTCTGCTCAGCCGGCTGCTCAGGACTACACTGTTTGCTTAAATACTGGCATTTAAGGATCAAACGAAATAGGTCAGGCCAATGCCAGGCTGCCTCTGTCATGAAAGGAAAACAAAAACAGTATCTTAATATAGCCCGCGCTCTCACGCAACGACTTTCGGAAAATACTATTAATAAAATTGTTGGAAAGAAATGGACGTTTGCACATATGTATGCTAAGCCGACCGAAAAAAAAAGACAATATAACGTTACTTTTCACACTTCTGCTTATAACATATCTAAGAACCTAGGAATATTTTAATGCAAAACTTTTAAAGGTGGTATCGTTATTAGACATACAGCATAGACCCAAATCGGAACGACAGTACATCGCGTCTGATCAGGACCAGCACTGTTCGCCATACATACACTGCAACATTTTCATTTTAGAACATGATTCAGGTCCGTACGCAGACTCTATAAAATGTGGGGAGAGTGCGAATTCCGGGTAATTTGCAGAATGTGAAATACTGCATGAATTTGAGATAATTTTCCAAATTAGGAGGGGTGGGTGGGGGTTGTCACTCCTGCGTACGGCCTACATTAACAGGTAGAATGAACAAATTACTTTGTTTAAAAACATTGCACTGAATCACTGTTATTCAGTAGCTGGGATGCAGTGGTGGGACTGAGCGAGAAAATGCCAGAGAGGAGAAACTATGGCAGTGTGGATCCTGATCAGCAGAAGCATTCGATGGATCTACACTGTTTGCAAAGGAGACGTTGGATAAAATGTTATATTACATGCATAACAGAGAAATACTATGATTTCTACCAGACATAATCTTGGTATTTTCCTTTTTGCTGAGAAGAAATATTTCCTCTTAGCTGGAGAAATAAATCTGATTCTCTTTAGCTGGAACTACTTTATGTACAAGATACAAGATACCGCTTTTGCAGTAAAACCGTTATATTCAAATGCGTGAAAGTTTCAGTCTCGTCGACGTCATTCATGACATAATTGCAATGGTGTCTGGGAAGACATCAACAGACGTTCAGAATGAGTGACGTTTGGGTCGGATGCAACTCTTAAACAAAAGAAAACATGGACATGCGTTTTATCACTGAAACACGTTGTTTCTTCTGTTTATGTTCAAAACTGTAGAAAGCGCTTTCAAAATGGCGGCCATCCAGTTTTTCTTCCACCAAGCTTCTGTAACATTACGCTGATTGAACCGTTAACATGAGCTGTAAAGTCAACTGAACGGAAATTCAGACCCCAAATTCAAGATCCATTCGGTCCTTAAAGTCTATGGAAGTGCATGTAATATAGAGTATAGAGATTATTCATTTCTTCTATTTGAAATGTGGTATTAATAAACATCGGGGATAAAAATCCGTTATCGGATTGTTCTACATGTACCTCCCTCGGTATTTCAAACAGGAGATATACGTGTACCTGTAATAACTTTTCAAGCACATATCAGTGTATATTGTCTTGCATATGAGGCTAAGCATTATCAAGGAAATATTATAAATCTGTTGAGATGATTGGATATATGTGTATACAGAAGGCGAATAAACACATTAACAAATGATACGTTAATAATTTGGAAAATATCACGAAAACACGCCTATATAATTTTAACCCCCTTGAACCCCACTTTTATATAGTAAAACTGGGGTTTCAGGGGGTTTTACCTTATTTTTCTTATTTCTGCTTTAAAATATAGATTGTGGGTACTCGTTAGAACCGCCTCGATGAGGCGGTTTTAACGAGTGCCCACAATCTATATTTGTGGCGGTTCTAACGAGTGCCCACAATCTATATTTTGAGCAGAAATAAGAAAAATGTCACAATTTTTCATCTTAAAGCCTTCATTTTTTCGATAAAAGTGGCAATGTATTTGTATAGGCGTGTTTGCGTAATGTCTTGAAGGAAAATGCTTCCAGTACAACACCAAGAACGTCATTTATTTTTCTTTTTTTTTTTTTCACTGAATACTTTTCTTATAAAGAAGCGATTTAACGAGTACCCACAATCTACGTTATAAAGCAGTGTTGCTGTTGGTTGTTTTTATCCGCGTGACTATTGCTGGCGATGAACAAAACCCAGGCAGCAGTGTTTAGTCTTCTCCCTGTGCCATCAGAGGGCTGTGTAAAACGTAATATCTAGACTGGACTCATGTACGGGGTATTGACTTATCAATCGACACAAAGAAAATCTGCACTGGGCTCGTGTACGAGGCATTCTCTAATACAGAAACTTCACGCCTGCTGTTTATTGTTGCTGACAATTAACAAAATCGCGGGACTGGTTGTTTATAGCACCTAAGAGGTGCAGTGTAAAAAGTAAATTCTGGGCTGTGCTCGTGCAGGGGGGGCTTTGGTAAATAGTGTATACCTGATCAGATGCCACATAACGCGGTGTCTGATCAGGTCTACTCCTACTCTGCTTGCTTTAAATACTGGAATTTAATGGTTCAACGAACAGATTAATTCTCAGTTCAGGATATATTTTCCCAACCTACACTCAGAGACGATCGACCCATCGGTACTCACAGTGCTTTGACTTAATATTTCCCCAACTAAGCTGTTACTGTTACGCAAACAATTCTGCAAATCAACCCAATACATCTTAAACAATTATGTAGACATAACTCTACATGGAAATGTACCTAGCTATATAAAAGCGGTTAGTTCAGTCCTTATTAGTTTCTCTGTGTGTTCTTGTGTTAGAAAGTCTTGCAAACTAATGTGATTTTTCAGGGTCATAAAAGCGTTGAAACCGACCCGCACACGAGTACTGGTAAACAGCTTAGAGAATCTAATCCTGCCCAGGCAAAGCGGTGGGAGTCGACCCATCCATGCTAATAAACTCTATTGGTTTCATTGGACGGCAGGGATTGAGATGAAGGTAAAAGTCCCGCAAATTGGAAGCAACGTCTCCAAAATGACCTTTATAGTGTTGACGGGAGCGCTAAACCTTAAATCAACCAATCAATCATTCAATCAATCAATCAGGACCATAAAATACTGTTGCTAAAATATTCCTTCTTTTCAGACCAAACATAGATTTAGATAATATGGATACTCGTTAGAATCGCCTCGACGAGGCAGTTTTAACAAATACATATCGATCTACTCAGTGCTATAGCAGTAGTAAAGAAGTTGCATTCACCCTTGCGAAACCTTGCATTTTTGAAAAGCCCCATGGATAAATTCAACGTATGTGCACTGAACTAATATTTTTAGGTTAATTAACCCCAAAACGTTTCTGGAAATGACTACCCCCATTTGCCTAGCGTTCCATAAAGGACACAAAGAAATATTGAACTAATTTTGCGAAAAGTAGAGACAGAAATCAGAAAAGTAGAGACAGAAATCAGCCTGCGCATATGCACAGTCCGGTCAGGGGTTTTGATGCTTTTATCAAAATACATGCAGCGAGCAGACGACAATTCTTCCGACTGCCAGTGAAGCGCTTGGCATTAATGGGTTATTTACAGTTCAATGGGAAACCCGTTTTATTTATTAACACATTTACGAAGCTGGTCCCTGCTAATGATATAGCAGACTACCAAAGAAGAAGTAGCCATCTAGCGGAGATAACGACGAGGGAACCAGGTATGACTGACTCAGCAGTTTACCTTGCTGAACTCGGGTATTTCCAATACCGCGTCAGTGCTTATGCTATAAATAGACGTACCGGTAATGGCTTCTGCTAGCTACCAATCGTTATGTTGTAGCCACCTAGCGGAGACATTTACGACAAGGGAACCAATCTAGTGGAGGTAATAATGAAGGGGAACCAATCTAATAGGGAACCAATCTATTGATCCACGTGAAGCAAACGCTTGATTTCGTGCTTGATTTCGTGGCTGAGAAGCGTCTCGCAAACGTTGATGTTTTACCATAGTCAATTTTCAATCTCGTCCATATTCTTACTGCGTGGGCCTAATAGGCCCACGCAATAAGTATTTCCTGTCACAAGGAACCAACCTACACACCTTGTTAGCAGGATGATAGTTCAAGGGATAGGGTGAGAGATCAAGATTGAAATCAAGATAAAATCTATCATGTAGCATGTGGGTGTGAAAGGTAAAGGATAGACAGGAAACAGTAAGATTTATAAGAACCAGAAATTAGTAATGAGAGAAAAATAACATATATTAAATATATATGACAATATATAACATCCTAATCCCTTGGGCCAATTCGATTCAAACTTAACAGGAATGTTGCCTTGGTGACTCACTACCAAAATACCTAAAATTATTTTGCTCTGACAAACAAGATGGCCACCAGAGCTAAAAATAGAAAAAAATCTTCGGCCAATTTGATTCAAACTGCGCAAGAATGTTGCCTAGGTGACACCCTTCCAAAATAGCTAAAATTGTTCCGCTTTGACGAACAAGATGGCCACCAGAGCCAAAAATAGAATGTACTAGACACATTGATACTCAGGTGAGCGAATCTGGGCCCTCTGGGCCCTCTTGTATGTCAAATTGACTTGTCCAATATATAGGAATGGAAGAGTTCACTAGTATACAATGGGTATACAATGGGCTAAGAGTAGCCCCCAGAATGAGAACCCAGGATTAACACGTCCATATGCAACAGCAAAGACTAAAATTCACCTGTACATCTGTACTACATGTATAATGTTATTAGTCAAATTGAAGTCTCTTGCATGCAAAGAAAGGGTAGACAATACAGCTGGTGTATAGCCATAGGAAAAATGATTTCAATGGATCTTTATATAAGCCTTAACAGTGGGCGAATAATACACATGTACTTTAAAAGATCAGTTTACATGACCTTGTGGGTGTAGGTCAGAAAATAGAACACCTTTTACACTGAATGTTACTGTGACTTGTTAATAACTTCATAGCCATAGATTAAACCATTGTATACAAGTGGACCCTTCCATTGCTATAAGTTGGACATGTCCATTTGTCATATAAGGGGTGTCAGGCCTATTTTTCATTTTTATTCTATTTTCGATGGAAAATTCTGTTAGCAGATAGTGCAGGCCCAAATCAGACGCCGCATTCTGCACTGTTTGGCATTAGCTACCCCTTCAGGGGTTTCCCTGCATGCAATGGTTAATGACTCCATAGTCATAGATTAACCCAGAAAATACCAAGAAAATTGTAGGGCAGATGACAGTTTTCATCTATTTAGCTCACCGTCACGTAGTGACGAGGTGAGCTTATGGGATCGCTTTTCGTCTGTTGTGCGTCAGTGCGTCCGTGCGTCTGTGCGTCCGTAAACAATTTCTTTAAACGACTTCATCTCCTAAACCACTGATCGGATTTTGACCAAACTTCACAGGAATGATCCTTAGGTGATCCCCTTTCAGAGTTGTTCAAATGGTTCCGGTCCGTTGCACATCTAGGTCACAGGAGCCAAAAATAGCTTTTTTCACCGAAAACTTAAAAAATCTTCTTCTCTGAAACCACAAGGCCCAGGTCTTTGATATTTGGTATGAAGCTTCATCTAGTGGACCCCTACCAAGATTGTTCAAATTATAGTGCTGGGGCCAAAAATGCCACCGCTCCGGGGCCCTTTGGTTTTACATGGGCTTATATAGGGAAAATCTTTAAAAATCTTTTTCTCTGAAACCGTAAGGCCCAGGTCTTTGATATTTGGTATGAAGCTTCATCTAGTGGACCCCTACCAAGATTGTTCAAATTATAGTGCTGGGGGCAAAAATGCCCCCACTCTGGGGCCCTTTGGTTTTACATGGGCTTATATAGGGAAAATCTTTAACAATTTTCTTCTCTGAAACCGCAAGGCCCAGGTCTTTGATATTTGGTATGAAGCTTCATCTAGTGGACCCCTACCAAGATTGTTCAAATTATAGCCCTGGGGCTAAAAATGCTCCTGCTCTGGGGCCCTTTGGTTTTACATAGACTTATATAGGGAAAATCTTTAAAAATCTTCTTCTATGAAACCTCAAGGCCTAGGTCTTTGATATTTGGTATGAAGGTTCATCTAGTGGACCTCTACCAAAATTGTTCTATTATAGCCCTGAGACCAAAAATGCCCCCACCTTGGGGCCCATTGGTTTTACATAGACTTATATAGGGAAAATCTTTAAAAATCTTCTTCTCTGAAACCACAAGGCCTAGGTCTTTGATATTTGGTATGAAGCCTCATCTTGTGGACCTCTACCAAGATTGTTCAAATTATAGCCCTGGGGCCAAAAATCCTCGCCCCGAGACCCTTTGGTTTTACATAGACTTATATAGGGAAATCTTTAAAAATCTTCTTCCCTGAGACCACAAGGCCTTGGTCTTTGCTATTTGGTATGAAGCATTTTAGTGAACCTCTACCAAGATTGTTCAAATTATAACCCTAAGACCAAAAACGCCCCTGTCTCGGGACCCTTTGGTTTTACATAGACTATAGGGAAAATCTTTAAAAATCTTCTGTAAAACCACAAGGCCTAGGTCTTTGATATTTGGTGTGAAATTTCATCTAGTGGACCTCTATCAAAATTGTTCAAATTATAGCCCTGGGGCCAAAAATCCCTCCGCCCCAAGACCCTTTGGTTTTACATAGACTTATATAGGGAAATCTTTAAAAATCTTCTCTGAAACCACAAGGCCCATGTTTTTGATATTTGGTATGGAGCTTCATCTAGTGGACCTCTACCAAGATTGTTCAAATTATAGCCCCTGCCCAGGGGCCATTTGGTTTTACATAGACTTATATATAGAGATAATCTTTGAAAATCTTCTTCTCTGAAACAGTAAGGCCCAGGTCTTTGATATTTGGTGTGAAGCTTCAGCTAGTGGACCTCTATCAAGATTGTTTAATTTATGGCTCTGAGGCCAAAAATGCCCCCGCCCGAGGCCATTTGGTTTTACATAGGCTAATGTAGGGAATATCTTTAAAAAATCTTCTTCTCTGAAACCCCAAGGCCCAGGTCTTTGATATTTGGTGTGTAGCTTCATCTAGTGGACCTTTGTCAAGATTGTTCAAATTATAGCCATTGTTGATATTTGGTATGAAGCTTCACCTTTTTAGACCTCCCTCAACATTATGCACATTGTAGCCCTGGGGTCAATAATGGCCCTCCTCGAGGCCCACTTGTTACTCTATCATATGGATCAGGTGAGCGATCTAGGGCCATCATGGCCCTCTTGTCTTATATTTCAGTGAAATAAGCTTTGTACCGAAGTTTTCTATATTGCCCAAAGTCAAGTTCATTATATAAATGCCTGTAAATTCATAATAGAACTACTTTCAAACTTCTCCATTTTCATACTAAAAGTTGGCAGCATTCTTGTTGTGCGTATAGTCTGAAAGAATGTAAAAGAAAACAAGTATGGGCTATGACAAAGTGCATAAAGCGAATTTTGTGCTTGCAAATATCTGCAATCTGTTTAGATTGTCAATAAGTTCTTTTAAGAAATTAGGAGTATTTTGAAAGAAATAAAACAGAGACTTCGGAAAAACTGGCATCCTCATTGGGAAACATCAATGTTTTTAACCACCTACGTTAACATCTTCTTCACTTTGGCGCCATTGTGGGTGATTTTCAGTGTGTAGGAAAACACTTAACGACCTGCATTATTTTCTGTTTCAAACCACTTATGTCGAGAGTGATAGCTCATTGGTTAGAGCACTTGCCTCTGACGCTAGAGGTCGTTGGTTTTATCCCCGGCAGCAGAGGTAAAATTTCAGTGTCCGAATGAGCTCCACTGGCATAATTTGCAGGGATGAATGTCATAAAGTGCACCATTCTTCGGATCGGGGCGTTAACTGGAGGCCCCCTGTGCAGGGAGAGTCATGCCCTATGCAGGTTAAAGTACATGATTACTGTGTAGGCTCTCATCCTGCAAACCTGGTGTGTATGTAATATACACCTGGGAGTAATGGTCAGATGTGACCGATTGCAGTATAAGTAGAAAGAAAAAGAAAGAAACTTACAGATAATAATCTGATTTATTGTTCAGATTTCTGTGCCAGGCAGTCCTGAATTCTGGCAAACAGTTCAAATTTTGGATTTTTGAGTGCCGAACATGTCACAATATAGAGACAATAACCTATAAATATTCTCATCTTGTCAAGTCTTGTTTTCTCAAGTCTTGATATTTCATGTGATTCGTCTGCTCTGCGGACGATTTACGTGCATATAAGCAGTCGCAGATAAAATTGACTAGGCGGAGCTATACAGGTATTGTCAATATAATTATGTCAAATTCAGTGAGTCCACCAGTAGATTTGGTAGAGTGCCTTTCGCATGCTTTCTGCAAGTGGACCAAATGACCATATACACCACAGCTTTGCTTGTGTTACAGCTGAATTCACACATTCGGATGACTTGGTTTACCTTTTTATAAATAGAACGTTCCAAAGGCAGGTACAAACGATAGCTCAGCCTAGTCAATCTGATCTATGACTGCTATAATACTAACACTTATGACACTGAGAAAAAACTGAGAAAAACTACATCTGAAAATGTTGTTTGCTTATGTCGTCTGCTGAATCTTCTTGCAAACTTTTAAAAAAAAAATTTGCATGCAGGCAAACAGTTTGGACCCAGATCAGACGGCTCCAAGAGGAGCCGTCTGATCTGGGTACACACTGTTTGAAAAAACGTCTTTTAAAGTAACCGGCAGATGACAAAACAGACGACAATTGTCGTGATTGGCATTTTATGGCTTATAAGTCTTATTTTCTATGAAAAGTCTCCCCTGAAAAAAAAAAAACACACTTTGAAAATACTGTCTGCTATATCATGATTGTCGATTTAAAAGTCTCACAGAGATTGAACCTTTAAATCGGCAATCATGACTATCAGACACCTTTTTAAGGCACACTGATCGAGCCTCTTTATTACACTATTTTTGGGATCCACTGAAAATTCTGCTCAGTCAGATGTAAGTATGTCCATCTTGTGATCAGGTTGTGGGTAAGGTCTCTGTCAGATCCAGCAAAATATTTGGAGACTGATCGTGAAATATAATCAGGAACTAACGACACTGTTATCTAACATACCGTATTCACCCTTATTACCGCACATGCTCCTATAAGCGCACACCAAAGCTATTTTTGAAAAAGAAATGCATAAGCGCACACTTTACAGTAATCTCCCCTTGAAGCTCTCATAGTAAATCTATAAAAACTTACCATTATTTCTTCCAACAGTGAAGGCAATGCTTAAGTATCTTTTTCCGTCCCATTAAATATCAGTATGCATCATCTTGGAAGCTTTTGTTTTCGTATCAAGTGTGCGCTAATTAGATAGATTTTTCACCATGATTTTATGACACGATTTTGAAAAAACTAAGCGCACAGTGCGGTAATTAGGGCGAATACGGTAACATTAAAATTTTGATCATTTGATAACAAGAAAATATGCTTTTATGCAAAAGCTGCTCATATTTTTCAGCAAAAATCCTGCTGTATTTAGGTATTTTGCTAACCAGAACAGTTAACATTTTAAATTACCACTAATGAGCTATTTAAGCTAATAATGCTTCAAACAACTGGGCCCTGCAGTCATTTCTAGACTCTTCTCATGATTCAAGAAGGACAGTTGTCAGTTACTGGAAAAAGAATGTGCACTACACTCTTTAGCTATTTATGTAAAAGCTTGTCCAATCGCAGGAAAAGTATGGTTAATCAAACTTATTGGCCATGCATGACCTTAATAGTGTTAACACCAAATCAAACCAAATATGACCACCTTATATTTATTACTAGTCCATGATAAAGGATACCATTTGCCAGTCCAAAATTAGGCTTTCCTTGTATTCTATTATTAAGACCACCCCACTAATAAGACCACTTCAGGACAGTACGAAAGATGGTCTTCATATAGGAATTTTTATGTACATTCATATGAACTTAATATTTTTTCAGTGGGATGTACCATTCTTTTAGGAGTCTTGTTGGCTATACCAATCGCCATGATTGTTATAGGTAAGTGTTACTGTAATAGTCTAATTCTTGTGTCAAATTCAGCCTCTCCGAGTTCCGTGGACAAGAATAGCTTTAAGGAGTATATTGATACATCTAGATCTTGGGCCAGCTGTTCAAAACTAACAATGTCTTTAGTTAACGAATCGTTAAAACTTTGATCATTTAATATGGCAAATATACAAATATTTTTGCTGAAAAAATGTGAGTAGCTTTTGTGTATGCAAAATTTAAGCTACTCACACTTTTTGCAGCTAAAATGCCAAAATTTTAGATATTATACTAATTGCTAGAACATTCCAACAGTATGAACACTAACGAGCCTGTTAAGCTAACAAGGCTTTAAACAACTAGGACCAGTTGCTCAAAGCATCATTAGCTTAATGAGCTCAATAATTGTTAACTGTTCTAGCAAGTACAATATCTGAAATTTTGGTATTTTTGCTGAAAAAAATGGAAGCAGCTTTTGCATTTGCAAAGCTGCTCACATTTTTGCAGCAAAAATATTAGCATATTTGTCATATTAAATGATCAAAGTTTTAACGATTTGTTAACTAACAACATCTTTAGTTTGTACAACTGGCCCCTGGACTCTTGATATTTTGCTGCTATTTTTACAAGGAAGACAATTTTTGGGACTTCCTGTTCACTGTCCTACGAAAGGTTTTCTTCTTGATCAGTGTCATGCTGAACCAGAATGTGCTCTACTTTTGCAAACAATGTAAAATCAGATCTTCACTAGCAGCCCCTGAAGAAATAGATGGACTGCATGATGCTTCCATGCAGAGCTGAAATCGACCCACACACGAGTACTGGTAAACCGCTTAGAGGGCAGGCAATGCGGTGCGAGTCGGCCTGTCCATGCTTATGAACCCTATTGGTTTCATTGGGCGGCAGGGCTTGAGATGTCATTTCATCTCAGTGTCGGGTAAAAGTGCCACAAAATTGGAAGCAACATCTCCAAAATGACCTTTACAGTGTTGACAGGGACGTTAAACTTCAAATCAATCAAACAAACAAACAAAGATCTCTGTTTGTCATACAAATTTATAGAAATAAATTACGTGAAGTAATTTGTTTGTTTTGTTTGTTTGTATTGAGGTTTAACGTTCCCATGAACACCATCTAGGTCATTTTGGAGACGTTGCTTCCGATTTTGTGAGTCTTTTACAGTATTTTACCGGACACTGAGATAAAATTACATCTCAAACCCTACCACCCAATGAAATCAAATGAAGTAATGTGAAAAATGAACAATGGTTAAAGGAAAGGACAGGCTCCTTTCCTTTAACCCTTTTACAGGCCTCCGTGGCCTAGTGGATAAGAGCGCTGACTCTTAATCATTAGGTCTCCCACCGCTGTGGCTCGGGTCACATGTGGGATGCCATGTTCTGCAACGGAAGGTCGGGTGGTTTTTCTCCAGGTACTCCGGCTTTCGCCCATCTCTGATTAACAACCGGCTCGATATGAGTGAAATAATCTTGAAAGGGCCGTAAAACCAAAACCAAACCTTTAACCCTTTTGTACCATACAGCAGGAGTCCATTTCAAAATTTAGGAGTGTCAGCTAGGTTGTGTTTTCTTTCAAATTTATTTGGAAAATAGCTGAACTTTTTGCAAACAGTGTAGGCCCTGCCTGATCAGATGCTGCATTCTGCGGCTGTGGCGTCTGATCTGTGCCTGCACTGTTTGCCAATTACCGTTTAAGAGTTTCCGGTATGAAATGTTTAAAGAGTACATTATTTAACGTTAGTATTCGGACACCTCAACTCCCTACCATAATTGTTCTAATTTGAAAAGTACAAGTTGCCTAAAACTATCAGGATGGGTGGCAAGCATTGAGATGCCACATGTCCATCTGGGTCTGTATTTTTTTGCTCAGGCCTGTCTTACCGAATACATACAGTAAATATGGAAGATCCCTGTTGACATACTTCCAGCCTGTTACATACTTGGGTGTTTGTTTAAATTGAGGTTTAACGTTCCCTTCAATACTCTTCAAACCATTTTGGAGACGCTGCTTCCAATTTTGTGGAACTTTTACCCAACATTGAGATGAAATGACATCTCAAGCCCTGCTGCCAAATGAAACCAAAAGGCTTATATGCATTGGACTCACACCACTTTGCCTGGGCAGGCTTAGACCTTCTAAGCGGTTTACCAGTCCTCATGTGTGATCAGTTTCAGCTCTGCGTGGAAGCACCATGCAGCCCAATCTATTTCTCCAAGCCCTGATGGCCGGGCAGATGCAACTCATACTTGGGTGTACTAGGACAGGTGAAGAAAACAAACCGGAGAACGTGACTTGACCCTGTCCTCATTTGTCATCTCATTTTCACCTTCCAGGCTAAGATGATCTAATATTATCTACTGTCCATTACTAATTAAATGCTAAATGTAGGCGTAGCAAGCATTAACACTTAATCGCCAAAACACCACATTTGCAGACAGCGTTTTCAAATAATTTTACCTTGTATTTCAGAGAAAATATAGCTTGTCATTTCATGTGAATCGTCTGCTAGGCAGACAATTCACATGAAATGTCAAGCTTTATTTCCTTATAAGCAATAATTTAAAAGATAAATTGCCGTCTGCTTTAGAAATTTCTATTGTGCTTCAAAGTTTAAATTGATTTTTTTATCAGAAATCTAGGTCAATTTTTATTCTGCTGTACCTGGGTGTCAGGTATTGTCCATGACAAGGTATTGGTCCATGACAATAACGATTTTATGAGTTGACCTCTGAGAAAAAGGGCCCTTATTATCCTCCAATTTATTCTTTTTACAAGTTTGCTTGCGAAGTGAGCTAATAGGGCTAAATAAATCACTACCTGCATGAACCGACCTCATCGTGTTTTCCTCTGCATGTCAATGAGTGTAGTAGTTTGCCGGTACACCCGATTAACCCATAATTTACAATCAGTACAGCCGCTGTTTGTGGTCTTCTAGTTACTTTATAAGTTCATGTTGCAAACAGTGTGGAACCAGATCAGACTGCTCCTCTTGGAGCAGTCTGATCAGGGTCCACACTATTTTCCTGTTTGCAAAAGTATGTTCGAAAAGTTTGCTAGAAAATGCAGCAGACGACATAAATGGACGATATTTTCAGAACCAGTTTTTATTGGCATCTTAAGGGTTAATCTGCTTACTGATGACAACTCATTTGCATGCAATTTTTGATGATAATACATACATTGATTGATCGAAAGTTTTTATGATTGATTAAAATGAACTCATTATTTCTCTATATACTATAAGCAGCCATACCATTGATTGATTGATTGTGTTGGGTTAATGACATGTCAACCCTTGTGGGTCATTTTGTGTCATCTCCCAGAGAAAGAAAGAGATTCTTCCAGAGAAAGAAAGAGATAATTGAGGAGATATAAGTGAGGGACTGAAGAGAAAGAGGACAATGAATGGAAGTGTAGAAACAAAAAATGTAACAACATTCCCCCCTCTACCCATACCTGCTGCAAGGACAGCAAGCCTTGTCCAACTGTAAGCCAATATCGGTTGGATTCCCCAGTAATGCAAGATACTTGTCACTTTTGCCTCACTCAACCACCCCCAGCAGTCGTACCATACTAATATAATGGTAATGAGCTCAGTGGCTCGAACTGCCCCTGTCTCGAACAGATTTTCCAGGTCCCAAAGGTGTTCAGGCCATTGAAGTTCGACTGTATTATTATTTCTGGAATTTGAGGGTGAAATGAATAATTTAAATATTTTCCCAAGGTACACTCAGGGACAACCAACCCACCAATACTATCGGTACTTTGATGATGCATACTGCTTACTGTAAAAATCTTAAAAGTTCAGACACTTTCAGAATTTGCTCATATTCTCAAAAAAACTAACAAATTTGCTTCATGACCCAGCAAGGAGTTCACAGTTGCAGATAGAAAGGCAAACAGTGTAGACCCTGATCAGACTGCTCCTTCAGGAGCAGTCTGATCTGGGTCTGCACTGTTTGCTTAGGCCTATCTGTCCCAAAACCTAGGATCATTACAGTTTTCACACGGTTAATATTTTAGCTGACACACGACAAAACCTACAAGAAGACCTGCACTGCCAACAAAGATTAAGATAGCAGTCTCCTCAAGCCAGTCTTGCCTGAGCCTCTTATTGTTGTTTTCTTGGTAACCCAGCTACCATAGAAGGTGTATGTGATCTGTGACTACTCTGATCAGATTGTGCAGATGCACAGGCTGATCTGAGTCTTTGTTGGTTACACAGGTCCTGTTGCATGACAAAACACCACCAATATCAGACTGCTCCTTTTGGGTGAGTCTGATCAGGGTCTACACTTTTTCAGCTGAGAAAAAAGTTTTTGGACCAAATTAAATAATGAATGATTTGTGGCAGCACACATGCAGCTCATTTAAAGTTTCTGAATATTTAGGGTAAATACGATATGTTAAAAAATGATTATACCGTAATGATCTTAAGTATTCAGACATAATGGCGTAAGCTAACAGTGCAAACCCAGATCAGACTGCTCCTTCAGGAGCAGTCTGATGAGGATCTACAGTTTGCTATTCCATCTGCACCTTTTGGACTTTTTGCCGGATTTTGAAACAAATTTGTTAATTTTTTGGAGCATTATATCAAGTTCTCAAGGTGTACAAATCTTGAGGATTTTTACAGTAAATATGGGAAGTTAAAAACGGTTATATTTTAAATTCTTCAGGAGCTGTGTACAAGGATGATTGTCCGAGAGAACGTTTTATCCCGATCTACCTCATTGTTGCTGGATGCTTTGGTATCATCAAGAATTTGTCATCAATAGGACAACGATGTAAAAACAGAGACAAAGAAGATTCTGATGAACAAAATGCTAAGACAAATCCATTTGATGGCCTGATCAGCTGTTTTCTATTTGCCTGGTTCATTGCAGGTATGTTTTAAGCTCATCTGTCACATAGTGACGAGGTGAGCTTTGTCCATCGTGCATGCGTCCATCAAGGTGTGCATCCGTTCTTATTGCTTAGGTGGTCCCCTTTCAAAGTTGTTCAAATGGTTCCGGTCTATTGCACATCTAGGTCACAGGAGCCAAAAATAGATTTTTTCACTGTAAACTTAAAAGATCTTCTCTGATACCAACAGGTCATTGGTATTTGGTATGAAGTTTCATCGGGTGGACCTCTGCGGAGATTGTTCAAATTATAGCACTGGGGCCAAAAAAAGCCCTGTGCCGGGGCCCACCAGTTTAACATAGACTTATATAGGGAAAACTATAAAAATCTTCTTGTCAGAAACCAGAACTGTTTATTCTGCACTTCGTGCCAGTTGCAGTATGTTACTGTTATGTAATTTAATTTTAACCATTAGTTCATACCGCTCGAGCCACTTTCAACACGCTTAGTAGTCTTGTACTGTCATAAATCTATCTCGGTTGATTGCACAATTTTTTTTTTTGCAATAAGAGCCAATTAAGATTACACAAGATTATGCAACTTAAACAGGTATATTTGTCCCGTTAGCTCGTGCCAAAGTCCGGGTGCGGACATACTTTGTTAAGTACTGGTGTATACAGTAATAAGATTATTCCGACCTTTGGCATTGACACTGCATTAGGATTTAATAATTTTTAAATAAAGATGGTTTATTTGTTTCGCCATTGATTTGTTTGTACATTACTTTGCATCCATCAATCGTTTTCATTTTTTTTATGGACAACAAAAAAAGTAGGTAGCAATTTTTTATTTTGTAAGTGAAAATAATTATTACTTGCCGGTAAATATTCAGTAATTATCCAAATTCATAATAAAAATAACAACTGATTTTCATCTAGCGAAGATGTTCCCCCTTGTTTCTATAGTCTGTTTAAAATACAATTGCGACAGGAACTTAGTGAGAAATGATCTAACTATTACACAGAAACCTCACCACACATGGTTGGATACAACAAAAGTTACAGCTTGCCCAAAATACAGTAAAATTACTATATTAGACCACCTTTGGGACATTTCAAAAGTGGTCTTTAAGACCACTTTTGAACAGTCCCAAAAGTGGTCTTTGATCAAGGGTCACTGTATGCAGAAAACAGAAAGAAAGAATAACTGCAGCCAACCAAATAAGCTTTTTAAAGCAGAATTAGTCTTCATTTCAGGTGGTCTCAATAGCGGAATTGATTCATAACCCTATAAAACACACTTTTCTCCAAATAGGGGTTTACAGGATAACTCATTACATTGTTGTTGTTCGGCGTTAAGCCGCACCCACTTCTCCCTAGACCCAGCAAACTTCTCCCTATTTTCCCAGGAGGGAGAAATCACTTCTCCCATATTTTTTGGGCTAGCTTGGGCCCTGTCAGACTTATATAGGGAATACCTTAAAAATCTTCTTGTCTGAAACCAGAAGGCCCAGGTCTCTGATATTTGGTATGAAGCTTCATCTGGTGGACCTGTACTATGAAGGTTCAAATTATAGCCCTGGGGCCAAAGTTAGCCAGGGCCCAGGGTTTTACATAGACTTATATATGGAAAACCTTTAAAAATCTTCTCTGAAACCACAAGGCCCAGGTCTTTCATTTTTAAGCAGATCAGACTTAAATGGTGTTGGGCTCAAAGTCAAGGTTTGTGGTGCTATTTTTATAAAAGCTTTGTCTTCACTGTAGCCCCTACATTTATTGATGGATTTTAATGTAACTTCACACAAATGTTGGATATGATAATATCTCCAGCAAGTTAGACTTTCAGGGTCCCAGGTGCAGTGGCTGTTTTCAGGAAAAACTGTGTCATCATTCTTGCGTCTACATTTATCAAAGGATTTTGTGTAACTTTACACAAATGTTGGGTATGATAATATCTCAAGCAAGTTTCACTTTCAGGATTCTGGGCTCAAGGTCAAGGTCACTGTGGCTATTTTAAAGAAAAAAAACTTTGACATATCGCTCTAGCACTTACATTTATTCATGGATTTTAATGTAACTACACACCGATGTTGGTTATGATATTATATGAACCTTTTTCAAGCTCAGCTCACTTGAGCGAGAATTTTTGTGTCTGATAATTATTAAAATACCAACAAATATGGCTTATTGCCTGCTCCACCAAGCAAATGCTAATGGCTGATTTAGCAGTGACTAATGCCAAGACTTGCATAAATATTAAAATGCCAGCAGTTAAAGGCATTTTAACCCATTTTGTACCAGAAACCCCAAAATGGGTACCCTTGCAAACAGTGCAGGCCCAGATCAGATGCCGCGTAGGGCCTACACTATTTGCAAAAAGTTCAGCCATTTTCAAAATCAATTTTAAAGAAAACACAACCTGACACCCCTAAATTTTGAAATGGACTCTTAGTATATATAAGGAGGAAGATTCCATTTGGTACAAAAAGGGTTAACCCATGTCATGCTGGGCCAGAATAATTATGCACTACCTTTTGCAATTAGAAGCCACCGTGGTCCAGTGGTTATGCTACTCGCCTCATAAAATAGGGGCCGTGGGTTTGCTCCCGGGCTTCTCCAGACTTTCAGATGAGTCTTTAAACCGAGGTCCCGTTTCCGTATGACCTTAAATAAAAGTGGGATGTAGCACTCAAACACACACGCATGCATGCACACGCACACACACACACACACACACACACACACACACACACACACACACACACACCTTCCGCAAACAATGTAGATACTGATCAGATGAGTTCTCTCTTCCCGCCATCTCTCGTTCAAGACACATGGCCGTGTGTACGGCTCTTGTGTGCGGAGCGCAATGCTTCATGCCAGTCAGACATGGCCATTGACAAAGCCAAACCTCCAACATCTTCAGCGGAATGACAGGCCAATGATCAGACAGATCTGCATTGTCAAGCCACAGGACACTGTCACCATCAGGTCCAGTGAGCTACTTGAGCGTCTTGGCATTGAGCCCCTGGACCTTATCCTGAAAGAGAGAAGGCTCCGCTGGTATGGACGTGGAACGCTTCAATGGTGCAGTTAAGACTGCCTGTGACATACAGGACACGGAAAGCTGGGGCCTAGAAGGCCCAAGATGACCTGGAAGCAGCTAACAGAAAGAGATTGCAGAGAATGGAAGCTTTCGGCTATCAACCCTCATGATAAACAGGCCTGGAGATATGGTGTAAGATTTGCCATGCAAGCCAGCTACCTGGAAGGGGGCCCACTTATGTGGATGTTGCCCATGTACCCTGCATGTTAATAAAAAAAATCTGATGATGATGATGATGAAGCCATCTGATCAGTATCTACACTGATTGACATTCAGTTTGTAACATCAATGATTGCATTGGTTGGTCTTCAGAAATGGGTTTGGCTGAATTAGTTTATTTGGCAGGACAAGCCTATATACTTACAAAACAGAGCAAAATATCATGCTCAGTTAGGTTGAGCGAGAAAATGTTTTTTACCTTAGGGGACTAGGGTATTCATTTCACAGACCTGTTTACCCTTATCCTGCTGTTCACGACTGCCCCTACCTTTGCAAACATTGTAGATCCAGATCAGAAGGCTTCTGAAGAAGCCATCTGATCAGGATCTACACTGTTTGCCATTCAGATTGCAAATTGGAATGAAGTTATAATAATTATGAAGTAATTTGATTGGTTGAAATGGAAATGGGTGTGGCTAAATTAATTTGTGTAGCAGGATAAAGGTTAAATGTTGGCAAGTGTGAGATTCTTTTATCAAAAATTGAGAAAAAAAACATTTCTGAATTAAAACAAAAATGTGCTTATATCCCAAGAATTTAACCCATTTAGTACTGGAAACCCCGAAACAGGTACCCTGGCAAGCAGTGCACGCTCTGATCAGGGCCTCTACTGTTTGCTAAAATGTCAGTCATTTTCGAAACAAATTTTCATGAAAACACAACCTGACATCCCTAAAGTTTGAAATGAACTCCTGCCATATATAAGGTGGAAGATTCCATTTGGTACAAAAAGGGTTAATTGTATGTTTTGTAACTTTTTTCAGGTAATGTCTGGGTTTACCGAACTTACAATGATTTCTCAGAGGATCCTACATCTGACAAGTATTGTCACCCGACATTGTACTACTTCGCTTTCTGGATTATCACCGCAACCTACATACTCCTAGGCCTATGTTGCTGTTGTATCTGCTGTGGAGGCCTTCTTGCAGCATGTTTTGGCGTATTCAAAAAGGAATAAAATAGATATTTATACTCACATGACCCAAAGACTGACTTAACCCTTGTCCTGCTGAGCCCGGATATGTCTTATCTTTCAAACAATGTAGATCCAGATCAGATGGCTTCTGAAGAAGCCATCTGATCAGGATCTACATTGTTTGCCATTCAGATTGTGAACTCAGATTGTTGCAATAATTTGCATCAAGTAATCTGATTGGCTGATAATCAGTAGTGGGTGTGGCAGATTAATATATTCAGCAGGACAAGGGTTAATACAAGATGTGCAGCTGGGAAAGGCTCTGATCAACCTGTGTATCTGAACAGTCTGATCTGATCCTTTCCTGTCTACATATGAGCCCTGGGGGCCACATTGCTTTACCTGAACAAAGTGTTAATATTTCCTATAGACCCTAAATGGCGGCACAATCTGATCTGTAGCATCACTGGCCTTGTGGCTATAAAACGTGATTTTGATACTCATCACACTTGACCATGAACTTTTATCTTGCTCATAAATGTAAAAATGCCAACAATTGTTGGCATTAATTTTTATCATTTATGAACATGACAATGAGCAGGAAATTTTCCTCATTGTTTTGCATTCTAATAAAATTTATGAACAAGTGAAAAGAGATCTTCCAGCACATGCACCTAGCAAGGACTCAGATCAGCCTGCACATGCATTCAGCTTCTCAATTAGTATGAAGAAACTGGGTCAATCATCAAGTGAACAAGTCTGTGAAATGAACACCCTTCTAAACACCACTTAAAATAGAGAAAACTGGGGTTTGCAGAGGTATAGATTATTTTTCTTATTTCTGCTCCAAGACATAGGTTGTGGGTACTCGTTAGAACCGCTTCAGTGAGGCGGTTCTAACGAGCACCAACAACCTATGTTTGCAGTACAAATAAGAAAAATATCGCAGATTTTCATCAGAACAATAGCCATTTTGGAAATGTGAAAAATGCTTTATGTCGCACTGGTGTGTTATCGTAATGGGTGTATCCATATCATGCACAAGCTGATCTGAGACTTTGCTTGGTGTGCATGCTCGAAAAGATTCACTTAACCTGCTGTTGTTCATTATTCGATAAACTTTAAATAGATTACCTTTAATTTATTACTTATACAGTAGAATTCTTCTAATACCACCTTTGGGACTTTTCAAAAGTGGTCTTTAAGACCACCTTTGAACAGTACCAAAGGTGGTCTTCTTTAAGACCACTTTTGAACAGTACCAAAGGTGGTCTTCCTTAAGACCACTTTTTTCCTTAAGACTACTTTTGAACAGTACCAAAGGTGGTCTCTGACCAGAGGACACTATCCAGCAAACACAAAGAAAGAATAACTGCAACCTACTAAATAAGGTGTTCCAAACAGAATTTGTCTTAATTTTAGGTGGTCTTATAAGCGGGATTTCACTATATTTACATTATTTCCCATCTACCGCCCCCGCCCGTCGGGGCTTGGAGAAATAGATTGGGCTGCACCATGCTTCCACGCAGAGCTGATACCGACCGCATATGAGTACTGCTAATCTGCTTAGAACGTCTAAGCCTGCCTAGGAAAATTGCTGCGAGTCGGCCCGTCCATGCCTATAAACCCTATTGGTTTCATTGGGCGGCAGGGATTGAGATGTCATTTCATCTCATGTCGGGGAAAAGTCCCACAAAATTGGAAGCGACATCTCCAAAATGACCTAAATAGTGTTGACGGGGATGTTAAACCTCAAATCAAACAAACAAACAATATTTCCCATCCATGGTATGAAGAAAATGTCTTATGTAAGAGCTAACGTGAATGGAGAAAACAATTACAAGCAGTTTTCCTATTGACATTGAAACAGCCTTATTGGCATCGTAATGTACCCATTGCCCAATCGTATTGAAGAGAACCATTGTTTTTTTTTTAAATGTCACTGATGTCGTGTAAGTCAGTGTAATCATTAAAAGTATGAACAACATTTCTTCCCAATTGTTCACTCTTATCCTGATGTTCACGACAACCCCTTATCTTTGGAAACAGTGTAGATCCAGATCAGATGGCTTCTGAAGATAAGGATAAGGATCTACACTGTTTGACATTCAGTTTATGGATTTGTAAGAATAAATTACAGCAAGTAATCTGATTGGTTCAAAGTCAGAAATGGGTGTTGCTAAACTGAATATTCAGCAGGATAAGGGTTAATTATAGGAGTTTTCTGTTAATGTACTGAGAATGTAAATATTTTTTAATATATTACATTTGTGCATATTCTGCTGTATATTTCAGGTGAAATATATTTTTCTTTTCTGTATATAGTAATACAATATCCTGTGCCTGTTTTAAACATACTATATAAATTGGAGGGTCATAGATCTGATTAATGACTTGTTTTGTATATAATATTATGTTGAATTTGGTAACTTTATATTTGAAATCCTAGCTTTGTTGTAGAGGTATAATCAACTATATATATTTTTGTGTGTAGCATTTTGAAAGCTGAGTGCAACTTATACAGGGTATTTCTCTTGGGTTTGGATATGCTTTGGTCTTTTCTGGTCTGCTCCACTGCACATTTATTTATCTATAGAACAGACAAAAGGAGTAAATGATGCCTATTTTGGGAGAGTTTTTAAGGATTATCCAAGTTGTTACACTTTTAGCTGCATCAGAGAGGTGATTCTACAAATGAATAAATGCAAAGATCAGACAATTTATACCCATGTTATCATCTACCACAATGTCTGTTTCTGTGGCTAATTAACCCTTGCCCTGCTGAATAAATTAATTTGGCTACACCCATATCTGACAATCAATCAAATTACTTGATACAATGTATTCATTTAAATTCCCAAACTAGGTGACATACAGACGAGCAGTGTAGATCCTGATCAGATGGCTTCTTCAGAAGCCATCTGATCTGGATCGGCACTGTTTGCAAAGGCAGGGGTTATCCTTTTAAGCAGGACCAGCAGGACAAGGGTTATGTCATTTACCTAATAATTTGCTCAATATCTCGACTTGTTTTTTGGGAGGTTGATTGTTGATCAATCAGCCCTTAGTTGTATATACAAGTGCAGTTATACTGCTGTTGTCCTTGTGACTACCACTGGCCAGTAAAGTTAAACCACAGCAAATTAAAAATAAACAGATTGCAATGAAAATAAATGTTCCTCAAATACAAGAAATTGTTTTATATTATTAAAATGGTTTACCCATTCATGTCTAATGTCCAGAAATGGGACATTGGCAAACAGTGTAGACCCAAATCGGATGCTGCAGAACATTGAATCTGGACAGAGTCTGCATGGTTTGCTTAAAGTATAGGAGTATAAGGGCTAAACACCAAGTGCTAGCCTCAAAACAGTCAACCAATCAGTGCTATCATGGCTTTGATTTCTGTTTGGACAAAAAGCTTAGTGAAAATAATTGTGTCTCGATTTTATAACTTAAATAGAGCCAAGGAAAAGTTGAGGCCTGTTTTTGAATTGATTGATTGATTTGAGGTTTAAAGTCCCTGTCAACACTGTTAAGTCATTTTGGAGACATTTCTTCCAATTTTGGGGACTTTTACCAGACATTGAGATGAAATGACATCCCAAGCCTTGCCCTCAATGAAACCAATTGGGTTTATATGCATGGATGGTTTGACTTACACCACTTTGCCTGGGCAGGCTAACACCTTCTAAGTGGTTTATCAGTACTCATGTGTGCAGTCAGTAGCAGCTCTGTATGGAAGCACCATGCAACCTCATCTATTTCTCCAAGCCCAGATGAGCCGGGGTGCAGAGGCCTATTTTGAAAGCTTACAAAAGAATTTACTGCCATCCCCCACATCTTCAAAGACCTAAGCCTGATTGGTTAGCTTGCTGGCTCAGCATGACCTGAATAACACTGACTGGGCTGTTAAGGGGGGGGGGGCATATAGTATTTGCCCTGTCTGTTTGTTTGTCTGTCTGTGTCTGTTTGTTTGTCTGTCTTTTCATCACAAAAACTTAAACCTTGATCATAACTTCAAAGTATTTGACCAGCCCCATGAAACTTCACACACTTATTCACAATCACAAGGGCTACATTCTGACCAAGGCCATAACTCTGTTATCATTTTTGGCTGAATTATCTCTGCTTGGAATTTTGCAAAAGGGGGGGGGGGGCATTGGTCCCCTATAGTGACAGCTCTTGTTTGTCCGTGTATTCGGTGTATCAGTGTCTTTCTTCGGGGTGTATGTTAACCATCTGTACCTCTGAAACTTTAAGGGATTTAAATTTCTGTTCTGATCAAGGCCTTCTTTGGCAACTACACTTAACCTCAGGTAGTAGTTGTAGGTTTTTGTTTTTTTCTATTATGGTGTTACAGTAAGCTGTAAAATTGCTTCTTCTATTTATCATGTAATCCATCAAGGGAGGAATTAATCGTACAGTAAAGTTCCTGTATTAAGACCACCTTTGGGACTGTTCAAAAGCGGTCTTTTAGACCACTTTTGGACAGTCCCAAAGGTGGTCCCTGACCAGAGGACATTGTATGCAGAAAACACGAAGAAAGAATAACTGCAACTTACTAAATAAGCTTTTTTAAGCAAAATTAGTCTTTATTTAGCGGAATTTCATTGTAATTGTAAGTTCAGTTTTACTTAGTGAGATCATTGGTTTGTTGTTTTTTTTTTGTTTTTTTTTTGTTTCTTTCTTTCCTTTTAAAGTGAGAAATGCTAGAGACCCACTAATATGGAATTTATATTTTTTTTTCAAAAGAGGAAACTGTTTTCACGATTGTTTTACCCAGTGGGTTCATTTTCTTCAGTATGGGACTTCCCCACACTGAGTTGCCATGACCTGCTCCTCCCTTTGTGATGCAGACAAAAATCTTCAGAATGAATTTCCAAAATCTTGAAAATCATAACTGGTGTATCACTTTATTTAGTTCATTTGACCACTGACTGAAATTCATAAAGTCTTCAGATGCCATGAAAAACTGCATCTGAATATGTTATCTATTTATGTCATCTGTTGCATATATATGCTTGCAAACTTATGCATATGCCTGCAAACTTTTCAAACATATTTTTGCATACAGGTAAACAGTGTGGCCCCTGATCAGACTGCTCCTAGATGAGCAGTCTGATCTGGCTCTGATCAGCTCTGCCCTGAATGTTTTTATCACAATTACCTATGTGTGTAGTCTAGATAAAAACTATAAACAAGCCATACTCTCTTGTAGTTTCAAAACTCAGCTATGATGATGGCTTATTCCAAACTGGCTGTTGTATTCATCTCTCATTCTATTCAGATTCAAGATTCATGCTAACTCTTATCCTGCTGTTCACAACAACCCCTATCTTTGCAAACAGTGTAGATCCAGATCAGATGGCTTCTGAAGAAGCCATCTGATCAGGATCTACACTGTTTGGCATTCATTTTATGAATTTGTAGCAATAAATTACATCAAGTAATTTGATTGGTTGATAGACAGAAATGGGCGTGGCTTAAATGAATGTTCAGCAAGAGAAGGGCTAAGCTAGATGAATGCACAAGCAAAATTCTAGTGTTAGTGATGTTTGTTATTTTTACTATATTTTAACCCTTTTTGTACCAAATGGATTCTTCCTCCTTATATATAGCAGGAGTCCCATTTCAAAATTTAGGGGTACCAGGTTGTTTTTTCTTCAAAATTTATTTGGGAAATGGCTTAACTTTTCGCAAACAGTGTAGGCCCTGATCAGACGCCACATTCTGCAGCGTCTGATCTGGGCCTACACTGTTTGCCCTGGTATCCGTTTTGGGGTTTCCGGTACTAAATGGGTTTAGACACACATTTATTGTAAATAAAATATAAAGTTTTTGTTATTTTCTGGTGAGCTTGTTAGTTTTGTTTAGCAATGCAATTTTCCATGTGTGGTACATGTATTTCGGTTAAGTCCCTTTATCCTGCTGAATAAATTAATTTAACCACACCCATTCATCAGAGCTTTGAGAAAAATATTGGGCTGCATGGTACTTCCCCAGAGCTGAAACCATCCGAGCTTTAATACTGGTAAAGCACTAAGAAAGTCTAAGCCTGTCCACGAAAAATGTCACTTGTTGGACCACTCCTTAAACCCTAGCGGTTTCTTTGGTTGGTAGGGCTTGAGATGTCTATTTCTCAATATCTGGTAAAAAAAAAAAATACTCGGAAGCAGTGTCTCAAAAATGACTTAAATAGTGTTGATGGAGATGACAAACCATGTATTTGTCCAATTCACAAACTGCATGACAGTGTAGATCCTGATCAGGTGGCTTCTTAAGAAGCCATTTGATCTGGGTCTGCACTGTTTGCAAACATTACGATAACACACCCATGTGACATAGTACATTTTTCACATCTCCTAATTATAAATGGCTACTTTTCTGACGAAAATCCATGTTATTTTTATTGTTTATACTGCAAACATAGGTTGTGGGTACTCGTTAGAACCGCCTCATTGAGCGGTTCTTACGAGTACCCACAACCTATGTCTTGGAGCAGGAATAAGAAAAATAATGAATACCCAGGTAAACCCCAATTTTCTCAGTATAAATGGAGTGTAAGGGGGTGTTCATTACACGGACATGTTAAAGTGATGAAGGAAGGGGCTTTCTTGTTCAGCAGGTTAAGGGGTAATGTGTTTCATCTAAATGACACAATCCTTCCTTTTATTTTATTTATGTATGCTTTTCAGCATTGTTTTTTATATAAAATGCAATTTTTTTTTAGTGTGGTTGTTCTTAACATAACTGTCCTTTACATTAGCTCTCAAAAGATACAAATAAATAATATCCATTATAGCTATTTGCTTCTTTTTTCATTATTCCCATATCATCATTATAATATGTCATATCGGCCCCGATAGCTCAGTTGGTAGAGTGTCAGCTCTGGGGAACATGAGGTCACGGGTTGGATCCCGGGCCACAACATACCAAAGTCGTTAAAAATGGTACTAGCTGCTCCTCGCTTGGCACTCAGCTTTACGGGGTAGAGCTAGGACTGGTTGACCCAGTGTCTGGATAATGTGACTGGTTGTGGTATCATTTAACGTGTCTGGGACATGAAACTTCAGTGAGGCAGCACTATAAATGTGAGCACTGAGCTCGCTGTCGCAACCAGACACCGTCGTGATATGACTGAAAAATTGTTGAAAGCGACGTTAAACCCGAATTCACACACACACACATAAGAGTCATTCATATTATGATGTTATTAAGTAATTTCATATTGTCCAGGTTTGCTGTACTGGCCCAAGGCCGAAGGTCAATACAGCTGACTGAGGACCTATTACTGTGCCAATACGGAATTACTTGATTAATGACAATTTTATTAACACAGATGAGTTAAGTTTATGCTACTTTATCTTAGTTTGAATGTGATGAAAGCTTCAAATTTATTTGAATCACTCTCAAACACTCATACCAGGATGTTATTATATACCCAGAAAATGTCTTGTTTACTTTGTACAGAAGTTACCGGTCAATATTTTTCGATATTGCCCGTAATAAAGTTCATATTGCCGTAGATAAGCAGTCACGTTCACAAAAGAACTACGTGTACTTTCAAACTAATGTCCATTTCGATACTAAAAATTGGGAGCCTTCTTGTCGTGTGTATCAACTGAAATAACCTCAAACAAAATGAATATAGGCTGTGACAAGGTGCTTAAAGGGCATTTTATGCTAGAAAATATGATCTACCTGCAGTCTGTTTAGATATTCAGTAATTTCTTTCAGGACATCAAGATTATTTTGAAAGAAACAAACTGAATGCCTCGGTAAAAATGGCATCCTGCATTGTAAAGTGTCAATGTTTTTAGCTCACCTGTCACGTAGTGACAAGGTGAGCTTTTGTGATCACATTTTGTCTGTCGTCCGTCGTCCGTGCGTGCGTGCGTCCGTAAACAATTTCAAATAAGTATATCTCTAAAACCCCATGGCCAATCTTGATCAAATTTCATGAGAAGCATCATCAGGTGGGGGGAAAGGCTGCATAAGGTTTTTGGGCTGATCAGATTGGAATTCTGGTTGCCATGGAAACAAAAAGGTTCCATAGACTTATGATGGGGAAAACGACGTCTCCTCTTTTTATCAGCCATTTCTGTTCCGATCTTCATCAAACTTGCAGATAACCAGGAGGGGCTTACAGCCTACGTCGATTTCGAATGTCAGCTGCACGGGACAAACAGGCTTGGAGTTATCTGCCCTTGAGCATAAATATAAGTGAAAAATGGTGTCTCCAGCTTTTCTCAGCCGTTTAAGTTCTGATCTTTTTGTAACTTTTTGTAAACAAGGACAAGCATAAAATCTCGGATGAGTTTGAATCTGGTCTGAATCTGACCAGCGGTTTTCTACTTATGTCCCCTTGAGCGTGAAAAATTTTCCCATAGACTTATAATGGGGAAAACGACATCTGTACTTTTTCTCAGCCATTTCCGATCTGATCTTCATCAAACTTGCAGATAACCAGGAGGGGCTTACAGTCTACGTCGAGTTCGAATTTGGGCTGCACGGGACAAACAGGTTTTGAGTTACCTGCCCTTGAGCATATATATAAGTGAAAAATGGTGTCTCCAACTTTTCTCAGCCGTTTGTGATCTGATCTTTTTGTAACCTTTCATAAATGAGGACAAGCATAAAATCTCACCCGAGTTCGAATATGGTTTGAAACTGACCAGCGGTTTTCAAGTTACGTCCCCTTGAGCGTGAAAAATTTTCCCATAGACTTATAATGGGGAAAACAACGTCTCCACTTTTTCTCAGCCATTTCTGATCCGATCTTCATCAACTTTGCAGATAACCAGGAGTTGATGATGATGATGATTTCGTGTTTAACGACGAGTCAACCCTCTTTGTGGGTCATAAGCGTCAAACGGTTAATGGTTAACGGCATTGAGAATTATGGGGATATTAAAAGTAAAAAAGTTAGTTGGATATGTATAAAAATCTTAAACAGTTAAATCTTATGAAAAAGTCCAATTTCTTTTAAGAATAAAATAATATTTTCAAAAGGTACATCTTGAAACAATTGTTGCAAAGTGTCAGCTTTGAAGTATAAGTTACGGGACTGTGAAAAGTCTACACATTCAATTAAAATATGTTTCACAGTGAATGGCTGATCACAGCCTACGCAGGAAGGCTGTTCATCACCATTTAAAATATAAGAATGAGTAACTCTAGTATGGCCAATGCGCAGTCGTGTTAATACTACATCCTCTTTCCTGGAAAACTCTGGAGGAGAGCACCTTGTTCCAACGACAGGTTTAATGGCATGGAGTTTGTTATTTATTGCACGGTCCCATTCGCCTTGCCATTCCGACAAGATGTATCTGTTGATAAATGGTTTAAAATTATTAAAAGGAATTTTAAAAACAGACGGATCAAGACTGAGCGATTCCTTTGCTTTCTTGTCAGCAAACTCATTGCCGACAATGCCAATATGGCTCGGAAGCCAACAAAACAAGATTTGGTGCGTTTTAGAAATTTCATGATGTTTTTCGATCAGTTTTTGTTTTTGATTATTTTTAGATGATGAATGGTCTAAAGCCTTAAGCACAGAAAGTGAATCAGAAAATATAATTGCTTTTTGAAATAATGAAGAACTGATAAAATCTAAAGCTAGGTTTATTGCTTTGGCTTCAGGTGTAAAAATAGATGAACAATCTGGAAGGCGCAAGGTTTGATGCGTATCTTTAGAAACATACGCACAACCAACTTTATCTCCTTCTTTGGAACCATCAGTATAGACTTGCTGGTAATCATTGTAACGTGACTGAAGTACCTGAAAGTTTTGTTTGAGTAGCATTGGATTTGATTCGGATTTTTTGCCAGATAACCAGGAGTGGCTTACAGGCTACGTCGAGTCGAATTTGGGCTGAACGGGACAAACAGCTTTGGAGTTACCTGCCCTTGAGCATAAATTTAAGTGAAAAATGGTGTCTCCAGCTTTTCTCAGCCGTTTATGATCTTATCTTTTTAGCTCAACTGAGCCGAAGGCTCACAAGGTGAGCTTATAGTATAGGTATGCATCTGGCGTCCGTCCATCGTCCGTCCTTCCTCCACACCTTTGAACATGACTATCTAAGTGACTAGATAGCCAATCACATTCAATTTTTATGTGCAGCATTACTTGGTTGGGGGATTGACTGCATTAGGTTTTGGACCAGTTTTGATCAGAACTGTGGTTGTCATGGAAACAAAAAGGTTCCATAAAGGTTCCATAGACTTATAATGGGGAAAACGACGTCTCCACTTTTTCTCGACCATTTCTGATCCGATCTTCATCAAACTTGCAGATAACCAGGTGAGGCTTAGTCTATGTCAAGTTCGAATTTGGGCTGCACGGGACAAATAGGTTCGGAGTTACCTGCCCTTGAGCATAAATATAAGTGAAAAATGGTGTCTCCAGCTTTTCTCAGCTGTTTATGATCTGATCTATTTGTAACTTTTCATAAACGAGGACAAGCATAAAATCTCGGATGTGTTCGAATTTGGTTTGAATCTGACCAGCGGTTTTCCAGTTTTACCCCTTGAGCGTGAAAAATTTTCCCATGGACTTAAAATGGGGAAAACGACGTCTCCACTTTTTCTCAGCCATTTCTGATCCGATCTTCATCAATCTTGCAGATAACCAGGAGGGGCTTTTAGTCTAAGTCGAGTTCATATTTGGGATGGATGGGACAAACAGCTTTGGAGCTACCTGCCCTTGAGCATAAATATAAGTGAAAAATGGTGTCTCCAGCTTTTCTCAGCCATTTATGATCTGATCTTTTTGTAACTTTTCATAAAGGAGAACAAGCATAAAATCTCGCCCGAGTTCGAATTTGGCTTGAATCTGACGAGGGGTTTTATCAGTCACATCCCCTTGAGTGTGAAAAATTTTTCCCATAGACTTATAATGGGATGTCTCCAGCTTTTCTCAGCCGTTTTTTGATTGGATCATTTTGTAACGTTTGGTAAAGAGGAGAAGCATAAAATCTCGAGTGAGTTTGAGGTTGACTTGAATCTCACCGGTGGTTTTCCAGTTACATCTTATTGAGTGTGAAAGATTTTCCCATAGACTTACAATGGAAAAACGATGTTTCCAGCTTTTCTCGACCATTTCAAATCAGATCTTCATCAAACTTGCAGATAACCAGGAGGGGCATACAGTCTTTGTTGAGTTTCAATTTGGGCTACGCAGGTCAAATGCCTTCTGAGTTACCTGCCCTTGAGCATAAATATTAGCGAAAAATCCAGCTTTCCGCAACTGTTTTGATCTGATCTTTTTGTTACTTTTGGTAAACGAGGATAAGCATAAAATCTCTAATGAGTTCGATTTTGGCTTGAATCTGACCACCGGATTTTCAGTTACATATCCCCTTGAGGGTGAAAAATTTTCCCATAGACTTACAATGGGAAAACGATGTCTCCAACTTTGGCTATTTCTATCCTGACCTTCATCTTACTTCCAGATAACCAGAAGGAGCTTACAGTCTATGTTTAGTTCAAATTTGGGCCGCATGAGACAAAAGGCTTTCAAATTACCTGCCCTTGAGCATAAATACTAGTGAAAAATAGTGTCTCACCTTTTCTCAGCCGTTTCTAATCTGATCTTTTTTAAACGAGAACAAGCATAAAACCTCCGTCAGTCGTCCACACCTTTGAACTTGAATATCTAAGTGACTAGCTGGCCAATCCCAATCAAATTTTATGTGCAGCATCACTGGGTTGGGGGATTGACTACATTAGGTTTTGAACCAGTTTTGATCAGAACTGTGGTTGCCATGGAAACAAAAAGGTTCCATAGACTTATAATGGGGGAAAACGACGTCACCACTTTTTCTCCACCATTTCTGATCTGATCTTCATCAAACTTGCAGATAACCAGCAGGGACATAGTCTACATATAGTTCGAATTTCGGCTGCATGAGACAAACAACTTGGGAGTTACCTGCCCTTGTTTATAGATTTTAGGTTTAACATCCCTGTCAGCACAGTGTAGGTCATTTTGGAGACATCGCTTCTAGTTTTGTGGGACTTTTGCCCGACATCAAGATGAAATTATATCTTAAGCCCTTTCCACCCAATGAACCAATAGGGTCATTATGCATGGACGATCCAACTGGCACCACTTTTCCTGGGCAGGCTTAGAACCGGTTTACCATTACTCATGTGTGGTCGGTTCCAGCTCTGCATAGAAGCACCATTTAGCCCATTCTATTCCTTCAAGCCCCGATGGGCATTCTGAAAATATCATTAATGATTTTCTGGTACACAGGTGAGCGATATAGGGCCATTTGGCCCTCTTGTTAATGCCGTCACATCAACCGTGTTAACGTCGTCTTTACTTTGGCGCCATTGGGCGTGGATTTTCATTGTGCAGGAAGACACTTAACGATCTGCATTATTTTACATTTCAAACCACTTGAAGATATTTAATCTTATTTTACGTTCAGATTTCTATACCAGACAATCCTGAATTCTTGCAGAGGGTCCAAGTTTTGGGTATATAATAAAAAGGTTATTGACTTTATATTATGAACTATTAGGCATTCGTTCATATGGCAGAGACGCACTCGCAAGCTTCTGCATCCTTCGCCGTATGAACTTGTGCCGAATATCTCACAATATAAAGTCAATAACCTATAATTATCACGCGCATGCTAGAGAGCCAGTGAATTTTACTCCACCGCTACGCATTTACACCGAGTGGAGTAAGGCAGTGGCATTGCATGACTTTCCCACGCAAACACCTTGCCCCCCGTTGCCGGATTCAAACCCACAACCTCTTAATCATGTCGAACGTGCTAACCACTGAGCTATCCAGGTTGACACAGTTAAAAGACATACTACACATGTAATTGAATTTCAACCTCAGCCCTTATATAGCTTGACCTCTGGTTAATATTGGTTCATCGTTTGTTAATACAGATTACCTCTGATCAATACAGTATAGTCCATTAATAGAAACTATAACCTGCTTGCCTGTACAACGACAATCCCTAGGTTTGCAGTGTAGATCCAGATCGGATATCTGATCAGGATCTACACTGTCATGCAGTTTGTGAATTAAATGAATACTTTATATCAAGTAATGTGATTGGTTGATAGTCTGAAATGGGTGTGGCTAAATTAATTTATTCTGCAGAGTAAAGGTTTAAGGGTTGGGCAAAATTTATATCAGCTAAACAACCACAACTGCCTCATAACACTACCCTTGTTGGGGTGCAAATCAGAAACAGCCAAGTTTAACAGCCATGTAATATCCAAACAAGAACGTATAGATTACAGAAATGGTCATTTGCCTATATAATCTATACATGTTTGGGATCAAACTTTAAACCACTGATATAAGGATTACAATGGATAGGATTGTAAAGAATTTGTAGTTTAATGGCCCAGCCAACACAATTTTGGTTAGATCAGCTAACCTAACAACACATTTCCTGGGCATGCAAGTGGTAAACCAGAACACTAAACATTTTTTTCATCAGAAACTGGTCTACCATTCTTGAATCTGGCCAAGAAAAACGTATACGCTCCAAACTTTTCATTTCTGACGGTGTGTTTTGGACCCAGCCGGCAGGGCTTTGAGAAATAGATTAGGCTGCATGCTTCCACGCAGAACTGAAACCAACAACAATGAATACTGGTAAAGCAATTAGAAAGTCTGCCAAGGCAAATGGTGTGAGACACTGGGTTTGGATGGAAGGGCTTCAGATGTCATTTCATTTCAATGTCTGGTAAAAGTCCCACAAATTTGGAAGCAATGTCTCCAAAATGACCTAGTGTTCACGGGGACATCATCATCATCATCATCAGGTTTTTGGTTACCATGCATGTACAGGGGCAACCTCCACTTCCAAACAGCTGGCTTGCTGCATGCATGGCAGATCTCCAGGTATATTGTGACGGTCGTGTCTGAGAGCTTCCACTCTCTGTGATCTCTCAGCTGCTTCCAGGTCATCTTGAGCCTCCCAGGCCCACGTTTTCCATCCACCAGTATATCAAAGGGTGTCTTGACTGCACTTTTGGAGCATTCCATCTGTCCATACAGCAGAGCCTTCTCTCCTTCAGGATGAGGTCCAGGTCCTGAATGCCAAGCCACATAAGTAGCTCACTGGACCCGAAGGTGACAGTCTCTTGCAGCTTGATACTGCAGATCTGTCTCTGATCATTGCCCTTTCATTCCGCTGCAGACACTGGAGGTTTGTTTTGTCAATGGCCAAGTCTCACTGGCATGGAGCATTGCACTCTGCACACAAGAGCTGTACACACAGCCACGTGTCTTGAGCCAGAGGTTGCAGGAAGAGAGAACTGATAGCAGATCCTTGAACTTCTTGCAGGCTGTTTTCACAAGTGATGTGGTTGCAAGATCACAGCCACCGGCTGCAGAGAGCATGTCTCCTATGGAGCAAAAGGAGGCTACCACCTCCAGCTTGTCAGGTCCAACGTGAACATCTCCTTGTGGTGCGCCATCTAAGGGACGTACATTTCTCTGGCACGGTCATACACCTGCAATCAGGGTCCTCTATTAAGCGCTTGAGCCCTCTGCATTTCCTGAGCAACCAGAGCTTGCAACCATCGCAAAAGATACTGTTACTGCCCACTCCAGTGTGACATACGGCACAACGGAACTCACCCGAACTCTGCAAGAGGTCCAGGCCAGTACCACAGATCATGAGTTTCGTCTTTCTTGCATTTACTCCTAAGCGCTTTCTCCTCCATAGCTTTCCAGGTTATGAGCCTCCGGACACATTCCTCGAGTGATTCAGCTTGGATGACAAGGTCATCGGCATAGAGGTCCTCCCAGGGGACTCCAGAACAGAACTCGCATGACAAGGCTTCAAGCATGATGATGAAAAGAAGAGGGCTGAGTTCAGAGCCTTGATGAACACCGACATCCACTTTGAACTCTTCAATGTAACTGTCACCAACACAAACATGGCTCCACGCATTAGCATACATCCCTTGGATCAATTGCACAATCCACTCTTCCACTCCAAGTTTTCTGAGTGCCCACCAGATGACCTTCTGACTATCAAATGCCTTCTCCAGGTCTACAAAAGCCATGTAGGCTCTTGTTGCCAGCCAGAAACTTCTCTTTCAGTTGCCTGACAACAAAGATTGCTTTCGTTATGCCTCAGCCTGGAAGGAAGTCAAACTGGGAATTGTCGATTGACACCGTCTTGTAAGGCCATCCACAACCTCTCCAGGACTCATGACCTGCTCTGTCAGCTTGAGACCACGGTAGTTGCCGTAGAGACAAGAAACTCTGCTCCCAGTCAGGGGTTCCTTGCCATCACCTGAGGTCACCGATTATCTCCAAAATAACCCAAATAGTTTTGATGGGGAAGTTAAACCACAATTCGAACAAAATCATGAAATAAATTTTCATAAATGAATGTCTCCTTTCTTGCAGTCTCCCGATCACCAGTCAGACATGCATCTGACTGAGCCACCAAGGCCGGCTTTTTTTTTTCTTAACCCTTATCCCGTTGATCATGACAATCCCAACTTTAGCAAACAGTGTAGATCCAGATCAGTCTACACTGTTTGGCATTCAGTTTGTGAATTTGTAGGAACAAATTACAACAAGGAATCTGATTGGTTCAAAGTCAGAAATGGGTGAGGCTCAATTAATTATTCAGCGGGATAAAGATTAACTTTATAACAGATTAATAGGTTTTAAAGGTGTTCCTTGCATGGACTTGTTAACACGGGGATGGTGAGGTCAATGTTATGGTTTACTGGACTTTAACTGGGTTGTGCCAAGTGAAAATGTTTCGAACACCTGCCCAGCGAAGACTCAGAACAGCCTGCACGTCCGTGCGGTCTTAACAGGGCTTTTCTGTGCACTATTTGGAGACTGAGAACTGAACTGAGTCAGTAAGTAGGCAATTTGAGTCTTCACCAAGCAGACATACTCAAAGACCTCTTTTCAAGGGTCGCCACCATTTGGAAAAAGCAGGATTTCTAGAAAAAACAAACAAACAAAATCTGAAAAAAATATTTTACTATGGTAAGATGTAAATATGTAGAAAATGAGATTACTTCAAAGTGTAAATCATCTATACAAAAAAAAAATGATTCTATTTCAATATGACTGAAAAAGTTAAAGTGTATTAATATGAGTATTAGCTAAGCAAGGCGCTTTGACTGGGGAGAAAGCAATCACAAGTAAACTATATCATAGATCAGTCCAGTTGTTCAAAACTAACGATGCTATTATTAGACATATCATTACAACTTCAATCATTCCTTATTGCAAATAAGCTTACGTTTTTGCTAAAAAAAAAAGTGAGTAGCTTTTGCAAATGCAAAAGCTATTCACATTTTTTTCAGCAAAAATACCAGAGTATTAGATAGTGTACTTTACAGAACAGTTAAAAATTTTACCACTAACGAGCTCGTTAAGCTAACAATGCTTTGAACAACTGACTCTAGGTTGAGAAATTTCATGGATTAATGGCATATCTATACTTCTGGAGTATCTGTTGAACTTTGTTTGTTTGAATTGAGGTTTAACGTCCCTGTAAACACTATCTAGGTCATTTTTTGTGGGACTTTTACCCAACACTGGAAGAAATGACATCTCAATCCTGATGCCCAATGAAATCAAAATGCTTATATGCATTGGACGATCTGACTCGCACCACTTCCCCTAGGCAGACTGAGTCCATCTAAGGGGTTTACCAGTACTCATGTGTAGTCAGTTTCAGATCTGCGTGGAAGCACGATGCAGCCCAATCTATTTCTCCAAGCCCCGATGGCTGGGGGCGAGTATCTGTTGAATTATAATGGCTGAAATGTTTACAGTTATGAAAACAAAGTTCTTGAAATCATGCGGGCTCAATCATCATAGTACCATTAAGCCTTTATGCCTCAATGATGACTAAAGTATTTGCAAATATTTTTTTCTTAATTAACAAAGAATATCATGTTTGACATTTCTTGTAGTAGGCAAACCTGATTTTCTCAGACAAAAAAGACAAAATTATCTGCCAAAAGCTATGTTACACCTGTTGGTAGGTAAATCGGTGCTAGGGGATGACACAAATTTTAATGTTTTGATGAATTAATACAAGGGATGAAAAACTGGATTAACAGATTGTTCTCTGAAATTATTTGTGTCTCTTAAAAAATTTAGAAAATTGAAAACTACAAAACTATAAATTTAGAGATACTCTGTTTTAAAGATAGACCAAAGATTCATTCATGACTTTCCTAACCTAACAATTATTCAAGAATAAATTAAATACATACATAAATACTTAAAAAAAAATTGTGTACCCAGCAAAATACATAAAAATCTCTTTATAATGTTGTTGGGGTCCAAAGCCAAAACGTAAGTCTATATTATCTCTTATCATGTTGTTCACAACAACCCATATCTTTGAAACAGTGTAGATCCAGATCAGATGGCTTCTGAAGAAGCCATCTGATCAGGATCTACACTGTTTGACATTCAGTTTATGAATTTGTAGGAATAAATTACATCAAGTAATCTGATTGGTTCAAAGTCAGAGATGGGTGTGACTAAAATGAATATTCAGCAAGAGAAGGGTTAAAACCCTTTTTGTACTGAATGGAATCTTCCAGCTTATATATAGCAGGAGTCCATTTTGAAATTTAGGGGTGCCAAGTAATGATAAATTTAGAGATTTATATTGAAAATAATTTTTTTTTTGCAAACAGTGACGGACCTGATCAGATGCGGCAAAATGCGGCATCTGATCTGGGCCTTCCCTGTTTGTCATTGCCCCACTTTAGGTTTTACTTCATGATATAGGTTAAACAACCCAAACAAAAATGTATAGATTTTATAGAACAAGAATTCTGTCGAAGGGTATCTCACACCCAAACCATGAAATTTAGGTCAAGGTCAAACAGTGAATGCTTGCATAACAGTTGCCATTCTTAGATGCAAGCTTGTACCAAATATCATTAATGAAGCTCTTATAGTTCTTGAGTAATGAACTTAAGCATTAGAGTAAACGCTAGGGTTAACACAGCAGATCTAGTCTGTGAACCATGAAACGTAGGTCAAGGTCAAATTTTAAATATGGACGCTTGCATAATCGTTGTCATTTCTGGATACAAGTTTGTATCTATTATCACTAATGAAGCTCTTATCAACTTGACCATTTGGGTGAATGCTAGGGGTGGTTGCAAACTTTCATAAAGTCAGTGAACCATAACTTTCATAAAGTCAGTGAACCATGAAATGTAGGTCAAGGTCAAAAATGGATGCTAATATTAAACTTGCCATCCCAAGATACAAGTTTGTAACAATTAATGTTAATCAAGCACTAATTGTTCTTCAGAAATAAACCTGACCATTTGGATGAACGCCAGGGTTGTTGCAAATTTTCACAAAGTCAGTGAACCATGATATGTTGGTCAAGGTCAAATATGGGTGCTTGCATTAAAGTTGGCATCACTAGATACAAGTTTGTACTATGTATCGCTAAAGAAGCTCTAATAGTTCTTGAAAAATAAACTTGACCATTTTGGTGAATGCTAGGATGTCACAAGTTTTCACAGTGAACCATGAAATGTAAGGTCAAATATGGATGCTTGCATTAAAGTTGCCATCTCTTATAACATGTTTGTACCAACAAACATTAATCAAGCTCTAATAGTTCTTGAGAAAAAAACTTGACCATTTGGGTGAACGCTAGGGTGGTCGCAAATTTTCAAAATGAGTGAATCACGAAATCTACGTCAAGGTCAAATGTGGATGCTTGCATTAAACTTGTCATCCCTAGATACAAGTTTGTACCCAGTATCGCTAATGAAGCTTTAATAGTTCTTGAGAAATAAACTTGACCATTTGTGTGAATGCTAGGGTGGTTGCAAATTTTCACCAAGTCAGTGAACCATAAAATGTAGGTCAAGGTCAAATATGGATGCTTGCATTAAAGTTGGCATCCCTAGATAAAAGTTTGTACCCAGTATCACTAAAGAAGCTCTAATAGTTCTTGAGAAATAAACTTGACCATTTTAACGCTAGGGTGGTAGCAAATGTTAACGGTTGGACAAACGGACGGAAAATTGAACTCCTATTGCACCATGGTCATTTTTATAAAATCTATACATCTTTGGAATTCATCTTTAAATTCTGTTACATCCAAAACTATGTTATAAAGAACAATGTTATAGAGACGCTTTGGTGTATAACAACAAACAGTTTATTTTCATAAGAGACATCGTATATATGTTGTGTCTTGTGAAAATACAAAATTAACCCTTGTCCTGCTGAGCCCGGATATGTCTTATCTTTCAAACAATGAAGATCCAGATCAGATGACTTCTGAAGAAGCCATCTGATCAAGACCTTCATTGTTTGTCATTCAGCTCATGAATTTATTGCAATAATTTGCACCAAGTAATGTGATTGGTTGATAATCAGTAGTGGGTGTGGCATATATAAATATTCAGCAGGTCAAGGGTTAAAATTCATGTAGATACAAAATTCAATTAAATCGATGATGAAAGCAGCAGTTTATACCCACAAAAATACATGGTTAAACATCTCAAACCAGTGTACTCATGAAATACAGTAAAATTCCTATATTAAGACCACCTTTGGGACTGTTCAAAAGTGGTCTTTAAGACCACTTTTGAACAGTCCAAAATGTGGTTCCTAATCAGAGGACATTTTGTGTAAAAATCATGAAGACAGAGTAACTGCACCCTTCTCAACAAGCTTTTTAAAGCAGAATTAGTCTTAATTTTAGGTGGTCTTAATAGGGGTATTTCACTGTACATGCACATTGGAGAAATAGATTGGGCTGCATGGTGCTTCCACGCAGAGATGAAACCGACTGAACTTTTTTTTTTCGCTTTTTGGTATTATGGCCCTTTCAAGATTATTTCACTTACGAGCCGATCATTAATCAGAGGTTGGCAAAAAATGGCGTACCCAGAGAAAAACCAGCTGAACTTCTGCTGCAGAATTTGGCGTCTCACATGTGACCCGAGCCAGGCTCGAAGACCAAATATGAGTGCTGCTAAACCGCTTAGAAGGTCAAGTCTGCCCAGGAAAAGTGGTGCAGGTTCGAATGTTCCTGAAAGCCTAGCGGTTTCATTGGGATTTAAGGCTTGAGATCTCATTTCATCTCGATGTTGGGTAAAAGACCCACAAAACCAGAAGCAATGTATCCAAAATGACCTAATTAGTGTTGATGGGAACATAAAACCCCAATACAAACAAACAAAAGTACATGTATATGCACTGGTGAAGGTACAATCCTATCAAAATGTTATTGCTGAGAAAAACATAAACTTCTACAAAGTAATTAAGAATATCCACAAATCAAGATTGTTCAAGTACTCAAGTACTGAATACAAAAATGCAAAATCATCGACTACAAAACATTTAAGACGAAAATATGCATCTAAAAATGTCATGTTTATCCGGTCTGCTGCATCTTCTTGCAAACTTATTTTTGCATACAGGTTGCCTCAGTCCACACTGTTTACAACAATTTGCAACAATAACTTTTAAGGGGAATGGGAACATCTGGTAGATTTTTCCGCCATTTTTCAAAGGGAGTCAACTTTCGGGATTTCCGGTTTGCTTTTCTAAAAGCCCTATCCCACTGAAAATTCTTTCCTTTAAGAGTTGACCCCTATTGACATGGGAGACAAAAATACTTTTGTAGGAGTTGCCTCCCCTGAAGGTTTATCCATTCCCCTAAGTGACCAGCAGACAACAAAGAAGATGACAATTGTTGTGATTGGCACCTTAAGGGTTAATAGCAGCTGAGAAGAAAATTATTACCCTGTTGTAAACAAGATGACACAGGACAGCACAGTTCACCTTCCCATGCCTTATGGAAATAGTAAAAGAAAATTACATAACTCCAATTAAGACCCACAAATGATCCCAAGTACTGGGACAGACATTGCAGACCCAGATCATACCTGCCAACACTCCCGATTTGGGCGTGACTCTCACGATTTATTGTGTGTCTCACTCCATCACGATCGTTTTTTGAAAACGGCCCAAATCTCACAAAATTTTGATGCATCTAACGCCTAAATCAAATGCTGGCAATACTAATTTTGCCATACCGGATATTTACGTACGCGAACTGGTTATTATCAGCGAATCCAAATGGCAAATAGAGCCGGGATACAGCGTTATTGGAAATTACCTTCAGGTCACAGGTGTAGTTGGGCTATTATTAGTAAATCTATTATTGGACATGTAAACGTGTTAACAATCGATACACCTCGCCGCTTTATGTTAAACATAATAATGAAGAAAGCTGAAAGTTCCAAATGACCAAGCGCGTAAACACAGCTGTTTTTGAAATCTACATGTAATGATGAAGACTCCCGAAAAGAAGAGAAAATATTCGACAAAATATAGAAATGAGTGGGAGATCGCTTTTCCCTGGCTAACAAAAAGTGAAAAGGGAGTGTCTTTCGCATTTTGTAAGGTCTGCCAAAGACATTTTAGCGTGTCACATGCAGGTAAAAACGATGTATCGAAGCATGGTGACACTGATATCCACTGCGAATCAATGAAACGGTCCAAACAGAAATCGATTGCAGCGTTTGTCACTACAAAATCGGATGAGGAAGTGATCAGGGCAGAAACTATTTTCAGCAATTTTGTTGCAGAACCCAATGTACCATTATTACTGGCTGATCACTTTACCAAAGCGTGCAAACAGATGTTTCCAGATAGTAAGATTGCCGCTAAGTTTTCATGTGGTAGAACAAAAACAACACAAATCATAAAGCATGCTATTGCTCCAAATCTCAATAAAAGAGGGCCCAGAGGGCCCTGGTTCGCTCACCTGATCCAATGTATAATAAGTGGGCCCCGGGGAGGTTCAATTTTGGCCCCAGGGCTATAATTTGAACAATCTTGGTAGAGGTCCACAAGATGAAGCTTCATAAAATATGAAAGACCTGGGCTTTGTGGTTTCAGAGAAGAAGATTTTAAAGGTTTACCCTGCATAAAGAAGTCTATGTAAAACAAGATTTTCCCTAAATAAGTCTATGTAAAACCAAAGGGCCCCGGAGAAGGGACATTTTTGGCCCCAGGGCTATAATTTGAACAATCTTGGTAGAGGTCCACTAGCTGAAGCTTCAAAACAAATATCAAAGACCTGAGCCTTGTGGTTTCAGAGAAGAAGATTTTTCAAGATTTTCCCTATATAAGTCTATGTAAAACCAAAGGGCCCTGGAGCGGGGGCATTTTTGGTCCCAGGGCTATAATTTGAACAATCTTGGTAGAGGTCCACAAGATGAAGCTTCATATCAAATATCAAAGACCTGGGCCTTGCAGTTTCAGAAAAGAAGATTTCTTAAGATTTTCCCGAAATAAGCCTATGTAAAACCAAAGGGCCCTAGGGCGGGGGCATTTTTGGCCCCAGCACTATAATCTGAACAATCTTGGTAGGGGTCCACTAGATGAAGTTTCATACCATATAGCAAAGACCTGGGCCTTGCAGTTTCAGAGAAGAAGATTTTTAAAGATTTTCCCTATATAAGCCCATGTAAAACAAAAGGGCCCCCAGGCGGGGGCATTTTTGGCCCCAGCACTATAATTTGAACAATCTTGGTAGGGGTCCACTAGATGAAGCTTCATACCAAATATCAATGTCCTGGGCCTTGTGGTTTCAGAGAAGAAGATTTTTTAAGTTTTTGATGAAAAAAATCTATTTTTGGCTCCTGTGACCTATATGTGCAATGGACCGGAACCATTTGAACAACTTTGAAAGGGGACCACCTAAGGATCCTTCCTGTGAAGTTTGGTCAAAATCTGATCAGTGGTTTAGGAGGAGATGTCATTTGAAGAAAAAGTTTACGCACGGACGCACTCACGGACGCACGACGGACAAAAAGTCGTCCCAAAAGCTCACCTTGTCACTACGTGACAGGTGAGCTAAAAACTGGTCTAACATTGCCAATCAAATCCCTTTTCTTTGTCAATTGATGAAAGTAACGACAGGGGTGGTGAAAAACTCCTTTTGATTCCACTGAGAATTTATGATCCAGCGAAGGGTACAGCTGTCACACGTCTACTTGACATGCTGGTCTGCAACATTGGGAATGCTGAAGCAATTTTTAATAAAGTTGACAAGTCACTCTGGTAAGTTGTAAGTTATTTATGTACAGGGAGACCCAGCAGGCACACGTCGCATGGGCAACGTCAAATCAACATCAATGCAATGTCACGACATTGCACCGTGCAACGTCACGATGTTACACTGACGTTGATTTAACGTTGCATAGAGGTCATGACATTGCATAGAGGTCATGACATTGCATTGATGTTAATAACGTCATGTGCCTGCTGGGAAATAACAGTGGACCAAGAACTGCCCCTTGTGGGACCCCAGTCAAAACTGGAGTCCATACTGAAGATTCACCATTGACAACAACACAGTTTTCTGGTGCAAGGAAATATTGGCACAGGAAACGGGTGCAAATCAGTTCTGTATTGTATCATAAACATCATCAATATAAATTTAGCAAATTCTTTCCTTTCAGATCAAATTAGTCTGTTATACTGATTTTTGATAATTCAGTTCTGTATTGTATCATAAACATCATTAACACTGGGACAGGCATGCGTGAGCAAATAATATAGACCCAGATCAGACTGCTCCTGATGGAGTGTAGGATAATTACAGCACATGTTCAATGTGCCTAGGTTTTTAGGGTTTTTATTATAGTTCTGTTAAAATTCCAGTTCCAGGGGTATTCCATGGGAAAATCTAGTCAGCTTCGTTTCTGATAACTGCAGTGTAATTGTTGGAAAGAACAACTCGGTCTTAACAAGGATAAAAGAAAGAAAGCCAGATGTTTTTGACTTAGGGTGTGTCTGTCACTTAGCCAATCTGTGTGCTGTAGCTGGAGTGAAATTGCTACCTTTACCAGTGGAGGATCTTCTTATAGACATTTACTTCCATTTCCATCAAAGGTATGTTATTAGTACCTCAAATGTAAAATCCAGCCAAATAGAGTAGCTATATTGCAAGTAGCTTATACAATATTAATTATTATAATACATTTTATATATTTCAGCTCCAAGAGGAAACAAACATACAAAGAGTTCCTGGAATTCTGTGATGCTGCACCACTTGAAATTTTGAAGCATGTCACAACAAGATGGCTTAGTCTGCAAAAGTGTGTACTGCGGATTCTGCATCACTGGCCAGCATTGCAGAGTTATTTCCAGAGCCATGGCGACAATGAAAAAGAGGGGAGGGTGAAGCGAGTCTGTTGCTGGTTAAACAGTCATGAAATGAAGTTGCACTACTATTTCCTGGCTTTTATCCTAGGGCCACTAAATGAATTCAACACAGCATTTCAGGTATAAACATTTTTATACTGTACATTATTAAAAGAACTAGCTTGATGGTTTACTCTGTATTTAGTCCTGTCTCCTTTTTTATTTTTTTTTCAGGCTGATAGTTCAAAGATTGGTTTCTTGGCAGCAGAAATGACCAGACTACTTAGAAAGTTTTTGATGAAATTTGTGCTGGCAAGGGTGATCAGACAGTCAGAGGACATCAGACAAGTTGACTTCAACAACAGTGCCAACCAACACACAGATGAATACATTGCTGTGGGATCATCAGCTAGGTCCTATCTACATGAGATCAGTGATGACCTTGATCCTGTTGTAAAAGCCAGATTCTTCAGGTAATTTGATACTTTTCTTAAGTGAAAATAAGCATGTTACACAGTCATATACTATTAACTAACTGACTTACTTTGGTCCAACTTATTTAATGTATTTACAGATCAGTGAGGAATTTCTACAGTGCTGTGGTTACCAAATATTTAAAGAAATTCACTTTTGATGATCCAGTGCTGAGCTTCCTAGACCCTGACATGAAGGATACAGTAACAGCAGATAGAGGTGTGTTTTATTGTCCCTTAAGTTCTGTGATCACTTATTTCACTTAACTAATCTAACCACCAACATATATATGTATGATGCAAATCTTTTCACCTTTTTTTAGTTGTAAAGATTGCTGAGAGATTCCCTAGACTTGTGAGCAAAGATGATTTTGACAACTTGGAGGAGGAGTACCAAGAATATCAAGCCAGCCCTGAGTCTACTCTTCCCAGATACCAGAAAGACAGTGACAGAATTGATGAATTCTGGGGGGAAATGTCTAGCTTAAAAAATAAAATAACTGGCAAACCACTATTTCCACTGCAAAGCAGACTTGCATTAGCAATGACAATCATACCCAATTCAAATGCAGACTGCGAGAGAACTTTTTCAATGGTCAAAAAGATTAAAACTGAACTGAGGGCTGACTTGGATAACACAACATTATGTGCACTCTTATCCTGCAAAATCAATCAGGACTGCTTGTGTTATTCATTTCAGCCCACCAAACAAATGTTAAATGTGGCTAAGTCAGCAACTTACAACTGCAATGCAAAAAATAAACTTGTTCTACCAAGTGTTAGCTGCTCAAAAGATTCTACTGAGCTGTGATTTCAGACAGACTGTGATAATGATAAATTTTAATGAATTTTTTATCTATGCAATATGAATCCGTGATCTACCTCTTTTAAGTATGAAACAGTGTTTTTAGGATCAGATGTATAAAGTTTTAATTAATGTATATATTTCAGAGATGTAATAAAGAATGTACTTTTTAAAAAAACAAAAAAAAAAAAAAAAAGGCTAATTTTATCTTGCTATCACAGCAAATTTGTTACCATTTTCTGGGGAAAAAATCTCACTCTTTTAAATTTTTCCTGAAAATTCCCCGCGAGCCAAATACTACAAAAGAACGTGAAAAATGGTCCGTCGCGCGCAGTCTCACTCTTTGTATTTTTCCAAAGTTGGCAGGTATGCTGCTCCTGAAGGAGCAGTCTGATCAGGGTCTACACTGTTTGCCATTCTGTCTGCACCTTTTGGAGTCCTTGCTGGATCATGAAACAAATTTGTTAAAAATTTAGGAATTACCACAAGTCCTCAAGGTGTCCAAATGGTTAGGATTATTACAGAAGTATCAGAAATTTAACTCCATTTAAGGAGAGTAAAAATGGTAATTAACCCTTGTCCTGCTGAGCCCGGATATGCCTTATTTTCCAAACAATGAAGATCCAGATCAGATGGCTTCTGATGAAGCCATCTGATCTGGATCTACATGGTTTGCCATTCAGATTGTGAATTTGTTGCAATAATTTGCATCAAGTAATCTGATTGGTTGATAATCGGTAGTGAGTGTGGCATATATGAATATTCAGCAGGACAAGGGTTAAGGGGTAATTGTTACCGCCTCATGTTGTGGGTACTTGTTAAAATCACCTCATCACCTATCAGTTCTTTGTTTAATAATAAATCACGTAACTCATAACTCCAAATAAGGAATAACAAGGGAGCCAGCGCATGACAAAAATCTCCAAGAAGTCTTGAGTCACCAGCAAAGACTCATATCAGCCTTGGCATTCAGGCAGTCTGATCAGAGTCTTTGCTGATCGCATGTACCTACTATAGACTAATATCTATGCAAAGAGACATAAGCAAAAGGTCTTGTGATAGTGGATGGGTGCGCAGTTGATTTGAGTCTCTGCTGGTCACACCGGTCTTATTGTAGGTTTTGTCATGCACAGGCTCAAGGATAATTGTTGCCAAATTATGTAGAATGTTGTGGGTACTTGTTAGAATTGCCTCAATGAGGTGATTCTTACACATACCCACAACTAATAAGGAAAATTATCCTCACATCTCCTACTTATCAATATCTGGAATTATGCAAAAAGATTCCCTTTGAATAAAATAATCACTGTTTTTACAAAACAGAAATAGAGATTTTTTGTAAATATTCAAAGTGAGTTTACTCCTTTTGGTAATTCCTTTAAAAAAAAAAGAAAAGAAATAGCAAGTATAGTCTCGTTTAACCTACAATCCGCTTAACACGACAACCCTACCTTTGCAAAAAGTGTAGATCCTAAAGAAGCCATCTGATCAGGATCTACACTGTTTGTCATTCAGTTTGCGAATTTTGAATGAATAAATAACATCAAGTATTTAGATTGGTTGAAATGTAAATAGGTATGGTTAAATTAATTTATGCAGCAGGATAAGGGTTAATGAAGGGTGGAAGAAGAGTTTACCATGAATACAGTAACAAAATCAAAAGTTAATTTGTTAGTTAAGTCACACAAAAATTTCAATGTTGGTTACTGGCCAGGTTAAAGAGTATATTGCATTGCCCAGCATACGTAAAGTGAAGAAAGCAAGCTGAAAAACAAAATTAATATGCATGATTTTAAAAGAAGTTGTATGACAATATAATTTAATTTATGTGAGATGCAACTGAGGTGAACTTTTTCTGAGACAATCTCGAAATATTCATATTTACACCCGTTTGCTGGTAAATCAGTTTATTCAATGAAACCAGTCAATAAATGATCATGGTTTTTCATGATCAATCATGGTTTTCCATGATCTATCAAACTTTGTCTCTATATACATAAAAAGCTCTCTTTTTATATACAGTCTAACCTATCTACAAAGACCACTCATAGGAAAGAAGAAATATGGTCTTTGTGCACCGGTGGTCTTTATTCAGAGGGTCAGTTTTGCATCAACTGCTCTACCTGTTTAGAAGACAAGGATTACTTCACAGCATTCATGCAGATGTACTGGATAATTCCAGTTACACCTGAATGATTCACGATTAAATCCCCTAAAGGTAACATTATGTCAGGTTTTAATAATGAATCACTAAAAAAAAATAATTTGGCTCATTAAAGGATGTCCACAAACAATTAATTGCCCAATTAACACTTTGGTCAATGCTATTCAAAACACAAGGTGGTCTTTGTTCAGGGTACAAATATTCATTTGGGAAGGACTTTGACTGTCCTTTATTCCTAGTGCACAGGTGGTCTCTGTTGACAGGTGCATTATATAGTCTAAATGGATGGGAGGAATTGGAAGTGGTCTTTGTAGACATGTGGTCTTTGTTCACAGGTGGTCTTTAAGACAGGTTTGACTGTACTTTGGTTAGGGTCCAGAGAAAATTTGGTTCATTGCATAACCTGTAATTATAGCAAATTCGAAATGTATGGATTATATAGAAAAATGACCATTCATGGTCATTTTTCTATATAATCTATACATTTTACCAGCATTATTTCAGTTCTATTATATCCAATACCATGTATCAAGGAACAACAATGTAAATACTTCTAGTAGCTTCATTGATCAATATTTAATTGTGTGTGTTTGTTCGAGTTTTACGTTCCACCAACAGCCAAGGTCATATGGAAATGGGACCCCGGTATAAAGAATCATTCAAAAGTCTGGAGAAGCCTAGAATCAATTCCACGACCCCTGGTTTATAAGACAAGTAGCATAACCACTACACCATGGAGGCTTCACAATACTTAATTGATGGTCAAACGTGTGCATACTGTAAAATTTTAAATGAGTCATAGGCATTAAAGTTACAATCTATTTGTGTTTACCTACTAACCCTTATTACACTAAAGCATAAACATCAGGGGCCAGTTGTTCAAAACCAACGACACTGTTAGTTAACAAATTGTTAAAACATTGATTCATTTAATATGGCAAATATACTAATATTTTTGCTGGAAAAATGTGAGCAAATGCAAAAGCTGCTATCATTTCTTCAGCAACAATACCAGAATTTTAGATAATTGTACTTGCCAGAACAGTTAACAATTTGACCACTAACGAGCTTGTTAAGCTAACAATGCTTTGAACAACCTGCCCAAGGATGATGTAGCCATGTGAGATTATAAGAAATTTTCATGGGTATGAGTGACAGATAGAGAAATCCATCCCAAGAGCCACTGTTCAGAATCAGGGAGGCAAAACATTGTGATGCCAAACTGTACATGTGATCAGAGGAACATATTTTCAATTGCTCAGAGCATCTACAACAGATTCTTTTTCTTACATACCTTTACTTTTCCAAACTGCTATGATGCCATACAGTCTTGACATCCACCATAATGTGGTGACACAATTTACATATCCCGTGATAGGAGTGTAACGATGCATCGGACCATCGATGCATTGCGATAGGCACTGGGCCGATAGTACTGCATCGATGGTAAAGTCAAACATCGATGACTATTGCCGATAGTGTTTTGAACTATCGATAGTTCCGATAGTTTTCTATATCACAAGTTTTTCAGAAAATTCTTGAAGTTGTTTTCATTCTTAAATATATTCTTTATAACGACCTGCGTCTTGTACCCGGTCAAGCATCAAACTGTATATTGTCTTAATTGTAATCCAATAATCTCCTGTGCCAGTCGGAGTCAACGTATGCTTGCAACGGCTGCTTGTCGCGAGATACGGGCAATGAAATTACTGCCAAATCATGATTTGGCAGTAGCCTACAGGTACAAGGTGTTTATGCATCCTATTTGTTATGGATTATCCACTTAACACCAAATGTCGGTATAGAGTCAGTACCCTGAATATTCCTTCATTGAACTGGTAAATTTACAGCTTTCTGAAGCGCATTTCAACAGTAAACACTTTAATGTTAATTGAGTTCGAAATAATTGACCACATATTTTGATTCGCTAATCTGCAAGCTGTCTGTAAGCTAGTGATATGAAAAGCGATAATTTATGCGTGTTTACACAGTGGTATTTATTATCAAAGGGTGCCGCCCGCATTATCATGTGAAGCATGGAAAGTCCGCATGTGTCATTACCGCTTCAAAAGGTGCAAAAAATTGTTCTGGTTGATGTTTTAGAGGATTCTTATTTTTGTCAATAGCAGACATCAAAGGAAATGAAATACGTGTCGTCGTGCAAAGAACGTTTATAATTTGGGCATCCAATGTCTGTACAGCCGAGGAATTAATTTTAAATCTTGGACATCGTGCATTCAAAATATGCACAGGAAAATACAGCACTAGAAGTTCGATTTTCTGTTTATTTGTATTGCTAAAAGATTTGACCAAACAACAAAAGAAATACACAAATGATTTTTGGAAAATCAATTCACAATAAAAATGATGTGCAATTAGATAAGTTGGCAGATGCAATAATGTCGGGGATGACATTATAAGGCATGTTCGGCACGGTACTGATGACGTCATCGGTCGGCCGGGGCCGATTTGGATTTAAAAATTTGTTAGCCCCGATTTCAATGGTGTTCCGTTTAACAACCGCATGCGATCGATTGTGTACCGAAACACTGTGACTTATATTAAAATTTCATCAGATTTTCTGCCAGAAGATTCAAATCTAACTTCCTGTATCACAGGTCTTGGTGTATGAATGTCATTTGACGTGTCACCGGAAACAATTCTGATTCTGAATCGTGTGCATTGCCGACCTAGTTCTCAGATATCTACTACCATTTTTAATGGGGCGTATTTCTTTCATAAAATGTGACAGCTAAACTGTTGTGGATAGAGAACGGAACTTTGCAAAATTCCTGGATTATCCTCGGATGTATTATTCAAGTGTACGACTTTTCCCACCAAGCGTCTTCTATTTTGGCGCCAAAACATAACCATGCACAAGACAGTAGAATAGTCTGTTTCATATTTACATGCATACATCGACTGTTAGATGTAGCTAATCCTCTTAGGCCCGGAGCGATTTGATTGTGGATTAAATTTTATGATAGAGACATAACCTTATTTTCACACCTTGTCATGCGAAACGTTGTAGGCTTAACGATAGCGCCGGAGGCTTGTGTTTTCAGTGTAATAGTAGAACAGACTGATCCGTGACAAATTCGGTCGGCGTTTATAACACGATTCGGTTAACTAACACAGTTGGGTGGACCCGAAGTTCTGTGTTATAACGAGCTTGAGGTGTATTTAGTCACTTGATCATGTCTGAAGTTGTTTTTGAAGACAAGCAAAGATTTCATTGCCTTCGTGAAGAGCTTACATTTATTTTGATTAAGAAACTGATGTTACATGTACATTCTCATTGTGAAATGATAAATGTACTTGGCTGGTATCTTCTTGGCTACTTCTAATAAAATGAGTTTCCCGGCTCTTCCAGGAGAATTTACACTTATAGAAAAAAAAGTTGCTCCTGGGGAGTTATTTCCTCTTGTAGGGCAGACAGAAGTTTTGAATAGTTTTTATTTCCATCTTAAACAAGAAAATATGTATCCGGCAATAGTATCGCAATAGTATTGCAATAGTAGTCAGCAATAGTAATAGTATCGCAATGGTTCTTCTTGCAATGTCAATACTATCGCAATAGTCATTTTCTGACTATCGTTACATCCCTATCCCGTGATATCAACCCAAACAAGGCATGAGACATCCTATATAACCAATGTTCATATAATGTGATATTTTCCTTTTTCTTTTCTATCTTACCCATGGGTGAGATAAGCAGTGTGAGGTAAGAATTTTTCTATCTTACCCATGTGTGAGATAAGCAGAGTAAGATAAAAATTTATCTTGATAAAATCTTGGATATCCTTATCTGGTATGCAAGAAAACTGCATCTTTAATGCCCCTTAATATGGTCAGGTAAAAATTTGTGATTACCCTGTTCATAGACTGTGGTATTCAACAGCACAACCTCCCTAGAGCAGTTCTAACAATATATATATATTTTTTTATTTTATAGCCCTTCAAAATTATTTCACTTATTTTAATCAGATGTGAGAGAAGATCAGAGTTCCTGGAGAAAAACCACCTCACCTTCCTTTGAAAAACTTGGCATCTCACATTAGAATCAAGCGAGGCACCAATCCACAGCGGTGAGACCTGAAGATTAGGAGACAGCGCTCTTACCCACGTTAAGAGTAGACTCCTGTTGCCAAGACAAACCGCAATATTTCAGAGAGTAGCCTGCCCTAAAACAGTAATTTAGAGTAATGCCTCTCTAATCATTATGATTTCATCAAGCTCTAAGAATGGCATCTGATGTTTCAACTGGTATTTTTATGTACTCCCAACATTGATATAGGGTTCACTTCAGAATTGCCTCATCAAACCAAATTCTGCTTGGTTTGTTTTGTTTGATTTGAGGTTTAACATCCCCGCCAACACTGTATAGTTCATTTTAGAGACGTTGCTTCCAATTTTGTGGGACTTTTCCCCGACACGGAGATGAAATGACATCTCAAGCCCTGTTGCCCAATGAAACCAATAGGGTTTATTAGCATGGACGGTCTGCCTCGCACAGCGGTTCCTGGACAGTCTTAGATCCTCTAAGTGGTTTACCAGTACTAGTGTGCGGGCCGGATTCAGCTCTGCATGGAAGCATCATGCAGCCCATATATTTCTTCAAGCCCCAATGGGTGGGGGCTGAATTCTGCTTGGTTTAACAGACACAGGTAAAGAGAAGTAACTATAGCTGTCAGTGAAACTGACTAGGGCCCCGGCAGTGCTATCAGAGGAGTAGGAAAATTTGTGGACGGACAGACGGACAGACAGACAGACAGACAGACAGACAGACGGACGGACAGAGTGATTACTATAGGGCACCCACACTTTCAGTGCGGGGCCCTAATAAGGATGATTTTAGGATGATTTTTCTTATTTCTCCATTAACCCTTTCCAGAATGCCAACTTTTTGACTCATCCATATTGAAAGCATCTGTAGACAACAAATTTGAAATTGGTTCAAATGAGATGAAATTCTCTGAAAGGGAAGAAAACACAATGTGGGAAAAGGAGAAAATGCTGGATACCAGCATTTTCTCCTTTTCCTACAATGTTTTCCAAGGCTTTCCTTCTCAGGGTCAGTAGGGAGTGTGGTAAAGGGTTAAAACATTTGTTGTTGGTACATGTTAGAGTCCCCTCGATGAGGCCATTGTTACATATGTTTCTTACAAAAAAATAAGGAAACTTTATCATCATTATACTCACTAGTCAGTACTCAGCCTTGTTAGAGGTATATTTATCCATTCATAATAAGCAAATAATATACAGTCAAACCTGTCATAGTGGCCACCTCCATTTAGCAAGGAACCTGTCTTAAGCAAGCATGCATTTACGAGAATATTTACCTGTATTAAGCAAGCACCTGCCTTATGCAAGCACATTTTGATCATCTCTGAGGTGCTTGCTTAACACAGGTTGGACCACAGACCATATCATAATCTGCTTTAACCACTCACAATATTTTAACTAACAAAAATGACACTCTACTTCTTCACATTCAACTTTATCTTACAAAATAAATATTCAACAAACATTCTTCTTTTTATAGAACATGTTATATACAAAAATATGATTGATATAAATTATGAGAATACTGTTACACAGTACATGTATTTAATCATTCTAACGTATTTTTGGTTCCACAAACTAGCACATTGTCATTGTCACCATACTAGCACATATTTTCATTGTACTTAGCATCCAAATAAGTTTGTACAAACATAATCTAAGAAGAGTACTTGATACCACAGTAAAAATCCTAAATATTCAGACAGCTTGGGGACTTGCTGTAATTCTCCTAAAATTTTAACAAATTTGTTTCACAATCGTGCAGGAGTCCAAAATGTGCAGACGGAATGGCAAAATGTAGACCCCCATTAGACTGCTCCTGAGCAGCAGTCTGATCTGGGTCAGCACTGTTTGCTTGGGCCTGTCTGTCCTAATATTTAGGATCATTACGGTAATTCTAGCATGGCTTTTTTTTTTCTTTCCTTTTTCTCAACAAAAATGTGTGTTGTGGGTTTTCATTTCTATGAATAAAAAATGCCTTGCCAATTTACTTACAATCAGAAAGAATGCAGAAATGGCCTGAAACATTTTTTTATGCAGATTTTGTATAAAAAAAAAGTAGGAAATTCTGAACCCTTATCATGCTGAATAATCAATTTTGCCCCACCCATTTCGTTATATCAACCAATCAAATTAATTGATATGTTGTATTCATTTAAATTCACACCAAAAAAAAAATATACAAACAGTGTATATCTTGATCAGATGGCATCTGATCTGGATCTACACTGTTTGCAAAGGTAGGGGTTGTTGTGTTCAGCAGGATAAGGATTAAACTAGAAACGGTGTTTGTAAAATGCAATGCCCCCAGCCATATGCTTGCTCCTAAATGCCCAATTTTTTAAAATGTTTCTCAGGTCATGTACTAGTCATTCCCTATCAGCCTGTCAAGTTTCTAGGCAACAATTGAAACATTATTTTCCATGAGGAATCCATATATTATGCAATTTCAAAACCCTAGCATACACCGTTATAAAGTTATGCTATGCATCGCAAAGCATATAGAGGTACAATGTAATAGAGGTACAAATACCCAAAGTGACAAAGGGCCATAACTCATCAAGTATTTTTCAGAATTTAGTCATAAGTAACCTACTCATCACCACCAATCTATTCGCCAAATTTCAAGGCTCTAGATCTTTTTTGAGATATTTTGCTGACAAGATTTTATAAAAAAAAATTCAAAGGGCAATAACTCTTGACAGGGGCATAATATGGACGAGAAAAAAAAGCGTCTCCTAATTTTCCATGAGGAATCCATATATATGAAATTTCAAAACCCTAACATATACACAGTTATAAAGTTACACAATGCATTGCAAAGCATATAGAGGTACAATGTAAAAATACCCAAAGTGACAAAGGGCCATAACTCATTAAGTATTTTTCGGAATTTAGTCAAAAGTAAATCAGGCCATGTACTCATCAACACCAATCTATTCACCAACTTTCAAGGCTCTAGCTCATACAGTTTTTGAGATATTTTGCTGACAAGATTTTATCAAAAAATTTCAAAGGGCAATAACTCTTGAAAGGGGCATAATCCAGACGAGAAAAAAATATGCGTCTCCTAATTTTCCATGAGGAATCCACATATGAAATTTCAAAACCCTAGCATACACGGTTATAAAGTTATGATATGCATCACAAAGCATATAGAGGTACAATGTAAAAATACCCAAAGTGACAAAGAGCCATAACTCATTAAGTATTTTTTGGAATTTAGTCAAAAGTTAATCAGGTCACCTACTCATCACCACCAATCTATTCACCAACTTTCAAGACTCTAGCTCTTATAGTTTTTGAGATATTTTGCTGACAAGATTTTATCAAAAAAATTCAAAGGGCAGTAACTCTTGAAAGGGGCATAATCTGGACAAGAAAAAAAATATGAGTCCCCTAATTTTCCATGAGGAATCCATATATGAAATTTAAAAACCCTAGCATACATGGTTCTCAAGTTATGCTATGCATCAAAAGCATAATGGACGGACAGACGAACAAAGCAGATGCAATACGCCCCTCCAACTTCTTCGAAGTTGGGGCATAATAAAGCAACCAAGAATTTTGTGGCATATGTGTACCCTAACCCCTTTTTGCACTTCTGTTAGAATGCCAGGTACCTATCTTGCACAAAGACATGTCATTCCTTAAGTATTTGTCAAAATTTCCTTGACACTGCCGTAGGAAATACCAACTGTGCCTTTTGATGCATGAATAGTAATATGCCTATTATTTAATCATGTATTGCTTAATAGCATACAAATTTCTTTCAGTCTTAGACATGCTAGGTCTACCAGACTTTGGGGCATTTCTGCCACTGTCTACCATCTTACAAACTCTTGCACTTAGAAATAAAGGCACTGCTCTTCAGGGCAGAATCCCCCTAACACTTTTTGTACCAAATGGAATCTTCCACCATATATAAAGCAGGCGTCCATTTAAAAATTTAAGGGTGTCAGGTTGTGTTTTCTTCAAAAACTATTCGGAAAGTAGCTGAACTTTTTGCAAACAGTGTAGGCCCTGATCAGATGCTGCATTCTGCGGCATCTGATCTGAGCCTGCACTGTTTGCCAGGGTACCCGTTTTGGGGTTTCCAGTATAATATGGATTAAACAATGGTTACATCTGCTCTAAAGTCAGTAATAGATTTACTGGGGCATAGTTTTCCATAAAACTTAAATATGACAGGCTGCTTGTTGCTAAAATCTTGTGTCATCATGAAGTGCCATAAAAAGATGACTATGTCATGCATGTTTTGCACAAATGGATTAAACTAAGTATAGGTTGGTAGTGTACTGCTGTAAATCTTGTAATAAGCTATAATACATTTCTGCATTCTTTCTTATCACCCCTTAGATACTTGTTAGAACAACACTAAATCAGGTAATTCAAAACGAAAAAGATCTACCGGTAGGTTTTATTTGTACCGAAACAAAATACTTGTAGCTGGCTGGAAGACTTCTGATTTGAAAGACATACCGCAATCATTTTAAAAACTCAAATATACAATGTTTGTGTCTCAGTGATAAAGTACAAAGGACGCTTGTCATAGCCACTGTCGTAATAATGAATTTGCTGCTATAAACAATCCAAATAAGGAGTAGCATAATACATATTAACTGATCAAGAGAAGCAAAGTGTACATAATTATGAAGAATAGATCTTTTTCCCTTAATTACTCTTAGAAACGTTGAGGTGATTTTAACACATAACCCCAACATTTGTCTCTTGGAATATTAAATATTCATAAAAATTCCAATAACTCTGTCTCCCCTTGAACCAAGTATCTGTTCCATTGCAACTGTCCTTTTATGAGTTCTGTCGTTATATCCAATGTCGATAGAAAGAGGGTTGACTAAATGTATGATACAGCAGTGAAGGAGACTGGTTGTATCTGGCAGTGTACAGAAAATTGAACATTTTAGTGTGGAAACCTAAAGTATTTTAACCCTTTTCGTACCAAATGGAATCTTCCTCCTTATATATAGTTCATTTCAGAATTTAGGGGTGTGAGGTTTTGTTGTCATCAAAATTTATTTGGAAAATGACTGAACTGTTAGCAAACAGTGGAGGCCTTGATCAGACGCCGATCTGGGCCTGCACTATTTGCCAGGGTAACCGTTTTGGTATTTCTGGTACTAAATGAGTTAAACTTAATTTGTTTTTGGACTAAACAGACTACCATAATGATCCTAAGCATTGGGACAAACAGGGCTAAGTAAACAGTGCAGACCCAGATAAGACTGCTCCTCAAAGAGCAGTCTGATCAGGGTCTACACTGTTTGTCATTCTGTTTGCACTTTCTAGATACCTTCCTGGAAATTCGTTAAAATTTAGGAGAATTACACCCAAGTCCTCAAGATATCCAATTTTTTTTATTTTTACAGTATTTTCAGAAAATGCAAATCCCCATACCAGGGCCCGGCTGTTCAAAACCAGGGATGATGTTTTTAATTAACATAACGTTAAAACTTTGATCAAATATACTAAAGTATGAATTTTTTGCAGAAAAAAATGTGAGCAGCTTTTGCAAATGCAAAAACTGCTCACATTTCTTCAGCAAGAATACCACTGTATTATATATATTAGTTGCTTGAACAGCTAACATTCTGGCCACTAATGAGCTCATTAAGCTAACGATACTCTGAAAAGCTGGGCCTGTACACATGTAAATATTTTCTACGAGTTCATCTGCAGTTTAGGCTTCACTTTGTGCTGTCACAGGACTGGGTTTCAGGTGGTCAGCGGGATAGATTCCTGTCGTACCATCAGCTAGCATTCCTACAAACCATCCTGGTCTATCACACTGGAATATATACAGAAATTCTACGACTAAAATCAAGACATTTCTTATTTTTAAAAAAAAAAAGCAAATAAAAAGTTTCAGTGTTTTCTACACCTTCTGTCCACCAGTAAGAGACCACCTTTGGGACGGTTTAAAAATGGTCCTAAAGACCACTTTTGAACTTTTTCAAAGGTGGTCTTTTTTTCTTTTCTGGTTTATGGCCCTTTCAAGATTATTTCACTCATATTGGGCAGATCGTTAATCAGAGGTGGGCAAAACCGAAGTACCCAGAGAAAAAACACCTGACCTTCCGTTGCAGTACTTATCCACTAGGCCTTGGAGGCTCGTCACAAAGGTGGTTTTAATATGGGAATTTAACCTTACATGAGTGATCATTTCATATGAAATTTATGAAATGAGCCTCAAGATTGATCATTCTATTTGAAATGTATGAAACAAGCCTTTGGCGAGCTTCATAAATTTCATAATAAATGACCACAAGTGTAAAATTTTGTTTATTGTATAACAATTTTAACCCTTATCTTGCTGAATATTCAGTTTAGCCACACCCATTTTTAACTTTGAACCAATCAGATTACTTGATGTAATTTATTCCTACAAATTCATAAACAGACTGTCAAACAGTGTAGATCCTGATCAGATGGCTTCTTCAGAGGCCATCTGATCTGAATCTACATTGTTTGCAAAGAAAAGGGTTATCGTGAACAGCAGGAAAAGAGTTAAATTCGGCTTTATTGCTGAAGAATTTTAGTAGAAAACATAGGACTGTCATGGACGGTGTCATGACATTACACGCCAGCAACCGTATGTTCTTACATGTGCGGTTATATAATTATATGACATGACACTACCTACAAAATATCAAAAACTTTATATGAATAATTAATAATACACATGTTACAAGAAGTGTTGTTTTAGATGAGCTGTGTCAAGGGGAAATGCATGTTCAGATGCATCCTAGATAAAGACTCAAGTTGGCCAATGTATCCACATATTTTGCTATAATTTCAACACAAAATGAATTGTTTTCAATCAAATAACCACTGAATTAAAATAAATTTTTTACAGAAAATGGTAATTTGTTGTTTTTTTGTTCCTTTTTGGGAGTTAAACAACCAAGCCCTGTCAACACTATTTAGGTCATATCTAGTTGGACAGTTTATCTGACCATATCTTTCCTGTGTAGGGGCTTATCAATAAAAGGTTAAGCAGTACAGTGCACAATCTTTGACCAGAAACTTACAAGTGCCCTTCTTGAATCAGCAGAAGTGGGAGAAGGACCGCCGAAAAGCTCCTTGAAAGAATGATGCCAACCGGCCAGTACTGAATTCATAACTCCTTATCACCACTCAGACATGCAGCAGACTGAACCACCGAGGCCGGCCCAAAGGAAAGGGATGTTATTCATTAACAGGTCCCTTAATTAATTGGTACTTTTCAAGTTGATGGGTGTGGGTGAGGTCATGGAGACTGAATTCTCAGTTAACCCATTTTGTACCGGAAACCCCAAAATGGGTAGTTGGCAAACAGTGCAGGCCCAGATCAGACGCCGCATTCTGCAGCGTCTGATCAGGGCCTACACTGTTTGCAAAATATTCAGCCAATTTCCAAAACGTTTTTGTAGAAAACACAACCTGACACCCCTAAATTTTGAAATGGACTCCTGCTATAAAAATAATATAAGGTGGAAGACTCCATTTGGTACACAAAGGGTTAAGCCCCTGTCACACTATGCCGCGTTTTCACTGCGATGGGACGGCCTTGTTTAATTTTTCAGAACGCCGCGAGATCGCAAGAAATATGGGATATTTTTGTGAACATGGACCTGTCATGGCGTCCCTACAGCGACCAAGACGTTGCTACGGAGCTTACATGGCGATCTATCGCGATCTTGCGGCGTTCTTGATGGCGATTGTATGCGCTCTCACGGCGCTTCCTCTACGCTTTTACGGTGCTCACAATGCGTGCACTGCACTTTTACGGCGCTCTCAATGTGTGCACTGCGCTTTTACGGCGCTCACATGTTGAAGACGTTCTCAAAGTGTAAACCGACATCTTCATCAGTTGAACAGTTTTGTTTGATTTGAGGTTTAACTTCCCATCAACACATTATAGGTCATTTCGGAGACGTTGCTTCTAATTTTGTGGGACTTTTACCCGACATTGAGATGAAATGACCTCTCAATCTCTGTCATCCAATGAAACTAATAGGGTTAATAAGCACGGATGGTCCGACTCGCGCCCCTTTGCCTGGGCAAGCTTAGATCCCCTAAGCGGTTTACCAGTACTCCTGTGCCGTCGGAAGCAAGCCCATCGCAATCACCGCAAGCAGGAGCAAGTCCACCGCCATTACCTTACCCGGAATGAGTCACCCCAGAAGTAGGTTTTTCGGGACAGTACACAATCAAACTCTACTCTAGCCACTGTTTATACAAGCGGGCGGCCCCCTCCCATCGGGACTGGAAGAAATAGATGGGCTGCATGGTGCTTCCACGCGAAGCTGAAACCGACCTCACACGAGTACTGGTAAACCGTTTAGAGGATCTAAGCCTGCCCAGGCAAAGCAGTGCGAGATACGTGTAAACTCTATTGGTGTAAACATGCTTATACGTGTAAACTCTATTGGTTTCATTGGGCGACAGGGCTTGAAATGCCATTTCATCTCAAAGTCGGGTAAAAGTACCACAAAATTGGAAGCAACGTCTCCAAAATGACCTATACAGTGTTTACTGGGACGATAAATATCAAATCAATCAATCAGTTAATCAACTATACAAGCGAAGCTTATATGGCGTTGTAGGAGACCTCTCTGCGTCCCTCTGTGCGTCCCTGCCGAGCTCCTGTAGTGTTGTAGGAGACATTACTGCGCTGCTATGGCAACCTTACGGCGACCTCACTGCGCTCTGATCAAGCATGCTCAAAATGTGCGCCGTCACTTGGCGTTCTATGCGATCCCAATGCGTCTACTGGCGATGCCACTGCGTTGCTACGGCGGTGTTTGCGATCGTACTGCGCGCACCTCGGCGTTCTGCATTTTTCTTGGTTTGTTTGTTTGTTTGATTTGAGGTTTAACGTCCCCGTCAACACTGTAAAGGTCATTTTGGAGACGCTGCTTCCAATTTTGTGGGACTTTTACCCGACATTGAGATGAAATGACTTCTCAAGCCCTGTCGCCCAATGAAACCAATAGGGTTTATTAGAATGGACGGTCCGCCTCGCACCGCGGTTCCTGAAAGGCTTAGCTCCTCTAAGCGGTTTACCAGTACTAGTGTGCGGGCCGGATTCAGCTCTGTGTGGAAGCATCATGCAGCCCATATATTTCTTCAAGCCCCTATGAGCGGGGGCGAGCATTTTTCTTGGACAACGTGAGAACGCAGCCCTGGTGTGACAGGGGTTTTAACAGGTAAAACCTACATCACTAAGTTCCTTGATAAACGTCCCCTCTGCGAATGTGAGTTCTCCATCACACTGAGCTGTGTAACCTTTTACTGCCTGGTACAGTGTCTTCTTATTGTTGGCTCTAGAAAGTGTTACAGCAGTCATTAGTATACAAAAATACAAATTTCAGATAACTGACCGACATAAACTTAGCATCCAAAAAAGATACTTGCAAACAATGACGACCCGGATCAAATGCCAGTGAAAACGGTGTCTAATCAGAGTCTTTACTATCTCCTTAAGGATCAGGGATTTCTTAAATAAAACAAAAATAAATAAAATAAAACAGACAACACTTAACCCTTATCCTGCTAAATAAATATTTAAGCCACGCCCATTTCTAACTATTCACAAATCAAATTACTTGATATAATGTATCTGTTCAATTAAAAAACTGCATGACAAACAGTGTAGATCCTGATCAGATGGCTTCTTCAGAAGCCAGCTGATCTGGATCTGCACTGTTTGCAAAGGCAGGGGTTGGCGGGTTCAGCAGGGTGAGAGTTAAACTGGAATTGAATCCCTTAAAAGCTACTAAGTTGAAGATTCTCAAGGTCATATAGGTTAGACAACTTATCACTGACATGCTCACATGTTTCAGGGGGCATTCAATAAAGACTCCCCAATGGCAGTCCTACACTTTCCACAGCACAACTTCCATGACCTGGAAGGTCAACATTCTGTGTTTATATGATGAAACCACAAGAGATTAGTTCTGATTGTTTATGTTAAGGAAAGAAGTGTATCATGTTCCATTTTCTTGCAGCAAACTATAAATCAGAAATACCAGGTGGGGGCAATTTAATTTCAACAGTACCGGTTCCAGCATATTTTATAGTTCACAGCAAAGTCTTAAGATCAGTCTGTGCAACCGTGCAGTGTGAAAACAGTTTTAGCACAAAACAATTACTGTGATCAGAGTGGATGCGCTGGCTGATCTGAGTCTTTACCTAGCGGAACAAATAAAATATATGAATTGCTGTGTCCTGGCTGAATTATATAATTATTCTAAACCTTTAGAAAAATCAAAGCACGGAGAGTACTGGTGGATTGATCGTCTCTGAGTGTAGGTTGAACTGAGAATCGAACTGTTCGATTAACTTTAAGCAAGCACTGCAGATCTGATCAGACATCGCGTTATGTGGCATCTGTAGATTTTGTTTGCCAATGCCTAAGTGCACGAGCACAGTCCAAACGGCCAAACGGGGCTTGAATAAATAGATGGGCTGCATGATGCTTCAAAGCAGAGCTGAAACCGACCAGACGATCTAAGCGGCCCTAGTCGGACTGTCCATGCTCTTAAACCCTATTGGTTTCAATGTGCGACAGGGCTTGAGATGTCATTTCATCTCGGTGTCGGGTAAAATTTCCATAAAATTGGAAGTAACGTCTCTAAATGACCAACAGAGTGTTGACGGGACGTTAAACCTCAAATCAAACACACAAAAGAGCAGTCCAGACTGCGCTCTGACGTCTTAGGGATGCTATAAACAACCAGTACTTGGATTTTGTTCAAGGTCAGCTGCAGTCAGATGGTCAGTGATAGTTACGCGGATAATATATGAGTTTATGACGCCAGCGGTCGCTTAGGAAATGCTATCCCACGATTCCGTATTTTGCGCATGCGCAGTTTTGTGTGGCAAAAAATAACCTTTGTTCAGTCTGATCCGATAGCAGTTATTAGTTTATTTGAATTTGAAATAGAGCGTAGGGTAAAGTTGACGTATGTTGCATCCAACTGATATTGGCTGACAATTGGGTAAGGCCTGCTATCCGACTTGTAGCAGGTAAGGGTAGAGGGGAGTGCTCTTATTCCATCTGTTTCTACACTTCCATTCATTTTCCTCTTTCTCCTCTGTCCTTTACTTTAACCTACAATCTCCTCTATATGTTTTTCTCTCTTTCTCTGGGAGACGAGACAAAATTACCCACAGGGGTTGATGTGTCGTTAAACCCAAAACAATTAAAAATCGAATAAATAACACAATGGTCGCGTCATGTTGTCTTAATCGCACGACAAACGATGTGACAGTGAAGATGATTGGTTGGTTGGTTGGATGAATTGTGGTTTAATGTCCCCGTCAGCACTATTTAGGTCATTTTGGAGACGTTGCTTCCAGTTTGGTGGGACTTTTACCCGACATTGAGATGAAATGATATTTCAAGCCCTGCCGCCTAATGGAACCAAAAGGCTTATATGCATTTGACGGTCTGACTCACATCACTTTGCCTGGGCAATCTTAGTCCTTCTAAGCGGTTTACCAGTACTCATGTGTGGTCAGTTTCAGCTCTGCTTGGAAGCACTATGCAGCCCAATCTATTTCTCCAAGCCCCGATGGGCGGGGGCGAGACAGTGAAGATGAATCAAAGGATAACCACCCTGGCGGATTCAACATGGCTGTGGGTGATAAAGATCAATCGTTTACCACCAGTAGCAGGGTTGTTTGAATATTGAAATTCACCGTCCCTGCGACCCCCGCCCATCGAGGCTTGAAGAAATAGATGGGCTGCATGATGCTTCCACGCAGAGCTGAAACCAACACACTCGAGTACTGGTAAACCAATCAGAGGATCTACGCCAGCCCAGGCAAAACAGTGGGAATCGGACCGTCCATTCTTATAAACCGTATTTGGTTCATTGGGCGACAGGGCTTGAGATGTCATTTCATCTCAATATAGGGTAAAAGTCCCACAGAATTGGTAGCAACGTCTCCAAAATGACCTATACAGTGTTGACGGGGACGTTAAATCTCAAAACAAACAAACAAATCACCGTCCCCGTTAACACTATTTGGTCATTTTTGAGACGTTGCTTCCTATACCCACATTGAGATTAAATAACATCTCAAGCCCTGCCGCCAATTAAAAAAAAAAGATGTGGTTTACCAGTTCTCATGTACGGTCAGTTTTAGCTCTGGGAACCCAGGGCCTCTCGTATACCGTACAAACACTCTACCGACTGATATACCGAGCCACACCTTCGAACTTTTACATCCCCCCCCCGCCCCAAACCCTTGCCTAATGAGATTTGTCCGGAATCTCTAAGTGCTATCCAGTCTGGCTATGGTACTTTCATGTTCAGGTTTTTCAAAGTTCTGCCAGAAATGTTTTTGCTTAACTGCTCATTCTTTTTTCTTGCAAGTCAAGTCAGGTCAAAGATTTATTCAGGGCCCCTAACTCAGGGTATGAGAATTAAACAAGCATTCATTTAAAACATACAACAAACAACAAATACGAGGACTGTTCAAATATGAATGCAAGTAGAACGTTTTCTCATGCACTAATGCGAAAATCACCTGGAAATAAATATCACAGATACATTGATACCAAACCTGTTAAAATCCGTACACTTTAGCCATGTATATCGTTCGATAAACACTGTCTTCTCTTGTATACTAATACAAACATGGTTGGAAGAAGGTCAGAGTACGCCGTTGAAATACGGTCCTATATTAAGAATCGTTGTATTCTTGGTATACGGTGCAAAGACATTTTTGATGAAATACATGTATGTTCGGTTTATGGGCATAATGAAATGTCTTTTCCGACAGTTTTTCGTTGGTGTAAGAAATTCAGCTGTGGGCTTGGCTCAACAGATGATGCACCACATGATCGTTGGCCGAAAAGAGCAACATCTGCCAAGATGGTTGCAAGAGTGAAAGAAATAGTTGCTACCGATGCACGATACACCACTAGGCAAATAGCTAGTATGGTTGGCATCTCATTAGGAGTAGCTCATACAATTCTGAAACGGGATTTGAGAATGAGAAAGATCTGTGCTAGATGGATTCCCCATCTGTTGACAGATGAGCAGAAAAAGACACGCGTTCAGTGCGCCAAGAAGTTGCTTAAAAGTTTCCAAATTACAATGCACGGTCTTTCGCTAATGTCGTCACAGGTGACGAGACATGGGTTCACTTGTTTGAGCCAAAACGAAAGATTCAGAACAAAATATGGGCAACAAAGTATTGCAAAGACCATCCATTGCAAAGCGGACCATGAGCGTCAAGAAGGTAATGTATACCATATTCTTTTCAAATCAGGGCCCTGCTGTTCAGGTTGCTGTGCCTAAAGGCAAATCTGTAAATGCGAAGTTTTACAAGAATAATGTTCTTCGAAAATTGAAGAAATATTTCAAAGAACGAAGACCCGCAACTGGTTTGGCCAATGTCAGATTGCTACATGACAATGCGTCATCGCACAAAGCGTTCATTGTGCAAGACTATCTGAAGCAGGAAAGGGTTGTTGAACTCCCTCAACCCCCGTATTCCCCTGACCTTTCCCCGTGTGACTTTTTTTTTGTTCCCGCGGATGAAAAAATACCTTTCTGGTCGAAAATTTGTACAGCGCAAACACCTCGGTTCTGCAATATTCCAGTGCCTTCATAGTATACCTCGAAAAGACTACCAAAATGCATTCAATGATTGGATCAGAAGACTTAAAGTTTGTATATCTGTTAAAGGGGAATACTTTGGGGGGACAAAATATATTTAATTTTTTCATCGAAATCCATCACGGAATCATTTTTATGTGCTTAGTTGCATTCATATTTGAACAGTCCTCGTAGCATGAATAGTAAAATAGTAGAATTCGGATGTGTTATCTGCTAAGTACTGTTTTGATTCAAAAGATTGTGAACTGCAGTTTTTGTTTCTTTGTTTTGAGGTTTAACGTCCCCGTCAACAATGTAAAGGTCATTTTGGAGACTCGGTTTCCACTTTTCTGGGACGATTACCCGACAATGAGATGAAGGACGTCTCAAGCCCTGCAGCCCAATGAAAGCAATAGGGTTTATAAGCATGGACGGTCCGACTCGCACCAGTTTACCAGTACTCATGTGCGGGTCGGTTACAGCTTATCTATTTCTTCAAGCCCCGATGGGCATTGGCCGCTGAACTGCAGTATAAAAGTCTATGAATGTTGAGGATAAAATGACAAACACTATGCTTAAAGAATCTTATTTTTCCTTAGTTTACTGTACACACACGGGCTCGATTGATTACTTTTTGCCACACAAGACTGCGCATGGGCAGCGTAACCAACGAAGTTATTCAACCTAAACTCATCTATAGCAAGCAACAGATTCTCTGCTTTATATCGTAGGCTATGGGTACCAGTTAAAACGCTTCATTATAAGAAAAGTATTTAGTCAAATTTTTGTCTGAAAAAAATATGGTAGCATCTTCTGTCAAATTATTTGCATGTACTTGTCATTTGTTAATGTGTTTAAATATTTCCCATCTGTATACACGTATATCGATTCATCTTTCTGAATTTAGAGTGCTTAACCTCATATATGTGACACAATCTGTGCTGAAAAAAATATAACATGTTCCAGCTGCAAACAGTGTAGATCAATCAATGGCTTCTGATCAGTATCTACAATGTTTGTCATAGTTTCTCCTCTCTCTTTTCTCTTCGCTCAGTCCCACCACTGCACCCAGCTCCCTGTAACACAGCCCCTTCAGCTATATGTTTAAACAAAAAAGTTCATTTTATCTGTTGATGCATGCCCGCACATAGTTTGGAGGGCGCAAACGCAGCCTCCTCTCCCCTTTTGGAAATTATCTCAGATTCATGCAGTTTTTCACCCTCTGCAAAATACCTGAAATTTGCAACCCCCCCCCCCCCCCCCCCCCCCACACACACACACCCCTTACGGGCCTGAATCATGTTCAAAACTGTTGCGCTACATACATATGGCAAACAGTGCCGACCCTGATCGGAAGCAATGTACTGTCTATCTGAAATGGGACTAAGCTGTATGTGTAATAAGGATACCACCTATAAAGTCTGGGCTACTCATTTTTGCTCAGTGCAAAAATGCTATTTTTACTCGACTTCCTAAGTTCCAGTTTTATGAATGGAATGTTCCGAAAGACGTGGCAGCGTGTATTGTTTTTCTTTCATTACGTGAGCAACCTGACATTCTTATACTTTTTCATTTACATGTCACCCTTAAGCAAACAATGTAGTCCCTGTGCAACCTGCTGAGCAGATGCCACATTCCGCGGCGTCTGATCTGGGTATTCGATATTCACCAAATCAAGCACATGATTCCTGCCAAGAGTCTATAGATTGGGCTGACCCATATGTTGCATCGATAAAAATACCGCAACGTTTCAAGTTGGTTTTCCCAAATCAGTGATAGTCACGTGGACAACTGCATGGATTGCGTTTTGTCATTTAGTAAATAGTAAATTTGTGTCGATCGTGAACGATAGACCAAATCACGCATAAAGCAAAAATCACAACAGGCAGACGGTAATGAAAAATCTTTTTCTTTCTCTCTTAATTTTCGTTGAAAATAAGCCCGGGCTTTTCATCTGTGCAAGCCCTGTATATAATTCACGTGAAAAGTCAAGCCGCATTTTTTTCTGAGCCAAGAATTGTTGCCTTTTAAAGAATTTCCATGGTAGTTTAACGGTCAAACAGGAAGCCCCCTCTTACTCAATATATATAGTAAAATTTGTGTGGGCAGTGGTGTGCATATTTTTTTAGTTCAGCTGAGCCCCGGTGGGGAGGGGCTGCGGCTTAGTCTATTATCGTCATCTGTGTAGTCATCATTTTAATGCAGCAACTTCTCTAAAACCACATTTCATGTAGAGCCTCTTTGAAGAGGGGTAACAAACAAAATATTGTTCTTAAGAACTGGGTCACTACACCAAGAGTGTCGTCATTCCCATATATGTTAAAAACCATTAAACATCTTCTTAGGAATCAAACATCCAATGACCTTGAAACTTGATATGCGGCATTGGGGACTAGGGCCCTACCAATTTTGTTCAAATGATGACATTTGGTCAAATTCAGCCACTTAGACCATGATTCATACTTTTGACACCTCCCTCATCAGAAAGGAAAAGCCCCACTTTTGATGGTTATTTTTGCCCAAATTATGCAAGGATTTTGGAATTTCCCTCCTGTGAACTGAGAATTTCCCTATTTGTTAATGGCAAATCTCCCTCAAACAGTTAAAACAAGAGAATCAGTGAAACCGAAGGATGCTTCCCGAAGATGCACAGTAGTAGGAGGGTTGTGTTATTGATTTTTGTTTGTTTGTTTGATTTGAGGTTTATCGTCCCCGTCAACACTGTAAAGGTCATTTTGGAGACGTTGCTTCCAATTTTGTGGGACTTTTACCCGACATTGAGATGTAATGACATCTCAAGCCCTGTCGCCCAATGAAACCAATAGGGTTTATTAGCATGGACGGTCCGCCTCGCACCGCGGTTCCTGGACAGGCTTAGATCCTCTAAGCTGTTTACCAGGTCTAGTGTGCGGGTTGGATTCAGCTTGTGCAGCCCATATATTTCTTCATTGAAAGGGGCTATATACTTTAAAGTGTGCATGGTAAGAAATCTGAGGTTCAGCTGCCCTATGGCTGATTTTGTCTTACAATTTGACCTCACATATCCCCTGAAGAGTTTGCTATTTGTTTTAATCCTAATGTAGCAAGGTCTTTTTCATGGTAATATTAAGTCTACCGTAGTTCCGAAGTGACTAGGAGCCTCGGTGGTGTAGTGGTTACGCTACTCGCCTTGTAAACCAGGGATCGCAGGATCGATCCCGGGCTTCTCCAGACTTTCGGATGCGTCTTTAAACCGAGGTCCCGTCTCCATATGACCTTAGCTGTTGGTGGGACGTAAAACTCAAACACTCACTCCGAAATGACTAAGTTCCTAGCTGTCCTCTTTCAAATGGTAGGAATTTTTGAGATAGTTGTTGGCATTGAAATGTATATTGACAATGTCTAATGAGTCATGTCGTTTAATGACAAATTTCTTTTTCAATAGCCTCGCTGAGGCAAAATTTCACAGATTATGGACTTATACAATACGGCTGATCAGATCTTGTCAATATACATCTGCATGCCAAAAACTGTCAAATAATTCCTAATGTTTGAAAATAATACATCCGTAATCAGGTGGTGAAAATTTTGCCTCGGCGAGGCTATTAATATGAAGAAATCAGGCATTAGACAAGTTGGTTAAGTCTTATCAATATAATCTACATGCCAAAAATTACTGACATATGTATACCTTGCAGTTTAATATGTCTGCAAATTTTATAAAATTATTGTATTAGACTTTTCAAACTAAGATTTCAGATGTACCTCTGGACTCTGTAATGCTAAGAGTGATGATAAACATCTGGAGCTGATAAGAGTAGAAATTGTTAAAGTTAATTGTTAAGAGAAGCAGGCAATTTATTGCCATAGTAATCTGATATGAACTCTGAGGGCTGGTGCTAATGTTTACATTGTGGAAAGTGAAGGACTGAATGGTATTTCATGCATTAACATTTGCCAGGTTCTGAGGAAGCTGACTAAAGTTGATTTTTTATCTGTTTTGCTGTGTTTTTCGGTGATATCTTCATTTTTTATTTTTGGTCAATACATCCAGCGAGAGAGTTGACGAGGAGAAGCTCCGCCAACTTCTTGAAAAGGTTTCATGCCCCCAAGTTATATCAGCAGAGCCGTAATCAGATGGAAATTTCTGCAATTTCAAGTTTGTGCGAAATTTCTGTTTCCTGCAGCCCTACCTTGATGGTGTGGTTTGAGTTTGTAACCTGTTCAGTGCTTGACTGAAGGATAATTATGCGGGTCATTCCAATATCTTGCATAAACAATAAACACATTTGAGAGTGAAACACATTCACAATGACCGGTGTAGTATTTTAAATATTTGATTAATGTTGAACAAAGGCGTACGATCTGTATTGTCTTTACTAATGGTTTGCCGGCTAAAACCACGTTTTTCGAGTTTTTGACTGTCTGCACTCAAATACTTTGCACAACGTCCCTTCAGTCGGACGCTTCGTTGGCTGCACAGGATTTATCCATGTATAGAAATAGGTGAGTGATTTATTTACATTTCGAGAGTGTGAGTGACAGAATTTGAATTAGGTTTTTATTGCAAAAAATAAGAAAAATAATGAATACCTCCATAAACCCCACTTTTCTCTATATAATGTGGGGTTAAGGTGGTGTTCATTTCATGGATTTGTCCACGTGATGTCTTCTAGTGATGCAGAAACTCTAGAGCAGACATCAATCACTTTCTTTTTTCATTATTTTTCAGCAAAAACAAGGCTTGATATTATGTGAATTGTCTGCTAGGCATTCATGTGTAATTTCAAACCTTATTTTAGCCAAAAAAAAATAAACAAGAGGGCCCAGAGGGCCCTGGGTTCGCTCACCTGATCCATAGTGTAACAAGTGGGCCTCAGGCAGGACCATTTTAGCCCCTGGGCTTTAATTTGAACAACCTTGGTAGAGGTCCACAAGATGAAGCTTCACACCAAATATCAAAGACCTGAGCCCTGTGATTTCTAAGAAGAATTTTAAAGGTATTTCTAACAGAAGTCTATGTAAAACATGTGGGCCCCAGGGCAGGACCAGTTTCTTCCCATTAGGGCTATAATCTGAACAATCTTAGTAGATGTCCATCAGATGAAGCCTCAAATCAAACACCTAGGCCTAGGTAGTCGGGGAAAAAGATTTTATAGGTTTCCCTATGTAAGTCTATGTAAATCATGTGGGCCTGGGGGCATGGCAAATTATGGCTCCAGGGCTAAAAATTTGAACACTCTTGGTAGAATTCTGCTGGATGTAGCTTCCTAGTAAATATTGAAGACCTGGACCTTGGGGTTTCATAGAAGAAGATTTTTAAAGATTTTCCCTATATAAGTCTATGTAAAACCAAAGGGCCACGGGGTGGGGGCATTTTTGGCCCTAGGACTATAATTTGAACAATCTTGATAGAGGTCCACTAGATGAAGCTTCATACCAAATATCAAAGACTTGAGCCTTGTGGTTTCAGAGAAGAAGATTTTTAAAGATTTTCCCTACATTAGCCTATGTAAAACCAAAGACCCCCGGGGCGGGACCATTTTTTGCCCTAGGGCTATAATTTGAACAATCTTGGTAGAGGTCCACTAGAAGAAGCTTCATACAAAATATCAAAGACCTGGGCTTTGTGGTTTCAGAGAAGAAGATTTTTAAAGATTTTCCCTATATAAGCCTATGTAAAACCAAAGGCCCCATGGGGTGGGGACATTTTTGGCCCCAGGGCTTTAATTTGGACAATCTTGGTAGAGGTCCACTAGATGAAGCTTCATACCAAATATCAAAGACCTGGGCGTTGTGGTTTCAGAGAAGAAGATTTTTTAAATATTTTCCCTATATAAGCCTATGTAAAACCAAATGCCCTCGGGGAAGGGGCATTTTTGGCCCCAGGGCTATAATTTGACCAATCTTCATAGAGGTCCACTAGATGAAGCATTACACCAAATAACAAAGACTTGGGCCTTGCAGTTTCAGAGAAGAAGATTTTTAAAGATTTTCCCTATATAAGCCTATGTAAAACCAAAGGCCCCGGGGCAGGGGCATTTTTGGCCCCAGGGCTATAATTTGAACAATCTTGGTAGAGGTCCACTAGATGAAGCTTCATACCAAATATCAAAGACCTGGGCCTTGTGGTTTCAGAGAAGAAGATTTTTTAAATATTTTCCCTATATAAGCCTATGTAAAACCAAAGGGCCCCAGGGCGGGGGCATTTTTGGCCCTAGGGCTATAATTTGAACAATCTTGATAGAGGTCCATCAGATGAAGCTTCACACCAAATATCAAAGACTTGGGCCTTGCGGTTTCAGAGAAGAAGATTTTTAAAGATTTTCCCTATATAAGCCTATGTAAAACCAAAGACCCCCGGGGCGGGGCCATTTTTGGCCCCAGGGCTATAATTTGAACAATCTTGGTAGAGGTCCACTAGATAAAGCTTCATACCAAATATCAAAGACCTGGGCCTTGTGGTTTCAGAGAAGAAGATTTTTTAAATATTTTCCCTATATAAGCCTATGTAAAACCAAAGGGCCCCGGGGCGGGGGCATTTTTGGCCCTAGGGCTATAATTTGAACAATCTTGATAGAGGTCCACTAGATGAAGCTTCACACCAAATATCAAAGACTTGGGCCTTGTGGTTTCAGAGAAGAAGATTTTTAAAGATTTTCCCTATATAAGCCAATGTAAAACCAAAGACCCCCGGGGCGGGGCCATTTTTGGCCCCAGGGCTATAATTTGAACAATCTTGGTAGAGGTCCACTAGATGAAGCTTCATACCAAATATCAAAGACCTGGGCCTTGTGGTTTCAGAGAAGAAGATTTTTAAAGATTTTCCTTATATAAGCCCATGTAAAACCAAAGGCCCTCGGGGCAGGGGCATTTTTGGCCCCAGGGCTATAATTTGAACAATTTTGATAGAGGTCCACTAGATGAAGCTTCATACCAAATATCAAAGACTTGGGCCTTGCGGTTTCAGAGAAGAAGATTTTTAAAGATTTTCCCTATATAAGCCTATGTAAAACCAAAGGCCCCCGGGGCGAGGGCAATTTTGGCCCCAGGGCTATAATTTGAACAATCTTGGTAGTGGTCCACTAGCTGAAGCTTCATACCAAATATCAAAGACCTGGGCCTTGCGGTTTCAGAGAAGAAGATTTTTAAAGATTTTCAGTAAAAAAATCTATTTTTAGCTCCTGTGACCCAGATGTGCAATGGACCGGAACCATTTGAACAATTTTGAAAGGGGACCACATAAGGATCATTGCTGTGAAGTTTGGTCAAAATCTGATCAGTGGTTTAGGAGGAGATGTCATTTGAAGAAAAAGTTTACGCACACACACACACACACACACACACGCACACACACGCACACACGCACGCACTGACGACGGACGAAAAGTGATCACAAAAGCCCACCTTGTCACTACGTGACAGGTGAGCTAAAAATGAAAACGCTGTCTGCTAAATGTGCTTAGCCTGCAAAAGAATATATGTGCCATTAGCTTTTCCTCTTATCAACAACAAAAATTGTAAAAGCCTTACCCATTTTCTTGATGTTGTCCTGTTGACTTTGGCTGTGGTGGTCTAGGTGGTTTTGCCATAGGAATTCCAGTTTTTGCCTTTCCTGAACCACCACCACTGGGTGACCCACCATCCATAGACTTATGTACCAATGGCAATAGACTCTTTCCATGTTTAGGTATTTTACTATCAGCACTTTTCTGCTTCTGCACACGAGGAGGTTTGGATGGTCGACTAGGTCTAGCATCACCACTTTCTAGTTCATCACTTGAGTGTGCATCAGCAATGTCATTTACAGGCTTTGGTGTTACATGTGAATCTGGTTCTGATTTTTCAACTTTTTCAACACTATCCTGTTTATGTTGTTTCTTTGGAAGAGCACTTGGCTTTGGACTAACGGTTTGAATACCAGAAGGGCTAGGTATACCAGATGGTTTTGATATTTTAGAAGCAGGACTGTTAGATCTGACAGTTGGTGATGGGATACCAGTTCTGCTCCTGGGACTGTTTGATCTATTTCTCAAACTTGGACTTTCGTTACTGAATGTTCTATGCCTTGGAATTTTTCTAGCCCCAGCAGGACTTTCTGGCTTCTGTTTTAAATTAACATTTTCAGATTTTACTTCAGCAGGTTCCTGATTTTTAGACTCGGTATCTGTTTCACTATGATCTATTGCTTGTTCTTTCATTTCCACATTTTTACGACCTACCTTTGGACTAGCAGGAATTTTAGATGTTTTTCCTTTATGTCCTGGGGATCTCTGTGCAATTTTACTTCCTTGGGGAATTTTTGAAATTTTTGCATTATCCTGAGGTGTTTTTTGACTTTCAACAGTTTCAGGACTAGAAGATTTATGAATGTTTTCTGGTTTTACACTGTCTTCACTAAAATGATGCTCAGCATCATGAACAGTGTCTGGTCCCTTCTTTTCTGGGGTTATAGATTTAGGCTTTGGAAGTACTTTGGGAAGAGCACTTGATTTAGGCTTTGGAGCCACTGGTGGTTTATCCATACTATTTGTTCTTGGTCTATCAATTTCATCAATATCACCATTGACAGATTTTACAACCTTTTCTGAATCCTCTGTGTTTTCATGTTTCAAAGGTGTATTATGTACATTTTCTCCTCTGTGAGTATTAACAACTGTTTCTTTCACATTATCTTCGTCAACATGCTTATCAGGTATTACATTAGCAATGTCATGAGATACAGCATTCTTTGTATCATTACTATCCATTTTCTGTTTCACACTATGAGACATAGGAATTTTTGAGACATTTTCACTTCCTGGTAACCGAGGTATTTTTGATACAGTAGGCACTGCAGCTTTTGGGACATGTTCTTCATTATTCTGATTTTCAGAAATATTAGTATCAGTTAATTCAAGGAAAGAAGAACACTCATTCAAATTGGCACTTTCCTCTCTGTCTGGAGTCTTAATTATGTCATAATCATTCAAAAGACTATCATCTTTATATGTATTATCACTAATACTGCTTATATTTTCATGAATTGGGCTATTTGGCTTATAATGCGTATTTGAAAGCTCAGTTTTTTCCAGTTCTTTATGAACATTGATGTTTTTTGTAGGCGAAATGTCATCTTCAACTACAGCCTGCCTGGTGAGTTTAGGGATACCTGTAGCTTTTGTTTCTGGAGACTTGTTAGCTCTCTCATGATGAGAAGTATTTGTTGGAACACTTTCCTTTTTACCAAATGTTGATCCAAATGATGAAAAGGTTTTATATGGCTGGGAGTCAACAGGATCCCCAGAATCTTGGCGTTTCAGCTGATAATCAAACTTTTTTTGTGGAGAAACATTAAAGAAATTTTCAGTTTCTTCATTATCACTCAAGGAATGATCCAAATTGTCATTTACTGGAGAAATTTTACTTTCAGGAAGACTGTCTTTCTCTGGGACAAGTTTATCTTGAGAAATCAATCGAGGAGGACTAGGTCTTGGTGGTGGGGGAGCTTGAGGTCTAGCTATACGAGTTCGAGAATGTTCCTTTTCAAAATGGAAATCTGACAAATTAACAGAGTTTCTTGGCACTGAAACTAACTTTGGTTTCACATATCTGACTGGCACTTTAGGTTTGTCTCTTCTTAGTCTCACTGGTATTTCAGTCTTACTCTTATTGTCAGTTTTAGTATCAAAATCAGCTTTCTCTTCATTGTTAATAGCATCAGACTGAATCGGTTTCTTTCCAACAACATCATACAGTGGATCATGATCATGCTCAATGGTTTCTTTCTCTGATTCTTTGGGAGGATTTGCTGGTGGTGGAGGTGCTGTTCTGTTAGGCCTTGCTATCTTAGGTATTTTGCTCTCTGATGTTGGACTCAAACTTGAATCTGGAGGTGCCGGTGCTTTTCTAGCAGGTCTCAGCTTCCCGGGTTGTTTCACAGGTTGTTTCTCCTCACTTAAAACAGCTGTTTCCTTATCACCTGGATTTTCTGAGACAACAGGTGCATCATCTTTGGGCTTAGGTGAGTGATGACCAACCATCTGTTAAATAGAGGATCTTACATGAGTGCTCATGTTTTATTGAATTTATTAAATGAGTTGAGGAAAAGGGATAAAATGCGAGGCTTTGCTGAGAATTTTATCCCTTTTCCTCAACGAGTTTAACAAATTCAATAATACATGGGCACGAATGCAAGATTCTATTTATCATATGACATTTATAACACATTTTATTCATGTCTGTTTACAAAATATCAATAATCCGTCATTAGTAAACACGACGTCGTTAAGGACATTGTACATGTAACGTTATGGAACGTATCTACCAAATTTGCATATTTAATCCACTAGTGGATTATCGAAAATATTACATAACGTTATTACTCTCTCAGACGCGACGTCATATGATAAAAGAAACAGTGAAACTCCAATGACTGAAACACAAATGGCTCATTACCATGTCTGATTTAAACTTATTTTTGAGTCCCTTCAGAAGAAGACAATTTTTTTTTTATAATTTAGGGAGATTTAATTTGGCCCCTGCCAATCGGGGCTTGAAGAAATAGATGGGCTGCATGTTGCTTCCACGCAGAGCTGAAACCGACCCGCACACGAGTACTGGTAAACCGCTAAGAGGATTTAAGCCTGCCCAGGCAAAGCGGTGCGAGTCGGACCATCCATGCTTATAAACCATATTTGTTTCATTGGGCGACAGGGTTTGAGATGTCATTTCATCTCAATGTTGGGTAAAAGTCCAACAAAATTGGAAGCAACATCTCCAAAATGACCTATACAGTGTTGATGGGGACATTAAACCTCAAATCAAACAAACAAATCAAATCAATGCAATAACATATCAATATCCTTCAAAAAGCCCTGTGTGACCAATCATATTCAAGCTCTAGGCTAACAAAGTACAGTGAAATTGTAAAATTCCGCTATTAAGACTGCCTAAATTTAAGACAAATTATGCTTTTAAAAGCATATTTAGAAGGCTTCAGGCTCATTTTCTTTGTGTTTTCTACATCTTGTGTGCTCTTAGTAGTGGAAGACAACCTTTGGGACTGTTCAAAAGTGGTCTTACTTTTGAACAGCCCCAAAGGTGGTCTTAATACAGAAATTTTGCTGTACAGATTATAAAAACAGCATGTATCTCAATAAGAGTATATAGTGTAACTTCAGTACTTACTTCTACATAAGATCCAGGAAACCATCCAACCACATCATCTTTACTGCCTAACCACCAGCCATTCTCCAACACTTGGAACACAGTCACCGTATCACCTTCTGCGAAGTTCAGGTCCCCAGCTTTCTCACCAGTAAAGGTGTGAATAGCTTTGTGAAGGATTCCCACCCAGTCCTTGTCATTATCCTGTATTGTGTTCACTTCTAGATGTTGGTAGGCCCCTGGGTCTGGTTCAGGTTTTGCTTCCTTGATATCACTGTCTGCTGGTAGTGATTTCTCTTCTTTTTCAATAATCTGCGTGGAAAAAAAAGCAATTTGAGGGTTTGTTAATTTTGAAAAAAAACTAGAAACTATCACTAAAGGTGATGAATACCCCCACAAAAACTGCCTTGATAGTACAACAGCGGCATTTTGCAATTTTTTCACTTGAAAGGGGCCATAACTATGTCGAAAATTGACGAATTGTAGTGGAAATCGAACCTGACCTGTATTTTATGATGTTACATTAGTGTACCAAAAATTATAAAAATCGGTGAAGTGCTTTTTGAGTTATCGTCTGGAAACCAAGTCAACAAACCGACCGACAGACAGACAGACCGACAAGCTCACTCCTATATACCCACCCCCAAATTTCATTTGTGGGGGTATAAAAAATCCTTTTATCAAGAAATTTCACTTTATCATTTGACATCGTGTCTGAGAATGTAATAGGCCATGTAATAAATTTGGTAATCCACTAGTGGATTAAATATGCAAATTATTTAGATGTATGGAGTCCTTAACAACGTCACATTTACTAATGGCGGAATATTGACATTTTTGTAAAAGGATCATGAATAAAATGCGTTTTAAATGTCACGTGATAAATAGAATCTTGCAGTCGTGCTCACATATTATTGAATTTATTAAATTGTTGCGGAAAAGGAATAAAATACTCTGAAAATCCTCACATTTTATCTCTTTTTCTCAACTCGTTTAATAAATTCAATAATACACAAATACTAATGTAAGACCCTTGATGAAAAAATAGGCTCCGACACTGTATATGGCTATGATGATACTTTTCATGCCCTACATTACAAAATCTTTTCTTACAGTTACCTCCCCTCTCAGCTGAGCAGTAAAAATATACACAAGCACAAATCTGCTCTAAAACCCAAAGAATAGTGTAATAGAGAGGTTGAGGTGTGTTTGGGATGTACCTGGATATCTGGTTCCCAGACTAAAGCAGTCACTAATACTCACCTCATCCACATAAACAGCAGGAAACCAGCCCTCCTGTCCAGTGGATTCCTTGACACCATGCATCCACCCATTCCTGTCTTTTTCTTTTCCCAGCAAGATATCATCTTTCTCCAGAGTTAACTCCCCTTTCAGCTGAGCAGTGTAAGCATACAGAGCAACAAATCTGGTCCCTTCATCTGTAAAAAAAAGTAAATAAATGAACAGAAAAAAAGGCCAGACAGAAAACTGGTCAAATAAATAGCCTAAGGGGCCAGTTGTTCAAAACCAATGATGTGGATTTTTAACTTCTATCATATAATACAACAAATGCAATAATATTTTTGCTGCAAAATTGTGAGTTGCTTTTGCAAATGCAAAAGCTGCTCATATTTTTTTCAGCAAAAATACCACTGTATCAGATGTTATACATACTAGATCACTTGATATTTTGACCACTAACAATCTTGATAGGCTTTAAACAATTTGACCCAGATCACCATTTATCTCCATACAACCTTGATTAAGGGGAATGAAACACCGGGCAGATTTTTCCGCCATTTTCAAAGGGTGATAACTTTCGGGACTTCCTGTGCGCTTTTCTATAAACTCTGTCCCACAGAAAAAGGGGTCAACTCATAAAGGAAAGAATTTGCTCCTATTGACATGGAAGACAAAAATACTTTTTGCAAGAGTTGTCTCCCCTGAATGTGTACCCATTCCCCTTAAAAGATCAACAAAGTGTTATAAAGATCACATAAACAGGTAAGGGACTATTCTGACTATTGACAGTACCTCTTAGACATGTTTACTTATTTCTCATAGAAGCCTCCGTGGCATAGTGGTTATGCTGCTCGCCTTGTAAACCAGGGGTCGCAGGATCGATCCCGTCTCCGTATGACCTTAGCTGTTGGTGAAACGTAAAACCCAAACACCCACTCACTCACTTATTTCTCAGTTTATTTTATCTCTTTTATTTATTTATTTATTTTTGTAAAAATCCATTCTGTGGTATGTTAGCAAGGTAGGTAAATCTAGATCAACTAGAGCTATCACTAAAGGTGATGAATACCCCCACAAAAACTGCCTTGATAGTACAACAGCGCCATTTTGCAATTTTTTCACTTGAAAGGGGCCATAACTATGTCGAAAATTGACAAATTGTAGTGGAAATCGAACTTGACCTGTATTTTATGATGCTACATCAGTGTACCAAAAATTATAAAAATCGGTGAAGCGCTTTTTGAGTTATCGAAACCAAGTCAACAGACCGACCGACCGACCAACAAGCTAACTCCTATATACCCCCACCCCCCCTCCCCCAAATTTCATTTGTGGGGGTATAACAACACTGTTGAAGGCTATGTCAACACCAGTTGAACCAAATCTGACTTGAATATCAGAGTCAATGCTAGGGATTGATGCAAATGGTGATGGCTTGACAAACACAAGAACAAACAAGCAAAATATAGGTGCAAAAAGAAACAAACACTCTTTTCTTCAGTTTTGTTATGGAAAAAGGCATGAGTACCATTTTATTATTCATTGTCATATTTTTTTTTTCTTTGCATAAACATTTCTATGCTGATCTTTAACCGTTTTTGTACCAAATGGAATCTTCCTCCTTATATATAGCAGGAGTTCATTTCAAAATTTAGGGGGTCAGGTTGTATTTTCATCAAAATTTATTTTGAAAATGATTGAACTTTTTGCAAACAGTGGAGGCCCTGATAAGACGCCACATTCTGCGGCATCTGATCTGGGCTGCAGTTTGCCAAGTTACCCCCTTTAGGGGCTTCTGGTACTAAATGAGTTAAACTATGTAATATTCAAAAACATGCTAATATAAAAATTCTTAAAAAGAAATGTATGCCATAGAATAAAACATCAAGACTTACCTATCGGAATAGGAGTGTTTTCTCTGCTGAGATGCGGCGCATGTTTGTGTGGGGATTTCTCTTCTAACTTTGGGTCTGACTTTCGTCTACTCTGTAATTCAGATCCAAATGTGTTTGACTACAAATTCATACTTCTTCAAATGCTGGAACACCTTTAGGACCATCAGGGAAACACACCTTTATATTTTTGACCCCTTTAAACCCCACTTTCATATTGTAAGAGTGAGCGAGTGTTTCAGTTTTATGTCCCACCAACAGCTAGCGTCATACGGAGATGGGACCTTGGTTTAAAGACTCATCCAAAAGTCTGGAGAAGCCCGAGATCGATCCTGCGATCCCTGGTTTACAAGGCGAGTAGTGTAACCACTGCACCACGAAGGCTTCTTTCATATTGTAAGACTGGGGTTTATAGGGGTATATATTATTTTCCCCATTTCTGCTCAAAAACATAATTTGTGGGTCCTTGTTAGAACGGCCTCATTGAGACAGTTCTAATGAGTACCCACAATCTATGTTTAGACAGAAACAAGAAAAATATCACTTTTATCTAAAAATTATCAGTTTTTGGTGGTAAAATTGTCAATATATCTGAATAGGCGTGTTTTCATAATAGTGCATGAAAATTTGTTCGAGATATGGGTAGCCACTGAATGTTAATTATAAATAGCCCCATGTCAGGTAATATTTCTATCTTCTAGAAAATAAATGTATGATGCATATACTCATTTGAATCGCCACATTTACTGGCTCTAATGAGTAGACAAAAACATCCTTTTCAAGATGAAATAAGAAGAGCCTGCTAGCAAACACTTTTGAAGTTATGACCCAGGTTAAGTTTTTTGGTAAAGGCATGACAAACACATGGACAAAAGCAATGTAGTTATGGCCCTTTGTCAGAATGTAGGTCTTGAGATGGTAAGTATGTGTGTGAAGTTTCATTGGAGTGGTTAAGGCATGACAAATGCACAGGCAGACAAGACTGAATGAAGGTGATTACTATAGAGCACCAACACAGTGGTGTGGGTCCCTAATTACTTGATATTATGTTAAAATTCATGGACTGAATGACAAACAGTGTAGATCCTGATCAGTCAGATGGCTTCTTCAGAAGCCATCTGATCTGGTGCTACCTGTTTCCAAAGGCAGTGGTGGGAATGATAAATCAGCAAAATCCATGAAAATACCCTGCATCACTACCCCCATCCCTCAAAAATTATATATTTCAACAGTTTGCATCATGATCATAACTTTTCATTTCTCACAAAAAACATAAAAATCCCTGAATTCAGGATATCTGCTGAAAATTCTCACCACTGCAAAGGCAGGGGTTGTTGTGTTCAGTGGGATAAGGGTAAACCCTTTTATGCCTTGGGTTCCAAAATACAACATTAGCAAATGGTGTAGACCCAGATCATATACTACAGAATCCTTCATCTGATCAGGGTCTACAGTGACTGCTGTAAGTACAGGATTAATCATTTAAGAAATAATTAGTACATGTTCAGGGCCATTTTTCCAGCCTACACTCAGGATCAACCCACAAGCCTAAAAGTGCTCTTATGCTTTGAATTACCTTTGGCTGTATTTTGCAGTAGATAGGCTCAGACCGTATTTCATCTTCAGTAGGTAAGGAGTGCCTGTTGACCTCATCCTGTTTCTTCACCATGAACGAGCTGATGTTGAGTTCACTGTGGGGCTCCACCTCATTCTCCTCATCAACATAATCTAGAATGTATATCAGTAAGCGGTGAATCTTGCCAGAAAACATTTGTATGGCCCTTCCAAGATTATTTCACTTATATTGAGCTAACTGTTTAGTGCAAATTAGAGGTGGGTGAAAACCTGCATACCGGGAGACCAAATCGACGTAAGCAAGGCTTGAGGGAGACCCAATGTTCAAGCCATTGCTCTTAACCACTAGGCCAAAGAGGACCCTTAACCCACTGCTATATGGTGGACAAGTCCATTTGTCATAAAAAGGGCTTCAGGCCTATTTTTTCCATTTTTATTCTAATTTTGATGGAGTATTCTGTTAGCAAATAGTGCAGGTCCTGATCAGATGCTGCATTCTGTGGCATCTGATCTGGGCCAGCACTGTTTGCCGAGGTACCCCTTTTAGGGGTTTTGTTTGTTTGTTTGTTTGATTTGAGGTTTGACACCCCCGTCAACACTGTATAGGTCCTTTTTGGAGGTGCTGCTTCCAATTTGTGGGACTTTTACCTGACACTGAGATGAAATGACATCTCAAGCCCAGTTGCCAAATGAAACCAATTGGGTTTACAAGCATGGACGGTCCAACTCGCACTGCTTTGCCAGTACTCGTGTGCAGTCGGTTTCAGCGCTGTGTGGAAGCACCATGCAGCCCATCAATTTCTTCAAGCCCCGATGGGCAGGGGCTGCCCTTTAGGGGTTTCCCGCATGCAATCCGTTAAAAGCCGTGGACTGGAAAAGTATACAGCTGAATGTTTGTACACAGAATGCCTAGACATTTGCTCCATACTCATGGAAATCTACATCAGAAATTCAAAATGTCAAAATCAATGCCATTGCAGGATATAGTTTTTTCAATGTTGACAGTGTAAAACTGCACAATAAAAGGTAAATTTTGTTTTTTGGTTTAGAGTGTAACATCTTAGTCAACTAGCTAGGTCACGTCAAGCTGGTCAGTTTACCTAAATGCATTTTTCCTGGACATGCTTATGCATTCAAGCAATTAACCAGTGCAGGTTCTTTTGCCAGAAACTGACAACTGTCCTTCTTGAATCAGAAGGAGGGAGAGAATGACCATAGAACTCTTTCATGATCATTGATTGATTTGAGGTTTAACGTCTAGAGGTGTCACGATTCACCGAAAACTCGGTTCACCGCGGTACAAGGGCTTCGGTTCGATTCACGATATTGTTTTCTTAATTTTCGGTACGATTCGGTTCGGATGTCAGGGCCGAAATGTCCGGCCGCTTAAATCAATTAGTGGAAGAAAAAGAAATAAATCTACCGAAGATCTGCCTTCGAAACAGTTCGGATAATAATGTTTGTCGATCTTCTTATATATTTTTGATGTAAGAAGGCTCAGTTTTATAAAATTTATGTCCAAAAAGAAAAAATAATTTTCGATTTTTTCGTAACATGAGCGGTATTCAAATCGGAAAATGGCCGACCGGGGAGTGAGGGAAACTCGTGAAATAGAAGATGCGCCAGCAAAGTTTAAATCCGTTGTCTGGAAGCATTTCGGATTCGAAAAAAAAAAAAAGAGCAAAATGGGGTCAAGTCTGTGGATAAAATTAAAACAATATGCAAAATCTGTAAAATTGATATATCCTATGCTACCGGTACAACAACAAACATGTTTACACATTTGCAACGGAAACACCCGGTCGAATATCAACAACTACAAGATCAACACTCTTTTCAAATTTATCCTTCAATCATCACCAAATACCCATACTTACCTTTAGAATTTTACTTAATTAAGTTTTTAAAGTTTATTGTTACCTTAAATTTAGTTTTGTTTCACTTTCACCTTTGTTTTCCAACCAGTGATCCTTCATAAAACGTATCGCGATACGTATCGTATCGTGAGACAAGTATCGCGATAAGTATCGTATCGTGAGGTAAGCGTATCGTGGCAGCCCTATTAACGTCCCCATCAACACTATTTAGGTCATTTTGGAGATGTTGCTTCCAATTTTGTGGGACTTTTACCTGACATTGAGATGAAATGACATCTCAAGCCCTGTCGCCCAATAAAACCAATAGGGTTTATATGCATCGACGGGCTGACTTGCACCACTTTGCCTGGGTAGGCATAGACCTTCTTAGCATTTTAACCAGTACTTATGTGCAATCGGATTCAGCTCTGCATGGAAAGCCCCTGCCCATAGGGGCTTGAAGAAATATATGGGCTGCATGATGCTTCCATGCAAAGCTGAATCCGACCCGCACACTAGTACTGGTAAACCGCTTAGAGGATCTAAGCCTGTCCAGGAACCGCGGTGCGAGGCGGATCGTCCATGCTAATAAGCCCTATTGGTTTCATTGGGCGACAGGGCTTGAGATGGCATTTCATCTCAATCTCGGGTAAAAATCCCACAAAATTGGAAACAACGTCTCCAAAATGACCTTTACAGTGTTGACGGGGACGTTAAACCTCAAATCAAACAAAAACAAATCAGCTCTGCATGGAAGCATCATGCAGCCCAATCTATTTCTCCAAGCCCCAATGTGCAGCGGCAACTAAACCATGATCAATCTCCACAAAAGAATGCTACAAAGCCTGGCAGGAATTCAACATGTGACTTCCAGATCACTGGTCTGACAAGAATCCAACTGAGCCAACAAGGCTGGATCACCAGTCCAATGAACATCAGGCTTGGCCACTGAGGCCAGAATGCTTATGCCACAATTAAATATTCTAAGGACCAAAAATTTACCTCTTACTCTATGTTTTAGGGGAATGGATACACCTAACACAATTATTTTTTGCAGTTTTCTTAACTTTCATGACTTTCTGTAAACTGATGCCTTTCAAAAACAAGCCTGCACTTAAAGGAAAGAATTTGCTCATAAGACCATTACTGAGAGGTTGCAGACACAGCAGTTTTGTAAGATTATTCTCCCTTGATCTGCCATGTTGGAGAAGTTATCCCTCAGTGATGAAAAAACACTTTAGGGGTTAAAATGTGATCATTGTGATTGTTCTAAAGTGTCATAAGAATAAAAATAGACAAAGTTGTTTATGGAGAAAGTACATTAACCCATTTTGTACCAAAAACCACAAGATGGGTACCCTGGCAAACAGTGCAGGCCTTGACCAGACACCGCGTCTGATCAGGGCCTCCACTGTTTGCAGAAAGTTAAGCCATTTTCCAAACAAATTTTGAAGAAAACACAACCCGACATCCCTAAATTTTTAAATGCACTCCTGCTATATATAAGAAGGGAGATTCTATTTGGTACAATTAGGGTTAAAATTCTGTTGGAAATGAGCCCGGGTGTCTAGAAAGATAACTTTTGGTGTGTGATGTCATCAACAACTTCTCTATTGATATAGGAAACAAAAATAGTTTTGAAAGAGTGACCTCCCCTGAAGGTTTATCTATACCCTTTAAAAACTTTGGTACACCACAAGACTATGCTAAATTTTGGTACTGAGTCCAGGCAGGAGCATATAATTTCACTCACTTGAGTGAAATTATATGCTCCTGGTCCAGGGATGAGCTTCTTTGTCATTTTCCAGCTTAGGGTTTAGTTGTGGGGGAGTGGAGTTGAAGGGAGTGTGGGCTTATGTAACTTATTTACATGAAAAGATCATTAAGCAGAAACTGTAAAACTGTTTGAGAAAAAAAAAAACTCAGTCCATCAGATGTAGCATCTGACTTCTCAGCTGTGACCCCAGCAAGAGTCCAAGAAATTAGTGTATAGGCATGCGAGGCCCTGAGATTAATCACCCCTTCTTCCCCGTTAGGCCACAGGGGCCCATCCAAGGTGGATTCCAAGTTTTTGAATATAGTTATACTTATGTTTGATTGATTTTATAAGGTGACTATGAATATTTATAACATGCTAAATACAACAAATCTGACCTTATATCTAAAATCTGGTCAAACAATGGGTCATATGAAAAGCTTTAATTGCTTATTTACAATGTTAAGTGTCAAACATTTCATAAAAAGAACATCAACAGCTATTTAGATAAGTTCTTCACACTTGTCTATCAGTTAAGTATATAATTTTATGATGGCTCACTTATCGAATGGAACAGATCATAGAAAATCAAACAGAACATCTGGCAGAAAAGGCCAAAATTCCACTGACCTGCCACTGATCATGTCAGCTGAAATCCTTGACGCAATTGTTTGAAGCTACAATAGCTTAACCCTTGTCCTGCTGAATATTCATATATGCCACACCCACTACCTATTATCAACCAATCCGATTACCTGTAGCAAATTATTACAACAAATTCACAATTTAGAGCTTTTTGGAGATGTTGCTTCCAATTTTGTGGGACTTTTACCCGACACTGAGATGGTATGACATCTGAAGCCCTGTTGCCAAATGAAACCAATAGGGTTTCTATGCATGGACCATCCAACTCGGGCCACTTTGCCTGGGCAAGCTTATATCTAAGCCCTTTACCCGTGTTCATGTTCGGCCAGTTTCAGCTCTGAGTGGAAGCACCATGCAGCCCAATCAATATCTCCGAGCCCCGATGGGCAGGGGCCTAAAAGTGGACTCACTGTATATAAAAATTTGGGTAAAAAGTGATTACCATGAAGGACAGCCTGTACATAGCCATTAGGGAACCAGCCAGTCCTGTCACCAATGGTTCCCCTCCACCAGCCATTATCCTCTTTCCTGTGTACGTGGACCACATCACCTTGGCGTAGGGATAGGTGGGTATCAAGTTCTCCGGGGAAATCGTACAAAGCTTCGTATGTTACACAGCCTGGATAGTAAGAGACATTGTAATTTTCTGTTTAACATATTATAATATCATTTGAACAAGTTTATGACAAAAGGAGCATAATCATTGCGGCGAGCAGCAAATGCTCAGGTGAGACTGCGCATATGCGCAGTCTCGCCAGAGCCTTTGCTGCTCGCAGACATGTAGTGAAGACCTTGAGCTGGCATAATGCAAGTCATACATCTAGCCCTATCAGTTGCCTGTGCAGGCTCAGCTAAGCCTCGTTTTGTAGCTTATGTGGTAAGTGCCCTCTTCTCGTGTGCTGGCTCACTTTAATTCAGTCCCTTAAGGCAATCAAATACACTTCTATAGGAGACAACACTTTTGTAAACTACCGTACTGATCCTAAGTATTGGGACAGATAGGCCTAAGCAAACAGTGCAGACCCAGACAAAAAAAAAACTAAAAATTCGGACACCTTAAGGTCTTGCTGGAATTCTCCTAAAATTTTAACGAATTTCTTTCACAATCAAGCAAGTAGTCGAAAAGTGCAGATGGAATGGCAAACAGTGTGGACCCTGATCAGACTGCTTCTTCAGGGGCAGTCTTATCCGGATCTGCACTGTTTGCTAAGGCCTGACTGTCCCAATAATTGAGTCCTCAGTGAAATCATGTGACCAGTAAATGACATCTAGATCAGACCAACCAAAATAGCTTACCTGGTAACGGTTAACCCTTGTCCTGCTGAATATGTAAATATGCCACACCCACCACCGATTATCACCCAATCAGATTACTTGATGCAAATTATTGCAACAAATTCACAATGTGAATGGCAAACAATGTAGATCCTGATCAGATGGCTTCGTCAGAAGCCATCTGATCTGGATCTTCATTGTTTGGAAAATAAGGCATATCTGGGCTCAGCAGGACAAGGGTTAATGTTTTAGGTTAGACAAACAGTACATGTAATACTGGTGGACTTTTCCACCAAATAATGTAATTTTCATTCACAAATACGGATTTACGCATAGGCATGGTTATGACCTTCTGACGGAGGAGTCAATTAGCATCATTATGGTAGTTTACATATCACACCATAAGTAGTTGTCACCTAAACCTTGCAAATATTTTGCAATTATCCTTAAATGTGTAGAAGCTGTTTTTGCTACTGCTCTCGGAAGATAAGTTGACAGTGACGTGAAAGACTAAACCACCACAGGCAGGTTTGACAGGTTGTACCGTTATCATTATCTTACCCATCATTGGTCGGCAAGACAGACAGTACCGTTATACTTATCATTGCCCATGCGTCGTTACCCTTTGGCAATAGTGGACAATGCTTAATAACAAAACATTCGCTGACGTCACTCTCAACTTATCCTCCGACAACAGTAACTACAGACTGATGTACCAATAACAAAGTGGCTTAAATTGTAAACCCTGATCAGACTGCACACGGTAGCATGGCAAAGCCTTCATAATTGTAAAATTCAGTGATTTAATAAATACAGAAATTTGCTATAGTGTTGAATATGTATGGTATTCATATAACATCTATGCTATATAGTGCATAATGTCATGTCATAAAAAAATATACGACCACACATGTAACAACACATGGTTACTGGTGCATAATATAAGAATCTTATATGGGTGTGAGGGGTGGATTGAAAAATCCATCCCGAGGGACACTGTCCGGCATCAGGAGGCTTGCCGAGTGATGCCGGACAGTGATCCCGAGGGGAGGGACGGATTTTTCTATCCACCCCTCACACCCATATTGGATTCTTTTTCTTACATACCTTCCATTTCTATTGCGAATTTTTAATGCTGCTGTCACTTCGGTTTACGACGTCCGCCATTTTGTGATGACACAACAGGACTGTTAAGTGACGTCACGCATGACGACGCCGCACATGAGGTTGTAATCAACCAGTGCATTTATCAAACACACGATTATATTCGATTTGGGGTCGGAACACCAGGGTCAGAACATAAATTTCTATCCCAGGGTAAAATCACGGATTTCCTTGTCCGATGTGCAAGAACATTATTTATCATTTGACCTCATGTCCAAGAATGTAATAACGCCATGTAACTAGAGCTGTCAGTGAAACTGACTAGGGCCCCGGCAGCGCTATCAGAGGAGTAGGAAAATTTGTGGACGGACAGACGGACGGACAGACAGACAGACGGACGGACAGAGTGATTACTATAGGGCACCCACACTTTCAGTGCGGGGCCCTAATAATAACAAAGTTATTAATTGGACACAGGAAAGACCCTTTTTTGACCTTTAACCTCTAAGTATGACCTTGACCTTTGAGGTACGGACCTGAGTCTTGCGCGCAACACTCCATCACATTATGGTTAACATTTCTGCCAAGTAATATTTAAATCCATCCAGGAATAAGAAAGTTATGGAGGATAAAAAAATTTGTGGACGGACAGACGTCCGGACGTTCTTAGTAGAGGTACCTTGTGGGGTTACTAATGTAAAGTCTATGGAGACTTTAACCCCATAACGCACCACTGTACAGAGTTTTAACCCCACATACGAAATTTTTAACCCCACTAACTGAAAAGTTACTGTGCCTTACGGAATAAACCCCATTAAGTTGAATTGGGCAGAATCCTAACCCCACTAGGTACCTCTCGTCTGCCCGGACAGACAGAGTGATTACTATAGGGCACCCACACTTTCAGTGCGGGGCCACATTATGGTTAACATTTCTGCCAAGCAATATTTAAATCCAGCCAGGAATAATAACAAAGTTATTAATTGGACACAGGAAAGACCCTTTTTTGACCTTTAACCTCTAAGTATGACCTTGACCTTTGAGGTACGGACCCGAGTCTTGCGCGCAACACTCCATCACATTATGGTTAACACTTCTGCCATCCAGGAATAATAATAACAAAGTTATTAATTGGACACAGGAAAGACCCTTTTTTGACCTTTAACCTCTAAGTATGACCTTGACCTTTGAGGTACGGACCTGAGTCTTGCGTGCAACACTCCATCACATTATGGTTAACATTTCTGACAAGTAATATTTAAATCCATCCAGGAATAAGAAAGTTATGGAGGATAAAAAAATTTGTGGACAGACAGACGGACAGACAGACCTTTAACCTCTAAGTATGACCTTGACCTTTGAGGTACGGACCTGAGTCTTGCGCGCAACACTCCATCACATTATGGTTAACATTTCTGACAAGTAATATTTAAATCAATAATAATAACAAAGTTATTAATTGGACACAGTAAAGACCCTTTTTTGACCTTTAACCTCTAAGTATGACCTTGACCTTTGAGGTACGGACCTGAGTCTTGCGTGCAACACTCCATCACATTATGGTTAACATTTCTGACAAGTAATATTTAAATCCATCCAGGAATAAGAAAGTTATGGAGGATAAAAAAATTTGTGGACAGACAGACAGACAGACAGACCTTTAACCTCTAAGTATGACCTTGACCTTTGAGGTACGGACCTGAGTCTTGCGCGCAACACTCCATCACATTATGGTTAACATTTCTGACAAGTAATATTTAAATCAATAATAATAACAAAGTTATTAATTGGACACAGGAAAGACCCTTTTTTGACCTTTAACCTCTAAGTATGACCTTGACCTTTGAGGTACGGACCTGAGTCTTGCGCGCAACACTCCATCACATTATGGTTAACATTTCTGACAAGTAATATTTAAATCCATCCAGGAATAAGAAAGTTATGGAGGATAAAAAAATTTGTGGACAGACAGACGGACAGACAGACCTTTAACCTCTAAGTATGACCTTGACCTTTGAGGTACGGACCTGAGTCTTGCGCGCAACACTCCATCACATTATGGTTAACATTTCTGACAAGTAATATTTAAATCCATCCAGGAATAAGAAAGTTATGGAGGATAAAAAAATTTGTGGATGGACAGACGGACAGACAGACAGACAGACGGACGGACAGAGTGATTACTATAGGGCACCCACACTTTCAGTGCGGGGCCCTAATAAATTCGATATTTCACTAGTAGATTAAATATGCAAATTAGTTAGATACCCCCCGTAACATTACATGTATGACGTCTTTAATGACGTCACGCTTACTGATGGAAGAATATTGACATTTTTGTAAAACAATCATGGAAAAAATGCGTTTTAAATATCAGTCAATAAATAGTATCTTGCATTCTTGTTCATGTATTAAACTCGTCGGGGAAAAGGGTTAAATGGCTTTGCATTTCATCCCTTTTTCCTCAACTCCAGAGGGTCACTGTCCGGCATCTCTCGACTTGCCAAGTGATGCTGGACATTGATCCAGAGGGATGGATTTTTCTATCTACTCCTGACACCCATGTAAGATTCTTTTCATTTCTGAGAGTGAATTTTCATAATGCAGTCACTTTGACTGTCTACATCCACCATACTCTGATGACAATAATGCAGAATTTTTTACATCACTGTGCGTGCAGTGACGTCAAACTTAACGACAGCATACATGACATCCCATTCAACCAAGGTACATCAAATGTGTGAAAATTCTAAATTTTTATCTTATCCCTGGGTCAGATAACCTGGGTAGGATAAGAATTTCTATCAGGGTTAAGTCTAGGATTTCCTCATCTGGTGTGCAAGAAATACTATTCTACAGGAATGAAAGGGTAAAATGAACAAAACCTACTCACTCTTGGTGGATTAATTTTCTAATTAATGACTGAATTTTATGATTACAGCAATACCATTCTTTCAGTTCCATTACTGAAAGACTGAATCTATCTTTATCCATCCTGAATTTTCTCTACAACTTCACCCTAGACCTCAACTGAATATGTGATAGTAATTCCAGTATGTCATTTGTTGAAATGTGTCATATGGTGCTAGCACAGACAATGCACTGTCACTCCACCGAGAATTGGCACTGTCAGCAACCCTGGACCAAAGCTTTTTGCAGCCTACATTCACATAATGATTACCAAGAATGAGAACTGAATGAAGAATATTTGTTACAGATGGTTCAAAAAGAAGTGGAGAAGTCTCTGTGGTGTAGTGGTTACGCTACTCGCCTTGTAAACCAGGGGTCACAGGATCGATCCCGGGCTTCTCCCGACTTTCGGATGAGTCTTTAAACCGAGGTCCCGTCTCTGTATGACCTTAGCTGTTGGTGGGATGAAAAACTCTCATTCACTCACTCAAAAAGAAGTGGGTGAAAAACAAAACAAGTGGGTGAAAAACAAAACCACCTGAATTTAGCATCTCACATGTGAATTGAGCATGGCAAATCCACAGCAGAGGGCGACCTAATGCTTACGTGTCAGTGAGTGCTCTTTACCACTAAGCCATCCGTCCCCGCCCATAGGGGCTTGAAGAAATGTATGGGCTGCACGATGCTTCCACGCAGAGCTGAATCCGGCCCGCACACTAGTAGTGGTAAACCGCTTAGAGGATCTAAGCCTTCCAGGAACCGCGGTGCGAGACGGACCATCCATGCTAATAAACCCTATTGGTTTCATTGGGCGATAGGGCTTGAGATGTCATTTCATCTCGATGTCGGGTAAAAGTCCCACAAAATTGGAAGCAACGTCTCCAAAATGACATTTACAGTGTTGACGGGGACGTTAAACCTCAAATCAAACAAACAAAAACCACTAAGCCATGGACACCCATTATGCGACGATTCTAAGGACTACCTATGATAAAAGTTTTTTTTATGGAGAAATATGAAAAACTCCCCAAATTATCTACTAACTCCTCTAAAACTGGAGCTATTCTAAAAGATGTACCATTCTCCGAAGCTCTGTTATCTTTCTGCACAGATTTGAAAACTGTATGATGCCCTTTTGTGAATCAAAGCATTAACCAATTTTGTATCAGAAACCCCCAAACAGGTAATTTGCAAACAGTGTAGGCCCAGATCAGATGCCGCAGGAAGGGGCATCTGATCAGGGCCTACACTGTTTGCAAAGAAGTTCTGCCATTTCCTTAATAAATTTTGAAGAAAACACAACTTGACACCCCTAAATTTTGAACTGGACTTCTGCTATATACACCACAACCTCATTATAACACGGTTCAGTATAACCCGGATTTGGATGCAACACGGTTTCAAGATGGATTCCAAAAATATATAGATTATATAGATGAATTCCAAAAATGTATAGATTATATAGAAAAATGACCATAAATGGTCATTTTTCTATATAATCTATACATTTTTGTTTGAATATATACATTTTTGTTTGGATATAACACAGTTGTTTAACTAACACGGTTTCTGTCTTGGACCCCATTAATAGTGTTATAAAGAGGTTGGGGTGTAATAGGTGGAAGAATCCATTTGGTACAAAAAGGTTAAACTTGTGCCATGTGACAGATTTCTAATAAAGAAGTACAATACAATACAACCTCTTTATAACACTGATGTTGGGGTCCCCAACAGAGACCATATTAGCCCTCACTATGCTGAATACAGTCCAACCTGTATTAAGCAAGCACCTAAGGGATAATCAAAATGCTTAACCCTTGTCCTGCTGAGCCCGGATATGCCTAATCTTTGAAACAATGTAGATCCAGATCAGATGGCTTCTGAAGAAGCCATCTGATCAGGATCTTCATTGTTTGCCATCCAGTTTATGAATTTGTTGCAATAATTTGCATCAAGTAATCTGATTGGCTGATAATCAGTAGTGGGTGTGACATATTTAAATATTCAGCAGGACAAGGGTTAAGACAGGTACTTGCTTAATACAGATAGAATTTAATGCATTGGTCGCTTGGGGGAACCAAATGCCTGCTTACTTAAGAGAGGTTGCTTGCTTAATACAGGTGGCCGCTAAGAAAGGTTTTACTGTATTTCAATATGCTACACTTCTTCCCAATTTTCAGCCATTTCAGTTGCATGTTTTCTATTTTTACCATGGGTTCAGAAGCAGACTAAAAAACAGTATAGATCCTGATCAGCTGCATGGAAGCCAGCGGATCTTGATACTACACGTTTTCAAAAGTTCAGCATGGATGGGGTTAGATAGACAGCCATATTATACCCAAACAAGTGTGTGTGTAGAAAGTGTGTAGAAAAATAACCAGTTATGGTCATTTTTCTATATCATATACACATCCCTGGTCATTTTATTGTAATTTTTCTATATAACATATATTTTTGGCCAATTTATGGTCATTTTTCTCACAGACCAAATATACACTGACTAGTCACTACACTGCAAGTGATACTATTTATCGGAAAAATGCTGTAGTGGCTAAGCCATATAACTCTTATTTTAACCCTTGTCCTGCTGAATATTTAAATACGTCACACCCTCTACTGATTATCAGCCAATCAGATCACTTGATGCAAATTATTGCTACAAATTCATAAACTGGATGGCAAACAATGAAGATCCTGATCAGATGGCTTCTTCAGAAGCCATCTGATCTGGATTTACATTGTTTCAAAGATAAGGCATATCCGGGATCAGCAGGACAAGGGTTAATACATTTGAACAAGAGGGCCATGATGGCCCTGGATCGCTCACCTGATCCATAGAGTAACAAGTGGGCCCCGGGGAGGGCCATTATTGACACCAGGGCTATAATGTGCATAATGTTGAGGGAGGTCTGAAAAGTTGAAGCTTCATAATTTGAACAACCTTGGCAAAGGTCCACTAGATAGAGCTACACACCAAATATCAAAGACCTGGGCCTTGCGGTTTCAGAGAAGATTTTTTTTCAAGATATTCCGTACAGCCTATGTAAAACCAAATGGCCCCAGAGCGGGGGCATTTTTGGCCTCAGGGCTATAATTTAAACAATCTTGATGGAGGTCCACTAGATGAAGTTTCACACCAAATATCAAAGACCTGGGCCTTGCAGTTTCAGAGAAGAAGATTTTCAAAGATTATCTCTGTATAAGTCTATGTAAAACCAAAAGGGCCCCGGGACGGGGGCATTTGTGGCCCAGGGGCTATAATGTGAACAATCTTGATAGAGGTCCACTAGATGAAGCTCCATACCGAATATCAAAGACATGGGCCTTGCAGTTTCGGTGAAGAAGATTTTTAAAGATTTCCCTATATAAGTCTATGTAAAACCAAATGGTCTTGGGGCGGGGGCATTTTTGGCCCCAGGGCTATAATTTGAACAATTTTGATAGAGGTCCACTAGCTGAAATTTCACACGCAAATATAAAAGACCTAGGCCTTGTGGTTTCAAAGAAGAAGATTTTTAAAGATTATCCCTATATAAGTCTATGTAAAACCAAAGGGCCCCGAGACGGATGCATTTTTGGTCCCAGCACTCTAATTTGAACAATCTTGGTAGGGGTCCACTAGATGAAGCTCCATACCAAATATCAAAGACCTGGGCCTTGCGGTTTCAGAGAAGATTTTTAAAGATTTTCCCGATATAAGCCCATGTAAAATCAAAGGGCCCCAGAGCCGGGGCATTTTTGACCCAGGGCTATAATTTGAACAATCTTGGTAGAGGTTTACAAGATGAAGCTTCATACCAAATACTAGAGAAAGCGACCTCAAGGTCACTGTGGGGGGTAGGACATGCATCAATGAAATCTTCAGTGTAGGTATCAACTAAATCTATCAAAGGGTTTAGAAGATACAATCTCGCAGAAACTTTGACGCAAAACTTTAACCAAATGTAAAATTTTTAAGTCTGTGACATCAAGGTCACTGTCGGGGCTGGGACATGCATCAATGAAATCTTAAGACCAGTATGTAACTTCAGTGTAAGTATCAACTAAATCTATCAAATGGTTCCAAAGTAACAATCTCCTAGAAACTTTGACGCAAAACTTTAACCAAAATGTTAATGGACGGACGGACAGACGGACCAATGGACGGACGGATGGACGGATGTACAGATGGACATTTGTTGGGTACTACAGTGTTAATAGGTGTTAATTTTTCACCTATAAGTACCCAACAATCAGCTAAAATTTGCAAAAGTACCCAACATGTCCCATCAAATTCGTTGGCTACTTTTTCGGACACTAACGGAATAAACGGCAAGTACCCAACTTATGTCTACCCAACATATGCCCGTGGATGCGCTCGGACAGACAGATGGAAGGACGGACGGACGGACGAATGGCAGGACCAAAACAATATACCCCCATCATACTTTGTATGCCGGGGGGGGGAATCAAAGACCTGGGCCTTGCAGTTTCAGAGAAGATTTTTAAAGATTTTCCCTATATAAGCCCATGTAAAACCAAAGGGCCTCGGGGCGGGGGCATTTTTGGCCACAGCACTATAATTTGAACAATCTTGGTAGGGGTCCACTAGATGAAGCTTCATACCAAATATCAAAGACCTGGGCCTTGCGGTTTCAGAGAAGAAGATTTTTAAAGATTTTTCATGTAGAAGCCCATGTAAAAGCAAAGGGCCCCGGGGTGGGGACATTTTTGGCCCCAGCACTATAATTTGAACTATCTTGGTAGGGGTCCACTAGATGAAGCTTCAAACCAAATATCAAAGACCTTGGCCTTGTGGTTTCAGAGAAGAAGATTTTTTAAGATTTTCCTTATATAAGCCCTTGTAAAACCAAAGGCCCCGGTTGGGGGCATTTTTGGCCACAGCACTATAATTTGAACAATATTGATAGGGGTCCACTAGATGAAGCTTCATACTAAATATCAAAGACCTGGGCCTTGTGGTTTCAGAGAAGAAGATTTTTAAAGATTTTCCATATATAAGCCCATGTAAAACCAAAGGGCCCCGGGGTGGGGGCATTTTTGGCCCCAGCACTATAATTTGAACAATCTTGGTAGGGGTCCACTAGATGAAGCTTCATACCAAATATCAAAGACCTGGGCCTTGCGGTTTCAGAGAAGAAGATTTTTATACATTTTCCATATATAAGCCCATGTAAAACCAAAGGGCCCCAAGGCGGGGGCATTTTTGGCCCCAGCACAATAATTTGAACAATCTTGGTAGGGGTCCACTAGATGAAGCTTCATACCAAATATCAAAGCTCTGGGCCTTACGGTTTCAGAGAAGAAGATTTTTAAAGATTTTCCCTATATAAGCCCATGTAAAACCAAAGGGCCCCGGGTGGGGGCATTTTTGGCCACAGCACTATAATTTGAACAATCTTGGTAGGGGTCCACTAGATGAAGCTACATACCAAATATTAAAGACCTGGGCCTTGTGGTTTCAGAGAAGAAGATTTTTTAAGTTTTTGGTGAAAAAAATCTATTTTTGGCTCCTGTGACCCAGATGTGCAACGGACCGGAACCATTTGAACAACTTTGAAAGGGGACCACCTAAGGATCATTCCTGTGAAGTTTGGTCAAAATCCAATCAGTGGTTTAGGAGGAGATGTCGTTTGAAGAACGGACGGACGCACGGACGATGGACGACGGACAAAACGTGATCCCAAAAGCTCACCTCGTCACTACGTGACGGTGAGCTAAAAAGCAATAGTTGAATGTATTGCTTATAGAATTGTGTGTGTGTGAATTCGGGTTTAACGTCGCTTTCAACAATTTTTCAGTCATATCACGACGGTGTCTGGTTGCGACAGGGAGCTCAATGCCCACTTTTATAGTGCTGCCTCACTGAAGTATCATGTCCCAGACACATTACATGATACCAAACCCAGTCACATTATCCTGACACTGGGTCGACCAGTCCTAACTCTACCTCGTAAATCTGAGTGCCAAGCGAGGAGCAGCTAGTGCCATTTTTAACGACTTTGGTATGTCGCGGCCCGGGATCGAACCCGTGACCTCCCATTCCCCGGAGCGGACACTCTACCAACTGAGCTATCGGGGCCGGTATTGCTTATAGAAATGTTACATTATTTTAATGAGAAGTTCAACAGTTTTTGTAAATTTTAACAAGAAACCTGGGCACCTTATATGGGCGTTTTCTGCACTTTTGGCATAAATTAGGCTTTAAGCTGCATTCAATTCCATTTTAATCAATACACTATTAAAATTTTTCAACCACACTGTGTTAAAATTGACAACTAACATTTAATCAGAGGTCATCCGTATTATCACTGAGGTCAAAAAGGAATAATCATGTTTTTAATGGTATCAATTAATGAAATTGTCATTATATAATTAATTAAAATAGCTGTAAAATCAAGACACAACTAGAGCTGTCAGTGAAACTGACTAGGGCCCCGGCAGCGCTATCAGAAATTTGTGGACGGACAGACGGACAGACAGACAGACAGACAGACGGACGGACAGAGTGATTACTATAGGGCACCCACAGTGCGGGGCCCTAACAATATATTTTCGCATCTCAGGCAGTTACTAGTCCGTGCATATTGGGTCCGAGATTTTCTGTATACAAATTTTGGATCCATCTGTAGACTGTTTATTTCCAAAATTGTGTTATAATGTACATTGTTATAGAGGTTTAGGTGTAAAAGCCAAATATATTTGTTCCCTGTTGAACTAGACCAATTACCACCATACTTACCATATGTATTTGGACAGACAGGCAGTAGTAAACAGTGTTGACCCAGCGGGGGCCGCAGAGCTCTGCCTGTGGATCTCTTTTTTGTGTGAAAGCTTATACTTGATATGGGCCACTTAAATATGAAAGTCAACCAGCATCGTGGGTAATGGCTGCACTTCCATGTTGAACCTTACCTCTATAATGTCCATGCCCATGGGGGGAAAACAATAAACAGAATCTTTCTCTCGTGGTCAATTCATATGAAAATTACGCAACTCGCCAGAGGCTTGGTGCTACGCTCAAAATTTAAAATGAAGTTTTAGTGCAAATTTGATATTGCTGATGGCGGCCATTAGCCATATTATCACCAAAGTGCTAGTTTTCAGCTGAAAATCAAGAAAAAGCAACCACATGCAGAAAACATGCAAAATAGCAACTAAAGAAGTCCATAAAAACACCAGGGAAGATGTTAAAATGATTATGAAAAGCCAATCTACCAGCAAAAATGCACACACAAATAAATCATTCAGCAACTTCAGAAACAACAATGCAATAATATTAGGTGAGAATGCACGTTATTCTGCAAAACAGCATGCACATGCAATATCAATGTGGTTACTGGGAACAGGCACACATTCAGGGGAAATGATTCTTTTCAAAATTGATTTGCTACAGCTGTCAACAGAGATCTGCTTTAATTTGCTTCATAGGAGCAAATTCTTTCCTGTTAGAGTAGATCCCTTTTAAGGTGACCCCATTTAAAGCCCCCAGACTGGTCTATATGAACAGGATCAAACCTCTCAGCATCACTCGATTGCTTGCTACTAGTTTTTAAGGTAACCAGGTGCTAGAAGCTTAAATACAAAGGGGCTACGCCATATCTTTTGATCTCCAGCTGTAAACCTATTTGAAAGACCAATTATCCAATAGCTGACAGATAAATGCAGTACAATGATAAGGGCCTCGCCCATCAATGCTTGAAGAAATAGATGGGCTGCATGATGCTTCCACGCAGAGCTGAAACCGACCCGCACACGAGTACTGGTAAACAGCTTAGAGAGGATCTAAGCCTGCCCAGGCAAAGCGGTACGAGCCGGCCCGTCCATGCTTATAAATCCTATTGGTTTGATTGAGCGGCAGGGCTTGAGATGTCATTTCATCTCATTGTCGGGTAAAAGTCCCACAAAATTGGAAGCAACGTCTCCAAAATGACCTTTACAGTGTTGACGGGGATGTTAAACCTAAAATCAAACAAACAAACAGTACAATGATTGGCTAATTCATCACTGCTAAAAAAACAATACTGAATTCCTGGAGGCATCAAGACAATCTAGTCAGGTGGTTTGCCAACTTGGCCTTCAAGATGAGGCAAGTGTATTGGGAAGAAAAAAGTAAGTCATCAAAGATGTGGCCCCTATAAAAATGGCATAAATTTCTCTGAGGTGTACCTATTCAACTTAACCCATAAAATGCCAATCACGACAGTTGTTGTCTGCTTTGATGTCTGCTGGTTACTTTAAAAGTCATTTTTACGAACAGTGTGGACCCAAATCAGACTGCTCCTCTAGGAGGAGTCTGATTTGGATCCAAACTGTATGCCTGTTAGCAAAAATATTTTTAAAAAGTTTGCAAAAAAATTTGGCAGACAACATAAGCAGACAACATTTTCTCAGCTTCTTAAGGGTTAAGAAAAACCCCAAAACAAGCGACCAGTTAGATTTTCTAGTTAGCAATAGAAGTTGTGAGCTAAATGTTAAGTCTGTGTAAACACTGTGTTTGGTACCTCCTTCCGCAACAGGCCTGGAACCAGCTCCAATTTCTTTGTTATCATTTTCATCATATACACCTTCGTCATTACTGCTGAAATCATCACCGACTAGACGGACTTCTTTTCCTTCAATGTCAGTGACAATCAGCCCTCTGTCAACCGGTTTCTGACCCTTTTTGGTAACCAGTCTTTTTTCAGCCTCTATTTGATCTGTGCTGGTCGTGTGACACAATTCAGCCTCTTTCTGACTGCTGCTGGTCATGTGATCACCTTCATCTTTGGCCTTTGGCTTCTTACGCTTTCTTAAAGCTGTTAAAAAGTATTTATCATGCAACTACTTGTAAGTTGTCACACTTCAAAAATTGCCATAATGCTTTTTTTTTTTTAAAGATTTTCTGGCATTATTAGTTTCTAAAAGCCACTCAAATAAACTGAAGCAGGAAGAACACACTCTTAGTCTTTAATTTTATTTGCCTTCTTTATAAAAAAAACAAAAAAACACAAAAATGGTCATACCGTTTTCAATTGCATCAGAGTTAGGCATTTCATCAGGTATCACAATTTAAGCTGAAATAAAACCTGCCAACTAACAGGGGCTTTGTACCTAAAAAATATTCATCAGGCATCAAAATTTAAGCTGTAATAAGACTTGCCAACTAACAGGGGCTTGCCGGCTTGCGTGTTGTACTTAAAAAAATGCATTTCATTAGGTGTCAAACTTTAAGCTGTAATAAGACCCACACAAGAGCTGTACACATGGCCACATGTCTTGAATGAGAGGTGGCGGGAAGAGAGAACTGGTAACAGCTCCTTGAACTTCTTACAGGCTGTTTTCACAAGCGATGTGATCCAAAGATCAAGGCCACCGGCTGCAGAGAGCATGTCTCCTAAGTAGCAAAAGGAGGCTACCACCTCTAGCTTGTCAGGTCCGACATGGACTTCCTTTCATGGTCTGCGGTCTAAGGGACGTGCTGCCCAGGACAAGTCCAAATTTTGGCTTGGCAAGTGATTTTTCATTTTACTTGCCCAGAAAAATGTATAGAATATATAGGGAATAATTGTAAATGAGGTGTCTTTTGATATCAAGTTTATCAGGCTCAGCTTCGAGAACGCATGTAGAATCACTCCGCAAGCCTCGCGATTCCACAAGCATTCTCGAAGCCTTGCCTGATAAACTTGATATCAAAAGCTGTGAATCTGGTATTCTCTATTTGTCAGGCCCTGCAAACATATAAACTGTATTTCCCTAAAATCCCTATTTGCAAAGTATTATGGCAATCAACTACACACATGCACATGCTTTAAATGGAATAAGTTCTTACAAGAACAATTAACCATAGCCTAGAGAATATAAAATTACTGAAATAAGTTCCAAAATTTAAGGGGAATGGGAACACCTCGCAGATTTGTCCGCCATTTTTCACAGGGAGACTACTTTCGGAACTTCCTGTTCACTTTTCTATAACCTCTGTCGCATGGAAAAAGGGGTCAACTCTTAAAGGAAAGAATTTGCTCCTCAGGAGCAAATTCTTTCCTTTAAGAGTTGACCCCTATTGACATGGGAGACAAAAATACTTTTGCAGCAGTTGCCTCCCCTGAAGGTGTATCCATTCCCTTTAAGACTAAAATGCAATATATATTTCAAATCAATCAGGATTAAAAATAAGAAAAAGCGAAAAGAAATTCAATAATTATCATGCATCAAGAACAAGAATTTTAATATACAAGCAATGATGTAAAGGAAAGATTTTTTTTCGGAGATGAAATGGTAAAACAAATTATGCTGGCCCATTTGTTCAAAGCATCTTCAACTTAACCCTTTTTGTACCAGATGGAATCTTCCTCCTTATATATAGCAGGAGTCCATTTCAAAATTTAGGGGTGTCAGGTTGTGGTTTTTTTTTTTCAGAATTTATTTGGAATATTCCTGAACTTTTTGCAAACAGTGTAAGCCCTGAACAGATGCCACATCTTGCTGCATCTGATCTGGGCCTGCACTGTTTGCCAGGGTACTGTTTTGGGGTTTCTGGTACAAAATGGGTAATTAACCCCGTGGGTATGTTAAATTTCCAACAACAAAATAGTTAAATATAGAATCAAACGCATAATGTACATAGACATTATTGCTAGAAAAAATGATTTTTGATTTGGGTTTTAAGGCCCTTCCAAGACTGTTTCAATTATATCGAGCCAGTTGCCAGTGGTTTGTGTGCTTGTTTTGGAGTTTAACAGTCAACACTATTTAGGTCATATCGAGCCAGTCGATATACATATCCGTACTTCATGGGCAGGCTTGTTCTCTACATACTTTTTAAGTTCTGCGGTATATTCTTTGCTTCCGAAGGATAATTCTTCTATAGAACATATTATATACAAATGGCTAACCAGTACAGTGCACATTGCTCTGCCTGAAACTGACAACTGCCCTTCTTGAATCATGTATCTGGAGGAAAACAACCTGACATTGAAGTCTCACATGCAACCCAAGTGAGCCTCAAACCCACAGCCATGAGAGATGTATTGATCTTGACCACTAGGTCACAGAGGCTCATTTACTAGTAGAATTAAATGAAATTTGCAGAAAAGCTTTTCATATTTTTCAGCAAAAATGAGGTACTTTTCCCATTTTGCAAGATACAAATTTCAACACAGTCTTTGGTTACTGTCGTCTTGAACAGCTTTGAACAAGAAGGCCACAACAAGCATAATGGGCATACAAAACTAAGTAAAACATGCCATATTCGAAGCAGAACATTCAACACCTAGCCCTTTCAACCTTGCAGCCCGCTACAGATACTTATGCAAACAGTGTAGATCCAGATGAGACGGCTCATTATGAGCCGCCTCATGAGGATCTACACTGTTTGCTATTGTGTTTTAACCCTTCTCTTGCTGAATATTCAGTTTAGCCACACCCATTTCTGACTTTGAACCAATCAGATTACTTGATGTAATTTATTCCTACAAATTCATCAACTGAATGTCAAACAGTGTAGATCCTGATCAGATGGCTTCTTCAGAAGCCATCTGATCTGGATCTACACAGTTTGCAAAGATAGGGGTTGTCGTGAACAGCAAGATAAGGGTTAAGTGACACGCACGAAACCCCCTATCTGCAACCATAGTTGCATCCCAAAATCGAAGACGGAAGATTACACTTCAGAAACTCAGGGGTGAAAGTGTTAACAAACCAAAATCTCATTAAACCTTACACACCCTGAGTTGTTAAAATGGACTCTTCCATCTTCAAATTTGGACATGTCCATTGTTGTTAACAGGGTTTTCATCAAAATCATTTGCAAACTTGAGCAAACTTGCTAACACTGTTGATCCCAATGAGACGGTAAATGATGTGAAAGCTTGTTACAAGCATGTCGTATTGATCTACATTGTTTGCATAACCAGTCTACACCATGGTTGAAAGGGTTAAGGTCCAAGACATGGAAAAATATGTTTTTATGTTTTGCGCTTCCAAAGTTTCGGAATTCCGAGTGAATTTTAACATTATCTAAGGTACAAATTGCAGAGCATTTTAAATTACTGTATTTGCCATAAAAAAAACGCAGTTTTCTTAGACATTTAAACAAACTTTAACCCTTATCTTGCTATTCATGACAACCCCTATCTTTGCAAACAGTGTAGATCCAGATCAGATGGCTTCCAAAGAAGCCATCTGATCAGGATCTACACTGTTTGGCATTCAGTTTATGAATTTGTAGCAATCAATTACATCAAGTAATTTGATTGGTTGATAGACAGAAATGGATGTGGCTTAAATGAATATTCAGCAAGATAAGGGTTAAGTGAACTGCCAGATGCAACTGCATGCTCCTGGACTTGTGTTGCGGGTTTACATCCTTTAGCACTACCTAGATCATTTTGAAGACACTGCTCCTGATTTTGTCTCACTTTTACCAGACATTGAGATGAAATGACATCTCAAGCTGTAATGCCCAAAGAAACTACTAGGGTTTAAGGGATGGACCAACTTATATCACTTTTCCTGGGCAGGCTTAGACCTTCTAAGTGATATACCAGTACACAAAAGTTCAGTCGGTTCCAGCGCCATGCAGTCTAATCTATTTCTACAAGCCCCGATGGGCGAGGGCGCTGACATATATGGTTGAACCAAACATGTACAAAGTTGGTATAACGAGTATATATCAAAATTCAATAAGTTTCTTAACATGCGCCAGCATCTTCCCCCCTTTATCGTGAAAGCATAATAATTGATATCTTACAGTGATCTTTTATCACTGTTTAAATTTTTTAAATTAATCTTGCACGCTTAATTGGTGCCAAATTTACTTCTTGGAAAAAGTTATGCCCTCATTGAGCATGAACGCTAATTACAGCAAATACAGTACCTGAAATATCATAAAAATCCTAAAAATTTGGACACCTTGAGGACTTGCGGTAAGTCTCCTAAATTTTTAACATATTTGTTTCACTATCCAACAAGAAGTCCAAAGAGTACAGATGGAATGGCAAGAAGTGTAGAGCCTGATCTGACTGCAGTCTGATCTGGGTCTACACTGTTTGCTTAGGCCTATACCTGTCCCAATACTTAGGTTCATTACGGTATTATACACTTAATAGAAATTAACAATTTTCTGAGACTGTTCAAAACCATAACCTTGTTACTTTAGTTAATCAAGTTTGTGCAAATCTAAGTACGGTATTATGAGACTGGGGACAATTTAAAAGGGTTTAATATCGTGCAAAATTACTATCTAAAACATAAATTTTTCATGTAAAGTATCTTACTAAAGAGAAAATTGATCATACCTGAATTTCTATGGCCCCCAAGCACTTCCCCGCCATTGATTCCGATGTCACGACGGTGATCAATCGGGGTCAGGGGAACTTCGGCATTGGTATTCACCCATAAGTCTGGAACTGGGTGCCTGACTGGTGATCCCTGCAATAACATGTGTATTTATGAGTTTTACATAATAAAGAATCAGCTGGCTGGCCTTGGTGGCTCAAGGACTCTTGACATTGGTTAGAGCTCGACTGATTGATCAATTGTTTTGGGTCATCTTTTGCAACTTCCTCTGTGCATTTTATGTGAGATTCTCACAGGACGCTCAGGCAAATGAAACACTGCATTTCACCACTAAATAAAAGCAAAGCATCTAATGAAATGTATCTTCTTCCATTTTTAGGGCTATGACAGTAACCTGGCCCTGCCCATCGGCGCTTGAAGAAATAGATTGGGCTGCATGGTGCTTCCACACAGAGTTGAAACCAACCACACATACTGCTTAGAGGTTCTAAGCTTGCCCAGGAAAAGTGATGCGAGTCGGATTGTCCATGCATATAAACCCAACTGGTTTCATTTGACAGTAGGGCTCGAGATGTCATTTCATCTCAATGCTGGGTAAAAGTCCTACAAAATTGGTATCAACATCTGTCTCCAAAATGACCTATACAGTGTTGACAGCGATGTTAAACCTTAAACAAACAAACAAACAAACAAACAAATAAACAAACAAACAATTAATTTTAATTTTAAACATAGCCACAGATAAGAGTGGGTATCCATTATATTAGTTTTCTTATTTCTGCATAACCATACATTGTGGGTACTCATCAGAAGCGCCTCTCCGAGGCACTTCTGATGATTACCAACAACATATGATTTCATGCAGAAATAAGAAAAATATCAGAACCTTTCGGATGAAAATAGCGCCTTATCTGGAGCTAAGGAAAGCATTTGCTCCCACTATTGTCTTCAGGAGTAGCCCTTTCTGTTTCAATCCAATCCACTCCAATGCATGTTTTGAATGAATCGTCATCACCCCTCAAGCCAAGTTTTAAGTAAATCTGTACCTGGTTACTGTCTTCTTGGAATATCTGGCAAGCTTAAAAGGTTCTAGAGGTAAAACAAGATTCTTTCTTAATTAAAAGCTGTGTGCATTAGTGTCCATTTTGATAAAGAAGGATTTGTTTTTGAGAGGTTAAGTATTCTGGACAGTACTATCTCAGGTAATTTGTAAAGGGGAGTAGAACAGACAAAAACTTTTCCTGTCTTCCACTACCTGCTGCCAGTGCCGTGATGACCTTCAAATGCATGCACATTCTTTCACGAATATTGATCAGGAAATATTTTATACGGTCGCTCTTTCCTTTCCGCTATTTCAAGAAGGACAGTTGTTAGTTTCTGCAAAAGAATGTCACTGTGCTTATGGATAAGCCTGCCCAGGAAAAGTCTGGTTATGTAAATTGACCAGCTCCACATGACCTTAACAGTGTTGAATGGGCAGTAAAACACAAATTAACAACAACAAAGACAATAGACCTTGCCCATCTGTATATCACATAGCTCCAGATAATGTGCTTTTTTTTCATCTGACAAGTACTGATATTTTTCTAATTTCTGCATGAAAACACATGTTGTGGGTACTCATTAGAAGTGTCTCGACGAGGCGCTTCTAATGAGTACCCACAACATATGTTTTCGAGCAGAAATAAGAAAAAGAATATGTGGATATCCCCTCTCATCTTGGAATATCAAATGCCTAATGATACATGAAATCTTTGTTCACCTAACCATCCAAACAAGCATCAGATGGTATAGTACCCTTCATGAATGACACGGCCTATACATCAAAAACTTGTATGCTACATATATACATGTCAATGCTGATGTAGCCGCCCATATTTTTATTTGAACCAAGTGCTTCAGATAACAAAATGCCTCATTAACTGCTGTTGCTAAACATGATGGTAAAAGCATGTGGCAGACTTTCTCTTGTAAAACTATCTGGTGAAAATTAGGAAAACAGGCTTCGGCTAATAATCAGTCATTTCTGGAAAATTGAAAAATGCCAACTCATGTGAAATGGGATATTCTGGTTGTGTTATATGGACAGGTCATGTGCCTATGCCTATCATCTTGTAGCTGGAAGGGCAAGACTTCTGATCCTTCACCAAGCTCCATAATTACACCTATGCAAACCAGGCCCTGTACAAAAACTTTGAAAAAGAGGGTTGTGAATTTCAGGTATTTTGCAGAGGGGGCTGCGAATCTTAAGAAAATCTTGATTTTGGGCCCGAAGTTAGGTATGTAAACTTTTTTTTTCTGGTGAAAAACTGCATGAATTTGAGATAATTTAACCCCCCTCCCCCTGTGGACGAGCCTGCAACAGTGAAGATACAGGCAAACCTGCACATAGGCCTGTAGCTTCTCATTTTGTCCCTGTGTTACCTGATAAGTGCTCTAATCAAATGGGCTGATTAAAAAGTGCTGTTTAGATTTACCTGGTAAGTGACCAAGACAAACTGTTTTAAGAAAGAAAGACATGTTTCTGTATTCTTATATTTTCATTGGCATAAACATATCTTTCCTGTTTTCTTTCCCATCAATAATAATGATTTATATGCACAGCCAAACATGAAACTTCCATTCTAAAACTGGAATTATTCTAAGATAAGGAGCAATTTACCTTCAAAACATAGACATCTAGACAAAACTAAAATGATTATAATCATCTAACTGATCACTTTCCAGGGCCGGAAAATTCCACTTGTCTGCTCGCCAGTAAGAGTGAAAATTTTTGGAGGACAAGTAAGAATTTTGTCTAGTCCCTATGAAATTTTCAACAATCTACACGCAGGACAAGTGAAATATTGAAGAATTTTCCAGCCCTGCTTTTCACTTTCATTTCTTTTTTTTTTTTTCCTTACCATATTTACCTTATCATAGCAGCATATAAGGTGTGTATTTCGTGATAATTGAAGGATAGTTTTCCTTATTTCTCCATTTTGATTTATGTTGTGGGTATCCATTAGAACCGCCTCTTCGAGAACCGCCTCTTCGAGGCGGTTCTAATGAATACCCTCAACATATGTTTTTATGGAGAAATGACAAAAACTATCCTTCAGTTATCACAAAATATGCACCTTATCTGTTGATATGCTTATGTATTTGGACAGTCAGGCCTGAGCAAACAGTATAGTTCAAGATGAATGTGGCATCTCATCAGGGTCTGGACGGTATGCCTCTCATCCAGCTATTTTAGGCACGACACTGGGTCATAAATTGAACTTACCAAAATAAAAATGATTACTAGCAAATCAGTAATGATAACCAGTAACGATAATAATTTTTGTGGAATTTATTAATCAATCAATAGATTACCAGAGTAATTGTGCCAACCTTATTTTCCTTACTGTTTTTCTTATTTTTACTTGTTTATAGATTTACATTTTTCAAGCTTATGAATGAGCCTGAGATATTTTTCAAGCTTATGAATGAGCCTGAGATATTTTTCAAGCTTATAAATGAGCCTGAGATATTTTTCAAGCTTATAAATGAGCCTGAGATATTTTTCAAGCTTATGAATGAGCCTGAGATATTTTTCAAGCTTATAAATGAGTCTGAGATATTTTTCAAGCTTATAAATGAGTCCGAGATATTTTTCAAGCTTATATATGAGTCGGAGATATTTTTCAAGCTAAGAAATGAGTCCGAGATATTTTTCAAGCATATAAATGAGTCCAAGATATTTTTCAAGCTGTCTTTAATAAACTTGAAAAATGTAAATCTCTCTTTGGGGTTGGGGACAATTAAGACACATATTAGCCTGCTCATCTACACAGACTAGTGAAAGTCTTGAATGCTTAGATAATGACACTAGAGTACTGTACTACTCAAGCAGTAAACACAAAGGTGCTGGGGGCCTCCACCCATCGGGGCCTGGAGAAATAGATTGGGCTGCATGGTTTCCATGTAGAGTTGAAATCGACAGCAAATGTGTACTGGTAAAACACTTAGGTGTTAGCTTGCCCAAGGGAAGTGTTGCGAGTCGGACCATCCATGCATATAAACCAAATTAGTTTGATTGGGCGTAGGGCCTGAGATGTCATTTCATCTAGATGGCGTGTAAAAGTCCCACAAAATTGGAAGCAACGTCTACAAAATGAGCTAAATAGTGTTGACGGGGACATCAAACCTTAGTTCAAACAAACAAACAGGTGCTGAACAGACTGTTAGGCTGTGCAATCTGATTTGCACATCTGTTGTTCGAAATTGCCATAAATACATGTTTGCTCATTCTGTGGCTAAAATGTTTATACCGAGTCAAATATTAGGCCGCAGCCAAATTTAAAGTTGGGAAGAGCTCTTACGACATTTTGGGTATTCTTGCAGGAAGTTTTAGACAATTTTTTTTATTTTCCTGTTTGTCTTTCTGTATGATAAACTTCTCCCTCAGGTCAAATAGGGTGACGTTTGAGAAAACAATGAAACTGTTACCAAAATCAACCTCCACACAAATAGCAAAATGATCTATCTATCAATTTGGCATGGTGTGACCACACGTACTAAATCTCATGGGTCAGCCGTCAAAATGCAAGTTACATACATACATGTAGTTACCTGTACATGTAGTTTGACAGGGCCAAATGAAAGTCTGCCATCTACCTGACATCATCAGGTATCAACCTTTTCTTGTCAAACTCACTAATATAAATAAGACCGGTCCATAAAAAAAAAAAAAACCTGTCTTAAGGGTAGGCGACCTGGCTCCAGTTGTTCAAGGTATTGTTAGCTTAACGAGCTTGTTATTGGTCAAACTGTTGACTGTTCTAGTAGGTACAATATCTATGATTCTGGTATTTTTGCTGAAAAAATGTGAGCAGCTTTTGCAAATGCAAAAGCTGCTCACATTTTTTCAGCAAAAATATTAGCGTAATTGCCATACTAAATGATCAAAGTTTTAATGATAATGTTAATTAATGAGGTCATCGTGGCTTGAAGAAATAGATGGGCTGCATGATGCTTCCATGCAGAGCTGAAACTGACCGCACATGAGTACTTGTAAATCGCATAGAGGATCTAATACTGCCCAGGCAAACCGGTGCTAGTCAGATTATGCTTATAAACCCTATTGGTTTCATTGGGCGACAGGGCTTGAGATGTCATTTCATCTCAATGTCGGGTAAAAGTCCCACAAAATTGGAAGCAACATCTCCAAAATGGCCTATACAGTGTTGATGGGGACGTTAAACCTCATATCAATCAATCAAAGAGTGTCATCATGAAATGGGGGCTCTTCAAATCAAATAAACAAACAAAGTTTTGAACAACTGGGCCCAAGAAAGTCACAAACTGGCCTGCACCGTTACATGGAACTTAACATTTTAGATACAGAAACTACAGGTATTGTACAAACCAAGCACCGAACATTAAGGTGTCGTTCAGACTATCTGGAAGCACAAGCAGATCGGCAGCTTTGCTGTTCGAAAATGCTAAACAAGAATTCCACAGAAGGCTATGTCGCGCCTGTTTGGGCAGTGAGTGAGTGAGTGTTTGAGTTTTACGTCCCACCAACAGCTAAGGTCATATGGAGACAGGACCTTGGTTTAAATACTCATCCGAAAGTCTGTAGTTTGGGCAGAATCTTCACAAAGTCAGTGGACCATGAAATGTAGGTCAAGGTCAAATATGGATGTTTGCATTAACCCATTTTGTACCAGAAAGCCCAAAACGGGTAGTTGGCAAACAGTGGAGGCCCAGATCAGACGCCGCAGAACGCGGCGTCTGATCAGGGCCTCCACTGTTTGCAGAAAGTTCAGCCATTTTCCAAATAAATTAAGGAGGAAGATTCCATTTGGTACAAAAAGGGTTAAAGGCAGCATAAAAAGTCTCCCTGCCCTTCATCACAGTGTGGATTATATTTACTTGTCCTCTGGAATCATTGGTTCTATTTCAGTGTTTCGAAAATATCTGAGGGTCACAGATGAGGCCTAATTGGCCGAAACTACCTAGTCTGGCCCAGAAACAACTTGAACACTCTACAATTTTTAGTTCTGTTCCATTTTTACAATTTATATTGTACACTCACCACAAAATAGCAGAAAACCTGCCAGGTGTATCCTTTTCCAATAAATTAATGATTGTTTGCATTATACTGAACTCTCTTTAATAGCAGGCTGGGAGGATGGGGCTGGGAGATGGTGCTGAATAGCTTACAATGTCTGGGCGTCCTACTCCTTTGAATCATAGTAGGGCAAGAAGAGCCTACTGGGCTAGCCGCAGGTGTGGAATGTGTAGGTTGTTTATGTTTAATTTTTTTTCCATACTTTTTTGTTTGATTTGAGGTTTAACGTCCCCGTCAACACTGTATATGTCATTTTGGAGACGTTGCTTCCGATTTTGTGGGACTTTTACCCAACATTGTGATGAAATGACTTCTCAAGCCCTGTCGCCCAATGAAACCAATAGGGTTTATAAGCATGGACGGTCCGACTTATATAATGCACCGCTTTACCAGTAATCGTGTGCAGTCGGTTTCAGCTCTGCGTGGAAGCATCATGCAGCCCATCTATTTCTTCAAGCCCCGATGGGCGGGGGCCGCAGATTGATTGAGGACTTCCGACTTGGCTTGGTCAGTTACTGTCGGGAGGAAATCTCACCAAGTACTGGTTAACTGTTTGTTTGTTTATATTGGAGTTTAACAGCCCATTCAACACTATTTTAAGTCATTTTTGAGCCGGTCAGTTTACCTATCCACACTTTTCCTGGGCAGGCTTATACGTAAGCGGTTAAGCAGTACAGTGCACATTCTTTCGCCAGAAACTGACAACTGCCCTTCTTGAATCAGCTGAAGGGAGAGAATGACTGTAGAAAAGATTTCATGATCAATCTCCATGAAAGAATGTTGCAGGTATCGAACCCACATCCTCCTGATCACCAGTCAGATGCCCATCCGACTGAGATACCAAGGCTAGCGGCTAACCCTTTAAAGCCAGGAACTATATATGTAAATGAATGGTCCAAACATGATCATATCTGTTTGCTGGGCCATAAAACTACAACACACTCCCATCCTCTTAGGAGGCTGTCTTTACCTTTTGTTTAGCTTTTCGTCTCTTGATGCACACAACACATATGATGAGAAAGATGAGAAGACCAATACCACACAGAGGCACTGCCACATACAACAGAATGTCGTTGGGTCCACCTGCAAAAAGACAAGAGAAAACAAAATCTTATGAAACAGCTCTCCTTATCATACACGAGGAGAACAGTACGAGCCAGCGCATGTTAAAGCCTACAATATTGAATAAGACCTGTGCAACCACCACACTCAGATCAGCCTGATTACCGACCCCAAAGTTGCACTAGAAAAATATCCCTGGGACTGCCTGGACATGGGGGCTGATCTAATCATATGAGCCTCATCATTGGAAAACCTAGCCTGTTTTTGTTTTGTTTTTAATCTAATTTACATCAGCAATACTGATTAGCCTGCACAATAGCACATCCATACAAACTGATCAGCACCTTCAAGTTCACTGCTTGGACAGTACAATACGTTTACTGTAAAAACCCTAAAATCGGGATACCTTAAAAACTTGCGCTGTTATTCTCCTAAAATTTTAACAATTTTGTTTCACAATATAGCAAGGAGTCCACAAACTGCACACGGAATGGCAAACAGTGCAGACCCTTATCAGACTGCTCCTTCAGCAGCAGTCTGATCTGGGTCTAGATCCATCCCAATACTCAGGACATTACAGTAGTATCTGAAATTTCAAGACTCTAGCACATCTCAGTAGCTGAGCAGGCTGGTTTTGTGTCTTAACTAGTCACAAACCCCGAAGACAGGTTTTCTCGCGGACAAAGGAGGTTGGCTGACTGCAGATTATAATGAGGCAACAGATGCATCAGACCCACACTGTCAATGAGTTTCTTGGGTATTGCTCACGGGCTGACAATAAACTTCACAACATTAAATGTTCCATTCTGACTTAACCCTTGTCCTGCTGAATAAATCAATTTTCAAGTGCACCCATTTCTTTGAATAACAGCACTGCTTATTATTCAGTTTGTAGGAGTGAGTGAGTGTGTGTCTGAGTTTTACGTCCCACCAACAGCTAAGGTCATACGGAGATCATATGGGACCTCGGTTTAAAGACTCCTCCGAAAGTCTGGAGAAGCCCGGGATCGATCCTGCAACCCCTGGTTTACAAGGTGAGTAGCGTAACCACTACACCTCTGAGGCTTCTCAGTTTGTACATAACGATAACATATCCGTGTGATATAGTGCATTTTTCAAACCTCAAAAAAGGTAATTTTTCTGATGAAAATTTGGAATATTTTTCTGATTTACACTCAAAACATAGGTTTTGGGTGCTCGTTAGAACCGCCTCGTTAAGGCGGTTCTAACGAGTACCCACAACCTATGTCTAGGGGCAGAAATAAGGAAAATAATGTTTACCCCCCTAAACCCCAGTTTTCTCTTTATAAAGTGGGGTTTAGGGGGGTCTTTATTTCACGGACTTGTTCACATGATGGGAATAAATTTCATTCCTATAAACTGAATAATAAACAGTGATGTCCATGATCTTCACTGTTTGCCAAGGTAGAGCATATCCTGGTTCAGGAGTACAAGATTCCAATCACAACAATTGTCTGCTTTGTCGTCTGCTGGTAACTTCTGCAAACAGTGTGGACACAGATCAGACTGCTCCTCTAGGGTCTGAACAGGGTCCACACAGTTTACCAGGATGTAAAAATATGTTTGAAAAGTTTGCAAGATGCAGTAGACGATATAAACAGATGACATTCAACATTTACAGATGCAGACGTAGTGATTCCGCAGACTAAAATTAGGGCAGGGTGCTACTCCAAAAAAGGGCATTTTCGCAACCCAGCACTGCATGTCAAATGGGCACACCTGGCACAGGCTCCTACCAACTAGGGCAAGGCAGTGGTCTTTTCACCCCTTTTAGGGAATGGGAACGGGGCCACAGGGAATGGGGACGTGGTCTTTAGAATTGGGAAAACCATCAACATTTTGACTGAAATTAGGAAAAATGTACCATGAACACCGTGGTTTTCTCTTTTGACATTGTTATTTGAAGAAAAAAGTCTCTAAGCAGGCCTATGCCAGACAGCCGACTGTGGTATTAGCAACAGGGATAAATCTTAACCTGCCAAGGGGCCAAGTGGACCTCCAAACTCTCAAATGTTTGGGATCCAGAACAAAATTTAAGGGCCCCTAAATGGTTGGGTAAGATAATTGTACTTGATAGACACTCCTGATAGTTACTGTAGTAAGAATTTTATCCAAAAGCAAAGCTGTTAACATTTTTGTTAACCATATTTTAGGGCAAGAGGGCGGGAATTTAGGGCATTGGGGCGCCGCGCCCCGCTGTTCCGCTTTAGGGCAATCACTAAGACGGGTTAACTAATTTTTTTATTTTAACAATTTTACTCAGCCAAATGAGCCAAGATGGGTCCCTATTCAAGAATTTCAACTTACCTCCAAACAATGGTGTAGAGTCCCCACCATCTGTTGTCATCGGTTTGACACTAGGTGTTAGTGTCAGCGATGCCACTGGTGTTGTCTTAAATGACATTGTATCTAACACTGAAGATGAAAACTCTGTCTTACTAGGTGTCATGGTATGAAAGAGATCTCGAGAAGTTGCTGTATAGTCCGGAGTAGCAGCGGGTGATTTAACAGATGATCCTAAAGTGTCTGGTGATGCTGACACAGATGGTGTCAAACTGACACTAACAGTCTGTCCAGCAGACTGTGGGACTGTAGGTGACACGGTGTCAGACACTACCGGTTTGTATTCTGATGACACAGTATCATCCTTCGTATCAGATCCAGCAGGACTTGAGTCTTTTGTTACTACCACTCCACCTGGTATACTTTTGCTAGGGTGAACACTTTTTGGCACTGAACTGCTTTTGGTTGCTATGGAAACAACTGAGGTATCTGACATTACACTATGTGTGGGTGACACTGCCTTTTCAGTGTCCATTTTTACAGCAGCACTATCTGTCTTTTGATCAACTACTTGAGAAGTTTCTGAGGTATATGATGTTGTTGCCATGGTAACACTGTTGTTAGACAATGCCTGTGTAGCGTGCTGCATGGCAAACTGACTAGAACTACTCCCTCCAACCTCAAAACTAGGTTGCAGAGTTTCATGTTTTAATGTCTCTGTGCTGTAATCTGTAGATACTGACCCCACTGTGGTTGTTTTAATGCCATGCATTGGTTGCTTAGCAACAGTTGCACTTGTTGACCCATAGCTGGTAACTGCCTCAGTACTGGAACTACCAGAAGGAAGAGACGAACTTTGTGTTGACAAAACATTAGCAGCCATTTTGTGTATTTATTCCTTTCACAATAAGAAAATGAATTCTTCACCAACATAAATCCAATGGAATGCCACAGCTTAACAAAGATTGCATTCTGCTTAAACAAAGAAAAATTATCTCCCAAACTGCATTCTGAATTCACTATGCACTGCCTCTGCTGCACTGGTAAATGTTGTATATTCTTCCTGGGAATACACCCAAATCCACTTCAATTACGTTTTAATGATCACATTTTAAGTACCTCATGGTGTAATTGCCAACATACTTCATCATTATTGGCCAAATGAAATGATTTTCATTCCACAGGAGCTTATCTTCTCAAAAATCTGCCCCAAAATTTCAAAACTTTCTCTTTTCACCATGGCAATGTATTACTTCATATTTATGAGAGTTATCAAATTATGATCTCCAAGACATCTTTCTGGCATTTTTGAAGGAAAAAGTTCATGCTGAGCCACACAGCTGCTTAAGAGAAATATGCAAGATGGTATATGTTTAAATTAATTTTCCAGTCAAAGGTTTCCTTAAATCAGGTAAGAAAGATTTTTTCCTCATTTTTCTTCATTGATGATTCACAACTGCATCTGGCTCTGAAAAATATAAAGAACACAAGTTACTAGTAACTGCAGTACCGTAATGTTCTTAAGTATTGGAGAAGCCTCCGTGGTGTATTGGTTTCCCTACTCGCCTTGTAAACCAGGGGTCGCAGGATCGATCCCGGGCTTCTCCAGACATTAGGATGAATCTTTAAACCAAAGTCCCATCTACGTATTACCTTAGCTGTTGGTGGGACGTAAAACTCAAACACTCACTCACAGACAGATAGACCTAAGCTAACAGTGGAGACCCAGACCCGGGGTCTTCACTGTTTGTCATTCCATCTGCACATTTTGGACTCCTTTCTCAACTTTTGGACTCCTTTCTCAATCATGTAACAAATTTGTTAAAATTTTAGAAGAATTACCGGTACAGCAAGTCCTCAAGGTGTCCGAATTTTCAGGATTTTTAAGGTAAATATTTAGACAGTGCTGAAGGAGGAAACACTGTGAGTGGGGAGCCAGATCAGACTTTTATAACCCTTATCCTGCTGAATATTCAGTTTAGCCACACCCATTGCTGACTTTGAACCAATCAAATTACTTGAGATAATTTATTCATTCAGATTCGCAAACTGAACGACAAACCGTGCAGATCCTGATCAGATGGCTTCTTCAGAAGCCATCTGATCTGGATCTACACTGTTTGCAAAGGTAGGGGTTGTCGTGAACAGGGTTAAATATTTAATAATAATTATAGACAACAAAATCCACCTTTTTCAAAATATAGAAACATGTTCGTATGATGTCCAAATAATTATGAAAAAAAAAAAAGAGTTTATGCAGATAGTATTTTATCCTAAAATTTAGGACCTACATGTATTTTGTTTGGATATGCAAATAAATCTTTGCAGGAATGCAAAATCAGAAAGTTTACAAAAGAAGGCAATGTTAGTGTCTCCCCATGCAAAATTACTTCTATACTCTAAGTATTCGGACACCTCAACTCCTATCCACCATACTTTTCAAAGATTTGAACAAGCATAATTTACTATCGCAGGGCTGTACAAATCCATTGCCCAGCTGCCTGGGACAAGTCCAAATTTTGGCTGGGCAAGTGATTTTTATTTCACTTGCCAGAGTGTTTGTCCAAATACATACCGTAAATCATATGGTAAATATGGTAGTTAACCATTACTTCCAACAGACAGCATTATTTTTCAAAGTATTTTATCCTCATTTTTCAGAGCAAATAAGGCACAAAATTACATGTAAATCCAGTAGACAAATCACACGAAATGTCATGCCTTTTTTTTTTCCTTTGAAAAATAAGAAAACAATTTAAACAGTCTGGGCTCTAGAAAGGGCAAATGAATTTTGGAACTGATAAAAACTTATGTTGCTAAATGTATGCTGCAAAGTCTGGTGCCATGACAAGTACAACTACTATTTCATTTTGCCTTTTTTTATTCAGTGTTTTAAACAGCTAGCTAGGGCTTGACATTTCACTCAGACAGTCTCTTTCTGATAACAAAGAAGAAATTGCTTATTAACCCATTTTATCAGTTACCCCCTGTATATATTGCATTGTAACGCATTGATTTGTTTGTTTGATTTGAGGTTTAATGTCTCCGTCAACACTGTAAAGGTCATTTTGGAGACGTTGCTTCCAATTTTGTGGGACTTTTACCCGACATTGAGATGAAATGTTTTCTCAAGCCCTGTAGCCCAATGAAACCTTTAGGGTTTATTAGCATGGACGGTTCGCCTCGCACTGCGGTTCCTGGACAGGCTTAGATCCTCTAAGCGGTTTACCAGTACTAGTGTGCGGGTCGGATTCAACTCTGCGTGGAAGCATCATGCAGCCCGTATATTTCTTCAAGCCCCTTAACGCATTGACCTGATAAAGATATGCTATCTCAGGACAGTGAGCTTTATCATGTCAATGTGACATTGCACTTTTTTGAATGAACCGGACTACTGGTAAATGACAAAAATAGCCATCGGAAGAGATGGCAAATCCCCCGACGAAAAGCCAATGATTGTTCACCAATAGAAAGTGCACCAGAATTAAACCAGCAATATATCACAAAAGTATTGCAGTTATGGCCATCACTGATGGCCATAACTGCAATACTTTTGTGATATATTGCTGGTTTAATTCATGATCACAAGATTATACTGTCAGGGGAGATAACTAAAAAACCAGGGCACTCAGAAATGTGGTTCATGCGCATGACATGCCTGCTTAAGCTCATGTATTTCCAGGGCTCAAGCTAGAGGGCGACTCGGGCGAAGAAGTCGCCTTGTTGGGGCTCACTTCGCGGACTTTGGCGATGAAAGCGAAAAAAACTTCGCCCTGAAATTTCGCCCGTTTTTTTTTTTTGTCTTCCTTGTGAACAGTAACGGTAAATTGACAAGGTGACGATAATCCTTCGATCCACTGGTGTCAGAAATCTCATTGAACAAAGCTAACTGTTTATTCTGCACTTCGTCCCAGTTGCAGTTTGGTACTGTTATGTAATTTAATTCTAACCGTTAGCTCATGCAGCTCGAGCCACTTGCAACACGCTTAGTAGTCTTATACTGTCATAAAATCTATCTCGGTTGATTGCACAAAGTTTTTATTGCATTAAGAGCCAATTAAGATTACACAAGATTATGTAACTTAAACAGGTATATTTGTACCGTTAGCTCGTGCCAAAGTCCGGGTGCGTACGCACTTTGTTAAGTACTGTTGTATACAGTGACAAGATTTATCTGACCGGTAACATTGACACTGCATTAGGATTTAATAAATTTTAAATATAGATGGTTTATTTGCCATTGATTTGTTTGTACATTACTTTTGCATCCATCAATCGTTTTCTTTTTTTTTTTATGGACAACAACAAAAGTAGGAAGCAATTTTTTATTTTGTGAGTGAAAATAATTATTACTTGCCGGTAAATTTTCAGTTACTCAGTAATTATCCAAATTCATAAAAAAATAACAACTGATTTTCATCTAGCGAGGTTGTTCCCCCTTGTTTCAAATACAATTGTGACAGGTACTTAGTGAACTGATCTATTACATAGAAACCTCTTTACTTTATAACACCTTTAATTATAACATGGTTGGATATAACAAAAGTTACAGCTTGCCCAAATACAGTAAAATTACTATATTAAGACCACCTTTGGGACAGTTCAAAAGTGGTCTTTAAGACCACTTTTGAACAGTCCCAAAATTGGTCTCTGATCAGGGGTCACTGTATGCAGAAAACAGAAAGAATAATGCAGCCAACCAAATAAGCTTTTTAAAGCAGAATTAGTCTTCATTTCAGGTGGTCTCAATAGTGGAATTGATTGATACCCCTCTAAAATACACTCTCCAAATAGGGATTCATTGGGCGACAGGGCTTGAGATGTCATTTCATCTCAATGTTGGGTTAAAGTCCCACAAAATTGGAAGCAACGTCTCCAAAATGACCTTTACAGTGTTGACGGGGATGTTAAACCTCAAATCGAACAAACAAATCTCCAAATAGGGGTTTACAGGAGAACTCATTACATTGTTGTTGTTCGGCGTTAAGCCGCACCCACTTCTCCCTAGACCCAGCAAACTTCTCCCTATTTTCCCAGGAGGGAGAAGTCACTTCTCCCAAATTTTTTGGGCTAGCTTGGGCCCTGATTTCTGTACAAAGTACCATCAATATGTCTCAAAAGGTATTGGAGATATGGTGATCACAAGCTGGTCATACTGTTATATTGGAAGGGTAGATAACTCAAATACCACAGCACCAACAGTTGTGGTTCTTGCACATGACATCCCTTCTGTACCTTGTATACAATTGTGCCAAGTTCCTTCAATACAGTCAAACTTCGATGGGTCGAACTCGCTAGGCTCGAACACCACGTTTGGGTCGAACTGACTTTTCAGTACCGGCAAAATCCCTATTCATTTTAACTAAATATGCCACCCTTGGCTCGAACCACGATGGCTCGAACCCTCAAACTCTAAGCCTGGTCCCTAGAGTGCATTTTCTATGTAAAATCCCACTGATGGCTTGCACTATTTTTTATTTTAAAAATTCCACTTATATCTATCAAGTCACGCAGGCGCTTGATCAGTATAATAATACGGACCAAAAATACGGCTCATCATTCACTCTTAAATTATGACCGATAAATGTACCGGAAGTCACCAAAATCGCCGCAGCTGTGATAAAAAAATCATAGTACACAAAGATGGATCTTGCCGAGTTGGACTCCAATGGCTCGAACAACCGGTGGTCCCAGCGAGTTCGAGCCATCGAAGTTTGACTGTATATCTCAAAGGGTGTTGGAGTTATGGCCATCACAAGGTTTTATTGCCAGGGGAGATAACTAAAAAACCAGAGCACTCAGAGTTGTAATTCTTGAGCATGACACACCTACTTAACCTCATGTACATCTGCATCAAGTACCACCAATATGTCTCAAAGGGTATTGGAGGTACGATGATCACAAGGTTGTCATACTGTTATATTGGAAGGGGAGATAACTCAAATAGCATAGCACCCAGAGTTGTGGTTCTTAGGCATGAAGCGCCATCTCAACCTTGTATACAATTGTGCCAAGTACCATCAATATACATCTCAAAGGGTATTGAATATGGCCATCACAAGGTTATATTGTCAGGGGAGATAATTAAAAAACCAAGGCACCCAGAGTTGTGGTTTTTGCATGTGACATGCCTGCTTAACCTGACGTACAACTGTACCAAGTATCATCAATATATCTCAAAGAGTGTTGGAGATGTGGCCATCACAAGGTAGTGATTCTATATTATTGGAAGGGGAGATAACTAAAAGACCATGGCACCCAGAGTTGTGGTTCTTGTGCATGACACACCGTCTCTGCCTTGTGAACAACTGTGCCAGGTATCATCAATAAATCTTAAAGGGTATTGGAGTTATGGCCATCACAAGGTTGCCACTCTATTTTATTGGAAGGGGAAATAACTCCAAAACCATGGCAACCAGAGTTGTGGTTCTTGTGCATGACACGCCGTCTCAGCCTTGTTAACAACTGTGCCAGGTACCATCAATATATCTCAAAGGGTATTGGAGTTATGGCCATCACAAAGTAGTCATTCTATTTTATTAAAAGGGGAGATAACTAAAAAAGTATTGCATCCAGAGTTCTGGTTCTTGCGCATGACACACCTTCTCCACCTTGTGAACAATTGTGCCAAGAACCATCAATGAATCTCAAAGGGTATAGGAGTTATGGCCATCACAAGGTTGTCACTCTATTTTATTGGAAGGGGAGATAACTCCAAAACCATGGCAACCAGAGTTGTGGTTCTTGTGTATGACACGCCGTCTCAGCCTTGTGAACAACTGTACCAGGTACCATCAATATATCTCGAAGGGTATTGGAGTTATGGCCATCACAAAGTAGTCATTCTATTTTATTAACAAGAAAAATGCCTAATGGCATTATGGACGGGTTTTTTTTTTTTCAGTATGGTTAGGATGGTGGTGGCATGGGTGGGGTAGGGTGGGGTGTGCTGGTGTGGGGTAGGGTGGGGTGGAATGGGTTAGGAGTCGGGTGGGACGGGGTGGAATGTGGGGTGGGGTGTGGGGTGTGATGGGGTGTGGTGGGGTTGTGGGGTGGGGTGGGCTTGGGTGGGTGGGATGGGGTGAGGTCGGTTAAGGTGGGGAGTGTTGGGATGGGGTTGGGGGTGGATTGGGGTTGTTTTGGGATGGGGGTGGGGTGGGGTTGTGGGGTAGGGTAGGGTATGCTAGGGTAGGGTGGGGTGGGTAGGGTATGTATGTAAAACTAAGTATGCATGTATGTACAGAACAAATGCAATATCCTAACCCAGTAACAACTTTTTGTGTGTGTGGGGGGGGGGGGGTGGGGGGGGGGGATTTGTTTATGTGTTTTACGAAGAAAAAAAAATAAAGTTTTTTCTATTTTTAGCTCTATTTTTAGCTCTAGTGGCCACTGATTTTAGCAATTTTGAAAAGGGTCACCTAATGAACATTTCTGTTAATTTTGAAATCGGGCCATTATCCCAGGAGGAGATGTCGTTTAAAGAAATTGTTGACGGACGACGGACATCAACTCACCTTGAGCACTTCGTGCTCAGGTGAGCTAAAAAAAGAACGAAAAAGAAAAGAAAATTCCATGCCTGTGCATGCATGTATGTATTATTACTAGCAACTATCAGGGGAGGAAGATAATAATTGTTCATATGTGTTTATGGAGAAGAAAAGAAAAATAAAGAAAAAAAAGAATGAAAAAAGAAAGAAAAAAAAAAAGAACAGAAAAAAAAAAAGAACAGAAAAAAAAAAAAAATGTCTCCACCGGGGTTTGAACTCACGCCCCTCACATTCATAGTCAACAATAGGATCCGTAGTCCAGCACTCTATCCACTACACTGGCATTTGAAAAAAGGTTAACCAAAAGGTAAACCTGAAAAACGCAAGTTTGAAAAATGACAATTTCCGCCAAAATTTTAGTCTTTTGCGCCATTTATGGATAATACATGAAAGCGGTACCTCCACTTATGCATCAGTCCTGATATTAAAACAATCTGCTGCAGAATAGATGAAAAATATCACTTTGAAAAAAGGTTAACCAAAAGGTAAACCTGGGACAGACGCCAGCCCCCCGCCCTCCCGCCCGCTCCGCCCGCCCGCGCCGCCCGCCGCCCGCCCGGACATCGCTATTTTAAAGGACGGATTTTTTTTAAAAACCCGTCCAAAAAGGGAGATAACTAAAAAAGTATGGCATCCAGAGTTCTGGTTCTTGCGCATGACACGCCGTCTCGGCCTTGTGAACAATTGTGCCAAGAACCATCAATGAATCTCAAAGGGTATAGGAGTTATGGCCATCAACAAGGTTGCGTCTACGGACGGACGGATGTCTTTACGGATGTATACTTGTGTGTCTTCATCCCTACAAAGTACCCTTGTGTGTCAAATTTCCTGAAATTTCTTGGAAAATAAGACACACAAGTTACTATTTTTGACACACAAGTCAGTGACTTGTGTGTCTACGGAATAAATCGCATTGAGTTTATGGAAGTGTCCATAATTTTAAACACACAAGTTTACATTTGTTCCTGCGGACAGACGGACGGACGCCAGGCTGATCGCTATATCCCCGAACCTATTCGGTCGGGGATAAAAATGTTATTGTAACTGGGAAAAATGGAAATATTACTTGAAGAAAAAAAATATCATAGGAAAAACATGGTCACCTGATACTAAATATATCGACCACTGAATGCTTGGACGCACTGATGACCATCAATGACTGACCATAAATTGCTAATTTAAGAGTGTACAAGGGGATAAACTGATAAATAGAATACCAGATTCGTGTCATTTGATATCAAGTTTATCAGGCTCGGCTTCGAGAACGCATGTAGAATCTCTCGCAAGCCTCCTGATTCTACAAAGCGTTCTAGAAGCCTTGCCTGATAAACTTGATATCAAAAGACACTCACCTGGTATTCTCTATGTATACTAGTGGACTCTTCCATTGCTATATATTGAATAAGTCTATTTGTCATCTAAGGGGTGTCAGGCCTATTTTTGTTTTTATTCAATGGTTGATGAAAAATCCTATTAGCAAATAGTGCATTCTGCGGCATCTGATCTAGGCCTGCACTGTTTGCCAAGGTACCCCTTTAGTGTTTTCCCCGCATGCAATGGTAACCCTTGTTCTGCTGAGCCCGGATATGCCTTATTTTGAAACAATGTAGATCCAGATCAGATGGCTTCTGAGAAGCCATCTGATCAGGATCTACATTGTTTTGTCATCAGATTGTGAATTTGTTGCAAAAATTTGCATCAAGTAATCTGATTGGTTGATAATCGGAAGTGGTGTGGCTTAAATGAATATTCAGCAGTACAAGGGTTAAGACATGACAAAACAAATAATCATACAATTTGTATGAATTTATATTCTGAACTTTGTGACATTATAACATTTATACCACAACACTCAAGGCTATAAAACAATGTTAGGATGCTGTTTCATTTACATATGATTATATGGGCCACAAAGCCGACCATAAAAAATTCTTGTTTGTTGTGCTCCTACCTCTCCATCAAAATGGGCCCTACCCATTTTTTTTTTTTTTTTTTTGGCATATGGTCAAATTCCAATGACAGACACAGTCCTGTTCATATCATCAACTGTAGACAAGGAGACAAGAATGCAGAGCTGATTTGTAATAATATCTACTCATTCTGAATTAATGAGCAGGGGCCTTTTTATGGATGGCCCCGACACAGCGTATACTGTCAATGGCTTGAACAACTTTGGGACCATGAAAATTTGTTCAAGACAGGCACAGTAATCAAGCCACTGAGGATAAGTCAAAGCACCAGGTCAAGATGCATAATTAGGGGATTATCATTATCAAAAAATCGCAGCATTGAAGCCATTACTGAAGTGAAGTGTCACTATATGTATGTACATGTCAAAAAAAGGCAAGATGGTGATGATGATGATGATAATGATGATAATGATGATGATGATGATGATGATGATGATGATGATGATGATGATGATGATGGTGATATGATGGTGATATGATGATGATGATGATGATGATGATGATGATGATGATGATGATGATGATGATGATGATGATGATGATGATGGTGATATTATGATGATGATGATGATGATGAGGATGATTCTTTAAACAGTAAATGCTACGATGGTAGACTACTACGATGGTAAAGCCTCTGATTTGCAGCCTCTGATATATTAACAACATAATATGCATTTCTTGAAGATATATAATAATTATGTACCTTGCAGCTACTGAGAAAATTGCCCAACTAACACAGACTTCAGGTAATCAATTAATTTCTGCATTCACCCTGCAGGAATTCCATCATAAACTCTATTATACTGAGCAAACAAAACATTAACCCTTATCTTGCTGTTCACGACAATCCCTATCATTGCAAAAAGTGTAGATCCAGATCAGATGGCTTCTGAACAGGATCTACACTGTTTGGCATTCAATTTATGAATTTGTAGTAATAAATTACATCAATTAATTTGATTGGTTGATAGACAGAAATGGGTGTGGCTTAACTGAATATTCAGCAAGAGAAGGGTTTAAACAACTGCAGATCAGACAGCCCTCAAGGTGAATGCATATAGCTGACATATTTTTACAAGGGAGACAACCCTGATGAAATCCTGTTTGTGTTCTTAAAACTGTGTCCCTTAAACAGGGTCCAGTTGTACAAAACTAACGATGTCTTTATTTATCATAATTATCGTCAAAACTTTGATCATTTAATGTGGCAAATAAGTTGATATTTTTGCTGAAAAAATGTGAGTAGCTTTTGCAAATTCGTTTTTTCCAGCAAAAATACCAGAGTATTAGATAGTGTACTGGCTAAAACAGTAACGACCTCATAAAGCAAATGATACTTTGAACAACTGGGTCTTGGTTCTACTTTTTAATAAATGGAGGAAATTGTCTCTCAGGAGCAGTTTCTTTCTTTTAAGAGTTATAGGCCCCTGTTGATTAGCTGGGCAAATACTTTTAGCAAAGTTGTCTCCCCTGGTGTATGATGTTCCCCTTGAAGCCCAGACTGTTTGTACTTTGTTAGAGTTTGTCCAAGACCTAGATGACAGGTTTTGTTTGTTTGAGTGGAGGTTTTATATCCCAATCAACACTATTTATATAATAGTTTGTCTTTCACCACACATGTGAGAGTTGCTAAAGTTTGTGTGTTCTAGGGTGGCTGATGGCTGACTATTTAGGTCATTTGGAAGCATAATTCTGATTTTGTGTACTTTTACCTGACACTGAAATGAAATGGCATCTCAAGCCCTACTGCCCATAGAAACCACTGGGGTTTAAGAAGCGGTCCGACTCACATCACTTTTCCTGGGCAGGCTTAGACCTAAGTGGTTTACTTAGTACTCAAGTTCAGTCGGTTTCAGCCCTGTGCGGAAGCACGATACAGCCCAATCTATTCTCCAAGACCCGCTGGGCAGGGGCAACAGACCACAGGTTATAAAGCGTTTTTCATGCTTACATCAGCATGAAATTTAAAATGCTTATAAATTCTTAGCTACCAATCAATAGCTATCAATCAATATGGTGTGTTCATGCTCATATCAAAAAAGAATACTGTTTAACAATCTGGGGCCAGCTGTTCAAAACTAACGACATCGTTAAAACTTTGATCATTTATTATGCCAAATATATAATATTTTTGCTGAAAAAATGTGAGCAGCTTTTGCGAATGCTCACATTTTTCAGCAAAAATACCAAAATTTTAATATTAGCCCTTTCCCCACTCAGAATACATGTTTTTACATGTCTGCACCCCCCCCCCCCCCCCCCCCCCCCATTTTAAGCCCATAAGCACCTAAAACTAATATCTGCATTTCCACCCCTGGATAGTTGTTTGCTTTACGATTGTTGGCCTAAAAAGTGACCTGTTTTTTCGTGTGCATCCCCACTAAAAATATCTGGGGGGGGGGGGGGGGGGGGGGGGGGGGGGGGGTTGAAGGGCCCCCCCCCCCCCCCCCCTCGTCCTCACATCCGAAAATTTTTGGATGTATGGCCCAACTGGCCGCTAAAATTTACATCTGAGGTGTCTTGGGTCAAAAATGCCTCAAAACTGATGCTGATAAAACATGCTGCAAACAGTAAAAATGGCCAGTGCCAACCCTAATTGTTGCCTTGACAGCTGTGTGAAGGTTAAGATTTGGTCAAAAATTCATGTGAAATCACACTTATGGCAACTTTGAGATGCCCCCTCATTACCATGACAATAATGATCAAGTCATGAAAGGTTGCATTGAAAGGCTACTGCCCAATGAACATTCATACCGAGTTTGTGTAAACCAGACCATCATTATGAAACAATGGCAAGTTGAAGTTGCTGTCAGGTGCAACACTGTGAAAATCAGCGAAATTCACAAAATCCCTGAGTGGTAAAGGTTAAACTTGCTACAATAGTTAACAATATGACCACTAACAAGCTTGTTAAGCTAACGATGCTTTGAACAACTGGCCCCTGTCTCATAAATATTAACCCTTTTGACACAGTAGACCAGTACAGATACATATGCAAACAGTGTAGGTCCTAATTAGATGGCTCGTAAGCCATCTCATCAGGATCTGAACTGTTTGCCATTTGAAAATGACATCTGTAAATGATGTGACTGGCAGAAATATGTTTTTGTTTATACTAATTTATTTTAAAGCTTCAAGCTTGAACACTCATTTGGGGTGTTTGAGAGAGAGGCAGTGCAGTGCCTTTTACACCACTGCTACCATTTACACCTGGGTGGAGTGGGGCAGTGTCATTATGCGTTATTCCCAAGGACACACCTCGGTACCGATGGCTGGATTCGAACGCACAAATATGTTTTCTTGTAAAGTGGCTCATTTTGGAATCAACTGAACATTATAAAACCTCTATGTTTTGGTTCTGCTTCTTCAAAAAAGAGCAACATCCGACCATTCTACTTGTTGTTTACAAAACATTCCCAACTGGCATTCACTATCAATAACATAACATGTAAATGCACCATACAAAATCTAGAGCAAATGAAATATTTTTATTATTTCTTTTCAGAAAAAAAAATCGACCTTGATGTTTTATGTGAACATATGGGCATATGATTCAAATGTAATACCAATTAACTGCTTTAAAGACAACCCTTTTCTTTGCAAACAGTGTAGATCCAGATCAGATGGCTTCTGATCAGGATCTTAACTGTTTGACATTCAATTTATGAATTTATAGGAATAAATTACATCAAGTAATCTGATTTGTTCAAAGTCAGAAATGGGTGAGGCTAAACTGAATATTCAGCAAGAGAAGGTTTAAGCCTTATATTTTTCTGAAAAATAAGAAAAAATACTTTGCGACTACCATCTGCTATGAGCACTTAGCATTTTAATTTATTGCATGAAATTTTCCTTTTTCTATGCTTTCCTATGTTCTCAATAAGTTCAGTTGTTTTTTTTTTGTTTTGTTTTTTATTTTACAGATTATTTCACTTATTTCAAGCCAATCCTTAATCAGGAGGGCCAAAACCGGAGTACACAGGAAAAAAAATCTGACCTTCCATTGCAGAACTTGGTTTCTTGCACACCAGACAAGGAAATCCGTGATTTAACCCTGGGATAGAAATTTATGTTCTGACCCTGGTGTTCCGACCCAGGCAACTAACATAAATGCGCTTCAATTCTATTCAACTGCCGGAACTACTTCCGCACTACTTTTATTTTGTAAACAATATACATGTGCGAGCTGTCAAAACTAACCGGAGGTGTTGTGCAAGAAAAAGAATCCAATATGGGGTTCTGTTGTAGATGGGCGTTTCCAACCCTCGGGATGACCGTGCTGAGCGGAACCTCGGTGTAGCCTCGGTTCCGCTCAGCACGGTCATCCCTCGGGTTTGAAACACTCATCTACAACAGAACCCCATATCAGATTCTTATAGTCTCACATGTGACCCGAGTGAGGCTCGAACCACAGTCAGGCTGAGTCAACACTCACCCACTGGGCCATCAAATTCACTAAAGTTCTTTTACTATCACCAGACTTGGAGAAATAGACTGGGCTGCATGTTGCTTCCACAAGAGCTGAAACTGACCACATGAGTACTGGTAAACTGCTTAAAAGACTAAGCTTGCCCAGGCAAAGTGTTGTGAGTCAGACCATCCAATGCATATAAGCCTTTTGGTTTCATTGGGTGGCAGGGCTCGAGATGTCCTTTCATCTCTCTGTCGGGTAAAAGACCCACAAAATTGGAAGCAGCTTCTCCAAAATGACCTAGTGTTGATGAGGATGTCAAACCTCAATTCTTTCAAACAAACAAACTTTTACCATCACCATGATATTCTATCACTTTTTGTCACAATCTGGGTAATGGGTATATCTTTTACGTTGATAAATTGCTGTTAAGCTCTCCTACCATTCACAGCCTTGATCGGAGCAAAATTGCCAAGCTTAACCCTTTCCTATTTGCTCTTAACCAATTGTATACTAGTAGACTCTTCCATTGCTATATGTTAGACAAGTCCATTTGTCATATAAGGGATGGTAGGCCTATTTTTCATTCTTATTCTATTTTTGATGGAAAATTCTGCTAGAAAATAGTGCTGGCCCTGATCAGATGCCGCATCTGATCTGGGCCTGCACTGTTTGCTCAGTTACCCCTTTAGGGGTTTCCCGCACGCAAACCGTTAAAAAAGGATGTCAGCAGAAGCAACAGGAGACAGACAAGAATTCCGCCGAAGGCTATGTTGCGCCTGTGGGGAGCAAAGTCACCGAACCATGGCATCTAGGCCAAGGTCAAACAAAAGTTGCCATTCTTAAATGCAAGCTTGTACATGTACTAAGTATCATTAATTAAGCTGTAATAATTCTTGAGAAATGAACTTAACCATTAGGGTGAGCGTCAACCATAAAATTTAGGTCAAGGTCAAATATGGATGTTTGCATTTAAGTTTCCATCTCCAGATACAAGTTTGTACCAAATATCATTAATGAAGCTCTTGTAGTTCTTGAGAAATTAACTTGACCATTTGGGTGAACGCTAGGGTGGATGCAATATTATACAAAGTCAGTGAACCATAAAATGTAGGTCAAGTCAAATATGGATGCTTGCATTTAACTTGCCACCCCCAGATACAAATTTGTACCAAGCATCATTTATGAAGCTCTTATAGTTCTTGAGAAATAAACTTGACCATTAGGGGAGGGCTAGGGTGGTCGCAATATTTTACAAAGTCAGCTCTTATAGTTCTTGAGAAGTAAACTTGACCATTATGGTGAACGCTAGGGTGGTCGCAAATGTTGACGCCTTGACAAACGGACGGACGGATGAACGAACTAATGGATGAACGAATGGGCGCCTATATCGCACCATGATAATAGCAGGTGCGACAAAAATGGCAGAGTGGAAGAGGACGAGAAGAAGAATTCCTAATAGGACATGTTCAGTGAGACAATGGCTTAGTGCAGACAGAAGGCATCAAATGGGCCATCATGCTCAGCTTCTCAATGCAGAACAGAGTGTATGACTAATGTGGTTGAATCATAAAAACCTGAAGAAATTGTGTTTCCAAGTTCATCGAGATCCCTTAAGCTGGAGCATCATGGTCTGTTGCACTATGTTAGACCTGTTAAGCTCTACTACGCTCTTCTATGATTACCACATTCTATTTTTTTTTTGTTTTTTTTTTAATTTGTATTGGAGTTTAATGGCCAAGTCAACACTATTTAGGTCATTTTTGAGCCAGTCAGTTTACCTATCCACAGTTTTCCTGGGTAGGCTTATACGTAAGCAGTTAACCAGTACAGTGCACATTCTTTTGCCAGAAACTGACAACTGCCCTTTTTGAATCAGTGGATAAGGGAGAGAATGACCGAAGAAAAGATTTCATGATCAATCTCCACAAAAGAAAGTTGCCAAACCCGGCAGGTATCCAACCCGCGTCCTCCTGATCACCAGTCAGACCCGCATCCGACAGCTACCGAGGCCGGCCTACACATTCTATCACATTCTCACAAGGTTGACAGAAATGCTCATCAAGGTTCTTTCAAATCCTGGAGATTGTACACTTTGTGGCCAAGTGTAAATAAAGAATCTAAATTGAATGTGAGAAATTTCCATTAGTCACTTAGACATTTATTCTTCATTTTCACACCACTAACAGTCTGCACATTAATAGGTTCTGTCAGTTCATTCAATCATTTCATCCTTCATTTAATATCTCCCCCACTGACCAGATAACCAAAACCATATTTAAAAGCCTTACAGTATGTAATTGAGGTAATGCATTTAAAAAGGTTCCAAAAGCATTCATTTTATTTCAAAACACAATCATTCTGCCTACATGGTCTAGTGGTCTTAAGAGTGATGGTCTCTCACCACTGTGGGTTTGAGCCTCACACAGGTTGCACAACAGATGTCAAGTTCTCCAATGGAATGTCAGGTGGATTTAGCGATCAGCTTGATATTTGAAAGGGTAGTATGTGTTTACTTATTTCAGTATGTGTGTGTTTCAGTTGAAACCATTTTATACTGAATGGAATCCAGCCGTTCATTTTGAAATTCAGGAATGTTGAGTTATTTTTAACTGTTTATTAACAAAATGGTGGAGCTTTTACAAACAGTGAAGGTCCAGGTCATACATGCATGTCTGCCTGTGGCCATTTTTAGGGTTTCCTGTATACAATGGATCCATTAGCCATTTTGCTGTGTCTCCTAGAGACAGAAGAAAGAAAAGCAAAAGAAGAGATAGTAGATTTGTTTGTATTGGAGTTTAACGGCCCATTCAACACCATTTTAGGTCATTTCTGAGCCGGTCAGTTTACCTATCCACACTTTTCCTGGGCAGGCCTATATATAAGCGGTTAAACCCCTGTCACACCAGGGCTGCATTCTCAGGGCGTCCAAGAAAAATGCAGAACGCTGAGGTGCGCGCAGTACGATCGCAAACATCACCGTAGCAATGCAGTAGGCGCATTGGGATCGCATAGAACGCCAAGCGATGGCGCGCATTTTGAGCATGCTCAAAACAAACGCCGTTGCTCGGCATTCTGATCAGAGTGCTGTGAGGTCGCCGTAAGGTTGCCATAGCAGCGCAGTAAGGTCTCCTACAGCGCTACAGGAGCTCGGCAGGGGGCACAGAGGTCTCCTACAACGCCATATAAGCTCCGCTTGTATAATTGATTAACTGATTGATTGATTTGATGTTTAACGTCCCAGTCAACACTGTATAGGTCATTTTGAAGACGTTGCTTCAAATTTTGTGGGACTTTTACCAGACATTGAGATGAAATGACATCTCAAGCCCTGTCGCCCAATGAAACCAATAGAGTTTACACGTAAAAGCATGGACGGTCCGCCTCGCACCGCTTTGCCTGGGCAGGCTTAGATCCATAAAGCGGTTTAATTACCAGTACTCGTGTGAGGTCGGTTTCAGCTCTGGGTGGAAGCATCATGCAGCCCATCTATTTCTTCCAGTCCCGAGGGGCAGGGGCCGCCCGCTTGTATAAACAGTGGCTAGAGTAGAGTTTGATGTGTACTGTCCCGAAAAACCTACTTCTGAGGTGACTCACCCCGGGTAAGGTAATGGCGGTGGACTTGCTCCTGCTTGCGGTGATTGCAGTGGACTTGCTTCCGACGGCACAGGAGTACTGGTAAACCGCTTAGGGTATCGAAGCTTGCCCAGGCAAAGGGGAGCGAGTCGGACCATCCATGCTTATTAACCCTATTGGTTTCATTGGGTGACAGTAGATACTTCACAAAAAGTACGTAAAATTCGACAGAGGCATGCTACATTACACGTAACAAACGTAACCAATAAAATATATAGGGAAAAACACTCAGCACCATAATTGGACCGTAACGAGCAAAACATGATCATTTTTGGACATGTCTTCGTTACGTAACGAATGTAACGAGCAAAAATCTGGGGCACATTTTCTCCCAACGTAAAGTAACAAACGTAACTAAGGAAATATATAGGGAAAAACACTCTGCACCTCATTTGGACCGTAACGAGCATAACGAAGATTTTCTTGGACATGTCTTTGTTACGTAACGAGCAAAAATCTGGGGCACATTTTCTCCAAAACGTAACGTAACAAATGTAACGAAGGAAATATATAGGGAAAAAACACTCTGCACCTCATTTGGACCGTAACGAGCGTAATGAGGATATTCTTGGACATGTCTTCGTTACATATCGAGCGTAACAAGCAAAAATCTGGGGCACATTTTCTCCCAACTTAACGTAACAAACGTAACGAAGGAAATATATAGGGAAAAAACACTCTGCACCTCATTTGGACTGTACGTTACGTTGGGAGAAAATGTGCCCCAGATTTTTACGTAACGAAGACATGTCCAAGAATATCCTTGTTACGCTCGTTAGAGTCCAAATTCGGTCCAGATGAGGTGCAGGGTGTTTTTTCCCTATATATTTCCTTCGTTACGTTTGTTACGTTACATTGGGAGAAAATGTGCCCCAAATTTTTGCTCGTTACGCTCGCTACGTAACGAAAACATGTCAAAGAATATCCTTGTTATGCTCGTTACAGTCCAAATGAGGTGCAGAGTGTTTTTTCCCTATATATTACCTTTGTTACGTTTGTTACGTTACGTTGGAAGAAAATGTGCCCCAAATTTTTGCTGATACGCTCATTACCTAACAAAGGCATGTCCAAGAATATCCTTGTTACGCTCGTTACGGTCCAAATGAGGTGCAGAGTGTTTTTTCCCTCTATAATTCCTTCGTTACGTTTGTTACGTTACGTTGGGAGAAAATGTGCCCCAGATTTTTGGCTCATTACGGTCCATTTAATGAGGTGCAGTGTTTTTTCCCTATATAATCTCTTTGTTATGTTTGTTACGCGTAACGAAGCGTGCCCCTGGCAAAATTTTTATACTTTGTATGCATTATATGGGTGACAGGGATTGAGATGTCATTTCATCTCACATTGGGTAAAAATCCCACAAAATTAGAAGCAACGTCTCCAAAATGACCTATAATGTGTTGATGGGATGTTAAACCTCAAATCAAACAAAATTGTTCGACTGATGAAGATGTCTGTTTACACTTTGTGAACGTCTTCAACATGTGAGCATTGTAAAAGCGCAGTGCACACATTTTGAGCGCCGTAAAAGCGCAGTGCATGCATTGTGAGCGCCGTCAAAGTGCAGAGGAAGCGCCGTGAGAGCGCATACAATCGCCATCAAGAAAGCCGCAGGATCACGATAGATCGTGATGTTAGCTCCGTAGCAACGTCTTGGTCGCTGTAAGGACGCCATGACAGGTCCATGTTCACAAAAATATCCCATATTTCTTGCGATCTAGCGGCGTTCTGAAAAATTAGACAACACAGTTCCATCGGAGTGAAAACGAGGCATAGTGTGGCAGGGGCTTTAGCCAGCACAGTCTTTCACCAGAAACTGACAACTGCCCTTCTTGAATCAACGGAAGGGAGAGAATGACCGTAGAAAAGATTTCCTGATCAATCTCCATGAAAGAATAGAAGTGATAGTAGATGATATTAATTAAGAGAGGGATAAAAAAAGAATGATGTTAACAGAAAGTGGAGAAACTCCAAACAGAAGCAATAAGAATATTGCCCCCACAACCCTTACACTGCTGCAACGACAGCAGGCACTGCCCCAATATCTGGATGTTGAAAAACATGCTATTGGTACCCCGGCCCCCGGGGCTTGAAGAAATAGATGGTCTGCATGATGCTTCAACACAGAGCTGAAACCAACCCCCACACGAGTACTGGTAAACCGTTTAGAGGGTCTAAGCTTGCCCAGGAAAAGCAGTGCGAGTCCATGCTTATAAATCCTATTGGTTTCATTGGGCGGCAGGGTTTGAGATGTCATTTCATCTCAATGTCGTGTTAAAGTCCCACAAAATTGGAGCAAACGTCTCCAAAATGACCTTTACAGTGTTGACGGGGACGTTAAAGCTCAAATCAAACAAAACAAACAAACAAAATTGAAAGTTACCCATAAAGATACTATGGGAGATATGGTAACTTTGGCTCACATGGTAAAGAATTATAAGTAAATATATCCTTTGTTTATTGTGCAGCTGCAAACCATTAATTTATTTCTGCAATCATGCAAGTTTGTATTTATAAATGACCATTGTGTTTCTGCCATACACACTGCAATTATTCTCAGTAATTTTGTATTGTCCTGCTGGCTATATATACAATTGTCTTGTTTATAGCTATAATTACAAATTAACAACATGATCTGCAACCAAAGGAAATATGTATGCACAGAAAAGACTCTGATCAGACTGCACACATGCGCAGTCTGATCAGAGTCTGTGCAGTGCACAACCTGGAACAGGAGACCCCTTCACCAAATGCTTCTTCATACAGATTGGAGAAAACTGCATTCTGGGAGTTGGTACAAGGGATGACTCAGTGTACATGCACAAAGAAATGAATTTGTTCAAATGCAGCTTCAGACTTTCGGATGAGTCTTTAAACCGAGGTCCCGTCTCCGTATGACCTTAGCTGTTGGTGGGACGTAAAACTAAAACTCACTCACTCACTCAAATGCAGCTTCAAGCAAAACACCCCAAGCATATACATGTACAGTCAAACCTCGATAATTCGAAGTGACAGGGACCGCCAGATTGTCTTCGAATTATCGGGAGTTCGAATTTTCGAAATCGGCAGTTTTCGGAAATGTTTTCGGAAGTTTTCTTCGGTATAATATTTAACTGCTTTGTCCATAGGCAAGAACTGAGACTTTTTATATATTAAGCATTAAAATGATGAGCAAAGTACCTCATCTTTCACCCTTGAGAAAAAAGCAAACAAAACAACATGGACAATTTAACGTCCCGCAACAATTGGGTAATACCAAACAATAAATCTCTAACAGACGAACTACTGTACCAGTAAAAAGGCGGAACAGAAATGGCTCATGGGAGTAGTCAGCAAAGATCTAAATCACAATGCAATAAGCATACTGTTGAAGTCTGTGCTCGCAAACCACATGTTTCTAGTCACTCGTGTACTGCATTTTGGTTTTCTATTTTCACTTTCAACTGTCTTTGAAATTCTCTGAAAATCATCTACTTTCAGTTTCCCAAAAAATCCAATATGCTCTAATGCTTTGTGCAGGTCTCAGATTAAAGTCGCTTTATTTAAAACATCAAACATGATTATCTTCTAAACGCTGCTCATTACCAATTACCGATATTTCAATTAAGACGCTCAGGATTTACCTGTATACACAATAATAAAATGCACCTGTGAAATCAGTCGAGTGTGAACAAGCTCAAAGAAAACATGCTGTTAAAACTTGACATATTTTTACTTCGAATTTGGAGATGGATTTTAATAAGAATTTCTTTGATTGGGACCGACAATTTTATTCGAAAAATTGAAGTTTTCGAATAATCGAAATTCGAAAAATCGGTAATATTTTTATATAAAGTAATAGCAAAAAAGATCGGGACCGACACACACTTTCGAAAAATCCGGTAGTTTCGAAAAATCGGTGTTCGAATCACCGAGATTCTACTGTACATGTACATATAATGATTTCAGTCATGACTCAAATGCCTTATGGTCTTTTGTTTGAATTGTGGTTTAAAGTCCCCATCAACACTATCTAGGTTATTGTCACATTTTTGTTCCACAAGGGAGGAAAAAGAACATGGCTCGACTGGGAGACTAATCTTTAGGGGGAGAAATTTAAAAGAGAGGCTGCAGAGATTAAAGGAACAGGAAAACTTATAAGCACATAAAGAAAAAGAACAAGGCTTGACCGGGCTTCTCAAATACAATGAAAACACAAGCTACCGAGCCACATGGTTGACCTGTTACATTTTACACCTGCCTATTGAGATTCATCCCAAATTTCTACGTCCTATCCAGTCCTGCTGCGAGACATACACATGTATTTTTCATACACTTTCATGCTCTCAGACGTGATGCTGGACTCCCACACTGGCCACCAAACTTCACGGGGCAGAAAAAAGAACATGCCTCAACAAGGGCTGAAACTCAGGGCCTCCTGCATACCATGCGAACACTACCGACTGAGCTACTGAGCCACACGGTCGCCATGTTACATTTGTTTTATGTCTAAAGCCCTCTTTATGCTAACTTGGGCCAGTTGTTCAAAACTAACGACGTCATTAGTAAACGAATTGTTACAACTTTGTTCATTGAATATGGCAAATATACTAATATTTTTGCTGAAAAAATGTGAGTAGCAAAAGCTACTCACATTTTTCCAGCAAAAATACCATTTTATTTGGTATTTTACTAACCAGAATAGTTTACAATTTGACCACTAACAAGCTCGTTTAGCTAACAATGCCTTGAACAACTGGGCCCAGAACTTGGTTCGCTACCTCAGAAGTCAACTGGTCTATATCTATGCTGGTTGCAAAGGCTAGGGTTGTCATGTTCAGTAGATAAGGTTTAACCGTTGACTTCAGGAGAAAGAAAGACAAGAAATAGGGTAGGAAAGATAGAAAAGGAGATAAAAGAGAGAGAGAGAGATGGTAGAAGGAAGAAAATAAATTAAAGTGAAGAAACAGAAGAAATAAAAGTCCCTGTCTACCCTAAACCCATTGTATGCTAGTGGACTCTCACATTGCTGTATGTTGGACAAGTCCATTTGTCATATAAGGGGTGTCAGGCCTACTTTTGTGTTTTTATTCTACAGTAGAACCTCGATGGCTCGAACACCGATGGCTCGTTTACCATGGCTGAGTTGAAAGAGAGAGAAATCCCGTACATAAGAAATAGTAGGTATAATTTAACCCTTTACCACTCAGGGATTTTGTGAATTTAGCTGATTTTCACAGTGTTGCACCTGACAGCAACTTCAACTAGCCATTGTTTCATAATGGATGGTCTGTTTTACACCAAACTCGGTATGAATGTTCATTGGGCAGTAGCCTTTCAATTGCAACCTTTCATGACTTGATCATTGTTGTCATGGTAAAGAGGGGGCATCTCAAAGTTGTCAAAAAGTGTGTTTTCACATGATTTTTTGACCACATTTCAATCTTCACACAGCTGTCAAGGCAACAATTAAGGTGCTTGGCACTGGTCATTTTCACTGTTTGCAGCATGTTTTATCAGCATCAATTTTCAGGCATTTTTGACCCCAGACACCCTCAGATATAAATTTTAGCGGCCGGTTGGGCCATACACCCAAAATTTTTCGGGATGTGAGGGGGGCAACGCTGTGAGGGGGGCGTTGCCCCCCTTCAATCTCCCCAGAATATTGTTAGTGGGGAGGCGCGCGAAAAAAAACACGTCATTTTTTTTGCCCAACAAATCCTAAAGCAAACATAACTATCCAGGGGTAGAAATGCAGATTTTCGGTGCTTCTGGGGCTTAAAATGAGGGGGGGGGGGGGGGATGCAGACACGTAAAAACACGTATCTGAGTGGGAAAGGGTTAAGAGATTTTCGCCCATTTTACTTGCAAATGTATGCTATGTGTACTCATTAGAATCACCTCGATGAGGCGATTCTAATAAGTACACACAGCACACATTTTCTTTTTAGAACACCGAAAAGATGTCAAAAAGGATCTCCTTATGCCTCCTGGCAGTAACCCTGAGTGGCTCGAACTACCCCTGTCTCGAACAGATTTTCGAGGTCCCAAAGGAGTTCGAGACATTGAAGGTCGACTGTATTTTTGACGGAAAATTCTGTTAGCAAATAGTGCAGGCCCTGATCAGACACCGCGTTCTGCGGCGTCTGATACGGGCCTGCACTGTTTGTCAAGGTACCCCTTTAGGGGTTTCCCGCATGGAATGGGTTAAGGAGTCCTTGCCCAACTGTAATATTAGTTGGATGGCATAAGATGGCACACAACACCTATGCCTTGCCCAACAACCCCCAATAAATTCTTAGGCCAAGTTGAGATCAGTCTCACTGCACAGTCTCACCACTAAGTAAGAAAGCAAGCTTTATTGAGGGCAACAGCATTTTCATAGACAGCCTCACATTTACATACATTAGCAAGCCCTCAAAGGTATACACAGGTGTATAAATCAATGACCGTCTCATTATGGTCTCGAGGGCCTGACAAATCCAAAATGCTATACCGGGTATACAGTAGGACTTCGATGGCTCGAACACTGATGGCTTGTTTAAAATGGCTGTATCAAACCTGTTCTTGAGCCCTTAGGGAAATCCTCCATATAAGAAATAGTAGGGGATAATTTAAGAGATTTTCGTCTTTTATCTTGCAAATGTTTGCTGTGTGTACTCATTAGAATCGCCTAATGAGTACATACACCATTTTGATTATATAACACTGAAAAAAATGTCCATAAGTATCTCATTATGCCTCCTGGCAGAAACCCTCAGTCTCGTCCCAAAGGTGTTCGAGGCGCTGATGTTTGACTTACTGAGTATGTCTGCAGTAAACTGTCAATGGCTCTTACCATTGTTCGTAGCAACAGATTTTTTGATATCTGAAGGATAGTTTTCCTTATTTCTCCATATAAACCTATTGTGTGGGTATTTATTAGAACTGCCTCGCAGAGGCAGTTCTAATGATTACCCACGACATAGGTTTTTATTGATTTGTTTATTTGATTTGTGGTTGAACGTCCCCGTCAACACTGTAAAGGTCATTTTGGAGACGTTGCTTCCAATTTTGTGGGACTTTTACCCGACAATGAGATGAAATGACATCTCAAGCCCTGTCGCCCAATCAAACCAATAGGGTTTATTAGCATGGACGGTCCGCCTCGCACCGCAGTTCCTGGACAGGCTTAGATCCTCTAAGCAGTTTACCAGTACTAGTGTGCGGGCCATATTCAGCTCTGCGTGGAAGCATCATGCAGCCCATAAATTATATGTCTTCAAGCCCCTATGGGTGGGGGCCTAGGTTTTTATTGAAAACTGACAACAACTATAAATATCCATTACCTGTATTTCCTACAAATCAGTGCTAGTCACGTGAACATCAGCAATGAAGAGCTTAGTGTGCTTAGTAATTTTGTGTCGATTGACAAGCAATCCACCCAATAATGAAAAATGGTATTAACTTACAGAAAATCACCGAAAACAAGCAAAATGTCAACTGAATCTGTTAATCGCAAAACAATCTGATATGGTACAAATACAATAATTTACTATCCCTCCCTATATGAAATAAAATCCACCCAACACTAAAGATTTTCGTTTGAACAATTATGTATACATCTAATCGAATACTATGAACTTTCCACATAGTTGAGCACTTTTTATACTCACACTGTACCATAACAATCTTTTGAAGTTTCATTCTGTCACATTTATAAGTATATACTATTAAATCCTTGAATAACTACAAGATACCAGCCCACAAAATACACACAAAATTGTGATCGCTCAAGACAAATCCTCTATTTAATGCATTTTATACGGGACACACCAGCAAACAGTGGAGGCTCTGATCAGACGCCGCAGATTGCAGATTCTGATCAGGGCCTACATTTTTCCTACATGTTAAATTAAACCAACCTGACCCCCCCCCCCCCCCCCCCCCCCCCCCACCCCGAAGAATTTTGAAATTGACTGCAGCTATATATAAGACGAAAGATTCCACTCAGTACAAGATGGAGCAAACAGAGAAACTCGATGAAAGCATCCACTAAAACTTGACAACACAGGTGGATCAATGTCTCGGAGTGTTTGGCTTGAAAAATGGTCCTGAACCATGGCTAAGATTGTTCTGTTTAACCCTGTAAGCAAACAGTGTAGACCCTGATCAGATGCTGCATTCTGCAGCATCTGATCTGGGTCTACACTGTTTGCCAAACCAAACACATGATTCCAGTCCAGATTCTATAGATAACCCTCTTACGCAACAATCTGACCTCACATTGATAAGAGAAGCCTCCGTGGTGTAGTGGTTATGATACTCGCCTCGTAAATCTGGGTTGCAGGATCAATCCCGAGCTTATCCAGATATTCGGATGAGTCTTTAAACCGAGGTCCCGTCTCCGTATGACCTTAGCTGTTGGTGAGTCGACTGATAAACAATTGACCCAAAAATGTTTGTTGTGGGTACTTACAAGTTACAAATGTATTAGAATCGCCTCGCACAGACAGTCCTAACATGAAATCACATTCTCAGGTACATTGTAACCATGGAATACTGTTTTGTTTGATTTGAGGTTTAACGTCACCGTCAACACTGTAAAGGTCATTTTGGAGACGTTGCTTCCAATTTTGTAGGACTTTTACCCAACACTGAGATGAAATGACACCTCAATCCCTGCCGCCCAATGAAACCAATAGGGTTTATAAGCATGGACGAGCCTACTCGCACCGCTTTGTCTGGGCAGGCTCAGATCCTCTAAGTGGGTTACCAGTACTCGTGTGCGGGTCTGTTTCAGCTCTGCGTGGAAGCATCATGCAGCCCATCTGTTTCTTCAAGCCCCGATGGGTGGGGGCCTCATGGCATACTGGAAAAGAAAATTATCAAAATACATATGTATGTACACCACAGTCAGATGCCACATTATGCACCATCTGATCTGGGTTTTCAGTTTGCCAATGTCATATTTTGGGACCCTAAACATATTATGTATGGTAATGACAAATTCTTTATGTTACAGGGAAATTCAACTATTAAGATTAATTCTGGTTTATAAAGCTTATTTAGAAGTGTGCAGTTATTCTTTCTTCGTGTTTTCTGAAAACAGGGTCTAATCTGGTCAGGGACCACCTTTGGTACTAAATAATACATGTACTTGCAGAATAAATTTTGAAATGAATTCCTCCTATTTATATGGTGGAATATTCCATTTGGCCAGAAGGATATGAGACTGGGCATCAGCTGGACAATTTTTGTTTTTGATGTTCTTAGAAATGCCTCTGCAAGGTAAATAAAGAAGACCTTACCAGTACAAATTTCATACTGGTTTTGGGACCTCGAAAATCTGTTCGAGACAGGGGGAGTTCGAGCCACTGAGGATTACTGCCAGGAGGCATAATGAGATACTTTTAGACATCTTTTCTGTGTTCCATAATGAATATGTATGCTGTGTGTACTCATTAGAATCGCCTCATCATACATTTGTAAGATAAAATACTAAAATTTCCTTAATTATCCCCCACTAGTTCTTATGTAGAGGATTTCGCTAGGGGCTCAAGAATGGGTTCGACTCATCCATGGTAAACGAACCATCGGTGTTCGAGCCATCGAAGTTCTACTGTACTTTTATATTGTCTTTTTGTCATACCATACTTACCATAAGTATTCAAACATCTCAACTTCTTACCATACGTGTTCTAAAATTGGAACAAGTATATAGAGAATACCAGGTCTGTGTCTTTTGATATCAAGTTTGTCAGGCAAGGCATCATGAACGCATGTAGAATGGCGAGGCTTGCCGAGCGATTCTACAAGCGATTCTACACACATTCTCGAAGCCGAACCTGATAAGTTGATATCGAATGACACTAATCTGGTATTCTATTTATCAGTTTAACCCCTTGTACACTCTTTAAATATGTAATATACGATAGGTTATCGATAGTCCTCAGTTCGTCCCAACATTCATCGGTCCATATATTTAGTATCATCTGATCGTAATTTTTCCTATGATATTTTTTATGTATTTTTTCTCCAGTTTTTCATATAATTAAGAATTTAATTGCATTTAGACGGATGAACAATGGTGCGTCTTGTTGATTTGAACGCACATTAACCTCCCGTTATCAGTTCACTGGGGTCTTGGGTAGCCCGCTCTGAACGCTGGCCAGTTTCTTTGTTTGCTTGTAAAAGTGCAACGTCACGTTGACCTGATAAAGCTCCCTTGTCCTGAGATAGCATATCTTTATCAGGTCAATGTGTTACAATACAATTTATATAAGGGGTAACTGATAAAATACACTACCTGCTGTTTTGTCTAAAAATACATGTGCTGGATGTGTCGCAGTGAAGAGTCAAGACCATGATGAGATGACATCTTCAGCAGTGTCTCAACTGGATTTGCACTCTTTGCACAGGTCTATCTGTCTGAATACATATGATAAATATGGTAGCTGGTGTATTTGTTTTTTGTTTGTTTTCATCCCATTGTCAAACATCTTCACACTGAACTATGATTTACAAGTATATTGTTCTAATTTTCATTTTTTTATCTTTATTTTATGTTTTAAATGTCCTGGTTTAACTCTTAAACTGCCAATCATGACAAGAATTTGAATACCACAGTAAACAAAAAAATAGACAGCTGGTAAAGTCTTCTTTTCAGTGAAAAATAATTTAAAACTCAATGTATACCATCGCAAATACCAACTTTTTCTATGAATAACACTAATGACTATATTAAATGTATAAGCTAGCCAAAACTAGATGTATGTAAGTTAAAAAAAGTTGCAAAGAACATTCTAACTGATAAGAAAAGTTTCAGATGTGTAATTGATATGGCAAAGTCATACTTTTTTACCTTTGACCTTGGGGTTATGTTGAGGTTCTCCAAAAGTATCCCAATTTATTCAATATTCCAAGGGCCAACCATGTTTCAGAAGTGTAACTCCAATAGTTTAGAAGATATGGCAAAGTCATTTTTTTTTACCTTTGACCTTGGGGTTATGTTGAGGTCCTTCAAAAGTATCCCAATTTATTCACTATTCCAAGGGCCATCCCATAACCATGTTTCAGAAGTGTAACTCCAATAGTTTTGAAGACATGGCAAAGTCATACTTTTTTACCTTTGACCTTGGGGTCATGTTGAGGTCAAGGCCACATGAAAAGTAGCCCAATTTATTCTCCAAGGCCCATCCAATATCCAAGGTTTCAAGAGTGTAAGTCCAATAGTTAAGAAGATATGGCAAAGTCATTCTTTTTGACCTTTGACTTGGGGTCATGTCTAGGTCAAGGTCACACCAATAGTAGCCAAATTTATTCTGCAAGGTCCAGCCAATAATCAAAGTTAGAGAAGTGTAACTCCAAAAATTTAGAAGATATGGCAAAGTCATACTTTTTTACCTTTGACCTTGGGGTCATGTTGAGGCCAAGGTCACACCAAAAGTAGCTCAGTGCCATATACATCCCATGTAGTATCCACATATGAAGTTTCGAAAAGTGTAACTTCACTGGTTGCAGAGGAGATCCATTTACAAGAAATGTGACGGACACACTGACAGACAGACACAGACACAGACTGACAACCACTCAACTTTGTCATGAAAATAATATACCCGATTTTTCTATGAAAAAGTGGGTATAAAAGTAAAAATATATAAATAACAAGATGTGTTTGTGAAACGGACATGGTCATTTTTTTTTCGAAGTTGGTCACAGTCCAAGGTGAAGGTCACATGTCAAGATTTTTTGTTTGAGTGGGAAGCCCTTGACACAAGGAGCTTAAATACCAAATATGAAGGCTATATCTTAATTAAACGATTAAAAAGTTATGAACAATTTTATTTTTTCTTTTAAGTAGGTCAAAGGTCAAGGTCATGGTAAAAAAAAAGTGCATGAGTGTAAAGCTCTTGTCACAATGAACCTTCATGCCAAATATGAAGTCTGTATCTCAAAATGGTTCAAAAGTTGACCAATGTTAACTTTTTCTTTTATGTAGGTCAAAGGTCAAGGTCACAGGTCAAAATTTTTGTGTGAATGTAAAGCTCTTGTCACAAGGAACCTACATGCACAATATGGAGGCTCTATCTCAAAGGGTTCAAAAGTTATGTCCAAAATGTTATATGTCTATTTTAAGTAGGTCAAAGATCAATGTCCCAGGTCAAAATTTTTTGCATGAATGTAAAACTTTTGTCACAAGGAACATACATGCCAAATACAAAGGCTGTATCTCAAGCAGTTCAAAAGTTATGACCAATGTTATTTTTTTTCTTTTAAGTAGGTCAAAGGTAAAGGTCAAGGTCACAGGTCAATATTTTTGCATGAATATGAAGCTCTTGTCACAAGGAACCTTCATGCCAAATATGAATGCTCTATCTCAAACGGTTCAAAAGTTATGACCAACGTTAAAGTTGTCCACGTACAAACAAACCAACAGACAGGGCAGAAACAATATGTCCCTGCTATTGCTACTGGGGACATAAAAATAATATTGCTGTCTGATCTATAAATTTCAAGGGTAACATGTTCAAACTGATCTAGATCTATCATTTACCTATATAATCCTGGAATTTTCACACTTCTGCCTTCACCATGGATACAAAGAATAAGACCAAGATCAACTGATACCAAAAATTCTGAAAAGATAATCAATTTAGCAAATAATAAGGGGAAAAGATATACCAAACATATTTTCTGCCAAGTTACTAAGTATGAAAGCTTTTCAGTATTAACCCTTATCTTGCTGTTCACTACAACCCCTATCTTTGAAAAACAGTGTAGATCCAGATCAGATGGCTTCTGAAGAAGCCATCTGATCAGGATCTAAACTGTTAGGCATTCAGTTTATGAATTTGTAGCAATATATTACATCAAGTAATTTGATTGGTTGATAGACAGAAATGGGTGTGGCTTAAATGAATATTCAGCAAGATAAGGGTTAAAGTCCATGTGACTAACACCGACATGTTGGAAATCCAGGTACATGACTAACAGTTATTTGAGCCCCGCCAAGCGAATTTGTGTCTTCGAGCATTCCGTAATGACAAATTTTAACTGCGCATGCCCAGCCATTCAGAGGGGCCAGGAATATGGCTTTCTGTCTGAAGGTTCCACTTGATTCACTGCTTGTATGAGCGAGCAGCGAAGGTTCTGGCGAGACTGCGTGGATGCACAGGCTCGCGTGAACCTTCGCTGCTCCCACAGGCGATAAGTACCAAAATCGCTTGGAGGGGCCCATTTATAGACAAGAGGGCCCAGAGGGCCCTGGTTCGCTCACCTGTGTGTCACCGTCTTGAGTACATTCTATTTTTAGCTCTTGTGGCCATCTTGTTCATCAGCAGAGTGATTATAGCTTATTTGGTAGGGAGTAACCTAGGCAACATTACTGGGAATTTTGAATCAAATTGGCCTTAGGGTTTAGGGGGAGTTTCCGTTTGAATCAAATTTACAATATTTTTCTATTTTTACCTCCGGTGGCCATTTTGTTCATCCGAGTGGGATTGTTTTAGTCTTTTTGGTAGAGGATAATCTAAGCAACATTGTCGCAAGGAACCTACATGCTAAATATGAAGGCTGTATCTCAAATGCTTTAAAAGTTATGACAAAGTAGGTCAAAGGTCAAGGTCATGGGTAAAAAGTTTTGAATGGCTGAGAAAACCTTGTCACAAGGAACATGCATGCCAAATATGAAGGCTCTATCTCATATTGTTCAAAAGGTATGATAAAGTAGGTCACAGGTCAAATCTTAATGAGTGGGAAGCCCTTGTCAGAAGGAACCTACATGCCAAATATGAAGGCTCTATCTCAAACGGTTCAAAAGTTATGACAAAATAACCTACTGATCTACTTTTTGATTTGAAATGACCCATATTCGAACTTAACTGAGATATTGTCCAGATGATCATTCTGAGCAAGTTTTATGATAATTTGACTGAAACTGTGGCCTCTTAGAGTGTTCCAACGTTTTTCTATGATTTGACCTGCTGACATACTTTTTGACCCGACATGACCCATATTCAAACGTGACACAGATATTGTCAAGATGATCATTCTGAGCAAGTTTGATGATGATCGGACCAAAACTTGGGCCTCTAGTGTGTTTACAAGGTTTTTCAACAATCTGACCTACTGACCTACATATTGACCAGACATGACCCATATTCGAAATTAACCGAGATATTGTCAAATGATCATTTTGAGCAAGATTGATGATCGGACCAAAACTGTAGCTGCCAGTGTGTTCACAGTGTTTTTCTATGATTTGACCTACTGACCTACTTTTTGACCCAATATGACCCATATTTGAACTTGACTGAGATATTGTCAAGATGATCATGCTGGGCAAGTTTGATGATGATCGAACCAAAACTGTGGCCTCTTTTGTGTTCACAAGCTTTTTCTATGATTTGACCTACTGACCTACTTTTGACCCGACATGACCCGTATTCAAACTTGACCTGGATATTGTCAAGACTATCATTCTGAGCAAGTTTGATGATGATAGGACCAAAACTGTGGCCTCTAGTGTGTTCACAAGGTTTTTCTCTGATTTGACCTACCGACCTACTTTTTGACCCTACATGACCCATATTCGAACTTGCCCGAAAAATTGTCAAGATAATTATTTTGAGCAAGCTTCATGATGATCAGACAAAAACTGTGGCCTCTAGAGTATTCACAAGGTTTTTCTATGATTTGACTTACTGACCTACTTTGTGACACGACATAACCCATATTTGAACTTGACCGAGATATTGTCAAAATGATCATTCTGGGCAAGTCTGATGATGATCGGACCAAAACTGTGGCCTCTAGTGTGTTCACAAGGTTTTTCTATGATTTGACCTACTGACCTATTTTTTGACCCGACATGACCCGTATTCAATCTTGACCGAGATATTGTCAAGATGATCATTCTGGGCAGGTTTGATAACGATTGGACCAAAACTTCGGCCTCTAGTGTATTCACAAGGTTTTTTATCCCCACGCTTTTCGAAGAAAAAGTGGGGATATTGTAATTGTCTCCGTCGTCCGTACGTCCGTACGTCCGTCCGTCCGTCTTACCGGACAACTCTTCCCACACTTTTACAGCTAGAAACTTAAAACTTTGGGAACTGATAGGTCTTTGGTCTGAGGAGTGCATGACACTTTCGGAATTTTGATCCACCCCTAGGGGCCAGGCCAGGGGGTGGGGTGCCCCGGGGGTAAAAAATCAAAGTTTTCAGAACCTGGTCGTGTGACATATCAAATCGAACGGCATAATGAGTAGAATACATAACAAACAAAATTTGACCCCTAGGGTCAGGTTTGAGGTCAACAGAGGTCAAAAACTTGGATTTTCACCCCCATAACCCCCTTTGTAACGATTACCGGATAACTCCTCCTACGCCATTTCAGATAGAAACATGAAACTTTGGGAACTGATAGGTCTTTGGTCTGAGGAGTGCATGACACTTTCGGAATTTTGATCCTTCCCCTAGGGGCCAGGCCAGGGGGTGGGGTGCCCCGGGGGTAAAAAACCAAAGTTTTCAGAACCTGGCCGTGTGATATATCAAATCGAACGGCATAATGAGTAGAATACAGAACAATCAAAATTTGACCCCTAGGGTCAGGTTTGAGGTCACCAGAGGTCAAAAACTTGGATTTTCACCCCCATAACCCCCTTTTTAATGATTACCGGATAACTCCTCCTACGCTGTTTTAGATAGAAACATGAAACTTTGGGAACTGATAGGTCTTTGGTCTGAGGAGTGCATGACACTTTCGGAATTTTGATCTTAAGATCGGGTGGGTGTTGCAATTGATAACTTATATAGTGGCGTATCTTCAAAAATGCGTGGGGATATGCGATGGCGTGCCATCGACTGCGCGATTCTAGTCTATGATTTGACCTACTGACCTACTTTTTGACCCAGCATGACTCATATTCGAATGTGACCAAGATATTATCAAGATGATCATTCAGAGCAAGTTTGATGATGATTGGACATAAATTGTGGCCTCTAGTTTGTTCAGAAGGTTTTTCAATGATTTGACCTACTGACCAACTTTTTGACCCGACAACACCCATATTTGAACTTGACTGAGATATTGTCAAGATGATAATTCTGGGCAAGTTTGATGATGATCGGACCAAAACTGTGGCCTCTTGTGTCTTCACAAGTTTTTTTTTCTGATTTGACCTACTGACCTACTTTTTGACCCGACATGACCCATATTCGAACTTGACCGAGATTTTGTGGTGGTACAAATTGTGTGCAAGTTTAGTTAAAATCAAATCATAAATGAAACATCTATCATGCAGACAAGACCAAAATAGACAATTTTTGCCCTTTCAGGGGCAGTAACTCCGTAACACATGATGGGATATGGCTGGTTCAAGAAAGGAACCAAGATCTCATGGTGGTACAAGTTGTGTGCAAGTCTGGTTAAAATCAAATCATAAATGAAGATGCTATCGTGCGGACAAGACCAAAATAGGCAATTTTTTACCTTTCAGGGGCCGTAACTCCGTAACACATGACTGGATATGGCTGGTTCAAGAAAGGAACTTAGATCTCATGGCAGGCCAGGGGGTGGGGTGCCCCGGGGGTAAAAAATCAAAGTTTTCAGAACCTGGTCGTGTGACATATCAAATCGAACGGCATAATGAGTAGAATACATAACAAACAAAATTTGACCCCTAGGGTCAGGTTTGAGGTCAACAGAGGTCAAAAACTTGGATTTTCACCCCCATAACCCCCTTTGTAACGATTACCGGATAACTCCTCCTACGCCATTTCAGATAGAAACATGAAACTTTGGGAACTGATAGGTCTTTGGTCTGAGGAGTGCATGACACTTTCGGAATTTTGATCCTTCCCCTAGGGGCCAGGCCAGGGGGTGGGGTGCCCCGGGGGTAAAAAACCAAAGTTTTCAGAACCTGGCCGTGTGATATATCAAATCGAACGGCATAATGAGTAGAATACAGAACAATCAAAATTTGACCCCTAGGGTCAGGTTTGAGGTCACCAGAGGTCAAAAACTTGGATTTTCACCCCCATAACCCCCTTTTTAATGATTACCGGATAACTCCTCCTACGCTGTTTTAGATAGAAACATGAAACTTTGGGAACTGATAGGTCTTTGGTCTGAGGAGTGCATGACACTTTCGGAATTTTGATCTTAAGATCGGGTGGGTGTTGCAATTGATAACTTATATAGTGGCGTATCTTCAAAAATGCGTGGGGATATGCGATGGCGTGCCATCGACTGCGCGATTCTAGTCTATGATTTGACCTACTGACCTACTTTTTGACCCAGCATGACTCATATTCGAATGTGACCAAGATATTATCAAGATGATCATTCAGAGCAAGTTTGATGATGATTGGACATAAATTGTGGCCTCTAGTTTGTTCAGAAGGTTTTTCAATGATTTGACCTACTGACCAACTTTTTGACCCGACAACACCCATATTTGAACTTGACTGAGATATTGTCAAGATGATAATTCTGGGCAAGTTTGATGATGATCGGACCAAAACTGTGGCCTCTTGTGTCTTCACAAGTTTTTTTTTCTGATTTGACCTACTGACCTACTTTTTGACCCGACATGACCCATATTCGAACTTGACCGAGATTTTGTGGTGGTACAAATTGTGTGCAAGTTTAGTTAAAATCAAATCATAAATGAAACATCTATCATGCAGACAAGACCAAAATAGACAATTTTTGCCCTTTCAGGGGCAGTAACTCCGTAACACATGATGGGATATGGCTGGTTCAAGAAAGGAACCAAGATCTCATGGTGGTACAAGTTGTGTGCAAGTCTGGTTAAAATCAAATCATAAATGAAGATGCTATCGTGCGGACAAGACCAAAATAGGCAATTTTTTACCTTTCAGGGGCCGTAACTCCGTAACACATGACTGGATATGGCTGGTTCAAGAAAGGAACTTAGATCTCATGGTGGTACAAGTTGTGTGCAAGTTTGGTTAAAATCAAATCATAAATGAAGATGCTATCGTGCGGACAAGAAATTGTTTATGCACGCATGCACGGCGGACGACGGACAAAATGTGATCACAAAAGCTCACCTTGTCACTACGTGACAGGTGAGCTAAAAATAGCCGCTGACTGAGGTCAGAGGTTTATCTATAGAATCTGGACTGGAATCATGGGATGGGCTTGGCAAACAGTGTAGACCCAGATCAGATACAGTGTTCTGTGGCATCTGATCAGAGTCTACACTGTTTTAAAAAAAATTGAATTTAAGGGTTAAACGAAACAGTTTAAGTCTCAGCCCAGGACTATTTTCCCAGCCTACACTCAGAGACAATCCACCCACCTAAGTACTCTCAGCACTTTGATTAAATTTTATAAGGGAGACGATTTTCAAAACTTTCCATTTTCTTTCCTCCTAACATAAGCAAGAGATAAGGTTGGTATTTTGAGATAATTGAAGGATAGTTTTCGTCAGTTCTCTATAAACCCATTTGGTACCAGAAACCCCAAAACGGGTACCCTGGCAAACAGTGCAGGCCCAGGTCAGACGCCGCAGAACGCGGCCTCTGATCAGAACCTCCACTGTTTGCTAAAAGTTCAGCCATTTTCCAAACAAATTTTGATGAAAACACAACCTGCCACACCTAAATTTTGAAATGGACTCCTAATATATGTAAGGAGGAAGATTCCATTTGGTACAAAAAGGGTTAAAACCTGTTGTGGGTATTCATAAGAACCGCCTCATCAATAGTTTTCCTCATTTCTCCATACAAACATAGGTTTGTATGGAGTAATAAGGAAAACTATCCTTCAATTATCACAAAATACTTACCTCATCAGTTGCAGCACTAACTGATGTCTTCTGAATTTTTTGGCTTGGTTTGGAGTTTTAACAGCCCAGTAAACACTATTTAGGTCATGTCCAGCTAGTCAGTTTACCTAATTTATTAACACCACTTTTCCTGGGCAGGCATTAGTATAATACATAAACGGCTGACCAGTATTGTGCATAATGTCATTCTTTCACCAGAAATGGACAACTGCCCTTTTTGAATCAGTATGACCATGATCAATCTTTGACTGTAGGATTAATCTCCATGAAAGAATTTTGCCACCCTGGCCGAGATCAAACCTACAACCTCATGGTAACCAGTCAGATGCATATTTGAATGAGCCACCGAGACAGGTCTCTTCTAGCTGTCAGTTTCTGGCGCAAGAATATGTTTTCACTTTAACCAGTGTATCCTTCTGTTCATGACAACCAGTTCCCTACCTTTGCAAACAGTGTAGATTCAGTTCAGAGGGCTTCTGAGGAAGCCATCTGATCAGGATCTACATAAACGTCATTCAGTTAGTGAATTTGAACAAAACATTTTATCAAGTGATCTGATTGGCTGATAGTCAGAAATGGGTGTGGCTAATATTAAAATATTCAGCAGGATAAGGGAATTAATATGTATACGCCTGCTCAGGAAAAGTGTTAGGTAAACTGACTGGCTATAGTGTTGCCTTGGTGGTTATACTCTAAACAAACAAACAAACATTAAGCAAATTCTTCTGGAAAAAGGGGTATTTGCTATAAGAGTAGACTCCCTACTGATATGACAAAACTATTTTGGAAAGAGTAAGCTCCCCTGGAAATGTATTCCATCCTATTAATTTGTCTGTCTGCTACAAGATCCATAATTCTATAATCTACTGTAATACTGTAAATGCTGGGACAGTTGTGCTTCTGCAAACAATAAAGACTCAAATCCGACTGTTCATGAACTACACTACCCAGTGCTCAGGAGACTATGGGATCATGAAATAGCCTGCCCAGGAAAAGTTGGTTAGGTAAACTGAGACTAATATGACCTAAATAGTGTTGACTGGGCTGTCAAAATCCAAACGAACAAAAACAATCCCTTTATCAGAAGCAGTGTGGATTTGACAAGAGAGTTGTGTTTCAAGACACATTACAATGAAAGCAGGGGTGTAAAATTCCACTCACCCGCTCGCATTTGCGAGTAAGTTTTAAGGCAGGGCGAGTAAGGTTTTCAAAATTGACCTTACTTTTTCTTCATTTTTAGCATCTAAATGAAAAGTTTAGACGATAAGGGCGAGTAAGATTGAAGGAAATTTTACACCTCTGGAAAGGGCATGTTGAAAAATAATAAAAAAAAATCTCGAAAGGCTTCTTGAAGCTTTGGTATTGGAATCCCTTTCTATACTCTTAAAGGAAAGCACTTTGGAAGCGAACTAATTAGAATGGAGGCAATTACATACACCACAAGAGTAGCCTCCCTTTTATAGGGGATAATTCCAAATATTATTTAGGCATGGCAGTTCCACAGCAGCGGGGAAAGAGATCTTTTGGAGAAGCATTTCACCAAGACCATAACTGTGGTATCCTGTATTTCAGCTGCAAAAACTTTGGCTCAGTGGCAAACAGTGCAGATCCTGATCAGACGGCACACTTCTTGATTTGGGTTTACACTGACTGCTTATTTCTATGACTCCATCTTGGTGTCTGAATTTGGGTAAATATGGTAGGTTATTATTTTGATGAAAAAAAATCATAAACTTTCTTCTTACAATTGTTTCAACTTCATAATTACAAAGCAGACAGTGGTTCATTTGCTGTAATTCAGTTTCCATTTCAATCATTTACAACTTTTTTTTCTACTTCCCTATAAAAAACAAAGTACATAAGGCTGGCTAATCGATGCTGAAATGATAATCGATTATCAGGCTTGCCATATCGATAAATAATCGATTAGTAATCACTGGAGATTTGGTCATAATTTTACCTGTCTGGCTTTCTGTCTGAATAGGACTCTTACCATATGCTGTACTTCACTGTAGGGTTTTGCACAGACAGGCCGGAGCAAACAGTGTAGACCCAGATGAGACGCCGCAGAACGCGGCGTCTCATCAGGGTCTGCACTATTTGCCACTCATCCGGCTATTTAAGAAATATCTTTGGCTAGTAAATTCTACTAAGAAAATAATAGATTACGAAAAATCAGTATCGATAATCATATTTCTGGAATTTATCGATCAATTAATCGATTATCCGATTAATCGTGGCAGCCTTAAAAGTACACTGATAATTTTCTGATTTTTGAACTCTGCTTTGCTCCTTTATGCAAGCCCACAGCTCCTATAGCCTACTGGTAAACTGCTAAGAATGTCTAAGCCTGCCCAGAAAAAGTGGTGCCAATCCAACCACTCCTTAGAGGCTGTCATTTTCAGCAGATAAGGGTTTTTATACCAGCTCCAGTACTGCTGCATTACTGGTGGTCTTTATTCCCTTCTTAAAAGCACATGTAGAATGTTTAAGTTATTCTTTCTTTAAATTTTCTACCCCCCCCCCCCCCCCCCCCCCCCCCCCCCCCCCCCCCCAGTGAGAGTTCACAACAAGCACTGAGAGTTCACAAGCACGAGACCAACTTTGGGACTGTTCAAAAGTGGTCTTGAAAACCACTTTTGAACAGTTCCAATGGCGGTCTTACTGTATTCACTTAGCAGAGGTGTAAAATTTCCCACAAGCACTGAGAGTTCACAAGCACGAGACCAACTTTGGGACTGTTCAAAAGTGGTCTTGAAAACCACTTTTGAACAGTTCCAATGGCGGTCTTACTGTATTCACTTAGCAGAGGTGTAAAATTTCCCTCAAACTTACTCACCCTTATCGTCCAAACTTTTCATTTTGATGCTAAAAATGAAGAAAAAGTAAGGTCAGTTTTGAAAACCTTACTCGCCCTGCCTTAAAATTTACTCACAAATGCGAGCGGGCGAGTGGAATTTTACAGCCCTGCTTAGGTTCTCTTTAGAATGTTGGCGCCTGTTGGCGGTTGTCACAATTATAACTGTTTTATATGGTGCACAAGCGAAGACACTTATGACAGAGTACGTTCTGAAACATTTTTCAACTCAGATTGAGTTAAATATTTAATTTCGGATGTCCAATCTGGTACACCTTGCACAACTAATAATCAAGCCTGAATACCAGTTGGCAACCTAATTAAGTACTGAATGATATATGACACCCTGGCCAACCACAGTAGCTGACAAATTCTGATCTTCCTTTGCAAGCCAAGGGTACTAAGTCCACCACATTCCTTATGCAAGGAACGTAGTGGACTTATTACCCTAGTGCCCTAGTGACTTGCGAACATGTTGGGCAAGGGGAAGAGCTCATCTGGCATAAATGGGTTGATAAAAGCACAGACAAAATACCAGTAATTTGTTTGTTCAAGGCTACAACAAATACTCCTGTTTGATGCTGTTGTTGTTGTTATTGATGAATGCTGAGTCAGACAAACTTATCACTGAAAATAACATTACAGACATACAGTAAATATTCCTTTGTTCTGTTTTTTTTTTTTTTTTTTTTTTTCTGAACCTTTGTTTGTTCGATTTGAGGTTTAACGTCCCCGTCAACAGTGTAAAGGTCATTTCGGAGACGTTGCTTCCATTTTGTGGGACTTTTACCCGACACTGAGATGAAATGACATCTCAAGCCCTGCTGCCCAATGAAACCAATAAGGTTTATTAGCATGGACAGTCCGCCTCGCATCGCGGTTCCTGGACAGGCTTAGATCCTCTAAGAGGTTTACCAGTACTAGTGTGCGGGCCGGATTCAGCTCTGCGTGGAAGCATCATGCAGGCCATATATTTCTTCAAGCCCGCTCCTGTGGAATAGTTATTATGTACCCCAGATTTGAAGGGAGACAATTGCTGTTAATTCTCGGCAGTTGCTCTCCTTGAAGGTGTATCAATTCCCCTTAATACCTTACAGATAAGTTTTTAAGTTAATCTGGTGCAAGTGTATGTCAAAAGATGTCAGACACTGCTTAAAATATTCTGAATCATCTGAAAATTCCATCATAAAAGAGGGTGGTGCTGCCCTAGGGAAACAATTTTTTGGTGATATTCATACTTTAATTAACCCATTTGGTACAAGAAACCCCAAAACGGGTACCCCGGTTAAACAGTGCAGGCCAAGATCAGATGCCGCAGAATGCGGCATCTGATCAGGGCCTCCACTGTTTGCTAAAAGTTCAGTCATTTTCCAAATAAATTTTGATGAAAACACAACCTGACACCCCTAAATTTTTAAATGGACTCCTGCTATATATAAGTAGGAAGATTCCTTTTGGTACGAAAAGGGTTAAGTTCTTAACCCTTGTCCTGCTGAGCTCGGATATGCCTTAGCTTTCAAACAATGTAGATCCAGATCAGATGGCTTCTGAAGAAGCCATCTGATCAGGATCTACATTGTTGGTCATTCAGATTGGGAATTTGTTGCAATAATTTGCATCAAGTAATCTGATTGGTTGATAATCGGTAGTGGGTGTGGCATATATGAATATTCAGCAGGACAAGGGTTAAGCCAAGCAGTGGGAGTAGTCATGGGCTGATTTTGTATTGATTATTATAAATAGACCCAAAGTTTATAATAAAGCAGTGTAGCTTTTCAATGCTGGGTCTATACGGTTTGCCAATGTCCCAGTATATGAGCAGCCAAGTCAGCATTTTACAGGTATTAACCCTTGACCTGCTGAATATTTATATATGCCACACCCACTACTGATTATCAACCAATCAGATTACTCGATGCAAATTATTGCAACAAATTCTTGAGCTGAATGACAAACAATGAAGATCCTGATCAGGTGGCTTCTGAGGTGGCTTCTTCAGAAGCCATCTGATCTGGATCTTCATTGTTTGAAAGGTAAGACATATCCGGGCTCAGCAGGACAAGGGTAGACTGGTATCAGTCTGTTAAATAGAGCAGTTTCATAAAACATTGCAAAACATACACTAATGTAATGTTCTAAAGTAATGCTTATTTTAGATAAGGGGCAAATAATAATACATATTTCTACAGGTTTACTGTAGTTGTGTACCTTGTTAATAAGAATGACTTAAATACAGGGCCTGATTGCCAGGCTAGGACAAGGGTTAAATCTCTTTAAACAGCACACTGAAATCACATTGAAGCTATAAATAACTGTTACCTGGAGTACTGTGCTCACATGGACATTAGCAACATTAACTCAGATTCATATAGAAACTTTGGGTCAGTTGACAGACAATGGACCCAACAAACCCCAGAAACAGTGTTTTTTTTGTGGGGGGGTTGGGTTTTACAGCCCTTTCAAGATTATTTCACTCATATCGAGCCGATCGTTAATCATAGGTGGGCGAAAACCGGAGTACCCGGAGAAAAAAAACCACCTGACCTTCCGTTGCAGGACTTGGCGTCTCACACGTGACCCGAGCGAGGCTCGAACCCACGGCGGTGAGAGACCTAATGACTAAGAGTCAGCGCTCTTATCCATTAGGCCACGGAGGCCCGTCTCAGAAACAGTGTTATAAAGAAGTATGCATCACTCATCTTTCTCTCAGAAGGTGAGAGCAAATTATAATTATCCATGTTAAAAGCAATTAGAATTAAAATAAAGTAATTCCTTATGAATTTTAAGCAGGATGTTCAACTAAGCATGGTTCTAAAAAGTTATAAAAATCTGAAAGTACATGTGTTAAATCCATCAGAAATATGATTCATCACCAGTTATGAGTGTATGTCAAACTGAGATACCATAGGAAACTTCTTTCAAATATTGTGTTACATGATGTTGAGCCACACTGTGAGCAATTTTTTTCTGTATCATCTGGAATAATGTGGGAGCTGACACAAAAAATATTGCTGTTCAACCAATCAAATAGGCATCATTTTAGTGTTGTCTTTGCACTATAACCATATGCATCATAAGGCAAAAATGCCCTGCCCAGTGCTAGCCATGCTTTTGTGCTGAAGGAATCTGATAGAAATTGTCACCCAAAGAACATCCCCAAATCCCTTAATGACTCTGAGAAGAGTTTCTTTTTTTTTCCTTTCCATTGCAATGGCAACAGAGTTCAGTTGTGATGAAATTGGAGAGGGTGTATTATTAGAGAATTTTTATTTGAGCAAAATCAGCCCAATGGTTTCAGAGGTAAAACTGTTTATGTCAGTTTTGGACCGATGATGAAAACCCGACCCTGAGATTATAAACATTTTCATGCTCAACTCAGCTGAGCATAAAATTGTAATGCTGTGACAGAGAAGTCAGGCAATTTTAGTTTAGTTTATACTTAGTTATTTAGTTTGATTGCAATGAAAGCTTCAAGCTTATTTGACACTCTCTCTAACACTCATCTAGGCTGGCCACCCCCATGTGAAATTTGTTCTAGAACAAGCATAAAGTTCTTGAACTTTTGATGAACCTTTAGAAAGATTCTTGAACTTACAGAATAATTCTTGAACAGTGGTTCTGGAACCAGGATCGTTCTTGAACACAGGGATCTGAGGAAGATTTATTCTAGAACTAAACCGGTTCTTGAACTGATCTGCAAGATCTGGAACTGTTGCCCAACAATCAAATGGTTCTTGAACAGTTGTCACAAAATCACACTAAAGTGAAAGAATAAAAATTCTAGAACTACCACAGTTCTTAAACTTATTTGTGAGTTCTAGAACTGTTGTACTAATTTTAAAAAAATTCTTTAACTGATTTGCAAGTTCTAGAACTGTTAGCCAACATTTAACTGGTTCTTGAACAGTAACTGTTGTCACAAAACACATTAAATTGATAGAATAAAAATTCTAGAACAACACAGTTCCTGAATTGAATTGTGGGTTCCAGAAAAAAATAATTCAATCTTCAACATGAGTGCAGGGAAGCTCTGAAAGCTCTGGTTCTAGAATTGTACTAGTTCTTGAACTTTACAAGACATTAAAGCTATTTATATATGCAGGGTCATTACCTTGAAATTTGATCTAGCCTCAACATGTCATGATAACCCACAAGCTGTGATGTCATGATATTAGTCTAATGCAGTGCATTATGGGATTCCAAAATGGCTTCCAAAACAGAACAAAAAGAGCAGTGGTATTTGAAAATTGGATTAAAAATTACTCTCACTTGAGGAAAATAACACATCTTTGCATTGTTTCTTTTGGATACATGAAGATTGGTTTCTAGCAAATTTTAGCACTACAGTCACACATAACTGACTCTGAAATGGCGTTGACATCTTTTTTTTTTTTGCTTACCAGAAAACACAAGCATACAAATCAAGACTGATAATACTGTAGCAGAGAATTCGGCCCATCCATGCTTATAAACCCTACTGGTTTCATTGGGCGACATGGCATGAGATGTCATTTCATCTCAATGTCGGATAAAAGTCCCACAAAACTGGAAGCAGCGTCTCCAAAATGACCTTTACAGTGTTGACGGGAATGTTAAACCTCAAATCAAACAAACAAATAGTAGCAGAGAAAAAAATTCCCTCCCTTTCTTAGTTATGATGAAAGATATGTGGGATTAGAGATTTTATTCTTTTACAATGCCTATAAGAGTTTAAAGGTGCTCGTAAATGCACAGGGTTGTGATGAATAAGAGACAGCTAGCACAATTCTGAATTTGAATTTAGCTGACATAAATAGGAAAGAATAAATGAAAATCTAACAAAAAAAAATTCAGGGAAAAATATCTAGTTTCAAAAGTACTGTGCAGTTTTGAATTTTAGTCCTTTTCAAGAACGACATCGCCATTTTGAAAGTTATAAAGACATCGCCATTTATACCAGTATATGTCATTTGACTGTAATTCTTAAATGCTACATTAGTTATATATTGAAGAATAATAATTCTTTAGTGTCTGTGGTCTTAATTATCATGGAATGTTAAGCATAATTATTGGAACAGTTCATTATTTAGTTCTTTAACTAGTTCTTGAACTGTTCTTGCACATTATATGGCTGTTCTAGAACTAGAACTTCAGACCTTCATAAAAATCTGGAACAAATTCAAGAACCTTTCTAGAGCAAATTCTATAACACATTCTAGAACAAAGTTCAATTACTCTTCTAGAACTAGTTCCAGAACTGTTCTAGAATGATTTCTTGAATTCCTCGCAGGGGTTCTAGAATTAGTTTTCGAACAAAATTCAGTAAGTTCTAGAATTTGGTTCAAGAATTGTTTGGTTCAAGAATTGTTTCCCATGTTCTAGAATAAGTTCTTGAACTTAAAGTTCTAGAACAGCCATTTAACCCTTACCCTGCTGAATATTTAATTTAGCCGCACCCATTTCTGATTTTTAACCAATCAGAATTCTTGATGTTATTCATTTCTCTATATCCATAAACTGAATGTCAAATAGTGTAGATCCTGATCGGATGGCTTCTTCAGAAGCCATCTGATCTGGATCTACACTGTTTGCAAAAATAGGGGTTTTCGCCAACAGCAGGCTAAAGGTTAATGTTCAAGAACAATTCTAAAACTAGTTACAGAATTGTTCCAAAATCATTTCTTGAATTCCTCATAGGGGCAATTGCCATCCTTTTGGTGTAGATTTCCTTATTTTTCTATATCCTTGTCCAGGTAAAATCTACACCTAGCAGTGTGTCTGAAGAGCCTGAAGAGAAATCCGAATACATCGGAAGACACCGTCATGGGTACCGGGGGTTAGATGTTATCACGCCCAAGAGAGAGAGGCAATTTTCCTGCTCAGATAGTGCAAAATTTCATTTATCCTGCCCATAAATTTAAAAATGCCAACATTTGTTGGCATTTTAAAATTTAGGAGCAGGATGAATTTCATGGTCAAGTGAGTTGGGCATGAAAAAAAGTTTTATAACTTCACACCCAGGTGATCACAATAGTTCATCATGACCATTTTGTGCTTTATTAGGTGAGCTAAAATGGTATGTTGACTGTGCTCTCATTAAATCAATCTTTCAATCTAATGAGTATACAAAGGATAAAAGAAAAAAAAATAGAAAAATGAAATACCTAAATCATCCCTTAACCCTTTCCCACTCAGATACGTGTTTGAAACCCCCCCCCCACATATTAGGCCCCAGAAGCACCTAAAATCTGCATTCCTACCCCTGGATAGTTATGTTTGCTTTAGGATTTGTTTGGCAAAAAATTGACCTATTTTTCGCGCGCCTCCCCACTAAAAACATTCGGGGGGGGGGGGAGGGGGGGGGGGGGAATTGAAGGGGGGCGTTGCCCCCCACACATCCTGAAAAGTTTTTGGTGTAAGGCCCAACCGGCCGCTAAAATTTATATCTGAGGGTGTCTGGGGTCAAAAATTCCTGAAAATTGATGCTGATAAAACATGCTGCAAACAGTGAAAATGGCCAGTGCCAAACACCTTAATTTTTGCCTTGACAGCTGTGTGAAGATTAAAATGTGGCCAAAAATTCATGTGAAAACACACTTTTTGCCAACTTTGAGATGCCCCCTCTTTACCATGACAACAATGATCAAGTCATGAAAGGTTGCATTTGAAAGGCTACTGCCAAATGAACATTCATACCGAGTTTTGTGTAAAACAGACCATCCATCATGAAACAATGGCTAGTTGAAGTTGCTGTCAGGTGCAACACTGTAAAAATCAGCAAAATTCACAAAATCCCTGAGTGGTAAAGGGTTAAAGTTAATATTTCTTATTTGAAGAAATATTTGGGCTGCATGATGCTTCCACGCAGAGCTGAAACCGATCGAACACAAGTACTAGTAAAACGCTTAGAGGATCTAAGCCTGCCCAGGCAAAGCGGTGCCAGTCGGACCGTCCATGCTTACAAACCCTATTGGTTTCATTGGGCGACAGGGCTTGAGAAGTCATTTCATCTCAATGTCGGGTAAAAGTGAAGATTAAAATGTGGCCAAAAATTCATGTGAAAACACACTTTTTGCCAACTTTGAGATGCCCCCTCTTTACCATGACAACAATGATCAACTCATGAAAGGTTGCATTTGAAAAGCTACTGCCAAATGAACATTCATACCGAGTTTGGTGTAAAACAGACCATCCATCATGAAACAATGGCTAGTTGAAGTTGCAGTCAGGTGCAACACTGTGAAAATCAGCGAAATTCACAAAATCCCTGAGTGGTAAAGGGTTAATGAAGAAAATCCCAACTGACCAAAATAATGTTTTTCATCATTTTATTGCAAGAAACAATATTTCAGATATAATTAATGCATTTTAGACTAAAATTCAGTATGTTCCCAGATTTCAGTTAACCCTTTCCCACTCAGATACATGTTTTTACGTGTCTGAACCCCCCCCCCCCCATTTTAGGCCCCAGAAGCACCTAAAATCTGCATTCCTACCCCTGGATAGTTATGTTTGCTTTAGGATTTATTGGGCAAAAAAGTGACCTGTTTTTTCGCGCGCCTCCCCACTAATAACATTCTGGGGGGATTGAAGGGGGGCAACGCCCTCCTCACATCCTGAAAAATGTTTGGTGTAAGGCCCAACCGGCCGCTAAAATTTATATCTGAGGGTGTCTGGGGTCAAAAATTCCTGAAAATTCATGCTGATAAAACATGCTGCAAACAGTGAAAATGGCCAGTGCCAAACACCTTAATTTTTGCCTTGACAGCTGTGTGAAGATTAAAATGTGGCCAAAAATTCATGTGAAAACACCGTTTTTGCCAACTTTGAGATGCCCCCTCTTTACCATGACAACAATGATCAAGTCATGAAAGGTTGCATTTGAAAGGCTACTGCCAAATGAACATTCATACCGAGTTTTGTGTAAAACAGACCATCCATCATGAAACAATGGCTAGTTGAAGTTGCAGTCAGGTGCGACACTGTGAAAATCAGCAAAATTCACAAAATCCCTGAGTGGTAAAGGGTTAAAGTTAATATTTCTTATTTGAAGAAATATTTGGGCTGCATGATGCTTCCACGCAGAGCTGAAACCGATCGAACACAAGTACTAGTAAAACGCTTAGAGGATCTAAGCCTGCCCAGGCAAAGCGGTGCCAGTCGGACCGTCCATGCTTACAAACCCTATTGGTTTCATTGGGCGACAGGGCTTGAGAAGTCATTTCATCTCAATGTCGGGTAAAAGTCCCACAAAATTGGAACCAATGTCTCCAAAATGACCTATACAGTGTTGACAGGGATGTAAAACGTCAAATCAAACAAACAATAACTTATTTGGATCTAGAGAATTTCTTATGGACTCCATCAAAATTGAGTTTGAATCAGTCATGAACCACGACTGTTTGAGTCAAAGAAGTTTCACTGAACTGTGCATACCTTTGTCTTGTTCCGCCCCCGCCCATAGGGGCTTGAAGAAATATATGGGCTGCATGATGCTTCCACGCAGAGCTGAATCCGTCCCGCACACTAGTACTGGTAAACCGCTTGGAGGATCTAAGCCTGTCCAGGAACCGCGGTGCGAGGCGGACCGCCCATGCTAATAAACCCTATTGGTTTCATTGGGCGACAGGGCTTGAGATGTCATTTCATCTCAATGCCGGGTAAAAGTCCCACAAAATTGGAAGCAACGTCTCCAAAATGACCTTTACAGTGTTGACGGGGACGTTAAACCTCAAATCAAACAAAAAACCTTTGTCTTGTTACATGACAAAACTATCTATTTTTAACATTACTCAAAATATCAGCAAAATTAGTTCCACATTTATGATTAATTCACACTCTTCAAGGAGACAGTAATTTATCACAAACCAAATCAAAGACCAAATTAGAAACAAACATACCTGTACATTTCTCATTTTTTGGCAATCACCATCCTTATTCATGTACTATCATGTAGGATGTGAGAGTTTGGCCAATTCCAGGTTCATTTTCACATGTGCACCTAGAATAGTCTCCAACTCTAAATCTGGACATTTTTCTGCTTAGTCAACACAGTCAAAGGGATTCTCTAAATCTGGACATTTTTCTGTTAATGGTTTATGGCCCAGTAAACATAGTCAAAGAGATTCTCTACATGTAAATCTGGACATTTTTCTGCTTATAGTTTATGACCCAGTCAACACAGTCAAAGAGATTCTCTAAATCTGGACATTTTTCTGCTAATGGTTTATGGCCCAGTCAACATAGTCAAAGAGATTCTCTAAATCTGGACATTTTTCAGCCCAGTCAACACAGTCAAAGAGATTCTCTAAATCTGGACATTTTTCTGCGCAGTCAACACAGTCAAAGAGATTCTCTAAATCTGGAAATTGTACTTTAACCCATTTTGTATCGGAAACCCCAAAACGGGTACCCTGGCAAACTGTGCAGTGCCAGATCAGATGCCGCAGAACGCGGGGTCTGATCAGGGCCTACACTATTTGCAAAAAGTTCAGCCATTTTCCAAATAAATTTTGATGAAAACACAACCTGACACCCCTAAATTTTGGAATGCATGGACTCCAGGAAGATTCCATTTTTGTACAAAAAGGGTTAATACAATTCTCTATGTGTACTTTGGTACTGGTGTGCAATATTTTTGTAGGGGTTTTAAAGTTATGCTCAGTCTTTTATATTGGTGAGCTGTATGAGACCAAAAATTCCAGATAATTGTGTAGTAAACTCAGGAAAGGATTCTGTATGCTTTGGTAATTATAGTAATGTCAAAAGTTTACTCTCATCCATTTTGTATGCCTCATTAACCCTTTTTGTACCAAATGGAATCTTCCTCCTTATATATAGCAGGAGTCCATTTCAAAATTTAGGGTCGTCAGGATGTGGTTTCTTCAAAATTTGTTTAGAAATTGGCTTGACTTTTTGCAGACAGTGTAGGCCCTGATCATACGCCGCGTTCTGCGGCGTCTGATCTGGGCCTGCAGTGTTTGCCACGGTACCCGTTTAGGGGTTTCCACTCTGAAATGTTAATGTTTGGAATGACTGGTCAATAAATTAGGAACAAGACATGTTTCACCTTATGGAATAAGAAGTTTGAATATTTAAAGATCTTAAAACTTTGATATTCTGGCTATTTCCTATATACAATTTGTTTTTGTTGAGATTTTATATCCCCCTCAACACTATTTAGTCATTTTGGTGATGTTTGGTTCTTATGATTGTGTGGGATTTTACCCAACATTGACATGAAATGACATCTCAAGTCCTACCACCCAAAGAAACCGCTAGGATTACTAATGTATACTTATGTACATCAATTACATTCGCCCCCGCCCATCGGGGCTTAAAAGAAATATTTGGGCTGCATGATGCTTCTGTGCAGAGCTGAAACCGACCGCACACGAGTACTGGTAAACCATTTAGAGGATCTATATAAGCTTGCGGAGCGAGGAGGACCGTCCATGCTTATAAATCCTATTTGTTTCATTGGGCGACAGGGTTTGAGATGTCATTTCATCTCAATGTCTGGTTAAAGTCCCACAAAACTGGAAGCAATGTCTCCAAAATGACCTTAACAGTGTTGATGGGGACATAAAACCTCAAATCAAACAAACAAAATATCAATTACATACAAGCCTCTTTATCACACTGTTGGAACAACATGGTTTGGGATTTAACAAAGTGAAAAGGTGGATCCCAAAAATTATGAAAAATGTTAAGATTATAATGATTATAAATGGTCATTTTTCTATATACCGGGTTACTGTTACTCTTTTGTTTTTTTCTGGATATGACACCGTTCTTTAACTACAAGAGAGTTAATACTTACATGCTGCTGAGTGTTTGTTATTAACCCTTGTCCTGCTGAGCCCAGATATGCCTTATTCAAAACAATGAATATCCAGATCAGATGGCTTCTCACGAAGCCATCTGATCAGGATCTACATTGTTTGTCATTCAGATTTGGAATTTGTTGCAATAATTTGCAACAAGTGATCTGATTGGTTGATAATCAGTAGTGGGTATGGCATATTTGAATATTCAGCAGGACAAGGGTTAAGGAACACTTCACATTTGATTGTTATAATAATGCTCTTTATGCCAACTTTGGCTCATCACGAAAACAAGTCCATGTAACTTCAACATCCCCTGTAAATCCTACTTTACAGATAAAAATGTGGTTAACAGAGGTATACATGTACATTATTTTCCTTATTTCTGCTCCAAGACATAGGTTGTGCAGGGTACTCATTGGAACCGCCTCATTGAAGCAGTTCTAATGAGCACCCACAACTTATGTTTGGAGTAATAATATAAAAAAATTCACAAATTCATCAGAAAAATAACCGTCTTTTTTTTTTTTTTTTGAGATATGAAAGAATGCACTCTGTCACATGGATGTGTTATCGTAATGTGTGTTGGTAGAACTTTCCAGACTCGAACCTTTACCAAAGTAGAACACTCTACCCTACCTAAAATCACACTTTTCTCTATAGCAAGCTTAGATGGCACTTTTTCTCACAAAGTACACTGACATAATGAAACATACATGAACATGTAATATTTTCAATTCTCTCCCAAATATAAAGAATAGACATACCCTGAGTGAGTTTCCTTTTTCCTATGAAATGAATCAAAATATTTATTTTTCAAGACAGGCATACACAAAACAGTATCCTTTCATAAAAATAACCATAACCATTATTCTCCTACTAAATATACAATAAAATAGATATTGATATATCTCCTAGAATCAATTTCTGTAAACAGTGCATGTGAATCAGTCAAAAGAGTCTGGGAATGTGAAAGCAGGTCTAGGTACAAAAGCTCAGAAATAGACAATATATGTCATTCTTATTCTGTACATTACCAGGACCTTTGCTATTCCTTTAAAGACTAGTCTGGTGCACTTCTAATATTAACCTGCCAAAATATGTTGTAAGTATAATCTCATTCTACCCTGGTTTAGCATGATTCTTTTCTCAAGACAAAGGTCAATGTAGGAGGAATAGAAGAGTGCAGCTTGACTCAGGGCAGGGAACACTCTAAACCAAGGCATGGAATGGAATGCAATGGAGTGGTGAGGAATTAGAAGTGAAGGCAATGAACTTTTTTCTGAATATTCAGTTAAGCCACACCCATTTCTGGAACCAATCAGATTTCTTCATGTAATTTATTCCTATAAATTCATTAACTGAATGCCAAACAGTGTAGATCCTGATCAGATGGCTTCTTCAGAAGCCATCTGATCTGGATCTACACCCTTTCCAAAGATATGGGTTGTCGAGAACAGCATGATAAGAGTTAAAAAGTTTAAACCAACCCTCAAATCCTCCCTCAAGGACTTCAACATACAAACAGCATTGTGGGAGGACCAAACGAGGCAAAATAAAAATAAGCGTAGCCGAGCAGAAACGCACACAACACAAAGCAAGAACCAAGGCATCACCAACAGAGTTATCTTCCTCTGACCTCTGTTGTTTTATCTGCAAAGGACGGAATTGGTCTAATCAGTTAGCTTAGGACACAAAAGTGCAGAGCATTTCTTGCTGGTCATTGTCAGTAACTGCAGAGGAGCTATTATCCTGCTAAATAAATTAGTTTGCCACATCCATTTCTGACTATCAACTGATCAAACTCTTTCTTCAGTTCACATTTTTTATCTGCATGACAAACAGTGTTCCAGATCAGATGGCTTCTTTAGAAGCCATCTGATCTGGATCTTCACTGTTTGCAAAGGCAGGGGCGGTCATTTTCAGCAGGATAAGGGTTAATGGTTACTTTTCCCAGTGCCTTTTATGAAGTAAATGTAGTTAAGAAGATAATTTCTTGCACACCAGATAAGGATATCCTTGGTTTTAACCTGGGATAGAAATTCTGTTCTGACCATAGTGTTTTTACCCAGGGACAGTGGAATAAAAGAATATTCTCACGTGTTTGATATGCACTGGTTGAATGCAACCTCATTATATGAACTGTCGATAAGGTTGACATCACAGCATGTTACGTGATGTCACTAAACATCACGTCATTGTCATTCCAATATCACGGAAGACGGCAACCGAATTGACTGTATTATTAAAAATCCACGCTCAGATATGAAAAGTATGCAAGTAAAAGAATCTAACATGGGTGTGAGGGGTGGATAGGAAAATCCGTCCCTCAGGATCACTGTCCGGCATCACTCGGCGAGCCTCGTGATGCCGGACAGTGACCCCCGGGATGGGTTTTTCCATCCACCCCTCACACCCATATAAGATTCTTATATTCTAGTCCAGCCACATACTTTGTTCTTCTTCGTATTTTAGATTATGCCTCAACCTCTCAGACTTGCAAAACTTCTCATGAGAAAATCATATAATTCTACTTTGTCTTATAGCCTATAAGTCTGAAAGTTACTGTTGTGACAAGAAATCTTAACCCTTATCTTGCTGAATATTCATTTAAGCCACACCCATTTCTGTCTATCAACCAATCAAATTACTTGATGTAATTTATTGCTACAAATTCATAAACTGAATGCCAAACAGTGTAGATCCTGATCAGATGGCCATCTGGTCTGGATCTACACTGTTTGCCAAGATAGGGGTTGTCATGAACAGCAAGATAAGGGTTAATACAATGGTCTTGTGATCAGTTTTTCTAGAGTACATGTAGATGCATGCAAATAATGTATTTTCAATAAATCTTCCTGATGACATTCTTTACACATGAAGAAAGTGCAGATCTTGAAAACTCCTAAATTTTTTATCATCCTACAAATATATCTGAGACTGGTTGCAGTCTTTAAAACAGATTTAAGGTATAGTCAAACCTGTCTTAGTGGCCACCTCTATTAAGCAAGCAACCTGTCTTAAGCCAGCGGGCATTTAGTTCCCAAGAAAGGCAAATGCATTAAAATTCACCTGTATTAAGCAAGCACCTGTCTAAAGCAAGCACATTTTCATTATCCTAAAGGTGCTTGCTTAACAGAGGGGCTTGAAGAACAAGAGCACCGCAAGCGGGTGCCAACGCTCGTCTGCAGTTTCTTTTAGAAAACAAAAGTTCTAAGTCAAATCAAATTGCAAGATGGAGTTATAAAACTTGTAGGGATTGTAGCTCTTGTGATGGTGAGTACGTGTATGAAGTTTCATGAAGGTAGGCCAAATACTTTTGGAAATATGGTCAAGGTTAAGTTTTTTGGTTAATTTTTCGAAAAATAGGTCAAAGTTCAAAGGTCAAGGTCACAGGTCATAAAGCGTGGTATGACTGAAAAGGTCTTGTCCCAAGGAACATTCATGTGAAGTTGGAAGGCTCTGTTGTGAATAGTATTGAAATAAGAGACAAAAACAATTTAAAAAAAACGGAGAGAAAAGGGGAGATAATTCAATCAAATTGCAAGATGGAGTTATAAAACTTGTAGGGAATGTAGCTCTTGTGATGGTGAGTATGTGTATGAAGTTTCATGAAGGTAGGCCAAAAAGTTTTGGAAATATGGTCAAGGTTAAGTTTTTTGGTTAATTTTTCGAAAAATAGGTCAAAGTTCAAAGGTCAAGGTCACAGGTCATAAAGCGTGGTATGACTGAAAAGGTCTTGTCCCAAGGAACATTCATGTAAAGTTGGAAGGCTCTGTTGTGAATAGTATTGAAATAAGAGACAAAAACAATTTAAAAAAAAACGGAGAGAAAAGGGGAGATAATTCAATCAAATTGCAAGATGGAGTTATAAAACTTGTAGGGAATGTAGCTCTTGTGATGGTGAGTATGTGTATGAAGTTTCATGAAGGTAGGCCAAATACTTTTGGAAATATGGTCAAGGTTAAGGTTTTCGGTTAAATTTTCGAAAAATAGGTCAAAGTTCAAAGGTCAAGGTCACAGATCAAAAAGTGTGGTATCACTGAAAAGGTCTTGTCCCAAGGAACATTCATGTGAAGTTTGGAGGCTCTGTTGTGAATAGTATTAAAATGAGAGCAAAAAATGTGTTTCAGAAAAAAATTGGAAAAGGGGAGATAATTCAGCCAAAATCAACAATGTTGTTATGGTCCTTGGTCAAAATGTAGCTCTTGTGATGATGAGTGTGTGTATGAAGTTTCATGAGGCTAGGTCTAATACTTTTTAAGTTATAGCCAAGGTTAAGTTTTTTTGGAACGACGCAGGACGACGCAGGACGACACAGGACGACGCAGGACGACTACGCAGACGCCGGAGTGATGACAATAGCTCGAAAGTTTTTTTTCAAAAAACAGACGAGCTAAATATATGGGCTGCATGATGCTTCCACGCAGAGCTGAATCCGGCCCGCACACTAGTACTGGTATATCGCTTAGAGGACCTAAGCCTGTCCAGGAACCGCGGTGCGAGGCGGACCGTCCATGCTAATGAACCCAATTGGTCTCATTGGCGACAGGGCTTGAGATGTCATTTCATCTCAATGTCGGGTAAAAGTCCCACAAAATTGGAAGCAACGTCTCCAAAATGACCTTTACAGTGTTGACGGGGACGTTAAACCTCAAATCAATCTTGCTTAACACAGGTTGGACTGTAGATTTTTTCGTGTGAAGAAAAGTAATTTCACTGAAAACGAAAATATTTATTTTTTTTTTTTTTTTTTCAACCAGAACATGTCAAAGATTCTGACTGTAGCCAGCTGAGATTTTTTCATAAATAAAAAAAAAAATTAATAATTTTACTGAAAATGAAAATATTGATTTTTTCCCAAAAGGTATTTAATTGAATGTTTAGTAAGAAAGGGTTCGCTGGTTCGAGTCCAGTTTCAGGTTCATTTCGTTACGATTTATGTAGAGTGAAATTCCACTATTAAGACCCCCTCAAATTAACACTAATTCTCCTTTAAAAAGCTTATTTTGCAGGTTGCACTTATTCTTCCTTTGTGTTTACTAAGGCTGACACGATTAATTGTATAATCGATTAATCGATCGATAAATTCCACAAAACATGATTATCATTTCTGATTTGCTTTTAATCGATTACTTGATATGTACAATTTACTACCCAAAGTTATGCCTAAAATAGCTGGATGAGTGGCAAACAGTGCAGAGCCCTGATGAGAAGCCGCATTCTGCGGCGTCTCATCTGGGTCTACACTGTTTGCTCAGGCCTGTCTGTTCAAATATACATATGGTAAAGTGCAACATATGGTAAGAGTCATGCTCAGACAGAAAGCCATACAGGTAAAATTATGACAAAAACCTCAGCAATTACTAATCGATTATCGATCACAATGGCAGGACAGATAATTGATTATCTTTTCAGCTCCGATTAGCCAGTCCTAGTGTTTACTGCATACAATGTCCTCTGGTCAGAGACCATTTTTGGGACTGTTCAAAAGTGGTCTGAAAATTTTTGAACAGTCCCAAAGGTGGTCTTAATATAGGAATTTTACTGTATTTAGTAATAATTTTCACAGAAAACTATCAAAATTTTCACTTGTTCCCCTTGTCATGGTGAGGGGATGATAAACCACATCGTTTGCACTAGTTAAAAATTGATTATCAATAAGAACTAAGATTTGTATTAAAGTTAATGGTCCAGTCAACACTATTTAGGTCTTTTTTTAGCCGGTCAGTTTACCTATCCACACTTTTCCTAGGCAGGCTTATCCGTACCGGTAAGCGGTTAACCAGTCCATTAGCACATTCTTTCGCCAGAAACTGACAACTGCCATTCTTGAATCAGTGGAAAGGAGAGAATGACCATAGAAACGATTTCATAATCAATCTCCAGAAAAGAATGTTGTCACCTAAAGTCCACCTAAAGTATCCCAATTTATTCTATATTCCAACAGCCATCCAATAACCAAGTTTCAGAAGTGTAACTCCAATAGTTTAGAAGATATGGCAAAGTCATACTTTTTGACCTTTGACCTTGGGGTCGAGGTCACACCAAAAGTAGCCCAACATATTCTATGTTCCAAGGGCCATCTAATAAGCAAAGTTTCAGAAGTGTAACTCCAATAGTTTAGGAGATATGGCAAATCATAATTTTTGACCTTTGACCTTGGGGTCATGTTGAGGTCAAGGTCACACCAAAAGTATCCAAATTTATTCTATATTCCAAGAGCCATCCAATAACCAAAGTTTCAGAAGTGTAACTCTAATAGTTTAGAAGATATGGCAAAATCATACTTTTTGACAGTTGACCTTGGGGTCAAGGTCTTACCAAAAGTAACCTGACATATTCTATATTCCAAGGACCATCCAATAAGCAAAATTTCTGATGTGTAACTCCAATAGTTTAGGAGATATGGCAAATCGTAATTTTTGACCTTTGACCTTGGGGTCATGTTGAGGTCAAGGTCACAAAAAAGTTGACCACTGCCATTTACATTCCATGTACTATCCACATGCAAAGTTTCAAAAGTGTAACTTCAGTGGTTGCAGAGGAGATCCAATCACAACAAACGTGACGGACGGACCGACAGACAGATGTCCGCACCAACTAAACGACATTTAGGGGGCAAAAAATTTGGACAGTTTGACACTTAGGTATATATTCGTGAGTCCAAATGGGGTTTACTCCGTAATTTTGGTACTTAAGTGGCAAAAATTCGCTCTTAGGTGGCTTGCCGCTTAAGAGAATTTGCCGCTTAAGTAGTCAATATGCCGACACCTAGCCACTTAAATATCCATTCGTAGAGACAGACAGACGGATGGACAGACGGACTGACGCCGGAGTGAACTGGAGTACGAAAGCAATATACCCGATTTTTCTTCAAAAAACCGAGTATAAATATCACATGTTCATCGGCAAAAATGCTAGTTCGAACTTCCTGGAAATATTAGACAACCAGTGCTTCAGCTGAAGTGCACGACCCGCCGGATGCTTTTAGCTTTATGAGTGTTACCATATATGGGTTTGGCGGCCATTTTGGTCATGTGACCTGGACCTAAAATGGACCCCCCAATATATTCGCCTTATCGTAAGGAGCAAAAATATATCTTATACTTTAGTACTGTATTCTGAATCGTTTGCAGGATAAAATGCATTCTCACTTTTCCAATACAAAAGCATATGTGTCAAAGTTTGACCTAGGCACAAAGAAGGTCAAGGTCAACCCAGGTTCACCATTTTAGCAATTTATGATGGGCCTACGTCCCAGATGCTATTTATCAAGTTTCGTGGAAATCTGCCCAGTGGTTCTGGAGAAGACTATTTTTGAAGGGTTTTTACCATATATGGCTTGGCGGCCATTTTGGTCATGTGACCTAGACCCCATGAGCAAACTTTGGTTTCCCCCATCCCATAGAGGCTCCATATGAAATTTGACTTCAATCGGCCCAACGGTTTCCTAGGAGAAGCAGTTCGAAAATTTTCACATTTTTCGCCTCGGCAAGGTTATACTAAATGGAATGTAATATTTCACAAGTTCATTGGTTAGATCTCATTGATATCTATCAGTATGCCAAAAATTGTTTAAATATTCCAAGCGGTTAAGTCACTATCACCAATTTTCACAAATGGGTTACGGACGGACAGACAGACCGACCATATATGGCTTGGCGGCCATTTTGGTCATGTGACCTGGACCCCATGAGCAAATTTTGGTTTCCCCTATCCCATAAAGGCTCCATATGAAATTTGACTTCAATCGGCCCAACGGTTTCCGAGGAGAAGCAGTTCAAAAATTTTCACATTTTTCGCCTCGGCGAGGCTATACTAAATGGAATGTAATATTTCGCAAGTTCATTGGTTAGATCTCATTACTTTAGTACTGTATTCTGAATCATTTGCAGGATAAAATGCATTCTCACTTTTCCAATACAAAAGCATACATGTATGTGTCAAAGTCTGACCTAGGCACAAAGAAGGTCAAGGTCAACCCAGGGTCACCATTTTAGCAATTTATGATGGGCCTACGTCCCAGATGCTTTTTATCAAGTTTCGTGGAAATCTGCCCAGTGGTTCTGGAGAAGACTATTTTTGAAGGGTTTTTACTATATATGGCTTGGCGGCCATTTTGGTCATGTGACCTAGACCCCATGAGCAAATTTTGGTTTCCCCCATCCCATAGAGGCTCCATATGCAATTTGACTTCAATCGGCCCAACGGTTTCCGAGGAGAAGCAGTTCGAAAATTTTCACATTTTTCACCTCGGAGAGGCTATACTAAATGGAATGTAATATTTCACAAGTTCATTGGTTAGATCTCATTAATATCTATCAATATGCCAAAAATTGTTTAAATATTCCACGTGGTTAAGTCACTATCACCAATTTTCACAAACGGGTTACGGACGGACAGAGACTGATAGACTGACAGAATGACAGACTGACAGAATGACAGACTGACAGAATGACACGGTGATTTTAGGGCACTCTAGAAAATCAACCGACTTCAGTCGGTCGCTTTTTCTGCGGGTCATGCAATTACCATACACATGTATTGTGTGAGTTAACCGTTTTCCTGCTGTCAGAGCATGGATATGCCTTATTTTCCAAACAATGAAGATCCAGATCAGAATGGCTTCTGACGAAGCCATCTGATCAGGATCTACATTGTTTACCATTCAGATTGGGATTTGTTGCAATAATTTGCATCAAGTAATCTGATTGGTTGATAATCGGTAGTGGGTGTGGCAGATTAAAATATTTAGCAGGACAAGGGTTAATAATGTCCATTAATAGCAGACCACTGAATTACCATTAAATTCAAAGTATAAATACTAACAGCTTGAACCTGATCTTCTTATCTCTTCAAACTTTAACCCACCCATTTCCTGAACCACTTATCCTTACTTATCCCTGTTACATAATTGGCAAATACCAATTACAAAATTAACCCTTTTTGGACCAAATGGAATCTTGAACGCCTTATATATAACAGGAGTCCATTTAAAAATTTGGGGCTGACAGGTTGTGTTTTCATCAAATTTTATTTGGAAAATGGCTGAACTTTTTGCAAATAGTGTAGGCCCTGATCAGACGCCGTGTTCTGCGGCGTTTGATCTGGCCCTGCACTGTTTGACGAAAGGTTTCCGGTACAAAATGGGTTAATGAACTCATCTAACAGATTCCAATCATTTTTTTCCATGACCTGTTATGGCCCTTCAAGAATGATTCAATAATATATTCATATCCACTATCCAGTCAATGAATAATCAGTGTGTGGATTCAGGGATTTTCCTAGTGCAATTTTGGGGCCGGTAATCGGCCCCTATTTTTCCCAATTTAGAGACGGATATTCCCAAATTTTATAACAAATTTCCCAATTTCTGATGTTGTGCTACATTTTGATAAAAAATCATGAAAATTGAACCAAAATTGACAAAGTTACAGCCGATTTAAATTCCCAACTATAAATATTAGCGAGCTGTTTTTCCCAAACCCAGCGGCCCCTGGACCCCGATTCTGAAGGGTAGGAAAATCCCTGGGATTAAATATTCCAGTGCTTGTGGGCCCTTTACTTTCTTTGCACTCTGTCTATTGAACAGTACCAAAGTCTTCAATTTGTGCTGGGTTTAACAATATTGGTCGCTGATAATCACATGGACAACAACAATATACATGCTGCTGTATTGTTATCTTTGAGCTGACTGTTTGCGAGCTAGCATACCCAGTCATTCATGGCGCAATTAAATACTGAGCTGGAGATTGTTAACTTATTTTTATTTGCATCTTTATTTCCTTTTGTACCACCCCCCTCCCCCGGCTCCACCCCACTGCAATTTCTTTCCTGTTATCACAGCTACAGATAAGGTGCTTTTTTCATCTGAAAAGTACTGATATTTTTCTTGTTTGTTGTGGGTACTCATTAGAAGCACCTCGATGAGGTAGGTACTCATTAGAACCACCTCAGTGTGGTGCTTCTAATTATGTTTTCCTGCAGAAATAAGAAAACTAGATCGCGCAGTCGATGGCATGCAATCGCAAATCCCCACATTTTCCTTTCCTTGTATATTGTTGTACTCTTTATCCCTTTCGCTTTGATATACTACATGACTATGTTCTGAAAACTTTCTTTTTTCAGCGCTTTTGACCCCACCACCCCACCCCCACCCCATGCCCCACCCCCAGGGCATGATGTAGGAGACAACGAAAAACCAGTTCAATATGTTAAAGAGACTTGCCTACTGAGTAAACATACAAAGTTTGGGATAAAAATCTTTAAAACTGATTTTGTTATTGAATTTTGAAGAAATAGGGCCAAAATTTGACCTTCTGACCCCTCCCCAGGGCCCCTGGGGTCGGGACCAAAAATAAACATGCTCTTGCGCAAGTCATTCATATAAGCAACTCACATACCAAATTTGGTTGGATTCCATGCAAGGGTTAAGGAGGAGATAGCCGGACGGACAGACGGATGGAGGCAAATTTGACCTTTTGACCCCTCCCCAGGGCCCCTGGGGTTGGGACCAAAAATGAACATGCTCTTGCGCAAGCCATTCATATAAGCAACTCACATACCAAATTTGGTTGGATTCCACCCAAGGGTTAAGGAGGAGATAGCCAGACGGAGGAGATAACAATATCCCCACTTCTTCAAAAAACATAGGGATTAATAGTATGTGGCTGGGGCTATGTGTTATATATGTCATATCAGTGGCAAGAATAATATTGGAGGCATAGTCTGAAAGTCATTAGCATGTCACAAAAACACTTTACAGTCTCATTAATTAATGGCAGAGGTGGGAGGGGGAGAAGGAGGAGTCGAAGGGAGATAAGGCATGAAACCTACTCAACTGGTAGCTCATTTACAACATAGGCATTTCATCATTCAGAGAAATGAGAAACTGTTTCACCCACTGTTAATAGCTTAGCAGCAAACATTTTCCAGATGTCATCAAAATTTTCAAGATTTTCCCACACTTTGTTAATCCTCATGCTCATGTGCATGTTGCAGTTTTTAAAGTTTTCGCAGCTCCTAAGAAATGATGGAAATTTAGGGATCATTTCCCTATTTCTTATCGGAATCATTTATTGTGGTTTTCTTGTTAGAATCGCCTCAAAGAGGCGATTCTAACAAGTAACCACAACATATGTTTTTATGGAAAAATAAGAAAATGTTTTAGGCATAGTTTAAAACATGGAATGCTATGGAAAAGTAAGGCATGTTTTATTGAATTCTGGCTCCTAATCCTCGCCTGATATATTAGGCTGAAATAATTATGTGAACAAAATATATATGTTCCTGTACATTGTAATTACATGTAATTACAATGTACATGTACATTGATACTAAACTTCACTCTAAAACTCTTTCTGATGCAGTTTTTTTGTTTGATTTGAGGTTTAACATCCCCGACAACACTGTAAGTAAACTTTGAGAAAACTGGGTCTGGTCCGGGGTCTGGTCATCTCCACTCCCTTAAACTGGTTTTACATTTAACTATGTCACACATCTTAACCGTTACAAAGCAAAACCAAACAAATTTGAAGAGACAGCAATGTAATTGATGCCCACAGATCAATACAAACAGTCTAGTACATGTATATCAACCGCCCCCGCCCATCAGGGCTTGAAGAAATAGATGCGCTGCACGATGCTTCTACGCAGACCTGAAACCGACCGCACACGAGTACTGGTAAACTGCTTACAGGATCTAAGCCTGCCTAGGTAAAACAGTGCGAGTCGGATCGCCCAAGTCCATGTTTATAAACCCTATTGGTTTCATTGGGCGACAGGGCTTGAGCTGTCATTTCATCTCAATGTCGGGTAAAAGTCCCACAAATTGGAAGCAACGTCTCTAAAATGACCTATCAGTGTTGACGGAGATGCTAAACTGCAAATCAAACAAACAAACATGTATATCAAACCTTCTACATGTGCCTGTACTCCAAAACCAACACCAAAACCACAATTAAATATTACAAGCTTGATAAGATGTTGCAGTCTACACCTGTCATATTTCTGATGATCTTGCAGCAGCCTTGTATATTAATGCATATGGTGCATAAACTACAGGTATAAGACTGGCTGTCTCCCTAAAACTATATATATACAAATAATTCGGCCCCAGCCCATTGGGGCTTGAAGAAATACATTGGCTGCATGTTGCTTCCACGCAGAGCTGAAACCGACCCGCACACTAGTACTGGTAAACCGCTTAGAAGATCTAAGCCTGCCCAGGCAAAGCGGTGCGAGTCAGCCCGTCCATGCTTATAAACCCTATTAGTTTTATTGGGGGACAGGGCTTGAGATGTCATTTCATCTCAATGTCGGGTAAAAGTCCCTCAAAATTGGAAGCAACATCTCCAAAATGACCTTTACAGTGTTGACAGGGAGTTCATTGAATCAAAGTTATGATGATGAAATTTAACCCACTGTTACCGGGAAACCTGTAAAAAGGGGCATAGGCAAACAGTGCAGACCCAGATCAGATGCTGCATAATGTGGCATCTGATCTGGGTCTACACAGTTTCCTAACAGGGTTTCCACCAAAAATGGAATATAAAGAAAAAAAAAAAGATTAACCCATTTTGTACCGGAAACCCCAAAATGGCAAACCCTGGCAAACGGTGCAGGCCCAGATCAGACGCCTCCACCGTTTGCTGAAAGTTCAGTCATTTTCAAAGTAAATTTTGAAGAAACCACAACCTGGCACCCCTAAATTTTGAAATGGATTCCTGCTATATATAAGAAGGAAGATTCCATTAGAAATGGACTAACCCTTGTCCTGCTGAACCCAGATATGCCTTTTCTTTGAAACAATGTAGATTCAGATCAGATGGCTTCTGAAGAAGCCATCTGATCAGGATCTACATTGTTTGTCATTCAGGTTGTGAATTTGTTGTAATAATTTGTGTCAAGTAATCTGATTGGTTGATAATCCGTAGTGGGTGTGGCATATATGAATATTCAGCAGGACAAGGGCTAATATCCAACCAATAGCAATGGAAGAAACCACCAGAATAACACCAGATGACAGCAACTACGGTTTTGTTTGTTTGTTTGATTTGAGTTTTAACATCCCCGTCAACACTGTATAGGTCATTTTCTGTGGGACTTACCCAACTGAGATGAAATGACATCTCAAGCCCTGTCACCCAATGAAACCTATAGGGTTTATAAGCATGGGCAATCAGAGTCGCACAGCTTCGCCTGGGCAGGCTTAGATCCTCTAAGCGGTTTACCAGTATTCGTGTGCAGTGGGTTTCAGCTCTGCGTGGAAGCATCATGCAGCCCATCTATTTCTTCAAGCCCCTTTAGAAGCCTCCGTGGTGTAGTGGTTATGCTACTCGACTTATAAACCAGGGATCCCAGGACCTTTCCCGGGCTTCTCAAGACTTTCGATGAGTCTTTAAACCGAGGTCCCGTCTCTATAATGACCTTAGCTGTTCGTGGGACGTAAAACTCAAACACTCACTCTTCAAGCCCCAGTACAATCTTTCTTGCAAGTCTCCTCCTATTTATTCCCTTTGAAACAAAAGGGTTGTTTATAGCTCAGCAGTCACTGTCAGTAACCTATCCAATTATCTACAAAATTGGGCAATTAAGATAATGTCTGACAGGTTTAACATGCCTACTGTTTGCTACCATAGATACACAAAATGTTCAGACAGACTCTGGACACTCAAAAACGGAACCATGATTTTGACTAACTATTTACTAACAGGATTTTCCACCAAAACTAGAATAAAAACGAAACTAGAGCTGGTGTTTATGAATCACTATGCTTGCCCCAATTAGCTCTTATCATGCTGTTCACGACATCCCATATCTTTGGAAACAGTATAGATCCAGATCAGATGGCTTCTGAAGAAGCCATCTGATCAGGATCTACACTGTTTGACATTCAGTTTATGAATTTGTAGCAATAAATTACATAAGTAATTTGATTGGTTGATAGACAGAAATGGGTGTGGCTAAACTGAATATTCAGCAAGAGAAGGGTTAATTCCACTAAAATGCTAAAATTTTACATGGCTGAAATGCTAAAATATTCAGAGGTCATACCTGAAGAAATAAAGTTCAGAATACATGTATCAGGTCATAAACTCATCATCGGCCTATCAGCCTATCAAGTTTCAAGGCAATAGTCTACATAATTGTTGAGATAGCCAGATAAATGCTTGCAAGATTAAATTTGAAATTCTATTACAAAAAAATATAAATAAAAACAAGTGACCCATAGGTCACTAAGCTCACCAGAGCTCAGGTGGGCAGTGGCAGCCATGTATTTTAACACGATATGATTTTAACCTATCAATTATAAAGTCACCCATGGATACGAACCCCCATATCCAAATGAGCACCCATGTGGACTCTGTATGGTATCTGAAGTATTAGGCATTTTATGAAGCGGAGAAGGGTGGGGCATGAACCCAACGGAGCCCTGGTTGGTTTTGTTTGACTGGCGGTTTAACTTCCCAGCCAACACTGTATAGGACATTTTGGAGACATTGCTTCCAATTTTGTGGGCTTTTTACCCGACATTGAGATGAAATGATATCTCAATCTATGCCGCCCAATAAAACCAAAAGAGTTAATATTCCTGAACGTATTCCTCGACGGTCCAACTCAGACCACTTTTCCTGAGCAGACTTAGAACCTCTAAGCAGTTTACCAGTGCTCATTTTTGGTTGGTTATAACTCTGAGTGGAAGCATCATGCAGCCCAATCTATTTCTTCGAGCCCGATGGGCCCTGGTTGGTATCACTGAATGCACCATATCATAATATGGTTTAAGTATGGGGATCTGTACTATTCCTGAGACATAAGGCCTTTTGGGCAGCGGAGGGGTTGGGACATGGTCCCACTAGACACCAGGAAAGCCCAAGATTGTTGTCACTGAATGTGTCTTATCATAAGTACCAAGAATATATGTGGTTTAGGGGTGTGGATCCAAACTGTTTCTGAGATATGAGGCTCTTTATTAAATGCAGGGGAGAGGAAGAGCCCCTGTGTACCCCACAAATTGGTGACTGAATGTGTCTAGTCATAAGGAACAAGCATATATCTTTCTATCTTTTTATACTGCAGCATCCCTGTTAAGAGGACTACCGTATTCCTCCCATTTAGCGCCCCGGGCGCTTAAAAAAATTGAAAAAGAGGGGGCGCTTATTAGGAACAAAAAGCTTACCAGAATGGCCAGTTTAAAATCCAGTACACACGGTGTTTTTCCATTAGAATATACACGTGTGTACTCGGGCTGTAAATAATCTACCTGTGTTAGTTATTTATAGATCGGTTCCGCTAATTGGGTTGGACTAGATAAACATGTGGCGATTATGCAATTGCTCGCACTCAATAAGTCAAATTTAAGAGCAGTCTTACCCATTGCTTGCGGGAAACATCTAAAGGGTTACCTTGGCAAACATTGCAGGCCCAGATCAGACGCTACAGAAAGCGCATCTGATCAGGGCCTGCGCTATTTGCTAACCATTTTATTTTCCTTTCTAAGAGCCCCGCTTATGTAAGTTTTGGACGAATACAAAATGCAGCAGGGATGACACAGTTTGTTTCTTTCATGTCATGATGATGCTAGAATAAGTAATTAGCAAGTGCGAAGCGTAAAATTCTAGAGGAGCTAGGAGTTTTAATTTTGAGCTTGGCAGAAGCATTGTCAGCATGATTACTTTCAGCAGTCTGAATAATGACGAAACCCGATCACCCTGTTGTAAAAATGGGAAAGTCCGTCTCCGCAATCTGGACACGCAAGGTTTTGAGTACACAAAAGTAAATGGTGATATGGCATTTTACGAGAAGGAATATTCTATTCGTGGATTTCATGTTTTTAAACATGTTTGGACCCCAGTAGAAGGAGAAATTCTTGATACTTCCAGGGAACGTAATAACCCGTATGATAAATATGCAGTAGCTGTAAAAAAGGAACAAATTACCGTCGGACATGTGCCTCGGGAAATCAGTAAAACCGTCGCTTTTTTCATGAAACATGGTGGAATCGTAACGTGTAAAGTAACAAGTGGGCAACACAGACACTCTGAGATAGCAGGAGGTTTAGAAATACCTTGCACGATACAATTTACGGCACATCTGGCGATGAATGAAAGGCTGAAATCTTTACTTGAGGTAAGTCAAAATATTTTTCCTCCGACAGCAGAGGGGGCGCTTATAATATTCTTCTTTGTAAAACAGTGAGGGGGCGCTTATAGGAGCAGGGGAGCTAAATGGGAGGAATACGGTACTGTGCAGGTGTGTGCGCAGAGGTGTCGTGCAAGACAAAGTAAAAGAAGTAAAAGTGAGATAGTATGAAGGAAAAGTTGAAAGTTTATGCATACATGTGATATTTTCTTGGACCCAAACAGGGAGATTTTGATTTTCAAATAGGGAGATTGGGGTTTCAAATAGGGAGATTTTTCCACGGTTAAAAGTGATCTTACTTTTTTGGTGAAACTTGACATATCAAGCACGTTATAAGCACTTGTAATGTGAGGTAACTATTATTCAAGCTGCATTAAGATAAAACTAAGATATTATTCTAATTTATACTTAACCCTTGTCCTGCTGAATATTTATATATGCCACACCAACTACTGATTATCAACCAATCAGAGTACATGTACTTGATTCAAATTATTGCAACAAATTCACAATCTGAATGGCAAACAATGCAGATCCTGATCAGATGGCTTCTTCAGAAGCCATCTGATCTGGATCTACATTGTTTGAAACATATCCGGCAAGAAATGGATGCGGTTAAATTTCGTCGTTGATTAAGCAAACAGTGTAGACCAAGATCAGACGTCGCACTTAGCGGCCCAGATCAGACACCAAGGTTTGCACAGCTACTGATCATAATGGCCCGTTAAAGTCCGTACACCTAATTCATTGCTAGCAAGAAATGGATGCGGTTAAATTTCCTCGTTTAAGCAAATAGTGTAGACCCAGTTCAGATGTAGCATTTTGCGGCCCAGATCAGACGACACGTTTTGCAGCATCTGATCATTTGAGTCTACACTGTTTGACTATGTCCCACAAATGGGACGCTAGGCATATATGGATTAAATATCTGGGTTAAGTATCTGATCTGCCAGTGGATCTACACTATCTGCCAATGTCCCACAAGTGGTACTCAAGGCATATATGGGCTAAACCTTTGATCAAGATCTACACTGTTTGCCAAAATCCCAACAATGGGGCGCTAGGCATATATGTGTTAAACCGTTGACCAAGTTCTACACTGTTTGCCGTAATTAAAGATTCTTTGAGATTTTCTATGAATTAGTCATGTTGTGTGCACTCATTAGAACTGCCTCAATGAGGTGTACGAAAAGATTTTTTTTTTATATTCTTTTAGAACTGAACTTAAAATTTTAATACATATCAATCGTTATCAATTAGTGATCACCACAAACAGAGATACTATGAAAATGCACAACTACCCCAACATACAGGACACAACCGGGAATTTCCCGGACAAATTAACTTCAGAAATGGACCCCTAAAATATTCAAAATGAAAAATATCTTTTAATAATCTTTTAGAATAGAGACAAAAATTTTATTTTATACTAATTTTATTAATTTCTGACCACCCGAAGTTGAGATATTAGGGTTAACGCACCTCTACCCGAAAATCCAAGACAAAATCCGAGAATTTCCCGGACAAATTAACTAAATAAATGGGCCCCTAAAATGTTTAAAAAGTAAATTATTTTTTAATAATCTTTTAGAATGGAGCTTGAAATTTTATTTGACACTAATTTTATTAATTTCTGACCGCCCGAAGTGGAGATATTAGGGATAACGCATCACTACCCCCCATTTTCCGGACAATTCCTTGCGATTTCCCGGACAATTCCCGGACATTAGTGTTCGCCGTTATAATGAGGCTGTGGTGCAGTATAGCATCTTGGAAAAAGAAAAATTTTAAAAGTGAAAAAAGTATACAAATAGCCTAACTATTGAACAAATATTATTGCTGGCTGTCACCAGACCTCGCCAAAAACATATCACCCAAAATTTTTCTGATTACCCCTCCCCATAGGAACTTAGGAAGCGATTAACACCCTTAATAAAGCCCTTAATAATGCATCTCGAAGCAGAATATGAAATCAGGGAAAAGCAAGAAGCAAATTTCACAGACCAACAACAACCACAGAGGTAAATGAAAATAGTTTTCGTAATTCAGACTTCAGTACGAACCTGCACGGGGCGAAAACAGTTATGTCAATTTCAGACTCCGTGACAAGCTAAACAGGAATTAATGCCCGAGCTACTTGTTTCTTTAAAAGCTAATAAGTATTCTTTCCTATCTACAACAAGAAATATTTTACCTTTAATCTATCCACATATTTAAGTAAACATTTTTCCATCCCTAAATTTTTAACAGTTTTTTTGTCGCGAATCCGGTTTTTTTCATATATAGACTGGTTTATTTTGGGAAAGTATAAAACCCGGAAGTAACGGCCGGCAGCCGGGATCAGAATTGTTACTGGTGACACGTCAAATGACATTCATACACCAGGGAGTAAAATTCGGGAGTAAAATTCGGGAGTAAATTTTGACAATCGAATAAAGGTACTAAACATTCACATTCTGGCTGAAATTTGGACAAAAATAGAATATATACTTTTCTTTAAAGTGCATAAAAGTGTTAACATAATTTTGCAGTACTTTTCAAGATCTGAACCGAAATATACGAATAAACTGTTCGCCCGGAAGTAACTTCTGCGGTATTGACGATGTGAAGCATTTTGCAAAATATGTTCAGTCTGGGGTTTCTACAAGAATTACTTTATGTATTATCAATTAAAAACATATCTGAGATTAGAAAAATGCAAAAATAAAGTTATTTCTTCGCTCCGTCTAGTGAATAATTGACCCTGGAGTGGGCCGGGAGTAATCTCTGGGTTGAAATTGGCGTTTATTTGCCTTATTCTCGGCCTTATTGCTTATATTACATACATTGTATTTCTTAAACGTTTGTCAGAAGTAAAACTGAGATTCAGCATGGAGTTAATATATTTATTTGTCATATCGGGACTCGACACACATCCAAACCCCCACAACACCTCACGCCCTTATCCTGTCCCTATGATTTAAGAGGTTTTTTTATTATGTGACCCCGGAACATTTGTGTCACCGAAGGATTCTACATTGGACAGTAAACACAAGACAGCCAGCCTGTTTAATGATGTTTAATCAATGATGATGATGATGGTTTAGATAACAAGGGATCTGTTGATACATTTCTGAAAATATACAAAATATTTTCTATCCTTTCCCCGTTTAGATGAGTTAGGAAGCCTTCATGCGGACTAAACAAAATTAGTGTTTACCGCGCTAGAGGTAAGGGCGAGGACTTTAGCCATGTAAAATCGATTTAAGCCCCCCAGTGGAATTCTTTCCACTGACCGTTCCAAAGCGGTTCTTCTGTGGCGGTTAATTTATTTTGTTGTTTGTTACTTACTGTGTGTATCACTTGTGTCTTTTTATTTTGGATGGCCATTTGGCCATTTGTGGGAAAGTAACTGACCTTATGGCCTTCCTTTGTTTAGGTTTCCATTATGGTCTGGTCGCTTCATGTTTGTGTTTCTTTCCCTTTGTTGTCTTTGATGGGTGGAGTAAGTTAATTGTAGCGATTCCTGATCTTTGTTTTACTTCTTCTTTAGTTATTTCATGTTTGTGTTCCTTTCCTTGCGCCTTTACACTGGAACCGTAATATAGAATCTGAGGCCTGACCCAACGGCGTGCAATTAATGAGGGAAACAAAGTCATCAACCGTGATTGGATTAACTACCATGCATGCAGTCTGTCGTATAACATTTATGCTGTCTGCAATCTTTTTATATCGAAGAACGATTTTACGAAATTGGGTGCTGAAGTCATTTCAAGTAAATATTTTTTTGAATTTACATACTATTACTGAGCCACCATAAAATTCGAGTTCCGACAGATATTGTTGCAGAAGAGATTTAAAATAGAAGTGGAGGCAATGATCAGGAATCGATAGAGTTTACCCGCAGCTCCCATCAGAGACATCAAAGGGAAATAAACACAAACATGAAACAACAGACCCTAATGGAAACATCAAACATCAAAAGCGGAAAGCCAAAAGGACAGTTACTTTCCCACAAAATGGCCAATTATCTATCCAAAATAAAATAATATCAGCGACAAACCATAACAAAGTCCAACATTGAAGTTTGAAGCCAAATCGGAATGACGTCTGTAAAACTTCAGTACGCATGAAGGCCTCCCAACTCATCAGTGCAACATCTCCGGCCGAGAACCAAATTCCTGAGATATCATCCGAAGAAACTAAGACATTATGTTTCCTTAGATGTAATTTATAATTAGGCATGATGTTGCACACAAAACATTGGTTCGATCTCAACTTGAGTATGCATCACCTCTTTGCCCCCCCCCCCCCCCCCCATGTTCAAACTCCGATTCGACGGGTTGAGAGGGTCCAGAGGATTTGGTACACATTCGTTCGCTATAAATAACATGTTCTATGAAAGAGTTATCCTTTGGAAGCGAGAAATACACCACAGAATTGAAAAATATGGAGTGTACATGTTTTCTGGGCCAGACTAGCTAGTTTCGGGCAATTAGGCCTCATCAGTGACCCTCAGATATTTTCAAAATTCCACACTGGAATCAATGATCCCAAAGGACAAGAAAATATAATCTACACTATGATGTAGGGCAGGGAGACGTTTTACCGCCGACACACATTCCCACACACCAGCTGCAGTGAAGTTAAACATGTTCTATAAAAGGGTTATCCTTTGGAAGCAAGGAATACACCACAGAATTGAAAAATATGGAGTGTACATGTTTTCTGGGCCAGACTAGCTAGTTTCGGTAAGTATGGCATTCTTTACAATATTGGAATATGTGTCACTATTTTCGTGTCGTGTACCAAGTGTTCCAGTCAATAGCAGAAACTTTTTCCTGTAGCAGATCATAATTTCCATTTTTATAATCTCATATATGTCTATCAAATGATTTCAACTTTGGTTTTGCAAATTTAAGAACACCAAATATGGACAGTGACATCGCATTTGTTGGTTTAGAAATGGATCTCCAACACCACTAAGAATCATCTGTTCCTCATTGCTAGCTTAACATAATATCGATAAGAGAAGAAGAAAGCTTGTTGGCTGACGGACGGTAGGTATAATTGATTTCGCGAAATCAGCCGGATTTAGCGAAATCAACTTATAAAATAAACATTTTTGAAAACAGGCAAAAAATTGTTATTGCATATCATCTAGAATGTTATTATACATTTATGAGCCAAGTTTCAATCACGGTTTGCTGTGTGTGTTAACGAAGGCCAGGGCAAGCTTCCTACGCTGTGCTGGTTACCGGGACTTCATGAAAGACCTTACAGGGCGCGGTTTGTTGCGGATTCTGGCTCTTGCACTGCCGCTGGGCTTTCTGAATTGTTGACTTCAAGTCTTGCTGCTGTTGGGGCGCATGTGGTTGAATGTTGTGATAGGGGCTTTGAGGGGTCGGGGTGGGGGTATGTTTCGGTCTATAAAAATTCGAACGAGGTTTTAAATAAACTGAGGTCCGGACGTTTTCGTGCTTCAAATAAAAAACAAAAATGAGTTCCTTTAAGAGCAATGAAAACATTCATAAGAAAGAAGATTGGTCATACTACGTAGTTTCGGCTAATAAAAAGTAGAAGTAAAACAAAGATCAGGAATTGATACAATTAACTTACTCCACCCATAAAAGACACCAAAGGGAAAGAAATACAAACATTAAGCGACCAGACCATAATGGAAACCTAAACAAAGGAAGGCCATAAGGACAGTTACTTTCCCACAAAATGGCCATATGGCCATCCAAAACCAAAAGACAAAAGTGATACACACAGTAAGTAACAAACAACAACATAAATAAATCGCCACAGAAGAGCCGCCTTGGAACGGTCAGTGGAAGATTTCCACTGGGGGACTTAAATCAATTTTACGTGGCCACAATCCTCGCCCTTACTTCCGTCGCGATTTAGACAAATAATTTGTTCAGTCCGCATGAAGGCCTCCTAACTCATCAGTGCAACATCTCCGTGAACACAAAAATCAAAGAACCACAGAGGTGAGACAACGGTGAGGACTCGACAGCAAGAAACCACTGAAATGCTGGAGCAAAAGAAAACCAACAGTTAGACTCCGATGAGCGCGACCAGTGACAGAGCATCAGGCACCAACCAACATTATCTCTCTAATTTTCAATAAGCCTTTACGTTGGAGCCGTCATAGAATCTGAGGCCTGACCCACCGGCGTGCAATTAAAGAGGGAAGCAAAGTTGCCAACCGTGATTGGGTTAACTACCATGCATGCAGTCTGTTGTATAATATCCATGTTGTACCCAATCTTTTTATATCGAAGAATGATTTTACGAAATTGGGTGCTGAAGTCATTGCGGTTATATATTTTTCTGAATTTATATACTAAGTCACCATAAAATTCGGGTTCCGATAGACCTTGTTGCAGAAGAGATTTAAGTCCAATATTGAATTTTGAAATTAAATCAGAATGGCGTCTATAAAATTTTGAAAAGGCTTTGCGTAGTTTATGGTACCGATAACCCTGATTAAGGAGTTTAGCCGTTAATAATTTATTACGAGTGTTGAAGTCAGCTACATGACTACACACTCTAGCAAATAGAATTAATTGCGAAATATAAACGCCATAGGATGGCGCACGAGGAACATCACCATCCAAAAATGGAAAATTTACAATCTCAAAATCAAAGTCATCGCGTTTATCATAAATTTTGCACGAAACAAATCCATCTACAATAGATAGATGTAAATCCAAAAACGGGGCCTCAATATCAGAAGAATTTGATTTATTTAACTGAAGTTCTAGGGGGTAAATCTCACTGATCAAACCATCAAAATAGGTATTATCAATATTTAATAAATCATCTAAATATCTAGAAAAGTAGAAGTAAAACAAAGATCAGGAATTGATACAATTAACTTACTCCACCCATAAAAGACACAAAAGGGAAAGAAATACAAACATTAAGCGACCAGACCATAATGGAAACCTAAACAAATGAAGGCCATAAGGACAGTTACTTTCCCACAAAATGGCCATATGGCCATCCAAAACCAAAAGACAAAAGTGATACACACAGTAAGTAACAAACAACAACATAAATAAATCGCCACAGAAGAGCCGCCTTGGAACGGTCAGTGGAAGATTTCCACTGGGGGGCTTAAATCGATTTTACGTGGCCACAATCCTCGCCCTTACTTCCGTCGCGATTTAGACAAATAATTTGTTCAGTCCGCATGAAGGCCTCCTAACTCATCAGTGCAACATCTCCGTGAACACAAAAATCAAAGAACCACAGAGGTGAGACAACGGTGAGGACTCGACAGCAAGAAACCACTGAAATAATGGAGCAAAAGAAAACCAACAGTTAGACTCCGATGAGCACGACCAGAGACAGAGCATCAGGCACCAACCAGCATTATCTCTCTAATTCTCAATAAGCCTTTACGTTGGAGCCGTCATAGAATCTGAGGCCTGACCCACCGGCGTGCAATTAAAGAGGGAAGCAAAGTTGCCAACCGTGATTGGGTTAACTACCATGCATGCAGTCTGTCGTATAATATCCATGGTGTACCCAATCTTTTTATATCGAAGAATGATTTTACGAAAATGGGTGCTGAAGTCACTGCGGTTATATATTTTTCTGAATTTATATACTAAGTCACCATAAAATTCGGGTTCCGACAGACCTTGTTGCAGAAGAGATTTAAGTCCAATATTGAATTTTGAAATTAAATCAGAATGGCGTCTATAAAATTTTGAAAAGGCTTTGCGTAGTTTATGGTACCGATAACCCTGATTAAGGAGTTTAGCCGTCAATAATTTATTATTATTCCCCGTACTGTAAATTTTCCTTTTTTGGATGGTGATGTTCCTCGTGCGCCATCCTATGGCGTTTATATACGATGTACGAAGCCTCATCAGTGACCCTGTAATGATCCGGCAACGAAAGCCAGAGGAAACATACTGCAAATTTGCGAATTTCGAACAGGCAGTCGATTCAAAGACTGATATAAATCAAAATGGGGTCCAAATAATTAATAACCTGTCTAGAATATGAGTCTTAAGCAATAATTTAGTTCTGATTTCTCAGAATATTCACGCTGATCTCAAAGGACCAAAAGTAAAATATAAACTGCACTATGGTTGATGTACGGGGAGACGTTTTACGGCCGCCACACGGCACAATACCAGCTGCAGTGAAGGCAAATAAAAATCAAAAATGAGTTCCTTTAAGAGCAATGAAAACATTCATAAGAAAGAAGATTGGTCATACTACGTAGTTTCGGCTAATAAAGCCTCATCAGTGACCCTGTAATGATCCGGCAACGAAAGCCAGAGGAAACATACTGCAAATTTGCGAATTTCGAACAGGCAGTCGATTCAAAGACTGATATAAATCAAAATGGAGTCCAAATAATTAAAATCCTGTCTAGAATATGGGTCTTAAGCAATAATTTAGTTCTGATTTCTCAGAATATTCACGCTGATCTCAAAGGACCAAAAGTAAAATATAAACTGCACTATGGTTGATGTACGGGGAGACGTTTTACGGCCGCCACACGGCACAACACCAGCTGCAGTTAAGGCAAATAAAAATCAAAAATGAGTTCCTTTAAGAGCAATGAAAACATTCATAAGAAAGAAGATTGGTCATACTACGTAGTTTCGGCTAATAAAGCCTCATCAGTGACCCTGTAATGATCCGGCAACGAAAGCCAGAGGAAACATGCTGCAAATTTGCGAATTTCGAACAGGCAGTCGATTCAAAGACTGTCTGTCTGCTTGCAATTTTTCCACTCTTTGCACTACACTTCCTCGTGGTCTTGTGAAAGAAAAGCTTGGTGGTTTGATTGAGTGGGCTTTTCACCTCATGGGTGGAGTAAGTTGATTGTATCGATTCCTGATCTTTGTTTAACTTCTACCTTTCAGATTCTATGACGGTTCCAATCTTTGTTTTACTTCTACCTTTCAGATTCTATGACGGTTCCAACATAAAAAGTAGAAGTAAAACAAAGATCAGGAATCGATACAATTAACTTACTCCACCCATCAAAGACACCAAAGGGAAAGAAATACAAACATTAAGCGATCAGACCATAATGGTAACCTAAACAAAGGAAGGCCATAAGGACAGTTACTTTCCCACAAAATGGCCATATGGCCATCCAAAATTAAAAGACACAAGTGATACACACAGTAAGTAACAAACAACAACATAAATAAATCGCCACAGAAGAACCGCCTTGGAACGGTCAGTGGAAATATTTCCACTGAGGGGGCTTAAATCGATTTTAAGTGGCCACAATCCTCGCCCTTACTTCCGTCGCGATTTAGACAAATAATTTGTTCAGTCCGCATGAAGGCTTACTAGAGTCTAACTATTGGTTTTCTTTTCCTCCAGCATTTCGGTGTTTTTTTGCTGTCGAGTCCTCACCGTTGTCTCACCTCTGTGGTTCTTTGATTATTTGTGTTCATGGAGATGTTGCACTGATGAGTTAGGAAGCCTTCATGCGGACTGAACAAAGTATTTGTCTTAATCGCGACGGAAGTAAGGGCGAGGATTGTGGCCACGTAAAATCGATTTAAGCCCCACAATGGAATTCTTTCCGCTGACCGTTCCAATGCGGTTCTTCTGTGGCGGTTTATTTATGTTGTTGTTTGTTACTACTCAGTATGTGAATCACTTGTGTCTTTTTATTTTGGATGGCCATTTGGCCATTTTGTTGGAATGTAACTGTCCTTATGGCCATCCTTTGTTTAGGTTTCCATTATGGTCTGGTCGCTTCATGTTTGTGTTTCTTTCCCTTTGTTGTCTTTGATGGGTGGAGTAAGTTAATTGTATCGATTCCTGATCTTTGTTTTACTTCTTTCGGGTTGGTACCTGGTGCTCTGTCTCTGGTCGGGCCCATTGTCGCCTAACTGTTGGTTTTCTTTTGCTCCAGCATTTCTGTTGTTTCTTTCTGTCGAGTCCTCACCGTTGTTTCATCTCTGTGGTTGTTTGATTTTTGTGTTCACGGAGATGTTGCACTGATGAGTTAGGAGGCCTTCATGCGGACTGAACATATTATTTGTCTTAATCGCGACGGAAGTAAGGGCGAGGATTGTGGCCACGTAAAATCGATTTAAGCCCCCTAGTGGAATTCGTTTCCGCTGACCGTTCAAAGGCGGTTCTTCTGTCGAGATTTATTTTTGTTACGGTTTGTCTTTGGGTGTGTCGCTTTTATTATTTTATTTTGGAAAGCCTTTTGATTATTTATGGGAAAGTAACTGTCCTTTTGGCTTTCGTTGTTGGTGTTTCCGTTGGGGTCTTTTGCTTCATGTTTGTGTTTCTTTCCCTTTGGTGTCTCTGATGGGAGGCGTTGGTTAAATGTATCGATTCCTGATCATTGCCTCTACTTCTATGTTGGACCGTGCACGCAAAAAAACTATTGGATTCATTGGGCGGCAGGGCTTGAGATGTCATTTCATCTCAATGCCGGATAAAAGTCCTACATAAATGAAAGCAACGTCTCCAAAATGACCCATATATTGTTGGCGGGGACGTTCAACCTCAAACAAACACAGTAACAAACAAGGAGCAGAGTTAAAGGAAAATATCATAAGACATGGCGTTACATCACCAAAACACGCCTATTAAATTTTGATCCTCTCAAATCCTCATTTTATATAGAAAAACTGGGGTTTACAGGGGTGTACATTCTTTTTCTAATTTCTGCTCAAAACATAGATTGTGGCTAATCGTGAGAACGGCCTCACTGTTGTGGTTCTAAGGAGTACCCACAATCTATGTTTAGAGCAGAAATGTGAAACGTATCGAAATATTTCGTCAGAAATGTTTAGTTTAAGGTGGCAAATGTTCAATATAATTGACTGGATAGATAGATAGGAGCGAATAAAGAGTGTGTTTGTCATTCACACATCCACAGGTAATAACGTGCTGAAGTCAGTAAACCGCAAATGCCCCCGCCCATAGGGGCTTGAAGAAATATATGGGCTGCATGATGCTTCCACGCAGAGCTGAATCCGGCCCGCACACTACTACTGGTAAACCGCTTAGAGGATCTAAGCCTGTCCAGGAACCGCGGTGCGAGGTGGACCGTCCATGCTAATAAACCCTATTGGTTTCATTGGGCGACAGGGCTTGAGATGTCATTTCATCTCAATGTCGGGTAAAAGTCCCAGAAAATTGGAAGCAACGTCTCCAAAATGACCTTTACAATGTTGACGGGGACGTTAAACCTCAAACAAACAAACAGTAAACAGCAGTTTGATTAAATTATTGGGCGAGCTTTCGTTAATCTCTTTACCTGCGTGTGAAGTACAAAAAGAAGTCTTTATAATTTGCTGTGGCTACCTCGCGATTCATAGTTACAGTGCTCAGCATACACAGATCAGCTTGTTCATCCGCACATCGAAGACACAAATTAGACTGCGCCGATGCGCAGGCTGATTTGAGTCTTCGCTGTCCCCACCCCATCCCCGCGCTAGACCCACATATAGCTATTGATGTGCCCTGCCCAACAACACTCATAAAACGAAACCGAAAGCAAGAAATAAAGAAAGGTTTGAGACATAAACTTTTGGATGATTGGCACGTGCCCCAATAAGGACTGAGATTTGAGTAATATGATAATTTAATCGTTCTGTTTGTTACTTTACGGCACGTGCCGATAAAGGTAATAGCGTAAAGTAATTATCTGTCATTTTGCACACCTACATGTGCCATTAATATAAATAACGATCCAGAATGGCAATTTCTATGTTCATAAATATTATATAGAAACGTAGGGACAAGCCCTTTTAATTTTAATACGTCATGCTCCTGTGGTACAGAATGAGTACGCAAGTCAAGGTAGGCCTAGTTGAAATTGAAATCGCCAATGATGATAATGTCTGAAATGTCAGTATCAATGGCTAGTGCAATAGAGTCCTCTATGTAACTATAATAGCTTGCATCAGAATTTGGGGCCCTGTAAAAAGATTTTTTTTTTTGCTAGTTATTTGCCACTTCTATCCAGGGTTAGCCCCAATGTGCTGCTAGCACCCTTAAAGACCCAATCAATCAATTTGACGCATTGCGGCAGTGGTGTATTCTGAAGGTCCGACTAAGACCGAGGGGTCACCACTGTTGGGGAGTTTGACACATGTAGGCCTATTCTAACGCTGTTTTCTTGGTTATGGGTTTTACCCATCATTTACCACAACGATTCAAGATGTCAGCTTCCATGAGATCACACATTTTGAGAAGGTCTTTCAACCTGAGACCTTTCTCCAAATCTTGCAGTAAAATCTTGACCAGAAAAACTGATACAACCAATCCTTGTTTTCAACAAAATAATACGGGTAATGATGATAACTTTCTTTCTTAACTTGTAGCAACTGTCCGGTACCTGGATGGGGCCATAAACCGTGGCCACAAACAGACTGACTTGATCATCATGGACTTCGCTAAGGCCTTTGACAAGGTACCTCACAGAAGGCTATTATATAAACTGGAGTACTATGGGATAAGAGGATCCACACATAGGTGGATTAGCTCATGGCTCTCTGGGCGCTCACAACAAGTTGTACTTGAGGAATCGAGACAATTCATCGACAAGACAATTCATCGACACTGTTTTTGGAGACAATTCATCGACACAATTGAAGACAACTCATCGACACTTTTTGAAGACAATTCATCGACACATTATTATGTTGAAATTATACACAAGCTGATAAATTGAAGACAATGTTTTGAAAATAAAATTATCTATTATCACGTTTATGATCAAAATTACGAATTTGAAAAATCTAATTAAATATTTTGGCTTATTGACCATTTTAACCGCAATAGTTTGCCTCGTTTGATTTGATGTGGCAAAAAAGTGACTGTCGGGGAGGCGGAGCTGTCTCAAAGTAATTGAGGACAGCATGTAGCTTTTAGGATGCTGTTGCTATGTAGTGGCAGTATTGATAGTACGACCACTGGAGTTGAAGGATAATTTAGCCTCGAGATTTGTACAATTCGCGTTTAGATACCTAATTCTGATCATGAGATATAAACCGTGTCGGTGAATTATCATCTAGATAATAAGCCCATGTGATGGACTTTGATTGATCCCACTTTAGGGGTGAAAGTTCAGTTTAACCCTTTTTGTACCAAATGGAATCCTCCTCCTATATATAGCATGGGTCCATTTAAAAATGTAGGGTTGTCAGGTTGTGTTTAGGGGAAAAATGCAAACATACATGTAACTCACAATTCAGCTTCACTTTCCATCTTTTTTATTTTGATTATGAAAGTTTTGAATAATGGTTGACCAAGTTCCGTATACATTTTCTTTTATGCGGTTAAAAGGGTCAATAAGCCAAAATATTGATTTTTTTTTCTAAATTCGTTATTTTGATCATAAACGTGATAATAGATCATTTTGTTATCAAAACAGTGTCTTCATTTTATTAACTTCAACATAATAATGTGTCGGTGAATTGTCTTCAAAAAGTGTCGATGAGTTGTCTTCAATTATGTCGATGAATTGTCTCCAAAAACCGTGTCGATGAATTGTCTTGTCGATGAATTGTCTTGTTCCCGTACTTGATGGCCAAGCGTTTGATCCAGTCCCTGTCTTATCTCAATATCTGGAGTCCCCCAAGGTTCGGTCCTTGGACCGGTCCTTTTCTTGGTTTTCATTAATGATCTCCCCGATAATATCAGGTCATCAGTCCGTTTGTTTGCTGATGATTGTGTCCTGTATAGGAACATATATTCTTCTTCTGACTGTCTTATTTTACAAGATGACCTGGATCAACTTGCACAGTGGGAGGTCGATTGGCAAATGAAGTTCAATGTGGCCAAATGTCACTCAATGAGGGTGTCACGACACCCTCCGGACAAGCAAATTAAGTTTGACTATACTCTTCACCAGCAAATTTTGGAGCATGTTCAATCCGCCAAATATCTTGGTATCACCATCACTGATGATCTTGATTGGGGTCAACATATCTCAGAGATTACATCTAAAGCAACTAGGACTTTAGGATTCCTTAGACGGAACTTGGCTTTTGCACCTAGGCAGACAAAGGATTTTGCATATAAAACATTGGTTCGCCCTCAACTTGAATATGCATCACCTGTTTGGCATCCCTATGTTAAAACTCAGACTCAGCAGGTGGAGAAGGTGCAGAGGACAGCTGCTCGATGGACCTGTAGGCGATGGCGAAATAGAAGTAGCGTCGGTGACATGCTTAATGAGCTAGAGTGGCCGTCCCTGGAGGCCCGTCGGGAGCAGTCCTCTTTAACCTTCTTCTACAAGATACACTCTGATTCAGTGTTTATTGATAAAGATAGGTACTTGACCCCTGTAACAGTGTCGACCCAAACAAGGGCATCAAAAGTAAACGACTCACAATATCGTAGATACCAGTCCTATAGTGATGCCCTGAAGAACTCGTTCTTTCCTAGAACTATTCCCCAATGGAATAGTCTCGGCCCCCGCCCAAAGGGGCTTGAAGAAATATATGGGCTGCACGATGCTTCCACGCAGAGCTGAATCTGACCCCCCACTAGTACTGGTAAACCGCTTAGAGGATCTAAGCCTGTCCAGGAACCGCAGTGCGAGGCGGACCGTCCATGCTAATAAACCCTTTTGGTTTCATTGGGCGACAGGGCTTGAGATGTCATTTCATCTCAATGTCGGGTAAAAGTCCCACAAAATTGGAAGCAAAGTCTCCAAAATGACCTTTACAGTGTTGACGGGGACGTTAAACCTCAAATCAAACAAAAATGGAATAGTCTTCCCTCCTCTGCGGTGAATGCCAAGTCCGAAGAGTTCAAAGCCCGCACAGTGTAAGATTGGGACTCAGAGGTATGCGTTTTAGGATACCTCTGTTATGCAGATTGTAAATAGTTTTAAGGACGCATCCAGTGTCTCTCTCTTTTTTTTTTCCAGCTAAATTCTAAATTTAGCCACCCAATCAACTGAGGTAATGGCCAGATATGACCGACTCAGTATAAGAAGATAGATAGATAGATAGGACGACCAGCCAACGAGTCTGCTCGGACGGTTAGCCAACCCACGTAGGAATGGCTAGCCGTCCGGTAGTAATTTTTAGTCTCTCATTTCATATAGGGTATGAAAGCTGAATAGCACTTGTATCATTTTCTGGAGTAATGGATGATAAATAGTTCATACTTCCGAAGTTTTTGTATTTGGGCATTTTCAGCGTGTTTGATGGACCAAACTTCAAGCGCCTATGGTTCGGTCCTTCTGATCACCGCAAGACACTGCAAGACACTGCAGGACACCACAAGACACCTTTATTTACTATATATTTAATACATTTTACTCATCATATAAAATAAAAAGTACCCTTCATTGCACAAAAAGACACTGCAAGACCGCAAGACACTGTAGTTCACAGCAGGGCTCATTTATTTACTTTTTGTTACTCATAAAATAGAATAAAAAATACCCTATAATGCATATAAAGACACTGCAGATCACCGCAGGACTCATTTTGTTTTACTTTTTGTTACGCATAATATAGAATTAAACAAATAACCTTTAATGAATAAAAGACACTGCAGGTCACAACAAGACACCTTTATTTACTATATATTTTATACATTTTACTCATCATATAAAATAAAAGGTACCCTACATTGCATAAAAAGACCACAAGACACTGCAGGTCACCGCAGGACTCATTAACTATTTGTTACTCATAATACAAAATATAAAAAATACCCTAGAATGCATAAAAAGACACTGCCGGACACTGCAAGACACCTTTATTTACTATATATTTTATACATTTTATTCATCATATAAAATAAAAAGTACCCTACATTGCATAGACCGCAAGACACTGTAGTTCACCGCAGGACTCATTTATTTACCTTTTGTTACACATAATATAGAATAAAAAATACCTTATAATGCAAAAAAGACACTGCAGGTCACAACAAGACTTATGGCCTACCTTTGTTTAGGTTTCCATTATGGTCTGGTCGCTTCATGTTTGTGTTTCTTTCCCTTTGGAGTCTTTGATGGATGGAGTAAGTTAATTTTATCGATACCGGATCTTTGTTTTACTTCTACTTTGATTTTGAGTAAAAACATGAAAACAGATTTATGTAAACCCCGCAATTTATTTGGTTTAACGACCCAGCCAGTTATATATTTGTTTTGGCCTACTTACTATTATCACGATCTATACTTGCAATGTAAGGGAAAGAGCCAAAAAGTATTGTTCTAAGAATACAATCACAAGTTATTTCACATTTTATTCAAAATGACGATAAATCCAATATTTGTTGTAGTTCCTTTCTTTCTTTCTTCGTCCTTTCTTTCTTCTTTGTTAATAGTAAATGATTTTCGCACCTTCGTTAATTGGGCACGCGATTAAAGTGTTCGCGTTGATTATTAACTGAAGATTTTCACACCTGAAGCGAGATTGGCGGGTATTCATTGTTTAACACAATGCCATTATGAATTAACAGCATATCAATTTAAGCAGACAAAATTATACACGGTTATATTAAATTAAAGACACATGCCGAATTGTAGTCATTAAATGAATGAATGAATGAATGGGGATTTGATTCATGTGGGACGGGTGGAAACATGGGTTTATTCGGGTGGCCTTTGCAGAAAGGCAACTTTTAATCATAATATCAATGGACCATAACATATATATTTCTGACCCTGACACATAATTAAAGATTTTCATCGGTTAACATATATGTTTTTAAAATTATTAATGCATGTACATGTATTTTAAAAATTATGGAGGTAAAAAAAAAAAGATAAAAAAAAAAAAAAAAAAATACAAACGAAACAATTAAGAGGCTGGTAAATGGCTATCATCAAAATGTCTGGAAATGTTGGACCATTTTCATGATAGCAAGTCCTAGTCACACCTCTACGAGTCGTAAAATTAATTGCAATCATTTTCTGATATGCAATTACATTTGCGCGGTACCAGCTGGAAACTAACGATAAAATTTTATCATCATATAAAATTTTATCATTAGGCGAACGTGACAGGTCGCATATGATGTAAAATGAAAATATTTTGGTAATATATGACAAACCGTAGAATCAATTTCCAATGCTTTACCATGTGACATTGAATCATACTGAGTCGTAAGCGTACGATATTGACTACTTGCGTATTAATATTATTCATTTCCATGAAAAGTACTATCAAAGATATAAAAATTCAATAATACACATTTTTCAAGCTAAAATTTATAAAATATATAGCAAATAAATGTGTCTTGCGGTGTCCTGCAGTGTCTTGCGGTGTCATGTGGTGTCTTGTGGTGATCAGAGTGACCCCCTGTGGTTTATATATTTTACCTTTCCTTTCTTTATGTAAATGCGGTTTGAAGGTACTAAAACATTTGATCCAAGCACCGCGAAAAGCAACAAATAGCAATAGAACAGTACCGTAAAAATCTTAAAAAAAAAGAAATCTTGATGACTTGCAGTTATTCCCCTATTTTTTTAACAAATTTGTTTCACGATCCTCAAAGAGTCCCAAAGGTGCAGATGGAATGGAAAACTGTGTAGACCCTGCTTCCGCAGCAGTCTAATCTGGGGCTACATTATTTGCTGAAGCCTATCTGTCCCAATACATAGGATCATTACGGTAATTGCTCTACTCATGGTGTTTCGGATTGTTGCCTTTATGTATGCCCTGTTAACAAGATAATTACACCCAATTTATATTTCTTTGTACCTACCATGTTGGTCTGATAGGTTAAATAAAAATGCACCCCAATTTAAAGTTAATCTATCACGATTAATAACAAGCCTAACATCGGACACATTTGCAGATTTTAATAATAACAATAATTATGTAAAGATAGAAATAATAACATTGACATAAATCAGAACATGTTCCTGGTGAAACTTGTCATTCACCTTATTTGCTGGTTCCTAGTCTGAAGGTTATCAGTGTTGGAAAAACAGGTAACCAGACCCCCCTGACCTTGAAGGTCAGGGGGGTCTGGTTACCTGTTTTTCCATCATTGACAATATGCAAGCTGGGAGCCAGCAAATATTGTGAATGATGCCACCGACAAGGACAATGAACAAAACACTAGACAATCATATTCCATGTGTATGGTTAAATTTACACTTAAAGGTATTCACCATTGTTTGCTGGCTGCCAGCTTGCACATTGTCAATATTGGAAAAACAGGTAACCAGACCCCCCTGACCTTTCCAACACTGATAACCTTCAGACTAGGAACCAGCAGATAATGCGAATAAGGTGAATATGAAACTATGAGCAAAAGCCATTTTTCTTTTCATTTTCTGAATTTAATAAAATGATATGCATGAATAAAATGTTATGTTCTGTTTTACATGTGAATATACATGTAGTACATTACATAGCTAACCGATCAACAGATGCCATACCCTGTTTACACCGAACACCTGTGTATGTAACAGATATTACAGACCCAGGGGTTCGGTTTTCCTCGGTTTCACTATATAATTAAGTACAATAAACAGGGGGATTAGCAGTCAACCATAAATGGGGACTGTCAAATGGGCAAAAATTTATTGCACAAAAGTGTCTAAAATAGTCATTTTTTGAACAGGAATGACTTTGTTATTGTTTTGGTCAGTTTCTGTGATTTTTGTACCAAAATGTAGGGCAACATTTACTCTATTTGAAAAAAGGGCATGGCGTTAGAGAAAAGGGGCATGGCGCCGCACCATGCTAAATGGGCGGGTGGAAACACTAAAGAATGGCAGTTGTCAGTTTCTGGAGAAAGAATATGCTCTGTTATGTTTAATGGCTTGTATATAAATCTGCCCAGGAAGTATGATTAGGTAAAATGAGCGGCTCCATACAACCTTAATACTTTTGACTGAGCCGTTAAACACCAAACAAGAAAAAAACATGGTAAGTTATTCCCAAGCTCTCTTTAACCCATTGTATACTAGTGGACTCTTCCACTGCTATATGTTGGACAAGTCTGTTTGTCTTATAAGGGGTGTCAGGCCTATTCTTTCGTTTTCATTCTTTTTTTTTTATGGAAAATTCTGTTAGCAAGTAGTGCAGGCCCTGATCAGACGCCGCATCCCGCGGCGTCTGATCTGGGTCTGCACTGTTTGCCAAGGTACCCCTTGGTGTTTCCCGCATACAATGGATTAAAGGGGTAAACTTAGCTACACTTTGCTATGTACAGTCAGCCGACGGAGTTATCAAATCCGGATTTGGATTGCACTATTATTCGAGGGAAGAATGATCCTTTGTAACAATATGGACTTGAAATGCCAATGAGTGATGATTTCTGCAGAGTCTTATTGGGGAATAAGGTCATCTCAGGGGTGTAAAATTCCACTCGCCCGCTCGCATTTGCGAGTAAGTTTTAGGGCAGGGTGAGTAAAGTTTTCTAAACTGACCTTATTTTTTCTTAATTTTTAGCACTTAAATGAAAAGTTTAGACTTTAAGGGCGAGTAAGCTTGAGGGAAATTTTACACCTCTGCATCTGTTTGAATGCTGGTGGCACCCTTTAGACTTTGACTTGCCTTGAAGTTTTTCTGGTATTCTATTCATACTACAGGCCTCATATTTTTCAGGCATATGCAGGATTTCGGGCTTTTAGGGCTTGATTGTTTTTTTTATTTTTTCTTGATTTCAGGCTTTTTAGATTTTGATTTTCCCTCCTATATTCTGTTTAAAATAACTATTTAACACTTATCCTCTGAATAAAATTATTTTGCTACACACATTTCTGCCTATTCACCAATCAAATTATTTGATATAATGTATTCAAGTCACACACTGCATTACAAACAGTGTAGATCCTGATCAGATGGCTTCTTCAGAAGCCATCTGATCTGGATCTACACTGTTTGCAAAGGTAGTGGTTGTCATGTACAACAGGATGAGGGTTAAGGGTGCAAAATCAGGTCTTTCAGGCTTTGAAAATGCCAGTATGAGGCCAGATACTCCCAATTTCAAAGCAGTAATTGCTTGTTTATTTAATGTTTTACCTCTGCTTAAATATCCAGGGAGACTCTCAGACTCATGAATTCAAGTTTGCATTTTAACCCATTTGGAACCAGAAGCCCCAAAACGGGACCCTGGCAAACAGTTCAGGCCCAGATCAGACGCCGCAGAACGCGGCATCTGATCAGGGCCTACACTGTTTGCAAAAAATTAAGCCATTTCCCAAATAAATTTTGAAGAAAACACAACCTGAAACCCCTAATTTTGAAATGGACTCCTGCTATATGTAAGGAGGAAGATTCTATTTGGTACTAATGGGTTAAAGGTTAAGCAGCAACTGGCTGTTGGGGGAAAGTAAAAATGACTTACAATTAGAAACATTAACAATTTCACTTTTCAGGGCTCTGCTCCACAGTTCCTATTTATAGTTGGCCAGCTGCATCGTCATGGCAACAGAAACATACAGGCTTCATGAGAAACATACGGTCCTTCAGTACTGAGGCAGTGGAAGAAAATGTAGAGGATGATTATCACTCTATCATCAAAAACACCGAAAGATCAAGAGGTAAGATCCACTAGACAGTTACATTATCTTAAAAATCCTAAAAATTGGGACATGGTCACACCTTGAGGACTTGCTGTAATTCTCCTAAATTTTGTACAAATTTGTTTCATGTTCCAGTAAGGAGTCTAAAAGGTGCACATGGAGAAGGAGCAGTCTGATCTGGGTCTTTGTTTGTTCGTTTGATTTGAGGTTTAACGTCCCCATCAACACTGTAAAGGTTATTTTGGAGACGTTGCTTCCAATTTTGTGGGACTTTAACCCGACATTGAGATGAAATGACATCTCAAGCCCTGACGCCCAGTGAAACCAATAGGGTTTATAAGCATGGACGGTCCGACACTCGCACCGCTTTGCCTGGGCAGGCTTAGATCCTCTAAGTGGTTTACCAGTACTCGTGTGCAGGTCGGTTTCAGCTCAGCGTGGAAGCATCATGCAGCCCATCTGGGTCTGCACTGTTTGCTTAGGCCTATCTGTCCCAATCAGGGCTCGAGAAACTGAAGAATCCAAATCGGTCCAGCCAGATTTCGCCAAAAAATTACGGAAATTGCTGATCGGTTTCGGTAATTTCCGTAAACATCCTTGGTGATTTGCAATTTCAAAATGTGTTATTAGCGTAACGAATGACATACCAATATTGCTCTTACACTTGTCAACGAATTTAAGCAGCAGTATCTCAATTATACACAGCAATTATTGCTCACATAGTTCAGATTTCATCTACTTTCATTTCTCTTTTCCAATTTTCACCTAGTTAGATAATGAACCAGTCTAACACCTTGAACTGTAGGCGATTTTTGGATACATGTTTGGATTATCAGTGGCAAACGGTCAGCTTGTTTTTACAACGATGATTTAGCGAAAATTTTTGAACCGATTTTCTGAAAATTTTATTGAATTATGGACCGATTTTTTAAACTTCTTTTTCAGTTAAAATCGGTACAGTAAACCCAAAATCGGTTCAGAACCGGAAAACCGAAATTTTCTCGAGCCCTGGTCCCAATACTAAGTGTCATTACGGTTCAATATGAGCCACATTCAGGCACGTATCATCATACATGTACCACTAGTGAAGACTAATCAGTCTGCCCATTACGATAACACATCCATGTGACATAGTGGCATTCATATATGCAAAATGGTTGATTTTCTGAAGAAAATTTGTAATATTATTGTAATTTATACTCCAAACGTAGGTTGTGGGTACTCATTATTATCCCCTCATATTTGGTATGATGATAGATACCGGTCCCAAGTGATATTCAGCAATACCCTCACCCATGCACGTGATGACCTAATGGTCAAGGTCACAGACGTAAATTTTTTTTTTAATTGTAAGTTTTTCAAGAACTCATGACGTCAAGGTCACTGACTTAGAAAATTTTTATTGTTAAAAGTTTCTAAGAGCTCATATTTTCCAAACTATTTAATGGATAGGGTTCATATTGGGTTTGATGATAGTTATTTGTTCAGAGGTTTAATCAGCAATATCCTCACCTATGCATATAACATCAAAGACACTTTTCCAGGTGGGAGCATCTGTGTCGTATTGACACATTTCTAGTTAACATGTAGTCATATATTTTTTTGTCCTTGTTGAATGATCAGTCAAAAAGGTGAGCCAAGTGGAATCACTGCTCTTCCTTTAATACAAGGGGTTCTCTCTACACAAATTTCTAACTAAAATGGGGGCCTGCCTCGGTAGCTCAGTCAGGTGCGCGTCTGACTGGTGATCAGGAGGATGCGGGTCCAATCCCTGCCGGAGTTGGCAAGATTGATCATGAAATCTTTTCTATGGTCATTCTCTCCCTCTGATTCAAGAAGGGCAGTTGTCAGTTTCTGGTGAAAGAATGTGCTGTACTGGTTAATGGCTTATGTATAAGCCTGCCCCAGAAAGTGTGGATGGGTAAACTGACTGTCTCAGAAATGACCTAAAATAGTGTTCACTGGGCTGTTAAACTCCAATACAAACAAACTAAAATGTGGCTTTCTATAAAGTAGGAAGCATCAAAACAATTTTGAAAACCGCTACCTTCCATGAGAATGTATTCAGTCTTCAATTTCCTTCTAATTTTGATTAAGCTAATATGTCATTTCTTACCCATTAGACAGTGCAGGTAATGGCCCCCGCCCATCGGGGCTTGCAGAAATATATGGGCTGCATGATGCTTTCACGCAGAGCTGAAACTGACCGCACACGAGTACTGGTAACTAGTGGTGGGCCGATGATCGACTATAGTCGAAAGTCAGTTGGTTTTGGCTTCCGATAGCGATAATCGATTGAGAATTCTCTATTCGATTGTAGTCGGTTCCGGTACTTGGTATTCCGAGTTTTAGTGCATTCCGGTATTCCGTCGCACTTTTCTATTACCGTATTCGGGCGTGTATTAACCAAAGTTTTTTCCCTCAGATTACAGGCCGAAGTTCAGGGTATTCCCCCTCGAATTATTTTTGGACCATTTTATTTTTACTTTTGTCAGCTGAAAATACGATGCATCTCATGTTATGCTCTATCCTTTTACGACTCCCGACATAAATAACGTTTAATTGTCCACTCAATTTTACTTACACATGAGTAATATAACAATCTCCATTACTAGCAAGCCCGATTTTGTGAGTATTATTCCTAAAAATCTGATTTTAAACGAAATAAACAAGCAAGTTCAATGCGAACATCAAAGTTTTCCGGCATCCAAACCGCCGCCCACAAACCACCGCTACAATTTTGTTTCTGCACGCAATCGGTAAATGACGTCATCGGACCCCAGCAGCCCCACGCATGTCTATTGTTTTATCTAAATGGGGCGTATCTTTCATGAAAAGTTGTTTGGAAACGGTAAAAAAATTCTCTGCCTTTGGCGCCCAAACATAACCATTCATGAGATAGTAGAGTAGTCGTAGCAACTCGTCTTAGGAGCAATTAAATAATTTTCACATTGATTGCGGATTAAATTTTATGATTGGGTAATAAACGCAAATTAGAGACATAACTTGACCAGATTTTCACACCTTATCGACACGCACCGCAGGATGGCAATTACATGACAGGGATTAACAATAGTGTCATAATTGAACCGTTATAAATCATCAGTGTAAATCCAAATCAGACGTCTGCGGTGTCTTTCTGAGGTGTCTGATCTGGGACTGCACTGTTTGCCGATGTCCCAAAAAAGGGCCTCGTGCATATGTGGGTTAATAAATAAATAACAATGGTGAACAGGTAAAGCTTTTTCAACATTTTAATGTAAAATACATGCTTTCTGGTGATACTCGCACGCACGTGCATTTTCCCGCCTTTTGAAGACGATCAAGCGTTCCGATGTGTGTTACAAAAACTGGCCAAATTCTTACTTTTTCTCACTTAACCATCCACCAAAATATCAGCAAATGTTCCATGCGGGTAATACAACAGAATAACAGTTTTCCCTCAGATTTTGGGGTGCGGGTAGTACGTAAATGCGGGTAATACACACCCGAATACGGTGCGTGGTCTAATAAAGCACGCTTTGTTTTGGTTTCACTATGGCGGCCGAAACGCAGCAGCCACGAAATGAAAAGGAAATTTATTCCTACCCAGGTGACCGAAACTTGCTGCTATTTTAAAAGGCAGGCAACTTTTGTGACTTGCTGTTTGATTTTAAGCATGTCAAACCCCTTTTGGAATGGGGTCTTCACTATAAAGAAAGAATTTGCTCCCAGACTCCTATTGACAAGGTAGGCCGAAAACATATTTAACATAGCTGCCTCTGTTGCAGATGTATACATTCTCCTTAAATTAGAATTCTTGAGAGATTAAACAGACTAATCACTCATCTAAAGTGGTCAGTCTTCTAGTCATTCGGTGCTCAGGTTTGCACCGTCATAAGGTGTTGTTTCTAGTCTGAAGTTATGCACAAATATTGTTTCATTGTCAAAACATTTAGTCATTACTAGTCATTTTGATACCTCTTTCAGAAACAAACAGCATAATGACTGAATAATAAACCATTCCTTTCAATATAAATCATCCATTCAACAGTAGTCATTCAAATTTCTCATTTCACTGAATTATTTTAAGGTTATTTGGAAATAAAACAAAGAGTTCTGTGTTTATGTTTTTCCTTTATTTTTTGAACATAATGTCCAGAAAAATCTCTAACATACAGTAAGTTGTATGCATATATATACAAAAATACAAAAGACATTTAAACATACATGCACTCAAATTTTAACATAAAAGAGGAACCGATTATGCAATCGATAGCTAGTTGGTTTTCTCTTCCGATTATAAACCGATAATCGATTGCGATTTGAATCGATTGCCCACCACTACTGGTAAACCGCTTGGAGGATCTAAGCATGCCCAGGCAAAGCGGTGCGCGAGTCGGACCGTCCATGCTTATAAACCCTATTGGTTTCTTTCGGCGACAGGGCTTGAGATGTCATTTTATCCCAGTGTCGGGTAAAAGTCCCACAAAATTGGAAGCAACATATCCAAAATGATCTTTACAGTGTTGACAGAGACCATAAACCTCAAATCAAACAAACAAACAAACATTGCAGGTAAATTCTGTCTCCCCTATTGACTGGGACGGCTTGCCTGATGATATAACTTAACCCTTGTCCTGTTGAATATTCTTATATGCCACACCCACTACCGATTTTCAACCAATCAGATTATTTGATGCAAATTATTGCAACAAATTCATAAACTGAATGGCAAACAATGTAGATCCTGATCAGATGGCTTCGTCAGAAGCCATCTGATCTGGATCTTCATTGTTTGGAAAATAAGGCATATCCGGGCTCAGCAGGACAAGGGTTAAAGAATGATGCCAAAATTCCTACATGTTCTTTCATAAATGATATATGGTTCCATGAATAACACCAAATAATGTTCCGAGAAAGTTGCAGTAGTAAAACACAAAGATATATTGCATGCTGTGGATAAGAAAAATTATCAATTACCCATTCTGATGCAGACAGATGCTCTTAAAGGAACTCATTTTTGATTTTTATTTGCCTTCACTGCAGCTGGTGTTGTGCCGTGTGGCGGCCGTAAAATGTCTCCCCGTACATCAACCATAGTGCAGTTTATATTTTACTTTTGGTCCTTTGAGATCAGCGTGAATATTCTGATAAATCAGAAATAAATTATTGGTTAGGACTCAAATTCTAGACAGGTTTTTAATTATATGGACCCCATTTTGATTTATATCAGTCTTTGAATTGACTGCCTATTCGAAATTCGCAAAATTGCAGTATGTTTCCTCTGGCTTTCTAACAGGGTCACTGATGAGGCTTTATTAGCCGAAACTACGTAGTATGACCCATCTTCTTTCTTATGAATGTTTTCATTGCTCTTAAAGGAACTCATTTTTGATTTTTATTTGAAATCCCTGAGAGTCGGAAACTTAGTTTTATCTTTTAACTCAAGGATTTGGATTATAGATATAACATTATATTTGTCTGATTTCAGGTCCGTCAGACAAGCATGAATTTCAAGCAGAGACCAGAAAGTTGCTGGACATTGTGGCAAGATCACTTTACTCCGAGAAAGAGGTATGATAACAATAATAATCCAAAGTACTGGGACAGATAGGCCTGAGCAAACAGTGCAGACCCAGATCAGACTGCTCCTGAAGGAGCAGTCTGATCAGGGTCTACACTGTTTGCCATTCCGTGCACAACTTTTGGACTCCTTGCTGGATTGTGAAACAAATTTGTCAAAATTTTAGGAGAATTACAGCAATTCAAGGTGTCTGAATTTTTAGGATTTTTACGGTATTACCTTAAATTTGGGGAAACTTCTATGACTCAAACACTGAAGGGTTGTTTACCATGGCTGTTTTGATTTCATTATGGGTCCCGCATCCTTCTTCCATATGCTCCTGACATCAGTACATGTATATTTGAGATATTTAGTGGAACATTTTCTTTATGTATCATTTGTTTGATTTGAGGTTTAACGTCCCCGTCAACACTGTAAAGGTCATTTTGGAGACATTGCTTCCAATTTTGTGGGACTTTTACCCGACATTGAGATGAAAAGACATCTCAAGCCCTGTTGCCCAATGAAACCAATAGGGTTTATTAACATGGACGGTCCGCCTCGCACCGCGGTTCCTGGACCGGCTTAGATCCTCTAAGCGGTTTACCAGTACTAGTGTGCGGGCCGGATTCAGCTCTGCCTGGAAGCATCATGCAGCCCATATATTTCTTCAAGCCCCTATGGGCGGGGGCTTCTTTCTGTATCATGAAGATGTATTATTTCAACTCTAGGTGGTTCTTATGAGTACACACAACCTCTTAATAACATAAACATGAGGTCTCTCACTACTGTGGGTTTGAGCCTTGCTAGGGTGACATGCAGGATTTCTGTATCAGCAGAGAAACCTCTTAAACATGAGGTCTCTGGCCACTGAGGATTCAGCCTCGCTAGGATCACATGTAGGATTTCTTATATCAGTAGAGAAACCACTTAAACATAAGATCTCTGACTACTATGGATTCAGCCTCACTAGGGTCACATTTAGGATTCCTCTATCAGTAGAGAAACCTCTTAAACATAAGGTCTCTAACTACTATGGATTCACCCTCACTAGGTCACATGTAGGATTCCTATATCGGTAGAGGAACTGCTTAAACATGAGGTCTCTGACCACTGTGGATATGAGCTTCACTAGAGTCACATGTTACATGTAGGGTTCCTGTATCAATAGAGGAACCTCTTAAACATGAGGTCTCTGACCACTGTGGATACGAGCTTCACTAGGGTCACATATAGGATTCCTATATCAGCAGAGCAACCTCTTAAACATGAGGTCTCTGACCACTGTGGATACAAGCTTGGCTAGAGTCACATGTAGAATTCCTGTATCAGTAGACGAACCGCTTAAACATGAGGTCTTTGACCACTGTGGATATGAGCTTCACTAGGGTCACATGTAGGATTCCTGTATCAGAAGAGAAACCTCTTTAAACATCAGGTCTCTGACCACTATGGATTCGGCCTTGCTAGGGTCACATGTAGGATTTCTGTATCAGCAGAGAAACCTCTTAAACATGAGGTCTCTCACTACTGTGGGTTCGAGCCTCCCTAGTGTCACGTGTAGGATTTCTGTATCAGCAGAGAAACCTCTTAAACATGAGTTCTCTCACTACTATGGATTCAGCCTTGCTAGGATCATGTGTAGGATTTCTGTATCAGCAGAGAAACCTTTTAAACATGAGGTCTCTCACTACTGTGGGTTCGAGCCTTGCTAGGGTCACGTGTAGGATTTCTGTATCAGCAGAGAAACCTCTTAAACATGAGGTCTCTCACTACTGTGGATTCAGCCTCGCTAGGATCATGTGTAGGATTTCTGTATCAGCAGAGAAACCTCTTAAACATGAGGTCTCTGATCACTGTGGGTTCGAGTTTAGCTGGGGTCACTTGGGATGCCATTTTCTGAAAATGGATGTCAGGTGGTTTTCCTCAATGGTTCAGTTGGATGCTCATCCCAATGGTGATCAAGAGGTTGCAGGTTTGATCCCTGCTGGATGGGGCAACATTCTTTCGTTGTGATTGATCATGAAATATATTTATTTTCTATAGCCATTTTCTCCCTTCTGCTGATTAATGAATACTGATGTAAGAATATGCCCTATTGAGATGAACCACCTAATCCTGTCCATTAACCCTTATCTTGCTGAATATTCATTTAAGCCACATCCATTTCTGTCTATCAACCAATCAAATTACTTGATGTAATTTATTGCTAGAAATTCATAAACTGAATATCAAACAGTGTAGATCCTGATCAGATGGCTTCTTCAGAAGCCATCTGATCTGGGTCTATACTGTTTGCAAAGATAGGGGTTTTCATGAACAGCAAGATAAGGGTTAAGAGTGTTGTAAGGATAACTGTTCAGCTCAATATGACCAAAAATAGGTTTAACCAATTGCATGGGGGAAACCCCTAAGGGGCTACCTTGACAAACAGTGTAGGTCCAGATCAGCACTATTTGCTAACATAATTTTCCATCAAAAATAGAATAAAAATGAAAAATAGGCCTGCCACCCCTTATATGACAAATGGACTTGTCCAACATGTAGAGTGAAGAGTCCTCTAGCATACAAAGGGTTAACTACTGGTAGGCAGGCAAACTCCAAAGCAATAGATACCTTATTTGCCGTAGAGTAAAAATTCAGCTATAAGACGAGGATTTTTCCCTCCAAAATGAGCCCAAAAAATGATCCCGTCTTATAGCCGAGGTCATGGACTGTAGGCTTTTTTTTCAGCAATGCCCAGCGAAGACCAGACAAACGGAAAAAGCCGATCAGTGATTTTTAAATTGATAGAAATCGCTGCCCACAAACCACCGCTACCATTTTTCTGCACGCAATCGGTAAAAGACGTCATCTGACACCAGCAACCTCACACGTGTTTAATGTCATTGTTTTTTTTAATGGGGTGTATCTCTTTCATAAAATATGTTTGGAACCGGTAAAAAATATTTTCTCGTTAGCTAAACAGTTGTGAATAGAGGTGGATAGAAAACAGCGCTTTGCACAGCTCCTGAATTATCCCCAGAAGCTCTGTGTCAATAACCAACAATAGGGTTCAACTTTTCCCGCCAAGCATCAGATTCTGCTATTTGGTGCCAAAACATATCTATTCATGAGATAGTAGAATAGTCCGCTTTTATTATGCATACATCTACCATTAGATGTAGCTAATTGTTTGAGGAGCAATTAAATCATTTTCACATTGATTGTGGATTAAATTTTATGATTGGGGGATAAACGCAAATTAGAGACCATATTTTCACACCTTGTTAAAGTTGGCTTATCGCAGGACAATCATGTTTAATTGGCAATTACATGGCAGTGTCATAATTGAACCGTAATGATACACAGATGGTTGGTCTCTGAATTGTCGACAAAGCAGGGAAAGTGCAGCAATTATTGTGATTTACTTACTGGTCTAGTTTTGCCGTATTTAAGGACTCAAAAGACTGACAGTTGTAGACGATTTTGTTTTGCACTTGCCAGACTGGGCGTCATAAGGTCAAAGTGCACCTGCCTGGCGTGATTTCGGTCTTGTCCCGGGCAGCCGGGAAATGGATTTGTCAGTCTCTGCCATCTATTAAATAGAAGTCTGTGTAGCTGTCTAGCCCCACCCAGCAAAGCATGTACCGGGCCAACTTCGGGACGACAGTGACGGATGTATCAACACCATCTTGCTGTCGGCCCGACGTTTGCCCGCTGTTTTGTGCTAGCTGGGGGGGGGGGGTGTTTCTGAATCTGAATATCTAGGTGTTGTGTTCTCCGTTAAAAAAAGTTTAGTTACTTATAGAAAAGCTGCAACAAATATTTCTAAATGTTTTGGAAGGAAATAAATTTCCCCCTTTTCCCAACGCTTGACAGACCTACCTATTCAGATTCAGTAAGAGTTGTCTCTCTTTGAAACTCTCACAACCGAAGACACAGAATTTCAACAGACATAAACAAGCCATGTGAGGGGTAAGTAGAGGGGTTTTCTGACGAAAAAAGGCCTATTTCTCGCATCTAAACGACATCTGGCGGTAGCAGATAGGCCCCGACAGATATGGCAAAATTTGACCCGTCTTATAAAAGAGTATAATTATGCAAAATCCCACCTTAGAAAAACTGAAAAAGGGGCCCCGTCTTATAGCCAAATCGCCTTATAGCTGAATTTTTACGGTAAGTATTCAGACAGAAAGTCCTATGCAAGCAGAGAAGACACAGATCATCAGAGCCTGCACTGTTAGCGACTCATCTAGCTGTTTTTAGACACAACATCGGGTAGAAAATTTTATTTAATACTTTGCGATGAAATCAATGCATATCTGAAACAAATAAAAATGATATTTTCACACTGTGAAAATATATAATATTTTCACACTGAAAAATAGCATGGCCTTGTTATTTTTACCTTAGCTGCCCGGACAACTTTTCTCGCCGAAGTCATATGTTATCGATAAAATAATTCTGTAAAATACCTTGAAAAGCACTCTTTGAACTGTAAAAATGCTGTATTCAAAATGGCGATCTGAAAATGACAGTTGTGATGTCATTGTGACGTACAATACGAATTTCTGTAAGTGTCCACATAAATTATAAGATAAAGAGAAAATTTACTTTTTTTTCTGCGGATACCAAAAGTATTTCACCTCATGTGTTGAAAGCATCCAAATGTTCACTCGTGCTTTGCACTCGTGAAAATTTGGATGTTTTCAACACACTTGAAATATTTTTGGTATCCGCCTAATAATAGTAAATATCCTCTATTTACTTCTTCAAATTTTAGAACAAGTATGGTAAGCAGTTGGGGTGTCCGAATACTTAGGGTAAAACACCCCCGCCCATCGGGGCTTGAAGAAATAGATGGGCTGCATGATGCTTCCACGCAGAGCTGAAACCGACCCGCACATGAGTACTGGTAAACCGCTTAGAGGATCGAAGCCTGCCCAGGCAAAGCAGTGCGAGAGTCGGACCGTCCATGCTTTTAAACCCTGTGGTATCATTGGACGGCAGGGCTTGAGATGTCATTTCATCTCAATGTCCGGTAAAAGTCCCACAAAATTGGAAGCAAAGTCTCCAAAATGACCTGTACAGTGTTGACGGGGATGTTAAACCTCAAATAAAACAAACAAACAAAACTTAGGGTAAATGCAGTACACACACATACATCCCTAGGAATCTGAATCAGACAACTTCGCACTTTATGTAATTTTAAGTATTATTTTAGGTGTTCATCCGAGAGTTGATATCCAACTGTAGTGATGCCCTAGAGAAACTCCGCTACTTAGAGATGACTGGGCATGAAGTTGTTGACAGGGATACCCCTCTAGAGATTCACATAGCAACAGATGATAGCAAGAAAACGTTCACCATTCAGGCAAGTGGGTTAGAATCCTTAAACCATAATGATAACACACCCGTGTGACATAGTGCTTATTCATATTTCCAGAACGGTTATTTCATGATGAAAATTTGTGATGTTTTTTCTTGCTTAAAATAATACTCCAAACAGGGGTTGAGGATGCTCATTAGAATCGCCTCATAAAGGCAGTTCTAGTGAGTACCCATAACCTATGTCTTGGAACAGAAATAAGAAAAATATTGTATACCCATGTAAACCCCAGTTTCTTTAATATAAAGTGGGTAGAGAGGTGTCTTCATTAAACCCTAAATCAAAGAAACAAAATATACAGTGAAACTTCTTGCATAAAATTCTATGGACATAGCTGTTTTAACCCTTATCTTGCTGTTCACTACAACCCTTACCTTTGCAAACAGTGTAGATGCAGATCAGATGGCTTCTGAAGAAGCCATCTGATCAGGATCTACACTGTTTGGCATTCAGTTTATGAATTTATAGCAATAAATTACGTCAAGTAATTTGATTGGTTGATAGACAGAAATGGGTGTGGCTTCAATGAATATTCAGCAAGATAAGGGTTAAGCTATTCTTAAATGGACCAGCAGCCATGCACAGACAACACAACCCATGTTCAAATCTTGAAATTCTCATGCTACAATCACATTGAACATAGCATTTTAAAATTTTATGATGACGTCAGAACATCATTGCAGAATTGACGTCATTGTTAACGCCGCCATGTAAGTTTCTCTCACATTTGAAGAGTTAATGGAGTTTTCTGTCGTTTTTGTTACATTGACACAATTTTCCATTGGAATCGTAAGTTATGCAAGAATAACTATTATCCATGATTATTACATTGCGGTAACATTTGCCGGGTCCCTCGGAAGATATTTTAACACTCAGCCTAGCAGCCTTGTGTTAAAACAGCTTCCTCTGGACCTGACAGATGTTAATGCGTGAAAATCCATTGGTGATCTTTATAATAGCTTGAACTTGGATAATTTGTATCCAATGGCTAATTTGAACTCACTCTTGGATCCCTAGAGAATTTTTGCCATTGCTCCAGATATCCATAAGAAACCTCAATGGTGTAGTGGTTATGCTACTCGTCTTGTAAACTAGGGGATGCAGGATCGATCCCTGGCTTTTCCAGACTTTCTGATGAATTTTTAAACCGAGGTCCCATCTCCGTATGACCTTAGCTGTTGGTCAGAGGTAAAACTTGAACACTTACTCACTCCAGATATCCATACATTTAGGATAATTTAGGGTTTTCCTGATTTTATCTTGAATTGATATGTTGTACGTTCTCATTAGAATCGCCTCAATGAGGCCATAAGATAGCCTTAAAATATCCTTAAGCAATCCTTGTGATCTACCGTAAGTATTTTGAGCAGCCCTTATCCAGAACAACGGTTCATGGTACCAAGGTATTGGAACTTTTGAAGATTGAATGTATACAGATCTCATAAACCTGGGATCATGGATTCGATAGCTTCTGCCTTTGAGTCTTGAAACTGATGAGACCTCATGCCCGTATGACCTTGGATGTAAAACGCAGACAAATCATATAGTGATAAACTTGTTCAATTGCACAGGACCACCAGTTTGAACTAAAATTGCTGATTTTGATAGGTAATGATAATAGCATGTCCACAGTCAAATTCTGCAGGTACTCGCCCGTAACATCATGACGCCATCCAGGACAATTGTATTTTCTATTGAAAGGCTTTTAAACTTCAAGCCGGCCTCGGTAGCTCAGTCGGATGTGCGTCTGACTGGTGATCAGGAGGATGCGGGTTTGATACCTGCCGGCGTAGGCAACATTCTTTCGTGGAGATTGATCGTGAAATCTTTTCTACGGTCATACTCTCCCTTCCGCTGATTCAAGAAGGGCAGTTGTCAGTTTACCGCTACCATACAAGCATGCCTAGGAAAAGTGTGGATAGGTAAACTGACCTAAAATAGTGTTAACTGGGCAGTTAAACTCCAATACAAACAAACAAACAAAACTTGTAAACTTCATCTGCAAAATATCTTATTTCAAATCGTCAGAAGATAAATGAGAAACAGAATCTTACACTCGTCGTCATTTCATACCAAATTTATGAAAATTTGCCAGAGACTTGTTTCATAAATTTCATACATAATCACCATGCATGTAAGATCCTCTATATCTCTTACAGGATACAGGTATTGGTATGACAAAAGATGAAATGGTGGACAACCTGGGTACCATCGCCAGATCAGGATCAAAGGTAGGTCAACCCTTTCACCCCTGAGTTTCTGAAGTGGACTCTTCCATCTCTGAATGTGGACAGTGGATTGTGGTAATAGAGGATCTTGCATGAGTGCCCATGTATCATTGAATTTTTTAAACAAGTTGAGGCAAAGGGATAAATTGTGACATGAGGCTTGGTCGAGCATTTTATCCATTTTCCTGAATGAGTTCAATAAATTCAGTAATACATGAGCACGAATGCAAGATCTTTTTATCATATGACATTTAAAATGCATTTTATTCATGATTTTAAACAAAAATGTCTATATCCTGCCATTAGTAAATCATGGGATGTCATTAACCCTTTACCACTCAGACCCGTGTTTCCCCGTATCTATCCATTACCACACCGACCCTTATATTTACGTGTCTATCCATTACCACTCCGATCCGTTTTTGCCCGTATATCGGCCATTTGAACAAATACGTGTTTTCCCGTGTCTCAAAATCAATCACGTCATTTTTACCTTTTTCCTAAATATAAAAACGCCGGATGTTTATTAATGTTAAGTTTGGTCTTTTGCCAACAATATTTGCGAAAAAAACAAATATGTTTCTATACAAAGTTTTTGTGTAATTTACAACCAAACACACCAGGGGTTTCTTCTACTGAATCACGATGACCTTGCCTGACCATAATGGAAAATTACTGGGTTGAGTTACTGAATGACGCAATATTTGTGTGTCGGTCGCGCATGATTTGCATGATTTAGGTAGAGACAATTAGCGCTGTATAATCAGTTAGATTCAAGGGATTTATGGTTCAAGATAATTAGTTAATTGGGGATTATGATACCCTAGGAATGTTTATACAGCGGATGCCACCCGGAGCGTGCCGAGCATTGAGCCGCAATAAATTACATAACAGTACCCAAAAGTGTACCCAGGTGGTCATCGGAAGGGCAATAAAACCCACAGATGGGTAGAAGGCCTTTCATTGGTCAATAGTTTCAGCCCCTTTAATGAATATTAATTTCTAAAAAAAAAAAATATGCGACGTCTGATCAGGGTCTCACCGCCGACACGTTAACAGACAAACAGATGCAATTATTAAGCGGCACCTGATCAGGGTCTTCAGGTTTTTGGACCTTATAATGCTACGGCACCCGGATCAGACCCTCCACAATTATTGCCGTGACGTCTGATTCAGCTCCAACCGCCGACGGTTCATTTTATTTTATTTTCCGCGACCGAATAGGTTTGGAGGATATAGCGACCGTCCAAATGTCCGTCCGTCCGTAGACACAACAGACAGATGCAAACAATGCAGACTCGGATCAGACGCCGTACTATTATTGAACGGCGTCTGATGAGGGTCAGCATGTTTGTAGAAGGCGCAGACCCAGACAAGACGCTGCGCAACGGTTATGCGGCGTCTGATCAGGGTCTTATCGGTGACGGTGGTGTTTTTTATCCCTAGTCTAAACAGGTTCGGATCCTGGCGTCCGTTCATTCGCCCGTTCGTAGACACAAAATTATGAGTGACAAGACACTGCGCAACGGTTATGCGGCGTCTGATCAGGGTCTTATCAGCGACGGTGTTGTTTTTTATTCCCTAGTCTGAACAGGTTCGGAGCCTGGCGTCCGTTCAAATGTCCGTCCGTAGACGCAATAGACATATGAAAACAATGCAGATCCTGATCAGATGTACAATTATTAAACGGCGTCTGATGATGGTCTACATGTATGTAGACGGTATCTGAGACGGCGCAGACCCGGACAAGACGTTGCGCAACGACGCGGCGTCTGATCGGGGTCTTATCGCCAACGGTGGTGTTTTTTTTTTAACCCTAGTCTGAACAGGTTCGGGGGATATAGCGATCAGCGTGGCATCATTCACCCAACCGTCTGTATAACAAAAGACAGAACACAAAGGTGCAAACAGTGCAGATTTGAATCAGACGCCATACAATTATTATACGGCGTCTGGATAGGGTCTACAAGTTTGTAGACGGAATATACGGCGGCACAGACCCAGACAATGATCATGCGGCGTCTGATCATGGTCTGACCGCCGCCGGTGCGTTTTATTTTTATCCCCTGACCAAATAGGTTCGGGGATATAACTATCAGCCTGGCGAACGTCCGTCCGCAAACAAAATTATGAGTCTGGCGTCCGTTCACATGTCCGTCCGTTCGTCCGTAGACGCAACAGACAGATGCAAGCAATGCAGATAAGAATCAGACCTGTACAATTATTAAACGGCGTCTGATGAGGGTCTACAGGTTTGTAGACGGCATATGGGTAGGCGCAGACCCGGACAAGACGCTACACAACAATAATGCTGCATCTGATCAGGGACTAATTGCCGACGTTGGTGTTTTTATCCCTAGTCTGAACATGTTCGGGGGATATAGCGATCAGCCTGGCGTCATCCACTCAACCGTCTGTATAACAATAGACAGAACACAAAGGTGCAGATTTGAATCAGACGCCATACAATTATTATACGGCGTCTGGATAGGGTCTACAAGTTTGTAGACGGAATATTAGACGGCACAGACCCAGACCAGACGCCAGACGCTGTACAATGATCATACGGCGTCTGATCATGGTCTGACCGCCGCCGGTGCGTTTTATTTTTATCCCCTGACCAAATAGGTTCGGGGATATAACTATCAGCCTGGCGTCCGTGCGTCCGCAAACAAAATTATGAGTCTGGCGTCCGTTCACATGTCCGTCCGTAGACACAACAGACAGATGCAAGCAATGCAGATAAGAATCAGACCTGTACAATTATTAAACAGCGTCTGATGAGGGTCTACAGGTTTGTAGAAGGCATATGGGTCGGCGCAGACCCGGACAAGACGCTACACAACAATAATGCGGCGTCTGATCAGGGACTAATTGCCGACAGTGGTGTTTTTATCCCTAGTCTGAACATGTTCGGGGGATATAGCGATCAGCCTGGCGTCATCCACTCAACCGTCTGTATAACAATAGACAGAACACAAAGGTGCAAACAGTGCAGATTTTAATCAGACGCCATACAATGATTATAAGGCGTCTGGATAGGGTCTACAGGTTTGAAGATGGCATATGCGACGACACAGACCATGCGACGTCTGATCATGGTCTGACCGCCGCCGGTGCTTTTTATTCCCTGACCAAATAGGTTCGGGGATATAACAATCAGCCTGGTGTCCGTCCGTCCGCAAACAAAATTGAGTCTGGCGTCCGTTCACATGTCCGTCCGTCCGTCCGTAGACACAACAGACAGATGCAAGCAATGCAGATTCGAATCAGACTTTAACAATTATTAAACGGCGTCTGATGAGGGTCTACAGGTTTGTAGACGGCATATGGGTCGGCGCAGACCCAGACAAGACGCTGCACAAAGGTAATGCGGCGTCTGATCAGGGACTCATTGCCGACGGTGGTGTTTTTTATCCCTAGTCTGAACATGTTCGGGGGATATAGCGATCAGCCTGGCATCATCCACCCGTCTGTGTGTATAACTATAGACGGAACACAAAGGTGCAAACAGCGCAGTTCGGGATCAGAGCCCAGAAAATTATTATAAGGCATCCGATCAGGGTCTACAGGATTGTAGACGGCACAGACCCAGACCAGTAGCTATCAACCTGACGTCATCCACCCGTTAGTCTGTATGACAATAGACAGAACACAAAGGTGCAAACAGTGCAGATCGGTATCAGAGCCCAGACAAATATTATAAGGCGTCTGATCAGGGTCTACAGGGTTGTAGACAGCACATGTGATGGCACAGACCCAGACCAGACGCTGTACAATGACCATGCGCATCAGATGTCATTGCACCTCAGTGTTGGGTAAAAGTCCCACCAAATTGGAAGCAATATCTCCAAAATGTCCTAAATAGTGTTGATGGGGATGTTATACCTCTAATCAAACAAACAAATCTTATTTATAAAAAAAAAAAAAAAAATACAGAGACGGCTCTTTGGGGTGAGCTGGCTATGGGCTGGTTGATACATTTATTAAAAAAAAAAAAAAGGTAAAGTTGGGGATGGGGGTTCAAAAAAGGATAGATAGGCTGTAATAGTTATTTTAATCTTATGCAAAAGTACTGATTTTTTCATAAACAAAACACACCCATGTGTCATAGCACATTCTTTAATTTCTCCAAAATGGCTACTTTTCCATTGAAAACTTTTATATTTTTCTTATTTATACTCAGAACATAGGTCGTGGGTGCCGATTGAGGCAGTTCTAACGAGTACCCACAACCTTGGTCTTGGTGCAGAAATAAGTAAAATAATGTATACCGTGTTCAGATAGATGTTCATTTCACAGACTTATGAACATGATCTTATTTCTGCATAAAAAGTATGTTATGGAAACTTGTTGGAAGACCCTCAGTGACATGCCCTAATGATTACCTACAAATACGTTTTTGTGCGGAAATAAGAAAAATAATACGTGGATACCCCCTCTTTTCTGGGGCTATGGTGGTTAAAAATACTTTCTCTGACCAACCCAAAACAGAAATTTTTGCTAACGAAAATATTTTGCTTACTTTGACACTTCATATTTTCAAAACGCAAAGAGAAACTATAATAAATTTAGTACCATTGGAAAGAAAATTTAATTTCCTAGAAACTTTACATTTACATAAATATTGTCAAATGTACAGAAAATACTAAAATAATCATTTTTGTAACATAAGGGTGAAAATCACACAAAAATGCCAATATCTCTGTTCAGATAAGACTGTCAGGCCTATCAGCCAGATATGGACTATTGGTTATTGATTTACCTATATCAGTGTTCTGTTAAGATGCTGTATTGGATAATTTTCTGAGTGGTAAAGGGTTAAGAACATCATGCGTGTAACGTTACGGATTGTTTCTTCTAACTAATTTGCATATTTAATCCACTAGTGTATTATCATCGAATAGAACATCATGCGTGTAACGTTACGGATTGTTTCTTCTAACTAATTTGCATATTTAATTCACTAGTGTATTATCATCAAATTTATTACATGGCATTATTACACTCTCAGACGTGATGTCATATGATAAAATAAGTAAATACATGTAAGAGGATTTTTAGTCATAATCATTTACAGGTCTCTCACTGCTGTGGTTTCGAGCTTGGCTCAGGTCACGTGAGTCGCCAAGTTCTGCAACCGAAGTTCCGGTGGTTTTGCTCCGGGTACTCCAGTTTTTGCCCACCTCTGATTAAAAATTGGCTATATATGAGTGAAATAATCTTAAAAGGGCCATAAAACCAAACAAAAACGTATAGATTTATAGAAAAATAACCATTTATGGTCATTTTCTATGTTGGGATCCATCTTTAGAATGTGTTGCATCCAAAACCATGATATAATATTCATTTATTAGCTCGCCTTACGAAAGTAAGGGGGAGCTATTGCCATACCCCGGGGCGTCCGGCGTCAGCGTCGGCGTCGGCGTCCGCATTTGGTTAAAGTTTACCTGCAAGCTCTTATATGTGATGTTTTACAACTTTATTTTGAATATATAATTAATAATTGCTAAAAAACAATATTTAACATTATCATTGTACTTCATTTTACAGGTTTTTTGGCTTAAATTGGACTATTTGAGAAGTTAATATTTTCCTCTGTATTACCTCCCTTACTTCTCTGTGTTAAAGTTTACCTGCAAGCTGCGTGAGTTCAAATCCGGGGGGAGGAACGTTTTTTTTTTTTTTTTCTTTTCTTTTTTTTTTTGGATTTAAAAACAAAGCGGGGTCTGGGGCTCAAGGCCAAGGTCACTGTGGCTATTTTTAGAAAAACATTGTCATCGCTCTAGCGCCTTCATTTATTGATGGATTTTAATATAACTTCACCCAAATGTCCGGTATAATGATATCTCGAGTGACTTTGACTTTCAGGGTCCGGGGCCTAAGGTCAAGGTCACTACTTTCAGGGTCACGGGGTCAAGGTCACTGTGGCTATTTTTAGAAAAAACATTGTCATCGTTCTTGCACCATAATTTATTGATGGATTTTAATATAGCTTCACACAAATGTTGGGTATGATGATATCTCTAGCAAGTTCGACTTTCAGGTTCCGGGGCTGAAGGTCAGGGTCACTGTGGCTATTTTTAGAAAAAAACTTTGTGATCGCTCTAGTGCCTACATTTATGGATGGATTTTAATATAACTTCACAAAAATGTTGGCAATGATGATATCTTGAGCGAGTTCGACTTTCAGGGTCTGGGGCTGAAGGTCAAGGTCACTGCAGCTATTTTTAGAAAAACTTTGTCATCGCTCTTGCGCCTTCATTTATTGATGGATTTTAATATACCGTGACACAAATGTTTCGTTTGATGATATCTTGAGTGACTGACTTTCCGGGTCAGGGGCTGAAGGTCAAGGTCACTTTGGCTATTTTTTAGAAAAACTTGATCATTGCTCTAGTGTCCAGATTTATTGATGGATTTTAAGATAACTTCATACAAATGTTGGGTATGAAGTTCAACTTTCAGAGTCTGGGGCTCAAAGTCAAGGTCACTGTGGCTATTTTTAGAAAAACTTTGTCATCACTCCTAAGTACCTACATATATTGATGGATTTTACACAAATGCTAGGCTAGGCTTTTTTTTATTTGTCTTGATCGAGGGGATTTGTATCGTCTGTGATGCCTTGTTATTACTTGGTAGTTTGTAGAATTTTTTTTTTGTCAAATATAGATTTCTTTTTCATTTTTTTTTTTTTTGCAGTGGAAAGGCTTGAAAACAGGATGATTAGGGGTATATTTTGGTTCTCTTTCATTTGCTGCAGTCTATTGGGCTGTTTTACAGAAGAATTTTTTTTTGATAACTTGCCCTCATCCATCTTAGGCCCCCAAAGGCGAGCTATGTTGTCTTCTGACAACTCTTGTTGCTCTTGTGTGAGGGGAATATGACAATTTGTTCACTCGAGGGCAAAGGTCAAAGGCAATATTACCTGTTGAGTTGAACAAGTTGTCACACAAGGGCAACAAATGATTTATTATACTAAATTCTGACTTCTAGAGATTCTATCAGTGAATGCACTTGTACTTTTGAGCAGTGACTTCAGTTGGGAATATTACAGGGGCATATGATGATTTGTTTGTTTGATTTGAGGTTTAAAGTCCCTGTCAACACTGTATAGGTCATTTTGGAGACATTGCTTCCAATTTCCTGGGCCTTCTTCCCGACATTGAGATGAAATGACATCTCAAGCCCTGCCACCCAATTAAAGCAATAGGGTTTATAAGCATGGACGGTCCAACTCACACCGCTTTGCCTGGGCAGGCTTAAAACCTCTAAGAGGTTTAACAGTACTTGTGTGCAGTCAGATTCAGCTCTGCGTGTAAGCATCATGCATCCCATCTATTTCTTCAAACCCCGATGGGCAGGGGCCAATATGATGATTTATTGCCCTGCGCATGACTTCTAGAGATTATTTCTGTGAATGCACTTGTACTTTGGAGCAGTGATGTCAGAGGGGAATATTGCAGGGGATTGTGATAATTTATTGCCCTGCGCTTGGCATGCTCTCAACCAATCAGAATTCTAGAATTGCTTATGAATATTTATGAGGTCTAATAATTAACAGTGTTATATGTTCAGTTGTAAATACATGTTTGTATGTTAATATGTTTATTTTCCACACAGGCTTTCCTTGATACAGTGAAAGATGGTGGAGATGTAAACAATAATATCATTGGTCAGTTTGGTGTTGGCTTTTACTCCTCATTCATGGTAGGAGACAAAGTGGATGTGTACAGTCAATCATACAAACCAGGAGAGGGGGCCTTAAAATGGTCCTCGGATGGGTAAGGATCACATATGAGATACCAGCCTCTGCAAATGAAGGCTAAGTGATTTTGCTCTGGGTACTTCAGTTTTCACCCACCTCTGATTAGTAGAATAATCTTGGCAACTGAAAAGTAATGATATTTTTAGCTCACCGTCACGTAGTGACTAGGTGAGCTTTTGGGATCACTTTTTGTCCGTCGTCCGTCGTGCGTGCGTCCGTCCGTCCGTGCGTCCGTGCGTGCGTAAACAATTTCTTTAAACGACATCTCCTCCTAAACCACTGATCGGATTTTGACCAAACTTCACAGGAATGATCCTTAGGTGGTCCCCTTTCAAAGTTGTTCAAATGGTTCCGGTCCGTTGCACATCTAGGTCACAGGAGCCAAAAATAGAGTTTTTTCACCGAAAACTTAAAAAATCTTCTTCTCTGAAACCACAAGGCCCAGGTCTTTCATATTTGGTATGAAGCATCATCTAGTGGACCCCTACCAAGATTGTTCAAATTATAGTGCTGGGGCCAAAAATGCCCCCGCCCCGGGGCCCTTTGGTTTTACATTGGCTTATATAGGGAAAATCTTTAAAAATCTTCTTCTCTGAAACCACAAGGCCCAGTTCTTTGATATTTGGTATGAAGCTTCATCTAGTGGACCCCTACCAAGATTGTTCAAATTATAGTGCTGGGGCCAAAAATGCCCCCGCCCCGGGGCCCTTTGGTTTTACATGGGCTTATATAGGGAAAATCTTTAAAAATCTTCTTCTCTGAAACCACAAGGCCCAGTTCTTTGATATTTGGTATGAAGCTTCATCTAGTGGACCCCTACCAAGATTGTTCAAATTATAGTGCTGGGGCCAAAAATGCCCCCGCCCCGGGGACCTTTGGTTTTACATAGGCTTATATAGGGAAAATCTTTAAAAATCTTCTTCTCTGAAACCACAAGGCCCAGGACTTTGATATTTGGTATGAAGCTTCATCTAGTGGACCCCTACCAAGATTGTTCAAATTATAGTGCTGGGGCCAAAAATGCCCCCGCCCCGGGGCCCTTTGGTTTTACATAGGCTTATATAGGGAAATTCTTTAAAAATCTTCTTCTCTGAAACCACAAGGCCCAGGACTTTGATATTTGGTATGAAGCTTCATCTAGTGGACCCCTACCAAGATTGTTCAAATTTTAGTGCTGGGACAAGAAATGCCCCCGCCACAGGGCCCTTTGGTTTTACATAGGCTTATATAGGGAAATCTTTAAAAATCTTCTTCTCTGAAACCACAAGGCCCAGGTCTTTGATATTTGGTATGAAGCTTCATCTAGTGGACCCCTACCAAGATTGTTCAAATTATAGTGCTGGGGCCAAAAATGCCCCCGCCCCGGGGCCCTTTGGTTTTACATAGGCTTATATAGGGAAAATCTTTAAAAATTTTCTTCTCTGAAACCACAAGGCCCAGGACTTTATTATTTGGTATGAAGCTTCATCTAGTGGACCCCTACCAAGATTGTTCAAATTTTAGTGCTGGGACAAAAAATGCCCCGGCCACGGGGCCCTTTGGTTTTACATTGGCTTATATAGGGAAAATCTTTAAAAATCTTCTTCTCTGAAACAATAGGGCCCAGGTGTTTTATATTTGGTAAGAAGCTTCATCTAGTGGACCCCTACCATGATTGTTCAAATTATAGTGCTGGGGCCAAAAATGCCCCCGCTCCGGGGCCCTTTGGTTTTACATAGGCTTATATAGGGAAAATCTTTTAAAATCTTCTTCTCTGAAACCACAAGGCCCAGGTCTTTGATATTTGGTATGAAGCTTCATCTAGTGGACCCCTACCAAGATTGTTCAAAGTATAGTGCTGGGACAAAAAATGCCCCCGCCACGGGGCCCCTTGGTTTTACATTGGCTTATATAGGGAAAATCTTTAAAAATCTTCTTCTCTGAAACCACAAGGCCCAGGTCTTTGATATTTGGTATGAAGCTTCATCTAGTGGACCCCTACCAAGATTGTTCAAATTATAGTGCTGTGGCCAAAAATGCCCCCGCCCCGGGCCCTTTGGTTTTACATAGGCTTATATAGGGTAATTCTTTAAAAATCTTCTTCTCTGAAACCACAAGGCCCATGCAGGACTTTGATATTTGGTATGAAGCTTCATCTAGTGGACCCCTTCAAATTTTAGTGCTGGGACAAAAAATGCCCCCACCACGGGGCCCTTTGGTTTTACATTGGCTTATATAGGGAAAATCTTTAAAAATCTTCTTCTCTGAAACCACAAGGCCCAGGTCTTTGATATTTGGTATGAAGCTTCATCTAGTGGACCCCAACCAAGATTGTTCAAATTATAGTGCTGGGGCCAAAAATGCCCCCGCCCAGGGGCCCTTTGATTTTACATTGGCTTATATAGGGAAAATCTTTAAAAATCTTCTTCTCTGAAACCACAAGGCCCAGGACTTTGATATTTGGTATGAAGCTTCATCTAGTGGACCCCTACCAAGATTGTTCAAATTATAGTGCTGGGGCAAAAAATGCCCCTGTCCCGGGGACCTTTGGTTTTAGATAGGCTTATATAGGCAAAATCTTTAAAAATCTTCTTCTCTGAAACCGCCAAGCCCAGATCTTTGAAATTTGATGTGTAGCTTCATCTAGTGGACCTTTGCCAAGATTGTTCAAATTATAGCCTTTGTTGATGTTTGGTATGAAGCTTCACCTTTAGACCTCCCTCAACATTATGCACATTAAAGCCCTGGGGCCAATAATGGCCCTCTCTGGGGCACACTTGTTACACTATGGATCAGGTGAGCGATCCAGGGCCATCATGGCCCTCTTGTTCTTATTTCTGCTCGAAAGCCTATGTTGTGGGTGTTAATTAGAAGCGCCACTAGGCACTCTGACTAGGGCACCGAAAGAATAAATAGAGATAAATCAGCAAAACTTACATTTTGAAATATAATCATACATCTTTTTAGCTCACCTGTCACATAGTGACGAGGTGAGCTTTTGTGATCACTTTTTGTCCGTCGTCCGTTGTGCGTCCGTGCATCCATAAACAATTTCAAATAAGTATATCTCTAATACCCCATGGCCAATCTTGATCAAATTTCATGTGAAGCATCATCAGGTAGGGGGAAAGGCTGCATAAGGTTTTTGGGCTGATCAGATTGGAATTCTGGTTGCCATGGCAACATATAGCTCCCATAGACTTATAATGGGAAAAATAAAAAAAATCTTCTTCTCTGAAACCACAGGGCCAAGAGCTTAGATATTTAGCTTGTAACAATGTTAAGTGGTCACCTACGTAAATCCTGCCAATCATGCCCCTGGGGTCCAAATTGGCCACACCCAGGGGCCCCTTAGCTCCTTTCGACTCACAATGGAAAAAAAGCTTAAAAAATCTTCTTCTCTGAAACCACAGGGCCCAGAGCTTAGATATTTAGCATGTAGCAATGGCAAGTGGTCACCTACATAATTCCTGCCAATCATGCCCCTGGGTTCCAAATGGGCCACGCCCTGGGGCCCCTTCGCTCCCATAGACTCCTAATGGAAAAAAGCTTCGATAATCTTCTTCTCTGAAACCACACGGCCCAGAGCTTAGGTATTTAGCATGTAGAAACACCAAGTGGTCACCTACATAATTCCTGCCAATCATGCCCCTGGGGTCCAAATTGGCCACGCCCCGGGGCCCCTTAGCTCCTATAGACTCATAATGGAAAAAAAGTTTCAAAAATCTTCTTTTCTGAAACCACAGGGCCCAGAGCTCAGATATTTAGCATGTTGCAACGACAAGTGGTCACCTTAATAATTCCTGCCAATCATGCCCCTGGGGTCCAAATGGGCCACGCCCCAGGGCACCTTCGCTCCCATAGACTCATAATGGAAAAAATCTTAAAAAAATCTTCTTCTCTGAAACCACAGGGCCCAGAGCTTAGATATTTAACATGTAGCAACGGCAAGTGGTCACCTACATAATTCCTGCCAATCAAGTCCCTGGGGTCCAAAAGGGTTACGCCCCGGGGCCCCTTAACTCCTAATGGAAAAAAAGCTTAAAAAATCTTCTTCTCTGAAACCACAGGGCCCAGAGCTGAGATATTTAGCATGTAGCAACGGCAAGTGGTTACATACATAAATCCTGCCAATCATACCCCTGGGGTCAAAATGGGCCACGCCCCGGGGCCCCGTAGCCCCGTAGCTCCCATAGACTCTAGTGGAAACAAAAAGTTTCATAAATTCTTTTCTCTGAAACCACAGGGCCCAGAGCTTAGATATTTAGCATGTAGCAAAGGCAAGTGGTCACCTACATAATTCCTGCCAATCATGCCCCTGGGTTTCAAATGGGCCACGCCCCGGGGCCCCTTAGCTCCCATAAACCCATTATGGAAAAAAAGTTTCAAAAATCTTCTTCTCTGAAACCACAGGGCCCAGAGCTCAGATATTTAGCATGTAGCAACGGCAAGTGACCACCTACATATTTCCTGCTAATCATGCCCCTGGGGTCCAAATGGGCCACACCCTGGGGCGCCTTAGCTCCCATAGACTCCTAATGGAAAAAAAGCTTCAAAAACCTTCTTCTCTGAAACCACATGGCCCAGAGCTTACATATTTGGCATGTAGCAACTGCATGTGGTCACCTACATATTTCCTGCCAATCATGCCCCTGGGGTCCAAATGGGCCACGCCCTAGCTCCTATAGACTCATAATGGAAAAAAGCTCCCAAAATCTTCTTCTCTGAAACCACAGGGCCCAGAGCTTTGGTATTTAGCATGTAGCAATGGCAAGTGGTCACCTACATAAATCCTGCTATTCATGCCCTGGGGTCCAAGTGGGCCACGCCCTGGGGCCCCTTAGCTCCCATAGACTCATAATGGAAAAAAAAAAGCTTCAAAAATCTTCTCCTCTAAAACCACAGGGCCCAGAGCTTAGAAATTGGGCATGTAGCAATGGCAAGTGGTCACCTACATAAATCCTGCCAATCATGCCCTGGGGTCCAAATGGGCCACGCCCTGGGGCCCCTTAGCTCCCATAGACTCATAATGGAAAAAAGCTTCAAAAATCTTCTTCTCTGAAACCACAGGGCCCAGAGCTTACATATTGAGCATGTGGCAATGAGAAGTGGTCACCTACATAAATCCTGCCAATCATGCCCCTGGGGTCCAAATGGGCCACACCCTGGGACCCCCTTAGCTCCCATAGACTCATAATGGAAAAAAAGCTTCAAAAATCTTCTCCTCTGAAACCACAGGACCCAGAACTTAGATATTTAGCATGTAGCAACGGCAAGTGACCACCTACATATTTCCTGCTAATCATGCCCCTGGGGTCCAAATGGGCCACACCCCGGGGCCCCTTAGCTCCCATAGACTCCTAATGGAAAAAAAGCTTCAAAAACCTTCTTCTCGGAAACCACAGGGCCCAGAGCTTAGATATTTAGCATTTAGCATGCAAGTGGTCACCTAAATAAATCCTACCAATCATGCCCCTGGGTTCCAAATAGGCCACGCCCCAAGGCCCCTTAGCTCCCATAGACTCCTAATGGAAAAAAAGCTTTCAAATCTTTTACTCTGAAACCACAGGGCCCTGAGCTTAAATATTTAGCATGTAGCAACGGCAAGTGGTCACCTACATAAATACTGCCAATCATGCCCCTGGGGTCCAAATGGGCCATGCCATGGGGCCCCGTAGCTCCCATAGACTCCTAATGGAGAAAAGCTTAAAAAAATCTTCTTCTCTGAAACCACAGGTCCCAGAGCTTAGATATTTTGCATGTAGCAATGGCAAGTGGTCACCTACATAAATCCTGCCAATCATGCCCTTGGGCCAGAATTGGCCGCGCCCATGGCCCATTAGCTACCATGGATGGATTTAAAATGGAAAAAAATTTAAAATGGAAAAAAAAACTTTAAAAGTATTCTTCTCTGAAACCATAAGGCCCAGAGCTTTGGTATTTAGCATGTAGCAATGTGGAGTGGTTGCCTACATGAATCCTGCCTGAGTCTTGCCCCTGGGGTTCAAGTTGGCCAAATCCTGTGGCTTCTTAACTCCAATAAACTTATTATGGAAAAAAAGCTTCAAAAATCTTCTTCTCTGAAACAATGAAGTACTGACCTTAGATATTTAGTATATAGCAACATAAAATGGTCGCCTACATAAATCCTGCCAACCATGCCCTTTGGGTCAAAATTGACCTATGGTCTTATACTGGAAAAAAATTCAAAAATCTTCTTCTCCAAAGCCATAAGGCCCAGAGCTCAGCTATTTATTATGTAGCAATGTCAAGTGGTCTCCTACACTTATGATTTTCTGGTACACAGGTGAGCGATATAGGGCCATTGGGCCCTCTTGTTTAATCTACAAATGGCAGCATTAAAACAGGAACTGTACTGTAGTTGTATATATTATGTTAATAAACAACAACAAAAAACCTCTGATTAAATACTATACTGTTATTTCAGGACAGGTGAATATGAGTTGTCCGAAGCCGAGGGTGTACAAAGAGGAACCAAAATTGTGATACATTTGAAAGGAGAATGTTACGATTTTTGTAAAGAGGAACTTATCAAAGGTAAGCGTTTTCTGAAACTGTTGAATTGCTTTCAGGGTGGTCGTACTTTAACCTTTTTACCACTGAGTTTCTGAAGTGTACAACTAGCTGGAGGGGGCCAACTAAAGTGGATGTTGCCCCTGTACCTGCATGGTGATAAAAATCCCGTGGTGATGATGATGATGATGACGATGATGATGATGATGCTGAAGATGACTCTTCTATCTTTGAATTTGGACTTGTCTGTTCTTGCAAACAGGGGATTTTGTCAGAATCATTAGAAGAATACCAAACAGTGTTGATCCTGATGAGACGGCTCATTCTGAGCCTGGGCCGTCTCATCTGGAATAACACTGTTTGCATTGATAGCTTGACCTGTCTACAGGGTTAAAGGGTTAACACAACTGAAGAAAGACCGTTGCAATTATTAACATAAAGAACTTCTATAGAAAATCTCAGACTCCAAGTTGTTTAACATGAAGTTTATGAAACAGATTTTAAACAAGTGATATGAATATTTATATGAACTTACAATGAGTGTAAGATTCTCTTTTACTGTATGATTTTTAGCTCGTCTGTTTTTTGAAAAAAAACTTTCTAGCTATTGTCATCACTCTGGCGTCTGCGTTGTCGTTGTCGTCTTGCGTCGTCTGGCGTCGTCGTTCCAAAAAAACTAAACCTTGGCTATAACTTAAAAAGTATAAGACCTAGCCTCATGAAACTTCATACACACACTCATCATCACAAGAGCTACATTTTGACCAAGGACCATAACAACATTGTTGATTTTGGCTGAATTATCTCCCCTTTTCCAATTTTTTTCTGAAACACATTTTTTGCTCTCATTTTAATACTATTCACAACAGAGCCTTCAAACTTCACATGAATGTTCCTTGGGACAAGACCTTTTCAGTGATACCACACTTTTTGATCTGTGACCTTGACCTTTGAACTTTGACCTATTTTTCGAAAATTTAACCGAAAACCTTAACCTTGACCATATTTCCAAAAGTATTTGGCCTACCTTCATGAAACTTCATACACATACTCACCATCACAAGAGCTACATTCCCTACAAGTTTTATAACTCCATCTTGCAATTTGATTGCTCTTGTTTGACTTAGAACTTTGGTTTTCTAAAAGAAACTGCAGACGAGCGTTGGCACCCGCATGCGGTGCTCTTGTTTTGTATTTTCTTTAAGCACATCACAATAAAGGGGTCCAGTTATCCTTCTGTCGGTTCATTCATTTGTCTGTCAATCTGACAACATTTGTGTCAACCTTTGCTTCAACCCAAATGTTCAAGTCCATTTCTCAAGAACCAAGGACTGCAAATACAGGCATGACATAGCCTTCAGCAGATTTCTTGTCTAAGTATTCTCTCTATAGAAAATCAGCAATAGCTTTTCCAAAAAATACTTTGTTATACACAGTATACAGACCTTTTGCCCTGTTGCTATGTCAAATTATATTTTACATAGAATGAGTGAGTGAGTTTCAGTTTTACGTCTCACCAACAGCTAAGGTCATACAGAGACGGGACCTCGGTTTACAGACTCATCCGAAAGTCTGGAGAAGCCCAGGATCGATCCTGCGATCCCTGGTTTACAAGGCAAGAAGCATAACCAATACACCACGTAGGCTTCTGATGTAACATAGAGAAAACATGGAATGACGTTATATAGTTAAAAAACATCATCATGTGATATTAAAGAATAATGCTGCTTTTAGTGTGCCTTTATTGTTGCTTTCACTATCATTGTCTCTCTTTTGTAATTTCAGAGGTGATCAAGAAGTACAGTAACTTTGTTGGAGTTCCAATTTATCTGAATGGAAAAAGAACAAATATTGTTCAGGTAAGATGAAAACAGGATTTGGTAAGAAGTTAAGAGAAGATATTTTTGCACACCGGATAAGGAAATCCTGGACTTCAGCTTGGGATAGAAATTCTTATCTTGCTCAGGTTATCCTACCCAGGGATAGGATAAACCTCGAGAATTTTCATGTGTTTGATGTGCACTGGTTGAATAGGATCTTTAGTACACCATCGTTAAGTTTTACGTCACAGCACATACAGTGACATCAAAAATATGGCGCTATTGTGAATATTGTCACCAAAATATTGTGGACGTTGACAATCAAATTTATAAAACAATTGACTCTCTGAAATGAAAGGTATGCATGAAGAAAGATTTTACATGGGTATGAGAGGTAGACAAAAAGGTGACCCTGGGAATCATAGTCCGGCATCACTTGGCAAGCCTACAGTCCTGCATCACTTGGTAAGCCTCATGATGCCGGAGAGTGATCCTTGGGATGGATTTTTCTATCCACCCCTCACACCCACTTACACTCCTTGGACATCCAGCTGAGCTACCAAGGCTGGCTGACACATAGGAAAAGGGCCCTTAGCATTTTATGGTAACCTTTATCCACCTAAACATGATAAGCCCTAACTTTGCAAACAGTGTAGAGCCAGATCAGATGGCTTCTGATTGGCTTCTTCAGAATAATATTATATCAAGTAATTTGATTGGTTGAGAGTCAGACATATGTGTGGCAAAATCAATTTATTCAGCAGGATAAGGGTTAAATGTTCTTCAAATGTGCATGTGCAGCAAACTAATAGGGCTAGATATATGACTTCTTGCAAACCAGAGAAGGAAAAAAACAAAATGTTAAATAAAATAAAATGAAAATTTTTGGCGGTGTTGTGCAAGAAAAAAAAATCTAATGTGGGATTCCTGTTGTAGAAGGGTGTTTCTAACCCTCGGGATGACCATGCTCAGCGGAACCAAGGCTATGCCACTGTTCCACTCAGCATGGTCATCCCTCGAGTCCGAAATGCCCATCTACAACAGAACCTCATTTTAGATTTTTAATTTCTGAAAACCATGAAGTGTTCAAGATTTTTCTGGGCCAGACTGACAAGTCTGACAAATCTGACTGGTGATTAGGAACAAGCATGTTTAATCCTTGCCAGGTCAGCGACATTCCTTCATGGAGATTGATAATGAAATATTTTTGGTGGTCATTCTGTCCATTTTGCTGATTCAAGAAGGACATTTGTCATTGTCAGGCAAAAGATGTGCACTGTGCACTGTATTGGTAACTGCTCATGTATAAGCATACCAAGGAAAAGTATGTTTAGTTTAGTTAAACTGACTGGCTTGACATGACCAAAATAGTGTTGACTGGGGCTGGTAAACAAAACATGTTGATTTATTACAGCCATGCAAAATATTAAGATGTCCAGGAACAATCACGGTCAAATGTGACAACCCACCAGTGATACCAAGAAGAAGAAGAAGAGAAATACACATCAACCTTTTGATAACACAATTGTTTGCTTGTTTGATTTGAGGTCCGCTTCAACACTATTTAGCTAATTTTGGAGACGTTGCTGTTGGTGTCCAAAACTGATACAGTGTTAGTTAAGCAACCATGTTGTCACATTTCTGCATCCATCTATAATATGTAAATAGGCTTAGCCTAAGAGCGAGCACAGCATAGCATACACGAGTCTATGCAACTAAATAATTCCACGAAACTGATGCTGTAATAACAAAGCATAGTAGCTCATAAACAGTGATAAGGATAAAAACTTTATTTAACTTAACATATCTGAAAGATATTTGATTCTGATATCTATCAGAAACAAGTAACATCATTTCATCTCAATGTCGGGTAAAAGTCCCACAAAATTGGAAGCAACGTCTCCAAAATGACCTTAACAGTGTTGACGGGGACGTTAAACCTCAAATCAAACAAACAAACAAAACAAGTAACATCAACTGCATGACATAGCCGGGGATCGAGACCTACATCCTCATCCCAAAGCGGACACTCCACCACTGAGCCATCAAAGCTGGTAACACCACAGTTACATCAGAACTAGAATATGGTAGTTTTTTTTTTGTTTGTGTAGGTTTTACGGCCCTTTCAAGATTATTTCACTTATATTGAGTCGATCGTTAATCAGAGGTGGGCGAAAACCGGGGTACCTGGAGAAAAACCACCCGACCTTCCGTTGCAGAACTTGGCATCTCACATGTAACCCAAGCGAGGCTCAAACCACAGCGGTGAGAGACCTAATGATCAAGAGTCAGCGCTCTTAACCACTAGGCCATGGAGGCCCGTAAAGAATATGGTAGGAGACGTTGTCTTTGAATTTTTGGCTTTCTGACATTTTTAATTCTGATTTACGTTCAGTCTGCTGTGGTAACCAAAAAAGTATGGAATATTTTGGATCAGGGCACTGATTCTAAGCCGTTACAGGCTAGAAAGAGGTAAATGTATCTCCTGTATAGTCCCACAAATGGTTTGTTTTCAAATGTATTTTCTGAAAAAAAAAAAACAAAAAAAAAAACAACAACAACAAACAAACAAATAAAGAACATATATTAGATACTGGGATCCAGAAAAAAAATGTGCTGATTTTTAGTTTTCCTTTGTTTTGGAAGACACAAATCTCCTTGTCTCCTCGATAAAGTTTTCCAACTGCAATAATGTGCCAACAAGAGACTCTACATGGCTTTCATAGACCATGAGAAGGCATGTAATCAAGTACCCTGGAAGATTATCTGGTTGGCACTGCAAACTTGGAGTGGACAGCTGGATTTTGCAACAGGTCGAGGGGATGTACATGTATGCTAATGTGGGGAACCGTGTCCATGTTTATCAAGGCTCTGTTCTCAGCCCACTGCTTTTCATCAGTGTGCTTGAAAAACAGAAGTGAAGGCAATGACACACAAGTTCCACCCTGGAGTCCCCTGGGAGGAACTGTATGCCGATGACCTTGTCATCGTAGCTGAATCGCTTGAGGAAAGTGCCAGGAGGCGCTTCACTTGGAAAGAAGCAATGGAGGAGAAAGGGCTGAGGGATAATGTCGGAAAGATGAAAATCATGGTCTATGGTACTGGCCTAGACCCCCTGCATCTGTGGTACTGGCCTAGACCCACTGCAGAGGCCAGGTGAGTTCCCATGTGTTGTATGTCACACTGGAGTGGGCAATACATTTCGCAATGGCTGCATGTTCTGGGAGCACGAGAAATTCAGTGGGCTAATGTGCTTGACCGAGAACCCTGATTACAGGTGTACACAGTGCCAAAGAACTACACGCCCCTTAGACGGCAGACCCAGGGGGGTACTATGAACGTTGCCTGCTACATAGGCTGGGACTATTTTTTTCGGTGGGGTGGGGGGGGGGGGGGGGGTTGTCACAATTGTATATTTTAGCATTTTTTGTGTGGGGGTTTTAGGGGTAGGAAGAACCTGGTATTTTCATGGGTCTGGCCATTTAGCAGATATTTTTTTTGTAGTGGGACTATCAAATATCTTTGGTATTTTTGGCTTTAAATGCTTAATGCGTGTTGTTGACACATTATATCACCCATCTCAGAAGCTGATTTAATTATGTTTTTGTTTTCCTTGCTGCACAAAAATTCAGTTGCGTTATAGTTATTACAGAGCTATACTGTTAGGAACTGTTTTAAGCTCTTTTGTTACCAAATACAATCATTATAGGCAAAAATTAGTGAAAACACGTTTTCTTCACAGAAGACAAGTCTATACCTGTATAGTTTGGGAATATTTTTTGGGTATGCTAAAATTTGCAGAATACTTTTTGGTTCTGATACCGTATAGGGAAGTCCAAGGTGGACCTGGCAAGCTAGAGGTGAGGTAGCTTCCTTTTGCTACCTAGGAGACATACTCTCAACAACGGATGGCTGTGATCTTTCGACCACATCACGTGAAACAGCCTGGAAGAAAATCAAGGAAAGGCTACCAGTTCTCTCTTCCCATCACGTCTCGTTCAAGACACGTTGCCGTGTGTAAAGCTCTTGTGCGCAGAGTGCGATGTTCTATGCTAGTGACACTTGGCCATTGATAAAGCCAAACCTCCAGCGTCTCTGCAGCGGAATGACATGTCAATGATCAGACAGATCTGCAATGTCAAGCCACTGTCACCATCAGGTCCATTGAGGACCTGACCTTATCCTGAATGAGAGAAGGCTCCGCTGATATGGACATGTGAAACACTCCAACAGTGCATTCGAGGCTGGCTGTGACATACAGGTAGATGAAAAGCAAGGGCCTTTGGGCCCCAAGACGATATTGAAGCAGCTGACAGAGAGATTGCAGAGAGTGGAAGCTCTCTGCTACCGACCCTCATCATAGACAAACCTGGAGATCTGGTGTGAGATCTACCATGCGTGCATCAAGCCAGTTACCTGGAAAAGGGCTCATTTATGTGGGTGTTGCCCCTGTACCCGCATGTTAATAAAAATCCAGTTTAGTAGTGCTGTTTGCCTGGGGGTTCATGCTTCTCCTTTAAAGACCAATCTCTGTTTTTATCTTTTAACTATACTAACACTGTACAAACTCATCTTTCCCTTTATTCAGACAGACAGACAGATAGATAGATAGACAGCCGGACCCCGCCCATCGGGGCTTGAAGAAAAAGATGGGCTGCATGATGCTTCCATGCAGAGCTGAAACTGACCCGCACACGAGTACTGGTGGTAAACCGCTTAGGGATCTACATGTAAGCCTGCCCAGGCAAAGCGGTGCGAGTCGGCCCGTGCATGCTTATAAACCCTATTGGTTTCATTGGGCGGCAGGGCTTGAGATGTCATTTCATCTCAATGTCGGGTAAAAGTCTCACAAAATTGGAAACAACATCTCCAAAATGACCTTTACAGTGTTGACGGGGATGTAAAACCTCAAATCAAACAAAAACAGATAGATAGATAGATAGATAGATAGATAGATAGATAGATAGATAGATAGATAGATAGATAGATAGATAGATAGATAGATAGATAGATCGATCAGCATTATTGTGGGTATTATATCTGTCTATGTTCATACACTGATTTGGTCACATTTAGCCATTTTATTACCTAAGATGTTGTAAGCTCTATTCTATTCTATTCTGTTCAGATACTTCTGTAAGTACATTTTGCTAGCTCATTATGTACAGTATTTTATAGTACAATAAAAGTACTTTCAATGTGGCGGTGCCCAGCTGGACTAAACATTTAAAGGTCGGAGAAATAATGAAAAATAAGCACTTCGGGATTTTTGTTGTTTTTGCAAGTCCGTTCTGTTTATTAGGTCCGTTTCTGTTCATTTGTTGTCATACGCTAGACTTGTCTTCGGTAAAACTCTGAAAATCATCCGAATGTTCTGAAAACACGGTATACCAGACTGTCAGCCTCGTTTTCGCCCCATTAAACAACTTCCGGAAGACAGATGGAAGAAAAATCGTCAGATCGATCTAAGCTTTAAAGTATGTAGGGCTGTATGTTAAATTTCTTGGTCAGATTCTCTACCGTAGAGCTCACTTCGTTTGCGATGCACTTCGCGCATCGCGAGCTGTGCTCGCTATACAGCTCGCTATAATGTACTGTTTGTCTATGGAGCGAGAGGAGTTGAATGATCAGAAACGTGAATTGCATCTGTTCTGTTTATTTTTAAGGCAGAAACGAGAGAGCGAAAATGAGGCTTTACTGTCCGCTCAACAATCGTGCTATCGTGGTGTTCCACCCACTAAGGCCCACGAGCTATCGCAGTGCACTTTGGTCAAGTCGCATACCCCAGTAGGATAACAATCCATCCGAACATGTTTCACTCATTTTCCCAAATATATAACAATGTTATAGCCAAACAAAAATGTGTACATGTATTATATAGAAAAGTTATAGAATAGCTTAACCACTACACCACAGAGGCTTTTACTCCTTCAGATATTGTACTTAATTAGAACAGTTATCAGTAATAAGCCCATTAAGCTAAAAATGCTTTGAACAACTGGGGCCTAATTGTTTTGTCTTTTATCAGGCCCTGTGGATGATGGATCCGAAAGAAATCACAGATGACATGCATGAAGAGTTCTACAGATTTGTAGCTAATGTCTATGACAAGCCGCGATACCATCTCCATTACAAAGCTGATGCTCCTCTCAATATCAGAGCGTTGTTCTATATTCCCGAGTATAAACCAAGTGAGTAGCAAGAGAAGTACAGTAAAATTCCTATATTTAGACCACCTTTGGGACTGTTCAAAAGTAGTCTTAAAGACCACTTTTGAACAGTCCCAAAGGTGTTCTCTAACCAGAGGACACTGCATACAGTTTTGTTTGATTTGAGGGTTAACGTCCCCGTCAACACTGTAAAGGTCATTTTGGAGACGTTGCTTCCAATTTTGTGGGACTTTTACCCGACATTGAGATGAAATGACATCTCAAGCCCTGCAGCCCAATGAAACCTATAGGGTTTATAAGCATGGACGGGCCGACTCGCATCGCATTGCCTGGGCAGGCTTAGATCCTCTAAGCGGTTTACCAGTACTCGTGTGCGGGTCAGTTTCAGCTCTGCATGGAAGCAACATGCAGCCCATCTATTTCTTCAAGCCGAGATAGGGGACACTGTATACAGAAAATACAAAGAAAGAATAACTGCAATCTACTAAATGAGCTTTTCAGAGGAGAATTAGTCTTAATTAGGGCCCCGCACTGAAAGTGTGGGTGCCCTAGAGTAATCACTCTGTCCGTCCGTCTGTCTGTCCGTCCGTCTGTCCGTCCACAAATTTCTGATAGCGCTGCCGGGGCCCTAGTCAGTTTCACTGACAGATCTAGTTTTAGATGGTCTTAATAGCGGAATTTTACTGTGTATTAGACTGCCAATATCATAAGGTAAGCTCATGACAAATATTGAGAGGCCAGCCTCAGCAGCTGAATAGGAAGCAGGTCTGATGGTGATCAGGAGAACGCGGGTTCTTAATCTGCTGGGTCGGCAACATTCTCTTTTTGACTATGATTTTTTTTCTATGGCCAGTCTCTCTCTTCAGCTGATTCAAGAAGGGCAGTTGTCAGTTTCTGGTGAAAGAATGTGTACTGTGCTGGTTAACTGCTTAAGTATAAGCCTGTCCAGAAAAAAGTGTGGTTAGGTAAACTTATTGGCTCAATATAACCTAAATATTGTTGACTCGGCTGTTAACCCTGAGCAAACAAGCAAACAAATGTTGAGACTGATAAAAACTGTGATTATGGTTGTTTGTCAAGCATTTCTAGATTTGGTTAATGATCATTTTTCCTAGCACTGGACTTTTCCACAACCAAAATGGATAAGTAATGGACTAGGGATATAAACTATGTCATAGAAGACCTGTCTTCTAATGTGCAACTGTTTGTGTCAGCATTCACACTGGCTGAACAGTCTTTACAACAGGGATATCCCAGGTCCCATAAATTTGAATGTGAATGCAGATTTGCATAACAAATTTTTTACTTGTTGTATATGTCTTAAGGGGAATGGGTACTTCTGGCAGATTTTTCCTCCATTTTTTCAAAGGGACACAACTTTCAGGACTTCCGGTTCATTTTTCTACAAGCCCTGTCCTACTGAAATGGAGTCTTCTCATAAAGGAAAGAATTTGCTCCTCAGGAGCAAATTCATTTCTTTAAGAGTTGACCCCTATTGACATGGGAGTCAAAAATACTTTTGCAAGAGTTGCCTCCCCTGAAGGTGTATCCATTCCCCTTAAGACAGCTTTTATAATAATTCACTTAGATTTCAGATGTAACAGATGTAAAAGTATAGTGATTTTCTTTAAAATTATAGTGATTTTCTATATTTCCTATTACGCTTAAGAAGTTTGATTCCCAGTATCTGTGTGCAACATGGTTAGTTTGGTTGCCAGTTTTCTCCGTAAGGATAACACACCTCGTGACATATAGAATCTACAGATGCTCACATTATAATTTGTTTTCCTCAACTTGTTTAATAAATCCAGTAATACATGAGCATGAATGCAAGATTCTGTTTATCACATGGCATTTAAAACGTATTTAATTGACGAATTTTGTACAAAAATGTCAACTCATTTGAGCATGAAATCAACAATGCTCATAAAATATTTAAATACAAACGAAAGAGGCAGTTTTGCCCTCAGATCAACACAGTATGTTATTTGTCCTGCTCTTAAATTTTAAAATTCCAACAATCATTGGCATTTTAAAATTTATGAGCAGAACAAATTTCATGCTCAAGTGAGTTGAGCATGAAAATAGTTTTATGACCTCGAGACCTGCTTACCCATGGTTTATTTATATCCTTGCCAGTCTGCAGTAATTATGGGATAACTGTATTGAAAATTGTCATTATAGCCCCGCTTTGAAAAAGTTTTGAAAAAGTGGGGCTATATTGGATTTGCCATGTCCTTCTGTCATTCCGTGATTCCGTTAATTTGTGTTGGCTCCATAACTTTGTATCTGCTTAACATATTTTCATGAAACTTCACACAAATGTTAAACACCATAAGACAATGTGCAGAGCGAAAGAATTATAACTGTGGATTGCCTACTTTTGGAGTTATTGCCCTTTGAACATTTCCGTAATTCCGTAATTCCGTGATTCCGTTAATTTGTGTTGGCTCCATAACTTTGTATCTGCTTAACATATTTTCATGAAACTTCACACAAATGTTAAACACCATAAGACAATGTGCAGAGCGAAGGAATTATAACTGTGGATTGCCTACTTTTGGAGTTATTGCCCTTTGAACATTGAAAAATGGGCAATTTTAATTGTGTCCGCTTCATAACTCGAAAACCGTTTGAGATATTTTAGGAAACTTCACACAAATGTTAAGCACTATGAGACGATGTGCAGAGCGCAGGAACCATAACTCTGCATTGCTTATTTTTGGAGTTATTGCCCTTTGAACATTGAAAAATGGCAATTTTAACAGTGTCCGCTTCATAACTCGAAAACCATTTGAGATAATTTCATGAAACTTCACACAAATGTTAAGCACTATGAGACAATGTGCAGAGCGCAAGAACCATAACTCTGGTTTTCGTATTTTCTGTGTGTCTGTCTGTGTGTCTGTCTGTGTCTGTTAACAATTTTCGTGTCCGCTCCATAACTTTAAAACCCATTCACATATTTTCATGAAACTTCACACAAACATTAAACACCATGAGATGGTGTGCAGAGTGCAGGAACCATAACTCTGGATTGCCTAATTTTTGAGTTATTTCCCTTTGAATATTGAAAAATATCAATTTTAGCCGTCTTTGCTCGATAACTCAAAAACCGTTTGAGATAATTTTATGAAACTTCACACAAATGTAAAGCACCATATTACGTGTGCAGAGCGCAGGAACCCAAACTCTGGATTGTCTACTTTTTCAGTTATAGGCTTTTGAATATTAAAAAATGGCAATTTTAACTATGTCCGCTCCATAACCGTTTCTGATATTTTCATGAAACTTCAAATAAATGAAAAGCACCTTGAGATGATGTGCAGAGTGCAGGAACCTTAACTCTGGTTTGCCTACTTTAGGAGTTATTGCCCTTTGAACATTTAAAAAGGCAATTTTGACTGTGTCGGCTCCATAACTCACAAACCATTTGAGATATTTTCATGACACTTCACACAAGTGTAAAGCACCATGAGACAATGTGCAGAGCGCAGGAACCCTGACTCTGATTTGCCTACTTTAGGAGTTATTACCCTTTGAACATTGAAAAATGGAAGATGAAATTTAGTATAAACATGGACATTCTGGTAATGTATCATGCTCATTGAAATGAGGGACAAGGGCTCACAACTCTTAGAGTTTTTCCAGATAATGTAAAATTTTCAAGTTATTTCTTGTTCATAACTGTTTTCTCTGCAGCTTAAATAACTTTCTTCTCTGACAGCGCTGAAGCGGGGCTATAGTCAGATCCTCTGACAGCTCTAGTTTAAGGAGGTAAATTGTCGGTTTTATGGTTGCAAATTCCGTTTTACGGCGATGCTAGTGTAGGAAAGGGGGGGTGCCCATAAGGCCCTTTTCCTGCCCTGGAACAAAAGTCTTCATTTTCTCCTGATATATTGCCCATAGTGTCCCATTTACTAAAATAGTATTGGTTTTGTAACGTAAGCCCTAGTTATTGAGAAACATGATAATGAAAGTGGGTGGGGTAATTCAGCATTAATATGAGGTATCATGTTTTATGCACTGTTTCTTTTTTAAAATATATCACACCCACTCATTATTTCCTCTGTTTGTTAGACAAATGTATTGGGTAAATTCCTACTTAAATTTTCTTTGTCTAAAGTAAAATACTACATCTTCAGCAACTATTTTATGAACATCGTTAATTTTTGTTAATTTTGCATGTTCAAATTCAATAAATCCTAGCCTATCTCCAAAACTGAATCGCATATTATTTTCAAACTTACTTGAATTTAACATTGGAAGAGTACAAAGTGTTGATTAGGTTTTGGTGACCTTGACCTAATATTCAAGGTCACTTGGGCTGGTCAAATGTCAAAATTAGGGGTGACCATTTTGACCATTTTTCTGTTCCTGAACAAAAAGCTTCAAATTCTCCTAATACATTGCCTATAGAATTCCTTTTACTAAGACAGTGTAGGTTTTGCAAAGTAAGCCCTAGTTATGGAGTTAAATGATCCTGAAACTGGTTGGGGTAATTCAATACAATGCTTTGGTGTTTTGTTTTATGCACCACATTTCTTATAAAATATAGCAAACACAGTCATAACTTCCTCTGTTTGTTTGTTTGGCTTAGGTAACATCCTACCTAGTTTTCTTCCTCTAAAGTAAAGTATGCCATCTGCAGCAACTTTTTTTTATGAAAACCTTCCATTTCTGAGAATTTTGCATCCTGGAATTAAATAAATCATATTTTTTTTTTTTGAATTACACAACGGATTCGTTTGAAATTAATCTGAATATATTATAAGATTTTGAGAATATAAAGGGCTAACTAGGTCTGTGTGACCTTGACCTTATTCCGAAGGTCACATGGCCTGTGAGATTTTCAAAATTGAAAAGAATGTTTGTCTTTATTTGGGAATTATTAAATTCAAAGCCTGTGACATTTCTTTGACTTTCCCAGATAACTATATCATCGGAACTTGCCTTTGAGCTTAGATTTTGTTGACCTTGACCTCATTTTCAAGGTCAGGATGGGCTTGATATCTACAATTGCACTCATATTACTCTTTAGTTAAGCTGTCGCTTAAATTATGCAGCATTACACCAGACTTGGCTGGATGAAGCATCTTGACATGTCTCTGAGTTGGTTAGATGTTCAGTGAACTTAGCCGTATTTTCAAGGGCCTTGTTTTCAAGGTCACCACAGAACAAAATTGGTCAACATTTTTAAGCTTCGAGTATAGTTTCTTTGAAACTCCTGACTTGATTCTTAGAAACTGGCTTAGATGATATATTGGGCCATGATTTCAAGTTGGTTAACATTAACCTCATTTCAAGGTCATCAAAGGTCAAAGTAGATTTAGTAAACTTAAGCTTGTTTGCACAGTTTGTGGGATCAATTGAGTGGAATGAATGCTAGTTTAACTGGCATAGTCATCCGGACAGAACAAGGGACTGAATGAGTAATGATAAACAAACAATATTAGGCTTATTAGGCTTTGATGACCTTGCTTTCAAGGTCACAACACAATTAACAATGTCCGATTTCAGTCTGACTTTAAAATAAGGTCAATATCACCAAAACCTAATCATCTGTGTGCGCTCACAATAATATCTACTTACACGTTTCAAAAGAATTCAAACATAGATCTGAGAGAAAAAACAAATATTCTGCAAATTCCAAGACTTAAAATAAACAAAATTCACATTGTCATGCAATAAAGCTGCAGTCCTTATATTTTCCTCAAAAGGGAAAAATAATAAGACAGGACTATGCTCTTGAGTAAATGAAGACATGTTGTGATTGGGAGAGCGGGGCGGGGACGGCAATGGGTGGGGTCGGCAGAATATGACCTTATTGGTCCTGTCTGATAATTTCAAGGTCCGTATAACCATGATGATAAGGTCAAGGTCACCATAACCTGGGCAACATTTTGTTTTCTCCAAATACTGTCTTCAGATTTATTTAAATGGAATCTTTCATTTAATTCCAGAAAAATAAATATGTTTTATTGAATGTCATAAGGCAAAATTCTCAAAAATAGAAGGTTTTCATAAAAGAGTTGCTGCAGATGGCATACTTTACTTTAGAGGAAGAAAACTAGGTAGGATGTTACCTAAGCCAAACAAACAAACAGAGGAAGTTATGACTGTGTTTGCTATATTTTAAAAGAGATGTGGTGCATAAAACAAAATACCTCGGCATCATATCGAATTACCCCACCCAGGTCATGATCTTTAAACTCCATAACTAGGGCTTACTTTGCAAAACCTAGACTGTCTTAGTAAAAGGAATTCTATAGACAATGTATAAGGAGAATTTGAAGCTATTTGTTCAGGAACAGAAAAATGGCCAAATTGGTCACCCCTAATTTTGACATTTGACCAGCCCAAGTGACCTTGAATTTCAGGTCAAGGTCACCGAAACCTAATCAACACTTTGTACTCTTCCGATGTTAAATTCAAGTAAGTTTGAAAATAATTTGCCATTCAGTTTTGGAGATAGGCTAGGATTTATTGAATTTGAACATGCAAAATTAACAAAAATTGACGATGTTCATTTAATAGTTGCTGAAGATGCAGTATTTTACTTTAGAGGAAGAAAATTTAAGTAGGAATTTACCCAATACATTTGTCTAACAAACAGAGGAAATAATGAGTGGGTGTGATATATTTTAAAAAAGAAACAGTGCATAAAACATGATACCTCAGATTAATGCTGAATTACCCCACCCACTTTCATTATCATGTTTCTCAATAACTAGGGCTTACGTTACAAAACCAATACTATTTTAGTAAATGGGACACTATAGGCAATATATCAGGAGAAAATGAAGACTTTTGTTCCAGGGCAGGAAAAGGGCCTTATGGGCACCCCCCTTTCATATTACGGTAAAATTGTACTAATTTTGCTCAAAGCGACAAGCGTTGTGAGTTGCGTAAAACCAAATGCTACCCAATGAAAAGTGCGTTACACTGTTGTAAATTTTTTATGTTATCCCGTCAAATGTCACGTTTCGCCACCGCCCACCAGGGCTTGAAGAAATAGATGAGCTGCATGATGCTTCCATGCAGAGCTGAATCTGACCACACAAGAGTACTGGTAAACCACTTAAGAGGATCTAAGCTTGCCCAGGCAAAGTGATGTGAGTCGGTCAGGTCCGTCCATGCTTATGAACCCTATTGGTTTCATTGGGTGACAGGGCTTGAGATGTCATTTCATCTCAGTGTTGAGATGTAATTTCATCTCAATGTCGGGTAAAAGTCCCACAAAATTGGAAGCAATGTCTCAGTGTTGATGGGGACGTTAAACCTGAAATCAAACAAACAAACAAACAAACAAACAAACAAACAAACGTCGCGTTACATACACAAGTGCATTAGAAGAAACTTTTGGCTAAGGGGCATAATAGGGTGCACAGTGAAGACTCTGATCAGACTGCAAATGTGCATGCTGATCTGAGTCTTCACTAGGCCCACATAATCAAAGATTGCATTTTGCTTTGCTTGGCCCATTTAGAACTTGATTGGACTTTTTGTGTACTCTTAAGTAAGAAAATGTTACCATAATGATCGTAAGTATTGTGAAATACAGGCCTAGTCAAACACTGCAGACCCAGATCAGACTGCTCCTGAAGGAGCAGTCTGATCAGGGTCTACACTGTTTGCCATTCCGTCTGCACCTTTAGGACTCCTGGCTGGATCATAAAATAAATTTGTTAAAATTTTAGGAGGATAACAGCAAGTCCTCAAGCTGTCTGAATTTTTAGAATTTTTACGGAACATTTTGAAACAATTGATATCTGTTTTCAGCTATGTTTGATATGAGCCGAGAGACAGATGTATCATTACACCTGTACAGTCGGAAAGTGATGATCATGTCAAAGGCTAATAATATTTTACCGAAGTGGTTGAGGTTTATTAAAGGTAAGATATTAAACTCCGTTCAGAAAATCTGAATCATCGATTTTTTCGTTTCTTTCTTTTAATGCTCATTTTAGCCCATACATCACTATGGGAAAGTTTTAGACCTCACCCTCCGCCGATTTCTCCAGCAACTCGTATGCCTCTGCGACCTTCAGGAAAGGCTGTGATTATTTGAAGAAAATTGCAAAACAAAGAAATGAGAGCACAGACTATGTCCATTTGACGATGATTGTCAGGTAAAATAATAAATATTCAAATCCATGTGACGCACTTTATAAATAGATATGCAATTGCGACACACCTTATATTCGAATGGCTAGATAGAGGCTCACTAGGAACGGGGAGTCATTAGCGCGATGTGGTGTCAACAGTCGTCAAAAAAAATTATACCGATATCAGATGTGGTGTCACAGCTAATGATTTTCCATGGAGTGATCGTGCAAATAAAACATAGGCGCCCTTGTAATGTACAAGAGCAGTAACCACTTCTATATATGGTTGAAAAGGGTGTGTCGAACCTGTCAGAATGTCTTAGTCTGTGAAAGAAAATACAGAGTTTGCATTTTTCTCCATATAATCACAGCCTTTCCTAGCTGTCGCCGAGGCATACGACTTGCTGGAGAAATCGGCGGAGGGTGAGGTCTATAACTTTCCCATTGTGATGTATGGGCTAAAATGAGTATTAAAAGCGAGAAACGAAAAAATCGATGATTCAGATTTTCTGAACGGAGTTTAGTTTATCTTATAATGTCATACCATAAAAATGATCTGACAAATTAACATACATGTATCTATTAACACACATGGTTACTGGCGTGTTACGTCATGATTCTATCGGTGACAACACATCTTATAACAATTTAAATTCTTTCAAACTTTTCCAGTTTAATAATATTTTATATGATAAGCATGATCTTACACTTGTAGTCATGTCATATGAAATTTATGAAACTAGCCAGAAATGACCACAGGTGTAAGATCCTGTTTATTTTAAATTTGAAATTTTATTTAAGCTTTATTTTCTACATTTTCTAATATTAAAATTTCACTACCAGAACTTTAACCCTTCTCTTGCTGAATATTCAGTTTAGCCACACCCATTTCTGACTTTGAACCAATCAGATTACTTGATGTAATTTATTCTTACAAAGCCACAAATTTAATGGCAAACAGTCTAGATCCTGATCAGATGGCTTCTTCAGAAGCCATCTGATCTGGATCTACACTGTTTCCAAAGGTAGGGGTTGTCGTGGACAGCATGATAAGAGTTAAACTCTGGTCTTTTGACTCAATTAGATGCAAAGTAGAAGTAAAACAAAGATCAGGAATCAATACAATTAACTTACTCCACCCATCAAATACACCAAAGGGAAAGAAACACAAACATGAAGCGACCAGACCATAATGGAAATCTAAACAAAGGATGGCCATAAGGACAGTTACTTTCCCACAAAATGGTCAAATGGCCATCCAAAATAAAAAGACACAAGTGATACACACAGTGAGTAGTAATAAACAACAACATAAATAAACCACCACAGAAGAACCGCCTTGGAACGGTCAGTGGAAAGAATCCCACTGGGGGGCTTAAATCGATTTTACGTGGCCACAATCCTTGTCCTTACTTCCGTCGCGATTTAGACAAATAATTTGTTCAGTCCACATGAAGGCCTCCTAACTCATCAGTGCAACATCTCCGTGAACACAAATGATTAGAGAACCACAGAGGTGAGACAACGGTGAGGACTCGACAGCAAAAAACCACTGAAATGCTGGAGCAAATGAAAACCAACAGTTAGACTCCCATGGGCCCAACCAGAGACAGAGTATCAGGCACCAACCAACATTACCTTGAATTAGATCTCTCTACTTCTCAATAAGCCTTTACGTTGGAACCGTCATAGAAGTCTGAGTGGTGATCAGGAGGTCTTCGGTTCAACTCTCACAGGTTCTGCAGCAGTCTTGCTTGCATCACGAAAACACGCTTATATTATTTTCACCCCCTTAAACTGCACTTTATTATATTTAAAACTTGGGTTCACAGGGGAAAACATTTTTTGTTATTTCTGCTCTAAAACCTCGGAGGCGGTTCTAACGAGTACCCACAATCTAGGTTTTGAGCAGAAATATAAAAAATATCAGAATTGGTTTATCTAAAAATCTTAATTTTATGGTGGTAAAGTTTTCAATGTATTTGAATTGACATGTTTTCCTAATAGATATTGATCATGAATGTCTGTTAAGGGCAATTCTGTCCCATTTAATTTAAGATTTTGGCAAAAGAATGTGCACTTGTTATCCGCTTGTGTAATGGCCTGCCCAGGAAAGGTGAAGATATGTTTAATGAAGGAAAAAAAAACAGAAAAAGAAACCAGAATATTCATGAGACTGTTCTGATGAATGATGTAACTTCCAAAATAAAGGCAAAATGTTTTATTGTACAATGTTACAGGTGTGGTAGACAGTGAAGACATCCCCTTGAATCTCAGTCGGGAGTTGCTGCAGGACAGCTCTCTCATCAGGTAAGTCTTTTCTTATCAATGTGAATAGATACTCCTTCAGGGGAAGTGTCGCCCCCACCCATCGGGGCTTGGAGAAATAGATTGGGCTGCATGCTGCTTCCATGCAGAGCTGAAGCTGACCACTCATGAATACTGGTAAACTGCTTAGAAGGACTAAGCCTGCCCAGGCAAAGTGGTGTGAGCCAGACCGTCCAATGGTTTCATTAGACGATACAGTGTTTGAGATGTAATTTCATTTCAATGTCGGGTAAAACTCCCACAATATTGGAAGCAACGACCCCAATTACCAACATAATGTTGATGGGGTTGGCTTAGCCTCATTTCAAACAAGCAAACAAACAAATCAGGGGAAGCAACTCCTTCAAAAATATTTTTGTCTCCCTTACCATTTGGTGTGCCAGTTGGATGTGGGTCTGACTGGTGATAAGGAGGTCACAGGTTCAATACCAGCCAGGTCAACAAAATTCTTTCCTGGAGACTGATCATGAATTTTTTTTTGAGAGTCATTCCCTCTCTCTGCTGATTCAAGAAGGGCAGTCAGTTTCTGGCGAAAGAATGTGCACTGTACTGGTTAACCACTTACCTATAAGCCTGTCTTGGAAAAGTGTGGTGAGGTAAATTGACCAGCTGGATATGACCTAAACAGTGTTTCTAAAAAAAATATAAAAAAAACAAAACCAGTTGAAGAGTCCATAGACACATCATCATCATCATCATCATCATCATCATCATCATCATCATCATCATCATCATTCTTTCACTTCTGCTGAATTAAGAAGGGAAGCTATCATTATAGCCCCGCTTTGAAAAAGTGGGGACAGTATTGGATTTGCCTTGTCCTTCTGTCATTCTGTAATTCCGTAATTCAGTTATTCATGATAACTCAAAAACCGTTCGAGGTATTTTCATGAAACGTCACACAAATGTAAAGCACTATGGTACGATGTGCAGAACGCATGAACCATAAATCTGGATTGCCTACTTTTGGAGTTATTGCCCTTTGAACATTGAAAAATGGCAACCGTAATTCCGTTATTCATGATAACTCAAAAACCGTTTGAGGTATTTTCATGCAACTTCACACAAATGTTAAGCACTATGAGAGGATGTGCAGAGTGCATGAACCATAATTGAACATTGAAAAATGGCAATTTTAACCTTGTCCGCTCCATAACTCAAAGACCACTTGAGGTATTTTCATGAAACCTCACAAAAATGTAAAGCACTACAAGACGATGTGCAGAGCACATGAACCATAACTCTGGATTGCCTACTTTTGGAGTTATTGCCCTTTCAACTTTGAAAAATGGCACTTGGAATAAATTCAGTACAGTAATAATTCATGTCCGTTCCATAGGCTGAAAGCTGAAAACATTTTTTTTCTTGTAATTTTCTTTTCTGATAGCGCTATAGTGGGGCTATAGTCAGATCCTCTGACAGTTCTAGTTGTCAGTTTCTGGTGGAAGAATGTGCAGTGTACTGGTTAACTGCTTACTTATAAGCCTGCTTAAGAAAAATGTGTAGGTCGATATGACCTAAATAATATTGCTTCGGCCATTTAACTCAAAACTAATTGATTTATACTTAAACACAAAATCAGCAGCAGCAGCATCTCTTCTTTAAGGAAAGAATTTGCCTTGAGGAGCAAATTCTTTCCTTAAAGAGTAGACCCCTTTTGCCTTTATTTTGAAGACTACATCATTCAACAATACTTCTCCTGAACTTTGTGTTGGAGAAATTTTTACAGTTGCAAGCATGTCCTAGTAAATACTAAAAGCATGAATTTATTTTTTAAATGAAGCACAGACTAGCAACAAAAAGGACATCAGACATTATTCTGCTAACTGATGGCTGTAGTGGCTATATATGTATGTTGCCTCATGTTTACTAACGAGGAGTTGGAAGTAGGATCTTAAGCAGGAAAATTGTGGTTAGGTTAACTTACGTGACCAACATAATCTTAACAGTTTTGTTTGATCCATTAACCTTCAAAACAAACAAACATATTGCATGAAGATCTGCTTCCAAGAAGTCAGGCAATGATTTTCATGTTAAGAGTTACTTCCCATGGAAAAAAATGGTCATTCTTTTAACCCATATCCCGTTGAATAAATTAATAATACCACACCCATGTCTGACTATCAGCCAATCAAATTATTTAGTATAGTGTATTCATCTAACAAATTACCTGAGAAACAGTATAGGTCCTGATCAGATGGCTTCTATGCATGGCAGTGTAGGTACTGATCGGATGGCATCTTCAGATGCCATCTGATCTGGATCTGCACTGTTTGCAAAGGTAGGGGTTGTCGTCTTCAGCGGGATAATGGTTAACCCAATCAAAATATTTGATATAATGTATCCATTCAATTCACAAACTGCATGACAAACAGGTAGATCTACACTGTTTGCAAAGGTAAGGGTTGTCGTCTTCAGCAGGATTATGGTAAACCCAATCAAAATACTTGATATAATGTAACCATTCAATTCACAATCTGCATGACAAACAGTGTAGATCCTGATCAGATGGCTTCTTCATTTTCAGAAGCCATCTGATCTGGATCTACACTGTTTACAAAGGTAGAGGTTGTTGTGAAGCAGTATAAGGGTTAAAGACTTCGTCAGAAGCCATCTGATCGGGATCTACACTGTTTGCAAAGCTAGGGGTTGTTGTAAGGGTTGAACTGTTTACTCTTTACAGAAAACTCCAGCAGGTGTTAACTAATAAGCTGCTGAAATTCTTTGCCGAACAAGCCAGGAAGGAGCCCGAAAAATACCATGCCTTCTATGAGGATTATGGTTTATTCTTCCGAGAGGGAATAGTCACATCGCCGGAACAAGAAATGAGGGTAATGCCTTCGTTAGCCCATTTTGTCCAGAATAGAATCTACCCCCAAAACTGTCGGGTAAAAGTCCCACAACATTGGAAGCAATGTCTCCAAAATGACCTAAATAGTGTTGATTGGGTTGTTAAACCTAAAATGAACAAACAACCCCCCCCCCCAACAGTAAAATTCCTATATCAAGACCACCTTTGGGACTGTTCAAAAGTGGTCTGAATCAAGACCACCTTTGGGACTGTTCAAAAGTGGTCTTTCAGACCACTTTTGAACAGTCCCAAAGATGGTCTTTTACTGGAGAACACTAGATGTAGAAAATGCAGACAGAATAACTGAAACCTTTAAACCCTTATCCCGCTGCATAAATTAATTTAGCCACACCCATCTACATTTCAACCAATCTATTTACTTGATGTATTTCATTCATTCAAATTTGCAAACTGAATGACAAACAGTGTAGATTCCTGATCACATGGCTTCTTCAGAAGCAATCTCATCTGGATCTACACTGTTTGCAAAAGTACGGTTTGTCATGAATAGCAGGATAAGAGTTAAAAATCTGCACCCTATCTCATGAACGAATTGATGAAATTGGTGCAATGGTCTCAGACGAACAATAAGTCTTAACCCTTATCTTGCTGTTCACGACAACCCCTATCTTTGCAAACAGTGTCGACCCAGATCTGATCAGGATCTAAACTGTTTGGCATTCAGTTTATGAATTTGTAGCAATCAATTACATCAAGTAATTTGATTGGTTGATAGACAGAAATGGGTGTGGCTTAAATGAATATTCAGCAAGAGAAGGGTTAATTTTAGCTAGTCTTAAAAGCGGAATTTTACTGTTTATAGCAGCAGTCCTTATCAAAATCTTGGGGTATCGAGTTGATAATTTCAGAAATTTATGTCAGAAAATGAATGAAGTTTTTGTAAATAGTGAAGGTCACAAACTAGCTAGGATTTTGTTTATTTAGTGTTGTTTGTTAACATAGACATAACATAGACATAGAAATGTTATTTATGTTTCAAACACATGGTTGAATCTCATATTTAAATGCTATATGTAGTTGCAAATTGTACTTTGTAATAGAGTTTAATTTCCTTAAAGTTCAGGCTATGCTAGCTCTGGCAATATTCTTCTGTAGCAATTGATTGTCAAGTATTTTCTACGATCATTGTCTCCTTTCCTCTGATTCAAGTTGTCACTTTCTTGTGAAAGAATATGCCCTGTACTGGGTAACCGCTTACATATAAGTCTGCACAGGAACAGTGTAATTTGGTAGGCAGACTGGCTTATCATGAACTAAAAGGTGTTGGCTGAGCTGTTAAATTCCAACCCAACCAACCATAATTCATTATAGTTTGTGAAAATTAATATATTGATTGCTGTATTTGCAGGAGGATATATCGAGATTACTGAGGTTTGAATCATCCCTCCTTCCCCCAGGGGAGAGAACCACATTGGATGACTACTGTAGCAGAATGAAGGCAGGGGCTAGAAATATTTACTACCTCGCTTCACCAAGGTACTTTGTATGTGTGTGTGTGAGTGTGTGTGTGAGTGTGTGTGTGTGTTTTGAGTTTTACATCCCACCAACAGCAAAGGTCATATGGAGACGGAACCTCAGTTTGAAGACTCATCTGAAAGTCTGGAGAAGCCCGGGATTGAACCCATGACCCCTCATATATAGGCGAGTAGCATAACCACTTCGCAACGGAGGCTTCTATGCGGTACTGTTGTAATCTCCGAATATTCTTAGTAAAGAAGCACATTGGCTAGTCTTCACTGCAGGGGTTCAACCTTAGCTTAGATCATATGTGAGACTCATATAAGTTCTGCAACCAAAGGTCAGGTGCTTTTTCTTTGGATTCTCCGGTTTTCACTTGCATTTGATATTGGCTCCATATGTTAAAGTGAAATTATCTTGAAAGGGCAGTAAAACCAAAATAAAAAAAAAAAAAAAAAAAATAGGGGGCGAGCCAATAAAAGACCAGCCTAACTTATTTCCGGGTGAGATTGATCGGTTCTTTTTTGATGTAATTACCCTCTAGAATGATACACTTGGACCAACGCTGTTCCAATGCCATTAGCCCAGAACTCTGCTCCAAGACATATATAATCATTCTCTCCCTTCCGCTGATTCAAGAAGGGCAGTTTCTGGCAAAAGAATGTGCACTGTACTGGGTAATCACTTATGTATAAGCCTGCCCAGTAAAAGTGTGGATAGGTAAACTGACTGGCTCAATATGACCTTAATTTTATTGACTAGGCTGTTAAACTCCAAAACAAACAGACATATATTAATTGTGGGTACTCATTAGAACAGCCTTATTGAGGTGATTCAAAAGAGCACCTACAATCTACGTTTACTACAGACAGATTGTGGGCACTTGTTAGAAATGACTCATTGAGCTGGTTCAAATGAGCACCAACAAATTACATACACAAAAGAAAGAAGACAGAATGAATAAAAAATCTCAGAAAAATGTTGTTTTTGCTACCATGGATGAATGCACTGTCACACTGATGTGTTATGCTAATGAAAACAGACAAATGAAAATGTTACTCAGAAAATCACAAATCATCTCAAGTCACCAAAAGAAGATACACTTAGTGACATGAGGACACACAGAACACAGAATATGTGCACTGGCAACATAAAGCATATGACATGGTACCATAGAGACACACACACGAAACACAAAATATGTGGAGCAACACCACAAAGCAAAACACAAAATATATGCACCTGCACCATAAAACATGTGCACCAACAACATATAGCATTAGACTTGGTGACATGGAAACACACACAAAACATGTACACCAGCAACATAAGCATAAGACTTAGTGACATGGAGACACACACAAAAACACAAAATACATGCACCAGCAACATAAAGCATAAGACTTAGTGACATGGAGACACACACAAAAACACAAAATATGTGCACCATCAACATAAAGCATAATACTTAGTGACATGGAGACACACACAAAAACACAAAATATGTGTACCAGCAACATAAAGCATAAAACTAAGTGACATGGAGACACACACAAAAACACAAATATGTGCACCAACAACATATAACATTAGACTTAGTGACATGGAGACAATAACACAAAATATGTGTACCAGCAACAGAAATGCATAAGACTGAGTGACATAAAGGCACACACAAAAACACAAAATATGTGCACCAGTAACCTGACTCGGTGACATGAAAGGTCACACAAAAACAAAATATATATACACCAGCAACATAAAGCATAAGACTTAGTGACATGGAGACACACACAAAAACACAAAATATTTGCACCATCAACATATAGCATAATACTTAGTGACATGGAGACACACACAAAAACACAAAATATGTGCACCAGCAACATAAAGCATAAAACTTAGTGACATGGAGACTCACACAAAAACACAAAATATGTGCACCAGCAACATAAAACATATGACTCAGTGACATAAAGGTACATACAAGAACACAAAATATGTGCACCAGCAACATAAAGCATAAAACTTAGTGACATGGAGACACACAAAACACAAAATATGTGTACCAGCAACAGAAAGCGCAAGACTTAGTGACACGAGGACACACACAAAAACACAAAATATGTGCACCAACAACATAAAGCATAAGACTGAGTGACATAAGGAGACACACAAAAACACGAAATGCATGCACCAACAACATATAGCATAAGACTAAGAGACATGGAGACACACAAAAAATATATACACCAGCAACATAGAGCATAAGACTTAGTGGCATGATGACACATACAAAAAACACACAATATGTGCACCAGCAACATAAAGCATAAGACTTAGTGACATGGAGACACACAAAAAAAAAACACAAAAGTATGTGCATCAGATACATAAAGCATAAGACTTAGTGACATGGAGACATTCTCACAAAAACACAAAATATGTGCACCAAAATCATAAAGCACAAGACTTAGTGACATGAGAACACACACAAAAACATGAAATACATGCACCAGCAACATAAAGCATAAGACTTAGTGACATGTGGACACACAAAAAACACAAAATACATGCACCAGCATAAAGCATAAGGCGTAGAGACATGAGGACACACACAAAAAACACAAAATACATGCTCTAGCAACATAAAGCATAAGACTTAGTGACCTGAGGACACAAACCAAAACACAAAATATGTTCACTAGCAACAAATTGATATGAGGACACACACAAAAACACAAAATACATGCACCAGCAACATAAAGCATAAGACTTATTGTCATGGGGACACACACAAAAACACAAAATATGTGCACCAGCAACATAAAGCATAAGTCTTAGTAACACGAGGACACACACAAAAACACAAAATACATGCACCAGCAATACAAAGCATAAGACATAGTGACACCACGACACACACACTAAAGCACAAAATATGTACACCAGTCACAGAAAGCATAAGACTTAGTGACATGAGGATACACATAAAAACACAAAATATGTGCACCACAGAGCCAGTTAACATAAGACAAACTGCAAAGGAATGAATGCCTTGAGATGGTCAGTATAAAACTGCTTGGGGCATCAACTCTGGAGATACTGAATATTAATTTTAAGGAACATTGACTCATGACAGTATTAAACAGGGGAAAATATATTAGAAACATTAGATAAGACAGTCATGAAAACATGTAGAATACCAATTGCTTTTGAATCGAGAAATCCTTTTGTTTTCTATTTTCACTAAGTCTGAAATCCAATGTCAATTACAGTCGAGAACTAGCCGAGACATCACCGTACCTTGAAGCCTTAAAGAAGAAGGAACTCGAAGTACTTTTTCTGTATGAACCTTATGACGAGTTAGTACTGATGAACCTGGGACAGTTCGATAAGAAATTCCTAAAGTCTATAGAAAATGAAATGGCCGATGATAAAGATGACACCGATACTGTTGATGAAAAAGGTGAGGGCTTTACGGTATTTGGATGCTCCTCAGGGATTTTAATTGGAATGGATACGCTTTCAGGGGAGGCAACTCCTGCAAAAGAGTTTTTTTCTCCCATGTCAATAGGGGTCAACTCTTAAAGAAAAGAATTTGCTCCCCAGGAGCAAATTCTTTCCTTTAAGAGTTGACCCCTTTGTCAGTGGGACAGAGTGCATAGAAAAGTGAACAGGAAGTCCCAAAAGTTGTCTCCCTTAGAAAAATGGTGGAAAAAGCTGCCAAGATTATCCATTCTCCGCAAATGAAATCCATTCCCCTGAAACTCTCTCTGTTGCAGGTAAAATCCATTCCCATTTAACCCGTAAGACACAGAGAAAAAATACATCTGAAAATGTCGTCTGCTTATGTTGTCTGCTGAATTTTTTTTGCAAACTTTTTAAAAATAGTTTTCCATACAGGCAAACAGTGTGGACCCAAATCAGACTGCAGTACAGTAGCAGTATGGTCTGGCTCCATACTGTTTGCCAAAAAAATTACTTTTAAGGTAACCGGCAGACAGCAAAGCAGATGACAATTGTCATGATTGCCATTTTATGGGTTAAATATCTGTTCATGTGCCAGATGCATATCTATCTGGTGGTCTGACAGGTTGTCTAACTGGTCTGGTTAATCACTTTGAGAGTAAACCCATGGTTTATTCATATAATTGAACTGTCATCATGTTAACAAGTCTCTGTATTGAATGCTCCTCTTAAGCCCACTTTATATAGAGGAAAGTGGGGTTTATAGAGATATAAAGTCAAACCTGTCTTAGTGGCCACCTCTATTAAGCAAGCAACCTTAAGTAAGCGGGCATTTAGTTACAGAAAAGGCCCCCGCCCATAGGGGCTTGAAGAAATATATGGGCTGCATGATGCTTCCACGCAGAGCTGAATCCGGCCCGCACACTAGTACTGGTAAACCGCTTAGAGGATCTAAGCCTGTCCAGGAACCGGGGTTCGAGGCGGACCGTCCATGCTAATAAACCCTATTGGTTTCATTGGGTGACAGGGCTTGAGATGTCATTTCATCTCAGTGTCGGGTAAAAGTCCCACAAAATTGGAAGCAACGTCTCCAAAATGACCTTTACAGTGTTGACGGGGACGTTAAACCTCAAATCAAACAAACAAAAACAAAAACAAAGTTACAGAAAAAGGCAAACACATTGAAATACTCCTGTATTAAGCAAGCACCTGTCTTAAGCAAGCACATTTTCATTATCCCTGAAGTGCTTGCTTAACACAGGTTGGACTGTACATCATTTTCCTTATTTCTGCTCCAAGACGTAGGTTATGGGTACTCGTTAGAACTGCCTCAGTGACTAGTGCGGTTCTTACGAGCATTCTGTGCCTATGTTTGGAGTTAAAATAAGAAAAATATCACAAATTTTCATCTGGAAAATGTCATTTTTTGAGATATGAAAAAAATGGACTATGCCTCATAGATGAATTATTGTAACGTTGAAACTGGTATTTACATGTATCTTGCTTTCAACCCATTCAAAGCTGTAGCCTGGTACAGATACCTAATCCAAAAGTGTAGATCCAGATGAGATGGCTCATGATGAGTCATCTCATCAGAATCTACACTGTATTTTTACTTAACCCTTATCCCACTGAACCCGGCAACACCAACTTTTGCAAACAGTGTAGATCCAGATCAGATGGCTTCTCTGATCAGGATCTACACTGTTTGTCATGTAGTTTGTGAATTTAACAAATACACAATATCAAAAAATATGATTGGTGGATAGCCAGGCTAAATTAATTTATTCAGCAGGATAAGGGTTAAGTCAAAATGTACCAGAATTGATGTGTTCAGATTCAAAGATGAAAGAGTCACGATTCTAACACATTTAATATCATAGTTATGTTGTTGTTTTCTTCCAATTCTTCCAATTTTTGGACATTGTTATAAGAAATCCTGCCAAAATTATTGACTGTAACTATGCCTTTCTGCCTTTTGTAACATTTTCAATGCGAGAAAATGATGTTACACCATCTAATGTCAGAGAATCTAGGATTGACGTCATAAAACAGCAGCTTCTCATGTCACCCTATTCTTTTCTGTGATTTATTGCAGAATAAATCACAGTTGATTTCCAATGCCTATATAGGGATACTGTGTTAGAATGTGATATCATGTGTATTTATTGTCCACAGATGAGAATAGTTTGAAACAGTCTGAAGCTGATACACTTATGAACTGGCTAAAATCAACGTTAACAAATAGAGTAAATAAAGTAAAGGTAATTGCCATTATTATTTACATTTAAAAGTGAATCATGAGTGAAATTGATCATTCATGTGGGTTTAGTTTCTGCCTTGCTCAAGATTGACTTTTCTTAAACTCTGGTAATATATTAAGATTAGCTCCAGTTGATAACAAATTCAATTAGCCAAATAGCCTTTTTTGCTGTGCTTGCTTTAGCATGGCATGGTATAGGGAGTCGATTTTCTGTCTGTTCTGTCTATTCACTCAAATAACAATATTCGCGTCAACCCAAGTCTTGACCCTAGCTAAGCCCCTAAATATTCATGTCAGATTTGGACCCCTCAGACTTGGTATAGCCTTCAGCTGAATTTATTGTCTGAAAGAGGGTGTAAAAAGGCCATTATTTGTATGTATGCAGTCCTTGAACTGATTAAATTAACCCTTAAGATGCCGAGAAAAACTACATATGAAAATGTTTGTTCGTCTGATCAGTCCCTTGGTGTTAACTGCTTGGCTGGTATCACTTTCAGAAACATAACTCCAGATAAGGTTTTTTTTTTTTGAAAAGTACTGATATTTTTCTTATTTATGCACAATAACATATGTTGTGGTACTCGTTAGAAGCACCTTGGTGAGGCGCTTCTAATGAGTACCCACAACATGAGTTTTCATGCAGAAATAAGAAAAATAATTTGTGAATATCACTCCTGAGCCAGTTTTGTGAATTTCTCTCCTGAGCCAGTTTCGTGAATATCACTCCTGAGCCAGTTTGATGAACATCACTCCTGAGCCAGTTTGATGAACATCACTCCTGAGCCAGTTTTGTGACCATCACTCCTGAGCCAGTTTTGTGAACATCACTCCTGAGCCTGTTTTGTGAACATCACTCCTGAGCCAGTTTTGTGAACATCACTCCTGAGCCAGTTTTGTGAATATCACTCCTGAGCCAGTTTTGTGAATATCACTCCTGAGCCAGTTTGATGAACATCACTCCTGAGCCAGTTTGATAAACATCACTCCTGAGCCAGTTTTGTGAACATCACTCCTGAGCCAGTTTTGTGAATATCACTCCTGAGCCAGTTTTGTGAATATCACTCCTGAGCCAGTTTGATGAACATCACCCCTGAGCCAGTTTGATGAACATCACTCCTGAGCCAGTTTTGTGAACATCACTCCTGAGCCAGTTTTGTGAATATCACTCCTGAGCCAGTTCTGTGAATTTCTCTCCTGAGCCAGTTTTGTGAATATCACTCCTGAGCCAGTTTTGTGAACATCACTCCTGAGCCAGTTTTGTGAACATCACTCCTGAGCAAGTTTTGTGAACATCACTCCTGAGCCAGTTTTGTGAACATCACTCCTGAGCCAGTTTTGTGAACATCACTCCTGAGCCAGTTTTGTGAACATCACTCCTGAGCCAGTTTTGTGAACATCACTCCTGAGCCAGTTTTGTGAACATCACTCCTGAGCCAGTTTTGTGAATATCACTCCTGAGCCATTTCTGTGAATTTCTCTCCTGAGCCAGTTTTGTGAACATCACTCCTGAGCCAGTTTGATGAACATCACCCCTGAGCCAGTTTGATGAACATCACTCCTGAGCCAGTTTTGTGAACATCACTCCTGAGCCAGTTTTGTGAATATCACTCCTGAGCCAGTTCTGTGAATTTCTCTCCTGAGCCAGTTTTGTGAATATCACTCCTGAGCCAGTTTTGTGAACATCACTCCTGAGCCAGTTTTGTGAACATCACTCCTGAGCAAGTTTTGTGAACATCACTCCTGAGCCAGTTTTGTGAATATCACTCCTGAGCCAGTTTTGTGAACATCACTCCTGAGCCAGTTTGATGAACATCACTCCCGAGCCAGTTTTGTGAATATCACTCCTGAGCCATTTCTGTGAATTTCTCTCCTGAGCCAGTTTTGTGAACATCACTCCTGAGCCAGTTTTGTGAACATCACTCCTGAGCCAGTTTTGTGAATATCACTCCTGAGCAAGTTTTGTGAACATCACTCCTGAGCCAGTTTTGTGAATATCACTCCTGAGCCATTTCTGTGAATTTCTCTCCTGAGCCAGTTTTGTGAACATCACTCCTGAGCCAGTTTTGTGAACATCACTCCTGAGCCAGTTTCGTGCATATCATTCCTGAGCCAGTTTTGTGAACATCACTCCTGAGCCAGTTTTGTGAACATCACTCCTGAGCCAGTTTTGTGAACATCACTCCTGAGCCAGTTTTGTGAATATCACTCCTGAGCCAGTTTTGTGAACATCACTCCTGAGCCAGTTTTGTGAACATCACTCATGAGCACAGCTTGCACATACAAAGAAACAATAGTCGTCTTTCAGATGTTCACAGCTGGTGTGAGATTTCAGGAAAAGATTTTGTGACAGCCTGACTCTATGAAAATATTTTAGCACTTACAATATTTAAGTGTTGTACATTTATATTATAAGCTATCATTGATATCTACATTGTCATAGGGCCTTTGTGGCCTAGTGGATAAGAGCGCTGACTCTTTATCATCTGCTCTCTCACAGCTGAGGGTTCTAGCCTCGCTCGGGTCACATGTGAGACGCCAAGTTCTGCAACGAAAGGTCAGGTGGTTTTTCTCTGGGTACTCCGGTTTTCGCCCACCTCTGATTAACGATCGGCTCGATATGAGTGAAATAATCTTGAAAGGGCTTTTAAACCAAAACCTACTAAATATCTATATATTTTCATAACATATCATGAAACTAAAGTTTTATGTCTTACTCTACTCTAATGCAGGTAACCAGAAGATTATCAAGTCATCCCTGTGTTATAACTGTTCAAGAAATTGGTGCTGCAAGGCATTTCTTAAGAACTACTTTAGCTGATAAAAGTCCAGATGAAAGATATAGATTATTGCAACCTACACTGGAAATTAACCCAAGGTAATAAATACACAATTGTACTGGTGGAGGCTTCCATTTGTTATATTTTGGACAAGTCCATTCATTATTTAAGGGGTGTCGGGTCTGTTTTCTCGTTTAAGCATATGACAAATATGACCTTGTTGCCATCCCTGCAACTGAAAACCTCAGTCCTCATATCAGGAGGGATTCTAGACAAAACCGCCTTTTGCCATACAGACTCATCACTACCCCTACAAACTACTACAAAGGGGGAGTTCCAAATCTGCCCACGCACAGATTTTCTTGAAACTTCAGTTGTTGTTTACTTTACGCCTATCAACTATAAATATAACTTTGTTTTATTTGATTAATTACTATAGTTCTCAGGAGCGCTCCCTGAGGTAATCCCCTGTAGAGGTCATACACACCTGTGAACTTTTCATTCTTAAATCAACAAGCTCGATTGTTTTCAAATTTTGTTGCTTTGATTGGCAACAGAACTCTATAAGGATTCATGTAATACCAAAAATATAAATGTGTCCTGGTCTTTTAATTTTTCTGATGAATTAATTTACAAAATTTCTTAAATTTTTCATGAAAATTTATAAAAAGTAAAATGTTTATCCCAAGTGTTAGATGTGTTACTGATCTTGTCACCCCAAGATATTACACATAAAATTGGCCACATATATCCTCTATATAGCAAACAAATTTTAAAAAAATCAGAAACCGGTAACATTGTTTTTGATTGCCAGATATGTGTTTCGGTATATTTTTGTGATGAAGTCATTTGCAATATCAGGGGACCAGATTTTCTTTAAGTATATTTTTATTGTATTTTTATGAACATATAGTGTCACCTTATCATGCAAAGCTTCGCATATGCATTTACGTAATTCCGCCCCCCCCCCCCCCCCCCAACACACACACACACAAACAAAAATACACTGTTCGAACAGAGAATGATTTTTAGTTTGGAGTTTTAAATAGTAGATGAGAACATACATTAGCAGAGAGAAAAATATAATGCACCCATGCAGTGATCACGATGAGTGTTAGTGTTTACAGCATTGCAAAAGCGGTTATGCTGAAAAAATGTATTATGACACAATAGGAATAAGACAAGGTGGATATTTTTTAACCTATTTTATTTGGTCTTTTTTAAACCCGCAATACAAAGATATTAATGTCAGTAATACACAATGGTGTATTGAGTATGCTTAATAAATTACTTTCATAATCCTGTTGTTTCCTTCATTGTTTTTATTGTTGACATTTCCCTCTTTAAAATAAAGCAGCAGTCAATATTTTGCCATCTGTGAAAGGACAGGCTGATTTTCTGATTTGTTCTTATTATGAATCAGTCCATGTATTGGTATTTTTTCTTACATCACTTGGTCAAAGAGACTAGCACGTCGCCCCCCCCCCCCCCTCCCCCCACCTATACATACACATCAAAGGTTTTGCGAGACCATTAAAAGCATTTCCTGCATTTTTTCTAGGTTCATTATAACATAGGCAAAAGTGTTTGCTGCAATGTTTCAGTCTTCAAAATAAATGCATAACTAGTCACACTGAAACTATTTGCACATTTATCATCTTGCATACACTTCCCGAAATGATATAGATGGAAGGCAAGTTGCTGTAAAACAATTATTTGATAGATGATATTGTATTTAGATGCTGAAATACCATTTGCATATGTATTCTTATGTATGCAATACTTGTCATCTATGTCAAGTTTTCTGGCTCTGTATTCATCGGTTTTACAAATGGTTTGTTTGTTTGTTTTTATTGAGGTTTAACATCCCCGTTAACACTATTTAGGTCATTTTGGAGATGTTCCTTCCAATTTTGTGGGACTTGTTCCCGACATTGAGATGAAATGATATCTCAAGCCCTGCCAACCTATGAAACTACAAGGCTTATATACATTGGACGGTCTGACTCACACCACTTTGCCTGGGCAAGCTTAGTCCTCCTGAGCGGTTTACCAGTACTCGAGTTTGGTTAGTTTTAGCTCTGTGTGGAAGCAACATACAGCCAAATCAATTTCTTCAAGCCCCAATGGACGGGGGCGCAGATTTACAAATGGCATGAATCACTTGTTTGCTGTACCACTAGCACATTGGCTGAATCAAAATCAGTGCAGCTGGCTTCACATTTTTCTAAAGTACTGCTAGCACATGTACTGTTTGCTATTTTAAATTGTGGAAGTGTTTGAAAGTTGAATTAAGACTTCTCTATTATATTAATTAATGCTTTCCAAAAATAACTGCTTGTTTTCTGGATCATACTTTAGAACATAGATGATCATATTTAAGAATATAACTTTCTTACAAGGTGACAGTTAGTGCGATTGAAGTAGACTGAAGGGGCATTGTCAGAGTGAGCCAAAAACAACAGTACCATTTTGTCTACAGTAATCTGTGTATACAGTAGGCCAAAAGATCAGAAAATATTGTCTGTGTTATTATGACCTATCTGGCTAAAACATAATACAAACATCATTATTCTTGGCCATTCAAACAACCTGTGTCATTCCAGACTTTTGAAACTTTTTAAGATCACTGCATCAGTTAAATAGTCAAGTAAAATTGTCTGGTTTACAGAGCCATCCAGTTTACTTTGCCATTTCAACAATCTTTGTCATACTAAGCTTCAGCATTGCCTCCACTTCTATTTAGAATTACATCAATGCCAAAACGCTTGTTCTAAAACGAAGTAGTTTTTTAAATAAGATCTGATTGAATTGTTAACGAAAGCTCGAAATGAATTGTGTTTTTGGTGTTCATCAGGGCATCATAATTGTTACAAATGCTGATTATATATGAGCTCATATTATACACCATCATATAAACATACATATATTCATGTTTATTATATATTGGCGAGCAATTTTTCGATTGAAAATGTACCACCATATGATATCTACAAATGGTTTGAAACAATTCAAAACTCTGACCATTACTATTCAATGTTCAAATGCGGTATGTTACCGGCCTCAGATTTTCAAGAAAGTTTGATACAATGTTCCACATTTATATGGTCAATTTTCATATTAAAATGGTGGGGTGACAAGAACTGCAACAGTGTGAAATCAAACGTCAAACATACTTCAAAAGATTTAATGGTTGTGAATTCTGGGGTCTGCTCCATATGAAATTGAGCATGGTGTATCGAACTTTACCTAAACATTGCTAAATGTGATACAAAGATAATCACAGATGACTACAGTGATGCCTGAGAACACAATAACTCCCAAACATCAAAATGTGGAATGTATATATACACTAGTTTGGGGGTACCCCTACTTTCAGATGTGGACATAAACAAAACATTGTAGATTTATAACGAAAACAGATATAAGAGTGAAATAGCTAAATAATGAATAGTCATTTACCAAGCAGTAAAGATGCACAATATCATGAAAATCTGTGCGTGGGCAGAACCCTATGGAAATTTACTATAGGCTGGAACTCCCCCTTTTCATTCTTTCCCAGAACCATGTTTTATTGAAATGCTCTACCCCACCAAATAGTCATGCTCCCAACCCTTGCACAGTTAAGTGATGCTGTGTGCCGGGTGGTGTATGTGTCCCCCTAGTCACTGGCCTATGTTCTTTTAACTATACTAACACTCATTTCGCACTGTACAAACTCATTTCACTTGTTATACTTATCTTTTATTTCAACTAATCCCTTTCAGTACTTGGTATACTGGAACCCCTTATGAAAGTTATAGATAGATAGATAGATAGATAGATAGATAGATAGATAGATAGATAGATAGATAGATAGATAGATAGATAGATAGATAGATCAAACAGTGCAGACCCTAATCAGACACTGCATTATGTGATATCTGATCAGGGTCTGCACTGTTTGTCTTTGCCTCTTTTATGGGTGGGTTAAAGTGATTGAGATGTGTGATCTTTCAAAGGGCATTTGGTGGTTCTGGAAATACAAGTCTTGCACTTAATTTTGTTACATTGTCAGTGCATTTACAGAAAAAAATATCTTAACCCTTATCTTGCTGTTCACGACAACCCCTATTTTTGCAAACACTGTTTGGTATTCAGTTTATGAATTTGTAGCAATAAATTACATCAAGTAATTTGATTGGTTGATAAACAGAAATGGGTGTGGCTTAAATGAATATTCAGCAAGATAAGGGTTAAATTTAACCATTTTGGACCTAATGTTCATACTTTAATATTTACATTCTCACTACATTTACAGAAAAATGCCTATAGTTAATTGTTGGGATGTAATTCCAACAAACCAAATGTTGTTTGAAATGTATTACCAAAATATAGTGGAAGCTCTCTGCTACAGACGCTCATGAAAGACAAACCTGGAGATCTGGTGTGAGATCAGCCATGCATGCAGCAAGTCTGCTACCTGGAAGGGGGCGCATTTATGTGGATGTTGCCCCTGTACCTGCACGTTAATCAAAAATCTGTTGATGATGGTTAGGATGATGAAAATATAGTGGAAGCTCTCTGCTACCGACCCTCATGATAGACAAACCTGGAGATCTGGTGTGAGATCAGCCATGCATGCAGCAAGTCAGCTACCTGGAAGAGGGCGCATTTATGTGGATGTTGCCCCTGTTCCTGCATGATTATCAAAACTCTGATGATGATGATGATGATGATGATGAAACCATGACATTGTTAATCTGATATGATCGTATGACAGAGAAATTAATGAAAATATAAAAGTGTTGTCTTTTATTTTACAGCCATCCCCTAATCAAAAAGATGTCACAGTTGCAAAGCAGTGATCCATACCTTGCCAAATTATTAGCAGAACAAGTAAGTTGATCAGTGTTGACCATGAAGGTGCAAGGCTAGGGTCCAGCTGTACAAAGCATTGTTAGCTTAACAAGCTGGGGTTAGTTCAAATAAAATATTCGTTAGTTATATTTAACGATGGCTTAACGAAGATATTAACGAAGAGATAACGAAGACGTAACGATTACGAAATGTCATTTCAAATATAAAGTCGTTAATCCTTCGTTAGCTGGCCCTTACCGAAGTTTCGTTAGTTAAAGCAACGAAAACACCGCGCCTGTCTAGAAAACGTGTAGAAAGAAAACACACAAACAAAGCGAAAAGAAGCTGAACAGGTTTGAGAGAAAGGTAGATCGAGCCACCGAGGGTTATTAAAAGTGCCACATGATTCATTGTGGCGATGCTTTTTAATACCTTGTCGATGTTCTGTAATATAACTGAATGTTGTTTGCACTCATTAGAGTCGCATCACTGAGGCGATTGTAATGATGCGATTCTAATGAATACACAAGCATACATTTGCAGGATAACAGGAAACCCCCGGAGCTATCCTTCACTATTCGTATCTGAAGGGATCTCCTACGGTTTCATGAACGGGTTCGACTCATCCCGGGTAATCGAGCCACTGTGGTTCGAGCAATTGATGTTCTACTGTGTGTCGTTCCCTAGACTAATTAGCGGGGTTTCTCAACATGAGGAGTCGTTTACTTGAGTGTTTAAGTCGAGAGGTCGTTTGATTTATTAACTCGATCGCAAACTCAACTTTATATGTATAGGGGACGAGATAATTAAAGCAACAACATGTTCCTTCCGGACGTCTATATGCATAAGACATGCATTATTTCCAATCGAATGTTTACCTTATGTTTTAATAAATGAGGTTCAAAATGATACCTTTCATTAAATTGACTGAGGTCGTTCTGAACAAAAGTGAATGTAAATATATACAGACGTGCTTACGAAGATTGCACTGCTCAGTGGATATAATTATGAAATGAAACTTATTTATTGTTCAGAAATAAGCCGGAAATAAAAACAGAATCAACTTGCCAAATTCGTCAGCTGAAACCACGACACGTGCATAAGTGTTAACTTAATCTCCCGGCTGTATTTTTGCAATGCATAATTTGCTACTTTGTCGCATGTAAATTGCTTCTTCAGCTTGTTTGCATATAATGGACCCAGAAATACTTGAAACAGCCGTGTAATTTACATGTATTTGGTTGATACGAAATTTTATATCAATTATTGGTCCAGCTATGTATGTTTGATTTGTTTGGTTTGAGGTTTAACGTACCCGTCAACACTGTAAAGATCTTTTTGGAGACGTTGCTTCCCCTTATATGAGACTTTTATCTGACACAGAGATGAAATGACATATCAAGCCCCGTCGCCCATTCATATGCATGGACGGTCCGATTCGCACCACTTTTCCTGGGCAGTATTAAAACCTCTAAAAAAAAAAAAAAAAAAAAAAACCTCCGTTCAGAAAATCTGAATCATCGATTTTTTCGTTTCTTCCTTTTAATACTCATTTTAGCCCATACATCACTATGGGAAAGTTTTAGACCTCACCCTCCGCCGATTTCTCCAGCAGGTCATATGCCTCTGCGGCAGTCAGGAAAGGCTGTGATTATTTGGAGAAAATTGCAAAACAAAGAAATGAGTGCACAGACTAAGTCCATTTGACGATGATTGTCAGGTAAAATAATAAATATTCAAATCCATGTGACGCACTTTATAAATAGATATGCAATTGCGCCACACCTTATATTCGAATGGCTAGATAGAGGCTCACTACGAACGGGGAGTTACTAGCGCGATGTGCTGTCAACAGTCGTCTAAAAGAATTATACCGATATCAGATGTGGTGTCACAGCTAATGATTTTCCATGGAGTGATCTTGCAAATTAAACATAGACTCCCTTGTAATGTACAAGAGCAGTGACCACTTCTATATATGGTTTAAAAGGGTGTGTCGAACCTGTCAGAATGTCTTAGTCTGTGAAAGAAAATATAGATTTTGCAATTTTCTCCAAATAATCACAGCCTTTCCTAGCTGTCGCAGAGGCATAAGACTTGCTGGAGAAATCGGCGGAGGGTGAGATCTAAAACTTTCCCATAGTGATGTATGGGCTTAGATGAGTATTAAAAGCGTGAAACGAAAAAATCGATGATTCAGATTTTCTGAACGGAGTTTTTTTTTTTTTAAGCAGTTTACCAGTACATATGCGTGGTAGTTTCAACAAGTCCATGAACCCGGTAAAATTCTACAAACGTGGAAGCAACGTCTCCAAAATGACCTTTAAAGTGTTGACGAGGACGTTAAACCTCAAATCAAATAAAACTTCTTGAATTCAAGTTATTTTAAGTGCAGAACAGTTACAGAGGATGTCGATATGCCAACACCATGACTGTCAGCTAACACAGACAAGAAGCTCCCTGAAGAGTAGTGCGTTGGTAATGAAAAGGATGGTTTAAGTCGTTATAGGGAACCCGGCATAATTCCAAGATGCCATTGCGATCAAATCTGTACTTCTTTAGCAACTCCTCTTCTTGCATGTAATCAAGAGAATTAAGTCAGTCTCTCAAGGGACGTAATTTGGCCTGGCGTCGATGCCATTGTCTCACAAGTAAAAGAGCCATTTCTGCGAAATTGGAATAACATAGACTATATGTTCATTATAATTCGAACTCTCGCCCCCGCCCATCGAGGCTTGAACTGAGAAATAGATGGGCTGCATGATGCTTCTACGCAGAGCTGAAGCAGGACACACACGAGAACTGTTGTAAACGGCTTAGAGGATAAAAGCCTGCCCAGGAAAAGCGGTGTGAGTCGAACCGTCCATACCATATTGGTTTAATTGGGCGACAGGGCTTGAGATGTCATTTCATCTTAATGTCAGGTAAAAGTTCTACAAAATTGGAAGCAATGTCTCAAAAAAAAATAGTTCGGACTAAAGTTATTTTAGTAAACGCTTTTGGCGGTCGTAAAAAGTCTCCTGGTCATTCATCATAGAGTGGACTACATTTTCCAGTCCTTCACTGTGGTATCGGGGAAAATCTGGGGGTCACTGATGAGGCGGAATTGGCCGAAACTAGGGACAGTAATTATCGTTGCTCGAGCTCATGTCGCCATCTATCACACACTGTGAAAATCATCACTGTCAAAACGTTTAATTTCAATATATTTGACCGTGATTTAACCAAAAATGAAAGACCCTGGAAGCGAAATCATCACTAGTTTCAATATTTGACCCTGACCTTAATTGATAATAAACCAAGAAAGTTTTACATAGTTTATATTTTTACCACTTTTCTTCCATTTAATTAGAATTATCAGACTGAGTGATGATAAGAATAATAGAAATTTATTGTTACATTTATTTAATTATTTATGTATTTGTTTATCATCATGCTCACAATGCCATAGACTTTCTAAGTATCTATCTGAGCTAACCATTTTCTTCCCAGATAGATACATGTACTTCGAATTTCCTGCTTTAGTAAGTTAACGAATGCCTTCCGACGACCCTAGAGTCGTCATTAAATTCTGTCGCATTAACGAAAATTTGTTAACTGTTCGTTATTAACGATGGGTACTTTGAAATCAAATTTTAGCTAACGAAGGTTTAACGAAGACTTAACGAATAACACAAGGCTAACGAAGCTTATTTGAACTGGCCCCTGGTTAGTGGACAAAATATTAACGATCCTAGTAAGTTAAATATGTAGTGCAGTGGTATTTTTTGCCGAAAAAATGTGAGGAGCTTTTGCATTTGCAAAAGCTGCCCACTTTTTTTTTCAGCAAAAATATTAGTACATGTATATTTGCCACATTAAATGATCAAAGTTTTAACGGTTTGATAACTGATGATATTTTGAACGACTGGCCCCAAATTGTACAGCAGATGACATTCAAAGATTCTTTATAGTATTAATCAAAGAAAATGAGGCTTGAGATTTCATTTGAATCATCTTGTCTTCCAGCAAACAAATCAGTTGAAATATGAAGCCATGTTTTTGCCATTTGATACGGCCCTGATTTGTGTTCTCAAAGTTAAACCTCAATTCAAACAAACAAGATTGACCCTTAAGTTTGCAATCACAATTGTTATCTGATCTGTTTTCTACTGGTTGCTCTAAAAAGTCTCGGCCCCTGCCCGTTGGGGCTTGAAGAAATAAATGGGCTGCATGATACTTCCACGCAGAGCTGAAAACTGACCGCACACGATTACTGGTAAACCACTTAGAGGATCTAAGCCTGCCCAGGCAAAGCGGTGTGGGTCAGACCGTCCATGCTTATAAACCCTATTGGTTTCATTGGGTAGCAGGGCTTGAGATGTCATTTCATCTCAATGTCGGGTAAAAGTACCACAAAAATGGAAGTAACATCACTCTAAAAGTAATTGTTGTAAATGGTGTTGACCCTGATCAGACTGCTCCTTTAGGAGGTGTTTGATCTAGGTAAGCCCTGTTTGACTTGAAAAGTGCGATCTGAGATATAGAGCAGTCTGATCTGGGTCCACCCTGTTTGATTTGAAAAGTGTGGTCGCAGATATAGAGCAGTCTGATCAGGGTCCGCCCTGTTTGATTTGAAAAGTGTGGTCGCAGATATAGAGCAGTCTGATCAGGGTCCACCCTGTTTGATTTGAAAAGTGTGGTTGCAGATATAGAGCAGTCTGATCTGGGTCCACCCTGTTTGATTTGAAAAGTGTGGTCGCAGATATAGAGCAGTCTGATCAGGGTCCACCCTGTTTGATTTGAAAAGTGTGGTCGCAGATATAGAGCAGTCTGATCAGGGTCCACCCTGTTTGATTTGAAAAGTGTGGTCGCAGATATAGAGCAGTCTGATCTGGGTCCACCCTGTTTGATTTGAAAAGTGTGGTCGCAGATATAGAGCAGTCTGATCTGGGTCCACCCTGTTTGATTTGAAAAGTGTGGTCGCAGATATAGAGCAGTCTGATCAGGGTCCACCCTGTTTGATTTGAAAAGTGTGGTCGCAGATATAGAGCAGTCTGATCAGGGTTCACCCTGTTTGATTTGAAAAGTGTGGTCGCAGATATAGAGCAGTCTGATCTGGGTCCACCCTGTTTGATTTGAAAAGTGTGGTCGCAGATATAGAGCAGTCTGATCTGGGTCCACCCTGTTTGATTTGAAAAGTGTGGTCGCAGATATAGAGCAGTCTGATCTGGGTCCACCCTGTTTGATTTGAAAAGTGTGGTCGCAGATATAGAGCAGTCTGATCAGGGTTCACCCTGTTTGCCTGTTACTGTATGCAAAAAATAGGTTTGAAAAGTTTGTAAGAAGATTCAGCAGACGACATAAACAGACACAATTTTCTGCTGCAGGTTTCCTTGGCATCTTAAACCCATGACCTGCTGAATATTTAAATATGCCACACCCACTACTGATTATCAACCAATCAGTTTGCTTGATTATTATTGCAACAAATTCATTAACTGAATGGCAAACAATGAAGATGCTGATCAGATGGTTTCTTCAGAAGCCATCTGATCTGGATCTACATTGTTTGAAAGATAAGACATCCAGGCTCAGCAGGACAAGGGTTCAAACAATGAAGATCCAGATCAGATGGCTTCTGAAGAAGCCATCTGATCAGGATCTTCATTGTTTGTCATTCAGCTCATGAATTTGTTGCAATAATTTGCATCAAGTAATCTGATTGGTTGATAATCAGTAGTGGGTGTGGCATATATAAATATTTAGCAGGACAAGGGTTCAGTTCAGTCATGGGTTAATTTGTATGATAATGGTCAGCAACTGATTTGGGACAGGGCCACTACGTTAGAAGTCTACATGGTATAGTGGTTAAGATACTCCCATCATACTCCACTCTGTGGCTAGAACTATCCATGTCTGGAATAAATTCTCATGGTCCTAAAAGTACAGTAAAATCCTATATTAAGACCACCTTTGGGACTGTTCAAAAGTGGTCTTTAAGACCACTTTTGAACAGTTCCAAAGGTGGTCTCTGAGCACAGGATACTGTATGCAGAAAACAGAAAGAAAGAATAACTGCAACTTACTAAATAAACTTTTTATAGCAGAATTAGTCTTAATTTTATGTGGTCTTGATAGCGGAATTTCATTGTATTTGAGCCATTGGAGTTGAGTCATACTGAAGCCGGGCTACTTCTGAACAGTAAAGAACGAGATATCTTATCTGGTATATGCTAGTCCAATAGTAAACAGGACTTTTTTCTGCCTGTTTAGGAAAAGTCACCTAAACAGAAAGTTTCAGGTCCAACAATTGCAAAAAAGTTCAGACTGAAAATGGTAGGTTGCATCAATGTCTTTATAGGGCGACACAGTGTGAGATACAAGAAGGTTTAAAGATATTGGTATAATGATATCCCAATTACGGATCCCCAAAATATATTGAATATATTGAAAATTGAGCATAAATGGTCATTTTTAGCTCACCTGAGCCTTTAGGCTCATAGGTGAGCTTATAGTATAGCCATGGTCCGTCGTCCGTCCGTCCGTCCACCATTTTCAAAGATCTTCTTCCCCTATACTGCAGGGCCAATCAAAGCCAAATTTCATATGGAGCCTCAGTGGGATGGGGGAACGAAAGTTTGTTCGCGGGGTCTGGATCACATGACCAAGATGGCCGCCATGCCCATATATGGTAAAAAGCCTTCAAAAATCTTCTTCTCCAGAACCATAAGGCCAGTGGCCTTGAAACTTGGCATGTAGCATATGGTACTCAGGCCCATCATGGTTTGTACAAATGGTGACCCTGGGTTGACCTTGACCTATTTTACAGCAATGTCAAATTTGTCGACTTAGGCTTTTGCATGGGGCAAAGTGAAAATAATGGATTTATAGGAAACCATTGAAGACAGTGTCACCAAAATTTGTAGATCAGGTAAAGTAACTGAATACATGAATGTATATGGATCAGAAAGGTCAAGGTCATTCATTGGCCTTGTTCGCGGGTCTGGATCACATGACCAAGATGGCCGCCATGCCCATTTATGGTAAAAAGCCTTCAAAAATCTTCTTCTCCAGAACCATAAGGCCAGTGGCTTTGAAGCTTGGCATGTAGCATATGGTACTCGGGCCCATTATGGTTTGTACAAATGGTGACCCTGGGTTGACCTTGACCTATTTTACAGCAATGTCAAATTTGCCGACTTAGGCTTTTGCATGGGGCAAAGTGAAAATAATGGATTTATAGGAAACCATTGAAGACAGTGTCAACAAAATTTGTAGATCAGGTAAAGTAATTGAATACATGAAGATCTATGGGTCAGAAATGTCAAGGTCATTCATTGGCCTTAGACCAAGGTCATTCAGGATCCATATTTCAAACATTTTTTTCTCCAAAACTGCTGAGCCAATTTAAGTAAAATTTAATATGGAGCCTTTGTGAGTTGAACAAATGAAAAAATGCCAATACGGTCTAGATCACATGACCAAAATGGCCGTCACGCCCTTATATGGTAAAAAGCCTTAAAAATTCTTCTCCTCCAGAACCGTAAGGCCAATGGCCTTGAAACTTGGCATGTAGCATATGGTACTCAGGCCCATCATAGTTTGTACAAATGGTGACCCTGAGTTGACCTTGACCTATTTTACAGCAATGTCAAATTTGCCGACTTAGGCTTTTGCATGGGAAAAAGTGAAAATAATGGATTTTTAGGAAACCATTGAAGACACTGTCACCAAAATTAGTAGATAAGGTAAAGTAGCTGAATACACGAAGATCTATGTGTAAGAAAGGTCAAGGTCATTAATTGACCTTAGACCAAGGTCACGCAGGTTCCATATTTCAAACATTTTTTCTCAGAAACTACTGAGCCAATTGAAGTGAAATTCAATATGCAGCCTTTGGAAGTTGAACAAATGAAAAGCTGCCAATATGGTCTAGATCACATGACCAAGATGGCCACCACGCCCATATATGGTAAAAACACTTCGAAATTCTTCTTCTCAAGAACCGTAAGGCCAATGGCCTTGAAACTTGGCATGTAGCATATGGTACTCGGGCCTATCATAATTTGTTCAAATGGTGACCCTGGTTTGACTTTAACCTATTTTACAGTAATGTCAAATATGCTGACTTAGGCTTTTGCATAGGAAAAAGTGAAAATAATGGATTTTTAGCTCACCTGAGCCTTTAGGCTCATAGGTTAGCTTATAGTATAGCCATGGTCCGTCGTCCGTCCGTCCGTCTGTCATCCGTCCGTCCGTCCACCATTTTCAAAGATCTTCTTCTCCTATACTGCAGGGCCAATCAAAGCCAAATTTCATATGGAGCCTCAGTGGGATGGGGGAACGAAAGTTTGTTCGCGGGGTCTGGATCACATGACCAAGATGGCCGCCATGCCCATATATGGTAAAAAGCCTTCAAAAATCTTCTTCTCCAGAACCATAAGGCCAGTGGCCTTGAAACTTGGCATGTAGCATATGGTACTCAGGCCCATCATGGTTTGTACAAATGGTGACCCTGGGTTGACCTTGACCTATTTTACAGCAATGTCAAATTTGCCGATATAGGCTTTTGCATGGGGCAAAGTGAAAATTATGGATTTATAGGAAACCATTGAAGACAGTGTCACCAAAATTGGTAGATCAGGTAAAGTAACTGAATACATGAAGATCTATGGGTGATAAAGGTCAAGGTCATTCATTGGCCTTAGACCCAAGATGGCCGCCATGCCCATATATGGTAAAAAACCTTCAAAAATCTTCTTCTCCAGAACCATAAGGCCATTGGCCTTGAAACTTGGCATGTAGCATATGGTACTCGGGCCCATCATGGTTTATACAAATGGTGACCCTGGGTTGACCTTGACCTATTTTACAGCAATGTCAAATTTGCCGACTTAGGCTTTTGCATGGGGCAAAGTGAAAATAATGGATTTATAGGAAACCATTGAAGACAGTGTCACCAAAATTGGTAGATCAGGTAAAGTAACTGAATACATGAAGATATGTAGGTGAGAAAGGTCAAGGTCATTCATTGGCCTTAGACCCAAGATGGCCACCATGCCCATATATGGTAAAAAGCCTTCAAAAATCTTCTTCTCCAGAACCATAACGCCAGTGGCCTTGAAACTTGGCATGTAGCATATGGTACTCGGGCCCATCATGGTTTGTACAACTGGTGACCCTGGGTTGACCTTGACCTATTTTACAGCAATGTCAAATTTGCCGACTTAGGCTTTTGCATGGGGCAAAGTGAAAATAATGGATTTATAGGAAACCATTGAAGACAGTGTCACCAAAATTTGTAGATCAGGTAAAGTAACTGAATACATGAAGATCTATGGGTGAGAAAGGTCAAGGTCATTCATTGGCCTTAGACCAAGGTCATTCAGGATCCATATTTCAGATATTTTTTTCTCCAAAACTGCTGAGCCAATTTAAGTGAAATTTAATATGGAGCCTTTGTGAGTTGAACAAATGAAAAAATGCCAATCTGGTCTAGATCACATGACCAAGATGAAAAGTTGCCAATATGGTCTAGGTCACATGACCAAGATAGCCACCACGCTGATCTAAGTAGGAAAATTGTCACCAGACAGGTGAGCGGTTCAGGACCACTGGTCCTCTGGTTTAACTTGTCATCACCATAACCCCATCTGTTTATATCGGATCTTCTTAGCAAGTCAGGAATAAAAGCTTGAATGAGTTTGAAAACTGGTGAGGTCAGCCTATTTATCATAGAGTTACATTCTACTTGGCACTTCCTGAAACTTTGAATCTGTTAGCTCAGGTGAGCGATACAGGACCAGCTTGGTCCTCTTGTTCTATATAATCTACACATGTTTGTTTGGATAACAAAAACACGCCTGTATAATTTTGACCCCCTTTAACCCCACTTTTATATATGAAACCTTATTGTTCTTATTTCTACTCTAAAATATAGATTGTGGGTACTCCTTAGAACCACCTCGCTGAGGCGATTCTTACGTGTAACCACAATCTATATTTTGAGCAGAAATAAGAAACATATCACAGTTTTTCATCTTAAAATTTTCATTTTTCGGCGGTAAAATATACAATGCATTTGTATAGGCATGTTTTGGTAATGGGACTTCAACAGTAGTGTTATAAAGTGTTTGTGGTGCAGTTGCTCATCATTCTGGTTTTCCGTCTGTTTGCCCATTAATTCATCAAACCGTCAACATTTGTGACAACCCCAATACATACTGGTTCTGCAGCCTTGGGTGAAGTTCTTATATAGGAATGAATTTCATTTTTGTGGATTTTATCGATGTAAACTCCAGTTAATCGCTCACAAACTGCATGAAGTCTGAAGGGCTTTATGCTAAGTATCGATAAAATCCACAAAAATGATAATTCATTCCTTATAATTCCAACTTTGTCATCTAAATGTTAAAAATGCCACCAAATGTTAAATCTTATGAATTTCGAAAATGTAATAATGAACTTTCCAATGGCCAGGGCGGAATGATTATTCAATTTGAATCTGCCATCTTTGAAATAAACCGAGGCGAAACAAAATATGTCAAGTCTTTAAATTAATTCAGTATATTTTTCCTCAAACATTTACATTTTTAATCTTTCAATTTAGTTTCCCATCTTTTAACCCTTCTCTTGCTGAATATTCAGATTAGCCATACCCATTTCTGACTTTGAACCAATCGGATTACTTGATGAAATTTATTCCTACAAATTCATAAATTGAACGTCAAACAGTGTAGATCCTGATCAGATGGCTTCTTCAGAAGCCATCTGATCTGGATCTACACTGTTTCCAAAGATAGGGATTGTTGTGAACAGCATGATAAGAGTTAATTGAGCACTGTTGATGTCACTTTTTATACATTTATGTAACACACGGGTTCTAAATGTGCTCTTTGACTTCACGTCATATTATCTGTTGCTGTGTGAAAAACTTCTGAAATTCGTAGAATTTATTGATGTATAAAAATTTATTTCAACCAATCAAATCACACGAAATATACATAATGATGGAGAATTGGATTTTTTTTCATTGAGAAACACTTTGAGGCATAAAAATAGTAAATACTCAGAAATAATTTAGCAGACCTGTGGATCTTTAGCAATCTGTAGTGTTTTGCCGATTTCCATAATGATCCTAAGTATTGGGACAGACAGGCCTAAGCAAACAGTGCAGACCCAGATCAGACTGCTCCGATCAGTCTTCACCGTTTGACATTCCATCTGCACCGTTTTGACTCTTTGCTTGATCCTGAAACAAATATTTTAAACTTTTAGGTGAATTTCAGCAAGTCCTTAATGTGTCCAAATGTTTTGGATTTACGGTACAGTCAAACCTGTCTTGAGAGACCACCTTTGGGAAGAACAAAAAGTGGTCTCTCAAGACAGGTGGTCTCTTAAGGCAGGGAGGATAAATAAGATGTTTTTTTTTTTTTATTTTTCTTTAAATCACACTATGCAAATATGAGATCATTATTCAACTATATGCATTTATCTACTTAAAAGCGTTGCTTCTAAAGGTTATTTAAGATGAATTAATTTACAAGTCGCAATGGTAGTTTGTTGAGACGACCGTAATTCGTTTGGGTTTTTTTCGCGCCTATTCAAATGCTAAGTTGCGTCATGCATTATGAACAAACAATCCAATTAGCGTCAATCAGTGCATGCATTGATTATAATTGGCAAACAATTAATTTCAATCCCCTCAGTTGTCATAATTTCGGTTTCCAAAGACAACATGAAGAGAGATAATTATTGGTACTGGTGCACCGGTTGATCTTCCGGTGTCACAGTAAACTTATTTGGTCGCACACGGCAGGGAAATTTTACAATTTGGACAATGTTTAAATGGTCGTTGGTCGCGCTGGGCAGGTGGGCGCTCAGGACAGGTAATTTAACATTGAAAATCGCTCGGGAGGATTGCATGACGGTCGTTCAAGACAGGAAATCGCTTAAGACAGGTGGTCGCCACCACAGGTTCAACTGTATATTTAAAACGGCATGTAATTATTAAGAACAGCACTGATATTATATCTAGCAGTTTCATTGATTGATATTTGATTCAGTAAACTGATGATAAACCACATACTACTTTGTGAGCCAAGTCCAACCACTAGCCATATTCATATTACAAAGTGCAGTATTTTTGGTTATGTCAACATGATCAATCTTGTCAGTTTTGTCTCTGTCTAATGTGAGGTGATGGATGGTGTTGTTTGTTTGTTTGTTTGTGTTAGAGTGTAGTGGCCCAGTCAACAATATTTAGGTCATTGTTGAGCCAGTCAGTTTACCTACCCACACGTTTCCTGTGCAGGCATATACATAAGCGGTTAACCAGTACAGTGCACATTCTTTCGTCAGAAACTGACAACTGCCCTTCTTGAATCAGCGGAAGGGAGAGTATGATCGTAGAAAAGATTTCATTATCAATCTCCACGAAAGAATGTTGCCAACTGCAGCAGGTATCGAAACCCACGTGCCAATGTGAGCTGATGGATGGTGTTGACAGTTTGTAAAACTTTTTTTCTTGATTTTTACCCTTGAATGTGTTGTGTCTCATTCTCCTTGATGCTTGAAGTCCTGCTGAATAAATAAATATTACCATACCCATTTATGACTATCACACAGTCAAATTACTTGATATAATGATTGATTGTTTGGGTTTTTAATGACATGTCAAAACCTTTTGGGTCAGTTTTTAGCTGTCACGTAGTAACAAGGTGAGCTTTTGGGATCACTTTTTGTCCGTCGTGCGTCCGTGCGTGCGTGCGTCCGTCCGTAAACTTTTTCTTCAAACAACATCTCCTCCTAAACCACTGATCAGATTTTGACCAAACTTCACAGGAATGGTCCTTAGGTGGTCCCCTTTCAAAGTTGTTCAAATGGTTCCGGTCCGTTGCACATGGTCACAGGAGCCAAAAATAGATTTTTTTTTCATTGAAAACTTAAAAAATCTTCTTCTCTAAAACCGCAAGGCCCAGGACATTGATATTTGGTATGAAGCTTCATCTGGTGGACCCCTACCAAGATTGTTCAAATTATTGTGCTGGGGCCAAAAATGCCCCCGCACCGGGGCCCTTTGTTTTACATGGGCTTATATAGGGAAAATCTTTAAAAATCTTCTTCTCTGAAACCCCAGGTCTTTGATATTTGGTATGAAGCTTCATCTAGTGGACCCCTACCAAGATTGTTCAAATTATTGTGCTGGGGCCGAAAATGCCCCCGCACCGGGGCCCTTTGGTTTTACATGGGCTTATATAGGGAAAATCCTTAAAAATCTTCTTCTCTGAAACCGCAAGGCCAAGGTCTTTGATATTTGGTATGAAGCCTCATCTAGTGGACCCCTACCAAGATTGTTCAAATTATTGTGCTGGGGCCGAAAATGCCCCCGCACCGGGGCCCTTTGGTTTTACATGGGCTTATATAGGGAAAATCCTTAAAAATCTTCTTCTCTGAAACCGCAAGGCCAAGGTCTTTGATAATTGGTATGAAGCTTCATCTAGTGGACCCCTACCAAGATTGTTCAAATTATAGTGATGAGCTAAAAATGCCCCCCACACTGGGGCCCTTTGGTTTTACATGGGCTTATATAGGGAAAATCTTTAAAAATCTTCTACTCTGAAACCAAAAGGCCCAGGTCTTTGATATTTGGTATGAAGCTTCATCTAGTGGACCCCTACCAAGATTGTTCAAATTAAAGTGCTGGGGCCAAAAATGCCCCCGACTGGGGGCCCTTTTGTTTTACATGGGCTTATATAGGGAATTTCTTTAAAAATCTTCTTCTCTGAAACTGCAAGGCCCAGGTCTTTGCTATTTGGTATTGAACTTCATCTAGTGGACCCCTACCAAGATTGTTCAAATTATAGTGCTGGGCAAAAAATGCCCCAGCCCCAGGGCCCTTTGGTTTTACATCGGCTTATATAGGGGAAATCTTTCAAAATCTTCTTTTCTAAAACTGCAAGGCCCAGGTCTTTGATATTTGATATGAAGCTTCATCTAGTGGACCCCTACCAAGATTGTTCAAATTATAGTGCTGGGGCCAAAAATGCCCCCGCCTGGGGGCGCTTTTGTTTTACATGGGCTTATATAGGGAAAATCTTCAAAAATCTTCTTCTCCGAAACTGCAAGGCCCAGGTCTTTGCTATTTGGTATGAAACTTCATCTAGTGGACCCCTACCAAGATTGTTCAAATTATAGTGCTGGGGCCAAAAATGCCTCCGCCCCAGGGCCCTTTGGTTTTACATAGGCTCATATAGGGAAAATCTTTAAAAATCTTCTTTTCTGAAACTGCAAGGCCCAGGTCTTTGATATTTGATATGAAGCTTCATCTTGTGGACCTCTACTAAGATTGTTCAAATTAAAGCCCTGGGGCCAAAAATGCCTCCGCTCCGGGGCCCTTTGGTTTAACATAGACTTATATAGAGAAAATCTTGAAAAATCTTCTTCTCTGAAACCACAAGGCTTATGTCTTTGATATTTGTTATGAAGCTTCAGCTAGTGGACCTCTACCAAGATTGTTCAAATTATAGCCCTGAGACCAAAAATGCCCCTGCGCTGTGGCCCTTTGGTTTTACATTGACTTATATAGGGAAAAGCTTTAAAAATCTTCTTCTCTGAAACCACAAGGCTTAGGTCTTTGATATTTGTAATGAAGCTTCAGCTAGTGGACCTCTACCAAGATTGTTCAAATTATAGCCCTGGGGCCAAAAATGCCCCCGCTCCGGGTCCCTTTGGTTTTACATAGACTTATTTAGGGAAAATCTTGTTTTACATAGACTTCTTTATGCAGGGTAAACCTTTAAAATCTTCTTCTCTGAAACCACAAAGCCCAGGTCTTTCATATTCGATATGAAGCTTCATCGTGTGGACCTCTACCAACATTGTTCAAATTATAGCCCTGGGGCCAAAATTGACCCTGCCTGGGGCCCACTTATTATACATTGGATCAGGTGAGCGAACCAGGGCCCTCTGGGCCCTCTTGTTGTCATCTCCCAGAGAAAGGGAGAAAAAAGATAGAAGAGATAGTAGAGGAGGTGAAAGTGAGAGACAAAGAAGAAAGAGAAAAATGGAAGTGTAGAAACAGAAGAAATAACAACACTCCCCGCTACCCTTACCTGCTGCAAGGACAGCAATCCATGCCCATCTGTAAGCCACTTTCAGTTGGATGCCCCAGTGATGCAAGATAAACAACCCATTTGCCTAACTCAACCACCCCATTGATATAATGTATTCATTCAAATTCACAAACTGAATGACAAACAGTTTAGATCTTGATAAGATGGCTTCTGATCTGGATCTACAGTAACAATCCTAAGTATTTGGACAGATATGCCTAAGCAAACAGTGCAGACCCAGATCAGACTGCTCCTGAAGGAGCAGTCTGATCAGGGTCTACACTGTTTGCCATTCCATCTGCATTTCTTGAACTCGTTCCTTGATTGTGAAACAAATTTGTCAAGGTTTTAGGAGAATTACAGCAAGTCAACAAGGTGTCTGAATTTATAGGATTTTTACACTACACTGTTGATATCAGCTTGAGCAGGGCTAGGGCTAAACCTTGTTTCCACAATATGTTTTTCACAAAAATATTTTTATGCAAAGAGGAAAACATATCACGGAACAGCAAAACTTATTAGACATTTGATGAACATGAGCAAAGAGTAGGAAATAGAACATAAAAGATAAAATTAGAACAAGATGTGTTTGTGAAACACTGATGCCCCCGGACAGCGCATGTTAAATATGAAAGCAGTATCACTAAGCAATCAAAAGGTATGGCCAAGAAATGTAGGCGCTAGAGCGATGACAAAGTTTTTCTAAAAATAGCCACAGTGACCTTGACCTTGAGGTCATGACCTTGAAAGTCGAACTCGCTCGAGATATTGTCGTAAGGAACATTTGTGTGAAGTTATATTGAAATCAGTAAAGAAATGTTGGCACTAGAGCGATGACAAAGTTTTTTCTAAAAATAGCCACAGTGACCTTGACCTTGAGGGGGGGTGTCTGGATGGACAAAAAATATGGTACCACTAGAAAGGTCTTGTGACAAGGAGTGCACGTGTGAAATATGAAAGCCCTACTACTTACCAATCGAAAGTTATGGCCAATGTTAAAGTTTATAAAAGTAGGTCAAAGGTCAAGGTCAAGGTCACGAGGTCAAAAATTATGGTACCACTAGAAAGGTCTTGTGACAAGGAGGGCACATGTGAAATATGAAAGCCCTACCACTTACCAATCGAAAGTTATGGCCAATGTTAAAGTTTTTAAAAAGTAGGTCAAACATCATGGTCAAGGTCACAAGGTCAAAAATTATGGTACCACTAGAAAGGTCTTGTGACAATGAATGCACATATGAAATATGAAAGCCCTATCACTTACCAATCGAAAGTTATGGCCAATGCTAATGTTTTTAAAAATTTTGAAAAAAATTGGTCAAAGGTCAAGTTCAAGGTCACGAGATCTAAAATTATGGTACCACTGGAAAGGTCTTGTGATAAGGTATACACATGTGAAATATGAAAGCTCTATCTATACTCGAGCACTTTGAAAACGCAACATCATAAGGAAAATGTAAATATTTTTTAACTCACCAATTTTTTCAAAAAAACGAATTTCATCACAAACAATATTCATCAAATGACTTTCGTTTGCCACAATCACATTAGAGCTGTCCCTTCACATTAGCAGTCTACACTGCTGCAAACACACCATGTGTCAGTCAAATCTCCAGCCACATCAATATCAGGTATGCCCACCTGCGCGCTGAGAGCATTCACGTAACCTGGACCGCATTGAACAACACAAACGTCGCACAGTACGTCGGGGGATGTTATCCCACTTTTGCTGAAGGGCTATCGCGAGCTGCCTCACAGTCTGTGGCGCGTTTTAATATCCGTGTACACGACGTCCCAATTCGTCCCAAAGGTGTTCGATACAATTCAGATCGGGTGATTTCGACGGCCAAGGGAGAACATTGATGCCTTCTTGACGTAAAAAGTCCTGCGTCAACCTTGCCGTGTGCGGGCGGGCGTTATCGTGCTGAAATAACATGGGGTTACGTTGACGTCGCAACAATGGAACTAGCTCTGGCCGAAGAATCTCACCGACGTAACGTCTGGCATTGAGATTTCCATGAATTATCAATAAACGCGAGCGAAAATTGTAATTGATGGCGCCCCAGACCATGACACCACCGCCTCCAAACCGGTCTCTTTCAACAACGCAGTTATCAGCAAACCTTTCACCGTCACGTCGATAAACGCGTACCCGCCCGTCGGTTTGGTACAAATTGAACCTGGACTCATCGCTGAAGACGACGTCGTGCCAGTTGACACGTCTCTGGTGATTAAGTGCAAAGTTCATGCGAAGCTGACGATGACGTCGTGTAAGTATTGGTCCGTGGTACGGACGCCGGCAACGAACACCAAATTCCTTAAGTGGTCGGGACACTGTCATACGATGAATACGTCGCCCTCGGTTGCCAATGACGACGGAAGCTGTTTGCGCGGCCGTCTGGAAACGATGCCGTAGGTGGAGTTGACGGATGTAATTATCCTGACGTCTTGACGTCACGCGCACTTGCCCAGGCCTGGGGCGGTCATTAACAGTTCCTGTTAACCTGACACATTGAACGAGACGATATATTGTGGTTCTGTCAACATTAAAACGCCGAGCAATGTCCTTCTTTGAAATGCCAGCATCCAAAAGGCCTAAAATCCGATTCCGATTTTCGTTATTTAGCCTTGGCATGCTCAGTTTTGTAAATTTATCCAAATTTCAACCAAAAACCGATTTGAAGACAACTTTTGAAGAGATTGAATGAAAGATAACGGTTGTACATGCGGAATTGACCATATAAACAAGGTCATATCTCGGTGTGCACGTGCTACGATATCACGTGTAGTCGACCGATATTTTATCGATCTGACCATCTCATATGATTTTATTTATGGTGTATGGAAGCATATATCTGCTAATATGATTTTGGATTGGGCCATTTCAAAAATATTTAAAAAATATAATGTTGCGTTTTCAAAGTGCTTGAGTATATTACCATTCAAAAGTTATGCCCAATATTAAGGTTTTTGTAGACAGACAAACAGACAGACAGACCAAAAACTATATGCCCCCGAATCTCTTAGATTCCGGGGGCATAAAAATCTCCCAAAATCGTCTTAACCCACTTTGTACCAAATGGGATCTTCTTCCTTATATATACCAGGAATCCATATAAAAATTATGGGTGATAGATTGTGTTTGTTTGAAAAGAGGGTTTACATCCCCATCAACACTATTTAGGTCATTTTGGAGACGTTGCTACCAATTCTTTGGGCATTCACCCGACACAGGTGTGTTATCTTTTAAAAATTATTTTTTGGAAAATTTAACTGACTGAACTTTTTGCAAACAATTGGACCTTAAAAAATCACTGTGAATTAGCCATAGTAAACAAGCCATCTCATTATCTGTGTTTGAGTCATTGAAGTTTCATGGTAATTTGAGACATTCAAAGTTTAGCTATGTAGTCATGCTGCAAACAGGACTAGGCGAAGCTGTTGAGATTGAGGTTCTTGACTGTTTCTTGACAGGTCGAAGCTGTTTAGGAAAGGTAGAATTCTAAACTGTTAATTTCTAGTCTGACAAATAACAGGGCTTTGTTGAGTCATATGAAATATACATGTACAGTACAGGTCGCGCAGAACAGCCGAAAGACTCTTTATTCCGAATTTCTTCATTTCGCATGATTCTTTTGGCCCTCTAAAACATTCCGAATCTGAAAATTATTCGGAGTGTTTTACTCGCAAACACTCCGCGAACCGTCGTCGTTCGCAATTCGCGGAGCATATTCCGAGTGTTTCGGAAGCTTTACCTCTTTGCCGCAGGCTATCTTTGCCGCGAAATCCATGCGAAAGTTACGCGGAGTGTATTTAATTATTACCTGTGTGTACAACTGATAATTAATTATGAAAAAAAAAAAGAAGAAGAAGAACAAAAAAAAAATAAAAAAAAAATAACGAAAGTTATTGGAAATGAAAAAGGGAAAAGGTTTAAAACAAACACGGTTGAATGGCGCAGTGTATCAGTGTTGAAGAATTTATCTTTTATATGCTCATGTGTTTTCCCGGTCCTGTATACAAAAAAGACAATTTTTTTCGATGTTTTGTCTTTGTGTATGTGTGTGTGTCTGCATGTGTGACATTCAAGATGCTTTGTCTTCCGATGTTTGGTCGCTGTTGTTTGATGTTTCTATTTGATGTCGCATTAGATGTTTTGAAGTTTCCATGTTTTTTTGCCTTTCGATCAAAATTCGGACATCCGTCTTGGACATTGGTCGACCGACCGACAGACAAACAGATAGGCACAGACAGACAAGATAGACCAATGGACAGACAGACAGATAGAGTTTAGAAAATGCAAGATTGCATCTCGTAAACACTCCTAAATTGACCCATCTTTTTTGGTAGGTGTAGTGTGGTAATATGGCACTTTCAAGATGTCGATCGTTAATCAAAGGTGGGCGAAACTCGGCTTACCCGGAGAAAATCCGCTTGACCTTTCGGTGCAAAACTTAGCATGTTTTCACTTCCCTCTTTTCATTCCTCAGATGCTGCAGATGAGACTGCGCGAATGCGCAGGCTGGTCCAGATGAGGCTTAGCTGGGGCACAGGCTGTGAGGTCTTTACTGCTCGTTCAGGACTTAATGGCTCAAACTACAGTTAGCGAGGCGATTCCATTTTTTGTAGTGTTTATTCGTCGCTGCGATACATGTAAACGTATCTATGACATGGCCAGCGTTATCCCAATCTGAATGCCCGATGATTGTCTCTAATCAGACCTCGCGGTTGTGCAGGCTGATCAACTCTAGTCAGGCTCCAATCTACGTCTTTACCGGTCATGTGAATCTTATTGTATTTGGCTGGCGCTCGCTCGAACTTAGCTTCATGTTTAACGAGGCGATTCCATTATTTATAATAAAAATCATGACATTTATATATATAGCATAACTTGTAATAACTCCTGTTTGTGTGTGTGCGTGTTTTTTTTTTGTTTTTTTTTTTTAAACCGTGTAGATCATGATCAGATGCCTACAAAACGGAAATGCTAATCAAACTGCGCATACGGAAAGGCTGATCTTCGCTGGTTAGGCAGGATTTGCAGGTTAATCTTGAGTTTTTGCAGATCGTGCAAACACTGGGTCTGATGGGTTAAAGTGACGTTCACAAGAATGATCAGCCATGACTTTAGCATACATAATTACGCCCCGCCCATCGGGGCTTGAAGAAATAGATGGGCTACGCAGAGCTGAAACCGACCGCACACGAGTACTTCCTTGTTTATAATGGCCAAATCGAAATTGCTCTTGAGCACATAGCGAATTGTTCCCAAAGCTCTAGATATCTATATACACCACAACCTCTTGGCACCCGCCAATCAGGGCTGAAAAAAATAAATGGGATGCATGATGCTTCCACCCAAAGCTGTATCCGACCGCACACGGGTACTGGTAAACCGCTTAGAGGATCTAAGCCTGCCCAGGCAAAGCAGTGCAAGTAGGACCGTCCATGATTATAAACCCTAATGGATTCATTGGGCGCCAGGGCTTGAGATATCATTTCATCTCAATGTCGGGTAAGAGTCCCACAAAATTGGAAGCAACGTCTCCCAAATGACCTATACAGTGTTGACGGGGACGTTAACCCTCAAATCAAACAAACAAAACATACATAATTTTTGTTATTTGCGTAAACAGTTCAGTTCCTTATCCGAGTACCTGATGAGGTTTTCATAGACTGATCAGTCACAACTTTTCTGGCTACACAGCTATCTCTATCACCTCACCGAGGCGTTTCAAAAGGAGCGTGCAGGCTTTGGCCGGCGCTAGGTACTGGGTCGGATTTACAAACACTGATCAGTCAGAATTTTTCTCACTACACGGCTTACTTTATCGACTCACCGAGGCGTTTGAAATATGAGCGCTCAGGTTTTTTCCGGTCTACAAGTCCCGAGTCTTTGCAGTTTGTGCGAGTTTTACAGTCCAGTTTAGTCACCATAGGCTAAGACATTACGAAAACACGCCTATTGAAATAAATCGGCAAAATTTTACCTCCAAAAATGGAATTTTTTCAGATAAAAATCCTGATAATTTTTCGTATTTCTACTCAAAACATAGATTGTGGGTACTCGTTAGCACAATCTCGACGAGGCGGTTGTAACGGTTACTCACAATCTATATAGGGAACATAAAGATTAACCCCTGTAAACCCCAGCTTCGCTATATAAAAGTGGGTTTGAAGGGGGCCAAAACTATATAGGCATGTTTGCGTGATGAATAAAAAAAGTAGTTGCATTCCAAATGTTTGTGACAGTTGGAAGGACGGACGGACGGACGAACACCAGTGACGAAAATAATATACCCCCAAAAAACAATAACCAGTGACACCACCCAATGAATCGTATACCCTTTAGCTGAAAAATAAAATGTCGTAGCCGAAGCTGACTGGTTTTGACCGTTGGTCTCATGTTCAGCATGTTTTAAAACAAACCATTGAGATCGTACATTAGCTAGCGCTCGGCATGAACAAAGACCTAGAATAACATGCACTATCAAAGGTAAGTGTTTTCGCTCATTTCACCATGGATAGAACTGCGGCCACTTATGACGGACGGACGAACAACAATGACGAAAATAATATGTCCATGTTTTTTTTCTTCAAAAAAAAACACACAATAAAAAACGGGTATATTAAAATCAACAACACACCCCTATTTTAATCAGTAGACTCGACCAAGGAATTGTATACCCTTTTACTGAAAATAAATTCGCAGCCGGCCTCATGTTCAGCATGTAACAAAACACTGAGATCGTACATTAGTTAGCGCTCGACATAAAACCCGTGCTACTACAATGACCGAGACGGCCCCCGCCCATTGGGGCTTGAAGAAATATATGGGCTGCAGGATGCTTTCACGCAGAGCTGAAACCGACCCGCACACGAGTACTGGTAAACCGCTTAGAGGATCTAAGCCTGCCCATGCAAAGCGGTGCGAGCCGGCCCGTCCATGCATATAAACCCTATTGGTTTCATTGGGCAACAGGGCTTGAGATGTCATTTCATCTCATTGTCGGGAAAAAGACAAAAAGTCCCACAAAATTTGAAGCGACGTCTCCAAAATGACATTTACAGTGTTGACGGGGACGTTAAACCTCATTCAAACTAACACACAAAACAAAAACCCAGAATAACATAACTGTCAAAGGTAAGTGTATCATTTCACCATGGGTAGAACTGCGACCACTTGTGATGGCTGAATATTGATCAGACTGCATGGATGCGCACACCAAACTGGAAAAACCTTCCATGAAAGGTGGGTGTGTGTGTTATTCCAGCGACTTCCAGTGTATTCATAGGCGAAAGGCTCATCAGACATATTACGCATGTGCGTAAAGTAAAAAAAAATACTTGCCTTTCGGGAGCAAATTCTTTCCTTCAAGAGAAGCATTGATTGATTGATTTGTGGTTTAACGTCCCCGTCAACACTGTAAATGTCATTTTGGAGACGTTGCTTTCAATTTTGTGGGACTTTTACCCAACATTGAGATGAAATGACATCTCAAGCCCTGTCGCCAAATGAAACCAATAGGGTTTATTAGCATTGACGGTCCGCCTCGCACCGCGGTTCCTGGACAGGCTTAGATCCTCTAAGCGGTTTACCAGTACTAGTGTGCGGACCGGATTCAGCTCTGCGTGAAAGCATCATGCTGCCCATATATTTCTTCAAGCCCCTATGGGCGGGGGCCAATTCAAGAGTAGCATACCATCTCGGAAAAGGTTTTTATTATTACACAGCACCATAGAAAGTTTTCGGTAGATTGACAGTCGACCAAAACTTACGAAGTGCAGTAGCTTTACGATACTAATTCTAAATGAGTGTCACTTATTTGTATGAAATCCAGGTAGCCGTTTATTAAAGCCGCGCTGTTCGTATCAGTGAGGCCAGAGTAGTGTGTAAAGGTTTACCTGTAGAATCGATCTGGTCTGGACATGGCAAACATGGTAGATCCCGGTCAGAAGCCAAATAAAGGGCCTCTGATTAGAGTCTGCATTGTTTAGAGTTAAGGCATTTAAGGGATTAACGAACGAATGTTTGAGCTCCCATCCAGGGCCATTTTCCCAAATCATCAATGCCTCGTTTAAACCATCTTATTGTAATCCTGTTTTCATTATTTCTCCATTAACCCATTTCAGACTGGAAACCCCTAAGCGGGTACCCTGGCAAACAGTGCAGGCCCAGATCAGACGCCGAAGAATGCGGCGTCTGATCAGGGCCTACACTGTTTGCAAAAAGTTCAGCCCTTTTCCTAATCAATTTTGAAGAAAACACAACCTGACGCCCCTAAATTTTCAAATGGACTCCTGCCATATATAAGCTGGAAGATTCCATTTGGTACAAAAAGGGTTAAACATCTCTCACTTCTCGTGAACAACCAGTGTGACAGATTGCTTTTTTCCATGCGCTGTCTCCGACTGAGCACATGATTCCCACGATTTACCGCAGTTCGTCATGTAAGCACGTGCAGATTAACCATACTACGTCATACTAGTGAGCACGCGCACAGTTATTGCGTGTGAAAAGGCACTTACAGGAAACATAATTGCTCGTTTGAGAATTGATCTGTGCAGTCTGATCAGAGCATTTGCTGTTCCTGTGAGCATTCTGATCTCTGGGCTATTCAAAGAGCAACAAGTGAAGACTTTGACCAAAGTGGATGCTTAGACTGGGGAACACGTAATTCGATAAGACGTGTAACCATTGAAGACTCAGATCAGCCTGCGCATCCGTGCAGTCGGATCAGAGCCTTTGCTGTTCGAATAAGCCTACTATGTGGGCTATTCAAAGAGCAACAAGCGAAGACTGGACATGTTGTCTAGATGCAAATGCTGATCCGATACTTCTGTAGTAGAAAAAAAGTCTTTGTCGTGCGCCGGCTCATGTACAAGGAAAATGTATAAGAATGCGGTCTACATATGTGTCTGTTTGAGTTTTTCGTCCCACCAACAGCTAATGTCATACAGAGCCGGGTCCTCGGTTAAAAGACGCATCCGAAAGTCTGGAGAGGCCCGGGATTGATCCGACAATCCCTGGTTTATGAGGCGAGTAACGTAACAACTATACACCGGCTATTATAATTTATTCCTCAATGACAGATTTCATGTTAAGGGGTCCGTTAACTGACTACAGATAAAGGTATGTAATAGTGGCAAATCATTATTATTTTAAATTTCTTTACTTCCAATTTCATGCGGCGTCTGATCTGGGTCTTCAAACCCGACAACAGGATTCCAGTCGAGATTCTAGAGATAATTAACCCATTTGCGCAACACTCTGACCTCACAGCGATTAGAATAGCGCGGCTATCAATACCAGGATTTGTGAAATCAACAATTTTTAATCCCCCGCCGCGAAGCGGAGCGGGGATTATAGGAATGTCTTTCGTCTATCCGTCCTTCGCGGCGGGATAATAGGAATGTCCGTCCGTCTGTCTGTCCGTAACACTTTCTTGTCCGCCCCATATCTCCTTTACCCTTTGATAGATTTTCATTAAACTTTGGTCAAGTGTTAGTCTCAGTGAGCTGATGTTCAGAACCCATAACGAACCATGCCGACTCAAGGTCAAGGTCACAGTTGAAGGTCATGAGTTTGAAACTTGGTATTTTTTGTCCGTTTTATATCTCCTTTACCCTTGGAACGATTTTCATTAAACTTTGGTCAAATATTCTTTTGAGTGAGCTCATGTGCAGAACCCATAAATGAACCATGCCGACTCAAGGTCAAGGTCATAGCTGAAGGTCAAGAGTTTGAAACTTTGATTTTTGTGTCCGTTCCATATCTCTTTTACCCCATTCTTTTACCTCAGTGAGCTGATGTGCAGAACCAATAAATGAACCATGCCGACACAAGGTCAAGGTCACATTTGAAGGTCACGACTTTGAAACATTGAATTTTGTGTCCGTTCCATATCTCCTAGACCCCTCAAAGGATTTTCATTAAACTTTGATCAATTATCCCCCTCAGTGAGCTCATGTGCAGAGTTCATAAATGAATCTTGCTGACACCAGGTCAAGGTCACATTGGAAGGTTACTACACCGTATGGCTTTCCGGTCATACATTTTTGATGGCTACGTTGCTCATCCTGGAATGTTCAAAACCAACAAACACAATTTCTTCTATAATCATTTTCTTCTAGTACATCACGCCCATTGCCAGCCTCGGTATCTCATTCGGATGCGCGTCTGACTTGGGATCAGGAGAACGTGGGCCCGATACTTGCGGGGTCGGCAACATTCTGTTGTGGAGACTGATCATGAAATTTGTTCTGGCCTTTCTCTCCTTTCCGCTGTTATCAAGAAGGGCAGTTGTCATTCTCTGGCGAAAGAATACGCACTGTGCTGGTTAACCATTACCGTAAAAGACTGCCCAGGAATAGTGCTGATGGGTAAACTGATCAGTTAAAAATTGACGCCCATAACGGCAATGGAAATGGAGTGTTTTATTGTGCAATAAATCTCAGCGAAGAAGAGCGTGACCGAACAGCCGCAGTTGTAGAACGTCACTCTTTTTTTTTTTTTGTATAAGAGTTTGACGGTCCAGTCAATACTATTTTAGGTCATTCTTTTAGCTGTCAACACTTCCTGTGCAGACCTATAGGCTACGTAAGCGTTTAACTAATAGGCTGCAGTGTGCAAATTCTTTCACCAGAAACTGGCAAGTGCACTTGACTCAGCGGAATGGATTTGTTTGTTTGTTTGATTTGATGTTTACGTCCCCGTTAACACTCTATAGGTCATTTTGGAGACGTTGCTTCCAATTTTGTGGGACTTTTACCCGACATTGAGATGAAATGACATCTCAAGCCCTGTCGGCCAATGAAACCAATACGGTTTACAAGCATGGACGGTCCGACTCGCACTGCTTTGCCTGGGCAGGCTTAGATCCTCTAAGCAGTCAACCACGCCCCCGCCCATAGGGGCTTGAAGAAATATATGGGCTGCATGATGCTTCCACGCAGAGCTGAAGCCGGCCCAAACACTAGTACTGGTAAACCGCTTAGAGGATCTAAGCCTGTCCAGGAACCGTGGTGCGAGGCGGACCGACCATGCTAATAAACCATATTGGTTTCATTGGGCGACAGGGCTTGAGATGTCATTTCATCTCAATGTCGGGTAAAAGTCCCACAAAATTGGAAGCAACGTCTCCAAAATGACCTTTACAGTGTTGACGGGGATGTTAAACCTCAATTCAAACAAACAAATAAGCAGTCAACCAGTACTGCCTGGAAGCACCTTGCAGCCCATCTATTTCTTCAAGCCCGATGGCGGGGGCCGTCAGCGGAATGGAGAGAATGACTGTAGAAAAGTTGTAATGATCGATTTCCACGACAGAAAGCTACCGACTCCTGGCAGGTATTGAATCCGCATCCCCCTGAATCACTTAATTTGCCGGGATTCCTTTTAACATATTTCGTGCCTTGATAGCTCGGTGGTTAGTGCACTTGCATTTGATGCTAGAGGTCCCAGGTTCGATCCCCGGCAGCGGCGATAAAATTTCGATGTCCGAACACGCTCCATTGGCATCATTTGCAGGGATGAATGTCATAAAGGGCATCGTCCTTCGGATCGGGACGCTATCTGGAGGCCCCCTGTGCAGGGAGAGTCATGCCCTGTGCAGGTTGAAGACCCCTACCGTAATTACATGATTACTGTGTTGGCTTTCATCCTGCAAAACTGGTGTGTATGTAATGTACATCTGTGAGTAATGGTAAGATGTGACCGATCGCAGTATTAGTAGAAAGAAAAGGAAGAAACAGTCGAAAAGTTGGGAGAATTTGATGGTATTGTCGAATATGAGTGTGTTAGAATCCAAATAGATTAGCTCCAGTTTGTGAACCATTGCAAAAAAATCACAGTTCAAGCTGCCGGTTACTTTAAAGTAGATACACCAATCGTGGTTTAGTCTTCTTTACAAATTTCTCCAAACTGTGATTTATTACTCAACAAATCACATAGAATATAATAAAATAGAGTCATTTCTCATATAACTTGTCTTGACGATAACAAGACTGTGAGCTAAGGGGTGGGAGTGTTTCGCGGCCCTCTCAAGATTATTTCATTTATTTCTATCAAAATGCTAATCTGAGATGGGCGAAAACTGGAGTACCCAGATAAGAACCTGATAGCATTGTTTTTTACATGTCCGAGTGAGACCCAACAGCGGTGAGAGACCAAATCATTGCTCTTGCAGGGGAGGCTCTCATCGTCTTCCTTATCTCTAGAACTAACGTTTTTTTGTTGTGTTTTTTAAGATGACATAGTTCGGTATCATCGCGAAAACATGTCTAAATAATTCTGACCCCCTTTAACCCCACTTTTATACAGTAAAACTGGGGTTTAGAGGGGTAAACGTTATTTTCTTTATTCTGCTCTATAACACAGCCAGTGGTACTCGTTAGAACCGCCTCGATCAGGCGGTTCCAACGTGTATCCATAATCCATATTTTGAGCAGAAATAAGAAAACTATCACGTTTTTACACTGAAAAATTTCAATTTGGTGGTAAAATTATCCTATATATTTGAATAGGCGTGCTTCCGTAATGTTTATACAAATCTAGTTCAAATGTAAACTACTGGTGCTCGTAAGAACAGCCACAATTAGCCGATCCTTACGAGATCCATAAATTCGAAACATGTAAGCTTCTGTCTAAAAATAAGAGAAATAATGAATATCCCCAATCCTCGTAAGCCCCACTGCTTTATATAAGCTAGGTGTTCATCTCACGGACCTGTCCACCTGACGGACACGTGCTCGGCTACGGTTGCTGTAGATGCTGATACGGATGTTTTCCTTTTTCCCTTCCTCTTCTTGAAATTTGGATTCCGCCAGCCTTTAAAACAACGATCTGGTCGAAAGAAGTGAATTCTTCAACAGAACATCAAACCAAAAAAAGAAAAAAAATATATAAATATATATATTGCATTTGGGAACATATCACGAGGAGTACCTTATACTCATTATATGCCTGTTTATTACAACTTCAAGTAAGGCATTTTACCGTAATGGTCCCGTTTCCGTGCTGGGGTATATTAGTTGCACGTGCAAATTGAAAATCCAACCGGCATGAAAAAAGATTGGGTCAAATGATACATGTTAGGCTGCGCGAAAGTTGGCGAGGCATGTTAGAAAGGTGAAATTTTGATAGGGGAAGGAAAAACGACCTAATGAAAAATTGTCAGTAAAATAATAATAATAATAAAAATAATAATAATAATAACAATTAATATACAACCAATATCATATGAATAAATATAAACTTGAACCACTCGGAGTATTTCTACCGACATTCGGAATATTAGCCCCGGGCATTATTGACCAAACATTACCTGTATAGTCGTTCGGAAAACTCCGAGTATACTCGATATTTCGCGGAGTGTTTGGGAGTGGTTTGTTTCCTCATTCCGAGTGTTTTGATGAAAATATGCGGAGTGGTTTGGAGTACTGTGAAAATTGCATTCGGAGTGAAAAAGAAAACTGGCTTTTATGCGCGACCTGTAGTGTAACTTGGTTGTCAAATTGCAAACAGGACTAGGAGAAGCTTTTGAGATTGAGATTCTTGACTGTTAATTGCTAGTCCAACAGTAAACAGGACTAGGTCTTAGCTGTTCAGAAAGGAGAAATTCTGAGCTGATAATTACTAGTCTGACAAGTAATAGAGCTTTGTTAATCTGTTTATGTTGAGGCATATAAATTGTTACTTGGATCTCAAATTGCAAACAGGACTAGGCGAAGCTGTTGAGATTGAGAATATTGACTGTTAATTACAACAGCAAATAGAATAAGGTATAAGCTGTTCAAAAAGGAGGAATTCTAAGCTGTTAATTACTAGTCTGACAAATAATAGGGCTTTGTTAAACTAGTTGTGTTGAGGTGCATAAAATATAACTTGGTTTACAGATTGCAAACAGGACTAGGCGAAGCTGTTGAGATAGAGGGCCTTGACCTTTTATTGCTAGAGGATCTTGACCTTTTATTGCTAGTTCAACACCAAATAGAACCAGGTCTTAGTTGTTTAGGAATGATACAGTTGTTAGCTGTTAATTACTAGTCTGACAAATAATAGAGCTTTGCTAAACTATTTGAGGCATACCAAACAGGACTAGGCGAAGCTGTTGAGATAAATGTTCTTGACTGTTAATTGCTAGTCCAACAGTAAACAGGACTAGGTCAAAGCTGTTCAGAAAGAAGGAATTCTAAACTGTTAATTACCAGTCTGACAAATAAATGAGCTTTTGTTAAACTATTTCAAGTTGAAGTGTTTTAAATGTTATCTGGTTGTTAATTTCTAGTCCAACAGTAAATAAAAACAGGTTTATGGTTTTAGGAATGGTAGAAGTCTTAAGCTATTAATTGCCAGTCTGACAAAAAATAGGGCTTTTACTGAACTGTTTAAGTTTAGGCATATATACGGTAATATAGCTCAGTACCGGCACCGATAGCTCAGTGGTAGAGCATCCGCTTCGGGAATGGGAGGTCGCTGGTTTGATCCCAAGCTGCGCCATACCCAAGGCATTAAAAATGGTACTAGGAGCTCCCTTGGCTGATGCTTGCCTTATCAGGGGTAGTCTTAGGAAGATAAATGAAGACAGGTAAGTATTTGTTAATGGATACTTTGTCGCAATAAAGGCTCTATAGAGCTTATTATACCCCCGCCATATGCAGTATGCCATAGGGGTATATAGTTTTCGTATTTTCTGTGTGTGTGTTTGTGTGTGTGTTTGTGTGTGTGTGTGTCTGTTAACATTTTCGTGTCCGCTCCATAACTTTTGAACCGCTTGACATATTTTCATAAAACTTCACATAAATGTTAAACACCATGAGACGACATGCAGAACACATGAAACATAACTCTTGCTTTCTACTTTCAGAGTTATTGCCCTTTGTATGTTTTAACTTGCATTTTCGTGTCCGCTCCATAACTTTTCAACCGCTTGATATATTTTCATGAAACTTCACATATATGTTAAACACCATGAGACGACGTGCAAAACACATGAACCGTAACTCTTGCTTTTCAACTTTCACAGTTATTGCCCTTTGTATGTTTTAACTTGCATTTTCGTGTCCGCTCCATAATTTTTCAACCGCTTGATATATTTTCATGAAACTTCACATAAATGTTAAACACCATGAGACGACGTGCAGAACACATGAACCGTAACTCTTGCTTTTCTACTTTCACAGTTATTGCCCTTTGTATGTTTTAACTTGCATTTTCGTGTCCGCTCCATAACTTTTCAACCGCTTGATATATTTTCATGAAACTTGACATAAATGTTAAACACCATGAGATGACATGCTGAAAACATGAACCATAACTCTTGCTTTCCTACTTTCAGAGTTATTGCCCTTTGAATATTACAAGTTTTACCATACACTTGTGTATGCTCTGTAAATTTAAAACCGTTTGAGATAATTTCATGAAACTTCAAACAAGTGTAAAGCAAGATAATAGGATGGGCAGAACACAAGAACCATAACTCTTGTTTGCATACATTACAAATTATTTCCCTTTGAAGATTGTAAATTATGTGTCTGCTAACATCTTCGTGTCTTCTCCATTACTTTTAAACGGCTTGACATATTTTCATGAAACTCCACATGAATGTTGAACACCATGAGACGACGTGCAGCACATGAACCATAACTCTTGCTTTCCTACTTTCAGAGTTATTGCCCTTTGAATCTTGAAAATGGCCATTCTATGGAATATGGCCTGTATATGCAAAGAAGCTTTTGACATTGCTATTTTCAGCTGAGGTGATGGCACTGGCCGGGGGTATACGTGCCCCACTGGGCACTTTTGTCTAGTGTTATTTGTTTCTAATATGCAATGTTAAATAAAGCTTCTTTATCTTTATTATTATATCTAATGTAACCTTGGTGTCAAACCGTGAACAGGACTAGGAGAGGTTCTTGACTGTTAATTGCTTGTCTAATGGTAAGCAGGGATAGGCCTAAGCTGATTACCAGGAAGAAAGAATTCTAAGCTGTTTATTACTTGTCTGACAAAATTTAAGTTGAGGCTTGGTTGTCATAATGCAAACAGGACAAGACTAAGCTGTTGAGATGGAGGTTCTTGTCTGTTAATTGGTAGTCCAACAGTGACGTGGGTTACATCTGTTTTGCAAGAGATAATGCTAACGTGTTACTTAATTGTCCAACAGTAAACAGGGCTGTGTGAACCCATTTTTCCAGACTAGAATCTTCTGCCATATGCAGTAGAACTTCAGTGACTCGAATCCGATGGCTCGTTAACAATGGATTAGTCGAATCCGTTCATGAGTCAGCAGGGAATTCCTCCAAATACGATATAGGGATAATTAAGAGGGATTTTCTTCTTTTATCTTGCAAATATATATTCATGAAAATCACCTCCATGAGGTGATTCTAATGAGTACGCACAACATACATTTATTATATAGAACACCAAATAGATATCCCACAATTATTCACCATATTTGCATTATTGGCTGGCTCCCAGCATACACATTGTTAGTATTGTAAAAACAGGTAACCAGACCCCCCTGACGGGGGGTCTGGTTACCTGTTATTCCAACACTGATAGGGGGGTCTGGTTACCTGTTATTCCAACACTTTTAAAAAACTTCAGACTAGGAAACAGCAGATAAAGCAAATAAGGTAAATATCCATTATGCCTCTTGATATGGCACTAATAGTATCCCTCTGTGGCTAGAACTACCCCTGTCTTGAGCAAATTTTCATGAACCGAAAGGGGTTTAAGCCCTCAAAGTTTGACTGTATATAGCAGATTATAAGATAGCAGGCGCCCATTTTGAAATTTTGGGGTGGGGGTGTCAGAGTTATTTTGAGAAATTGATTTAGAAAAGGGCTGAACATTTTGCAAATAGTAAATCCCCTGATCAGACACTGAAAGATCCGTACCTTTACTGTTTACCCAACTGATTTCATATAAGATTGTTTAAAAATTTATATTGCGGTATTAAAACTTTCACTTGCCAAGTTGGTTTTAAACTTCAATGTGGGCAAAACTGTTTAGATTTAGGTATCTTTACTATTATTGCTAGACCAATATCAAACAGGACTAAGATAAGCTGTTTAGAAAGAAAGAATTCTAAGCTGCTAGTCCAACAGAACACAGGACTTCATTAAACTAAAAGTTGATATGTTTTGTTTGTTTGATTTGATGTTTAACATCCCCATCAACACTCTACATGGGTCATATTGGAGATGTTGCTTCCAATTTTGTGGGACTTTTACCTGACATTGAGATGAAATGACATCTCAAGCCCTTTCGCCCAAAGAAACCAATAGGGTTTATAAGCATGTATGGTCCCACTCGCACCGCTTAAACTAAAAGTTGAGGCATACATAATGTAACTTTATAGCCAGACTAAAAACAGATTTAGATAGAGATATCTAAACTGCTGATAGCTAGTCCAGGAACAGACAGCACTTAGTCTGTGCTGTTTGAAATTGAACTCCTAAATTCTAGTCAGACATTAAATATGGCTATTTTAAGCTATCTGGGATAAATGAAATCTGGAAATTGGGCTAGTCGTAGCTGTTTAGAATGAGATATCTAAACTGTTAATAGCTAGTCCAACAGTAAACAGGGCTAAGATAAGCTGTTTAGAAAGAAAGAATTCTAAGCTGTTAATTGCTAGTCCAACAAAATATAGGACTTCATTCATTACGATCACACACCCATGCTACATAGTGGATTTTTTCACATCTCCAAAATGGCTACTTTTCAAATGAAAAAATCTGTGGTATTTGTTTGATTTTTACATCAAACATAGGTTGTGGGTGCTCGTTAGAACTGCCTCACTGAGTCGGTTCTAAGGAGTACCTACAACATACATCTTGGAGAAGAAATAAGAAAAATAGTGTATACCCCCATAAACCCCAGTTTTCTCTATATAAAGTGAGGTTTAAGGGGGTGTTCATTTCACGGGCTTGTTCACTTGATGAAACTTAAAGTTGAGGCATATATAATGTTACTTTGCAGCTGGACTGAAAATAGATTTAGATGGAGATACCTAAACTGCTGTTAGCTAGTTCAGCAACAAACAGCACTAGGTCTGTGCTGTTTGGAAATTTCAACTATTAAGTTCTAGTCAAACATTAAATGTGTCTATTTAACTGTTTGGGATAAATGAACTTTAACTTTGTGGTCAGTCTGGAAATAGGGCTAGAGCATAGCTCTTTAGAGTGAGATATCTAAACTGTTAATAGCTAGTCCAACAGTAAACAGGGCTAAGATAAGCTGTTTAGAAGGAAAGAATTCTAAACTGTTAATTGGTAGTCCAACAGAACACAGGACTATATTAAACTAAAAGTTGAGGCATATTAAATGTAGCCTTTGTAGCCAGACTGAAAATAGATTAAGATAGAGATATCTAAACTGATGATAGCTAGTCCAGCAACAAACAGCACTAGGTCTGTGCTGTTTGGAAATTAAACTGTTAAGTTTTAGTCAACCATTAAATGTAGCATTGTTAGAGTGTCCGCTCCGGGGAACGGGAGGTCACGAGTTCGATCCCGGGCCGCGACATACCAAAGACGTTAAAAATGGTACTAGCTGCTCCTCGCTTGGCACTCAGATTTACGGGGTAGAGCTAGGACTGGTCGACCAAGTGTCAGGATAATGTGACTGGGTGTGGTATCACGTAATGTGTCTGGGACATGATACTTCAGTGAGGCAGCACTATAAAAGTGAGTATTGAGCTCCCTGTCATAACCAGAAACCGTCGTGATATGACTGAAAAATTGTTGAAAGCGACGTTAAACCCGAATTCACACACACCTACATTAAATGTAGCTATTTTAAGCTGTCTGGGGATAAATGAACTGTAACTACGTAGTCAGCCTGGAAATAGGGCTAGTCATAGCTGTTTAGAATGAGATATATAAAAGGCATATAACATGTAACTTCATAGCCAGACTGAAAATAGATTTAGATAGAGATATCTAAACTGCTGATAGCTGGTTCAGCAACATACAGCACAAGGTGAGTGCTGTTTGGACATTAAACTGTTAAGTTCTAGTCAACCATTAAATAAATGTGGCTATTTTAAGCTGTCTGGGACAAATAAACTGTAACTTGGTAGTCAACCGGGAAATAGGGCTTGTCGTAGCTGTTTAAAATGAGATATCTAAACTGTTAATAGCTAGTCCAACAGTAAACAGGGCTAAGATAAGCTGATTAGAAAGAAAGAATTCTAAGCTGTTAATTGCTAGTCCAACAGAATACGGGACTTCATTAAACTAAATGTTGAGGCATATAAAATGTAACTTCGTAGCCAGACTGAAAATAAATTTAGATTGAGATATCTAAATTGTTAATAACTAGTCCAGCAACAAACAGCACAAGGTCTGTGCTGTTTGAAAATTGAACTGTTAAGTTCTAGTCAAACATTAAATGTGGCTGTTTTAAGCTGTTTGGGATAAATGAACTGTAACTAAGTAGTCAGCCTGGAAATAGGGCTAGTCATAGCTGTTTAGAATGAGCTATCTAAACTGTTAATAGCTAGTCCAACAGTAAACAGGACTAAGAGAAGCTGTTTAGAAAGAAAGAATTCTAAGCTGTTAATTGCTAGTCCAACAGAATACGGGACTTCAGTAAACTAAAAGTTGAGGCATATAAAATGTAACTTCGTAGCCAGACTGAAAATAGATTTAGATAGAGATATCTAAACTGCTGATAGCTAGTCCAGCAACAAACAGCACTAGGTTGGTGCTGTTTGAAAATTGAACTGTTTAGTTCTAGTCAACCATTAAATGTGGCTATTTTAAGCTGTCTGGGATAAATAAACTGTAACTTGGTAGTCAACCGGGAAATAGGGCTAGTCGTAGCTGTTTAGAATGAGATATCTAAACTGTTAATAGCTAGTCCAACAGTAAACAGGCTAAGATAAGCTGTTTAGAAAGAAAGAATTCTAAGCTGTTAATTGCTAGTCCAACAGAACACAGGACTTCATTAAACGAAACGTTCAGTCATATAAAATGTAACTTCGCAGCCAGACTGAAAATAGATTTAGATACAGCTACTGTAAAATCTCTTATAGACACCCGGACGTTTATTAGAATCATTACCTTTCCTGAAGAGTGGGGTGGGCGTTTATTAAAGGCCAGAGAAACCTGCAACTCGCATGTGACAGTCCAAAACACTCAGTTTCTTTCTTATGGCCGCCATCTTGTTTCTTAGAAAATGACTGGGGATACAATAGCTGTGTCTTAGAATAGAATAGTAGTTCCCCCCCCCCCCCCCTCCTCTTTCTTCACTAAAGCGAATATCATTAATGTTTTACTCATGTCGTGTCAAATATTGTCAAAAGCGTAAAACCTGAAGTCATTTTGTTTGACTCGTTTAATTTCCGACCCTTTTTGGACAGTGAGAGAAAAAAGGACTTGTGTGTTGGACTATCAAGCAACAAATTCAGAAATTTTCATTTTTTTTTTCCAGTGTGCGTTTATTAGAGGCTGGTATTTTTCTGAGAATTGCCAAAAAAATTGCCATTTTTAACATCCCAATTGGGGTGTGGGCGTTTATTAGAGCATTGGCTTCTCATAGAGATTTTACGATATCTTAACTGCTGATAGCTTAAGTCTGGGATAAATGAACTGGTACTTGGTAGTCAGCCTGGAAATAGGGCTGGTTGTAGCTATCTAAACCGTTAATAGCTAGTCCAACATTAAACAGAGCTAGGTCTAAGCTGTTTAGAAGAGATTTTTCTAAACGTTCAACAGTGAAAACAGCTATATCTCAACTGAAATATTTAGGTGAGACAACAACTTTTATTTTTCAAATTATTTTGCAGAGAAAATAAGGCTTTACATTTCATGTGACTCAGCAGATGAGTCACATGTAATGTCAAGCCTTATTTGCTGGGCAGATGATTCACTTGAAATGTCAAGCCTCCTGTTCTCTGAAAAATGAAAAATTAGATTGTTGTCTGCTGTAGGATTTGCCTCAGTGGTTGAAGGGTTAACTTCAATAGTAGACTTGTTCTTTGAAAAATCAGAAAAAACAAAAACCTTGAAAATGCTGTCTGCCAGTCTTGATTAGCAGTTGAAGGGTTAAACAGATGTGGCAATTCTTGTTGCTTCATAATTTATAATTTTTGGCTGGTTGAGCAGTAAACAGGGCTAGGTTTATGTTGTCTTCACTGAAGTCATTCTAGAATGAGTCCCTTGCCCAACAGTAGACAGGACTAGATTTTTAACTGTTTGGTAAGAAGGAAGCTAAACAGTGCTCGACTAGTCCAACAGTATTACTTAACTCTTGTCCTGCTGAAGATGATAACCCATACCTTTGCAAACAGTGTAGCTCCAGATCAGAAGTCTTCTGAAGAAGCCAAGATCAGATGGCTTCCATCTGATCAGGATCTACACTGTTTGGCATGCAGTTTATGAATTTGTAGCAATAAATTACATCAAGTAATTTTATTCGTTAATAGACAGAAATGGGTGTGGCTTAAATGAATATTTAGCAAGATAAGGGTTAACAAATTTGATTCATGACCCTGGGCAAGGAATCCAAAGGTGAAGACGGAATGGCAAACAGTTTAGACCCTGATCTGATCTGGGTCTGCACTGTTGCTTAGGCCATGGTAGTAAAATTTACATACAGCTCTTCTCAGTTGCTATATGGTGTTCAGTGTGTAGCTCTGTGTTACAAGGGAAGTAATGCTGACTGGCTAAAAATAGCTGGAGTGAACTTTCTAGATAAAATCTAAAAGGTTTCACCTTTCAAATATATATTTTTCTTTTCAATTAACTAAATAAAATAGTATATCGATAGTATTCTCATGATTCATTAGAAATGAAATAAATTGAAAAATGTTGTTTAACCATAATCTTTTAAAGACTGCTATAAAGACTCAGCTGTAGTTGGCAGTAATCTTTACCACAATCAAAGATCGCAGTCTTGGCGTGCCTGAGATCAGGTGCTATCGCATCGACCCTGCCTTTCAGGCTCTCGTGCGAAGACAGCTCCTCCTGGAACTCTGGTTGAGCTGCACCAATCTTTGAACTCAGGTTTTTACCTGTGTTAGAGGGAATGTTTTATTCGTTTGATTTGATGTTTAACCCATTTAGTAACAGAAACCCCAAAACGGGTACCCTGGCAAACAGTGCAGGCCCAGATCAGACACCGCAGAACGCGGTGTCTGATCAGGGCCTCCACTGTTTGCAAAAAGTTCAGCTATTTTCCAAATCAATTTTGAAGAAAGACACAACCTGACACCCCTAAATTTTGGAATGGACTGCTATATATATATATGGTGAAAGATTCCATTTGGTACAAAAAGGGTTAATGTCCCCGGCAGTCAATATTGTTTAGGTCATTTTCGAGATGTTGCTTCCAATCTTGTGGGACTTTTACCCAACATTGAGATGAAATGACATCTCGGATCCTGTATGTCACCCCCGTCCATTGGGGCTTGGAGAAGTAGTTTGGGCTGTGCGGTGCTTCCATGCAGAGCTGAAACTGACTGCGCACATGAGCACTGGTGAACCGCTTAGAAGGTCTAAGCCTGCCCAGGCAAAGTGGTGCATGTCAGACCGTCCATGCATATTAAACCTTTTGGTTGTATTGGGAGGCAGGGCTTGAGATATCATTTCATCACAACGTTGGGTAAACGTCCCACAAAATTGGAAGCAATGTCTCCAAAATGATCTAAATAGTGTTGGCAGGGATGTTATTAAAACCCCAAGTCAAACAAAACAAAACTCAGGTCCTGTCACCCAATGAAACCAATACAGTTTTTATAGGCCCGTTTGAAAAATGGTTGTATTATGTTATGCCCCCCGGCGTCCGTCCGTCTGTCCATCCGTCTGACCAAGCAAACCAGAGGACACTAGTTGGGTAGGCCTATCTTGGGTACTTGCCGTTCATTCCGTTGTTAACAGACTTAAAGTAGCCAGTAGCCTGTTGGGAATTTTGTCGCTTGTTGGGTACTTTGAATGGGAAAATTAACATGGAGGTAGCCAATAAATGTCCTCTCGTAAACACATCCGTCCGTCCCTCTGTAAACTTTTCATTTCCGGATAACTCCTCCTACAGTTTACATCCAGTCAAGCTGAAACTTCATACAAAGTTAGACCATGATATGGGGCAGCGCATATTGTTTCGAGGTTACGGTCCACCAAATATTAATAGAGTTATGTCCCTTTTAATATTTTTGCAAACTTTTCGTTTCCGGATAACTCCTCCTACAGTTTACATTCGATCAAGCTGATACTTCGTACATAGTTAGACCATGATGTGGGGCAGCGCATATTGTTTTGAGGTTACAGTCCACCAAACAATAATAGAGTTATGCCCCTTTGAAATTTTTTGCAAACTTTTCATTTCCTGATAACTCCTCCTACAGTTTACATCTGATCAAGCTGAAACTTATACATAGTTAGACCATGATGTGGGGCAGCGCATATTGTTTTGAGGTTACGTTCCACTGAATATTAATAGAGTTATGTCTCTTTGAAATTTTTTTGTAAACTTTTTGTTTCCGGATAACTCCTCCTACAGTTATGTCCCTTTTAATATTTTTGCAAACTTTTCGTTTCTGGATAACTCCTCCTACAGTTTACATCTGATCAAGCTGAAACTTCATACATAGTTAGACCATGATGTGAGGCAGCCGGATTGTTTCGAGGTTACGGTCCACCAAATATTAATAGAGTAATGCCCCTTTGACATTTTTTGTAAACTTTTCGTTTCCAGATAACTCCACCTACAGTTTACATTCGATCAAGCTGAAACTTCATATAGTTAGACCACGATGTGTGGCAGTGCATATTATTGTTTCGAGGTCACAGTCCACTAAATAATAAAAGAGTTATGCCCCTTTGAAATTTTTTGTAAACTTTTCATTTCCGGTTACTGTTCTTTCAGTTTACATCAGATCAAGCTGAAACTTCATCCATAGTTAGACCATGATGTGGGGCAGTGCATATTGTTTCGATGTTATGGTCCACCAAATAATAATAAGAGTTATGCCCCTTTGAAATTTTTTGTAAACTTTTCGTTTCTGGAAGACTCCTCCTACAGTTTACATCCGATCAAGCTGAAGCTTCATATATAATTAGACCATGATGTGGGACAGCGCATATTGTTCGGAGGTTATGGTCGACCAAATAATAATAGAGTTGTGCCCCTTTGAACAATTCTGCAAACATTTTGTTTCCAGATAACTCATCCTACATTTTAGATCCAATGATGTTGAAACTTTACATTCAGTAAGACAATGCTGGCCACGGTAGCTCAGTCGGATGCGGTTCGATACCTGCCGGGTCGGCAACATTCTTTCGTGGAGGATCATGAAATCTTTTCTACGGTCATTCTCTCCCTTCTGCTGATTCAAGAAGGGCAGTTGTCAGTTTCTGGCGAAAGAATGTGAACTGTACTGGTTAATCGCTTATGTATAAGCTTGCCCAGGAAAAGTGTGGATAGCTAAACTGACCGGCTCCAAAATTGCCTAGAATAGTGTTGACTGGGCCGTTAAACTCCAGCACAAACGAACAAACAAACAAACAATAAAACCATGATTTGGAACAGGGCATATTATTTTGGGGTTGCGGTCTTCCAAATATTACCAGAGTTAAAACTATTTGGGAGCATGTTGAGTGGGGAAATCGGAAATGAGTAGCATGAAAATTCGTCAACACAAAGAACCTTTTGAAAGTTAGCAGGAAATGCTAAATCAGTATTTTACATGTGCACACTGTGTCAGTTGATTTGGAAAAACACATCACGAAAACACACATTTAATTTTGACCCCCTTGAACCCCACTTTTATATAGTATAGCTGAAGAGTAAACCTTATTTTTCTTATTTCTGCTCAGAAAAATAGATTGTGGGTACTCGTTAGAACCGCCTCATCGAGGGATTCTAACGAGTACCCACAATCTATATTTTGAGCAGAAATAAGATAAATATCACAATTTTTTTCATCTAAAAAATTAAGTTTTTGGAGGTAAAGGGTACAATGTATTTGTATAGGTGTGTTTTCGAAATGAGAGGCCAAAGACTTCATGTTTCCCTCTCATCGTCATCTCCGCTTCCCGCCACTTCAACAGTTTGCTACCGGCCCCAATAGCTCAGTTGGTAGAGTGTCCGCTCCGGGGAACGGGAGGTCACAGGTTCGATCCCGGGCCGTGCCATACCAAAGTCGTTAAGAATGGTACTAGCTGCTCCTCCCTTGGCACTCAGATTTACGGGGTAGAGCTAGGACTGGTCGACCCAGTGTCAGGCTAATGTGACTGGGTGTGGTATCATGTAATGTGTCTGGGACATGATATTTCTGTGAGGCAGCACTATAAAAGTGAGCATTGAGCTCCCTGTTGCAACCAGACACCGTTGTGATATGACTGAAAAATAGTTGAATGCGACGTTAAACTTGAATTCACACACACACTCTACAGTTTGCTTCCAAAAGTTTTCTTGATGTAGACGTTTTAATATCGACATTACAGTTGGTAAGTAGATTTTTTATCCCCTCGCAACAACGTTGTGAATGGGGATATAGCATCGGTGCCGTGCGTCCGTGTGTTAGTGTGTCTGTGTGTGTGTGTGTGTGTGTGTGTGTGTGTCTGTCCGGAACCTTGTGAGCAGGATAGAAGACACAGTATTCATCGTAGAAGCATCAAACCTTCCACAAATGTTCACCATGTACAGAGGATGAACCCTATTGAATTTCAAGGTCAGGGGTCAAAAGGTCAAGGTCACAATGGACTTGACCTTGAAAACCTTGTGAGCAGGATAGAAGACACAGTATTCATCGTAGAAGCATCAAACCTTCCACAAATGTTCACCATGTACAGAGGATGAACCCTATTGCATTTCAAGGTCAGGGGTCAAAGGTCAAGGTCACAATGGACTTGACCTTGAAAACCTTGTGAGCAGGATAGACGACACAGTATTCATCGTAGAAGCATCAAACCTTCCACAAATGTTCACCATGTACAGAGGATGAACCCTATTGAATTTCAAGGTCAGGGGTCAAAGGTCAAGGTCACAATGGACTTGACCTTGAAAACCTTGTGAGCAGGATAGACGACACAGTATTCATCGTAGAAGCATCAAACCTTCCACAAATGTTCACCATGTACAGAGGATGAACCCTATTGAATTTCAAGGTCAGGGGTCAAATGTCAAGGTCACAATGGACTTGAACTTGAAAACCTTGTGAGCAGGATAGAAGACACAGTATTCATCGTAGAAGCATCAAACCTTCCACAAATGTTCACCATGTACAGAGGATGAACCCTATTGAATTTCAAGGTCAGGGGTGAAAGGTCAAGGTCACAGTGGATTTCACCATGTACAGAGGATGAACCCTATTGCATTTCAAGGTCAGGGGTCAAAGGTCAAGGTCACAATGGACTTGACCTTGAAAACCTTGTGAGCAGGATAGACGACACAGTATTCATCGTAGAAGCATCAAACCTTCCACAAATGTTCACCATGTACAGAGGATGAACCCTATTGAATTTCAAGGTCAGGGGTCAAAGGTCAAGGTCACAATGGACTTGACCTTGAAAACCTTGTGAGCAGGATAGACGACACAGTATTCATCGTAGAAGCATCAAACCTTCCACAAATGTTCACCATGTACAGAGGATGAACCCTATTGAATTTCAAGGTCAGGGGTCAAAGGTCAAGGTCACAATGGACTTGACCTTGAAAACCTTGTGAGCAGGATAGACGACACAGTATTCATCGTAGAAGCATCAAACCTTCCACAAATGTTCACCATGTACAGAGGATGAACCCTATTGAATTTCAAGGTCAGGGGTCAAATGTCAAGGTCACAATGGACTTGAACTTGAAAACCTTGTGAGCAGGATAGAAGACACAGTATTCATCGTAGAAGCATCAAACCTTCCACAAATGTTCACCATGTACAGAGGATGAACCCTATTGAATTTCAAGGTCAGGGGTGAAAGGTCAAGGTCACAATGGATTTCACCATGTACAGAGGATGAACCCTATTGCATTTCAAGGTCAGGGGTCAAAGGTCAAGGTCACAATGGACTTGACCTTGAAAACCTTGTGAGCAGGATAGACGACACAGTATTCATCGTAGAAGCATCAAACCTTCCACAAATGTTCACCATGTACAGAGGATGAACCCTATTGAATTTCAAGGTCAGGGGTCAAAGGTCAAGGTCACAATGGACTTGACCTTGAAAACCTTGTGAGCAGGATAGACGACACAGTATTCATCGTAGAAGCATCAAACCTTCCACAAATGTTCACCATGTACAGAGGATGAACCCTATTGAATTTCAAGGTCAGGGGTCAAATGTCACGGTCACAATGGACTTGAACTTGAAAACCTTGTGAGCAGGATAGAAGACACAGTATTCATCGTAGAAGCATCAAACCTTCCACAAATGTTCACCATGTACAGAGGATGAACCCTATTGAATTTCAAGGTCAGGGGTGAAAGGTCAAGGTCACAATGGATTTTCATGTTAATGAATGGTATGCAGTTGCGAGGGGATGCTACGCTTGCGTTGCCTTGTTATTGTTAAATACAGACAGCTTATACTTTAGTCAGCATGTGCCAATGTGCTGCTTGATTTTTTGCTTCCTCTTAACGCTCTGCATGCTGGGTATTTTTTTGCAGCAGACGACAGTTTGATTTTTTTTTCTAATTTTCCGAGAAAACAGGATTTGACATCTCATGCAAATTGTCTCCATAGGAGACAATTTGCATGAGATATCAAGTCCTGTTTTCTGGGAAAAATAAGGAAAATATCAACAATTTGTCGTCTGCTGAATTAGCCTAGAGAGTGGTAAAGGTTAAGAGGATTGCAAAATGCCTAGTGCCTAGGCTTATGGTAATTTGTCTGTGTCCCGATTCGTTTGTATGCACACCTGGCTGTGACTCAGATAAACCTGTGCAGTTGCACAGTCTGATCTGGGGCTTTGATGTGCTCTCTATGGATGGCTGGGAACCTAATTTTCCTTTAGCGGACGAGTGAGGACTTTAATCAGACTGCGGGATTCACAGGTTTGGTCTTTGCTTGCCTCATACATACGTGCTGTGGGAATTGCTGTGCCCCAGAACATTTTATTGTACATTGCTACTAATGTTTGTGTAATGTAGCTGGCGTGGCAAAGCACATCTTACGGTCATGGGTCTATTGTTTATTACATCCTGAAAAAGTCATGATAGTGAAAGAGATTCAGTTTTAGTAGGTAGTGAGTTTTGAGTAAGAAAAGCGAGTTTCGAGTTGAAAAAGTAGGTATCAAGCTAAAAAGTGAGTTTCGAGTTGAAAAAGCTAGTTTAGAATTGAAAATGGGAGTATTGAATTAAAAATGTGAGTTTCAAGTTAATAAAGCTAGTATCAAGTTAAAAAGTGAGTTTCGAGTTATAATAAAGCAAGTATCAAGTTAAAAAATAAAATGAACAAATAAAAAGAATCTTAGTTATTGAAAAAGCAAAGCGAGTTTCATATTGAAACAAATATCGAGACCAAATACATGAACATGACTTTAGTGCTATTTTTCCTTACATATTTATATCAAAAGAGAAATGTGTTTATTTGAATTGAGGTTTAACACTATTTAGGTCATTTTGGAGATGTTGCTTCCAATTTTGTGGGACTTTTACCAGACATTGAGATGAAATGACATCTCAAGCCCTGCTGCCAAATTAAATCAAAAGGCTTATATGCATTGGACGGCCTGACTCACATCACTTTGCATGAGCAGGCTTAGTCCTTCTAATCAGTTTACCAGTACTCGTGTGTGGCCAGTTTCAGGTCTGCCTGGAAGCATATTTCTCTGATGGAAGGGGGCAAAGTTCAGAAAAGAGCTGCTAGATATATATGTTACCAACAATCACTAAGCCTGCCCAGGCAAAGCGGTGTGAGTCGGTCCGTCCGTGCTTATAAGCCCTATTGGTTTCATTGGGCTGTATGGCTTGAGATGACATATTTCATCTCAGTTTCGGGTGAAAGTCCCACAAAATTGGAAGCAACGTCTCCAAAATGACCTATAGTGTGTTGACGGGGACGTTAAACCTCAAACCAAACAAACAAACAAACCAACAATCACTGCTTTGAAACTGGGAGTATGGCTGGAATTCCAGAAAAACTATGAAAAAAGAACAGGCAGAGAGGCAGAAGGCTCATACTATTGTACAAACTAGTGTACAAAGGTCTCCCCACCCCCCATATCACAGGTCCTGCAGTATAATGTTTTACTCGTCTCTGCAGGTGACTGTTGTACACAGGCCCACACTGTTAATTTCAAGGGAAGTAATGCCAACTACATACAAAATATTTATGTGTACTTTTATTGAAATTCAATAAAACTTCAAGATTTTATCTGTTAACCCTTATCTTGCTGTTCACGACAATTTAACCCCTATCATTGCAAACAGTGTAGATCCAGATGAGATGGCTTCTCTGATCATGATCTACACTGTTTGGCATCCAGTTTATAAATTTGTAGCAATAAATTACATCATGTAATTTGATTGGTTGATAGACAGAAATGGGTGTGGCATAAATGAATATTCTGCAAGATAAGGGTTAAGATGTGATTTATTCTAATTTATCAAAATAAAATAATATGCAGGTAGTTTTTTTTAAAAACAATGATCTAAATGAACAAAAATTTAAAAATATTGAATTAACCCATTTTGTACTGGATAGGTGGAAAACGTTTGCGGAAAGTTAAGTCATTTTCCAAATAAATTTTGAAGATAAAACAACCTGACCGCCCTTATTAAAGTTTGGAATGAACTGTTATATATAAGGAGGAAGATTCCATTTTGCACAAAAAGGGATAAGACCAGGTACTGCCTCTCGGGCTGTCATGCGAAGACGTCTCCTCCTGAAACTCTGGTTGAGTCACTACAAGCTTTGGACTCAGGTTTTCAGAAGTTCTTGTTGCTTGTGAGTGAGTTTTAGTTTTACGTCCCACCAACAGCTAAGGTCATACGGAGACGGGTCTTGCTGATTGAGCTTAGAATATAATGTGTAGGTGATTGAAACATGGTGCAGTTCTTGATGGTCTAAATTGAGAGAGAGAGACAGAGGTCAATCATCAGGCATAGTTAGATGTTCTCTGCAGTCTCAAAAGACGTTTTGCGATAGCTCAGTATAACAATTACATGTACATGGGGATTATTTCACGATTCTTTTCTTATAAGCTCACGTTCAGCGAAGCTCAAGGTCAGCTTATACTGTGGCCTGTTGTCTGTCATCTGTCATCCGTCTGTTGTAAGCTTTCCAGATTTTCGACATCTCGAAAACAGTAAGTCCAATTGAGCTGATACTTGGTGGGAGGCATGTGGACGATATAAAGATTCAAAATAGCTGCTGGCGCATGCCATCTTGAAATTCTTTAAACCACCTCCTTCTAAATCAAAAGTCAGATTGAGCTGAAACTTGATTGGAAGCATCGAGGTGACATGGAGGTTCAGAATTGCAGAAATTGTCCAGTTCCAGTATGTACTTAGTGGCCATTTTGAAATTCTTTACATGACATCTTCCTAACCAAAAGTTGGATTGATCAGAAACTTGATGTGAGGCAGCGGGGTGACATTGAGATTAAGAATTCCAAGATGGCTGCCATAATGGTGGCCATTTTGAAATTCTTCAAATGACATCTCCTCATGAACCACAGTGGCCATCTTTAAATTCTTTAAATGACATCTCCCAAACCATTTTAAGTCTCATTGCCTGAGCTAAACTTGATTCTAGGCATTTTGGGTGACATGGAGTTTTTAAGAATTGATCAAATGTTGTGTTCCAACATCAAAGATGGATGCCATTGTGGAACAGGCATGGGACTGATCAGTATAGCAAGCCACATGTTTCTTGGCCCCGAGGCTATAAAACTATTTTCATGCTTAAATGAGCTGAGCAAGATAATTGTTATGCTCATAACTAATAAAATATAAACAAATCCCACAATTTTCCTGCTCAGTTAATCTCAGATTATGTCATTTATCCTGCTCATAAATTTTAAAATGGCATTTTGACCCCAACAATAGTGTTACACTACTTTGGACCCCAGCAATAGTGTTACACTACTTTGGATCCCAACAATAGTGTTACACTACTTTGGATCCCAACAATAGTGTTACACTACTTTGGACCCCAACAATAGTGTTACACTACTTTGGACCCCAACAATAGTGTTACACTACTTTGGACCCAAACAATAGTGTAACACTACTTTGGATCCTAACAATAGTGTTACACTACTTTGGATCCCAACAATAGTGTTACACTACTTTGGACCCCAACAATTATGTTACACTACTTTGGACCCCATCAATAGTGTTACACTACTTTGGACCCCAGCAATATTGTTACACTACTTTGGACCCCAGGAATAGTGTTACACTACTTTGGACCCCAACAATAGTGTTACACTACTTTGGACCCCAGCAATAGTGTTACACTACTTTGGATCCCAACAATAGTGTTACACTACTTTGGATCCCAACAATAGTGTTGCACTACTTTGGACCCCAACAATAGTGTTACACTACTTTGGACCCCAGTAATAGTTTTACACTACTTTGGATCCCAACAATAGTGTTACACTATTTTGGATCCCAACAATAGTGTTACACTTCTTTGGACCCCAACAATAGTGTTACACTACTTTGGACCCCAACAATAGTGTTACACTTCTTTGGACCCCAACAATATTGTTACACTACTTTGGACCCCAGCAATAGTGTTACACTACTTTGGATCCCAACAATAGTGTTACACTACTTTGGATCCCAACAATAGTGTTACACTTCTTTGGACCCCAACAATAGTGTTACACTACTTTGGACCCCAGCAATAGTGTTACACTTCTTTGGACCACAACAATAGTACTAGCGTTACACTACTTTGGACCCCAGCAATAGTATTACACTACTTTGGACCCCAAAAATAGTGTTACACTACTTTGGACCCCAACAACAGTGTTACACTACTTTGGACTGCAACAATAGTGTTACACTACTTTGGACTGCAACAATAGTATTACACTACTTTGGACCCCAACAACAGTGTTACACTACTTTGGACTGCAACAATAGTGTTACACTACTTTTGACCCCAGCAATAGTGTTTCACTACTTTGGACCCCCCAGCAATAGTATTACACAACGTTGGACCCCAACAATAGTGTTACACCACTTTGTACCCCAGCAATAGTGTTTAACTACTTTGGACCACAACAGTAGTGTTACACTACTTTGGATCCAACCAATAGTGTTACATTACTTTGGACCATGATAGCTCCCATCCATCGGGGCTTGAAGAAATAGATGGGCTGCATGATTCTTCCACGCAGAGCTGAAACCGACCCACACACGAGTACTGGTAAACCGCTTAGAGACTCTAAGCCTGCCCAGACAATGCGGTGCGAGTCGGCCCGTCCATGCTTATAAACCCTATTGGTTTCATTAGGCGGCAGGGCTTGAGATGTCATTTCATCCCAATGTCGGGTAAAAGTCCCACAAAATTGGAAGCAACGTCTCCAAAATGACCTTTACAGTGTTGACAGGGATGTTAAACTTCAAATCAAACAAACTTTGGACCACAACAATAGTGTTACACTACTTTGGACCCCAGCAACAGTGTTTCACTAGATTGGACCCCAGCAATAGTGTTACACTTCTTTGGACCCCAACAATAGTGTTACAGTATCAAGTGGTTGTTGTATAGTATAGAATTTAGTAACAATTAGTGTTCTGTTCTGGTATCAAGATTCCCTCTTAAAGAGAATGGATGTAACTTTACTACCATCTCTTCTATCCAAGGTCACACTGCTGATATTTCAATCAAACTTCAAGGAAGGTTGACTTTTACAAATATCATTACGAAAACATTCCGATTGAAATATTTTGAAAATTTAACCACCAAAAACTGAAAATTTTCTGTTAAAAACTCTGATATTTTTCATATTTCTATTCATAACACAGATTGTGGGAACTCTTTAGAACCCCCTCACCGAGGTGGTCCTAACCAGTACCCACAATCTACCGGTATGTCTTTGAGCAAAAATAAGAAAAATAGTGTACACCCCCTGTTAGTCCAAGTTTTTTTTTTTACTTTTACAATCTAAAAGTGGGGCTTAAGTCAGCCAAAATTATATGGCATGTTTTCGTGATGTAGTCATTAGATCATCTCTTGAAGGATTTAAGGATTTATGTGTTATGGGCCAGGCTTTTAAGCACAGTGGACCGATAAAATGAACAGTTCATATTAATTAAAAACTTGTTTGTTTGATTTGAGGTTTAACGTCCCCGTCAACACTGTAAAGGTCATTTTGGAGACGTTGCTTCCAATTTTGTGGGACTTTTACCCGACATTGAGATGAAATGACATCTCAAGCCCTGTCGCCCAATGAAACCAATATGGTTTATTAGCATGGACGGTCCGCCTCGCACCCCGGTTCCTGGACAGGCTTAGATCCTCTAAGCGGGTCGGATTCAGCTCTGCGTGGAAGCATCATGCAGCCCATATATTTCTTCAAGCCCCTATGGGCAGGGGCCTTAATTAAAAACTGTACAATCTGACTTGTAGTCACATGATACTTACATCATCATCTTAAATCTTAACCCCTTTTGTACCAAATGGAATCTTCCACCTTAGCAGCCGTTCATTTCGAAATTCAGGGGTGTCAGGTTGTGTTTTCTTCAAAATTTGTTTGGAAAATGGCTATTTTTTTTGCAGACAGTGTAGGCCCTGATCAGACGCCGCGTCCTGCGGCATCTGATCTGGGCCTTCACTGTTTGCCAGGGTATCCATTTTGGGGTTTCCAGTACAAAATGGGTAAATTATATATAACTAGAGCCACATCAATGCAAAGGTGTGTAAGTACATGCTATCAGCAAAGACTCATACAGCCTTCTCTGTCTCAGTGAGGACTAAGTCTTGTTTGTTCACTTGGAGTTTAACAGCCCAGTCAATGTTGTTTAGGTTATTTTGAGTTGGTCAATTTACATAACCACACTTTTCCTTGGTAGGCTTATACCACAGTAGAGTGCAAATTTTTTCATCAGACAGAAACTTAACGCATCCTTATAGTGCACTGAGCCAGGACTCAGATCATCTTGTGCATCTGCATATAGTCTGATCTTTTGATTCAAAGCCTGACTTCGCACAGACAGAAAAAAAAATAACTGTATTCTGACTGACCTAAGTATCACGGGTGGTAATCAGGGGAACTAGCTCGAAAATGAGTCAATGGAAATTTGTTCCCTCGACACATCCGGGAACTCTCGAGCTAGCTCCATCAACAGAAAACTTGAAAACAAAGGTAGGTCTCGAAGAGTTTTATCACCATTATTTTCTTTGTAAACTATTTATAAAAAAAATCCGGCAATGCAGTTCCACATAGAAATGATTAAACTTTATACCTCGCTAGAATTTGCCATGGAAATGTGCAGCGCTGGAGTATGAATGAAACTAAACTTTATATCATGGACCTGAAAAATTGTCAATTTATGTCAACACGGAGATTTTGGCCGACGATTTTTTCATTTTCCGTCAAAAGTACGCCCTTCACACCCCCAGAAGTAACAGTCCTAGTGAAATGAAACATGGAGCGTTTGAAATAAGCAAAATATTTTGGCCGTGATTACGTTACTTGCCACTTATGACGTACTTACTGTACGAGCTAGTCTTCTCGACAATCGAGCTAGTTCACTCGACATGGAGATAGTGCCCTCAAAGATGAAACATTCATCAGATGACTGGGGCCTGAGTCGATGTCTTTCTATGGTCCCACCCAGTTTATCCAACTGGTTTCTTTACCTCTGGCTAGTGGGCCTGGTGGTTAAGTGCGCTGTCTGTCTGGTTTAACCATTTAGCTGCAAACTCAAATTGAGATTTGACATAATACATTTTTACATTGAATGTTCGATTTTCTTTTCAGATGGGCGCTTTCCAAGGAAAAAGTTCCAAAGGACTATTCCTGAGCAGAAAAATACCGGACATACAACAAAAAAAAAAAAAAATATATATATATATATATTCCTGTGCTAGATAATCGGGCGCCTCTTTACTTTTTATTCCCTAGATTATTATAGTTATTCATGAATCATTTGACTAAGTATCATCCCTACATTTTGAGTATTTTATCCGATAGAGGCTTTTGTCTGTCTGTCTGTCCATCCGTCTGTACATTTGTTCGTTCGTTCATCCGTCTTCCAATGGACCCATCCATCTAAATACCCACTCACTTACCCCTCTCTGTAGTGTACCTATCAATCCAACCAACATCCATCCATCCATTGATCCGTTCTAAATTGGAAGCAACTAGGTGGGCGAAATGACTCGGGGGGCGAAAAGACCAGGCTTGTGGACGAAACAGCTATGGGTGCAAAATGGGGCGAAACTACCAGGGAGGAACGACTGAGGGGCCGTCTTGTGGGCATAGTATCTTGTTACTCCACTAGCCAGAGGTAAAGAAACCAGTTGGATAAATTGCCTGGAAAGACATCGAATCAGGCCCTCTTTCATCTGATGGATGTTTCATCTTCATTTTTTGAGGGCAATTTCTACACGTCGAGTGAATGGGAAGGAGGCGAAGCAACTAGGTGGGTGAAATGACTCAGGGTGCGAAAAGACCAGGCTTTGTGGACGAAACAGCTATGGGTGCAAAATGGGGCGAAACGACCAGGGAGAAACGACTGAGGGGCCGTCTTTTGGGCATAGTATCTTGTTACCCCACTAGACAGAGGTAAAGAAACCAGTTGGATAAATTACCATAGAAAGACATCGAATCAGGCCCCAGTCATCTGATGGATATTTCATCTTCATTTTGAGTGCAATATCTCCCTGTCGAGTGAACTAGCTCCTTGTCGAGAAGACTAGCTCGTACAGTAATTTCGTCATAAGTCGCAAGTTACGTAATCACGGCCAAAATATTTTGCTTATTTCAAACGTTCCATGTTTCATTTCACTAGGGATGTTGCTTCTGGGTGTGTGAAGGGCGTACTTTTGGCGGAAAATGAAAAATCGTCGGCCAAAATCTCCGTGTTGACATAAATTGACAATTGTTCAGGTCCGTGATAAAAAGTTTAGTTTCATTCATACTCCAGCGCTGCAAATTTGCATGGCAAATTCTAGCGAGGTATAAAGTTTAATCATTTCTATGTGGAACTGCATTGCCGGATTTTTTTATAAATAGCTTACAAAGGAGAAAATGGTGATAAAACTCTTCAACACCTACTTTTGTTTACAAGTTTTGTGGTGATGGAGCTAGCTTGAGAGTTCCCGGATGTGTCGAGGGAACAAATTTCCATTGACTCATTTTCGAGCTAGTTCCCCTGATTACCACCCGTGAAGTATGCGGGACTGGGTTACTTCACATAGACAGAAAAAAAAAATAACTGTATTCTGACTGAGTGATCTAAGTATGCGGGACTGGATTACTTCACACAGACAGAAAAAAAAATAACTGTATTCTGACTGAGTGATCTAAGTATGCAGGACTGATTTTGTTCCTCACCAATCATACATGTAAGAAAACCCCAATCGCATTAGGAAAACTTGCCTATACAAATACATTATAAACTTTACTGCTGAAAAAACGAGAATTTTGAGATGAAAAATTATGATATTTTTCCTATTGCTGCTCAAAATATGGATTGTGGGTAATCGTTAGAACCCCCTCATCGAGGCGGTTCTAACGAGTACCCGGTACCAACAATCTGTATTTTAGAGCAGAAATAAGAAAAATAAGGTATACCCCTGTAAACCACAGTTTTACTATATAAAAACGGGGTTCAAGGGGGTCAAAATTTTCGAGATGTCTTGTCATGGCTCATGTATGTATCAGTTTGGGTGAAATAACTTGGTATCTTAGCTAATCTAGAGCACCAGATTTGATAACAAGCTTAAAAGATTATAATTATCGGACATATTGAGGTCGTGAAGTAGTAATACTTACGAAATGTCCTGGTGTATGCCTTTTAAAAGTGACTGAATTAAATGTTTATCTATATACTCCCCAAAATTAAAAGATTTGATACTTTTGATTTTTGTAAAAGAACTTCTCTTTATCATGTCAGTCAGAGCTCAGCATATCATTATATAAATAATCCTAAGTATTGGGACAGATAGGCATAAGCAAACAGTGCAGACCCAGAACAGCAGTCTGATCAGGGTCCACACCATTTGCCATTCCATCTGCACCTTTTGGACTCCTTAATGCTGGGTCATGATAAAAATCTGTTAAAATTTTAGAATTATAGCAAGTCCTAAAGGTGTCCGACTTTTAAGGATTTTTACAGTAAGCTGATGTGACAGAGATAATTTTGAGATATACTTTGTTCATATTTCATCTGTGGATACTTGTTTTAACCCATTTTATTATACCCCCACAAATGAAATTGGGGGGGGGGGGTATATAGGAGTGAGCTTGTCGGTCGGTCGGTCGGTCTGTTGACTTGGTTTCCAGACAATAACTCAAAAAGCGCTTCACCGATTTTTATAATTTTTGGTACACTGATGTAACATCATAAAATACAGATCAAGTTTGATTTCCACTACAATTCATCAATTTTCGACATAGTTATGGCCCCTTTCAAGTGAAAAAATTGCAAAATGCCGCTGTTGTACTATCAAGGCAGTTTTTGTGGGGGTATTCATCACCTTTAGTGATAGCTCTAGTTACTACACCGAGAACCCCGAAATGGGTACCCTGGCAAACAGTGCAGGCCCAGATCAGACGCCGCAGAAGCGGCGTCTGATCAGGGCCTACACTATTTGCAAGAAGTTCAACCATTTTCCAAGTAGATTTTGAAGAAAACACAACCTGATACCCCTAAATTTTGAAATGGACTCCTGCTATATATAAGGAGGAAGATTCCATTTGGTACAAATCAAACAAGTATACCCACGTTTTGACAAGAAATCAACACATGCCCATGATATAATAGTTTATGACAAGGTTTTTGCTCTTTATGTGGAGCTATGCATGTCATTTTCAGAATGCTCAGAGGTATAAATGAGTTGCTACATCTGCTTGCTTGCTCAGAGTGTTACGTGAGAGAGATTTAGAGCTGAAAAATACATGGGCAGTTATCGAGTCATATTTTGAGCTGAAAACTACATTTGTAGAAATGCATGATTTGGTGTTTTTCATGACTGTGGTACATTCATCCTGGTCAAGTTTTAACACACTGACCATGGTTTTATATCTATCCTCGAAAGTTTATTATTATTATAAATTATTTAGGGAAGAAACTAAAATATTGCCATTAAATTTCACTTTAGCTTGCAGCCGTCTAAATTTGACAGCTAAATGACAGCTGATTTTGAATATTGATTTTATTTTCTCTCAGTGCAAAAGAATAAGGGAAACTTTTAGCAGAATGAAGTTTCTTGTTTTGGTGGAACATTAGCTCGAGAAAAAGGTTGTAATCGCATAATTGTTATGGGAAGAAAAAGAACACATATGGCTTCACCGGGACTAGAACCCAGGGCTTTTCCCATACCATGCAAACACTACCGACTGAGCTATCAAGGAGTGAAATACTGGGAACTGATTAAGGAGTGCTTGCTCTAAATGGACTAATAATTTTCCCCATTCATAACTCGAGGGCTTGTAGCAAAAAGGTGCTATCTGCATATTTCAAAGTTTTGAGAAAATAGCATTTGAAGTTTGCAATGTCACTTAAAAATCAGAATGTAAAGATTTCTTGGATTTTTTATGAGTAAAGTCTGTAAATTATATGATCTTTGTTGTGATGAAACGTTTTATCTGAAATCCTGTTGTATGATGCCCAAATAAGGAAATAAAAACATAGCACCTTTTTGCTTATACGCATTTGTGGATAAACAAGTATAGAAAAAGGTGCTATGTGTCATACAGCACGTTTTGGCTTTTAAAACCCTAGGAGTAACATAATGAAAAGCTGATAGCTAAAAGGTGCCACAGGTTGTTTTATTGATATTTTATGCTAAAAAACTAATTATATAACTCTACAGTGATTGCTTAAGTCATGTCTCCAAAAGTACATATACAGCATTACTTCCTGCCTTCTCCAATGCATATAGTGTATACTGACATCTTCCGCACATTGTATTACACTTTCATGTCTTTTTGAAAAATACCAATAAAAGGCTATATGGAAAGCATATATCTGTTTGTAATAAACGCCTATTTGTATGGCCCGAAATGTAATAGTATAGCTTAAAACACAATGATATAAGCTATCTTCCATAAAATCACATTGGTCATTTGAAGATGTTCATTTCTAGAGCAAATATGGCCTCCGTGGCCTAGTGGTTAAGAGAGCTGACTGTTGATCATTAGGTCTCTCACCGCTGTGGTTCCAGCCTCGCTCGGGTCGCATGTGAGACGCCAAGATCTGCAACGGAAGGTCAGGTGGTTTTTCTCCGGGTACTCCGGTTTTCGCCCACCTCTGATTAACGATCGGCACGATATGAATGAAAAAACCTTGAAACGGCCGTAAAACAAAAATAAAAAAAAAATCTAGAGCAAAGGCCAAGTAAGCAAATGAAAATAGTTATATTAAAGCTGCGCTATATAGTTCAGAAACACAATAGCAAACTGTAAGTGCTAGTATCTAGTAATTTGCAGCATGACAGATTAATCCTCATCTACATCAGTGTCACAGTCCTCCTCTTCTACGTCGGATTCAGATAACTTATCTGGGACCGACTTAGCACTAGGTAGTTCCTTATAAAACGTGTGATACATCTCAGGGATAATGTTAGAGTTACATAGCGATAGCCTGTGAACTTGGTATTGTTTTTGGTATACAGGTACCTAAGTCGCAAAGTATTGGCTGGTCTCCCTCGTGTTGATGTATTTCTGACTATCATTGAAGCTCTTAGCTCCACTTCTAGATATTTGGATGATTTATTAAATATTGATAATACCTATTTCGATGATTTGATCAGAAAAATTTATCCCCCCCCAGAACTTCAGTTAAATAAAGCAACTTCTTCTGATACCGAGGCCCCGTTTTTGGATTTACATCTATCTATTGTTGATGGTTTGTTTCTTGCAAAATTTATGATAAACGCGATGATTTTGATTTTGAGATGGTAAATTTTCCATCTTTGGATATGTGTTACCTCCCTTCCATTATCTACCTTGGTAGATTGTATGCATAGCTTCTAGGTTTATAACCACTCTCTGACAACTGCGTCAGGGAGTCGACTCTTTGGCTCAGCGGTTAGAGCATTAGACTATCACCCGAGCGGCCCGGTTTCGACTCCCACCATTGGCGGAGATTTTTTCAGGCTATGCATCTTTCCTTTGTTACGGCTTTCATGTTGTAAGATTGGGGCTCGTCCGGGATCGGACTTTACATGCCAGAATTAGCTTCGTGCCGAAGTTGGCTCCACGTCATCATAAATGATGACTTCCTTGAAGAGGGGGTGTGTTACCTCCCTTCCATTATCTACCTTGGTAGATCATATGCATAGCTTCTAGGTTTATAACCACTCTCTGACAACTGCGTCAGGGAGTCGACTCTTTGGCTCAGCGGTTAGAGCACTGGACTATCACCCAAGCGGCCCGGTTTCGAATCCCACCATAGGCGGGGATTTTCTCAGGCTATGCATCTTTCCTTTGTTACGGCTTGCATGTCGTAAGATATGATGTTCCTCGAATGCCATCCTATGGCGTTTATATTTCGCAATTAATTCTATTTGCCAGAGTGTGAAGTCATGTTACTGACTTCAAGACTCGTAATAAATTGTTAAAGGCTAAACTTAATCAGGGTTATCGGTACCATAAACTACGCAAAGCCTTTTCAAAATTTTATAGACGTCCTTCTGATTTAATTTCAGAATTCAATATTGGACTTAAATCTCTTCTGCAACAAGGTCTATCGGAACACGAATTTTATGGTGACTTAGCATATAAAATCAGAAAAATATAAACATGCAATGACTTCAACACCCAGTTTCGTAAAATCATTCTTCGATATAAAATAACTGGGTACGACAGACTGCATGCATGGTTGTTAACCCAATCACGGTTGACAACTTTGCTTCCCTCTTTAATTGCACGCCGGTGGGTCAGGTCTGAGATTCTATGACGGTTACAACGTAAAAGGCTTATGTTGGTTGGTACCTGATGCTCTGTCTCTGGTTGGGCCCACTAGAGTCTAACTGTTGGTTTTCTTTTGCTCCAGCATTTCAATGGTTTCTTCTTGTCGAGTCCTCACCGTTGTTTCATTTCTGTGGTTGTTTGAATTTTGTGTTCAGTGAGATGTTGCACTGATGAGTAATGATGCCTTCATGCGTACTGAACAAATTATTTTTCTTAATCCCGACGGAAGTAAGGGCGAGGATTGTGTCCACGTAAAATCGATTTAAGCCACCCCCCCCACCCCCCATCCACCCCCAAGTGGAATTCGTTTCTGCTGACCGTTCCTAGGCGGTTCTTCTGTCGCGGTTTATTTTTGTTATGGTTTGTCTTTGGGTGTTTGTATCGCTTGTGTTGTTTTATTTTGGATAGCCTATTGGCCATTTTGTGGGAAAAGTAACTGTCCTTTTTGGCTTTCCGCTGTTGATGTTTCAATTAGGGTCTGTTGTTTCATGTTTGTGTTTCTTTTCCCTTTGGTGTCTCATATGGGAGCTGTGGGTTAATTGTATCGATTCCTGATCATTGTTGCCCTCCATTTCCAACTGCAGACTTGATAAAAATGTCGTGTTGTTTTGTTTTCTAGCTCTAAAGTTCACAGCAGCTAACAAGATAATTAGTTTACCAGATACATTGTGTAGTGCTTTCGCATTAAATTACATCTAGGAGCCACAAATACCTGTTTTTAGTCGGAAATACCAATGTTAAAAGGGGCTATGTACCACATTGCCTCTTTTAACATTGATATTACTTTCTCCATGGTCTTCTATGTTAAAAGTAAAAAGGAGCTATCTGTCGAATAGAACCTTTTTGCTTTACAACACTTACAGATAGAACCTTTTTGCACCCCAAATTATAGCCTTAAACAGATAGCCCCTTTGTGTTCTGGTAGGATTTTCTATGTTTACACTGGAATCAAAGGGAAATAATCATACAGCTGATAGATCTTAACGAGACGTGTCCAAAAATGTAATAAAAGTTAAATATGCCAAAATTGCACATAGCACCTTTTTGCTGCAAACCCTCGAACTATTTTTTTCTGAAATCATTGTATTCATATTTCATCTATCTATAGTCTAATCTGGAGGTCCTACCAAATCTGGCTGCTAGAGGTGGGGTGGGCATTTTGTCCGAGGGTGATTTTGTCCTTGATTTGTCAAGTCCTGTTCCTATGAAAACAATTGCATGATATGTCAAGTCCTGTTTTCTGGGAAAACACGGGGGAAAACATGGCAGGATGAAGAAAAATATCAGTTTGCCATCTGCTGAATTATCCTAGAGAGTTGTAAAGGCTAAAGAATATGAATTGGAAAATGCAAATTTTAGTGTCCTGTTGTGTGTTGGCAAAACTCTTCGTTGTTTGTCATTCAGTTCATAAATTTGTTGCAATAATTTGCATCAAGCAATCTGATTGGCTGATAATCAACAGTGGGTGTGTCATATATAAATATTCAGCAAGACAAGGGTTAAGAAGCCATCTGAACTGGATCTACACTGTTTGCAAAGGTAGGGGTTGTCGATGGCCATGTTCAGTAGGATAAGGGATCAAAGCTAAACAAGTAGTGTGTCCTGCTGTCACGTGCATGATGCTCACTTTCGTTTGTCCAGTTGTTTTATCCTTCATGAATGATTGTACTTTTGTGATATAATTGGAGGAAGTCAGGACTATGCAGGTACTTGGTTAAATGTTAACAGCTCAAGTGATTGCTAATGGTTTAAGATAGTAAACCCTTAAAGCATCAATCACAACACGGCAGACAACATTTTCACTTGTTTTCTCATGTTATCTTATTTTTTTTTCCAGAGAAAATAAGGCTTGACATTTCATGTGAATCATCTGCTCAGCCTTATTTCCCGCCCCCGCCCATCGGGGCTAGGAGAAATAGATTGGGCTGCATGCTGCTTCCACGCAGAGCTGAATCTGGCCCGCACATTCGTACTGGTAAACCGCTTAGAGGATCTAAGCCTGTCCAGGAACCGCGGTGCGAGGCGGACCGTCCATGCTAATAAACCCTATTGGTTTCATTGGGCGACAGGGCTTGAGATGTCATTTCATCTCAATGTCGGGTAAAAGTCCCACAAAATTGGAAGCAACGTCTCCAAAATGACCTTTACAGTGTTGACGGGGACGTGAAACCTCAAATCAACCAACTGAAACTGAGAAAAGAGTTTTCTTCTATCCTATTTTGCTTGGTGCACTAAGAGTTATGACAGTTAACAAGATGATAATCCTTTTGAACTTTTGATCTTCCTTTAAAGTATGAAACTTGCAAAATATCAGGTTTGATTAATTGATTGTTTGTTTTCTTGTACAACACAACCCCTTTACATTACTCTGTTCATTATAATATGGGCCCACCGGCCCCGATAGCTCAGTTGGTAGAGTGTCCGCTCCGGGGAAAGGGAGGTCACGGGTTCAACCCCGGGCCGCGACATACCAAAGTCGTTAAAAATGGTACTAGCTGCTCCTCGCTTGGCACTCAGATTTACAGGGTAGAGCTAGGACTGGTCGACCCAGTGTCAGGATAATGTGACTGGGTGTGGTATCATGTAATGTGTCTGGGACATGATACTTCATTGAGGCAGCACTATAAAAGTGAGCATTGAGCTCCCTGTCGCAACCAGACACCGTCGTGATATGACTGAAAAATTGTTGAAAGCGAGGTTAAACCCGAATTCACACACACACACACACATTATTTTCTTGTACAACGTAACCCCTTTACATTACTCTGTTCTTTATAATATGGGCCCCGTCAAGCGATTTTGGTACTTATCGCCTATGCGAGCAGCGAAGGTTCAGGCGAGCCTGCCCATCCGGGCAGTCTCGCCAGAACCTTCGCTGCTCGCTCATACAAGCAGTGGATCAAGAGGAACCTTCAGACAGAAAGCCATATCCCTGGCCCCTCTGAATGGCTGGGCATGCGCAGTTAAAATTTGTCATGACGGAATGCTCGAAGACACAAATTCTCGTTGGCGGGGCTCATATGATTCCTTTGACTAATTTCCAGCTTCATTGTATTCTTTCCATATATTTACTATGCCAAGCCTTATTTTCTCTGAAAAATTAACCCTTATCTTGCTGAATATTCATCTAAGCCACACCCATTTGGTTATATCAACCAATCAAATTACCAGATGTAATTTATTGCTACAAACTCTTAAACTGAATGTCAAACAGTGTAGATCCTGATCAGATGGCTTTTTCAGAAGCCATCTGATCTGGATCTACACTGTTTGCAAAGATAGGGGTTGTCGTGAACAGCAAGATAAGGGTTTAACATTTTTGGAAATGTATTTGTTTGTTTGATTTGAGGTTTAACATCCACGTATAGGTCATTTTGGAGACGTTGCTTCCAATTTTTATAGACTTTTACCCGACATTGAGATGGAATGACATCTCAAGCCCTGTCGCCCAATGAAACCAAGTTGGAAATGTAATGTGAACAGTTTTGATTGGGGCTTTAAGGTTTAAAACATTTTATTAACCTGGAACTATGTAAAAGGGACATAGGCAAACAGTGTATACCCTGATCAGACAGAGGACACATCATGCAGCATCTTATCAAGGTCTTCACTGTTTACAAACATGATTTTCATCAAAAAATAGGAAAAAAAATAAACAAAAGAAAACACTACAAACAATAGCACAGACAACTTTTAAATGACAAATGAACTTGTCAAATGCAATTCTAACAATAGGAAAGTCCACCATTATCCAATGGGTAAACCCTTTTATTTGTGTGTTTCAGTTGTATGACAATGCTATGGTGAATGCAGGATTGTTGGACGACCCTCGCTCTATGGTTGGAAGATTAAATCAGCTGCTGGAAAAGGCCTTGGGCAAAGTTTAACACCGAGCCAGTTTCATCAGAACACTTTTGGACAGTCTCAAATGTAGTCTTTATATAGGAGTTTTACTCCTGGAACAGTTAACTTTTGACCCCTAAAGAAATACATGTGTATGATCATGTGTTTAACCCTTGCCATGCTGAATATTTTAATCTGCCACACCCACTACCGATTATCAACCAATCAGATTACTTGATGCAAATTATTGCAACAAATTCACAATCTGAATGGCAAACAATGTAGATCCTGATCAGATGGCTTCATCAGAAGCCATCTGATCTGGATCTTCATTGTTTGGAAAATAAGGCATATACGGGCTCACCAGGACAAGGGTTAACCCTTATCCTGCTGGAAATTTTAATTAGCAACACAATCAGATTACATTACAATGTTTTCGTTCAAATTTACAAACTAAATGAATAACAGTGTAGATCCTGATCAGATCAGATTCTTCAGAAACCATCTGACCTGGATCTACATTGTTTGCAAAGGTAGGGGTTGATAAGGGTTAAAATCAACTGTGTCTCAAGTTAAGTATATGTAGTTTTGGTACAACAATTGTGGCAATAACTAAGCAGATAGATGACACTGTGAGCTTATGGACTGATGGTAGATGCTGATCATACATTTTGCACAATAATTGATTTATTTCATTATAATACCTTTGATGTATATTGGATACATTAAAGCTCTTTATATCAGTTTAATGCCCCTGTTAACACTTAAGGTCATGTGAAGCACAGTCATTATAGGCTGTTTAACAGTACCAGGTACACACATATTAACTGCCAGTGTTGGAATATGAAAAAGGAGAGACAGGCCTCCATGGCCTAATGGATAAGAGAGCTAACTCTTAATCATTAGGTCTGCCGCTACTGTGGTTCGTGCCTCTCTCGGGGCAACATCCAAGACGGCAAATTCTACAACGGAAGATCAGGTGGTTTTTCTCCGGGTACTTCTGTTTTTGCCCACCTCTGAATAACGATCGGCTCAAAATAAGTGAAATAATGGTTAATTTTGAAAGGACAGTAAAACACACATCCCCCCCCCCCCAAATTAAATAAATAAAATAAAAAAGGAGAGAATGCCTGCAGAAGGTATGCAAGGTTGATACTTGCATCAGTGTTGCATACCAGTAAAAAGATTTCATCATGTATGTCCCTTCCCCTACCCACTGTGACCTTGAGGCACGGTGACCTGGACCTCAAGGTCACGCACTCAGAAATTTTACAATTGGTTAAAGTTTTGTGACAAAGTTTATAGATGCCTGTATGTTCTAAACCCTAAGACAAATTCAATTGATACTTGCATCTATGTTGCATACAAGTCCAAAGATTTCATTGATGCATACCCCACCCTGCTGCTTCACTAACATTGATGCCCCCACCCCTTCAGTAACTTTGATGCCCATACTCCCTTGGTCCATTTAGAAAGTTTATGTTTGGTTTAGCTTTTACAAGCACATTTATAGATTCTTACAGCTTCTTGACTTCTTCATTCATATTACATACAAGCTTGAAAGATATATCAGAGGGTGGCGCTGGCCGGGGGTATACGTGGCCCACTGGTCGCTTGCTCTAGTTTTCAAAGGTAGGGGAAGTCATGAACAGCAGGATAAGGGTTAAGTGTACAGCAATGCTTTTGTCTTGACTCCAATTAAATACACAAGATTAAGTAGTCTGTTAAATCTGAAACAGATCACACTTACTTAATACCAATTAGGATATAAGAGGACCTAAAGGAACTCTTTACATTGTATGCTCGGCCAAAAGGGAAATAAGGAGCTCGTAGTTGTTACTAAACATTACGAAAACACACCTGTGTGACATAGTGCATTTTTCAGGTCTCCAAAATGGCAACTTTTCTGATCAAATCCATGATATTTTTCTTATCAGTGCTCGAAACATACCTAGGTTGTGGGTGCTCGTTAGAACTGCCTCATTGAGGCAGTTCTGACGAGTACCCACAACCTATGTCTTGGAGTAGAAATAAGAAATATAATGTATACCCCTGTAAACGCCAGTTTTCTCTATATGAAGTGGGGTTTAGGGGGGTCTTCATTTCACAGACTTGTTCACGTGATGATGTGTTCTAGTTTATTGGGGTTTGTTATTAGTTTTTGTGGTAAATGACATGTCTAAGCAGACTGTGCTTAAACAGTTAACATTACCAGTGGGGTGGAAAAAATTGATGCAAGTGAAGCTGTCAGCAATATGAATATGTTATCTAGAGAATGTTTATACAGCAATAACTGTGATCCGTGTGTTTGAGCAGAGACTTGTGCACATATGCAACTCCTGACACAGGAAGTAGAACATTTTATACTTAATGCCATTAAAAATTAAGTTCCTATACATGTATATTGTAAATTATGCATGTATGGAAGACCATGATCAGATCTCTGTTTCTAATCTTCTTTGTTTTGATGCTTTCAAAGAGAGATTAAACACTTAATCCTTAAAATGCCAATCACAATAAGCATTTGAACAAACTATGATGGGCCCACGTCCCCAGTGCTACATACCCAAGTTTCATAGCAATACGCGCACTGGTTCCAAAGAAGATTTTTGAAGGGTTTTTACCTTATATGAGCATGATGGCCATCTTGGTCATGTCACCAAACTCAATTTATTTTCATTTCCTTGAGACATTTACATGAAATTTGGTTACAAATGGCTTAGTGCTTTCTCAGGAAAATAAGTTCTGAATGTGCCAGGGTCACATAATTACCTTGACCTTGAATACTGATGTTTGAGTATTAAAGCTCAAGGTCAGTGTCCGACTTTGGCCCAAGTTTTTCACAGAAACCACTGCTCCATTTGTAAACAAATTTCATATGAAAGTTTTTAGGAACAAACAAATGACAATTTATTAATATGAATTTGGTCACATGTCCAATATGGCCACCATGCCCATATAAGGTAAAAACCCTTCAGAAATCTTCTCCAGAACTAATGGGCCCATTATTAGGTCACATGACCAAGATGGCTACCATGATAAAAACCCTTTAAAAGTCTCTTCTCAGAAATCAGATGGCTCCATAAACTCAGCAGCATTCAGGTGAGCCACTCAGGCCCTCTGGTTATTACCTTATATGGGCATGGTGGCCATCTAGGTCATGTGACCTGGCTTTCGTTCCCCCATCCCATGGATGCTCCACATGAAATTTGACTTCATTCAACCCAGTTATTTCAGAGATGTTTGAAAATGTTGACAAACAGACACAGCGAACCCTATGAGCCTTTTGCTCAGGTGAACTAAAAATCCAGGATTTAAGGATACTTGTTTTTGGCAGTACAGTTTTCATCACATGAACAAGTCCGTGAAATGAAGACCCCCCCTATAACCCACTTTATATAGAGAAAACTGGGGTTTATGAGGGTATACATTATTTTTCTTATTTTTGTTCCAAGACATAGGTTGTGGGTACTCTTCAGAACTGCCTCAACGAGGCGGTTCTAACGAGCACCCACAACCTATTTTTGCAGTATTCATAAGATTTTCATCAGAAAAATGGCATTTTGGAGATGTGAAAAAATGCACTATGTCGCAGGGGTGTGTTATCGTAATGTGCCATCTGTTGCTGAATGGCATTATATATTATTTAACATAGTTTACATATACAATAAAATGCTGACATGAATTTGTTGTAGTATATTAGTTTCAATCCCAAAACTGTTGAAGAAGTATAGATAAACAATGGATATATTTTTGCTTTCAGAAGTAGTCGAACTTCAATGGCTCGAACACCTTTGGGACCTCGAAAATCTGTTCGAGACAGGGATAGTTCGAGCCACTGAGATTACTGTCAGGAGGCATAACGAGATACTTTTAGACATCTTTTCAGTGTTCTATAATGAAAATGTATGCTGTGTATACTCATTAGAATCGCCTCATCGAGGCGATTCTAACGAGTACACACAGCATGAAAATGTATGCTGTGTATACTTATTAGAATCACCTCATCGAGGCGATTCTAATGAGTACACACAGCATACATTTGCAAGATAAAAGACTAAAATCTCCTTTATTATCCCCCACTATGTCTTATGTAGAGGATTTCGCTAGGGGCTCAAGAATGGGTTCGACACATCCATGGTAAACAAGCCATCGGTGTTCGAGCCATCGAAGTTCTACTGTAATTTTATCAAAGATATTATCCCTCATTTTTCAAAAAGGGTCTTTTAATCCTAACTCCTAAACTGTCAGTCATGACATTTCATTAAAAATAATAAAAAACCGAAATGTCATGACTTAACAGTTTAAGAGATATAAAGCTGAATTGTCTGCTAGGCGATTCACATCTGATGTTAAGTTTCCCTGTAAAATCATTTAAACATTCAAATTGCCATAAACATTAACAAGAGCACCGCATGCGGGTGCCAACGCTCAGCTGCAGCCCCTTTTCATAATGAACAACTAGTCCGAGTTTCAAGTAAATATGTTCAGTAATGACAGAGACATTACAAAATTTCCAAGTTTTTGCACTACGACGACGCAGACGAAAATGTCCAAGTTTTTGCACGACGACGCCAGAACTATAACAATACCTCTTTGATTTCTTCGAAAACAGCCGAGCTAAAAATTCTAAGTCAAAAAAGGGGCATAACTGTGCCTAAATATGTTCATTAATGACAGAGATATTACAAAATGTCCAAGTTTTTTAAACAATTTTTAAACAAAAATTCTAAGTCGAAAAAGGGGCATAACTGTGCCAAAAATATTTTGAGGGTTACCTTACCTATTGGTATGAGTTCCCCTTCATAATGAACAACTAATCCGTGTTTCAAGTAAATGTGTTCAGTAATGACAGAGATATTACAAAATGTCAAAGTTTTTGCAGGACGACGCCAGAGCTATGACAATACCTCGTTGTTTTCTTCGAAAACAGCCAAGCTAAAAATTATATGATGCTCTAAGGGTTTGGAGGAGCAAAAATCGACCCATCTTTTTAAGATCCCAGTTTACTGGAAAGCAAACAGATCCCATGAAAATTTTCTCCCATGTGAACTATTGGAGATTACCGTAAAAATCCTAAAACATTCTGACACCTTGAGGAGTTGCTGTAATGCTCATAAAATTTTAACAAGGATTCAAACAAGAGGGCCCAGAGGGCCCTGAATCGCTCACCTGAGAATCAGTGTCTCTAGTACATTCTTGGCCAAAGGGCTATAATTTGAACAAACTTTGTAGCGGTCCACTGGATGAAGCTTCATAGTACATATCAAAGACCTGGGCCTTCCGGTCCCAGAAAAGAAGATTTTTAAAGGTCTTCTGTATATAAGCCTATGTAAGACCAGTGGGCCCTGGCAAGAGGACATTTTTGGCGCCAGGGCTATAATTTGAATAATCTCAATAGAGGTCCACTAGATGAAGCTTCACACCAAATATCAAAAACCTGGGCCTTCTGGTTTCAGACAAGAAGATTTTTAAAGGTTCTTCCTATATAAGCCCATGTAAAACTAGTGGGCTCTGGTTTGGGGGCAATTTTGGCACCAGGGCTATAATTTGAACAATCTCAGTAGAGGTCCACTTGATGAAGCTTCACGCCAAACATCAAAGCCCTGGGCCTTCTGGTTTCAGACATGAAGAATTTTAAATGTTTTTCGTATATAAGCCTATGTAAAACTAGTGGGTCCTGGTGCAGGGACATTTTTGGCCCCAAGGCTATTATTTGAACAATCTTGGTAGAGGTCCATTAGATGAAGCTTCATACCAAATATCAAAGACGTGGGCCTTCTGGTTTCTGACAAGAAGATTTTTAAAGGTTATCCCGTATACGCCTATTTGAAACCAGTTGGCCCTGGCGTGGGGGGGCATTTTTGGCCTCAAGGACTATATTTTGAACAATCTTGGTAGAGGTCCACTAGATGAAGCTTCATGCCAGATATCAAAGACCTGGTCCTTCTGGTTTCAGACAAGAAGATATTTTAAAGGTTTTCCCTATATATGCCTAAGTGAAACCAGTGGGCCCCGGCACGGGGACATTTTTGGCCCCATGACTATATTTTGAACAATCTTGGTAGAGGTCCACTAGATGAAGCTTCATGCCAGATATCAAAGACCTGGTCCTTCTGGTTTCAGACAAGAAGATTTTTAAAGGTTTTCCCTATATATGCCTAAGTGAAACCAGTGGGCCCCGGCACGGGGACATTTTTGGCCCCATGACTATATTTGAACAATCTTGGTAGAGGTCCACTAGATGAAGCTTCATGCAAAATATCAAAGACCTGGGCCTTCTGGTTTCAGACAAGAAGATTTTTAAAGGTTTTCCCTATATATGCCTTAGTGAAACCAGTGGGCCCCAGCACGGGGACATTTTTGGCCCCATGACTATATTTGAACAATCTTGGTAGAGGTCCACTAGATGAAGCTTCATGCAAAATATCAAAGACCTGGGCCTTCTGGTTTCAGACAAGAAGATTTTAAAAGGTTTTTCCTATATACGCCTATGTGAAACCAGTAGTCCGGAGCACGGGGGCATTTTTGGACCCAGGACTATATTTTGAACAATCTTGGTAGGTCCAATAGATGAAGCTTCATGCCAAATATCAAAGACTTGGGCCTTCTGGTTTCAGAAAAGAAGATTTTTAAAGGTTTTCCCTATTATACTCCTATCCGAAACCAGTGGGCCCCGGCGCTGGGGGCATTTTTTGCCCCAGGACTGTATTTTGAACAATCTTGGTAGAGGTCCACTAAATGAAGCTTCATACCAAATATCAAAGACCTGGGCCTTCTGGTTTCAGACAAGAAGATTTTTTTTAAAGCTTTTCCCCATATAAGTCTATGTAAAACTGGTGGGCCCCGGCGCGGGGGCATTTTTGGCCAAGGCTATAATTTGAACAATCTTGGTAGAGGTCCACTTGATGAAGCTTCACACCAAATATCGAAGACCTGGGTCTTACGGTTTCAGAGGAGATTTTTAAAGGTTTTCCCTATTATACTCCTATCCGAAACCAGTGGGCCCCGGCGCGGGGGCATTTTTTGCCCCAGGACTATATTTTGAACAATCTTGGTAGAGGTCCACTAGATGAAGCTTCATACCAAATATCAAAGACCTGGGCCTTCTGGTTTCAGACAAGAAGATTTTTTTTAAAGCTAGCTTTGAACAATCTTGGTAGAGGTCCACTAGATGAAGCTTCACACCAAATATCGAAGACCTGGGCCTTACGGTTTCAGAGGACAAGATTTTTTTAAGTTTTCATTAAAAAAAATCTTTTTTTGGCTCCTGTGACCTTGATGTGCAACGGACCCCTGTGACCTTGATGTGCATTTGACCAGAACCATTTGAACAACTTTGAAAGGGGACTACTTAAGGATCATTCCTGTGAAGTTTGGTGGAAATCCAATCAGTGGTTTAGGAGGAGATGTTGTTTGAAGAAAAAGTTTACGGACGCACGGACGGACCACGGATGACAGACGAAAAGTGATCACAAAAGCTCACCTTGTCACTACGTGACAGGTGAGCTAAAAAGTGCAGACGGAATGGCAAACAGTGTAGACCCTGATCAGATTGCTCCTTCAGGAGTAGTCTGATCTGGGTTTGCACTGTTTGCTTAGGCCTGTCTGTCCCATTACTTAGGATCTTTACCGGTATTGGACAAACCGCTTTCCCTTTTATAAACTGAGCGCTGGAAAAACCATCATCTCACTTCGGTCTTATAATAAGAAAGTTGCTGAATGGCTATTAAGAAATTCGCTGAATGGCTATGTTCGCAACTGCTGGTGGTGCTCAAGAGACTGGGCTAAATGCACAGACTTTATATTGACAAGTAGGTCACAACACTTTGTAGGGTGCGTCATGGAGCATGTGGTTATGAAGTTTCAAGACCCTAGAGGCCTCTGTTCAAGAAACAGAACTAAACACACACACACACAGACAAAATTAATAGTGTTCAACCAAGCTGGAAAAGTAGGTAAAGGTAACATTCAGTAACTTTCAACAGCACTCAGTAGGGTTGTCAAGGCGGATGTGCGTATGATGTTCATTAGTCTACAGGCCTTGTTCATGAAACGGAGCTTATTACATTTTCAGTAGTGATTTACTGAGATTTTTGTTTATGGACATGGACAAAATATTGTTCAGCAAAGTGTAAAAATTAAGTCAAGGTCAGTTATGGTTGACAATACTGCAGGGTATTTCATGGCAGTGTGTTTGAAGCTGCATAAGCCTAGAGGCCTCAATGTTCAAGAAAGAGCTTTCCACTGACCAAATATTGTTCACCTAAACAGGACAGGTAGGTCAAGGTCTGTAAATTAATGGCCGACAGCAATTGGCAGTTGCATCATGGCAAATCTGTCGTAAGTCTGTAACACATGCATTTATATCCTTTAGTAACATTTAGATGCGAGCAACTGTCTTCACTAACATCAAAGAATCTATGTGACATCATAATTTTATTTTTCTGCTGTTCATGAGTGAACACACTGGGTCGCCTGCAAAGTGAATGAACTCTGAAGGGGTTCATGTAAACTTTGCTAGCAACCCGCTGTCGTTCATACTTTCATGAACAGCAGAAAAATTCAGTTTATTTCTTATATTTACATAGTCACTGGGCGAAGAAATGCTTATAGGGCAAACTGTTAAAGCTGAAAAACATTTACACGCTGATTTTCCACAAAGAGCGGAACCGCGTTGACGTCATCAATGTCCAGATCGTAGAAAGCCATGGTTTAGACTGATGTCACTGAAAATCGATGTGTTCATGGGAGTATGAACTACATAATTTTCTATAGGTTTACATAAGGCTTTACATTGGAAATGAAAATATTGCAGAATGATCAGTTTATAGGCACAATGTGATAATCTCCATTTAACAAACATCCCCAACTTTGATTTGATACAGTTGATCCACTTAGTTGATACCCCTTTTAAACTTGATAGTTTCATCACATACTACCAGCAAAGAATCACACCAGTTGCACTGATGTGACCAGTTTTCGATGGTTAACCGAAATAAGCCGAAATCATACGAGCCAGGACAAGGAAAGATATTTCTTGCACACCAGACAAGCAAATCCGTGATTTTACCCTGGGATAGAAATTTATGTTCTGACTCTGGTGTTCTGACCCAAAATCGAATATAATCACGTGTTTGATAAATGCACCGGTTGATTACGACCTCATATGCGCCGTCGTTAAGGTTGACTTCACAGCAACGTCACTAAACATTCCTGCAGTGTCAACACAATATGGCGGACGTTGGTAACCGAAGTGACTGCAGCATTAAAAATTTGCTTTAAGAAATGGAAGGTATGCAAGAAAAGAATCCAATATGGGTGTGAGGGGTGGATAGAAAAATCCGTCCCTCGGGATCACTGTCCGGCATCACTCGGCAAGCCTCGTGATGCCGGACAAGTGTCCATCGGGACGGATTTTTCTATCCACCCCTCACACCCATATAATATTCTTATATTCTTGCCCACTGGATAAGGATACCCTGAAAGAAATTCTTATCCTTCCCAGGGATTGAATAAAAATGGACAATTTTCATGCGTCTAATATTCACTGGTTGAATACAACCCCTGTGTTAGCCATTATAACGCGAGGTCACTTAACACAGTATAGTCATCACTATACGGCAGGCATCAGCAATCGGCATGACTGCTTTGTGATAAACCATGCTCAAAAACTAAATCTACTGGTATCTTAAATAGTTGCGAGCCTGTGGGTGTAGATAGAAAAGTCCATCCGTTTGATCACAGTCTGGTGTCCCTCGACAAGCCTTGTGATGCTGGACTGTGACCCTTGGGATGGATTTTTCTATACATCCCTCACAGCCATGTAAGATTCTTATACTCTACAGAAAGGGGAGAAACAGAAGACAAGCTTTAACGATGATACATCCAGTTTATTATCACGTCACATATATCACAAAACCATTTTGACAGAAATGAAATAAACACTACTATATGTGGGTGACAACAATTCTAATGGAATGTTATCAAATCAATGTGATGTATGATTAGTACAGTCAGATAAAAAGCATGTAAACTACAAGACAGGGAAGCCTGTTAATTTTTATTTGGAGTTTCATAATGAAAACATGCTTATTCAAATATATTGAAAATTTACCACCAAAACTTGAAGATTTTCCGATAAAAAATCTGATATTTTTAGAATTCTGCACAAACATAGACTGGGGATACGCATTAAACTGCCTGAATAACGCAGTTATAACGAGTGTCCAAAATCTATGTTTTTGAGCAGAAATAAGAAACATATACCGTATTCGGGTGTGTATTACCAGCATTTGCGTACTACCCGAATCCCCTTTTTTTGCCAAAATCTGGGGGAAAACTGTTATACTGTTGTATTACCCGCATGGAACATTTGCTGAAATTTTGGTGGATGCGTAAGTGAGAAAAAGTAAGAATTTGGCCAGTTTTTGTAGAACACAACGGAACGCGGGATCGTCTTCAAAAGGCGGGAAAATGCACGTGCGTGCGAGTATCACCAGAATGCATGTATTTTGATTAAAATGTTGAAAAAACTTTATCTGTTCACCAGTGTTATTTATTTATTAACCCACATATGCCCGCGGCCCTTTTTTGGGACATCGGCAAACAGTGCAGTCCCGGATCAGACGCCTCAGAAAGACGCCGCAGACGTTTCTTTTTGGGACATCGGCAAACAGTGCAGTCCCAGATCAGACACCTCAGAAAGACGCCGCAGATGTCTGATTTGGATTTACACTGTTTATTGATTTATAACGGTTCAATTATGACACTATTGTTAATCCCTGTCATATAATTGCCACCCTGCGGTGCGTGTGGATAAGGTGTGAAAATATGGTCAAGTTATGTCTCTAATTAGCGTTTATTCCCCAATCATAAAATTTAATCCGCAATCAGTGTGAAAATTATTTAATTGCTCCTAAGACGAGTTGCTACGACTATTCTGCTATCTCGTGAATGGTTATGTTTTGGTGCCAAATAGCAGACGCTTGGCGAGAAAAGTTGAACTCTTTGTGTTAACACATCTGTATTCTGTTGTTGGTTATTGACACGGAGCTTACGGAAAGCGCTGTTTTGCTAGCGAGAATACTTTTACCGTTTCCAAACATTTTTTATGATACGCCCCATTAAGCTAAAACAATAGACACGCGTGGGGTTGCTTGGGTACGATGACGTCATTTACCGATCGCGTGCAGAAAAAAACTAGCGGTGATTTGTGGACGGCTGTTTGGATGCCGGAAAACTTTGATGTTCGCATTGAACTTGCTTGTTTATTTTGTTTAAAATCAGAGTTTTAGGAATAATACTCACAAAATCGGGCTTGCTAGTAATAGAGATTGTTATATTACTCATGTGCAAGTAAAATTGAGTGGACAATTAAACGTTATATATGTCGGGAATCGTAAAAGGATAGAGCATAACATGAGATGCATCGTATTTTCAGCTGTAAAAAGTAAAAATAAAATGGTCCAAACATAATTTGGGCGGATTACCCGCACCCAGAACTTGGGCCTGTAATTTGAAGGAAAAAAACTGCGGGTAATACACGCCCGAATACGGTACCCCTCTAAACCCCAGTTTTACTATATAAAGGTGGGGTTTAAGGGGGTCATTATAGAAGCATGTTTTTGTGATGTTTCCACAACTGTTTGCCAAAACTGATAAATGGTATAGTTAAATTTAAAAGTTTGACTGTTTTTCAACAGTATTAAATTTGACAGTGTCGACTGATCGGGTGTCAACCGATCATGTTCGCATACTACTACAGTTTCCATGCCTAATGGCACACAGCATACAGAATTTGGAAGTGAATATAAGACTGTTGCATTGAAAACATTTTCGGCACAAACCGTAAACATTATATTTAAACAACACACTCCCTGACTCCAAGTCTCACTCAATTTGCTTTTCATAAAGGTGGGATTAACTGATTAAATATACTGGCTCACTTTCTTTCAAAGGACGAGAAAAATATAAGCATTAACATTCTGCAGCGTGAAGAAATTAAGGCAGACAGACAAATCACAAGGTAAATCAGAAACCATCTGATCTGGATCTACACCATTTGCTAAGCTATGGGTTGTAGAGTTCAGTAGGATAAGAGTTAAGATGTTTATCTTTGTGAACAGTGTACAGATTGCGGGTAAGCAGTGTCAAGGTGTAAGGCAAGCAATAAAGTTTCTGCATTAGCTATGACTAGCAATAAATATTGGAATCACTGAAATGTTTAACTTTGTACCTATCAGTGTTATCCCGTATGGGGTGGGGAGTTCTCATGTTTCAGAACTTTTAAATCTAATTCCCCACCTCAGTCCAATATGCGAGATAAATTTCCACTGAGACTGGGGAAGATGGGTCTCTATATTCAGGCATAATATATCAAATTTTCAAAAAAGCTCTCAAATGCCTCTCCCAAAGTTTCAGAACCATAAGCTGGAATATTTTGGGTTGACTTATCCTCAAGAGTATGTCCACTTCTCCTCTCTGGGGAAAACACTGACGGGTTATCAAGTAAATGTAATATCATGAATAAATCACCCAACATGAAATGAACTAGAAATTTTAACAAAAATGAAAATATATGTATATATGTGTCACAATTTCAGTGGAAGTTTAACATGCATGAATGTACTAATATTTACATGTACATACATATTTATAAAACTGGGCATTGACAATTTCTCATGTGAATTCCAGTGTGCTACTCTTTGAATATCTGTATCCGTTGAGAGGACATGGCAACATAGTCAGGTCTAGAGACATACTATATTCACATAATTTTCAATCATTCTCTGCTAAGTTCAGAATGAAAAGTATTTTGATAATCATTCTCTGCTAAGTTCAGAATGAAAAGTATTTTGATATCAGTTAAAGAGAATGGGTACACTTTCAAGGTAGGCAACTCCTGCAAAGTATTTTTGTTTCCCATGTCAATAGGGGTCAATTCTTAAAGGAAAGAATTTGCTCCGAAAGAGGAATTTCCTCAGGAGCAAAGTATTTCCTTTAAGAGTAGACCCTTTTTCAGTGGGGCTGTCTTTATAGGAAAGCGAACAGGAAATCCTGAAATTTGTCTCCTTTGAAAAATGGCAGAAAAATCAACCAGGTGTACCCATGTCAATAGGGGTCAACTCTTAAAGGAAAAAATTTGCTCCTCCTAAGGAGCAAATCCTTTCCTTTAAAAGTATACCCCTTTTCAGTGGGGATGTCTTTATAGAAAAGCTAACAGGAAATCCCAAAAGTTGTCACTCTGAAAAATGGTGAAAAAAAATCAGGTACCCATTCCCTGTAGGAGTGCAAGATTTTGTAATCTGTTTTTTAACTATGTATGTTCTTTGTGCAGACTCTGGCCGACCATGTTCAAAGTCGGCATAAGAAATACATTAGTACGGTTGTAACTTGTACCTGTGAGCTTAATAGAAGAGCTTTGTGGTCTTCCATGTTTAAACTGAAATTTCTAAGTGTACAGTGCTCTAATAAGAGAGAACACAGTAACTCGAGTCGAACAAGGTATCAGAACACTGCAAATTTACAAACAACATCCACATACATGCAAATGCCTTAAAATGCATCACACCTTGCCAGTGGAAAACAGAAAATGGCTATTAGCACAGGTACTTGACCCATTTATCTGCCCAAAAAACTTGTGGAATGTGTAAAAAGTCAAAATATGAGAAGAAAAAAAATCTGGATTTTGGATTTTATTTTTACTCATATTTTGACTTTTTTTTACACATTCCACAAGTTTTTCGGGCCAATCAATGGGCCAAGCACCTGTGGCTACTAGGTGAAAGTATATCCAAAGCAATAAGAATAGTATGGGATAAATTTTCTTATTTCTTCATAAAAATGTATGTTGTAGGTACTTGCTAGGTTCACCTGCAAAATGCGATTTAAACAAGTACCAAACACATGTGTATCACAAGAAATTAAGAAAATTCCCCCTAACCCCAGGATATTACTGGTTTTATCTGAAACTACCATAAAAATTCGGACACCTTGAGGATTTGCTGTAATACTTCTTAAATTTTAACAAATTTGTTTCTTGATCCAGCAAAGAGTCCAAAAGGTGCATATGGAATGGCAAACAGTGTAGACCCTGATCAGACTGCTCCTTCAGGAGCAGTCTGATCTGGGTCTGCACTGTTTGCTAAGGCCTGTCTGTCCCAATACTTTGGATCACAAGAGTCCAAAAGGTACATATGGAATGGCAAACAATGTAGACCCTGATCAGACTTCATTACGGTATGCAAACTGTGATACTGAAACCATGACTCCATGTGTTACAGAACTTTTATACAAGAAGAAGTGCTAAAACAACTTAATACATTTCTTTTAATACTACAAATTCATTTTTACAACAGATTCACAGTAACTTAATTTCATTTTTATTTATTCCAGTTCCAATTTTGTATATATCATCATCATATTTGTGTTTTTTACTTTTGGTGCAAATATACTGACCTACATGTATTTTTGCTAGCCTACAGTAACATTTCTTGAATACAACAACTATACAATTTTCTTCACTAGAATGCCTAAAAGGCTGATATTTTTTTCTGAACTTGGCATCTTTTCTATTCCTTATTCTATCCCTTATTAATGGAAACCAACCTATTACAAATGTTTTTTCAAACAGCAGTCTGTTATTGGACTGCAATCGAAGCAAATTTTCTCAGATTAGATATATTCAAAGAATGAAATCTACTGCCTTAGAAATATATGTTCATGAATCACAAATTCACACAAATATATCATTCGTTCATTCATAGCTCAGATAAGAGGGGGTATCCACATATTTTTCTTATTTCTGCACCAAAACATGTTGTGGGTACTCATGAAAAGCCCCTCAGATCTGCACAAAAACATGTGGGTACTCATGAGAAGTGCCTCACTGTACTCATGAGAAGTCCCTCAGTTCTGCACAAAAACATGTGGGTACTCATGAGAAGTGCCTCACTGTACTCATGAGAAGTCCCTCAGTTCTGCACAAAAACATGTGGGTACTCATGAGAAGTGCCTCACTGTACTCATGAGAAGTCCCTCAGTTCTGCACAAAAACATGTGGGTACTCATGAGAAGTGCCTCACTGTACTCATGAGAAGTCCCTCAGTTCTGCACAAAAACATGTGGGTACTCATGAGAAGTGCCTCACTGAGGCACTTCTCATGAGTACCCACAACATGTTTTCGTGCAGAAATAAGAAAAATATCAGTACTTTTCAGTTAAAAAAGTACCTTATTTGGAGCTATGTAAATCATTCATAAATGCAGAACACCTCTTTCATGTGTGAAAGGACACACATCCAAGGGAAACAACTCTGATATGGAAATATTTTCCTACTTTGCTGAAATCGCATCTTTTGGCAAGGTCCATCACTCATTCGTCATTACCCAGAGCTTTAACATGACAGGACTTTATGCAGGTTTATCAGTTATTTTGTTCTTCGCTCCAGTAAACAACTGATGTTTATTCAAGCAGCAGTTTAACATCTTTTCAAATAAAAAAAAAAAAAACATAAATGAATGTCTTACCTACCAGTAATAATAATATTTAGGGTACACTCGAGTTTGAATTGACATGCTCAACTACATACATACTACAAACTTTTGTTTTAATTACTCTCAGTTTGTTTGTTATTTGAAAAGTGTGGTTACTTATTGGATGACATGCCTTCATTGGTTTTTTTATGGACGCTCAAATTGAGTCTACTGGTCCTCTGAGGTGGCCAAACAGTGGAGTAGAAGAAGAAAAAAACAACATTTTTTCCCCTTTTCAGAGCAAATACCGGTAAGGCTTGACATTTCATGCAAATTGTCTGTTCAGAATATTCTGTGAAAAATAAGGCTTTTCAGATAAAATAAGACTTGACATTTCATGTGAATTATCTGCTTGGCAGATAATTCACATGAAATGTCAAACCTTATTTCCCTTTTCAGAGAAAATAATTTACATGAAATGTCAAGCCTGATTTCCCTTTTTAGAGAAAAAAAGTTCATCTGAATTATCTGCTTAGTAAACAATTCACATACCGTATTCGCCCTAATTACCGCACCGTGCGCTTAGTTTTTTCAAAATCGTGTCATAAAATCATGGTGAAAAATCTACCTAATTAGCGCAACTTGATACCAAAACAACAGCTTCCAAGATGATGCATACTGATATTTAATGGGACGGAAAAAGATACTTAAGCATTGCCTTCACTGTTGGAAGAAATAATGGTAAGTTTTTATAGATTTACTATGAGACCTTCAAGGGGAACTTACTGTAAAGTGTGCGCTTATGCATTTCCTTCTCAAAAATAGCTTTGGTGTGCGCTTATAGGAGCATGTGCGGTAATTAGGACGAATACGGTATGTCAAGCTTTATTTTTTCCTGAAAAATGTTTTTAAAAAAAAGTTTCCTTAGTTGCAATTGGTCCTTTAAGGTTCAACTATCTTTCACAAGGATTTCTGTGCCCATCTATCCATGCTATTTACCTTAAAGGTGCCCCACATAATTAAACACTTCGTAACGGAGTAAAACGTCTTTTTACTAGTATGTCCTATACCCTTAAAAAGGTGACTTCACGCCTCATAATATATATTATTTATGTTTTAACCTTTGTCCTGCTGAGCCCGAACATGTCTTATTTTTTCAAGCAATGAAGATCCTACTAATCAGATGGCTTCTGAAGAAGCCATCTGATCAGGATCTGCATTATCTGCATTGTATGTCACTGATTGTGAATTTGTTGCAATAATTTGCATCAAGTACTCTGATTGGTTGATACTTGGTACTGGGTGTGGCAGATTAAATTATTCAGCAGGATAAGGGTTAATGAATAACGATCCACAAGTCCTAACAACAATAATTTTTATTTTTGCTTTTGTGATAAATGCCTAGTTCTTGTTTCTCGTCGCCAAAATCAATGCCACAATTAGTCCGTATAGACCCAGTACTTCAGCAAAAATAAGAATCAGAATCATGCCGACAAATAATCTAGGTTGTTGTGCCGTTCCTCTGACGCCAGCGTCTCCAACGATGCCTATAGCAAAGCCAGCAGCAAGACCGCTGAGACCCACGCTTAATCCAGCTCCAAGATGGCAAAAACTTCTGCAAAAGAATAATGAGTGATAGTGAATGCCATGTTATAATAATAATAAGCATCGACCTTATTAATAGAGGGTAACACACTTAGTACTAGTACTAATCTTCCATGTGGCCCTCTTTTCCTGGGTAGGAACCAGTACTTAGCAGTGTGGATAAAGTTTCTTGCTCAAGGAAACAACATGTGGCGCTTGCGAGGATCGAACCGACTACCTCTCAATCTCAAATCCGATGCTTTACCACTGCACCACAGCGCTCCACTGTAGTATGAATGGTGGGGGGGGGGTGGTTTTACGGCCCTTTCAAGATTATTTCACTCATATCGAGCCGATCGTTAATCAGAGGTGGGCGAAAACCGGTGTACCCGGAGAAAAACCACCTGACCTTCCGTTGCAGAACTTGGCGTCTCATATGTGACCCGAGCGGTGGTATGTATGGACTCAATATAACATACCTGCATCTTTAAATGGCTTCCTTTCTCTGAAACTAGCAGTTTTCAGATGTTTTTGTTAACCCTTATCCTGCTGTTCACGACAACCCCTATCTTTGCAAACAGTGTAGATCCAGATCAGATGGCTTCTGAAGAAGCCATCTGATCAGGATCTACACTGTTTGACATTAAATTTATGAATTTGTAGGAATAAACTACATCAAGTTATCTGATTGGTTCAAAGTCAGAAATGGTAGTGGCTAAACTGAATATTCAGCAAGAGAAGGGTTAAAATACTTTTCTTGTTTCTAGCCAAAATATAGATTGTGGGTGCTCGTTAGAACCAACACATGAGGCGAGTTCTAATGAGTGCCCCGCAATCAATCTTGCTGAGCTAGAATAAGGAAAATTATGACTACCCCTGTAAACCCCATTCTTCTCTATTTAAAGTGGGGATAAGAAGGCAGTTCATAACATATTTGATCTACGAACCATCTCTCACTATATACGAGGCAGAAAACTCTACAAAGGGACTCTAATACATACAGCCGTCCATAGCAACAGATAAGGTAAGAATTTTGTGATATAATTGAAGGCTAGTTTTTCTCTCTCAATTCTCCATAAAATCTCTCCATCTTTGTTTGAATATAACACAGCAGTTTAACTAACGTGGTTTCCACTCTGGACCACGACAATGTGCTATTAAGAGGTTGTGGTGAATATGTTTATATCCAAACAACAAAGTATACCCCTGAATAATATGTCTGGGACTCCTCATTTTCATACTCAAAATACAGAGACTCAAAAATGGAAGTGATATTCAAACTGTAGTCTCACCCCCTCTAATCCAAGAAACATGTGCTGTGGATATTTGTCAGAATCTCCTTGGCAAGAATATTCGAACAAACATCCACAACAAAATCTTTTATGCTATTCCTTTTTGGGCCATAGCAACAGAATGATGAGATGCAATGCAACTAAAGGATAGTTTTTGTCAATTCTCCATAAAAACCTATGTTATGGGTATTCATTAGAACCGCCTCGATGAGGCGGTTCTAATGAATACCCATAACTTAGATTTATATGCAGAAAGAAGGAAAACTATCCTTCAATTATAACAAAATACACACCTTATCTGATGTGGGGATTGTTTATAGCTAAAAAGTCTTTATAGCGGCAAAACGTGGAATAAATACTGTCATTATAAAGGTTTTCGGACAACAAAAAAAACATTCACCAAATTCTATGATATACATGTATGTAGTAATTTTCAGAGGCTAAAATTTTGCATTTCACAATGTAGGCCAAGAAATGTGCATTTTAATATTTCCGATTTTTTATTATTATTGTTTCCAGTATGCATGAAAATTAAAGCTGCTGCTCTGTGGTTGTTTGATTTTTGTGTTCACAGAGATGTTGCACTGATGAGTTAGGAGGCCTTCATGCGGACTGAACAAACTATTTGTCTAAATCGCGACGGAAGGACAGGCGAGGATTGTGGCCACGTAAAATTGATTTAAGCCCCCCAGTGGAATTCGTTTCACTGACCGTTCCAAGGTGGTTTATTTTTGTTATGGTTAGTCTCTGAGTGTGTATATCGCTTATATTATTTTGTTTTGGATAGCTTATTGGCTATTTTATGGGAAAGTAACTGTCCTTTTGGCTTTCCGCTATTGATCTTTCCATTAGGGTCTGACTGTTTTGTGTGTGCTTCTTTCCCTCTGGTGTGTTGGTTAATTGTATCAATTCCTGATCATTGCCTTCTTTTCTATTTTGATATGTTGTATATACATGTACATGTACTACACCCAACCAATATTTTTTGAAGAGCAGAATGTGGTTCTAAATTAGGTAATAGCTAAACAACCATATTACACAAATTGTGCCTCTGGTCATTGCAGAAGCTCTGTAAAAGTTATTAGGAATGGTAATGGGAATTTTGTTTGAAGTTTTTAGTTATTAGAAACTGCAAAGCTAACCAAATGCCATACACATCAATCCAATCCAAGAAGTTATTAAGGTAAAAGTCAATTAAGCATTTATCAAGCAATAATAACCCAGCTCTTAATCAACAAATATATCAAGGTGAAAAGAGAAGTGCAGAAAAGTGACACAAACAATGTTTACAATATAAAACTAGAACTGTCAGAGGATCTGACTATAGCCCCGCTATAGCCCTGTCAGAGGAGAAAGACTCATGAATAAAAGGTAAAGACTTGTGAGAGGGTTAAATCCCTAACAAGGTACCTATGCCTTATAGACTTTTCGAGTTATTAGATCTGAAAAACAGTCTAAGTTAAAAAATAAGTTTTGGATAATGAAAAAAGCACATGCACATCTTCAGACCTATATGAAAACACCTGTTAAGTTTCAAAAGGATTGACCTAGAACTGTAAGAGGAGTTGCGATCACAAGGTAGCTACTCCCTATTCATTTTAACATTAGTAGATCTCAAAAATTGCCTAAGTTAAAAAAGGTGAAATAAGTGAAAAAAATTATTTAAGGATAATGAAAAAAGAATATGCACATCTTCATACCTATATGAAAACACCTGTAAAGTTTCAAAAGGATTGACCTAGAACTGTAAGAGGAGTTGCGGTAACAAGGTAGCTACTCCCTATACATTTTAACATTAGTAGATCTCAAAAATTGTCTAAGTTAAAAAAGGTGAAATAAGTGAAAAAAATTATTTAAGGATAATGAAAAAAATATATGCACATCTTCAGACCTATATGAAAACATCTGTAAAGTTTCAAAAGGATTGACCTAGAACTGTAAGAGGAGTTGCGGTAACAAGGTAGCTACTCCCTATACATTTTAACATTAGTAGATCTCAAAAATTGTCTAAGTTAAAAAAGGTGAAATAAGTGAAAAAAATTATTTAAGGATAATGAAAAAAGGATATGCACATCTTCAGACCTATATGAAAACACCTGTAAAGTTTCAAAAGGATTGACCTAGAACTGTAAGAGGAGTTGCGGTAACAAGGTAGCTACTCCCTATACATTATAACATTAGTAGATCTCAAAAATTGTCTAAGTTAAAAAAGGTGAAATAAGTGAAAAAAATTATTTAAGGATAATGAAAAAAGAATATGCACATCTTCAGACATATATGAAAACACCTGTAAAGTTTCAAAAGGATTGACCTAGAACTGTAAGAGGAGTTGTGGTCACAAGGTAGCTACTCCCTATACATTTTAACATTAGTAGATCTCAAAAATTGTCTAAGATAAGTGAAAAAAAATTATTTAAGGATAATGAAAAAAGAATATGCATATCTTCAGACCTATATGAAAACACCTGTAAAGTTTCAAAAGGATTGACCTAGAACTGTAAGAGAAGTTGCGGTAACAAGGTAGCTACTCCCTATACATTTTAACATTAGTAGATCTCAAAAATTGTCTAAGTTAAAAAAGGTGAAATAAGTGAAAAAAAATTATTTAAGGATAATGAAAAAAGTATATGCACATCTTCAGACCTATATGAAAACACCTGTAAAGTTTCAAAAGGATTGACCTAGAACTGTAAGAGGAGTTGCGGTAACAAGGTACCCACTATCAAATATTACAGACAGACAGACAGACAGACAGAAAGACAGACAGACAGACAGACGGAATTCCGGACAAGCCAAATCCAGTATAGCCCCCACTTTTTCAAAGTGGGGCTATAATTATGTCTTTAAATGCAACTTTGTTGAGAAAAACAGAAAATACATGTGCATGGAAAATATTTGGCTCTTTTTTTTAGGTTTTAAAGTGACCATGAAAGACAGATAAATTGGGAAGACTGGGACAATATCTGCCTTTTTAGTACACCCCTCATCCGGGTAAAACCCCTCACTTTTAGATACACTAGAAATGGTGTTTGTAAAACACAATGCCCCCAACCTTTGCTTGTCCTTAGATGGCAAAATATTCAACAAATATTGTTAAAGACTCAAACATACAACAAGAATTCCCCCGAAGGCTATGTCGTGCCTGTGGAGGCGCAAAGTCACCAAACAATGAAATCTAGGTCAAGGTCAAACATGGATGCCTGCATAAAAATTTCACTCCTAGTTCCAAGCATGTACCAAGTATCATCAATGAAACTCTTAACGAGAATTCTATGTTTTTTAATTAAAGGGGAAATAATTCAAGAAGGGGAGATAATTTGGACAAGAAAAAAAATACGGGTCAACTATTTTTTCATGAGGAACTCATATATGAAATTTCAAAACACTAGCATACACGGTTCTGAAGATATGCTATGCACCAGAAAGCAACACAATTGAATAGCAAAAAATTACAAAGGGCCATAACTCTATTAAAATTTTATCGAATTGGTTGAAAATTTAATCAGGTAGTCTCCTCCTTAGTCCCAATCACTATACCAAATATCAAGGCTGTAGCTCAAATACTTTTTGAGATATCTTGCTAACGAGAATTCTATGTTATTTAATTAAAGGGGAAATAATTCAAGAAGGGGAGATAATTTGGACAAGAAAAAAAATACGGGTCAACTATTTTTTCATGAGGAACCCATATATGAAATTTCAAAACACTAGCATACACGGTTCTAAAGATATGCTATGCACCAGAAAGCAACACAATTGAGTGGCAAAAAATTACAAAGGGCCATAACTCTAACAAAATTTTATAGAATTGGTTGAAAATTTAATCAGGTAATCTCCTCCTTAGTCCCAATCACTATACCAAATATCAAGGCTGTAGCTCAAATACTTTTTGAGATATCTTGCTAACGAGAATTCTATGTTATTTAATTAAAGGGGAAATAATTCAAGAAGGGGAGATAATTTGGACAAGAAAAAAAATACGGGTCAACTATTTTTTCATGAGGAACCCATATATGAAATTTCAAAACACTAGCATACACGGTTCTAAAGATATGCTATGCACAAGAAAGCGTGACGTACGAACGGACTAACGGACTAACGGACGAACGGACGGACAAGCCAGAAGCAATATGCCCCCCAACTTTTTTAAAGTTGGGGGCATAATAAAGAAGACCCGGGTTCGATACCTGCCTTGGTGGTTTGATACCTGCCTGTGTCAGCAACATTCTTTCATGGAAATTGATCATAAAATCTTTTCGACGGTCATTCTCTCCCGTCCGTTTATTCAAGAATGGCAAAGTGTGGATAAGTAAAATGACCGGCTCAAAAATGACCTAAATAGTGTTGACTGGGCCGTTAAACATCAATGCAAACAAACAAAACATGTACTTACTTAAATAAATTATAGTCAGCATCTATACTGTTAGCTATCAAAGCAGCCACTACAAGACCATAAATAGCGATGATACCAGCCATGACCACTGGAATGATGGATTTCATGATCAACTCGGGTCGCATGACAGACATGGCTGCAATACCGGTTCCTGACTTCGCAGTGCCATAGGCAGCACCCAGAGCTGAAATGAGAAAACAGGGGTTTCCTAAGAAGCAAAAGTCTGTTGGTCCACAGGACCTGAGCTTATCTGGGCCCAGTTGTTCAAAGCATCGTTAGCTTAACGAGCTCGTTAGTGGTCATATGGTTAACTCTTCTAGCAAGTACAATATTGAAAATTTTGGTATTTTTGCTGAAAAAATGTGAGCAGCTTTTGCGTCCGCAAAAGCTGCTCACATTTTTTCAGCAAAAATTTCAGCATATTTGCCATATTTAATGATCAAAGTTTTAACGATACGTTAACTAACGACGTCGTTAGTTTTGAACAACTGGCCCCTGGTTACCTCAACATCTGCTGGTTTTGCACTTTTTTCACTGGTCCTCCAGTTTTTATGTTAGCCCTTGTTCTGCTGAATATTCATATATGCCACACTCACTACCGATTATCAACCAATCAGATTACTTGATGCCAATCATTGCAACAAATTCATAAACTGAATGGCAAACACTGTAGATCCTGATCAGATGGCTTCTTTAGAAGCCATCTGATCTGGATCTACAGTGTTTGAAAGCTGAGGCATATCCGGGATCAGCAGGACAAGGGTTAGTATACCTCATGTGACTTTCCCAGACAGTGGTTACACTACTCGCCTTGTATACCAGGGATCGCAGTATCGATCCCGGGCTTCTCCAGACTTTCGGATGAGTCTTAAAACCGAGGTCCCGTCTCCCTATGACCTTAGCTGTTGGTGGGACATAAAACTTAAATACTCACTCATTCCCATACAAACCGCTACAGATGACACAATAGACCATAAAGTCAATGAACCATGAAATGTAGGTCAAGGTCAAATACAGACGATTGCATTATACATTACATGTACATGTAGTTGCCATCCCTTGATGCAAGCTTGTTCCAAGTATCATTAATGAAGCTCTTAGTTCTTAACCCTTGACCTGCCGAATATTTATATATGCCACACCCACTACTGATTATCAACCAATCAGATCACTTGATGCAAATTATTCCAACAAATTCATGAGCTGGATGACAAACAATGAAGATCCTGATCATATGGTTTCTTCAGAAGCCATCTGATCTGGATCTTCATTGTTTGAAAGATAAGGCATATCCGGGCTCAGCAGGACAAGGGTTAAGAAATGAACTTGAATATTAGGGTGAATGCTAGGTTTACAATGAACCCTAAGTTTGATGTAATAGTTTACAAAGTCAATGATCCATGAACGATATATAGGCCAAGGTCAAATACATGTAAAGATGCTTGCGTTGAAGTTGCCAACTCCAGATGCAAGCTTGTACCAAGTATCATTACTGAAGATCTTATACTTCTTGAGAAATGGACTTGACCAAATAGGTTGAACTCTTAAGGAGAATGGATACACCTTCAGGGGAGGCAACTCCTGCAAAAGTATTTGTGTCAATAGCGGTCAACTCTTAAGGGAGAGAAGAAACAGAAGAAATTAAACATTCCCTCCCCCAACTCTACCCTTACCTGCTGTAAAGACAGCAGGCCTTGCCTAACTGCAAGCCAATATCAGTTGGACCATCCAGGACTCTTTCCCCTCACTCAACCACCCCCTTGTGCACAATGAAACACAGACCAAAAGTTGATAATCAGTATTAATTTTAACCAAACAATACTGCCTGTAGTTCACAAATGCAGTAACTATTCCTTCATCCAAGCCTATATGTCAGCAATAGGGATGTGCCACCTAATCATGTGTTATTAATGTGATTATATTTAGCAGAAACTAAAAATCACTTCTGATGATTAATCCATCCTCAAATTGTATTGACTTCTACAGTGCACTAAATAGCATGATCAGGATTTATATCTTTCACATGGAATCATGAGCATTGATTTTTTCATGTCAGAGTCTATTTAACCATTGCATACTAGTGGACTCTTCCATTGCTATATGTTGGACAAGTCCATTTGTCGTATAAGGGGTGGAAGGCCTGTTTTTTTTCATTTTTATTCTAATTTTGATGAAAAACTCTGTAAGCAAATAGTGCATGCACTGATCAGACGTAGCATTTTGCGGCGTCTGATCTGGGCCTGCACTGTTTGCCCTGGTACTCTTTTTGGGGTTTCCGGTAACAAATGGGTAAACAAGAAGGCAGGCTGAGGGACAGCTATATACACCGCCGCAGTTTCATGTGTCCTTGGCCTTGGTTTATCATGGTGTGGTTATGGGTTCTGCACATCAGCACACAGATGCAAATATTTGACCAAAGTTTAATGAAAACTTTCAAGGTGTAAAGAGATATAGAGTGAAGAGCAGGGATACAGACTAACAGGCGCCTAGTCGCCCAATGCGCCTAAATTTTTGCCTGGGCGCCTAAGTTTTGAATAAAAATGCCTATTAACTTAATGAAAAATTTGGATTTATGGCAGTCTGGGTGCCAAAAGCAAATTGCATAGTGTGTATCCCTGTAGAGGAAATTCAGGGCTCAAACTCAAGCGCTGCAACTGTGACCTTCACCTTGAGTCAGCATGGCTGGGTTATTGGTTCTGCAAAACAACTCACTTAGGCCAACATTTGACCAAAGTTTATTGAAAATCCTTCAAGGGGTAGAGGAATTATGGAATGGACAAAAAATTTAACGAGCAAACTCATGACCTTCAATTGTAACCTTCACCTTGAGTTAGCATGGTTGAAATATGGGCTCTGCACATCAGGTCACTTACATGTAGGCCAACAATTGACCAAAGTTTAATGAAAATCGTTCCAGGGGTAAAGGAGATTCGACAAAAACTTTAAGGTTCAGACTCGTGACCTTCAACTGTGAGCTTGACCTTGTGTCTGTATGGTGTAATTACGGATACTGCACATGAGCACACTGAGGTGAATACATGTATTTGACCCAAGGTTAATGAAAGTCTTTCCAGGGATAAAAGATGTATAGACTGGACATGGAATTCAAGGCTCAAACTCATGAGCTTCAATTGTGACCTTATGGGTTCTGATCATCTCACTTCGACAAACTCTTCAACAAAGTTTCATGAAAATCTTTCCAGGGGTATAGAAGATATGGAATGGACAAAAAATTCAAGGCTAAAACTCGTGACTGTCAACTGTGACCTTGACCTTCTGCACATCAGCTCACTGAGGGGAATATATGACCAAAGTTTAATGAAAATCATAAAAGGGTTCATGAGATATTGAGCGAACAAGAAAGTGTTATAGACAGACAGATAGACAGACAAAGGCCATTCCTATAATCCCTGTTCCACTTTGCGGCGGGGGGTTAAATAACAAACATGTGCATGTTAACTTCCTTTTTTTTTATAAAGGTGGCAGATTAAGCATAAATGCAAGGACAGGAGTTGGTCATCATTGGAGACACTGATAAGACTGCTCTTACAGTACATAGGTCTGTACCGTATTTTCTGCCACTGAGCCAGGACTTTTTCTGACTTAAAAGTATTACTAGTATTTACCCTTATCTTGGCTCCTGCTAACAGCACAACCCCTACCTTTACTAACAATGTAAATCCAGATCTGATGGGTTCATCTGATCAGGATCTACACTGTTTGTCAGGCTGTTTGTGAATTTGAATGAATATGTTACATGTACATGTATATCAAGTAATTTGGTTGATAGTCAGAAATGGGTGTGGCTAAATTTATTTATTCAGGAGGATAATTTTTTGGGGTTTTTGGTTTTATGGGCCTTTCCAGATTATTTCACTTATCTCAAGCTAAGAGCTAATCAGGGGTGGTCAAAAAATGGATTACCCTGAGAAAAACCACCTGACCTTCCGCTGCAAAACATAATTTATGGTGTCTCACATGTAACCCGAGCAAGGCTCAAAGACCTACATTACATTGTGTAATGCTTAAGAGTCAGGATAAGGGTTAAAAATAAAATACTGGATACCCTAATCATTTATTTCAATGACAAAAATAATATCTTTATATATGTCACATGTACTGGTATGAAACGGCCCCAGCCATCGGGGCTTAAAGAAATAGATGGGCTGCATGATGCTTCCACCAAGGATGAAACCGGCCCGCACATGGGTACTGGTAAACCACTAAGAGGATCTAAGCATGTCGAGGCAAAGCAGTGCGAGTCGGCCCATCCAAGCTAATAAACCTATTGGTTTCATTGGACGGCAGAGCTTGAGATGTTATTTCATCTCAAGGTCGGGTAAAAGTCCCACAAAATTGGAAAATGACCTTTACAGTGTTGACGGGGACGTTAAACCTCAAATCAAACAAACAAATGTCCTGGTATGAAGAGTCACAACATGAATGCATGTACAAGTGGGTCCAGGATTTATGTGTTTCATTTTTTTTTAGTTTTTTACAGTATGACCCATAAAAAAATGTCATTTGGAGATGGCACCGCAGTTTCAGAACTCATCCAACAGTGAACCAGCTACAGACAGATATTTACACGTACATTTATACTTTAGTGACAGTACCTAAATCAGACATATGAAGGTTTAGATAAGAATTTTGTTTGTTTGATTTGAGGTTTAACGTCCACGGCAACACTGTATAGGTCATTTGTAGACGTTGCTTCCAATTTTGTGGTACTTTTACCCGACATTGAGATGAAATGACATCTCAAGCCCTGTCGCCCAATGAAACCAATAGGGTTTATAAGCATGGACTTGCACCGCTTTGCCTGGGCAGGCTTAGATCCTCTAAGAGGTTTACCAGTACTCGTGTGCAGTCGGTTTCAGCTCTGCATCGAAGCATCCTGCAGCCTATCTATTTCTTCAAGCCCTGATGCGTGGGGACCTTTAGCTAAGAATAAAACAACTAATATGAAGTCTTCTTATTTTCAGCTGAGCCAGACCCCAAAGTTATTCTATATTGAGAAACATCAGAAAATCAATTTCTTCTATAACTGTAGCATAAATACAGAGAAAATCAATGCCACTGAATGGGACGCCCTTGAGAAAAGTACGCTTTATGATCCATGTATTGGCATTTTACTCTGCTAGTATTTCCTATTGCTTATTTTAGTTTAACCCATAAAATTCCAATCATGACAAGTGTTGTCTGCTTTGCCGTCTGCCAGTTACCGTAAAAGTAAATTTTTTTGGCAAACAGTGTGGACCCAGATCAGACTGCTCCTGTAGGAGCAGTTTGATTTGGGCCCACACTGTTTGCCTGTATGCAAAAGATGACTTGCCGTAATTCTCAAAAAACTTTTAAGAAAACTGTTTCATGTTCCAGCAAGCAGTCCAAAATGTGCAGAGGGAATGGCAAACAACGTAGACCCTGATCAGACTGCTCCTTCAGGAGCAGTCTGATCTGGTTCTGCACGGTTTCCTTAGGCCTATCTGTGCCAATACTTAGGATCATTAGGGTATACATTTTTGGGATTAAAACTGTCCCAAAATTATCCTTGTTATGCCTACATATCAGAAGCTACTATACTTGTATATATACGCGCCCCCGCCCATCGGGGCCTGGAGAAATAGATTAGGCTGCATGATGCTTCCGCGCAGACCTGGAACCGACCGAACTTGAGTACTGGCAAACAGCTTAGGTCTAAGCCTGCCCAGGAAAAGTGATGCGAGTCGGACTGCTCCTTAAACTCTAGCGGTTGCTATGGGCGGTAGGGCTTGAGGTGTCATTTTATCTCAATGCCGGGTAAAAGTCCCACAAAATCGGAATCAACGTCTCCAAAAGGACCTTAATAGTGTTGACAAGGACATAAAACCTCAACTCAAACAAACAAACAAACACTTAATTATATACATGTACATGTGAATATGCATGATGATCACAGATTTTACTATTAAAGGACATTCATTACGTCTTTATTAAACTACAAGCAACCGTAAGCTGATGCATGTACATGTACACGTAATTTTGGCATTGCATACAGTCATGAGTGAGTGAATGAGTGTTTGAGTTTTACGTCCCACCAACAACTAAGGTCATACGGGGACGGGGCCTCGGTTTAAAGACTCATCCGAAAGTCTGGAGAAGCCCGCGATCGATCCTGCGACCCCTGGTTTACAAGGCGAGTAGCGTAACCACTACACCACTGAGGCTTCTACATACAGTCATGTACAGAGTATTTAACTCTTATACTGCTGAACATGAAACCCCTAGCTTCCCACACAGTGTACATCCAGATCAGATGGCTTCATGGATAAGCATCTTCACTATTTGTAATTAAGTTTGTGAATTTTGAATGATAAATTATAATGATAATATGATTGGTTGATACATGTAGTCAGAAATGGGTGGGGCGAGATTAATTTATTCAGCAGGATAAGGGTAAAGCGTTTTACATTCCCAACAGTTCCAGATCAGGAGTTTTGTTTGTTTGTACTGATGTTTATCATCCTTGTCAACACTATTTAGGTCACTTTGGAGACATTGCTTCCTACTTTGTGGGACTTTTACAATACACTGAGATGAAATGACATGCCCAATGAAACCAACAGGGTTAATATCTTAACCATATTTCACTGTGTGTAACACACACTTTTTTACACCAAAATATGGGTTTCAGCTCTGCATGGAAGCATCATGCACCCCAATCTATTTCTGTAAGCACAGATGGGTAGGGGCTTATCAGGAGGAGCAACAAGGATAAATTAAGGAATATTTTTTTCTTTTTTAGAAACATGTTAGTTAGTTTGTTTGAAGTTTACATCCCCGTCAACATTGTAAAGGTCATTTTGGAGACATTGCTTTCAATTTTGTGGGACTTTTACCTGACACTGAGATGACATGACATCTCAAGCCCTGCTGCCCAACGAAACCAACAGGGCTTCTAAGCATGGACAAGCAGACTCTCACCGCATTGCCTGGGCAGGCTTAGATCCTCTACCCAGCTTACCAGTACTCGTAAGCGAGTCGGTTTCAGCTCTGCGTGGAACCATCCTGCAGCCCATCTATTTCTTCAAGCCTCGATGGGCACAGTAAGTTCTTGGACTGGAGTTTAACTCTATACCATAAAAATCTCAAAACTTGCAACACCTTGAGCACTTGCTGTAATTCTCATAAAGTTTGAACAACTTTGTTCTCCCTTCCAGTAACGAGTCCAAAAAATACTGACAGTCACAGAATGCCTAACAGTCTCAACCCTGATCAGACTGCTCCGTCATGGGTCTTCGCTGTTTGGTAAGGCCTATCTGTCTCAATACTTAGGATTAGCACGGTATATTTAAATTTAGACATAGGCTATGGTCCATGATCAAACTGCACGCACAAGTTGATCTCAGTTTCACACACCGCCAGTGGTGTCAAGCAGAAATTCTCCAGACATGGCCAATTCTGAGGATTTAATGGGAAAGTTGCCTCTGATCAATAGTTATCATTACAGCTAAAGTCAGCTCTTTTTGTCTGGTGGATATTTGCTCTCATTCTTTAATCCATTTTGTACCGGAAAACCCAAAAACGGGTGTCCTGGCAAACAGTGCAGGCCCAGATCAGACGCCGCAGAATGCGGCGTCTGATCAGGGCCTAGACTGTTTGCAAAAAGTTTAACCATTTTCCGAATAGTTTTTGAAGAAAACACCACCTGACACCCCTAAATTTTGAAATGGACTCCTGCTATTCCATTTGGTACAAAAAGGGTTAATAAACCTAGAGCCAGCAGGGTCTGTCCCAATACTTTTAAGGATCATTACGGTACTACAACACAAATTAGAAGTCACAAAAAGTTGCCTCCCTTGTAAAATATTTTCTTTGGTTTTACGGCCTTTTCAAAATAATTTCACTTATATCGAGCTGATAGTTATCAGAGGCGGGCAAAAACCTGTGTTTCGGAGAAAACTAAGGCTGCCACGATTAATCGTATAATCGATTAATCGATCGATAAATTCCACAAAAATGATTATCATTTCTGATTTGCTTTTAATCGATTACTTGATAGGTACAATTTACTACCCAAAGTTATTCCTAAAATAGCTGGATGAGTGGCAAACAGTGCAGACCCTGATGAGACGCCGCATTATGCGGCGTCTCATCTGGGTCTACACTGTTTGCTCAGGCCTGTCTGTTCAAATATACATATGGTAAAGTGCAACATATGGTACGAGTCATGCTCAGACAGAAAGCCAGACAGGTAAAATAATGACAAAAATCTTAGCGATTACTGATCGATTATCGATCGCAATGACAGGACTGATAATCGATTATCTTTTCAGCCACGATTAGCCAGCCCTAGAGAAAACCACCCGAACTGTTGCAAAACTTGGCATCTCATGTGACCTAAGCCAGACTCGAACCACAGGAGTGGGAGACCCTTATGATTAAGAGTCAGAGCTCTTATCCACTAGGCCACATAGGCCCGTTAAAATGACAGGTATATTTTTGCCTATTAATACAAGTATTCCGGCTGCCTTCAGCCGCCAACATGTACTTCTAAACTTTACTAAACAGCCGAGTTTATAATTCTAAACGGATTCATGTTTTTGTTTGTTTTTGAGTGTAACGAAGCAGTCAACTCTTTTATTTCATTTTGAGCTGGTCGATTTACCTAACTTTGGCAAGCTTTAATTTATATAAGGGGCAATCAGTATAGTGCACATTCTTTCACAAGAAAGAGGTTCATCTGTACAGACATTGTACACATACATGTACATATGTATACAGTGTCAACCGTTGACTATAACTTTACCCACTAAACTGCTTAACCCTTTTTGAACCAAATGGAATCTGGAGTAACATGTTGTTACATAAAAAAAAAAAATTCATCTCAAAATCTTCTTGTTTCGGTGGTAAAATTTACGATGTATTTGTAAAGGCATGTTTTCGTAATGGGCTTCTTAAGAAGCCATCAGATCTGGATCTACACTGTTTGCAAAGGTAGGGGTTGTCGTGAACAGCAGGATAAGGGTTGTGCTCTTTAGGAGCATTTTTTTTCTCCTTTAACCCATTTAGTACCGGAAACCCCTAATGAGGGAATTTGAAAACAGTGCAGGCCCAGATCAGAGGCCACAGAAAGTGGTGTCTGATCAGGGCCTCCACTGTTTGCTAAAAGTTTAGTCATTTTCCAAATAAATTTTGATCAAAACACAACCTGACATCCCTAAATTTTGAAATGAACTCCTGCTATGCATGTATATACATTGTAAGGAGGAAGATTCCATTTGGTACAAAAAGGGTCAAAGAAGACTCTTATTGTTTTGAGAAAAGGAGATCAAGATATATGTGTATACTGACACAAATTTCAACCAATACATTAAACTGCACTGAATTTATTGGCTACTACGATAAATAAATCTTCAATGTTGATACAATGATATACTATGTAAAATAAGTGTAGCTTACATGTGCTAGTTTACAATTAATCTGAAACATTCAACCATATAGGGCAAACGTATGGGATTTAGAACCCTTAAACATTACAAATTGACCAAGCACCAAGGCTAATACAGTGTACAAACTTGCTAATGTGATCATCCATACATGTACAAGTCAAAGCCATACTGAATTACTAGTTTGAGAACCAGAGTGAAAAAAGCTGCTGAAAAGTTTGCACTAGCAGGAGTCATTTTCAGCTAACTTTGGTCATCAATCTGACATTTTTCCAAATTGTTTAAAAAGCCATGTTAATTTGTCCCTAGAGCTGGCAAAATAGGGACTTTGTCATCATCTTAACATCGCAACATAATCTATTTGACAAACTATAGTTTTAGTTTCTTTGACAATGTGTGTAATTAATCCATTTTGTACAGGAAAACCCAAAACGGGTACCCTGGCAAACAGTGGAGGCCCAGATCAGGCGCCGCAGAATGCGGCGTCTGACCAGGGCCTCCACTGTTTGCAAAAAGTTCAGTCATTTTCCAAATAAATTTTGATGAAAACACAACCTGACACCCCTAAATTTTGAAATAGACTCCTGCCATATATAAAGAGGAAGATTCCATTTGGTACAAAAAGGGTTAATGTCAGAAAGTCTACAATATGCTCAAAATACATTCTCTTTATTGCAGTAATACACTAATCGTTGCATATACATATAATAATATGATGACATGGATGTTTTTGATGTCATTCATATATGTAAATTTCTGCTTGCGTTTAAACAGTTTTTTAAAATGACACACACAACATTATGCAATATGAACATGATGAAATGTTTTAAAGAATTAAAAGACGAAAGCATTTAACTAAGACAGAAAATTAAAAGACTTTTGAAGTGTGTGTATTTTTGCAAGGTCATTTGTTCGCTTGTTTGATCTGAGGTTTAACGTCCGCCAACACAGTAAAGGTTATTTTGGAGACGTTGCTTCAAATTTTGTGGGACTTTTACCCAACACTGACATGAAATGACATCTCAAGCCCTGCCGCCCAATGAAACTAATAGGGTATACAAGCATGGATGGTCTGACTCACACCACTTTGCCTGGGGCCCTGGGCAGATTTAGAATCTCTAAGCAGTTTACCAGTACTTGTGTGCGGTCGATTTCAGCTCTGAATGGAAGCATCATGCAGCCCATCTATTTCTTCAAGCCCAAGGCATAATACCAAATAGTCAAATTTATGTGATTTCTTGTGTCAAAGATGTTCAAGTGTTGTTTCTGGTCTGGGCTGGAAAATACTACTCGTCTACTTGCCAAGGCGTGCAATAATTTTGGAGGACATTTTGTCACTTAGCTATGAAATTTTCCAAAATGTACATGCCCTTTGTCATGCAGGATGAGTGAAATTTTGAAGAAATTTCCAAGTCTGTATTTAAAATTAAATCTTGATATCTAACTCCCAAGTTAAATTTATTTCTTACTAGAGAAAGTGACCAGTGGGTCAGGTATACCCCCGGCCAGCGCCACCCTCTGATATATCTTTCGAGCTTGTAAGTAATATGAATGAAGAAGTGAAGAAGCTATAAGAATCTATAAATGTGCTCGTAAAAGCTAAACCCAAACATAAAATTTCTAAATGGACCAAGGGAGTGAGGGCAGTTACTGAAGGGGTGGGGGAATCAATGTTACTGAAGCAGCAGGGTGAGTATGCATCAATGATCTCTTTGAACTGGTATGCAACATCGTCGCAAGTATCAATTGAATTTCTCTTAGAGTTTAGAACATACAGGCATCTACATGTATAAACTTTGTCATAAAACTTTAACCAAATGTAAAATTTCTAAGTCTGTGACCTTGAGGTAAAGGTCACCATGGGTGTGAAGGGACATGCATCACGAAATCTTTGGACTGCTATGCAACACTGAATCAAGTATCAACTGAATTTGTCTTAGAGTTTAGAACATGCAGGCATCTATATACTTTGTCATAAAATTTTAACCAAATGTAAAATTTCTTAGTCTGTGACCTTGACCTCAAGGTCACTGTGGGGGGTGGGAAATGCATCAATGAAATCTTTAGATCAGAATGTAACTTCAGTGTAAGTATCAACTACATCTATGAAAGGGTTCAGATGATACGTCTTAAAAACTTTAACCAAAATGTTGACGGTTGAATGGAAGTCACCCGGACGCACAGACACATGGACAAACGACAGGATGAAAACTATATACCCCCATAGCATACTCATAGCCCGGGGTATACAAATGTATTAGGGGTAAATTTATATATTGTGCTTAGCATATATTTATCCACGTTATAAACATGATAAACTCAGTTAAATAATAATAATTTAACCAGGAGATGGCCACTGCACAAACCTTTGGCTTAATGTCAAATCCTGGACAATATATTATATTAAAATTATGATATACATGTAATCTTCAGTGATTACTAATTGATTATTGATTGAAACGACATCACTTATTCAACTCTGATTAGCCAGCCCTAGTGGATAGGGTGGGCAGGGCAGGTGAAATTCCAGTTGAAATCACTGAAATCAGTTTGTTTTTTTTTGTTTGTTTTATGGCCCTTTTAAGATTATAGTCGAGAAATAATTGTTTTAGTGTATCGTACTGAAATAAAGTTCTACTGCACTATACGATAAGCAGGGCTCCAGATAAAGGCCCCACAGTCAAAAATACGGGTCCCCTTTTCCTAAATATGGGTCAAGCTGAAAAATAGCAAATACCAAACAGAGGCATTGCATCTTTTCTGGTAACACGTACATGTAAGACTGCAAAGCCATTACATGTATCTGCTTTTAGGTACTCTCCTCCTTTGTATTGTATTGAGGCAACCCGCTAAGCGCTTGATTATGAAACTACTGCTAGATTTTTCCATTTTACACCATTTTCAGGATTTCATTTGTGTCAATCTTGAAATTTACAAACTAAAAGTCTCTAAATTTACAGACAGACTTTAAATTTATAGACTGTCTTTAAAGTTAAAACTAAACAAATTTTCTTAGACCTGTTGATTGCCAATATATACATGTACAGCCAGTTCTTATTTCTGCGACTTTGATATGCACCCTCAATTATCTCACAATTATTGATTTTTTGTTTGAGGTTTTACGTCCCCGTAAACACTGTAAAGGTCATTTTGGAGACGTTGCTTCCAATTTTATGGGACTTTTACCCAACACTGAGATGAAATGACATCTTAAGCCCTGATACCCAATGTAACCGATAGGGTCTATAAGCATGGCCAGGCCGACTCGCACCGCTTTGCCTGGACAGACTTAGATCCTCAAAGCGGTTAATCAGTATTCGTGTGTGGGTTGGTTTCAGCTCTGCGTGGAAGCATCATGCAGCCCATCTATTTCTTCAAGCCCGGGGCGGGCTGTACAATTATTGATTGAGAAAGACTTAAATAATTAAAGAAATAAAAACTTGTTAGCTAGAACTTACTTCACCCTAATTTAACAGACTATGACATCATTGCCCTTATTTATATATATTTTACAATGGAGATTTCAGGATCATAGCCTATGCAATTTTAGTGATTTTCTTGGGGATTCCCCTGCAAAACTTGTCCCTACCAAACTAGACTTGCCCAAGTCCATACATTTATATATTACCCTTTTCCACCATTTACAGCAAATGAAAGTCCCTTTAAACAACAAATACATGTATGTCAAAGTCTCTTTGCAAGTCCTCATCCCTGAATGTTAATTTCACAATTTTCATACAAGGTACTGGTAGTATTGTTATTATTATTTATTTTTTTTTCAAACAAATAGTTCTACAATGGACAATTAATGAACAGACTACCAAACCGCACCCAATAATACTCTGCCCTGACCTGACTTACCATATCTTAACCAACCCTATCAGACCATACAATTGTGATTTCTGTCATTCCCAGGGTGATTTCAGAATCAGAATTGTTACTGGTGACACGTCAAATGACATTCATACACCAGGATTTCTGTGGTGATTCAGTCTTTCGGGTAACCCTCCTTTACTTTTTGTATAATTTTGAATTTTTCATCAGTTCTTCATCCATCTAGTTGAACTTACGGTAGATCAGATCATAACTGATTATGATTTACTGGTGACATATCCTTAGACAATCCTTCACCAGGATCCAGTGCTGCCAGTGCAACCCAAGAGTAACAGGTCCATCTTGTCCAGGTATTTAAAAAGTTAGAGAGTCTTTGTCAGTCCCCATTTATGGTTGACTGCTAATCCTCCTTTTTATTGTACTTAATTAACTCACTGTCATAACAGTGTTTTGATAACAAGTGTAACTGACCCCAATTAAACAATTGGAGTGTGAAAGTGTGCCTGACCAGTGTTATCATGTCAGTGTTTGAGTGTATTAGAGAATGGGAGCTGTGGGCCAAACATGTTCCAAACTTATCTTGTTTTTATCAGTGGCCAGATTGCTTTTTTTTAACATTTTCGCGCATTGAAAGTGCCCTTTTCCTTACCAACACCATGTCCTTTTTGAGAGCTGGGGGGAACTCTACAAGCCTTGTCACCCTATACCATAAGACTTTATATGTGGGGATACGTAGTCCGACCCGCACCACTTTGCCTGGGCAGGCTTAGACACCAAGTATGTTGTACTCATGTGTGTTCCGTTCAGCTCTGCCTGGAAGCATCACCAATCAGAAACGAAGACAATTCACCGACACCATTTTTAGACAATTCACCGACATAATTGAAGACAATTCACTGGCATAATTGAAGACAATTCACTGACACATTTATATAATGCATTCATAGCCCAGTTGATAAAAAGAAAACATTATTTTGAAAATAAAATGAAACATTGCGTTTTTGATTAAAATAATGAATGAAGGGGAAACTTAGTCTCAATTCCAGCCGATCTATTTCTATGCCGCCCCTCCCGGTTTTCGACGATCAATTTTTTACAGCTTATGTACGGATTAAGAAAAAGAATTTGCTTCACCTCTGATGCGCTAAAACATACAGGTACATTTCAGTGATTTTTTTACAAATTTTCAACTATGAGTCCTGGGACTCGTTCAACCAAAAAACTATGCGTCCCAAATCTGAAAGTATGAGTCCCAATATTTGGAGGGAAAAATGGGAAGCAAAAAAAAAAAGATCGGTTCAGTATAGTTAAAAATAATGTGGTGATGAATGAATGTCTAGTATCTGTTATTTCATTTGCAATGAACGGGATCAATCATCAACTTGTGTTGTTTACTAGCCCAAAGAGATCCAGCTAAACTGTACGTTTTTGTGTCTATTTTCCGATTCTTTTTCGGAGGAACGTTTTCTACTTTCGTTTTCGATAAATGCGCACCGCAACGCAACTTGTGTGAAATTTACTTCATGTACAATGGAGGTAAAATCCTGAACGTTTCCTCATGATTGGCACACCAGCTATCTAAACAGGTGCTGACAAATCTATAGCACGGCTGCCCGGGACAAGTCCGAAATCGCGCCGGGCAGGTGCACTTTGACCTTACGACGCCCGATCGAGCAAGTGCAAAAAAATCGTCTACAACTGTCAACCTTTTGAGTTCTTAAATACGGTAAAACTAGAGTAAGTAAATCACAAGAATTGCTGCAGTGTCCGGCTTTGTCGACAATTCAGAGATAAATCATCTGTGTATTTATAACGGTTCAATTATGACACTATTGTTAATCCCTTTCATATAATTACCAAGTAAACATGATTGCCCTGCGGTGCGTGTCTTTAATTTCATCGATAAGCCAACTTGAACAAGGTGTGAAAATATGGTTAATTATCTCTCTACCGGTAATTTGTGTTTATCCCCCTATGAATGCATAATAAAAACGGACTTTTCTACTATCTCTTGCATATTATGTTTTGGCGCCAAATAGAAGACGCTAGACGGGAAAAGTCGAACGCTGTTCTTCGAGCTGCCGGGGATAATTCGGGAGCTGTGCAAAACGCGGTTTTCTATCCACCTCTATTCACAACCATTTCGCTATCGAGAAAATATTTTTACCGGGTTCAATCATTTTTTTATGAAAGATAACACCCCATTAAAATAAAACAATGGCATTAAACACGTGTGAGGTTGCTGGCATCAGATGACGTCATTTACCGATATCGTGCAGAAAAACGGTATTGGTGGTTTGTGGGTGGCGATTTGGATGGCGGAAATCTTTGATGTTCGCATTGAACTTGCTTGTGTGAAAGTTTGGGCTCGTTTTGGATGGAAGGGATCCTCGTCTTGTGGTCGGATCATTAAATTGTACCTGTATCGATTTTTCAGTGACTCTTTGGGCAGTTCGGTAAAAGTGCGGTATTTTATCACGTCCGCCGATATTTACAGCCGCCAAAACGAAAGTTGGATTTTTCGCCCATGATTTTTTTTTGCGTCCGACGGACGCACATATTTTCTGATTGTGCGTCCTCAGTCCTATTTGTGCGTCCTGGACGCAGGACGCAGGGGTAAAAAAATCACTGACATTTGTTATATTAGCCGCAACCAGTCGATTTTCGGTTCATAATGTTTTATTTTGCTATCAGACTCCATACCGGTATTTGATCACCTGACATCTCAAAATGGCATGACGTCACGACTCGGTTTTCGACGATGGCCAATTTGTGTCATCATTTAAGTGGAAAGAAAAGTGGAAAAATCAATCTTAAGTGATATTATGACAGAACAACTTCTTATCTTTATACAGTGGGTTAACTTATTCTCATTCATTAAAAATGATTTCTCTTGTTCAAGTTTATATTGAACTACAGTGGTATAAATTTCACCCAATTAAAACATTAGCATTGTAACAAAAGCAAGTAATTTAAAAATGTTACTTCTGAGAATTCCCTTTTTTTCATTTCAGGACTGACAACAGGGCCAAAGGAAAATATCACACATTCTTAAAAAATTACACTTGTGCAGTATGTTAGACCTATGTGTCCAGTACCCCAGTCTGGACACTTAGCCCATTTAAAAATATGGCACACATATCAAGAGTACTTCCTAAAATTTTGGGGCAATTCTGTGCTCCCATACTTTTATTTTTGGGCAAGGATTCCCATTGGGCAAGGATTCCCCATATACGCAAATTGATCAATTCCGAGGGGGTTCCAAATGAGTACCTTTCTGTGGAACGGCATTGTCTGATGGTTTGGGTACTGATTTTTGAATGGGTATGAATGTGTTTTTGGCAGAAAGCAATTAAGTAAATAAAAAGTGAAAATATTTAGAGAAAACTTACAGGTTTGAAGCACATTTTTGGTCATTGTTAAGGATTGACAGATGGAATTTCTGAAGTTAATATTAGATAGATTGCGACGTCGAAATTCACGCGAAAATCTCGTGACTGCTTACATCGTAGAAAACCGAGTGTAGTTGAAAACCGGGTGGACGACCATTTTTTTTTTTTTTTTTTTTTGGTTTGGGTTTTACGGCCCTTTCAAGATTATTTCACTCATATCGAGCCGATCGTTAATCATAGGTGGGCGAAAACCGGAGTACCCGGAGAAAAACCACCTGACCTTCCGTTGCAGAACTTGGCGTCTCACACGTGACCCGAGCGAGGCTCGAACCCACGGCGGTGAGAGACCTAATGACTAAGAGTCAGCGCTCTTATCCATTAGGCCACGGAGGCCCGTTTCCATTAGGCCACGGAGGCCCGTTTAGGCCACGGAGGCCCGTTCAAGCCCCGATGGGCAGTGGCCAAATTTGTAGCTTTATAATACAACCTAGAGCATGGTACACCTTCCAATCTGCCATCAAGACAGATTGGAATACTTATCACACTACCCTGAACGTTTCTATACTCAGGTTGCTTTTCAATTAAAAATCTTGGATAATTAGTTATTGACAAAATTCTACTTCCGGTTGTCACAAGATTTCATTTTCCCTACTTACCACTAAATGCCATTGCGGCTGTTGCTCCCATGGCACCGAAAAATGGGGTGTATGGTGGTTTTTCAAGATCTGTTGACATTTTCAATATAAATGTCTTTAGTTTCCAATTAAAACAAAGGATATTCCCAAAAACTCTTTACTGAAATTATTATTCAGATCAGATCCAGCAAAATGGCGAGTGACGTGAAATCATGTGACTAGAATAAAAAAGCCGATCACGCCGCATGATTATTTCACTATTTCATGTTAAACATCCGTTGATTGGAGAAAATATCCTGATTGACGAATCAGGGATTGTCTTTCATTTGATCAGTTTCTCATATGATTATCTTCCGGTTTTGCAGCATATTTCCGTTTCCGCTATGTTTACCAACCCCACGTGTTTTTGTTTCTGTTTGAGCTGAGACGGGAAGGAAAGCCAGCAATGAAGTTTGCTTACAAGGTAATCGATAACTTATTTGTTACGTTGCCCGAGACATGCTGATGCTCAGAGATCACGTGATCTCCAAAGATCAAATTCCTGTATACCCAGTTTTTCTACTTTCGGTTTCCTAATCCCCAAATCATGCATTTTTCGCAGCAAAACCAAACTGTTGTCAGTGCAAGGGGTGAAATGTCAAATATCAATACACAAAGACCTACTTCAGTCGACGCTCGTTATCTCCAACCTCACGGGACCGGATAAAAAAGTAGAGTTATCTGTATCAGAATCAGAATTGTTACTGGTGACACGTCAAATGACATCTATCTATCTCTTCATACGGCATACACCCTCAACTGAGTATTATGTGCCGGGTACCCCGCAACATGCGATAAAGTAGAGGATAAAAAAAACAAGCGGGATAGTAAGGAATGAATAAAAGTGCATAGTGTTAGTGTATTATACAGAAGAAAGAAAAGTGTGGATAAAAACAGTGGTGGTACATTTAGGGTTTGGGGTGGCACACCTGACTGACAGCCTGTTTAAAACTGTCAAGGCTGGTCAGGGTAGCGATGGTTGGAGGGAGATTATTCCACTGAACAACTGCTAATGGATAGAATGAGAATTTGTAGTAGTCAGTCCGGGTGTACAGTTGTCTGTAAGCCAATGAGTGGGTTTTACGCCGGGAGTCACGATTCAATGGTATGATATATACTGGGAGAGGTACTGCTACGTAACCATAGATTATTTTGTAAAACAAGACCAATCGAGAATCTGCACGCCGCTGCTCGAGGGTACGCCAGCCGAGTTTCTCCAGCATGTCAGAAACGCTTGAATATGGCGAGTAGTCACTAAGAACCAATCGTGCTGCCCTCCTCTGTACCATCTCAATTTTATTAATATCATCCTTGACATGGGGATCCCAGACTGGAGCAGCATACTCCAGCTGGGGACGGACTATGGCCTTGTATGCTTTTTCTCGTAATTCAGGGTTTTTGGCCTTCAGATTTCTGCGCAGAAAGCCAAGGGACTTGTTTGCGTTACCTGTAATTCTGGCAATATGGGGCTTCCAGGAAAGGTCATGTGAAATGTCTACTCCCAAGTACCTGGCACAGGGGACCACCTCCAATGTTTGGCCATGTAAAGAGTAGGCTGTAGGGAGTGGTGATCGTGATCTAGTCACACGTATTACCTGACACTTCCCTGGGTTGAATTCCATATTCCAGTTTACCTCCCAGTCCTGTAGGATATCAAGGTCAGCTTGTAGCTGCTGAGACTCAGACACTGAGGTCATGTGTAATGTCTACTCCCAAGTACCTGGCACAGGGGACCACCTCCAATGTTTGGCCATGTAAAGAGTAGGCTGTAGGGAGTGGTGATCGTGATCTAGTCACACGTATTACCTGACACTTCCCTGGGTTGAATTCCATATTCCAGTTTACCTCCCAGTCCTGTAGGATATCAAGGTCAGCTTGTAGCTGCTGAGACATTCATACACCAGGACCTGTGATGTGGGATGTGATGTGAGAAGTTAGTCCCTAGCTCTAACCAAAGAGGAAAATTTAGCTTCACAATTATCAGCACCTTCAGCTGGCGAAATAATCGAATCGGGAAGGGCATTCCAATCTCTAATGGTTCTGGGGAAGAACGACTCTTTACTCTGTAGTACGAGATAACCAAAGTGTGAAGCTAGGGACTAACTTCCCACATTACAGGTCCTGGTGTATGCCTGTGAATGCCATTTGACGTGTCACCAGTAACAATTCTAATTCTGACATGCATGTTGGAGCCCATTATTTGCCGTGATATGCTTGGTATTCTTGGTCATTCTGGAGCTTGTCGAAGTACAGCGATTATAAAAGTTTTCTCTCATGTTTTGTTGTCTTTAAAATTCCTGCAAATTCGGGTATCCAAATAAGCTAAAAATAGACATGTACTTAAATGGACTGGTTACCCGCTTGTGAATGCAATCGTGAGTAGTACATGCTATACGTCATGCGGTAGTCCCTAGCATTGATTTAAACAGTTTAGGTTCTGTCGAGAAAGCTGGTCACGAGCCATCTTTTTAGGATCTACACTGTTTGTATGTGCATCGGGACAATACTCAATTTTGACACTAATGACGATTACGTAAAACAACCAATTAAAGAGCCTTGTCATACCTAATTGTACATTAATACAAATCATAGCCGCCTTTTATCACGGAAATCTTTGAAACCATTGAAACGAGAAGGTGTTAAGATCAAAGGTTGAGCACCGCGTGTCACTTTTTATTACACGCACGTGATTTTCGTAATAGCGGTAAAGGTATTGTTTGTGCTAATTTTAATTACGAAAGCAGCTGGACATTGGAAAATTAAAAACATTGTGAGTATTGATGAACTGTTTTGTAAATTCTTATTTCTGAAAGACCAACGGCATCATTTTTTTTTTGGTTTTTTTTTTTTGCGTCATGAATTTCGGTTCAAGAAACGCGGTAGTAAAGTCAATGAAAAATATATTCAGGGAGTGAAAATGATGGGCGAGATAGCTGAAGTGTCCACTTAAAAGTAGTTTGACACATGCGTGTTGAAATACAATAAATATATAGGGAACATATGCGGTTCTTAGAAATCGGTTCGACATAGGGTTGATAGGCGAGGTCGAGATAATGAGTCAACTGTATATGGTAGAGCTGGGGCGATATCATCGATGCATCGATATATCGTGATATTTTTGCTGGCGATACTGATTCTGTGTATCGATGCTTGACGATACTTTTGCGTTATCCGCCCCCGCCCATAGGGGCTTGGAGAAATATATGGGCTGCACGATGCTTCCACGCAGAGCTGAATCCGGCCCGCACACTAGTACTGGTAAACCGCTTAGAGGATCTAAGCCTGTCCAGGAACCGCGGTGCGAGGCGGACCGTCCATGCTAATAAACCATGTTGGTTTCATTGGGCGACAGGGCTTGAGATGTCATTTCATCTCAATGTCGGGTAAAAGTCCCACACAATTGGAAGCAACGTCTCCAAAATGACCTTTACCGTGTTGACGGGGACGTTAAACCTCAAATCAAACAAAACTTTTGCGTTATATCAACAAACGTCTGAAACACAAGAGACGCATATTTTTCTGAGTTGCTTACGCCGATAAAAAATCTGTATCCAAAAGGTGCTGCTTATATGCAATTAAAACAGTTGATATATCTACTGGGATACAGTAAACAGTAACTACTGGAACCAACAGGTGTCTGGTAAAGGGACTCAAGTATCGACCCATGTGCTACGTAAGTTTTGTTGGTATTTTGAGTTATGCCATTCAAATTTATTCAAAACTGTTGCTTCCGAAATATGTTTTTGTGGTTGATGGTGTGTGTCTTGGAGATGGGTCTGTGTGATTACTCACTGACGGACCTGCAAAGTCATCATAATTATTGTTTTATTGGTGCTGCAAGCGGTTGCTGCTAACATTTATATAAACAATGGATGCTGAACCAGACAATGAACATGCCGGAGCACTCAAATGGAAATAGTTTGTTTTTGTCAAGTCATTATCTATTTTATTGCATGTAAATATAAGGACATACTTAAAAAACCAATTTGTTGTTATTGAACAGAAAACTTTTTCTACTCTGCAACAAAAGTCCAAATTTACCTAATAAAACATAGCAAATCTGTACAAAGCAAGTATCGCGATACTGTATCGTACCGCCTGTCTTGTATCGCGATAGTATCGTGATACATTTTTTCTGGCGATACCCAGCTCTAGTATATGGGAAGCTAATCCCTAGCAGTCATGAAAATTATCGGAAACGGACAGATTCAAGTCCGGGTATTGATGGATCCGAGTTTGATTTGAGGTTTAACATCCCCGTCAACACTGTAAAGGTCATTTTAGAGATGTTGCTTCCAATTTTGCGGGACTTTTAGCCGACATTGAGATGAAATGACATCTCAAGGCCTGCCGCCCAATGAAACCATTAGGGTTTATAGGCATGTGCGGTCTGACTCGCACAGCTTTTGCCTGGTAGGCCTTCATGCGGACTGAACAAATTATTTGTCTAAATCGCGGCGGAAGTAGGGGCGAGGATTGTGGCCACGTTAAATAGGTTTCAAGCACCCCGCAGCGGAATTCGTTTCACTGACCGTTCCAAGGCTATTAGTTCAATTTTCAACTCCACTAAGTAATAAGCAAATGTCAGTCCAGTCTATTTTTAGATTGATTGTGTTCTGGTTTAAGGATATGTAAACCTTTGTGGGTCATTTGGTGTGATCTCCAAGAGCAAGGGAGAAAAGAGATAGAAAAGGAAATAACAGTGAGGGACAGGGGAGACAGAGGAAAATGAATGGAAGTTGAAGTAACAGACAATTCATAGCCGCAGATAAGACCGCACTGAAAGTGTGGGTGCCCTATAGTAATCACTGTCCGTCCGTCCGTCCGTCTGTCTGTCCGTCCGTCCGTCCGTCTGTCCGTCCACAAATTTCTGATAGCGCTGCGGGGGCCCTAGTCAGTTTCACTGACAGCTCTAGTTTTTCTTATTTCTGCACAAAAACATATGTTGTTGGTACTCATTAGAAGCGCCTCACCGAGGCGCTTCTGATGAGTACCCACAACATATCTTTTCTTGCAGAAATAAGAAAAATATTGGTCCTTTTCGGATGAAAAAAGCACCTTATCTGCAGCTATGGGAACAGGTACAATGTAGAAATGAGAAACTGAAGATATAACAACATTCTCCATCTACCCTTACCTGAGTGCTGCAAGGACAGCACACCTTGCCCAACTGTAAACCAATATTGAGAGGTTGCAGATGACGTCGCACACCTATATACCGGTAGTTTTCTTCCTTGCTTGAGACACCCAGGCTCATTTCCAACAGAATTTTGATGTACTTTCATTGTAAATAGCTTTCTTATACCTAGGAAAATTATGACTAAACCTGGATTATTTTATTCTTCTGGATTATTTTATTCTTATGACTTTAACCCATTTTTTACCAAATGGAATCTTCCTCCTTATACATGTATATAGCAGGAGTCCATTTCAAAATTTTGGGGAGTCAGGTCGTGTTTTCTTCAAAATCTGTTTGGAAATTGGCTGAATGTTTTGCAAACATTATGGGCCCTGATGAGCCACAACATTCTGCGGCATCTGATCTGGGCCAGCACTGTTTGCCAGGGTAACCCTTTAGAAGTTTCTGGCCTGAAATGGGTTAAAGAACAATCACAGTCACATATGAACCCCATTTGTATTTAAAAATCTGCTGAGTGTCTGGGACGCAGGCCATTTCGCCTTATGGTCGTTTCGCCAGGGTGTCGTTTCGCCCATACTTTTTCAAGGCTTATGGGGAGAGGTAAGGTATGATTTTGGTATAAAAAGGGGTCGAGGGGGTACATGGAGTTCTGAAAGATATTGTAAAAGCCTGAAAGATATTGTAAAATCCTCATTTGGTGAAGCTGGATGGCATACTGACGACTTGTATGTTAGGTTTGGGCAACTGAGCTACCATCTTTTTACAGAAAGATATTGGAGCTCACATTACATTAACAAGTCTGCAATATACATGTAATGTGATTTTACGGCTGTGTACATGTACAAATGTGGCATTTTTCTCATTTCTGCTCAAAACATATATTGTGGGTTAGAACCGTCTCATGATAAATAAGAAAAATGATGTATATGTGAAAACCCACTCATTTCCATAACAAACCCATGCGAGATAGTGCTTTTTTTCACATCTCCAAAATGGCCATTTTTCCCATGAAAATCTATTGCGAGAATACTCAAATCTAAGGGAGGCAATTACTGAAGATGATGATGATCTGTGATATTTTTCTTGTTAATACTGCAAATATAGTTTGTAGGTTAACCCTTGTCCTGTTGAATAAATTAAGTTTGCCACACCCATTCCTTGCTATCAACCAATCAAAATATTTGATATAATGTATTCATTTAGTTCACAAACTAAAATGTCAAACAGTTTAGGTCCTGATCAGATGGCTTCTGTTTACAAAGGTAAGGGTAATTGTGTTTTAATCACAACAACCCCTACCTTTGCAAACAATGTAGATCCAGATCAGATGGCTTCTAAAGAAGCCATTTGATCAGGATGTACACTGTTTATCTTTCAGGTTTCGAATTTGAATGAATAAATTACATCAAGTAATTTTATTGGTTGTAAGTTAAATGGATGTGGCTAAATTCAGTTGATACTTGCATCACTGTTGCATGCCAGTCCAAAGATTTTGTGATGCATGTCCCTCACCCCATCCTCGGTGACCTTGACCTCAAGGTCATGGGCTTAGATATTTTACATTTGATTAAAGTTTTAAAACAAAGTTTATAGATGCCTGTATGTTCTAAACTCTAAAGACAAATTCCGTTGATACTTTCATCACTGTTGCATACCAGTCCAAAGATTTCACTGATGCATACCCCACCTTGTTGCTTCAGTAACATTGATGCCCCCACCCCTTCAGTATCTTTGATGCCTTCACTCCCTTGGTCCATTTAGAAATTGTATGTTTGGTTTAGCTTTTACAAGCACATTTATAGATTCTTATAACTTCTTGACTTCTTCATACGTACAAGCTCAAAATATAATTCTAACATGACGTTAACGTTTTTCCCATTGAACCCAGTGGAAACGTCAGCGTTTGCAAATATGCGATAATTCACGTCGTCAACGTGGTGCGTGCAATTTGGCGTCATCGTGACGTTGCATGTAAACATTTCCTTCTGTCGACATCCGTTGCAAAATAGTCCCCAAGATAACGCTTTGTTACTACTGTATTTCAGTTTAGCATCATGTTAGAATCGAAATAATTTCCACGCACCCGGTGTGTTATCGTGATTAACACACGGTGTTGTCGGGCAGATGCGAATATTAATTCACTCCGGCTTCGCCGTCGTGAATTAATATTTCGCAATCTGCCCTCCAACACCGTGTGTTAATCACGATAACACACGGTACGTGGAGATTATTTCTTAATTATATCAGAGGGTGGCGCTGGCCAGGGGTATACGTGACCCACTGGTCGCTTTTTCTAGTTTATTCAGCAGGATATGTGTTACTTCATTTTCAGTTTTCCAACCTGCTTGGCTCTGTATATAAGAAAGGCAATATTCTCTTCACACCAGATGGAAATAGTGTCATCAGCCCGGTTGGTAATAGAGTCACCGTGTTTGACTTGAAAAAGTAAGTTTTCCTTTTTTATAGACATGAGACTGGTGACCTCTAATATCATAATTTCACACCCGACAGAATGCAAAAATTAACCTTCGCCATTTTCCGAAGTGGTGGATATTGTTATTCAATAACAGAGGCTGGTAAATTGGTCGCCATTCACAAGATGCTGGCAATTCACAAGCAGTTTACGAATGCCGATCTATTAGGCGAAAACACTGAGTAATTTATTCTTTGCATAAAGGTCAGTCTCATGTCAAATTGCACCAGCTATACACATCAGCATTTGTGACATTAAAAACTAACCAGCATTTATCTTTCAGCAGGTTCATTCTGGTGTTGTATTTGTTTTTGTTTGTTTGAATTGAGGTTTTATGTCCCTGTCAACACTCAGTGCTATTTAGGTCATTTTGGAGATGTTGCTTCCAGTTTTGTATGACTTTTACCCAGCATTGAGAAGAAATGACCTATATAGTGTTGATGAGGACATTGAAGCTCAAATCAAACAAATCAGGGATATTCGTTATTTTTCTTATTTCTGCTTCAAGACATAGGTTGTGGGTTCTCATTAGAACCCCCTCAATGAGGGGGTTCTAACAAGCACCCACAACCTATAGATGTTTGACGTATAAATATCACATTTGTTTTATCAGAAATATAAGTGGTTTGAATGAATGAAAGAATGCACTATGTTGCACGGAAGTGTGATTGTAATGGTTGAAAATTGTATAGTGCTGTAATGATTGATGAACTAAAGTCTACCTCTGAAATACTCATAAATCTCTTGATTACGCTGTTCATTATAACATGCTTTTGGACATAAAGAGGATATTTACTTTTGAGGTGGATACCAAATTATTTCATCGAGTGTGTTGAAAACACCCAAATTGTCACAAGTGTGAAGCACGAGTGAAAGTTCAGATGTTTTCAACACATGAGATGAAATATTTTGGCATCCGTTGAAAAAAAGTTAATTTTCTTTTTATTTTATAATTTTAAATGGATATTTACGGTAATTGATAGATCGTATTGTACATCACAATTTTGACCTGGCTATGACGTCACAACATAAACAGATCACCATTTTGAATACCGCATTTTTACAGTTCAAAGAGTGTTTTTCAAGGTATTTTGCAGAATTATTTTATCGATTACAAATGGATTTTGTGGAGAAAAAGTATTCCGGGTGGCTACTGTGAAAATAACAAGGTCATATTATTTTCACAGTGTGAAAATATCATTTTTTTTTTCCTCCGCCCATCGGGGCTTGAAGAAATAGATTGGGCTGCACGATGCTTCCATGCAGAGCTGAAACCGACCACACACATGAGTACTGGTAAACCACTTAGAGGCTCTAGGCCTGCCCAGGTAAAATGGTGCGAGTAGGACCGTCCATGCATATAAACCCTTTTGGTTTCATTTGGCGGCAGGGCTTGAGGTGTCATGTCATCTCAATGTCGGGTAAAAGTCCCACAAAATTGGAAGCAACGTCTCCAAACTGACCTACAAAGTGTTGACAGGGACGTTAAACACCCAATCAATCAATCAACATTTGTTCCAGATATGCATTGATTTCACTGCAGAGTATGAAATAAAACATGGTTTAGCCCTTAAGATGTCATAAAAACTGCATTTGAAAATGTCTTCTTATGTCGTCTGCTGAATCTTCTTGCAGACTTTTTAAAAACATTTTTGCATACAGGCAAACAGTGTGAACCCTGATCAGACTGCTCCTGTAGGAGCAGTGTTATCTGGGACCACACTGTTTGCAACAATGACTTTTAAGGTAACCGGCAGACGACAAAGCAGACAACTTTTGTCGTGATTGGCATTTTATGGCCTTGTCTACTGCATCTACATGCAAACAGTGTAAATCCAGACCAGAGGGTTCTGAAGATGGATATTCAATGTTTGTCATTCAGTCAGTGGAATTATGGGAATAAATCACATCAAGTAATTTGATTGGTTGATATTCTAAAATGGATGAGGCAAAATTAATTTGTTCAGCTGAACAAGTGTTAAAGATGCTAGGTGTTTTCTTTAGCTAAATCCTTTAACATGTTCAAGTGCTAGAAAAATTCTACAGTAGACAACAATCAAATTTTGTCTTATTAAGCCTTCATAATTTCATGTGAATCATCTGCAGACAATTCACATGTAATGTCAAGCCTTATTTTCTGTTTTCTTTACTAGCTGTCTACTAGTTGTGATCTGCTCCCGCCCATCGGGGCTTGAAGAAATATATGGGCTGCATGATGCTTCCACCCAGAGCTGAATCTGACCCGCACACGAGTACTGGTAAACCGCTTAGAGGATCTAAGCCTGCCCAGGCAAAGCGGTGCGTACGAGTCAGACCGTCCATGCTTATAAACCCTATTGGTTTCATTGGGCGACAGGGCTTGAGATATCATTTCATCTCAATGTCGTGTAAAAGTCCCACAAAATTGGAAGCAGCGTCTCCAAAATAACCTTTACAGTGTTGACGGGGACATTAAACCTCAAATCAAACAAAACTAGTTGTGATAAGCATTTGGAAGTTTGAAACTCCCATATTGATCCTAAGTATTCGGACAGGTAGGTCTAAACAAACAGTGCAGACCCAGATCAGACTGCTCCTGAAGGAGCAGTCTGATCTGGGTCTACCTTGTTTGCCAATCCATCTACACCTTTTGGACTCCTTGTTGGATTCTGAAACAAATTTGTTAAAAGTTTAGGAGAATTGTACCAAGTGCTCACGGTTTCCCAGTTTTTAGGATTTTTACGATACTTTGTTTCAGCAACAAGTCAGAGACCTTGCCAATCGAAAGTCGTATGAACATCACATGTATAGCACTGTCTCCTGATGGCTATGCGTTCATAGTGGTAAATGAAGGTAATCCAGTCTTTATTTTGTAGAAAACGGCAAAGATTCTAGAAACAAACACTGTTAAATGTGTAGAGATAAGAACTTTTTAAAGAAATTAGAGGATATTCGCCTATTTTGTTTTGTGAAAAATATTACATGAGTGGCAAAGCCATAAATTAAATACAGATAGTGACACATACAGTCAGTGACTACATGCAAAACATCAAGAAATGCAATGATCCTTTGCTTGATTCTAACGCTTTTCCTGCTAAACATGACAACCTCCACTGCAAACCATCTGATCAGGATCTACACTGTCATGCAGTTTGTGAATTGGAGAAGACATCTGATCAGGATCTATACTGTCATGCATAAAATGAAAAGCCCACCAATGAGATTAATATTGCAACAGTATACTGCAAAAGTCATCATCATCATCATCATCAACAGATTTTTGATAAACGTGCAGGTACAGGGGCAATGTCCACGTAAGTGGGCCCCCTTCCAGGTAGCTGGCTTGCTGCACGCATGGCAGATCATACACCTGATCTCCAGGCTTGTCTATCATGAGGATCGATAGCAGAGAGCTTCCATTCTCTGCAATCTCTTTCTGTTAGCTGCTTCCAGGTCATCTTGGGCCTTCCTGGCCCCCGCTTTCCACCTACCTGTATGTCACAGGCAGTCTTGACTGCACCGTTGAGCGTTCAACATGTAAGTGGAAATATTAACAAACCTAACCCTTATCCTGCTGTTCTCGACAACCCCTATCTTTGCAAACAGTGTAGATCCAGATCAGATGGCCATCTGATCAGGATCCAAACTGTTTGTCATTCAGTTTTTTAATTTGAATGAAAACATTACATCATTTAATCTGATTGGCGATAGTCAGGAATGGGTGTGTCATATTTAAATATTCAGCAGGTCAAGGGTTAATTAATTTTGACATTATTCTGAAGATGAAGATGTGAATTTTATAAGAATTGGACAATTGGAAGATTCTTTTGTCATTTTGTGCAAATACATGTAGAACAATTTTTCAACAAAACAAGCAATTAAATGCATTAGAATGGGGGATAACTGTATTGAAAATTTTCAATTGGAAGGTAAATTGTTGGTTTTAGAGTTGGAAATTTCATTTTACAACTCAACTGACATGTCCCTGTACAACAAAATTTCCAACTGTATATCAAGTGACTGTTTTGAATGCAGTTAGCTATTTACTTTGTTTTGAATTTAATACCATTATGGACTCTTATCTGTCAGAATGATAGAATCTATGTTGAATTTTTATGGTTTTATCTGATTATCCAATTGCATGTGGGAAAACCCCTAAAGGGGTACCTTGGCAAACAGTGCAGGCCCAGATCAGATGCCACAAAAAGCAGCATCTTATCAGGGCCTGCACTATTTGCTGACAAAATTTTCCATCAAAAATAAAATAAAAACGAAAAAATAGGCCTGACACCCCTTACATGACAAATGGACTTGTTCAACATATAGCAATGGAGGAGACCAATAGTATGCATCACATGAACAAGTACGTGAAAATGAAGACCCACCTATACCCCAATTTATATAGAGAAAACTGGGGTTTACGGGGGTATACATTATTATAGCCCCGCTTTGAAAAAGTGGGGGCTGTATTGGATTTGGCTTGTCCGGAATTCCGTCTGTCTGTCTGTCTGTAATATTTGTCCGGAATTCCGTCTGTCTGTAATATTTGATAGTGGGTACCTTGTTACCGCAACTCCTCTTACAGTTCTAGGTCAATCCTTTTGAAACTTTACAGGTGTTTTCATATAGGTCTGAAGATGTGCATATTCTTTTTTCATTATCCTTAAATAATTTTTTTCACTTATTTCTCCTTTTTTAACTTAGACAATTTTTGAGATCTACTAATGTTAAAATGTAAAGGGAGTAGCTACCTTGTTACCGCAACTCCTCTTACAGTTCTAGGTCAATCCTTTTGAAACTTTACAGGTGTTTTCATATATGTCTGAAGATGTGCATATTCTTTTTTCATTATCCTTAAATAATTTTTTTCACTTATTTCACCTTTTTTAACTTAGACTTTTTTTGAGATCTACTAATGTTAAAATGTATAGGGAGTAGCTACATTGTTACCACAACTCCTCTTACAGTTCTAGGTCAATCCTTTTGAAACTTTACAGGTGTTTTTATATAGGTCTGAAGATGTGCATATTCTTTTTTCATTATCCTTAAATAATTTTTTTCACTTATTTCACCTTTTTAAACTTAGACAATTTTTGAGATCTACTAATGTTAAAATGTATAGGGAGTAGCTACCTTGTTACCGCAACTCCTCTTACAGTTCTATGTCAATCCTTTTGAAACTTTACAGGTGTTTTCATATAGGTCTGAAGATGTGCATATTCTTTTTTCATTATCCTTAAACAAATTTTTTCACTTATTTCACCTTTTTTAACTTAGACAATTTTTGAGATCTACTAATGTTAAAATGTATAGGGAGTAGCTACCTTGTTACCGCAACTCCTCTTACAGTTCTAGGTCAATCCTTTTGAAACTTTACAGGTGTTTTCATATAGGTCTGAAGATGTGCATATTCTTTTTTCATTATCCTTAAATAATTTTTTTCACTTATTTCTCCTTTTTTAACTTAGACAATTTTTGAGATCTACTAATGTTAAAATGTAAAGGGAGTAGCTACCTTGTTACCGCAACTCCTCTTACAGTTCTAGGTCAATCCTTTTGAAACTTTACAGGTGTTTTCATGTATGTCTGAAGATGTGCATATTCTTTTTTCATTATCCTTAAATAATTTTTTTCACTTATTTCACCTTTTTTAACTTAGACTTTTTTTGAGATCTACTAATGTTAAAATGTATAGGGAGTAGCTACATTGTTACCACAACTCCTCTTACAGTTCTAGGTCAATCCTTTTGAAACTTTACAGGTGTTTTTATATAGGTCTGAAGATGTGCATATTCTTTTTTCATTATCCTTAAATAATTTTTTTCACTTATTTCACCTTTTTAAACTTAGACAATTTTTGAGATCTACTAATGTTAAAATGTATAGGGAGTAGCTACCTTGTTACCGCAACTCCTCTTACAGTTCTATGTCAATCCTTTTGAAACTTTACAGGTGTTTTCATATAGGTCTGAAGATGTGCATATTCTTTTTTCATTATCCTTAAATAATTTTTTTCACTTATTTCACCTTTTTTAACTTAGACAATTTTTGAGATCTACTAATGTTAAAATGTATAGGGAGTAGCTACCTTGTTACCGCAACTCCTCTTACAGTTCTAGGTCAATCCTTTTGAAACTTTACAGATGTTTTCATATAGGTCTGAAGATGTGCATATTCTTTTTTCATTATCCTTAGATAATTTTTTTCACTTATTATACCTTTTTTAACTTAGACAATTTTTGAGATCTACTAATGTTAAAATGTATAGGGAGTAGCTACCTTGTGATCGCATCTCCTCTTACAGTTCTAGGTCAATCCTTTTGAAACTTAATAGGTGTTTTCATATAGTTCTGAAGATGTGCATGTGCTTTTTTCATTATCCAAAACTTATTTTTTAACTTAGACTGTTTTTCAGATCTAATAACGCGAAAAGTCTATAAGGCGTAGGTACCTTGTTAGGGATTTAACCCTCTCACAAGTCTTTACCTTTAATTCATGAGTCTTTCTCCTCTGACAGGGCTATAGCGGGGCTATAGTCAGATCCTCTGACAGTTCTAGTTTTTCTTATTTTTTGCTCCAAGACATAAGTTGTGGGTACTCGTTAGAACCGCCTCAATGAGGCGGTTCTAACGAGCACCCACAACCTATGTTTGCAGTATTTTTAAGAACAGTATCACGGATTTTCATCAGAAATGTAGCCATTTTGGAGATGTAAAAAAATGCACTATGTCACACGGAACTGTTATCGTAATGTAACAGAATTTTCCATCAAAAATAAAATAAAAAGGAAAAAAATAGGCCTGACACCCCTTTTATGACAAATGGACTTGTCCAACATATAGCATTGGAAGAGTCCACTAGTATGCAATGGGTTATTTCAGATGGAGAGGCACTGCTGTGTAGTATGGTCAGCAAGACTGTTGTAAGCATATACCACTTCCACAGACCTATCAGAGATATCAAGTTTAGTCCTGATGGCAGGTAAGAGCAGAAACCTGGGTTTCAAATTTTTCATATGGCACTGTAATCCTCATTTATGTTAACCCATTTCAGGCAGGAAACCCCTAAATGGGTAAACTTGGCAAACCTTGGCAAACAGGGCAGGCCCAGATCAGACGCCGCAGAACGTGGCGTCTGATCAGAGGCTGCACTGTTTGCTAACAGGATTTTCGGTCAAACATAGAATTAAAATGAAACAATAGACCTGATGATTCTAAAATGACAAATGGACTTGACCAGTATATGGCAATGGAAGAGTCGACCAATATACAAAGAGTTAAAGTCTTTGGGCCGGTTTTTCAAAACTAACAATGTCATTAGTTGACATACCTTTGTAACTTTGGTCATTTAATTGGGCAAATATTCTTTTATTTTTGCTGAAAAAAAATGTGAAAAGCTACTCACATTTCCCAGCAAAACCACAAGCATAATAAATATTGTACTTTTGATTGCAATATAAATACCGGTAGTGATATTCCAGAGATTCTATAGCTTGTCATAAAACTATAACATGTAGCCAGCCTTGATGGCTCAGTCAGATGCCCCTTTCTTACTGGTGATCATGAGGTTTAGGGTTTGACTCCTGCTTGTTGTGAAGATTTATCATGAAAAATTTCAACAGTCATTCTCTCCCTTCCGATGATCCAAGGAGGATACATCTAGTTGTCAGTTTCTGGCAAAAGAATGTGAACTGTTTTTGATTACCGCTTACGTATACGCTTGCCCTGGACAAGTTTTGTCAGTGAAACTGACCAGCTCAGTATGACTTAACCCTTTTTGTACCAAAATGAATCTTCCTCCTTATATAAAGCAAGGGTCATTTTCAAAATTTAGGGGTGTCAGGTTGTGTTTTCTTCAAAATTGATTAGGAAAATGGCTGAACTATTTGCAAACAGTGCAGGCCCTGATCAGGCGCCACGTCCTGCGGCGTCAGGGCGCGGCACCTGATCTGGGCCTGCACTGTTTGCCAGGGTACCCATTTTGGGGTTTCTGGTACTAAATGGGTTAAATAGTGCCATTAAAGGCATTCATTCTTGTAACAGTAGGACGCACTTTGTGTTCATAATTGTTTTATTGCCTCATGTGATATACTGTCTATAGCAGATCAAAAGCGGCCCTTAATAGGGTGATCAGTAGCGCTTGTTAAATCCCCTGACTGAGGGGAAAATCAATAATGTACACTCTTGTCATTAGTTAGCAAACTATTGATTCCCCCAAGGAGGCCCCATACCTGTTGAAGTCAGAGAACTTCGCTTATTAAACTGCTTAGAGGATATAAGCCTGCCCAGGCAGTGCGGTGCGAGTCATGCTTATAAACCCTATTGGTTTCATTTGGCGAGAGGGCTTGAGATGTCATATCATCTCAATGTGTGGTAAAAGTCCCACAACATTGGAAGCAACATCTCCAAAATGATCTTTACGGTGTTGACGGGGACGTTAAACCTCAAATAAAACAAACAAATCTTCTGTCAGCACTGAGGGCTACATAATATTATGTAATGAAAAATCAAGAATAAATGCCTTTAAACAAACAGACTATAGCATGACTTCTTTCCAATCTTTGTTCTTCTAGGAAGTTTGCAGTTACCAGAGAGAGCAAGATTATGGTGTATCATGCCCCGGGGAAGACGAGAGAATATAACCCCTTTGTCTTGTACCGCACATTCTATGGGGCCTATGATGATACTACATGTATAGACTGGACAACAGACTCACAGTATGTTTTTATTACCTGTTCTATCATATGACCCTCAAGCCAGGTTATAAGATCAAATAGCTTAACCCTTATCTTGCTGAATATTCATTTAAGCCACACCCATTTCTGTCTAACAACCAATCAAATTACTTGATGCAATTTATTACTATAAATTCATAAACTGAATGTCAAACAGTGTGGATCCTGATCAGATGGCTTCTTCAGAAGCCATCTGATCTGGATCTACACTGTTTGCAAATGTAGGGGTTGTCGTGAACAGCAAGATAAGGGTTAAGAGAAGATAACTAATGGATAATTTTCCTTTATCTCCATAAAACAATATGCTGTGGGTACTTATTAGAATTGCCTCATTGAGGCAATTCTAACAAGTACCCACAACATATTTTACATGTGATTATAAGATTCTTATCAAACTGAAGACCATTTTGCATACACATTTATATCAGGGCTGAATGGTTCTATATACAGTCAACCCTTTTTATACGACATTCGTTATAACAGCAAAACTGGTTATAACGGCAATTTGAGTGGAATGACTACTTAGCTAAAGGCTTAGCCTCGGTTCAGAGCGCCGTGAGCTTCCCTTGGGTTGGGAATACACAGATTGAGTCCAGAGTCATGAAAGCGTCTTGTAATCTAATACTCCAAGAAACAAATGTTATAGATATTTGTTAGAATCGCCTCGGTGAGGCGATTCTAACAAATATCTATAACATTTGTTTCTTGGAGTATTGATGGCAGAAAGGCCTTTTATTACCTATCATACTCCTAACTGGGATTCTTTATAACGGCCAATTCTTTGTAACGGCACAATAATAGTGAACAAATACTGTCATTATAATGACTATCCTCTGTAGTTACGGAATAGCAGGCCAAACTCATATGATGTTTCTAGCAAGTACCCACCTCACAAGAGATAAGCAAAATTATCACGTTCATATCATTGCTATTCCATCAAATCTGGAACAATGGCCACCCCTGCCCATCGGGGCTTGGAGAAATAGATTGGGCTGCAGGATGCTTCCATGCAGAGCTGATACAGTATAGCTCCAATATATCGCATTCCGATATTTCATGATGTCCAATCTATCGCGGTCGTGCCGTGGATCCCGTTTTTTTTTTTCCCTTAAAAATTCATAATTAATAAAAAATAGAGTTTTAAGTTGTTAAAATTTATTTAAAACCAGGTTAAAACAGGCCCCAACAGCGTTTGACTTTTCCCGGCCAGCGTCTGCTATTTGGCGCCAAAACATAACCATTCATGAGATCGCAGAAAAGTCCGTTTTTATGATGCAAACATCTACGGTTAGATGACCGTCCATGCTAATAAACCCTATTGGTTTCATTGGGCGACAGGGCTTGAGAAGTCATTTCATCTCAATGTCGGGTAAAAGTCCCACAAAATTGGAAGCAACGTCTCCAAAATGACCTTTACAATGTTGAAGGGGACGTTAAACCTCAAATCAAACAAACAAAGATGTAGCTAATTGTCTGAGGAGGGATTAAATCATTATCACATTGATTGTGGATTAAATTTTATGATAGGAAGATAAACGCCAATTAGAGACATAACTTGACCATATTTTCACACCTTATCGACACGCACCGCAGGGTGGCAACTATATGACAGGGATTAACAATAGTGTCATACCTGAACCGTATTAAATACACAGATGGTTTGTCTCTCAATTGACAGTGCAGCAATTATTGCGATTTACTTACTGGTCTAGTTTTTACCTTATTTAAGGACTCAAAAAGACTGACAGTTGTAGACCATTTTTTTTTACACTTGCCCGCAATCAAAACACAATAAAATGATAGTTTTGTTGTTGTATAGTTTTTCGTCCCGTGGTAGACGTTGAATAATTTTTTTCCAACCGCTACTTTTAATGATTCTGAGATCTGGCAAGCCAAGGGAAACAACTAGAATTGCTTTAGCGCTTATGGTAGTTGCGCCCCTTGGCCGTCACCCGTTACAGACAACCAGGGGAACCCGCAAATCCAAAATGGCATCCTGTTTTGACAGTTTAGCAATCACATGTTTTCAGACGCAGATTTTCAGCTGTTCTCGAATGTAAGTTAATTGGTAGACACAGTCCCCTTTGTTTGTTCTGTCACTGAGTAATTCTGAACCTACTTTAATGGTGAAATACGGCCGATAGCATTACTGACAGCCATTAGTGTGGATTGATAAACGGTTTTCACCAAACTATCACCGCGACTTGTAGTAGCATCTCGGCAAACTATTGGACTTATATCGCGCTCTGACCACATCGCGGTTTTCGGGCTATTGCCCCCGACTACCTCGATATATTGCAGCTATACTGTACAGACCGCACATGGGTACTTATAATCCGCTTAGAACGTCTAAGCCTGCCCAGGAAAATTGCTGCGAGTCGGCCCGTCCATGCTTATAAACCCTTTTTATTTCATTGGGCGGCAGGGATTGAGATGTCATTTCATCTCAATGTCAGGTAAAAGTACAACAAAATTGGAAGCAACGTCTCCAAAATGACCTAAATAGTGTTAACAGCGACGTTAAACCTCAAATCAAACAAACTGGAACAATGGTCAACCATAAACTTTTACAATATCTCTACATGTATCACTTACATCAAAAACACCCCATGACATCATCCCTGACATCACAATGTATTATTGAAGCTAGCAATGCTTTTTTCAATGCTAAATAGACCGGGCTTCTGAGTCCTAGTGGTAGAGAATGCTGGCTCTTCAGGCCTTCTTGGTTACGCATTAGGTTTGCGGCCCTCCATGGCGCAGTGGTGAAGCTGGCTGACTTAAACATTTGGTCTTATGAGTTAAAGCCTTATTTGGTCGCATGTGAGATACCAAGTTTTGCAACGGGAGGTTTGGTGGTTTCTCTTATGGTACTCTGGTATTCACCTGCCTGTGAAAATGAGCGTCTAGATATTGATGAAATGATTTTGATAGGACTGTAAAACCAGAATCAAAAGAAAAAAGGTGGATAAGAGCTATCATAGCCACAGATAAGAAGGGGTATCCACATGATATTTTTTTATTTCTGCACAAAAACATATATAATGGGTACTCATTAGAAGCGCCTCGCCGAGGCGCTTCTAATGAATACCCATAACGTATGTTTTAGTGCAGTAATAAAAAAATATCAGTACTTTTTGGGTGAAAAAAGCACCTTATCATTCTGGAGCTATGGCTGTAGAAGTTGCCCTTGGAGACAAAGAACATATCACAGACAGAAAATGGGAGTCTCAGTTTTATTGAGTTTCTCCATGAACAATACCTCTTATGCGCTCTTATGCACTATATTACACCACAACCTCTTTATAACATTATTAGTGGCCTCCAATACAGAAACCGCGATAGTTAAACAACCGTGTTATATCCAAACAAAAATGTATAGATTATATAGAAAAATGACCATTTATGGTCATTTTTCTATATAATCTATACATTTTTTGGATCCATCTTGAAACCGTGTTATATCCAAAACCATGTTATAATGAACCGTGTTATAATGATGTTGTGGTGTAATTAATTTCATTTTTGTGGAATTTATCGATCTGACTGCGGTGACTCACTCACGAACTGCATGAAGCCCGCATGCTTAGTTTGTTCGGGCCTCATGCTAAGTTTGTGAGTGATTCCCCAGAGTTTACACATCGATTAAAGAAGCCGCCATGGTGTAGTGTTAATGCTACTCGCCTCATAATCCAGGGATTGTGTGTTTGATTCCGGGCTTCCCCAGACTTTTGGATGAGTCTTTAAACCGAGGTCCTGTCTCCGTATGACCTTCACTGTTGGTGGGACATAAAACTCAAACACACACACACACATCGATAATAGCCACAGAAATGATAATTCATTCCTTAAAATTCCAACTTTATCATCGAAATGTTAAAAATGCCACCAAAATGCGATCTTTAAAAGAAACATAAGCGAAAAACGTCAAACCTCTAAATGTGGTTTATTTGTCTTCTAACATTTACGTTTTCAATAAATGTGCAAAATTTATGATAAATGCGATGACTTTGATTTTGAGATTGAAAATTTTCCTTTTTTGGATGGTGATGTTCCTCGTGCGCCATCCTATGGCGTTTATATTTCGCAATTAATTCAAATTGCTAGAGTGTGTAGTCATGTAACTGACTTTAACACTCGTAATAAATTATTAACGGCTAAACTCCTTAATCAGGGTTATCGGTACCATAAACTATGCAAAGCATTTTCCAAATTTTATAGACGCCATTCTGATTTAATTTCAAAATTCAATATTGGACTTAAATCTCTTCTGCAACAAGGTCTATCGGAACCCGAATTTTATGGTGATTTAGTATATAAATTCAGAAAAATATATAACCGCAATGACTTCAGCACCCAATTTCGTAAAATCATTCTTCGATATAAAAAGATTGGGTACAACATGGATGTTATACGACAGACGGCATGCATGGTAGTTAACCCAATCACGGTTGGCAACTTTGCTTCCCTCTTTAATTGCACGCCGGTGGGTCAGGTCTCAGATTCTATGACGGCTCCAACGTAAAGGCTTATTGAGAATTAGAGAGATCTAATTCTTGGTAATGTTGGTTGGTGCTTGATGCTCTGTCTCTGGTCGGGCCCATCAGAGTCTAACTGTTGGTTTTCTTTTGCTCCAGCATTTCAGTGGTTTCTTGCTGTCGAGTCCTCACCGTTGTCTCACCTCTGTGGTTCTTTGATTTTTTGTGTTCACGGAGATGTTGCACTGATGAGTTCGGAGGCCTTCATGCGGACTGAACAAATTATTTGTCTAAATCGCGACGGAAGTAAGGGCGAGGATTGTGGCCACGTAAAATCAATTTAAGCCCCCCAGTGGAAATCTTTCCACTGACCGTTCCAAGGCGGTTCTTCTGTGGCGATTTATTTATGTTGTTGTTTGTTACTTACTGTGTGTATCACTTGTGTCTTTTAATTTTGAATGGCCATATGGCCATTTTGTGGGAAAGTAACTGTCCTTATGGCCTTCCTTTGTTTAGGTTTCCATTATGGTCTGGTCGCTAAATGTTTGTATTTCTTTCCCTTTGGTGTCTTTGGTGGGTGGAGTAAGTTAATTGTATCGATTCCTGATCTTTGTTTTACTTCTACTTTACCGTATTTTAATCTAATGCTGTTGACGTAAGTTCATATACAATGACGTAGCGAACAGGTTCTAAACATGCTCTTTGACGTCACACTATTTTACTACCTGTGGCTGTGTGAAATAGTTCTCAGAGTCTTGCTCATGGAATTTATTGGGGTATAAAACTTTTATTCTTGCACACCAGACAAGGAAATTCGTGATTTTACCCTGGGATAGAAATTTATGTTCTGACCCTGGTGTTCCGACCCCAAATCGAACATAATCGCGTGTTTGATAAATGCACTGGTTGATTACAACCTCATGCGCGGCGGCGTCTTGCGTGACGTCACTAAACATTCATGTTGTGTCATCACAAAATGGCGGACGTTGGTAACCGAAGTGACAGCATCATTAAAAATTCGCAGTAGAAATGGAAGGTGTGCAAGAAAAGGAATCCAATATGGGTGTGAAGGGTGGATAGAAAAATCTGTCCCTCGGGATCACTGACCGGCATCACTCGGCAAGCCTTGTGATGCCGGACAGTGTCCCTCGGGACGGATTTTTCAATCCACCCCTCACACCCATATAAGATTCTTATATTCCAACGAAATCGCTCGAAATGTACATATTGATGGAGAATAGGAATTATATGATCATTACTCAATTTTCAAAACACACATAATATGTTCTATGAAGGTAATTCCTAAATTACCTAAATAGTGTTGACTGAGCTGTTGACCCTTCTCTTGCTGAATATTCAGTCTAGCCACACCCATTTCTTACTTTCAACCAATCAGATTACTTGATGTAATTTATTCCTACAAATACATAAATTGAATGTCAAACAGTGTAAATCCTGATCAGATGGTGAAGCTGTCTGATCTGGATCTACACTGTTTGCAAAGACAAGGGTTGTCATGAACAGCAGGATAAGTGCTAAACTCCAAAACAATACCATACAATCATTCAAGTTAAGAAGTAAGTCTACCTGCTTTTAAAATCTTTTTGTAATTGTTTTCCTTCTCTGTATTTCAGAGCATTTTGTGCTGGTGCCAAAGACATGAACACAAGAGTGTATGGTGCCCAAAGGTTTTCTAACTTGGTCATACATTCACTGGGTGGTCACAGTCACCAGATTTTTGGAGCATATTTTGAGAAAGACTCCCTGGATGTATCTTTTTGGATATTGGATGATGGGCACTGGGTTAACAATTTTCATAATACAGTAAAATTCTGCTATTAAGACAACCTAAAATTTAGACTAATTCTGCTTTAAAAAGCTTTAGTAGGCTGCAGTTATTCTTTCTTTGTGTTTTCTCCATGTTGAGTCCTCTGGTGAGAGACCACCTTTGGGACTGTTCAAAAGTGGTCTTAAAGACAACTTTTGAACAGTCCCAAAGGTGGTCTTAATATAGGAATTTTACTGAATATTGCACAAAATCAGCACACACCTAGAGCACAGTACTGAGCTTCAGAAACTTAAAAGTGCCAACCAGTTCAGTCATTTTTGGCTGCATTTACCAAGTTCGCTGAGTGAAGATTTCAATATTTTCTGAAACCATTTTTGGTTTCTGTATTGTTTTCCTTTTGCAGTTTCCAAGCACAGAATGCTGGTTACTTTTGAACATAGCAAATACCGTGCTAGGCTTGATTACACTTGCTGAACAAGCTCAAAATTATAGCAGTTAACCCATTGTGTGTGGGGAAACCCCTAAAGGGGATTCCTTGGCAAACAGTGCAGACCCAGATCAGACGCCGCAGAATGCGGCGTCTGATCAGGGCCTGCACTATTTGCTAACAAAATTTTCTGTTGAAAATAAAATGAAAATGAAAAAATAGGCCTGACACCCTTTAAACAACAAATGGAGTTGTCCAACATATAACAATGGAAGAGTCCACCAGTATACAATAGGTTAAAACAGCAGTATCACAAACACTGCCCAGATGGGAGATTTCATGTATGTTTCAATTTCTCAATACCCTGGCACTCATTCAATAAGAACACAAAAGTGAAACAAAAAAGTATCTTCAGATGCCTTCTCTTTGATTATATTACGGAACCTGTCTGTACAGGACCTTTGGATGGCCTCAGTAGCTCAGTCAGATGCACGTCTGACTGGTGATCAGGAGGACGCGGGTTCAATACTTGTCGGGGTTGGCAACATTCTTTCGTGTAGATTAATCATGAAATGTTTTCTACGGTCATTCTCTCCCTTCTGTTGATTCAAGAAGGGCAGTTGTCAGTTTCTGGACTGTTTAACCACTTACGTATAAGCCTGCACAGGAAAAGTGTGGATAGGTAAACAGACCGGCTCAAAAATGACCTAAATAGTGTTGACTGGGCCATTAAATTTCAATACAAACAAACTAACAAACAAACAGGACCTTTGATCTGTCTCAAATATCTTGATTACATCAATCTGCAAATTTTAATCAGTAATTGTAGCACAGCTTGTTTGCAAAGTGTCATCAAGCTCAGGGCCCAATTGTTCAAAGCATCGTTAGCTTAACGAGCTCATTAGTGATCCAATTGTTAAACCTTTTAAGCAACTACAATACCTAATATAATGTTAGTTATTTTTGCTGAAAAAATTGAGAGGAAACTACTGGTTAAGTCGGTAAAGTTTTGGCATTATTGTTTCATATTTGCTGTGTGCTCCTTAGATTTCAACTCCTTTTGTCATAAACTACATGGTATTCCTTATAAGAAATTTGGGTGCCTTAGAGTTTGAGATGACCCATATTACTGAATACTGAATACCTTAACAAAGTGTACAGCTTTACACAGTAGATGAAAATGGTCGACTGGTGGTATGGGAGTGCGACACTGACTTGGAAGGTCTAAAACCCTGTGATGAGCCAGAGAAGAAAGATAATTGGGTTGAAATATCAGATGAAGAAGAAACGGATGAGGAAGGAGTCACAGATAGAAATAAACCATCAGGTATTTGTATTTTTCCATGTAGGTAATTGATTACTTAACGAAGTTTGTATCAGGAAATGTTTTTTGTTGGTATATTTCATCTTGTTGACATGTATTATAAATTCCTTAACCCCACTGTATATAGAGGAAAATGAAGTACACCACAACCTTGTTATAACACTGTTCATTAATACACGGTTTTGGATATAACACGGTTTCAAGATCGATCCAAAAAATGTATAGTTTATATAGAAAAATGACCATAAATGGTCATTTTTCTATATAATCTATACATTTTTGTTTGGATATAACACAGTTGTTTAACTAAGACAGTTTCTGCTTTGGACCTCAACAGTAGTGATATGAGTGAGTGTTTGAGTTTCTTTTCTCACCAACAGCTAAGGTCATACGGAGACGGGACCTCAATTTAAAGACTCATCCGAAAGTCTAGAGAAGCCCGGGATCATTGAACAGTAGTGATATAAAGAGGTTTTGGTGTACATGGGTATATTTTATTTTTGCTCAGTAACACAATATAGAATGTGGGTAAGTGGCTGAAATTAGCTGAGGGCCCAATTGTTCAAAGCATCAATAGCTTAATAAGCTGGTTAGTAGTCAAAACGTTTACTGTTCTAGTATACACAATATCTAATACTCTGGTATTTTTGCTGGAGAAATGTGAGTAGCTTTTGCATTTGCAAAAGCTACTCACATTTTTTCAGCAAAAATATTAGTGTATATAATGTGCCATATTTAAAGATCAAAATGTTGCTGGCCAAGGTAGCTCAGCCCGACGTGCGTCTGACTGGTGATCAGGAGGACGCCGACTAGATACCTGCTGGGGTCGGCAACATTTCTTGGAGATTGATCATGAAATCTTTTCTACTGTCACTTTCTCCCTTCCACTGATTCAAAAAGGGCATTTGTCAGTTTCTGGCGAAAGAATGTGCATTGTACTGGTTAACCGCTTACGTATAAGCATGCCCAGGAAAAGTGTGGATAGGTAAACTGACTGGCTCAAAAATGACCTAAAATAGTGTTGACTGGGCCTTTAAACTCCAAAAACAAACAAACAAATGACCAAAGTGTTTTTTATATATTAAATAATGATTTTGTTAGTTTTGAACAACTGGTCCCTGATGTTTTTTATTGATCATAGATTATGATTGATCAAACATTGATAATTAAAGCAGCAAGAATTTTCAGCACTGTTCCTTATAGTGGTTTTTGGATATACATAAAGTGGCAGTTTACTCGGAAAATGTATAGAATAAACAGAAAAATCATCATCATCATCAACAGATTTTTTTATTAACGTGCAGGTACAGGGGCAAAGTCCACATAAGTGGGCCCCTTCCAGGTAGCTGGCTTGCTGCATGCATGACAGATCTTACACCAGATCTCCAGGCTTGTCTATCATGAGGATCGATAGCAGAGAGCTTCCATTCTCTGCAGTCTCTTTCTGTCAGCTGCTTCCAGGTCATCTTGGGCCTTCCAGGCCCCCGCTTTCTACCTACCTGTATGTCACAGGCAGTCTTTGATTTATAAGCTATTACCGTAAGTGTAGTAAAAAATGGCCATAAAATTTATGATCATAATTCTAAATAATCTTTTCATTTTTGGGGTTGATTGTAGCTTTTTGTTGTTGATGTCCATGCGACTAACACTGATTTCTAGGGAATCCGGGTTATGGTTAATTTCAGAAAATAACTGCCTTATAACTTATCACTGTGAGGTCAGAGTTTTATCAATAGAATCTGGACTAAATTATGTATTGGGTTTGGCAAACAGTGTAAATCCAGATCAGGTGCCATGTTCCACAGCTGATCAGGTTCTTCACTGTTTGCTAACAGTACAGTACAGAATTTAAGGTTCAAACAAAATCTTCCAATTTATTGTTCAGGACCATTTTCTCAGCACACTCAGAGACAGTAGTGACAGTGCTTTGATTAATAAGCTATTACTGATTGCGTAGTAAATACAAAATGTCATAACAATAGTGTATTAAGGGGAATGGGAACACCTTCAGGGGAGACAACTCCTCCAAAAGTATTTTTGTTTCCCATGTCAATAGGGGTCAACTCTTAATGGAAAGAATTTGCTCCTGAGGAGCAAATTCTTTCCTTTAAGAGTAGACCCATTTTTTGGTGGGACTGAGCCTATAGAAAAGAGGACATGAAGTCCCGAAAGTTATCTCCCTTTGAAAAATGGCGAAAAACAATGTGCTAGGTGTTCCCATTCCCCTTTACCCTTATCCTGCTGAACGCGATATCACCTACCTTTTCAAACAGTGTAGATCCAGATCAGATGGCTTCTGAAGAAACCATCTGATTAGGTCTACACTGTTTGTCATTCGGATTGCAAATTTTAATGAATACGTTGTATCAATAACTTCGATTGGTTGATAGTCATTGTCTGGCATCACAAGGCTTGCCAAGTGATGCCTGATTGGAATCTCGAGAAACAGGTTTTTGGACATTCCCTCACACCCGTGACAGATTATTATACCCCCGCAAACGAAGTTTGAAGGGGGTATATAGGAGTCAGCTTGTCGTCTGTCGTCGTCGTCTGTCCATTACAAAAAAATTTAACATTGCTCATAACTTCCTTATTCTTTGACCGATTTCTTTAATATTCACACACCACACACCTTGCCACTAGTACTTAAGATTGATATACACAAACCTGACCTTGACCTTTACGTTGACCTTCCTCAAGGTCAAATACTTGTAAAAATTTGTCGGACAACGCATGCGGGGGTATAATTGGCGCCCGTTAGGCGGCAGCTCTAGTTTTTCTTGCATACCTTTAATTTCTGAGCTTGGATTATTGTATGTCGCGGATATTTACTTTTTTGAGGTGGATACAAAAAATATTTCATTGAGTGTGTTAAAAACATCCAAATTTTCACGTGTGCAAAGCACGAGTGAAAATTCAGATGTTTTCAACACATGGGTTGAAATACTTCTGGTATCTGCCAAAAAAAAGTAAATTTTCTTTTTATTTTATAATTTATAAGGACACTTACAGTAACTGATGAATAGTATCGTATGTCACAATTTTGATCTGGCTATGAAATCACATTCAGAGCTGAAACCGACCACACAAGAGTACTGGTGAACAGCTTAGAGGATCTAAGCTGGCCCAAGGAAAAAAGGTGCAAGTCGGACCGCCCATGCTTATAAACCCTATTGGTTTCATTGGGCGACAGGGCTTAAGATGTCATTTCATCTCAGTGTCGGGTAAAAGTCCCACAAAATTGGAAGCAATGTCTTCAAAATGACCTGTTGACAGGGACGTTAAACCTCAAATCAAACAAACAAACAAATCAAGACATAAACAGATTGCCATTTTGAATAAAGCATTTTTACAGTTCAAAGGGAGCTTTTCAAGGTATTTTTACTTCTTCACAGAAATATTTAATAGATAACATATGAATTTTGGCAAGAAAAAGTAGGTCGAACTCAAACTGAAAATAACAAGGTCATATTATTTTTCACAGTGTGAAATTATCATTTTTATTTGTACCAGATGTGCATTGATTTCACTGCAAAGTTCAAAATAAAATGAATTCACTAATTAATTGGTGCCTTCTGTCGTGTTGTGATGACATTTCTTTGACATTTAGTAACACCACGTTACTTTTAGTGATGTCAGCTTTAATGACGCGAATTTTTGATTTTTATCCTATCCTTGTGTAGGATAACCTGGGTAAGATAAGATTTCTGTCCCAGGGTAAAATCCAGGATTTCCTTATCTGCTGTGCAAGAAAGGTGCATTCTGTCTGCGCGTCTATGCTATTTCCATTGAGTGCACATATCTGCATGCATATGTTCACCTGATTCAGTTCAAATTGCATAAGATTTCTTGATTTCATATTTTCCAGCCAAAGATGTAATATTTAGCAAAGAAGAAGAAGCCAAGATGACAGATAAAATTATATATAAAAGAACAGCAAGGTAGGCACCATAGAACATAGTTAATCCTTATCCTGCTGATCACGACAACCCCTACTTTTGCAAACAGTCCTTATCTTGCTGATCACGACAACCCCTACTTCTGCAAACAGTGTAAATCCAGATCAGATGGCTTCTGAAGAAGCCATCTGATCAGGATCTACACTTTTTGTCATTCAGTTTGTGAATTTGAACGAAAACATTATATCATATAATCTGATTGGCTGGTAGTCAGAAATGGGTGTGGCTAATTAATTTAAGCAGCAGGATAAGGGTTAAGCATAGTTTAGGGATCACTCTAAAGTATTGTCATTCTATGTACATTTACAGAAAAAAATCCTAAAGTTAATTATTGGGATATATTGTAAAAATCCTAAAAATTCAGACACCCTGAGGACTTGCTGTAATTCTCCTAAAATTTTAACAAATTTGTTTCACAATCCTGCAAGGAGTCCAACCGGGCCATGGTAGCTCAGACTGATGCGCGTCTGACTGGTGATCAGGAAGATGCGGGTTCGATACCTGCTGGAGTCGGCAACATTCTTTTGTGGAGTTTGATCATGAAATCTTTTCTACGATCATTCTCTCCCTTCTGCTGATTCAAGAAGGGCAGTTGTCAGTTTCTTGCGAACAAATGTGCACTGTACTGGGTAACCGCTTGCATATAAGCCTGCCCATGAAAAGTGTAGATAGGTAAACTGACGGCTCAAAAATGACCTAAAATAGTGTTGACTGGGCCATTAAACTCAATACAAACAAACAAAACCAACTGAGAACAGATGACAGTTTTCTTTTTCGGGGAAAATAAGGGGACCTGATTCGATTTTGGTGAATTTTCATACAATATTTGACAGAATGACAGGCAGGCATGTACCGCTAGTTGTGGGCACAGTGTTTTACAAACACCTGCTCTAGTGTTAAAATGTCTTTGATAGTCTTTAATGTCTGCTCTAGTGTTAACATGTCTTTTTAGGGCATCATGAAAACTCACCTATATAATTTTAACCCCCTTAAACCCCACTTTTATTTAGTAAAACTAGGGTTTACAGGGGTATACATTATTTTTCTTATTCCTGCTCAAAAACATAGATTGTGGCTACATGTTAGAACAGCCTCATAATCTGTGTTTTGAGCAGGAATATGAAAAATATCAGGATTTTTACCAGAGAATTTTCGATTTTTGGTGGTAAAATTTTCAATATATTTAAACAGGAGTGTTTTCGTAATGGGCTGCATTATTTGGTGCATCACATTAACAAGTAACAAGTCCGAGAAATCGGTACCCTTGTACCAGGGCTCGAGAAACTGAAGAATCAAAACCGGTCCGGCATGATTTTCGGGAAAAAAAAACCCCGGCTTGTACAACATATGTGACCAACATCGGGTCATGAGCAAAATTTAACAACATCAGGTCAACAGAAGAGTTTAATGCTCGGAATTTTTTTTAGCAGCAGATGACATTTTGAAATATTTTTCTTATTTTCCCGGAAAACAGGATTTGACATCCTATGGAGACAATTTGCATGAGATGTCAAGTCCTGTTTTCTGGGAAAAATAAGAAAAATATCAACAATTTGTTGTCTGCTGAATTCGCCTAGATAGTGGTAAAGGTTATGTAAACCTTTTCTGTTTCACTTACTTTGCTCATGACAAAATATTGTTCATAGTTCAAAAAATCACAGGAGCTTGAAGTTCTGTCCATAAATAATTCATAATGTCCAAAAAAAAGTGACAGTAAGCCATTTCGTAAGAAATGGCCAGGAGTGCAAGCGTTTTTGCTGCACCTTTGAAGTGCTTCAACCACAGGTTCTTAGCAAACACCGACTGTGTGCAGTGAAAATATATATCAAATTATAATGCGGGGCATGGATAACTTTTTCTGACACATCAGCATGACGCAATAAACAACGATTGAAATGTTGTCAAAATTGACGACAGCCATTGCGTGTCCAGTTTCCGGTACCCTCGGGTAGAAAAATCTCTTTGTCACGCTTTGGTAAAATCAATTTTAACAAATACATAAAATTGATTAGATAAATAAAACAGGTCATTTTTATGTGTTTGTCAGAATATTTAAATGCAAGCCTTACCTAAGTCTTAGACGAGAACATGTTTTGAAAAAATAGATTCAAAATAGAAATGACGTCTATAAGCCACAAGGCTTACTGTCAGATCCTTTAGCCACATCGTACTAATGTATGTGTATTGTAAATGTATCAAAGATCGAAATAAAATATTGTTTAAACCAAAATAGAAAACAGTTTTCCAAAGCCTTTGTTTACCAGTGCACCGGCTACATCATAATGACGTTGGCACCTCTTGATGACGTGTGCAAACCACAATGCACAACCGTTACTTATGCTATGCCGGAATCTAACGTTCAGTGATTCTCACCACGGTTTCCCCACTTGCTTCATCTCCATAATCATTAGTGTATGTATGTGTGTGTGTGTTCGTGAAGATGCCCTTCTTACGAGTTAGAAAGCTTTCATGCGGATTAAGTACATTATTTGCCTGACAGAATTGTAGTCACGTATTAAATCGATTCAACCCCCACCCCCCTCCCGGCACCCTATTCTATCGCGGTTTCGTTTATTTGTGTTAGAAATCGTCTTGCTTCAATGTATTTGTATTTTGGTTGGCCATTTGGCCATTTTCTGGGAAAGTACATGTAATTGTCCTTTAACCATTCCGCTAGTGATGTTTCATTAGTTTCATGTTTGTGTTTTTGTCTCTTCTGTCTGGGGTAATTGTATTGACCACTTCTTTCATGCTATCTGTAGATTTATATAGAAGTAAAGATGCCCGTCTTCCCAAGCGGGTTAAACATCAGTGTAAACACAGATTAAGAAGGTTTTGTTTCATTTGTTTAAGGTTTAAAGTCCCCGTCAACACTGTAAAGGTCATTTTGGAGACGTTGCTTCCAATTTTGTGGGACTTTTACCCGACATTGAGATGAAATGACATCTCAAGCCCTGTCGCCCAATGAAACCAAAAGGCTTTATTAGCATGGACTGTCCGCCTCGCGCCGCGGTTCCTGGACAGGCTTATCATAAAATGTTCAACGGCTCGAAAGAAAAACAGATGACCAACCTCAGTACACATCCGACCAGTCTGATCAAGGCCCGATCCAGACAGAACAAGATTCAAAGTCGCATCGCTCGCATTAGCCCCTTTCTTGCCTGCTGCGACAAGATCCATTTTGTCACTGCTGGCCAATTACTTCAAAGCCGCTTTGATAGCAGAAGCACCCAAACGTCGATCTTCGATTAGAGGTTCAAAACAGGTAAAATTATGAAATATTTCATACCTTTTTACAGGTGTGGACAGCGCCATAATTTGAAAGGTAGCCACACCCTCTCAGGCAAACCAAAAAAAAAACAAAAAAAACGGCAACAACAACAAAAAAAAAAAAAAAAACAGACAAAAAAAAAAAACGGAGAATATGATTATTTTGTTTTCGATTTCACGGTATAAAACAGAGTGACCATGTCGTATGGAGCAGGCTTTTTTTCAGTCTTTTTTTTTTTGTTTGGTTTTACGGCCTGTTCAAGATTATTTCACTTATATCGAACCGATCGTTTAACCGCATAACCCAGAGAAAAACACCTGACATTCCGAACTTGGCGTCTCACATGTGACCCGACTTGTTCAATAACTAGCACAGACTAATCACAAGCACGATCTGCACCATCACAAGCATGCAAGTACAATTTGGGACTTCGAGTGAGAAATTACATGAATATAGGCGTCGATAGTTTGTTTGTTTCAATTGAGGGTTAACGACCCGTCAACAATATTTAGGTCATTTTGTTGACGCCGCTTCCAATTTTTTACGACCGTTACCCGACATTGAGATGAAATGACTTCTCAAGCCCTGCCGCCCAATGAAACCAATAGGATATCAATGTTGATTACAACATTAAAAAAAAACAAAAAAAAAAACTGAAGTCAAATATACGCCTTTGTGAGCTTATTTTCAAAACTCATTACTATACCAAGTTCACAAACTAAGGTCACGAGTTAGAGCCTTGAATTTCTTGTCCACTCCATTCCTCCTGTGCCACCCTCAGTAGCTCAGTCGGATGCGCGTCTGACTGGTGATCAGGAGGATGCGGGTTCGATACCTGCCGGACTTGGCAACATTCTTTCGTGGAGATTGATCATGAAATCTTCTATATAGGGTGATTCTCCCTCTTCCGCTGATTCAAGAAGGGCATTTGTCAGTTTCTGGCGAAAGAATGTGCACTGAATTGGTACATGTAACGGTCAGTGGCAGGGGTTGGGGTCGGGGCTGGCAATTGATTTTAAGTGGCCACGAGCTTCGCCGTGAAGTTACCGTTTAGGACAATAAGAAATGCGTGACCAATAACAACTCAGATCAGCCTACGCATTTGCGTAGACAGATCAGTCTTCGCTGTTCGCATGAGAGTTACAAACGAAGACTTAAGCACATTGGCTAGATTCATAAGCGGATCTGATTCTTCTTTGGTAGGAAACAGTTTCCGTTTTTTTTTTTATTTTTTTTTTTTTTTTTTTTTTGGCTGTGCGCTGGCTCATTTGCGTCATGATATTAAACTGATACACTAAAAAAATAGGAGCAGTATAGACTTTGAAGATTACCAAGACTGATCAGATAACACCCTCGTCGTTACACAACTTAATGGACCATTATTTTAGCTAGCCTCGCAGAGGAGTTTCAAATGTGAAGCCGCAAAAACGCAATGGAACAATCTGACCCCATCGCTCAGCAAGAATGTGCCACGTCATGAGAAAACCTGTTCAATTATATTCATGCAACATAGGAACGGTCAGCGTGCGCATCCGTGCAGTCTGATCAGCTCTTTAATTTGCTGCCAGTTTGGAGCTGAGATGACCGGTTTGTGTCTTGACCTCGTCGCAATCTATAGTCTTTCAAAACGCAATATTTACATTTCCAGTGTAAAGTCTAATGTAAACCTATAGAAAACAATTGCGTTCATACGTCAATGAACGCATCGAATCACATGATTTTCAGTGACGTTAAATGACGTCATTCTAAACCATTGTTCTGTACGGGCGTTGATGATGTCAACGCTGCTCGGCTCTTTGTAGAAAAACAGCGTGCAAATGTTTTTCAGCTTTAAAAGTTTGCCCTACAAGCATTTTTTCGCCCAGTGATGAGGGGCAAATAATGTAAATATAAAAAATAAACTTAATTTTTCTGCTTTTCATGAAAGTATGAACGACAGTGGGTCGCTAGCAAAGTTTACACGAACCCCTTTGGAGTTCATTTACTTTGCACGCGAACCACTGCATTCATACTTCCATGAACTGCAGAAAAATAAATTTCATTATCCCCCGCCGAAGGCGGAGGGATATAGTTTTGGCGTTGTCCGTCCGTCCGTCCGTCCGTCTGTCCGTCCTTCCATCCTTCCGTCCGTCCGTCACACTTTGTCCGGAACCGTTTCTCAGCAACTATTGCATGGAATTAAATGAAACTTGAAATAAATATGTATTATTATGCTGTGGTGATGCACGCGCAATTTTTTTTCGGATTGACTTTTTACATCCAGAGTTATGGCCCCTTGAATGATTGAAATTCTGGATTTTTCGTCGTCTCACTTTGTCCGGAACCGTTTCTCAGCAACTATTGCATGGAATTAAATGAAAATTGAAATAAATATGTATTATTATGCTGCAGTGATGCACGCGCAATTTTTTTTCGGATTGACTTTTTACATCCAGAGTTATGGCCCCTTAAATGATTGAAATTCTGGATTTTTTCGTCATCTCACTTTGTCCGGAACTGTTTCTCAGCAACTATTGCATGGAATTAAATGAAACATGAAATAAATATGTATTATTATGCTGCGGTGATGCACGCGCAATTTTTTTTCTGGATTGACTTTTTACATCCAGAGTTATGGCCCCTTAAATGATTGAAATTCTGGATTTTTCGTCGTCTCACTTTGTCCGGAACCGTTTCTCAGCAACTATTGCATGGAATAAAATGAAACTTGAAATAAATATGTATTATTATGCTGTGGTGATGCACGCGCATTTTTTTCGGATTTACTTTTTACATCCAGAGTTATGGCCCCTTAAATGATTGAAATTCTGGATTTTTAGTCGTCTCACTTTTTTGTCGGGAACTGTTTCTCAGCAACTATTGCATGGAATTAAATGAAACTTGAAATAAATATGTATTATTATGCTGTGGTGATGCACACACAAATTTTTTTCGGATTGACTTTTTACACCCAGAGTTATGGCCCCTTAAATGATTAAAATTCTGGATTTTTCGTCGTCTCACTTTGTCTGGAACCGCTTCTCAGCAACTATTGCATGGAATAAAATGAAACTTGAAATAAATATGTATTATTATGCTGCCGTGATGCACGCGCAATTTTTTTTTCTCAATTTTGGCCAGATATATTTTCTTGCCATTCTACACGAAAAACCCATTCGGTGGGGGATATCAATTCAACGAATTTGCTTGTTTCTTAAGTGAGACATGAATGCACTTTTAATTTTGGACTAGTCCGCGTTTTAGATAAATCACCTTCAGTTGGGATTTTATATTGGGCGATATAGTTTTACTGAGGATCGTATTGCATCATATTAACCACTTGGCCACGAATTCTACATATTGGCATTATCAAAAAACTTTTTTATAATTTTAAAATCCTGTGAAAAAAGAAATCCGAAACCTGCTTCCCCTAAAACATGGAATAGTCTTAGCACGCTTGAAGGTTGAACTCTCAAAGGTCGTTGATAAACTATACCATCGCTTTAATACATATATAGAATAGCGAGAGCAGATTTGACATGAGCCATTTTCAGTAAGATTAGCCTCACCGAGGCGTTTCAGTAGTGAACCCGCTTTTAACAGACTATTTACCCCTTATATGGGGCGCTAACAGTTTGTTTTCCATTTTGTCTCATGCGACTATTTTCATGCAGTGCCTCATTAATTCTACAGCAACACGTGATATCACTGATTATTTTCCAGCAAGAGCCGTTATTGCTTACGAAAAGGTCGTTACAGAAATATGCTGTCGCTCATATGTGAAAAAATTCTTCCATCCTCTTGGGGGTTTTATGCGTTTGTTTTGTTGTCCGGCTATCCAAAGCCCACACACCGAAGACCCAGATCAGACTGCGCAAATGTGCAGGCTGAGCCGAGTCAAAGCCGGGCAAGCATGTAAATCTTTTGTTTGTTTTTAACGTCCCCGTCAACACAGTATAGGTCATTTTGGAGGCGTTGCTTCCAATTTTGTGGGACTTTTACCCAACACTGAGATGAAATGACATGTCAAGCCCTGTCGCCCAATAAAACCAATAGGGTTTATAAGCATGGACGGATCACCTCACACGGCTTTGCCTGGACAGGCTTAGATCCTCTAAGGTCGTGTGCAGGTCGGTTTCAGCTCTGCGTGGAAGCATCATGCAGCCCATCTATTTCTTCAAGCCCCGATGGGCGGGGGCCGCCGCGCACGCATGTAAATCTAACGAATTGTCGCATCACGGAAAACTATCACCACCCCCCGTAGAGGCAATAACAACGGACCGCAAAAAAAAAAAGAAGAAGATAAATTGCCAGGACGCGTCTACGCTCCGGGAGGCTGACCACATTATAATCGGACTTTAAACTGACTAAGAACGCATAGTTTAGACCCAACCACCACACATCCTGAAAAGCATAGACACGGACCAGCTGGGGTCCAGCCGCAAAAGAAGACACAAGACATAATACTGGATCAATGTTGATGCAAGTTATTCCAACAGAAAAAAAACTTCCGTCAAATATTCGCCGTCACGAGCTGATTTGCAGAACTAATTACCATACCATGTTCACAAACTATGTCACGAGTTTGAGCCTTGAATTTCTTGTCCACTCCTTTTCTCCTGTGCCGCCCTCAGTAGCTCAGTCGGATGTGCATCTGACTTGTGATCAGAAGGATGCGGGTTCGATATCTGCCGGGGTCGGCAACATTCTTTCGTGGAGATTGATCATGAAATCTTCTCTAGGGTCATTCTCTCCATTCCGCTGATTCAAGAAGGGCATTTGTCAGTTTCTGGCGGAAGGATTTGCGCTGTACTGTGAGTGAAAAAAAAAACATACTGGCGGAGGTGGGGGTGGGTGATGCTATAATTTGATTTTACGTGGCCACCATCTTCGCCCTTGGTTCTATCTTGAAGTTTACCTTTTAGGACAATAAGAAATGAGCGATCACTGACAACTGAGATCAGCCTGCACATCTGCGTAGACTGAACTAAGTCTGCACTGTTCGCATGAGAGTTACAACCAGGCAAAGACTTAAGCACATTGGCTAGATTCATAGGCGGATCTGATTCTTCCTTGGTAGGAAAAGGTTTTTTGATCTGCGCTGGCTCGCTCAGTGTACCGCTACAATGTCATGCTGAGAAGGTGCTAGCTGTCTCGTTCGTCACGGTGACAAGTCGAAGGAACACGGTGACAGAGAAATTTGTCATGGTGACGACTAAGATATTTAGGACTGTTTGTTTGTTTGATTGATTTGAGATTTAACGTCCCCGTCAAGACTCTATGTTGCTTCAATTTTGTGGGACTTTTACCCAACATTGAGATGAAAAAAAAATGACATTTCAAGCCCTGTCGCCCAATCAAACCAATAGGGTTTATAAGTATGGACGGTCCGACTCGCAGGCTCTATCCTCTATGCAGTTTACTAGTCCTCGTGTGCAGTCGGTTTCAGCTCTGCGTGGAAGCATCATGCAGACCATCTATTTCTTCAAGCCCCGATAAGTGTACATAAATACACAAGCCAAAATAAGTTCTGTCGTTTTTCTCTTATTTAGAAATAAATGTCACTAAAGTATGTCGCTACTTATCTATAATGCACTGTACGATTATACTTCGTGATACATTTGACGTCATATTTAGATCATCGATGCAGTATAAAGGTCACATATCTATTCGGAAATCGGATGAACTGTGTAGCTGGATGTGTTTTTTTTTTCTCTTTGTCAGATTCAGAATTGTTACTGGTGACACGTCAAATGACATTCATACACCATGTCATATTCTTCGAACATTGACAGCTCCAAAAGCTCCATAAAATTCCATATAAAATTAACATTTCATGCATTAACAGAGCGCTACCTGATGAGTAGGCCTACATTCCTGTTTTCATGCGACCCGATGCCATGTAAACAACAGGTAATAACAGATTTACTTAATCATTTTTAGGTTTAGGTTGGGGATGGTGTGCGATTTAAGAAGCTTGCTTCAACCACATTTGTGAAGGTTTGGAGCATTGTAGTGCATTTTCTCTCATGTTACCCTCTGCCAGTCAGTATGGCCGGATAAATTGCAAGGTGCTTTAAGACATTGTGCAGTAAGATATGTGAAAACCTCGAAAGGGGCAACTTGCAATTTTATAGCAGCGTATTAAAAGCTGTTGCCAAATACACAACGTGCAGAGACATGCAGGTTTTGTTTCATCAACGCTAATTCTGAGTCTTTCTGCATAGCAGTCATCCATTTTTATTTTACGTCAAGTTTCCATCGAATACTTTGACGTTCATGACGTTGCCGTGCAACATTTGCTGCGGTGTTACGGACGTCAGAGGCGCAATGGCTCCGAAACAGCGCTTGCACACCTGGCAATTTCTTTGAAATTGCTTCTGGAGCTCTTGTATTTGGACATTTTCAGCACGTTTGATGGACCAAACTTCAAGCGCCTGTGAATAAATGTAAAAAAATTATATTCATTTCTTAAATTATTATTCTGTTATGGATACTTCACAGTCTCGTTCTAGCACATTGCTCTGCAACCGCTTTGTAACACTATTTTTGGTGACTAAATCACAAACCATGTTAGTTAAACAGTCGTGTTATAGCCAAATAAAAATGTGTAGGTTATATAACAAAAATGACCATTTATGGAACCCATCTTTAAACCATGTTGTATCCCAAACTGTGTTATTATGCATGGTTTATTGTTTGTTTCCTTCAGACACAAATATAGCCAAGCCCGTGGAGAGGGGTTAGGCTTTGCCCCTGTGACAACTACGGCCTACCACAAACAGACCCATATTCTGGTGGCAGGATTTCAAGATGGGGTTTTCTTTCTACATGAAATGCCAGAATTCAACCTCATTCATTCATTAAGGTAATTTTAATCTCTTACTGCAAAACAATCTGTTGTTCCATGAAAAAAAAGAACTTTTTCGAAGGATCATGCAAGGATGCCTAAACTGAGCCTCTGCTGTTTGTGCTTGCATATCATCTGATCCCAGAATTAGCTATCAGCAAACATAGCTAGAGAGGAACTCATCCAAGAGAGAGAGAGCAGAGAGAGAGAGAGAGAGGGGGAGAGAGAATAAGCTATCAGCAAACAGAGAGATGGAGAGGATCTCATCCAAGAAGACAGAGAGAGAGGAGACAGACAGACAGACATCAGACAGACAGACAGACAGAGTATATGATCCAAGAAGTCTATAATTTATGCACTTTTGTTCAGTTAACAGTGAGGCCTAATTGACCGAAACTACCTAGTCTGGCCCTGAAAACTGTACACTTCATACTTTTATGTTCTGTGGTGTATTCTTTGCTTCCAAATGATAATCCTTTTAAATAACATATTGATCTTCATTACAGCTGGTGTTAAGGGGAATGTGTGGCGGCTGTAAAAAGTCTCCCTGCCTATCATCCAAGTGTAGTTTATATTTTCTTGTCCTTTGGGACCATTGATTCCATTGTGGAACCTTGAAAATATTACAGGGTCCCTGATGAGGCCTAATTGGCCAAAACTGCGTAGTCTGGCCAAGAAAACTGTACACTTCATACTTTTAAGTTCTGTGGTGTATTCTTTGCTTCCAAAGGATAACCCTTTTATAGAACATATTTGTATCCATGTGAATTTTCTTCCTATAATGAACAGTGCTAATAAAGAGTCTCTTTGTATTCGCAGCATATCGGACCAGAGCATCTCTTCAGTGGCCTTCAACAACACTGGTGACTGGATAGCCCTGGGGTGTTCAGGGCTGGGTCAGCTGCTGGTGTGGGAGTGGCAGAGTGAAACGTACGTCATGAAGCAGCAGGGACACTTCAACAACATGCAGTGTATGGCTTACTCTCCGGATGGACATCACCTAGCAACAGGAGGGGATGATGCCAAGGTTCATTTACAATAACCTAAAATTAGCCGGGGTCAGCAACAGTCTTTTGTGGAGATTGGTTATGAATCTTTTTTACAGTCATTCGTTTCCCGCTGATTCAAGAGGGGCAGTTGTCAGTTTCTGGCAAAAGAATGTGCACTGTACTGGTTAATCACTTACGTATAAGCCTGCCCAGGAAAAGTGTGGATAGGTAAACCGACCGGCTCAAAAATGCCCTAAAAGACAAATGCTTTTAAAAGCATATTTAGAAGGTTTCAGTTACATTTTTTTTTTAGTTTGCTCTAGTGGGAGACCCCCATTGGAACTGTCCCAAAGGTGGTCTCAATATAAGAATTTTACTGTACAAAGTTCTCAATAGCTCAAATACCTTTGGGACTTTGAAAATTTGTTCGAGATATGGGTAGTTTGAATTACTGAGGGTTATTCATAGTGCCAGGCTATGAGACATAATGGGGATGAATTAAGGTTATCGTTTTGATCTTCTGTAAAATGAAGGAGTGTTGTGTGTACTCATTAGAATCACCACCCACTGCAAATCTTTTTTAACCCGGGCAACCCCGCATTTTGGGGTGGGGGTGTGATAAAAAGGATTGAATCTGTGACGACAACTGCGGATACCCTCCGATGGGGGATTGCGGGATAATCCCGGGGTTTCCGTGGCGTTAAAATTGATTGTCCATGTTACCTTCTGAATCTTTCTCATACATAAGTGAAACACAGTGGATCAGTGGTGTGTACGTAGGGTCATTGCGGTGGCTTGCAGCGGGAAGTAACGTGGGGTCATGCATGGAAATGCAGCAGACCAAAACAACTAGAATGTGGGGTTGCAGAGGTTCAAACAGAATTACAGCGGGTGTAAGTAATCCCTTGGAGATGGAACATGAATCATGATGTCTTAGAAGTGCAGCATTAATCTTGATAAAACTTCATGACATTGCATCAGTGCTGACACGACATTGCATGCACATGCCTGCTTCGATCTGCTTACCTTTGGATCTTTGTGTTTTAACCAAAAATTGTTTCCCATCATGTTAAGTCTGAGAAATGAACACCCCCATAACCCCCACTATATATTGAGAAAACTGGGGTTTTATAGGGGTATACATTATTTTTCTGCTTTCTGCTCCAAGACATAGGCTGTAGGTACTCGTTAGAACCGGCGGTTATAACGAGGACCTACAACCTATGTTACGGGTATTAATAAGAGAAATATCGCAAATTTTTATCAGACAAAGATATGAAATAATGCAGTATGACATACGGAAATGGTCTCATAATTATTTTTCAACAGGTAAAAGTGTGGAATACAAGCAGTGGGTTTTGTTTTGTTACCTTTTCTGAGCATCTAGGAGGAATAACTGGGGTGGTATTTAACCAGAATGGCCAAGTTGTGCTGTCTTCATCGCTTGATGGAACTGTTAGGGCATTTGATCTCAACAGGTAAGGTTGTTGATGTGAAGATTTAAGTCTTTGTCCAGTAGCTTAAGGGGAATGGGAACACCTGGCACATTTTTCTGCCATTTTTCAAAGGGAGACAACTTTTGGGTCTTCCTATTCACTTTTCTATAAGCCATGTCCCACTGAAAAAGGGGTCTATTCATTCTTTCCTTAAGAGTTGAACCCTATTGACATGGGAGACAAAAAATACTTTTGCAGGAGTTGCCTCCCCTGAAGGTGTTCCCATTCCATTTAAAGCAGTCAAAGCTTTAAGTTAGGAGTTCACTTAGTCAAATTCATATAGAGGATCTTACCTCCATATGGTCATTTCGTAAGAAATTTACAAAATTGAACCTCTGGTGAGTTTCATAAATTACATACAAAATGACCTCGAGTATAAGAGTTTATTTTTCATATAGATTTTTAATTTAGAAGCCTACATGGTGTAGTGGATAAGCTGCTCGATTCGCAAACCAAGGGCCGTGGGATTGATTCCAGGCTTCTCCAGACTTTCAGATAAGTCTTTAAACCAAGGTCTCGTCTCCATATGACCTTAGTTGTTTGCAGGACTTAGAACTCAAACACATGCACATTTTTTATTTGATTTTATTGCCAAAAAAAGTTCATAACAATTTCAAAAGATAACATAATTATGGTTGTCATAGTTGGATTGTAATGTTATACAGCTGTGTTCATATATAACATTTTTATGACGTGACATTATCCACTAAATAACAGTGACATCATATGAGCCCCGCCAAGCGAATTTGTGTCTTCGAGCATTCCGTCATGACAAATTTTAACCCAGTCATTCAGAGGGGCCAGGGATATGGCTTTCTGTCTGAAGGTTCCTCTTGATTCGCTGCTTGTATGAGTATGAGCGAGCAGCAAAGGTTCTCTCGAGACTGCGGGGATGCGCAGGCTCACCTGAACCTTCGCTGCTCGCATAAGCGATAAGTACCAAAATCGCTTGACGGGGCCCATATGTTAAATACTGTTATTATATACAGTCCAACCTGTCTACAACGACCACTCAAGGGAATGACCAAAAGTGGTCTTTGTTCACAGGTGGTCTTTGTTCGGAGGGTTGCATTTACCGAACAGAAACTTTTGAAAAAGTCACTAATTTTGGTCATTTCAATTTGCTCTGTACAAGCAGCTTCGAGAAATCTATTGATCCGAAGCATCTAGGTCGCTTGGCTTTTCCTATCACCAGCGGCATAACCTTCTCACCTGAAAATGCAAGAAAACCTTGCTTAAATGCTTCCGTTTTCGCTCTAACAAAGGACCGGTGGTAAATTATGGAGGCCGCCATTTTGTTTGATCAAATGATCAATAAAAAGTGTGTTCGTTTAGCCCTATGCATTCAAAGGGAAACAACCTAAACAGGAATAAAAGCGTGTTCGTTTAGCCATATGCAGTCAAAGGGAAACAACTTAAACAGGAATAAAAGTGTGTTCGTTTAGCCATATGATTAATAATCGCTATTGGTTCGCTTTGCAAAGATTTTCTTATGCAAATGGGTGAAAGCATTTAGAATTTCTTCAAAATTAAGTTTTTATGACAAAACAGTAAAAATAAGAGACAGAATGATTGAGAAATAATAAACCGACCTGTCACGACTTTCTAACGTAAAAAATGTCCGTTTTGGACTGGACGCCATGATTTCAACAAAGAAAATGAGAAGGGATGAGAATGAATGAAAGAATAGTATTTTTTTTCTGATTTTTATTCAAAAACAACTCACTCATATTTATAACCACAAATATATCTATACAGGTACAACAAAAGAACAAAACAAACATTAAAAAAGAAAGCTCACAAACATGAGCTGGATTACGTATTGAAAATCAATTGAGGAGGCCTTCCGTAGCATTGCAGATAATTACTGTTACGCTTGTTGAGCAGCAATTAACTTCTATCGGTCGCTGTTTGGAGGTAAAATGTACCTTTCGGACAGTATGTGCCTGTCCGCTGGTCGCAGTGCACAGGTGGTCGCTATGTAGAGGTAAAATATATAGGGATTTTTGATGGGGGGATTTGAAACTGGTCGTTGTGCACAGGTGGTCGCTATTCAGAGGTGGTCGCTAGGACAGGTTAGACTGTATATGTACAGTGATACAGTTCCAAATGTAATATCTGTAATTATAATTCACCGGCCCGATAGCTCAGTGGTAGAGCATCCGCTTTGGGATCAGGAGGTCGTGGGTTCAATCCCCTGCCGCGCCATACCAAAGGCGTAAAAAATGGTACTTGGTGCTCCCTTGGCTGAGGCTAGCTTTATCAGGAGTAGTCCTAGGAAGACAAATGAAGACAGGTAAGTATTCATTAAAGGATACTTTGTTTGTCGCAAAAAAGCTAAACTCAGCTACTGTTATTTGTTTCTAATATGCGACGTTAGATAAAGCTTCTTTATCTTTTTTTGCTGTATTAAAGCACTTGCATTTTTTCAGGTACCGTAATTTCCGAACCTTTACCTCTCCTCGACCATCTCAGTTCAGCTGCCTGGCTATAGACCATAGTGGTGATGTTGTTTGTGCTGGGGCCATGGACTCTTTCGAAATCTTTGTTTGGTCCATGCAGACTGGAAGGCTGTTGGAGGTTAGTGAAAATAAGAGTCAAAATATACTTTTAGAATGTATCATATTTACAGTATAATGCATGAAAAATAAAATAAAGTAAAATGTAAAAATTTTTGGTGGTGTTGTGCAAGAAATAGCATTTAATATAGAGTTCTAGTGTAGATGGACTTTTCCACCCCTTGGGATAACCGTGTTGAGGTTCTGCTTAGCACTCTCATCCCATGTGTTGGAAATGTCCTTCTATAACAGAACCCCATATCACATTCTTCTACCCCGGATAAGGAAATCCTGGATTTATAACCTGGGTAGCAAGGGTTGTTGTCACTGAATGTATTTGTGGCGCATAAGGTTGTGCAATGTCATTTCAATATGGTGGATATCAGCAATGAAAGTGACTGCCTTATTCAAAGTCTGCCATTAGAAATTAAATGTATGAAAGATAAAGAATCTTACATAGGTGTGATGCTGGATAATGGCCTTGGGATAGATTTTTCTGTCCATGACTCACTCCAATGAAAGGTGCTTATATTTTTTTTAAGAAAAATATCTTTGACTTGTCATCTGTAAATTGCTGTAGGATGGATTTCTGTGCTTTTTAGCTCACCTGGGCCGAAGGCTCCAGGGGAGCTTATAGTATAGTGGGTCCTCCGTCGTCCGTCCGTCCGTCGTCCGTCCACACTTTTGAGCAGCTATATCTCTGTATCCTGCAGGCTGATCTCAATCATTTCTCATCTGTAGCATGCCTCTGTCGGGGCATTGATGACATAAACTTTTTTTTGAAATCGCTCTAAAACTTTGGTTCCTATGGCAACCACAAGGTCCCATAGACTTACTATGGGAAAATGCTTGTCATCACCGTAGCGCCTTCAGTTTTGATCGGATCTTTCTGAAACTTATATGTAAGGTGACTGGGGATAAAAACTCGGATGAGTTCGAAAACCGGCCAAGTCGGCCCATTTATCATAGAGTTACGTCCCTTTGATTGCTGAAAATGCCCATTTTCGACCTTGTCATCACCGTAGCCCCTTCTGTTTTGATCGGATCTTTCTGAAACTTATATGTAATGTGGCTGGGGATAAAACCTCGGATGAGTTCGAAAACTGGCCAAGTCCGCCGATTTATCATAGAGTTACGTCCCTTTGATTGCTGAAAATGCCGATTTTTGACCTTGTCATCACCGTAGCCCCTTCAGTTTTGATCGTATCTTTCTGAAACTTATATGTAAGGTGGCTGTGGATAAAATCTCGGATGAGTTCGAAAACCGACCAAGTCAGCCCTTTTATCGTAGAGTAACGTCCCTTTGATTGCTGAAAATGCTGATTTTTGACCTTGTCATCACTGTAGCCCTTTCAGTTTTGATCGAATCTTTCTGAAACTTATATGTAAAGTGGCGGGGGATAAAATCTTGGATGAGTTCGAAAACCAGCCAAGTTGGTCCATTTATCACAGAGTAACGTCCCTTTGATTGCTGAAAATGACGATTTTTGACCTTGTCATCACCGTAGCCCTTTCAGCTTTGATCGTATCTTTCTGAAACTTATATGCAAGGTGGCTGGGAATAAAGCCTCGGATGAGTTCGCATACCGGCAAAGGTGGCCTATTTATCATAGAGTTAGGTCCCTTTGATTGCTGAAAATGTTGATTTTTGACCTTGTCCACACTGTAGCCCCTTCAGTTTTGATCGGATCTTTCTGAAACTTATATGTAAGGTGGCTGGGGATAAAACCTCGGATGAGTTCGAAAACCGGCCAAGTTGCCTAATTAACTATATAGTTATGTCCCTTTGATGGCTGAAAATGTCGATTCTTTACCTTGTCATCACCTTAGCCCCTTCAGTTTTGATCGAATCTTTCTGAAACCTATATGTAAGGTGACTGGAGATAAAACCTAGGATGAGTTTGAATACCGGCCAAGTTGGCCCATTTATCATTGATTTACGTCCCTTTGATTGCTGAAAATGCCGATTTTTGACCTTGTCATCACCATAGCCCCTTCAGTTTTGATTGGATCTTTCTGAAACTTGTATGTAAGGTGGTTTGGGATAAAATCTTGGATGAGTTCGAAAACAGGCCAAGTCAGCCCATTTATCGTAGAGTTCTGTCCCTTTGATGGCTGAAAATGTTGATTTTTGACCTTGTCATTACTGTAGCCCCTTCAGTTTTGATCGAATTTTTCTGAAACTTATATATAAGGTGGCTGGGGATGAAACCTCAGATGAGTTCGAAAACTGGCCAAGTCGGCTCATTTATTTTAGAGTAACATCCCTTTGATTGCTAAAAATGCCAAATTTTGACCTTGTCATCACCGTAGCCCCTTCAGTTTTGATCGGATCTTTCTGAAACTTATATGTGAGGTGGCTGGGAATAAAATCTTGGATGAGTTTGAATACTGGCCAAGTCTGATCGGATCTTTCTGAAACTTACATGTAAGGTGGCTGGGAATAAAACCTCAGGTGAGTTCGAATACTGGCCAAATTGGCACATTTATCATAGAGTGACGTGCCTTTGATTGCTGAAAATGCCTATTTTCAACATTGTTATCACTGCTGCCCCTTTAGTTTTGAACGGATCTTCATGAAACTTACAAACAAGAAAGTCAGGCAGAAAGCTTGGAGGAGTTTGAAAACACTTGTTTTTAGCTCACCTGTCACGTAGTGACGAGGTGAGCTTTTGTGAGCACTTTTTGTCCGTCGTGTGTGCGTGCGTGCGTGTGTGCGTAAACTTTTCTTCAAACAACATCTCCTCCTAAACCACTGATCGGATTTTGACCAAACTTCACAGGAATTATCCTTAGGTGGTCCCCTTTCAAAGTTGTTCAAATGGTTCCGGTCTGTAGCACATCTAGGTCACAGGAGCTAAAAATAGATTTTTTAAATGAAAACTTTAAAAATCTTCTTCTCTGAAACCGCAAGGCCCAGGTCTTCGATATTTGGTATGAAGCTTCATCTAGTGGACCTCTACCAAGATTGTTCAAATTATAGTCCTGGGTCGAAAATTGTCCCCGCCCCGGGGTCCTTTGGTTTTACATAGGCTTATATAGGGAAAATCTTTAAAAATCTTCTTCTCTGAAACTGCAAGTCCCAGGTCTTTGATATTTGGTGTGAAGCTTCACCTAGTGGACCCCTACCAAGATTGTTCAAATTATAGCCCTGGGGCCAGAAATGCCCCCGCCCCGGGGCCTTTGGTTTTACATATGCTTATATAGGGAAAATCTTTAAAAATCTTCTTCTCTGGAACCGCAAGACCCAGATCTTGGATATTTGGTGTGAAGCTTCATCTAGTGGACCCCTTTCAAGATTGTTCAAATTATAGCCCTGGGGCCAAAACCGCCCCCGCCCCAGGGGCCTTTGGTTTTACATAGGCTTATATAGGGAAAATCTTTAAAAATCTTCTTCTCTGGAACCGCAAGGCCCAGATCTTGGAAATTTGGTATGAAGCTTCATCTAATGGACCTCTTTCAAGATTGTTCAAATTATAGCCCTGGGGCCAAAAATGCCCCCGCCCCAGAGGCCTATGGATTTACATAGGCTTATATAGGGAAAATCTTTAAAAATCTTCTTCTCTGAAACCGCAAGGCCCAGGTCTTTGATATTTTGTGTGAAGCTTCACCTAGTGGATCTCTACCAAGATTGTTCAAATTATAGCCCTGGGGCCAAAAATGCCACCGCCCTGGGGCCCTTTGGTTTTACTTGGGCTTATATAGGGAAAATCTGTAAAAATCTCCTTCTCTGAAACCAAAGGCCGAGGTCTTTGATATTTGATATGAAGCTTCATCTAGTGGGCCCCTACCAAGATTGTTCAAATTATTTTGCTTTGGCCAAAAATGCCCCCGCCCTGGGCCCTTTGGTTTTACATGGGCTTATATAGGGAAAATCTTTAAAAAAAACTTCTTCTCTGAAACTGCAAGGCCCAGGTCTTTGCTATTTGGTATGAAGCTTCATCTAGTGGACCCCTACCAAGATTGTTCAAATTATAGTGCTGGGGCCAAAAATGCCCCCGCCCCGGGGCCCTTTGGTTTTACATAGGCTATGTAGGGAAAATCTTTAAACATCTTCTCTGAAACTGCAAGGCCAAGGTCTTTGATATTTGGTATGCAGCTTCATCTGGTGGACCTCTACCAAGATTGTTCAAATTATAGCCCTGGGACCAAAATGCCCCCCCCCCCCCCCACCCCCTCCGGGGCCCTTTGGTTTTACATAGACTTATAAAGGGAAAATCTTGAAAAATCTTCTTCTCTGAAACCACAAGGCCTAGCTCTTTGATATTTGGTATGGAGCTTCAGCTAGTGGACCTTTACCAAGATTGTTCAAATTATACCCCTGAGGCCAAAAATGCCCCCGCCTCGGGGCCCTTTGGTTTTATATAGGCTTATATAGGGAAAATCTTTAAAAAATTTCTTCTGTGAAACCACAAGGCCTAGGTCTTCGATATTTGGTGTGAAATTTCATCTAGTGGACCTCTATCAAGATTGTTCAAATTATAGCCCTTGGGCCCAAAATGCCCCCACCCCAAGACCCTTTGGTTTTACATAGACTTATATAGGAAAATCTTTAAAAATCTTCTTCTCTGAAACTGCAAGACCCATGTCTTTGATATTTGGTATGGAGCTTCATCTAGTGGACAATCAAGCCTTTATTGATATTTGGTATGAAGCTTCACCTTTTTAGACCTCCCTCAACATTATACACATTATAACCTTGGTGTCAATAATGGCCCTCCCCAGGGCCCACTTGTTACTCTATGGATCAGGTGAGCGATCCAGGGCCATCATGGCCCTCTTGTTGAACTTGTCATCACCATAGCCACTTCAGTTTAGATAGGATCTTCTTAGCAAGTCAGGAATAAAAGCTTGAATGAGTTTGAAAACCGGTGAGGTCAGCCTGTTTATCATAGAGTTAAATTCTACTTGATTTTCAGAAAATGCATACCCTGTCATCACCATGTCCTCCCATAAAGCCTTCAGTAAAGGTTGGCACTTCCTTAAACTTTGAATCTGTCAGCTCAGGTGAGCGATACAGGACCAAGCTAGCTTGGTCCTCTTGTTTAAGCTCACCGTCACGTAGTGACGAGGTGAGCTTTTGGGATCACTTTTCGTCCGTCGTCCGTGCGTGCGTGCGTCCGTCTGTGCGTCCGTCCGTCCGTAAACAATTTCTTTAAACAACATCTTCTCCTAAACCACTAATCGGATTTTGACCAAACTTCACAGGAATGATCCTTAGGTGGTCCCCTTTCAAAGTTGTTCAAATGGTTCCGGTCCGTTGCACATCTAGGTCATAGGAGCCAAAAATAGATTTTTTTCACCAAAAACTTAAAAAATCTTCTTCTCTGAAACCACAAGGCCCAGGTCTTTGATATTTGGTATGAAGCTTCATCTAGTGGACCCCTACCAAGATTGTTCAAATCATAGTGCTGGGACCAAAAATGCCCCCGCTCCGGGGCCTTTTGGTTTTAAATGGGCTTATATAGGGAAAATCTTTAAAAATCTTCTTCTCTGAAACCATAAGGCCCAGGTCTTTGATATTTGGTATGAAGCTTCATCTAGTGGACCCCTACCAAGATTGTTCAAATTGTAGTGCTGGGTCAAAAAATGCCCCCGCTCCGGGGCCCTTTGGTTTTGCATGGGCTTATATAGGGAAAAATCTTTAAAAATCTTCTTCTCTGAAACCACAAGGCCCAGGTCTTTGATATTTGGTATGAAGCTTCATCTAGTGGACCCCTACCAAGATTGTTCAAATTATAGTGCTGGGGCCAAAAATGCCCCCGCTCCGGGGCCCTTTGGTTTTGCATGGGCTTATATAGGGAAGAGCTTTAAAAATCTTCTTCTCTGAAACCGTAAGGCCCAGGTCTTTGTTATTTGGTATGAAGCTTCATCTAGGGGACCTCTACCAAGATTGTTCAAATTATAGTGCTGGGGCCAAAAATGCCCCCGCCCCGGGGCCCTTTGGTTTTACATGGGCTTATATAGGGAAAATCTTTAAAAATCTTCTTCTCTGAAACCGCAAGGCCTAGGTCTTTGATATTTGGTATGAAGCTTCATCTAGTGGACCCCTACCAAGATTGTTCAAATTATAGCCCTTGGGCCAAAAATGCCCCCGCTCCGGGGCCCTTTGGTTTTACATGGGCTTATATAGTGAAAATCTTTAAAAATCTTCTTCTCTGAAACCGCAAGGCCCAGGTCTTTGATATTTGGTATGAAGCTTCACCTTGTGGACCCCTACCAAGATTGTTCAAATTATAGCCCTGGGGCCAAAAATGCTTCCGCTATGGGGCCCTTTTGTTTTACATAGGCTTATATAGGGAAAATCTTTAAAAATCTTCTTCTCTGAAACCACAAGGCCTAGGTCTTTGATATTTGGTTTTGAAGCTTCATCTAGTGGACCTCTACCAAAATTGTTGAATTATAGCCCTGAGACCAAAAATGCCTCCACCCCGGGACCCTTTGGTTTTACATAGACTTATATAGGGAAAATCTTTTAAAATCTTCTTCTCTGAAACCAGAAGGCCTGGGTCTTTGATATTTGGTATGAAGCTTCATCTTGTGGACCTCTACCAAGATTGTTCAAATTATAGCCCTGGGGCCAAAAATGCCCCCGCTCCAGGGCCCTTTGGTATTACATAGACTTATATAGGGAAAATCTTATAAAATCTTCTCTGAAACCAGAAGGCCTAGGTCTTTGATATTTGGTATGAAGCTTCATCTAGTGGACCTCTACCAAGATTGTTCAAATTATAGCCCTGAGACCATAAAAGCCCCTGTCTCGAGGCCCTTTGGTTTTACATAGACTTATATAGGGAAAATCTTTAAATCTTCTTCTGTGAAACCACAAGGCCTAGGTCTTTGATATTTGGTGTGAAATTTCATCTAGTGGACCTCTATCAAGATTGTTCAAATTATAGCCCTGGGGCCAAAAATGCCCCCGCCCTGAGACCCTTTGGTTTTACATAGACTTATATAGGGAAATCTTTAAAAATCTTCTTCTCTGAAACCACAAGGCCCATGTCTTTGATATTTGGTATGGAGCTTCATCTAGTGGACCTCTACCAAGATTGTTCAAATTATAGCCCCCGCCCTGGGGCCTTTGGTTTTACATAGACTTATATATAGAGATAATCTTTGAAAATGTTCTTCTCTGAAACAGCAAGGCCCAGGTCTTTGATATTTGGTGTGAAGCTTCATCTAGTGGACCTCTATCAAGATTGTTTAAATTATGGCCCTGAGGCCAAAAATGCCCCTGCCCCAGGGCCATTTGGTTTTACGTAGGCTAATGTAGGGAATATCTTTAAAAAGTCTTCTTCTCTGAAACCCCAAGGCCCAGGCCTTTGATATTTGGTGTGTAGCTTCATCTAGTGGACCTTTGCCAAGATTGTTCAAATTATAGCCTTTGTTGATATTTGGTATGAAGCTTCACCTTTTTACACCTCCCTCAACATTATGCACATTGTAGCCCTGGGGTCAATAATGGCCCTCCCCGAGGCCCACTTGTTACTCTTTCATATGGATCAGGTGAGCGATCCAGGGCCATCATGGCCCTCTTGTTTATACAATTTAACCTTTTTAGTATAATTTACAGTAATATATACACTTTCAGGTACTGTCTGGTCATGAAGGACCAATCAGCTGTCTCAGTTTTAGTCCAAATAAAGCCTTATTGGCCAGTGGATCATGGGATAAAACTGTCAAGTTGTGGGATGTGTTCGAAAACAAAGGCTCAAAAGAATCTCTCAACATGGTCTCAGATGGTAAGTTTGGACCAAGATATTACGCTAACACACCCGTGCAACATAGGGCATTTTTTCACATCTCCAAAATGGATACTTTTCCATTGAAAATCAGTGATATTTTTCTTATTTATACTACCAGGACTGTTCAAATATGAATGCAACTAAGCACATAAAAATGATTCTGTGATAGATTTCGATGAAAAATTTATTTTGTCCCCTCAAAGTATTCCCCTTTAACACATATACAAACTTTCGGTCTTCTGATCCAATCATTGAATGCATTTTGGTAGTCTTTTAGAGGTATACTTTGAAGGCACTGGAATATTGCAGAACCGAGGTGTTTGCGCTGTACAAATTTTCGACCAGAAAGGTATTTTTTCAGCCGCGGGAACAAAAAAAGTCACAAGGGGCAAGGTCAGGGGAATACGGGGGGTGAGGGAGTTCAACAACCTTTTCTTGCTTCAGATAGTTTGCACAATGAACGCCTTGTGCGATGATGCATTGTCATGTAGCAATCTGACATTGGCCAAACCAGTTGCGGGTCTTCGTTCTTTGAAATATTTCTTCAATTTTCGAAGAACTTTATTCTTGTAAAACTTAGCATTTACAGATTTGCCTTTAGGCACAGCAACCTGAATAGCAGGGCCCTGATTTGAAAAGAATATGGCATACATTACCTTCTTGACGCTCATGGTCCACTTTGCAATGCATGGTCTTTTGCAATACTTTGTTGCCCATATTTTGTTCTGAATCTTTCATTTTGGCTCAAAAAAGTGAACCCATGTCTCGTCACCTGTGACGACATTAGCGAAAGACCGTGCATTGTAATTTGGTAACTTTTAAAGCAACTTCTTGGTGCACTGAACGCGTGTCTTTTTCTGCTCATCTGTCAACAGATGGGGAATCCTTCTAGCACAGATCTTTCTCATTTTCAAATCCCGTTTCAGAATTGTATGAGCTGCTCCTAATGAGATGCCAACCATACTAGCTATTTGCCTAGTCGTGTATCGTGCATCGGTAGCAACTATTTCTTTCATTCTAGCAACCATCTTGGCAGATGTTGGTCATTTCAGCTGACGATCATGTGGTGCATCTTCTGTTGAGCCTAGCCCACAGCTGAATTTCTTACACCAACGAAAAACTGTCGGAAAAGACATTTCATTATGCCCATAAACCGAACATATTTCATCTAAAATGTCTTTGCACCGTATACCAAGAATACAACGATTCTTAATATAGGACCGTATTTCAATGGCGTACTTTGACCTTCTTCCAACCATGTTTTGTATAGTATACAAGAGTAGACAGTGTTTATCGAACGATATACATGGCTAAAGTGCACAGATTTTAACAGGTTTGGTATCATTGTATAGGTAAAATGTTTTTCTTCGCTGTGATATTTTTTTCCAGGTGATTTTCGCATTAGTGCATGAGAAAACGTTCTACTTGCATTCATATTTGAACAGTCCTCGTAAAAACATAGAGCAGAAATAAGGAAAATAATGTTTACCCCCGTAAACCCCAGTTTTCTCTATATAAAGTGGGGTTTAAGGGGGTCTTCATTTCACGGACTTGTTAGCGTGATGTATAGTCAAACCTTCTTAACAGCCAACTTACTTAAGCAAACATCTATGTAACAGGCAAGTTTATTTTTGCCTCCCTTTAACCCTTTACCTGCTGAACTAGAAAATCCCTACCTTTGCAAAGTGTAGATCCAGTTCAGATGGCTTCTCAGAATCGCCTCAGTTATGTCTAACAAGTGTGCACAATGATTTTTCTTGAGAGACAAAAAGAAGAAAGAAGCCCTTCATTACATGTACCTATTGTTGTAGTTAATATTGTAATTCTGTATACCAGCAAATTCTTTTTATACTGCAATCAGGCATTCTAGTTACCTAATAAAGGGGGTCGAATAACTGCACGCTATAATCGATAGTGACCTGTAATACCTTCTACTGACCTATAATACGTTTAGTGACCGTTTATAGACCGGGCCTACTTTTCAGGTCCCTATTTTACAAGTATAAACAATAACATGCAACCTTTCATACATGGGGAAACAACATAACTGCAAGTTAAAATCTTTGCAATATTTATTTATTCAGATTTTCAGAAATTTCAGCTAAATTCTTACCTTCTTGGCTTTTGGTGGTTTGAATGGCACATTGGAATAATTGCACACTGGTACTGTGGTTGTGTCTCAACCACAAAAATAATTTTTAAAGCTAAAATAAACTATTTATTTGCAGATTTTCATACAGAAAGTAAAGCGCTGAGAAACTTTTATTCGAGCATCCGTGTTGTTTTTTACATCTTTGTGGCACGGTGACGTCAGAAACTTTGCACTCGTTGACGTCATGTTATACTGTGTGTGGGCGCCATGGCACTGAATGTTGTTTAACATGCCACATGGTCTGCTGTCTTTTTTCCTTAAATTTGCTTAATTGTTGCAAAACCCATTGATTGTTCGAATTGCGGTATAAACTAAATACATGTACATGGATAGTGTCTTTAATATTAAAATATAATCAGTTGGCCCTGACAATTATATAGGGGCTCGCTAAAGCTCACCCCTATAAAATTGTCTAAGACTCACCGATAATATTTTATTATTAAAGACACTAACCATGTATTTACTATATTATAACAGCAAAATGTTAGGGAACAAATACATGTGAGCCCCCCCAAGCGAATTTGTGTCTTCGAGCATTCCGTCATGACAAATTTTAACTGCGCATGCCCAGCCATTCAGAGGGGCCAGGGATATGGCTTTCTGTCTGAAGGTTCCTCTTGATTCACTGCTTGTATGAGCGAGCAGCGAAGGTTTTGGCGAGACTGCAAGGATGCGCAGGCTCGCCTGAACCTTCGCTGCTCGCATAGGCGATAAGTACCAAAATTGCTGGACGGGGCCCATGTATTGATTTTATAATAAGGGTCCTCTACATGTTTGTATAATTTAGGATTATTTTGTGACAGTGTTAGCTGTAGCATTCCGACCAGATGGTGATGAACTAGCTGTATCATCTTTAAATGCCGAGTTAACATTCTGGAACCCACAGCTTGCTACACAGACAGGGTCCATAGAGGGACGACATGATATTGGGTACTCGAGAAAAGAGGAGGAGAAAATAACAGCCAAGAAGTCTTCCTTTGGAAAGTAAGCTCTAAAAAAGAGGGAGATCCTTAGTGATTCTTTGCTAGCCTGGACAAAGTCTAGAAGCAGTTATTGCCAAAGATAATTGTTTTATTTCTGCATGAAAATATAGTTGTGGGTACTCATTAGAAGCGCCTTGTCAAGGCGCTTCTAATGAGTACCCACACCATATGTTTTCATGCAGAAAAAAGAGAAAAAATATCAGTTTTTGTTTGTTTGTTTGATTTGAGGTTTAAAGTACCCGTCAACACTGTAAAGGTCATTTTGGAGACTTTGCTTCCAATTTTGTGGGACTTTTACCCGACATTGAGATGAAATGACATCTCAAGCCCTGTCGCCCAATGAAACCAATAGGGTTTATTAGCATGGACGGTCCGCCTCGCACCGCGGTTCCTGGACAGGCTTAGATCCTCTAAGCGGTTTACCAGTACTAGTGTGTGGGCCGGATTCAGCTCTGCGTGGAAGCATCATGCAGCCCATATATTTCTTCAAGCCCCTATGGAAAAAATATCAGTACTTTTTGGATGAAAAAAGCTCCTTATCTGGAGCTATCTTATTGCACTTATCCCAGTTGTGGAGTCAGCATTAGTGTCAGAATCAGCAGCCACATTTAGGTCAAGGTTTTTGAGAGCTCATATTTTGAGAGCTCATATTTTCCAAACCAGGTAATGGATTTGAATTATATAGATAATGGCGATAGATATCTTGGTAGGTTAAAAGTTTTTTTAAAGCAATAGCCTGGCCCATGACCTTAAAGTCAAGGCCACTAAGACACTATATGTTAAAGTTTTATGTTATACATCCAGTGCAAAGGAAAGTATGATAATTTAAATAAATCCACTCAACCTTATGTTAAAATTACATATGACCTCATATTTTTCATACCATATGTTGGATTTAGTTTAGATTTGGTATGCTATTACGTGTGTTCAAAGTTCTGTTCAGCAATATCTTGGCCCTTGCCCATGACCTTAAGGTCAAGGTGTCATTAAAGTCTATGTTGAAGTTTTACATTGAAATTATTAACGCCACAACATTTCAAACCATATGATTTGGTTCATATTTGCTCTGCTGATAATAGGTCTAAGTTCACAGTTTTATTCAGGCACATGGTTAAAGGCATAGCAACAGATAGATAAGATTGTTAATTAAGAAATAGATCAGCTCTAACTGTGATTTGTTGAGTAATAAATCACAGTTTGGAGGTCAGTTGTAAAGTAGATCAAATCATGAGCGCGTAGCGCGCGTGATTCGTCTACTTGCAACTGACCGACAAACTGTGATTTATTACTCAACAAATCACAAACTAGAGCTGATCTATTTCGATTCTAACAGGCTGAAAATCGGCAATAATGCTGTTGTTTCCTTCAAAATCTCACTACTTTTCGCCATTGTTAGAAGAAATTCTGCTAAAATTATCGACTGAAACACATGCATTTATATCCTTTTCTAGCATTTTTGATGCAAGAATATGACGTTATTCTGTCTTAACGTCAATAGAATCGACAAGTGACGTCATAAATTGGCAGTTTTTAATAACGTCACTCGTCACACTCTTTCTTGCCGGAATTTGTTTTAGCTAAAAACAAAGCTATTTTCCATTGCCTATATAGGCGCGCTGTGTTAGAATTTGTAATATCTGATGGATAATTTTTGTTATTTCTAAAAAAAAAATCTATGTTGTGGGTAGTTAATACCCACAATATAGGTTTATATGGAGAAATAAGGAAAAATATTCTTCAGTTATCAACAAATACCCACCCTATATGTTGCTATGTCAAGGTCAGTTGAGAAGTAGCATTTTTAAGTTACTTGATTAAGCTTTTAACACCTCACAATTTGCAAACAATATGATGCTTTTGATTTATATTTTCTCCTTGCTTGTTTTGAAGATTATTTCACTTATTTCAAGGCGATCTTTAATCTGATGTTGGCAAAAGCCAGAGTACCCGGAGAAAAAACACATGACCTTCCATTGCAGAACTTTGTGTCTCATATGTGACCCAATCGAGACTCGAATTATATATTAAGAGTCAGTGCCCTTACCCAATAGGCCACAGAGGCCCAGTTTGTATTTGGTATGATAGTATTCCACACTTTATTCAGCAATATCCCCATTCCTGCCCATAACCTTAAGGTCAAGACCAAAAACTGATAACTTTTATTATAAGTTTTGTGTATTGGTTGTTAACAGCACATATTTGCCTTATTATATGGTGGAAATTTTGCTTTATATTTAATATTATGATAGATTCAGATATTGTTTTAAAATGAGAACATGTTATAGTTAAAAAACAACACATCACAACCTCTTTATAATACTATTTTTGGAATCCAAAACAGAAACTGTTTGTTAAATCATTTTTTACATCCAAACAAAATGTTCAGATTATTTAGAAAAATGACCTTTTTTGGTCAATTTTCTAAATAATCTATACAGTGTGTATACAGTTTTGGAATCCATTTTTAAACTGTGTTATATCTAAAACTATGTTACAATGAACAGTGTTATCAAGAGGTTGTGGTGTAAATGGTATTTTACAGGGCATTCAACACAATATGCTACTCAGCCGATGGCAAATGTATTCTGGCTGCAGGTCGGTCAAAGAATGTGTGTATATACTCCATAGCAGACCAGATGTTGATCAAGAGGTTTGAGATTTCCTGTAATATGTCATTTGATGGCATGGAGGTGAGTGCGCTGTAATTTCAAATATTGGAATGCGTTGTATATACACATTACATATAGTTTAACCTTCCTCTCACTGAACAGTGAACTAAACAACCATTACCTCTGCAAACAGTGTAGATCCAGATCAGATGGCTTCTGAAGAAGCCATCTGATCAGGATCTTCACTGTTTGACATTCAGTTTGTGAGTTTGTAGGAATAAATTACATCAAGTAATCTGATTGGTTCAAAGTTGGAAATGGGTGTGGCTAAATTAATTATTCAGTGGGGTAAGGGTTAAGGGAAATGCACAAATTCAGGACATCTAACTCTTTTTGAGAATGTGCTTTTTTCCCTATAGAAAAAGGGTCTACTCTGAAGGGAAAGTATTTGCTCCTGGAGCAAGAGGAGCAAATTCTTACCCTTTCAGTGAAGCCCTGTTTTCAAAAGGGCTCTGTTTATAGAGGAAGACGATCAGTGAGTCAAGAAATTTAAACATGACAAATAACTTCAACCTTCGGCCCCGCCCATCGGGGCTTGAAGAAATAGATGGGCTGCATGATGCTTCCACGCAGAACTGAAACTGACTGCACATGAGTACTGGTAAACCGCTTAGAGAATCTAAGCCTGCCCAGGCATAGCGGTGGGAGTCAGCCCGTCCATGCTTACAAACCCTATTGGTTTCATTGGGTGGCAGGGCTTGAGATGTCATTTCATCTCAATGACAGGTAAAAGTCCCACAAAATTGGAAGCAATGTCTCCAAAATGACCTTTACAGTGTTGATGGGACGTTAAACCTTAAATCAAACAAACAAATAATTTCATCATTTTTTATGTCCAGTCACTGTTTAAATCCAGAAGTTTTCACTTGCTGCTGACTTTACAAACATGAAGCATTTGTGCCCAACTATCATCATATGCCAATTAGTGATGTCATGCCATGGCACCTGGGGTCATTTGATTGAAAGTAACAATGCCATTGGTAAACATATCCTTAAAATTTTGATCATCTGTTTTTGACAAATATAGTGACATTTTTGCTGGAAAATATGTGAGTAGGCTAATACATGTATCTGCATTTTTGACAGTAGATCCTCCTAAGAGGCCAATTCTTTTCCTTGTAGAGTAGACCCTACTAAGAGGCAAATAATTTCCTCGTAGTGTAGACCCTCCTAAGGAGCAAATTCTTTCCTTTGTAGAGTAGACCTTCCTAAGAAGCAAATTCTTTCCTTTGAGCAAATTTTTTCCTATGTAGAGTAGACCCTCCATAGGAGCACATTCTTTCCTTTATAGAGTAGACCCTCCTAAGGAGCAAAATGTTTCCTTTGTATGTCACCCTCCTTGGAAGTAAATTCCTTCTTTTGTAGAGTAGACCCTCCTAAGGATAAAACTCTTTCTTTTGTAGTGTAGACCCTCCTAAGGAGCAATTTCTTTTCATTATAGAGTAGGCTGGCCTATGGAGCAAATTCAATTCTTTCCTTTGTAGAGTAGACCCTCCTAAGGAGCAAAATCTTTCTTTTGTAGAGTAAACTATAGGGAAAAAAGTACTAGAACCCCCTTCTCAAAAGGATCCTATTTTTATCAGAGAATTCAATTTATTAGCCTCTTAACAGTGATGGAATTCGTTAAATAAACACCAGTTGATGGCTGAAGCAGTTATCTCTAATATCACTTACTTGATGTTTATACATGCAAAAGAGTAGTTGCTTTTTGAATGGAAAGGATAATTCATGAAGCGTTGTTATAGTGGTTTGTTTCAACTGTTTAAATAATGATATGGTATCACCTATAGGAAGATATAATACCCACAACACTGAGTTAATGCTGGAGCTTGTATCTAGCAGTGAGTCGCCCATCAGCGGTCATCAAAAATGACTTGTGTAAATAATCAGATTTCATGACCATGCTGCTTGAATTTTCACAACTTCTACCTTGTTCCTATAAGTAAGTAGATTCTCCTAAGGAGCAAATTCTTTCCTTTGTAGTGTAGACCTTTCTAAGGGACAAATTCTTCCCTTGTAGAGTAGACCCTCCTAAGGAGCAAATTTGTTCCTTTGTAGGGCAGACCCTCCTAAGGAGCAGATTCTGTCCTTTGTAGAATTGACCCTCCTAAGGAACAAATTGTTTCCTTTGTAGAGTAGACCATCCTCAGGAGAAAATTCTTTCTTTTGTAGAGTAGACCTTCCTAAGGAGCAAATTCTTTACTTTGTAGAGTTGACAGTGCTAAGGAGCAAATTCTTTCCTTTGTAGAGTTGACAGTGCTAAGGAGCAAATTCTATCCTTTTTATAGAGTTAACAGTGCTAAGGAGCAAATTCTGTCCTTTGTAGAGTTGACAGTGGTAAGGAGCAAATTCTTTCCTTTGTAGAGTTGACAGTGGTAAGGAGCAAATGTTTTCCTTTGTAGAGTTGACAGTGATAAGGAGCAAATTCTTTCCTTTGTAGAGTTGACAGTGCTAAGGAGCAAATTCATTCCTTTGTAGAGTTGACATTGCTAAGGAGCAAATGTTTTCCTTTGTAGAGTTGACAGTGCTAAGGAGCAAATGTTTTCCTTTGCAGAGTTGACAGCGCTAAGGAGCAAATGCTTTCCTTGGTAGAGTTGACAGTGCCAAGGAGCAAATGCTTTCCTTGGTAGAGTTGACAGTGCTAAGGAGCAAATGCTTTCCTTGGTAGAGTTGACAGTGCTAAGGAGCAAATGCTTTCCTTGGTAGAGTTGACAGTGCTAAGGAGCAAATGCTTTCCTTGGTAGAGTTGACAGTGGTAAGGAGCAAATGCTTTCCTTGGTAGAGTTGACAGTGCTAAGGAGCAAATGCTTTCCTTGGTAGAGTTGACAGTGCTAAGGAGCAAATTCTTTCCTTTGCAGAGTTGACAGTGGTAAGGAGCAAATTCTTTCCTTTGTAGAGTTGACAGTGCTAAGGAGCAAATGTTTCCTTTGTAGTGTAGACTCCTAAGGAGAAAATTCAATCTTTCCCCTCCTAATGAGCAAATTCTTTCTGTTGTAGAGTAGACCCTCCTAAGGAGCAAATTCTTTCCTTTGTAGACTAGACCCCATTGTCCAAGGGGCTGAGATTAACCGGAAGTCATGAAAGATGTTTCTCTTATATAGAATGACAGTGTTGTAGATACCATAAATATTATTAAAAATCCTAAAAATTGGGACGCCTTTAGGACTTGCTGTAATTGTCCTAAAATTTTAGTGAATATGTTTTATGTTCCAGCAAGGAGTCCAATAGGTGCTGATGGCATGGCAAACAGTGTAGACCATGATCAGACTGCTCCTGAAGGAGCAGTCTGATCTGGGTCTGCACTGTTTACTCAGACCTATCTGTCCCAATACTTAGGATCATTATGGTATATTCATTCCTCTTAAAAATAGTCTGTATATCAAAATGACATACCTTCTTAATTTCAGGAATTTTTAGATAAGCGGAAAATGACTGAGTTTGGAAGTTTGTCCCTTGTGGATGAGGAAGAGGGAAAGGATCTTTCCCTCCCTGGGGTCAAGAAAGGGGATATGGCAGCTAGGCACTGGAAGCCAGAAGTTAGGGTCTCCGCTGTACAGTTCTCACCTACAGGTGATTTTATTTGTGTTGAGGTTTTTACACCCCCATCAACACTATGTAGGTCATTTTGGAGATGATGCTTCATTTTGTGGCACTTATTAGACATTTAGATGAAATGACCACCAAAACAAACTGCTAGGGTTTATATGCAAGGACAGTCCAACTTGCACCACTTTGCCTGGGCAGGCTTAGACCTTTTAAGCAGTTTACCACTACTCATTTTGGGTCAGTTTCAGCTCTCTCTGGAAGCACCATGCAGCCCAGTTTATTTCTCCAAGCCATGATGGGCAATTCTGTCACACTCATATGACCCATTTACAGCACAACAGGCTTAACTTTTTCAAAATTGCACCTTGAATGCTTTGTAAGAATTTGATCTTATGTTGCTATTAACCTGTTTATACCCCCGGCATACGAAGTATGCAATGGGGGTATATAGTTTTTGTCTTTTCCGTCTGTCTGTCTGTCTGTCCGTAAACAATTATTTTGTGTCAAAGATATCTCAGGAACTGCTTCACATAGAAACTTGAAATTTTGCACACATGATCAGTATGACTACTTGTATTGTGGGAAAGAAAATAAGGGCCAAGGGGTCAGGCCTTTTAGAGTTATTTCCCTTTGTAGTTCTTGCTGTTTAATAGTGTATATTTTTATTTTGTGTCAAAGATTTCTCAATAACTACTGTACATAGAAACTTGAAATTTTGCAAACATGATCAGTATGACTAGTTGTATTGTGGGAAAGAAAATAAGGGCCAAGGGGTCAGGCCTTTTAGAGTTATTTCCCTTTGTAGTTCTTGCTGTTTAATAGTGTACATTTTTAGCTCGCCTTACGAAAGTAAGGGGGAGCTTTTGCCATACCCCCGGGCGTCCGGCGTCAGCGTCAGCGTCGGCGTCGGCGTCAGCGTCGGCGTCGGCGTCCGCATTTGGTTAAAGTGTACCTGCAAGCTCTTATATGTGATGTTTTACAACTTTATTTTGAAAATATAATTAATAATTGTTAAAAAAAAAATATTAACATTATCATTGTACTTCATTTTACAGGTTTTTTGGCTTAAATTGGACTTTTTGAGAAGTTAATATTTTCCTCTGTATTACCTCCCTTACTTCTCTGTGTTAAAGTTTACCTGCAAGCTACGTGAGTTCAAATCCCGGGGGAGGAATGTTTTTTCTTTTTTTTTTTCTTCTTTTCTTTTTCCTTTTTTTTTTCTTTTTAAAATCATAGCGGGGTCTTGGGCTCAAGGTCAAGGTCACTGTGGCTATTTTTAGAAAAACATTGTCATCGCTCTAGCGCCTTCATTTATTGATGGATTTTAATATAACTTCACCCAAATGTTGGGTATAATGATATCTCGAGTGACTTTGACTTTCAGGGTCCGGGGCTTACGGTCAAGGTCACTACTTTCAGGGTCACGGGGTCAAGGTCACTGTTTCTAATTTTAGAAAAACATTGTCATCGTTCTTGCACCTTAATTTATTGATGGATTTTAATATAACTTCACACAAATGTTGGGTATGATGATATCTCTAGCAAGTTCGACTTTCAGGTTCCGGGGCTGAAGGTCAAGGTCACTGTGGCTATTTTTAGAAAAAACTTTGTGATCGCTCTAGTGCCTACATTTATGGATGGATTTTAATATAACTTCACACAAATGTTGGCAATGATGATATCTTGAGCGAGTTCGACTTTCAGGGTCTGGGGCTGAAGGTCAAGGTCACTGTGACTATTTTTAGAAAAACTTTGTAATCGCTCTTGCGCCTTCATTTATTGATGGATTTTAATATACCTTGACACAAATGTTTGGTATGATTATATCTTGAGTGACTTTTACTTTCCGGGTCAGGGGCTGAAGGTCAAGGTCACTATGGCTATTTTTTAGAAAAACTTGATCATTGCTCTAGTGTCCAGATTTATTGATGGAGTTTAAGATAACTTCATACAAATGTTGGGTATGAAGTTCAACTTTCAGGGTCTGGGGCTCAAAGTCAAGGTCACTGTGGGTATTTTTCGAAAAACTTTGTCATCACTCTTAAGTACCTACATTTATTGATGGATATAATGTAATTTTACACAAATGCTAGGCTAGACTTTTTTTATTTTGTCTTGCTCGAGGGGATTTGTATCGTCTGTGATGCCTTGTTATTACTTGGTAGTTTGTAGATTTTTTTTATCAAATATAGATTTCTTTTTCATTTTTTTTTTTTTTGTGCAGTGGAAAGGCTTGAAAACAGGTTGATTAGGGATACATTTTGGTTCTCTTTCATTTGCTGCAGTCTATTGGGCTGTTTTACAGAAGAAAATTTTTTTGGATAACTTGCCCTCATCCATCTTAGGCCCCCAAAGGCGAGCTATGTTGTCTTCTGACAACTCTTGTTATTATTTTGTGTCAAAGATTTCTCAATAACTACTGTACATAGAGACTTAAAATTTGGTAGCAACAACCAGTATGACTACTTGTTTCAGCTGAGGTGATGGCACTGGCCGGGGGTATACGTGCCCCACTGGGCACTTTTGTCTAGTTAGTACCAGAAACCCAGAAACGGGTACCCGGGCAAACAGTGCAGGTCCAGATCAGACGCCGCAGAACGTGGTGTCTGATCAGGGTTCTGCGGCATCTGATCATGACCTCCACTGTTTGCTAAAAGTTAAGTCATTTTCCAAATAAATTTTTATGAAAACACATCCCGAAACCCCTAAATTTTGAAATAAACTCCTGCTATATATAAGGAGGAAGGTTCCACTTGGTACAAAAGGGGTTAAACAACTTGACTTACAAAATTATGGATCTTTTGATTTTGAACAAGCAAAATGCAGAATAAAACTTGTATTCATCCACACTTTACTCACAGTAATCAAGCCTTGATGAAACACAGCAATACCCCCCCCCCCCCCCCCCCCCCCCCCCAAAAAAAAAAGTAAGTTTACAAAACAGAAGTGAAGGCAGTGATCAGGAATCGATACAATTAACTCACAGCTCCCATCAGATTCACCAAAGCGTGAAACAACATACCCTAATGGAAACATCACTAGCGGAAAGCCAAAAGGACAGTTACTTTCCCACAAAATGGCCAATTGGCTATCCAAAACAAAATAATATAAGCGATACAAACACTCAAAGACAAACCATAACAAAAATAAACTGCGACAGAAGAACCGCCTTGGAACGGTCAGTGAAACGAATTCCACTGGGGGGCTTAAATCGATTTTAGGTGGCCACAATCCTCGCCCTTACTTCCGTCGCGAGTTAGACAAATAATTTGAAGGCCTCCTAACTCATCAGTGCAACATCTCCGTGAACACAAAAAACAAGAGGCCCATGGGCCACTATGCTCACCAGAGCTCAGGTGGGCACTGCCAAATTGCAGCCATGTATTTTAACATGATATCATTTTAATCTGCCAAATGAACCCCCATATCCAAATGAGCATCCATGTGGACTCAGTATATGAAACATTAGGCCTTTTATGAAGTAGAGGGGGTGGGGCATGGACCCAATGGAGCCCTGGTTGGTATCACTAAATGTGTCTTATCACAAAGAACAAGAATATATATGGTTTAGCAGTGGGGATCTGCATGGCTGGAGATATAAGTGGAGGGGTTGGAGCATGCCCTGTCGTTCCCAGAAAAGCCCAAGATTGTTATCCCTAAATGTGTCTCATCATAAGGACCAAGTATATATATGGTTTAGGGGTGGGAATCTGAACGGTTTCCAAGATATCCTTTCATGAAGTGGAAAGGAGAGGACTGGCCCCTGCGGACACACCTACAGTAGGTTTGCTAATAATAAGGAACAAGAACATATATGAATATGGGGTGGGGATTTAATGGTTTCTGAAATATATGGCCTTTTATGAAGTGGAAGGGCGGGGCACATTGCCTCAGCACAAAGAGACCCCCAAGTTGGTGTGACTGAATGAGTCTTATCATAAGGAACAAGAATATATATCGAGGGCTTAGCGCAAAACTATTGTATCTGCATTTTCAAGATTTTTCAGGAGAAACAAAAAACATTCCTATTTTCTTGATATTATGGCAATACTTTACATCTTTACATATTTTGAAGGCTATAAGGTGTTTATTTGACCTAAGGCAGTTTTATACAAATCTAACACTTAATAAAGGAGACCTTGACCTTTTGTTCAGTTACAATAGTTTTGCATGCAAAAACCTAACTTTTGTATACAGATTTTTGGTGCAAAACTATTGTATCTGCAGTTACAATAGTTTTGCACTTAAAATGTTAAGAATGTGATGTAAATATTGTGTAAATAATGTAGATACAATAGTTTTGCACCAATTCAGAAGCATAGGGATGCACCAATAAAGCCTTCAGAACCATGGAATTTTTACAGAAACATTTTGAAACTTAATGCATAGACTCGCAGAAGACTGGCCTTATAACATTGACTGTAAATCCTGGCTGTCATTGCTATGTAGCTTTAAAAATTCTGTTATATAATAACCATGCATATAACAAGTATAGCTTTTACAAGAAGCTACGTCTACGCTTAGCCCATATTAAATGTGAATGTCTAGAGTTATATCCCAGTCGAAAGGGGAGGAGGAGCCGACAAAAAAAAAATCCCAGAAATGTGTTTTTTTGCAAATAACCGTCTTTGCATATATTTAAATTGCCAGTCTGCACCCATGATCCTGCCGATTGAAGATTTAATAATGTCAAAGTTGCAAATGCTGTAATTTTGTCAAAAAGTTCTTTTTTATCTTTCAAAAGGCTCATGTGCAACTTCAATCAATATGCTTGTATCAAAAACTGTTGGGGAAGCTAAGTAAACAACTTTCCTACACTTTATAGAAGACTAATTGGAGACTAACCCCAAAATTTTGCTAACGACGAGGCAAGTTTTTTAGATCGCCAGAGCCAGACTCCTGAGGAGATTATAGGATAGGCAGTAGTCCATCATGGTCGAGAGTTTGTAGATGTATAGTGTGTATTAGCCTGTACAAATGTGACAGCAAATTTGGGTTTGCACAAATGTGATAGCAATTCTGTGCCAGGGGCATCTTTTTGTATGAAAGCTTATACTTGTTATGGACCGCTTTCCTCTTCTTGTGAAAGCTTATCTGGTTAAAGGTCAACCTGCATTGTGGGTTACTAATGGCTGTACTTGAGTGATAAACCCAACGTCTATATTGTCTATGTCCATGGGCATAGACAATAAGTTAAAGCAACACAATCACACAAAATGGATCATTCAGAATAATATTGGGTGACCATATCCTACCATATTTAATACCAACCTGTCTACCTAAGGCTGGGTAAGCTAGCCTCACTCTAACCTACCTTAGCATACCCTACTCTAAAGTAGGACCTACCCTACAGTACACAGGGCATTCTAGGTTATGGAAGGGTACCCCTCCCCACCCCACTACCATAAGTAGGAGAATGACATTACTTTACATATCCTATTCCACACCACACTGCTTACAACTTACCCTACCCTACCCCACCCAAGGGTAAGGAAAACCCTACCTACCATAGTGTAAGCTTGGTGAGGAAGGGTAGCCTACCACTATCCTAACCAAGAAAAAGAATGTACCTACAGTATCCCACACCACTCTGGCTACTGGGGTAAGGTATGGGAGGAGAGCCCCACTTAACCCTAACCTAGCAGTGCCTAAAGTTTAAACTAGCCTACTATATCCTACCTTACCTATTCTACCCTAAGGTAGAGACTACCATACCTACTTTGCCATAACTTACTGGTTTGTTAAGTGTTCCCTACCCTCACCCGTATGGTGACCATACCCCACCCCACTTTACCTTTCCCCTTTTGAGTTACCTACCCTTACCGTTGTCTAGGCTAGGTTACCCTACATCCTACACTAACCAGTAGGTTGACCAAACCCTATCCTTTTCAACACCATCCTGCCTACCAGCTACTCTCCATTGCTCTCTCCCGTTAATTTTATAACAAAAATAAAAATGTGAATCAAAACTCTACCATAATCATATCTTTGATATTTACTGATCAAACAAACATTCAACATGGCAGCGTTTTTTTTTTTTGTGTGTGTGTGTGTGTCTTGTTACTTTGCTATGCCATGGTTGCGAGATAATAATGTCGTCAAACCTAGCCCAATAAGTGATGTCACATCGACACATGCTATATTTTCTATCGGCAACGTCACAGAGCACTGCCGAATAAAAATGGCCCATGAGTGAGTATTTATTATAATTGTTTGCTTGAGGTCTTATGACTGAGGAGAATATCGGCATAATTATTTTGACTAGGGTAAACCAGCCTACCCTAAGCCTATCCTACCCTACCCTACCTCCATCTATGAATATACCCTACCTTTTTCAACATCTGCCTACCAGGAAGGGTAGGCTAGCTTATCATTAACCTATCATGCCCTAGTAACCCTACTCTACCCAACCTTACCCTACCCCTAATTAGGGTAGGGCCAATCTTACCATAGCATATAGTACCATAGTGTAGGCTGGGATAGGGAAGGGTATCATACCTGGAGGGTGACTGTTCCAACTCTAAGACCACCCTTCTTATCAGGCTAGCCTGGCCTGGCTCGGACAGCCTTGCCTACCATATCCCACCTTAAACTATCCTACCCTAAGATAGGGCCTACCAAACTGGTTAAGGTAATGGTAGGGTACTCTTCCTTACCCTATTGGCTTACCCTATGCTTTCCTAGGTAGGGCGGGAATAGGCTAAGCCTACCCTACCCTAGGGTTGGATACAGTCTGCCTACTTGTTAGAGTAGGTTACAATCGCTGACCAGTTTGGGAGGTCCTACCCTAGGGTAGGATATGTTAAGGAAGGATATGGTAAGCTTGGCTAGGCTAGGGTTAAGTGACCCTACCCTACCCTAAGCAAGGTTGTATTTGATAGAGTAGGTATAGTCATTCTTTGCATTAGAGTAGTGGAAGGCAACCCTTCCTTAGCCTAGCCTGCACTATGGTACCTTAGGTATGTTAGTGTTGGTGTTAACATGGCCCTACCATGGTTAGGGTAGGGTAAAGTAGGGTCCATCTACGGAAGGGTCACCCCTACAATACCCTATCAGTTAGGATAGACTAAGGGTCGGCTAGCCTGCCTTACCTTGTAGACAGGATGGTGTTGAAAAGGGTAGGGTATGGTCACCCTACTGATTAGGATAGGGTGTAAGGTACCCTAGCCTAGTTAGCCAGGTAAGGGTAGGTATGTAACTAAGATTTGGTAGAGCAGGTCCTACCCTACTGTAGGGTAAGGTGGAGTATGTTCACCCTACTGGTGAGGATATAGGTAGCCTACCTTATCCTACGTTACCTATCCTACCCTATAGTAGATTTGTTTGTTTGCATTGGGGTTTAACGGCCCAATCAAGACTATTTTAGGTCATTTTTGAGCCAGTCAGTTTACCTATCCACACTTTTCCTGGGCAGGCTTATACATAAGTGGTTAACCAGTACAGTACACATTCTTTTGCCAGAAACTGACAAGTGCCCTTCTTGAATCAGCGGCAGGGAGAGAATTACCATAGAAAAGATTTCATGATCAATCTCAATAAAAGAATGTTGCTGGCTCCGGCAGGTATTGAATGCGCGTCTTCCTGATCCCCAGTCAGAAGCGCATCAGACTGAGCTACCGAGGCCAGCACCCTAAGGTAGAACCTACCATATATACTTTACTATACTCTGCTGGTGAGGGAAGGGTACCCTACTCTCGCCAGTAGGGTGACCATACCCCACCTTACATTAACCTACAGTATGACCTACTCTACCAAATTTTACAGTTACCTACCCTAACCTAGCCTAAAGTAGGGTAGACTAGGCTAGGGTACTTTACACCCTACACTAGCCAGTACTGCGACCATACCTTACCTTTTTCAATACCATCATGCCTACCCTTAGTGTATCAGACCCTACTTCAAACTAGGTACCAAAGTGTAGGCTAGACTTCTAAGGAAGGGTACTCTACCACTACCCTAACTAGAATGACAACTGTATTTATCCCACACCACCCTGCCTTCCAGGTAGAGTAAGGTAGACTGTTCTAGCCAAGAAATGCTTAACCCTAGCCTAACCCACCCTTGCCTATCATATCTTACCTTAGCCTATCCTACCCTAGGGTAGGCCCTACCAAACTGACTAGGAAATCAAAGATGGTTGCCAGCGGCAATGTGATCTCAAAGGAGCTATGATACTAATTGCAACCATATTTGTCAACAAACTGGAACCAGACTTTTCGGCTTACAAAGTATGTAACAGGCCGACAGATTGGCTCGGAATTTCACTGCTTCCACGCAGAGCTGAATCCGACCCGCACACGAGTACTGGTAAACTGCTTAGAGAATCTAAGCCTGCCCAGGCAAAGCAGTGCGAGTGTCGGACCGTCCATGCTTATAAACCCTATTGGTTTCATTGGGCAACAGGGCTGGAGATGTCATTTCATCTCAATGTCGGGTAAAAGTCCCACAAAATTGGAAGCAATGTCTCCAAAATGACCTTTACAGTGTTGACTGGGATGTTAAACCTCAAATCAAACAAACAAACTATGGGAACATCCCAGGCAACTTTTTAAATATTGGACCCGAGGCTATAATGAGCAACTGTATGCTGAAAACAGTACTATTTCAGATATTCCCCAGCAGAGCAGCAAAGTCCTGCATAATTTTAGAACTGAACTAAGTAAAAGTATAAATAACCACTGTTTCATTATTTGATTAGTGTATTTGCTTAAAATGGCAGAATTTCAAGCCAAGGATTTATTTGTTTGATTTGAGGTTTAACATCCCCGTCAACACTGTATAGGTCAATTTGGAGACGTTGCTTCCAATTTTGTGGGACTTTTACCCGACATTGAGATGAAATGAAATCTCAAGTCCTGCCTTCCAATGAAACCAATAAGGTTTATATGCATGAACGGTCCGACTCACACCACTTTGCCTGGGCAGGCTTAGATCCTCTACGCAGTTTACCAGTACTCGTGTGCGTTCAGTTTCAGCTCTGCGTGGAAGCATCATGCAGCCCATCTAGCCAAGGATCACAATTTCTTGAAATAAATGCAGAAAACTGAAATTGTTGTATACTACAGCTTATTTGTATCCATTAATTTGGCTTAAATCAGACTTGTGTAACTTTTAATGGTGCAGCGATGTGCTTTTCATTCGGTGCAAAACTATTGTATCTGCAGATTTTGCTTGAGAAACCTGACATTGTTGGGTAATTTTTAGTGCAAAACTATTGTAACTGCAGTTACAATAGTTTTGCGCCAACTTCTAACGGCCTTCGCAGATACAATATTTTGAATATTTTAAATAACTCCAGAGCGGAATGGAATATGTAAAAAACTCTTTGGTGGAAGATGCAAATCAATATATGCAACCAAAATATAGGAAAAACTGAAAATGGCCAAAATGTCAGTTACAATAGTTTTGCGCTCAGCCCTCGATATGGTTTAGGGGTGGGGATCTGAACTATTTCTGAGATATGTGGCTTTTAATGAAGTCAAGCGGTGGAGCAAGGCCCGGGCATGCCCCGGGGACTCACAAGCTGGTGTCAATGAATGTGCCTTATCATAAGGAAGATGAATATATATGGTTTAGGGGTGGGGCTCTGAACAGTTTCTGAGATAAGGCCTTTTGTGAAGTGCAGGGGTGGGGCAAGGCCCAAGGAGACCCCCAGGTTGGTGTCAATGAAAGTGTCTTATCATAAGGTACAAGAATATATATGGTTTAGGGGTGGGGATCTGTAAGGTTTCCGAGATATTGTGATATTATGAAATGGAGGGGGTGGGGCATGGCCCCAGCACATCCCTGGGGACCCCCAGGTTGGTGTCACTGAATGTGTCTCATCATAATGAACAAGAACATATATGGTTTAGGGGTGGGGATCTGAACAGTTTCTGAGATATATGGCCTTTTGTGAAGTGAAGGGGTGGGACATGGCTCCAGCGCACCCCGGAAGACCCCCAATTTGGGGTCAATGAATGCGTCTTATCATAAGGAGCAAGAATATATATGGTTTAGGGGTGGGGATCTGTAAGGTTTCCGAGATATTGGGCCTTTTATGAAATGGAGGGGCGGGACATGGCCCCGGCGCATCCCGGGGGACCCCCAGTTTGATGTCACTGAATGGGTCTTATCATAAGGAACAAGAGTATATAGGGTTCAGGGGTGGGGATCTGAATGGTTTCCGAGATATTGGGCCTTTTATGAAGTGGAGGGGGTGGGGCATGGCCTCGGCACATCACGGAGGACCTCCAGGTTGGTGTCACTGAATGCGTCTTATCAATAGGAACAAGAATATATATGGTTTAGGGGTGGGGATCTGTAAGGTTTCTGAGAAATAAGTCATTTTATGAAGTACTGGGGGCGGGGCATGGCCCTGGCACAACCTACTGGACCCCCAGGTTGACATAACAGCATATGGCTGAGAGAAGTTTACTAAAGGAACATTTCTATGAAAGTTTTGTCAAAATATCTGCAAAGGCTTTGTAGTTAATGCCATTTTTCAATTTTCCCCATTATAAGTCTATGGAAAATCTAAGTTGCCATAGCAACCAAACTAAAGAGCCGAATTTCATAAAAAACACAAAACCTGTAAAGGCAAATATGGTGAATATTTCCATAAACTTTCAGCCTCATAGAGCATACGGTTTCTGAGGAGATGATTTTTTAAGTATTTTTTTTTCTATTTTTTCATTTTGGTTTCCATGGCAACCAATACAAATGAGCAGTAGGCCTAAAATCATATGGCAGATAGTAGATTGCCTACGGAATATTTCTATGAAAGTTTTGTCAAAATACCTGCAGTGGCTTGGCAGTAAATGCCATTTTTCAATTTTCCCCATTATAAGTCTATGGGAGCTCTAAGTTGCTATAGCAACCAAACTAATGGGCCAATTTTCATAAAAAACACAAACTTTCAATCTCCCAGCCCAAGGATGCTACAGATAAAATTTGGGCTGAATCGGTCCAGTGGCTTCAGAGAAGAAGATGTTTGAAAGTGTTGACGTCAGACAACGACGACGCCGGACAACTGCCTATCCTATAAGCTCCCCCGGAGCCTCGGCTCTGGTGAGCTAAAAATCAAACAACCACAGAGATGAAACATTGGTGGGAACTCGACAGCAAAAAACCACTGAAATGCTGGAGCAAAAGAAAACCAACAGTTAGGGCCATCCTTGATATATTTTTTGTTTGCTGTGCTCCTATCCATCATATGTGAGGTGGGTGGGAAGGTAGACCTTTTTTTTTTTTTTTTAGATCTGAAAAGAAATTTGACCCTTAAAGCGCCATGCAACAACTGGAAACATCATTTCAAATACTTATTTTCGGATTTTTCAGAGAAAATCTGGCTTGAAATTTCATTTGAATGGTCAGCTGGCAGACCATTCAAATGAAACGTCAAGCCTGATTTTCTCTGAAAAAAATAAAACAGGAAAAAAAAAAAATAAGAATGTCATCTTCTTGAAATTTGGCTTAGTGTGTTAAATTTGAGTTTAATCAGGACTTCAGAAAAAAAAAATCTTTTCCTCAGAATGGTAATAAAATTTTTTAGGTAGGGGCAATCTGTGTGGGTAGGTAGGAGCACAGCAAACCAAGAATTTTTTAAGGATGGCCTAGACTCCAATGGGCCCAACCAGAGACAGAGCATCACCTAGCCTTTTTGATTTCCAGATTTGTTTGTTTGATTTGAGGTTTAACCTCCCCGTCAACACTGTAAAGGTCATTTCGGAGACGTTGCTTCCCATTTTGTGGGACTTTTACCCGACATTGAGATGAAATGACATCTCAAGCCCTGTCGCCCAATGAAACCAATAGGGTTTATTAGCATGGACGGTCCGCCTTGCACCGCAGTTCCTGGACAGGCTTAGATCCTCTAAGCGGTTTACCACTACTAGTGTGCAGGCTGAATTCAGCTCTGCATGGAAGAAGCATGCAGCCCATATATTTCTTCAAGCCCCGATGGGCGGGGGCCGTATGATTTCCAGACTACAAAATGAGCATACCGTTGTTTAACCCTTATGTTGCTGAATATTCACTTAAGCCACGCCCATTTCTGTCTGTCAACCAATCAAATTACTTGATGTAATTTGCTACTAATTCATAAACTGAATACCAAACAGTATAGATCCTGATCAAATGGCTTCTTCAGAAGCCATCTGATCTGGATCTACACTCTTTTCAAAGATAGGGGTTGTCGTGAACAGCAAGATAAGGGTTAACTTTTCTGGAAATTTCCTGTTTGCCTTTAACAGAGACTAGTTTGCATTGAAGTTTAATGTGAACAGCAACGGCTCTGATTAGACTGCAAAAATGTGCATCTGATCAGAGTCTTTGCTGACGGCCTTTATTATAAAATGTAATTTGCTCATGATGCCTCTCTGGCAGATATTCTACCATAAAAATCCTAAAAATTCGGACACCTTGAATTCTCCTAAAATTTTAACAAACTTGTTTCACAATGCAGTAAGGAGTCAAAAAAAGTACAGATTGACTGGCAACAGTATAGATGCTGATCAGACTGCAGTCTGATCTGGATTTGCACTGTTTGCTTAGGTCTATCCATCCCAATACTTAGGATCATTAAAGTAGACTTTGTGTGTGAAATGAGGCTGCTAAATTACCCTTCAGATTGTTTTGAGGCATATTAGTTAATTTTACGTCTAGCCAACAATTAAGGTCTTCTGGAGACAGAGCCTTGGTTTAAATACTCATCTGTTAGTTTTAAGACGTTCAGAATCAAACTGATTTAACTCTGGTTTATAAGGCAAGTAGCTACCACTACTCCACAGAGGCTTCTAGTTGTATTAGGGGTGGGCAGGGTAGGGTGGGGGATTATATTTTGCTTCAACAATTTTTGGAATACAGTCGAACTTCGATGGCTCGAACCCCTTTGGGTCCATGGAAATTTGTTTGAGACAACGGAAGTTCGAGCCACTGTTGCATACTTCCAGAAAACATAAAGGGGGTATTTTTGGACTTCTTTTCGGTGTTCTGTAACATAAATGTGTGCTGTGTGCACTCATTAGAATCGCCTTATTGAGGCGATTCTAATGAGTACACACAGCATACATTTGCAAGATAAAAGTCGAAAATCTCCTAAATTATCCCACGACTCAGCCATGGTAAACGAGCCATCGGTGTTCGAGCCATCGAAGTTCGACTGTATTTGTATTTTATATCTTGTTTTAGGCCGAGCTTGGGCAGCCACAACAACAGAAGGCCTTTTGATCTACACCCTGGACAACAATCTCATCTTTGATCCATTTGACCTTGACATTGACATAACACCTAGTAATGTCAAGGTCACCTTAGACAAGGGAGAGTACTCTACAGCCCTGATGTTGAGCTTTAGACTGAATGAGCAGAAGTTGATACAGGAGGTGTTGGAAAATATCCCTGTCTCAGATGGTATGTGCACTGGCATATAATCGGCACTGAGCCTAGGTCTGAAATGTTTTAGGAATTCATGTGACCCACTCCCTTGTTATCTGGGGGATATTTTAGATAATTCCTTACTATGCCCCAGAAATTGGAGGGGCATATAAGAATCTTATATGGGTGTGAGGGGTGGATGGAAAAATCCGCCCCAAGGGTCGCTGTTCGGCATCACGAGGCTTGCCTCGTGATGCCAGACAGAGATGCCGAGGGAAGATTTTTTCTATCCGCCCCTCACACCCAAATAGGATTCTTTTTCTTGTATACCTTCCATTTCTTTGCGCGGATTTTTAATGCTGCAGTCACTATGGTCATTTTTCTATATAGTCTACATTTTTGTTCTGATTTAACCCTTATCTTGCTGAATATTCATCTAAGCCACACCCATTTTGTTATATCAACCAATCAAATTACTTGATGTAATTTATTGCTACAAATTCATAAACTGAAATGCCAAACAGTGTAGATCCTGATCAGATGGCTTCAGAAGCCATCTGATCTGGATCTACACTGTTTGCAAAGATAGGGGTTGTCGTGAACAGCAAGATAAGAGTTAGAATCTTTCCTTTGGAGACTTACACCAATAGTATTGTTTAGAAGTAGTGGTATGCTACTTGTATGATTAAGATTCATTTGATTGCATCGTCTTATACTCTGACAATATATAATAGCAAAAATGACATTGTTGAAAGTAAATTACACCAATGTGCAGATCAAAGTACACGGGACTAGATGTTTACAGTTTATGTTGTTTTTGTTTTCCATACAGAGCACCTTCCATGTCTGGAAAATAAGAAAAAAAGGCAACTTTGATAAGATTACATTGCAAAGAATTACACTGTTGTGATAAGACCCAGTGAATCCATGGGATACCTGTATGACTGGTGATCAGAGGTCAGTTGTTCAAAACTAACAACGTCGTTAGTTAACGTGTCATTAAAACTTCAATAATTTAATATGGCAAATATGCTAATATTTTTACTGAAAAAAAATGTGAGCAGCTAAGCTCTCATTTTTTCAGCAAAAAATAGCACTATATTTATACCCCCGGCATACGGAGTATGCCGTGGGGGTATATGGTTTTCGTCTTTTCTGTGTGTGTGTGTGTGTAAACTTTTTTTTGTGTCAAAGATTTCTCAGGAACTACTATACCTAGAAACTTGAAATTTGGTACAAACAACATGCATAACTAGTTGTATTGTGGGAAAGAAAATTGGGGCTGTGGGGCCAGGTTCTTTAGAGTTATTCCCCTTTGTTATATTTGCTACTGAGATGTGCATTTTGTGACTTACCTTAAATTTTGTGTCAAAGATTTCTCAAGATCTACTGTACCTAGAAACTTGAAATTTGGTACAAGCAACATGCATAACTAGTTGTATTGTGGGAAAGAAAATTGGGGCTGTGGGGCCAGGTTCTTTAGAGTTATTCCCCTTTGTTATATTTGCTACTGAGATGTGTATTTTGTGAGTTACCTTAAATTTTGTGTCAAAGATTTCTCAGGAACTACTGTACCTAGAAACTTGAAATTTGGTACAAACAACATGCATAACTAGTTGTATTGTGGGAAAGAAAATTGGGGCTGTGGGGCCAGGTTCTTTAGAGTTATTCCCCTTTGTTATATTTTTTTTATAAAATTTTGTCAGCAAGATATCTCAAAAACTATTGGAGCTAGAGCCTTGAAAGTTGGTGAATAGATTGGTGGTGATGAGTAGATGAACTGATTAACTTTTGACAAAATTCCGAAAAATACTTTGTGAGTTATGGCCCTTTGTCATTTTGGTAATTTGTGCCATTGTACTGTATGGTAAAAGTGATGCATAGCATAACTTTAGAACCGTGTATGCTAGGGTTTTGAAATTTCATATATGGATTCCTCATGGAAAATTAGCCGACACATATTTTTTTTCTCGTCCGGATTATGCTCCTTTCAAGAGTTATTGCCCTTTGAAAAACATCTGTTCAAGATCTCATTAGTTATCAGGTGAGTTATTTAGATGTAATGGTATTCTCCTTACTTTTGCAAGATTAATTCTGTGTTCATAATAGGTTTTTGTCAAACTTGATGGCTTTGAATTGCCAGAAAGTTACCGATGGCTTTGGCCGGGGGTATTAGTGAGCATATGCTCACTTGATAGTCTAGTTGATATTGTACTTGCTAGAAAAGTTAAAAATTTGACAACTAACAAGCTTGTTAAGCTAACAATGCTTTGAACAACTGGCCCCTGAGGGACTCAGTACGTCAAGTTTGATGCCCCAGTCCTGAACCATTCTTTTGTGAAGATTGGTCATGGTATTTTGTTCTGTGATCATTCTCTTTCATCTACTGATTGTTGAAGTGATGTTGTCAGTTTCTGGCAAAAGGATAACATCATGAAAGGGCTGAAACTATCAGAAAAATGTTATGTTATCTGCCTGGCTATAATGACCTTAATATTTTTGACTGGGCCATTAAACTAAAAAGTAAGTAAACAAAATACTTTGCATTGTGATGTTGTCCTAGTGGCCCACAGTTAAGTTTTATCAAGAAATAGTGAACATATAAATATGTTACCTTGGAAATATTCTGTTACCCGTTTTTGTGTACTTTTCTTTCAGTGGGTGTGATATGTGATAACTTGCCAGACACCTATATAGACAAGCTCCTGTCATTTTTGGCGGGTGAGTTAGAGTCTACCGCTCACATAGAGTTTTATATGATCTGGATTCAACAACTTCTTATGAAACATGGACCCAAACTTAAACTTAGATCTCAGCAAATAATGGGTACTCTACGAACACTACAGAAGAACATCTCGAGGAAGTCAGAAGATATTGGGAAAATGTAAGAAAAACTCTTCACTTTTGACCCATTTTGTACCAAATGGAATCTTCCTCCTTGTATATAGCAGAAGTCCATTGCAAAATTTAGGGGTGACAGGCTGTGTTATCTTAAGAGTTTATTCGGGAATTGGCTGAACTTGTTGCAGACAATATAAGCCCTGATCAGACACTGTGTTCTGCGGCATCTGATCTGGACCTGCACTGTTTCTGTTTGCCAGTATCCCTTTCTGGGGTTTCCGTACAAAATGAGTTAAAAGTGGAATGAATGTACTTAGCACATTTTCAGGTTCCAGCTCATCGGGGCTTGAAGAAATAGATTGGGCTGCATGGTGCTTCCACGCAGAGCTGAAACCGACTGCACATGAGTACTGCTAAACAACTTAGAAGGTCTTATCCTGCCCAGGCAAAGTGGTGTGAGTCAGACCGTCAATGCATATAAACCCTTTTGGTTTCATTGGGCAGCAGGGCTTGAGATGTCATTTCATCTCTGTGACGGGAGAAAGTCCAAAAAATTTGGATGCAACATTGCAAAAATGACCTAAATAGTGTTGACGGGGACATTAAACCTCAAATCAGACAAACTTAGCACATTTTCTTGATTGGAAGACATAAAAAAACATGCAATGATTACCCTTGTAAATGATACTTTATGTAGAGAAAAGTTGGGTTTACCATATGACGTCGCTTCTGAGAGTGTAATAACGCCATGTAATAAATTCGATAATCCACTGGTGGATTAAATATGCAAATAAGTTAGATATGCCCCCTAACTTTACATGTAAGACATCCTTAATGACGTCAAGTTTACTAATTACGGAATATTGACATTTTTGTAAAACAGTCGTGAACAAAATGCATTTTAAATGTCATATGATAAATAGAAAATTGCATTCATGCTCATGTATTGTTGAATTTATTAAACTTGTTGAGGAAAAGGGATAAAATGTGAGGCAAAACCTCACATTTGTGAGGTTTTGCCTCGCACTTTATCCCATTTCCTCAAATGTGAGGTTTTGCCTCGCATGTTATCCCTTTTCCTCAGCTCGCTTATTAAGCGAGTTGGGGAAAAGTGATAAAATGTTTATTTTATCCCTTTTCCTCAACTCGTTTAATAAATTCAATGAACACTCATGTAAGATCCTCTGTTTACAAGTGTATACATTGTTTACCTTATTCTTGCTCAACAACATTGTGGCTCATTATTAGAAGTACCTCAACGAGGCTGTTATAATGTGCCAACAAGCACCCATAATCTGTTTGAAACAAAAATACTGTAAAAATGATAAAAAGTTTGGACACCTTGGTGACTGGCTGTAATGCTCCCAAAATTTTAACAAATTTGTTTCTCGATCCAGCAAGGAGTCCAAAAAGTGGAGACAGTATGGCAAACTGTGTAGACCCTGATCAGACTGCTCAGGAGCAGTCTGATCTGGGCCTGCACTGTTTGCTCAGGCCTAAGTGTTTCTCAATACTTAGGATTATTACGGTAAGCAAATTATTGCAATTTTCCAGAAAAAAAGGTATACTGGTGTAACTAATCACAGGTGTATTAACTGTTCAAGTCCGTGTATAAAACAAACTGTTCTGCCGATTCTGATAAATTGTGTCTAGTCACACTATTGTTTCATTCCTCCAAAGGAAATAACAATATTTGTTTTCAAAATAAACTTCAACCCGCTAAATACTTTATTTATATTGGACTACCCCTGTCACCATCTCGAACGTTCGGTGTTACTAATTACCGGTGTATATGCAAACAAATCCTGTAGAAAAGTATTTGGGTATAAGAGCCTACATTCAATGAGGTTCTGTAATGAAATAGTTATTGGCCTTCAAAATGAAAGCAAAAACTGTGTGTTTAAAAGTTTTTTTTTTCTCTTTCTGCACCATTTTTATGAAGTGTACCATTTTTAGCTCACCTGTCACGTAGTGACAAGGTGAGCTTTTGTGATCACTTTTTGTCCGTCGTCCGTCGTGCGTCCGTCCATCCGTGCGTCCGTAAACAATTTCAAATAAGTATATCTCTAATACCCGATGGGCAGTCTTGATCAAATTTCATGAGAACCATCATCAGGTAGGGGGAAAGGCTGCATAAGGTTTTTGGGCAGATCAGATTGGAATTCTGGTTGCCATGGCAACAAATAGCTCCCATAGACTTACAATGGGAAAAATTAAAATATCTTCTTCTCTGAAACTACTGGGCCCAGAGCTTAGATATTTAGCTTGTAACAATGTCAAGTGGTCACCTACATAAATCCTGCCAATCATGCCCATTGGGTCCAAATTGGCCACACCCGGGGCCCATTAACTCCTATAGACTCATAATGGAAACAAAAAGCTTCAAAAATCTTCTCCTCTGAAACCACAGGGCCCAGAGCATAGATATTTAGCATGTAGCAACGGCAGGTGGTCACCTACATAATTCCTGCCGATCATGCCCCTGGGTTCAAAATTGGCCACGCCCCCGGGCCCCTTCGCTCCCATAGACTCATAATGGGAAAAAGCTTCAAAAATCTTCTTCTCTGAAACCACAGGATCCAGAGCTTAGGTATTTAGCATATAGCATCGGCAAGTGGTCAACTACATAATTCCTGCCAATCATGCCCCTGGGGTCCAAATTGACCACACCCCAGGGCCCCATAGCTCTCATAGACTCATAATGGAAAAAAAACCTTCAAAAATCTTCTTCTCTGAAACCACAGGGCCAAGAGCTTAGATATTTAGCATGTAGCAATGGCAAGTGGTCATCTACAAAATTCCTGCCAATCATGCCCCTGGGGTCCAAACGGGCCACACCCCGGGGCCCCTTCGCTCCCATAGACTCATGATCGTAAAAAAAGCTTCAAAAATCTTCTTCTCTGAAACCACAGGGCCCAGAGCTTAGATATATAGCATGTAGCAATGGCAATTGGTCACCTACATAATTCCTGCCAATCATGCCCCTGGGGTCCAAATGGGCCACGCCCCGGGGCCCCTTTACTCCCATAGACTCATAATGGAAAAAGCTTCAAAAATCTTCTTCTCTGAAACCACAGGGCCCAGAGCTTAGATATTTAACATGTAGCAATGGCAAGTGGTCGTCTACATAATTCCTGCCAATCATGCCCCTTGGGTCCAAACGGGCCACGCCCCTGGGCCCCTTAGCTCCTATAGACACATAATGGAAAAAAAGCTTCAAAAATCTTCTTCTCTGAAACCACAGGGCCCAGAGCTTAGATATTTATCATGTAGCAACGGCAATTGGTCACCTACATAATTCCTGCAAATCATGCCCCTGGGATCTAAATGGGCCATGCCCTGGGGCCCCTTTGCTCCCATAGACTCATAATGGATAAAAGCTTAAATATCTTCTTCTCTGAAACCACAAGGCCCAGAGCTTAGATATTTAGCATGTAGCAATGGCAAGTGGTCGCCTACGTTATTCCTGCCAATCATACCCCTGGGTTACAAACGGGCTACGACCCCTTAGCTCCTATAAACTCATAATGGAAAAAAAAGCTACAAAAAATCTTTTCTCTGAAACCACAGGGCCCAAGGCTTAGATATTTAGCATGTAGCAATGGCAAGTAGTCACCTACATTACTCCTGCCAATCATGCCCCTGGGGTCCAAATGGGCCACGCCCTGGGGCCCCTTAGCTCCCATAGACTCATATTGGAAGCAAGCTTCAAAACACTTCTTCTCTGAAACCACAGGGCCCAGAGCTTATATATTTAGCATGTGGCAATGACAAGTGGTCACCTACATAAATCCTGCCAATCATGCCCCTGGGGTCCAAATGGGCCACACCCTGGGACCCCATTAGCTCCCATAGACTCATAGTGGAAAAAAGCTTCAAAAATCTTCTTCTCTGAAACCACAGGGCCCAGAGCTTAGATAATTAGCATGTAGCAACGGCAAGTGGTCATCTACATATTTCCTGATAATCATGCCCCTGGGGTCCAAATGGGCCAAGCCCCAGGGCCCCTTAGTTCCCATAGACTCATAATGGAAAAAAGCTTCAAAAATCTTCTTCTTAGAAACTGTGAAGCACAGAACTTAGATATTTAGTATCTAGCAACATAAAATAGCCAGCTACATAAATCCTGCTAACCCTGCCCCTGGGGTCAAAATTTGCCACCCCGAGCTCATCAGCTCCAATAGACTTATAATGGAAAAAGAACTTAAAAAATCTTATTCTATGAAACCATAAGGCCCAGAGCTTAGATTTTTAGTATGTAGCAATGTCAGGTGGCCACCTACATAAATCCCGTCAATTATGACCCTGGGATCCAAATTGGCCACCCCCAGGGCTCTTTAGCTTCCATAGACTTACAATTGGAAAAACTTCAAAAATCTTCTTCTCTGAAACCACAGGGCCCTTATAATGAAAAAAAAACAAAAAACACACACACACACACACACAAAAACAACAACTTAAAATGGGGAAAAAAAATCTTCAAAAATCTTCTTCTCTGAAACCATAAGTCCCAGAGCTGAGGGATTTAGCTTGTAGCAATGTCAAGTGGTTGCCTACATGAATCCTGCCAATCATGCCCCTGGGGTCCAAATTGGCCAAATCCTGTGGCCCCTTAACTCCAACAAACTTATAATGAAAAAAGCTTCAAACATCTTCTTTGAAACCATGAAGTACAGACATTAGATATTTAGTATATAGCAACACAAAATGGTCGCCTACATAAATCCTGCCAACCATGCCCTTTGGGCAAAAATTGGCCAAGCCCCAGGGCTCATTAGCTCCTAAAGACTTATACTTGAAAAAACTTCAAAAAATCTTTTTCCCCAAAACCATAAGGCACAGATTTTGTTTGATTTGAGGTTTTACATCCCCGTCAACACTGTATAGGTCATTTTGGAGATGCCTCTTCCAATTTTGTGGGACTTTTACCCTCTATTGAGGTTAAATTACATCTCAAGCCCTGTCGTCCAATGAAACCAATAGGGTTTATAAGCATGGACACCGCTTTGCCTGAGCTTTGATATTTAATATGTAGCAATGTCAAGTGGTCTCCTACACCAATGATTTTCTGGTACACAGGTGAGCGATATAGGGCCATTGGGCCCTCTTGTATTAACTACACATGACAGAACATAACATTCGATTTTTTAAAAGAAAGTCAAGTGTCACAATTAGATCTAGTTATTATTATTTTTTTATTATTATAATTGCATTTATGGAAGGGATATAACTACAACTATGTATTATATCACAGAATACATATCACATATTATGTTTCACCCTTCAAGAGGTAGTACCAGAAAGGGGAGAAACTTACAACATAAAATTGCAAATGGAAATTTTTGAATCTACACCCTTCATCCATATTTGGGTATCATGTGACTTACGCGTAAATACAAAATGTTTGACGTCATTGGTTTTAGCTCACCTGTCACGTAGTGACGAGGTGAGCTTTTGGGATCACTTTTTGTCCGTCGTCCGTCGTGCGTGCGTCCGTCCGTCCGTCCGTCCGTAAACAATTTCAAATAAGTATATCTCCAATACCCCATGGCCAATCTTGATCAAATTTCATGTGAAGCACCATCGGGTAGGGGGAAAGGCTGCATAAGGTTTTTGGGCTGATCAGATTGGAATTCTGGTTGCCATGGCAACATATAGCTCCCATAGACTTATAAAAGGGAAAATTTTTAAAAATCTTCTTCTCTGAAACCACAGGGCCCAGAGCTTAGATATTTAGCATGTAGCAAGGGCAAGTGGTCAACTACATAATTCCTGCCAATCATGCCCCTGGGTGCCAAATGGGCCACACCCTGGGGCCCCTTCGCTCCAATAGACTCATAATGGAAAAAAAGCTTCAAAAATCTTCTTCTCTGAAACCACAGGGCCCAGAGCTTAGATATTTAGCATGTAGCAATTGCAAGTGGTCACCTACATAATTCCTGCCAATCATGCCCCTGGGTTCAAAAAGGGCCACGCCCCGGGGCCCCTTTGCTCCCATAGACTCATAATGGAAAAAAAAGCTTCAAAAATCTTCTTCTCTGAGACCACAGGGCCCAGAGCTTATATATTTAGCATGTAGCAATGGCAGGTGGTCACCTACATAATTCCTGCCAATCATGCCCCTGGGTTCCAAATGGGCCACGTCCCGGGGCCCCTTCGCTCCCATAGACTCATAATGGAAAAAAAGCTTCAAAAATCTTCTTCTCTGAAACCACAGGGCCCAAAGCTTATATATTTAGCATGTAGTAACAGCAAGTTGTCACCTACATAATTCCTGCCAATCATGCCCCTGGGGTCCAAACGGACCACGCCCTGGGGCCCATTATCTCCTATAGACTCATAATGGAAAAAATCTTCTTCTCTGAAACCACAGGACCCAAAGCTTAGATATTTAGCATGTAGGAAGGGCAAGTGGTCAACTACATAATTCCCACCAATCATGCCCCTGGGTTTCAAATGGGCCACACCCTGGGGCCCCTTCGCTCCTATAGACTCATAATGGAAAAAAGCTTCAAAAATCTTCTTCTCTAAAACCACAGGGCCCAGAGCTTAGATATTTAGCATGTAGCAATGGCAAGTGGTAACCTATATAATTCCTGCCAATCATGCCCCTCGGGTCCAAATTGGCCACACCCCGGGGCCCCTTAGCTCCTATATACTCATAATGGAAAAAAAAGCTTCAAAAATCTTCTTCTCTAAAACCACAGGGCCCAAAGCTTAGATATTTAGCATTTAGCAACGGCAAGTGGACACCTACATAATTCCTGCCAATCATGCCCCTGGGGTCCAAACGGGCCACGCAAAGGGGCCCCTTAGCCCCCATAGACTCATAATGGAAAAAAAAAAGCTTCAAAAATCTTCTCTGAAACCACAGGACCCAGAGTTTAGATATTTAGCATGTAGCAACGGCAAGTGGTCACCTACATAATTCCTGCTAATCATGCCCCTGGGTTCCAAATGGGCCACACCCTGGGTCCCCTTAGCTCCCATAGACTCATAATGGTAAAAAAAAGCTTCAAAAATCTTCTTCTCTGAAACCAAAGAGCCCAGAGCTTAGAAATTTAGCATGTAGCAATGGCAAGTGGTCACCTACATAATTCCTGCCAATCATGCTCCTGGGGTCCAAACGGGCCACACCCTGGGGCCCCTTAGCTCCTATAGACTCATAATGGAAAAAAATTCAAACAGCTTCTTCTCTGAAACAACAGGGCCCAGAGCTGAGATATTTAGCATGCAGCAATGGCAAGTGGTCACCCACATAAATCCTGCCAATCATGCCCCTGGGGTCCAAATTGGCCAGGCCCCGGGGCCCCTTAGCTCCTGTAGACTCATAATGGAAAAAAAAAGCTTCAAAAATCTTCTTCTCCGAAACCACAGGGCCCAGAGCTTAGCTATTAGCGTGTACCAACAGCAATTGGTCACCTACATAATTCCTGCCAATCATGCCCCTGGGTTCCAAATTGACCACGCCCCCGGGCCCTTTGCTCCCATAGACTCATAATGGAAAAAGCTTCAAAAATCTTCTTCTCTGAAACCACAGGGCCCAGAGCTTAGATATTTAGCACGTGGCAACAGCAAGTGGTCACCTACAAAATTCCTGCCAATCATGCCCCTTGGGTCCAAACGGGCAATGCCCTGGGGCCCCTTAGCTCCTATAGACTCATAATGGAAAAAAGCTTCAAAAATCTTCTTCTCTGAAACCACAGGGCCCAGAGCTTTGATATTTAGCATGTAGCAATGAAGAGTGGTCACCTACATAAATCTTGTCAATCATGCCCCTGGGGTTCAAATGGGCCATGCCCCAGGACCCCTTAGCTCCCATAGACTCATAATGGAAAAAAAGCTTCAAAAAATCTTTTTCTCTAAAGCCACAGGGCCCAGAACTTGGATATTTAGCATGTAGGAATGGCAAGTGGTCACCTACTTAAATCCTGTAAATCATGCCCCTGGGGTCCAAATGGGCCACGCCACTGGGGCTCCTTAGCTCCCATAGACTCATAATGGAAAAAAAGCTTCAAAAATCTTCTTCTCTGAAACCACAGGGCCCAGAGCTTAGATATTTAGCATATGGCAATGACAAGTGGTCACCTACATAAATCCTGCCAATCATGCCCCCTGGGGTCCAAATGGGCCACACCCTGGGACCCCCTTAGCTCCCATAGACTCATGATGGAAAAAAAGCTTCAAAAATCTTCTTCTCTGAAACCACAGGGCCCAGAGCTTAGATATTTAGCATGTAGCAACGGCAAGTGATCACCTACATATTTCCTGCTAATCATGCCCCTGGGGTCCAAATGGTTCACGCCCCGGGGCCCCTTAGCTCCCATAGACTCATAATGGAAAAAAGCTTCAAAAATCTTCTTCTCAGAATCTGTGAAGCACAGAACTTAGATATTTAGTATCTAGCAACATAAAATAGCCAGCTACATAAATCCTGCTAACCCTGCCCCTGGGTTCAAAATTGGCCATGCCCGAGCTCATCAGCCCCAATAGACTTATAATGGAAAAAAAAAACTTAAAAAATCTTCTTCTGTGAAACCATTAAGCCCAGAGCTTAGATTTTTAGTATGTAGCAAAGTCAAGTGGCCACCTACATAAATCCTGCCAGTTATGCCCCTGGGATCCAAATTGGCCACACCCCAGGGCTCTTTAGCTTCCATAGACTTACAATTGGAAAAACTTCAAAAATCTTCTTCTCTGAAACCACAGGGCCCTTATAATGAAAAAAAAAAAACACACACACACAAAAATAAAAACTTGAAATAGGGAAAAAAAATCTTCACAAATCTTCTTCTCTGAAACCATAAGTCCCAGAGCTTAGGTATTTAGCATGTAGCAATGTCGAGTGGTCGCCTTCATGAATCCTGCCAATCATGCCCCTGGGGTCCAAATTGGCCAAATCCTGTGGCCCCTTAACTCCAACAAACTTATAATGGAAAAAAGCTTCTAAAATCTTCTTTGAAATCATGAAATACAGACCTTAGCTATTTAGTTTATAGCAACACAAAATGGTCGCCTACATAAATCCTGCCAACCATGCCCTTTAAATTGGCCAAGCCCCAGGGCTCATTAGCATCTATAGACTTTACTGGAAAACACTTAAAAAAGATCTTTTATTTCCAAATCCATAAGGCACAGATTTTGTTTGATTTGAGGTTTTACATCCCTGTCAACACTGTATAGGTCATTTTGCAGATGTCTCTTCCAATTTTATGGGACTTATACCCAACATTGAGATGAAATTACATCTCAACCCCTGTCGCCCAATGAAACCAATAGGGTTTATAAGCATGGACACCGCTTAGCCTGAGCTTAGATATTTAGTATGTAGCAATGTCAAGTGGTCTCCTACACTAATGATTTTCTGGTACACAGGTGAGCGATATAGGGCCATTGGGCCCTCTTGTTTCCTTAACAGAAAGAGAGAAAAACATCTTGCAAGCAATGAAGGGGGAAATTCCGAATGACAACAACGCACGCGATAGTAATTCGGGTAAAACAGAATACACCGGTAATTAGTAAACACCGGTAATAGGTGCATAAGGGATACTTTTAAAGGAATGAAAGAGTGAATTTTCACGCATATAAGCTGCTGTGATGTGCATAGTTAGATCCTTTGGAAGCAAAGAGTACACCAAACAAACGAAATAGCAAACTCAATTTTATCGAGTCTGTTAATGAACAGTACTGAAATGTGCAACACTAGCCACACCCTCTGGCACAGGCTTAACCCTGGCCCTGCTGAATCCAGATCAGGATCTACACCGTTTGTCATGCAGTTTGTGAATTGAAAGAATAGATAAAATCAAGTATTTTTGATTGGTGGCTGGTCAGAAATGGTTGTGGCTAAAGTAATTTATTCAGCAGGATAAGGGTTGAAAGAAGTATACCACAACTTCATTATAACACTGTTCGTTATAACATTGTTATGGATATAACACGGTTTCAAGACAGATCCCAAAAATGTATAGGTTATATAGAAAAATGACCATACATGGTCATTTTTCTATATAATCTATACATTTTTGTCATTTTGTTTGGGTATAACACAGATTTTATCTAACACGGTTTCTACTTTGGATCCCCATGAAGTCTTATAAAGTTGTTGTGGTGTATAGATACAAGATCACTTTTCCAGATAGTATTTTCATGTTTGGTTTATCTTGACTTGCTACAAGGACAGTCTAGTTGTAAGCTGATGTTAGTTGGAATCGTCAGTATTATGAGAATCTTATATGGGTGTGAGGGGTGGATGGAAAAATCCGTCCCTAGGGTCATTGCCCGGCATCATGAGGCTTGCACTGATCCCAAGTGACGGATCTTCTATCCACCCATGCAGGATTCTTTTTCTTGCATACCTTCCATTTCTGAGTGTGGATTTTTAATACTGCAGTCCCTTTGGTTGCCGCCGGCCACCATATTTTGATGTTTAGTGACATCGCGTTATGTGCTGTGTCGTCAACCTTAACGACGGCGCATATTAGGTCGTATTCAACCAGTGCATTTATCAAACACGCGAGAATATTCGATTTTGGGTAGGAACCCCAGGGTTAGAACAGAATTTCTATCCCAAGCTAAAACTGGATTTCCTTATCTGGTGTGCAAGAAGTCTAGATACAAGATCACTTTTCCAGATGGAATTTTCATGTTTGGTTTATCTTGACTTGCTACAAGGACAGTAGGCCTTGTCTACTAGCTGCAAGCTAATAGTAGTTGGAATCCTCAGTTTCATAAGGTACATACGGCCCCCGCCCATAGGGGCTTGAAGAAATAGATGGGCTGCATTATGCTTCCACACAGAGCTGAAACCGACCCGCACACAAGTACTGGTAAACTGCTTAGAGAATCTAAGCCTGCTCTGGCAAAGCAGTGTGAGTCCACACGTCCATGCTTATAAACCCTATTGGTTTCATTGGGTGGCAGGGCTTGGGATGTCATTTCATCTCAATGTCGGGTAAAAGTCCCACGAAATTGGAAGTAATGTCTCCAAAAATGACCTATATAGTGTTGACGTGGTTGTTAATCCTTAAACAAACAAACAATCAGCAGGATAAGGGTTAAAAGCAGAAAAGATAAAAGATCACTTTTCCAGATAGTATTTTCATGTCTTACTGCAAGAACAGTAGACCTATCTATCTATCTATATACTAATACTGCGTCGGTCACATTTGACCATTACCGCAGGTGTATATTACATACACTCCAGGTTTTGCAGGATGAAAGCCTACACAGTAATCATGTAATTACGGTAGGGATCTTTAACCTGCACAGGGGATGGTTCTCCCTGCACAGGGGGCCTCCAGTTAACATCCCGATCCGAAGGACGGTGCACTTTATGACATTCATCCCTGCAAATGATGCCATTGGAGCTTGTTCGGACACCGAAATTTTATCGCCGCTGCCGGGGATCGAACTTGGGACCTCTAGCATCAGAGGCAAGTGCACTTACCACTGAGCTATCATGCTCCCTCTACTAGCTGTTAGCTAATATTAGTTGGAATCCTCAGTATCATAAGATGCATGATACCTGTTTCAAATTGAGATTTTCTATGTTTCAGATGTGACCATAACCAGTACACCATGGCATACATTCTAGCTCTGTCAAAATCTAAGAGAAAGTGTCCCCCAGATGACAGTGTGGAAGATACTGAACATATGGACAGTGAGAATGAAAACAAACTGCCAGATACCGCAAAAGCAGAAAATGTGTCAGAATCTATGTCAGATTCAGAATCACACAGCAGTTACTCACTTGATGCAACTTGAGTGTTTTGATACTCATCTCAACTAAATATTTAAGGGGAATGGGAAAACCTTCAGGGGAGACAACTCCTGCAAAAGTATTTTTGTCTCCCATGTCAATAGGGGTCAACTCTTAAAGGAATGAATTTGCTCCTAAGGAGCAAATTCTTTCCTTTAAGAGTAGACCGCTTTTTCCGTGGTGCAGCGCTTATAGAAAAGCGAACAGGCAGTCCCGAAAGTTGTCTCCCTTTGAATGAGAATGAAAACAAACTGCCAGATACCGCAGTAGCAGAAAATCAGTCAAAATCTATGTCGGATTCCGCATCTCACAGCAGTTACTCACTTAATGCAACTTGAATATTTTGATACTTATTTCAATTAACTCCTTAAAGGGCCAGGCAAAATTAAGTAAGGAGCAAATTCTTTCCTTTAAGAGTAGACCCCTTTTTCTTTGGGGCAGCGCTTATAGAAAAGCGAACAGGAAGTCTCGAAAGTTGTCTCCCTTTGAATGAGAATGAAAACAAACTGCCAGATACCGCAGAAGCAGAAAATGTGTCAGAATCTATGTCAGAGTGCGAATCTCACAGCAGTTACTCACTTGATGCAACTTGAGTGTTTTGATACTCATCTCAACTAAATATTTAAGGGGAATGGGAACACCTTCAGGGGAGGCAACTCCTGCAAAAGTATTTTTGTCTCCCATGTCAATAGGGGTCAACTCTTAATGGAAAGAATTTGCTCCTGAGGAGCAAATTCTTTCCTTTATGAGTAGACCCCTATTTCATTGAAAAACGAACAGGAAGTCCTGCAAGTTGTCTCCCTTTTAATGAGAATGAAAACAAACTGCCAGATACCGCAGTAGCTGAAAATCTGTCAGAATCTATGTCAGACTCTGAATCTCACAGCAGTTACTCACTTGATGCAACTTGAATATTTTGATACTCATTTTAATTAACTCCTTAAAGGACCAGGCAAAATTAAGTAGCAGATGACATTAAAAATTTGTTCTTATTTTGCAGTAAAAGAGAAATCAGGTTTGACATTTTCATGTGAATCGTCTGCTAGGCAGACAATTCACATGAAATGTCAAAACCTGGTTTTCGCTGAAAAAAAATAATTGTCATCTGCTGTGAATTGTGATTGGTGGATTAAAGTTTAATGGAATACAGAGTACTCTAGACAGAGGAGAAGCTTCATGGCCGAGCAGTATGAACAGTCTGTCAGTCTCTATGTATGTCAGACCCAGAATCTGTTCGATGTATCATGAATATTTTGATACTTACATGCACTTTTTGTCATCAGGTCGCAGGTTCAACCTGCCGGGTCAGCAAATTTCTTTCTCAGGCATTTATAATGAAATCGTTTCTACGGTCATTCTTTTTCTCCCACAAATTCCATTGTCATTTTTGGCGAAAGAATGTGACCGTTTCTGTATAAGTCTGTCCAGGAAAAGTGTGCTTTGATAAACTGAATGGCTTGACATGACCTAAATAGTGTTGACTTTGCTGTTAAATTCCAAAACAAACAAACCAGTCTGAGGCCGTGAGACTCTGATTCTAATAGCCATCATTTGGTTGCCATAACATGAATAGTTTGGAACTCATGAGACCTGTTTGGCTTATCGAATACTCTAGACCAAGGAGCAGCTCCGTGGTCCAGCAGTCTGTCAGATTCAGACAAACTCAATAATGCTATCCTTATATCTCTTGTCCTGCTGACTAGATAAATTCAGCCAAACCCATTTCTGACTTCTTTTTTTTTTAACTGGCCTCCGTGGCCTGGTGGATAAGAGCATTAGGTCTCTCACCACTGTGGTTCGAGCCTGGCTTGGGACACATATGAGACACCAAGTTCTGCAACAGAAGGTCAGGTGGTTTTTCTCCAGGTACTCCGGTTTTCGCCCACCTCTGTTTAACGATCGACTCGATATGAGTGAAATAATCTTGAAAGAACCGTAAAACAAAAAATACAAAAAAATCTGATTTTTGAGGAATCAGATTACTTGATGTAATTTATTCTGATCTGCATTTACACTTTTTGCAAAAAATAATGCATATTCTGCCTCAGCAGGGCAAGGGTTAAGTTAATACTTGTTTTTCAAAAGCTGAATTGTTTGGTACTGATGTGACATTTATGGAATATAGAAGGTTCTGGGCAAGGAGAAGCTCTATGGCCCAAGGGTTAGAGCAGTCTGTCCAATGTCCAAGGCTGTGATAGATATTAAACATAGTACATGTACTCATTCTGGGATATAGAACTACAGAACCTGCCTTAGTGTAGTAATACACAGCCCGTTTTTCTATGGCCTCTGTGGCTTAGTGGTTAATAGAGCCATCTCTGCAAAGTCTGCATGCTGGGTATTTTTTTCAGCAGATGGCATTTTGAAATATTGTTCTTTCTTTTCCTAGAAGACAGGATTTGACATTTCATGCAAATTGTCTCCTGTGGAGACAATTTGCATGAGATGTCAAGTCCTGTTTTATGGGAAAAAAATAAGAAAAAATATCAACAATCTGTCGTCTGCTGAATTCGTCTACAGAGTGATAAAGGTTCAACACTACGTCTCTCACCTGTGTGACTGAGCCTAGCTTGTATCACACGAGGCTCCCAGACCTGCAACAGAGGGTTTGGTGGTTTATCCTCAGGAATTTCGGTATTTGCCCACTTTTGATGTAATGGCTTCACATATGTGATATAATCATGAAAGGGCTGTTAACCCAAATAAAGATATGTATTAAAGAAAAAAAACATTTCCAGAGCATATTTCTTTCCTTTATACTGCAAGCTGTTATCTTTGGTACATCCAGCCTGTGATGCCATCGCCTGTAAAACCCAAAACAAACAAAATATACCTGCAGTGGTTAATTTGAAACATACAATTTCTAAGTTTGTACTTTTGGGCTTATGATCATTGTCCTAGGTGGTCTTAGTGTTGAATAAAACTTGGACCAGTATCTGTTACTAGGAAAATAAAGTATTTGTTTGTTTGTTTGATTTGAGGTTTAAAATCCCAGTCAACACTGTAAAGGTCATTTTGGAGAAGTTGCTTCCAATTATGTGGGACTTTTACCCGACAGTGAGATGAAATGACATCTCAAGCCCTGCCACCCAATGAAACCAATAAGGTTTATAAGCATGGATGGTCTGACTCGCACCGCTTTGTCTGGGCAGGCTTAGATCCTATAAGCGGTTTACCAGTACTCGTGTGTGGGTCGGTTTCAAATTACCATAATCTTCATTAGGGTTAGGCAATTATTGTACCGTAAAAATCCTAAAAAAAAATTGACACTTTTTAAGGACTTTCTGATTTCTCCTAAAATTTTAACAAATTTGTTCCACAATCAAGCATGGAGACCAAAAAGTGCAGACGGTATGGCATTTAGTGTAGACCCTGATCAGACAGCTGCTTGAGGAGCAGTCTGATCTGGGTCTGCACTGTGTGCTTTGGCCTATCTATCCCAATACTTAGGATCATTATGGAATCTTAAAAACTTTAACAGAAAACTTGTAAATTTCAAAGAGACTGATGTCACTACCAACATTGAAACTAGAGGTGGTACAATAGCTCTTGTTGTTTTCATATGAGCCCCGCCAAGCGAATTTGGGTCTTCGAGCATTCCGTCATGACAAATTTTAACTGCGCATGCCCAGCCATTCAGAGGGGCCAGGGATATGGCTTTCTGTCTGAAGGTTCCACTTGATTCACTGCTTGTATGAGCGAGCAGCGAAGGTTCTGGCGAGACTGCGCGGATGCGCAGGCTCGCCTGAACCTTCGCTGCTCGCATAGGCGATAAGTACCAAAATCGCTTGGCGGGGCCCATATGGGTGAGCTAAAAATGATCTACATGGCAACCTCTTCAGGACACTATTGCTGGGGTCCAAAACATAAACTGTGTTAGAAACGTATACATTATATAGAAAAATGACCATTCGGGTTATTTTTCTGCATAATCTATAAATTTTTGGAATCATCTTTCAAACGTGTTATATCCAAAAGGGTGTTAAAATAAACAGTGTTCTACCGAGGTTCACCAGTCTTTATGTCATTTTGGAGACATTGCTTCCAATTAATTTGGACTTTCACCCAACACTGAGTTGAAATGATATCTCAAGCCCTGCCACCCAGTGAAACCAATAGGGTTCATATGCATGGACGGTCCAACTCCCACCATTTTGCCTGGGCAGGTTTAGACCTTCTAAGTGGTTTACCTGTACTTATGTGCAGTCGGTTTCAGTTCTGCATGGATGCACCCTGCAGCCTAATAAATTCCTACAAGCCCCGATGAGGAGTGGGGTGGGGGTGTGAGTGTGGGATCAGGAGTCTCCCATGAACAGCAAAAGTGCAAGTCCAACTGTTTATCCATGAAATTCCCCTACACCTCTTTATAACACTGTTCAATATAACATGATTCTAGATATAAACGAGTTTTAAGCTTGATTCCAAAAATGTGTAGATTATTCAGAAAAATGACCACAAACGGTCGTTTTTTAGCTCCACTGGCCGAAGGCTATTGTCATGGCCCTGTGTCCGTCGTGCGTCCGTGCATCCGTGTTGTCGCAGGAACAGATGTATACTTGTGTGTTTAAAAAGTTTGGACACTTCCATTGAACTCAATGCGATTTATTCCGTCAGTGTCTTGTGTGTCTAAAAATAGTTACTTGTGTGTCTTTTTTTCCAAGAAATTCCAAGAAATTTCCTGGAAATATGACACACAAGGGTACTTTGTAGGGATGAAGACACACAAGTATACATCCGTAAAGACGTCCGTGCGTTAACTTTTTCTTTAAACATCTTCTCCTCCTAAACTACTGGGCCAATTGTAACCAAACTTCACAGGAATGTTCCTTACATAGTCCTCTTCTAAATTCCTTCAAAGAATTTTGTTACACCCAGAACTCTGGTTGCCATGGCAACAAAACCAAAAAAAAATAAAAATCTTTAAAAATCTTCTCCTCCAAAACCACCTGTTGGATTTCATTTTTATTTTGCATGACTGTTCCTTGGGTTGACCTCTTTCAGATTCCTTGAAGAAATTTTGATCCGACAAAAAACATGGCCGCCATGGGCGGGGCTTATTTTCCCTATTTAACATATAGTGTAATGCTAAAACATCTTCTCCTCCTAAACTATTGGGCCCATTGTGACCAAACTTCACAGGAATGTTCCTTACTTAGTCCTCTTCTAAATTCCTTCAAAGAATTTTGTTACACCCAGAACTCTGGTTGCCATGGCAACAAAACCAAAAAAAAAATATAAATCTTTAAAAATCTTCTCCTCCAAAACTATTGGGCCTATTGTAACCAAACTTCACAGGAATGTTCCTTACTTAGTCCTCTTCTAAATTCCTTCATAGAATTTTGTTACACCCAGAACTCTGGTTGCCATGGCAACAAAACAACACAAAATATTAAAAATCTTTAAAAATCTTCTCCTCCAAAACCACCTGTTGGATTTCATTTTTATTTTGCATGAATGTTCCTTGGGTGGACCCCTTTCAGATTCCTTGAAGAAATTTTGATCCGACAAAAAACATGGCCGCCATGGGCGGGGCTTATTTTCCCTATTTAACATATAGTGTAATGCTAAAACATCTTCTCCTCCTAAACTACTGGGCCAATTGTAACCAAACTTCACAGGAATGTTCCTTACTTAGTCCTCTTCTAAATTCCTTCAAAGAATTTTGTTACACCCAGAACTCTGGTTGCCATGGCAACAAAACCACACAAAAAATTAAAAATCTTTAAACATCTTCTCCTCCAAACCCACCTGTTGGATTTCATTATCCCCTCGCACAACATAGTTGTGAGGGGGGATATAGCATTTGTCCCGTACGTACGTAAGTAAGTACGTACTTTTGTCATCGCTCTAGCGCCACGTACGTACGTACTTTTGTCATCGCTCTGGCGCCATGTACGTACGTACGTAGTTTTGTCATAGCTCTAGCCCCTACATTTCTTGACCGATTTTAATATAACTTCACACAAACGTTCCTTACGACAATATCTGGAGCAAGATCGACTTTCAAGGTCATGACCTCAAGGTCAAGGTCACTATGGCTATTTTTTTGAAAAACTTTGTCATGGCTCTAGCGCCTACATTTCTCCCCCAATTTCAATATAACTTCAAACAAATGATCCTTATAAAAATATCTCGAGCGAGTTGGACTTTCAAGGTCATGACCTCAAGGTCAAGGTCACTGTGGCTATTTTTAGAAAAACATTGTCATTGCTCTAGCGCTTACATTTCTTCACCAATTTCAATATAACTTCACACAAATGATCCTTATAAAAATATCTTGAGCGAGTTCCACTTTCAAGGTCATGGCTTCAAGGTCAAGGTCACAGTGGCTATTTTTAGAAAAACTTTGTTATCGCTCTAGCTCCTACATTTCTTCACTGATTTCAATATAACTTCACACAAATGTTCCTTATGACAATATCTTGAGCGAGTTGGACTTTCAAGGTCATGACCTCAAGGTCAAGGTCACTGTGGCTATTTTTAGAAAAACATTTTCATCGCTCTAGCGCCTACATTTCTTCACCAATTTCAATATATCTTCACACAAATGTTCCTTATAAAAATATCTCCAGCGAGTTCGACTTTCCAACTCATGGCCTCAACGTCAGGGTCACTGTGGCTATTTTTAGAAAAAACATTTGTCATCGCTCTATCGCCTATATTTCTTCACTGATTTCAATATAACTTCACACAAATGTTCCTTATGACAATATCTCAAGCGGGTTCGACTATCAATGTCAAGGCCTCAAGGTCAAGGTCAAGGTCACTGTGGCTATTTTTTAGAAAAACTTTGTCATCGCTCTAGCGTTTACATTTCTTCACCAATTTCAATATAACTTCATACAAATGTTCCTTATGACAATATCTCTAGCGAGTTCCACTTTCAAGGTCAAGGTCACTGTGTCTATTTTTAGAAAAAATTCGTCATCCCTCTAGCGCTTACATTACTTCATCGATTTCAATATAACTTCACACAAATGTTCCTTATGACAATATCTCACCATTTCGACTTTCAAGGTCAAGGTCACTGTGGCTATTTTTTAGAAAGCTTTGTTATCGCTCTAGCGCCTACATTTCTTCACTGATTTCAATATAACTTCACACAAATGTTGCTTATGACAATACCTCGAACGAGTTTGACTTTCAAGGTCAAGGTCACTGTGGCTATTTTTAGAAAAACTTTGTCATTGCTCTAGCGCTTACATTTTTTTCACCAATTTCAATATTACTTCACACAAATGTTTCTTATAACAATATCTCTAGTGAGTTCCACTTTCAAGGTCAAGGTCACTGTGGCTATTTTTAGAAAAACTTTGTCATGGCTCTAGGGCTTACATTTCTTCATCCATTTCAATATAACTTCACACAAATGTTCCTTATGACAATACCTCGAGCGAGTTTGACTTTCAAGGTCAAGGTCACTGTGGCTATTTTTAGAAAAACTTTGTCATTGCTCTAGTGACTACATTTTTTCACAAATTTCAATATAACTTCACACAAATGTTCCGTATGACAATATCTCGAGCTATTTAGACTTTCAAGGTCAAGGTCACTGTGGCTATTTTTAGAAAAACTTTGTCATCGCTCTTGCGCCTACATTTAATGATGGATTGTAATAGAACTTCACACAAATGTTTCTTATGATAATATCTCGACTCACTTCCACTTTCAAGGTCATGACCTCAAAGTCAAGGTCACTGTGGCTATCTTTAGAAAAACTTTGTCATCGCTCTACCGCCTACATTTATTAACAGATTTTAATATAACTTCACACAAAAGATGCTTATGATAATATCTTGAGCAAGATCTACTTTCGTGGTCATGGCCTCAAGTCAAGGTCACTATGGCTATTTTTAGAGAAACGTCATCACTCTAGAATGTACATTTATTGGAGGATTTTTAAACAAACTTTACACAAATGTTGCATATGATAATATCTCAAGCAAGTTGGACTTTTGCCATTTCAGTGTTTTCCACACACGAAGTTGTCTAGTGCGAGGGGATTTGTATCGCATGTGATGCCTTGTTTTTATTTTGCATGAATGTTCCTTGGGTGGACCTCTTAGATTCCTTGAAGAAATTTTGATCCGACAAAAAACATGGCCGCCATGGGCGGGGCTTATTTTCACTATTTAACATATAACGTAATGCTAAAAAATCATTTTCTGCAAAAGTACTTGTGGGATTTCATTGTAATTTGCATGAATTGTCCTTGGGTGGACTGTTGTCAGATTCCTTGAAAAAAATTTGATCTTACAAAAAAACATGGCCGCCATGGGCGAGGCTTATTTTCACTATATAACATATAGTGTAATGCTGAAAATATTTTCTGCAAAAGTTCTTGTTTTATTTCATAGTTATTTGGCATGCATGTTCCTTGGGTGGACCTCTGTCATATTCCTTGAAGAAATTTTGATCCGACATAAAACATGGCTGCAGTGGGCGGGGTTTATTTTCACTATATAACATGTAGTGTAATGTTAAAAAAGTCTTCTCTTCTTCAAAATTCTTGTTTATTTATTTATTTATTTATTTAAAAGTACCTTCCTGTATCTGAATTAATCTCCTCCAATTTTGCTGACTATCACATATCTATAGAGGTCCACCTACAAATTGTCATTCTAAAATTCAAAAACATCAGAAATTTCACATGCCCATCACACTGGTGATAGAACTGATGTTTTCAACACAAACTCTATTTATACGACTTGATGTTTCAAAATAAATTCAAAATACTGAGGGAGATTGATTTATTAGACCTAATTATACTACAGTGTCAACAGTTCTCCAGATCCCTGAGGGTTAAAATGGCTTAGTTGAAAAGGGAGGCATACCGAATCCGACGGAGGAAAGGAAAAAATAAATAAATAAAGAAATAAAAACATAAATCTGTTCATTTTTTAGCTCCTCTGGCCAAAGACCGGCGGGTCTTATGTTATATGTTATGGCCCTGTGTCTGTTGTGCGTCTGTGCGGTTGTGCATCCGTGCGTTAACTTTTTTCTTTAAACATTTCCTCCTTAACTACTTGGTCGATTGTAACCAAACTTCACAGGAATGTTTCTCACATAGTCCTCTTCTGAATTCCTTCAAAGAATTTTGTTACATGCAGAACAAAATTGCATCGAAAGCAAAAAAAAATATTTAAAAATCTTCTCCTCCAAAACCGCTCAATGGATTTTATTCTTATTTTGCATGAATGTTCCTTGGGTGGACCTCTGTCAGATTCCTTGAAGAAATTCGGATCAGGCAAAAAACATGGCCACCATGGCCATGCCCCACATGACTGCCATGGCCATGCCCCTTGGCTCATTAGCTTTCAAAGACTTATATGGGGAAAAGTTTTAAAAACCTTCTCCTCCAAAACCGCTCAATGTAATGGATTTCATTCTTACTTTGCATGAATGTTCCTTGGGTGGACCTCTGTCAGATTCCTTGAAGCAATTTTGATCAGACAAAAAACATGGCTGCCATGGACACGCCCATTGGCTAATTAGCTTCCATAGACTCATAAAGGGATCTTTTTTTTTTTTTAATCTTCTCCTCCAAAACCGCTAAATGGATTTCGTTCTTAATTTTCATGAATGTTCCTTGTGTCTACCATTGTCAGATTCATTGAAGAAATTTTGATCAGACAAAAAACATGGCCGCCATGGCCACCACCTTTGGCTCATTAGCTTCCATAGACCAATAAACGGAAAAACTTCTTCTCTGAAACCATAAAGCCTAAAGCTAAGACATTTACATGTAGTATGTAGCAAAGTTATGTGATCACCTACTAAGTCCTGCGAACTATGACTCTTGAGTCCAAATTGGCAATGCCCCGGTGCTTAGTAGCTCCCATAGACTAATAATGACAAAATCTTGAAACTTTTCTCCTCTGAAACCATAAGGCCAAGAGCTTAGTATGTAGCAACTTGAAGTATTCATCTGCATAAATCCTGCCAACTATGCCCCTGGGGTCCAAATTGGCCACACCCTGAGGCCCATAAGCTCCCATAGACTTATACTGGGAAAAACTGACAAAAATCTTCTCTGAAACCATCAGTGCCCAGAGCTTAGATATTAAGTATGCAGCAACGTCAAGTGGTCACTCAAATAAATCCTGCCAACAATGCCCCTGGGGTAAAAAATTGGTCACGCCCAGAGGCATATTAGTTCCCATAGACTTATAATAGGAAAAACTTAAAAAAAAGTCTTCTTCTCTGAAACCATAAGGCCCAGAGCTTTAGATATTTAGAACGGAGCAATGCCAAATGGTCACTCACATAAATCCTGCCAACCATGGCTCTGGGGTCAAAAAAATATAGAATGGACATTCCTTGGGTGGATCACTTGTTTCTTTTTTACCCATTGCATGCGGGAAAACCCTAAATGGGTACCTTGGCAAACAGTGCTGGCCCAGATCAGACCCCACAGAACACCATGTCTGATCAGGGCCTGCACTATTTGCTAACAGAATTTTCCATCAAAAATAGAAAAAAAATAGGCCTGACACCCCTTATATGACAAATGGACTGGTCCAACATATAGCAATAGAAGAGTCCACTAGTATACCATTGGTTAATGTAATAAATATGACAATTGTCTGAAGTTAGCCGGTGGAGCGACAGGGCCTCTTGTTTTCTATACAATCTATACATAGTTGTTTAGATTTAACATTGTCGTTTAACACAGTTTCTGCTTTGGACCAAAAAAGTAGTGTTATAAACAGGGTTTGGTGTACTTTCATTGGTCGTTGCGAAAAACTGGCGAAAGAATATGCACTATTGTGTCGTTGCAAATATTGACATTACATCATGAAAACACGCCTATATAATTTTGACCCCCTTGAACCCCACTTTTATATAGTAAAACTGGGGTTTACAGGGGTTAATCTTATTTTTCTTATTTCTGCTCTAAAATATAGATTGTGGGTACTCGTTAGAACCTCCTCATCGAGGCGGTTCTAACGAGTACCCACAATCTATATTTTGAGCAGAAATAAGAAAAATATCACAATTTTTCATGTTAAAATTTTCAATGTTTCGGCAATAAAAGGTTACAATGTATTGGTATAGGCATGTTTTTGTAATGGAATATGCACTGTACTGGTTAGCTACATATGAATAAGCCTGCCCAGGGAAAGTGTGGTTAAGTGTACTAACCAGCTTGATATGATCTTATAAGAATCTTATATGGGTGTGAGGGGTGGATAGAAAAATCCGTCCCAAGGGTCACTGTCTGGCATCACGAGGCTTGCCGAGTGATGCCGGACAGTCATCCCGAGGGACGAATTTTTCTATCCACCCCTCACACCCATATTGGATTCTTTTTCTTGCATACCTTCCATGTCTATTGCGAATTTTTAATGCTGCCGTCACTTCGGTTACCGAAGTCCGCCATTTTGTGATGACACAACAGGAATGGTTTAGTGACGTCACGCATGACAACGCCACGCATGAGGTTGTAATCAACTAGTACATTTATCAAACACGTGATTATATTCTATTTGGGGTCGGAACACCAGGGTCAGAACATAAATTTCTATCCCAGGGTAAAATCACGGATTTCCTTGTCTGGTGTGCAAGAAAAATAGTTAAGCCCCAAACAAACAAAGCATATGTCACAGAACAGTAGGTTACATTTGGGTCTAAACAGGCAAAAGGGGGGTCTACAAGCATATTTCATTTGTTGTTTGATTTTAGGTTTAACATTCTGTCAACACTATTTAGGTCATTTTGGAGACGTTGCTTCAAATTTTGTGGGACTTTTACCCAACATTGAGATGAAATGACATCTCAAGCCCTGCCACCCAGTGAAACCAATAGGGTTTATATACATGGATGGTCCGACTCGCACCACTTTACCATGGCAGGCTTAGACCTTAGCAGTTTACCAGTACTCATGTGTGAAAGCATCATGCAGCCCAATCAATTTCCTCAAGCCCCGATGGGCGGGGGCAAACTTCAAGCATGTGCACTCAAACAACTGTACTCAGGGAGGTCTGAAATCAGTCTCTACACAAATTTACCATAAGGATCCTAAGTATTGGGAAAGCTAGGCCTAAGCAAACAGTGCAGACCCTGATCAGACTGCTCAGGCTCTACACTGTTTGCCACTCCATCTCCATCTTTTGAACTTGCTGAATTGTGGAACAAATTTGTTAAAATTTTAGGAGTATTACAGCTAAAGGTTCTGAGGTCACATGTGGTAAGCCAAGTTCTGCAATGGAAGGTCAGGTGGTTTTTCTGTGGGTACTCCAGTTTTTGTCCACCTGTGATATACGATCGGCTCTATGAGTGAGATAATCTTGAAAGGGTCGTACAACCAAAACCCCCCAAAAAGGCATCTGAATTATTAGGTTTTGATGGTAGTCCGAATACAAACTTATTATATACCCAGAAAATGTCCCGTTTACTTTGTACAGAAGTTACCGGTCAATATTTTTCCATATTGCCCTTAGTCAAGTTCATATTGCCCGTAGATAAGCAGTCATGTTCAAAATAGAACTACTTTCAAATTTGTTCACTTCGATACTAAAAATCGGCAGCCATCTTGTCGTGCGTATCGACTGAAATAACCTAAAACAAAATGAATATAGGCTGTGACAGGGTGCATAAAGCGCATTTTATGCTAGCAAATATGACCTACCTGCAATCTGTTCAGATATTCAATAATTTCTTTTAGGAAATCAAGAGTATTTTGAAAGAAACAAAACTGACACTTTGGTAAACATGGCGTCCTGCGTTGGGAAACAGTAATGTTTTTAATGACGTCACGTCAACCGACGTTAACGTCGTCTTCACTTTGGCGCCATTGGGCGTGGTTTTTCATAGTGTAGGAAGACACTTAACAATGTGCATTATTTTCCATTTCAAAGCACTTAAAGATGTCTAACCTTATTTTACGTTCAAATTTCCATGCCAGGCAATCCTGAATTCTGGCACAGAGTCCAAGTTTGGGTATATAATAAAAAGGGTATTGACTTCATATTGTGAAATATTTGTCACTCGTTCATATGGCGAAGACGCACTCGCAAGCTCGTGCCTCCTTCGCCATATAAACTTGTGCCGAATATTTCACAATATAAAGTCAATAACCTATAATTCCTGACTGAATGAATCATATAGTCAATGACAGTCGATGTAGTGCACAGTGAATAACCCTTCTATTGCTGAATATTCAGTTTAGCCACACCCATTTTGGACTTTGAACCAATCAGATGACTTTATGTAATTTATTCCTACAAATTCATAAACTGAATGTCAAACAGTGTAGATCCTGATCAGATGGCTTCTTCAGAAGCCATCTGATCTGGATCTACACTGTTTCCAAAGATAGGGGTTGTCGTGAACAGCATGATAAAGAGTTAAGTTTCATCGAAAGATAATCAAGGACAACAACACAGCACTGAAAACTGTCGAGTGGACAAGAACTAGCTAGTTTTAGCCAATTAGGCCTCATCAGTGACCTTCAGAATTTACAAAATTTACCAGTGGAATCAATGATCCCAAAGGACTAGAAAATATAACCCACATTCACACGGTGTCACTACGATGAAGGGCAGGGAGACTTTTTACAACCGCCACACATTCCCTTAACACCAGCTGTGATGAAGACTGATCGACTCAACAAAGTCTCAGAACAGCCTGTACACAAACTTACTGTAAAAGTCCTAAAATTTTGGTCACCTTCAGGACTTGCTGTAATTCTCCTAAATTTTTGACAAATTTGTTTCAGGATCTAGCAAGCAGTCCAAAAAGTGCAGATGGAATTACAAACAGTGTAGACCCTGATCAGACTGCTTCTCCAGAAGCAGTCTGATCTGGGTCTGCACTGTTTTGAGGAGCAGTCTGATCAGGGTCTACACTGTTTGCTCAAGCAGATCTGTCCAAATACTTAGGATGCTATAGACTCCTCTGATGCCACTTGAGATTAACAAACAGGGATAACACCTTATGCTTTTTCCACCATTCTTCAAATGGAAGGGAACCTGCCCCGATAGCTCAGTTGGTAGAGTGTCCGCTCCGGGGAACTGGAGGTCACGGGTTTGATCCCGGGCCGCAGCATACCAAAGTCGTTAAGAATGGTACTAGCTGCTCCTTGCTTGGCACTCAGATTTATGGGGTAGAGCTAGGACTTGTCGACCCAGTGTCAGGATAATGTGACTGGGTGTGGTATCATGTAATGTGTCTGGGACATGAAACTTCACTGAGGCAGCACTATAAAAGTGAGCATCGAGCTCCCTGTCACAACCAGATACCCTTGTGATATGACGAAAAAATTGTTGAAAGCGACGTTAAACCCTAATTCACACACACACACACACACACACACTCAAATGGAAGGGGGATAAAATAATAAAAGAAATGATTACATAGTTACTCTTTTCTGTCATCAAAAACAAACACTGAATGTGCACTTCATTAACCCATTTTGTGCTGGAAACCCCAAAACGGGTAGTTGGCAAACAGTGCAGGCCCAGATCAAACGCTGCAGAATGCTGCAACTGATCAGGGCCTACACTATTTGCAAAATTTCCACCTAATTTCCAAATAGTTGTTTTAAGGAAACACAACCTGACACCCCTAAATTTTGAAATGGACTTATGCTGTACATAAGGTGGAAGATTCCACATGGTACAAAATGGGTTAACACATCCGTTTCATATAATGGTGTGTTACACATCTCTTGAACTAGCAGTTTTCATATAAAAACTATTATGTTTTTGACAACTGTTCCAAGCATAGATTTCACATTACGATAACACACCCGTGTGACATAGTGCATTTTTTCATATCTCCAAAACGGCTACTTTTCTGATGAAAATTTGTGATATTTTTCTTATTAATTCTCCAAACATAGGTTGTCGGTGCTCGTTAGAACCGCCTCATTGAGGCGGTTCAAACGAGTACCCACAACCTATGGCTTGCATTAGAAATAAGAAAAATAATGTATACCCCGTTTAGGTGGGTGTTCATTTCACGGACTTGTTCATGTGATGACATGCTTGTAGAATTTCTAATTTGAGATGGTACTTATGAATACCCAGAACCCGATTTCTTTGTTTAGTAAAATACGATGAACGTCTGTTAGACCCATTTTTGTCACGCCTGCTTTTAGCAGTCCAGTTTTCCATCGGTTTGTCAACATTAGCATTCACCCTTGCATTCACTCTAATGTAATGATACTTGGTACAAATTTGCATCTTGGGATGGCAGCTTTAATACAAGCATCTATGTTTGACTTTGAACTACATTTCATGGTTCACTGACAATTTAAACTAGTGTGTCCACCAAACAAATCACCCTAATATAAGTTCATTTTTTCAAGACATATAAGAGCTTCATTAGTGATACCTTGTATCTAGGATGGCAACTTTTATACAAGCATTTCGTCCCCGCCCATAGGGGCTTGAAGAAATATATGGGCTGCATGATGCTTCCACGCAGAGCTGAATCCGGCCCGCACACTAGTACTGGTTAACCACTTAGAGGATCTAAGCCTGTCCAGGAACCCTGGTGCGGGGCGGACCGTCCATGCTAATAAACCCTATTGGTTTCATTGGGCGACAGGGCTTGAGATGTCATTTCATCTCAATGTCGGGTAAAAGTCCCACAAAATTGGAAGCAACGTCTCCAAAATGACCTTTACAGTGTTGACGGGGAATTTAAACCTCAATTCAAACAAATATTTATACAAGCATGCATATTTGACCTTGACCAACATTTTATGGTTCACCTACTTTGTGAAATATTGCCTCAACTCTAGCATTCACCTTTATCTTCAAGTCCAATCCACAAGAACTATGAGAGCGTAAATGATTCTTGGTACAAACTTGCATCTAGTGAATGTAAGCATCCATATTTTACTTCGACCTACATTTCATGGTTCACTGACTTTGTAAAATAGTGTGTCGACTAGCGTTAACCCTAATATACAAGTACATTCCACAAGACATGTAAGAGCTTAATCAGTGATATTTGCTACAAACTTTTATCGAGGGATGGCAACTTTTATGCAAGCATCCATGATTGACCCTGACCTACATTTCATGGCTCAGTGACTGCGTACCCGCCGGCGTGATATAGTCTTCAGCAGAATTCTTGTCTCTACATAATGTGGAGTTAATTTAGAAGAATTTAAGTTCTCATCTGATGAACTCCATATATATTGCACAGGCTTGTCAACAATATATCATTGTCTGCTACATTAACACATCAAGCACTATGTCCATGTCTGCACCTTTGTATCAATTTTTAGCTCACCTGGGCCGAAGGCTCCAGGGGAGCTTCTAGTATAGTGGGTCGTCCCTCCGTCCGTTGTTTGTCCGTCCACGCCCTTGACCAGTTATATATCTCTGCAACCTGCAGACTGATCTCAACCATTTCTCATCTGTAGCATGCCTCTGGTTGGGCATTGATGACATGAGCTTTGTTTTGAAATTGAATGAAAACTTTGGTTGCTATGTTAACCACAAGGTCCCATAGACTTACAATGGGAAAATTCTTGTTATCACTGTAGCGCCTTCAGTTTTTATCGGATCTTTCTATAACTTCTAACCTGTAAGGCGGCTGGGGATAACAACTCGGATGAGTTCGAAAACTGGCCAATTCAGCCCATTTATCATAGAGTTTGGCCCCTTTGATTGCAGAAAATGCCTATGTTTGACCTTGTCATCACCATAGCCCCTTCAGTTTAGATCTTATCTTCCTGAAACTTGCATTTAAGTAAGTCAGGGTTAAAAGCTCAAATAAGTTCCAAAACAAATAATGTTGGATGATTGCTTACGGAGTTATGTCCCCTACTTTGCTGAAAATGCTTATTTTCGACCTTGTCATCACTGATAGATACGCCGACCACGCCAGTTTTTGAACTCATCCCAGCTTTTATCTTGTTTGTAAGTTTCAAGATGATCTGATCAAAACTGAAGGGGCTACGGTGATGACAAGGTCAAAAATTAGCATTTTCAGCAAAGTAGGGGACATAACTCCGTGAGTAATCAACTGACATCGCTAGTTTTCTAACTCATCTGAGCTTTTATCCCTGACTTACTTGTTTGTAAGTTTCAAGAAGATCCAATCAAAACTGAAGGCGCTTCAGTGATGACAAGGTCGAAAATAAGCACTTTCAGCAAAGTAGGGGACATAACTCCGTAAGCAATCAACCGACATTGCTTGTTTTGGAACTTCTCTGAGCTTTTAACCCTGACTTGCTTGTATGTAAGTTTCAGGAAGATCCGATCTGAGCTGAACAGAAGCTAAATGATGGTAGGTATTTGTTAATGGATACTTTGTCGCAATAAAAGCTCTACAGAGCTTTTACAATTTGTTTCTAATATGCGGGGTAAAATAAAGCTTCTTTATCTTCATCTTTAGGGATGTTCATGTTGCTGAAGGTTGTACAGGCTATCAGCTGATTGTAACTGATAGAGCTAAGGGTTCAAATTAACAACTGTGGCTTGTATCACTCGTCGGGCAAGGCCTGCTCCCAGCAGGCACATGACGTAATTGTGACGTCACATCAACGTCGGTACAACGTCATGACGTTTAAGTAACGTCATATCTACGTCGGTGCAACCGTTGTCATGGCGTTACACAGAGGTTGATTTGACGTTGCCCTAGCGACGCTTGCCTGCTGGGTGCTGTCCTTGCAGCAGGTAAGGGTAGAGGGGGAATGTTGTTATTTCTTCACTTTCTACATTTCCATTTAAAATTCCCTCTCCCCTACTCCCATTGTCACCTCTACCGTATCTTCTGACTCTTGCATCCCAGCAGGCACAGTTGCATGATGTTGCATCGGCGTTCATTTGACGTTGCTTAAACGCCATGACGTAACTGTGTTGATGAGACGTCATAAGTACATGTGCCTTCCGGGAAGCGTTTAACCCCCAACACAATCAACCAATCTCTTTGTAATCTTCACATTGGTTGTCCACACTATTATAGCTGATTGTGACTGATAAAGCGCTGTGGTTCAAATTACAAGTCTGGCTTTAAGCTTTGGTGGAAAAAGGACCCAAATCAGTACTTAATTCGTACAGTAAAATTCCTATATTAAGACCACCTTTGGGACTGTTCAAAAGTGGTCTTAAAGACCACTTTTGAACAGTCCCAAATGTGGTCTCTGACCAGAGGACAGGATATGCAAATAGCAAATATTGTAGATACATATCAGATTGGTCCGAAGAAGCAATCTGATCAGTGTCTACACCTACATTCTGTCCATGTTTTTTAATCAATTACACCAAGAAATCTGGCTGGTTGAAAGTCCGAATTAGGTATGGCTAAATTAATTTGTTCAGCAGGACAAGCGTTAATATAACCCATTACTTAACTATGAACTGCATCAACTTGAGGATAAGGTGTCGCATCTTTGGAAGACCTGGCTAATCTGAGGGGCAGTCAACACCAAGCCCGAATATTATAACAATCGTATATGGGTGTGAGGGGTGGATGGAAAAGTCAGTCCCGAGGGTCACTGTCCGGCATCGCGAGGCTTGCCGAGTGATACCGGACAGCGATCCAAAGGGACGGATTTTTCTTCCCATCCCTCACACCCATATAGTATTCTTTTTCTTGCATAGTGTGGATTTTTAGCTCACCTGGGCCGAAGGCTCCAGGGGAGCTTATAGTATAGTGGGTCCTCCGTCGTCCGTCCGTCGTCCGTCCGTCCACACTTTTGAGCAGCTATATCTCTGTATCCTGCAGGCTGATCTCAATCATTTCTCACCTGTAGCATGCCTCTGGTGGGGCATTGATGACATAAACTTTTTTTTGAAATCGCTCAAAAACTTTGGTTCCTATGGCAACCACAAGGTCCCATAGACTTACTATGGGAAAATGCTTGTCATCACCGTGGCGCCTTCAGTTTTGATCGGATCTTTCTGAAACTTATATGTAAGGTGACTGGGGATAAAAACTCGGATGAGTTCGAAAACCGGCCAAGTCGGCCCATTTTGTCATAGAGTTACGTCCCTTTGATTGCTGAAAATGCCCATTTTCGACCTTGTCATCACCGTAGCCCCTTCAGTTTTGATCGGATCTTTCTGAAACTTATACGTAATGTGGCTGGGGATAAAACCTCGGATGAGTTCGAAAACCGGCCAAGTCCGCCGATTTGTCATAGAGTTGGTCTCGGGTCGTTTCGCCCGTGAGACGTTTCGCCCATGAGTCGTTTCGCCCGTGGGTCGTTTCGCCCTGAGTCGTTTCGCCCTGGGTCGTTTCGCCCGTGGGTCGTTTCGCCCTGATTAGGTGGGTCGTTTCGCCCTTATTTTTTCAAGCCCTATTGATTGAGGTTATGTTTGTTTTTGGTATGTAAAGGGATTGATGGAGGTATTGGGAGTTCCGGAAAACATGGTTTTGCCCTCGTTTGGTGCAGCTGGACGACCTTCTGACGACTTCTACTTCAGATTTGAGCAACTGCGCTACCACCTTTTTGAGAAAGATATTCGAGCTCACATAAGGAACAAGTCTTTGCAATAAAGTGGGATTTATGGTTGTGAAAATGACTGTTATATTTCAAAATATGACATATTTTTCTTTCTGCTCAAAACATAGATTTTGGATTAGAACCGTCTAATTGTCTATGTTATAGAATCAGAAATATGAGAAATAAAGTATATGCGAAAACCCATTTTTCACTGTTTAAAGTTGGGTTTAGGGGGACGTTATTGCATAGACTTGCTAATATGATATTTTATTTACTTATCAGTTGTTCTTTCTGCACAAATAGTGACGTGATATAACTGGTTACATTATTACGTTAATTGTGTTGACGGGGACGTTAAACCTCAATTTCAACAAACAAAATATTTTTAAACAGTGGTGACTGAATAACAGTTAACAAAAATGTCACTTAAAGAGTAATAATTAAAAGTACACATTAACTGTCATGTGTAAGAAGTTGGTTTAATTTTTATACAGACTCTACTGTAGCTCAACCTTGGTAGGAATAGAAACATAACATTTTATACTTTCTTATCATTTTTCCCCATAAGTTTATCGTAACAAAACACATATTTTACATTATAAATATATAACAAAGCATAACATGAAACTATAGCATCACATTAACAAGTCCGTGGAATGAACACCCCCTAAACCCCACCTTATATGGCAAAAACTGGGGTTTATTGGGGTATACATTATTTTTGTTATTTCTGCTACAAGACATAGGTTGTGGGTACTCGTTAGAATCGCCTAAACATATGTTCGCAGTATAGATAAGCTTTTCATAAAAAAGTAAAAATAAAAGTAGTCATTTTAGAGATGTGAAAACCTGCACTATGTCGCACGGCTGTGTTATCGTACTGGTCTGTTTAATAGTTTGCATTACGAAAACATGCTTATTGAAATACTGGAAAATTCTACCACCAAATAAAAAATGTTCTGATCAAAGATTCTTATATTTTTCATATTTCTGCTCAGGTGCTCGTTAGAAACGGTCCGTCCATCTACACAGGCACCACTTCATTCATTCATTCATTCATTCATTCATTCATTTCCGTTTGTCCAGCTACCAATACCCTCCATTCATTCATTAACTTATCTAGCTCCGTATATTAAAAATGCCGTCCGTTCATCCGTACGTCCGTCCATCTACCAACGCACAGCTCCATTCACCCATTTATTTATTTATTTATTCATCCATCTGTCCATTTACTCATTCATTCTGTTTTGCACTCCCTTAAAATATAATTGCGGCGAAACGACCCACAGGCGAAACGACTCACGGGCGAAACGACTCACTAGGTAAGGGCGAAACGACCCACCCCCAAAATCAGGGCGAAACGACTCAGGGCGAATCGACCCGGCGAAACGACCCACGGGCGAAACGACCCGGAACCATAGAGTTACGTCCCTTTGATTGCTGAAAATGCCGATTTTTGACCTTGTCATCACTGTAGCCCCTTCAGTTTTGATCGGATCTTTCTGAAACTTATATGCAAGGTGGCTGTGGATAAAATCTCGGATGAGTTCGAAAACCGACTAAGTCGGCCCTTTTATCATAGAGTTACGTCCCTTTGATTGCTGAAAATGCTGATTTTTGACCTTGTCATCACTGTAGCCCTTTCAGTTTTGATCGAATCTTTCTGAAACTTATATGTAAAGTGGCTGGGGATAAAATATCGGATGAGTTCGAAAACCAGCCAAGTTGGTCCATTTATCACAGAGTAACGTCCCTTTGATTGCTGAAAATGCCGATTTTTGACCTTGTCATCACAGTAGCCCTTTCAGTTTTGATCAGATCTTTCTGAAACTTATATGCAAGGTGGCTGGGGATAAAGCCTCGGATGAGTTCGCATACCGGCAAATATGGCCTATTTATCATAGAGTTAGGTCCCTTTGATTGCTGAAAATGTTGATTTTTGACCTTGTCAACACTGTAGCCCCTTCAGTTTTGATCGGATCTTTCTGAAACTTATATGTAAGGTGACTGGGGATAAAACCTCGGATGAGTTCGAAAACCGGCCAAGTTGCCCCATTAACTATATAGTAATGTCCCTTTGATGGCTGAAAATGTCGATTTTTTACCTTGTCATCACCGTAGCCCCTTCAGTTTTGATCGAATCTTTCTGAAACCTATATGTAAGGTGACTGGAGATAAAACCTAGGATGAGTTTGAATACCGGCCAAGTTGGCCCATTTATCATTGATTTACGTCCCTTTGATTGCTGAAAATGCCGATTTTTGACCTTGTCATCACCATAGCCCCTTCAGTTTTGATCGGATCTTTCTGAAACTTATATGTAAGGTGGCTGGGGATAAAATCTTGGATGAGTTCGAAAACAGGCCAAGTCAGCCCATTTATCGTAGAGTTCTGTCCCTTTGATGGCTGAAAATGTTGATTTTTGACCTTGTCATTACCGTAGCCCCTTCAGTTTTGATCAGATTTTTCTGAAACTTATATGTAAGGTGGCTGGGGATGAAACCTCGGATGAGTTCGAAAACTGGCCAAGTCGGCTCATTTATTTTAGAGTAACATCCCTTTGATTGCTAAAAATGCCAAATTTTGACCTTGTCATCACCATAGCCCCTTCAGTTTTGATCGGATCTTTCTGAAACTTATATGTGAGGTGGCTGGGAATAAAATCTTGGATGAGTTTGAATACTGGCCAAGTCTGATAGGATCTTTCTGAAACTTACATGTAAGGTGGCTGGGAATAAAACCTCAGGTGAGTTCGAATACCGGCCAAGCTGGCACATTTATCATAGAGTGATGTGCCTTTAATTGCTGAAAATGCCTATTTTCAACATTGTTATCACTGCTGCCCCTTTAGTTTTGAACGGATCTTCATGAAACTTACAAACAAGGAAGTCAGGCAGAAAGCTTGGAGGAGTTTGAAAACTCTTGTTTTTGAACTTGTCATCACCATAGCCACTTCAGTTTAGATTGGATCTTCTTAGCAAGTCAGGAATAAAAGCTTGAATGAGTTTGAAAACCGGTGAGGTCAGCCTGTTTATCATAGAGTTAAATTCTACTTGATTTTCAGAAAATGCTTACCCTGTCATCTCCATGTCCTCCCATAAAGCCTTCAGTAAAGGTTGGCACTTCCTTAAACTTTGAATCTGTTAGCTCAGGTGAGCGATACAGGACCAAGCTAGCTAGCTTGGTCCTCTTGTTTATGCAGCGGTCACTTCGGTTACCGACGTCCGCCGTATTGTGATGACACTACAGGAATGTTTAGTGACGTCATGTAACGTGCTGTGATGTCAACCTTAATGACGGTGCATATGAGGTATTCAACCAGTGCATTTATCAAACACGCGAGAATATTTGATTCTGGGTAAAACCAACAGGGTTAGAGGGTCATTACAGGGTCACTGATGAGGCTTTATTAGCCGAAACTACGTAGTATGACCCATCTTCTTTCCTATGAATGTTTTCATTGGTCTTAAAGGAACTCATTTTTTATTTTTATTTGCCTTCACTGCAGCTGGTGTTGTGCCGTGTGGCTGCCGTAAAACGTCTCCCCGTACATCAACCATAGTGCAGTTTATCTATCTATCTATCTATATATCCTGCAGCACCCTCTCGCGAGGATTATGTGCAGCTGCGCGCGTCAGAAAAAGAAAAGTGTGATAGAAGAAAAAGTATTAGATTTTAGGAGAATTGAAAGTAAAAACAGTGTTAGTAAAGTAGAGATTAAAAGCAGATAAAAACAATGTTTCACGGTTCATGGCATTGGGTGATGGAGGGTGCATATGGTCGATCTGAAAGAATCCAGATCGGAGCACACAACAGCATGAGGGGGAAGGTGATTCCATTGTACCACAGCCAAGGGGAAGAAACTGTATTTATAGTAACTGGCAGTAGTAGGGATTTGAATATAGTGCATAGTATGCATGTTTTTAGTAGTTCTGATTGGATGTCGGATGTATGTAGGGAGCGGAATCTCGACAAGACTATATACTATCTTGTAGAACAATAGGAGGCGAGCATCTGCCCGCCTCTGTTCCAATGATCTCCATTCCAGGGTATTAAGCATCTGGGTCACACTACTATATGAAGAGTAGTCATGTTTGACCCATCTAGCTGCTCTTCTTTGGACTTGCTCAACCTTGTTTATATTTGACTGGGTATATGGGCTCCACACAGGGGAGGCATACTCAAGCTGGGGCCTAACAAGGGTATTATAAGCTGTTTCACGTATGCCTTGATGTTTGGTGCGTATATTCCTACGTATGAAGCCCAGGGTCCGATTTGCTTTGGTGGTCACGTTATAAATGTGGGTGTTCCAAGTTAAATCACGGCTAAACTCAAGGCCCAGGTACTTGGCATGATCAGCCTCCTGGAGGACTTCACCGTGGAGAATGTAATTGTGTCTAATGGGTTCTTTAGAACGGGAAATGTGTAGGACCTGGCATTTACCCGGGTTAAATTCCATTTCCCAGTTCTTTTCCCAAGTTTCAAGCTTTTGGAGGTCCCTTTGCAATAAGGTACAGTCAGCATCACTGCGGACAGCCAAATATATTGCCGTGTCATCTGCAAAAAGTCTGACCTGTGAGTGGATCTGCTCTGGTAGGTCATTGATGTATAAAAGAAACAGGATCGGTCCCAGTACTGATCCTTGGGGAACCCCAGATGTGACCGGAATTTGGGATGAGGTTTCCCCCTCTAGGGCTACACGTTGAGTACGGCCAAAAAGGAAAGCTTTGATCCAGTTTAGGGTGTTTGAGGTTATGCCATGTTGGTGCAGTTTGTGGAGTAATTTAATATGGCTAACCTTATCGAATGCTTTACTAAAATCCAGGAGTATCAGGTCAGTCTGGTGACCTGCTGATAGATTTCGTGCAAGCTCATCAACAAGTTGGATGAGCTGTGTTTCGCAGGACCTCCTTTCCCTAAATCCATGTTGAAGATCATACAAGATGTTATGTTTGTCGAGATGCTTAGTAAGGTTGGATGCAACAATATGCTCCATTAACTTGCAGCAAATGCAAGTTAAGGAGATAGGCCTGTAATTTGCAGGGTCACTTTTGTCACCCTTTTTGAACAGGGGAGAAACAATGGCTGTCTTCCAATCCGAGGGGATTTGACCGCTGGAAAGTGATTTCTGGAAAATGACCTGAAGCATGGGCGCTATTTGGTCTCTAAGGGATTTAAGGACTACTGGTTTAAGAGCATCTGGACCGGCGGCTTTGGTCGGGTTTAGGTTCGATAAGAGTTTAAGAATTCCTGCTGCTGATATGTTTATTGTAGGCATTTCCGGGAATTTGGGTAAGTATTCTTCCGGAACGGATTCTTTATTAATGGTGCCATTTGCCAATCCATTCTTGAGAGCATTGTCAGAAAGCTGACTTAAACTCAATGGTGATAGGGGTGTGAAGGAGGACTGAAATTGTCTGTTGAGAGTATTTGTCTTATCTAAATTGGTTGTGGAATATTTGCCAGTTACAGGATCTAATAATGGACCTATACCTTGGGTGTCTTGCTTGCAATTTTTTATGAAAGAGAAGAGTTTTTTCGTGGAAAATTTGGCAGAACTAGCCTCAGAAGGTTCAGAGGCATTTTCAGGTTTATCATTTAAACCAAGGACATCAGCCAAGTAGTTGTCATAAGCCTGTTTTATTCTTGCTTTGACTAGATGTCGCATGTTTACAAAATGCTTCCTATCTTTGGGTCGTTTGGTAGATTTTTGCTTCTGATAAAGGGAGTCTCTTTTGCGAATTAAACGTTTTATACCTTGTGTGACCCAAGGAAGACTTTTTTGGAGCCAAATTTCTTGCAGGGGACATACTTTTGGAGGCCAGTATTGATAGAAGTTTTAAAAGAGATCCAAAGTTCTTCTACTGGCTTTAAGGAAGCATTTGCCAGGAATTCAGTCTTGACCTCCTCCATGTAGGTCTTGAATCCTTCCCAATTTGCTTTCCTATACAAAAAACTGGACCTAGGTACCTGCCGCGATTCAGCGGGCTTGGTAAGGACTTCGGATATGACCATATCGTGGTCAGCTATGCCAGGGAACACCTGGATTTCCTTAACCAAGGTATAATTTGAGGTCAGAAATAGATCTAATACATTCCCCCCTCTAGTAGGCTGGGTAACAACTTGAACCAAGTTACAGTCATCAATCAATGAAATGAAATCTTCATAAAGTCTGGGGAAGTTACATCCAGGTTTGATTTCAGGGACAAAGTCATTGTTCCATGACAGTTTGGGGAAATTTAGGTCTCCAAGGACCCAAATATCACCATTTAGTGCCGTGGCCGAATTTAGAGAGCGCCTAAGTTCATCCAGACTGTACACATCATTTTCTTTGGGCCTGTTATATTTTACTTTTGGTCCTTTGAGATCAGCGTGAATATTCTGAGAAATCAGAAATAAATTATTGGTTTAGACTCATATTCGAGACAGGTTTTTAATTATTTGGACCCCATTTTGATTTATATCAGTCTTTGAATTGACTGCTTATTCGAAATTCGTAAAATTGCAGTATGTTTCCTCTGGCTTTCGTTGTCGGATCATTACAGGGTCACTGATGAGGCTTTATTGGCCGAAACTACGTAGTATGACCCATCTTCTTTCCTATGAATTTTTTCATTGGTCTTAAAGGAACTCATTTTTGATTTTTATTTGCCTTCACTGCAGCTTGTGTTGTGACTCATATTCGAGACAGGTTTTTAGCTCGCCTGACGAAAGTAAGGGGGAGCTATTGCCAAACCAGTTTACCTGCAAGCTCTTATATGTGATGTTTTACAACTTTATTTTGAATATATAATTAATAATTTCTAAAAAAACAATATTTAACATTATCATTGTACTTCATTTTACAGGTTTTTTGGCTTAAATTGGACTTTTTGAGAAGTTAATATTTTCCTCTGTATTACCTCCCTTACTTCTCTGTGTTAAAGTTAACCTGCAAGCTGCGTGAGTTCAAATCCCGGGGGAGGAACGTTTTTTTTTTTTTGTTTTTTTTTTTTTCTTTTTAAAAACATAGCGGGGTCTGGGGCTCAAGGTCAAGGTCACTGTGGCTATTTTTAGAAAAACATTGTCATCGCTCTAGCGCCTTCATTTATTGATGGATTTTAATATAACTTCACTGAAATGTTTGGTATAATGATATCTGGAGTGACTTTGACTTTCAGGGTCTGGGGCCTAAGGAAGGTCACTACTTTCAGGGTCACAGGGTCAGGGTCACTGTGGCTATTTTTAGAAAAAACATTGTCATCGTTCTTGCACCTTAATTTATTGATGGATTTTAATATAACTTCACACAAATGTTGGGTATGATGATATCTCTAGCAAGTTCGACTTTCAGGTTCCGGGGCTTAAGGTCAAGGTCAATGTGGCTATTTTTAGAAAAAACTTTGTGATCGCTCTAGTGCCTTCATTTATGGATGGATTTTAATATAACTCCACAAAAATGTTGGCAATGATGATATCTTGAGCGAGTTCGACTTTCAGGGTCTGGGGCTGAAGGTCAAGGTCACTGTGGCTATTTTTAGAAAAACTTTGTCATCGCTCTTGCGCCTTCATTTATTGATGGATTTTAATATACCTTGACACAAATGTTTGGTATGATGATCTCTTGAGTGACTGACTTTCCGGGTCAGGGGATGAAGGTCAAGGTCACTGTGGCTATTTTTTAGAAAAACTTGATCATTGCTCTAGTGTCCAGATTTATTGATGGATTTTAAGATAACTTCATACAAATGTTGGGTATGAAGTTCAACTTTCAGGGTCTGGGGCTCAAAGTCAAGGTCACTGTGGCTATTTTTCGAAAAACTTTGTCATCACTCTTAAGTACCTACATTTATTGATGGATATAATGTAATTTTACACAAATGCTAGGCTAGGCTTTTTTTAATTTGTCTTGCTCGAGGGGATTTGTATCGTCTGTGATGCTTGGTAGTTTGTAGAATTTTTTTTTATCAAATATAGATTTCTTTTTCATTTTTTTTTTTTTTTTTTTTTTTTTTTTTTTTGCAGTAGAAAGGCTTGAAAACAGGATGATTAGGGGTACATTTTGGTTCTCTTTCATTTGCTGCAGTCTATTGGGCTGTTTTACAGAAGAAACTTCTTTTGATAACTTGCCCTCATCCATCTTAGGCCCCCAAAGGCGAGCTATGTTGTCTTCTGACAACTCTTGTTAATTATTTGGACCCCATTTTGATTTATATCAGTCTTTGAATTGACTGCTTATTCGAAATTCGTAAAATTGCAGTATGTTTCCTCTGGCTTTCGTTGCCGGATCATTACAGGGTCACTGATGAGGCTTTATTAGCCGAAACTACGTAGTATGACCCATCTTCTTTCCTATGAATGTTTTCATTGGTCTTGAAGGAACTCATTTTTGATTTTTATTAGAACAGAATTTCTATCCCAAGCTTAAACTATGGATTTTATTATCTGGTGTGCAAGACACTTTTACTAGTAACTTTGCTAATAGCTCTTTGAAACCTTATTTGTTCCTATCAACAACTTAACAATTTCTCTGTAATGTAGGGGAGACCGGTGATAGTTGATGCACGGGGCATGTTGATGCACTCGAAATAAAGAGACAATAAAGTCATGTATGACATCAGCAATCACGCATTTTAAAAGCCCTTGACATCCCCCATCTTCAACGGAAGTTCAACAAATGAGATTTTGGTGAAATGAAGTTCGATTTTGACATGTGTATGTAAATTTTTCGATATTTTGTAGTTTTTCGTTTAGTGTGCATCTGTCTCCGATAATTCGTGATTCAGTTATGTATTCAGGTAGACAAATCTCCCATCTTCCAAATCATATGCTCTTTTGAAAGAAAACATTGTGCATTAGTTGTCAACCTTGCTGAATGTCGTGGGGGGCATGGTTGGGGGGCATGTTGATGCAATAAGCATGGGGCAAGTTGATGCAGTGCATCAACATGCCCCAGTTTGGTTTTAGCTAAAGATATACGTGTATAGGGAAAACATGGCTTTCCTGGGCAGGTTATGGACCTGGGCAGGTGATGGACGGGACTGAAGACTGGTGAGACACTGCATATGCGCAGAGAGAGAGAGAGAGAGAGGTAGTTTGTTTGGCTTGAAGTTTAACGATCCCGTCAACACTGTAAAGGTCATTTTGGAGACGTTGCTTCCAATTCTGTAGGACTTACCCAACATTGAGATGAAATAAAACTGCAAGCACTGCATGATGTCCCGCGCCCCCCGCCACTACAATGACATCAAGCAAGTGCCATATCACAGAGAAACAAAACCTAATGGCTGTTTTCGCCCATCCTAGTGATGTAATCATGCAAGTTTGGTCAGAATAAATCATTAAGTTCAGGGGATTTAGTGCTCCAAACAAACCACATGACAGAAATGCAGAGCTATAACCGACCGTACATGGGTACTGGTAAACCGCTAAGAAGGTCTCAGCCTGCCTAGGCCAATTGGTGCGTGTCGGACCGCCCATGCATATAAACCCTGTTCGTTTCATTGTTCGGCAGAGGTTGAGATGTTGTTCCATCTCAATGTCGAGTAAAAGTCCCACAAAATTGTAAGCAACGTCTCGAAAATGACCGGGGACGTTAAGCCTCAAGCCAAACAAGCAAAACCATCAACTGAAGAAATGACTGAACCAAGAATGGCACTCCAATCCTAGTTTAATAAGGGCTTCCGTTGCCTAATTGGTTAGAGCACTGACACTTAATCATTTGGCCTCTCGCCGCTGTGGTTGGTGCCTCGCTTGAGTCGCATTTGAAATGTCAAGTTGTGCAACGGAAAGTCAGGCGGCTGCTCTCCGATCGGTGCGAAATAAGTCAATTAATCTTTAAAGGGCCATGGAACAATAACAACAAACCAGTGCTTCAGCTGAAGTGCACGACCCGCCGGATGCTTTTAGCTTTATGAGTGTTACCATATATGGGTATGGTGGCCATTTTGGTCATGTGACCTGGACCTAAAACGGTTACCCCAATAAATGCGCCTTATCGTAAGGAGCAAAAATATATCCTACATGTATACTTTAGTACTGTATTCTGAATCGTTTGCAGGATAAAATGCATTCTCACTTTTCCAATACAAAAGCATTTGCGTCAAAGTTTGACCCAGGCACAAAGAAGGTCAAGGTCAACCCAGGGTCACCATTTTAGCAATTTATGATGGGCCTACGTCCCAGATGCTATTTATCAAGTTTCGTGGTAATCTGCCCAGTGGTTCTGGAGAAGACTATTTTTAAAAGGGTGTTTACCATATATGGCTTGGCGGCCATTTTGGTCATGTGACCTGGACCCCATGAGCAAATTTTGGTTTCCCCCATCCCATAGAGGCTCCATATGAAATTTGATTTCAATCGGCCCAACGGTTTCCAATGAGAAGCAGTTCGAAAAATTTCACATTTTTCGCCTCGGCGAGGCTATACTAAATGAAATGTAATACTTCGTAAATTCATTGGTTAGATCTCATTGATATCTATCAGTATGCCAAAAATTGTGTAAATATTCCAAGCGGTTAAGTCACTATCACCAATTTTCACAAACGGGTTACGGACGGACAAACCGACAGACCATATATGGCTTGGCAGCCATTTTGGTCATGTGACCTGGACCCCATGAGCAAATTTTGGTTTCCCCTTCCCATAGGGTTCGCCGGTCATCCGGGTACTTTCGTTTGTCACGTGATAGCAACGAGCACGCAGGTGAATACAAACGCCATTTTGAATAAGCAAATAGTGTAAATAAAACCCAAGTCACTAGCATATTTCTTACAATTTTGATAAAACATGCCAAAAATCTGTAGTGCAGGTGGTTGTACAAATCATCATTTACAACTGGATAAAAAGCTATCGTTCTATCAGTTCTCAAATGGAGAAAAACATCCAGAGAGATGGTCTCGGTGGATAAGGGCCTGCAGTCGCCAGAACGCTGATGGTTCAGACTGGATTCCTACATCAAAATATGTTTACATGTGCAGTGAACATTTTATAACAGGTAATTGATTCACAATACATTATTCTTTGGGCCATGCTTTGTTGATAATGAACTGAAATTGTCCTTTCTATTGGTAAAATTGTATGTTGATTCCTCTCTAGCAACACGAATTCGGCACGAACTAGGGTCGGGTATAAAAGCCAAGGCCGCGTATTTCTCCCTTTCAACAACATTTCTGCACTTACCGAGGCGATCCCTTGGAACATCACCACAGGTGACTAAATTTAGAAATTGCAGTAATTAACTTTAAAGTGTAGAAAAAAAACCTCCTTACTGGGTGTGCTAAAGAAGATGAACAGGGGTCCTAAAATGAATGCCTCTGATCTAAAGGTCAAAACAACAACAGGGTCTTTAGAATGTGTGCCTTGTAAATGAACTAACAAACTAGCCTGTCCCCCTAGCCTTGGCATAACCTCGGATCTGGGTTCACACTATTTGCAGAAATGACATATGACATGCAAAAAGTATGGACCCAGATCAGATGAGCAGTCTGATCTGGGTCCACACTGTTTGCAGAACTGACTTAAAGCTACCGGCAGTCAACGATTTTTTTACAGACAAACAGTGTGGACTCAGATCAGACAGCTCCTCTTAGCAATCTGATCTGTGTTATTTTGACAATAAACAGAATGTCAAACCTACCTTGACACTTGGATAGAGTATATTTCCCGAGTCCATGACACCTCCGAATACACAACACTTGACACTAGTCTGTAGACATCGGTTATCAGGCAGCTGTTATTTCACTAAATGGAATTTTCCCGCCTCGTTATTCTTTACTTTTAATCATTTTTACTTACAGTAACGTGCATTTTCAGGTTAAAAAAAACGATTTTATTCAATGTAATTGATAGCGATCTAAAGGGTAATTGCCGGTCGCTCTGTTATTGTTTTCACCTCAAAAATGGCGGCCTATCGGTTGCTACGGGCAGTGACGTCACGCCGGCGAACCCTATAGAGGCTCCATATGAAATTTGACTTCCATCGGCCCAACGGTTTCCGAGGAGAAGCAGTTCGAAAATTTTCACATTTTTCGCCTCGGCGAGGCTATACTAAATGGAATGTAATATTTCGCAAGTTCATTGGTTAGATCTCATTACTTTAGTACTGTATTCTGAATCGTTTGCAGGATAAAATGCATTCTCATTTTTCCAATACACAAGCATATGTGTCAAAGTTTGACCTAGGCACAAAGAAGGTCAAGGTCAACCCAGGGTCACTATTTTAGCAATTTATGATGGGCCTACGTCCCAGATGCTATTTATCAAGTTTCGTGGAAATCTGCCCAGTGGTTCTGGAGAAGACTATTTTTGAAGGGTTTTTACCATATATGGCTTGGCAGCCATTTTGGTCATGTGACCTTGACCCCATGAGCAAATTTTGGTTTCCCCCATCACATAGAGGCTCCATATGAAATTTGACTTCAATCGGCCCAACGGTTTCCAATGAGAAGCAGTTCGAAAATTTTCACATTTTTCGCCTCGGCGAGGCTATACTAAATGGAATGTAATATTTCGCAAGCTCATTGGTTAGATCTCATTGATATCTATCAGTATGCCTAAAATTGTTTAAATATTCCGAGCGGTTAAGTCGCTATCAATAATTTTCACAAACGGGTTAAGGACGGACAGACAGACAGACCATACATGGCTTGACGGCCATTTTGGTCATGTGACCTGGACCCCATGAGCAAATTTTGGTTTCCCACTTCCCATAGAGGCTCCATATGCGCAGGCTCGCCTGAACCTTCGCTGCTCGCATTGGCGATAAGTACCAAAATCGCTTGACGGGGCCCATATAATAATCACATTACAAAGTAACAGAAGTTTAATTTACAGTATATGCCCAATAAAAGTTGCAGTGTATCATTTGTCTTCATTTTTCTTTACCGGTATGTCCATTTTAACACAAAATGAACATATTCGAATAGCATTACTGCTATATAAATTCTGAAAAGGAATAATGGTCATTTGAGTTTTAGTTAGGTCCACATAAGATCAAGTTTCCGTCCGTTTGTTCCTTCGTCTATTCATTTACGTCCACCATAAATGGTGGCGACAACCTTAAATATTGACCTATTGTGTTCCAAAACAGTAAAGATAAAGTTTTCATATTTATTATGCATGTACTTGAGATCACATGCTCTTGAAATGAGGTCATGTTTTTGACCTTGACCTTTCACCTTGACCTTAGCTCAGACAGGCGGGACAACGCCCTATGCAAAGCTATTTTTCTCGCGTAACAGCTGACTTGTTTAAATACAGTAAACCCGTTCATAGCTAGACAATTGTTGCTATCACTATTGTAGCTCATATTTTGTTTTATTTGTTTGATTTGAGGTTTAACATCCCCGTCAACACTGTATAGGTCATTTTGGAGACGTTGCTTCTAATTTTATGCGACTTTTACCCGACGTTGAGATGAAATGACATCTCAAGCCCTGTCGCCCAATGAAACCAATAGGGTTTATAAGCATGGACGGTCCGACTCGCACCGCTTTGCCTGGGCAGGCTTAGATCCTCTAAGCGCTTTACCAGTACTCGTGTGCGGGTCGGTTTCAGCTCTGCGTGGACCCATCATGCAGCCCATCTATTTCTTCAAGCCCCGATGAGCGGGGGCGATTGTAGCTCATACAATTCAATCTACGCCGCATATCTTTTTTAAAGACATTTCTTGTTTTGTTTGGTTTAAGGGATAATCTTTACCGGGCTATAGGGTTGAAAGGGTTAAGGACGGATAAAAGACGAGATATGAATAGGAAGTTATCAGAGCGTACCTGAGGCAAACCCAAACGTGTTTGTTTAGCCTGAATTTGATGCACTCAGCTGTTACAATGACTATCGACCGATGATAACCACAATGCACAGGTAGGACCGTGACTAGTCGCACCAAGTATAGGTAAGTAAAATATTTTGCAAAATCTTTATACTTTTAATAAATGGACGAGCTTATTTTAATCTGAGAAATATGACAGGTATTTGTATTTTAAAACGTATATATATTTAGTTGCTCAGTCGGGTCGATGGTTTGACACTTGTCGGGCTGACACGATTGATTAAGGCAATTCTCTCCCTTTCGACGTGCAAACCGAGTGACTGAGTGTTTGAGTTTTACGTCCCACCAACAGCTAAGGTCATACGGAGACGGGACCTCGGTTTAAAGACTCACCCGAAAGTCTAAGTGCAAACCGATGTACACGGTAGTGGTTAACCTCTTATGTAGAAGCCTGTCTATGAAAAGTGTGACTAAGTGCACAACCTGAGTCAACAAATTCCGAAAACACGCCTATACGAATGCATTGTAAACGTTACCGCCGAAAACAACGAAAATTTCAAGATGAAAAATTGTGATATTTTTCTTATTTCTGTTCAAAGCATAGATTGTGGATACTCGCTAGAACCGCCTCAATGAGGCGGTTCTAACGAGTACCCAGAAACTTTGTTTAAGAGTAGAAATAAGAAAAATAAGGTTTACCCCTGTAACCCCTACTTTATAAAAGTGGGGTTCAAGGGGAACAAAATTATATAGGCGTGTTTTCGCGATGAGTACAGGCTGGGTCGTTAAGGCGTACGTCTGTCTTAACTTTCGGCGGAATTTTTGGGTATCCAAAATCTATGGTTTTGAACTGAAATAAGTAAAAACAAAATTTGCACCATTTTAAGCTCTTCCTCGTGCGTAAGGTGGGGCTTTCCATGGTGCCGCCGCAACTTTGGGCACAAAGTGACTTTCGGTTGTTACCAATATAAGTCCTGTTAACCTGTATTCCGACAATATTATAACGTTATTAATAATGTAATTTCGTATTGGCCCAGATACAGGTCTCAGGTCTGCTGTATTGGCCAGAGGCCGAAGGCCGAGGCCAATACAGCTGGCCGAGGACGTGTAACTTGGCAAATTAATAAAGGTTAGTAAAATATCTTGCAAATTCTGTATTCCGACAATATAGGTTAGTATATTCCACTGATCCTTTGCAAACAGCGTAAATCAGCTCAGATGAAGTCTGCACTGTTTGTCATGCAGTTCGTAAACTGAACAAGTACATTACACAAAGTTATCTGACTGGTTGACAGGAATGGGTGCGGCTAAAGTAATTTATTCAGCAGGGTAAGGGTAAGGCAAGTATCTCGAGAGCATCGGTTCGAGCCTGGCTCAAGTCATATGTGAGAAGCCATGTTCCTGAAACGGAAGGCCGTGTGCTTTTTCTCCGGGTACTCCGGTTTTCACCTATCTCGATATAAACGAAACAATTTTGAAAGGGCCGTAAAACAAAACACAAAAATATCCCGGGGGTATCAATCGCTCGAGATTAGGAGGAATAATGAGTATAACTTGAGACGAATCGTCCTTATGTTTTGTTTCGGATATACGTCGTGGGTAAATGTTAGAATCGCCTCATTGAGGCGATTCTAATATTTACCTATGACGTATGTTTTTATGCCCCTGTAGGAGGGCATATAGTTTTTGCGCTGTCCGTTTGTGGTTTTGTGCGTTTGTAAGTCCGCACTTTTTTTTTTGTGATGCCAACTACTTCCACTTTTCTTGAGCGCCTGTCACCCCGCCCATCGGGACTTGAAGAAATAGATGGGCTGCACGATGCTTCCACGCAGAGCTGAATCTGACCAGACATGTGTACTGGTAAACCGCTTAAAGGAACTAAGTCTGTCCAGGCAAAGCGGTGCGAGTCAGACCGTTCATATGCTTATAAACCCTATTGGTTTCATTGGGCGACGGGGCTTGAGATGTCATTTCATCTCAATGTCGGGTAAAAGTCCCACAAAATTGGAAGCAACGTCTCCAAAATGACCTATACAGTGTTGACGGGGACGTTAAACCACAAATCAAACAAAACTTGAGCGACTGAGCTGAAACTTTGCACATGCATTCCTTGTGAGGTGAAGGGATGCCTAACACAATTTTCGCGTTGGTCCTATCATTTTCGGAGGAGTTACGGCCCTTTCCTCAAATTGGCTCCCACGGGAGCATTGCTCACTTATAATGGCAGCTCTTGTTTTTTTATATGGATCATCCTTAATACTCCTTTTATCTGCAGATATTGTTTGATTTACAGTGTTGACGGGGACGTTAAACCTCAAATCAAACAAACAAACAAACAAACGAGGTCTGACCACCTGTCTGACCCATATCCCGCCGCCCACCCCCATTGCTGATTATCAGCCAATCAAATAATTTAATTATTTCACTTAATTCACAAACTGCATGACAAACAGTGTAGATCTTTATCGTATGCTTAATCTGGATCAGGTAATTGTTTTTTTTTTTTTTTATTTGAGGTTTAACGTCCCCGTCAACATTGTAAAGGTCATTTTGGAGACGTTGCTTCTAATTTTGTGGAACTTTTACCCGACTTTGAGATGAAATGACATCTCAAGCCCTGTCGCCCAATGAAACCAATAGGGTTTATTAGCATGGACGGTCCGCCTCGCATCGCGGTTCAAGGACATGCTTAGATTCTGCAAGCGGTTTACCAGTACTAGTGTGCGGGCCGGATTCAGCTTTGCGTGGAAGCATCATGCAGCCCATATATTTCTTCAAGCCCCTGTGGGCGGGGGCGATTGTTGTCGTGACCAACATGACGAGGATTAAACAGCATACGCTGATAATTACATATACTGGAACTTTAAATGGGAATGGGAGCAACTTCAGGGGAGGCAACTCCTGCAAAAGTATATTTTGTCTCCCATGTACATAGAGGTCAACTCTTAAACGAAAGAATTTGCTCATTGGGAGAAAAATTCTTTCCTTTAAGAGTAGACCCCTTTTTCCATGGGACAGGGATTATAGAAGGGCGAACAGGAAATCCCGAAAGGTGTCTCCCTTTGAAAAATGGCTGAAAAATCTGCAGGGTATTCTCATTCCCCCTAATAAGCATCCCCTCGCTAAATCAAAGAACTGAGAGTACTGGTGGTTCGCTTGTCTCTGAGTGAGGGCTGGAAAAATAGTCCTGGGCTGAACCTTGGTCTGTTTCGTAAAACCCTTAAAAGTGTAGAGCTTGATCAGACGCTGCGTAATTCGGCATCTAACCTAAACATTCCTGGATAGCCGTATTATGCAACACGCTGACTTCACAGCGATAAAATCATTGCGGCTATTTTCTAAAAATAACCGTTACCCGGATTCCCTACACATCAGAAATAGTCACATGGAAGTACTGAAGAGTTTAATGCTAAGTAAATGTGGGTCGATTGATAAACATTCGACCTGAAAAGGACAATATCTAATTTGCATTTTTGTTGTTTTTGTTTGGTTCTGCCATTTTTTTTTTTCGAAGTGGTTATTGACAGTTAACTGGCAATAGCGGTTTTTCGATAAAATTGCTATTGCCCGCCAGTTAACTGGCAATAGCGGTTTTACGTTTAAATGGCTATTGCCAGTTACTGGCAATAGCGAATTTACATTAAAATCGCTATTGCCAGTTGGCTTGCAGAATTATTACATACAGGTTATTACCTTCTCAGTAACTTCTGTTAAGACTGTAAAAGCTTTCATGCATATGCTTGTTCTAGAGTGGTGGGTCTTTTGTAACTCGGCTAAGAAACATGTACGAATCGTTGATGTACGTTTGTTTTTAGCTCACCTGTCACGTAGTGATAAGGTGAGCTTTTGTGATCACATTTTGTCCGTCGTCCGTCGTGCGTCCGTGCGTCCGTCCGTGCGTGCGTCCGTGCGTCCGTAAACATTTTCAAATAAGTATATCTCAAATATCCCATGGTCAATCTTGATCAAATCTCATGAGAAGCATCATCAGGTAGGGGGAAAGGCTGCATAAGGTTTTTGGGCTGATCAGATTGGAATTCTGGTTGCTATGGCAACATATAGCTCCCATAGACTTACTATGGGAAAAAATTAAAATATCTTCTTCTCTGAATCCACAGGGCCCAGAGCTTAGATATTTAGCATGTAGCAACAGCCAGTGGTCACCTACATAATTCCTGCCAATCATGCCTCTGGGGTCCAAATTGGCCACACCCCGGGGCCCCTTCGCTCCCATAGACTCATAATGGAACAAAAAGCTTCAAAAATCTTCTTCTCTGAAACCACAGGGCCCAGAGTTTAGATATTTAGCATGTAGCAACGGCAATTGGTCACCTACATAATTACTGCCAATCATGCCCCTGGGTTCCAAATGGGTCACACGCCCGGCCCCTTTGCTCCCATAGACTCATAATGGAAAAAAGCTTTAAAAATCTTCTTCTCTGAAACCACAGCACCCAGAGCTTAGATATTTAGCAAATAACAACTGCAAGTGGTCACCTACATAATTCCTGCCAATCATGCCCCTGGGGTCAAAAAGGGCCACGCCCCGGGACCCCTTAGCTCCTATAGACTCATAATGGAAAAAAAGCTTAAAAAATCTTCTTCTCTGAAACCACAGGACCCAGAGCTTAGATATTTAGCATGTAGCAACGGCCAGTGGTCACCTACATAATTCCTGCCAATCATGTCCCTGGGGTCCAAACGGGCCATGCCCCGGGGCCCTTTATCTTCTATAGACTCATAATGGAAAAAAAGCTTCAAAAATCTTCTTCTCTGAAACCACAGGGCCCAGAGCTGAGATATTTGGCATGTAGCAACGGCAAGTGGTCACCTACATAAATCCTGCCAATCATGCCACCATGGTCCAAATTGGCCACGCCCTGGGGCCCCTTTGCTCCCATAGACTCATAATGGGGAAAAAAGCTGCAAAATCTTCTTCTCTGAAACCACAGGGCCCAGAGTTTAGATATTTAGCATGTAGCAATGGCAGTTGGTCACCTACATAATTACTGCCAATCATGCCCCTGGGTTCCAAATGGGTCACACGCCGGGGCCCCTTTGCTCCCATAGACTCATAATGGATAAAAGCTTTAAAAATCTTCTTCTCTGAAACCACAGCACCCAGAGCTTAGATATTTAGCACATAACAACGGCAAGTGGTCACCTACATAATTCCTGCCAATCATGCGCCTGGGGTCAAAAAGGGCCACGCCCCGGGACCCCTTAGCTCCTATAGACTCATAATGGAAAAAAAGCTTCAAAAATCTTCTTCTCTGAAACCACAGGGCCCAGAGCTTAGGTATTTAGCATGTAGCAATGGCAAAAGGTCACCCACATAAATCCTTCCAATCATGCCCGTGGGGTCCAAATTGGCCATGCCCCGGGGCCCCTTCGTTCCCATAGACACATAATGGAAAAAAGCTTCAAAAATCTTCTTCTCTGAAACCACAGGGCCCAGAGCTTAGATATTTAGCATGTAGCAATGACAAGTTGTCACCTACATAAATCCTGCCAATCATGCCCCTGGGGTCCAAATGGGCCACACCCTGGGACCCCCTTAGCTCCCATAGACTCATAATGGGAAAAAAACTTCAAAAATCTTCTTTTACTGAAACCACAGGGCCCAGTGCTTAGATATTTAGCATGTAGTAATGGCAATTGGTCACCTACATATTTCCTGCTAATCATGCCCCTGGGGTCCAAATTGACCACACCCCAGGGCCCTTAGCTCCCATAGACTCATAATGGAAAAAAGCTTAAAAAATCTTCTTCTCAGAAACTGTGAAGCACAGAACATAGATATTTAGTGTCTAGCAACATAAAATAGCCAGCTACATAAATCCTGCTAACCCTGCCCCTGGGGTCAAAATTTGCCACGCCCGAGCTCATCGCCTCCAATAGACTTATAATGGAAAAAAACTTCAAAAATCTTCTTCTATGAAACCATAAGGCCCAGAGCTTAGATTTTAGTATGTAGCAACGTCAAGTGGCCACCTACATTAATCCTGCCAGTTATGCCCCTGGGATCCAAACTGGCCACACCCCAGGGCTCTTTAGCTTCCATATACTTACAATTTGAGAAACTTCAAAAATCTTCTTCTCTGAAACCACAGGGCCTTATAATGAAAAAAAACAAACAAACAAAAAACTTAAAATGGGGGAAAAAATCTTCAAAAATCTTCTTCTCTGAAACCATAAGTCCCAGAGCTTAGGTATTTAGCAGCAATGTCGAGTGGTCGCCTACATGAATCCTGCCAATCATGCCCCTGGGGTCCAAATCCTGTGGCCTCTTAACTCCAACAAACTTATAATGGAAAAAAGCTTCAAACATCTTCTTTGAAACCATGAAGTACAGACCTTAGTTATTTAGTATAAAGCAACACAAAATGGTCGCCTACATAAATCCTGCCAACCTTTGGGTCAAAATTGGCCAAGCCCCAGGGCTCATTAGCTCCTTTAGACTTATACTGGAAAAAACTTAAAAAAATCTTTTTCTCCAAAACCATAAGGCACAGATTTTGTTTGTTTTGAGGTTTTACATCCCCGTCAACACTGTATAGGTCATTTTGGAGATGTCTCTTCCAATTTTGTGGGACTTTTACCCGACTTTTGGATGAAATTACATCTCAAGCCCTGTCGCCCAATGAAACCAGTAGGGTTTATAAGCATGGACACCACTTTGCCTGAGCTTAGATATTTAGTATGAAGCAATGTCAAGTGGTCTCCTACACTAATGATTTTCTGGTACACAGGTGAGCGATATAGGGCCATTGGGCCCTCTTGTTTCGTTTACCAAGCATTTCCATGTTTTGTGATATGTTATGCATTGTTGACTTAATTTAGTATTTTCTTCACATCGTTTTGGGAAGATGTGGATAATTTTTCAGATTGTTTCTGCCAGGGACAGAATCAATTTTCTATTTCTCTTTTTCTAATTGCTGTTCCAAACATAGATCGTAGATACTATTTAGCCTGTAACACATTTTTATGACGTTATAAAAAGGCGTCTCCAAGCATAACCCACTGGACCCAAACGTGAATGCAACGCCATAGCAATGTCTTTATAACGACATGACGTTGCATCGATGTTACCTAGACGTGATGTGCCCACTGGCAATAAACGGAACTGCTTATTGGTGGCCCGGTCCCACTATATATGTTGGTGGCATTCATACGAGTATACACGACCTACTTTTTTGAACAGATGTAAGAAGAATTAATGTGATCCCTGTAATTCCAACTTCCTTAAAGAGACATATAACATACTGATATCCAGGAATTGAAATTACTAGTAACAAGTACTTTTCATGGAAATAAATTTGATTGCTCAGGCAGACTACAATATCTAAGTTAATGAGGACATGGTAAAGTGTAATATATTGTATAACTGGGGTTTACAGGGGCATACATTATATTTTTCTTTATTTCTGCTCAAAAACAATGATTGTGGGTACTCGTTAGTGTCTAGAATCTATGTTTGGGGCAGAAATATGAAAAATATCAAACTATTTATCTGCAATTTTCATTTTGTGTGGTAAAAATTTCCACTTTATTTGAATAGGCGTGTTTTGGTAATGAATATTCCATTGCATTGAATACATGTGTTTTATTAATGTTATGTTTCGAACGAGTAGAAGATAGTAGAAAAAGATATAGAGAGTCTTTAATCCATTCGCAGACATGTAGAACTGCAACAGACAGCTGAACTCTGTAAGCTACATTTTTGGTAGAATATAGCTTATTATATTAGATGGATACATGCCACTTGTCAAAATCATATATGCATAATCATACATATCATTATTTTATTTTATTTTCGGAGTTTCATTTATGGCAATAAGGTTTTACTATAACCATTTAACTGGTAATAGCGGTTTTACGTTAAAATGTTAACTGGCAATAGCAGTTTTATCGAAAAACCGCTATTGCCAGTTCACTGACAATAGCCCTTTCCTTTTTTTTCTTTTGGTGAAAACATTGTGTTAGTTTCCTCACTGAGGGGGTTCAAGTACACTCAATCATATTTTAGCAAGGATTTGTTTGTTTGGATTAAATTTATGTTTAACGTCCCCGTCAATGTTCTAAAAGAAAAAGAGATAATCACTATTTAGGTCGTTTAGGGGACTTTGAGATGAACTTTGATTTTAATTACGCGGCGACATTGAGATGAAATGACGTCTCGATCCCTGCCGCCCAACGAAACCGACGGTCCGACACGCACCGGGGCAGTTTACTAGTACTCGTGTGCGTCCGATTTCAGCTCTGCGTGGAAACATAATGCAGTCCAACCTATTTCTCCAAGCCCCGATGGGCGGGGGCCGTATAATCTCTAAATACCGTTGGAAGGTATTCCGATCGAAGACTTTTAGTTGGCTGCTCTTAGAAATACAAATATCCCGTTCAAAGAAAATAAATTTACTTACCAATAAAAGGGTGGCCCCGCCCATCGGGGGCTGGAAGAAATATATGGCGTGGAAGCATCAACACTGTAAAGGTCATTTTGGAGACGTTGCTTCCAATTTTGTGGGACTTTTACCCGACATTGAGATGAAATGACATCTCAAGCACTGTCGACCAACGAAACCAATATGGTTTATTAGCATTGACGGTCCGCCTCGCACCGCGGTTCCTGGACAGGCTTAGATTCTCTAAGCAGTTTACCAGTACTAGAGTGCGGGCCGGATTCAGCTCTGCGTGGAAGCATCATGCAGCCCATATATTTCTTTGAAACTTTGGTGGAACCCAAGTCCCTAATTCTATATACCAAGCCAGAAGGTCACTGGTCACTGAGTTACGGAAGAGAATATTTTAATGTTTTTTACCATAAATGGGCATGGTGGCCATATTAGACATATGACACAGTCCTTACGAACAAACTTTCGTTCCCACTTCCAATAGAGACACCAAATGTAATTTGGTTTTAGTCCATCAATCAGCCCAGCAGTTTAAGTGAAGAAGATGATAAAAATATATGTACTGAAGCTGAGCCATCCAGGACAAAGGTCAGTCAATGACCTTGACTTTTGGGATCGATAAACTTCCATTCAGCTGATTGCAAACATCATGTCTGATGCCACAGGTTACCATGCAATCAGAAAAAAAAACTTTTTCTGCATTTTTTCCATACAAATGTTGAAGTGACCAAATTTGACATTGATGTAAAACAGGTCAAGGTCAACCGAAGCCATCGTTTAAACAAACTCGGTAGGACCCGAGTCCCCGATACTGCTCATCCAGTTTCAAGGTCATCGGCCGTTTGGTTCTTGAGAAGAAGATTTTAAAAGGTTTTTACCATATATGGGCATGGCGGCCATACTGGTCGTGTGACCAAGTTCTTTCGAACAAACTTTCGTTCCCCATTTCTATCGAAGTTCTACTGTAGTTATTTTGCCATTGTTAGAGATCAATTTATACTACCTCGGTTTTACTCTGCTTACAAACGGTCGGGTTGGAAGGTGCCGCCATATATGTGTTGCGTCCCAACACGCATACAACCTGTAGACAATGGCGTACCAACTGACGTTGCGTGTAACGCTGTTAAAGATACATGTAGAACTTCGATGGCTCGAACACCGATGGCTCGAATACCATGGCCGAGTCGAATCCGTTCTTGAGTCCCTATGGAATTTCTGTACGTAAGAAATAGGGAGAGTAAAAAATAGGATATTTTCGTCTTTTATCTTACAAATGTATGCTGTGTGTACTCATTAGAATCGCCTCGATGAGACGATTCTAATGAGTACACACAGCATACGTATTCATTATGGAACACCAAAAGGATGTCTAAAAGTATCTCGTTATGCCTCCTAGCAGTACCCCTCAGTGGCTCGAACCCCCTCTGTCTCGAACAGATTTTCGAGGTCCCAAAGGTGTTCGAGCTGTTGAAGTTCGACTGTACAATGAAATTCCGCTAATAAAACCACCCAAAATTAAAGACTAATTCTGCTTTAAAAAGCTGATTCAGTAGGTTGCACTTATTGTTTCTTCGTGTTTCCTGCATACAGTGCTCTCTAGTCAGAGACCACCTTTGGGACTCTCCAAAAGTGGTCTTCAATACCACTTTTCAACAGTCCCAAAACTGGTCTTTACCCTTATCTTGCTGTTCACAACAACCCCTATCTTTGCAAACAGTGTAGATCCAGATCAGATGGCTTCTGAAGAAGCCATCTGATCAGGATCTACACTGTTTGGCATTCATTTAATGAATTTGTAGCAATAAATTACATCAAGTAATTTGATTGGTTGATGGACAGAAATGGGTGTGGCTTAAATGAATATTCAGCAAGAGAAGGGTTAATATAGGAATTTTACTATATTGAAAGGAAGAAAATAGGGCGATTCTGTGTTTCAGGCCTAAAAATAGCTGTGTTCCGCTTACCTGACCGACCTTGAACTTTTTGTGCTAACCCTGCAATTTTTATGGCCATTCACATTACGATAACACATCCGTGCGAAATAGTGTATTCTTTCATATCTCCAAAATGGTGAAATTTCTCATGAAAAATTGTGATATTTTTCTTATTTTTACTCCAAACACAGGTTGTGGGTGCTCGTTAGAACCGCCTCATTGAGGCGGTTCTAACGAGTACCCACAACCTATGTCTTGGAGCAGAAATAAGAAAAAAATGTATACCCCCGTAAACCCCAGTTTTCTCTATACGAAATGGGGTTTAGAGGGGTCTTCATTTCACGGACTTGTTCACGTCATGAGAAAGAAATAAAAATATCATAAAAAACACGCCTATATAATTTTGACCCCCTTATACCCCACTGTTATATAGTAAATCTGGGGTTTCCGGGGGTATACCCTATTTTCGCTTATTTCTGCTCTAAAATATAGATTGTGGGTACTCGTTGATGGGGTTCTAACGAGTACTCACAATCTATATTTTGAGCAGAAATAAGAAAAATATCACAATTTTTCATCCTAAAATTTTCATTTTTTCGGCGATAACGGTGGTAATGTATTTGTATAGGCGAGTTTGCGTAACGAATGTTCTTTCCTACCGACTTTAATATTTGCCAGCAGTTTTGATCAAATATCATAAAATTGTAAAAAAAGCAAAATTGAAACTTAAAATCCTGTTCGTTTGCTTCCTTGATGCTCTAAGCCTTATTATGTTATTGTTTTCTGGTAATATGGCTGGGATTAAGCCCTTTAAAGATGTTTGCTCTTTTTCCATCAATAAAAAGTTGACAAAATAAATAAATACATAAATAAATAAATAAATAAATAAATAAATAAATAAAATAAAAAAAGTTTAATCGACTTACCGACCCTATTTAATCGGCATGTAAGCGGAAACCATTACGTAAACACGCCTATACAAATACATTGCCACCTTTATCGCCGAAAAAACTGAAAATTTAAGATGAAGAATTGTGATATTTTTCTTATTTCTGCTCAAGATATAGATTGTGGGCACTCGTTAGAACCGCCTCATCGAGGCGGTTCTAACGAGTACCCACAATCTATATTTTAGAGCAGAAATAAGAAAAATAAGGTATACCCACGGAAAGCCCGGTTTTACTATATAAAAGTGGGGTTCAAGGGGGTCAAAATTATATAGGCGTGTTTTTGTGATGGGAAATGACACCGAAAATGCAGAATAATAATAATAATAATAATAATAATAATAATAATAATAATAATAACAAAAATTATTTACATAATGTTTTAACTGAAATAAGCATGACTTTACAATGCTCTGTTTTGAATACCCATAAAATCCTGTCAGCCGATCCCACAGTATGGGCATTAAGTCCAAAATGAATAATAATTACCATATATGGGTATGGCGGCCATTTTGGTCATGTGACCTGGACCTAAAACGGTTCCCCTAATAAATGCGCCTTATTGTAAGGAGCAAAAATATATCTTATACTTTAGTACTGTACTCTGAATCGTTTGCAGGATAAAATGCATTCTCACTTTTCCAATACAAAAGTATATGTGTCAAAGTTTGACCTAGGCACAAAGAAGGTCAAGGTCAACCCAGGGTCACCATTTTAGCAATTTATGATGGGCCTACGTCCCAGATGCTATTTATCAAGTTTCGTGGAAATCTGCCCAGTGGTTCTGGAGAAGACTATTTTTGAACGGTTTTTACCATATATGGCTTGGCGGCCATTTTGGTCATGTGACCTGGACCCCATGAGCAAATTTTGGTTTCCCCCATCCCATAGAGGCTCCATATGAAATTTGACTTCAATCGGCCCAACGGTTTCCAAGGAGAAGCAGTTCGAAAATTTTTACATTTTTCTTCTCGGCGAGGCTATACTAAATGGAATGTAATATTTCGCAAGTTCATTGGTTAGATCTCATTGATATCTATCAGTTTGCCAAAAATTGTTTAAATATTCCAACAAAAGCATATGTGTCAAAGTTTGACCTAGGCACAAAGAAGGTCAAGGTCAACCCAGGGTCACCATTTTAGCAATTTATGATGGGCCTACGTCCTAGATGCTATGTATCAAGTTTCGTGGAAATCTGCCCAGTGGTTCTGGAGAAGACTATTTTTGAAGGATTTTTACCATGTATGGCTTGGCGGCCATTTTGGTCATGTGACCTGGACCCCATGAGCAAATTTTGGTTTCCCCCATCATATGAAATTTGACTTCAATCGGCCCAACGGTTTCGGAGGAGAAGCAGTTCGAAAATTTTCACATTTTTCGCCTCGGTGAGGCTATACTAAATGGAATGTAATATTTTTCAAGTTCAGTGGTTAGATCTCATTGATATCTATCAGTATGCCAAAAATTGTTTAAATATTCCAAGCGGTTAAGTCACTATCACCAATTTTCACAAACGGCTTACGGACGGACAGACAGACAGACCATATATGGCTTGGCGGCCATTTTGGTCATGTGACCTGGACCCCATGAGCAAATTTTGGTTTCCCCTATCCCATAGAGGCTCCATATGGAATTTGACTTCTATCGGCCCAACGGTTTCCGAGGAGAAGCAGTTCGAAAATTTTCACATTTTTCGCCTCGGCGAGGCTATACTAAATGGAATGTAATATTTCGCAAGTTCATTGGTTAGATCTCATTGATATCTATCAGTATGCCAAAAATTGATTAGATATTCCAAGCGGTTAAGTCACTATCACCAATTTTCACAAACGGGTTACGGACGGACAGACTGACAGAATGACAGAATGACACGGTGATTTTAGGGCACTCTTAGAAATCAACCGACTTCAGTCGGTCGCTTTTTTCTGCGGGTCGTGCAATCCGTACGTCAGACTGACAGAATGACAGAATGACACGGTGATTTTAGGGCACTCTTAGAAATCAACCGACTTCAGTCGGTCGCTTTTTCTGCGGGTCGTGCAATCCGTACGTATTTTAACGCAGAATTTAGAATGACATTTTCTTAAGCCTCCCGAAGTCACACTTAAGGAAAATCCCCTACGAAAGAAATGTACACATATGCTTTATAGAGGATCTTACATGAGTGTTTATGTATTATTGAATTATTAAACGCGTTGAGGAAAAGGATTAAATGTGAGGCTTCGCCGAGCATTTTATCTCTTTTCCTCAACTTGTTTAATAAATTCAATAATACTTGAGCGCGAATGCAAGATTCTATTAATCATATGACATTTAAAACACATTTTAACAAAAATGTCAGTATTCCGCAATTGGTCAACGTTGTTAATTACGCCGTACATGTAATGTTACAGAACGTATCTTTCTAATTTGCATATTTAATCCACTAGTGGGTTATTTCAACGCAGAATTTAGAATTAATTTTTCGTAAGCCTCCCGTACTGACACTAAAGGAAAATCCCCTACGAAAGAAATACACTCATATGCTAAATACAGGGTCTTACATTAGTGTTAATGTATCATTGAATTTCTTAAACGAGTTGAGGAAAAGGGATTAAATGTGAGGCTTCGCCGAGCATTTTATCCCTTTTCCTCAACTCGTTTAATAAATTCACTAATACACGAGCACGAATGCAAGATGCTATTTATCATATGACATTGAAAACACATTTTATTCACGAGCTTTTAATGATAAATGTCAGTATTCCACAATTAATAAACGCGACGTTGTTAATTACGCCGTACATGTAACGTTACGGGGCGTAGCTTTATAATTTGCATATTTAATCCACAAGTGGGTTATCGAATTTATTGCATGGTGTTGAATATTTAATCCACTAGTGGGTTATCGAATTTATTAAATGACGTTATTACACTCTCATACGATAAAAATATTATAATCCGGAAATTTCTTGATTATTCTTTAATCTCTTTTCGTGTTAACCAAATATTCACTGACAATTGTTCTCTAACTCATATTCTAGATCTTTCCTTCGCAATGGGTTGAATGTGGGAATCAGAAAAAAATCTTATACATAACATGCGGTTTTCTTTTCTTTTCAGTATCGTATCATAGTATTTGAAGTGATAGGCGAGTGGAGAGATGAGATTATGAAAACTTAACTGAATCCAGAGACACGCCGGGCATGAAGACCATCACTGCCATCGAAGCATAACCGCATCAGCATATTGTCTATAAATCAGTTTCTTGAAATAACAATACCTGTTTCGTCGTATTTCATTAAATTTGAGCTTGAAAAAAATGTATAGGTGTGAGAGCTGCTTCCAACAGTTCAGATCTTTGGCCGTGTTGCAGGCCCATACTAAAAAAATACACGAAAACCATGTATCTAGGAAACAGTTTTCTTGCGAAAGGTGCTTTAAGACTTTCAAATATTCATCGAATCTAAGGCGCCATATCCGTGAGAGAAATTGTCACCCGCAAAATAAGTGCACACTTTGCGAACGAATATTCGCAACAAAACCGCTCTTTGAACGCCATATGCAATGCCATGCAAAACAACGGGTGCACACATGTTCTATATGTAAAAAGACATATTCGCGGAGACAGAACTTGAATTATCACCTAAGGACAATTCACGTCACTAGAGACAAAATATTCCGCTGTGACATATGCAGTTCACGGTATTCTACTAAGAAGAACCTCAGGTTACACATTCTTAAGCATATTGGGGATAAGTGTAAATTTTGCAAAAAGCGATTTAGCAACAAATCCAACAAAGAAGTGCACGAAGCAAGCCATTCAGCGAGTGAGAGGTCATCTATACATGCAACTGAAGACTTGTCTTGCAGAATTTGTGGTGTATCGGGGAAAACAAAAAAACAGTTGATGCGCCATGAAGACAGTCATGTGAAACTTAGATGTGATCTCTGTCGCCGACAGTTTACCGACTTACACAAACTTAGACTGCACGCCTTACAGCATTATGGAATAAAACAGTATTCTTGTGATATATGTTCTAAGGCGTTTTGCTATCCAAGCAGTTTGTTCCTTCACAAGAGAATACATTCCAACAACGTGTTCTTTCCATGTAACATGTGCGATAAACATTTTAGAACATCAGCACATTTAGACCAGCATGTATATAGCCATACGGAACAGAAGCCGTACGAATGTGAAACCTGTCGCAGGACTTTCAAAACACCACTTGGGCTGAAAAGACATCTGCGTTGCCACAGAAACAAAAAACCATATCAGTGTGACGTATGTAACAAAAAATTTAACTGGCCAAAATATTTAAAAGTTCATAAACACATGCACGAAAATATAAAATTGTATGAGTGTAACATGTGCCAAAACAAATTTTCAAGCATGAGCGGCTTAAGATCACACAGACAATTCGTGCATTCCACTGAACGACCGTATAAATGTGACACGTGTCAGAAATGTTTTAAAATGCAAAGATCTCTTAAGTCTCACGAAGTCGTCCACTTCGGCGAGAAGAATCACATGTGTGATGTATGCGGTATGAGTTTTGTAGACCGAGGGCGACTTAGTCGGCATAAGCATACACATCGGGAGTATGGGATATATTACTGCAGCAAATGTGGAAAGTGTTTCAAAACATCGACAAACTTTTCACAGCATCGACGCTCACATGTCAAAAAAGATCGCAAGTTAAACTGCGATGTTTGTGACAAACGCTATGTGTATCCAAACGAGTTGCGGCGTCACATGAGAATTCACACAGGAGAGAAACATTATAGATGTGCTACTTGCAATAAGCAATATCCATCACTCGAAAATTTAAGACAGCACGAGACACTGCACAATGGAACGAGGCCTTATGTATGCGATTTTTGCGGCAAGAAGTTCAGACTTTTGCTATCTTTAAAAATTCATGTACAGACGCATATAGATGTTACACCACACACCTGTAGTGACTGCGGGAAACAATTTTCAACAGGATCCAATTTGAAGGCCCATATACAAAAAAACAAGATCAAATGTTGGGACAAAATTTTATGTGATATATGTGGCGAAGGTTTCCGTCTGCTGAAGTCGCTAAAATCTCATGTACAATCACATGTGTAACTCGAACACCCTCGGGACCATGACTTTTTGTTCGAAATAGGGGTAGTTCGAGTTATTGGTGGTTACTGATAACGCTAGCTGAGACATAATTGGGATGACCTAAGGATATGTTTTCCAGGCCTCATATTAATCAGGCATTTGCTGGATTTCAGGCTTTCAGAGCTTGAATTTTATTTCTTAATTTCAGGCTTTTAAATTTTGATTTTTCCCCCTATATTCTTTTAATAAAATGACAATCTAACCTTAATTTATTTAGCCACATCCATTTCTGACTATCAGCCAATCAAATTACTTGATATAATATATTCATTCAGTTTACAAACTGAATAACAAACAGTGTAGATCCTGATCAGATGGCTTCTTCAGACGCCATCTGATCTGGATTTACATTGTTTGCAAATGTAATGGTTGTCGTGTTCGACAGGATAAGGGTTAAGGCTGCAAAATCGAGCCTTTCAGGCATGGAAAAGCTTCGTCAGTATGAGGCCTGATTTTCGTCTTTTTTATATAAATGTATGCTGTGTGTACTGATTAGAGGCGATTCTAATGAGTACACACAACATAAAGTTTAATGTTAAAATGAAACAAACCTCCATAAATTGACCTATACACACGGATTTCTGGAGCTATAGGAACAATTCTCAATGAACCCAAGAGTTAGTTCGAATTAGCCATAGTAAACGAATTATCCGTATTCGAGTTATCGAAGTTTCACTGTGTCCGCTTTATAACTTGAAAACCGTTCGAGCTATCTTCACGAAACTCCATCCATATAACTATCAATCAAAATGAGACGACCAGCAGAACTTAAGAACTGTAACGCTTGCATACATGTATATACCTTTTTAGTTATTTCCCTTGGAATTGTGTCGGTCACAAAATCGTGTCCGCTCTATAACTTGAAAATCGTTCAAGCTATCTTCACGAAACTTATTATAAATATCAATCCACACTCGGACCCATCAATACCGGTATTGATGGGTTCGAGATCCACATTACATGACGTGCAGAGCGCAAGAACTATAGCTCTTGCATTTGCACTTTTTCGAGTTATTTCCCTTGGAAGTTTTTGCGTAACAAAATCGTATTCGCTCTATAACTTGAAAATCGTTCAAGCTATCTTCACGAAACTTCATATAAATATCAATCCACATTAGATGACGTGCAGAGCGCAAAAACTATATAGCTCTTGCATTTACACTTTTTCTAGTTATTTCCCTTGGAAGTTTGTACTTAACAGAATCGTGTCCGTTCTGTAACTTGAAAATCGTTCGAGCTATCTTCACGAAACTTAATGTAAATGACAATCAACATTAGACGACGCGCAGAGTGCAAGAATTTTAAATCCTACATTTAAACATCCTCGGTATTTCAGTCTGAGTCGCGTCTGACTTATGATCAGGAGGACGCGGGTTCGCTACCTGCCAGGGTCGGCGACATTCTATCGTGGAGATTGATATCTTTTCTACGGTCATTTTCTCCCCTCCGCTAGTTGCACTGTACTGGTTAACCGCTTATGTATAAACCTGTCGAGTAAATGTGTGGATAAGTAAAATGACCGGCTCAAAAATGACCTAAATACGGCTGACCAAAACAAACAATAAAACTCTTTTTGAGTTATTTCCCTTGGAAGTTTTTTTTTGTCACAAAAACATGTCCGCTCTAGAACTTGAAACCCGTTCAAGCTATCTTCAGGAAAATTCGTGTAAATATCGACCAACATTAGTCGACATGAAGTGCATAAGAACTATAACTCTTGCATTTATACTTTTTGAGTAATTTCCCTTGGAAGTTTTTCCATCTCAACATTGTGTCCGCTCTATAACTTTCATTCAAGCTATCTTCATGAGACTTCACGTAAACATCAATCAACACTAGAACCAGTGCAGAGCACAGGAACTATAGCCCTTGCATTTATACATTTTTGTTATTTCCCTTGGAAGTTTTCCGTGACAAAATCGTACCCGCTCTAATACTTGAAAACGTTTCGAGAAATTTTCCCGAAACTTTATGTAAATATCAATCGATATTAGACGACATACAGAGCACAGGAACTTGCTTTTATTTGTTGAGATATTCACTTTTTTGGTGACTTTGTCCGCTTTTTAATTTGAAACCTGTTCCAGATATCTTGACATCACGAAAACACGCCTATATAATTTTGACCCCATTCAACCCCACTTTTATATAGTAAAACTGGGGTTTACAGGGGTAAACCGTATTTCCTTAGATCTGCTTAAAAGCATAGATTGTGGGTACTCGATAGAACCGCCTCGTCGAGGCGGTTCTATCGAGTCCCCAAATCTATGTTTTGAGCAGAAATAAGAAAAAAAAATCCCAATTTTTCATCTTAAAATTTCCACTTTTTGGCTGAAAAATGGGCAATGTATTTGTATAGGCGGGTTTTCGTAATGGATAAGCCACATCACTGCCTTTCCCAAACACACACATACCTCCAAATACATCACGAAGACACGCCTATGTAATTTTGACCCCCCTTGGACACACTTACATAGTGAAACTGGGGTTTACAGGGGTATACCATATTCTTATTGTTTCTACTCCGGGATGTGTATTGTGGGTGCTCGTTTGGGCCGCCTCAGTGAGCGGTTTTCGGCGGTTGTTTTAGGGAGAGTATCACATTTTTTATGCCCCCGCCATTCGAAGAATGGTGGAAAGGGCATATAGCGTTGCGCTGTCCGTTCGTCCGTCCGTGCGTCCGAAACTTAAACGCAGTCAATAACTTCCTTATTTCTTGAAGAATTTTAAAATTACTCGGTAGAAATGATTACCATCATGAGACGATGTGTCACGTAAACAAGAGTTTTCAAACTCCTCCAAGCTTTCTGCCTGACTTCCTTGTTTGTAAGTTTCATGAAGATCCGTTCAAAACTAAAGGGGCAGCAGTAATGACAATGTCGAAAATAGGCATTTTCAGCAATCAAAGGCACGTCACTCTATGATAAATGTGCCGACTTGGCCGGTATTTAAACTCACCTGAGGTTTTATTCCCAGCCACCTTACATGTAAGTTTCAGAAAGGTCCAATCAGACTTGACCAGTATTCAAACTCATCCAAGATTTTATTCCCAGCCACCTCAAATATAAGTTTCAGAAAGATCCGATCAAAACTGAAGGGGCTACGGTGATGACAAGGTCAAAATTTGGCATTTTTAGCAATCAAAGGGATGTTACTCTAAAATAAATGAGCCGACTTGGCCAGTTTTCGAACTCATCTGAGATTTCATCTCCAGCCACCTTACATATAAGTTTCAGAAAAATCCGATCAAAACTGAAGGGGCTACGGTAATGACAAGGTCAAAAATCAACATTTTCAGCCATCAAAGGGACATAACTCTACGATAAATGGGCTGACTTGGCCTGTTTTCGAACTCATCCAAGACTTTTTCCCCAGCCACCTTACATATAAGTTTCAGAAAGATCCGATCAAAACTGAAGGGGCTATGGTGATGACAAGGTCAAAAATCGGCATTTTCAGCAATCAAAGGGACGTAAATCAATGATAAATGGGCCAACTTGTCCGGTATTCAAACTCATCCTAGGTTTTATCTCCAGTCACCTTACATATAGGTTCAGAAAGATTCGATCAAAACTGAAGGGGCTACGGTGATGACAAGGTAAAAAATCGACATTTTCAGCCATCAAAGGGACATAACTATAAAGTTAATGGGGCAACTTGGCCGGTTTTCGGACTCATCCGAGGTTTTATCCCCAGCCACCTTACATATAAGTTTTAGAAAGATCCGATCAAAACTGAAGGGGCTACAGTGTTGACAAGGTCAAAAATCAACATTTTCAGCAATCAAAGGGACCTAACTTTATGATAAATAGGCCACCTTTGCCGGTATGCAAACTCATCCGAGGCTTTATCCCCAGTCACCTTGCATATAAGTTTCAGAAAGATCCAATCAAAACTGAAAGGGCTACGGTGATGACAAGGTAAAAAATCGGATTTTCAGCAATCAAAGGGTTGTTACTCTGTGATAAATGGACCAACTTGGCTGGTTTTCGAACTCATCCGAGATTTTATCCCCAGCCACTTTACATATAAGTTTCAGAAAGATTCGATCAAAACTGAAAGGGCTAAGTGATGACAAGGTCAAAAATCAGCATTTTCAGCAATCAAAGGGATGTTACTCTAAGATAAAAGGGCCGACTTGGTCGGTTTTCGAACTCATCCGAGATTTTATACACAGCCACCTTACATATAAGTTTCAGAAAGATCTGATCAAAACTGAAGGGGCTACGGTGATGACACGGTCAAAATTCGCATTTTCAGCAATCAAAGGGACGTAACTTTATGATAAATCGGCAGACTTGGCCGGTTTTCGAACTCATCCGAGGTTTTATCCCCAGCCACAATAAATATAAGTTTTAGAAAGATCCGATCAAAACTGAAGGGGCTACGGTGATGACAAGGTCGAAAATGGGCATTTTCAGCAATCAAAGGGAAGTAACTCTATGATAAATGGGCCGACTTGGCCGGTTTTCGAACTCATCCGAGATTTTATCCACAGCCACCTTACATATAAGTTTCAGAAAGATCCGATCAAAACTGAAGGCGCTTCGGTGATGACAAGCATTTTCCCATAGTAAGTCTATGGGACCTTGTGGTTGCCATAGGAACCAAAGTTTTAGAGCGAATTCAAAAAAAAGTTTATGTCATCAATGCCCCACCAGAGGCATGCTACAGATGAGAAATGATTGAGATCAGCTTGCAGGATACAGAGATATAGCTGCTCAAAAGTGTGGACGGACGGACGGACAATGGACGACGGAGGACCCACTATACTATAAGCTCCCCTGGAGCCTTCAGCCCAGGTGAGCTAAAATTCAACAGTTTCAGCAATCAAAGGAACCTAACTCTATGATAAATAGGCCACTTTTGCCGGTATGCGAACTCATCCGAGGTTTTATCCCCAGCCACCTTGCATATAAGTTTCAGAAAGATCCGATCAAAACTGAAAGGGCTACGGTGATGACAAGGTCAAAAATCGGCATTTTCAGCAATCAAAGGGACGTTACTCTGTGATAAATGGATCAACTTGGCTGGTTCTCGAACTCATCCGAGATTTTATCCACAGCCACTTTACATATAAGTTTCAGAAAGATCCGATCAAAACTGAAGGGGCTACAGTGATGACAAGGTCAAAAATCGGCATTTTCAGCAATCGAAGGGACGTAACTCTACGATAAATCGGCGGACTTGGCCGGTTTTCGAACTCATCCGAGGTATTATTCCCAGCCACATTACATATAAGTTTCAGAAAGATCCGATCAAAACTGAAGGGGCTACGGTGATGACAAGGTCGAAAATGGGCATTTTCAGCAATCAAAGGGACGTAACTCTATGATTAATTGGCCGACTTGGAAGGTTTTCGAACTCATCCGAGTTTTTATCCCCAGTCACCTTACATATAAGTTTCATAAAGATCCGATCAAAACTGAAGGCGCTACGGTGATGACAAGCATTTTCCCATAGTAAGTCTATGGGACCTTGTGGTTGCCATAGGAACCAAAGTTTTAGAGCGATTTCAAAAAAAAGTTTATGTCATCAATGCCCCACCAGAGGCATGCTACAGATGAGAAATGATTGAGATCAGCCTGCAAGATACAGAGAAATAGCTGCTCAAAAGTGTGGACGGACGACGGACGGACGACGGACGACCCACTATACTATAAGCTCCCCTGGAGCCTTCGGCCCAGGTGAGCTAAAAACCCAGGTCCGTACCTCCAAGGTCAAGGTCATACTTAGAGGTCAAATGTCAAAAAAAGGGTCCGAAACTTAAACGCAGTCAATAACTTTCTTATTTCTGGATGGATTTTGAAATTACTTTGTAGAAACGTTAACCATCATGAGATGATGTGTCTCGTGTAAAACCCAGGTCCGTACCTCCAAGGTCAAGGTCATACTTAGAGATCAAAGGTCAAAAAAGGGTCCGAAACTTAAACGCAGTCAATAACTTACTTATTTCTGGATGGATTGTGAAATTACTTTGAAGAAATGTTGACCATCATGAGACGATGTGTCACTTGCAAACCCAGATCCGTACCTCCAAGGTCAAGGTCATAATTAGAGGTCAAAGGTAAAAAAGAAATGGTCCGAAACTTAAACGCAGTCAATAACTTTCTTATCTCTAGATGGATTTTAAAATTACTTGGTAGAAATGTTGGCCATCATGAGACAATTTGCCTCACACAAAACCAAGGTCCTTACCTCCAAGGTCACGGTCATACTTAGACGTCAAATGTGAAAAAGGTCCAAAACTTTCTATGGATGAATACGAACATACACATATTTCAGGCGGGGGCATCCGTCTCCTATGGACACATTTCTAGTGTCATCTTAAAATTTTCATTTTTTTTCTGCAATTAGGTTACAATGTATTCATAGGTGGGTTTTCGTGATGAGAGCACGGGTACTACGACATTTTGCAATAGCCGGAAATGGCTGGTCTGTTACACAGGTTCTTGGCACGTTGTTTTGCCAAAAATGTGCGAAATATGTGAAATAACCAAAATCAACCAAAAATAAGCAATTTCAGGCACGTTGTTTTGCCAAAAATGTGCGAAATATGTGAAATACCCAAAATCAACCAAAAATAAGCAATTTCAGAAATTTTCCCAATATATGGGTCTAAGAGCTAGACCTCGAAATATGTGAAATAACCAAAATCAACCAAAAATAAGCAATTTCAGAAATTTTCCCAATATATGGGTCAAAGAGCTAGACAAGCAATTTCAGAATTTTTCCCAATATATGGGTCTAAGAGCTAGACCTTGTCTAGCTCTTAGACCCATATATTGGGAAAATTTCTGAAATTGCTTATTTTTGGTTGATTTTGGGTATTTCACATATTTCGCACATTTTTGGCAAAACAACGTGCCAAGAACCTGTGGTCTGTTATTCACCTTTCCTGGCTCACTTTAGATGCCTGTTCAAAATTCAAAAAATTCATGCGTTATCACCCTTTAACAAGCATCGTGACCGAAAGTGTTTTCTTTGCAATGTCCGGGATGGGGGCAGAGAATAATGGAAGCCATAACCGATAAACGCATGTTAGCTTTTTTCCTCGGCCAGACATTCGAAAACAGGGCTGTGCTTTGACACATTTGGCACCCGAAATTGGCAACGTGTCATCACACACTAGAGCCCGTCTTTGGTCCGATTCCTTCAATCGCTAGAGAACTGCTCGTTTCTTAGGACAAACGCTTCTCCTTGGGTGCGATTTGTGCCTTCCTCTGAGCAAGATGTCAGTATATTCCCACTGACAAGAGCCCTTGGGAAGAGCAGTCCATAAACTAATCCCATTTAGCGAGATGGGGGTGGGGGTGGGGGTAGGCCCTATGTGCTTTTAGCGCACGGTTACCTTACAAAATCTATCAATTCTAGTCAAGATATCTTCAAGAAACTTCCCAGCAGGCACACGTCGCTAGGGCAACGACAAATCAACGTCGGTGCAACGTCACGACGTTGCACCGACGTTGATGTGACGTTTAATAATCGTCATGACATTGAACCGACGTCGATGTGACGCCACAATTACGTCATGAGCCTGCTGGGTTCGTGTGTAAGCTGATGTGCAGAGCGCCAGAGCCATAACTCCTACATTTATACATTTTGAAGTATTTCTATTGGGCCCCATGTATTCCAAATATTTAGATGTATATACCAGACACATTTTGTCAAGGGCAAAACTGTAATTCACAATTTTCAAAGGAAGGGTAATACAAAAATCCTAAACATGCTTCCAATCACATTAGTTTATATAAATGTTAGATAAATGTACAGTACAATATGACACCAAAAAGTGGGGGAGACACCAGTGGTTTTGTAGAAATTCCAGTTTTGGTGCCCATTAGAATCGCAACTACGGGACGATTCTAACAAGAATAAGTGTAATGTATGCTTATAATTAGAAATTATGAAAATTATCTCATTATACTTCCTTTTTGGGGTCTATTGTCTACCATATCAAGCTGCAATTTAATAAAAAATGGTAAATATGATGAAGTTCTTTTCCCCTTTCTTCTGAAAAACAGTAAAACTCCTGTATATTACGACCACCTTTGGGACTGTTCAAAAGTGGTCTTTAAGACCACTTTTGAACAGTCCCAAAGGTGGTCCCTGACCATAGGACAGGGTGGGCAGATAACACAAAGAAAGATTAAGGGCAACCTTCAAAATAAGCTTTTTAAAGCTGAATTAGTCTTAATTTTAGGTGGTCTTAATAGTGGAATTTTACTGTAAGTTTCTTTTACAAAACCGCTCCCCGCCCATAGGGGCTTGAATGATGCTTCCACGCAGAGCTGAATCCGGCCCGCACACTAGTACTGGTAAACCGCTTAGAGGATCTAAGCCTGTCCAGGAACCGCGGTGCTAATAAACCCTATTGTGTCATTGGGCGACAGGGCTTGAGATGTCATTTCATCTCAATGTCGGGTAAAAGTCCTACAAAATTGGAAGCAACGTCTCCAAAATGACCATTACAGTGTTGTCGGGGACGTTAAACCTTAAACAAAAAACTTTTACAAAACATAAATGCACCACACCAAACAAGAAATGTTTAATTACATCATAATGGCTCACGGGCCTCCGTTGCCTAGTTGATAAGAGCGCTGAGTCTTAATCATTAGGTCTCTCACCGCTGTGAGTTCCAGCCTCGCTCGGGTCACATGTGAGACGTCAAATTCTGCAACGGAAGGCCAGGTGGTTTTTCTCCGGGTACTACGGTTTTCGCCCACCTCTGATTAATGATCGGCTCGAGATGAGTGAAATATTCTTGAAAGGGCCGCCAAACGAAAACCAAAAACAGCATAATAGCTGAATTATGGAGGAAAGCAAAAGCCTTAGGAAGTGAACCTATTTCATACTTTCTTATTAATTGACTATCATGTATTGTTCAGAGGTCATCCGTATTAAACTGAGGTCAAAAATCAATAATCATGTTTTTACATGTTTTAATGGTGTCATTTACAAAAATTGTCATTAATCAAGTAATTTCGTATTGTCCCAGTTACAGGCCCTCGGTCAGCTGTATTGGCCTCGGCCTTCGGCCTCCGGCCAACACAGCAGACCTCGGACTTGTGTCTGGGCCAATACGAAATTACTTTATTAATAATATTATAGTATTGAAGGTGCTGGATTGACGTTTGGAAGACTTCATCCTCCAAATAAAATAATTTCGATGGAATGTTCTGACAAAGTTGCTCAAAATCCTTTCGCTCCAATGAACATGGGAGTCACCAGAACTAAAAAATGTACAGCCCTTAAAATGACTTCTACTCCTCAATAATTGAAATAATTTCATAGAAATGTTTCTTGGGTCAGTGTCAACCAAAACTGCTCAAACCATTCACTCCACCTTATATCACCCATTATTTTATTTATACAATAAGGGGACCCCCGCCCATCGGGGCTTGAAGAAATAGTTGGGCTGCATGATGCTTCCACGCAGAGCTGAAACCGCCCGCACACAAGGACTGTAAACCGCTTGGAAGATCCAAGCTTGCCAAGGCAAAGCGGCACGAGTCGGACCGTCCATGCTTATAAACTCTATTGGTTTCATTGGGCGACAGGGCTTGAGATGTCGTTTCATCTCGATTTCGGGTTAAAGTCCCACAAAATTGGAAGCAAGGTCTCCAGAATGACCTATGCAGGGTTGAGAGGGACGTTAAACCTAAAATTAAACAACTCTACAATAAGGATCAGGTAGGCTATCCAGGGCCATTATGGCCTTCTTATTAAAAACATAGATTGTGGATACCCAGTGGAACCAGGTAGATCTAACGTGTATGCCACACTCTTTCTTTTTAGCAGAAATATGAAAAACAATAGCTGCATCAGAATATTTCTACTGAACGGTTTCATAATAGGTAATACACTTAAACAGGTTCTTGAATTCTACAGTACCATTCCTATAGAGGGTGTTTTCTTGGAATTTCCTTGGGTTTCATGCCTTTCAAATGGAAATATTTTATCAGCGCTCCCTTCTCTGACAAGTGAAAGTGGGGATGATGTTTGGGTTTCCGTAAAGTATACTTAAACCCACCAGTAATTTTACTCAGCGTTCCAAGTCGGTACTTTTGGTGTGGTACCTCCCTGTTTAATACTTGTTATTATTCCGATGCTTCCCCCATTATGTTTCTTGTTCCTTAAGTTTTCAGCTACTTTTGGATTATTTGAGGCACCACCTGTTTGGGAAATAGCTGCTGACTCTGTTTACCAGCTGTCTAGTTGTGTTTACTGTTCGACTTATTACAGGGGAGTTTGGGATCTGATTGTATCAGTTCCTGATCGCTTCCCCCAAAAGCCCACCACCAACCTATCAACAGGCAGGTTTTTTTTCTCTCTAGTCTTCAAAGCGTTTGTACATGTTATCAGTCCATTTTGACTCATAAAGACTGTGGCTCAAATGGTAAGCTCTACGGGGTGCCGTTTTACTATTTAATCCATATTTATAGATATCCATAATTTGATTTATGGATATCCATAAATCAAAACTTTGATATCCATTATCCCGCTGATTTATGGATATCCATAAATCGAATTATGGATATCTATAAAACGGACTGAATTAATGATATGCATATTTCGAATTATGTATATCCATAATTCACCGCAAAAGCCTTTGGTTTCAGTCATTATTTGAGCCCCGTCAAGCGATTTTGGTACTTATCGCCTATAAGAGCAGCGAAGGTTCAGGCGAGCCTGCGCATCCGCGCAGTCTCGCCAGAACCTTCGCTGCTCCCTCATACAAACAGTGAATCAAGAGGAACCTTCAAACAGAAAGCCATATCCCTGGCACCTCTGAATGGCTGGGCATGCGCAGTTAAAATTTGTCATGACGGAATGCTCGAAGACACACATTCGCTTGGCGGGGCTCATTTATTATTTGTATTTGCAAAGACGCATTATGGATATCCATAAATTGAATTATTGATATCCATAAATGGACCCAATTATGGATATCCAGAATTCGATTCAATGATATCCATAATTCGAATTATGAATAGATCGGGAAGTTTATACAGGTAAATATCGTTTTCAGGCAAAAGTACATCTTCTCCTTCCAGCATTATGAATAATGTAGTTCTTAGCATTACGTAAGTTATACACGCTCCTCCCTCAGTTTACAATTTTGCGATGGATTCCCCATCGCCTTTTATAGAAAATAGTCAAGTGTAGCTGCTTACGAAGTAGCAGAATAAATGTATAGGCTCTGCGCTCTGGTTTCTCAGTTGTGAAATCAAAGAGCGTTGTGTTTGTATGTTTGTTCTGGTACTTTCAGGTAAGCTGCAATTTCATATATGCATATATAATTTTGTATTTGTAGTGAGTTAATAAATGAAAAGAATATTGTTTTTCTCATTAGATTGCATAAATATAAATAGTGTGTTTAATGTTACTTTAAATCAGATAAATACAATTGTTTGTAATTTCAGTAAAAAAGTTAGTTGTCATTATTCTTTTGTGCACGGAGATGTTGCACTGATGAGTTAGGAGGCCTTCATGCGGAATGAACAAATTATTTGTCTCAATCGCGACGGAAGTAAGGGCGAGGATTGGGCCACGTAAAATCGATTTAAGCCCCCCAGTGGAATTCGTTTCCGCTGGCCGTTCCAAGGCGGTTCTTCTGTCGCGGTTTATTTTTGTTAAGGTTTGTCTTTGGGTGTTTGTGTCGCTTACATTATTTTATTTTGGATAGCCTTTTGGTCATTTTGTGGGAAAGTAACTGTCCTTTTGGCTTTCCGCTGATGGTGTTTCCGTTAGGGTCTGTTGCTTCGTGTTTGTGTTTCTTTCCCTTTGGTGTCTCTGATGGGAGCTGTGGGTTAATTGTATTGATGCCTGAACATTGCCTCTACTTCTATTTAACGTCCCCGTCAATACTGTATAGGTCATTTTGGAGACGTTGCTCCAAATTGTGTGGGACTTTTACCCGACATTGAGATGAAATGACATCTCAAGCCCTGTCGCCCAATGAAACCAATAGGGTTTATAAGTATGGACGGTCCAACTCGCACCGCTTTACCTGGACAGGCTTAGATCATCTAAGCTGTTTATCAGTACTCGTGTGCGGTCGGATTTCGGCTCTGCGTGGAAGCATCATGCAGCCAATCTATTTCTTAAAGCCCGGATGGGCGGGGGCTCATAAATCAATGCGGGGGCGAGTAGGATTCTCTGAGGAGGCATGGACCCACAGATACCTGATAGATATGGGCCAGGAAATTGAAATTCTTCTTATTCCTACTTGTTCCAATATATCCTCTATGATATGTAAGGCGAAGACCTCTTTAGTTTTCAAGCTTAATTCTGCGAGGAGTGAGTTATCCAACAATTTAAATGCAATAAGAAAGTTATTAAATGATTTATTGCCAAATACGGATCTTCCTGTCCAAACAAAGCAGAAACGTGCTTTATTTGGGCCCCGTCAAGCGATTTTGGTCCTTATCGCCTATGCGAGCAGCGAAGGTTCAGGCGAGCCTGCGCATCCGCGCAGTCTCGCCAGAACCTTCGCTGCTCGCTCATACAAGCAGTGAATCAAGAGGAACCTTTAGACAGAAAGCCATATCCCTGGCCCCTCTGAATGGCTGGGCATGCGCAGTTAAAAATTGTCATGACGGAATGCTCGAAGACACAAATTCGCTTGGCGGGGCTCATTTGGGTTTCTTGGTACAATTATTCATTCAATGGCAGGTTTGGCCGATGAAGACCAAATGCGTCAGGTTGAGAGACAAATAAAAACACTAAGCAAAGCGATAAAAGCCGTTGGTGGTACGCTGATGCGTCAAAATAATGAATTTTCGTCATTTTACTTTATACCGCAACCTACACTGGCCAGAAGAATGAGTCATCACAGGTAGATCTGTAACACTGAAAATGCCATTGAGCTATTTTAGTAACCTATAATCTAGGGAGTTTGCTGAGGTTGTGGTATATAGTAATTTGTCAAGACTGTGGACGAAAGACTAAATAACAATATTTAACTTCACTACAGCTGGTGTGTGGGAATGTGTGGCGGCGGTAAAACGTCTCCCTGCCCTACATCATAGTGTAGATTATATTTTCTTGTCCTTTGGGATCATTGATTCCATTGTGGAATTTTGAAGATATCTGAGGGTCACTGATGAGGCCTAATTGGCCGAAACTAGCTAGTCTGGCCCAGAAAACATGTACACTCCATATTATTCACTTCTGTGGTGTATTCCTTGCTTCCAAAGGATAACCCTTTTATAGAATATATTTAGGTATACAACAAAATGCTCTAGAAATCGAAAAAAACCTTACAAATGAGTTCCATAGGGCTGCAGAAAAACTTGAAAGGTTAACCGTTATAACAACTGCGTCTGTTGTTCGAGAACTGACCAACATTCAAACTATAACTTCACAACATGAAAGGCTAACCCAGGCATGATCAGATCTAGCAGAAAATAAGTTATCGCCCTTAATTTTAGGCCCAACACTTTTAAAGAATACATTAATGAAATTCAGGATATTTTATCAAAACAATTTCCAGGTTTTTGTTCTACTTTCTACCTCACCACAATATTATTATAAATATGCAGAATTTTCCGTCATTCGCCAAAATACGTCAATATTAATAACAGTGAAATTTCAAATCAGTTCAATAAAAACCTTTCCGCTATATCGTATCTACACATGGCCAATCTCAATCCCAATCCAAGAAAATACTTCTCATGCTACTCAATTACTCAGAGTTCCTGACTATTTAGCTATTTCTAATGACAATGAGTTCTTCATCGAACTGGACGCTGAGTGGGCATCTCATTGCATAGGAAATAATGTAATGATCTGTTAATTTAGACCTTCCATGATTCCAGTTAGTGCAACAAACTGTGTCGCAAACCTGTTTTTAGGGCGGACACAACAAATTAAACAGCATTGCGATTTTCGTTTTAGACCGACATAATATAACCACATCTTCTAAACGTGGGCCGGCATCAGATAGTTGTCTATAGAACCCCTAGCATCATATCATGTCCTCCCGCAAAGGGAAGCGTTCAAAATGACTGTTCCTTTTGTATAATTTATATAAAATGTGGCTGCAGCTTAATTTCAGAAAATATTCTGTACCAAAGCTCGATCACACGTTGTCAGAATATGCCATCACAACCAACTATTCTGTACCCACCAAATCTATCTTACATTATTGCATAACTTCTTTGAAAATCAAGAATTACAAGACATAATTGCAAACACGACATTTGATAAACAACTGTCAGTAATTCTACATCGGTCAGACGTCTACACTTACAAAATGTTCCATATTATAGCTTCAGATCGAAAGTATGACCTAATAAAAAAAAACAAATTGCGGCAAACGCAAACAATAACATTAAAATTTATGGTTCCGTCGCCGATGCTTATTTGGATGGACAGTTCACACTTACAGATGGGATTTAAAATTTTTAATTAATATAATAGCATTGGTCTTATCTATCTTAAATGCGATAACTGTTTTGTTTTTTGTTTAAAAAAAAAACTAAAAATGCTGACAACAATGCTTATGGTAACCCATAATGCGCATGCACTGGAAACTCAGTTTCACTATTCTCCAACTGCCCAAATGGATCAAACTTCCAATCAGTTCGATACGGGAAATATACTAACCCTTCTCTTGCTGAATATTCAGTTTAGCCACACCCTTTTCTGACTTTGAACCAATCAGATTACTTGATGTAGTTTTTCCTACAAATTCATAAACCGAATGTCAAACAGTGTAGATCCTGATCAGATGGCTTCTTCAGAAGCCATCTGATCTGGATCTACACTGTTTCCATAGATAGGGGTTGTCGTGAACAGCAGGATAAGAGCTAAGTTATTTTCAATGGGACCATGCCATATTTATGGTGTGTGCGGTAATGTTCATTATGTTTGTAGCAATAGTCTTATCCGTTGCTTTGCCAAAGGAAAGACATGTACAAATTTGACGGTTGAAATAAGCAATTCTACAAACTGCTTGCGCCTTGACATTTATAAATTGCCATGTTGTCCACACTTTATTTACATCCACCGGACATGATAAGTCAACTAGCTGTAATCGGAGTTTATAGGCCAAAATAAGTTTTGAAATATTCAAATTTTACAATACTTGACAATGCAACAGGAAAAAGCAGTAATAGTCGGGGATTTGAAAATCGTGGCACCCGTATTTAAGGAGTTTAATGAACCTTATTTTCTCACACTTAACTATGACATGAATTTATTGAGAGGGCTCTCAGCATCTTGAAAATGGAGTTGGAAAATCAAAAAAGTGGGGAAAAAGACATAAAAAGGGGAGATAAATGTACCTACCCGCTTTTCTCATTTGAACGTCCAAACAATTCAAAACGATATTTCCTCTGAAACTACAATGCCAATTGGAACCAAATTACATGTGAAGCCGCCATGGGGTGAAAGAACAAACATATATTCTGAATGTCTGGGTCACATGACCAAAATGTCCATCATGCCCATATATGGTAAAAACCTTTGAAATCGCCCATTCTCCGGAACCAAAAGACCGATGGCCTTGAAACTTGATATGCAATATTGGGGACCCGGTCCCTTTCAGATTTGTTCAAATGATGACATTTGGTTGACCTTGACCTTTCTTACGTCAAAGTCACATACGGCCACTTAGGGTTTTGTATGGCAAATGCAGGTTTTTCTGGTTCTGTTGCAGCTTATGACATCAGAGTTGACATTTGCAACCAGCTAAATGATCCTGGGGCAATAAGATTACATATTTCTATTTTTTTCCAAAACTACTGTGCTAACTGATACCAAATTACATATACTGCGTCAGTGTGGTCGAGAAATCAAAGTTTGTTTGAGGGATCTTTGTGATTGTCACACCAATATATGGCCAAAAGGGATTTTGAATTCTGCATCTCAGGAAATACAAGACCTTGGTATGCAACATTTTGGACTTTAGACCTACTGAGATTGTTTAAAGCTGACCATAATGTGTGCGACGGCAACAAAATCAATGATTGATTTAAAAATAATTTGGCACCAATGGTCATGCAATTGGCCTCTACTAGACCATTATGGTCGATTAAAATAAATGGCCACCAAGGGTGGGATAATTTATGCCCACTTGAGCTCTGGTGAGCGTAGTTGCCCATGGGCTCTTGTTTATAACTTTGCGTTCAGGTTAGTTATTAAAAGTCGCGTAAGCTTGATGGCAAGCGTAAACCATATTTAATTGGCGTTGTCACAATACAGCAGCCACAGTTTTCTGCTTTTCTGATTGCGCTTGTTTGGTTATCTTTTATTGCTTAGCTGCATTTTCCAGCCTTCACAAACCATTTATTCGATAACCAGTGGTAGTTTGGTATGAAGTTACGCTAACAGCAATACCTCTGAAAGACAACAATGTTCAGTGAATTTAACAACGCGACCCTATTTCAGTCAGAATTTCGTCCAGTATTTCATAATTGAAGGGAAGACGTATTTGTATCAGTTTACGCCCCTGAACAAGCCAGCCTCCTTTTGACTGAAGGTCTGCGAAATTTGTCTGCAAAAAAAGGAAACATTATATAATATTTGCATGGTAGAACGACGATTTTACATAAATGTTTTATAGGTTTGTTTTGGTTTTTACCATAAATTTGCTGCAGAAAAAGATGCTCTCCTAAATTTAAATATCAGCATCTAATTCTCCAACTGCGGATTTGATATACTTCAGCTTATTTGCTGTTGAGACTCTGGTTTTGGTTGATCTTTTGGCAAATATGCGCAAATTGTGGTTACCAAGTTACAGAAAACGTCAGTCGAGAGTCTATGTTGAACCCGATGTTCCCACCCTTCTTGACAAAAGTGTAGAAGAAGAAGCTTGATTTACATAGGAATCGTTACATTTATTATGCAAAACATCGTCCCTGTTCAAAATATCTGACCTTAAATACGTTAACCTTTCATTCAGTTCCTTTCATAAGTACCAATGCATTTCCGCCAGAACGCCTGAAGGTAGGTGCATGATGCGCTGTCTCTGGTAGGGCTAACCGGAGCCTAACTATGGGTTTCCTTTACTGCAGCATTCTAGCTATTCCATACTGTTGAGTCCTCATCGTTGTCTCATCTCCTTATTCGTTTGATTTTATGTTCGCGGAGCTGTTGCATTGATGAGCCAGAAATCCATCATGCAGACTGAACAGACTTGGTTTTAACCAAGATAACCAATGATGAGGATTGAGGCCACCTTAAATCAATTAAAGTGTCCACCCTAAACCCCAACATCCGTAAACTTCTTACTGACCCATTCCAAGGTGTTTTGATGGGAGATGCGAGGTATTTTGTATAGGTTCCTAATCATTGCCTACACTCTGTTTGTCAAATCATGATAACTCCTGATGGCTTGACATAGAAGGCCCTTTTGGCAAGTCTGTATGGGACAATTGGTGTGGTTGGGTGAGGCAAAGGTGATGTTTACCTTGCGTCAATAGGGCGTCCAACTGATATTGGCTTACAGCTGGACAAGACCTGCCGTTCTTGAAGCAGGTACTGGTAGAGGAGGGATACAGTTATTTCTTCTGTTTCTGGACTTATATTTATTGTCCTCTTTCTCTTCTGTCCCTCACTTTCATCTGCTCTACTATCTTTTCTATCGCTTTTCTCTGGGAGAGGACACAAAATGACCAACAAGGGTGCACGTGCCTTTAAACCCAAAACAATCAATATATGGGACAAATATCAGTAAAAGGAACTAGTGAAAAAGTAGACGAAGAACAGGTTAATCAGTGCATTACGTGAACAAGTCCGTGAAATGAAGACCCCTAAACCCAACTTTATATGGAGAAAACTGGGGTTTACGCGGTAAACATTATTTTTCTTATTTCTGGTCCAAGACATAGGTTGTGGGTACTCGTTAGAACCGCCTGATGCGGTAATAACGAGCACCCACAACCTATGTTTTGGACATTTATCACTAACATGTCAAGGATTTTCATCAGAAAAGTAGCCATTTTGGAGATGTGAAAAATGCACTATGTCTCACGGGTGAGTTATCGTAATGTGTGGCAAGAGACACAGGATAATTAAGAGCTAATGGCGAATAGAGGGACAAGGTTGTCCAATGAAAAGGTAGAAAGTAAGTGGAGGTGACATCTTAAGATGTACGTTTACAGGTTATACCACTACTCTGGGAAAAGGGAAGAAGGAAAAAATGTTTAAGGGGTGGATTTACATTACATAAAAGCTCGGTTACTATTTATTTTTTATCGTGCAACTTACCAGAAAATTAGGCACCCGGTAAGATTTCAATAGAGACCTTGTAGATACCAGTAACATTTATGTGTTTAAAATATAATACTGTTGATGTTAGTTTTGGAGCCTTCAGCACAAACTGGAAACTTTGGATAATGAATATTGAAATATACAATGTATTTATTAAATGTTGAAAGATTCAAGTCACCAGTTTAGAGAATCACTTGATAGTTCATCGCTGACAAATATGCTTGGTGATGTATATTCACCTCAATAAATAAAAACCAGAAGGAAATGGTCACCAGAAATTTTTCAAAAATATATCTGTTGGCCCCTGTTATGATACATCTGTGACCAGCGAGTAAAATAATCTATTTTATGTATGTCTTAATGTGGATTTTATCACGATCTGTGACACAGCAGGAAAAACCAGCAAAAGGGTTCATAGGTATCCGAGTCCCTTGTTCATGCCCAGATTGACACAGTGTCATCAAGTTTCACATGCATGTGCAAAAATAACCGCCCTGCATACTGACGAAAAAGAAATTGTTTCAAAAAATGCTAAAAATCCTTTAGCGCCAAAATATTGTAAAATTTACCAAATTTCTGGGGGTAAAATTTCAATGGTCAAAAATTATGGTAACACCGGATGTAGTTACGTCATATCATGAATTTTGGTATCTTCGAGTATTGACAATGCAATAAATCAACATTCAGTTGTAAGCGCAAGCTACACATAACTAAACTTAATCCATTTATTCCATTCGCATGGGGGTGGGTGTAAAGTCATAGAATTTTCAACCCCTTTTCCCCACCAGATTTGCTAAATAATCACATGTCACATAGATTAGGCTTCTATCTCAATGAAACAGCACAAACAAAGCGTGAGAATTTTGGGTGCATTAAATCTTTCGAAATCTGCTCTCAAATCCCGGACTATAAAGACACATTGATTTCTCTATATAAAAGGGGTGGTCTGTCTAATCGTCTGCAATAAACAAGTCTTTCGGACCATAGTGCACATCAAAGGCTTATCTTATCTAAGTGATTATGGGGTGATTATGAGCAGAGACTCTCTGAGAGTTATGTTTAAAAGGGGGCTCTATAAGGGCAATTTGTGTGATGGTATTTTTTTTTACTGAGATTGTTTTCAACAAATTGTTGTTTTTAATATCTGAAGTCGCGCCTTCTAAGTAACAAGTATTAGCTTCTAAAAAAACCTGTGTCTTAATGGATCGGAAAGTGAGATGGAAGAATTTATCACGTGTATTTTTGATTTGTGTCTTCAAATATAAAAATTGTAAAACAAGCAGGACAAACAATTGAAACAATATAACAGCTACAGATTGCAGTTAAGAATTTTCTTCATCTTTTCTATCCTGTACCACTAAATTAATATAAAACTCCACTCAAAGAGACTGAACAAACAGTAAAAAGAGCATGACCTCAAATCTCCCAAATGAGCGAGCAAGTGGAGGTAACTGTCATTCTATCCGTTAGAACGAATATACGTAAAGTAGAATTCGGCTGTTAAGACCACCTAAAATTAAGTCTAGTTCTGCTTTAAAACTGAGCATCTAGAGTAGGTTGCAGTTATATTCTTTCTTCGTGTTTTCTGCATACTGTGTCCTCTAGTCAGAGACCACATTTGGGACTGTTCAAAAGTGGTCCTTAAGACCACCTTTGAACAGCCCCAAAGGTGGTCTTAATATAAGAATTTTACTGTATATATCGGGTAAGTACTCATCGTTTGGAAACGTCGAACAACGTTAAGACAGCGTGTATGCCTCCTGGGTGGGTCAGTGTACAACAGTGATAGAAACAAATGCTACATAATTGTTAGTCAATGTCAGGTCTACATAGCTCGTATTACCATACATTACGAAAACATGCCTATACAAATACATTGTGACCTCTATCGCAGAAAAAAAAATGAAAATTTTAAACTGAAAAATTAAATTATTTTTCTTATTTCTTTTCTAAATTATAGATTGTGGGTACGCGTTAGAACCGCCTCGATGAGGCGGTTCTAACGGGTACCCACAATCTATATTTTAGAGCAGAAATAAGAAAAATAAGGTTTACCCCTGTAAACCCCAGTTTTACTATATAAAAGTGGGGTTCAAATGGGTAACAATTATATAGGCATGTTTTCGTGATGACACATCCGTGTGGCATAGTACATTCTTTCGTATAGTGCATTCTTTTGTATCTGCAGAACTGATATTTTTCAGATTAAAACTAATTTTCTTATTTATGTTCAGGGTGCTCGTTAGAACCGCCTAATTGAGGCGGTAGAACCGCCTAATTGAGGCGATTCTATCGAGTACTCATAACCTATGTATTGAAACAGGAATAAGAAAAATAATGTATAGCCCAGCTTACTCTGTAGAAAGTGGGGTTTACGGGGCAAGCATTTTACGGACTTTTAGCGTGATGAGGTAGTTGTATATTGGGTCCAAGAATCGGTCTAAACGGGATTACAAGAGGAGGAGTTTTGCTCCGGTCTTTTTGAGTAATGGTTCACACCAAATTGAGCCTGAGTGTCAGTATTTTTTTTCACCCGACTTCATATGACAGAATTATGCACCTGTTTCGACTGTCTTTCTAACGGTATGGTCCATTTTCTGCCTGCAATGACAATCGTTTAAAAATCAACTTTCCTTAGTACTTTCAGTATATTTATGCTCAATTTTGAAATTTTGAATGCTCGTTAGAACCGCCTCCGTCAGGCGGGCATATTTTTGTTGTCAAAGAAATAAGAAACAAAGAGTGGTTATCACACAAACCGGTTTTTCTTTATATAAATTTGCGTTTGTCCAGGACTGTTAAAGAGACTCTACTAGGGTATCAGTTATGGGTAGCATGGGGTACGGACAAAGCTTTTAGTTGCAGTCTAAATACCAGACAAGCTTCCACTGGATATATATCACATGTTTCATTTCAATGTGAGAACAGGATAGTTATCAGGGATTAAAATGATGTATGTTTTAAAGTTATATCTGCAATCTCAAAGAAATTGTTGCTGATTTTATATGGTCACCCTTCCGTTAAAAAGTCGGTTTGTATTCACTCCGAATCTGTAAATAAACAAAAATGACGGACCGGAACATAAAAAGGAGCAGGACAACATGTGAGTTTTTCTCATTAACTTGTTGAGCTAGGGTGGCTCTATAAATAAGTAAGGTTTGAAAAGTTTTGTATGTGTAGTTTTTATGGGAGCATGTAAACGCCGGGTTACTGTTGTCACCTATGGAAAATGTTAAGTGGTAAGCTCCCAAACGCCTTCACCAGTTTTCTGTTAAATCTAGACTTGTTCAGAGTCTGCTGTAAAATCTACAATGGTCCGGGGGCTTCCGTTAAACATAGACTGGTTCAGGGTCTTCTAATTTTCATCTTAGTTGCCTTTAGAGAGTACTCAAATCCCTTAAAATGGTACCAGTTCACACCCTGGCTACTACGACCATCCGTGTACAGACCATTGAGGTTGGAATGATGGCATATATTATACCACCAGGCTCCTTTCGCCATCTCAGGGCAAGTTTTATTGTCGTAGCCGGTAGCTGATTTGTCATACGTGGAAAACGCCTGCCCGTCATGGTAAGACAGAGAGTCACCTTTAAATAGAGAATGAACATAGAGGATCTTACATGATTGTTCATGTGTTATTGAATTTATTAAACGAGTTGAGGAAAAAGGATAAAATGCGAGGCTTTGCCGAGCATTTTATCCCTTTTCCTCAACGAGTTTAATAAATCAATTATACACGATCACGAATGTAAGATTCTATTTATCATATGCTTAAAACGCATTTTATTCACGATTTTTTAACAAGAATGTCAATATTCCGCCATTAGTAAACGCGACGTCGTTAAGGACGTCATACATGTAACGTTACGGGACGTATCTAGCTAATTTTCATATTTAATCCACTAGTGGATTATCAAAAATATTACATATAGATTATTCATTCTCCTAGTTGAAATATGGGATTTATAAACCGAGGGAGGTAAAACAATTCGATAAAGAAACGAGTGCGAAGCACGAGTTTCTTTAACGGATTGTTTTACCTCCCGAGGTTTATAAATCCCATATTTCAAATAGGAGAAATGTATAATCTGTATATTACATGCACTTCCATAGACTTTTAGGAGAGTTTGGATCTTGAATTTTGGATCTGAATGCCCGTTCAGTTGACTGTTTACAGCTCATGTAAACGGTTCAATCAGCGAAGTGTTACAGAATCTGGGTGGAAGAACAACTGGATGGGCGCCATTTTGAAAGCGCTTTCTACAGTTTTGAACAAAAATAGAAGAAACAAAGTGTTTCAGTGATAAAACAAGTAAAACGTTAGATTAAATAAAGCAAAACTTACATCCTAATCAATGGTCATATCCATGTTTTCTTTTGTTTCAGCGTTGCATCCGACTCAAACGTCACGCATTCTGAACGTCTGTTGATATTTCTTAGACGCCATTACAATGACGTCATGAATAACGTCGCCGTGATTGAAACTTTCCCGCGTTTGAATAGAACAATTTCACTGCAAAGCGGTATCTCGTATCTTGTACATAAAGTAGTTCCAGCTGAAGGGATTTATTTCCCCGGCTAAGAGGAAATATTTCTTCTTAGCAAAAAGGAAAATACCAAGTTTATGTCTGGTAGAAATCATGGTATTTCTCTGTAATGCATGTAATATATGGCGTTATTACACTCTCAGACGCGACGTCATATGATGCATAGAGAATGAACATAGTATTTATTACTCAGTCCATTTTAGATAATGGGAGCTATAATGAATATCCGATAAAGAAACGAGTGCGCTTGCGCACTAGTTTCAGTCTCCCGATGTTTATAATGGGCTGAGTCCATAAACTGTATATTACAGGTTTTTCAATATAGCTGATGGATCATATTTGCATCTAATTCTTAGCACAGTTTACTGTTAACATAGAGTCCATGCAAACGGTAGTTGGCGCAGTGACACATAAGTTGACAAAAACTGTTTAGACGCCATCTTGAAAGCGCTTTCTTTTGTACTGAATGAAAATAGAAAAACTAATTATATCATAGTAATAAAACAATGAACGAAGCCAAAGGGCAAAGATCGCTCTCCTGAGTCATTGGCCCAGTGACACTGGAGACAAAAATCTCTTCAGGTTTATAACATACATGAGTGGCAGCCATCTTGGTCATGAGACTGCACCATTTAAACAAAATTTCGTTCTCCACTTCCCTGAAAGCGGCACACCAAATTTAATAGAAATTGACCAAGCATTTTCTGAAGATGAAGTCCTTTTTAATATTGACAGACATTCACTCCTAATGACCTTGGGACAAAAAAATGACCTTCACCATTGCCATTTATATAAGATCTTTTTTCAAGTCATGAACTAAAACTGTTTCGGATAAATGCACTGTTAACCCAGGATCATCATTTATATAGCTTGTGTAAGGCTAAAGTGCCTTTTGCTGTCTGCTAAGTTTCAAGGTCATCTGACTTACGGTTTTGGAGAAGAAGATTTTTAAAGATTTTTAGCTTATATGGGCATGGCGGCCATCTTGATCATATGACCAGGACCAATTATATAAACTTAAGTTCTTGTGAGGCGACGATATTCAACACAAAATATGACTTCAGTTTCGTCAGTGGTTTCGGAGGAGAAGATGGTTGGAATTCTGATGGTGATTCAACCCTTGTGTCCTTGAGCCAAGGTCATTGGATGGCCTTGACCTTTGACATTAACAGAGTTACATTTAAGACCCATTTGCTTTCATGAACTAAAATTGTATTGGATAAAAGCACTATTTTACCTTTATCCCATTCAAACGCCTGAGGGACCACCTTTGCCATTGCCGTAAAAAAGTCAAGGTCAACATAGGGTCATCATTTATATTACTGTGGTAGGGCTTAAGTACCTTTTGCTATCTACCAAGCTTCAAGGTAATCTGACTTATGGTTCTGGAGAAAAGACTTTTAAAAGGTTTTTACCTTATATGGCCAGCTTGGTCATAAGACAAATTACTAATTATATAAAATTTAGTTCAGATGCTGCATAGATGTTCAATATAAAATATAACTTCAATTGGTCTTGTGATTTCTGATGAGATGTTTGAAATTCTGAAGATCATTCAATACTTGTGAAGCAATGTCATTAGATGACTTTGACCTTTGACATTCATAGAGGCTCATATAAGTCATTTTTTTTTTTTCATTTCATAAACTTTGACTGAACAAGCACTATTTTATCTTTTCCCATTCAAATGCCTTACCAACCTTTGACCTTGTCGTAAAGTAGCTCAATGTCAACCCAGGGTCATCATTTATATAACTTTTGTAGAGCTTGAGTACCTTTTGTACGCGTGATTATTTATTATTTATACGCTTAGAAGGACTAAGCCTACCCAGGCAAAAAGGTGTGAGTCAGACCGTCCAATGCATATAAAGCTTTTGGTTTCATAGGGCTTGAGATGTCATTTCATCTCAGTGTCAGGTAAAAGTCCCACAAAATTGAAAGTAACATCTCCAAAATGACCTAAATAGTGTTGACGGGGACGTTAACCCTGCTGAATATTCAGATTAGCCACACCCATTTCTGACTTTGAACCAATCAGATTACTTGATGTAATTTATTCCTACAAATTCATAAACTGAATGTCAAACATTGTAGATCCTGATCAGATGGCCATCTGATCTAGATCTACACTGTCTCCAAAGATAGGGGTTGTCGTGAACAGCAGGATAAGAGTTCAACCTCAATTCAAACAAACAAACATGCATTTAAAGTGACCAAATAGTTAACAATACGCACTTGCGCATTTTTGCACTGAGGCCGGCACCTAAGTATTTTCCTTTCATTTGTGTTACGCAGTGTCATCAACAGAAAAACAAGCCCCCGCCCATAGGGGCTTGAAGAAATATATGGGCTGCATGATGCTTCCACGCAGAGCTGAATCCGGCCCGCACACTAGTACTGGTAAACCGCTTAGAGGATTTAAGCCTGTCCAGGAACCGCGGTGCGAGGCAGACCGTCCATGCTAATAGATCCTATTGGTTTCATTGGGCGACAGGCCTTGAGAAGTTATTTCATCTCAATGTCGGGTAAAAATCCCACAAAATTGGAAGCAACGTCTCCAAAATGACCTTTACAGTGTTGACGGGGACGTTAAACCTCAAATCAAACAAACAAAAAAAAACAGAAAAACATGATAGATTCTGTTTTTTTTTTTTTTTTTTTTTTTGTTGTTGTTGTTTTTGCGTCACAGTTTGGGATTGACCATTTTAGATGTCAATTGTGACTCCTTGTTGTATTTTCAGCCAAACCATATGTAAAGCTGTCTTGACGGGCCTCCGTCAGTGGATGAGAGCGCTGACTGTTGATAATAATTTAGGTCTTTAACCGCTGTGGTTTGAGCCTGGCTTGGGTCACATGCAAGTACTACAACGGAAGGTCAAGTGTTTTTTCTCCGGTTACTCTGGGTTTCGCCTGCATCTGATCAACGATCGGCTCGGTATGAGTAAAATAATTTTGAAAGGCCGTAAAACCAAAACAAAACAAACGAAACCCTGTCTTACCAGTTGCGACCAACAATATTGCAGATTAGCCTGCGCATTATAGCTTAACCCATTCAGTACCAGAAACCCCTAAAGGGGTACCTTGGTAAACAGTGCAGGCCCAGATAAGACGCCGCCGAACGCGGCGTCTGATCAGGGCCTCCACTGTTTGCTATACGGTCAGCCATTTTCCAAATAAATTTTGAAGAAAACACAACCTGACACCCCTGAATTTTGAAATGGACCCCTGCTATATATAAGGAGAAAGATTTCATTTGGTACAAAAAGGGTTAATGTCCATTGCTTCAATGGCTCGAACACATTTTGGACCATGAAAAATTATTCGAGACAGGGGTAAATCGAGCCATCGAGGTTCCACTGTAGTACAGTACCTGAATTCGCAAGACTCTTGCTTGTCTGTGTAGCTAAGTAGACCGGTTTTGTCTAACCTGTAGTACGTTCAACAATGCAAGCGTTCCGCGGTTTGAGCTCTGACCTGACAGTGGGCGGCGCTCGCTGTTTAAGACTGTTCGTCTGCTTCCCTGACCATCAGTTTAATTCTGCCAGTTCTGCTTGAAGAACTGGCAAACAGTTCTGTGGAAGGTAGTTAATATCCGTTTAGACGGCTGTAAACAAACTATTTTCTTCGCCGATTCAGCTGAGGCCGAACCTACAGTCCCTTCACGCATGCGCAAAGGATTCAGTACCCAACCGTACACCTCCACAGACTGTATCGGAAGCGCTCGCGGGCCCTCGGCCCTGTTCAGGAGGCAAACAGGCGAGCGCTCGGCGGTCGCCCGCGGTTGTTGAACGCACTGCAGGTCGCAAGCCCAAAAGAAAGGTAAAAACCAGTGCTTCAGCTGAACTGCACGACCCGCCGGATGCTTTAAGCTTTATGAGTGTTACCATTTATGGGTATGGCGGCCATTTTGGTCATGTGACCTGGACCTAAAACGGTTCCCCCAATAAATGCGCCTTATCGTAAGGAGCAAAAATATATATTATACTTTAGTACTGTATTCTGAATCATTTGCAGGATAAAATGCATTCTCACTTTTCCAATACAAAAGCATATGTGTCAAAGTTTAACCTAGGCACAAAGAAGGTCAAGGTCAACCCAGGGTCACCATTTTAGCAATTTATGATGGGCCTACGTCCCAGATGCTATTTATCAAGTTTCGTGGAAATCTGTCCAGTGGTTCTGGAGAAGACTATTTTTGAAGGTTTTTTTTTTTACCATATATGGCTTGGCGGCCATTTTGGTCATGTGACCTGGACCCATGAGCAAATTTTGGTTTCCCCCATCCCAAAGAGGCTCCATATGAAATTTGACTTCAATCGGTCCAACGGTTTCCGAAGAGAAGCAGTTCCAAAATTTTTCACATTTTTCTCTCTTCGGCGAGGCTATACTAAATAGAATGTAATATTTTGCAAGTTCATTGGTTAGATCTCATTGATATTTATCAGTATGCCAAAAATTGTTTAAATATTCCAAGCGATTAAGTCACTATCACCAATTTTCACTTACAAAAGCATATGTGTCAAAGTTTGACCTAGGCACAAAAAAGGTCAAGGTCAACCCAGGGTCACCATTTTAGCAATTTATGATGGGCCTACGTCCCAGATGCTATTAACAAGTTTCGTGGAAATCTGCCCAGTGGTTCTGGAGAAGACTATTTTTGTAGGGTTTTTTTACCATATATGGCTTAGCGGCCATTTTGGTCATGTGACCTGGACCCCATGAGCAAATTTTGGTTTCCTCCATCCCATAGAGGCTCCATATGAAATTTGACTTCAATCGGCCCAACGGTTTCCGAAGAGAAGCAGTTCGAAATTTTTTACATTTTTCGCCTCGGCAAGGCTATACTAAATGGAATGTAATATTTCGCAAGTTCATTGGTTAGATCTCATTGATATTTATCAGTATGCCAAAAATTGTTTAAATATTCCAAGCGGTTAAGTCACTATCACCAATTTTCACAAACGGGTTACGGACGGACAGACTGACAGAATGACACGGTGATTTTAGGGCACTCTTAGAAAATCAACCGACTTCAGTCGGTCGCTTTTTCTGCGGGTCGTGCAGTAATAATTTGCAATTTGGCTGTATGGTAAGCTAGGTAAGTCACTTGCTAGAATGATGTTGCAATGCTTTAACGGCCCCGCCTATCGGGGCTTGAAGAAATAGATGGGCTGCATGGCGCTTCCACGCAGAGCTGAAACCAGCCGCAACAGAGTACTGGTGAACCGCTTAGAATCCAGTCATCATCAAACTTGCTCAGAATGATACTCCTGACAATATCTCGGTCAAGTTCGATTATGGGTATCGGCCCCCGCCCATCGGGGCTTGAAGAAACATATGGGCTGCATGATTCTTCCACTCATTGGAAAGTCTCCAGAAGCCCGGAATCGATCCCACGATCCCCGGTTTGCGAGGCGTGTAGCTCGGATGCTTCTTGAATAAAATATGTGAATACCTGCATCTCCCGAATATCCCGACACAGATAATTTATATCTTTCCTCATAGGCTGCTACTCTAAAATAATCATACTGAGCAAACGTCTTGTTGCCTTCCCAATCCTCTAACTCAACCCTCAGCTGGTAAAACCCTTGTGATGTCAGAGCGTGTAAAGCAAGGTTGCCTGTAAAATGATATCATGGTCAGCAAGGTACATGTTTCCTAAGACATTTACCACAAAGTCTTAAAACACTTCCATTTAAAACGATTTTGGTTATAAGACCATCTAAAGAATGATGGAAAAGGAAATGCTCTCGCTCATGCCCGTCTGGTGAGAAGTAGTTCTGGTTTTCTTATTTGGGCCCGTCAAGCGATTTTGGTACTTATCGCCTATGCGAGCAGCGAAGGTTCAGGCGAGCCTGCGCATCCGCGCAATCTCGCCAGAACCTTCGCTGCTCGCTCATACTAGCAGTGAATCAAGGGGAACCTTCAGACAGAAAGCCATATCTCTGGCCCCTCTGAATGGCTGGGCATGCGCAGTTAAAATTTGTCATGACGGAATGCTCAAATTCGCTTGACGGGGCTCACTTATGCTCTTACTATAAATTGTGGGTAAAATCTTTGTCCAATTTGACATTGCCGTAAACAGGTCAAAGTGAACCAAACATCATCATTTGACCCAGTTTGGTACATGTATAGGGATCCGATGTTGCATTCCAAGTTTCAAGTGTATCGGCTTCTATTTCTGTTCTTGTGAAGATTTTTCAAAAGGTTTTACCGATTTTGGGCAATGGCGACCATCTTGCTCACATGACCCATATCCCATGAAAAAAAAACTTTCTTTCTTCCACTCTGCAGAGGCTACACATGTCAATCGATTTCTATCAGCCCAGCGGTTTTAGAGAAGAAGATCCCTTTTGGTTTGCTTTGTAAAAATATATCTATTTCTTTCGGGGTCCTCGAAAGCAGTCCAGATCTTGGACACGAATGATGCCTAATTGGCCGAAACTAGCTCGCCTGGCCCATAAAGAATAATTTTGATTTTCATTCTTGCGCCTTTCGAAAGACAAAATGAATATGTAAAGCTTTATTTCTGTAAACATGGTATGAAAAAAGGTATAATCTTTAAAAGTAGAACCCTATTGATTGGGAGACAGAAAATTACTTGCTGAGGATGTAATATGCCCATTCAAATTTATTGAATATTTTATAAGCCAAACAGAGAGAACATTTTCAGATAAAAATTCTCATATTTTTCATATTTCAGCTCAAAACATAGATTAGCACCGCCTCGGCTAGGTGGTTCTAATGAGTACCCACAACCTATGTCTTGGACCAGAAATAAGAAAAATAATATATACCCCTGTAAACCCCAGTTTAACTATATAAAAGTGATGTTTCAGGGGGTCAAATTTATACAGGCGTGTTTTCTTAATGCGTGTCCCTTGAAATACCTACCAAGCCAGTATTCAGTAGTAACATTACCAAAACCTCTCTGATAGTCATCCCAGCCCCTGTAGAATTCTACACTACCATCCTGGCGGCGTTGGAATACCTGAAATTGAATACCGAGATTGACTGCCATGGCCCCATATAACAAATATTCATCCATTTTGGACATAGGAAGGTAAGCCTCGTACGCTTGACTCGTTCATTACATTGTGATATGATATTTTCACAGTGTGAAAAATAACAAGACCATGTTATTTTCACAGTAGCAGCCCGGACTATTTTTCATGCTATCTATAAAATAATTCTGTAAAATACCTTGAAAAAGCATTCTTTGAACTCTAAAAATGGTGTATTATTTATGGTTTGCAACCGACAGTTGTAACGTCACGATTGATCAATTACAGTAAGTGTCCCAAAATATTATCAAATAAAAAGAACATTATTATTTTTTTTTCGATAAATATCAATAATATTTCATCTCATGTGTTGAAAACATCAGAACTTTCAACACACTCGATGAAATATTTTTGGTATTCATTTCTAAAAAGTAAATTTCTTCTATTTATCAACTAATAACAATAATATTTATTGCAAATACAATGAAATTTCAATTACTCGAACATGGATACCTTGGCTGATTCGAACTCGATGTTGAGTCCTAGAGAATCCATTCAACGATTCAATATACAGTCGAACGTCAATGGCTCGAACACCTTTGGGACCTCGAAAATCTGTTTGAGACAGGGGTAGTTCGAGCCATTGAGGTTACTGTCAGGAGGCATAACGAGATACTTTTAGACATCTTTTCGGTGTTATATAATGAAAATGTATGCTGTGTGTACTCATTAGAATCGCCTCATCGAGCACACAGCATACATTTGCAAAACAAAAGGCTAAAATCTCCTTAATTATCACCCACTATTTCTTATGTAGAGGATTTCGCTAGGGGCTCAAGAATGGGTTCGACACATCCTTGGTAAACGAGCCATCGGTGTTCGAACCATCGACGTTCTACTGTTTCCATACAATTTATCTCTTAACAGTTACGTTGTGTGCATTCATTAGAATCGCCTCGGTGAGGTGATTCTAATGAGTACACACAGCATACTGTCGGGAGATTTACTTTGTAGCAGAAGTATTTATTAGCCAGTAGCATTGGTACATGTAAAACTTTCTCAGGCTCTGGGTATATTTAGACTGGTGACCTTTTACAAGGTCAATGGATGTCTGGGGTTATTTTGAGAGAAATACATATCTATTCTTAGAATGTAGAAAGTCTGTATGTCTATTTTTATATGGATGCGCTTCATGCTTTGGGCATCTATTTTAAGCCTCTGCTCCAGTTCACTGGGCTGTGGAACTGATATACTTTCTGATTCTTGGAAGGTTATTTAAGTATATAATAATATATGCATGGATGTCTGACTGTCCTGGCTGAGTGGGTTTTACCATATTTGGGTCTCAGGGATCTTTATTTTTATTATCCAAATGCATGGCTCTTTGATTTTTATGGTTTAGAGCATCTTACCATATTTGGGACAGAGTCCAAATATATAAGATGTGCCCACAGCATCTCTGGGCTTTTTGCAATTAGATTTTCATTGTTTTTTTTCGCAGAGTTCTTCTGTGGGGACAAGTTGTGCTTTGTGCGATGAATGAGTGTGGCTGTGCTTCTTTGCTTCTTTGCTAGGGAAATAAATAAATTGTAGAAGCTTTCAGGATTGTTCTGTTTCTATAATTTTAGTGTCTCATGTGGAGCAGTGCCTCGGCGAAGCAAGAGACAGCTCAGTAGGGTGGCAGCGAAAATTATGTATCCGAAGAAGGCCTCATATGGCGATTTATGAGAAGACTTTACACTGGTGGCACCGGTGGGATTAATCATGAAGATTTATCTCGATTCATCGGGAGTCGGACTTAAACACGTTCTACGCAGATTCTGGTGGCTCAGATAGGAAAAACAATATTCTTATTTTAAAATAAAGTGTTTGGAATAAAAATTCTTGTCTCGAATTTTGAAAGGGTAGCTTTGTTTTATTTACTATACTCCCTTTGTTAAAAATTCTCTGAAAATCCTCTGTTTAATTATGTCTACACTTAGGGAGCAAATTGTTGATTTAACTATTACACTCAATCAAATTGCAGAAGAGCGGAAAAATTTAATACAGCATATGGTTATTCAAGAGGAAAATTACGAAGTGCATTTCAAAAATTATAAAAAATAAAGTGGATGCCCTTTTGAAGGGAAAAGACGAGGAAATTGACAAATTATTAAGGGAAAAGTGCCTTTTGGAAGCTAGAATAGTGGGTGAGGACGCACCTGTCCTGCAGTATAAATTCTATTTTTTTTTATTGTGACTTGTTTCTATTTTATTCGTGATGGGACCCGAAAAAAAAAAAAAAAAAAATATGGATAAAGAGTAAGATCAAAATGTCGCTGGTCCGTTAAATATCGAAAGTGACAATGAGGATGATGAGCTGAGGCGTCAGATTACAGAGTTGCAAGAAAAACTGACAATTGCCACAGAGGAGTAAAATAGGGAAAAGGATAGGGCCAGTGCTCGGGAAAGGGAACTTGATGCCCTTACTGGTGCTATAAGAAGGCAGGAGCATTCTGCTGCTGCTGAACGGGATGCACTTGTTCGAGATTATCAGGGCAGAATTAACGATTTGCTGAACAATAGGACAATGTCAGCAGCAGTGTCGGAAACACAGTCAAACCGTGAAAATTCACCTTTAATTGCGAATACACAAGGACAGGCTGCTGATCACAATAGGCACTGCGTCAAAATCAAGGAATAATGGGCGCTTATACTGGGAACCTTGGACGTCAACAGACTCGTGCTAATAAAGAGGTGCCTATGCCACGCCAGGCACTATTCGATGGGAAAACGTCTTGGGAAAGCTTCTTTCAGTCATTTGAGGCCTTGGCACAGGCCTGCAGATGGGGCCAGAATGAGAAACTGTTTCGGCTTACCAGCTGTTTGAGGGGTGAAGCAGCTGAGTATGCATTTGGACAGCTTCCACAGGAAACACTGGATGATTTTAATCAGCTCGAGAGGGCCCTTGGGGCGCGATATAAGGAGAAACGTACAAGCTCTTCTTATTTGGCTGAGTTGGAGAATAGTCGTATGCAAATGAAGGAAAAGTTGGCTGATTATGTGGCGGATATTAAGCGCTAAGTGATAAAAGGATACCCAACTGCAGATGCACAGACAAGAGAGAAAATAAACGTGAGGCACTTTTTAAAGGGCTTGCCTGATCAGCAGATGGCTGTGGCTGTCGGTATGCGGGAACCAACCAACAATCGATGAGGCCAGGCAAATTCTGGAAATGTATAATAGTTTAAAGGATGAGGTGAAGGGAATACGCGTTAGAGGGGTGCGATCAGAAGAAGAAATAACCCCAAAGGATGGTCAGTGCATTACCGAGAAAAGGCTGAGAGAATTCGGTAACGAAATAAAATCAAATATTGGGAAAAAGATCGATGTTTTATCACAGAAGCTTGAGAAAAGCAACGCAAATGTGGGTAAAGAGAAAACGCTGGGTTCTACAGGTCAAGGTCAAGGTGACATAGCTTCTGGTGGTGCTGGACCGAAGAGAAAATTCCGTTGTTTCTCGAGTTTTGAAGAGAACCATATTTCAAGAAATTGAACATATAAAAAGGATGTTGCAAACAATAATAATAATAATAATGAAGCAAATCTTCAGGAAAACTAACTGACTCCACTGCTAACGGCTTGGCGGTGGGACATGCTAGTTTTTGTGATAGTTCTGAAAATGTGAGCGTACGTAACATTATTCATGGAATGTCTATTCTATTGCATGTGTCAATTGGTCATTTGGGTGCTAAATTTGTGCTGGATACTGGTGCATGTGTCAGTATTATTTCATCTGGACTTGAATACAAAATTCCCCCTGGGGACAGGCCCCAGTTACGGCCAGTTAACAATTCCTTTAAACTCGAGGTAGCTAACGATAGTCTTCTGACTGTAGAAGGAATGGTAACTTTAAACTTTAAAATTTCCAAAGATGATTTTTCATGGGATGTTTTTGTTGCTCCTATAAGAGAAGATAGAATAGTTGGCCTGGATTTCATACAATTCCATGATTATGTGTTAAGCTCAAAGTCAGGACTTAAACTGAATAACAGAAAATATGAAACGGTGGTCGAAAAAGTTCCATTAAGGGCTGTGTGGGTAGCTTGTAAGAATAATGTCAATGTTCCGGGCAATTCAGAGTTCTTTCTTGAGGGTGATAGTGATTTTATGGCCTTGGGCTTGGATCAAGCTTTAATAAGCCCATGTGACAATAATAACATAGCTGGACTGATAGTGGGAAATTCTTTAGTCAGATCTTCTACAAACTGAGATACATTACCAGTGCGGGTAGCAAACACGTCAATCTCAAATCTCACAATTAAAAGGGGAACTACCTTTGGTATTATGCAAGGAGTTGATGACTTGGACATATCAACGGATAGCCCTGCGGCGGAGTCCTGTGAAAGAGCCCCAAAAACAAATAATCTGACTCCTGGGAATAGTGTTGAAACATCTTCCTGGCCGAAGCCTTTGCAAGAGCTTTTTCACAGAGCCTGTGAAAATTTAAGTGAACATGAGAAAACAAGCTTGTGTCTCTTGTTTGATAAATATAAAGGAATATTTTCGACGTCTCCAATGGACTTGGTAGGACAAATGTTGTCGAGCATTCCATTCCAACAGGAGATGCTCGACCTATCAAATTACCGCCGAGGCGTACACCAAGGGCTTTTGTAGAACAAGAAGAGGTGATTATTAAGGAACAATAGGATGTAGGGTTAATTCAGGAAAGTAGTAGTCCCTGAAGTGCACCCTTTGTTTTCGTGAGAAAGAAGGATGGGACGATTAGACTAGGCGTTGATTATAGGCGGTTAGACGCTGTAACTATAAAGGATGCATACCCGTTACCATAGGTCCATGATTGTTTGGACAGTCTTGATGGAGCAAGTTATTTCTGCTGTTTGGACCTTAACCAAGCGTTTTTTCAGCTCCCCGTCCGGTCCTCGGATGTCCAGAAGACTGCATTTTCTACTAGCAAAAATGGACTTTTCGAATATGTTGTCATGCCTATGGGATTGTGCGGATCCCCCTGCTCATTTCAGCTCTGTATGGAACTAATTTTCCGGGGGCTACAATGGCGTGCGCTCCTAATATATTTGGGCGACTTAATTTGTTTTGGAAGAACTTTCGAGGAAACACTTGAAAGGCTTGAGGAAATTTTCAAACGCCTCAAAAATGCCAACCTAAAGCTTAAACCTGGAAAGTGCAATTTGTTTCAAAAGGAAGTGGCCTGTCTAGGATTTAGGGTGAGTGCTGAAGGAATCCAGCCTGATCTAAATAAAATAGAGTGCATTCAGGCGATGATAGTCCCAAGAAATTGCCCGACGATTTCTTGAATATTTAGGCTATTACAGGCGTTTTATTAAAAAGTTCTCTATGAGAGCTGCCCCTTTGAATAGGCTGATGGAGGCCGGTCAGCTATTCATCTGGAAAGAAGACTGTGAGAGATCTTTCCTTGATCTAAAATCAGCAGTTCTGGGGGATGAGGTTATGTATTTCCCTAGATTTGACGAGGGAGGTGGTATTTTCATTTTGGATACTGACGCAAGCAATCAAGGAACAGGAGCATGTCTTTCTTAAATGCAGTGGTGTGATCAAACTCAGGCTGAGGTCGAAAAGCCGATTATGTTTGCAAGTAAAACGCTAGATAAAAGTCAGAGGAAATATTGTACAACTAGAAAGGCGCTTTTGGCAGTCGTAACTTTCGTACAACAGTTTAGGCATTATATACTGGGAAGACAATTCATCATCAGGAGTGATAACTCTAGTTTACGGTGGCTTATGAGTTTCCGTTCGCCTTCAGATCAGATAGCCCGCTGGTTGGAAGTTTTGTCCCAGTATGATTTTACTCTACTTCACCGTAAGGGTAAAACCCATGTGAATGCCTAAATTTTGGTCCAGGGTGGGGTGTGATCCACATGAGTGTGACTGCTATGACAGAAACACAATTCTGGAAGAGCTTCCATGTGGCGGTTGTAAAACGTGCCGGCAACGTCATGACCACTGGTCAGTTCTAACAGACATTGATGATGTTGTACCTTTGTTTGCTAGGAATGTGTCTTACCACGAAACATCAGGGTTGAGGCGTACAAAATTCTCTTATGTGGGAATACTATTCACTGTGTAGCATTTTGGCTAGTGCACTTAGGAATGTGTTTGTACGTGTAATGGTAGAATAAAAATCTAGAGCCTTGAGACGCCTAGGACTGATAGTGATAGCTTGGCTGAGTCACCAGGTGGGCACCTCAGGGACAGAAATGGTGTTTTATTCCAAGAAGGGGAAATACCAAGTCAAAGTAGTAGCACAACGCCCACAGATGATGCTGTGCTGCGAAACGACGGATTTCTCAAGGAATTAAAGAGGTCATCATTGGCGAGCTATCAACCTGAGCAGATTCTTAAAATGCAAAAGAGTGACCCTGACATTGGTAAACTAATCGAATGGAAGCTACTTTCGGATGTGAGACCAGACAGAGACCTGGTGGCTGGTGAATCCCCATATGTGAGACACCTGTGGTTATTATGGGACCAGCTTAATTATAAAAGATGGTCTTTTGTTTAAAAATAGAGTATCAAATGGAGGTACCTAAACTTGCTAACAGTTACTGCTGCCCTCTGTCTTAAAGAAACAGGTATTAGAGTCAGCACACTCTTCCTTATCATCGGGACATTTGGGTAAATTTGGTGAACACAAACTCTCAAAAACTCAGCAGATGTTTTATTGGCATAGATTGAAGGAAAGTATTCAGTTTTTCATTCAAAACTGTGTCAAATTTGGTTCCAGGAAGAGACCTGGGAAAATGCCCAGGACCCCCATGACAAAATATACAGTGGGATACTCAATGGATCGGGTGTGTACCGATATACTAGGACCACTTCCTGAAACAGAGCGTTCTGCAAAATACATTCTTTGTGTTCAGGATTCCTTCACCAAATTTGTAGAGTGTTATGCTATAGCGGATCGGCGACAGTAGCTGACAAGATAGTGTATGAATTCTTGTCTCGTTATGGTTGTTGCCTGGGTATGCATTTAGACAGAGCTTCAAGTTACCAATCTAAGCTTTTCCGGGAAGTGTGCCGATTACTGGAAATTAAGAAAACATCGACCTCTGGGTTCAGGCCGCAGGTAAAGGGCAAATCGAGAAGTTCAACTCAGTGCTGTTAAACATGATTTCAACGTATGTTGATAAAAATCAAAAGAACTGAGATCTTCATTTACCAATGTTGACTATGGCATATCGATCAACAGTTCACCCAAGCACTGGATATACTCCGAATAAGCTAATGTTTGGCCGTGAGTGTATTTTACCTATTCAGTTGCAAAGTAGAAGTAAAACAAAGATCAGGAATCGACACAATTAACTTACTCCACCCATCAAAGACACCAAAGGGAAAGAAACACAAACATAAAGCGACCAGACCATAATGGAAACCTAAAATAGGGTGTTTTCCTGAAAGTGAGCACACTTGCAAGACATTCAATGAATATGTTCAAAATCTTGAAACGAAATTGCAACAGATTTTTCAGTTAGTACGAGAGCAGCTTAAGACCAATGCCTGCAGAATGAAACGTGACTATGATACAAGGATAATTATGAGATTGGTGACATTGTTTACTGTCTTGATCTGACCAAAAAAAAATGGTCATTCTAAAACAATTGACCCCAACATTTGGCAGGGCCCTTTTATTATTGTGAAAAAGTTCAGTGATTTACTTTTTGAAATTCAGGGGAAACCTGGGACAAAATCAAAATTGGTTCACCATGACAGGCTAAAGAAATACTATTCTGAAACACTTCCAGATTGGATTACTAACATGTCCACCTTATACCCTAATGCTTCGGGAACCAATATTGGTGCATCTCTTGGGCCTGCCCCTGCCCCAGCCCCTGCCCAAGGGAAACAACACCCGTGAAGCGCAGGAACAGAAAGAAATCACTGTGCATGAATGGTGACAATGAATGTATCAGTTCTAAAAGAAAAGCAAAGCCTAAGAAGTTTAAGGGACCTTTACCCTTAAGACGGGGATCAAGGCACCGTTAGCAAACTGCATTTTTTCAACATAAAACAAAACACAATGTGGTCACAGTAATTAAGAAAATGGCTGACTTATCAAAAGCAGAAAATGGCTTGTGGAAGAAACTTTGATCTTAGCATGAAAACTGGAATCAGAGCAGGTGTCTCATGACTTAAACTTTATAAATTAAAAAAACCTGAGCATTATGGTGACAGTGTTAAAGCTTTTTCTATATTTTATTCATGGGGAGTTTGTAATTAAATTTTACTGAGGTGGTCTTTCTCTGAGACAAAGGGAGCTGAGGTCGTATATAAGAGCTGGGCCGGGATCCTCTGGACATTCACTGCTCAAACATATAAAATGGAAAGATCAGGAACTCCACTAATGGATGAACAGGCAATGGTTGGTAATTTCTCCCCTGTGTCTGATCCCTGGGGAGATGTTGCTCTGCAGGAGTCATCCACAGATCTTTTGCTGAGAAGGCTGAATGCCCTGGAGACCCTAGTTAGGGACCAGCATTTGACAACAAGGGAGCATGTGTCAAAGTGACTCAGAGATACTATATCCATTGAGAGAGGCATGCTCAACAAAGTATGCCAGAATCGTCAGTGTGTCGCTTCAGTGGTAGAGGAGATTAAGAAGTGGCACCATGCAGACCCAGCATTGATGTCAGGGATATTGAGCCTGGTTAATTCAGCTCTGCTGTATCTTCAAACCACAGCTCCTGAACCGGCACCTGCTGTGGCTTCAGTAGAGCAACATCAGAATGGAAAGTAGATGAATTTCTAAGTTGGAGATTTTGTATATTTTGGAAGGAATCCTGGTGTAAATATTTTGTGCCTTGCTTCGCTTTGCTGTGTGCAGTGTGTGTGTTTTTTTGCGTTTTGTATTCATGTATTCCAGAGCATCTGTGTACCTTTTATTTGGATAACATACGCAGTTTATATTCGGCTGGATTAATGGTGAAATTTGGTAGTTTTCGTTATGAAGGAAATTTCAAATTCATTGTATGAAATAGTGAGTTGGCGGTTGGAAATTTCCAAAAATATATTGGATTAAAGAATGGTTATGATTGTGAAAGATCAGGATTGATATGTGTTTAATTTGCTTGTTTTGAAATTCTGGTGTAAAACGGATATGCACCAAATGAGTATATTTTTCTCAGTGGTAATGTCTTGGATGTATGTGTCATTTTGAAGGCTCGGTGGAGTCATACGTGTGTGTGTATGTGTTAATCAGTTAGAAATTCTACTGTTTCCTCGTATATTAGAAATTCATGAATGGGTCGTTATCACGGGGAATATGGTATACTGGAATGGACACCGAGCCGATACTTGTAATTATACTTGGTCGATTTTATGGAGAGATCGGGATATAGCAGCAGTTCGATTTGATAGAACATCTGGGACCATATTTTTGCTGAAAATTTCCTAACTCTTGTTATGGGGAAATATGGGAAATACCATTACTAAAATTGCTATTTTCGATTTAAAAAGACTGGCAATTAACATCTTAATCTGGAAGAAAACGGCTAAAATTTTGGACTGAATACGGTATGGAGTAACATTAGCCTTGAAAGTCTTTGGAATTCCATTGAAAATGGTTGTAACCTTGGATTAATTGACTCTGAAATTCTTGAACTCTGTGAGATATTTTTACCAATATTCCTCAACTTCTCAGTTACAGGACAGATGTTAACAACATTTTTAAAACAGGGACAAACTAATGATTGTGAACGGTATAGTTTGGATATTCTGATTCATCGTAGCTATGTATGGGACTTTTTAAAGTATTCCATTTCATAATTAACGCTGATATGACGATGTAATTTCAACATTTGTATACTTACACTTACTACGGGACTTTGCATTGGCTATTATACGAAGAGTTTATTTCTACATAGTATGGTTTTCTGGCTAACAGTTTCCAGGATCTACACCCTGGGCTGGACACATTCTACTCCGGACAACACTCGTGGTATAAGGGGGGGGGGGGGGAGCTGTATGATATTAGTACTGACGACGGTGCCGTCATTCAGTTGTTTTGTTAAAATATCCTCATTAATTTAAAGATTAAATATTCCTTAATAAATTAAGTAATAATTCCAATGGAAAATGACACACAGAGACTTGGACAGCAAATATCATCTCATATTGGAGATTATAATTTCATTAAATAATTCTGTGCATGTAGCTGAAAGGAAAATATTGCAAGACTGAAAACGAAAGGTAAGGGAATGATTCCTTCACCGCCCCTATCGTTTTAGATTTACCTACATGATAATTCAAACCGAGGACGGTTTGACTTTGTGGTTGGGGGAGTGTTGGGAAATTTACTTTGTACCAGAAGTGTTTATTAGCCAGTAGCATTGGTACATGTAAAACTTTCTCAGGTTCTGGGTATATTTAGACTGATGACCTAATACAAGGTCAATGGATGTCTAGGGTTATTCTTAGAATGTAGAAAGTTTGTATGTCTATTTTTATATGGATGCGCTCAATGCTTTGATCATCTATTTTAAGCCTCTGCTCCAGTTCACTGGGCTGTGGAACTGATACACTTTCTGATTCTTGGAAGGTTATTTTTAGTATATAAATGCATGGTTGTCTGACTGTCCTGGCTGGGTGGGTTTTACCAAATTTGGGTCTCATGGGATCTTTATTTTTATTATCCAAATGCATGGCTCTTTGATTTTTAATGGTTTAGAGCATCTTACCATATTTCGAGGGTTTGCAGCAAAAAGGTGCTATGTGCAATTTTGGCATATTTAACTTTTATTACATTTTTGGGCACGGCTCCTTAAGATCTATCAGCTGTATGATTATTTCCCTTTGATTCCAGTGTTAACATGGAAAATCTTACCAGAAAACAAAGGGGCTATCTGTTTAAGGCTATAATTTAGGGTGCAAAAAGGTTCTATCTGTAAGTGTTGTAAAGCAAAAAGGTTCTATTTGACAGATAGCTCCTTTTTACTTTTAACATAGAAGACCATGGAGAAAGTAATATCAATGTTAAAAGGGGCTATGTGGCACATAACTCCTTTTAACATTGTTATTTCCCACTGAAAAAAGGTCTAAAACAGATATTTGTGGCTGCTAGATGTAATTTAATGCGAAAGCACTACATAATATATCTGGTAACCTAAGTATCTTGATAGCTGCTGTGAACTTTAGAGCTAGAAAACAAAAACATTTACACATTTTTATCAAGTCTACAGTTTGAAATGGATGGAAACAATGATCAGGGATCAATACAATTAACCCACAGCTCCCATTAGACACACCAAAGGGAAAGAAACACAAACATGAAACAACAAACCCTAATGGAAACATCAATAGCGGAAAGCCAAAAGGACAGTTACTTTTCCCACAAAATGGCCAATAGGCTATCCAAAACAAAACAACACAAAGAACACAAACACCCAAAGACAGTCCATAACAAAAAAAAAACCGCGACAGAAGAACCGCCTTGGAACGGTCAACGGAAACGAATTCCACTGGGGGGCTTAAATCCATTTTACGTGGCCACAATCTTCGCACTTACTTCCGTCGCGATTAAATAATTTGTCCAGTCCGCATGAAGGCCTCATAACTAATCAGTGCAACATCTCCGTGAACACAAAAATCAAACAACCACAGAGATGAAACAACGGTGAGGACTCGACAGCAAGAAACCACTTGAATGCTGGAGCAAAAGAAAACTAACAGTTAGACTCTGATGGGCACAACCAGAGACAGAGCATCAGGTACCAACAAACATAAGCCTTTACGTTGGAACCGTCATAGAATCTGAGGCCTGACCCTCCGGCGTGCAATTAAAGAGGGAAGCAAATCTGTCAACCGTGATTGGGTTAACAACCATGCATGCAGTCTGTCGTATAATATTTATGTTGTACTCAATCTTTTAATATCTAAGAATGATTTTACGAAATTGGGTGCTGAAGTCATTGCGTTTATATATTTTTCTGAATTTGTATACTAAGTCACCATAAAATTCGGGTTCAGATAGACCTTGTTTCAGAAGAGATTTAAGTCCAATATTGAATTTTGAAATTAAATCAGTATGACGTCTATAAAATTTTGAAAAGGCTTTGCGTAGTTTATGGTACCGATAACCCTGATTAAGAAGTTGAGCCGTTAACATTTTATTACGAGTGTTGAAGTCAGTTACATGACTTCACTCTGGCAAATCGAATTAATTGCGAAATATAAACGCCATAGGATGGCGTCCGAGGAACATCATATCCAAAAAAGGAAAATGTACAATCTAAAAATCATCGGGTTTATCATAAATTTTACAAGAAACAAACCCATCTGCAATAGACAGATGTAAATCCAAAAACGGGGCCTCGGTATCGGAAGAAGTTGCTTTATTTAACTGAAGTTCTGGGGTTGGGGGTAAATTTTACTGATTAAACCATCTTAATAGGTATTATTAATATTTAATAAATCATCAAAATATCTAGAAGTGGAGCTAAAAGCTTCAATGATAATAAGACATACATCAACACGAGGAAGACCAGGCAAGATTTTGCGACTTAAGAACCTGTATACCAAAAAAGACTACCAAGTTCACAGGCTATCGCTGTGTAACTCTATCATTATCCCTGAGAAGTAATGCTGTATATGCACTTAAGGAGACATGACTTTAGCGTTTGCAAGACACATTTAAGCTGTACATTGATCCTTCTGCAAAATAGCAATTACTGCAGTGTCAGTTTTTTAGCATAACATATCAATAAAACAACCTGTGGCACCTTTTAGCTATCTGATTTGCATTATGTTACTCCTAGGGGTTTAAATAAAAATAAAATTTGAGTTCCTTTAAGAGCAATGAAAATATTCATAAGAAAGAATATGGGTCATACTAGGTAGTTTCGGCTAATAAAGCCTCATCAGTGACCCTGTAATGATCCGGCAAAGAAAGCCAGAGGAAACACACTGCAATTTTGCGAATTTAGAATAAGCAGTTGATTTAAAGACTGATATAAATCAAAATGGGGTCCAAATAATAAAAAACCTGTCTAGAATATGAGTCTAAACCGATAACTTATTTCTGATATCTCAGAATATTCACGCTGATCTAAAAGGACCAAAAGTAAAATATAAACTGCACTATGGTTGATGTACGGGGAGACGTTTTACGGCCGCCACACGGCACAACACCAGCTGCAGTGAAGGCAAATAAAAATCAAAAATGAGTTCCTTTAAGAGCAATGAAAATATTCATAAGAAAGAATATGGGTCATACTAGGTAGTTTCGGCTAATAAAGCCTCATCAGTGACCCTGTAATGATCCGGCAAAGAAAGCCAGAGGAAACATACTGCAATTTTGCGAATTTCGTATAAGCAGTCGATTCAAAGATTCAAAAGCTAAAACGTGCTGTATGACACATAGCACCTTTTTCTATACTTGTTTATCCACAAATGCGTATAAGCAAAAAGGTGCTATGTTTTTATTTCCTTATTTGGGCATCATACAACAGGATTTCAGATAAAACATTTCATCACAACAAAGATCATATAATTTACATACTTTACTAAAAAAAATTCCAAGAAATCTTTACATTCTGATTTTTAAGTGCCATTGCAAACTTCAAATGGTATTTTCTCAAAACTTTGAAATATGCAGATAGCACCTTTTTGCTACAAGCCCTCGATTTGGGACAGAGTACAAATATATAAGATGTGCACACAGCATCTCTGGGCTTTCTGCAATTAGATTTTCATGGTTCTTCTGTGGGGACAGGTTCTGCTTTGTGCGATGTATGAGTGTGGCATTGCTTCTTTGCTAGGGAAATAAATAAATTGTAGAAGCTTTCAGGATTGTTCTGTTTCTATAATTTTGCGTGTCTCATGTCTCGGCGAAGCAAGAGACAGCTCAGTAGGGTGGCAGCGAAAATTATGTATCCGACGAAGACCTCATATGGCGATTTATGAGAAGACTTCATAATACCTTCATTTTATTAAAGATTATAAAAACACCCATGAGTGGATCAATTATCCTCAGCGTCTGGCGCTAAGATTCAACTTCAGCAGTTCAAAATACGCCTACAGAAGGACTTCGATGGCTCGAACACCGATGGCTCGTTTACCATTGATGTGTCGAACCCATTCTTGAGCCCCTAGCGAAATCCCATACATAAGAAATAGTGTGGGGGAAGGGGGGGGGGGGGGTTATTAAGGAGATTTTAGTCTTTTATCTTGCAAATGTATGCTGTGTGTACTCATTAGAATCGCCTCGATGAGGCGATTCTAATGAGTACACACAGCATACATTTTCATTATAAAACACCGAAAAGATGTCTAAAAGTATCTCGTTATGCCTCCTGACAGTAACGTCAGTGGCTCGAACTACCCCTGTCTCGAACAGATTTTCGAGGTCCCAAAGGTGTTCGAGCCATTGAAATTCGACTGTATCTAGAATTAATGTTCACATTCCCAAAAGTGTTCGAGTTATTGGTGTTTGACTGTTTACAGAAAACGGGTGTGTCGTATTTTACTGAGATTTTGTGTAAGCAGTAATGTAGTGTTGGTTGTTTGATTTGAGGTTTAACGTCCCCGTCAACACTGTATAGGTCATTTTGGAGACGTTGTTTCCAATTTTGTGGGACATTTGTCCAACATTAAGATACAATGACATTTCAAGCCCTGCCGCCCAATGAAACCAATAAGGTTTAGAAGCATGGACGGACCGACACAACATTTCATGGGCAGACTTAGAACCTCTAAGCGTTTTACCAGTGGTTTCCGCTCTGCGTGGAAGCACCATGCAGCCCATCTATTTCTTCAAGGCCTGAAATGCGGGGGCCGGCAGTAATTTATGGTGCAAGACTGCTGGTGTCCTCTACCGTATTGCTTTTATGTGTTTTCGTACGTATTGTATGCTTTTCGTCTACGCTTACGTACCTTTTACCACGTGTTTTGCTTGGTATACGCAACGTGTATCGAAATGCCACGTACATGTACGTACCTGGGTCACGTGTTTAGCCATATATAGCCGTATGCACTACGTTTACATTACGTTTTACAACGTTTATTGCTGTATTTGAACCGTATATAGCCAAAACCGTGTCATACGTAATGAACAGTGTTGCCAAGTGATTGTGAAGTTTCAATAAGGTTTTTTTTTGTTTTGTTTTATGGTCCTATTAAAATTTATTTCACTCACTTCGTTAATCAGAATTGGGCGAAGACCGGAGTACCTGGATAAAACCCACCATACCTTCCTTTGCAGAACTTGGCGCCTAACACGTGACCTTAGCGCGGCTCGAACAGAAGCCGATATTTATCATGTTTATGCAAATATCCACTTAAGGGGAATGGGAACACCTGGCAGACATTTCCGCCATTTTTCAAAGGGAGACAACTTTCGGGACTTCCTGTTCGCTTTTCTATAAGCCCTGTTCCACTGAAAAAGGGGTCTACTCTTAAAGGAAAGAATTTGCTCCTCAGGATAGTTGACCCCTATTCATATGGGGGACAAAAATACTTTTGCAGGAGTTGAAGGTGTACCCATTCCCCTTATGAATCATGAAATTACGTACCAGCCATCCACCAGCATCAGTTTCCAAGTCGCAATATACTGCAAATCCAGAGCGCATACCAATAGGTGTCACGTGATATATTCCTGATGTTGTGAAGCCGATATCTTGCACATCACTACAGTCCCTGGGGCTGCAAGCCATGCATGGTCTTTCACATTCTGTTTATAAAAGTTTCTGTCATCACAAGTATGCTTCAGAGATACGCATTAATGGTTGTGTTCGGGGCTAGCAATTAGATTTTAAAACAAAACCGCATAACTATCTTTAACATTCCTGTTCAGACTCTGTAAATAGCTCTGACCTACATGTAACATCGATAGAAATAGCGCGACTTTTAATATTAACAACCATAATATTGGTTCTCCCAAATCAGTGATGGTCACGTGGCCAAAAGCATGAATTCAGATTTTGCCATTTATAAACTTTGGGTAGATTGTAGACAATCGACCCAAAATGTGTTACTATATTCACGTTAGGAGCATTCCTGTCAATTGCAAAGGTTGATATTATGCTCTCTTATTTCTGTTCCAAACCATATGCATTTTGTACCCGTAATAGCCGTTCCGTCGGACTATGGTTCGAGCATTAATTGGGAAATGATATGATTTTCAGAGTCATTAAAGGCTGTAATCCATGAAAACGTCTCGGGGCTTGGACCGACAGGAAAAATCACGTTAACAAATACATCAGGGGCCAGTTGTTCAAAGCATCGTTAGCTTAACGAGCTCGTTAGTGGTCATACTTTTATAACTGTTCTAGCAAGTTTAATATGTAAAATTTTGGTGTTTTTGCTGAAAAAAAGTCAGCAGCTGCTCACATTTTTTTTCATTTTGCTGAAAAAAATGTCAGCAGCTTTTGCAAAAGATGCTCACATTTTTTTCAGCAAATTTTTTTGCATATTTGCCATAATAAATGATCAAAATTTTAACGATACCTTAACTAACGACGTCGTTAGTTTCGAACAACTGGCCCCAGGACCAACGTGTTAAAGCAGCATTAGCTTAACGGGCTCGTTAGTGGTCAAATTGTTAACTGTTCTAGTATGAACAATATCTTATAGTGGTATGCTTGCTGAACAAAAAAGTTACGAAAACACGCCTATACAAATACATTGCCATGCTCAAAACATAGATTGCGGGGACTCGATAGAACCGCCTCGACGAGGTCAAGCAGGTCAAGGGTTAAGTTTGGAGCGATACATTTCCATTAACAAGAGTGTTGGGATTGTTTTGTCTGTGATATTTTTACAAAAATGTATGGGCTTTGCGCAAACAGTGTAGACCTAAATCAAATGTCGCACTGCGCGGCGTCTGATTTTAGTCTACACTGTTTGCCATGTCCCAACAAGGTTGAAAATGGATGATGGTGGCGAAAGGACCCTTAACAAGCAGATCTCAGACTGGATTTCCGATTACTTAAGTCTCATGCTTGGCAAAGCCTCGCATAGGACTAAATAATCTTGAAACTCGTCGAAGACTTTCGTTACAAGATGGATAATTACGATAGCACATCCATGAAACCTAGAGTATTTTTCATTTATCCAAAATTCTTATTTTTGTGATGAAACTTTGCAATTTTTCTTATATATACTCCAATATATAGGTTGTGGTTGCTCCTTAGAAGCGGTTCTAACGAGTACGCACAACATATGTTTTTGCGCTTTACGTCCCGACAACAACTAAGGTCATATGGATACGAGACATCGGTTTAAAGACTCATCCGGAGGTATGGAGAAGCCCGGGATCGATCCTGCGATCTCTGGTTTATCAGGCGAGTAGCAATGACCACAACACCACATAGGCTTCTAAACATATATGTCTTGGAGCAGAAATAAGAATAATAATGTATACCCCTGTTAACCCCAATTTCCTCTATATAAAAAAGGGTTTCAGAAGGGCGTTCATTACACGGACTTTTTTACATAGAGGATCTTACATGAGTGTTCATGCGTTATTGAATTTGTTAAACGAGATGAGGAAAGGGATACAATGCGAGGCTTTGCCGAGCATTTTATCCCTTTTCTTCAACGTGTTTAATAAATTAAATTTAATAAATTTAATTAAACTCGTTGAGGAAAATAGATAAATTGCGAGGCTTTGCCTCAAATTTTATCCCTTTTCTTCAACGAGTTTAATAAATTCAATAACACATGAGCACGGATGCAAGATTCTATTTATCATATGGCATTTAAAATGCATTTTATTTTCGATTGTTTAACGAAAATGTCAATATTCCGCTATTAGTAAACGCGACGTCGTTAAGGACGTCGTACATGTAACGTTAGGGGGTGCAGCTGACTAATTTGCATATTAATCCACTAGTGGATTATCGAATTTATTACATGGCGTTATTGCCCTCCCAGACGCGACGTCATGTGATAAATGATGTTATTATATGTGCAATACCGTCTATCTTTGAAAAACAAGAGATTTTTATTTTATGCCAATTCCAATTTTGATTTCACTTACCTTCTGTGTTCGTTATCAGAGAATAAATTATAATAGCCACCATATGTATCCACATTTTTTTTTCTATTTTAATAAACAGTCGACCTTTGAAAAACAAGAGATTTTTTATTTTATGCATATTTCATTTTTTATTTCACTAACCGTTAAACCTCAAGTCAGACAAACAAACTAACCTTCAGTGTTCGTTACCAGAGAATAAATTACAATAGCCACCATATATAGCCACATTTTTTTTCTAATTTAATAGTGTTTGCAACAGAGTGGACGTTTAATTAGAGTATATATTATTTGAATAAGCGATGATATCGAATGTGAGGTTGTTTGTATACTGTTCAAATAAAGTAGGGCAGTGTAAGAAATATCTCAATTTTGGTTAGCTGTATGAAAAAAAGTACATTCAGTGAGTAGTCCCATTTTTCAAGAAAACATGCATATTTCCTAGTAGGTTCTACCTTCCGTGATCCATGATAATATTAATCGATACATTTAAATATTTTACCATATATTTATTTCCCCCTTCCGCTGATACAAGAAGGGCAGTTGTCTGTTTCTAGCGACAGAATATGCACTGTACTGGTTAACCGCTTACGTATAAGCCTGCCCAAGAAAATCGTGGATAGGTAAACTGACCGGCTCAAAAATGACTTAAGTAGTGTTAACTGGGCCGTTAAACTCCAATGCAAACAAACAAACAAAACCATCTATTTTATCATGACTCACTGTTGAGCTAGAAAGCGGATCAATTTGTTATTGTTATTTTGTTTCATACTGTACTGAAACTAAGGGCGAGGGTTGAAATTTCATATAAACTCCGGAGTTGAAGCCCCCAGTAGTTTTACTGCTGACTGTTCCAAAGCGGTCGTTCTTTTGCAGTCTCTTATTTGTTATTTGGCTTTGTGCCGTTGGTTCAGGTTCGTCTGTTTTTGTGTGTGTCTCCGTGCCAATTTCTATAGGTGACTTGAGATGGCTGCGTTCTTAGATTGTGGCCTTTCCTGAGCGACCTTTTCTTACTAGTTTGTAAAGCACGTATGTATGTAACGGGACGTCTGATTGGATAATCTCAAAACATTGCGACAGTATTGTTCTGCGATATACTGTCGGAATAGACATTACACAAACATGCCTATACAAATACATTGCCACTTTTATCGCCGATTGTGATATTTTTCTTATTTCTGCTCCAAATATAGATTGTTGGCACTCGTTAGAACCGCCTCATCGATTTCATAATTTAGAGCAAAAATAAGAAAAATAAGGTATACCCCCGGAAACCCCAGTTTCACTATATAAAAGTGGGGTTCAAGGGGGTCAAAATTATATAGGCGTGTTTTCGGGATGAAGTAAAGGCAATGGTCAAGTATCGATACAATTATCCCTCATCTCCCATCAGAGACACCAAATGGAAAGAAACAAGAACATGAAATAACTAAACCCTAATGGAAACATCACTAGGACAGTTATTTTCCCACAAAATGGCAAAATGGCTATCCAAAATAAAAAGATACTAGACATGTGCACCTTTGCAAATACCCGATTTGTTTCTTACTAAATTTGACCTTTGACCTCACCCAATTACCCCAGAGGGGAGGGCGGAGCAGATCAAAATTTGGATATCTTCAAGCGCATCTGTACTCCCTAAGGAATACATGTACTAAGTGTGGTCACCACAGGCCAAGAAATAAAAAAGTAGTTGCATTCACAAGGTTTGTGACAGACGAAAGGAAGGACGGACGTCCGGAAGTACAACCGTGACGAAACTATTGTACCCGTTTGTTTCCAAAGCGGGTAAAATAAGCAATAAACGTCGGTTTTCATTGGCTTGTACATGTATTTGGTTTTATGCAGCGCACAGGGCTTGACGTTTTGTGCAAAATAGCACATTCTTTAAACAATAGAATGGGGATAAATGTATTGACTCGTCGAAATTTTCCACCGTAAAACTTTCGATTTTTCTCCCCAAATGACAATTTTAAATCATTTATCCCCTAAATGAACACACCCGTGAACCCCACAACTTAAGGCGCTTGCGCTTGTAATACGGCGTCTGATTGGATAATATCAATGAAAGCACTGTCCGTGCTGGTGGGTCGATTGTCCTTGAGTGTAGACTCGGAAAATAGTCCTGAACTGAGACTACCCTTAAATTCCAGTACTTTAAGCAAACAGTGTAGACCCTGATCAGACGGCACGTTTTGTGCCGTCTGATCTGGGTCTACACTGTTTGTCAGTTTTATTAATGCAATGTAACCCAATTTTCTATATAAAAAAAGGTTTTAGGGGGTGTTCATTTCACGTGATGCCATAAACATGGATAGTGGATGCTCGTTAGAGCTAATGAGAGAAAATGACATTTTACCGTCTGACGTCATAGAATCTTCTGTTAACGTCATAAAACGAAGGCTTCTTGCGTCACGCTCCTCTGCCCAGTGATTTGCTGCAGCATAAATCATGGTTCCTTTTCAGCGCTGACATTGTTTTATAGGCGCGCTGTGTTAGAATTTTGATCATGCTGGCGGAACTTTGGATTATATGAAATACTGTTGCCGTTCAGTACGTTTCATCGGAAAGTTTTCGAATTTTGCTTCGAAACTAAAAGTAAGTGCCCAGTCACACTGTCACGTATCGAGGGTTAGGTTTGACTACGTTAATTTTTCGCCATTTTGTTTAGAAATCATTACGAAAACACGCCTATACAAATACATTGTAAACTTTATTGTCGAAAAAAATGAAAATTTTAGGATGAAAAATTTTGATGTTTTTTTTCTTATTTCTGCTCTAAATACAGATTGTGAGTAGAAATAAGATAAATAATTGTTTACCCCTGTAATCCCAAGTGTTTCTATATAAAAGTGGGGTTCGAAGGGAAGTGTGTTTTCGTGATGGATAACTAGCTATACCTACCAAAACCTACTGAAACGTAATAAAACGTAGATCCTAACACTGGTCGCCTCTGTAGCCAATAATTAAACCTAGTGATATATTGAGTGACAAATCACTAGGCGAAAAAGCGTGACGCGAAGAGCCGCCGTTTTATGAAGTTTTGTGACGTCACCAATCGTTTTCGTGACGTTAGACGGAGTAACGTCTTTTTCACGCATCAAGTACGTTACAAAAACAGGTAACTGGATGTGTTACAGTCAAACATGTTGGCGAGATCATTGAGGAGGCGGTTCTAACGAGTACCCACAACCTATGTCTTGGTGCAGAAATAAGAAAGATAATGTATTCCCCCGCAAACTTGAGTTTTCTTTATATAAAGTGGGGTTTAGGGGGTGTTCATTTCAGGGACTTGTTCACGTGATTGAAAACCCTGGTGACCACTTAGAAATTTTGCTGAGTTTACTCTTGAATCTATTCAAACTTTTTTTTTTTTAAGTGACCATTTAAACTATCTGTACTAAAGACGAGTAAATAGTAATTTCACAAAATAAATGTTCGGTTCCACAATAATTATAGAGTACGAAAACAAACATGTTTTCGAAAAAATGTGACAAAATTAAATATTGAGGAGAACGGTTCGTTGTTCCTAAAATAACAAGAATATGTAAGGCGCTACAAAGGAAAGAAGTATAACTGTAGAAAAATCCCAGCTATTGTGGGATTTAAACCCGCGCTGCTCGGGAGAAAACCCAATGTTCTAACCACTGAGCCAAAGAGTCGATTCCCTGGCGCAGTTGTCACAGAGTTGTGATAAACCTACGTCTAAGCTCTGCATATAATATACCAAGGACTGAAGAGGGGAATAGCGGTCCGAAACAAAATGTAGCATGAAAGTTCAATGACTCGAGCAGATGGCTCGTTTACCATGACTGAGTCGAACAGTTTCCTCAGTCCCTAGGAATTTCTTCCCGCAGCCCCAGAAAAGAAAGGTTGAGGGAAAATTTAGGGATTTTTTTCTATCTCTTAGTTTGAAAAAGTATGTTATGAGTACTCATTAGAATCGCCTCGCTGAAGCGGTTCTAATGAGGACACCCAACATACGAATACATGTATTTGATAGAACGGTTATGGTCCTATAGGTGTTCGGGCCATTGAAGTTCGAAATCCCATTACGAAAACATGCCTATACAAATACATAGTAATTTTTTTTCGCCGAAAAAATGAAGATTTTCTGGTGAAAAATTGTGATATTGAGACAAAATGACCTCTCAAACCCTACCGTCCAAAGAAACCAACATACTTTAACTGCAGGGACAGTCCAACTCTCACCACTCTGCCTGGACATAACGGTTTACCAGTACTCATCTGCGGTCGATTTCAGCTCTGCGTTGGAGCACCGTGCAGCCTAATCTATTTCTCCAAGCCCCCATGGGCGGAGGCCAATAGAAATGTGAAAATATTTATGCTCCAAACATAGATTGCGGATGCTCGTTAGAAGACCCTTGTTGAGGCGGCATTGTTTGTTTGTGTTGAGGTTTTATATCCCCGTCAACACTATTTAGGTCTTGGAGATGTTGCTTCTGATTTTGTTGGACTTTTACTTTACCTGACCCTGAGATGAAATGGCATCCCAGGCTCAGCCACCCAAAGAAACCGGTAGGGTTAAAGGAACGTCCGACCAGCACCTCTTTTCCTTGGCAGGCTTAGACCTTCTGAGCAGTCTTCCAGTACTCTAAAGTGGAGTCTGTTTCAGTTCTGTTACTCGAGCAGCATGTTACGAAAACACGCATATACAAATACATTGTAGATTTTTCCGCCGAAAAACGAACATTTTAAGGTGAAAAAAATGCCATTTTTCTTATTTCTACTCAAAATATAGATTGTGTGTACACGTTAGAACCGCCTCATCGAGGCGGTTCTAACGAGTACCCACAATTTATATTTTTGTGTGTTTGCTTGGGCATTAACGTCCCTGTCAATACTATTTAAGTCATTTTGAAGAAGTTTTGTGGGACTTTTACCCGACATTGAGATGAAATGACATCCCAAGCCCTGCTCCAATGAAACCAATAGAGTTTATATGCATGGGCGTTCCGACCACCTTTCCTGGGCAGGCTTAGAAACTCTAAGCGGTTTACCAGTACTTATGTGCGGTCAGTTGCGTGGAAGCATCATGCAGCCCAATCTATTTCTCCAAGCCCCGATGGGCGCGGGATGACTCTTCTTATCTCATCCGGAAAATGTATGTTGTGTGTACTGATAAGACTTACAACACTGGAACGATTCTACAGAGTACACACAGCATAGAGAATCAAAATGCTACCTTATCATTGTAAAGCCCACTAGCGGCTCGAAAACGTCCTGTGTCGATTTTTTTTTAATTGGAACCATTTAAGAAATGGACTTTAACTTTGCTCGGGACCCGATGTTGTTCATAATTCGACGAACGTTAAATAAAGTACAATTGAACTTCGATGGCTCGAACACCGATGGCTCGTTTACCATGGATGCGTCGAACCCATTCTTGAGCCCCTAGCGAAATCCTCTACATAAGAAATAGTGGGGGATAATTAAGGTGATTTTAGTCTTTTATCTTGCAAATGTATGCTGTGTGTACTCATTAGAATCGCCTCGATGTGGCGATTCTAATGAGTACACACAGCATACTTTTTCATTATTGAACACCGAAAAGATGTCTCAAAGTATCTCGTTATGCCTCCTGACAGTAACCTCAGTGGCTCGAACTACCCCTGTCTCGAACAGATTTTCGAGGTCCCAAAGGTGTTCGAGCCATTGAAGTTCGACTGTACCTTTATTATATATATTTACATTATTTTACATCCATTATGTGAACAAAAACTTCTGGTTTGTGGGCTAAAATTGCAACAATAATACACTTGTACGCAGTTTTCCTACTAACAGCGGAAGAGCGCCGTTGATATCATTATGGAACAGTATTTAGGTAAAAACTCAATTATGCAACATTGAGATTGCAATATGCAATTTTGATATTCTGTTATGCTATATTCAGTTACAATTGTGCAACACTGCATTATGATTTTCATTTTTGTAGTCTGCTTTTGGAATTTGTGTACTTTTCTTTCTGTTCCTCGTCCTATTTTGCAACTTGAAATTCCGCTTCTGCTTCTTCTAGTTCCCATTATTCTCGTTCAGTGGCGCTGTGATCTTTCTTTCGTACCGTTCCCGTAAACGTCCGCCTGTATTCGGCAGATACCAAAAAAAAACTGCAAGCGTATTGGTGACACGGAGGAGTGAAAGAAACGAGAGAACTATATTTTTGGCATAAAACGGACGATTTGGGGACACTACACCCTTCCCGATAAAATCATTTACACATAATTTTTATTTTATATGTCAGACCAGGAATCAGCTTTGCTTGGTTTGTTTTGTATGCAAGTTTTATCTAAATATATCGCAAATGTGTTCAGGCCATTGCACCTCTAAAATATAAATTTGTTGTAAATACTTATAATAATTTTGTATGGCACAGAAAGGCACCTGTCCAAATCGTGTAGACCTTGGTGAGACTGCTCCTTTATGATCACCTGAAAGCAAACATAGTTACAATAAAAATCAAAAATGAGTTCCTTTAAGAGCAATGAAAATATTCATAAGAAAGAAGATGGGTCATACTGCGTAGTTTCGGCTAATAAAGCCTCATCAGTGACCCTGTAATGATCCGGCAACGAAAGCCAGAGGAAGCATACTGCAATTTTGCGAATTTCGAATAGGCAGTCGATTCAAAGACTGATATAAATCAAAATGAGGTCCAAATAATTAAAAAACCTGTCTAGAATTTGAGTCTAAACTAATAATTTATTTCTGATTTCTCAGAATATTCACGCTGATCTCAAAGGACCAAAAGTAAAATATAAACTGCACTATGGTTGATGTACGGGGAGACGTTTTACGGCCGCCACACGGCACAACACCAGCTGCAGTGAAGGCAAATAAAAATAAAAAATGAGTTCCTTTAAGAGCAATGAAAATATTCATAAGAAAGAAGATGGGTCATACTACGTAGTTTCGGCTAATAAAGCCTCATCAGTGACCCTGTAATGATCCGGCAACGAAAGCCAGAGGAAGCATACTGCAATTTTGCGAATTTCGAATAGGCAGTCGATTCAAAGACTAATATAAATCAAAATGAGGTCCAAATAATTAAAAACCTGTCTAGAATTTGAGTCTAAACTAATAATTTATTTCTGATTTCTCAGAATATTCACGCTGATCTCAAAGGACCAAAAGTAAAATATAAACTGCACTATGGTTGATGTACGGGGAGACGTTTTACGGCCGCCACACGGCACAACACCAGCTGCAGTGAAGGCAAATAAAAATCAAAAATGAGTTCCTTTAAGAGCAATGAAAATATTCATAAGAAAGAAGATGGGTCATACTACGTAGTTTCGGCTAATAAAGCCTCATCAGTGACCCTGTAATGATCCGGTAACTCTCTTTCGTGAAAATGCTTTCAGAAGAGCTACGACTTACGTTCCCTCTAACATTTATATCTGATTTAGGGCATATCCAACGGAATTTCTAAAACCAGGCATTTTGGTTCTGTTGTTTGATTTGATGTTTTAACGTCACCGTAGGATCGACCCCGGGCTTCTCCAGAATTTCGGATGAGTCTTTAAACCAAGGTCCCATCTCCGTATGACCTTAGCTGTTGGTGAGACGTAAAACTAAAAACGCACTCACATACCAAGCGCATCCCACCATTAAACACATCTTTATAATTCTGACCCCCCTCCCCCCAACTCCCCCCCCCCCCCACCACCACACACACACTTGATCCCCACTTTTATAGAGTAAAACTGGGATTTACAGGAGTAAACATTATTTTTCTCATTTCTACTCCAAAATATAGATTGTGGGTACTCGTTAGAACCGCATCGAAGAGGCGCTTCTAACGTGTACCCAAAATGTATATTTTAAGCAACAGTCAGAAAAATATCATCACGACTTTTCATCTTACAATTTTTGTTGTTGTATTTTTCGGCGGTAAAATGTACAAATCTAATGCATCAAAAACATTTTTTTTTCTAGAATCTGTACACTTTAATAATAAGTGAATAAATAAATAAATAATGTCGTTAAGTTCCGCCAGGTAAACCTGGGTACGCTGTACGCGGTCTAACTGTAATAAAACAAGAAGAAAAAAACTTTGGCGTAGACCTAATACATGGAAATACATGTAAGTACAAAATGGTTTGGATTCAGCCACTCCATTTGCCAAATCGTTACATGTAGAACTTGAAGAGATATGTATTAGGCTGGTTAATACAGTCGCGATACTAGCTCAGCAAGGTTTTGCTGGCTGAAGACAGACGGACGGACGAACTGACAGACGACCAGCTAATATTTTCGCGTTGTGATTCTGTTGGATGAAAGCTATCATGCCCAAGTCTAACTTATGAAGACAGACGGACATATGATGAACTACTGTTCATATTAGTGACGATGAAGTATTTACATCAGATTAACAATGGGAATAGGAGGTTTTAGAAATTCCGTTTATGACGTCATTCTTGCGCATGCGCAAAGTACTGGCCGTCAATTGAAACGGCCATCGCTATTCAAATGTATTGGTGGAACTTAAAGTGCTAACAATATTCAGACATTTTGAGAGAAAATATACCCGTTTTCATTGAAATAATGCATCGAGAAGGAAAGAATGATATTTTGCTTTTATTACCTTAATACATTTATCCTAATTCAGTTTTTAATTGACGAAAATCTTTTCATGAATGACCCATGTCAATGGCTTGAGATACCGTTATTCACGAAATAAGTTTTTACGTAACTTTCGTTTTATTCGCTATCTATCTATCTATCTATCTATCTATCTATCTATCTATCTATCTATCTATCTATCTATCTATCTATCTATCTATCTATCTATCTATCTATCTATCTATCTATCTATCTATCTATCTATCTATCTATCTATCTATCTATCTATTCTATCTATCTATCTGTCTATCTATCTATAGATAGATCTATCTATCTATCTATATTGAGAAATCTGTCCAACGATCTGTCTACATGTGCAATTTAAATGTCCATACTGACAGTCGAAATAAACTAATGAGTGGACTGACGGAGGGGCGTTGAGTCAATGTTGGTTCGACGTCAAACCGTCGACACCCACTCCAACTCACTTCATTGTCACATGACCGTTGGCATGAGAGAGAGAGAGAGAGAGAGAGAGAGAGAGAGAGAGAGAGAGAGAGAGAGAGAGAGGTTTGACTGACAAACTGACATTAGACAGACAGACGACATACAGACCGACTGACTGAATGACTGACTAACAGACGAACGGACGGACTGTTAGACAGGCAAATAAACATACTGACAGTCGAAAAAACAAAACCAAAAAAAAAAAAAAAAAACAATGAGTGGACTTACAGACGGGCGTTGAGTCAACGTTGGCTCGACGTCATGCCGTCGACAACCACTCCAACTCACTTCAATGGCACGCGACCGTTGAGATGAGAGACAGGTTTGACTGATCCCTGCATCCAAGAAGCCCATAACCCTTTATGTACCAAAAGGAATCTTCCTCCTTGTATATAGCAGGAGTCATTTTCAAAATTTAGGGGTGTCAGGTTGTGTTTTCTTCAAAATTTAATTGGAAAATGGCCGAACTTTTTGCAGTGAAGCCCCTGATCAGACGCCGCATTCTACGGCGTCTGATCTGGGCCTGCACTGTTTTTCACTTACCCCATTTGGGGTTTCCAGTACCAAATGGGTTCCCCCCCCCCCCCATAGGGGCTTGAAGAAATATATGGGTGGACCGTCCATGCTAATAAACCCTATTGGTTTCATTGGGCGACAGAGCTTGAGATGTCATTTCATCACAATATCGGGTAAAAGTCCCACAAAATTGGAAGCAACGTCTCCAAAATGACCTTTACGGTGTTGACGGGGACGTTAAACCTCAAATCAAACAAACAAACAAACAAAACCAAAATGGGTTAGTGTAGACCTAAGGGCTGGGCAGATTGAACCAATCTACAAATCTACCAGATTTTACTGTAAAATCTTGCATTTCATTCTTATGCTCTGAAAGGGTGTTCTACGTTTGTTTTGAATTTAATGTTCGAACACCACTGAGTCTTGATGGTTCCGAGCACTGGGCAAATGACATTTTATTAAGCAACGCCGTACTATCGCCAACGAAAAGTTCTGACGTTTCATCGACGTTGCAATGTCAAATTCAATGCATCGCTTTGAAGTTGGTTTGATGTAGACATGACGTTGTTGACAGCTACATGTCGGTTGACGTGGCGTCATTTAACGACAAACTGTAACTTACATTTGCCTGCGCTCGCTAATTGTTGGGGCGCTAAGAGAGAGAGAGAGAGAGAGAGAGAGAGAGAGAGAGAGAGAGAGAGAGAGAGAGAGAGAGAGAGAGAGAGAACCCTGTTTGGTTGTATGTACAATATAGCATTTTCGAAATGCGAAATTTCACATCTGGCAGCTTATCCCATCACCTTACATTAAAATTCCCCAAAAGTTTAAAAGAATTCCACTGTTTTACGAATCCGGCCCGCACACTAGTACTGGTAAACTGCTTAGAGGATCTAAGCCTGTCCAGGAACCGCGGTGCGAGGCGGACCGTCCATGTGTTTAATTGGGCGACAGGGCTTGAGATGTCATTTCATCTCGATGTCGGGTAAAAGTCCCACAAAATTGGAAGCAACGTCTCCAAAATGACCTTTACAGTGTTGACGGGGACGTTAAACCTCAAATCAAACAAACAAAACGTTGTAATTAACACTTTATCTGTCCCACTGCCTTTGAAGCAATACGACAGATGACGGCCAGGGCTTTTCCCGTTCTATTTTTAGCACCGGAAGTACGTCACGAAAAAAGCTCCTATTGATGCAGTGGTTGTTTACTAGTTTCCCCGTATGGTCAGTTGGTAAGGTCCCAGGGAAAGAATCCATGCCCGCGAACAGAGAGACCATCGATCGGTTACTCTATGAGCGGACCTATACATACTTCTATAATATCCAAACATTTGAGTTTTGAGTGAGGTTGCAATTAGTAACTAATATCTCAGAAGGATCAGATTTATGAAAATTGTATGAATTAATCAATTTTAACAATAATGCTCATTTCAAATCCATGGATTCGGCACAAACTAATCTCTCATGGTAATTTATTTTAGTAAATATTCAACGATAGAGTATTTTCCCCTTCGTCAAACAAGAATTAACTTTTAAATAAAAATCCTGATTCTCATAAATATATTAATAAGGAACCGCGCTGTAAAATTTATTTTAAAGATGCAAACGTACACACTATTTTAAATGTCCGAATTATTATATAGGAGCTTTTTTCGTGACGTACTTCCGGTTCTAAAAATAGAACGGGGAAAGCCCTAGCCGTCAACTGTCGTATTGCTTCAAGGCAGCGGGACAGATAAAGTGTTAATTACAGCGTAAAACAGTGGATTTCTTTTAAACTTTTTGCGAATTCTAATGTACGATAATGGGAGAAACACTGATATGCTGCCAGGTGTGAAATTTCGCATTATGTAAACATGCCTGTACCAATACATTAACAATTTTTCGGCCAAAACAATGTCGTTCTATCGAGTACCCACAATCTATATTTTGAGCAGATATAAGAAAGTTAATGTTTACCCCTGTAAACCCCAGTTTTACTTTATAAAAGAGGGATCTCTCTCTCTCTCTCTCTCTCTCTCTCTCTCTCTCTCTCTCTCTCTCTCTCTCTCTCTCTCTTAGCGTACCAGCAATTATCGAGCGTAGGTGAATATAAATTACAGTTTGTCGTTAAGTAACTCCATGTCAGCCGACATGTAACGTGTCAACAACGTCGTGTCTACATCAAACCAACATCAATGCATTGAATTTGACTTTGCAACATTGATGAAACGTTAGAACGTTGCGTTGTTGATAATACGGTGTTGCTTAATAAAATGCCATTTGCACAGTGCTTGGCGGGACTCATCAAACTTCAGTGGGATTGGAACATTAAATTCAAACCAAACGTAGAACACCCTTTCAGTGCATGAGAATGAAACACTCCTTCGCATATGCAAGAATTTGCAGTAAAATCTGGTAGATTTGTAGACAGACCTTACGTATACATTAACCCATTCGGTACCGTCGGAAACCCCAAAAGGGTTAAATAGCAAACAGTGCAGGCCCAGATCAGACACCGCAGAACGCGGCATCTAATCAGGGCCTACACTGTTTGCAAAAAATTCAGCCATTTTCCAAATAAATTTTGAAGAAAACACAACCTGACACCCCTAACTTTTTGAAATGGACTCCTGCTATATTTAAGGAGGAAGATTCCATTTGGTACAAAAAGGGTTAGTGGCTTATTAGCTTAGCTCTACAATATCTTATAAAATTTATCGCTGCTGGCTTGAATTTGGCCCCTGGAAAAGCGAATGCGATCTTCTCAAACGGACGCTTGTCATCGGAAAAAATACGGCAAATCCACGGACATTACCGAACGTTACCGTCACCTCAATGACTGGTACCCCGTCTAACCACAGCAGAATTGAAACTGAATATTGCAAAATAGGACGTCAAAATGCCATATTTAAATACAAAGGTCTCAAATTAGAATGTGCATGTTGCATATTCGAATAAAGTAGTACGATATGGAAAGGTTCATAATGCAAAGTGCGGTTTCAACAATTCATATTGTAATTGCACATTGCATACTTGAGTTTTTACCTTAATACTGTTCCATATATCATAACGACGTCATCGTCCAGTCATAATAAGCAGAACCATCGTCCATGATTTATTTTGACGTCATTTATGGTCACGTGAGTCAATGTATTCATTGGAGGTATGAACAACATTGCGTCCCAAAAGTTTACTATAGGGGTTTTCTGTAAACTGAGAATGTAAGTATTTAAGTTTAACTGTACATACATGTACACGCAATCTTTTTCATCTCTCATTCGTGTATACATAGTGTCTCTAAACTGAGACAAATTTGATAAAACAGCGTCACGAAAACGCCTGTGTTCCGCGGATTGTTATCAGTATCCGAGTTTATAAATATTTTTTTTTTATTGCTCGACTCACTTGGGCATGAAATTTATCCTCATAAATTTTAAAAGGACACGGCACTTTAAAGTTTATGAGCAGAATAAATGACATTCTGTGCTGATCCTCGGACCCATCAAAAGTATTGATGGGTCCGAGGCTGATCTGAGTAGGAAATTGCCTATTGTGTATATATGAATTATCAGCAATTGCCCCAAAGTGAACAGTATATTGAAACACATACAAAACAGTTTCGAAAGCTCCACAAAAACTGTCGATGAAACAAATATTATTACTTGCACGTTCTATCAATTTATGTCATGAACGCACATGTCCTTCTTACGGAACCCGGGAAGGGACATGATTTTTTTATTTTTATTATGTTGTGCGAACAAGATAATATCTTGAGCGGACAAGATATTATCTTGTTCAGACAACATATTATCTTGTGCGGACAACATATTATCTTGTGCAGACAAGATAGTATCTTGTTCGCACAAGATATTATCTTGTGCGGACAACATAATATCTTGTTCGCACAACATATTGTCTTGTGCGCACAAGATAATATTCGCTGGACCATGAGTGACTATTCGCCTTACAACAGCGTTTCAAAGATGCAGAAAGTACTTGGCTGGCGGTCTCTGGAACAGAGGAGGGCTGATGCTCGCCTCTGTATGTTATATAAAATTACACACGGCATGGTTGCCGTTCAAATGCCACCGTATTTCCAGCAGCCAACAAGAGCAACCCGTCAAAGCCTGCGCCATCCCTTCGTGTATCGTCAAATCCATACCTCAACTGATTATTACAAGTATTCGTTTTTCCCTTTGGCTGTTGTGCAATGGAACAGCTTGCCATCTTCCTTGGTCATGCTACCAACACTGAATCAGTTCAGTGTGGCAGTTCGGTCTCTTGACCACCAGTTACCCTAAACACAGCAGACCTGTTTTTAAACTGATTTTAATCTCATCTTATTAACTAACACTTTTATCTGTTTTTATTCATCTCACTATTGCACTTTTATTCTCACTATTCACTCTACCTTTTTCTTCACGGCGCGCAATCACCTACACGTAATCCTCGTCAGGGGGTGTTGTAGTAAACCTAGATAGATAGATATTAAGTTGTGCAAACAAGATATTATCTTGTTCGCACAAGATAATATCTTGTCCGCACAACATAGATCTTGTTCGGACAAGATAATATCTTGTGCGCACAAGATAATATCTTGTCCACACAAGATATTATCTTGATCGCACAGCTTAATATCTTGTCCGCACAAGATAATATGTTGTGCGAACAAGATAATATTTTGTCCGCACAAGATAATATTTTGTTCGCACAACTTCCCAAGATCTATGTTGTGCAAACAAGATAATGTTTTGTCCGTACAAGATAATATCTTGTTCGCATAACTTAATATCTTGTTCGCACAACATATTAAAAAAGAAAATATGTCCCTTCCCGGGTTCCGTACCTTCACGTTACTTTCCATTAACTATAAATTTACGCTGGATTATTCCTTTACAAATTATACGAATGGAGTTGCGGATGAATATATGTGATCCGATGGTAAAATCCATGACTACCGATGTAATGGGACAGTTCACCGACAAGACACTTCACCGACATGCTTTTAGAGATAGTTCACCGACATATTTGAATTCAGTTCACCAACACAAAACGGTTCACCGACAAACGTTTAGTACATTTCATTTATGAGAGAAAAAAAAGCTTGATATACAAATATTCATGTATCCTAGTAGAAAACAGTGTTTAACTCTTATCTTGCTGTTCACGACAACCCCGATCTTTGCAAACAGCGCAGATCCAGATCAGATGGCTTCTGAAGAAGCCATCTGATCAGGATCTACACTGTTTGACATTTAGTTTATGAATTTGTTGGAATAAATTACATCAAGTGATCTGATTGGTTCAAAGTCAGAGGTGGGTGTGGCTAAAATGACTATTCAGCAAGATAAGGGTTAAATGACTAATTAATTTGATAGTGTTATAAGACCAATGGTGTTCACTGAGACATTTTCTATTTTCTATAAAAGGCGTATCCCTTGAGGGCAAGAAATAAATCAAACATCTAAAAACTGTTAGTGTACCAAATCTACTTTGAACTTGCTCATCATTGACCCTCATAGTTCTTAAGTTCCACAATGGAATTGATGATTCCATAGGACTTGAAATAAAATCTACACCATGATGTAAGGTTTGGAAATGTTTTAGGTTGACCAAACCGTCCATTAGCATCAGCTGTTGTTTATGTGTGCTATAAAGATTTATCCTTTTGAATCAAGAGTACTTAATAGAGCAGAATACTTCAGAGCATACAAATACCCCGTTTCTCCTATTCAGTGACCCTCAAATATATTTCAAGCCCGATTTAATCTATACGAATTCTTAAGCCTGACTTAAATTGCCAACCAGATGCAAAATCTCCCCGGTTCTATCCAAAGTTCACGAACAATGGCCCCGTCAGCACTATCAGTGCTTTGATTGTTACTAGTGTGTGCATACTTCACGTGAACAAGTCCGTGAAATAAAGACCCCTCTAAACCCCCATTTTATATAGAGAAAACTGGGGTTTACGAGGTATAATTTATTTTCCTTATTTCTGGACCAAAACATAGGTTGGGTACTCGTTAGAACCGCCTCATTGAGGCTGTTCTAAAGAGCACCCAAAACCTATATTTGGAGTATAAATAAGAAAAATGTCGCAAGTTTCATCAGAAAAATGACCTTTTTGGGGGTTTCAAAAATTCACTTTATCACACGGGTATGTTATCGTAATGGTATCGCAAAAAATGTTTGAGTCAAACTCTTCTAATTTTCATTTCCGTCGTCTTCAGAGAGTAAATGTCGTCTTTCCAGTGGAACCAATATGCCGCATTACTCCAGTTAGCAACACTATGTAAGCTGTCTAAATATTGGCCGTTCAGATGAGAGGGTCCACACTTGTGAAACCACCACGCTCCTTTGGATGCTGAAGCACAGTCTTCTCCTGTCTTATGATACTTGTTTACCTCTCTGTCATATGTAGAAAATACCATCCCATTGTTGAGGTACAGAGAGTCGCCTGAAATATAAAATAAAACCAGTGCTTCAGCTGAAGTGCACGACCCGCCGGATGCTTTTAGCTTTATGAGTGTTACCATATATGGGTATGGCGGCCATTTTGGTCATGTGACCTGGACCTAAAACGGTTCCCCCAATAAATGCGCCTTATCGTAAGGAACAAAAATATATCTAATACTTTAGTACTGTATTCTGAATCGTTTGCAGGATAAAATGCATTCTCACTTTTCCAATACAAAAGCATATGTGTCAAAGTTTGACCTAGGCACAAAGAAGGTCAAGGTCAACCCAGGGTCACCATTTTAGTAATTTATGATGGGCCTACGTCCCAGATGTTATTTATCAAGTTTCGTGGAAATCTGCCAAGTGGTTCTGGAGAAGACTATTTTGAAGGGTTTTTACCATATATGGCTTGGCGACCATTTTGGTCATGGGACCTGGACCCCATGAGCAAATTTTGGTTTCCTCGATCCCATAGAGGCTCCATATGAAATTTGACCTTAATCGGCCCAACGGTTTCCGAGGAGAAGCAGTTCGAAAATTTTCACATTTTTCGCCTCGGCGAGGCTATACTAAATGGAATGTAATATTTCGCAAGTTCATTGGTTAGACCTCATTGATACTATCAGTATGCCAAAAATTGTTTAAATATTCCAAGCGGTTAAGTCACTATCACCAATTTTCACAAACGGGTTACGGACGGACAGACAGACAGACCATATATGGCTTGGCGGCCATTTGGGTCATGTGACCTGGACCCCATGAGCAAATTTTGGTTTCCCCCATCCCATAGAGACTCCATATGAAATTTGACTTCAATCGGCCCAACGGTTTCCGAGGAGAAGCAGTTCGAAAATTTTCACATTTTTCGCCTCGGCGAGGCTATACTAAATGGAATGTAATATTTCAAGTTCATTGTTTAGATCTCATTGATATCTATCAGTATGCCAAAAATTGTTTAAATATTCCAAGCGGTTAAGTCACTATCACCAATTTTCACAAACGGGTTACGGACGGACAGACAGACTGAGAGAATGACACGGTGATTTTAGGGCACTCTTAGAAAATCAACCGACTTCAGTCGGTCGCTTTTCCTGCGGGTCGTGCAATATGAGCTACAATAGTGACAGCAACAATTGTCTAGCTATGAACTGGTTTACTGTATTCAAACAATTCAGATGTCACGCGAGGAAAAATAGCTTTGCAGTGGGCGGTGTCCCGCCTGTTTGAGCTAAGGTCAATGTAAAAGGTCAAGGTTAAAAACATGACCTCATTTCAAGAGCATATGATCTCAAGTATATGCACAACAAATAAGAAAACGTTATCATTTACTGTTTTTGTACACAAATTCTAGGGTTAACATTTAGGGTTGTCGCTATGGTGAACGTAAACGCATAAGCGGACGAACAAACGGACGAGCAGACAAACGGACGGAAACTTGATCTTATGTGCACCTAATTAAAACTCAAATTACACTTATTCCTTTTCAGAATTTATATAACATTAATGATATTCGAAAATGTCCATGTTGTGTTAAAATGGAGGACATAAAGTATGCTGAAGACAAATGATACACTGAAACTTTTATTTAGCATATATTGTAAATTAAACATCTGTCAATTTGTAATGCGATTATTACATGTTTTTATCATGCTATATCTCTTTATTGGTTTCATTGGGCAGCAGGGCTTGGGGTGTCATTTCATCTCAATGTCGGGTAAAAGTCCCACAAACTTGGAAGCAACGTCTCCAAAATGACCTACACAGTGTTGATGGGGACGTTAAACCTCAAATCAAACAAACAATTCCTTTCGCAGAAAATTCTTCCTTTCGCGAAAGGAACCTTCCTTTCGCGAAATGGTTCCTTTCGCTATATAGACCAACCACGTGAAATTAGGTCAAAATAGCTATTCACTACAGCAATTACAGAATTCACTAGAAACACAATTATACATATGACGTATGGTCATTAAAGGACAAGACGGTGAGCAAGCCGAAACTGTATATATTTTTCATTCATGTCTCACATAAAAAACGAAACATTTCCTAGGTTAAAACTTCAGTAAACTGTCGTATTTTTGAGTAGATTTATTTATGCAAATCATTGACCAATGAAATGGTCATCTCCTTGGACATGTGGTTTTATTGACCAATGGAATAACGAAAAATGTATGAAAAAAAAAACAAACCATAACGGCTACGCCGTAAAAACGAATCCATCAGAAAATGCATTTTAGCAACCGTTGATAAACTTTTTTCTTCCAAACCGCCGGGACATCTGACATATGCGCAGGATATATATGAAAATCAAAGTAAAGCACGATACAGGCAATGAAATAGACAAATGAACCGCAACCGGGACTCGAACCACGGATCTCCTGCATTCCGGGCAGACGTGCTATCCATTACACCACCGCGGCCTTCCGACCTTGTACGCCAATTTTATATATATATATATATATATATATATGAAAACTAACAAAAATGTCCCGAAACAAGATAATTATATGTAAAAAGTAAACAACATTAGCACATGGACTGTTTAATAGTATCTTTATTATTGCCAACCGGTTTCAGATCTTCAGGACAATAATGGCGTCAAACTATGCGCTGTTTCTAAGCAACGTCACTAAGCAAATATGCGTACACATGTGGACGGAACGTGCGCAAAATTTGACACGTCATAATAAAGTGTTTAGGTTTGGTTTAAAAACGTCAATAAAGTATCGTTCTTTGGACAGCCTAGCTGAAACATCATGTTTATGGAATTTATAAAACGGAAACATTGAAAACTTAGGTTCCGTTTTACAACAATTGTCTATATGTGCGCTTACTGGCATTTGTCTTGTTGATGGATCTCTTATTTGTTGATCATGCACTGTTTTTCTATTTCTTAATTTGTCACCTGTTTGGCCTATGTAATATTCATTACATCCGTTACACACCAATACATACAAAACGTTTTGCACAGTACAATTCATATCTTCTTTTACGTGAAAGGTTTTTTGTTTTAATTGTAAGGATGATCCCTCAATAATATTTTTACATAGGCCGCACCTTGGCTCATTGCATTTGCTAACGCAAGGTTGAGCCCTGTTTTCGCGAAATTCCGAATTTATTAAGATACGGCGTAGATTCGGAAGTTGGCGTTTGCCTTTTATGATTTTTGTGGTTTCCACAATATTTTTCATTCTTTCATCATTATTGAAAATGTTCATATTAGTTTTTAATATGCCAAATACTTCTCTGTTTTTGGGGTTAAATGTGGAAATAAAAGGTGTTATGTTTTCTACTATATCTGTTTGTGTATTTAATAGAGTGTTTCTAGGTATTTGCATGGCCTTAGAAATGCCTGTTTTAATAACATCCCAGGGATATTTTCTGCTTATAAGAATGGTTGCCAGTTCTTGTAGGCGTGTTTTCAGTATGCTTAAATCGGAAACAATAGTGCAAATTCGACGAGCTAGTGTGAATGGTATGTTAGTTTTTGTGGGTTTAGGGTGACAAGATTTGAAATTTAGATATTGTTTTGAGTCTGTGGTCTTAAAATAAATATCAGTTATTATAGAAGTCCCATTTTTAATCACCATCACATCCAGAAATGGAAGTTTTTCAATACTTTGTTGCATTTTAAATTGTATATCTGCATGTAATGTGTTTAACACAGTTTTAAAATAGACAAAGTCAGACATAGATCTCTCCCAAAACATGAAACAGTCATCTAAATATCGTTTCCATTCTTTCCTTATATATTTTGCGAAGTTTTCATCCTTTTCCGTCTTAATCTTTTCGTACATTTTTTCTTCCAAAAACCCTAGAACAAGTGTTGCATAGGTAGGGGCAACTTTTGTCCCCATTGCCGTGCCTTTTGTTTGCTTAAAATAATCTTTGTTGAATGAAAAAATGTTGTTTTCTAATATTATTTTTAATGCTTCAATGATAAATGTTTTATTGTAGCGATCTGCTATTAATTCGGGATATTTATCCAACCAAAATGAAATGGCTTCTAAGCCCAAATCATGTGGGATGTTTGAATAGAGACTGACAATGTCAAAAGAAATCAGGCGAGTATTTTCTGACACCTTTTTAGGTATAGAATTGAGAAAGTGTATGTCATCTCTCAGATAGCTTTCTACCTTTGTAAGAAATGGTTTAAGTAAAATATCCAGTAAACTACTGAGATGGCTTGTTTCACAACGTGGTCCAGCCACTATAGGTCTAAACTGTAAGTCATCTGGGTTTAGTTCTTCAATATATTCAGACTTATGTTTGTTGCAAGAATCCTGGATAATTTTACTCTTATGTATTTTTGGTAGACCATAGAAAGTACTAGTCTTACAATCGAATTTGAGTAAAAAATCAATCTCATTCTTTGTTAAAACCTTGTGGTCTTTAGTTAGATTATTTATTTTAGAAAATATTTCCTTCATGTTACTGTCTGGGACTGATTGATAATAATTTTCATCTGTTAAAATTTCTAATATTTTCCCTTTATAAAAATCAGTATTCATAATGACAATGCCACCACCTTTGTCTGCTTCTTTAATAACAATAGAATCATCTTGTGCCAAGGATTTTATAGCATTTCTTTGATCTAGAGTTATATTATGTATAATGTGTTTATTCTCTTTAGAAACCAAGGAACACAATGTTTTTGTCGTTGCGGCATATGTATCTAAAGTTTCATTTCTCCCACTGGGGGGAGTGAAATTTGATTTGTTTTTTACGAGTGAGACATTGTTATTCTCTACACCGTTGAAATATTCAAGTAATCTGATTTTCCTTACAAACTCAGTTACATCTTCATTGACTTCGTAGGAATTATTTTTTTCTGGTGTGGGTGTAAATTTGAGACCCATCAACAAGACACTTTTTTCTACTTCATTTAGTTTGCGATTTGACAGGTTGTATATTTTTGTAAATGTTTTACCTGTTTCAGCTAGGTTACCCTCATCTATATTCTGTTTTTCCAATTGCGGTCCGCCGCTAAAAAAGAATTCGGAGTGTCTGGCATTTCGTCTTCATCAATTAACCAGTCTGAATTGTTTGACCTGTTGTTGAAATTTCTCCTTCTTCTTCCACTATGGTTGTTTCTTGCATTATTCTGCTGCAGAAGTTGATTTATCACGGATAGAAAATCAAAGCTTCCATTATTTTGTTCGTTTGCAACTCCTAATGGTGTGAAACTGTGTTGCTGTTGTCTGATCTTTCGGCCGTTCGGGGGAGAACCTCTGTTTTGTTGTCCGTTCAGAACGTTTCGTCTGTTGGGAACACCATTGTGTGTGAAATTTCTGTTTGAATGCCTGTTATTCTGCTGTGTTATCGGCGGCAGTGTGGAACCTACGGCTTCGGAATACGTTTTAACGAAATTTTCGTTTTGTTTTCCTTTTTTGAAAAAAGGATTTGAATGTTCGTATACCTTTAAAAAGTCCTCTTCGTATGATTTGAGCCATTTTTCATTGTTTGCCCACCTTTTGTGTGAGATCTCTTCGTTTCTCTGAACATTTACCCGCCATTGTTCGAACAGGAAATCTGCTTTTGGGCCTGAACATTTTGAAGAAATGATGTCTGACATCTCTTTATCGATTTTCCGGTACCGCTCAATACATGCATCTGTTTTTAATTTTTCCATCTCTATTTCAGTTCTAAACTCGTGTAAAATTGCTCTTTCCCTCAGAGCTCTTTGTTCCTCGTTCTCGTTTTTTATTTCAAATTTTTGGATTTTTCTTGGTATCACTAACCCTGGATTAGCGGAGATCCATTTTTCGTGGAAGCCGAGATTACCACTATTTCTCACATATCCCCAATAAGCATCTTTTCTTGCCTTTAGCTTCTTTTCCCATAGTGTCGCAATACTTGATTTCATACGCATCGCATCATCTTCAATACAACTGAGGCTTTCTTCTTCCATTCTTTCTAACGATCTGCTAGTGTTAATGCAGTTAGCATTTGTTTTTCTCCTGATTTCATCTTCAATATATTTCATTACACTCGGCAGTCCCGCAATGGCCGTCTCTGCGTTTCCCGGTGTTATGTTTTGATTTGTCCCTTTCATAACATCGGATAAATCATTTATGGCTTTTAAAATTAAAGAAAGTTTAGTACTTATCTCATCAAGTTGTTTGCTTTCAGCTGGATTGTGTAAAATCGACGATGTAGAATTTGACGGCGAACTTTCGCTGCTACTTTCTTCCCTTTTTGTCCTTTTATTCATTCTACCCATGGCTGCTGTCCTTTGTTCCAGGAAAATATGTATGAAAACTAACAAAAATGTCCCGAAACAAGATAATTATATGTAAAAAGTAAACAACATTAGCACATGGACTGTTTAATAGTATCTTTATTATTGCCAACCGGTTTCAGATCTTCAGGACAATAATGGCGTCAAACTATGCGCTGTTTCTAAGCAACGTCACTAAGCAAATATGCGTACACATGTGGACGGAACGTGCGCAAAATTTGACACGTCATAATAAAGTGTTTAGGTTTGGTTTAAAAACGTCAATAAAGTATCGTTCTTTGGACAGCCTAGCTGAAACATCATGTTTATGGAATTTATAAAACGGAAACATTGAAAACTTAGGTTCCGTTTTACAACAATTGTCTATATGTGCGCTTACTGGCATTTGTCTTGTTGATGGATCTCTTATTTGTTGATCATGCACTGTTTTTCTATTTCTTAATTTGTCACCTGTTTGGCCTATGTAATATTCATTACATCCGTTACACACCAATACATACAAAACGTTTTGCACAGTACAATTCATATCTTCTTTTACGTGAAAGGTTTTTTGTTTTAATTGTAAGGATGATCCCTCAATAATATTTTTACATAGGCCGCACCTTGGCTCATTGCATTTGCTAACGCAAGGTTGAGCCCTGTTTTCGCGAAATTCCGAATTTATTAAGATACGGCGTAGATTCGGAAGTTGGCGTTTGCCTTTTATGATTTTTGTGGTTTCCACAATATTTTTCATTCTTTCATCATTATTGAAAATGTTCATATTAGTTTTTAATATGCCAAATACTTCTCTGTTTTTGGGGTTAAATGTGGAAATAAAAGGTGTTATGTTTTCTACTATATCTGTTTGTGTATTTAATAGAGTGTTTCTAGGTATTTGCATGGCCTTAGAAATGCCTGTTTTAATAACATCCCAGGGATATTTTCTGCTTATAAGAATGGTTGCCAGTTCTTGTAGGCGTGTTTTCAGTATGCTTAAATCGGAAACAATAGTGCAAATTCGACGAGCTAGTGTGAATGGTATGTTAGTTTTTGTGGGTTTAGGGTGACAAGATTTGAAATTTAGATATTGTTTTGAGTCTGTGGTCTTAAAATAAATATCAGTTATTATAGAAGTCCCATTTTTAATCACCATCACATCCAGAAATGGAAGTTTTTCAATACTTTGTTGCATTTTAAATTGTATATCTGCATGTAATGTGTTTAACACAGTTTTAAAATAGACAAAGTCAGACATAGATCTCTCCCAAAACATGAAACAGTCATCTAAATATCGTTTCCATTCTTTCCTTATATATTTTGCGAAGTTTTCATCCTTTTCCGTCTTAATCTTTTCGTACATTTTTTCTTCCAAAAACCCTAGAACAAGTGTTGCATAGGTAGGGGCAACTTTTGTCCCCATTGCCGTGCCTTTTGTTTGCTTAAAATAATCTTTGTTGAATGAAAAAATGTTGTTTTCTAATATTATTTTTAATGCTTCAATGATAAATGTTTTATTGTAGCGATCTGCTATTAATTCGGGATATTTATCCAACCAAAATGAAATGGCTTCTAAGCCCAAATCATGTGGGATGTTTGAATAGAGACTGACAATGTCAAAAGAAATCAGGCGAGTATTTTCTGACACCTTTTTAGGTATAGAATTGAGAAAGTGTATGTCATCTCTCAGATAGCTTTCTACCTTTGTAAGAAATGGTTTAAGTAAAATATCCAGTAAACTACTGAGATGGCTTGTTTCACAACGTGGTCCAGCCACTATAGGTCTAAACTGTAAGTCATCTGGGTTTAGTTCTTCAATATATTCAGACTTATGTTTGTTGCAAGAATCCTGGATAATTTTACTCTTATGTATTTTTGGTAGACCATAGAAAGTACTAGTCTTACAATCGAATTTGAGTAAAAAATCAATCTCATTCTTTGTTAAAACCTTGTGGTCTTTAGTTAGATTATTTATTTTAGAAAATATTTCCTTCATGTTACTGTCTGGGACTGATTGATAATAATTTTCATCTGTTAAAATTTCTAATATTTTCCCTTTATAAAAATCAGTATTCATAATGACAATGCCACCACCTTTGTCTGCTTCTTTAATAACAATAGAATCATCTTGTGCCAAGGATTTTATAGCATTTCTTTGATCTAGAGTTATATTATGTATAATGTGTTTATTCTCTTTAGAAACCAAGGAACACAATGTTTTTGTCGTTGCGGCATATGTATCTAAAGTTTCATTTCTCCCACTGGGGGGAGTGAAATTTGATTTGTTTTTTACGAGTGAGACATTGTTATTCTCTACACCGTTGAAATATTCAAGTAATCTGATTTTCCTTACAAACTCAGTTACATCTTCATTGACTTCGTAGGAATTATTTTTTTCTGGTGTGGGTGTAAATTTGAGACCCATCAACAAGACACTTTTTTCTACTTCATTTAGTTTGCGATTTGACAGGTTGTATATTTTTGTAAATGTTTTACCTGTTTCAGCTAGGTTACCCTCATCTATATTCTGTTTTTCCAATTGCGGTCCGCCGCTAAAAAAGAATTCGGAGTGTCTGGCATTTCGTCTTCATCAATTAACCAGTCTGAATTGTTTGACCTGTTGTTGAAATTTCTCCTTCTTCTTCCACTATGGTTGTTTCTTGCATTATTCTGCTGCAGAAGTTGATTTATCACGGATAGAAAATCAAAGCTTCCATTATTTTGTTCGTTTGCAACTCCTAATGGTGTGAAACTGTGTTGCTGTTGTCTGATCTTTCGGCCGTTCGGGGGAGAACCTCTGTTTTGTTGTCCGTTCAGAACGTTTCGTCTGTTGGGAACACCATTGTGTGTGAAATTTCTGTTTGAATGCCTGTTATTCTGCTGTGTTATCGGCGGCAGTGTGGAACCTACGGCTTCGGAATACGTTTTAACGAAATTTTCGTTTTGTTTTCCTTTTTTGAAAAAAGGATTTGAATGTTCGTATACCTTTAAAAAGTCCTCTTCGTATGATTTGAGTTTGTAAGGAAAATCAGATTACTTGAATATTTCAACGGTGTAGAGAATAACAATGTCTCACTCGTAAAAAACAAATCAAATTTCACTCCCCCCAGTGGGAGAAATGAAACTTTAGATACATATGCCGCAACGACAAAAACATTGTGTTCCTTGGTTTCTAAAGAGAATAAACACATTATACATAATATAACTCTAGATCAAAGAAATGCTATAAAATCCTTGGCACAAGATGATTCTATTGTTATTAAAGAAGCAGACAAAGGTGGTGGCATTGTCATTATGAATACTGATTTTTATAAAGGGAAAATATTAGAAATTTTAACAGATGAAAATTATTATCAATCAGTCCCAGACAGTAACATGAAGGAAATATTTTCTAAAATAAATAATCTAACTAAAGACCACAAGGTTTTAACAAAGAATGAGATTGATTTTTTACTCAAATTCGATTGTAAGACTAGTACTTTCTATGGTCTACCAAAAATACATAAGAGTAAAATTATCCAGGATTCTTGCAACAAACATAAGTCTGAATATATTGAAGAACTAAACCCAGATGACTTACAGTTTAGACCTATAGTGGCTGGACCACGTTGTGAAACAAGCCATCTCAGTAGTTTACTGGATATTTTACTTAAACCATTTCTTACAAAGGTAGAAAGCTATCTGAGAGATGACATACACTTTCTCAATTCTATACCTAAAAAGGTGTCAGAAAATACTCGCCTGATTTCTTTTGACATTGTCAGTCTCTATTCAAACATCCCACATGATTTGGGCTTAGAAGCCATTTCATTTTGGTTGGATAAATATCCCGAATTAATAGCAGATCGCTACAATAAAACATTTATCATTGAAGCATTAAAAATAATATTAGAAAACAACATTTTTTCATTCAACAAAGATTATTTTAAGCAAACAAAAGGCACGGCAATGGGGACAAAAGTTGCCCCTACCTATGCAACACTTGTTCTAGGGTTTTTGGAAGAAAAAATGTACGAAAAGATTAAGACGGAAAAGGATGAAAACTTCGCAAAATATATAAGGAAAGAATGGAAACGATATTTAGATGACTGTTTCATGTTTTGGGAGAGATCTATGTCTGACTTTGTCTATTTTAAAACTGTGTTAAACACATTACATGCAGATATACAATTTAAAATGCAACAAAGTATTGAAAAACTTCCATTTCTGGATGTGATGGTGATTAAAAATGGGACTTCTATAATAACTGATATTTATTTTAAGACCACAGACTCAAAACAATATCTAAATTTCAAATCTTGTCACCCTAAACCCACAAAAACTAACATACCATTCACACTAGCTCGTCGAATTTGCACTATTGTTTCCGATTTAAGCATACTGAAAACACGCCTACAAGAACTGGCAACCATTCTTATAAGCAGAAAATATCCCTGGGATGTTATTAAAACAGGCATTTCTAAGGCCATGCAAATACCTAGAAACACTCTATTAAATACACAAACAGATATAGTAGAAAACATAACACCTTTTATTTCCACATTTAACCCCAAAAACAGAGAAGTATTTGGCATATTAAAAACTAATATGAACATTTTCAATAATGATGAAAGAATGAAAAATATTGTGGAAACCACAAAAATCATAAAAGGCAAACGCCAACTTCCGAATCTACGCCGTATCTTAATAAATTCGGAATTTCGCGAAAACAGGGCTCAACCTTGCGTTAGCAAATGCAATGAGCCAAGGTGCGGCCTATGTAAAAATATTATTGAGGGATCATCCTTACAATTAAAACAAAAAACCTTTCACGTAAAAGAAGATATGAATTGTACTGTGCAAAACGTTTTGTATGTATTGGTGTGTAACGGATGTAATGAATATTACATAGGCCAAACAGGTGACAAATTAAGAAATAGAAAAACAGTGCATGATCAACAAATAAGAGATCCATCAACAAGACAAATGCCAGTAAGCGCACATATAGACAATTGTTGTAAAACGGAACCTAAGTTTTCAATGTTTCCGTTTTATAAATTCCATAAACATGATGTTTCAGCTAGGCTGTCCAAAGAACGATACTTTATTGACGTTTTTAAACCAAACCTAAACACTTTATTATGACGTGTCAAATTTTGCGCACGTTCCGTCCACATGTGTACGCATATTTGCTTAGTGACGTTGCTTAGAAACAGCGCATAGTTTGACGCCATTATTGTCCTGAAGATCTGAAACCGGTTGGCAATAATAAAGATACTATTAAACAGTCCATGTGCTAATGTTGTTTACTTTTTACATATATATATATATATATATATATATATATATATATATATATATATATATATATATATATATATATATGAAAATCAAAGTAAAGCACGATACACTGGCAATTAAATAGACAAATGAATTAGCGCACAAAAATCGGTCGCACCGCAACCGGGACTCGAACCACGGATAAATTATAAAACCCTGTTACGAGTAATATCACTCTTAAGATCTCCTTTTCTTGCATACCAGATAAGGAAATCCATATTTTTTCCGAGGGGTAGAAATTCAGTTCTAACCCTGGTGTACTTACCCAAAATCGAATATTCTCGCGTGTTGGATAAATGCACTCGTTGAATACGACATCATTGTTACATGTGGGTTTACGGCGTCCCGCAAACCCCCATGCTGACAAGACAACCGAGGGTGATCTCTGACAGGTGTACGGGCAGCTGTGGGGTAAGGCACAAGAAAGATGTTAAATGAATGACATGAATTATTTACAGTATCTACATACAACACTTACTAACACAAAACATCACAAATTGTTGCTTCTGTAGCCAACTCACGACGTCCGCTCCGAAGGCAAAACACTGTTCTGTGCTCGGAACGGGTGACGTGAATACCTACAGAAGCAAACAACAAAAACAAGAAAAACAAAAAAAAAAGAATCAACACAAGACGCGACTGGCCAGTTTATAATTTAGGGTGAATCCCCCACTCGCGTGACACTTCCTCTCGCGAACTAGTACAACTAGTCTATCAACATAGTTGATAATCCTAGGATTAGCGATCACGTTTGCTGATCAGACGTTTAGTGATCGTCCAAATAAGGTAAGTTGACCTCTTCCATGATCACATTTGTTTTCAACGAACAATGATTTAGAAGAATCTGCTTCTATCCTGGTAGGCGCTGATTACGGCGGTCTGTCCGCCCTTGCTGGACCCTAACGCCTAGCGTCGTACCAGTACCTGCTGCTATGAAGCAGGGAGCAGCAGGTCACACATTGTTATGCCTGCAAATTACGATAACGGGACTAGAAACGAGTCACAAAACATACATGCTATATCATGATCCCCCTCCCGGAGAAGTAAGAATATGTTCATGCATATACCGCTATTGCGCATGCGCCGACCAGACATACAGGCTGATTAGTGCATGCGACGAACAACCGTACAGCAGAACTCAACTTGACTGTGCATCAAATTATCAGCACCCAGCGCTTGACACAATAATACTCAAAGTTCATGTTTCCCTACTGAGCACTACAGAAATCAATTAATGCTCACTACTACTGAGCATGATACTCATCAAATTTGTGCTCACTACATTATCACAAGTAAGAGGCAATTGAACAGACCACGCCTTTGCGCTACCTGGTCAGCCGCCAATTACAGGAAACATAACAATCTCTATTTCATATCCTTCTCCGCGACACGGCTCACAAATATAGCTATTCACAAATTCAATACATTAATAACAGATAGAAACTACAACAGAAGATTTTCATCTATAATCACAACATTTGTTAGTGTCTCATATGGGCCAACACTGTTTGCCGTAAATTCTCTCTATTTGGCAGGCACCCCGTCACAACCGTCCTCGCGACGCCGATGACGCAGCTGACGTCATCCCCGCCGCTCAGGCCGTTATGACGTGTGGCGACCAAATACTCCCACTTATCATCATCACGTTCTTTATATGTACATACATGCACAAACTGAGTTATCAGACAAAAACGCCATCATTACAAAATGAACTCGTAATTCTTCTTGAACAAAATTATTTCTAATCAACGTGAACATGCTTGTAAAATAAAATTCATTACAGTTCATCATCACGGATAACCCAACAGGCTCTTGTAAGAGTTTGCCCTGATGATGAAGATATGGTTAAACCCGTCTTAAGTTTACGTCCCCTCTACACCTAATATCATATTGGGACGGAACCGCGGTTTTCTAACCACAGCTAGTCAAAAGTCATGGATCAAACAAGTGACCCGGCATTATTAATTACATTCTACAAAAGGGGTCTAAAAGCCTAAATGAATCTAGAATGAGCGGGTGTCCAAACTTTACGTCTCACCAACATCTAGGGTCAGCATGAGACAGGACCTCACTTAGAAAGACTCATTCTACTACTGGAGAAGCCTGGGATCAATTCTGCGACGTCTAGCTGGCAAAGCTAGTAGCCTAATCACTACAGGCCACAACAGTGAATTCAGAATAGGCTTCAGAAAGTTGGGGTATACTAGAAGTAAACCCCTCCAAAACCTACAAGCATGTTCATACAAAAATAATACTAAACATAGATTTAACATACCTTTCAATATACTTTCTATTTCCCCGTCACAATGTTGTGTTTACTCTTTACAACTTGACCTGCTGCTCAAGTGTCCGCTTTTTTCAGGGTTTATATATCTATGAATACTACCGGAAAATCATGCCTACTCGTATTACCTTGCTTTGTTCGTGGGGAAGTGGAGATACCGGCCACAAACAAAGCCAGATAGCAAAAATCGAGTAGACAATGGATTTGCGTTCAAATAGTATATTTCCCATAGGAAAAATTGATGAAACGACCCTATAATCAATGACATGACTCCTGTCAAAACGAACACCCACACAACACGTGACGGGAATAAAAATCATATATGGCACAATTTGGCGGTTGGCGATTTTTAGGCAAATTCTATAGGACTCGGCCTTTTAGCGGCCCCCTGTATTGTAAAAACAGCTCTCTATAAACCACTCATGCATACATCGTATGATATGTGCATGACTTGTTCATGGAGCCGCATAGTTTGCGTACCATGTTTCACCTAAAATATTTCACTCGCACAGCCCTACCATATATCTACTAAAATAATTTAGATGTGCATAAGCACCAGAGAGGTTTCCTATTCCATCTCGTAACAAAGGTTTCCCCTTTTGGAGAAAAAACAATCAAAAATGTTTTTTCTTTGTGTATAGAGATGGAATAGGATGAACCTATCTAAACAAGACAGCTATTTACACAACAACCGTGCGAAGAATTACCTACTAAGGTAGTCTGCCCCCAAATTTTCTTGGCCCCGAATTGCAACAATCCGAAATCTATACGGCTGTAGTTTCATTGCCCAACGCATAATTCGAGGATTGAGAACTTTTGCTGTTTGCATATAAGACAAGGGTTTGTGGTCTGTCTCAAGCAGGAATTCTACTCCGTAAAGATACTTGCGAAATTTCTCAACACCCCAGATAATAGCCAAACATTCCTTCTCTATTACAGAATAGTTTTTCTCACGAGGCAAAAGTTTCTTGCTGGCATAAGCAATGGGAAGTCGTCCTTCCCCTTCAAATTCTTGGAGCAAAACGGCTCCTATACCAACATCAGAAGCGTCCGTCCGGAGTATGAACGGATTCCCATCATGAAAGATAGGAAGACGAAGAATAGGACTAGACGTGAGTCTATTCTTCAGGGTCTGGAAAGCCTTTTCATGATGGTCCTGCCAGTCTGTGATCTTGTTTGGTCTACTTTTCTTAGTTAAATCTGTCAAAGGGGAAGCGATAGATGAGAAATTTGGAATGAAACGGCGGTAGAAACCAGCCAACCCAAGAAATGACTTTATTTGTCTCTTAGTAGAAGGTCGAGGAGCATCCTTTATAGCTTGTATCTTGTCTTCTTGCGGTCTAACTGACTGAGCAGCTACACTGTGACCAAGACATTCGATACTGCTATACCCAATCATACACTTGGAAGGTTTTGCCGTCAATTTGGCTGTCCTGAGTCTATCTAAAACTTCACGTAATGACGTCAAGTGGTCTTTCCAAGTTTCGGTAAAGATCCACATATCATCGACGAAGCTATCAACGTTAGAAAGTTCGGACAGAATCTTTCTCATCAACCTGCAAAATGTTGCTCCTGAGTTTACCAAACCGAAGGGCATAGTTTTGAATTGAAACAAGCCTTTAGGGGTTTCGAACGCAGTTAGGGGTTTTGCCTTAGACGTCATTTTTACCTGCCAATAACCTTTTGACAAATCTAATTTGCTAAAGTATTTGTGCCCCGACATTCTATTTATAACCTCCTCCATATTTGGCATTGGTTCTGCATCGAACTCCGTCACCTTATTAAGTTTACGGAAGTCAATGCAGAACCGCACCGAACCATCTTTTTTAGGGACAAGTACTACAGGGGATGAGTATGGAGATATTGATGGCTCAATAACTCCTAAATCTAACATATCTTGAATTTCCTTTTCCATTACATCCCGTACTTTATATGGTATGGCATAACCTTTTGACCTCACTGGTTCCGTCGTCAGCAACTTTATGTCGTGTTCTATTTGGTCAGTTCGTCCTGGTACACTGGACAGTACGTCCGGGTATTCTTTTATCAACGTCTCTATTTCTTTACGCTGATCCTGCGTTAACATTTCTGAAATATTGACGTCATTAAACGTCTCTGGTTGCTTTGCAGTAGGAAAAGCGCAATCTTCCAATGAGAATTCGTCAACGTCATCATTTTCAGTTGACGGAGTGGACTCTACAGAAAGCAAGCAATGTGACGTCACATTTTGACGTTCCACATATTGCTTCAGTATGTTAGCGTGATATGTGTTAACATTTCCATTGACGTCAATCTTATAATCCATTCTGTTCACTACCTCAACCACTTCATAAGGACCTTTCCATTGAAGCAATAATTTATTACTGTCTGTCGGTAGTAACAACAGTACTTTGTCGCCGACGTCAAATTTACGCGACCTCGCGCCTTTATCATAATAAGCTTTCTGCTTAATCTGAACCTTCTTTAAATTATCACGCGCTAATTTGCATGTCTGCTCTAACCGTTCCCTAAGCTCAATAACGTATTGATACGTCGAAAGAACTTGCTCATCGCGTACCTCTTCAGCCCATAATTCTCTTAATATTGCCATTGGACCTCTGACGTTACGTCCATATAACAACTCAAAAGGGGAGTATCCTAAAGACTCTTGTGGGACTTCCCTTACCGCAAATAATAAAGCTGGAAGATATTTATCCCAATCTTTTGGACGTTCAGCACACATGCGACGTAACATCTGCTTTAACGTAGCGTGGAAACGCTCTATCAGTCCGTTGCAAATTGGGTGTCTCGGACTACACGTTAACTGTTGAAGAGAAAGAAGTCTGCTGACTTCCTTCATTACCTCAGCAGTAAACTGTGATCCACAATCAGTCAACATTTCATCAGGAATGCCAACCCTACTAAACATTTCAATAAGCGCTTCCGCGACACGTTCCGTCTCAATACTCGGTAAAGCTATCGCCTCTGGATACCTTGTCGCATAATCTATCATGGTTAAAATATACCGAGATTTCCTATCAGATCGAGGCTCAATTGGACCAACTATGTCCACTGCCACCCTCTTAAATGGCGTATCAATCAATGGCATTTTTCCTAGAGGTACTTTAGTGACCCGACCTTTCTGAATAGTTCTCTGACAAATATCACAAGATTTACAAAATCTAGCGACATCACCGCAAATACCGGGCCAGTAAAACTCAGTTACAACTCTATCCAATGTCTTCCTAATACCCATATGTCCAGACATAAGCGTTTCATGAGCCAGTTTCAACACCTTTCCTCGGAAACTTTGAGGGACCACAAGTTGGAAAGAGACTTTGTTACCCTTGGTGAACTCCCTATATGCCAACCCTTTTTTCTCAATAAACCTAGTTTCACCTCGGTTTAAACCACGACTCACAGTCTTGTTCCCAGATACAACCCTTTTCCTGATGTTTTCCAAAGTTGGATCATCAACCTGAGCTTGCTTGAAAGCCTCCTTGTCATCGTTAATGATCTGATCGGGAACCTTAAGTTTTCTGTAAGGCTTCTCATCCTGCCTAGTTTGAGACCTAGTTACAGCCGCAGCTGAGAAATGAGACATATCAGGAAGTTTTGATCCATCAATGTTACCGATAACCAAATCGTACAACGTATCATCCATACACAAAGCTTCAGTTTTCCCAGTGAAAAAAGGACAATCAATGTCAATCATTGCCAAAGGATACCTTTGTGTGGATTCATCAATCAACGTAACATTTGATTCCTTCCCTATTAACTGACTATCCGAAACCAAACTTCTCCGAACGACACAGCCTGTACACCCAGTATCTCTTAATACAACCACCTTTTTATTATTAACCAATCCTTGTGCCGTCGGTAACCTTGCCTTTAAGAAGTAACAGACACCTTCCCTAGTTTCCTTACTACACTCCTCCCTATCCGAAATCAAAGGATCACCAACCTTATTTTCAAAAATACTTCCAATCTCATCACCTTTCCTAGTTACTTCCGTTTGACAAAAACTAACTTGGTGTGCTGCGCCACGTGGTGTGCTATTATTTTTACCGCGTCCGCGAAAAGACCCTCTAAAATTACCACGACCACGTGTATAACCACGACCTACATTCTGCGTATTCTCATTCTTAACCTGAGAACCTTGAGTCTCTACGCGCGTGTTAAAATTTTCTTTAACACCGCTATCCCCCACTCCAGTTGCTCCTACCTCTGCGCTATACAATTGTTTCCTGTCGGGGTTCTTAAAACATTTAATTGTTAAATGCCCCTTACCGCATATGCTACACTTGATATCCGGTCTACCACTCGGTTTGTTCGAGTCAACTTTGTCCTGTTTACCCTGCGCTGCGCCTCTATTATCGCGTTGCCCCTTATTAATGCAACTATATACGCCCCCGCGCGCTTCTGCAAACAAATCTGCCTCCCTAGCCATTTCATCTAAATTACCAAACTGTTTTGGCTTCAGATGTACATACAGTTCTCTATTACATGACTCCAGGAACTGATCCCTTGCCATGAAATCACAGACAGCCGGAAAAGATTTTTCTATCTTTGCCATATTAAGCCATTTTTCTAAATAACTTCTCAGTCTACTACTGAACTGTATGAACGTTTCTGATTTCTCGGGCCTACTATAACGAAACTGCTTCCTAAATCCGCGCTCTGTCATGTCAAAATTCTTTAATAAAGCGTCCTTTAACTTTTCATAATCCGCCGCATCCTCATTTGACAACCGGTCATATACATCAAGTGCGCGCCCTTTGAGCAATGCACTTAAATACGCGGCCCAAACACTCTTATCCCATTTATTAGCCGTAGCATATTTCTCAAACCTAGATAAATAACTATCCATTTTATCTTTACCCTCTTCAAAATAAGGTAACTTAGGATCCCGGGCATGAGCCACCTTCTCAGCTTTTTGCCTTTCAAATTCTAGCTCGAGCTTCGCTCTCTGCATTTCTAACTGATTCCTTAATTCTTGGTGCTGTAGCTCAAACCCATGTTTTATTTGTTCTAAATGGGCCTCACTAACCTCTTTTGCCTCCCTTTCAGTCTTAATGCGTGCCATTTCAAGTTACTTATTAACATTCAACATAGCTAGTTCATGAGCCCTTTCCTTTTCCTTTTCCCTTTCCTTTTCCTCTAACTTAGCTAGTTCATGTGCCCTTTCCTTTTCCTTTTCTTCCCTTTCCTTTTCTTTTTCTGCCCTTTCCTTTTCTTTTTCTGCCCTTTCCTTTTCCCTTTCTTCAGACCTTAACCTTTCTAAATCCCTTTGCTCTTGCCTTTCTGCCCGCTCAATATCTTGCTGTTCTTTAACAAAACCTTGTAACTCCTTCCCCTCATAACCTAAGTCCTTTCCCATTTGCATTAAACGCTCCATTATTGATAACGTAAATCTCACGTTACTATCAAAACCACTATAAACTGATCAGTTATGATCAGTGATGATTGAATGGGCTTAACTAAAACGTTAAGATATGTGTTATACGCGTTAATCTAACTAAAACGTTAGTTATTAAAGCACACGCGATTTGAAATGTCAAATGCTTTTAGCAAAGTATGACGTTGCGTACTGGTAGTCTAATATGACGTCATAAACCGACGACGTTTACAGTAAAATGCTACAATCCGAAGTTTTATCACATTACAAAACTCCGATCATAACAAGTCACCATTACTGTTTCTATTACGTCATACCTAACCTCAAGCCACAGCGTAAATATTAACGCTACCGTTATGTCAACGTCAGTAAATTGTTAACGTCACTACGTCAGAACCATGTGTGGGTAAGATCAATTAGTAACTCCAGTTTAACTTAGTAGAATGTCAGGTAACACAATTAAGTGGGGTCTACTTAAATTTTTCGTTACCAAGAAAAAGTGGGGTTTGCCTTGCCTTCCTGCTCAGAAATTATCGACTTGTAAGTATCCATTCAGTTGAATACATGGGTTTCGCACTTCATCAACGCAGGAAGGAAGATTAAAGTTAATTTCTAAATGTGGCTGTCAATGCATTTTTTTTTTTTTTTAAAGTTGATGATTCAGAGTATCAATGTGCTGTTCCACAGCCGGGAACACCAGCCAGAGATCAAATCCCACTTCTGACACCAAATGTTACATGTGGGTTTACGGCGTCCCGCAAACCCCCATGCTGACAAGACAACCGAGGGTGATCTCTGACAGGTGTACGGGCAGCTGTGGGGTAAGGCACAAGAAAGATGTTAAATGAATGACATGAATTATTTACAGTATCTACATACAACACTTACTAACACAAAACATCACAAATTGTTGCTTCTGTAGCCAACTCACGACGTCCGCTCCGAAGGCAAAACACTGTTCTGTGCTCGGAACGGGTGACGTGAATACCTACAGAAGCAAACAACAAAAACAAGAAAAACAAAAAAAAAAGAATCAACACAAGACGCGACTGGCCAGTTTATAATTTAGGGTGAATCCCCCACTCGCGTGACACTTCCTCTCGCGAACTAGTACAACTAGTCTATCAACATAGTTGATAATCCTAGGATTAGCGATCACGTTTGCTGATCAGACGTTTAGTGATCGTCCAAATAAGGTAAGTTGACCTCTTCCATGATCACATTTGTTTTCAACGAACAATGATTTAGAAGAATCTGCTTCTATCCTGGTAGGCGCTGATTACGGCGGTCTGTCCGCCCTTGCTGGACCCTAACGCCTAGCGTCGTACCAGTACCTGCTGCTATGAAGCAGGGAGCAGCAGGTCACACATTGTTATGCCTGCAAATTACGATAACGGGACTAGAAACGAGTCACAAAACATACATGCTATATCATGATCCCCCTCCCGGAGAAGTAAGAATATGTTCATGCATATACCGCTATTGCGCATGCGCCGACCAGACATACAGGCTGATTAGTGCATGCGACGAACAACCGTACAGCAGAACTCAACTTGACTGTGCATCAAATTATCAGCACCCAGCGCTTGACACAATAATACTCAAAGTTCATGTTTCCCTACTGAGCACTACAGAAATCAATTAATGCTCACTACTACTGAGCATGATACTCATCAAATTTGTGCTCACTACATTATCACAAGTAAGAGGCAATTGAACAGACCACGCCTTTGCGCTACCTGGTCAGCCGCCAATTACAGGAAACATAACAATCTCTATTTCATATCCTTCTCCGCGACACGGCTCACAAATATAGCTATTCACAAATTCAATACATTAATAACAGATAGAAACTACAACAGAAGATTTTCATCTATAATCACAACATTTGTTAGTGTCTCATATGGGCCAACACTGTTTGCCGTAAATTCTCTCTATTTGGCAGGCACCCCGTCACAACCGTCCTCGCGACGCCGATGACGCAGCTGACGTCATCCCCGCCGCTCAGGCCGTTATGACGTGTGGCGACCAAATACTCCCACTTATCATCATCACGTTCTTTATATGTACATACATGCACAAACTGAGTTATCAGACAAAAACGCCATCATTACAAAATGAACTCGTAATTCTTCTTGAACAAAATTATTTCTAATCAACGTGAACATGCTTGTAAAATAAAATTCATTACAGTTCATCATCACGGATAACCCAACAGGCTCTTGTAAGAGTTTGCCCTGATGATGAAGATATGGTTAAACCCGTCTTAAGTTTACGTCCCCTCTACACCTAATATCATATTGGGACGGGACCGCGGTTTTCTAACCACAGCTAGTCAAAAGTCATGGATCAAACAAGTGACCCGGCATTATTAATTACATTCTACAAAAGGGGTCTAAAAGCCTAAATGAATCTAGAATGAGCGGGTGTCCAAACTTTACGTCTCACCAACATCTAGGGTCAGCATGAGACAGGACCTCACTTAGAAAGACTCATTCTACTACTGGAGAAGCCTGGGATCAATTCTGCGACGTCTAGCTGGCAAAGCTAGTAGCCTAATCACTACAGGCCACAACAGTGAATTCAGAATAGGCTTCAGAAAGTTGGGGTATACTAGAAGTAAACCCCTCCAAAACCTACAAGCATGTTCATACAAAAATAATACTAAACATAGATTTAACATACCTTTCAATATACTTTCTATTTCCCCGTCACAATGTTGTGTTTACTCTTTACAACTTGACCTGCTGCTCAAGTGTCCGCTTTTTTCAGGGTTTATATATCTATGAATACTACCGGAAAATCATGCCTACTCGTATTACCTTGCTTTGTTCGTGGGGAAGTGGAGATACCGGCCACAAACAAAGCCAGATAGCAAAAATCGAGTAGACAATGGATTTGCGTTCAAATAGTATATTTCCCATAGGAAAAATTGATGAAACGACCCTATAATCAATGACATGACTCCTGTCAAAACGAACACCCACACAACACGTGACGGGAATAAAAATCATATATGGCACAATTTGGCGGTTGGCGATTTTTAGGCAAATTCTATAGGACTCGGCCTTTTAGCGGCCCCCTGTATTGTAAAAACAGCTCTCTATAAACCACTCATGCATACATCGTATGATATGTGCATGACTTGTTCATGGAGCCGCATAGTTTGCGTACCATATTTCACCTAAAATATTTCACTCGCACAGCCCTACCATATATCTACTAAAATAATTTAGATGTGCATAAGCACCAGAGAGGTTTCCTATTCCATCTCGTAACAAAGGTTTCCCCTTTTGGAGAAAAAACAATCAAAAATGTTTTTTCTTTGTGTATAGAGATGGAATAGGATGAACCTATCTAAACAAGACAGCTATTTACACAACAACCGTGCGAAGAATTACCTACTAAGGTAGTCTGCCCCCAAATTTTCTTGGCCCCGAATTGCAACAATCCGAAATCTATACGGCTGTAGTTTCATTGCCCAACGCATAATTCGAGGATTGAGAACTTTTGCTGTTTGCATATAAGACAAGGGTTTGTGGTCTGTCTCAAGCAGGAATTCTACTCCGTAAAGATACTTGCGAAATTTCTCAACACCCCAGATAATAGCCAAACATTCCTTCTCTATTACAGAATAGTTTTTCTCACGAGGCAAAAGTTTCTTGCTGGCATAAGCAATGGGAAGTCGTCCTTCCCCTTCAAATTCTTGGAGCAAAACGGCTCCTATACCAACATCAGAAGCGTCCGTCCGGAGTATGAACGGATTCCCATCATGAAAGATAGGAAGACGAAGAATAGGACTAGACGTGAGTCTATTCTTCAGGGTCTGGAAAGCCTTTTCATGATGGTCCTGCCAGTCTGTGATCTTGTTTGGTCTACTTTTCTTAGTTAAATCTGTCAAAGGGGAAGCGATAGATGAGAAATTTGGAATGAAACGGCGGTAGAAACCAGCCAACCCAAGAAATGACTTTATTTGTCTCTTAGTAGAAGGTCGAGGAGCATCCTTTATAGCTTGTATCTTGTCTTCTTGCGGTCTAACTGACTGAGCAGCTACACTGTGACCAAGACATTCGATACTGCTATACCCAATCATACACTTGGAAGGTTTTGCCGTCAATTTGGCTGTCCTGAGTCTATCTAAAACTTCACGTAATGACGTCAAGTGGTCTTTCCAAGTTTCGGTAAAGATCCACATATCATCGACGAAGCTATCAACGTTAGAAAGTTCGGACAGAATCTTTCTCATCAACCTGCAAAATGTTGCTCCTGAGTTTACCAAACCGAAGGGCATAGTTTTGAATTGAAACAAGCCTTTAGGGGTTTCGAACGCAGTTAGGGGTTTTGCCTTAGACGTCATTTTTACCTGCCAATAACCTTTTGACAAATCTAATTTGCTAAAGTATTTGTGCCCCGACATTCTATTTATAACCTCCTCCATATTTGGCATTGGTTCTGCATCGAACTCCGTCACCTTATTAAGTTTACGGAAGTCAATGCAGAACCGCACCGAACCATCTTTTTTAGGGACAAGTACTACAGGGGATGAGTATGGAGATATTGATGGCTCAATAACTCCTAAATCTAACATATCTTGAATTTCCTTTTCCATTACATCCCGTACTTTATATGGTATGGCATAACCTTTTGACCTCACTGGTTCCGTCGTCAGCAACTTTATGTCGTGTTCTATTTGGTCAGTTCGTCCTGGTACACTGGACAGTACGTCCGGGTATTCTTTTATCAACGTCTCTATTTCTTTACGCTGATCCTGCGTTAACATTTCTGAAATATTGACGTCATTAAACGTCTCTGGTTGCTTTGCAGTAGGAAAAGCGCAATCTTCCAATGAGAATTCGTCAACGTCATCATTTTCAGTTGACGGAGTGGACTCTACAGAAAGCAAGCAATGTGACGTCACATTTTGACGTTCCACATATTGCTTCAGTATGTTAGCGTGATATGTGTTAACATTTCCATTGACGTCAATCTTATAATCCATTCTGTTCACTACCTCAACCACTTCATAAGGACCTTTCCATTGAAGCAATAATTTATTACTGTCTGTCGGTAGTAACAACAGTACTTTGTCGCCGACGTCAAATTTACGCGACCTCGCGCCTTTATCATAATAAGCTTTCTGCTTAATCTGAACCTTCTTTAAATTATCACGCGCTAATTTGCATGTCTGCTCTAACCGTTCCCTAAGCTCAATAACGTATTGATACGTCGAAAGAACTTGCTCATCGCGTACCTCTTCAGCCCATAATTCTCTTAATATTGCCATTGGACCTCTGACGTTACGTCCATATAACAACTCAAAAGGGGAGTATCCTAAAGACTCTTGTGGGACTTCCCTTACCGCAAATAATAAAGCTGGAAGATATTTATCCCAATCTTTTGGACGTTCAGCACACATGCGACGTAACATCTGCTTTAACGTAGCGTGGAAACGCTCTATCAGTCCGTTGCAAATTGGGTGTCTCGGACTACACGTTAACTGTTGAAGAGAAAGAAGTCTGCTGACTTCCTTCATTACCTCAGCAGTAAACTGTGATCCACAATCAGTCAACATTTCATCAGGAATGCCAACCCTACTAAACATTTCAATAAGCGCTTCCGCGACACGTTCCGTCTCAATACTCGGTAAAGCTATCGCCTCTGGATACCTTGTCGCATAATCTATCATGGTTAAAATATACCGAGATTTCCTATCAGATCGAGGCTCAATTGGACCAACTATGTCCACTGCCACCCTCTTAAATGGCGTATCAATCAATGGCATTTTTCCTAGAGGTACTTTAGTGACCCGACCTTTCTGAATAGTTCTCTGACAAATATCACAAGATTTACAAAATCTAGCGACATCACCGCAAATACCGGGCCAGTAAAACTCAGTTACAACTCTATCCAATGTCTTCCTAATACCCATATGTCCAGACATAAGCGTTTCATGAGCCAGTTTCAACACCTTTCCTCGGAAACTTTGAGGGACCACAAGTTGGAAAGAGACTTTGTTACCCTTGGTGAACTCCCTATATGCCAACCCTTTTTTCTCAATAAACCTAGTTTCACCTCGGTTTAAACCACGACTCACAGTCTTGTTCCCAGATACAACCCTTTTCCTGATGTTTTCCAAAGTTGGATCATCAACCTGAGCTTGCTTGAAAGCCTCCTTGTCATCGTTAATGATCTGATCGGGAACCTTAAGTTTTCTGTAAGGCTTCTCATCCTGCCTAGTTTGAGACCTAGTTACAGCCGCAGCTGAGAAATGAGACATATCAGGAAGTTTTGATCCATCAATGTTACCGATAACCAAATCGTACAACGTATCATCCATACACAAAGCTTCAGTTTTCCCAGTGAAAAAAGGACAATCAATGTCAATCATTGCCAAAGGATACCTTTGTGTGGATTCATCAATCAACGTAACATTTGATTCCTTCCCTATTAACTGACTATCCGAAACCAAACTTCTCCGAACGACACAGCCTGTACACCCAGTATCTCTTAATACAACCACCTTTTTATTATTAACCAATCCTTGTGCCGTCGGTAACCTTGCCTTTAAGAAGTAACAGACACCTTCCCTAGTTTCCTTACTACACTCCTCCCTATCCGAAATCAAAGGATCACCAACCTTATTTTCAAAAATACTTCCAATCTCATCACCTTTCCTAGTTACTTCCGTTTGACAAAAACTAACTTGGTGTGCTGCGCCACGTGGTGTGCTATTATTTTTACCGCGTCCGCGAAAAGACCCTCTAAAATTACCACGACCACGTGTATAACCACGACCTACATTCTGCGTATTCTCATTCTTAACCTGAGAACCTTGAGTCTCTACGCGCGTGTTAAAATTTTCTTTAACACCGCTATCCCCCACTCCAGTTGCTCCTACCTCTGCGCTATACAATTGTTTCCTGTCGGGGTTCTTAAAACATTTAATTGTTAAATGCCCCTTACCGCATATGCTACACTTGATATCCGGTCTACCACTCGGTTTGTTCGAGTCAACTTTGTCCTGTTTACCCTGCGCTGCGCCTCTATTATCGCGTTGCCCCTTATTAATGCAACTATATACGCCCCCGCGCGCTTCTGCAAACAAATCTGCCTCCCTAGCCATTTCATCTAAATTACCAAACTGTTTTGGCTTCAGATGTACATACAGTTCTCTATTACATGACTCCAGGAACTGATCCCTTGCCATGAAATCACAGACAGCCGGAAAAGATTTTTCTATCTTTGCCATATTAAGCCATTTTTCTAAATAACTTCTCAGTCTACTACTGAACTGTATGAACGTTTCTGATTTCTCGGGCCTACTATAACGAAACTGCTTCCTAAATCCGCGCTCTGTCATGTCAAAATTCTTTAATAAAGCGTCCTTTAACTTTTCATAATCCGCCGCATCCTCATTTGACAACCGGTCATATACATCAAGTGCGCGCCCTTTGAGCAATGCACTTAAATACGCGGCCCAAACACTCTTATCCCATTTATTAGCCGTAGCATATTTCTCAAACCTAGATAAATAACTATCCATTTTATCTTTACCCTCTTCAAAATAAGGTAACTTAGGATCCCGGGCATGAGCCACCTTCTCAGCTTTTTGCCTTTCAAATTCTAGCTCGAGCTTCGCTCTCTGCATTTCTAACTGATTCCTTAATTCTTGGTGCTGTAGCTCAAACCCATGTTTTATTTGTTCTAAATGGGCCTCACTAACCTCTTTTGCCTCCCTTTCAGTCTTAATGCGTGCCATTTCAAGTTCCTTATTAACATTCAACATAGCTAGTTCATGAGCCCTTTCCTTTTCCTTTTCCCTTTCCTTTTCCTCTAACTTAGCTAGTTCATGTGCCCTTTCCTTTTCCTTTTCTTCCCTTTCCTTTTCTTTTTCTGCCCTTTCCTTTTCTTTTTCTGCCCTTTCCTTTTCCCTTTCTTCAGACCTTAACCTTTCTAAATCCCTTTGCTCTTGCCTTTCTGCCCGCTCAATATCTTGCTGTTCTTTAACAAAACCTTGTAACTCCTTCCCCTCATAACCTAAGTCCTTTCCCATTTGCATTAAACGCTCCATTATTGATAACGTAAATCTCACGTTACTATCAAAACCACTATAAACTGATCAGTTATGATCAGTGATGATTGAATGGGCTTAACTAAAACGTTAAGATATGTGTTATACGCGTTAATCTAACTAAAACGTTAGTTATTAAAGCACACGCGATTTGAAATGTCAAATGCTTTTAGCAAAGTATGACGTTGCGTACTGGTAGTCTAATATGACGTCATAAACCGACGACGTTTACAGTAAAATGCTACAATCCGAAGTTTTATCACATTACAAAACTCCGATCATAACAAGTCACCATTACTGTTTCTATTACGTCATACCTAACCTCAAGCCACAGCGTAAATATTAACGCTACCGTTATGTCAACGTCAGTAAATTGTTAACGTCACTACGTCAGAACCATGTGTGGGTAAGATCAATTAGTAACTCCAGTTTAACTTAGTAGAATGTCAGGTAACACAATTAAGTGGGGTCTACTTAAATTTTTCGTTACCAAGAAAAAGTGGGGTTTGCCTTGCCTTCCTGCTCAGAAATTATCGACTTGTAAGTATCCATTCAGTTGAATACATGGGTTTCGCACTTCATCAACGCAGGAAGGAAGATTAAAGTTAATTTCTAAATGTGGCTGTCAATGCATTTTTTTTTTTTTTTTAAAGTTGATGATTCAGAGTATCAATGTGCTGTTCCACAGCCGGGAACACCAGCCAGAGATCAAATCCCACTTCTGACACCAAATGTTACATGTGGGTTTACGGCGTCCCGCAAACCCCCATGCTGACAAGACAACCGAGGGTGATCTCTGACAGGTGTACGGGCAGCTGTGGGGTAAGGCACAAGAAAGATGTTAAATGAATGACATGAATTATTTACAGTATCTACATACAACACTTACTAACACAAAACATCACAAATTGTTGCTTCTGTAGCCAACTCACGACGTCCGCTCCGAAGGCAAAACACTGTTCTGTGCTCGGAACGGGTGACGTGAATACCTACAGAAGCAAACAACAAAAACAAGAAAAACAAAAAAAAAGAATCAACACAAGACGCGACTGGCCAGTTTATAATTTAGGGTGAATCCCCCACTCGCGTGACACTTCCTCTCGCGAACTAGTACAACTAGTCTATCAACATAGTTGATAATCCTAGGATTAGCGATCACGTTTGCTGATCAGACGTTTAGTGATCGTCCAAATAAGGTAAGTTGACCTCTTCCATGATCACATTTGTTTTCAACGAACAATGATTTAGAAGAATCTGCTTCTATCCTGGTAGGCGCTGATTACGGCGGTCTGTCCGCCCTTGCTGGACCCTAACGCCTAGCGTCGTACCAGTACCTGCTGCTATGAAGCAGGGAGCAGCAGGTCACACATTGTTATGCCTGCAAATTACGATAACGGGACTAGAAACGAGTCACAAAACATACATGCTATATCATGATCCCCCTCCCGGAGAAGTAAGAATATGTTCATGCATATACCGCTATTGCGCATGCGCCGACCAGACATACAGGCTGATTAGTGCATGCGACGAACAACCGTACAGCAGAACTCAACTTGACTGTGCATCAAATTATCAGCACCCAGCGCTTGACACAATAATACTCAAAGTTCATGTTTCCCTACTGAGCACTACAGAAATCAATTAATGCTCACTACTACTGAGCATGATACTCATCAAATTTGTGCTCACTACATTATCACAAGTAAGAGGCAATTGAACAGACCACGCCTTTGCGCTACCTGGTCAGCCGCCAATTACAGGAAACATAACAATCTCTATTTCATATCCTTCTCCGCGACACGGCTCACAAATATAGCTATTCACAAATTCAATACATTAATAACAGATAGAAACTACAACAGAAGATTTTCATCTATAATCACAACATTTGTTAGTGTCTCATATGGGCCAACACTGTTTGCCGTAAATTCTCTCTATTTGGCAGGCACCCCGTCACAACCGTCCTCGCGACGCCGATGACGCAGCTGACGTCATCCCCGCCGCTCAGGCCGTTATGACGTGTGGCGACCAAATACTCCCACTTATCATCATCACGTTCTTTATATGTACATACATGCACAAACTGAGTTATCAGACAAAAACGCCATCATTACAAAATGAACTCGTAATTCTTCTTGAACAAAATTATTTCTAATCAACGTGAACATGCTTGTAAAATAAAATTCATTACAGTTCATCATCACGGATAACCCAACAGGCTCTTGTAAGAGTTTGCCCTGATGATGAAGATATGGTTAAACCCGTCTTAAGTTTACGTCCCCTCTACACCTAATATCATATTGGGACGGAACCGCGGTTTTCTAACCACAGCTAGTCAAAAGTCATGGATCAAACAAGTGACCCGGCATTATTAATTACATTCTACAAAAGGGGTCTAAAAGCCTAAATGAATCTAGAATGAGCGGGTGTCCAAACTTTACGTCTCACCAACATCTAGGGTCAGCATGAGACAGGACCTCACTTAGAAAGACTCATTCTACTACTGGAGAAGCCTGGGATCAATTCTGCGACGTCTAGCTGGCAAAGCTAGTAGCCTAATCACTACAGGCCACAACAGTGAATTCAGAATAGGCTTCAGAAAGTTGGAGTATACTAGAAGTAAACCCCTCCAAAACCTACAAGCATGTTCATACAAAAATAATACTAAACATAGATTTAACATACCTTTCAATATACTTTCTATTTCCCCGTCACAATGTTGTGTTTACTCTTTACAACTTGACCTGCTGCTCAAGTGTCCGCTTTTTTCAGGGTTTATATATCTATGAATACTACCGGAAAATCATGCCTACTCGTATTACCTTGCTTTGTTCGTGGGGAAGTGGAGATACCGGCCACAAACAAAGCCAGATAGCAAAAATCGAGTAGACAATGGATTTGCGTTCAAATAGTATATTTCCCATAGGAAAAATTGATGAAACGACCCTATAATCAATGACATGACTCCTGTCAAAACGAACACCCACACAACACGTGACGGGAATAAAAATCATATATGGCACAATTTGGCGGTTGGCGATTTTTAGGCAAATTCTATAGGACTCGGCCTTTTAGCGGCCCCCTGTATTGTAAAAACAGCTCTCTATAAACCACTCATGCATACATCGTATGATATGTGCATGACTTGTTCATGGAGCCGCATAGTTTGCGTACCATATTTCACCTAAAATATTTCACTCGCACAGCCCTACCATATATCTACTAAAATAATTTAGATGTGCATAAGCACCAGAGAGGTTTCCTATTCCATCTCGTAACAATCATATGCGCTGTCGTTATGGTTGACGTCACAGCACGTTACGTGACATCAATAAACATTCCTGTAGTGTCATCATAATATGGCGGACGTCGGTAACCTAAGTGACTGCAGCATTAACAAGAAAAGTATAACATGTTTTATAACATGTTATAATGGGCGGTATCTTGAATGATGTGGGATTTGAAAGAAATAAGAACACTCTGCAAAGTCGCACTTATTGAATGCATCTGATGTATATGTTATGTAACGTTCAGTTTGAAGTACATTTAAGAAATGATTTTTTGCTGTTCATGAATGTATTAACGCAGTGTGTCGCGTGCAAGGTAAATGAACCCCCTTCGGGGTTCATGTAAACTTTGCTAGAAATCCGCTGTCGTTCATACTTTCATGAAAAGCAGAAAAAAATAAGAACATGTATATTTTTTATACATATTTGCGAAAAAATGTTTACAGGGCAAAAAATGAAAAACATTTACACGCTGTTTGTCACCAACGCCCGTAGAGAACCATGGTTTAGACTGACGTCACTGAAAATCATGCAACGCGATGCGTTCATCGAAGTGTAAGGGGAAGCGGACGAGCCTTCAAAATATGTAACGGGAAGCGGCTAGCTTTTTTAGCTCACCAGAGCCGAAGGCTCCGGGGGAGCTTATAGGATAGGCAGTTGTCCGTCGTCATCTGCGTCGTCTGTGTCGTCTGCGTCGTCTTCGTCAACATTTTCAAACGACATCTCCTCTGAAGCCACTGGGCCGATTCAGCCCAAATTTCATCTGTAGCATCCTTGGGCAGGGGGATTGATAGTTTGTGTTTTTAATGAAAATCGGCTCATTAGTTTGGTTGCTATGGCAACTTAGAGTTTCCATAGACTTATAATGGGGAAAATAGAAAAATGGCATTTACTACCAAGCCTCTGCAGATATTTTGACAAAACTTTCATAGAAATGTTCCATAGGTAATCTACTATCTGCCGTATGATTTTAGGCCTTCTGCTCATTTTTATTGGTTACCATGGAAACCAAAGTGCAAAAAATAGACAAAAAATTACTTTAAAAAATCATGTCCTCAGAAACCATATGCTCTAGGAGGCTGAGACTTTATGAAAATATTCACCATATTTGCCTTTATAGGTTTTGTGTTTTTTATGAAATTTGGCCATTTAGTTTTGTTGCTATGGCAACTTAGAGTTTCCATTGACTTACAATGGGGAAAACTGAAAAATGGCATTTGCTGCCAAGTCATTGCAGATATTTTGACAAAACTTACATAAACATGTTCCTTGTGTAAACTTCTCTCAGCCATATGCTTTCATGTCAACCTGGGGGTCCCCTAGGTTGTGCCGGGGCCATGCCCCGCCCCCTCCACTTCATAAAATGCCTTATATCTCAGAAACTTTACAGATCCCAACCCCTAAACCATATATATTCTTGTTCCTTATGATAAGATGCATTGAGTGACACCAACCTGGGGGTCCCCCGGGATGTGCCGGGGACATGCCCCACCCCCTCCTCTTCATAAAATGCCATATATCTCAGAAACCATACAGATCCCCACCCCTAAACTATATATATTCTTGTTCCTAATGCTAAGATGCATTAAGCGACACCAACCTGGGGGTCCCCCGGGATGTGCCGGGACCATGCCCCCCCCCCCTCAACTTCATAAAAGGCCAAATATTCCAGAAACCTTACAGATCCCCTGCCCTAAACCATATATATTCTTGTTTCTGAGGATAAGACATAGGGGTCACCCAGGGTGTTCCTGGGCCATGCTTCACCCCTTGACTTCACAAAAGACCATATATCTGAGAAACTGTTCAGAGCCCCACCCCCTAAACCATATATATTCTTGTTCCTATGATAAGACGCAATCAGTGACACCAGCATGCAGGTCCACCCTGGGTGCCATGGGCCATGCCCCACCCCTTTACTTCATTAAAATCCATCTCAGAAACCATACAGATCCCCACCCCTAAACAATATATATTCTTGTTCCTTATGATAAGATGCATTAAGTGACACCAACCTGAGGTTCCCCCGGGATATGCCGGGGATATGCCCTGACCCCTCAACTTCATAAAAGGCCATTTATCTCAGAAACCATTCAGATCCCCACCCCTAAACCATATATATTCTTGTTCCTTATGATAAGACACATTAAGTGACACCAACCTGTGGGTCCCTCGGGATGTGCCAGGCACATGCCCCATCCCTTCCACTTTATAAAATGCCATTTATCTCAGAAACCATTGAGATCCCTACCTCTAAACCATATATACTCTCATTCCTTATGATAAGTTGCATTCAGTGACACCAAATTTGGGGTCCCCTGGGATGTGCCTGGACCATGCCCAACCCCCTCCTCTTCGTAAAATGCCAAATATTCCAGAAACCTTACAGATACCCACCCCTAAACCATATACATTCTTGTTCCTTATGATAAGACACATTCAGTGGCACCAACTTAGGGGTCACCCAGTGTGCGCCCGGGCCATGCTCCACTTCACAAAAGACCATATATCTGAGAAACTGTTCAGAGCCCCACCCCTAAACCATATATATTCTTGTTCCTTATGATAACACCCAATCAATGACACCAGCATGCAGGTCCCCCCGGGGTCCCACAGGCCATGCCCCACCCCTTTACTTCATGAAAATCCATATATCTCAGAAACCGTTCAGATCCCCATCCCTTAATCATATATATTCGTGTTCCTTATGATAAGACGCAATCAGTGACACCAGCATGCAGGTCCCCCCGGGGTGTCACAGGCCATGCCCCACCCCTTTACTTCATTAAAATCCATATATCTCAGAAACCGTTCAGATCCCCACCCCATAACCATATTTATTCCTGTTCCTTATGATAAGACTCAACTTCATAATAGGCCATATATCTCAGAAACCATTCAAATCCCCATCCTATAATCACATACATTCTTGCTCATTGTTATTAGACACATTCAGTCACCCCGTCTTTGGGGATCACAGGGGCCATTTCTCTCCCTGCCACTTCATAAAATTGCCTCATATCTCAAAAACCATTCAGATCCCCACCGTTTAACCGTATATACTCTTGATCCTTATGATAAGACTTATTCATTGACAACAATCTTGGGCTTTTCTGGGATCTGCCATGCCCGATTCCCTCCATTGCTTAAAAGGCCTTACATCTCAGGAACCATACATATTCCCACTGATAAACCATATATGTCTTTGTTCCTTTTGATAAGACGCATTTAGTGACACCAACCAGGGCTCCATTGGGTCCATGCCCTGATCTCTCTACATTATAAAACACCTAATATTTCAGATACAGTCCACATGGGTGCTCATTTGGGTATGGGGTTTGTTTGGGAGACTTTATAATTGTTATAATAAAATCATATCATGTTATAATACATGGCTGCCATTGGGCAGTGTCCACCTGAGCACTGGTCTATGAACTTTGACTCTTTGGTTTGTTTGCTATGCCAAGCTATGAGTTTCCATTGTCCTATAATGGGGAAAATTGAAAAATGACTAATGCCTTTCAAGATATTTTGTCACTTTCATGGCAATGTTCCTTTAATAATGTTCTTTTTTGGCCTATTTGTTGCCACAGATGGGAAATTGTCAATTGTCATCTGTTGTCCTGCAACAACACATTCAAGCGACATCGAATCTAAAGCCACGAGGCTTATTGGGTCCAAATTTTATCTGTAGCATCCTAGGGCACAGGGCTTCCATGGTTAATTAAAATACATTGCTGCCAGTGGGCAGTGGCCCCCTGAGCTCTGTTGAGCATTGTGGCCCATGGACCTCTTGTTTTTTACTGTTGAGTAATGACAGTACGTCGAACAAGCTGCTGTGCTAGCGTATAAGTAGAAGTAAAACAAAGATCAGGAATCGATACAATTAACTTACTCCACCCATCAAAGACACCAAAGGGAAAGAAACACAAACATGAAGCGACCAGACCATAATGGAAACCTAAACAAAGGAAGGCCATAAGGACAGTTACTTTCCCACAAAATGGCCATATGGCCATCCAAAATAAAAAGACACAAGTGATACACACAGTAAGTAACAAAAAACAACATAAATAAACCGCCACAGAAGAACCGCCTTGGAACGGTCAGTGGAAAGATTTCCGGGGGGGGGGGGGGATGGGGCTTAAATCGATTTTACGTGGCCACAATCCTCGCCCTTACTTCCGTCGCGATTTAGACAAATAATTTGTTCAGTCCGAATGAAGGCCTCCTAACTCATCAGTGCAACATCTCCGTGAACACAAATAATCAAAGAACCATAGAGGTGAGACAACGGTGAGGACTCGACAGCAAGAAACCACTGAAATGCTGGAGCAAAAGAAAACCAACAGTTAGACTCCGATGGGCCCGACCAGAGACAGAGCATCAGGCACCAACCAACATTACCTTGAATTAGATCACTCTAATTCTAAATAAGCCTTTACGTTGGAACCGTCATAGAATCTGAGGCCTGACCCACCGGCGTGCAATTAAAGAGGGAAGCAAAGTTGCCAACCGTGATTGGGTTAACAACCATGCATGCAGTATAACATCCCTGTTGTACCCAATCTTTCGAAGAATGATTTTACGAAATTTGGTGCTGAAGTCATTGCGGTTGTATATTTTTCTGAATTTATATACTAAGTAACCATAAAATTCGGGTTCCGATAGACCTTGTTGCAGAAGAGATTCAAGTCCAATATTGAATTTTGAAATTAAATCAGAATGGCCCTGTCTCACATAAGCTGTCGCAATCTCTCCCGTTATGAAAATCAAATAACAATATCTGCTCCGAATCCGCCTGGGCCGTCGGTGTTTACCTACAGTCACTCTTACCCGCATATGCGAGGTAAGAAAACTATGATGATGTACGAGGAGACGTTTTACGGCCGCCACACGGCACAACACCAGCTACAGTGAAAATAAATAAGTTCTGAAGTTAGATCCTTTGGAAGCAAGGAATACACCAACTAAACGAAAATAGCAGACTCGGTTTTATTGAGTCTGTTCATGACCAGTACTGAAATATGCAACACCGGCCACGCCCTCTATCACCGGATAAAGCAGAACTCTATTTTCAAAATGATACCAAATGAACTCAATGACTCCAAAGGACCAGAAAATATTGCCTGTCTGATCAATATCTGGTCAGGATATAGATATATCGAGTGATTAAATCAGCAAGGTGGACAGAATAATACATCTTTTAGAGAGGTTTTAGTTTTCATACAACAAAGAAATTCACAGAAACAAGACATTCTCATAAAAGGATATTATAAGAAAATTCCACCGTATGAAACATATTTTCATACCACATCAATTAGTTATACATATATCCGTTTTCCAGTCAAATAGAACATTTATTTTTAGAAATTCAAGGGAGGTTAATGTGCAGAAATCGTCTGACAGAAAACTGCAACTGCAATAATTGCCAAGAGGATGGAGAGGTCATATTTCATCTTAATATTGAGAAAATGTCCCACAATTTTGGAAACAACGACTCCAAAATGACCTTTACGGTGCTGACGGGGACGTTAAACCTAAAACTAAACAACAAACTGGGTTGACAATCGAACTTAGATTGTGAATGAAAAGCTTTACTAAAGCTTTTACTTGTCAGCTATTATTATGTCAAAGGGAAGACACTCATATTGCAGCTATGTAGCAAATTATCAGGTTGCGGTTAAATTAATGATACAGTGACATAAATTCAATATAAATATATGGCGCCAAATATATTCGATTTCAACTATCAGTGACATAGTTTTAATCAAACATTTACTAATAAAAACACTAGAAAAATATGCTTACTAACTTTAATGCATACTAAACCACGCCCACTAAATAACATACAGATCCACTAGGTAATTACGTCAAAAATGATTGACAGAAAAGTAGTTTTATATTGGGCACTAAAGTATATAGCTATGAGGTATATTATTCATAGTAAATACTGTTAGTAGAAATTTACTTGTATATATCTATGAATAAAATTCGCCCAAGAAAATCCGCGCTAAGTAATGGAAGGCATGCAAGAAAAAGAATCCTATTTAGGTGTGAGGGGCGAATAGAAAAATCCGTCCCTCGGGATCACTGTCCGGCATCACTCAGCAAGCCTCGTGATGCCGGACAGTGACCCTCGGGAGAGATTTTTCCATCTTCCCCTCACACCCATATAAGATTCTTATAATCTTAGCCTGCTGTGCTATAATTGCAAGGCAACGCATCGTTCAATTACACGGGCCTAATGTGGCTGGTGGGTGGGAGAAGAACATGACGAGTGACATTATAAAAGCCACCGTCGTAGAGTCTTTGGCGTAAGACGGTGAAAACGTTATTTTCTCGCATCACAACATTATAAAAGGAATACAGTCAATAATTTTGGCGGACTGACGAAAGGTTGCATTAAAAATTCAATTTAAAGCATGATGGGAACAGACATTTTTTTTCAGTGCAAGATCGATTTTTATTTCACCGAATGAGCAACAAAAGACCTATTCACGAGTGTGTATCCTCTTTATCTTATCAATCAAGCGTTTACCACTGGCACTAACACCAACGCTGGCCCCGCCCATCAGGACTAGGAGAAACAGATTGGGCTGCATGGTGCTTCCACGCAGAGCTGAAACCGACCACCCATGGGTATTGGAAAACCGCTTAGAAGGTCTAAGCCCAGGCAAAGTGCTGCGAGTCGGACGTCCATGCATATAAACCCTATTGGTTTCATTGGGCAATCGGGCTTGAGATGTTATTTTATCTCAATGTCGGGTAAAAATCCCACAAAATTGGAAGCGACGTCTACAAAATGACCTAAATAGTGTTGACGGTGACATACCACATACGCCCAAAACGTATAATACCAACCGGTCTTTAAGCTTTTACCCATCTACTCAATAGGAAAGAAACAGTCAAAAAGGGACTGTATATTAAACTACAATCAAAAAGGCGTCCAAAGGGAACATTTCTCATCAATGGAAAACGAACGATTTAATTACGTAGATCTGGAGCTGCATTAATTTAGGCAACCAGCCAATAATAACTTACGCGACAGAATTGAAGATTGTCTCCTTGGAGTTTACCTCTGTCCCGAAGCATCTTAACCTATTTATGACAATAAAATACCCACCTAATAGTGGTCCATTTCCGATTATAGGGGTGTCAGGTGTGTTTGTTTGAGATTAGTTGTAAACAAATGCGCGTACTGTTGAGTTTAAAATGTTAAAACAATTGGTGATACCTGCTTCCCCCGAATACCCAGAGACATAGAGTCTGTAAGTGTCCTCCGGTGCGGTTACTTTGAAGTATCTGTACTGAGCGTATGTCTGATTCCCCTCCCAGTCCGACAGTTCTATACGAAGCTCGTAGAACGCTTGAGAGGTTAGTGCATGTAAGGCGAAGTTTCCTGTGAATATATTTTATGGGCAATCATGGTAATACGTAAACAGCCGTTTTTTTTCCAACCATTTTCACTAGAGAGACAACATTTTTTGGTCGATTGTTTGTCAATCAACCCAAAGTTACTTAGCATATGTTCTTCAGTGCTTAAGTCCACGTGACTATCAATCCACGTGAAGTTATTTATAGAAAATAACCGCTGTGACGTCAGAGTATTGCGTTAGAGGGTTTTCTATAAAATCTGCACTGGAATCATGGGTTGGGCTTGGCAAACGGTGTAGACCCAGCTGATCAGAGTTCACACTGTTTGCTTAAAAACTGGAATTTAACGGTTAAATGGACAGTTTAAATCTCAATATAGGACAGTTTTCCAAGCCTTCACTCAGATGCAATCGACCCACAAGTACTCTCAGTACTTTGATTGCAATGTGCTGTTTGCTGTTTTGCGCGATTGAAGGAAAGATATGTTACCACCCAGCAGGCACACGTCGCTAAGGCAACGTCAAATCAACGTCGGTGCAACGTCATGCGACGTAGATGTGACGTTGCATAAACGTCATGGCGTTGCACCGACGTTGATGTGACGTCACAATGACGTCATTTGCCTGCTGGATACTAAGGAGCAGCTCATTACGGTAACATTGTATTTTTCATAGCTCCAGAATTAGCCTTTTTGAGATAAAAATTCTGTTATTTTGTGTGTGTGTGTGTGTGTGAATTCGGGTTTAACGTCGCTTTCAACAATTTTTCAGTCATATCACGACGGTGTCTGGTTGCGACAGGGAGCTCAATGCTCACTTTTATAGTGATGCTTCAACTGAAGTATCATGTCCCAGACACATTACATGATACCACACCCAGTCACATTATCCTGACACTGGGTCGACCAGTCCTAGCTCTTCCCCGTAAATCTGAGTGTCAAGCGAGGAGTTTAACGGCTTTGGTACGTCGCGGCCCGGGATCGAACCCGTGACCTCCCGTTCCCGGAGCGGGCACTCTACCAACTGAGCTATCGGGGCCGGTCTCTGTTTTTTTTATTTCTGCTCCAAACATAGATTGTGAGTGCTCGTTAGAACCGCCCCAGTGAGGCGGTTTTTAACGAGTACCAACAATCTATGTTTTTGAGCAAAAATAAGGAATATAATGTATACCCGAGTTTTATTCATATAGATTGATGTTTTTTTTTTTTTTTGGGGGGGGGGGGGGGGGGGTTCATTTTGAATTGTCAAAACGTTATCGAAGACAGGCTTCGTCCTGAGCAGTTTTCCAGCCCTCATGTGTGGTCAGTTTCAGCTCTGTGTGGAAGCACCATACAGCCAAATCTTGATAGACGGGGCGTGAACAAACGAAGATGTTATTACACATGTCGGCCCTCGCCCATAAGGGCTTGAAGAAATATATGGGCTGCATGATGCTTCCACGCAGAGCTGCATCCGGCCCGCACACTAGTACTGGTAAACCGCTTAGAGGATTCAAGCATGTCCAGGAACCGCGGTGCGAGGCGGACCGCCCGTGCTTATAAACCCTATTGGTTTAATTGGGCGACAGGGCTTGAGAAGTCATTTCATCTCAATGTCGGGTAAGAGTCACACAAAATTGGAAGCATCGTCCCCAAAATGACCTTGACAGTGTTGACGGGGACGTTAAACCTCAAATCAAACAAAACAAATATTACACATGTACGGAGTCTATTGTCTGCCATATCTGGCTTTCTTTCTTGATCACATTTATAGACTTGCATAGAGACAAAACTTGAACTTAATATCTCACAGGTCGTTAAGACAAAATCCGTCGTTAGTTAACGTATCGTTAAAGCTTTGATCATGTACTATGGCAAATATGCTAATATTTTTTCCTGAAAAAAATGTGAGCAGCTTTTGCGTTCTCAAAAGCTGCTCACATTTTTTCAGCAAAATACATCTTTTTTTTTAAATATTAAACTTGCCAGAACAGTTAACAATATGACCACTAACGAGCTCGTTAAGCTAGCGATGCTTTGAACAACTGGCCCCTGGTCCCCATAGGCTCAGTGTCTTCAAACGACAGATATTATTTGATGTTATTTTATTTATTTATTTATTTATTTATTGGCTCAAAAAGACATTCAAGTGGTTTTTCAAGTGGTTTTACAAGTTTTGATACCGATTGCCATATCTCGTAAGAGCAAGCACAAGTATCCTTTGGAAGCAAGGAATGCACCACAGAACTAGAAAATATGAAGTGTGCATGTTTTCTGGGCCAGACAAGCTAGTTTCGGCCAATTAGGCCTCATCAGTGACCCTCAAGTATTTTCAAAATTCCACAATGGAAACAATGATCCCAAAGGACAAGAAAATACAAACTACACTATAATGTAGGGCAGGGAGACGTTTTACCGCCGCTACACATTCCAAGACACCAGCTGTAGTGACGTGAATCTAAGAGTTTTGTTTCTCTTATTGTGGTCATTTTCGTTTTCGTTTCTCCATCCGCCGATTAATGGGGAAAATGAAAGGATAGTAATCCGTTTTAAGGTTGCCCGTATAAAGTGGGAATCCGTGACAATCCCTATCTTTGCAAACAGTGTAGATCCAGATCAGATGGCTTCTGAAGAAGCCATCTGATCAGGATCTACACTGTTTGTCATTCAGTTTATGAATTTGTAGCAATAAATTACATCAAGTAATTTGATTGGTTGATAGACAGAAATGGGTGTGGCTTAGATGAATATTCAGCAAGATAAGGGTTTAGTTTGCCCGTATAAAGTGGGAATCCGTGAACATAAATATTATGTATATTTCACCGAGCCAGTGCTCTCCGAGGAGATCACCAAAACCCTTCTCATAATCATCCCAGCTTCTATAAAACTCTTCGCTGCCATCCTTACGGCGTTGGAAAACCTGGAAATAAATAAGTAACAGTAAAAAGAGAAACGGTGTGATTACTACATATTAAAACGCCTTTAGCACTGTTCAATAATGGTTTTAAGAACACTTGTTAACCGTCCTTAAGGTGGTCCCAGACCAGAGGACATTGTGTGTCGAAAACAAGACAAAAAAATTACTGCACCTTTTTAATAAGCTTTTTAAAGCATAATTAGTCTTAACTATAGGTGGTCTTAATAGCGGAATTTCACAGTATTAACAAGTCGCCCCGCCCCCGCCCATAGGGGCTTGAAGAAATAGATGGGCTGCATGATGCTGCCACGCAGAGCTGAAACTGACCGCACACGAGTACTGGTAAACCGCTTCGAGAATCTAAGTCTGCCCAGGCAAAGCGGTGCGAGTCGGTCCGTCCATGCTTATAAACCCTCTTGGTTTCATTGGGCAACAGGGCTTGAGATGTCATTTCATCTCAACGTCGGGTATAAGTCCCACAAAATTGGAAGCAACGTCTCCAAAATTATCTATACTGTATTGACGGGGACGTTAAACCTGAAATCAGACAAACAAACAAGTCGCCCAGCGTGCAACGATCGCTCACCTGAGAAATAGCAAAGGTTGTCAGATTCTAGACAAATTCGAACTCATCTAAGATATTATGCTTGTCTTTGTTTACCAAAAGTTTCAAAAAGATCCAACTGAAAACAGCTGAGAAAAAGTGGACACCATTTTGCGCTCATATTTATACTCAAGGGCAGGTAATTCCAATGTTGTTGGTTCTGCGGGGCCCAAATTTGAACTCGACGTAGACTGTATGCCTCTCCTGGTTTTCAGCCAGTTTGTTACAAAGATCAGATCAGAAATGCCTGAGAAAAGTTGGAGATGGCCTTTTCCATTGTAAGCCTATGGTAAAAATTTTCTCGCTCAAGGGAACAAAGATGCGAAACCGATTGTCAGATGTGAGCCAAATTCGAACTCATCTTAGATACTATGATTGTCCTTGTCTTCTAAAAGTTTCAAAAAGATCCTATCGAAAACAGCTGAGAAAAAGTGGAGACACCTTTTTCGCCGCTTATTTCTATACTCATGGGCAGGTAACTCAAAAGCCGTTGGTCCCCCCGAGGCCCAAATTCGAACTTGACGTAGACTGTATATCTCCTGGTTATATGCAAGTTTGATAAAGATCAGATCAGAAATGGCTGAGTAAAGTTGGAGAGTTCGTTTTTTTCCATTGTAAGCCTATGATAAAATGTTTCACGCTCAAGGGAAGGTAACTGCGTAACCGATTGTCAGATTCGAGCCAAACTCGAACTCGTCTGAGATATTATGCTTGTCAGTGTTTGCTTAAAGTTTCAAAAAGATCAGATCAAAAAAGCTGAGAAAAGTGCAGACACCATTTTTCGCTCATATTTATACTCAACGGCAGGTAACTCCAAAGCCGTAGATCCTGCGAGGCCCAAATTCGAACTCGACGTAGACAGTATGCCTGTCCTGGTTATCTGCAAGTATGATAACGATCAGATCAGAAATGGCTGAGAAACATTTGGGACGTCGTTTTTCCATTGTAAGGCTATGGTAAAATTTTTCACGCCCAAGGGAATGTAACTGCGGAACCGGTTGTCAGACTCGAGACCAATTCGAACACATCTGAGATATTATGCTTGTCCTTGTTTACGAAATGTTGCAATAGATCAGATCAAAAACAGCTGAGAAAAAGTGGAGACACCATTTTTCGCTTATTTTTATGCTCAAGGGCAGGCAACTCCAAGCCCTTGTTCCTGCGAGGCCCAAATTCGAAATTGACGTAGGCTGTATGCCTCTCCTGGTTATCTGCAAGTTTGATAAAGAAATTCATAGATTTGATAAAGATCTGAGATTATGCTTTTCCTTGTTTAATAAAAGTTTTAAAAAAGATCAGACCAATAACAGCAAAGAAAAGGTGGAGACACCATTGTTCGCTTATTTGTATGCTCAGGGGCAGGTAACACCAAAGCCGCTGGTCCTGTGCGGCCCAAATTCGAACTCGGCGTAGACTGCAAGCCTCTCCTAGTTATCTGCAAGTTTGATAAAGATCAGATCAGAAATGGCTGAGAAAAGTTGGAGACGTCGTTTTTCCATTGTAAGCATATGGTAAATTGTTTTCACGCTCAAGAGAACGTAACTGCGAAACCAATTGTCAGATTCGAGCCAAATTCGAACTTGAATGAGATAATATGCTTGTCCTGTTTTACTTTACTTAGAGTTTCATAACGAACAGATCAAAAACAGCTGAGAAAAAGTGGGAACACCATTTTTTGCTTATTTTTATGCTCAATGACAGGTAACTCTAAAGCCGTTGGTTCTTTGAGGCCTAAATTCGAACTGAACGTAGACTGTATGCCTCTTCTGGTTATCTGCAAGTTTGATAAAGATCGGATCAGATATGGGTGAGAAACGTTGGAGACGTCGTTTTTCCATTGTAAGCCTATGGTAATTTTTTTTCACGCTCAAGGGAACGTAACTGCGAAACCGATTGTCAGATTCGAGCCAAATTCGAACTTGTCTGAGCTATTATGCTTGTCCTTGTTTACTAAAGTGTAAAGAAGATCACCAATAGCAGCTGAGGAAAAGTGGAAACACCATTTTTCGCTTATTTAAAACAGGTAAGAGCAGGTAACTGCATAGCCGCTGGTCATGGGAGGCCCAAATTCTATCTGGACTATATGCCTCGCCTGGTTATCTGCAAGTTTGATAAAGATCGGATCAGAAATGGTTGAGAAAAATTGGAGACGTCGTTTTCCCCATAAAAAGTCTATGGAACGTGTTTGTTTACATGACAACCATAGTTCTGATCAAAACTGGTCCAAAATCTAATACTCCCAACCCAGTGGTGCTACACATAAAGGGGGGGGGGGTGCCCATAAGGCCCTTTTCCTGGAACAAAAGTCTTCATTTTCTCCTGATATGTTGCCTATAGTATCCCATTACTAAAATAGTATTGGTTTTATAACGTAAGCCCTAGTTATTAAGAAACATGATGATGAAAGCGGGTGGGGTAATTCAGCATTAATCTGAGGTATCATGTTTTACGCACTGTTTCTTTTTTAAAATATATCACACCCACTCATTATTTCCACTGTTTGATAGACAAATGTATTGGGTAAATTCCTACTTATTTTATTCCTCTAAAGTAAAATACTACATCTGCAGCAACTATTTTATGAACATCGTCAATTTTTGTTAATTTTGAATCTTCAAATTCAATATATCCTAGCCTATCTCCAAAACTAAATGACAAATTATTTTCACTCTTCCTTGAATTTAACATTGGAAGAGTACAAAGTGTTGATTAGGTTTTGGTGGCCTTGACCTAATAGTCAAGGTCACTTGGGCTGGTCAAATATCATAATTAGGGGTGACCATTTTGGCCATTTTTCTGATCCTGAACAAAAAGCTTCAAATTCTTCTTATACATTGCTTATAGAATTCCTTTTAACTAAGACAGTTTGGGCTTTGCAAAGTAAGCCCTAGTTATGGCGTTAAATGATCATGAAACTGGGTGGGGTAATTCGATACGATGCTGAGATATTGTGTTTTATGCACCACATCTCTTTTAAAATATAGCAAACGGAGCTTTAACTGCCTCTGTCTGTTTGTTTGCCTTAGGTAACACCCTACCTAGTTTTCTTCCTCTAAAGTAAAGCATGCAATCTGCAGCAACTCTTTTATGAAAACCTTCTAATTATGAGAATTTTGCATCTTGGAATTCAAGAAATCATATTTTTCCTTTTGAACTACACAAGGGATTCTTTTGAAATTAATCTGAATATATTATAAGATTTTGAAAATGTAAAGGGCTGACTAGGTTTTTGTGACCTTGACCTTATCTTGAAGGTCACATGGTCTATGAGATTTTTAAAATCGAAAAGAATGTTTATCTTTATTTGGGAATTATTAAATTCAAAACCTGTGACATTTCATTGACTTTCCCAGATATCTATATCATTAGAGCTTGCCTTTGAGCTTAGATTTTGGTGACCTTGGCCTCATGTTCAAGGTCAGGACAGGCTTGATATCTATAATTGCAATTATATTACCCTTTAGTCCAGCTGTCACTTAAATTATGCAGCATTACACCAGACTTGGCTGGATGTAGCATCTGGACATGTCTCTGAATTGGTTAGATGTTCAGTGAACTTGGCCTTATTTTCAAGGGCCTTGTTTTCCAGGTCACCACAGAACAAAATAGGTCAAAATTTTAAAGCTTTGAGTATAGTTTCTTTGGAACCCCTGACTTGATTCTTAGAAACTGGCTTAGATGAATTATTGGGCCATGATTTCAAGTTGATTAACATTAACCTCATTTCAAATAAAAATCAAAAATGAGTTCCTTTAAGAGCAATGAAAACATTCATAAGAAAGAAGGTGGGCCATACTACGTAGTTTCGGCTAATAAAGCCTCATCAGTGACCCTGTAATGATCCGGCAAAGAAGCCAGAGGAAACATACTGCAATTTTGCATATTTCGAATAGACAGTAGATTCAAAGACTGATAAAAATCAAAATGGGGTCCAAATAATTAAAAACCTGTCTAGAATGAGTCTTAATCAATAATTTATTTCTGATTTCTCAGAATATTCACGATGATCTCAAAGGACCAAAAGTAAAATATAAACTGCACTATGGTTGATGTACGGGGAGACGTTTAACGGCCGCCACACGGCACAACACCAGCTGCAGTGAAGGCAAATAAAAATCAAAAATGAGTTCCTTTAAGAGCAATGAAAACATTCATAAGAAAGAAGGTGGGCCATACTACGTAGTTTCGGCTAATAAAGCCTCATCAGTGACCCTGTAATGATCCGGCAAAGAAGCCAGAGGAAACATACTGCAATTTTGCATATTTCGAATAGACAGTAGATTCAAAGACTGATAAAAATCAAAATGGGGTCCAAATAATTAAAAACCTGTCTAGAATGAGTCTTAATCAATAATTTATTTCTGATTTCTCAGAATATTCACGATGATCTCAAAGGACCAAAAGTAAAATATAAACTATATCAAAGTCATCAAAGGTCAAAGTAGATTGAAGTTTAGTAAACTTAAGCTTGTTTGCACAGTTTGTGGGATCAATTGAGTGGAATGGATGCTAGTTTATCTGGCATAGTCACCAGGACAGAACAAGGGGCTGAATAAGTAATGGTAAACAGACAATATTAGGCTTTGATGACTTTGTTTTCAAGGTCATAATACAATTAACAATGTCCAATTTCAGTCTGACCTTAAAATAAGGTCAAGATCACCAAAACCTAATAAACTGTGTGCACTCCTAATAATATCTGCATACATGTACACGTTTCAAAAGAATTCAGATTTGAGAGATAAACAAAGATACTGCAAATTCCAAGACTTAAAATAAGCAAAATGCACACTGTCATGTAATAAAGCTGCAGTCCTAATATTTTCCTCAGAAGGGAAAAATAATAAGACAGGACTATGCGCTTGAGTAAAAGAAGATCTGTTGGGGCGGGGACGGCGATGGGTGGGGTCGGCAGAATATGGCCTTATTGGTTCTGTCTGATAATTTCAAAGACCATGTAACCAAGGTCACCATAACCTAGGCAACATTTTGTTTTCTCCAAATACTGTCTTCAGATTTATTTCAATTGAATCTTTCATTTAGTTCCAGAAAAAATATGTTTTATTGAATTCCAAGATGCAAAATTTTCACAAATTAAAAGGTTTTCATAAAAGAGTTGCTGCAGATGGCATACTTAACTTTCGAGGCAGAAAAATAGGTAGGATGTTACCTCAGGTAAACAAACAAACAGAGGAAGATATGACCGCATTTAATATATTTGAAAGAGATGTGGTGCATAAAGTACAATACCTCAGCATCGTATCGCATTACCCCACCCAGTTTCATGATCATTTAACGCCATAACTAGGGCTTACTTTGCAAAACCTAAACTGTCTTAGTAAAAGGAATTCTATAGGCAATGTATTAGGAGAATTTGAAGCTTTTTGTTCAGGAACAGAAAAATGGTCAAATGGTCACCCCTAATTTTGATATTTGACCAGCCCAAGTGACCTTGAATATTAGGTAAAGGTCACCAAAACCTAATCAACACTTTGTACTCTTCCAATGTTAAATTCAAGGAAGTTTGAGAATAATTTGCCATTTAGTTTCGGAGATAGGCTAGGATTTATTGAATTTGAAGATGCAAAATTAACAAAATTGACGATTTTCATAAATAGTTGCTGCAGATGTAGCATTTTATTTTAGAAGAATAAAATTTGAGTAGGAATTAGAAGTTTTAAAAAAGAAACAGTGCGTAAAACATGATACCTCAGATTAATGCTGAATTACCCCACCCACTTTCATTATCATGTTTCTCAATAACTAGGGCTTACGTTACAAAACCAATTTCATTTTAGTAAATGGGATACTATAGGCATTATATCAGGAGAAAATGAAGACTTTTGTTCCAGGGCAGGAAATGGGCCTTATGGGCACCCCCACCCCTTTGATAAAGACTGGCCAGCTAGTAACTGAAGGTGTGGACGACGGACGATGGACGCCGGACGACGGATGGACGCCGGACGACGGACGGACGCCGATTCCTGCATATATTATAAGCTCACATGGTGAGCCATCGGCTCAGGTGAGCTAAAAAGGAAAAACATATGGTAAAAATTAGGATAAAGGTTGTATTTTTAAACGTATTTCTTCCTTGCTGACATTTTTCAATGAGAAAACGCATGTAATTAGTCGAATCTAATTTGTTCGAGCATCTTTTGGACCATGAAACTTTAGATATGGGTAGATCAGAATAGTGGGAATTAATAAAAGGTCAAGGTCAAAACGCATAATGGAGATTACTAAGTGTATTTTCTATAAAATAAAGGTATATTGAGTGTATTCTAATGAGTACCGTTAGTCCTAAGAATTTTACCCGACATTGAGATAAAAAGACATCTCAAGCCCTGCGACCCAATGAAACCTATTCATGTTTGTCTGTTTGATTTGAGGTTTAACATCCCCATTAACACTGTAAAAGTCATTTTGGAGACGTTGCTTCCAATTTTGTGGGACTTTTTCCCGACATTGAGATGAAATGACATCTCAAGCCCTAACGCCCAATGAAACCAATAGGATTTATTAGCATGGACGGTCCGCCTCGCACCGGAGTTCGGGGACAGGCTTAGATCCTCTAAGCGGTCTACCAGTACTAGTGTGCGGGCCGGATTCAGCTCTGCGTGGAAGCATCATGTCGCCCATATATTTCTTCAAGCCCCTATGGGCGGGGGCCGGAAACCTATTCATGAATATGGTTTATATGCATGGACGTTCCGACTCGCGCCACTTGGTCTGAGCAGGCCAGTAGTAAGAGTGGAAGTAAAAATATAATAATTGTTATAATTTGGTCGCATTGGACAGCAGGGCTTGAGAAGTCATTTCATCTCAATGCCGGGTAAAAGTCCCGCAAAATTGGAAGCAACGTCTCAAAAATGACACAAGTAGTGTTGACGGGGACGTTTAACCTCAATTCAAACAAAGAAAATTATTATAATTGTTTTTATTATTAAAATTATTATCATTATTATAAGTAGTAGTAGTAGAATTTGTTTGTTTGTATCCCCGTCAACACTAAGTCATTTTGGAGACGTTACCTTAACATTTGTTGGACTTTTACCCCGCATTAAGATGAAAGGACATCTCTAGTCCTGCCGTCCAAACAAACCAAAATGGGTTATATGAAGGGACAGTCCGACTCGCACCATTTTGCCTGGATAGGCTTAGTCCCTTTAAGCGGTTTACCAGTACTCGGATGTGCAGTCGGTTTCAGCTCTGCGTGGAAACATTATGCGTCCCAATTTATTTCTCCAAACCCCTATGGGCATGGGTCCACATAGTAATAGTAATTAAATTATTATCATCATCGTTTTCATTAGTAGTTGTTGTCGGGATATTATTGTTATTGTTATTATTATTATTATTTATTATTATCCTACAAACAATAGTGACTTTCATTTTCATCACATTGTAATAATGCCCATATAAATCCGATTTTATGTAAAAAAAACACAAAAAAAAACAAACAAAAAAAACAGGTTTACATTATTTTGACAATAGCTCAACCCGCAACTTACCATTAATTGTTAGGAAAATGCCATTTTTTGCACTCAAGAAACACAGCATTATAATGGGTGAATTGTAAATATGTTTTTGTCCTTCTCATTAAAATGTTATAAACTTCACTTGAAACAAATGAGAAACATAATGAAACGATATCTTGTGGGTAGGTTTATATGTATTTTTGTGACAAAAGCGCTATAGCAATTATACATCTTCTAAGTTAGCATACTGACGATGACTTCCAAAGTTCGGGCACCAGCAAAATATACAAGTTGGTAAGTTTGAAACACAACTTCCCAAACAACCTGTCCACTACGTTCCTTACGCACCATAATGATCATAGGGGCTTGAATCATGAAAAAAAAAAAAAAAATGAAAAAAAAAAAAATAAATAAATAAATAAATAAATAAATAAAATAAAAAAAAAAAATAAAAAATAAAAATACTTTTTTTTTTTTTTGGTACTATATTAGAGTCTCTATTAGAGTACAAAAAAAAAGAAAAAAAAATTTTTTTTTTTTTTTTTTAATTTTTTCATGATTCAAGCCCCTATGATAATGATCCTTTAATAGCGTATGTAAAATAATCAGAGCTAATCTTACTTTTTTCACGAAGTCTGAAAGGGTCTATGCAAAATCTTTAAATGCTCTCAATCAAAAGTTGATGTGCAAACCATTTTCTTGCTGAACTGCTAGAGAAGAATCAAAGCGCCAAAAGGCACTGAAATGACAGATTCTTTGAAAAATTCAGATTTACTTTCTTTAGTGATAAGGAAAATGGCGCTGGAGTGCTGATTTTTAGTTTGGTTCACAAAACTGAGGTGAATCGGCTGTTATACACGTTCATCATCATTTTACTTGCACGTAATAGATAATACAATATGCAAATGACTACCCAGCAGGCATACGTCGCTAGGGCAACGCTGGGATAGTTGCAAGTTTTATGACAACACAAAGCGTAGACGCAACTTTCTTGTAAAAGCTTACACTTGTTGACTGAGATGTGTTTCGCGGCTCAGTCAAGAATATGCCTTATGTCGTGCGCTACAATAAAGGAAAACACTTTTTGTGTGATGTTTGAAGTTTTGCGGCATGTGACTTATTATTTATCTCAACAATGTGCTTATATATTGAGTTATTCAGACCTACAACAGAATTTTTTTTTTGGTTTGGGTTTTACGGCCCTTTCAAGATAATTTCACTCATATCGAGCCGATCGTAAATCAGAGGTGGGGGAAAACCGGAGTACCCGGAGAAAAACCACCTGACCTTCCGTTGCAGAACTTGGCGTCTCACATGTGACCCGAGCGAGGCTCGAACCACAGCGGTGAGAGACCTAATGATCAAGAGTCAGCGCTCTTAACCACTAGGCCACGGAGGCCCGTCCTATAACAGAATTGGACAGTGATAACTGCTAGGAGTATATTATTGCTGGCTTGCTACCGTACGTTGAAGTTTCTAGCGTCTCGCACTTCGCATTTAATTAGGTCATGTAAGTGTTATGAGTTTGTACCCTTTGAGCCCTTTATAGCCAAGTACAGATACCTACAGATGCAAACAGTGTAGAACCTGGTGAGATGGTTCATAATGATACATCGCATTCTGTTCTACATGGTTTGACATGCTGTTGACGACACCCAATTTGCATGCGTAGAATAGACGCGTACAAATTCAGTGACTGAAGAGTGAACTTGAGAAACTCGTGGGTGGAAGGGGTAAAATCTTAACCTAGCCATTTTGAAATGTAGCAGAGGCCATTTCATCTTTTTTTCTCTTAAATTGTGACACAAACTTCATATTTCTTACGATTCATCTGCAGGCAGCTGATTCAAATGAAATCCAATCACTGAAAAATAATGTAAATTCGTCTGCTTCATGTTTTGTATGGCGCTTTTAAGATAACTAACACGTTCATTGTTCGTTTTACGAAAGACATGTGTCGTCTGATCTTTCATGGAACTTTTTCAACTACAGTCGTCGCCAAACCCGTCGCGTTATGCAGCTGAATCGCAAGATAAAATCGTCAAGTCGTCTGCTTCAAAAATTTGTATTACGCTAACAGGATAACTAATACGCTTGTACAATTTTGATTACTGTGCCAAACCGGACTACATTTTGTGCGGACTCATATTTCTATGGCTGTGAAAGCCGGAAGAACTGAAGCCTGAATTACTTTAAACGTGTAGCACAGCAAGAATAGACAGATAGAATCTGTCATTAAAAATACACATAGATCATGTAAAAACTTCGTATAGGAATTGATCTGTGTAATTGGAGTGAATCGTAATAGTAGTGACTATGAATGGTTCAATTCACACACACACAAAAAAAAATAAAATAAAATAAAATAAAAAAAATAAAAGATTTAGTACTATGTTATTTAGACAACTTTGGGAATTTCGATGGGTACGAATTGTGCACCCCTTGTGGCTAATTTGTTCTTACTGTTATGTAATATATTTCATGATGTCCCTTTCTGTTGAGGGGCAATCTATTTTTTTTGTGTTGAAAGGCAATTGACAGTACTTGCTTTGACGATTTGGACACTCAGATTGGCCCTCCGAGGTTTTAGTTAAATAACGCAAATTCTTCTTGTACCGAAGCCCCGCTTTTGGATTTACATTTTTTCTATTGTACATGAGTTTGTTTTCTGCGAGGTCTGTGATAAACGCGGTGATTTTGATTTTTAGATAGTATATTAATGATGTTCCTCGCGCGACAGCATACGGTGTTTATTTATGCCAACTGGTTCAATTGCCAGAGTGCCTAGTCATGTTACTGACTTCAACACTCGTGTTTGGGTTATGGGCTGCTGAACTTCTTACTCAGGGTTATCGGTATCGTAGGCTCCGAAAGACTTTTTCTGGGTTTCGTGAGCGTCATTCCGGTTTGTTTTCAAGGTTCCGTTCCGTGTTGGACTTGGGTCTCTTCTGCAGCAAGGTTAGTTTGGGCCCAGGTTTTATTTCGTGGCTTGGTGTGTGGGCCCAGGAAAGTATATGCTTGCAATAATTTCAGTGCCCAATTTCGAAAAATCATTCCTCGATATAAAAAAAGTGAATTTTATACGACAGACTGCATGCATGGTAGTTAATCCAATCATGGTTGATAACTATGCTACCCTCTTTTATCATATGACGTCGCGTCTGAGAGTGAAATAACGCCATGTAATATTTTCGATAATCCACTAGTGGATTAAATATGCAAATTAGCTAGATACGTCCCGTAACGTTACATGTACGGCGTCCTTAACGACGTCGCGTTTACTAATGGCGGAATATTGACATTTTTGTAAGCAAACGTGAATATAATGCGTTTTAAGTGTCATATGATAAATAGAATCTTGCATTCGTGCTCATGTATTATTGAATTTATTAAACTCGTTGAGGAAAAGGGATAAAATGCTCGGCAAAGCCTCGCATTTTATCCCTTTTCCTCAACTCGTTTAATAAATTCAATAATACATGAGCACTCCTGTAAGATCCTCTATTTATTGTACGCCGGCGGATCGGGCCGCAGATTCTATGGCGGCTCCAGCCTAAAGACTTACTTAGATGATGTCGGTTGGTGCCCGATGCTCTGACCCTGGACTAGAGTCTGACGGTTGGTTTTCTTTTGCTCCAGCATTTTGGTTATTTCATGCTTTCGTTTGATTTTTATGTACTTCGTGCGGACTGAAAGGGTCGTTTGTCTAGAGTATGACACAACCAGGGTCGAGAACTGTGACCACGTAAAGTCGATTAAAGCACACCCCACTCCCCCCACGCCCAGGGAAGGGCGGTTCTTCTATCGTGGTTTACTATTGTCGTGGTATGTATTGCTAATATCTGTTTGTTATCCGATCAATAGAGGATAGTCAATTAATAAATAGTTTTATCAACTAATTTCTATAATATATATTGCATATACAATGGAATTTCAATTACTCGAGCATGGATACCTTGGCTAATTCCGGCCCCCGTCCATCGGGGCTTGAAGAAATAGATGGGCTGCATGATGCTTCTACGCAGAGCTAAAACCGACCGCACATGAGTACTGGTAGACCACAGGCAAAGCGGTGCGAGTCGGACCGCCCATATTTATAAACACTTTTGGTTTCATTAGGCGACAGGGCTTGAGATGTCATTTCATCTTAATATCGGGTAAAAGTCCCACAAAATTGGAAGCAACGTCTCCAAAATGACCTGTACAGTGTTGACGTGGACGTTAAACCTCAAATCAAACAAACAAAACCGTGGTTGATTCGAACTTCTAGAGAATCCATTCAACGACTTAATATATCCATACAATTTATCTCTAACAGGTACGTTGGGTGTTTTCATTAGAATTGTCTCGGTGAGGTGCTTCTAATGAGTACACACAGCACATCTTTTTTTTTATTAAAGATTATAAGAACTCCCATAAGTGGACCATTCATCCTCAGCGTCTGGTGCTAAGATTCAACTTCAGTAGTTCAAAATACTCCTGTCTGGAATTAATGTTCACATTCCCAAAAGTGTTCGAGTTATTTGGGTTCGACTGTTTACAGAAAACGGGTGTGCAGTTTTCAACTGAGATTTTTCATAAGCAGTAATGTAGGGTTGGTTGGTTGATTTGAGGTTTACCGTCACTGTATAGGTCATTTTGGAGACGTCGCTTCCAATTTGGTGGGACATTTATCCAACATTAAGATGAACTGACATCTCAAGCCCTGTCGCCCAATGAAACCAATAGGGTTTAGAAGCATGGACGGACCGACACACCTTTTCATGGGCAGGCTTAGAACCTCTAAGCGGTTTACCAGTGGTTTCACCTCTGCGTGGAAGCACCATGCAACCCATCTCTTTCTTCAAGCCCCGATTGGCGGGGCCGGCAGTAATGTAAGGAGGGTGCAAGACTGCTGGTGTCCTCTACCGTATTGCTTTTATATGTTTTCGTACGTAGTGTATGCTTTTCGTCTGCGCTTACGTACGTTTTACTGTGTTTCGCTAGGTATACGCTACGTGTGCCGAAATGCCACGTAGCTGGGTCACGTAGCTGTACGTAGCTGGGTCACGCGTTTAGCCATATATAGCCGTATGCACTACGTTTACACTACGTTTTACTACGTTTATTGCTGTATTTGAACCGTATATAGCCCACACCGTGTTATACTGAACAGTGTTGTAAAGTGATTGTGAAGTTTCAATAAGGGTTTTCTTTTTGTTTGTTTTGCGGTCCTTTTAATATTATTTCACAGAGTTGGGCGAAGACCGGAGTAGCCCTACCTGGATAAAAACCTCCATACCTTCCTTTGCAGAACTTGGCGCCTAACACTTGACCTTAGCGCGGCTCGAACAAAAGCCGATATTTATCATGTTTATGGAAATATCCACTTAAGGGGAATGGGATTACCTGGCAGGTATTTCCGCCAGTTTTCAAAGGGAGACAACTTTCGGGACTTCCTGTCCGCTTTTCTATAAGCCCTGTTCCACTGAAAAAGGGGTCTACTCTTAAAGGATAGAATTTGCTCCTCAGGAGCAAATTCTTTCCTTTAAGAGTTGATCCCTATTGACATGGCAGACAAAAATACTTTTGCAGGAGTTGCCTCCCCTGAAGGTGTACCCATTCCCCTTATGAATCATGAACTGTACGTACCAGCCATCCACCATCATCAGTTTCTAAGTCGCAATATACTGCAAATCCAGAGCGCATACCAACAGGGGTCACGTGATATATTCCTGATGTTGTGAAGCCGATATCTTGCACATCACTACAGTCCCTGGGGCTGCAAGCCATGCATGGTCTTTCACATTCTGTTTATAAAAGTTTCTGTGATCACAAACATGCTTCAGGGATACGCATTAATGATTGTGTTCGGGGCAAGCAATTAGATTTAAAAAAAAACGCATAAATATCTTAATCTGATAGAAAATTAAATACTTAAAAAATCATATATTAATCTATGTTAAAATGTTGTGCGAACAAGATATTAAGTTGTGCGAACAAGATGTTATCTTGGGCGCACAAGATACTTGTTTGCACAACAAAGATCTTGTGCAGACAATATCTTATGCGTCCGATTAAATTGTGCTAACAAGATAATATGTTTTGCGAACAAGATATAAAGTTGTACGAACAAGATATTATGTTGTGCGCACAAGATAATATCTTGTGCGCACAAGATAATATGTTGTCTGCACAAGATATTAAGTTGTGCGAACAAGATAATATCTTGTGCGCACAAGATATTATGTTGTCTGCATAAGATCTATGTTATGCAAACAAGAAAATATGTTGTGTTAAGAAGATAATATGTTGTGTGAACAAGATAATTACTTGTGCGCACAAGATAATATCTTTTGCATTTAAGATATTATGTCGTGCGAACAAGATAATATGTTGTGCGCATAAGATATTATGTCAGCCGCACAAGATCTATGTTGTGCAAACAAGATATCATATTGTTCGCACAACATATTAAAATAAACTGCATGGCCCTTCCAGGGTTCCGTACAAAACGGCCCTGAATGGAAAGGCTTAGGCTGACATATGAAAATCAAAGCACTGAGAGTACTGGTGGGTCGATTGTCTCTGAGTGTAGGTTGGGATAACCCTTAAATTCCATTATTTAAAGCAAGCACAGTAGCCATGGTCAGACAGTTATGTGGCGTCTGATTAGGTATACACTGTTTGCCAGTGCCCAAGTGCACGAGCACAGTCCAGAATTTACTTTTTACGCAGCGCTCTAACATCTTAGGGAGGCGACTATTCACGCTTTTAACAACCCGGTACCTGGATTTTGTTCAGGGTCGGCGGCAGACAGATGGTCAGTGATAGTCACGCGGCCAATAGCAAGCTTTGTAATGTAGCTTGTGGGTACTTGTAAAACGCTTTATTAAAAGAAAAGTATTCAGTACAATTTTTGTGGTAGCATTTTCCATAAAAAGTTTCCAAATTATTTGTCATTTGTAAATGTGTTTAATTGTTTCCCTTCTGTATACACGTATGTTCGACCAGCGCAACAGATTCATCTTTCTGAATTTATAATATTTCATTGATAATGCTTAACCCCGTACGTATGCAACACAATCTGTGCTGGAAAAGTTATTACGTGTATAACATTTTATCCAGCTGTAAAAAGTGTAGATACATCGATGGCTTCTTATCAGAACCTACAATGTTTGTCATAGTTTCAACTTTATCTCTTCTCCTCGCTCAGTCCCATCACTGCATCCCAGCTCCTGAATAGCAGTGATCAGAAACAGAGCCCATTCAGCGACATGTTTCAATCTACCCGCACAAAGGGTGGGGATGGGTGATTTTCACCCTTCGCAAAATATCCGAAATTCGCAACCTCCCCCTTTTTCAGAGTCTGCGTACGGGCCCGAATCTGTTTCAAAACTGCTGCTGTATATATATGGCAAACAGTGCCGACCCTGATCAGATGGTTTTGACGTATTTGGGTCTACGCTGTATGTCCAATAACGATGCCACCTTTAAAAGTCTGGGCTGCTCATTTTTGCTCTTAAACAAATTTAAGTTCTTAGTAGAAGTGCGAAAAGGTTTTGTGAACTTTGTGAACACTCGACTCTATCTAACTGTTTTATTGATGGAATGTTCCGCAAGTCGTCACGTGTTAGTGTGGCCTATATCAAGATATTGTTATTGTTTTCCTTTCATTAAGTGAGCAACCTGGCATTCTTATACTTTTTCATTTAGCCCCTAAATGCCACTATTTAAGCAAACAGTGTAGTCCCTATGCAACCGGCTGAGCAGACTTCCCATTCCGCCGCGGCGTCTGATATTGGTATTCGGTGTTTGCCAAAACCCAGCACACGATTCCTGTTCAGACTCTGTAAAAAGCTCTGACCTACATGTAACATCGATAGAAATAGCGCGACTTTTTCAATTAGCAACCATAATTTTGTTTTTCCCAGATCAGTGATGGTCGCGTGGCCAACAGCATGAATTCAGATTTTGCCATTTATAAAATCTGAGTCGATTGTTTACAATCGACCCAAAATGTGTTACTATCTTCACGTTAGGAGCATTCCTGCCAATTGCAAAGGTTGATATATGCTCTCTTATTTCTGTTCCAAACCATATGCATTTTGAACCCGTAATAGCCGTTCCATCGGACTATGGTTTGAGCATTAATAAGGAAATGATATAGAGGATCTTACATGAGTGCTCATGTATTATTGAATTTATTAAACGAGTTGAGGAAAAGGGATAAAATGCGAGGAAAAGGGATAAAATGCGAGGCTGTGCCGAGCATCTTATCCCTTTTCCTCAACGGGTTTAATAAATTCAATAATACATGAGCACGAATGCAAGATTCTATTTATCATATGACATTTAATACGCATTTTATTCACGATTGTTTACAAAAATGTCAATATTCCGCCGTTAGTAAACGCGACGTCGTTAAGGACGTCGTACATGTAACGTTACGGGACGTGTCTACCTTATTTGCATATTTAATCCACTAGTGGATTATCGAAAATATTACATGGCGTTATTACACTCTCAGACGCGACGTCATATGATAAATGATTTTCAGAGTCATTAAAGGCTGTAATCCATGAAAACGACTCGGGGCTTGGAAAGACAGGAAAGATCACGTTAACAAATACATCAGGACCAACGTATTAAAGCATCATTAGCTTAACGGGCTCGTTAGTAGTCAAATTGTTAACTGTTCTAGTAAGAACAATATCTTATAGTGGTGTGCTTGCTGAAAAAAAAAGTTACGAAGACACGCCTATACAAATACATTGCCATTTTTATGGCCAAAAATTAGAAATTTTAAGATGAAAATTTGTGATATTTTTTTTATTTCTACTCAAAACATTCCCGGGCTTCACCAGACTTTCGGATGAGTCTTTAAACCGAGGTCCCGTCTCCATATGACCTTAGCTGTTGGTGGGACGTAAAACTAAAACTCACTCACTCACTCACTGCTCAAAACATAGATTGCGGGGACTCGATAGAACCGCCTCGACGAGGCAGTTCTATCGAGTACCCACAATCTATGTTTTTGAGCAGAAATAAGAACAATATTGCATACCCCCTACAACCCAGTTTTACTGTATAAAAGTGGGGTATGAGGGGGTCAAAATTATATAGGCGTGTTCTCGTAATGAAAAAAAAAAAAAAAAAAAAAAAAAAAACACTGCGAATAGCTTTTGCAGTTGCAAAGGCTGCTCGAATTTCACTACGAAAACACGCCCCTACAAATAAACTGCACATTCTTCCGCTGAAAAGACGAAAATTTCAAGACCAAAAAAAAATGATATTTTTTCTTATTTTTGCAGAAATTATAAATTGTGGGTACATGTTAGAACCACCTCGATAAGGCGGTTCTAAAATGTACCCACATTCTTTATTTAGGCCAGAAATAGGAAAAAAAAAAACAACAAAAAAACAAAACAAAACAATGTTTACCTCTGTAAACCCCTGTTTTGCCACATAAGAGTCGGTTTCAATGGCGTATTTTCTGCGAAAATACATCACGAAAACATGCTTATATAATTTCGACCCCCTTCATCGCCACTGTTATAAAGTAAAACTGGGGTTTACCGGGGTAAACCTTATTTTTCTGATTTCTGCATGCTCTAAAGTATAGATTGTGGGTCCTCGTTAGAACCGCCTCGATGATGTGGTTCTAACGAGTACCCTTAATCTATATTTTAAGCAGAAATAAGAAAAATATCAAAAATATAGATAGTGGGTACTCGTTAGAACCGCATCGACGAGGCGGTTCTAACGAGTACCCTTAATCTATATTTTGTGCAGAAATAAGAAAATATATCGCAATTTTTCATCTTAAAAGTTTCGATTTTTCTGCAATAAAGTTTACGATGTATTTGTATAGGCATCTTTTGGTAATGGCGGTGTATTTGCCCTATTAAATGATTAAAGTTTCGGTAGGATATGTTAACCAACGACATAGTTAGTTTTGGACAAGTGGCCCAGATCGTAAGATGTATATCTTTATAAATTCTACATTATAAATAGGGAAACATGGGGTCCAGGAGTGTGCAATTTTTTTTCATATAATAGATTCGCGTATTCGCGCTGACTGATCACAAGCTTGTTTTCGCTGTTTTGCTTGTACAATGCCCGAATTTCGCATCAAAACCAATTCTGTTGCTCGTCTGTGCGCAGTAAAAATCCTATATGAAGACCATCATTTTTTTCAGCAAGCATTCCGCTATTTTTTCAGCAAGCATACCACTATTAGGTATTGCTCAAAAATGCTTTTTAAGACCACTTTTGCACAGTCCCAAATGAGGTATCGTTCTATAAGGCACACCTTAGTCTAGAAAAATGTATATATGATCTTTAAAGGGGAATAAGTCATAATTTCAGCTGGTCTAAATAGCGGAATTATATAGCTGGTAAGGCTGATTTGTGAATTGCCTGCTAACTTCTGGCGGTAGTGATCATTTAATTAATCCTTCAATGACAAAGTTAATCCTTGTCCTGCTGATCCCGGATATGTCTTATCTCTCAAACAATATAGATCCAGATCAGATGGATTCTTCAGAAGCCATCTGATCAGGATTTTCATTGTCATTCAGTTTATACATTTGTTGCAATTATTTGCATCAAGAAATCTGATTGGTTGATAAGCAGTGGTGGGCGTGGCATATATAAATATTCAGCAGGTCAAGGGTTAAGTTTGGAGCGATACATTTCCATTTACAGGAGTGTTGGGATTGTTTTGTCTGCGATATTTTTACAAAAATGTATGGGCTTTGCGCAAACAGTGTAGACCTAAATCAAATGTCGCACTGCGCGGCGTCTGATTTTAGTCTACACTGTTTGCCATGTCCCAATAAGGTTGAAAATGGATGATGGTGGCGAAATGACCCTTAACAAGCAGATCTCAGACTGGATTTCAGATTACTTAAGTCTCATGCTTGGCAAAGCCTCGCATAGGACTATACAATCTTGAAACTCGTCTGAGACTTTTGTTACAAGATGGATTATTACGATAGCACATCCATGAAACGTAGAGTATTTTTCATTTATCCAAAATTCTTACTTTTCTGATGAAACTTTGCATTTTATTTCTTATATATACTCCAAGATATAGGTTGTGGTTGCTCCTTAGAAGCGGCTGTAACGAGTACCCACAACATATGTTTTTTTTTTTTTTTGCTTTACGTCCCGACAACAGATATGGTCATATGGATACGGGACATCGGTTTAAAGACTCATCCGGAGGTCTGGAGAAGCCCGGGATCGATCCTGCGATCTCTGGTTTATCAGGCGAGTAGCATGACCACAACACCACAGAGGCTTTTAAACCTATGTCTTGGAGCAGAAATAAGAATAATAATGTATACCCCTGTTAACCCCAATTTCCTCTATATAAAAAGGGGTTCAGAAGGGTGTTCATTACACTGTTTTTTTTTTACATAGAGGTTCTTACACGAGTATTCATGTGTTATTGAATTTATTAAACACGTTGAAGAAAAGGGATAAAATGCTCAGCAAAGAGCCTCGCATTTTATCCCTTTTCCTCAACTCGTTTAATAAATTCAATAACACATGAGCACGAATGCAAGATTCTATTTATCATATGGCATTTAAAATGCATTTTATTTACGATTGTTTAACAAAAATGTCAATATTCCGCTATTAGTAAACGCGACGCCGTTAAGGACGTCGTACATGTAACGTTACGGGGCGTATCTGACTAATTTGCATATTTAATCCACTGGTGGATTATCGAATTTATTACATGGCGTTATTACACTCCCAGACGCGACGTCATGTGATAAATGATGTTATTATATGTGCAAAACCGTCGACCTTTGAAAAACAAGAGAATTTTATTTTATGCCAATTTCATTTTGATTTCACTTACCTTCTGTGTTCGTTACCAGAGAATAAATTATAATAGCCACCATATAAGGCCACATTTTTTTACTATTTTAATAGTGTTTGCAACAAAGTAGAATATATATTATTTGAATAAGCGATGATTTCGAATGTGAGGTTGTTTGTATACTGTTCAAATAAAGTAGGCCAGGGTAAGAAATATCTCCATTTCGGTTAACTGTATGAAAAACGTACGCTCATTGATATGTATTGTTATATAATCCCATTAATACGTATAAGCCTGTCGAGGAAAAGTGTGGATAGGTAAACAGACCGTCTCAAAAATGACATAAATAGTGTTGACTGGGCCGTTAAACTCCAATACAAACAAACAAACACGCATGTCTTTTATCTTGACTCACTGTTTAGCTAGAAAGCTTCCATGCGGATCAATTTGTTACTATTTTATTAGCTCACCTGTCACGTAGTGACGAGGTGAGCTTTTGGGATCACTTTTCGTCCGTCGTGCGTGCGTGCGTCCGTCATTCCGTGCGTAAACAATTTCTTCAAACGACATCTCCTCCTAAACCACTGATCGGATTTTGACCAAACTTCACAGGAATGATCCTTAGGTGGTCCGCTTTCAATTTTTTTCAAATGGTTCCGGTCCGTTGCACATATAGGTCACATGATCCAAAAATAGATTTTTTTCACCGAAAACTTAAAAAATATTCTTCTCTGAAACCGCAAGGCCCAGGACTTTGATATTTGGTATGAAGCTTCATCTAGTGGATCCCTACCAAGATTGTTCAAATTATAGTGCTGGGGCCAAAACTGCCCCCGCACCGGGACCCTTTGGTTTTACATGGGCTTATATAGGGAAACTCTTCAAAAATCTTCTTCTCTGAAACCTTAAGGCCCAGGTCTTTGATATTTGGTATGAAGCTTCATGTAGTGGACCCTACCAAGATTGTTCAAATAATAGTGCTGGGGCAAAAAATGCCCTCGCCCCGGGGCCCTTTTGTTTCACATGGGCTTATATAGGGAAAATCTTTAAAAATCTTCTTCTCTGAAACTACAAGGCCCAGATCTTTGATATTTGGTATGAAGCTTCATCTTGTGGACCTCTACCAAGATTGTTCAAATTATAGCCCTGGGGCCAAAAATGCCCCCGCTCTGGGGACCTTTGGTTTTACATAGACTTATATAGGGAAAATCTTGAAAAATCTTCTTCTCTGAAACCACAAGGCTTAGGTCTTTGATATTTGTTATGAGGCTTCAGCTAGTGGACCTCTACCAAGATTGTTCAAATTATAGCCCTGAGACAAAAAACGCCCCCGCCATGTGGCCCTTTGGTTTAACATAGACTTATATAGGGAAAATCTTTAAAAATCTTCTTCTCTGAAACCACAAGGCTTAGGTCTTTGATATTTGTTATGAAGCTTCAGCTTGTGGACCTCTACCAAGATTGTTCAAATTATAGCCCTGGGGCCAAAAATGCCCCCATTCCAGGGCCCTCTAGTTTTACATAGACTAATATTGCGAAAATCTTGAAAAATCTTCTTCTCTGAAACCACAAGGCTTAGGTCTTTGATATTTGTTATGAAGCTTCAGCTAGTGGACCTCTACCAAGATTGTTCAAATTAAAGCTTTGAGACCAAAATGCCCCCGCCACCTGGCCCTTTGGTTTTACATAGACTTATATAGGGAAAATATTTAAAAAATCTTCTTCTCTGAAACCACAAGGCCCAGGTCTTTGCTATTTGGTATGAAGCTTCATTTAGTCGACCCCTACCAAGATTGTTCAAACTATAGTGCTGGGGCCAAAAAAGCCCCCGCCCCGGGGCCCTTTGGTTTTACATAGGCATATATAGGGAAAATCTTTAAAATCTCTGAAACCACAAGGCCTAGGTGTGAAATTTCATCTAGTGGACCTCTATCAAGATTGTTCAAATTATAGTGCTGGGGCCAAAAATGCCCCCGCCCGAGACCCTTTGGCTTTACATAGACTTATATAGGCAAATCTTTAAAAATCTTCTTCTCTGAAACTGCAACGCCATGGTTAGATATTTGGTATGGAGCTTCATCTAATGGACCTCTACCAAGATTGTTAAAGTAATAGCCCTCGGGCCACAAATGCCCCCGCCCCGGGGCCCTTTGGTTTTACATAGACTTATATAGAGATAATCTTTGAAAATCTTCTTCTCTGAAACAGCAAGGCCCAGGTCTTTGATATTTGGTGTAAAGCTTCATCTAGTGGACCTCTATCAAGATTGTTTAAATTATAGCCATGAGGCCAAAAATGCGCCCGCCTCGGGGCCATTTGGTTTTACATAGGCTTATGTAGGGAATATCTGTAAAAAAAAAAACCTTCTTCTCTGAAACCGCAAGGCCCAGGTCTTTGATATTTGGTGAGTAGCTCCATCTAGTAGACCTTTGCCAAGATTGTTTGAATTATAGCCTTTGTTGATGTTTGGTCTGAAGCTTCACCCTTTGAGACCTCCCTCAACATTATGCACAGTATAACCCTGGGGTCAATAATGGCCCTCCCCGGGGCCCACTTGTTACTCTCTGGATCAGGTGAGCGATCCAGGGCCATCATGGCCCTCTTGTTTCATACTGTACTGGAACTAAGTGCGAGGGTTGAAATTTCATATAAACTCCGGAGTTGAACCCCCCCCCCCCACACACACACACACACACACGCCAGTAGTTTTACTGCCGACCAACCCAAGGCGGTCGTTCTTTGTCAGTGTCTAATTTCTTATTTGGCTTTGTGCCGTTGGTTCATGTTTCGTTTGGTCTTTATGTCACTTTCTATAGGTGACTTGAGACGGCTGCGTTCTTAGATTGTGGCCTTTCCTGAGTGACCTTTTGTTACTAGTTTGTAAAGCACTTATGTATGTAACGGGACGTTTGATTGGATAACATCCAAAATTTGCGGCAGTATTGTTCTGCGATATACTGTCAGAATAGACATTACGCAAACATGCCTATACAAATACATTGCCACTGTTATCGCCGAAAAAAATGAAAATTTTATGATGAAAAAGTGTGATATTTTCCTTATTTCTGCTCCAAATATAGATTGTTGGCACTCGTTAGAACCGCCTCATCGAGGCAGTTCTAACGAGTACCCGCAATCTATAATTTAGAGCAAAAATAAGAAAAATAAGATATATCGCCGGAAACCCCGGTTTTACCATATAAAAGTGGGGTTCAAGGGGTCAAAATTATATAGGCGTGTTTTCTTGATGAAGTAAAGGCAATGGCCAAGTATCGATACAATTATCCCTCATCTACCACCAGAAACACCAAATGGAAAGACACACGAACATGAAATAACTAAACCCCAAGGAAAACATCACTAGGCCAGTTATTTTCCCACAAAAAGGCCAAAATGGCTATCCAAAACAAGAGGGCCCACAGGGCCCTGGTTCGCTCACCTGTGTGTCACTGTCTCGAGTACATTCTATTTTTAGCTATGGTGGCCATCTTGTTCATCAGCAGAGTAATTTTAGCTTATTTGATAGGGAGTAACCTAGGCATCATTCCTGCGAAGTTTTAAATCCAATTGGCCCAAAGCTTTAGAAAGAGTTCGCATTTGAAGCAAATTTACAATGTTTTTCTATTTTTAGCTCTTGTGACCATTTGTTAGTCGTTATGTTATTTTCCTAGAGGGTCATCTACACAACATTCCAATGAAGTTTAGAAGCCTTCATGGTGAAGTGGCCATACTACTTGCCTTGTAAACCAGGGGTAGCAGGATCAATCCCAGGCTTCTCCAGACTTTCAGATTGGTATTTAAACAGAGGTCCCATCACTGTATGACCTTAGCTGTTGGTGAGACTTAAACTCAAACACTCACACCTATGAAGGCTGTATCTTTAATGCTTCAAAAGTTATGACAAAGTAGGTCAAAGGTCAAGGTCATGGCTCAAAAGTTTTGAATGGTTGAGAAAACCTTGTCACAAGGAACATACATGCCAAATATGAAGGCTCTATCTCATATGGTTAAAAAGTTATGATAAAGTAGGTCACAGGTCAAGGTCACAGGTCAAATCTTTATATGAGTGGGAAGCCCTTGTCACAAGGAACCTACATGCCAAATATGAAGGCTCTACCTCAAACGGTTCAAAAGTTATGACAAAATAACCTACAGATCTACTTTTTGATTTGACATGACCCATATTCGAACTTAACTGAGATATTGTCCAGATGATCATTCTGAGCAAGTTTTATGATGATTTGACTAAAACTGTGGCCTCTTAGAGTGTTCAAAACGTTTTTCTATGATTTGACCTGCTGACCTACTTTTTAACCCGACGTAACCCATATTCGAACTTGACCCAGATATTGTCAAGATGATCATTCTGAGCAAGTTCGATGATGATCGGACCAAAACTGGGGTCTCTAGTGTGTCCACAAGGTTTTTCAACACTCTGACCTACTGACCTACTTACTGACCAGAAATGCCCCATATTCGAAATTAATTGGGATATTGTCAAATGATCATTTTGAGCAAGTTTGATGATTATCGGACCAAAACTGTGGCCTCTAGTGTGTTCAGAGGGTTTTTCTATGATTTTATCAACTAACCTACTCTTTGGACCGACATGACCCATATTCGAACTTGACTCAGATATTGTCAAGATGATCATTCTGGGCAAGTCTGATGATGATCAGACCTAAACTGTTGCCTCTAGTGTGTTCAGAAGGTTTTTCTATGATTTGACCTATTGCCTTTTTTACCCATATTCTAACTTGACCGAGATATTGTCAAGACTATCATTCTGAGCAAGTTTGATGGTGATTGGACCAAAACTGTGGCCTCTAGTGTGTTCAGAAGGTTTTTCTCTGATTTGACCTACTAACCTACTTTTTGACCGGACATGACCCGTATTCAAACTTGACCGAGATATTGTCAAGATAATCATTCTGAGCAAGTTTGATGATGATTGGACCAAAACTGTGGCCTCTAGTGTGTTCAGAAGGTTTTTCTCTGATTTGACCTACTGACCTACTTTTTGACCCGACATGACCCATATTTGAACGTGACCACGATATTATCAAGATGATCATTCTGATAAAGTTTGATGATGATCGGACCAAAACTGTGGCCTCTAGTTGGAGCACAATGTTTTTCTGATTTGAACCATAGGCCTACTTTTTGAACCGACATGACCCATATTCGAACTTGACTCAGATATTGTCAAGCTGATCATTCTGGGCAAGTTTGATGATGATTGGACCAAAACTGTGACCTCTAGTGCGTTCACAAGGTTTTTCTATGATTTGACCTCCTGACCTACTTTTTGACCTGACAGGACCCATATTCGAATGTGACCAAAATATTATCAAGATGATCATTCTGAGCAAGTTTAATGATGATTGGACAAAAATTGTGGCCTCTAGTGGTTTCAGACGGTTTTTCTATGATTTGACCTACTGACCTTCTTTTTGACCCGACAACACCCATATTCAAACTTGACTGAGATATTGTCAAGATGATCGTTCTGGGCAAGTTTGATGATGATCGGTCCAAGCCTGTGGCCTCTAGTGTCTTCACAATTTTTTTTCTGATTTGACCTATTGACCTAATTTTTGACCCGACATGACCCATATTCGAACTCGACCGAGATATTTTGTGGTGGTACAAAATTTGTGCAAGTTTAGTTAAAATCAAATCATAAATGAAACCGCTATCATCCAGACAAGACCAAAATAGGCAATTTTTGCCCTTTCAGGGGCCGTAACTCCAAAACACATGATGGGATGTGGATGGTTCAAGAAAGGAACCTAGATCTCATGGTGGTACAAGTTGTGTGCAAGTCTGGTTAAAATCAAATCATAAATGAAGATGCTATCGTGCGGACAAGACCAAAATAGGCAATTTATGCGCTTTCAGGGGCCCTAACTCCGTAACACATGATGGGATATGGCTGGTTCGAGAAAGGAACCTAGATCTCACGGTGGTGCAAGTTGTGTGCAAGTTTGGTTTAAATGAAATCATAAATGAAGATGCTATCGTGCGGACAAGACCAAAATAGGCAATTTTTGCCCTTTCAGGGGCCGTAACTCCGTAACACATGATGGGATATGGCTGGTTCAAGAAAGGAACCCAGATCTAATGGTGGTCCAAGTTGTGTGCAAGTCTGGTTTAAATCAAATCATAAATGAAGATGCTATCGTGCGGACAAGACCAAAATAGGCAATGTTTGCCCTTACAGGGGCAGTAACTCTGTAACACATGATGGGATATGGTTGGTTCAAGAAAGGAACCCAGAACTCATGGTGGTACAAGTTGTGTGCAAGACTGGTTAAAATCAAATCATAAATGAAGATGCTATCGTGCGGACAAGACCAATATAGGCAATTTTTGCCCTTTCAGGGTTCGTAACTCCGTAACACCTAACGGGATATTGCTGGTTCAAGAAAGGAACCCAGATCTCATGGTGGTACAAGTCGTGTGCAAGTCTGGTTAAAATTAAATCATAAATGAAGATGCTATCGTGCAGACAAGACCAAAATAGGCAATTGTTGCCCTTTCAGGGGCCGTAACTCCGTAACACATGATGGGATATGGCTGGTTCAAGAAAGGAACCCAGATCTCATGGTGGTACAAGTTGTGTGCAAGTCTGGTTAAAATCAAATCATAAATGAAGATGCTATCGTGCGGACAAGAAATTGTTTACGCACGGACGCACGCACGCACGACGGACGAAATGTGATCACAAAAGCTCACCTTGTCACTACGTGACAGGTGAGCTAATAAAAAACATACTAGACGTATGCACCTTTGCAAATACCCGCATTGTTTTTTTTTTCTAAATCTGACCTTTGACCTAACCAATTTACCCCAGGAGGTGGAGCAGATCAAAATTTGGATATCGTCATGCGCATCTGTAGTCCCTAAGGAATACATGTACCAAGTGTGGTCATCACAGGCCAAGAAATAAAAAAGTAGTTGCATTCACAAGGTTGTGACAGACGAAAGGAAGGACGGACGTCCGGACGTACACCCGTGACGAAACTATTATACCCGTTTTTTCCAAAGCGGGTAAAATAAGCAATAAACGTCGGTTTTCATTGGCTTGTACATGTACTTGGTTTTATGCAGCACAAAGCAAAATAGCACAATTTTATGCCCCCGCATCGGCATGATGCCGGGGGCATATAGTTGTTCGGTTTTCAGTATGTGCGTGCGTGCGTACGTGCGTACATGTGTACGTCCGTCTGTACGTGTGTGTGTGTGTACGTACGCACGTGATCCTGTAACCTCAGGTTAAGGCTTTTGTAACAGGTAGAGCCTGAATTTTTAGAACTCATATTTTCCTAACCATTTGATGGAACTGGTTCATCTTTGGTATGATGATAGATATAGGTCCAAAGTTTTATTAAGCAATACCCCCACCCATGCCTGTGACCTCAAGGTCAATGTCACAGACTTAGAAATTTTCAATGTTAAAGACTCAGGTTAAGGGTTTTTTTTGTAACAGGTAGACCTGAACTTTTTAAAACTCATATTTTCCAAACCATTTGATGGAATTGGTTCATATTTGGTATGATTATAGATATAGGTCCAAAGTTTTATTCAGCGATACCCCCACCCATGCCCATGACCTCAATGTCAAGGTTATGGACATAGAAAGTTTCCATGTTAAAGACTCCAGTTAAGGTATTTGTACCTGGTAGAACCTGAACTTTTATGATGGCTTTGGTTCATATGATGATAGATATAGGTACAATGTTTTATTCAGCAATACCCCCACCTATGCCTATGACCTAAAGGTCAAGGTCACAGACTTAGACAATTTTAATGTTTAAGATTTTACAGAGCTCAAATTTTCCTTAACTGAACACACTAGTGAAGCCTACAACCTAAGGTGCTTTCGCATGCAATGAGGCGTCTGATTGGATAATATCAATCAAAGCATTGACAGTGCTGGTGGGGGCCGATTGTCCTTGAGTGTAGACTCGGAAAATAGTCCTGAACTGAGACTACCCTTAAATTCCAGTAATTCAAGCAAATAGTGTAGACCCTGATCAGACGGCACGTTTTGTGTCGTCTGATCTGTGTCTACACCGTTTGTCAGTTTTATTGTTGCAATGCAACCAAATTTTCCATATAAAAAGGGGTTTAGGGGGTGTTCGTTTCACGGACTTGTTCACGTGATGCCATAAACATGGATAGTGGATGCTCGTTAGAGCCAATGAGAGAAAATAACAATTTACCGTCTTTTAAGTACGCCATAGAATCTTCTATTGCTGTCATAAAACGACGGCTTTTTGCATCACGCTCAACTGCTCAGTGATTCGCGGCAACATAAATCATGGTTCTTTTTCAGTGCTGACATTGCTTTATAGGCGCGCTGTGTTAGAATTTTGATCATGCTGGCGGAACTTTGGATTATATGAAATACTGTTGCCGTTCAGTACGTTTCATTGGAAAGTTTTCGAATTTTGCTTTGAAACTAAAAGTAAGTGCCCAGTCACACTGTCACGTATCGAGGGTTAGGTTTCACTAGGTTAATTTTGCGCCATTTTGTTTAGAAATCATTACGAAAACACGCCTATACAAATACATTGTAAACTTTATTGTCGAAAAAATGAAAATTTTAAGATGAAAAATTTTGATGTTTTTTCTTATTTCTGCTCAAAATAGAGATGGTGAGCAGAAATAAGAAAAATAATTGTTTACCCCTGTAATCCCAAGTGTTTCTATATAAAAGCGGGGTTCGAAGGGAGGTGTGTTTTCGTGATGGACAACTAGCTATACCTACCAAAACCTACTGAAACGTAATAAAACATAGATTCTAACAATGGTCGCCTCTGCAGCCAATAATTAAACCCAGTGATATATTGAGTGACAAATTACTAGGCGAAAAAGCGTGACGCGAAGAACCGCCGTTTTATGACGTTTTGTGACGTCACCAATCGTTTTCGTGACGTTAGACGGAGTAACGTTTTTTTTCACGCATCAAGTTCGTTACAAAAACAGGTAACTGGATGTGTTACAGTCAAATATGTTGGCGGGATTTCTTCGAACAACTTAAACGCACATTACAAAGAGAAAACCGGGGTTTGCAGGGGTACACATTATTTTTTTTCTGATTTCTGCTCTAAAGAATAGGTTGTGGGTACTCGTTAGAACCGCCTCAATGAGGCGGTTCTTACGAGTACCAACAACCTATGTTTGGAGTATAAATCAACAAAATGTAATACATTTCCATCAGAAAAGTAACCATTTTGGAAACGTAAATAAATGCACTATCATAGATATGTTATGAGCCCCGCCAAGTGAATTTGTGTCTTTTCGAGCATTCCGTCATGACAAGTTTTAACTACGCATGCCCAGCCATTCAGAGGGGCCAGGGATATGCCTTTTTGTCTGAAGGTTCCTCTTGATTCAATGCTTGTATGAGCGAGCAGCGAAGGTTCTGGCGAGACTGCGCGGATGCGCAGGCTCGCCTGACCCTTCGCAGCTCGCATAGGCGATAAATACCAAAATCGCTTGACGGGGCCCTTATCGTAATGTGAATTATTCAGTGATGCAGTATTAAAACGTATACTGAAGCACAATTTAAAGTTTTTGGCTATCTTGTTGAATACATTACGATAACACACCCGGGCGACATAGTGCATTTTTCACATCTAAAAAAATGGTTACTTTTCTGATGAAAATCCATGTCATTTTTCTTATTTTTACTGCAAACATAGGTTGTGGGTTCCCGTTAGAACCGCCTCAATTAGGCGGTTTTGCGGGTGCCCGTTAGGACCGCCTCATTGAGGAGGCGGTACTAACGAGCACCCACAATCTATGTCTTGGTGCAGAAATAAGAAAGATAATGTATACCCCCGCAAACTCGAGTTTTCTTTATATAAAGTAGGAGTTATGGGTGTTTTCAGGGACTTGTTCACGTGATGTAAAACCCTGGTGACCGCTTAAAAATTTTGCTGAGTTTACTCTGAATCTATTAAAACTTTTTTTAAATGTGACCATTTAAACTATCAGTACTAAATAAATAGTAATTTCACAAAAAAAATATTCAGTACCACAATAATTATAGAGTAAGAAAACATGTTTTCGAAACAATTTTGCCAAAATTTAATACTGATGAGAACGGTTCGATATTCCTTAAAGAACAAGAATATGTAAGCCGCCACAAAGGAAAGAAGTGTAACTGTATTGTGGGATTTAAACCCGCGCTGCTCGGGAGAAAACCCAATGCTCTAACCACTGAGCCAAAGAGTCGACTACCTGACGCAGTTGTCAGAGAGTGGTGATACAATGTAAACTAGCCTAGCCACTAGGCGTTAAAATGAATAATATGGAATTAAAATCATCTTTTGCACTAAAATGAACAGTGTATAAAAGTTTAGCTAGTCTAGTCTCTCTGGCTCAAATTTAACGTAAGATTTGAGACTCTACCAAATAGACTTGCCATTACTAAGAAGGTGATAAATTTTTAAACCAATAAAAAATTAAAAAAAAAAAAAAAAAAAAAAATGATCAGACTTTTATTTTCAGACTAGAAGCTAGTCCAAATGTAAACCTACGTCTAAGCTCTGCATATTATATACTAAGTTAGATAACTGAAGAGGGGAGTAGCGGTCCGAAACAAAATGTAGCATGAAAGTTCAATGACTCGAGCAGATGGCTCGTTTACCATGACTGAGTCGAACAGTCGAACAGTCAAACTGTTTCCTCAGTCCCTAGGAATTTCTTCCCGTAGCCCCAGAAAAGAAAGGTTGAGAGAAAATTTAGGGATTTTTTCTATCTCTTAGTTTGAAAAAGTATGTTATGTGTACCCATTAGAATCGCCTCGCTGAGGCGATTCTAATGAGGACGCCCAACATACGAGTGCATGTATTTGATAAAACGGTTATGGACCTATAGGTGTTCGGATCATTGAAGTTCGAAATCCCATTACGAAAACATGCCTATACAAATACATAGTAATTTTTTTCGCCGAAAAAAAATGTAGATTTTATGGTGAAATATCGTGATATTGAGATAAAATGACCTCTCAAGTCCTACCGTTCAAAGAAACCAACAGCGTTTAATTGCAGGGGCAGTCCAACTCGAACCATTCTGCCTGGGCAAAACGGTTTTCCAGTACCCATGTGCGGTCGGTTTCAGCTCTGCGTGGAAGCACCGTGCAACCCAGTCTATTTCTCCAAGACCCGACGGGCAAGAGCCAATATAAAAATGTCATATTTATGCTACAAACATAGATTGCTGGTGATCGTTAGAAGACCCTTGTCAAGGCGGTTTGTTTGTTTGTGTTGAGGTTTTACGTCCCCGTTATTTAGGTCTGGTTGGAGATGTTTCTTCTGATTTTGTGAAACTTTTACTTTATCTGACACTGAGGTGAAATGACATCCCAGGTTCAGCTACCCAAAGAAACCGCTGGGGTTAAAGGAACGTCCAACTAGCGCCTCTTTTCACATCCAGGCTTAGATCTTCTGAGCAGTCTTCCAATACTCAGAAATGGAGTCTGTTTAAGCTCTGCGTGAATGTACCACGCAGCCCAGTTTACTTTAGCTGCATGTAACGAAAACACGCCCATACAAATACATTGAAGATTTTACTGCCGAAAAAACGAACCTTGTAAGGTGAAGAAATTGGTATTTTTTCCTATTTCTACTCAAAATATAGATTGTGAGTACCCACAATTTATATTTTTGTTTGTTTGCTTAGAGGTTTAACGTCCCTGCCAATACTATTTAAGTCATTTTGAAGAAGTTTTGTGGGACTTATACCCGACATTGGGATGAAATGACGTTTCAAGCCCTGCCGCCCAATGAAACCAATAGGATTAAAAAGCATGGACTGTCCGACCACCTTTCCTGGGCAGGCTTAGAAACTCTAAGCGGTTTACCAGTACTCATGTGCGGTCAGTTTCGGCTCTGGGTGGAAGCATCATGTAGCCCAATCTATTCCTTCAAGCCCCGATGGGCGCGGGAGGACTCTTCTTATCTCATCCGGTAACTGTATGTTGTGTGTACTGATTAGACTCACAACACTGGAACGATTCTACAGAGTACACGCGGCATAGAGAATCAAACTACTATCCCTACCTTATCATTGTAAAGCCCACTAGCGACTCGAACACGTCCTGTGTCGAAAATTATTAAAAATTATTAGAGCCATTTAAGAAATGCACTTTACCTTTGCTCGTGACCCGATGTTGTTCATAATTCGACGAACGTTAAATAAGTGTTTGCTTTACTGTAGAGAGGCTGGAACAACATACTTAGGCACCCAAATCTCGCCTGGAATCTCGTTCAATTTCTCGCGATAATCCGCAATCTTTACAGAGTTCATGAGAATTGTATTCACATCCCAAAATTGCTTCTCAAAACCAGAAGGAGTCAAGTCCCATTACAAAAGAAACACAAAAAGCGTCGAAATAATTTTAAAAAAGCTCTTTTCGAAGACCGTTGCATCAAACGCTGAAGTTTAATCGCGGGAAAGTTTCGAAACTACGTCGCGCGTCTGTTAGCCGGTTAAGACCAATCACCGCGCTTGGACCAACTAGTTACCGGAGTATTTACCGAAGCATTTACCGGAAAGCGCTTCTCGTCTGACCAAACAATAACCACTTTTCACAAAGTCACAAATTACACGGGTATAAAATAAAGTCCTGGGCATAGTTTTATTTAGCTACCTGCGAATTTCTACCTTCGAGAGACCGTTGCATCAAACGCTGAAGTTTGGTCGCGGGAAAGTTTCGAAACTGCGTCACGCATTTATGAAATGAGATGTAGCGCGCTGAGCCGAAAATGTTAGCCGGTAAAATCCAGCACCCGCGATCGGACCCACGAGTTACCGGAGCATTTACCGAAGCATTTACTGGAGCTTCTCGGTTGGGAGGAAAGCGCTTCTCGCCTGGCCAAGCAATTAAAACTTATCACAAACACTCAGGGGTGTAGAATAAAGCCCCAGGAATAGTTAGAGACAGGCTACCTGTGGATTTCTATCTTCTTCTGACTTACAAAATGATGATGAGCCCCAAATCTATAGCATATACTCCATTTTGTTACCCTCACTGTCGCACATTAGGTTGGATTGAGAAGACTTTTGCCAATCCAATATTCCATTATAGGCATTGCTGTAGTCTGTCAAGATCCCTTTGAAGTGTGCAGTATCAGTCATGCTTGAGACCTCGTGATATAAAAGGCTGTCATTAGCAAACAGGTGAACTCTAGGGCTAACTTTCTGTGGCAGGTCATTTATGCATGGGTAGAACAACAAAGGTCTGAGCATGGTACCTGGGACACCGGATACAGCTGAGGCAGTCGTGGTAATCAGGCCTGTGACTAGGTCTTGTTAGCCCCTGTTGGTCAGGAAGATCTGAATCCACTGTAACTGGTGTATACAGTAAAATTCAGCTATTAAGACCACCTAAAATTAAGTCTTATTCTGCTTTAAAAAGCCTCTTAAGTAAGCTACAGTTATTCGTTATTCTTTGTCAGAGAGCACCTTTGGGAGTGTTCAAACGTGGTCTTAAATACCACCTCTGAAGAGTCCCAAAGGTGGCCTTAATTAGGAATTTTACTATATTGTGTCGTGTCTGAGCTTGGCAGTGCTCAAACCATTCATGTGGAACTTTGTCAAACACGTTGTTAAAGTCAAGAGTGACGGTGTCTCTCTGTTGGCCTTCATATATTCCTGCTGCAAAGTCTTGAACTATCTATCATTCCTGCTGCAAAGTGTTTGACTATCTATCTATCTATCTATCTATCTATCTATCTATCTATCTATCTATCTATCTATCTATCTATCTATCTATCTATCTATCTATCTATCTATCTATCTATCTATCTATCTATCTATCTATCTATCTATCTATCTATCTATCTATCTATCCATCCATCCATCCATCCATCCATCCATCCATCATCCATCCATCCATCCATCCATCCATCCATCCATCCATCCATCCATCCATCTATCTATCTATCTATCTATCTATCTATCTATCTATCTATTTGCAGGATAGTAATTATGACATTACGGTTTACGGTAACGCTCTTTAACCTGCAGAGGGGATGATTCTTTCTGCTCAGGAAGTCTCCAGTTAACGTCCCGAGTCGAAGGACGGTGCACTTTGTGGCATTCATCCCTACAAATGATTGTCACTGCCTGGACCGGGCGTCTCTAGCATCAGAGGCAGGTGCACTAACCACTGAGCTACCACTACTGGTATTTTTGATGTTCTACACCAATAATATAAAATAAAGGCACTGCCTTTTGAGCAAACACACTCAATTACACCCCTTAAGTAGCAAACAGGCAAATAGTGGTGTAGGACATCAAAACCACCGATAGTGCTAGTGTGGTAGCTAAGTGGTTAGTGCACTTGTCTCTTATGCTAGAGGCCCCCGGTTCGACAACCCCCCCCCCCCCCCCCCCGCAGCGACATTAAAGGTTGGTATTCCACTGGCATCATTTGAAGGGACAAATGCCACAAAGTGCACCGACCTTCCGATCGGGACGTTAACTGGAGGCCCCTTGTGCAGGGAGAATCTTCACCTATCCTTATCGTAATATCACATGGTTCGTCCTGCAAATCCCGAGTGTATGTACACCTGCGAGTAATGGTCGAATGTGGTCTACCACATTAATAGTTGATAGATACATAGAGCTTTTTTTTTTTTTTTTGGTTTGGGTTTTACGGCCCTTTCAAGATTATTTCACTCATATCGAGCCGATCGTTAATCATAGGTGGGCGAAAACCGGAGTACCCGGAGAAAAACCACCTGACCTTCCGTTGCAGAACTTGGCGTCTCACACGTGACCCGAGCGAGGCTCGAACCCACGGCGGTGAGAGACCTAATGACTAAGAGTCAGCGCTCTTATCCATTAGGCCACGGAGGCCCGTTAGATACATAGAGCTGAAACCAGCCCGCACACAAGTACTGGTATACCGCTTAGAGGATCTAAGCCTGCCCAGGCAAAGCGGTGCGAGTCGGCCCGTCCATGCTTATAAACCCTATTGCTTTCATTGGGCGGCAGGGCTTGAGATGTCATTTCATCTCAATGTCGGGCAAAAGTCCCACAAAATTGGAAGCAACGTCTCCAAAATGACCTATACAGTGTTGATGGGGACGTTAAACCTCAATCCAAACAAAAACAAAACATTGATAGTCATGCAAAAAAGTCCTTGGCAAACCGCCAGTATGTATACATGTACAGATAGTATTCATGTGGGCCTACAGAGGCCATTTGCATCTTGTTTGTCAGACCAAAAGAACGGATTTCGAAAGAGGCATACGTATGAATGCCAGCTGAATCTGCCCAAAGTCTAAGACCTTGCAGCAGAAACAGATGAAAGCCAACAGATAGACACCATCGCTCTTGACTTTAGCAAGGTGTTAGACAAAGTTCCACATGGATGGCAAAACATGGACAAAATATCCCTTACATTGGATCCAGAGCTTTCTGACCAACATGGGCTAACCAGACCTGGTCAAAGGCAAGTTTTTCACGATTGCCCCAGTTGTATCTTATGTTCCTCAAGGTGGCATGCTCGGACCTTTGTTGGTCTGCCCATACATAAATGACCTGCCACAGAAAGTCAGTTCTGGAGCTCGCCTCTTTGGTAATGACAGACTTTTATTTCACAAGATCTCAAGCATTACTGATACTGCAGCACTTCAGAGGGATCTTGACAGACTAATGGAATACAGATTGGCAAAAGTTTTTCAACCCAACCAAATGTGCGCCAGTCAGGGTAACAAGACGGAGAAACCTGGCTGGAGATTTGTAGCAACTTGCATGTTCAAGATATATGGTCATGAATTGTTAATCTTAAAAACGTGAAGGTACCTGAGCATCTTTTATTTCTGAAATCCCATTTTGATGTAACTGTATAAAGGCAAAAACTAGCCTGGTGTTTCTTTGGAATGAAGATAACCAGCTGGTCTGAAGATGTTAAAACATGATGGTAGAGACCATGATTAGACTTATCCTGGATTATGTCACATCAGTATTGGACACCCATATTGTATCTAGAAGGTGCAATGACGAGCAGCTCGGTTTGTCAGAGGTGACTACAACACAACCAGCAGTACCTCGCGAGTGATGCAACACATTGGCCGGCAAACTTACCAGCACTGAAATCTAGATGCTAATTATGATCTATCTCTGGGCCGAGTGGACAATCATGGTTGCAGGTTCTCAGACCCGCAAGCAGCGAACAGAAGAGGATACTCCCTGGGGTATATAGTACGACATCTTCCGTCACCACTCCCACCTTCATCGCCACGGGAATCAGACTAAATGACCAACTTCCAATGAGTATTGTCACATCAGGGATCCTTGAGGGCTTCAAGAGGGATCGTGCAAGTCTTTCCTAATCACTGAAAACTGTTTTTCAAAGTTTTAATTTGTTCTGTTGTGAGACAAAGGCGGCGTGTATATTACATCACTGGGGAGTCAAAATGATATTGACTTGCAGGCAAGGGCTGCTGTCCTTACAGCACGAATGGGTAGAGGCGAGTGTGTGGGGGTCGGGAGGGGCGTTGTTATTTCTTCTGTTTCTGCACTTTTATTCATTTCCCCTTTCTCCCTTGTTCCTCTCTCTCTTATCCTCTACTATCTCTTCTATCTCTTTTTGTCCCTTGCTCTGTGAGATGACACAAAATGACCCACTAGAGTTTACGTGTCGTAAACCCAAACCAATTGTTTGAGATTCACCTCCGCCTTGTACATAATCTTAGAATGTCAATGCTCCTGTGTTGGTTCTGTTTGCACTTCATGGGAAGAAACTTAGATAGGGTGACTCAAAGTTAGTTTGAAGCATGGACACTTTAAAGTATCCTGAAGCACAAGCGAATTGCTATGGGATTTGGGTGCTCATCATCACTTGGGAAGGTAGAAATCCAACAGGTAGCCAGATAGCTCATTGTGTCTCTTAATATTCCCAGGGCTTTATTTTATTACTCCTGAGTAATAGTTTGTGAAAAGTTTAATTTCTTGACCAGACGAGAAGCGCTTTCCACCCTACCGAGAAGCTCCGGTAAATGCTTCGGTAAATGTTCCGGTAGCTCGTTGGTCAAAGCGCGGTGCTCGGTTTTACCGGCTTAACTTTTCGGCTCAGTGCGGTACGTTTCAGTTCATTTAAACTCGTGAAGTAGTTTCGAATCTTTCCCGCGACCAAACTTCAGCATTGATTGAAGGTCTTCAAAAAGAGCTTTTAAAAATTATTTCGACGCATTTTGTGTTTCTGTTGTAATGGGACTTGACTCCTTTTGGTTTTGCGAAGCAATTTTTGGATGTGAATACAATTCTAATGAACTCTGTAAAGATGGCGGATTATCGCGAGAAATTGAACGAGATTCCATGCGAGATTTGGGTGCTTAAGTATGTTGTTCCCTCCTCTCTAAAGTAAAGCAAACACTTCGTGTGTTTGCTTTTAACTACCTTAGTCCTCCTTTACCTTATTTTAATATGAAATAAAGGCACTGCCTTTTGAGCAAACACACTCATTTACACCCCTATCTATCTTCATTTACTGAGTCGGTCATATTCGGCTAAAAAAAGGGGGGGGGGGAGGGGTCGGGTGGGGGTTGTTGGATGGGTCCTTTAAACTATTAACAATCTGATTGGCAGAGGTATACAAAAAGGCATGTATCTCCGGGTCCCAATCTATACTGTACGGTCTTTGAACTCCTCTGCGGGTCTTTGAACCTCTTTGCGGTTTTGGCATCTACCGCAGACGCGGGAATACTATTCCACTGAGGAATAATTCTGGGAAAAATATGCTTTAGGGCATCATTATAGGCCTGGTACCTATGGTGTTGTGTGTTATTTACTTTTGATGCCCTTGTTTGAGTTGAAACTGTAACAGTGGTCGAGTATTTATCTTTATCTAGAGTGTATCCTATGGAGGACTTAGGTAGTTAATATTGGTGTGGAACATCAAAAATACCAGTAGTGGCAGCTCAGTGGATAGTGCACCTGTCTCTGATGCTCGACACCCCGGTTCGATTGCAGGCAGTGAAATAAAGTTTGGTATCCGAACATGTTCCATTGGCAATTTAGTTGTAGGGATGAATGCCACAAAGTGCACCATCCCTCGGCTCGAGAGAGAGAGAGAGAGAGAGAGAGAGAGAGAGAGAGAGAGAGAGAGAGAGAGAGAGAGAGAGAGAGAGAGAGAGTACAAAGAAAGAATAACTGTAGCTTACTAAATAGGCTTTTTAAAACAGAAAAAGACTTAATTTTAGGTGGTCTTAATGGCTAATTTTACTGTATAAACCACTTGCAGTGGATCCAGAGCTTCCTGACCAACAGCGGCTATCCAGACCTGGTCACAGGCCTGATTGCCACAATTACCTCAGCTGTATCCGGTGTCCCACAAGGTGCCATGCTCAGACCTTTGTTGTTCTTCCCATGCATAAGCGACCTGCCACAGAAAGTTAGCCATGGAGTTCTTTGCTAATATCACGAGGTCTAAAGCATGATTTATATTGAACACTTCAGAGGGATCTTGACAGACTACAGCAATGCCTATAATGGAATACGAACTAGCAAAGTCTTCTCAATCCAACCAAATAAGCAACAGTCAGGGTAAAAAATGGAGAATGTAGGTGAAGGCCGAAGATTTGGAGCAACTTACATGTTAAAGATACACAGTCATGAACTGTCAATCTTAAAGACTTTAAAGTACCTGGGCATCATTTATTTCAGAAACATGTCATGAGAATCCATTTTGTTGCACCTGTAAAAAGGCAAACAGCAGCTTGGCGTTTCTTTGGAAGGGAGATAACCAGCTGGTCTGAAGATGTTGAAGCATGATGGTTTGAGACCATGATTAGACTTATCCTGGATTATGCCCATCAGTATGGGGCCCACATACAGTATCCGGCAGCTCGATACGGTGCAACGGTGAGCAACTTGGTTTGTCAGAGATGACTACCACACAAGCAGCATTACCTCTCAAGTGATACAGCACCTTGGCCGGCAAACGCACCAGCATGGAGGGCATGGTCTACATGTATCTCTGGGCTAAGCGGACATCCATGTTTGCCGGTTCTCCGACCCAAAACAGTAGGGGATACTCCCCGGAGTATATGGACCGACATCTTCTTCAACTCTCCTTCATCGGCAAGGGCATCACACTTAAGGGCCATCTTTCACAGAATATTGCTACTTCTGGGATCCTTGAGGGTTTTAAAAGGGATCTTCCCTGAACTACATAAAAACTTTTTAAAAGTTTTGATATGCAGCAGGTAGGGATAGAGGGGGGGGGGGCGTTGTTACTGCTTCTGTTTGTACACTTTTATTCATTTTCCCCTTTCTCCCTAGTCCCCACCTACCTATCTTCTCCTCTACTACCTCTTATATCTCTTTAGTCCCTTTCTCTGGGAGACGACTCAAAATGACCCACCAGGGTTGACGTGTCATTAAACCCAAAACTATTGTTTGTGCTTCACCGCCGATATGCACATAACCTTGATATGATGATGCTCCAGTGTTGGTCCTGTGTGCACTTCATGGGAAGAAAATTAGAAAGGGTGACTCAGTAAGTTTGCAGCATGGACACAATTGTATCCTGAAGCACTAGCGTTATGCTATGGATCTGGAGCTCATCATCATTTTGTAAATCTTAGGAAGATAGAAATCCACATGTAGCCACATAGCTCATTGTGTCTCTTACTATTCCCAGGGCTTTATTCTACACCCCTGAGTGTTTGTGAAAAGTTTTAATTGCTTGGCCCGACGAGAAGCGCTTTCCTCCCAACCGAGAAGCTCCGGTAAATGCTCCGGTAACTCGTGGGACCAATCGCGGTGCTGGATTTTACCGGCTAACCTTTTCGGCTCAGTATGGTATGTTTCATTTAATCTAAATCCGTGACGTAGTTTCGAAACTTTCCCGCGACAAAACTTCAGCGTTTGATGCAACGGTAGCCAAATATTACTATTCCCAGGGCTTTATTTTATATCCGAGTAATAATTTGTGAAAAGTTGTAATTGATTGGCCAGACTCGAAGCGCTTTCCACTCCGGTAAATGCTTCGGTAAATGCTCCGGTAACTCTTTGGTCCAAGCGCGGTGCTTGATTTTAACCAGCTAACATTTTCGGCTCAGTGCGGTACGTTTCAGTTCTTTTAAAACGCGCGACGTAGTTTGATTCATCGGTCATCTTTTAAAAATTATTTCGACGCTTTTTGTGTTTCTATTGTAATGGGACTTAACTCCTTTTGATTTGGAGAAGCAATTTTTGGATGTGAATACAATTCTCATGAACTCTGTAAAGATGGCGGATTATCGCGAGAAATTGAACGAGATTCCAGGCGAGATTTGGGTGCCTAAGTATGTTGTTCCAGCCTCTTTACAGTAAAGCAAACACTTCGTGTGTTTGCTATAAGATACACTCTGATATAGTGCCTCTCGATAAAGATAAACACTCGACCCCTGTAACAGTTTCTAATCAAACAAGGGCATCAAAAGTAAATAACACACAATACCATAGGTACCAGGCCTATAGTGGTGCCCTAAAGCATCCCCACAGAACTATTCCTCAGTGCAATAGTCTTCCCTCGTCTGCGGTAGATGCCAAGTCCGCAGAGGAGTATATGAAGATACATAGGAGTGTAAATGAGTGTTTGCTCCAAAGGCAGTGCCTTTATTTCATATTATTTACAATATTTTCCATCCATTATGTGAACAAAAACTTCTGGTTTGTGGGCTAAAATTGCAACAATAATACAAGTGTACGCAATTAACCTACTAACAGCGGAAGAGCGTCGTTGACGTCATAGCGACGTCATCGTCCAGTCATAATAAGGAAAACCACGATCCATGGTTTATTTTGACGTCATTTAATGGTCATTTGACGCCGTGTGATTCAATGTATTCAATGGGATATGAACAACATTGCGTCCCAAAAGTTTACTATAGGGATTTTCTGTAATACACTGAGAATGTAAATATTTAAGTTTGACTGTACATACACGTACACGCAATCTTTTCGTATACAAGGTGACTCTAAATTGAGTCAAATTAGATAAACCGCGTCACGAAAACGCCTGTGTTCCGCGGTTTGTTACCAGACTCCGAGTTTATGACGTTAGTAGGGGTCGTCCTATATCCATCTCGACTCCAAACACGCAATCTTCCGTCACCAAATTTCAAATTGAAACGGGATTCGTACTGCCGTCTTGTCTACCACGATGTGCACTTGCCCAATTGAGTCTAGCCAGTCTGTGGTCCCGCGTCAGTGGAACTCCTACGTATGGTCGACGTCCACGTAACCGAGCAGCTCGTAGTCTATTCCTCACAGTCATACCGCAAATTCGTGTTCCAGTTGCATTCCGAACCATTCCGGCGATTCTGGTACTGCTAAGAAATCGATTACGTCGAGATGGCGTCACGATATAATTGTCCTTTAGTCATGTTGATTTACGCGGTCTACCAGTGCGTGGCCTGTCTTTGACGGTTCCAGTTTGACAGAACTTTGACCTGAGTCTTGACATTGCACTTTCACTAACACGATAATGTTCTGCAACCTCGTCAACACATTCAGTACCAGAAACACCAAAATGGGTAGGTGGCAAAAAGCGAAGGGCCAGATCAGACGCCGCAGAACGCGCCGTCTGATCAGGGCCTCCACCGTTTGCTTAAAGTTCAGTCAATTTTCGAATATTTTTTTAATAAAACACAACCTGACACCCCTTAATTTTGATATGGACTCCTACTATATATAAGGTGGAAGATTCCATTTGGTACAAAATGGTTAACTTTAATGCCGCCAGTAAGTATTCCAATAGCCATATTACGCCTGTCTTATGCACCCCATCTTAGATCTTTTATGATTTTTTGACGGTTTATTTGTTTATGGGCATGAAGTGAGTCATGTTTGTGTGTCTTTCCCTTTGGTGTCTCTGATGGGAGCTGTGGGTTGATTGAATCGATTCCTGATCATTGCCTCCACTTCTATTTTGAAGAAAAATTGGGCCGAAAAAAAAAGCTAAACTTATTTCCCTTAGTATATATAATTGCAAACCATATTTTACATTACATACAAAAGTGGATCATTACACAGACTTTATGCATGCAAAAAAATATTTTTTTTTCCATTTTCTATTTTATTTTCTTATTTTATAATATTTTTGAGATGGGTTTTTGCTCTTCTTCTTCTTCTTCTTAACGCACACAGCCTTGCCGTCTTACATATGACCTGACCAAGCTTGAACCTATAGCGGCGACAGACCTTATCTTTGCCAGTCTGCGCTCTCAACCCTTAGATCACGCAAGCCCATATTTATTTATTTATTAAACAAAAATAAAATATTTGACACAAATACATACCTTGTGCGCAAAAGTTAGAATGTGTAAAATAAACTAGAAACAATGTGAAAGCAACTGCGCCGTTCTTCATTCTTAATAGTTTCGATCAAAGTCAAAGATTGTTATGAAAAATATTTCAGAATTTGGAATGCGCACAAATATGTTACCCTAATGCTACCAACATGTTTGCAAACAATACTAGACATAAATGGGATGTTGATCTTCAGTTAATAATGTCAACAACCTGCCCTATTCTGTTATATACCATTTGAGAGTTCTTTTTCATTTATACATTTTACCAGACATAAATGGGTTGATTTAAATCTTTAGAATGGTATTGGCAACAACCTGTCCTATTCTGTGATTCATTTTAGATTTATATTTGTTTTTCATTTATTTATTTTTTCTCTCTCCCTGGTTGATGAGAATGTTTGCGTAACATCTTGTAGTCAGTATGTACATAGAATTCTTCGTCGCATGTGTTTTTAAGCACTGGCAGTATTATGAATGATAATGCGGCAGGTTTCAGATCAATAGACGACTATCTTTCTCTATCCTGATACCTATACGAACAGTGTAGATCCAGATGAGACGGCTTGGGTCTACACAGTTTGCCATTAATTTAACGATTTTGAAAAACACCGATTTTTACAAAGGGGGCGGTGGAACAGACCAATTCAAGTATGCAGGTGTGAAAGGGTTGAACTACACGTAAAAGAAACCAAGGGCTTTTTGAATAGAATAAAAAAAAAGAATAAAAAAAAAAGTCAAGTGGTTCTAAAAGCGTTTTCCATTAGTCTGACACATCAAGTATCATGATCTTTACGCATTAAATATAAATTGGGTCACCGCATCACAAAAACTACAAGACATGTGCGTACAGTAATAACACAGATCAGCCTTCACTTCTACCAAGTACGGCTTTTTTCTCTGAATATTTTCAGTCTTTTGCTGTTAAAATCTACAATATATTTGAATAGGCGTATTTTCGAAATGGAAAATTTTATAATGACGTCAGAACGCCATTGCGAAACTGACGTCATTGCTAACAACGTCCTGGACTAGCCGCCATGTTGGTTTATGGCCATATTGAAGGATTTATTTGGACCTTTTTGGGGTGTTCGTCACAATTTGCTTTTGTTATCGTAAGTCACGCAAGAATAACGATCACTTATGGTTATTTCATAGCAATAACAAGTTGCCGGGTCTCTCGGAAAATGCCTGAACACTCGGCCTAGCGGCCTCGTGTTCAAACAGCTTTCTTTGAGCCTGCCAAATGTTAATGCATGAAACACCTTTTGGTAGTCCCTGTTTGTCAAATTAATTAGACCGTCATAAATCAGGATTGAGGACTCAACAAAACATAATATCAGTACAAAAGAAATCCACCAGTAAGATCGCGGAGAAACGAACTCAGAACATAAAACACCAGGCTTTACCCTCTTAAAAGGTGTAGAATTGACCCACCACAGTGTCCGGGTTCTTGCAATCAAACAGTGTATCACCTTGTCCACTCTTAAAAGCTCGACAGGCAAGCAGCATAACATTAATGCCATATCCAATAGTTCAGTAATATTACTTTTACTCAATATTCGTCTGAATTTATAAACTAATTCAGGTTCTTGCTATCCCTGTTGCAGCAAAGTTTTCAATGGTAAATTAGTAGAACTTTAATAACTAGACTTCTTTTGAAACCAATGAAAAATTGTGCGGGATAGAGGTACTTCGAAATACTGAGACTTAATCAAAGTAGTGCCAGATCACATTACGAAAACACGCCTATACAAATACGTTATCAATTGTTTCGGCCAAAAATGGAAATTTTAAGATGAAAAATAGTGATATTTTCATATTTCTGCTCAAAAAATAGATTTTGGGGACACGATAGAACCGCCTCGACGAGGCGGTTCTATCGAGTTTCCACGATCTACGTTTTTGAGCAGATATAAGAAAAATAATGATTACCCTTGGAAACCCCAGTTAGGAGGCCTTCATGCGGGCTAAACAAATTATTTGTCGAAATCGCGACGGAAGTAAGGGCAAGGATTGTGGCCACGTAAAATCGATTTAAGCCCCCCCCCCCCCCCCAGTGGAATTCGTTTCCGCTGACCGTTCCAAGGCGGTTCTTCTGTCGCGGTTTATTGTTGTTATGGTTTGTCTTTGGGTGTTTGTGTAGCTTATATTATTTTGTTGGCCACTTTGTGGGAAAGTAACTGTCCGTTTGGCTTTCCGCTATTGATGTTTCCATGAGGGTCTGTTGTTTCATGTTTGTGTTTCTTTCCCTTTGGTGTCTCTGATGGGAGGTGCGAGTTAATTGTATGGATTCCTGATCATTGCCTCCACTTCTATTTTGAGCGCTGACTCTTAAACGCAGTTCTGGTTGGAGCCTCGCTCGGGTCACAATCTTTGCGCTACAGGATAGCGAACTCCACACGCGACTTTGGCAATCGGCCCGCCAGTGCCGTGGGTACTTTGATTAGTTATTCTATCAATGTCTAGACAAATATTACACTTTTGATATCATCAGATTAAACGTTTTAGAAATATGACCTTCTTTTCACTGGTGTCTATTTGTCTCTCGTTTACTGGCTCATGAATGCTTACCCTGAACCCGATTTTAATAGAGAATGTGAATCATATTTATATTCCGTTCAGCATTTTTATTTTCAATAAATCCGACAAAAAAAAAATAAATAAATAAAATAAAATAAAATAAAAAGATAAACATTGAGGTTTAAAGCATTGCTTTTGTTTGTTTGGTTTGAGGTTTAACGTTCCCGTCGACACTGTAAAGGTCATTTTGGAGACGTTACATCCAATTTTGTGGGACTTTTACCCGACACTGAGATGAAATGACAACTCCAGCCCTGTCGCCCAATGAAACTAATAGGGTTTATAAGCATGGACGGCCCGAATCGCACCGCTTAGCCTGGGCAGGCTTAGATCCTCTAAGCGGTTCACCAGTAATCGTGTGCGGCCGGTTCAGCTCTGCGTGGAAGCATCATGCAGCCCATCTATTTCTTCAAGCTCCGATAGGCGGGGGCCTTTGTACAATCGGTGGTTGCTGCTTACTCTGCTGTTTTGATGAATGTTTTAAATCTTGAAAAGTTAAAATTTTATATTCTTATACACTTGCGTGATGTGTAAGAAATAAATCGTGATTTGTTGAGTAATAAATCACAATTTTGGGGTCAGTTGTAAAGTAGACAAATCACGAGCAGATAGCGCGCGTGATTTATCTACTTACAACTGACCGACCGCCCCCGCCCATCGGGGCTTGGAGAAATAGATTGGGCTGCACGATGCTTCCACGCAGAGCTGATACCGACCGCACATGAGTACTGGTAATCCGCTTAGAATGTCTAAGCCTGACCAGCAAAATTGCTGCGAGTCGGCCCATCCATTGTTATAAACCCTTTTGTTTCATTGGGCGACATGGATTGAGATGTCATTTCATCTCAATGTCGGGTAAAAGTCCCACAAAATTGGAAGCAACGCCTCCAAAATAACCTAAATAGTGTTGACGGGGACGTTAAACCTCAAATTAAACAAACAAATCAAAAAGGAACAACAAAGTTGAATTTGTACAACGGGTGGTTGCTGCTTACTCTGCTGTTTAGATGAATGTTTCAAATCTTAAAAAAAAGGTAATACACTTGCGTATATAATATAACGATGACGCCAAAATTTTATGAAGTTTAAGAAAAAGATCAGCTCTAGCTGTGATTTGTTGAGTAATAAATCATAGTTGTGGGGTCAGTTGTAAAGTAAACAAATCACGTGCGTGTAGCGCGCGTGATTTATCTACTTACAACTGACAGACAAACTGTGATTTATCAGAACATATCGCAAACTACAGCTGATCTATATCGATTCTAAAAGGCTGAAAATTGGCAATAATGCTGTTGTTTCCTTCAAAATCTCAAAACATTTCGCCATTGTTAGAAGAAAGCCCGCTAAAATTATCGACTGAAACATGCATTTATATCCTTTTCTAACGTTTTCGATGAGAGAATATGACGTTTCACCGTCTAACGTCAAGGAAATCGACTAGTGACGTCATAAATTGGCAGTTTTTTAATGACGTCATTCGTCACGCCCTTCCTTGCCGCGATTTGTTGCAGGATAAAACACAGTTATTTTCTATTGCCTATATACGCTGTGTTAGAATTTACGATATTCTGTTGAAAACCAGACGTCATGACGTTATGTCGATATTTCATTGACTGACATTCGATTTTATGCTGTCACTGGTTTTAAGCAAAAGTTTTGCAACATTTTAACCTTTCAAAAGAAAAAAAAAAAACGTGCATTATTGGGATAAATGCGCCGAAAAAATGCCATTTGACGCATAGGCCTGAACTATTCTCTCCACTTTAAAGATTGTCCAAAATAACAAGGAAGTCGTCCTTTTATCGCCCCCGCCCATAGGGGCTTGAAGAAATATATGGGCTGCATTTTGCTTCCACGCAGAGCTGAATCCGGCCCGCACACTAGTACTGGTAAACCGCTTGGAGAATCTAAGCCTGACCAGGAACCGCGTGCGAGGCAGAGGTTACCATACGCCGGTTTAATATCTTGATATGTCAGCCGTGACACCATCAGCCCGAGGGCTGAAGATCCAAGCTTTTACTAGTACATTGGAAGCGCTATGGCTGCCCCAGGACTGATATCGGTTCATGTGATAACGTGAAAATATAACATGGCTGAAATGTCATATACAAAAGAAACGAAATTTCTAGAAAATGAGTCGTTAACGCAATATGCAGTAATCCCGTTTTGAAAATCGTCCGCTATTAAGGCCTGAATCTGTTCTGAGCAGAAAAAAAAGAGAAAAATAAAGTATACCGCTATAAATCCCAGTTTTACAATACAAAAGTTGGGTTCGGGGGGATAAGAATTATATAGACCTGTTTCCGTGATGGATTAGTGAAGTACGTTGTTCTTATTTATAGAATCCTCGTTGATAAAAAAGAGGAAAATTCAATGTCAGTCAACATCGTTTCGGTCATAAAGTCAGGTGAAGGGGCAGTTCATGGGAGTGCCCGGGAAGGGGGCGAGGTCCTTATAACTGCTTTATTGAGTAGGAACTGGTGAGTTAAATTTAAGTCCTCGAAACATTTTCATTATTAAAACATATGTTGTAAAAATAATTCTAACACAGCGCGCCTATATAGGCAATGGAAAACGGCTGTGTTTTATTCTGCAACAAATCACAGCTTGGAAGAGCGTGACGTGTGGCGTCATTAAAAACCGCTAATTCATGACGTCACTAGTCGATTTCCTTGACGTTAGGCGGTGTAACGTCATTTTCCCACATCGAAAACGTTAGAAAAGGATACAAATGCATGTGTTTCAGTCGATAATTTTAGCGTGATTTCTTCTAACAATGGCGAAAGGTTGTGAGCTTTTGAAGGAAACAACAACATTATTGGCGATTTTCAGCGTGTTAGAATCGTATTAGATCAGCTCTGGTCTGTGATTTGTTGAGTAATAAATCACAGTTTGAAGGTCAGTTGTTAAGTAGATTAAATCACGAGCGCGTATGTTGAGTAATAAATCACAATTTGTAGGTCAGTTGTAGGTAGAATAATCACGCGCGCTACACGGTTGGACACATTTATTCTGGACTTTGAGAATGCTTTTGAACCACCCCACATGAGCTCATGGAATCCAAATTATTTGGCTACGGCAATTAGAGCGGGGGGGGGGGGGGGGGGACTCTCAAACAGATACATTCTTCCTTTGCTACAAAAACGGCGAGTTGTTGCTGATGGAGAATCTTCGGAGTGGGCGCCAGTTTTGTCTGGGGTCCCACAAGGGACTGTTTTTGGTCGACTGTTATTCTCACTGCACATTAGTGATATTTCCACTGACATTGACTCAGAAATAAGACGACTGTGTTTTCTGCCGGGAAATTAGAGTACAGAGGACTCATTGAAACTTCAGAATGATATATCTAGACCAGGCTGTTGGGAACGAAAATGGGGCATGAGATTCCAGTCCGTTATATGCAATATTATTAAGATGACTAGGAAGAGAACAATAAAATTGAGGCTTTTTACACCTTTGATTCCATTAAATACCTTGGTCTGACAAGCCCACGCGATTTGAGTTTTAATACTCACATACGCAACATGTATACTAAGGCAATTAGAACGCTTGAGTTTCTGAGGCGAAATCGTCATCAGTGACCTCAGTGTGTAAAAGAGGCAGCATATTAATGACTTGTTCGCCCAATCTTGGAATACGGTAGTTGAATCTGGGACCCCAATGCAGAAATTGAAAAAGTTCAAAATAGAGTTACCAGATAACAAGCAATTACTGCTTCGAAACTGGGAGTATATATTGAATACTAAGAATATTAAAATGAGCTGGAGCCGAGCGATGGTCTCCCTATTCACCGACAACGGGGAATAGGGGTACCACCGAACGGCTACGGTGTAGTGCCAGCATGGATTCGTTCCCTGGGACCCCAACCAGCTGACGACCCGCGACACAGGGAAACTGAAAAACAACAAAACAACAATTAAAATGGGCGTCTCTCAAGAAATGGAGAAGAGACAGTACGCGCATACTGTTATACAAAGCTCTGAAGGTCACTTCTAGCATTGCAACAGATGACCTTATCCCCCAGAGCTAGGCGCTCTAGAAATCAGCATTCACTGGCGTGTCAGACCCCTACTGCCAGAACTGACATTTACAAAGAATCTTTCATACCTCAGACCATTAGAGATTGGCATTCCCTTCCCGATTCAATCATTCCTGGAGCTGAAGGTGCTGAGGATAGTGAAGTTATCTCTTTAATGAGAGATTGGCACCAACTTCCCATATCACAGGTCCTGGTGTATGAATGTTGGTGATGGCGGACCAAATAAGCATCTGTGACATGCTTAACGAATTGGAGAGGCCACCCCTGGAGGCCTGACATCAATAGTTCTCCCTTAAAACATAATTACTGATACAGTGTCTCAACCTGTTTAAGACACTGAACCTGTTTTATTTGTTTATGTTTAAGACACTGAACCTGTTTTATTTGTTTATGCTAAGGTTTAACGTCCCCATCCACGCTATTAAGTCATTTTGAAGACGTTCCTTCCCATTTTGTGGAACTCGTACCCGACATTGAGATGAAATGACGTCTCAAGCCATATCGCAAAAAGAATCTGCCATGACTTTGTCGCTTTAGTGTAAAAGATGCATCAGATTTGTTCTTTAGGTGCCTGTACGTGTACCAACCAGTCCTCTGCAAGGGTGCCCTAAAGAATGCCCCCCACCCCCCCCCCCCCCACCCAGAACTGTTCTTTCTTGCGATTACCTTCCTTCTTTGGTAGTGCCAAGACTGCAAAGGAGTTAAAAGGTTTCTAATAAAACATCATACCTGTATCATGACCATTTCTGTATCATCATGTGATAAAAATATCTGACTTAAATGCGTAAAAGAGACATCATTCATCATTCCAGGCTATAAGAACCTCAATTTTGTTTTGTTCTCAGGCCTGGGCTATTCGTCTCATTATTGACGTAAGTCTACAAGGAATGCACCACAGAACTGACAATTGTGAAGTGCGCATGCTTTTCTGGGTCAGAATATTTAAAAATGACCAACCGCTTCAGAGACACTGAAGAGAACCATTGATTGTTACTTGGGCGTTACGCAGTTGTAACCTGGTGATGTCTACAGTTTCAACCATCGTGATGTCTACAGAACTTCCGCTAGGTGGCTGCAGATATATAGAGGATATTTGATTTTTTCAGTGTAAGATCGAATTTTATTTCATCGAATGAACACCAAAACTGTTATTTTCACGAGTGGCGTAGCCACGAGTGAAAATAGCAGTTTTGGTGTTCATGAGTGAAATAAAATTTGATCTTGCACTGAAAAAATCAAATTTTCTGTTTCTTACATGCTTCAAAAGGCAATATTTAGCGTCTTTAATGGTGTCGCTCACATTCGGAGAAAATTATCTTTGTTCCTGTTCGTTTCGCGTCAATTTAGTGGTGTCCATCGTGTTTAGTGGGTATACTATTGGGTGTAAACTGAAAGTTTGCACCTGAGAAATGACCTGGGATGGTATTATTATGAATGATTAATGAAATAATTGAGAGAGTAGTTTTCCAAAGAAGTTGCTGGCAAGGCTAACGTCGCGCGACAAAAGACGTGACGTCAGCGTCATAAATGACGTCAGTAACGTCCCCGTCACACATGAACGGGCTATGCGTCAATTAGAACATATTTCAGTATTGTTCAGTTATCTGACAAAGATAACATTGAAATTAGAGTTAGATTTGAAGAAAAAAGTAGTCCCAAACAGTGAAAAATAAAAAATCGTATTTTCACTGTTTGAAACAGTGAAAATATCGATTTATATTTCACTGATAAGTAATAGATATATCCATTGTTTTTGTGAAATATTGGTAAATATTTGTACTGATTGATATCTGTACAGGATAATTTGACGAGCCCGCCAGGGCGAGTCTAATTATCCTGTACAGATGTCAATCAGTACAAATATTTACCAATATTTCTCAAAAACAATTGGATATATCTATTTTAATCCACAGCTTATTGTAACTTCCACTTAAAGGTAATAGATAAAACCTATTAAGCATATTTGTTTTATTTACTGTTAATTTCAATTTCTTTTATTTGACCTGATTTACCCCGTCTGGAAAATGGATTGTCCTGTCTGAAAGGACACTGTCAGCTTCTCTGCTTCATTAATATTCAATTGGATTTGATTGGTCTAAATCCAACTGACCACAGGTTATTTGATCATGCTTTTTTTAACCTGATGTTTATCACTGGGACATTTTAATGCTGAACCTTCAAGTGTAGGACTTACTTTGAACTCAGATGTGTTTTTGCTGCATGCAAATTTCATAAAATGTTTGGCACCAGTAAATGGGAGTGTATTTTGTGATAATTCAGGGATAATTTTTTCTCCATAAAAAGGTATGTTGTGGGTACTCATTTTGAACAGCCTCATCCCACAAAAACATGTTGTGGGTACTCGTTGGAATTGCCTAGATGAGGCGGTTCTAGTGAGTACCCACAATTTGATTTTATGGAGAATTGGAGAAACTTAATCAGAAGAAGCAGTCTGATCAGGGTCTGCACTGATTAAGTAAAGGCTATTTTAAATGTGGGTACTCATTCAAATAACCTTGGCGAGGCTATTTTAATGAATACCCACAATGTTAATTTTGTCATGCTAGATGCCCCTTCCCATTTTAAGATCAGAAGGAGCAGTCTGGTCAGGGTCTGCACTGTTTGCCATTAAGTAAAAGCTATTTTAAATGTGGGTACTCATTCAAATAACCTCGGCGAGGCTATTTGAATGAATACCCATAATGTTAATTTTGTCATGCAGAGCTAGAGGACCCTTCAAATTTTAAGATCAGAAGGTAGCAGTCTGATCCGCGTCTGCACTGTTTGCCATTAAGTAAAAGCTATTTTAAATATGGGTACTCATTCAAATAACCTTGGCGAGGCTATTTTAAGGAATACCCACAATGTTAATTTTGTCATGCAGAGCTAGAAGCCCCTTCCCATTTTAATTGTAGCTCAGTTGATTGGTCCATAAACCATTCAAAACTGTACATGATATCAGTACATGATATCAATACATTTATCAAAATTTATTAGTACTGCCAGCATCAAAGGAAAGTACTGGAAGCTGTGGATTAAATCTCTATCATTCATTGAAAAGCATGTAAAAAAAGCCGAAACTACTTAGGAAGAGCATAATTGATTGACCGAGCTTAACATAGCCAATGACTACAAGTTTCAAAAGTGACAGGTTTTCAGCAGCAACAGAAATGAAAAAGACTAAGCCAGGAAACAAAATTTCTATCGTATATCCGGCCGCCCGTGAGCGGGCCGGAATTACGATAACATACATATTTGCCATGATAAATTCGTTCACATCTCCAAAATTGACATTTGTTCTGATTTTATCTTATCATAGGTTGTACCAAAAACTGTGGCTTGATTCAGAAATAAAATACAACGTACACTCTTGCAAACACTAATTTGGTCGATTGCTTATCAATTGACAAAAAACGTCTTCAGTGGAAAGTCCACATGGCGTAAGTTATCTATAGAAAATAGCCGTGAGGTCAGAGTATTGCGTAAGAGGGTCATTTACAGAATCTGGACCGGAATGACAAACACTGTAGACCCAGATCAGACGCTGCAGATCAGGGCCTGATCAGACGCCGTAGATCAGGGACTACACCATTTGTTTAAAACAACTGGAATCTGTGGATTAAACAAGACATTTTAAATCTCAGTCTAGGTCTATTTTCCCATCCTACACTCAAGGACAATCACCCCTATCCCCACCCACCACCACCAGTACTCCCAGACAGTGCTTTGATTTTCAGAATAACAGGGGTGTACATTTCACGGACTTGTTGACACAATGTACTTTTCTTAGGACTCCGAGGACAGCTTATTACGTCCCTTTCTTTACATAGTCTTTCAGTTTCAAGCTGTGGATCAGGCTGCTTTGCCTGTGGCCCATGAGACTGCCAGGATGCTCAAGTTCTTGGTTTTACCCAGTCCGGGGTGTACCACGTTTATACAGACCGCACCTGCTCCCGGTCGCTACGGATATGACGTCTTTTGTGACCTAGAAAATGCAGATGGGGGTGGTTAGTAAGTGATCTGTCATGATCGGACCGATAATCTACAAGGAAAAAAATCTAAGTTAACCCTCAAGGGGAATGTATGCACCTAGCAGTTCTTGCTGCCATTTTTTCAAATAGAGGCTACTTTCGGAACTTCCTGATTGCTTTTCTACAAGCTCTGTCCCACGGAAAAAGCCGGGGTCTACTCGTAAAGGAAAGAATTTGCTCCTCGTGGGCAAATACTTTCCTTCAAGAGTTGACCCCTTCTGACGTCGGAGACAAAATTATTTGGCTGCCTCCCCTGAAGGTGTATTCATTCCTATTCATTTACGGCTGGGCTTTCATAAGTTTTACAACTCTATATATCCTTCTGCGGACGGCCCCCGCCCATCGGGGCTTGAAGAAATAGATTGGCTGCATGATGCTTCCATGCAGAGCTGAAACCGACCCGCACACGAGTACTAGTTAAATAGAAGTACAGGCAATGATCAGGAATCGATACAATTAACCCACAGTTCCCATCAGAGACACCAAAGGGAAAGAAATACAAACATGAAGCAACAGACCCCAACGGAAACACCAACAGCGGAAAGCCAAAAGGACAGTTACTTTCCCGCAAAATGGTCAAAAGGCTATCCAAAATAAAATAATATAAGCGACACAAACACCCAAAGACAAACCATAACAAAAATAAACGACAGAAGAACGCCTTGGAACGGTCAGAGGACACGAATTCCACTGGGGGGCTTAAATCGATTTTACGTGGCCGCAATCCCCGCCCTTACTTCCGTCTAATTTGTTCAGTCCGCACGAAAGCCTCCTAACTCATCAGTGGAAACCTGAGACTAGAACTTCAGTTTGCCAAATCACTCGCAAAGACTATCAACGTGATCGTGTATGCTGAATTTGATAATCAGATGGAAATTAACGGACTCAGAGAAGTAATCACAGACTACTGAAAAACAAAAGATGCATAGTGGATACTATATTGAAAAGGAACCGAGGGATTATCTACTATGGTCAGATTCTACTTCATCTGGAACTGGTTTGCTTCAAAAGGAATTTGAGGGATTATCAGAAGACAATGAAACACTGGGACGACCAAAATGGATTAAATGTACATTTATACGAGCCATGATGATCAACTTGATGACTGCTATATTTGACTATGCCCGTCACCAGTGCCAAGGATGTAGAACAAATCATCCCAGTTGTGCTTGTGGACAAAACTGAACGAATGGATAACAGACTACATGTATGCCATACATATTAAACCGCTTAGAGGATCTAAGCCTGCCCAGGCAAAGCGGTGCAAGTCGGCCCGTCCATGTTAATAAACCCTATTGGTTCATTGGGCGGCAGGGCTTGAGATGACATTTCATCTCAAGGTCGGCTAAAAGTCCCACAAAATTAGAAGCAACGTCTCCAAAATGACCTTTCCAGTGTTGACTGGGACGTTAAACCTCAAATCAAACAAACAAATCCTTTCGCGAAATCGCCTATGTGACATATATTGCTGCCCCTTATACATGTACTTTTTAAATTGTTTTACCTATTCTGTTGTTCTTGTCTCCACCCCTATGCTCGTCTGTAACTTGTCTTCAGAAAAATTTGTATGCTAAAATGTTTGCCGCCGCTAAATGCGGTATGTAATTCCTCATTTATATGTACTTGAGTGAATAAAGTGTTTGTCTGTCTGCCCGTCTGTCTTAAGATGCCAAGAAAAACTACATATGCAAAAGTCACTTGTTTATGCCGTGTGCTGCATTTTCTTGAGAACTTTTCAAACCTGTTTTTCTTTAATTATTATTATTATTATCATTATTATTTTGCATATAGACAAACAGTATGTACCCTGTTCAGACTGAACTGATTCAGGGCCGGACCAAAATATTAAATATTATTTCGCACAACTAAGAAAAATCTATGTGAATTATTTTTCCCAAAGATGGGGGCTACTCTTAAAGGAAAGAGCGGCCCACGGAGAACACTATTTTTTAAGTGCTTTCTCTTTATTGCAAATATTTTACATTTCGCAAATGCGTAATATGTGTAATGGGCGTTACACCTATGTGATTTGTTTATCAGAGACGACAACGCAGACGACAATTGTCTTGATTGGCATTTGGTGGGTTAACCTCTTCCACATTATGACTTTTTATTAACTGACTATCCTGTATTGATCGGGGTCATCCGTATTAACACCAGGTCAAACAAAATTTACTGAGGTCAAGTGTAATGTAGTTACATATGCGTGTGATCTTAATGACTCAAATAGTGTTGACGGTTTGTAAAAGATGCACTTTTGTTACACAGGCATGCTACATGAAAAGTTGAAACAATGTTGATGAGCAGTAAGAACGTCATATGATCAATATACTGTTGGGGTAATAAATGTAATTGGGATTATGTTGATTGGGCTATGAAACATTATAAGCTTTTACAGTAGAAAATTGAAACGTCTCTACCTTTCACATATTTTAATCGATTCTTTGTATAAAATTGCAGTTGTACTTGAAGCGACCAAATACATGGACATTGTTTATTTGGATCCTATTCAAATCCGCTGACATTTAAATAAAATGTCCTCTAAGTTATGCATTACGTAAGATAAATGTGCTGTTATTCAAATACTTCGGCGGGAGATGAAGCAAGTGCAGTTTACATAAAACATGGAATGTATCTACAAAACTTCAATCATAGGGGTGCATGTTTCCGTTTACGCCAATCATGTGGGCACTATTAGGCATTGTCTGAGTGCATAGTACCCTGCAGGTGTTTGCTCACGTGGTCACCAGATGTTGAGATACTTTTTAACATTCTAGTTAATGATGGACGTTTGGTATAAACAGAAACTGTGTTAACGTGAGAACAAAAGCCTGTGGAATGCTCTGAAACGTATAAAACATCCAGCTTGATCATGTCAAGTCAGTCAGGTTCTCAGTTTTTCAGTTATGTAGCAGACGAGTTCAGTATATCGGGCTAGATCTAGTCCTGGACACTACCTTATCAAAAGCTTTCGATTTTCGATGTGTTATAATTATGTAACATTGAAACTAATAATTACTAGACCAGTTTAACTTGATCAGAAAATAAAAAGAGAAAAACTGAACAGTTTTTGACTTTAATTATCTGCGAAGTACGAACTTTCATAATGTAAAACTATATGATCATGGTTAAACCCCACTTTATGGCGTTCGTTGTGTCATAGGGTGATTTGGTTGCCTAGTGACCTGGATAGACTTTGTTGTGCGCTGACCAGTGAATAATTCAAAAGGAAAATGGACGGATCACAGGAACACACCGTACAAAGTAAAGTAGGACATTTTACTTTTACTATTTTCGGGTTATACACGTTGATTGAAAGTTTACCAATAATGAAATTGTAGATGCCACTTGAGTTAATTATATTTAGAAATAATTTAAAAAAATATTTCAAATTAATTGGATTAATCATGCTGCATTAAATAATAAAAATATAATGAAACCTTCTGACATTTACAATTTAAAAACAAGAGGGCCATGATGGCCCTGGATCGCTCACCTGATCTGGGGAGGGCCATTATTGACCCCAGGGCTATAATGTGCATAATGTTGAGGGAGGTCTAAAAAGGTGAAGCTTCATACCAAATATCAACAAAGGCTATAATTTGAACAATCTTGGCAAAGGTCCACTAGATGGATTTTTTGTTTGATTTGAGGTTTAACGTCCCCGTCAACACTGTAAAGGTCATTTTGGAGAGTTGCTTCCAATTTTGTGGGACTTTTACCGGACATTGGGATGAAATGACAGGCTTAGATCCTCTAAGCGGTTTCCCAGTACTAGTGTGTGGGCCGGATTCAGCTCTGCGTGGAAGCATCATGCAGCCCATAGGAGCTTCACACCAAATATCAAAGACCTAGGCCTTGCGGTTTCATAGAAGAAGATTTTTTTAAAGATATTCCCTACATAAACCTATGTAAAACCAAATGGCCCCAGAGTGGGGACTTTTTTGGCCTCAGGGCTATAATTTAAACAATCTTGATAGAGGTCCACTAGATGAAGCTTCACACCAAATATCAAAGACCTGGGCCTTGCTGTTTCAGGGAAGAAGATTTTTTAAGATATTCCCTACATAAGCCTATGTAAAACCAAATGGCCCCAGACCGAGGGCATTTTTGGCCTCAGGGCTATAATTTAAACAATCTTGATAGAGGTCCACTAGATGAAGCTTCACACCAAATATCAAAGACCTGGGCCTTGCTGTTTCAGGGAAGAAGATTTTCAAAGATTATCTGTATATAAGTCTATGTAAAACCAAAGGGCCCCAGGACGGGGGCATTTTTGGCCCGGGGGCTATAATGTGAACAATCTTGGTAGAGGTCCACAAGATGAAACTCCATACCAAATATCAAAGACATGGGCCTGGCAGTTTCGGAGAAGATTTTTAAAGATTTCCCTATATAAGTCTATGTAAAACCAAATGGTCTCGGGGCAAGGGAATTTTTGGCCCCGGGGCTATAATTTGAATAATCTTGATAGAGGTCAAGTAGATGAAATTTCACACCAAATATCAAAGACCTAGGCCTTGTGGTTTCACAGAATAAGATTTTTGAAGATTTTCCCTATATAAGTCTATGTAAAACCAAAGGGCCCCGAGAAAGGCTATAATTTGAACAATCTTGGTAGCAGTCCACTAGATGAAGCAACATACCAAATATCAAAGACCTGGGCCTTGCGGTTTCAGAGAAGAAGATTTTTTAAGATTTTCCCTATATAAGCCTTTGTTAAATCAAAGGGCCTGGGGCAGGGGCATTTTTGGCCCGAGCACTATAATTTGTACAATCTTGGTAGTGGTCCACTAGATGAAGCTTTATACAAAATAGCAAAGACCTGGGCCTTGCAGTTTCAGAGAAGAAGATTTTTAAAGATTTTCCCTATATAAGCCCATGTAAAACCAAAGGGCCCCGGGGCGGGGGCATTTTTGGCCCCAGCACTATAATTTGAACAATCTTTGTAGGGGTCCACTAGATGAAACTTCATACCAAATATCAAAGACCTGGGCCTTGCGGTTTCAGAGAAGAAGATTGTTAAAGATTTTCCATATATAAACCCATGTAAAACAAAAGGGCCCCGGGGCGGGGGCATTTTTGGCCCCAGCACTATAGATGAGTTTAGGCTGATTAACTTCCTTGGTAACGCTGCGCATGCGCAGTCTTGTGTGGCAAAAAGTAATCAGTCAAGCGTGCGTGTGTACAGTAAACTAAGGAAAAATAGGATTTTTTAAGCATAGTGTTTGTCATTTCATCCACAACATTCATAGACTTTTATACTGCAGTTCAGTGCCCCCCCCCTCCTCCCCGCCCATCAGGGCTTGAAGAAATAGATGGGCTGCATGATGCTTCCGCGCAGAGCTGAAACCGACCCGCACACGACTACTGGTAAACCGCTTAGAGGATCTAAGCCTGCCCAGGCAACGCGGTGCGAGTCGGCCCGTCCATGCGTATAAACCATATTGGTTTCATTGGGCGGCAGGGCTTGAGATGTCATTTAATCTCATTGTCGGTTAAAAGTCCCACGAAATTGGAAGCAACGTCTCCAAAATGACCTTTACAGTGTTGACGGGGTCGTTAAACCTAAAATCAAACTTCACAATCTTTTGAATCACAACAGTACTTGGCAGATATGTCCGAATTTCCGAATTCTCTTTTTACTATTCCATTATACATGTACATGCTATTTGTTGTTCACCGCCGCTGCCTTTTGCTGTATGTTTTAAATGTATGCTTGTTTAATGCTCATACTCTGAGTAACGGGTCCCTGAATAAATCTTTGACCTGATTTGCCAGAAAAAAATGAGCAGTTAAGGCAGAGTTTTCGAAGCGATACTTTGAAAAATCTGAAAATAAAAGTCCCATAGCCAGACTGGATAGAACTTAGGTTTTCGGGACGAATCTCATTAGGCAGGGGGATGTAAAAGGTCGAAGATGTGGCCCGGTATCTCAGTCGGTAGAGTGTTTCTACTGTATACGAGAGGTCCTGGGTTCGCAGAGCTAAAACTGACCGCACATGAGTACTGGTAAAACCGCTATAAATTCTCGCCCCCGCCCATAGGGACTTGGAGAAATAGATTGGGCTGCATGGTGCGTCCACGCAGAGCTGAAACTGACCACACATGAGTACTGGTAAACCGCTTAGAAGGACTAAGCCTGCCCAGGTAAAGCGGTGTGAGTCAGACCGCCTACTGCATATAAGACTTTTGGTTTCATTGGGGGCAGGGCTTGAGATGTCATTTCATCTCAATGTCGGGTAAAAGTCCAACAAAACTGGAAGCAGCGTCTCCAAAATGACCTAAATAGTGTTGACGGGGACGTTACACCTCAGTTCAAACAAAACCGCTATAAACATGATAAACTACATTTTTTTTATTTGGTGGCAGGGCTTGAGATGTTATTTAATCTCAATGTGGGTATAGGAAGCAACGTCTAAAAATGACGCTAATGGTGTTGGCGGGGACGGTAATTCGTTTGTTGTTTCTTTGTTTTAGTCCCCGTCACTATATAGGTCATTTTGGAGACGTTGCTGGCTTAGATCCTCTAACTGGTTTACCAGGTTTACCAGTACTCGTGTGCGTTTGTTTCAGCTATGCGTGGAAGCATCATGTAGCCCATCTATTTCTTCAAGCCTCGATGGGCGGGGGTCGCGGGGCCGGTGAATTTCCATATTCAAACAACCCGGTTACTGGTCGTAAACGATTGATCTTTTTCATCCACATGTTGAACCCGTCTGGGTGGTAATCCTTCCTTGCGATAAGCGCAATATGACGCGACCATTGTCAGTCAATTATTCGATTATTAATTGTTTTGGGTTTAACGACACGTCAACCCCTGTGGGTAATTTTGTCTCATCTCCCAGAGAAAGGAAGAAAAAATTTAAAAGAGATCGTAGGTTAAAGTAATAACAGAGGATAAAGAGGAAAATGAATGGAGTGTACAAACAGAAGGAATAAGAGCACTCCCCTCTACTCTTACCTGCTGCAAGGATAGCAGGTCTTACCCAACTGTCAGCCAATATCAGGTGGACGCCCCAGTGACGCAAGACATACGTCACCTTTACCTTACGCTATATTTAAAATTGTCATATTCAAAGAAATTAATGACTGCTATTGGAGCAGTCTGAACAATGGTTATATTTTTTGCCACACAAAACTGCGCATGCGCAAAAATACGGAACCGTAGGATAGTATTTCCTTAGCGACCGGTGGCGTCCTAAACTCATCTATAATTGAAAAATCTTGGTAGGGCTCCACTAGATGAAGCTTCATACCAAATATCAAAGATTTGGGCCTTGCAGTTTCAGAGAAGAAGATTTTTAAAGATTTACCCTATATAAGCCAATGTAAAACCAAAGGGCCCCGGGGCAGGGGCATTTTTGGCCCCAGCATAATAATTTGAACAATCTTGGTAGGGGTTCAGTAGATGAAGCTACACATCAAATATCGTAGACCTGGGCCTTGCGGATTCAGAGAAGTAGACTTTTGAAGATTTTCCCTATATAAGCCAATGTAAAACCAAAGGGCCCCGTGGCGGGGGCATTTTTTGTCCCTGCACTATAATTTGAACAATCTTGGTAGGGGTCCACTAGTTGAAGCTTCATACCAATTATCAAAGTCCTGGGCCTTGTGGTTTCAGAGAAGAAGATTTTTAAAGATTTTCCCTATATAAGCCTATGTAAAACCAAAGGGCCCCGGGACGGGGGCATTTTTGGCCCAAGCACTTGATTTGAACAATCTTGGTAGGGGTCCACTAGATGAAGCTTCATACCAAATATCAAAGACCTGGGCCTTGTGGTTTCAGAGAAGAAGATTTTTAAAGATTTTCCCTATATAAGCAAATGTAAAACCAAAGGGCCCCGGGGCGGGGGCATTTTTGTCCCAGCACTATAATTTTAACAATCTAGGTAGGGGTCCACTAGATGAAGCTTCATACCAAATATCAAAGTCCTGGGCCTTGTGGTTTCAGAGAAGAAGATTTTTAAAGATTTCCCTATATAAGCCTATGTAAAACCAAAGGGCCCCGGGGCGGGGGCATTTTTGGCCCCAGCACTATAATTTGAACAATCATGGTAGGGGTCCACTAGATGAAGCTTCATACCAAATATCAAAGACCTGGACCTTGTGGTTTCAGAGAAGAAGATTTTTTAAGTTTTTGGTGAAAAAAATCTATTTTTGGCTCCTGTGACCTAGATGTGCAACGGACCGGAACCATTTGAACAACTTTGAAAGGGGACCACCTAAGGATCATTCCTGTGAAGTTTGGTCAAAATCCGATCAGTGGTTTAGGAGGAGATGTCGTTTAAAGAAACGGACGGACGCACGCACGACGGACAAAAAGTGATCCCAATAGCTCACCTTGTCACTACGTGACGGTGAGCTAAAAAAACAAATAAGATTTTGAAATTAAAGCCAGTGTTTGTATGTTGGTATGTTAGATGACAAGGTAGATAACTTTGTGCAAGAAATAAAACTTTTAAAAGCAAGGTATCTCTGCTGAAGTTGCAAGGTGGTGCCATGGAAACCACCAAACTATTTTAGAAATGTTAAGAAAATTAAGAGAAAAGTCATTATGTGTGTATGTCTGTGATGATTTAGGCAATTGCAAATATGTAGTGGGCATTCCACCTGAAACTCAATAAACATTAAGTCTTTATATTTTACTTTTTGTCCTTTGAGATCAGCGTGAATATTCTGAGAAATCAGAAATAAATTATTGGTTTAGACTTATATTCTAGACACGTTTTTAATTATTTGGACCCCATTTTGATTTATATAAGTCTTTGAATCGACTGCCTATTTGAAATTCGCAAAATTGCAGTATGTTTCCCCTGGCTTTCTTTGCGGGATCATTACAGGGTCACTGATGAGGCTTTACTAGTCGAAACTACGTAGTATTACCCATCTTCTGTCTTATGAATGTTTTCATTGCTCTTAAAGGAACTCATTTTTTATTTTAATTTCCATTAAACTAATGCAAGTGTAAGACCTTAGTGTAAAACTTGTAATAATGACCGCTTATGTAAGTTAACGGTCTTTTTCTTTTTTTTTAAACATTGGTTAACATAGAAAATATAATGTCTACTTATGTAAATGAAAATTAACTCTTTATTAATGTAACTGTAATTAAAATATCCTGACCAACTGACCAGGTAATGGTCAATATTTTGATTTTACTCCTGTTGTAACACTTGGACAGCCTTGTTGAGGTCAATGTTTTCAGGACGGAGATGGGTCATTAAACATGACAGATTCTCAGGTCATTGAAAAAGTATAGCTACTAATGACTGTTTCAAAGTGTTACACTGACGATATTGTTTGTTTAACGACTAATGAATATGGATGTTGATTTTGGCATGTATGTTTGGGCTGCTCTATGATGTTATAGATTTAGTCTAAACAGGGATTTGAGCTGTGGGCAAAGGTGGACATCGGTATGCGGTGTTGAAAGCGTATTCCTTATAATAGGACTCACGAGGGCTGTTCCTATTTAGAGTATAATGACACATAATATTTTTGGTTGCCGACTGAAGATTAGGAATAACGATTTGGTATACATAATAGGGCTAATCATAGTATGAGTAGATTTATTCACCGCCCCCGCCCATAGGGGCTTGAAGAAATATATGGGCTGCACGATGCTTCCAAGCAGAGCTGAATCCAGCCCGCACACTAGTACTGGTAAACTGCTTAGAGGATCTAAGCCTGTCCAGGAACCGCGGTGGGAGGCGGACCGTCCATGCTAATAAACGCTATTGGTTTCATTGGGCGACAGGGCTTGAGATGTCATTTCATCTCAATGTCGGGTAAAAGTCCCATAAAATTGGAAGCAACGTCTCCAAAATGACCTTTACAGTGATGACGGGGACGTAAAACCACAAATCAAACAAACAAACAAAACATTTATTCAGGTAAAAACATATGTATAAGTTGAGGTAAAGATGTCATAGACTAACCTCCTTATACATATGGTTTGAAGTAATTGATATATTACTTCGTTTCTCTCATTGAGGTGAATTGTATGCTTTAATAACCTCATGGATGAGACTGTGTAAATATGTTTTGTAAATAATTTGTTGTCAAATGTGTTTGTTGTATCAGATGAACACAATGTATTTTTTTTACACATTTCTTAAGGTCATTGCTTATTAGGTAGTCTTTTGCCTTCGCTATGCCTGAAGACAAATGTTTATTTTTTATGACACATACTAATATATGACATTTATCCAGGATTTAAGAGTCCGTTAACTAAATATAAAGCCAGTGGTATTAAAGTAAAGGTAAGTCCAGTTAAAAAAAATAACTGCTAAGCATAAAATAAATACCAACATCTGAGTATTTCGATTAATAAAGTGTTTTAAGAGAAACCATTGGATAGATGCTCATATAATTATTGTCGCGATGTCATTTATGAAAACTGTATTGTTTGTACCTTTACAAGTAAATGTACATGTAACTTCAGTCAAATAATTGGTGAACGGCAGGCTAATATGTAAGCCCTTGGGAATGTAGATGTAAAATGTTTGACCTACTATTGTGTGTTTGTGATGGTGAAGAACAATGCACATGACTGTGGGGCAGGGGTGAAACAATCACCTGTGCAAGGTGCTGATGTTGATATTGAGGGAGAATAGGGTCATATATAACGAGCCCGAGGGACAAACACAACCCTTTAGACAGACGGATGCCATGTTGGCATGGAGAAAATAACTATATAGAAGACAATTAATTGGATCCATTGTGACTGATGACGTCATCATCTAATACTAAGATAGATATCGATAAAGACGTGATGTAGCTGTCATAGTAAAGAGTCAAAATCGTCTGTCACTGTACCCTTTATGAATGTCAATGGTCTATAAACTCTAAAAATATGCATAGTAAATGGCTCTGTTGTCCGGCAAACCTATTTTGAACTTGTAACATGGAATCAAGTCTCTTATCCGTAACCAATGACGCACAGCGACTTGCAGTTAGAGTAATGTCCTTTGTTTGGTTAACGGCGTTCTTGCCAAAATACCGTGTTTTTTTTTTGACAAGCAATAGCGTTAGAAATAAAACATCATAAGCAAAACCTTCTAATGAGTCTCATTTTCTTTGCCTTGATCTTGATCCATTTTTTTCTCCTAAATTTTGGCTGGTTGGCAGTAAAGACAGCTCGAGCCTCGTACAAATTAGGAAGGGGGACAGGGTACATTTCCTTTAATTTAACAATGAATGCACATCTTCGACACCTTTGAAATTTAATCAAATGTTTTTCTTGTAGTTTCGGAGCTTTCAACCAAACATCTTTGTGTCGCATGTAGGTCTTCATATTTTTTTCTTGATTTCTTTATGATAAATATGGAGACAAACGTTCGATTTTGGTGTAGACTGTGTCTATTTTTACATAATTTTCATTCAGATATTGGCAGTTTTGATGATTATTTCATACATTGTCGGAGACACAAGAGGTCACAGTTTACAAAAATTAGAAGATCGTTTTGTATTGAACAGGTTGCTCACATAGGAATTTACATGGCAATTAACTGGCAGTTGTGAACCCAGCCCTTTCATTGTAAATAACATAATTAATTAGAAGTCCTAGGTATGACCCTAAAGGTCATGCTGATGGTGAAGAATAGTAACATGCCATTTTAGTTTATTAACTTTATTATATTGTACATAAGTCCTAGGTTTAACCTTAAGGTTAAGCTGAAGGTGAAGACTGGTCATAAACGACAAGTAGAGTTATTGAACACACGCATTGTATCTTCATTTCAGTCATCAACAGCATATACAGATGACATGTCAGTGATGAGGGAGTCCTATGACCAAATGAGAAGATCTCCTCCTGTTCCAGTATACCTGCTAGTAAACCAGTATACCCAAAGTTCGACGCATGATGACAGCTTATTGGTACCCAAGAATAGAATTCCCTATGATTCCTATACCACAGAAACCAACGAACAAAGAGGAAAGTGCTACACAGTGAACAATAAACTCTATAAATGTGGTTTAATTGTTTTCTTAAGTTGTTAAATTATCTTAAATATTGACTGTTGTAAAATGGACTGAAGGCTTAAAGCTTCAGAAAACGTTCACCTCATGGAAGTGAATAAACTTTTAAGCTATGGGACTAAATGACATTAGATATTGTTTTTAAATAAATTTAACATGTTGATTTCGGGATAACTTAACTTGTTTGCTAACTATCAATACTACCATTGATAGTTATTTTAAATATTCATTAATTACTTCATATAGGATTGTTGCATTTTATGGTCATATAAGATTAATTCAGCTTAAGCAGAATTGCCTTGTATGATAAACGTCTTAAAAAAATGTTAAGAAAGACATGATCAACTGGACACATGTATATAAATGTATATTTAAATTAATTTTATTTAGAAAATTAATTTTATAAAAATGGGAGGTGTGTAACGTACTTACATAGGCGTGTGATCTTAATGACCCAAATAGTGTTGACGGTTTGCAAAAGATGCACTTGTAACTCAGGCATTTACATGAATAGTTGAAACAATGTTGATGAGTAGTAAGAACTACATATGATCAATATATTGTTGAATGGGTAATAGATAGATGGACGAACTGTGAGCGATCACAAAAGCTCCTCTGAAGCCTTTGGCTCAGGTGAACTAAAACAGTGTTATAGAGAGTTTGTGGAGTAGCTATACAAGCAGGCTTATCGGACCATCGGACTCTGTTGGTTTTCTTTTGCTCCAGCATTTCAGTGGTTTCTTGCTGTCGAGTCCTCACCGTTGTTTCATCTCTGTGGTTGTTTGATTTGTGTGTTCACGGAGATGTTGCACTGATGAGTTAGGAGGCCTTCATGCCGACTAAACAAACTAGAGCTGTCAGTGAAACTGACTAGGGCCCCGGCAGCGCTATCAGAGTAGGAAAATTTGTGGACGGACAGACAGACAGACAGACAGACGGACGGACAGAGTGATTACTATAGGGCACCCACACTTTCAGTGCGGGGCCCTAATTATTTGTCTAATCGCGATGGAGGTAAGGGTGAGGATTGTGGCCGCGTAAAATCGATTTAAGCCCCCAGTGGAACTCGTTTCCACTGACTGTTCCAAGGCGGTTCTTCTGCCGCGGTTTATTTTTATTATGGTTTGTCTTTGGGTGTTTGTGTCGCTTATATTACTTTATTTTGGATAGCCTGTTTGCCATTTTGTGGGAAAGTAACTGTCCTTTTGGCTTTCCGCTATTGATGTTTCCATCAGGGTCTGTTGTTTCATGTTTGTGTTTGACACAGTTTCTTTCCCTTTGGTGTCTCTGATGGGTTAATTGTATCGATTCCTGATAATTGCCTCCACTTCTATTATCACTGTGCAATTTGCATCAAGTCTTGACTACATGCAGTATGCACACTTTGTACTTAGTACGAACTAAAATGGGCATGAGCATTTTCTTGGTATACAATAAGCGGAGTATGTTGCAGAACTATCAAAGTGCACAGTAAATGGGACATTCTCTGGGTATATAAGGTACTTTGTTTGTTACAAGTTTTAACAGCCCTTCTTGAATCAGCCAAATGAAGACATGATAGCTCAATGCACGTGCGTCTGATGCTATAGGCCCCTGGTTCGATCCCTGGCAGCACTGATAAAATTCGGCGTCAGAACACACTCCATTGGCATCATTTGCATGGATGTATGTCAAAGTGCACCATCCTTAAGATCAGTACGTTAACTGGAGGCCCCGTGCAGGGAGAGGCATCCCCTGCAGGTTAAAGATCCCTCCCATAATTATGCCCCAACTTTGAAAAAGTTGGAGGGGCATATTGCTTCTGGTTCGTTTGTCCGTTCGTGTGTTCGCCCGTTGTTACGCTTTTGATGCATAGCATAACTACAGAACCGTGTATGCTAGGGTTTTGAAATTTCATATATGGATTCCTCCTGGAAAATTAGCTGACGCGTATTTTTTTTCTTGTCCGGATTATGCCCCCTTCAAGAGTTATTGCCCTTTGAAATTTTTTCAATAAAATCTTGTCAGCAAGATATCTCAAAAACTATTGGAGCTAGAGCCTTGAAAGTTGGTGAATATATTGGTGGTGATGAGTAGATGAACTGATTAACTTTTGACAAAATTCTGAAAAATACTTTGTGAGTTATGGCCCTTTGTCATTTTGGTAATTTGTGCCCATTGTAATGTATGCTAAAAGTGATGCATAGCATAACTTTAGAACCGTGTATGCTAGGGTTTTGAAATTTCATATATGGATTCCTCATGGAAAATTAGCTGACGCGTATTTTTTTTCTTGTCTGGATTATGCCCCCTTCAAGAGTTATTGCCCTTTGAAATGTTTTTAATAAAATCTTGTCAGCAAGATATCTCAAAAACGATTGGAGCTAGAGCCTTGAAAGTTGGTGAATATATTGGTGGTGATGAGTAGATGAACTGATTAACTTTTGACAAAATTCCGAAAAATACTTTGTGAGTTATTGCCCTTTGTCATTTTGGTAATTTGTGCCCATTGTAATGTATGCTAAAAGTGATGCATAGCATAACTTTAGAACCGCGTATGCTCGGGTTTTGAAATTTCATATATGGATTCCTCATGGAAAATTAGCTTGGGCCTATTTTTTTTCTCGTCCGGATTATGCCCCTTTTAAGAGTTATTGCCCTTTGAAATTTTTTTAATAAAATCTTGTCAGCAAGATATCTCAAAAACTACTATAGCTAGAGCCTTGAAAGTTGGTGAATATATTGGTGGTGATGAGTAGATGAACTGATTAAATTTTGACAAAATTCCGAAAAATACTTTGTGAGTTATGGCCCTTTGTCATTTTGGTAATTTGTGCCCATTGTAATGTATGCTAAAAGTGATGCATAGCATAACTTTAGAACCGTGTATGCTATTGTTTTAAAATTTCATATCTGCATTTCTGATAGAAAGTAAGCTGACGCGTATTTTTTTTCTCGTTCGGATTATGCTCCTTTCAAGAGTTATTGCCCTTTGAATTTTTTTTAATAAAATCTTGTCAGCAAGATATCTCAAAAACTATTGGAGCTAGAGCCTTGATAGTTGGTGAATATATTGGTGGTGATGAGTAGATGAACTGATTAACTTTTGACAAAATTCCGAAAAATACCTTGGGAGTTATGGCCCTTTGTCATTTTGGTAATTTGTGCCCATTGTAATGTATACTAAAAGTGATGCATAGCATAACTTTAGAACCGTGTATGCTAGGGTTTTGAAATTTCATATATGGATTCCTTATGGAAAATTAGCTGACGCTTATTTTTTTCTCATCCGGATTATGCCCGTTTCAAGAGTTATTGCCCTTTGAAATTTTTTTAATTATCCCCTCGCACAACATAGTTGTGAAGGGGGATACAGCATTTGTCCCGTACATACTTTTGTCATCGCTCTAGCTCCTACATTTCTTGACCGATTTTAATATAACTTCACACAAATGTTCCCTATAAAAAAATCTCAAGCGAGTTGGACTTTCAAGGTCACTGTGGCTATTTTTAGAAAAACTTTGTCATCGCTCTAGCGCCTACATTTCTTCACCAATTTCAATATAACTTCACACAAATGTTCCTTATAAAAAATCTCGAGCGAGTTCGACTTTCAAGGTCATGACCTCAAGGTCAAGGTCACTGTGGCTATTTTTAGAAAAAATTTGTCATCGCTCTAGCGCCTACATTTCTTCACCAATTTCAATATAACTTCACACAAATGTTCCTTATAAAAAAATCTTGAGCGAGTTCGACTTTCAAGGTCATGACCTCAAGGTCAAGGTCACTGTGGCTATTTTTAGAAAAACTTTGTCATCGCTCTAGCGCCTACTTTTCTTCACTGATTTCAATATAACTTCACACAAATGTTTCTTATGACAATATCTCAGCGAGTTCGACTTTCAAGGTCATAACCTCAAGGTCAAGGTCACTGTGGCTATTTTAAGAAAAACTTTGTCATCGCTCTAGCGCCTACATTTCTTCACTGATTTCAATATAACTTCACACAAATGTGCCTTATGACAATATCTTGAGGGAGTTCGACTTTCAAGGTCAAGGTCACTGTGGCTATTTTTAGAAAAACTTTGTCATTGCTCTAGCGCCTACATTTCTTCACTGATTTCAATATAACTTCACACAAATGTTCCTTATGACAATATCTTGAGCGAGTTCGACTTTGAAGGTCATGACCTCAAGGTCAAGGTCACTGTAGCTATTTTTAGAAAAAAATTGTCATCGCTCTAGCGCCTACATTTCTTCACCGATTTCAATATAACTTCACACAAATGTTCCTTATGACAATATCTCTAGCGAGTTCCACTTTCAAGGTCAAGGTCACAATGGCTATTTTTAGAAAAACTTTGTCATCGCTCCAGCGCCTACATTTCTTCACTGATTTTAATATAACTTCACACAAATGATCCTTAAGACAATACTTCGAAAGAGTTCAACTTTCAAGGTCAAGCTCACTGCGGTTATTTTTAGAGAAAAATTTTCATTGCTCTAGCGCTTACATTTTTTCACCAATTTCAAAATCGATTCACACAAATGTTCCTTATGACAATATCTGTAGCGAGTTCCACTTTCAAGGTCACTGTGGCTATTTTTAGAAAAACTTTGTTATGGCAGTAGCACTTACATTTCTTCACCAATTTCAATATAACTTCACACAAAAGTTCCTTAAGACAATATCTCGAGCGATTTCGACTTTCAAGGTCAAGGTTACTGTGGCTATTTTTTAAAAAACTTTGTCATCGCCCTTGCGACTACATTTCTTCACTGATTTCAATATAACTTCACACAAATGTTCCTTATGACAATACCTCGAGTGAGTTCGACTTCCAAGGTCAAGGTCACTGTGGCTATTTTTAGAAAAACTTTGGCATGGCTCTAGCGCTTACATTTCTTCACCGATTTCAGTATAACTTCACACAAATGTTCCTTATGACAATATCTCGAGCTATTTTGACTTTCAAGGTCAAGGTCACTGTGGCTATTTTTAGAAAAACTTTGTCATCGCTCTAGTGCCTACATTTATTGATGGATGTTAATAGATCTTCACACAAATGTTTCTTATGGTAATATCTCGAGTTGCTTTGACTTTCTAGGTCATGACCTCAAGGTCAAGGTCACTATGGCTATTTTTAGAAAAACTTTGTCATTGCTCTACCGCCTACATTTATGATTTTAATCTAACTTCACACAAAAGATGCTTACGATAATATCTTGAGCAAGATCTACTTTGCGGCCATGGCCTCAAGTCAAGGTCCCTATGACTATTTTTAGAGAAATATTGTCATCACTCTAGAACCTACATTTATGGATGGATTTTTAAACAAACTTGACACAAATGTTGCATATGATAATATCCCAAGCAAGTTGGACTTTTGCCATTTCAGTGTTTTCCACACACGAAGTTGTCTTGTGCGAGGGGATTTATCGCATGCGTTGCCTTGTTTTTTTAATAAATCTTGTCAGCAAGTCCATATCTTGAGAACTATTAGAGCTTCATTAATCATTCTTGGTACAAACTTGCATCCAGGCATTGCAACTTCAACGCAAGCATCCATATCTGACCTTGACCTATATTTCATGGTTCACTGACTTCGTGAATTATTGCGACCACCCTGACTTTCACCCTAATGTAAGAGTCCATTTCTCAAAAACTATTAAAGCTTTTTAAATTATAAGTGGTACAAACTTGCATCTAGGAATTGCAACTGCAACGCAAGCATCCATATTTGACTTTGACCCATATTTCATGGTTAACTGACTTTGTGAATTATTGCGACCACCCTGACTTTCTATCTCATGTAAGAGTCCATTTCTCAAGATCTTGTATAAGAGCTTCATTAATTGTATTTGGTACAAGCTTGCATTTAGGAATTGAAACTTCAATTCAAGTATCCATTTCTGACCTTGACCTACATTCTATGGTTCACTGACTTTGTAAAATAGTGTGACAACCCTAACTTTCACCCTGATGTAAGAGTCTGTTTCTAAAAGTTTCATTGATGATACTTGGTACATGCTTGCAACTAGGAGTGAAATTTTTATGCAGGCATCCATGTTTGACCTTGACCTAGATTTCATGGTTTGGTGACTTTGCGCGCCCACAGGCGCGACATAGCCTTCGGGGGAATTCTTGTTGTACGTTTTTGAGTCTTTAACAATATTTGTTGAATATTTTGCCATCTAGGGACAAGCAAAGGTTGGGGGCATTGTGTTTTACAAACACCATTTCTAGTTACATATTTAGTGTAGGCTTTCATCCAGCAAATCTGGAGTGCATATAACATACACCATCTGTGTCTAAGGCGATACTGTGTGTAAAAAGATATCAAACTTTATGGTAAAAATTTTGCCAAGTTGAACCTTGTAGGTATTGAAACTGTGACCTTATCAGCAGTCAGCCTCGCATCTGAGCTACCAAGGATAGCTTTAAGGTTATGAGCCTGGAAAAGGAGGTTGTGGACCCAGCTTTTAGCCATGTATGAGACAATAGTCACATTTGATTGGATATAATTATGAAACTGATGAGAAATACTTAGCTGTTATTTTTTTTCTTGCAGGGTATTATATGTGCATTAAACACATAAAAAAAACAAAGTGAACTGTCTCCTGAATTTTCTGTTGTGATAATAATTGTACATGTGGTATCTCTGAATTTCCAAGACTGAATTTTCACTTTGAGGCAGGGTTACCTCCCTTAGACAGTTAGAATGCTTGAAATTGCCACATGACACCCTTGTTTTTTTGTATAATTTTGTAGTTGGCAGTTTGTTTACCATGTTTTGGGGTAAGAAATTCAATTTGAAATGCAGATTAATCAGGTACAGGGTCAAATATTAACATGTAAGCTTATGGAAATGTAAATAGAAGACCATAACCTAAACCGAAAGTAGAAAATCATCACCTCTGTCCTGTTTTTGGTCATTACATAATATTTTCACAAATTTGAAGGTTCTATGTAATTCTGTGTCATAAACTGGATCTTCCTGACATGTATTTTGCTACAAAAACTGTAAAATTTGTAACTTTAGTGCTAATTTAGGTCTAACTGGGCCATTTGATCAACTTTGTGCTTCTGATCCATGTAAATGGAGGGGGGGGGGGGGGGGGGGGGGGGGGGGGTAGGGGTTGCTTTGCTCTAAAGCCATGTTAATCAGTGTTGTCATTTGTCTGTTTGGAAAGGAGTCTTGCAGTAGGTGTATGAACATAACATAAGTAAAAGAATCTACTCCATCTGGAATATATGGCATCAGGCTTGGTCCAAAGCAAAATTTCAAAAATTATTTCTCCGAACAGCCCGCTGCAATATCGCGACAAGTTTTCTCATCTGTTATAAGTTCTAATTGGTTAGATTCATGTTACTGGATCTGAACAGATATTTTCAGCTGTTTCTTATGGCATTAAGGCATTTATGACCATTTTCATCAATGTTTTGTCTTCAAAATATCCTCAAAATGCCTTTTTTTACTTAAAGTAGGGGGTATAGGTGTAGGAACAACCATAACTTCTACATAGGTGTGCTATTTAGGCATAATTTAGTGCATTTTAGGACTGAAGTATTCCAAAGACACATGAGAAGAACCACTGATGCAAGCCGGTCTCTGGGTTCCAGTCCAGAAAGAGGTAAACTTTGCGCTTTTTCACAAAATATGGTTCGTTCGGCTTTCATCGTAAAATCTGAAGGCGATAACTTTTTTGCAAACTTGAAAGATTCTTTGTCACTGAACATTTAGTATGCATGACTACATTATTATATATGATCTAAATTTCTATTTGGCAATTCTTTTGATGGATTATAAGGAAAATAAGGTTTGGTTTAAGGTTATGAGCCTGGAAAAGGAGGTTGTGGACCCAGCTTTTAGCCATGTATGAGACAATAGTCACATTTGATTGGATATAATTATGAAACTGATGAGAAATACTTAGCTGTTATTTTTTTTCTTGCAGGGTATTATATGTGCATTAAACACATAAAGAAAACAAAGTGAACTGTCTCCTGAATTTTCTGTTGTGATAATAATTGTACATGTGGTATCTCTGAATTTCCAAGACTGAATTTTCACTTTGAGGCAGGGTTACCTCCCTTAGACAGTTAGAATGCTTGAAATTGCCACATGACACCCTTGTTTTTTTGTATAATTTTGTAGTTGGCAGTTTGTTTACCATGTTTTGGGGTAAGAAATTCAATTTGAAATGCAGATTAATCAGGTACAGGGTCAAATATTAACATGTAAGCTTATGGAAATGTAAATAGAAGACCATAACCTTAAAAGGTAAATTTGCTATATAATAGGGAAAACAAGAGTTGTCAGAAGACAACATAGCTTGCCTTTGGGGGCCTAAGATGGATGAGGCCAAGTTATCAAAAAAATTTTCTTCTGTAAAACAGCCCAATAGACTGCAGCAAATGAAAAAGAACCAAAATGTAACCCTAATCATCCTGTTTTCAAGCCTTTCCACTGCAAAAAAAAAAAAAAAAATGAAAAAGAAATCTATATTTGATAAAAAAAAATTCTACAAACTACCAAGTAATAACAAGGCATCACAGACAATACAAATCCCCTCAAGCAAGACAAATTAAAACCAGAGGACCAGTGGTCCTGAACCGCTCACCTGTCTGGTGACAATTTTCCTACTTAGTTGCCCCATGCAAAAGCCTAAGTCGGCAAATTTGACATTGCTGTAAAATAGGTCAAAGTCAACCCAGGGTCAATAGTTGTACAAACCATGATGGGCCCGAGTACCATATGCTACATGCCAAGTTTCAAGGCCACTGGCGTAATGGTTCTGGAGAAGAAGATTTTGAAGGCTTTTTACCATATATGGGCATGGCGGCCATCTTGGGTCTAGGGCCAATGAATGACCTTGACCTTTCTCACCCACAGATCTTCATGTATTCAGTTACTTTACCTGATCTACCAATTTTGGTGACACTGTCTTCAATGGTTTCCTATAAATCCATTATTTTCACTTTGCCCCATGCAAAAGCCTAAGTCGGCAAATTTGACATTGCTGTAAAATAGGTCAAGGTCAACCCAGGGTCACCATTTGTACAAACCATGATGGGCCCGAGTACCATATGCTACATGCCAAGTTTCAAGGCCAATGGCCTTATGGTTCTGGAGAAGAAGATTTTTGAAGGTTTTTTACCATATATGGGCATGGCGGCCATCTTGGGTCTAAGGCCAATGAATGACCTTGACCTTTATCACCCATAGATCTTCATGTATTCAGTTACTTTACCTGATCTACAAATTTTGGTGACACTGTCTTCAATGGTTTCCTATAAATCCATAATTTTCACTTTGCCCCATGCAAAAGCCTAAGTCGGCAAATTTGACATTGCTGTAAAATAGGTCAAGGTCAACCCAGGGTCACCATTTGTACAAACCATGATGGGCCTGAGTACCATATGCTACATGCCAAGTTTCAAGGCCACTGGCCTTATGGTTCTGGAGAAGAAGATTTTTGAAAGCTTTTTACCATATATGGGCATGGCCGCCATCTTGGTCATGTGATCCAGACCCCACGAGCAAACTTTCGTTCTTTGAAAATGGTGGACGGACGGACAGACGACGGACCATGGCTATACTATAAGCTCACCTATGAGCCTAAAGGCTCAGGTGAGCTAAAAAGCCTAACCTAGCATTTGTGTAAAATTACATTATATCCATCAATAAATGTAGGTACTTAAGAGTGATGACAAAGTTTTTTCTAAAAATAGCCACAGTGACCTTGACTTTGAGCCCCAGACCCTGAAAGTTGAACTTCATACCCAACATTTGAATGAAGTTATCTTAAAATCCATCAATAAATCTGGACACTACAGCAATGATCAAGTTTTTCTAAAAAATAGCCACAGTGACCTTGACCTTCAGCCCCTGACCCGGAAAGTCAAAGTCACTCAAGATATCATCATACCAAACATTTGTGTCAAGGTATATTAAAATCAATCAATAAATGAAGGCGCAAGAGCGATGACAAAGTTTTTCTAAAAATAGCCACAGTGACCTTGACCTTCAGCCCCAGACCCTGAAAGTCGAACTCGCTCAAGATATCATCATTGCCAACATTTTTGTGAAGTTATACTAAAATCCATCCATAAATGTAGGCACTAGAGCGATCACAAAGTTTTTTCTAAAAATAGCCACAGTGACCTTGACCTTCAGCCCCGGAACCTGAAAGTCGAATTTGCTAGAGATATCATCATACCCAACATTTGTGTGAAGTTATATTAAAATCCATCAATAAATTCAGGTGCAAGAACGATGACAATGTTTTTTTCTAAAATAGCCACAGTGACCTTGACCCCTTGACCCTGAAAGTAGTGACCTTGACCTTAGGCCCCGGACCCTGAAAGTCAAAGTCACTCGAGATATCATTATACCCAACATTTGGGTGAAGTTATATTAAAATCCATCAATAAATGAAGGCGCTAGAGCGATGACAATGTTTTTCTAAAAATAGCCACAGTGACCTTGACCCCCAGACCCTGCTATGTTTTTAAAAAGAAAAGAAAAAGAAAAAACAAAAACGTTCCTCCCCCGGGATTTGAACTCACGCAGCTTGCAGGTAAACTTTTAACACAGAGAAGTAAGGGAGGTAATACAGAGGAAAATATTAACTTCTCAAAAAGTCCAATTTAAGCCAAAAAAAACTGTAAAATGAAGTAAACTGATAATGTTAAATATTGTTTTTTTAGCAATTATTAATTATATATTCAAAATTAAGTTGTAAAACATCACATATAAGAGCTTGCAAGTAAACTTTAACCAAATGCGGACGCCGACGCCGGACGCCCGGGGGTATGGCAATAGCTCCCCCTTACTTTCGTAAGGCGAGCTAAAAATGAAATCACTCATTCAGCAAGAAATTGTTTATTGATATTTAATTTGCAACAGTTCATCTGAAGTTTCTCAAATCATAACAATAAAATCAGTTTTTTTCTCAATTTCATGACCAATGCAGCAATCATATGTGCCTTTTGCAACTAGAAAGGTGCAACAAGGGAAGATTCAAATCAGCCAGGCTCCAAGGATATATAGAACTTTTTTCCATGCTCAACTAATTTGAGCATGAAATTTGTCCCGCTAATTTCAATTGTTGGCATTTTAAAATTTATGAGCAGGACAAATAACTACTGATCTGAGCAGGGAAGTTGCCTCTGATTTGTATTATAGCTATCAACCATGGGTTTTCATGCATAACATATGCCGGATCTCTGGGAAGCTGTTTGAACACGAGGCCTCTAGGCTGAATGTTCAAATACCTTCCGAGGGATGCGGCAAATGTTGCATAACATTTGCCAGATCTCGAGGAAGCTGTTTGAACAAGAGACAACTAGGCTGAATGTTCGAACAGCTTCCTTGAGATGTGGCAAATGTTATGCATGAAAACCCTATACATGCCGGCAGTAGCGTATCATTACTCATATTATACAAATGTGTTCAATGTATGTTTGCAATACAGAAGCCACCAAGACAAAATACAGTGTATGCAACATTTTCCTTTCATATCTAAAAGGAAAGGATTTGCTTCTTCTGGGATTCTTTCTATAGAGAGTAGCTCATATTCCAGAATCAGTTTAGGTCCACTTTTTTTCTTGAATTTTTTATTGTGCATAAGAATGATTTCCTTCTGTCTATGCCAATGTTTATTGTTAGTATCTTCACACCAATGGTATAGCAGTGATGATGCTCAGGGGCCAGTTGTTCAAAACTAACAACATGGTTAGTTAACGTATTGTTAAAACTTTGATCGTTTAATATGGCAAATATGCTAATAATTTTGCTGAAAAAATAAAATTTTAGATCTTGAACTTGCTAGAACAGTTAACAATATGACAACAACGAGCTCGTTAAGCTAATGATGCTTTGAACAAGTGGGCCCTGGATTTTTTTTTATTTTACAGCGCTTTCAGACTTATTTCACTTATATCAAGCAAATCATCCATCAGATAAGGAAAAACATTGTAAAGCACAATCACACATGATGCAACAGAGAAGCACCCCTCATCAAATATATATTTTGTTTTTATTCAAAATCAGACTGAAACCGAGTACAAATATGAATAATGTAAACTCCAGAAATCCCCTTTTTCTCTTAGACAATGCAAGCCAGGTCATAAAAAAACATATTTTGGCAAATCACGAACAAAAAGGTGCTGATCAGACTGTGCTGAAGCACAGTCAAGCACAGTCTGTTTGTTTGATTTGATGTTTAACATCCCCGTCAACACTGTAAAGGTCATTTTGGAGACGTTGCTTCCAATTTTGTGGGACTTTTACCCGACACTGAGATGAAATGACATCTCAAGCCCTGTCGCCCAATGAAACCAATAGGGTTTTTTTGTCTGACTCGCACTGCTTTGCCTGGGCAGGCTAAGATCCTCTAATTGGTTTACCAGTACTTGTGTGCGGGTTGGTTTCAGCTCTGTGTGGAATCATCATGTAGCCCATCTATTTCTTCAAGCCCCGATGGGCGTGAGCGGTCAGCACAGTCTGATCAGTACCTTTGAGTACGCTGATTGGACAGAATAATACCCGGAGTTTCTGCATCTAAAATTTCAAGACTCTTACTAGTCTGTGTAGCTTAGCAGGCTGGTTTGTGTCTCACCTCGCCACATACCCTGAAGACAGGTGTTATTGCGGTGGCACTCCTATATAACGTGGGGACTGCCAGGTGTTTTTGTTGTTCAGAAATGTTCATACTGTATCAGCACTGGCTCTTGCTCAACTTAAAAATTATAAGTTTAATCACATACATGATAATTACAATTACAATTGTAGATCCAATTGTTCAAAGTTTTGTTAGCTTAACAAGCTCATTAGTGAAAAAAAAAGGTCTCTATTTGAGCGCAAACAATATCTAATACGCCATTTTTGCTGACAAAAAAGATGAGTAGCTTTAGCATTTGGAAAAGCTACTCACATTTTTTCAGCAAAAATATATGTGTACCGGTATATCAATATTTAATATTAAACTAGAAAAAGTGTCCATAGGACACGGATGCCCCCGCCAAATGCCATTCATAAAAAAATAGCCATCGGAAGAGATGGCAAATCCCCCGACCAAAAGCCAATATGGCCTTCAGAAGATTGTTCACCAATAGAAAGTGCACCAGAATTAAACCACATATCACAAAAGTATTGCAGTTATGGCCATCACAAGATTATACTGTCAGGGGAGATAACTAAAAAACCAGGGCACTCAGAAATGTGGTTCTTGCGCATGACATGCCTGCTTAAGCTCATGTATTTCTGCACAAAGTACCATCAATATGTCTCAAAAGGTATTGGAGATATGGTGATCACAAGCTGGTCATACTGTTATATTGGAAGGGTAGATAACTCAAATACCACAGCAACAACAGTTGTGGTTCTTGCACATGACATCCCTTCTGTACCTTGTATACAATTGTGCCAAGTTCCTTCAATATATCTCAAAGGGAGTTGGAGTTATGGCCATCACAAGGTTATATTGCCAGGGGAGATAACTAAAAAACCAGAGCACCCAGAGTTGTAATTCTTGAGTGTGACACACCTGCTTAACCTCATGTACATCTGCATCAAGTACCACCAATATGTCTCAAAGGGTATTGGAGGTACGGTGGTCACAAGGTTGTCATACTGTTATATTGGAAGGGGAGATAACTCAAATATCGTAGCACCCAGAGTTGTGGTTCTTAGGCATGAAGCGCCGTCTCAACATTGTATACAATTGTGCCAAGTACCATCAATATATCTCAAAGGGTATTGGAGTTATGGCCATCATAAGGTTATATTGTCAGGGGAGATAATTAAAAAACCAGGGCACCCAGAGTTGTGGTTCTTGCACGTGACACACCTGCTTAACCTCATGTACAACTGTACCAAGTATCATCAATATATCTCAAAGAGTGTTGAAGATGTGGCCATCACAAGGTAGTGATTCTATATTATTGGAAGGGGAGATAACTAAAAAAACACAGCACCCAGAGTTGTGGTTCTTGTGCATGACACACTGTCTCGGCCTTGTGAACAACTGTGCCAGGTATCATCAATATATCTTAAAGTCTATTGGAATTATGGCCATCACAAGGTTGTCACTCTATTTTATTGGAAGGGGAGATAACTCCAAAACCATGTCAACCAGAGTTGTGGTTCTTGTGCATGACACACCGTCTCAGCCTTGTGAACAACTGTGCCAGGTACCATCAATATATCTCAAAGGGTATTGGAGTTATGGCCATCACAAAGTCAGTTATTCTATTTTATTAAAAGGGGAGATAACTAAAAAAGTATGGCATCCAGAGTTCTGGTTCTTGCGCATGACACGCCGCCTCAGCCTTGTGAACAATTGTGCCAAGAACCATCAATGAATCTCAAAGGGTATAAGAGTTATGGCCATCACAAGGTTGTCACTCTATTTTATTGGAAGGGGAGATAACTCCAAAACCGTGGCAACCAGAGTTGTGGTTCTTGTGCATGACACGCCGTCTCAGCCTTGTGAACAACTTTGCCAGGTACCATCAATATATCTCAAAGGGTATTGGAGTTATGGCCATCACAAAGCAGTCATTCTATTTTATTAAAAGGGGAGATAACTAAAAAAGTATGGCATCCAGAGTTCTGGTTCCTGCGCATGACACGCCGTCTCGGCCTTGTGAACAATTGTGCCAAGAACCATCAATGAATCTCAAAGGGTATAAGAGTTATGGCCATCACAAGGTTGCGTCTACGGACGGACGGACGGACGGACGGACAGACGGACGGACGGACGCCAGGCTGATCGCTATATCCCCCGAACCTATTCGGTCGGGGGATAAATATTACAAATGTACTTCAAATCAATCATAAAATATATGCATCAAGGGCAGATAATCCAAAAACCAAAAATGCAAGAGTTGTCTACTTTGTTCATGACACATCGTGTCAGTGTGATGAATGCACCTGTGAAGTTTCATGAATATATTCCATACGGTTTAGGAGTTATGGCCCGGGAGGGGATAATTAAAAAATTTTTAAGTCTGTGACCTTGACCTTGAGCTCATGGGCATTGGTGGGGGTATCGCTGAATAAAATGGACAGGTATCTAACATGATACCAAATATCAACTCAATCCATCGCACGATTTGGAAAATATCAACTCTTAAAATATGTAATTAAAAATTTCTGAGTCCGTGACCTTGACCTTGAAGCCATAGGCATGAGTGGGGGTATTACCAAATAAACATTGGGACCTGTATCTATCATCATAGCATACATCAGCCAAATTCACAATATAGTTTGGAAAATTTGAGCTCTTTAAAATCTTTCACATTAAAATTGTCTAAGTCTGTGACCTTGACCTTGAGGTCATAGGCATGGGTGGGGGTATTGCTGAATAAAACACTGTACCTATATCTATCATCATATGAAACAAAGCCATCATAAAAGTTCAGGTTCTACCAGGTACAAATACCTTAACTGGAGTCTTTAACATGGAAAATTTCTAAGTCCATGACCTTGACCTTGAGGCCATGGGCATGGGTGGGGGTACCGCTGAATAAAACTTTGGACCTATATCTATAATCATACCAAATATGAACCAATTCCATCAAATGGTTTGGAAAATATGAGTTCTAAAATGTTCAAGTCTACCTGTTACAAAAACCTTAACCTGAGTCTTTAACATCGAAAATGTCTAAGTCTGTGACCTTGACCTTGAGGTCACAGGCATGGGTGGGGGTATTGCTTAATAAAACTTTGGACCTATATCTATCATCATACCAAAGATGAACCAGTTCCATCAAATGGTTAGGAAAATATGAGTTCTAAAAGTTCAGGCTCTACCTGTTACAAAAACTTTAACCTGAGGTTACAGGATCACGTACGTACGTACGTACGTACGTACGTACGTACGTACACACACACGTACAGACGGACGTACACATGTACGCACGTACGGAAAACCCAAAAACTATATGCCCCCGGCATCATATGATGCGGGGGCATAAAAATTAATGATATTTTAAATAAATTAAAGACGTCATCAGTTTTGAACAACTGGGCCCCCCAAAAATTACACCTTAAAGTACCAATCACAACTGATGCAGACAATACTTTTTCTTTTTTCTTTTTTTTATCCTTGTTTTTCAGCGAAACAATTTTTTTCCCTTGTTTTTTCAGAGAAAACATGGTTTGACATTTCATTTAGCCATCTGCTTTCAGGAAAAATGAGACTTGACATTTCATGCAAACAGTCTGTCGGCAGACAATTTGCAAGAAACATCAAGGCTTATTTTACTGTGAAATGTAAGAAAAACAATTAGAATATCATCTGGTGATTTTAACCCTTATCCTGCTAATAAAACCAGAGGACCATTGGTCCAGAATCGCTCACCTGACTTTTCTGAGGAAGTCCTCAAAGACTTTAATATGTGATCTTTGGCCAAGAGGGACCGAAGGTCTGTGTAACTGGGTGGGGATCTCAACTGTTTCCGAGATATTAAGCATTCAATGCAATAAAGGGAGTTGGCCCCCAGCCCCCCCCCCCCCCCACTGGAACCGTAGGTCCAACGGTCCATTACACTGAATGCGACAAGAATATATATGGTTTATGGGTGGGGATCTTAACCGTTTCCGAGATATTAAGCATTTTGTGGAAAAAAGGGGGTTAGGCATGCCCCCCTCCCTCACCCAGGGACCCCCGGGTCCAAAGGTCCATGGCACTGAATGCGCCTTATCATAAGGAACAAGAATATATATGGTTTGTGGGTGGGGATCTTAACCTTTTCCGAGATATTAAGCATTTTGAGCAAAAAAGGGGGAGGGGCATGCCCCCCCCCCCCCCCCCGGACCCCTGGTACCCCAGGGTCCAAAGGTCCATGTCACTGAATGCGCATCATCATAAAGAACAAGAGTATATATGGTTTATGGGTGGGGATCTTAACCGTTTCCGAGATATTAAGCATTTAATGCAAAAAAGGGGGTGGGGCATGCCCCCCTGGGACCCCCGGGTCCAAAGGTTCATGTCACTTAATGCGCCTTATGATCAGGAACAAGAATATATATGTTTCATGGATAGAGATCTTAACCGTTTCCGAGATATTAAGCATTTTGTGCAAAAAAAAGGGGTGGGGCATGCCCCCCCCCCCCCCCCCCCCCCGGACCCCTGGTACCCCATGGTCCAAAAGTCCATGTCACTGAATGGGCCTCATTATAAGGAACAAGAGTATATATGGTTTATTGGTTTATGGGTCGGGATCTTAACCGTTTCCGAGATATTAAGCATTTTGTGCAAAATAGGGGTGGGGCATGCCCCCCCCGGGGAACCCCGGTACCCAAAGTTCCAAAGGTCCATGTCACTGAATGCGCCTTATCATAAGGAACAAGAATATATATGGTTTATGGGTGGGGATCTTAACCGTTTCCGAGATATTAAGCATTTTGTGCAAAGAAGGGGGTGGGGCATGCCCCCCGGGGGGCCCCAGGGTCCCAAAATCCATGTCACTTAATGCGCCTCATCATAAGGAATAAGAATATATATGGTTTAGTGGCATTATTTGTAACAGTTTGCAAGATATCAGACATTTCTACTTTTTCCCATACAAATACCCATGTTACCAAATTTAACCTTGGCGTAAAATAGGTCAAGGTCATCCCAGGGACACCATTTATGCAATTTATGATGGGCCCATGTCCCAGGTGCTACATGCCAAGTTTCATGCAAATCGGCCCAGTGGTTCCGGAGGAGAAGATTTTCGAAGGGTTTTTACCATATATGGGCATGGCGGCCATCTTGGTCATGTGACCTAGACCAAAAATGCAAACTTTCGTTCCCCCACCCCATGGAGCCTCCACATGAAATTTGACTACAATCGGCCCAGCGGTTCCGGAGGAGAAGACGTTTGAAAATGTGAACACACACACACACACACAGAATTTTTGCCTGGCCATACTATCAGCTCACCAATGAGCCTTCGGCTCAGGTGAGCTAATAACTTAGTGCATCCATTTCTCACTATCAACCAATCAAATTACTTGACACTATTCTTTCATTCAATTCACCAACTGCAAGACAAACATTGTAGATCTGGATCAGATGGCTTCTTCAGAAGCCATCTGATCTGGATCTACACTGTTTGCCAAGCCAAGGGTTGTCGTGAATAGCAGGATAAGAGTTATGGTTTAACTATGAATAACAAACATATTCAACAAAAATTCCACAGAAGGCTATGTCATGCCTGTCGGGAACAGATCTAACATTAAGATCTTTCTACGCCAATGTTGACAGCTAGACCGCACACATATGAACAGACAGACAGAAAACTGGATGTCTATATCGCACCATGCCACAAGCTGGCACAAAAAATAAATTAAAATCCTCTTGCACTTCAGTGTAGCACTGTGGCTGTTGTCAGCTCTGCGGTAACAGGATTCAAAACCCGAATGTCATTCTTAAACTGTTTCCAATGGTGATTTCTGAGCTGGCATATCTAACGATGTATCCACATGAATGCTTTAGGGAATACTCATACCTTAGGGAAGCAACTTTCAGAAACATTTTTTCTTGCACACCAGACAAGGAAATCCGTGATTTTACCCTGGGATAGAAATTTATGTTCTGACCCTGGTGTTCCCACCCAGAATCAAATATAATCGCGTGTTTGATAAATGCACTGGTTAATTACGACCTTGTATGCGCCGTCGTTAAGGTTGACGTCACAGCACGTTACGGGACGTCACTAAACATTCCTGTACTGTCATCACAATATGGCGGACGTCAGTACTCGAAGTGACTGCAGCATTAATAATCCGCGCTAAGAAATGGAAGGTATGCAAGAAAAAGAATCCAATATGGGTGCGGGGTGTGGATAGAAAAATCTGTCCCTCAGGATCACTGTCCTCACTCGGCAAGCCTCGTGATGCCGGACAACGACCCTCGGGACGGATTCTTCCATCCACCCATCATACCCACATAAGATTCTTATATTGTTTTCTATTTGAACAGTTTCCGGTGGCATATCTAACCCTGCCCATGTTGAATATTTCAATACAGTCGAACTTCAATGGCTCAAACACCTTTGGGACCTCGAAAATCTGTTCGAGACAGGGGTAGTTCGAGCCACTGAGGTTACTGTCAGGAGGAATAACGAGATATTTGAGACACACTTCCAGTGTTCTATAATGAAAATATATGCTGTGTGTACTCATTAGAATCGCCTCATCGAGGCGATTCTAATGAGTACACACAGCATACATTTGCAAGATGAAAGACTAAAATCTTTAATTATTCTCCACTATTTCTTATGTAGAGGATTTCGCTAGGGGCTCAAGAATGAGTTAGACACATCCATGGTGAACGAGCCATCGGTGTTCGAGCCATCGAAGTTCTACTGTATGTTACAACCCTCCCCATTTTCCGACAGTTGTGTTGCAAGATTTCAATTTTTACAATGGATTAAGAAGCAGAACAGAAAACATGATAGATCCTGATCAGTTGGCTTCCAAAGGCCTATACTGTCTTCGTAAATGGACATATCCGGTTGAGCATGGCGAGGGTAAATAGTTAATCAGCCAAACCTTAAATAAAAAGATAATACAGAAAAGAGGCAAAGAAGGACAATAAGTTCTACCAATACTATTTACACTCAGCTGTGCCTTTGCCAATTTGCCATTCAAAAGCAAAAAAAAAAAAAAAAAAAAAAAAAAAATGAGACATTACCAGTATCCTGTCAGAAAAATTCTGGGAAAATGGTGAATAAAAAATTTCCCTTAAATGTTAACTATATTACAGGTACCAAATTCACATCTTTTGGGTCCAGTTGTTTAAGCATTGTTAACTTAAGAAGCTCATTAGCGGGCTAAACTTTAATGAATCTGGTAAGCAATTTTGTTTTGTTTGTTTGATTTGAGGTTTAACCTCCCCGTCAACACAAAAGGTCATTTTGGAGATGTTGCTTCCAATTTTGTGGGACTTTTACCCGACATTGAGATGAAATGACATCTCAAGCCCTGCCGCCCAATGAAACCAATAGGGTTTATAAGCATGGACGGGCCGACCTCGCACCACTTTGCCTGGTCAGGCTTAGATCCTCTAAGCGGTATACCAGTACTCATGTGCGGGTTGGTTTCAGCTCTGCGTGGAAGCATCATGCAGCCCATATATTTCTTCAAGCCGCAATGGGCAGGGGCCGTCTGGTAAGCAAAATACCTAAAATAGTGGTACTATTGCTAAAATAATTTGAGCAGCTTTTCTGCTCACATTTTTTTTCAGGAAAAAATACTAGTTTATTTGCCATATTAAATTATATGTTGTTTGCAAAACTTTAACGATGTCGAGCCCGGATGTATGACCCATGATTCAAATCAACAAGCACATCCACACCGCCTGATCAGACTTTGCAATCTGCTATAATGCATGGTTTTATCTGATCTGAGGTTTAACACCCTGTCAACACTATTAAGTCATTTAGGAGACTCTGCTTCCATTTTGTGGGACTTTTACCCGACATTGAGATGAAATGACACCACAAGCCCTGCTACCCAATCAAACCAATAGGGTTTATATTCATGGATGGACCGACTCACACTACTTTGCCTGGGCAGGCTTAGACTTTCTAAGCGGTTTGCCAGTACTCATGATGTGTCAGTTTCAGCTCTGCGTGGAAGCACCATGCAGCCCAATCTATTCCTCCAAACCCTGATGGATGGGGGCCCCCTATAAGGATGGTCATTGACCCAGCACTTCTTCATGAAGACTGGGCATATTATGTATTCTGGCTTGGTGTGTGCAAAGACTGATCCCAGCTTTTTCTGAGTAATGCCACATTTTTGCTCGCCATGGCCAATATTTATGATTTTGCTTTTTTTAACCGATTTATTTTGATTTTTTTGTTTGTATGATTTATGGTTTAACGTCCCACCCAACAATATATAGGTCATTTTGGAGACATTGCTTCCAATTTTGTGTGACTTTTACCCGACACTGACATGAAATGACATCAAGCCCTGTTGCCCAATGAAACCAATAGGGTTATAAGCATGGACCGTCCGACTTGCACCGCTTTGCCTGGGCAGGCTTAGTTCCTCTAAGCAGTTTACCAGTACTTGTGTGCAGTCAGTTTCAGCTCTGCATGGAAGCATCATGCAGACCGTTTATTTCTTCAAGCCTTGATGGGCTGGGTACGTGACCGATTTTGATTGGGTTTAATAACATGTCAACCCTTCTGGGTCATTTTGTGTCCCTCCCAGAGAAATGGAGAAAAGAGCTAGTAGAGAGGGAAAAAAGATGCATTAAATGAAAATGAAGAAACAGAAGATATAACAAGTATCCCCTGCTTTCCTAAGCTGCTGCATGGACAGCAGGCCTTGCCCAACTGTAAGCCAATATCAGTTAGACACCCGAGTGGCGCAAGATACACGTCACCTTCGCCTCACCCAACCACCCCTTGGTTTTATTATAGTTTAACAGCTCAGTAACACTATTTAGATCATGTCAGGCCAGACAATTGACATAACCACACTTTTTCTGGGCAGGCTTATTATATATGAGCAGTAAACCGGTACAGTAAATATTCTTTTACCAAAAACTGAAGTTCTTGAAACACCAGAAGGGAGATGGTAGAAAATATGTCATATTCTATTTTATTCTATTCAAATTCTACAAAAGAATGTAACCGTACCCGGCAGGGATCGACCAGGGGTCTGTTGTTAAAAACTAACAACATCGTTAGTTAACATATTGTTATAACTTGGATCAGTAAATATGGCAAATATACTAATATTTTTTGCAGTAAAAATGTGAGCAGCTTTTGCAAATGCAAAAGCTGCTTACATTTTTTCGGCAAAAATACGGGAGATATTGTACTTACTAGAACATGTACAGTTAACAATTTGACCACAAAGCTGCTTGTTAAGCTAACGATGCTTTTAACAAATGGCTCCTAATCTGTAGCCGAACAAGCCATCGAAGCTGGCAAATATTTGTGATAATATATTGTATTTATGGTCTTATGAGATTATGCTTTACAACTTATTTCTTTTTAATCAAACCAATTAACAGAGACACAGCTGAAAACTACATCAAAATGCTTGGATGGTATATTGCCATAGTAACAGAAATCACCAAGGAAACAGCTTAAGATGACATCCACTAGCACAACTCCTGTTACCGTGAGATTATACCAGACAACTGTCCAACAGAGCAGCCTGCAATATCCCTCTGGAACCCTGCCTTCCGATGACCTCGACCTTCCATGACCTTGGGTTTCCTTGGTTACTGTCCCTCCTCCATATTGCAGGCTGGGCCCGAAGGCGTGTGGTGTGTGAGGCGCAACTAGGACGCCTCAGTCTTCTAAAAAGAAGTAATTACCACCTTTTTTCTGCTCTGTGTCCTGCAATTACAATAAGTACACATAATTACAGTAGCAGTAGGATAATTTTTTTTTTTGGCCCCTGCCTATCGGGGCTTGGAGAAATATATTGGGCTGCATGATGCTTCCACGGAGAGTTGAAACTGACCGCACGAGTACAGGTAAACTGTGTAGAAGGTCTAAGTCTGCTCAGGTCAAGTGGCTTGAATCAGACCGTCCAGACATATAAACCCTATTGGTTTCACCTCAGTGTCATGTAAAAGTACCACAAAATTGGAAGCAACGTCTACAAATGACCTAGTGTTGATGGGGATGTTAAACCTCAAATCAAACTTTTTTTTATATATATACTAAACATTACTAACCATTAGCACGGGCCTCCGTGGCCTAGTGGATAAGAGCGCTGACTCTTAGTCATTAGGTCTCTCACCGCCGTAGGTTCGAGCCTCGCTCGGGCCACATGTGAGACGCCAAGTTCTGCAACAGAAGGTCAGGTGGTTTTTCTCCGGATACTCCTGTTCTCGCCCACCTCTGATTAACGATCGGCTCGATATGAGTGAAATAATCTTGAAAGGGCCGTAACCCCCCCCCCCCAAAAAAAAACAACAAAAAAAACTAACCATTAGCCTGGTAATCATACCAAAAGTCGTCTACTGCATAGTCTGCTGATGTATTTTAAGTCCTTCTCGGATACAGCGTGAAGCAAGATCAAATTGATCCTAAAGGAGCAGTCTGATCAGGGTCCACATTGTTTGCCAGTATGCAAAATTTTTCTGTAAAGTTTCCTAAGAGACGTAGCAGACGACATAAGCAGACAACATTGTGAAGTGCAGGTTTTCTTGGGGCTTTAAGGTTTCAACTTTCATCAACTTTCCAAAAATGAGTTTTACTTTCATACGAGAAGTTGAAATATTTTCTACTTCATTATGCAGACACAGATGGTTGTAATATCTGCTACTGTTCAAGCACTGCAGCAAATTCTAGATGGAGCTCAAAATTTTTTTTTTTTTTTTTTTTCATTATTTTCCAGCAAAAATAAGACTTGACATTTCATGTAAATCGTCAGCCTGGCAGACGATTCACATGAAATGTCAAGCCTTTTTTCTCTAAAAAAAAAATCAAGAAAAAACCAACAAAAATAATTTGAAAATGAAAACTTAAATGCAAATTGCTATCTCGGATGTGGACATTTACGGACAAGGACAAACTGATAGTGGTAACACTTTAAGCCCTTTTCACCATTCGAAGGCGGAGGCAAAAAAAATCTGTGGCTGTTCTTGGTAAGCTGAACTGTGATGGCTGAGTTAAGACTCTGATACAATCTGATTCATGCCGAGTCGTACCATAAACCTACCGGTAAGTCTTTTAAACTGAAGTTACCGCTAAATGGGTTCGTTTAAGCAAAGATGTTCAACAAACCTCAGTGTATGAAAACCTGATATGGCTATACCTTTCATAAAGAATGGTTCTGAATTGATAATCTTGGAATAATACTAGAATGTGTGGAATATTTCGGACACCAGCCATGGAGGCCATATTAACCCAATGTATACTGGTGGACTCTTCCATTGTTGTAGGTTGGTCATTTTAGGAGTGTCTGATCCATTTTTTTTCCCATTGTTATCCTATTTTTTACTGAAAATCCTGTAAGCAATCAGTGAAGACCGAGATCAGATGCCTAAGACCCTGTTACAGGTTTATGGCTTTTGCCCATTGGGGCTCGAAGAAAGAGATGGGCTGCATGATGCTTCCATGCAGAGCTGAAACAGACCGCATATGAGTACTGGTAAACCCCTTAGAGGATCTAAGCCTGCCCAGTCAAAGCGGTGCGAATCGGACCGTCCAGGCTTATAAACCCTATTGGTTTCATTGGACGGCAGGGCTTGAGATGTCATTTCATCTCAATGTTGGGTAAAAGTCCCACAAAATTGGAAGCAACCTATATAGTGTTGACGGGGATTTTAAACCACAGATCAAACAAACACACAAACAAACAAAATTTTACAGGTTTCCAGGTAAAGCTAATGAAGTTCTGGGCTCAGCAGTTCAAAGCATCCTTAGCTTAACCAGTCTGTTAGTGGTAGAAACATTAGGAAAAGGTCCACGCGAAATTAGGTGTCCAAAATGGTGTCAGAGATGACAAATACTAGGTAAAAATTGTAACAAAAAAATCTTTCTTATTCTTATTATCCCGGGCTTCTCCAGACTTTCGGATGAGTCTTTAAACTGAGGTCCCGTCTCTGTATGACCTTAGCTGTTGGTGGGACATAAAACACAAAACACTCACTCACTCTTATTCTTATATCTTCTTTCAACATAGATTGTTGGTGCTCGTTACAAGTGCTTCAATGAGGCGGTCCTAATGAGTACCCGCAATCTATTTGTTTTTAGCTAAAATAAGGCAGATAATATAAACCCGCGTAAACACAACTTTTCTCTATATAAAATTGGAGTTTAGAGGGGTCTTAGTTTTACAGACTTGTTATCTTTATGTTGTTGACTTTTTTGTTTTTAGAAAGCATAATATATGTATCTTAAATAGTGTTATTTTTGCTGAAAAACATGTATCAGAGGAGTTTTTGCATTTGCTGCTCTCATTTTAGGGCAACAATACTACATTTGCCTTATAAAAAAAATCAAAATTTTAGCAAATATATCGTTTTTTTTAGGTTTTTTTTTTCATTTGCTGTTAAAATGTGAGTAGCTTTTTGTATCTACACATGCAAAAGCTACTCCCATTTTTCCAGCAAAAATACCAGATTGTACTTGCCAGAATGGTTAACATTTTCACTGCTAAGGAGCTCATTAAGCTAACAATACTTTGAACAAATGGGCCCTGATCTCAGAACCTGATCTCAGAACAATTAGGCCCTGATCTCATAATAAGAACAACTAGAGCTGTCAGTGAAACTGACTAGGGCCCCGGCAGCGCTATCAGAGGAGTAGGAAAATGTTGATGTTAAAAAAGACGTTTTTTTTTCCTTTCACCTCTAAGTATGACCTTGACCTTTGAGGTACGGACCTGGGTCTTGCGCATGACACACTGTCACATTATGGTTAATATTTCTGCTAAGTAATATTTAAATCCATCCAGGTATAAGAAAGTTATAGATTGGACACAATGAAAAAGACGCTTTTTTGACCTTTTATCTCTAAGTATGACCTTGACCTTTGAGGTACGGCTGTGGGTCTTGCGTGTGACACTTCGTCACATTATGGTTAACATTTCTGCCAAGTAATATTTAAATCCATCCAGGAATAATAACAAAGTTATTAATTGGACACAGGAAAGACCCTTTTTTGACCTTTAACCTCTAAGTATGACCTTGACCTTTGAGGTACGGACCTGAGTCTTGCGCGCAACACTCCATCACATTATGGTTAACATTTCTGCCAAGTAATATTTAAATCCATCCAGGAATAAGAAAGTTATGGAGGATAAAAAAATTTGTGGACGGACAGACGGACAGACAGACAGACAGACGGACGGACAGAGTGATGCCAAGTAATATTTAAATCCATCCAGGAATAATAAAAAGTTATGGAGGATAAAAAAATTTGTGGACGGACAGACGGACGGACAGCCAGACAGACGGACGGACAGAGTGATTACTATAGGGCACCCACACTTTCAGTGCGGGGCCCTAATTAGGCCCTGATCTCAGAACAAGAACAATTAGGCCCTGATCTCAGAACAATTAGGCCCTGATCTCAGAACAATTAGGCACTGATCTCCAGACAATTAGACCACAATCTCAGAACAGGACAATTAGGCCCTGATCTCAGAACAATTAGGCCCTGATCTCAGACCAAGAACAATTAAGCCCTGATCTCAGAACAAGAAAAATTAGGCCCTGATCTCAGCACAATTAGGCCCCAATCCCAGAACAATTAGGCCCCGATCTCAGAACAATTAGGCCCAGGTTGTCTCTCTCCTATCATACTTTACCTTGACAGAGTTCAGCTTGTTGATCCTAGGTCTGAAGTTGTTGGGATCTCTTCTGAATGTAATATCCAAGGACTCCAGAAACTTGTTCATTCCATTCAACAAACTCTGGGGACTGAAACAATGATATTGTCATAATTGTTGGGAATGGATACACCTTCAGGGAAGGTTAATCTCATAGATCATAGAAATTAACTCTATATGATTTAACCCTTATCTTGCTGTTCAAGACAACCCCTATTTTTGCAAATAGTGTAGATCCAGATCAGATGGCTTCTGAAGAACATCTGGGTCTGCACTGTTTGCCAAGTACCCATTTTGGGGTTTACGGTACTAAATGAGTTAAATATTTCTTTTCTACGAGAAAAACTCTCAACAGATCTAGATCAGTGAGGTATTGTATTCATTGTGTATCATGAGTCTAACATGTTCATAACATCATTTCTGAGATCTGTTATATTCACTATAGATGAATTGTAACTAAAGACAAAAAAGACAAATGTTTTGCCTAGTGAGTAGTCAACAATATTTAAGTCATAATGTGCTACCTAACCACATTTTTCCTGGGCAGGCTTGTACATAAACCAGCGGGTATCAAAGTCACACCCTCCTGATCACCAGTCAGATGTGCATACAACTGAGTTACCCGGGCCCGCCCATGTCAACTAAAATAAAGTTAAGCAAACTGGGTGTGAGACTAAGGATTTATTAACACATTTCTTGTCTGGATGTGGCAGGAAGCTCAGTGGTTACTTTAACAGTGCTGCTTTGTTTGTGTATTGGAGTTTAACTGCCCAGTCAACATTATTTTAGGTCATTTTTGAGCCGTTCAGTTTACCTAACTACACTTTTCTTGGGCAGCCTGATGAGTAAGACCAGTACAGTGCACATTCTTTCGGCAAAAACTGACAAAAGCACTTCTAAAATCAGCGGAAGGGAGAGAATGACAGCAGAAAAGATTTCAAGATCAATCCCAAACGAAAGAATGTTGCCGACCCCGGCAGGTATCGAACCCGCATCCTCCTGATCATCAGTCAGATTAACAGAGCTGCCTCACACCTCACTGAAGTAGCATTGTGATTCCCAGACACCAGTCTGGGCCTCAATGTTCAAAGCTAACAACAACCTTAGATGCATCATTAAAGCTTTGATCATGTAATATGGCATATAGTTATACTAATACACCACAACTTCGTTATAACATGGCTCATTATAACACGGATATAACATGGTTTTAAGATGGATCCCAATAATGTATAGATTGTATAGAAAAAATGACCATTTATGGTCATTTTTCTTTATAATCTATACATTTTTGTTTGGATATAAGACGGTGGTTTAACTAACACGGTTTCTGCTTTGGACCCCATTAATAGTGCTATAATAAGGTTGTGGCGTATTTTTGCTGAAAAAAATGTAAGTAGCTTATGCAAATGCAAAAGCTACTTACGTTTTTCAGTGAAGCAATATCCATGTATTACATGTTAAACATGCTGGAATATTTAATGTTTGGCCAGTAAAGAGTAGGTTAACCCAAATGCATGCGGGAAATCCCTAAAGGGGTACCTTGGCAAACAGTGCTGGCCCAGGTCAGATGCCGATGAAGTGGCGTCTGATCTGGGCCTGCACTTTTGGTTGACATAATTTTCAGTCAAAACTAGAATAAAAACGAAAATAAATGCCTGACATCCCTTATTTGACAAATGGACTTGTCCAACATATAGCAATGGAAAAGTCCACTAGCACACAATGGGTTAAGCGAATGATACATTGAACAACAGGACCCAGACGTCATAAGCCAACCACTGGCTTCCCCTTAAAACCCCTGACATGGGGTCAGCCAGTCCTAATTTTCCCAAATTCACAGCCTCAAGCAGAGGAACAATTTTTGTACCAGATCCTCTGAAATGAACATTGACTGAAACTTTGAGATAAATTTCTGTAACTTACGAGTTGGCCTTGGTGTCAATACCAGGGGATCCTTCAAATACAACAACACGATCAGCCAGGTATGTAGCCATGATGAAGTCATGCTCTACTACAAATGCTGTTTTCTTGGCATGCAAGATAAACCTAGAGGAAGAACAAAACAATAATACATGTACATGCATAGCAACAGGTAAGGTAAGTATTTTGTGATAATTGAAGGATAGTTTTCTTTATTCTCCATAAAAAACCTATGTTGTGGGTACTCATTAGAACCATCTTGAAGAGGTGATTTTAATGAATACCCACAACATAGGTTTTTATAGAGAATTGACCAAAACTATTCTCTAGTTATCACAAAATACTTACCTTAATACCTGTTGCTATGACAAGCCCCCGCCCATCGGGGCTTGAAGAAATAGATGGGCTGCATGATGCTTCCACGCAGAGCTGAAACCGTCTGCACACTTGTACTGGTAAACTGCTTAGAGGATCTGAGCCTGTCCAGGAACTGCAGTGCGAGGCGGACCATCCATGATTATAAACCATATTGGTTTCATTAGGCGACAGGGCTTGAGATGTCATTTCATCTCAATGTTGGGTAAAAGTCCCACAAATTGGAAGCAACGTCTCCAAAATGACCTATACTGCGTTGACGGGTCGTTAAACCTCAAATCAAACAAATGTTGCTATGACATGTAAAACAAATTGTTCACCACTCAAAGCTCCAGACAGGGGGCAGTAATGAGGCTAATTGTGGTAAATTTTCCTTCAGAATCTTTACTAGTAACATGATCAATGACCAGGCCCTGAGGTTATAAAAACTTTTTTTCGTGCTCAACTAAACTGAGCATGAAATTTAAACTACTCATAAATCTTACAATAGTCATAATCACAGGACTTATCATACTTGCCAGTTATTTATTCTGCTCATAAATATTAAAATGCCAACAATTGTTGGCATTTTAACATTTATGAGCAGGATAAGTTATTTTATCATTTATGAGCAGGGCAAGTTATTTTAACATAAATGAGCATGATGTTATTTTAACGTTTATGAGCAGGGTAATTTATTTTAACATTTATGAGCAGGATAAGTGTCATGCTCAGTTGAGTTGAGCATGAAAAAAGTTTAATAACCTCTGAGCCAGGAGTCCTAAATACTTTCAAGCATATAGATGCAGATAGTGTAGATCCAGATGAAAAGGCTCATAACGAGCAGTCCCACAAGGAATCTACACTATTTGCCATTCTGTAAATGACACTGTCAAAAACACCTAATGGCAACAATGGATGTGTCCAAGCTCCATGAGAGAACAGTCCACTTCAGAAACTCGGGGAGTAAAGGGTTAATCCTCATCAAAAACCTTTGTTGTGGTTACTTGCTAGAATCGCTTCAGCAAGGTTGAGCCTTTTTCCTGCTGTTCATGACTGCCCCTATCTTTGCAAACAGTGTAGACCCAGATCAGATGGCTTCTGAAGAAGCCATCTGATCAGGATCAACATTGTCATGAACTTTTCAACTGAACGAAAACATTTTATCAAGCAATTTGATTGGCGGATAGTCAGAAATGTGCGTGACTAAATAAATTTATGCAGCCGGATAAGGGATAAAATAAAGAAATTGTTAATCTGAGATCAGCAAACAGTTTGTAGTCATGGAAAATCATGAGTCTAACATGTAAAAACATCATTTCTCAGATTACAACAATAAATGGAATCTACATTGTGAATCAGTTATGTTTTGGCATGTAACTGCCAAGGTAACATCAATCTATGTTTACCCTTCCTGGGCAGGAGTCCATCTATGCAGTTAATCAGTGTAATGCGCTTTCTATCGTCAGTAACTGACAACTAACTCTCTTGAAACAAATAATCCACATTTCAGTACACTCATTCAGCTTCGGTTTGGTTTTAAAATTTTTACATCCCACCAATAACTGAGGTCATATTGAGTCCATAGCTCAGCCAAAGACTCTCTCATCTGAGACTGGAGAAGATCAGAATGGAACCTATGACCCCTAGTTTATGAAGTGAGTAGGTTGATCACGACAAAAACAAAGACTTCTAATACATGCTTTAGCATATCCGTGCCCATCGGGGCTTGAAGAATATGGGCTGCATGATGGTTCCACGCTGAAAGCGACCCGCACACGAGTACTGGTAAACCGCTTAAGAGGATTTAAGCCTGCCCTGGCAAAGCGATGCAAGTCGGCCCGTCGATGCTTATAAACCCTGTTGGTTTCATTGGGCTGCAGGGCTTGAGATGTCATTTCATCTCAATGTCAGGTAAAAGTCCAACAAAATTGGAAGCAATGTCTCTGAAATGACCTTTACAGTGTTGACGGGGATGTTAAACCTCAAATCAAACAAACAAAACATGCTTTAGCATCTGTGTTTTAAGGTGACACAACAACTGAGCATAGCTGTATTAAACACTTTCATGCCATCTGGATGCATCAGCCTGTTTTATTGTACCTTCCCATATGACAATTTTGAATAGCTGCATGGTCATCCGATTTTGTTTGTTTTTGTTTGTGTTGGAGTTTAACGACCCAGTCAACACTATTTTAGGTCATATTTGAGCCGGTCAGTTTACCTATCCACACTTTTCTTGGGCAGGCTTATATGTAAGTGACTAACAAGTAAAGTGCACATTCTATTGCCAGAAACTGACAACTGCCCTTCTTGATTCAGCGGAAGGGAAAGACCTTAGAAAATATTTAATGATCAATCTCCATGAAAGAATGTTGCCGAACCCGGTAGGTATCGAACCCACGTCCTCCTAATCACTAGTCAGACGTGTATCCGACTGAGCTAATGAGGCCGGCCACTATCAGTTGTAAAAATGCCAAAAATGTTCCCCATCTAAGTGACAAATAGAGTAAGGATGCCGTGTTTTAGACACAATACATTTCACCGAATCACACTTGAAAACTTTATTCAACAATCTCTGCCTGATAGCTCCAACATGAATATATCATAGCTCCAATATGAAGATACTGGTAACAATGTAAAGAAGCATAGGTTGTTTTTTTTACCAGTATGGATACAAATTTTATTCTGAGATCAGCAGATAGATTGTAGTCATGGAAAATCATGAGTCTAACATGTAAACAACATCATTTCTCAGATTGCAACACTCATTTGTTTGTTTGAGCTTTAACCCTTGACCTGCTGAATATTTATATATGCCACACCCACTACTGATTATCAACCAATCAGATTACTTGATGCAAATTATTGCAACAAATTCATGGGCTGAATGACAAACAATGAAGATCCTGATCAGATGGCTTCTTTAGAAGCCATCTGATCTGGATCTTCATTGTTTGAAAGATAAGGCATATCTGGGCACAGCAGGACAATAGTCCAACCTACCTAATAATAACAACAGGAATTCATCATTGCACAATATGAGCAAAAAATAAAAACCAGAGATTCAACTTCGGTGAAGTTGATGTCGCATCTGCTCCCCACCTGCCCCACACAAAAAAATAAAAGTTTATTTAAGGCAGAAGAAATGAAATAGGGCTTTGAGAAGGATCCATAGCCTATATATGTGAGGTAAAAAACTGACTAAGTTCACAATGTGGAAAAAGAGATAAAATTTGATCCCAACATAAAGTCCAAACCACATGCACATCCTCATACCATAGCAAAAACACAAACAAAGTTTCGAAATGACCAATATAAAACTGTAAGAGGAGTTGCGATGACAAGAGGTACCTATCGTATATCAACTGAACCTTAAAAATGGCTAAGTTCACAATGTGCGAAAAGCGAAATAAAAAAAATTCTGAGAATTATGTCGGAACCACATGCACAACCTTATACCATGGCGAAAGCACATGACTAAGTTCCCAAAATGGAAAAAGTGACAAAAAATGATCAGACGATAAAGTCCAAACCACATGCGCATCCTCATACCATGGCGAAAGCACACGCAAAGTTTCAAAACTAGAGAAAGTGACCAGTGGGTCACGTATACCCCCGGCCAGCATCACCCTCTGATATATCTTTCGAGCTTGTATGTAATATGAATGAAGTCAAGAAGCTATAAGAATCTATAAATGTGCTTGTAAAAGCTAAACCAAACATAAAATTTCTAAATGGACCAAGGGAGTTAGGGCATCAAATAGAACACACCGGCATCTATAAATTTTGACATAAAAACTGTAACCAAATGTAAAATTTCTAAGTCCGTGACCTTGAGGTAAAGGTCACCATGACCTTGAGGTCAAGGTCACCAAGGGTGGGGGAATGGACATGCATCATGAAATCATTTATCAAACATGAAGAGAATCTAACATGTGGTTACAGAGATATCAGCAATGAAAAAGGTTTAACACAAAACTTTGACGTAAAAGTAGATGAACAGACAGACAGACAGCCCACCCAGGGGCTTGACCCAGAGGCTTAGATATTCCATATGAAAGGTAATGCTATAGAGATATCCTTTACCAAACATGAAGAGAATCTAACATGTGGTTACAGAGATATCAGCAATGAAAAAGGTTTAACACAAAACTTTGACGTAAAATTAGATGAACAGACAGACAGACAGCCCACCCAGGGGCTTGACCCAGGGGCTTAGATATTCCATATGAAAGGTAATGCTATAGAGATATCCTATACCAAATATGAAGAGAATCTAACATGTGGTTACAGAGATATCAGCCATGAAAAAGGTTTAACACAAAACTTTGACGTAAAAGTAGATGAACAGACAGACAGACAGCCCACCCAGGGGCTTGACCCAGAGGCTTAGATATTCCATATGAAAGGTAATGCTATAGAGATATCCTTTACCAAACATGAAGAGAATCTAACATGTGGTTACAGAGATATCATCAATGAAAAAGGTTTAACACAAAACTTTGACGTAAAATTAGATGAACAGACAGACAGACAGCCCACCCAGGGGCTTGACCCAGGGGCTTAGATATTCCATATGAAAGGTAATGCTATAGAGATATCCTATACCAAATATGAAGAGAATCTAACATGTGGTTACAGAGATATCAGCAATGAAAAAGGTTTAACACAAAACTTTGACGTAAAATTAGATGAAGACAGACAGACAGACAGACAGCCGACCCACGGGCTTGACCCAGGGGCTTAGATATTCCATATGAAAGGTAATGCTATAGAGATATCCTATACCAAATATGAAGAGAATCTAACATGTGGTTACAGAGATATCAGCAATGAAAAAGGTTTAACACAAAACTTTGACGTAAAAGTAGATGAACAGACAGACGGACAGACAGACAACCCACCCAGGGGCTTAGATATTCCATATGAAAGGTAATGCTATAGAGATATCCTGTACCAAATATGAAGAGAATCCAACCTGTGGTTACAGAGATATGAGCAATCAAAAAGGTTTAACGCAAAACTTTGACGTAAAGGTTGACGAACGAACGTACGAACGTACGAACGAACTAACGAACGAACCAACGAACCAACGAACGAACGAACAAACGAACATACGAACGAACCAACGAACGGACGGAAAGACGAAAACTATATACCCCCTGACATACTTCGTATGCCGGGGGTATAATGATCGGTATAAAACTGTAGGAGGAGTTGCGATGACAAGAGGTACCTATCGTATATCAAATGAAGCTTAAAAATGGCTAAGTTCATAATGTGCAAAAAGTGAAAAAAAAAAAAAAAATATTCTGGGAATTATGTCGAAACCACATGCACATCCTCATACCATGGCAAAAGCACCCGCAAAGTTTCAAAATGATCGATGTAAAACTACAAAAGGAGTTGCAATGACAAGAGGTACCTATCATATATCAATTGAAGGTTAAAAATGACACAATGTGGAAAAAGTGACAAAAAATGATCCGACGATAAAGTCCAAACCACATGCGCATCCTCATACCATGGCGAAAGCACACGCAAAGTTTCAAAATGATCGGTATAAAACTGCAAGAGGAGTTGCGATGACAAGAGGTACCTATCATATATCAATTGAAGGTTAAAAACTAGAAATGGTGTTTGTAAAACACAATGCCCCCAACCTTTGCTTGTCCTTAGATGGCAAAATATTCAACAAATATTGTTAAAGACTCAAAAACATACAACAAGAATTCCCCCGAAGGCTATGTCGCGCCTGTGGAGGCGCAAAGTCACCAAACCATGAAATCTAGGTCAAGGTCAAACATGGATGCCTGCATAAAAATTTCACTCCTAGTTCCAAGCATGTACCAAGTATCATCAATGAAACTCTTAACGAGAATTCTATGTTTTTTAATTAAAGGGGAAATAATTCAAGAAGGGGAGATAATTTGGACAAGAAAAAAAATACGGGTCAACTATTTTTTCATGAGGAACTCATATATGAAATTTCAAAACACTAGCATACACGGTTCTGAAGATATGCTATGCACCAGAAAGCAACACAATTGAGTAGCAAAAAATTACAAAGGGCCATAACTCTGACAAAATTTTATCGAATTGGTTGAAAATTTAATCAGGTAGTCTCCTCCTTAGTCCCAATCACTATACCAAATATCAAGGCTGTAGCTCAAATACTTTTTGAGATATCTTGCTAACGAGAATTCTATGTTATTTAATTAAAGGGGAAATAATTCAAGAAGGGGAGATAATTTGGACAAGAAAAAAAATACGGGTCAACTATTTTTTCATGAGGAACCCATATATGAAATTTCAAAACACTAGCATACACGGTTCTAAAGATATGCTATGCACCAGAAAGCAACACAATTGAGTGGCAAAAAATTACAAAGGGCCATAACTCTAACAAAATTTTATAGAATTGGTTGAAAATTTAATCAGGTAATCTCCTCCTTAGTCCCAATCACTATACCAAATATCAAGGCTGTAGCTCAAATACTTTTTGAGATATCTTGCTAACGAGAATTCTATGTTATTTAATTAAAGGGGAAATAATTCAAGAAGGGGAGATAATTTGGACAAGAAAAAAAATACGGGTCAACTATTTTTTCATGAGGAACCCATATATGAAATTTCAAAACACTAGCATACACGGTTCTAAAGATATGCTATGCACAAGAAAGCGTGACGTACGAACGGACGGACAAGCCAGAAGCAATATGCAAAAAAGTTGGGGGCATAATGACTTTGAAGGTTAAAAATGACTAAGTTCATAATGTGGAAAAAGTGAAAAAAATTGATTGGACGATAAAGTCCAAACCACATGTGCATCCTCATACCATGGCAAAAACACATGCAAAATAATCGGTATGAAACTGTAGGACCAGTTGCGATGACAAGACACCCAGTGTAAAATGTTGACGGAAAGATGGACAGACAACTGGACGAACTAACAGAAGGACGGATGGCTGGACAGAGAGACAGACAACCAGACGGATGGAAACTTGAATATATTTTAACATAATACATAAAAGAAATGTATCACTGTAGCAAAATTTTCTGAAAGACTCGATACAGACATTGACCTAAGAAATGGTACATTACTGTCATCAAATGCCTACTTGAGCACACATTATAAAAGCAATGTAGGTTATTGCAAGTTTTCGAAGTAGGTTCTTATATGTTCAGGGAACACATAAACCCCATTTTGGAATTTTGATTTTGATGTCAGTCCTGTCTATATACATGTACTTTGACATCAACATACCTTTTTATGACCTTGGCTGCATGCAGACGCTGTTCAGAGTCCAAATAAGCAGATGGCTCATCTATGAGGTATACGTCTGCTGGTTTTCCCAAACACAAGGTCAAGGCCACACGTTGTAACTCTCCTCCAGACAAGTTTTGTACCTATGAAATGTAAAATTAGGGGCAATTGTCATTTCGGGGAGGTAAATCAGCCATTTTAAGGTCTGAAATTCCGTTTTAAGGCAACACATTAGCATCGCCGTAAAAAGGAATTTGCAGCCAGAAACGCCAATTACCTCCCGGAATGACAATTTTTCAATACAGATACATGTATCCCCTTTCTAATGCACTTATTCACTGGTTTTGATATAAAAAATGTTCTTCTTTGCCGAAAACGGCAAGCGTAGTGAGATGCATAAAACCAAATGCTAGCCAATGAAAAGCGACATTATGTGATGTCAGGTTTCTGACAGAATATTGCAGAATATACTGTCGCAAATCTTTGATGTTATTCAATCAGAAGTCGCATTACATTCGCAAGTGCATCAGAGGGCCACATGGAAGATTAGTACCAGTACTGAATGTGTTACCCTATATAAATAAGGTTGATTATTATTATTATAATACATTTTATCAGCATAGGAAAGGATCAGGCAGTTTTACTCCTTTAAAAATAAATAAAGACAGGATCCACTGAATGTGTTTTCACGGCAATATTATATTTTGGAAATCAACTAATGAACACTTTAATACTTTGTGTATTGAAAAAGCAATAAATTGCGAAGTAAGAATTCGCAAACTGAAACAAACTTCCTCCATTTATATAAATTTTGCAGAAGCAGGATGATTTTTCAGTCTGCAAACTATTTGTTACATGTTACTTTCAACTCTCTTAAAACTTATATCTCTATGTAATCAGATCTAGACTAGCTTCAATATGCATAAACAGTGAAATTCTGCTATTAAGACCACCTAAAATTAGGACTAATTCTGCTATTAAAAGCTTATTTTGAGGGGTACACTTAATTTTTCTTTGTGTTTTATGCCTACAATGTCCTTTGGTCAGGGACCACCTTTGGGACTGTTCAAAAGTGGTCTTAAAGACCACTTTTGATCAGTCCAAAAGGTGGTCTTAATATAGGAATTTTACTGTATTTACCTCCTGATCAATAATGCTCTCAATCAACAAAGGCTTCATCACGTCAGCCACAAACTGAGGGTGGATATAGGCGTCCCTTATCCTTTCATGAAGCAGCTGTCTCACCGTCCCCTGTGACTTGGGACTGATCTTCTGGGGCTTGTAGCTTACATTAAGGACCGGACATGGACCTGAAATAATAAAGTGAAACTTCAATGCCTCATTTACGATGGCTGACTTGAACGCGTTCATAGCCTAAGGTTATAGAACTTTTTTCATGCCCAACTCAACTGAGCACAAAATTATGTGCGTTATTGCAAAATTTACATATTCTGCTGAATAGACTCAACTGTTTCTATTTTAAAGCCTCGCTTATTTGTGTGTGTTTGTTTGTTTGATTTGAGGTTTAACGTCCCCGACAACACTGTAAAGGTCATTTTGGAGACGTTGCTTCCAATTTTGTGGGACTTTTACCCGACATTGAGATGAAATGACTTCTCAAGCCCTGTCGCCCAATGAAACCAATATGGTTTATTAGCATGGACGGTCCGCCTCGCACCGCGGTTCCTGGACAGGCTTAGATCCTCCAAGCGGTTTACCAGTACTAGTGTGCGGGCCGGATTCAGCTCTGCGTGGAAGCATCATGCAGCCCATATTTCTTCAAGCCCCTAGGGGCGGGGGTCGAATTTGTGTGTGTAATTAAAAGCATAACTACACTAGAGAAAGCGACCAGTGGGTCACGTATACCCTCGGCCAGGGCCATACTCTGATATAGCTTTCAAGGTTGTACGTAATATGAATCAGCTCTGCGTGGAAGCATCATGCAGCCCATATATTTCTTCAAGCCCCTAGGGGCGGGGGCCGAATTTGTGTGTGTAATTAAAGCATAAATACACTAGAGAAAGCGACCAGTGGGTCACGTATACCCTTGGCCAGGGCCATACTCTGATATAGCTTTCAAGGTTGTACGTAATATGAATGAAGATGTCAAGAAGCTATAAGGATCTATAAATGTGCTTGTAAAAGCTAAACTAAACATAAAATTTCTAAATGGACAAAGGGAGTGAGGGCATCAAAGTTACTGAAGGAGTGGGGGTATCAATGTTACCGAAGCAGCAGGGTGGGTTATGCATCAATGAAATCTTTGGACTGGTATGCAACATGGATGCAAGTATCAATTGAATTTGTCTTGGAGTTTAGAACATACAGGCATCTATAAACTTTGTCATAAAACTTTAACCAAATGTAAAATTTTTAAGTCCTTGACCCTGAGGTCAAGGTCACCCTGGGTGGGGGAAGGGACATACATCACGAAATGTTGGAACTGGTACATTGATGCAAGTATCAACAGAATTTGTCTTAGAGTTTAGAACTATAAACTTTGCCATAAAACTTTAACCAAATGTAAAATTTCAAAGTATGTGTCCTTGACCTCAAGGTCACAGTGGGGGGTAGGACATGCATCAATGAAATCTTAAGACCAGTATGTAACTTCAGTGCAAGTATCAACTAAATCTATCAAAGGGTTCAGAAGATACAATCTCTCAGAAACTTTGACGCAAAACTTTAACCAAATGTAAAGTTTCTAAGTCTGTGACCTTGATATCAAGGTCACTGTGGGGGGTGGGACATGCATCAATGAAATCTTTAGATCAGTACGTAACTTCAGTGTAAGTATCAACTAAATCTATCAAACGGTTCAGAAGATACTATCTCCTAGAAACTTTGACGCAAAACTTTAACCAAAATGTTAACGGACGGACAGACGTTCTAACATTTCGGGTTTAAGGGCTATTTCTTTTGATATTTTCTTTTGTTTGGTTTAGGGGCTAACCTCCTAAACCTATTGTTTACGGAATAAATCTATTATTTTCCAATCATTTTCTATTGTTATGTAATCCTAACCCTAGCCCCTAAACCCTGGATGTTCGCCCAGACAGACGGACGGATGGACGGACGTTCTCACGAACGGATACTTTAGTGGCTAGGCGTGGGCATATTGATTACTTAAGCGGCAAATTCTCTTAAGCGGCAAGCCACCTAAGAGCGAATTTTTGCCACTTAAGTACCCAAATAACGGAATAAACCCCATTTGGACTCACGAATATATACTTAAGTGTCAAACTGTCCAAATTTTTTGCCCCCTAAATGTCGTTTCGTTGGTGCAGACAGACACACGGAGCGACGGACAGACGAATGGCAGGACGAAAACTATATACCGCCATAGTATACTTCTTATGCCGGGGGGTATAATAATGTGACAAATAAACATAGCCTCTGATTCAGGAAAGGTCCACACAAATTATTTCGGCCTTTCATAAAATTTTCTTCTTCATGGGCTAGGTTATTTACTATATTTATTGTTTGTATTCAGACAAATAGGCAAGAGCAAACAGTATAACCCCCGATGAGATGCTGCAAAATGCAGCATGCAGGCCTCATACTGAACACGCTTTTCCAAGCCTGAAAGGCACGCTTTTGCAGCCTTAAACTTCATCCTGCTGAACATGACAACCGTTACCTTTGCAAACAGTGTAGATCCAGATCAGGATGGCTTCTGAAGAAGCCATCTGATCTGGATCTACACTGTTTGTAATGCAGTTTGTGCAGAATGAATACATTATATCAAGTAATTTTGATTGACTGATAGTCAGAATGTGGTTTCGCTCAATAAATTCATTATGCAAGATAAGGGTTAAATGGCAATTTTTAACAGAATAACGGAAGAAAAATCAACATTTGAAGCCTGAAATCAAATAAACTTCAAGCTCTGAAAGCCTGAAATCCTGCAAATGCCTGAAAAATATGAGGCCTGAGCATGTCATTAGGGTCTACACTGTTTGCCACTCATCAATCTACTTTTAGACACAGCGGGTAGTATATTGTATTTGTTCATGTTTAGAACAAGTATGGTAAGGAGCTAACCCTTATCATGCTGTTCACGACAACCCTTATCTTTGCAAACAATGTAGATCCAGATCAGATGGCTTCTGAAGAAGCCATCTGATCAGGATCTACACTGTCTGACATTCAGTTTATGAATTTGTAGGCATAAATTACATTAAGTAATCTGACTGGTTCAAAGTCAGAAATGGGTGTGCTGAATTAATTATTCAGCAGGATAAAGGTTAATGTCTCTGAATATATGGGTACACTTGTAAGACTGATGTGCAAGCGGATCTAAGTCTTCCCTTCTTGTAGGTATTGTTGTCTCGGTTTATCTTTAATATCGATAAAGATACATTGGAATCCCCACAGAAAGGGGATTCTTAATGAGTAACACAAAGCATCTATATATTACAAACTACATGTTTTGATATTTGTTTGTTTGTTTGAATAGAGGTTTAACATTCCAGTCAACACTATTTAGGTAATTTTGTGGGACTTTATCAGACACTGAAATGAAATAAAATCTCAAGCCCTGCTGCCCAATGAAACCAAAAGGCTTAAATGCATTGGATGGTCTGACTCGCACTACTTTGCCTGGGCAGGCTTAGTTCTTCTAAGCGGAACAAGTAATCATGTGTGGTCAGTTTCAGCTCTGCGTGGAAGCATCTTGCAGCCCAATCTATTTCTCCAAGTCCTGATGGGCTGGGGTGATCATGTAATATTATATAATCTTTATTTTACAAACTGTTGTACGATCTTTCATACATCTTTGTACCACAGTATCATTACACAGTGTGGCAAATAATCATAGCCTCAGATTCGGGAAAGGTCCACACAAATTATTTCGGCCATTCATCAAATTTCTTCATAGGCTATGCTATATGTTTCATTTGAAAGATTGTAAGACCCACTTGTAGCCCTAAGGTTATAAGTTGAACATGTCCAGGGCACTTCATTTTGCCCAACTTCTTCAATTAGTGGAAGGGAAAGAATGATCATAGAAATTATTTCATATTATCATATGACGTTGCGTCTGAGAGTGTAATAACGCCATGTATTATTTTCGATAATCCACTAGTGGATTAAATATGCAAATTAGCTAGATACATCCCATAACGTCACATGTACGACCACCTTAACGACATCGCGTTTACTAACGGCGGAACATTGACATTTTTGTAAATAATCGTGAATAAAATGCGTTTTAAATGTCATATGATAAATAGAATCTTGCATTCACGTTCATGTATTATTGAATTTATTAAACTCGTTCAGGAAAACAGATAAAATGCTCGGCAAAGCCTCGCATTTTATCCCTTTTCCTCAAATCGTTTAATAAATTCAATAATACATGAACACTCATGTAAGATCCTCTATATCTCCATGAAAGAATGATGCAGGACCTGATCACCAGTGGAATGTGCATCCCAGCCATGCAGACTGACTCTTTTTTTTTCTTTTTTTTTAATCAACACCTTTTTTTAGGGATCAGTCAACAATTTGACTTTCAGATCCTAATCATCACTGGCTTGCACCTGTCTGATCTGGGTCTCATATGTGCATATCTTCTAATGTGTCAAAACTGAATACTTGATTTAAGGTTTCCTGTTGTATGGCATTATTTTACCCATAAAATGCCAATCAAAACAATTGTTTGTTCGTACTGTAGTTTAACAGCCAAGTCAACATTGTTTAGGTCATTTTTGAGCCGGTCAGTTTACCTATCCAAACTTTTCCTGGGCAGGCTTATACTAAGCTGTTAACCAGTACTGTGCACATTCTTTCGCTAGAAACTGACAACTGCCGTTCTTGAATCAGGGGAAGGCAGAGAATGACCGTAGAAAAGATTTCATGATCAATCTCCACGAAAGAATGTTGCTGACCCCAGCAGGTATCGACCAGCGTCCTCATGAACACCAGTCAGACGCGCATCCGACTGAGCTAACGAGGCCGGCTAAAAACAATTGTTGTCTGCTTTGTTGTCTGCCGGTTACTTTATTGTTAGCCTATATGCAAAATATGTTTGACAAGTTAGCACAAAGATTCAGCAGCTGACATAAACAGACAGCATTTTAAAATGCATTTTTCTCGGCAGCTTAAAGATTAAGGTAATGGTTAGTGACCAGAAGCCTCAGTTTAGGGATCAGTCAACAGTATCACTTTCAGAATGTGAACAGCATAGATCCTAATCATCATTGGATTGTCACTATCTGATCTGGGTCTTACTTTGACATCTCATAATGTGTCGAAACTGGAATACTTGATCAAGATTTCTAGTTGTATGGCATTATACAAGGTATAGTTGATTTGTTTGTTTGTTTGATTTGAGGTTTAACGTTCCCAACAACACTGTATAGGTCATTTTGGAGACATTGCTTCTAATTTTGTGGGACATTTACCCGACATTGAGATGAAATGACATCTCACACCCTGTTGCCCAATGAAACCAATAAGGTTTATAAGCATGGATGTTCCGACTCACACTACTTTGCCTGGGCAGGCTTAGATCCTCTAAGCTGATTAACAGTACTCGTGTGCAGTTGGTTTCAGCTCATGCAGCCCATCTATTTCTTCAAGCCCCGTTGGGTGGGGACCAAAAGGTATAGTTGAGCCAAAGCGTTATTATAAACATAGCCTCTGATTCAGGAAAGGTCCACACAAATTTTTTCGGCCTTTCATAAAATTATCTTCTTCATGGGCTAGGTTTCTTACTGTTTTTACTGTATGTTTTTGGACAGACAGGCCTGGACAAATAGTGCAAGCCAGGATGAGATGCGGCGGAATACTGAGTCAATGCAAGAAATTAAGACTTACTGGGTAGGTCAGTTTGCACATTAACCTTTAAGTGAAGTACCATAGTTACCCTAAATACAGACCCCTCACCTCTTTACCATACTTTCTAAAATTTCAACAAGTAGATGTACTATAAACCATTACAATAACAAACCTGTGTGATATAGTGTGTTTTTTCACATCTCCCAAATGGCAACTTTTCTATAATTTTCTTATTTATACTGCATTCATAGGGTGTGGTGCTTGTTAAAACCCGTTTCCCACACCCTATGTCCTAAAGCAGAAATAAGAACAAGAGGTGTCACTATAGGTGACCAATGCCCCCTGTGGAAGCCAATTTCTGAGTTTTTGCAAAATTTCAAGGGGAGATAATTCAGCCAAAAATGACAACAGAGTTATGGCCCTCGGTCAGAATGTATACCCCAATAAATCCCAGTTTTCTTTATATTAAGTGGAGTTTAGAGGGGTGCTCATTTCATCCACTTCGTGCTGCTACCCAATTTTGTGTTTAAAAAGAGCTGGATGAGAAGCCTCAGTTTAGGGATCAGTCAACAGTATGGCTTTCAGAATGTGAACAGCATAGATCCTAATCATCAATGGCTTACCAGTGTCTGATCTGGGTGTCATCTGACTGGGTGTCATTTGACAAATACACCACTACACTGTATTTTTGAAGTTTAATGGGAATGGGTACATCTTCATGGGAGGAAACATCTGCAAAAGTATTTTTGTCTCCCATGTCTATAGGGGTCAACTCTTAAAAGGAAAGAATTTGCTTCTGAGAAGCAAATATTTTTCTTTAAGAGTAGACCCCCTTTTCAGTGGGACAGGCGTTGTAGAAAAGCAAATAGGCAGTCCCGAAAGTTGTCTCCCTTTGAAAAATGGTAGACAAATCTGCCAGTTGTTCCCAATCCCCTCAAGTGTTGTGTTGAGGTTTTATGTCCCTGTCAACACTATTCAGCTCATTTTGGAGATGTTGCTACCAATTTTGTTGGACTTTTGCCCCGTGTTGTGATGTAATGACATCTCAAGCCATAAAACCAAAAGAAACCACTAGGGTTTATTAGCAATGACGGTCCAGCTCACACCACTTTGCCTGGACAGGCTTTAGACTTTCTTAGTGGTTTCCCAGTACTGCAATGTTCTGCCTGTTTCTCCTCTGTGTAGAAGCACCAAGCAGAATTCCTTTATTAAGACCACCTTTGAGACTGTTCAAAAGTGGTCTTTAAGACCACTTTTGAACAGTCCCAAAGATGGTCTCTGACCAGAGGAAACTGTATTCAGAAAACGCAATACACCAAAGTGGTCTTTAAGACCCCTTTTGAACAGTCCCAAAGATGGTCTCTGACCAGAGGAAACTGTATTCAGAAAACACAAAGGAAGAATAACTGCAAACTACTAAATAAGCGATTTGAAGCAGAATTGGTGTTAATGTTCAGTGTACAGTGTAAGATTGAGTTTCAGAGGTATGCGTTTTAGTATACCTCTGTTATTCAGATTGTAAATAGTTTTAAGGACTCATCCAGTGACTTCTCTTTTTTTTTTTTTTTTTTTTAAGCTAAATTCTAAATTTAGCTATGCACCCAACTGAGGCAATATTACTGTATTTCTCAAAGCCCCAATGGGCAAGGGCATTTTGACGTTTTAAAGCCCTGTCAACACCGTTACGGTCATGCTGTACTGGTCAATCAACCCAACCACACTTTTCATTCTATGTATTTACCAGTAAAGTACATAGGGGCTTGAAGAAATATATGGGCTGCATGATGCTTCCACGCAGAGCTGAATCCGGCCCGCACACTAGTACTGGTACTAGTACTAGTACTGGTAAACCGCTTAGAGGATCTAAGCCTGTCCAGGAACCGCGGTGCGAGACGGACCGTCCATGCTAATAAACCCTATTGGTTTCATTGGGTGAAAGGGCTTGAGAAGTCATTTCATCTCAATGTCGGGTAAAAGTCTCACAAAATTGGAAGCAACGTCTCCAAAATGACCTTTACAGTGTTGACGGGGACGTTAAACCTCAAATCAACCAACCAACCAGTAAAGTACATATGTTTACACCAAAAACTGACAACTGCCCACTTGTTTCAGCTAAAGTGAGAACATGACTGTTCAAAATACAAAATATAACATTCTCCACCAGGAATCAAACACCTTCTAATAAGGTTTTTTTTTTTTTTGGTTACCAACACCTCAGTTTAGGGATCAGTCAACAGAATCACTTTCAGAATGTGAACAGCATAGATCCTAATCATCACTGGATTGCAACTGTCTGATCTGAGTCTTACTTTGGTATCCCCTAATGTGTCAAACTGGAATATTAGATCAATGTTTCTTGTCTTTGAAAAAATGCATGGAAACTCAAAAATACACCATAGCACAGTAGTATGGTGTTTAACAGCCCAGTCAACATTATCCAGGTCATGTTCAGCCAGTCAGTTTAACCCATATCCAGCTGAACATGACAACCCCTACCTTTGCAAACAGTGTAGATCCAGATCAGATGGCTTCTGCAGAAGCCATCTGATCAGGATCTGCACTGTTTGCCAAAACATTATAACAAGTACTTTGATTGGCTGATAACCGGAAAGAGGTATGGCCCAGTTAATTTATTCAGCAGGATAAGGATAACCTGATCACAATAATACTACACAGGCAGAAGTTTACCAGTACAGTACACAATCTTTCGCCAGAAACTTACAACTGCCCTACTTGAATCTGCGGATGTGAGAGCACAACAAGAACATTTTTATATTTTTTCTCAACCAGGGATCAAACCCGCAACCACCTGATAACATATCAGATGGGTAGACGATTGCGCCACAAAGGCTGGCAGTCTGAGTCTGAACAAGCAGTTGGCTGTCCTATTGTATAGCATTATTTAAGGTAATGGTTTGGGACCAGAAGCCTCAGTTTAGGGATCAGTCAACAGAATCACTTTCAGAATGTGAACAGCATAGATCCTAATCATCACTGGATTGCAACTGTCTGATCTGAGTCTTACTTTGGTATCCCCTAATGTGTCAAACTGGAATATTAGATCAATGTTTCTTGTCTTTGAAAAAAATGCATGAAAACTCGAAAATACACCATATCACAGTAGTATGGTGTTTAACAGCCCAGTCAATATTATCCAGGTCATGTTCAGCCAGTCAGCTAAACCCATATCCCGCTGAACATGACAACCCCTACCTTTGCAAACAGTGTAGATCCAGATCAGATGGCTTCTGCAGAAGCCATCTGATCGGGATCTGCATTGTTTGCCAAAACATTATAACAAGTAGTTTGATTGGCTGATAACCAGAAAGAGGTGTGGCTAGTTAATTTATTCAGCAGGATAAGGTTAACCTGATCACATTAATACTACACAGGCAGTAGTTTACCAGTTCAGTACACAATCTTTCGCCAGAAACTTACAACTGCCCTACTTGAATCTGCCGATGTGAGAGCACAACAAGAACATTTTTATATTTTTTCTCAACCAGGGATCAAACCCACAACCACCTGATAACATATCAGATGGGTAGACGATGGCGCCACAAAGGCAGGCAGTCTGAGTCTGAACAAGCAGTTGGCTGTCCTATTGTACAGCATTATTTAAGGTAATGGTTTGGGACCAGAAGCCTCAGTTTAGGGATCAGTCAACAGAATCACTTTCAGAATGTGAACAGCATAGATCCTAATCATCACTGGCTTACAACTGCCTGATCTTGGTCTCAATTGGGCGTATCTGAACATGCCCAAACTAGAATACAGACATGCCATTATCTGTCTTTGAAAAATACTTGAAAACCACAGAATACACCACAGCACTGTAGTTTATAGTACGGTTTGTTTGTTTTGGAGTTTATCAGCCCAGTCAACACTAAAGAGGTCATGCTGGGACAGTCAGTTAAGCTTATCACACCAATCACACAAACACCCCTTATACCCCACTTTTATATTTTTATACAGTAAAACTGGGGTTTGTGGGGTGAATACCTAATTTTTGTATTTCAGCTCAAAATATAGATTGTGGGTACTCGTTAGAACTGCCTCGCTGAGGCAGTTCTAACGAGCACCCACAATCTATGTTTTGAGCAGAAATAAGAAAAATTTTTGGGTCGTAAAATTTTCAATATTTGTGAATCAGGCTTTTTTTTGTAATGGTTCCAGGGCATGCTGTATCTGTCTGAGTAATGTTTCTGTGCAATGCATATTCTTTTCACTGGCGACTGACAACTGCCTTTCTTGAATCAGCCGAAATATGAGAAATATGTGGTAGAAACTATTCCATGATCGGTCTCCAAGGGGATCAAACCAAGGACCTTCAGATAACCAGTTTGATGCGTAGCCAACTCAGTTACTGAGGCAAAAAGTCTGGGCTCTATCCTGTTACACCGCAACTTTTTTATAACACTATCAATGGGGTCCAAAGCAGAAACTGTGTTAAACAACCATGTTTGTTTGATTTGAGGTTCAACGTCCCTGTCAACACTGAAAAGATCATTTTGGAGACGTTGCTTCCAATTTTGTGGGACTTTTACCCGACACTGAGATGAAATGACATCTCAAGCACTGCCTTCCAATGAAACCAATGGTGTTTATAAGCATGGACGGGCCGACTAGCACCGCTTTGCCTGGGCAGGCTTAGATCCTCTAAGCTGTTTACCAGTACTTTCAGCTCTTCCTGGAAGCATCATGCAGCCCATATATTTCTTCAAGCCCTGATGGGCGGCGGCCGTAAACAACCATGTTATATCCAAAAAAAAATGTATAGATTATATAGAAAAATGACCATTTATTGAAACTGTTTCTATCCCAAACTGTGATATGACGAACAGTGCTATATTGAGGCTGTGGTGTATATAAAAATATCTAAGGTAATGGTTTGTGACCCGAAGCCTCAATTTAGGGATCAGTCAACAGTATCACTTTCAGAATGTGAACAGCATAGATCCTAATCATCACTGGTTTGTCACTGTCTGATCTGGGTGGTATTTGGGCATATATGAACATGCCAAAACTGGACTTCTTGTTCCATGTCTTTGTAATTTACACCAAATTATCTTTACATTGTGGAAGGGGTCCAAACAATTTCAAGAGGTTCTGTCCATATGATCAATCTTGTCAAATTTAACCTTTCGATCATAAGTCGCTAGGTCATTTTGGAGATGTTGCTTCCAATTGTGTTGGACTTTTACCCGACACAGAGATGAAATGACATCTCAAGCCCTGCTGCCAAATCAAACAAATAGGGTAATATGCATGGACAGTACGACTCACGCCACTTTGCCTAGGTAGACTTTGTTTTTGTTTGATTTTTGTTTGTTTGATTTGAGGTTTAACGTCCCCGTCAACACTGTAAAGGTCATTTTGAAGCATTGCTTCCAATTTTGTGGGACTTTTACCCGACATTGAGATGAAATGACATCCTAAGCCCTGCCGCCGAATGAAACCAATAGGGTTTATAAGCATGGACAGGTCGACTTGCAGTGCGGTTCCTGGACAGGCTTAGATCCTCTAAGCGGTTTACCAGTACTAGTGTGCAGAAGGTTTCAGCTCTGCGTGGAAGCATCATGCAGCCCATCTTTTTCTTCAAGCCCCGATGGGCGGGGGCGGGCCTAGGTAGGCTTAGACCTTCTGAGCGGTTAACCTTTACTCATGTGCTGTCAGTTTCAGCTCTGTGTGGAAGCACTGTGTAGCCCAATCAATTTCTCCAAGCCCTGATGGGTGGTGGGGGTCGGGTTTGATCAGGTGAACAAAATGTTTTGGGTCACAATAGATAGATATTAAAGTTGAAACTGATTATAAGATATAAATGTATATCAAAGTTGACTGAGACAGTGTTGAATAATCTGACAGTATGTCTCTGCCGATGTGAGAGAATATAAGAATCTTAAATGTGTGTGAGTGGTGGATGGAAAAATCCATCCCGAGGGTCATTGTCCTGCATCACAAGGCTTGCCGAGTGATGCCGAGCAGTGATCCCGAGGAGAGAATTTTTCTATCCACCCCTAACACCCATTTAGAATTCTTTTACCTTCCATTTCTGAACTGCAGTCACTTTGGTTGCTGATGTCTGCCATATTGTGATGACACTACAATGATGTTTAGCAATGTCACTTAACGTGCTGTGACGTCAACCTTAACGGCGGTCGTATTCAACCTGTGCATTTATCAAACTTGCAGGAATATTCGATTTTGGGTCAGAACACCAGAGTTAGAACAGAATTTCTATCCCAAGCAATAAGTATGGATTTCCTTATCTGGTGTGAGTTTGTTTGTTCGTTTGATTTGAATTTTACTGTCCCCATCAACACTGTATAGGTCATTTGGAGATGTTTTCCAATTTTGTGGGACTTTTACCCGACACGGAGAGATGAAATGACATCTCAAGCCCTGCTGCCCAATGAAACAAAAGGGTTTATATGCATGGACGGTCTGACTCGCACCACTTTTCCTGGGCAGGCTTAGAACCTCTAAGCAGTTTACCAGTACTCATGTGGGGATGGTTTCAGCTGTGCATGGAGCCCAATCTATTTCTTCAAGCCCCGATGGGCGGGGGCCGTTATCTGGTATGAGAGAATAACTGAAGATACTCCATATGATCATTCTCTACCCTGGATCAAACCTGTGACCTCCTGATAATCAGTTGGATGTATAGCCGACTGAACCAATGGGGCTGGCAGTCTGACACTGAAAAAAAAACATGGGTCTACCTGTTGTATTGCATTATTTCTGGTAATGGTGGAGACCAAAAGCCTCAGTTTAGGGATCAGTCAACAGAATCACTTTCAGAATGTGAACAGCATAGATCCTAATCATCACTGGCTTGCCATTGTCTGATCTGGGTCTGATTTCGGGCAAAGTATTTCCACAGCCCTGCAAAAGCATTTTCAGAAGGGTTTCCTCCCCTTCAACTGTTCCCTCCTCATATTACAGTAAAATTCCTATATCAAGACCACCTTCGGGACTGTTCAAAAGTGGTCTTTAAGACCACTTTTGAACAGTCCCAAAGTTGATCTCTCAAAAGGATACACAAAGTGTAGAAAACACAAAGAAAGAATTAAAAACCAAATTAATCTTAAGGGGAATGGGAACACCTGGCAGAGTTTTCCACAAATTTTCAAAAGCGACATTTTTCGGGACTTCCTGTTCACTTTTCTTTAAGACCTGTCCCACTGAAAAATGGGCTTACCCTTAAAGGAAAAAAATTTCTTCTCAGGAGCAAATTCTTTCCTTTAAGAGTTGACCCCTATTGAAATGGGAGACGAAAATACCCCTGGAAGAGTTGCCTCCCCTGAAAGTGTACTCATTCCCCTTAATTTTAAGTGGTCTATATAGCGGAATTTTACTGTCCTTACCTCCAGCATCAGGTGTGAGTTTGCCGGCCAACATTCTGATAAACGTGGTCTTCCCTGTACCATTTTCTCCCAACATCACCACGATTTCAGAGTCTGTGAACTGACCTTTATCTACCTGCATCTCAAAAGAACCTGAAAAGGAAATTAAACCCTTATCCTGCTGAATAAATTAATTTAGTCACACCCATTTCTGATTATCCACCAATCAAATTAATTTATATAATGTATTCACTCAATTCACAAACTGTAGGATAGTGTAGATCCTGATCAGATGGCTTCTAGGAGCCATCTAATCTATATCTACAATTTGCAAATGCATGGGTTGTCGGGTTCAGCAGGATAACGGTCGACCCCAATCAAATTACTTGATATATAATATATCCATTCAAGACATAAACTGCATGACAAACACTGTAGATCCTGATCAGATGGATTCCTCAGAAGCCATCTGATCTGGCTCTACGCTGTTTGCAAAGGTAGGGGTTGTCGTGAACAGCAGGATAAGGCTTCAGCGCAGGTAATTCAAAACATATTGATTATATGGAAAATTGACATTTATGATCTTTTTTTCATAATCTTTTTATATAACCTAATAATAGTTTGTCTGTCATTACTGATGGTGACTAATCTAAATCACATGCAAGAAATGCTGCTGCTTATGTGTTTTAAGATGACTAATTAGACCAATTCTAGCTCAAAACTATCTGTTGTAGATAGAACAACAGAGGTTCAGAGGAAGAGAGCTCTGTTCCTGATGCCTTAGCATTGGATTTGGGCTGTGTACGTTTCTGCTCAGCTTTGCCTATTCTTTTTGCCTCATATTCACTGGCACCTGTCCTAATGAGGCCTCGCCACTTTGTTCGGTCCTGTGCGATTTGTTTCCACGACTCTACATAATTGATATTCTTCTGCACTCATATGCACGCAACCGGGGTGTAGGTGGCATGATGGAAGTCACATCAGCCACAGTCCCATTCAAACTGCGTCCACTGTTTTCAACATTCTGATGCTAAATTTTCTTCTATTTGGGGTTTACAGCCATTTCAATATAAAAACAGAGTTGGTTTAAAACTGGAGTACCCAGAGAAAACCAGCTGACCTTCTCTTGCAGAACTTGGGAGTCTCACATTAGGCCTATGCAAGGCTCTAACCCACAGCAGGGAGTGCCTGAATGTTAAAGGCCGGCACTCCTAATGACGATGTCATGGCAGCCTGCTGTATTCCAAAAGGGTCTTTTTTTTCAGATTACAAACCTAATTTCTTGATCATCATAGGGTACTCGTATCTACAGGTCCTCTTAATTTCCTCTTCTATTGCTGTCTCTGCAACCTTAAATGTCAAGGAGACCTCTCTGAAGCGTAGATTTTCTGTCGGCACAAATCCATCCAAGAAAATATTTATTCCTGAAAGAAAAAGTAATAAAGAGAATAAGTGTTTCGGGGTCTAAGGTTCTGATAACACCATTTTAGTCATAGTGGAACTTTATCGGCTCAATCACTGGTCGCTCGTTTACCATGGCTATTTCCATCTCGTTTGCCAGTTTGCAGGAAAAAATTCCAATAACAGCAGATATAAATATATTTGGGAGAGTTTAGGGAGAATTTTCTTATTCTACCCCAAAAATGTATGTTGTGGGTACTCATTAGAATTGCCTCAATGAGGCAATTCTAATGAGTACACACAACATACCTTTATTTTAAAGGTATGGGAAAGTGAGTGTTTGAGTTTTACGTCTCACCAACAGCTAAGGTCAAATGGAGACAGGACCTTGGTTTAAAGACTCATCTGAAAGTCTGGAGAAGCCCGGGATCGATCCTTGACCCCTGGTTTACAAGGCGAGTAGCAGAACCACTACACCACGGAGGCTTCTAAAGATATGGGAAAGTAAATGCCCCCCCCCCCACCCCCCCAAAAAAAGAAGCTATGATCAACACTGTACATCAAGCTGAACTTTACACAAATACACTCTTCTAGTTCCAGGGCAAGCTTAGAATATCTAACTAGTACAGGAACATTCTTTTGCCACAAACTGACAACAACTGCGCTTCTTGAAACAGCAGAAATGAGAGATACTTCATTATACACTGGAAGTTTGATGGCTTGACATCACTTGAACAAGTCCGTGAAATGAAGATTCCCCTATACCCCACTTTATATAGAGAAAACTGGGGTTTACCGGGGTATACATTGTTTTTTTTTATTTTTGCTCCAAGACATAGGTTGTGGGTACTCGTTAGAACCGCCTCAATGAGGCGGTTCTAACGAGCACCCACAACCTATGTTTGCAGTATTTATAAGACAAGAGGGCCATGATGGCCCTGGATCGCTCACCTGATCCATAGTGTAACAAGTGGGCCCCAGAGAGGGCCATTATTGGCCCCAGGGCTTTAATGTACATAATGTTGAGGGAGGTCGTAAAGGTGAAGCTTCATACCAAACATCAACAAAGGCTAAAATTTGAACAATCTTGTCAAAGGTCCACTAGATGAAGCTACACATCAAATATCAAAGACCTGGGCCTAGCGGTTTCAGAGAAGAAGATTTTTAAAGATTTTGCCTATATAAGCCTATGTAAAATCAAAGGGCCCCGGGACAGGGGCATTTTTTGCCCCAGCACTATAGTTTGAACAATCCTGGTAGGGGTCCACTAGATGAAGCTTCATACCAAATATCAAAGTTCTGGGCCTTGTGGTTTCAGAGAAGAAGATTTTTAAAGATTTTCCCTATATAAGCCTATGTAAAACCAAAGGGCCCCGTGGCAGGGGGGGATTTTTTGTCCCAGCACTATAATTTGAACAATCTTGGTAGGGGTCCACTAGACGAAGCTTCATACCAAATATCAAAGTCCTGGGCCTTGTGGTTTCAGAGAAGAAGATTTTTAAAGATTTTCCCTATATAAGCCTATGTAAAACCAAAGGGCCCCGGGGCAGGGCATTTTTGGCCCCAGCACTAAAATTGGAACAATCTTGGTAGGGTTCCACTAGATGAAGCTTCATACCAAATATCAAAGTCCTGGGCCTTGTGGTTTTAGAGAAGAAAATTTTTAAAGATTTTCCCTATATAAGCCTATGTAAAACCAAAGGGCCCCGTGGCGGGGGCATTTTTGGCCCCAGCACTATAATTTGAACAATCTTGGTAGGGGTCCACTAGATGAAGCTTCATACCAAATATATAAGACCTGGGCCTTGTGGTTTCAGAGAAGAAGATTTTTAAAAATTTTCCCTATATAAGCCAATGTAAAAGCAAAGGGCCCCGTGGCGGGGGCATTTTTGTCCCAGCACTAAAATTTGAACAATCTTGGTAGGGGTCCACTAGATGAAGCTTCATACCAAATATCAAAGTCCTGGGCCTTGTGGTTTCAGAAAAGAAAATTTTTAAAGATTTTCCCTATATAAGCCCATGTAAAACCAAAGGGCCCCGTGGCGGGGGCATTTTTTGTCCCAATACTAAAATTTGAACAATCTTGGTAGGGGTCCACTAGATGAAGCTTCATACCAAATATCAAAGACCTGGGCCTTGTGGTTTCAGAGAAGAAGATTTTTTAAGATTTTCCCTATATAAGCCTATGTAAAACCAAAGGGCCCCGGGGCGGGGGCATTTTTGGCCCCAGCACTGTAATTTGAACAATCTTGGTAGGGGTCAACTAGATGAAGCTTCATACCAAATATCAAAGACCTGGGCCTTGTGGTTTCAGAGAAGAAGATTTTTAAAGATTTTCCCTATATAAGCCAATGTAAAACCAAAGGGCCCCGTGGCGGGGGCATTTTTTGTCCCAGCACTATAATTTGAACAATCTTGGTAGGGGTCCACTAGATGAAGCTTCATACCAAATATCAAAGTCCTGGGCCTTGTGGTTTCAGAGTAGAAGAGTTTTGAAGATTTTCCCTATATAAGCCTATGTAAAACCAAAGGGCCCTGGGGCGGGGGCATTTTTGGCCCCAGCACTATAATTTGAACAATCTTGGTAGGGGTCCACTAGATGAAGCTTCATACCAAATATCAAAGACCTGGGCCTTGTGGTTTCAGAGAAGAAGATTTTTAAAGATTTTCCCTATATAAGCCAATGTAAAACCAAAGGGCCCCGTGGCGGGGGCATTTTTCGTCCCAGCACTCAAATTTGAACAATCTTGGTAGGGGTCCACTAGATGAAGCTTCATACCAAATATCAAAGTCCTGGGCCTTGTGGTTTCAGAGAAGAAGATTTTTAAAGATTTTCCCTATATAAGCCTATGTAAAACCAAAGGGCCCCCGTGCGGGGGCATTTTTGGCCCCAGCACTATAATTTGAACAATCTTGGTAGGGGTCCACTAGATGAAGCTTCATACCAAATAACAAAGACCTGGGCCTTGTGGTTTCAGAGAAGAAGATTTTTTAAGTTTTGGGTGAAAAAAATCTGTTTTTGGCTCCTGTGACCTAGATGTGCAACGGACCGGAACCATTTGACCCATATTCAAACTTGACCGAGATATTGTCATGATGATCATTCTGAGCAAGTTTGATTAAGATTGGACCAAAATTGTGGCCCCTAGGGTGTTCACAAGGTTTTTATATGATTTGACCCGCTGACCTACTTTTTAACCCGATATGACCCATAATCGAACTGGACTGAAATATTGTCACAATGGTCATTCTGAGCAAGTTTCATGATAATTGGACCAAAACAGTGGCCTTCAGAGTGTTCACAAGGTTTTTCTATGATTTGACCTACTGACCTACTTTTTGACCGGACATGACCCATATTCGAACTTGACCAAGATATTGTCATGATGATCATTCTGAGCAAGTTTGATTATGATTGGACCAAAATTGTGGCCTCTAGGGTGTTCACAAGGTTTTTCTATGATTTGACCCGCTGACCTACTTTTTAAGCCGACATGATCCATATTCAAACTTCACTAAAATATTGTCACAATGATCATTCTGAGCAAGTTTGATGATGATTGGACCAAAATTGTGGCCTCTCGAGTGTTCACAAGGTTTTTCTATGATTTGACCTACTGACCTACTTTTTTACCCGACATGACCCAAATTCGAACTTGACCGAGATATTGTCATGATTATCATTCTGAGCAAGTTTGATGATAATTGGACCAAAACTGTGGCCTCTAGTGTGTTCACAAGAAAAAGTTTACGCACGACGGACGACGGACGACGGACGACGCACGACGACGCCGGACATCTTACTGTCACAAAAGCTCACCATGACCTTCGGTCAGGTGAGCTAAAAAATATCACGGATTTTCATCAATAAAAATGGCCATTTTGGAGATGTGAAAAATGCACTATGTTGTACGGGTGTGTTATCGTAATGAACACCAATGGCTCATTTACCACAGCTGTTTCAAACGTGGTCTCGAGTCCAACAAGAAATATCTTTAAAAAAGATATGCGGCGTAGATTTAATTGGAAGGTTGTTTAGAAACCAGTGCTTCAGCTGAAGTGCATGACCCGCCGGATGCTTTTAGCTTTATGAGTGTTACCATATATGGGTATGGTGGCCATTTTGGTCATGTGACCTGGACCTAAAACGGTTCCCCCAATAAATGCGCCTTATCGTAAGGAGCAACAAGAGCACCACATGCGGGTGCCAACGCTCGTCTGCAGTTTTTTTTAGAAAACCAAAGTTCTAAGTCAAACAAGAGCAATCAAATTGCAAGATGGAGTTATAAAACTTGTAGGGAATGTAGCTCTTGTGGTGGTGGGTACGTGTATGAAGTTTCATGAAGGTAGGCCAAATACTTTTGGAAATATGGTCAAGGTTAAGGTTTTCGGTTAAATTTTCGAAAAATAGGTCAAAGTTCAAAGGTCAAGGTCACAGATCAAAAAGTGTGGTATCACTGAAAAGGTCTTGTCCCAAGGAACATTCATGTGAAGTTTGAAGGCTCTGTTGTGAATAGTATTAAAATGAGCAAAAAATGTGTTTCAGAAAAAAATTGGAAAAGGGGAGATAATTCAGCCAAAATCAACAATGTTGTTATGGTCCTTGGTCAAAATGTAGCTCTTGTGATGATGAGTGTGTGTATGAAGTTTCATGAAGCTAGGTCTAATACTTTTTAAGTTATAGCCAAGGTTAAGTTTTTTTGGAACGACGACGCAAGACGACAACGACAATGCAGACGCCGGAGTGATGACAATAGCTCGAAAGTTTTTTTTCAAAAAACAGACGAGCTAAAAATATATCTTATACTTCAGTACTGTTTTCTGAATCGTTTGCAGGAAAAAATGAATTCTCACTTTTCCAATACAAAAGCATATGTGTCAAAGTTTGACCTAGGCACAAAGAAGGTCAAGGTCAACCCAGGGTCACCATTTTAGCAATTTATGATGGGCCTACGTCCCAGATGCTATTTATCAAGTTTCGTGGAAATCTGCCCAGTGGTTCTGGAGAAGACTATTTTGAAGGGTTTTTACTATATATGGCTTGGCGGCCATTTTGGTCATGGGACCTGGACCCCATGAGCAAATTTTGGTTTCCCCCATCCCATAGAGGCTCCATATGAAATTTGACCTTAATCGGCCCAACGGTTTCCGAGGAGAAGCAGTTAGAGAATTTTCACATTTTTCGCCTCGGCGAGGCTATACTAAATGGAATGTCATATTTCGCAAGATCTCATTGATATCTATCAGTATGCCAAAAATTGTTTAAATATTCCAAGCGGTTAAGTCACTATCACCAATTTTCACAAAGTTACGGATGGACAGACAGACTGACAGAATGACACGGTGATTTTAGGGCACTCTTAGAAAATCAACCGACTTCACTCCGTCGCTTTTTCTGCGGGTCGTGCAATATGAGCTACAATAGTGACAGCAACAATTGTCTAGCTATGAAATGGTTTACTGTATTCAAACAATTCAGATGTCATGCGAGGAAAAATAGCTTTGCAGAGGGCGGTGTACCGCCTGTTTGAGCTAAGGTCAATGTAAAAGGTCAAGGTTAAAAACATGACCTCATTTCAAGAGCATATGATCTCAAGTATATGCACAACAAATAAGAAAATGTTATCATTCACTGTTTTTGAACACAAATTCTAGGGTTAACATTTAGGGTTGTCGCTATGGTGAACGTAAACGCATAGACGGACAAACAAAAGGACGAGCAGACAAACGGACGGAAACTTGATCTTATGTGCACCTAACTAAAACTCAAATTACACTTATTCCTTTTCAGATTATTCGAAAATGTCCATTTTGTGTTAAAATGGAGGAGATAAAGTATGCTGAAGACAAATGATACACTGCAACTTTTATTTAGCATATATTGTAAATTAAACATCTGTCAATTTGTAATGCGATTATTACATGTTTTTGTCATGCTATATCTCTTTATTGGTTTCATTGGGCAACAGGGCTTGAGGTGTCTTTCATCTCAATGTCGGGTAAAAGTCCCACAAACTTGGAAGCAACGTCTCCAAAATGACCTACACAGTGTTGATGGGGACGTTATACCTCAAATCAAACAAACAATTCCTTTCGCAGAAAATTCTTCCTTCCGCGAAAGGAACCTTCCTTTCGCGTAATGGTTCCTTTCGCTATATAGACCAACCACGTGAAATTAGGTAAAAATAGCTATTCACCGCAGCAGTTACAGAATTCACTAGAATCCCAATTATACATATGACGTATGGTCATCAAAGGACAAGACGGTGAGCAAGCCGAAACTGTATATATTTTTCATTCATGTCTCACATAAAAAATGAAACATCTCCTAGGTTAAAACTTCGGTAAACTGTCGCATTTTTTTAGTAGATTTATTTATGCAAATCATTGACCAATGAAATGGTCATCTCCTTGGACATGTGGTTTTATTGACCAATGGAGTAACGAAAAATGTAGGACAAAAGCAAAACCATAACGGCTACGCCGTAAAAAAATAAGTTTCCATATTTGCAGACATTAGTGTGTTTGGGATACTTTTAGGGATTTTTTTTTTTTAATTTTATCTTGAAAAACTTAAGTTTTATGTCAGAGGAGATTCTTCTGTCAGCACACAACATACCTTTATTTCCGAAGAAAATCAGACACATTGATCCCTATTATGCCTCCTGTGTGTGTGATTTCGGGTTTAACGTCGCTTTCAATAATTTTTCAGTCATATCATGACGGTGTCTGGTTGCGACAGGGAGCTCAATGCTCACTTTTATAGTGCTGCCTCACTGAAGTATCATGTCCCAGACACATTACATGATACCACACCCAGTCACATTATCCTGACACTGGATCGACCAGTCCTAGCGCTACCCCGTAAATCTGAGTGCCAAACGAGGAGCAGCTAGTACCATTTTTAATGACTTTGGTATGTCGCGGCCCGGGATCGAACCCGTGACCTCCCGTTCCCCGGAGCGGACACTCTACCAAATGAGCTATCGGGGCCGGTCTCATGCCTCCTGACCTGGTACTTTGATTGACCCTCATTGTCGGCTCTAGGGAACGGGAGGTCATGGGTTCGACCTTCCAAGATATTTTCACTTATTTTGAGCCGATTCTTAATCAGAAATGGGCGAAACTGGAGTACCACATCATACCAAATATAAACTTAATTCATTGTACGATTTGGAAAATATAAACTCTTAAAATATCTAATTAAAAATTAAAAGTCTGTGACCTTGACCTTGAGCTCATGGGCATGGGTGGGGGTATCACTGAATAAAATGGACAGGTATCTAACATCGTACCAAATATAAACTCAATCCATCACACGATTTGGAAAATATCAACTATTAAAATATCTAATTAAAAATTTCTAAGTCTGTGACCTTGACCTTGAAGCCATAGGAATGAGTGGGGGTATTGCCAAATAAACATTTGGACCTGTATCTATCATCATAGCATATATAAGCCAAAACCAAAATATGGTTTGGAAAATTTGAGCTCTTTAAAATCTTTAACATTAAAATTGTTTAAGTCTGTGACCTTGACCTTGAGGTCATAGGCATGGGTGGGGGTATTGCTGAATAAAACATTGTACCTATATCTATCATATGAAGCAAAGCCATTATAAAATGTTCAGGTCTACCTGTTACAAAAGCCTTAACCGGAGTCTCTAACATTGAAAATTTTTAAGTCTGTGACCTTGACCTTGAGGTCACAGGCATGGGTGGGGGTATTGCTTAATAAAACTTTGGACCTATATCTATCATCATACCAAAGTTGAACCAGTTCCATCAAATGGTTAGGAAAATATGAGTTCTAAAAGTTCAGGCTCTACCTGTTACAAAAACCTTAACCTGAGGTTACAGGATCACGTACATACACACACACACACACACACACGTACAGACGGACATACACATGTACGCACGTACGGAAAACCGAAAAACTATATGCCCCCGGCATCATGCCGATGCGGGGACATAAAAATACCCCCCAATGTCTGAATTCTAACTCCGGGACTCTTGGATGAAAGTCCAATGCTCTAATCAGTGAGCCAAAGAGTCGACACTGACAGAGTTGTCAAAGAGTGGTTATTAATCTACAGTCTTTGCGTAATCTACAAAGGTAAGTAACTGAAGGGAGGAACTGCAGTCCCTAAGAATGAACAGTTATCCCTCTTTTTAATGACATTTGATATAATGACAAAACTGGTTACAACGAAAATTCAGTGTAACTAATTCTTTGCTCAGGACGAGATGTTTAATGGAGGTATTTCAGAAAATTGCAATTATTTAATATTCCAAAAACAACGTTGTATATTTGTTAGAATCGCCTCGACGAGGCAATTCTAACAAATTTCCACAACGTTTGTTAATGGTTGTTATTAACCCTTGTCCTGCTGAGCCCGGATATGCCTTATTTTCCAAACAATGAAGATCCAGATCAGATGGCTTCTGATGAAGCCATCTGATCAGGATCTACATTATTTGCCATTCAGATTGTGAATGTGTTGCAATAATTTGCATCAAGTAATCTGATTGGTTGATAAGCGGTAGTGGGTGTTGCATATATGAATATTCAGCAGAACAAGGGTTAATGGAAAAAGTACTCTATTGTTTATTGCATACTAACAAATTTCCAAAATGTTTGTTACTCGGTGTTATAAATGGTATAAGTACTCTACCATTTATTATATTCTATTCATTATTGGGATTCTTTACAGCGGCAAATTCGCTATAGTGGTAAATTGTTAGAGAACAAAACCTGCCATTATAGCGAGTATCCTCTGTACCATATAAACCCTTATCCTGCTGAATATTTTAATCCGCCACACCAACTACTGATTATCAACCAATCAGATTACTCGATGCAAATTACTGCAACAAATTCACAATCTGAATGGCAAACAATGTAGATCCTGATCAGATGGCTTCATCAGAAGCCATCTGATCTGGATCTTCATTGTTTGGAAAATAAGGCATACCCGGGCTCAGCAGGACAAGGGTTAAAGGATCAATGCTTTAACAATACATTAACTAATGTCATCATTAGCTTTGTTTGCTTGTTCGATTTGAGGTTTAACGTCCCTGTAAACACTGTATAGGTCATTTCGGAGACGTTGCTTCCAATTTTGTGGGACTTTAACCCCACATTTAGGTGAAATGACATCTCAAGCCCTGTCGCCCAATGAAACCAATAGGGTTTATAAGCATGGACGGACCCACTTACACCGCTTTGCCTGGGCAGGCTTAGATCATCTAAGCGGTTTACCAGTACTCGTGTGCTGTCTGTTTCAGCTCTGCTTGGAAGCATCGTGCAGCCCATCTATTTCTTCAAGCCCCGATGGGCGGGATCCGCAAATACTGTCGTTATAGTGAGTGTCCTCTGTACCATATCAACCCTTATCCTGCTGAATACTCAGTTTAGCCACACCGTTTGAACCAATCAGATTACTTGATGTAATTTATTCTTACAAATCCATAAACTGAATGTCAAACAGTGTAGATCCTGATCAGATGGCTTCTTCAGAAGCCATCTGATCTGGATCTACACTATTTCCAAAGATGGGGGTTGTCGTGAACAACAGGATAAGAGTTAAAGGATCGATGCTTTAACTAATGCAATCATTAGCTTTGGGCAACTGGGCAGAAATTGCTGTTTCGATCCTTACCTTCCCGAACACTGAAGGGCATAGTAACTACACCATAAGCACCAGGTACCCCATAAAGGCAACATATAAAGTCTGACAGATAGTCGAGCACCGACAAGTCGTGTTCTACTACTATGATGAAACAGTCATCATGTATGAGGCTTCTGATCGCCTGGGCAGCTTTCAATCTCTGTTTAACGTCCAGGTAACTTGACGGCTCATCAAACATGAATCTGAAATGTGAGTTGTGTCATTAGAAAATCTGTTTTAAGGCATCTGTGAACATAGGTGCAGGTCAGCCTGTGCATTGAGGTTTAACATCAAAGTCAACACTATTTAGGTCATTTTGGGGATGCTGCTTCCAATTTTAATGGACTTTTACCCGGCATTGAGATGAAATGACATCTCAATCCCTGTCGCCAAATGAAACCAATAGGGCTTATATGCACTAGACAGTCAGACTCGCACCACTTTGCCTGGGCAGGCTTATTCTGTCTAAGCGGTTTAGCAGTACTCATGTGCGGTCAGTTTCAGACCTGCGTGGAAGCATCGTGCAGCCCATTCTATTTCTCCAAGCCTCGATGGGCAGGGGTCACTTGCTTGGCTAGAATTATGTTTCTAGTTTCTGTATCTAAACTTCCAAGATTGTAGATGAGGAGGAGGGTTTGTTTCTTAGCTTGTCAAAACCCCTTAAGACAGGCTTTCTTGCGACAGCAAACTTTTATGTAACATTAACATGACCCTCTAAACAGCACAGGTCATTACAAAGCTTGAGCCATAAGGAATGAGAATGTGTCTGCGGTCTACTCTTAAAGGAAAGAATTTGCTCCCCAAGGAGCAAATTCTTTCCTTTAAGAGGAGACCGCTTGATATGCGCATGACTTTAGATGTTTTTGTTTTGTTTGAACTGAGGTTTTACATATCTGTCATCACTATTAAGGTCATTTTGGAGACAACTGCTACCAAATTGGGGGTTTTTACACACCACTGAGAGAAAACAACATCTCAAGCCCTACCGCCCAAACAAACCAATAAGGTCTGTATGCAGGGACGATTAGACTCACATGACTTTGTTTGGGCAGGCTTAGGCCTTTTAAGCAGTTTACTAGTACTCATGTGCAGTTAGTTTTAGCTCTGCCTGGAAGCACCTTGCAGCCCAACCTATCTCTCCAAGCCCTGTTGGGCGGGCCATCTTCAGATCAAAGACTCAGATGAGACTGAGCAGTCATTCAGTCCGAACACAGCCCCCAGCCCCCACCCCCCACCCTCCCCCCTACACTCCCTTGTCTGCGAAGTCTCTGATAAGACTGCATATATGTGCATACTAATCTCTGTCTTTGCAGAGCACTATGTCGTCAAATGACCTTAAAAATCCTAAATATTTGGCCACCTTGAGGACTTGCAGTAATTCTCCCAAAATTATAACAAATTTGTTTCACGACCCAACAAGGAGGAGCAGTCTAAATGATCGAAGGAGCAGTTGGATCTGTATCTGCACTGTTTGCTTAGGCCTAGCTGTCCCAATACTAAGGATCATTATGATAAGGATTTTGGATATAATCGTGTTTCAGATGCAATATGCAACCTTTGAGCTCCTTTTTATAGCTTCAAGAATCAGTCAAGTGTGTAGGAATAGATGGACGAATGGACAGATTGATGTTTTACGGCATGTCATCACAAAGTAGGCTATATCAAGCCCAAATAACCAGTGGCTGGAGAAAGGTGTGGATGGATAAAAGGTTACAGAATAATTAATAAAAGATTGCCCATGATAAGCAACGTGTAAAAGATTAAAATCTAAAATACTCTAAATTCTGGATAAAAGGGGCCTTGTACATTCCAGAGTGTAGGACTAAAACTTACATATCAGCTTTCTGTATACAGACCATAGCACAGGCAAATCTCTGTAGTTCTCCTCCCGACAGATCTTCCACATTTCTATCTCGCACATGAAGCAAATCTGAAACAAAAGTCTTGATTTCAGACCGAGAGGAATGAATGGACAATATACGGCAGTAACTTTTGACAGACAAATATTTTCCCCCCTTTCTCACTGGTGTCTCCTTTTAACCAATTCCATGCGGGAAACCCCTAAAGGGATACCTTGGCAAACAGTGCAGGCCAAGATCAGACGCCGCAGAATGCGGCATCTGATCAGGGCCTGCACTATTTGCTAACAGAATTTTCCATCAAAAATATAATAACAAGAGGGCCATGATGGCCCTGGATCGCTCACCTGATCCATAGAGTAACAAGTGGGACCCGGGGAGGGCCATTATTAACCCCAGGGCTATAATGTGCATAATGTTCAGAGACGTCTAAAAAGGTGAAGCTTCATACCAAATATCAACAAAGGCTATAATTTGAACAATCTTGGCAAAGGTCCACTAGATATGCTACATAACAAATATCAAAGACCTGGGCCTTGCTGTTTCAGAGAAGAAGATTTTTATTAAAGATATTCCCTACATAAGCCTATATAAAACCAAATGGCTCCAGGGCAGGGGCATTTTCGGCCTCAGGGCTATAATTTAAAGCATCTTGATAGAGGTCCACTAGAGGAAGCTTCACACCAAATATCAAAGACCATGGCCTTGCTGTTTCAGAAGAAGATTTTTAAGGAATATCTCTATATAAGTCTATGTAAAACCAAAGGGCCCCAGGTCGGGGGCAGTTTTGGCCCTAGCACTATAATTTGAACAATCTTGGTAGGGGTCCACTAGATGAAGCTTCATACCAAATAGCAAAGACCTGGGCCTTGCGCTTTCAGAGAAGAAGATTTTTAAAGATTTTCCCTTTATAAGCCCATTTAAAACCAAAGGGCCCCGGAGTGGGGGGGGGGGGGGGGGGGGGGGGGGTAAAAAGAACCATGGCCGTGTGGGATGAAGCTTCATACCAAATATCTAAGACATGGGCCTTACGGTTTCAGAGAAGAAAATTTTTAAAAGGTTTTCCCTATATAAGCCCATGTAAAACCAAAGGGCCCCGGCGGGGGCATATTTGACCCCAGCACTATAATTTGAACAATCTTGGTAGGGGTCCCCTAGATCAAGCTTCATACCAAATATCTAAGACATGGGCCTTACGGTTTCAGAGAAGAAAATTTTTAAAAGGTTTTCCCTATATAAGCCCATGTAAAACCAAAGGGCCCCGGCGGGGGCATATTTGACCCCGGCACTATAATTTGAACAATCTTGGTAGGGGTCCCCTAGATCAAGCTTCATACCAAATAAAAAAGACCTGGGCCTTACGGTTTCAGAGAAGAAGATTTTTAAAGCTCTTCCCTATATAAGCCCATGTAAAACCAAAGGGCCCTGGAGCGGGGCCATTTTTGGCCCCACCACTATAATTTGAACAATCTTGGTAGGGGTCCACTAGATGAAGCTTCATACCAAATATCAAAGACCTGGGCCTTGCGGTTTCAGAGAAGAAGATTTTTAAAGATTTTCCCTATATAAGCCCATGTAAAACCAAAGGGACCCGGAGCGGGGGCATTTTTGGCCCCAGCACTATAATTTGAACAATCTTGGTAGGGGTCCACCAGATGAAGCTTCATACCAAATATCAAAGACCTGGGCCTTGTGGTTTCAGAGAAGAAGATTTTCCCTATATAAGCCGTTTTAAAACCAAAGGGCCCCGGAGTGGGGGGGGGGGGGGGGGGGGGGGGGGAAGAAGGACCATGGCCGTGTGGGATGAAGCAAAGACATGGGCCTTACGGTTCCAGAGAAGAAAATTTTTAAAGATTTTCCCTATATAAGCCCATGTAAAACCAAAGGGCCCCGGAGCGGAGGCATATTTGACCCAAGCACTATAATTTGAACAATCTTGGTAGGGGTCCCCTAGATGAAGCTTCATACCAAATATCAAAGACCTGGGCCTTACGGTTTCAGAGAAGAAGATTTTTAAAGCTCTTCCCTATATAAGCCCATGTAAAACCAAAGGGCCCTGGAGCGGGGGCATTTTTGGCCCCACCACTATAATTTGAACAATCTTGGTAGGGGTCCACTAGATGAAGCTTCATACCAAATATCAAAGACCTGGGCCTTGCGGTTTCAGAGAAGAAGATTTTTAAAGATTTTCCCTATATAAGCCCATGTAAAACCAAAGGGCCCCGGAGCGGGGGCATTTTTGGCTCCAGCACTATAATTTGAACAATCTTGGTAGGGGTCCACTAGATGAAGCTTCATACCAAATATCAAAGACCTGGGCCTTACGGTTTCAGAGAAGAAGATTTTTAAAGATTTTCCCTATATAAGCCCATGTAAAACCAAAGGGCCCCGGAGCGGGGGCATATTTGACCCAAGCACTATAATTTGAACAATCTTGGTAGGGGTCCCCTAGATGAAGCTTCATACCAAATATCAAAGACCTGGGCCTTACGGTTTCAGAGAAGAAGATTTTTAAAGCTCTTCCCTATATAAGCCCATGTAAAACCAAAGGGCCCTGGAGCGGGGGCATTTTTGGCCCCACCACTATAATTTGAACAATCTTGGTAGGGGTCCACTAGATGAAGCTTCATACCAAATATCAAAGACCTGGGCCTTGCGGTTTCAAAGAAGATTTTTAAAGATTTTCCCTATATAAGCCCATGTAAAACCAAAGGGCCCCGGAGCGGGGGCATTTTTGGCTCCAGCACTATAATTTGAACAATCTTGGTAGGGGTCCACTAGATGAAGCTTCATACCAAATATCAAAGACCTGGGCCTTACGGTTTCAGAGAAGAAGATTTTTAAAGCTCTTCCCTATATAAGCCCATGTAAAACCAAAGGGCCCTGGAGCGGGGCCATTTTTGGCCCCACCACTATAATTTGAACAATCTTGGTAGGGGTCCACCAGATGAAGCTTCATACCAAATATCAAAGACCTGGGCCTTGTGGTTACAGAGAAGAAGATTTTTAAAGATTTTCCCTATATAAGCCCATGTAAAACCAAAGGGCCCCGGAGCGGGGGCATTTTTGGCCCCAGCACTATAATTTGAACAATCTTGATAGGGGTCCACCAGATGAAGCTTCATACCAAATATCAAAGACCTGGGCCTTGTGGTTTCAGAGAAGAAGATTTTTTAAGTTTTTGGTGAAAAAAATCTGTTTTTGGCTCCTATGACCTAGATGTGCAACGGACCGGAACCATTTGAACAACTTTGAAAGGGGACCACCTAAGGATCATTCCTGTGTAGTTTGGTCAAAATCCGATCAGTGGTTTAGGAGGAGATGTCGTTTAAAGAATTGTTTACGGACGCACGCACGGACGCACGGACGGACGGACGACGGACGAAAAGTGATCCCAAAAGCTCACCTCGTCACTACGTGACGGTGAGCTAAAAACATAAAAAATAGGCCTGTCTCCTCTTAAATGACCAATGGACTTGTCCACCATATAGCGACAGAAGAGTCCACTAGTACACAATGGGTTAAAGAGAAGAATTTGCCCCCTCCTACAGAGAAACTTCGTAAACTCGAACATGGATGGAACTTTTATAATTGGTTAATTCAAACTTGTTATTGATTCCCTAGAGAATTCATCCGATACAGCCAGATATCCATATATTTGGATATTTTAGAAAGATTTCCTGATTTGATCTGAAAAGGTATGTTGTGTGTACTCATTGGTATGGCCTAAATGCGATGATTCTAATGAGTACACACAGCATACTTTTATCTTGCAGAATATCATGAAGATATTAAAGTGATACCCATTATGCTTCATGACCTGAAACTATGTTTCATCATCCGTTTGGGTTTCAAAACTTTGGGGTTGAGACACACTGATGAAGATTAAATATCAGAAAGGCCTCTGTGTCACTAAATTAGGTATAGTTACGCCTTAATTGCAACCACTGGGTCGATATCTTTGCTGGTGGATGATTCGTTCATCCCTGAGGGTATCATCAGCTCAGTATCAGTTCCTTAGTGCTGAGGTTGATACTGCGGTTTTGACGTCAGTGCTCAAGTACTGATTTAAATAACTATATTATATCTTTAATTTTTGCAGCATAAAATTCTAATTGTTCTAAAACAAGACTAACTGGTCAGGTGAGACATGTATCTTAGCGGATTTGGTTTACACTTTTTATTATATTTTAAATTTTGCAAGTCTCGCTACTTTAGACATCTCCTTCCTGATGCCCGGGACTTCCGTGGAGTGTGGGTCATGTTTGCTGAAGTTGGCTCGGTGGGGGACCCTATAAGTCCGCGGGTAGGCTCTCTTGCCAGATGCCTCCAGCTGACCTGTCTCATAGGCTACGTCGGTCGGTGTGTGCTCGGAGGGGGATGTGCTGTGTTTGCCGGGTCTTGTCCATCGTCCGTTTTGGTTTCAAAACTTTGGGGTTGACACACACTGATGAAGATTAAATATCAGAAAGGCCTCTGTGTCACTAAATTAGGTATAGTTACGCATTAATTTAAACCATTTTTGTACAGAATGGAATCTTACCCCTATATATAGCAGGAGACCATTTCAAAAATTAAGGGGTGTTGGGTTGTTTTCTTCAAATTTTATTTGGAAAATGGCTGAACTTTATGCAAACAGTGTAGACGTCTTATCTGAGCCTGCATCGTTTGCCAAGGTAACCGTTTTGGGGTTTCTGGTACTAAATGGATAACCTCAGTAGTTCAAACTACGCTACTTCGGACATTATTTCAGGGTCCCATTCGTATTCGAGTTACTAAGTTTGATTGTATCTAGCAAATCTTAACATTAAGCATCCCAACACTGTAGATCCCTTGATCCCTAATGAAACTGAGTAGATCCAGATAAAATGGCTCATAATGAGAAAAGCTTCCTGTTTCATTGTAACCCAAACATGTTAACATAGAACAACACTGCAATTAACCCATAAGATGCCTATCACAACAATTGTCGTCTGCTTTGCCGTCTGCCGGTTACCTTGAAAGTCATTTTTTTTTTTGCAAACAGTGTGGACCCAGATCAGACTGCTCCTGAAGGAGCAGTCTGATCTGGGCCCACACTGTTTGCCTGTGTGCAAAAATATTTTTAAAAAATTTGCAAGAAAATTCAGCAGACGACATAAACAGACGACATCTTCAGATGTAGTTTTTCTCGGCAGCTTAAGGGTTAAGCTTAACCAGGTTTCATTATTTGAGGTTTACTCGATCGTCAACCACTGATATTTACATTCTCAGTGCATTTACAGAGAAACCCTATAGTTAACTATTGTGGCGCAATATTGTTCATACCTCAATGAAAACATTGACTCACGTGTCATCACCTGATCATTATGGGACATCAAAATAAACCTTGGCTCTCTCCAGTATGATACGATTGGACAATGGTGACGTGTCCGTAAAGCCCTTCCATTTTTTTATAGGGAAACTGCGTGTAATTGTTTTCTTGTTCCAATTTTAGCCCTCAATGTTGGAATTTTTGACACATAAAAATGTAAGTAATATAGGTAATTTATTTAAGTAAGAAATGTAATTTATTTGAAATTCAAAGAACTACAAACAACATCCGGTCACACAGTTTCAGTGTTCACTAACTTTGCTTTTGACCCTATGTTGTTCATACTTCAATGAAAGTGAAAAAAAAATATGTTTATTTCTTAACTCTTATCATGCTGAACACGGCAACCCCTACCATTGCAAACAGTGTAGATCCAGATCAGATGGCTTCTTGAGATCAGATGGCTTCTCAAGAAGCCATCTGATCATGATCTACACTTTTTAATGCAGTTTGTGAATTGAATGAATACATTTGACTGGTGATAGTCACAACTTGGTGCAGCTGAATCAAATTTAAATATTCAGCAGAATATGGGTTAACCCTTATTCTGCGGTTCACGACGACCCCTACCTTTGAAAACAGTGTAGATCCAGATCAGATGGCTTCTGGAGAAGCCATCTGATCAGGATCTACACTTTTTAATGCAGTTTGTGAATTGAATGAATACATTATATCAAGTAATTTGATTGGTGGATAGTCAGAACTTGGGTGTGGCTGAATAGCCTTGCTCAGCAGAATAAGGGTTACCTCTTTATCTGCTGTTCACTACCTCTACCTTTGCAAACAGTGTAGATCCAGATCAGATGGCTTCTGAAGAAGCCATCTGATCAGAATCTACACTGTTTGTCATTCAGTTTGTGAATTTGAACAAAAAGAATATATCATGTAATCTGATTGGCTGATAGTCAGAAATGGGTGTGGCTAATTAAATTATTCAGCAGGATAGGGGTTAAGTATGAGCTGCTGATTGACCACAAAATTTTATGTGAATCCAACCGCTAGCACTTACCTAACTGTCTACATACATTTGCTTGAGCCTTCAGATCATCTTTCTTATTCAACAATTCTTGAACTGACCCCTGTAATGTACACAAACGCATATGAATTTATCGGCTTTGACTGTTTTGATGTGTGTGTGTGTGTTTGAGTTTTACGTCGCACCAACAACTAAGGTCATACGGACATGTTCTGGGCATGTCATGTTTTCCAAAAAGCTGTTTTGGGATTTCCCGTATACCATAATGATCCTAAGTATTGGGAAAGCAGGCTTAAGCAAACAGTGCAGAAAGAGCAGTCTGATCAGGGTCTGCACTGTTTGCCATTTCGTCTGCACCTTTTGGCACCTTGCTTGATTGTGAAACAAACTTGTTAAAATTTTAGGAGAATTATAGCAAGTCCTCAAGGTCTCCACATTTTTTGGATTTTTACAGTTAAATTGTTAAATGCACTGAACAAGCCTATAAAAACCAATTTCCTTTACAATGGTTCTTCCCAGCTTTTGCGCCTGACTCTGGATTGTCATCCCCCCCCCTCCCCCCAAGACAATATTTGATCCTGTTTTGCAAGTGTTTGTCCCTTCTTCTAGATTAAATGGCCCAGTTAACACTATCTGGTGTAATTGAGAAAATAAATATTGAATTTCATCCAGGCATTCAGAAAGGACTGCAATCATAGCCAGTAAAGATCACAGAATTTGACAGCTACCCTCCTTGAATCTATGCAAGGATCAGAACCTTTGACGTTCATGTCAATATCAGGGGTTTTCCTATTTAAGGATCAAATGTCTGGTGATCCACAGGACAGCTTTCCTCAACAGCTACTGATCCAACACTATTTCAACTGGTTCAGTAATTTTGACTCTATCAGATGTTTTACAACATCTTACCAATCAAGTGCTAATAGCAAACAACAAGCAGTTTTTTATCCCTTATCCCACTGAATATGACAACCCCTTACTTTGCAAAAAGTGTAGATCCAGATCAGATTCAGAAGCCATCTTATCAGGATCTACACTGTTTGCCATGCAGTTTGTGAACTGAATGAGTAAACTATATTAAGTCATCGTCAGAAATGGGTGTGGCAAAAATAATTAATTCAGCAGGATAAGGGTTAAAGTATTCTTTTTTTCTCTTGTTTTTAGATGTTTGACATCTAAGTATAAAATCTTTTGGAACCATTGCAAAACAAAAGGAGGTGTTTGTTTGCATTGGAGTTTACGGCCCAGTCAACACTATTTTAGGTCATTTTTTAGCCTGTCAGTTTACCTATACACACTTTTCCTGGGCAGACTTATAGGTAAGCGGTTAACCAGTACAGCATACATTCTTTCGCTAGAAACTGACAACTGTCCTTGAATCATCGTAGAAAATATTTCATGATCAATCTCCACGAATAAATGCTGCTGACCCCGAAAAGGAGGTGTAACAAAGATAAATATGGGATAAACTTCCCTACTTCTTGTCAGAAGTATATGTTGTGGGTAGAGCTGCCTGGATAAGGTGATTCTGACAAGTTTGATTGTTTGAGGTTTTATGTCCCTGTCAACACTATTTAGGTCAATTTGGAGACGCTTGCTTCCAATTTCTTGGGACTTTTACCTGACACCGAGACGCGGCGTCTGATCTGGGCCTAACTGTTTGCCAGAGTACCCGTTTTGGGGTTTCTGGTACAAAATGGGTTAACTGGAACAATGTTTTGGGACTCCTTTCCGGAGTCTGACACTGCCACAGTCGCTGAGCCATGCTCTTGTCATCATTGATGTTGTATTGTAGAAAGAATGAACTTACCTTAACAGCTTTAGGTATCTGGTCCACATACTGTGGTTTGATGATGGCTTTCAGATCATCCTCTAAGATCTTTGTGAAGAAATTCTGGAGCTCAGAGCCACGGAAATAGGTCAAGATTTCAGTCCAGTCTGGTGGGTCCTAAAATAGAAAGTTTGTTAATAAGTTTGGTGCCTTTACTGGGCCATTCCCACAAATTTTGTAGTGATGGCCCACTTTGGACCATTTGGCATGGCCTCAAAACTGTGAATCTTTTAATTTGGTCTGATTTATATCATTCATTTGGATCAAAAAAAGTGAAGGAGTGGTTTGTTGTTTTTTCTGAATTTGTTTGCGTTGAGGTTTTATGTCCCAATCAACACTATTTAGGTAAATTGGAGATGGCACTTCCAATTTTGTGGGACTTTCAAACGACATTGAGATGAAATGACATCTCAAATCCTACAGCCAAAACAAACCACTAGGGTTTATATGACTCGTACCACTTTCCCTGAGCAGGCTTAGACCTTCTAAGACCTTTTCCGGTCCTGATGTTTTGTCGGTTTCAGCTCAGCACAAAAGACCAATCTACTTCTCCAAGACCCAATGGACAGGGGCACTATATTCCTTTGTTAAATAACAGGTTCAAAAATCCCAGAAACAATTGTTTGAAATAACTTTTTTAACGTTTTGGGGCTTGAAGAAATAGAGGAGCTGCATGATGCTTCCACGCAGAGCTGAATCCGACCGCACACGATACTGGTAAACCGCTTAGAGGATCTAAGCCTGTCCAGGCAAAGCGGTGCTAGTCGGACCATCCATGCTTATAAATCCTAGTGGTTTCATTGGGCGACAGGGCTTGAGATGTCATTTCATTTCAATGTTGGGTAAAAGTCCCACAAAATTGGAAGCAAGTCTCCAAAATGACCTATACAGTGTTGACGGGGACGTTAAACCTCAAATCAACCAACCATCGACACTATTTAGGTCATTTTGGAGACTTTGCTTCCAATTTTGTCGGACTTTTACCCGACATTGAGATGAAATGACATCTTAATGCCCTGCCGCCCCATGAAACCAACAATCTTTATATGCATGGACAGTCCGCCTCTGACCACTTTGCCTCGGCTGGCTTCGGCTCTCTAAGCTATTTACAGTTTTCCCGGTCGGTTTCAGCTCTGGGTATTTTTGCTGCAAAAAATTTGAGGAGCTATGCACATTTTTTCAGCAAAAATATAAGCATATTTGCCATTATAAATTATCTAAGTTTTAACATGTTAACTAACAACATCTTTAGTTCTGAACAACTGGCCCATTTTCAAAACTTATGATGTTGTTGGTTGACATATAGTCATAATTTTGATCATTCAATATGGTAAATATACAATGTACTAATATTTTTGCTGAAAAAGATGTGAGCAGCTTTTGCAAGTGCAAAAGCTGCTCACATTTTTTTTTCAGCAAAACTACCACTGTCTTACATATTGCACTTACGAGAAGAGTTAAGATTTTCACCACAAAGACTGGCACGATAAATCTGATAATCGATTAATCGATCGATAAATTCCACAAGAATGATTATCAGTACTGATTGCTTGTAATCGCTTATTTGATAAGTGCAATTTACTACCCAAAGTTGTGCCTAAAATAGCTGGATCAGTGGCAAACAGTGCAGTCCCTGATGAGACACCGCATATTGCGGCATCTCATCTGGGTCTACACTGTTTGCTCAGGCCTGATTGTTGAAATATACTTATGGCAAAGTACAACATATGCTGAGAGTCAGGCTCAGACAAAGCCAGACAGGTACAATTATTATCAAATCTTCAGTGATTACTAATCGATTATCGATCACAATATCAGGACTGATAATCGATTACCTTTTCAGCTCCGATTAGCCAGCCCTTTTCACCACTATCAAGTTTGCTAAGCTAACGATGCTTTGAACAACTGGACCCAGACTGATACTGCCAAGAATACAAAACGGAAGGCCCTGAACTGTTCACCTGAGATCTTCTTTTGAAATGAATAAGGTCTATCTGTCAAGACCAAACATCAATAATGTCTGATAGTCTTGAGGTTAGTGTTGTGTTGATGATATGTTACAATTTAAGACCAATCAAAAATTATTTCTGATTCTACTTATCAATTGTATTCAGCAACATTCCATTATTTTGTTTGTTTGAGGTTTAAAGTTCCCATCAACACTGTATAGGACATTTTGGAGAAGTTGCTTCCAACTTTGTTGGACTTTTAGCTGACATTGAGATGAAATGACATCTCAAGCCATGTTGCCCAGTGAAACCAATAGGGTTTATAAGCATGGACGGCCTGACTCGCACCGCTTTGCCTGGGCAGGCTTAGATCCTCTAAGTGGTTTACCAGTACTCGTGTGCGGTCGGATTCAGCTCTGAGTGGAAGCATCATGCAGCCCATCTATTTCTTCAAGCCCGATGGGTGGGGGCTGATAATAATCCATTATAATTGAAACCATGCACACTTTACCCCAAGTAATAATTTATTCACTTACACTGAATCTTCCAAGATTCGGTTTCTGTTTCCCAGCCAGAATCTTCAGAGCTGTGGATTTCCCAATACCATTGGTCCCAACTAGACCTAAAACTTCTCCTGGCCGAGGTATAGGCAGCCTGTTATGTGAAAGAAAAAAAGTAATGACAGGGTTTTCCAACTACCATTAAAGCAATATTTAACCATAAAAGCCAAAGTTGTGCTTATTGTGTAATTAGGTATTTTTTTCTCAATGTGGTCATTTTCCCTCACCTTAAACAATTTAACTCTAATCCTGCTATTCACGAGAACCCCTATCTTTTTCTGAAGAAGCCATCTGATCAGGATCTACACTGTTTGACAATCAATTTATGAATCTGTAGGAATAATCTGATCGGTTCAAAGTCAGAAATGGGTGTGGCTAAACTGAATATTCAGCAAGAGACGGTATAATGGCTCATTTATTTCTGACGTAAGTTCTTTGTCAACTCCTCCTTGAAAAACCTCAAGTAAATGGTAATGTGTTTAGCTTACATCACAGCAACAACTAACATCATACAAAGACAAAACCTTGGTTTAAAGACTCATCAGAATGTCTGGATAGGTCTGGATTCAAACCCACGGCCCCTGGTCTAAGAGGCGAGTAGCTTAACAACAACACTACAGGCAGAGAGGCTTCTCAACTTGGAGGGAGAATACTATTTCAAACTAATAATAGTTCCTTGCTTTTAAAACCACTTCCCAAATGGGGTTTCTCTTAAAGGGGAGAAGGGGTTACTCTATAAGAGAAAAACTCTTAAAGGGAAGAAGGGGTCAATCTTAAGGGGAATGGATACACCTTCAGGGGAGGTAACTCCTGCAAAAGTATTTTTGTCTCCCTGGTTTATAGGGGTCTACTCTTAAAGGAAAGAATTTGCTCCTGAGGAGCAAATTCTTTCCTTTAAGAGTAGACCCATTTTCAGTGGGACAGAGTTCATAGAAAAGTGAACAGGATGTCCCGAAAGTTGTCTCCCTTTGAAAAATGGCGGAAAAACCTGCCAGGTGTTCCCTTTCCCCTTAAAGGGAAGAACTCTTAACCGGAAGAAGGGGTTACTCTTGAAGGGAACTCTTAAAGGAATGAAGGGGTTGCTCTTTAACGGGAAGAATTTGCTCCCATAGACCGATATGGGTGTAAATTCCCTTAGGGTGTAAATTCCTTCACATGTAACCCAACTCCACACCTGAGTTTATGCCTAAGATAATCACCTTTTATCATTCAGAAAACTTGTACAATTACTCCAAATCTTGACCATAACCATTTTCTACACTTGTCCAAGGACAAGTGAATCAAAATTTTCCACCTGTCCAGAGTAAAATAGGACAAGTCATACAAACTACCGTACCATAAATTGGGACACCTTGAGGTTTTGCAGTTATTCTCCTTAAATTTCAACAAATTTGTTACTTGAATTCTGTCGGGATCTGTATTGTACTGAACATTATGTTACCTGTGCAGTTTAAAACTGTTAGCACTGTATCTATGTGTGGTGTCCTTGGCCAGATTACTGGGTAGATTGATTATGTTGATTGCCTCGAAGGGACATTTCTGAAATATACAATGGAAAGTGTATCAGATTAGACTATTATTTAAAAGCTGTGTCCATGCTCATTTGCTGATTTCAACACTTTTGAATTTTGACTGACAGAGATGAAATTAACATAGGTCTCCACCATGAAGGTGTCCTTATGACCATTAATTTTATCCCTGAAATTTTCTTCCAGGATACAGAGACGCTGCATCGTGCTAGTACACCTGTATAGTGAACATTCTTGTATATGTTTACAAGGGTACACACTTTTCCTTATTTTTAAGACAGATGGTGGGTTTGCGAGGCGGTTCTAAAGAATACCCACAACATAGCTGAGGTTTATAAAGAGAAATAAGGACAACTATCAATTATCACAAAATACGAACCTTATCTGCTGCTTTGCAATATTTCTACAGGTCTGACAACACGGCACTCACCTTAGAACATATACCACATCCTATACAAAGATCTTCAGATATGAAGGCTATCTTGTCATTTGGTGTCACTTCTATACACAGCTTTCCTAGAAAGGAACAGAAAAACATGTCAATTTCTCCGCAGTACAATAGGCCATGCGCAAAAATATTTACATTTTCAATGCATTTACAGAAACTATAAGCTTATCGTGCCTGTTGGGGCAAAAGTCATCATAAAATCTGTCAAGGTAAAACACGATGCTTGCGTAAAAGTTGCCATTCCTAGATGCAAGCTTGACCAAGTATCATTAATGGAGCTCTTGCAGTTTTTGAGAAATGAACTTAACCATAAAATGCCAATCACGACTATTGTCACTTGCATTGCCGTCTACCGGTTACCTTAAAAGTAATTTTTTTGCAAACAGCATGGACCCAGATCAGACGGCTCCTGTAGGAGCAATCTGATCTGGGTCCCCACTATTTGCCTGCTTGCAAAAATATTTTTAAAAAGATTGCAGAAAAAATTCAGCAGACAACACAAGCAGACGACGTTTCCAGATGTAGTTTTTCTCGGTGTCCTAAGGGTTAAACATATGGGTGAACGCTACGGTTGAGTCAGTGAACCATGAAATGTAGATTGAGGTCAAATATGGATGCTTGCAAAATGTTGCAGTTGTCATTCCTAGACATAAGTTTGTACCAATTATCATAAATGAAGCTCTTATAGATTTTGAGATATGAACAAAACATGAATATTAGGATGAACGCTATGTTAGACACAATCCGCCCCCGCCCATCTGGGCTTGAAGAAAGATATGGGCTGCATGATGCTTCCACGCACACTAGTACTGGTAAACCGCTTAGAGGATCTAAGCCTGTCCAAGAACCGCGGTGCGAGGCGGACCGTCCATGCTAATAAACCCTATTGGCTTCATTGGGCGACGGGGCTTGAGATGTCATTTCATCTCAGTGTCGGGTAAAAGTCCCACAAAATTGAAAGCAACGTCTCCAAAATGACCTTTACAGTGTTGACGGGGACGTTAAACCTCAAATCAAACAAACAAAAATGTTAGACACAATAGTTCGCCAAGTTATTGAACCACAAAATGTTCATTGTAGGTCAAGGAAAAATATGGATGCTTACATTAAAGTTCCCATCCCTAGATACAAGTTTGTACCAAGTGTCATTAATGAAGCTCTTGCAGTCTTGACCATAAGGATGAACAGTATTGTGGTTGCAAATGTTGACTGCTTGACAAACGGATGGACGACTGTTAGAAAATTGGACTCCTATATCGCACCAGTGACCAAAAACCCCTACAGTTAATTACTTGGCTTCAATGTTGTTCAATGAATACATGTACATTGACTCAGACAATGTCTAATGATCATTGATGTCAAAATAAACCAGGGTTCTCTCCAATATGATTGGATGATATGGACTTTATATAGAGAATACAAGGTTAGTGTCTTTTGATATCATTATCAAGTTTATCAGGCAAGGCTTCTAGAACGCTTGTAGAATCCCGAGGCTTGCCGAGCGATTCTACATGCGTTCTTGAAGCCGAGCCTGATAAACTTGATATCAAATGATACAAATTATTTATTAGTTTACCCCCTTGTACACTCTTAAACTAGCAATTTACGATCAGTTATCGATGGTCCTCAGTGCGTCGGAACATTCTGCGGGTCAATATATTTTGTATCAGCTGAGCAATATTTTTTTCCTATCACTTTTTTTTTCAATTAATTTTCCCATTTTGTTCAATAATAATAACAATTTTTCCATTTTTTCTAGTTTTCCGGTTCATTCATAAAAGTGCAATGTCATGTTGACCTGATAAAGCTCACTTGTCCTGAGATAGCATATCTTTATCAGGCCAATGTGCTGCAATGCAATTAATATAGAGGGTAACTGATAAGATGTCAAAAGATGCTCTTCCACTGATAACAGGAAACTACATCCAATTGTTTTCTTGTTCAAACTTTGGCCCTCAAACCACAATTTTTCATCAAATAATGGTGACAAATAATGAAATTAAAGGTAAAAGAAATGTTTTATGCATAGATTATTTTTAACATTCACTGAAGTATGAACATCATTTGGACACGAGCAAAGTACATGTACATTGTAATTGATTATCTCTAAGTTATTCATTTAAATTTAATGATCTTTGATAAAAAAATACCAAGTATTATGATGAAATGTGTGTTTGAGTTTTCTGTCCCACCAACAAGTAAGGTCTTAAGAGAATGTAGGTCTTGTGATGGTAAGTATTTGTGTAAATTTTCATGAGACAAAGGCAAATACTTTTGAAGTTATGACCAATGCTAAGTTTTTTGGTTAAGGCAAGACAAAAACATGGACAAAAGCAATATAGGTATGGTCCTTTGTCAGAATATAGGTCTTGTGATGGTGCGTATGTGTGTGAAGTTTCATGACAGTAGGGCTATTTCTTTTGAAGTTGTGACCGACATAACGTTTTTTGGTTAAGGCGTTACAAACCCACAGACAACAGCAATATAGTTGTAGCCAGTGTGGGGTCCTAACAATATGCACTGCTCCACATAATGGTCTAACTATATATCAAGTTTCAGCTTGATCTAATGTTAATTGTATGAGTTATCTGGAAACGAAATATTTACAGAAATACTCAAAGAGGCTTAACTATGTAAATATTTGGTGGACTGTAACCTTGAAAGAATATGCAGTGTTGTGCCAAGGCCGCGCCATTGCGCCATTCCCGCGATTTCTGCAGCAATGGCCCTCTAAAAATATACCAGTGCCGGCCGATGGGTGCGCCCGGAAAAAATCAGCAGTTTTTAAATTTGATCCATTTCGGACCATTAGTTACTTCTCCGTCCATTCGGAATGTATAGGGGAGATAACTGAAACGAGTCGGGTTTACCACAGAATTCTATGTTTTCCGATAAATAAGCGTATCGCTGACAGTGAACTATTATATAAAGCAGTCTAAAGTGTCAAGATGGCGAAGAGGCAGCTGCAAATAACTCAATTTGTGGCTGTAGCCGCTAAGATTTTGAATCCCAAGGCATCCCCGGCTGCATCTTCGCCAGCCAACGATGCACTACCTGAAAGTAGCGTAAATGAGTCATTGATTGAGCCACCGCTGAAAAAAAAAGCAAGACAAACAAAGAAAATAAAGATAGACATTTTCAAAAAGAGTGGTCTAGAGATTATCCATGGCTGATGGAAGTTGATATTAATGGAAAAACTAGCATGAAATGCCAGACATGTTTTACTTTAGCATCCAATTTAAAGCTTTGATTTGTTGTTATATTTTAAGTTTCTCTTTAAATCTGGATATAAAATAAGAAACACAGCAAGTACAATAATTGTATTTCTGATGCCTAGTTTCAATGACTGAACAGTTATCTGTCGCTTTTCGTCCGTCGTCTGTCAATGTCCCTTAAGATTTCTAAATGACCCCCTGAAAAGAAGGCTGGGGGCCACAGGTGTCCCTTGCATTTCAGACCTAGGCACAACACTGAATATGTGCTACATCAGATCTTACTACCTAATAAGTTTCAACTTGATCAGATACAAACTGAAGGAGGAGTTATCCGAAAACGAAAAAGCTTACAGAAATTTTACAGACGGGCATAACTCTGTGAATATTTGGTGGACTGTAACCTCGAAATGATATGCGCTACATCAGGTCATGGTCTTACTATCAACCAAGTTTCAGCTTGATCGGATGAAAACTGTAGGAGGAGTTATCCGGAATGAAAGTTTACAAAAATGTTCAAAGGGGCATAACTTGGTAAATTTTTGGTGGAATATAACCTCGAAATAATATGCGCTACATCAGGTCATGGTCTTACTATCTACCAAGTTTCAGCTTGATCGGATGAAAACTGTAGGAGGAGTTATCATAAACGAAAAAGTTTACAAACTTTGGATGTGTTCCAGGCAACTGGGCAATGGATTTGTCAGGACTCAGGCCCTTTGAGTATACATAAACATAGCCCCAGATAAGAGGGAGTATCCCAATAGCATAAATGTTTTATTATTTCTACATGTTGTTAGTACTAATAAGAAGCACCTCTCTCTCTGAGGCACTTCTAATTGGTACCAACAACGTAGGTTTTTGTGCAGAAGTAAGAAAAAAATCAATTTTTCGGAAGAAAAAAACACCTTGCCTAGAGCTATGCATAAGAGTAAAACCTGAAATATGAATGTACAAGAAATGGATACTTATGGGAAAGTCAAGTCCATGAATTTTTGTTGCAAACATCATCAAACATGCGACAGGGTGACGTCTTTTTGCTAAACTGCTAGTTATGTGGTTGTATATTGTTTGATTTGAGGTTTAACGTCCCCGTCAACACTGTAAAGGTCATTTTGGAGACGTTGCTTCCAATTTTGTGGGACTTTTACCCGACATTGAGATGAAATGACATCTCAAGCCCTGTCGCCCAATGAAACCAATAGGGTTTATTAGCATGGACGGTCCGCCTCGCACCGCGGTTCCTGGACAGGCTTAGATCCTCTAAGCTGTTTACCAGTACTAGTGTGCGGGCCGGATTCAGCTCGGCGTGGAAGCATCGTGCAGCCCATATATTTCTCCCAGCCCCTATGGGCGGGGGCGGATGTGGTTGTATAATCTATACATGTGTTTGAAAATGTTTAACTACATGTAACCTGGTTTCTGCACTGGAAGGCAACAATCATTCTTTAAGCCATGACAACCTCTACTTTTTTAAACATTGTAAATCGGACTAGATATAGATCCAGATCAGATGGCTTCTGAAGAAGCCATCTTATCAGAATCAACACTGGTTGATATTCAGCTTGTGAATTTGCAAGAAAAAATTACATCCACGTAATCTGACTAGTTCAAAGTTAGAGATGGGTGTGGCTAAATAAATTACCGTATAAGCCCTAATTACCGCACTGAGCGCTTATTTTTTTCAAAATCGTGTCAAAACATCACGGTGAAAAATCTACTTAATTAGCGCACAATAGCTTCTGAGATGATGCATACTGATATTTAATGCGACGGAAAAGGATACTAAAGCAGTCTTCACTGTGGAAGAAATAACAGTAATTTTTTTTTAGATTTACTGTGAGAGCTTCCAAGGTGAGATTACTGTAAAGTGTGCGCTTATGCATTTCTTTTCAAAAATAGGTTTGGTGTGCGCTTATAGGGGCATGTGTGGTAATTAGGGTGAATACGGTATTCAGCGGAATAAAGAGTTAAAGAGGTTTCGGTATATACCCATTCTAACTACAGGACAGAACTTCTTGCACTCCTGTCGGCATTTCTTGGGCTTACACTTGTCATGGTTGACAATAGCGATTCTTGTAAGCTTATCTTTTTCTTCTTCAACTTGTTGTTTTCTCTTAGACATCTTTGTTCTGAAAAAGGTAAAATGTGCATAATATTATGTCTGCAGCACAAGCAGTACCCAACAAATCTTAACCCTTATCTTGCTGTTTATGACAACCCCTATCTGTGCAAACAGTGTACTAGATCCAGATCAGATGGCTTCTGAAGAAAATACAAAGCAAAATACAAAGAGATTGTATATTTTAATTGGACCATGTATGGTAGACATTTCTAAAGATATAGAAGGAACTCAGATTTGCCTCGTATTTACACAGCTCTCATAACTGGTGACAGGGAATGTCTAGTTACATGTACATGTCAGTCTACAATTGTCAGCTCAACAAGAGGGCCATGATGGCCCTGGATCGCTCACCTGATCCACACGTACAAATAAAATAGTAGATATTTATTAAGTATATTAAGGTGGAGTGGAAGGTTTGAGCAAGTGACTCAAGAAACATTTTTGTGATTTCTGTGAAATTCTTTCAAAATTAATCTAGCTGTTTATGAGGAGGTCATTTTAAGGTTTGGATATTTTAGCTCTGGTGGCTATCATGTTAATTTGAGCAAAATCCATCCATTAATGTAGGCATCGGAGCCATCACAAGTTTTTTCAAAAAATAACCATTGACCTTGACCTTCAGCCAATAACCGTGAATGTTGATCTTGCTTGAGTAAATGAGAATTTTATCATACCAAATATTTATGTGAAGTTACATCAAAAGCTGCTGATAAATCTAGGTGCTAGCAAGAGCCATGAATTTTTTTTCTAACTAGAAATGCGTCCATAGGACACGGATGCCCCCGCCCGAAAATATGTCTATGTTTGTATTCATCCATAGAAAGTTATTGACAGTGTTTAAGTTTTGGACCCTTTTTATGCCATTTGACTTCCAAGTATGACCTTGGAGGTACGGATCTGGGTTTGCACGTGACACATTGTCTTATGATGGTTAACATTTCTTCAAAATAATTTCAAAATCCATACAAAAATAAGTAAGTTTTTGGCTGCGTTTAAGTTTCGAACCCTTTTTTTGACCTTTGACCTCCATGACCTTGACCTTGGAGGTATGGACCTGGATTTTGCATGTGACACATCGACTCATGATGGTTAACATTTCTACAAAGTAATTTCAAAATCCATCCAGAAATAAGAAAGTTATTGACTGCGTTTAAGTTTTGGACCCCTTTTTTTGACCTTTGACCTCTCAGTATGACCTTGACCTTGGAGGTACGGACCTGGGTTTTGCACGTGACACGTCGTCTCATGATGGTTAACATTTCTGTCGAGTAATTTTAAAATCCATCAAGAAATAAGGAAGTTATTGACTGCCTTTTAAGTTTTGGACGCACTGACGGACAGGGCCAACGCTATATGCCCTTTCCACCATTCTTCGAATGGCAGGGGCATAAAAATAGCCAGTGACCTGGACTTAAATGTAGTTACACAAACTCTCTTCACTCTATAAATGCAAGAAATCTAATGCCTGTTGGAGGAAACTTAATGAGGGACATTAATCTGGTCTTGCTGTGAACTTTGAGCTGGTAATGTTGGTGGAATTAGTGTACTGATATATTAATGGGCAGTGGTCTGATTCCTTACATAACCACTGAACACATTGGATAAGTCTGTTGAGATAGAGCTCAAGAGAGAGATTTAGTGAGGGGAACTTTTTTATTCATCTAAAGATTACTTAATAAAAAGAAGTCACATCTCAACAGACTTTATACATGTAAGTCTAACTAGAGCTGCCGCCTAACGGGCGCCAATTATACCCCCGCATGCGTTGTCAGATAGTAACTCCAAGTAAGAGTCACAGAGATATAAGTTATTATGATAATCATAGAAATCCAATTACATGAAAGGTGTCACTCAGTCAAAGTCAGGTTTGTGTATATCAATCCTAAGTTCTAGTGGCAAGGTGTGTGGTGTGTGAATATTAAAGAAATCGGTCAAAGAATGAGGAAGTTATGTGCAATGTTAAAGTTTTTTTGTACCGACAAATTTTTACAAGTATTTGACCTTGAGGAAGGTCAACGTAAAGGTCAAGGTCAGGTTTGTGTATATCAATCTTAAGTACTAGTGGCAAGGTGTGTGGTGTGTGAATATTAAAGAAATCGGTCAAAGAATAAGGAAGTTATGAGCAATGTTAAATTTTTTTTAACGGACCGACGACGACGACGACAGACGACAAGCTGACTCCTATATACCCCCTTCAAACTTCGTTTGCGGGGGTATAATAAGTAACCAGCCTATTCCATTTTCAATTGACCAAGGCAACCATGATTTTCATGCTTGTTTCAAAACATGTTTTAGGTATGATGACAAAATTGCACCCTTCTCGTATGACGTGTCGTGTCATTCACTCATAAGATATTGAACTTCAAACACAGCTAGCGAGCAAAAAGCAAGCTTTTCGTCAAAAGATGAGTACCCTGTTGTAATTTTTTACTTGTGTTTGAGAGGGAAAACCGGTCATGAAATATATTGCGAGTTGACCAATGTTTATGGACCTTATGCATCATCGTATGCAGAAGTTAAGTTCTGCGTTGGGGAATTCAAATGTGGTATCATCATCAACGGATTTTTGATTAACGTGCAGGTACAGGGGCAACGTCCACATAAATGGACCCCCTTCCTGGTAGCTGGCTTGCTGCACGCATGGCAGATCTTACACCAGATCTCCAGGCTTGTCTATCATGAGGATCGATAGCAGAGAGTTTCCATTCTCTGCAATCTCTTACTGTCAGCTGCTTCCAGGTCATCTTGGGCCTTCCTGGTCCCTGCTTTCCACCTACCTGTATGTCACAGGCAGTGTTGACTGCACCGTTGGAGTGTTGCACATGTCCATACCAGCGAAGCCTTCTCTCTTTCAGGATGAGGTCCAGGTCCTCAATGTGAAGACGCTCAGTAACTCACTGGACCTGATGGTGACAAGTGTCCTGTGGCTTGACATTGCAGATCTGTCTGATCTTTGCCCTGTCATTTCGCTGTAGACGTTGGAGGTTTGGCTTTGTCAATGGCCATGTCTCACTGGCATGGAGCATTGCGCTCCGCACACAAGACCTATACACACGGCCACATGTCTTGAACGAGAGGTGGCGAGAAGAGAGAACTGGTAGCAACTCCTTGAATTTCTTCCAGGCTCTTTTCACATGTGATGTAGTTTAAAGGTCGCAACCACCCACTGCAGAGAGCATATCACCTAGGTAGCAAAAGGAAGCTACAACCTCCAGCTTGTCGGATCCGACTTGGACTTCCCTCTGTGGTCTGCCATCTAAGGGGCGTGCAGTTCCTTGGCACCGTCAAGCGTTTGAGCCCACTGCATTTCTTGTGCACCCAGAACTTGCAGCCATTACAAAAGATACTGTTGCTGTCCACTCCAGTGCGGCATACAGCGCATGAGAACTGGTCTGTACTCTGCAAGAGGTCCAGACCTGTACCACAGATCATGATCTTTGTCTTTCCTGCATTCACTCTCAGCCCTTTCACCTCCATTGCGTCTTTCCAAGTTAAGAGCCTCCTGACACATTCCTCAAGGGATTCAGCTATGATGACAAGGTCATCAGCATATAGGTCCCCCCAGGGGACTCCAGAGCGGAACTCGCATTCGCATGACAAGGCTTCAAGCACAATGATGAAAAGCAGTGGGCTGAGAACAGAGCCTTGATGAACACCCACCTTCACCTCGAATTCTTCACTGTAACCATCACCAACACGGACACGGCTCAGAGCATTACTGCCAGAGCGCCCATGTCGACAATGTATCTGAAATATTTCTTTTATGAAGTGGCGGGGATGGGGCATGGACCCAATGAAGCCATGGTTGGTATCACTGAATGCGCCATATCAAAAGGAACAAGAATATATATGGATTAAGGGTGGGATTCTGTACGATTCTTGAGATACAAGGCCTTTTTGGCACCGGATGGATTGGGGCATGGCCCCGCTGGACCCCAGAAAAGCTCTAGATTGTGTTGTCTCTGAATGTGTCTTATCATAAGGACCAAGAATATATATGGTTTAAAGGTGGGGATTTGAACAGTTTTTGAGATATGAGGCCCTTTTGTGAAATGGAGGGGAGAGGACCCCACAAGATGGCGTGATTTAATATGTCTAATTACCGTATTCGCCCTAATTACCGCATGTGCACTTATTTTTTTTTCAAAATCGTGTCATAAAATCATGGTGAAACTAGAAATGCGTCCATAGGACACGGATGCCCCCGCCCTAAAATATGTCTATGTTCATATTCATCCATAGAAAGTTATTGACAGTGTTTAAGTTTTGGACCCTTTTTATGCCATTTGACCTCCCAAGTATGACCTTGGAGGTACGGATCTGGGTTTGCACGTGACACATTGTCTCATGATGGTTAACATTTCTTCAAAATAATTTCAAAATCCATCCAAAAATAAGTAAGTTATTGGCTGCGTTTAAGTTTCGGACAGTTTTTTTGACCTTTGACCTCCAAGTATGACCTTGACCTTGGAGGTACGGACCTGGATTTTGCATGTGACACATGGACTCATGATGGTTAACGTTTCTACAAAGTAATTTCAAAATCCATCCAGAAATAAGAAAGTTATTGACTGCGTTTAAGTTTCGGACCCTTTTTTTGACCTTTGACCTCCAAGTATGACCTTGACCTTGGAGGTACGGACCTGGATTTTGCATGTGACACATGGACTCATGATGGTTAACGTTTCTACAAAGTAATTTCAAAATCCATCGAGAAATAAGAAAGTTATTGACTGCGTTTAAGTTTCGGACCCTTTTTTTTACCTTTGACCTCCAAGTATGACCTTGACCTTGGAGGTACGGACCTGGGTTTTGCACGTGACACATCGACTCATGATGGTTAACATTTCTGCCGAGTAATTTCAAAATCCATCCAGAAATAAGAAAGTTATTGACTGCCTTTAAGTTTCGGAGCCTATTTTTGACCTTTGACCTCTAAGTATGACCTTGACCTTGGAGGTACGGACCTGGGTTTTGCACGTGACACGTCGTCTCATGATGGTTAACATTTCTGCCGAGTAATTTTAAAATCCATCAAGAAATAAGGAAGTTATTGACTGCGTTTAAGTTTCGGACGGACGGACGCACGGACGGACGCACGGACGAACGGACGGACGGACAGGGGCAACGCTATATGCCCTTTCCACCATTCTTCGAATGGCGGGGGCATAAAAAAATCTACCTAATTAGCGCACACTTGATACGAAAACAACAGCTTCCAAGATGATGCATACTGATATTTAATGGGACGGAAAAAGATACTTAAGCATTGCCTTCACTGTTGGAAGAAATAATGGTAAGTTTTTATAGATTTACTACGAGAGTTTCAAGGACAGATTACTGTAAAGGGGGCGCTTATGCATTTCCTTTTTAAACATAGCTTTGGTGTGCGCTTATAGGAGCATGTGCGGTAATCAGGGCGAACACGGTATAAGGAATAAGAATGCATATGATTATGGGTCTGGGATCTGAATGGCTTCTATGATATATGGCATTTTATGAAGTGGAGGGGCGGGACATGCCCCCAGCACATTGCTACAGCACAAAGAGACCCTCAGGTTGGTGTGACTGAATGAGTCTTACCATAACAAATAAGAAAATATATGGTTTAGGGGTGGGGATCTTAATATGGCTTTTTATGAAGTGGAGGGGTGGGCCGGCAGACCCGGAACACCCCCTGGGCCCACATGTTGGTATCACTGAATGCGTCTTATCGTAAGGAAATAATTTAATGTGGTTTAGGGATAGGGTAACCTGAACAGTTTCTCAGATATTTCGCCTTTTTTGAAGTGGAGGGTCGGGACATGGCACTCAGGCACACCCTGGGAGACCCCTAGGTTGGTATCACTGAATGTGTCTTATAAGGAACACGAATAAATATGGTTTAGGGGTGCGAATTTGAACGGTTTCTCAGATATTGGATTAACTAAGTGGAAGGGGTGGGGCATGGCCCCAGCACACCCAGGGGATCCCCAGGTTGGTGTCACTGAGTGTGTCTTATCACAAAGAACAAGAATATATATGGTTTGGGGGTGGGGATCTGAATGGTTTCCAAGATACATGGTCGTTTTTTAATGGAGGGGATGGGACATGGTCTAGGCACACCCTGGGGGACCCCCAAGTTGGCATAAAAGTATATGGCTGAAAGAAATTTACTCAAGGAACATTTCTATAAACTTTTTGTCAAAGGCTTTGCAGTAAATGTTATTTTTCTATTTTCCCCATGGAAACTCCAAGTTGCCACAGCAACCAAACTAATGAGCCCATTTTCATAAAAAAAAACCCCACAAACTTTCGATCCCCCAGCCCAAGGATGCTACAGATTAAGTTTGGGCTGAATCGGCCCAGTGGCTTCAGAGGAGTTGTCATTTAAAAGTGTTGACGTCAAACGATGACAGGCAACTGCCTATCCCATTAGCTTCTGCTCTGGTGAGCTAAAAAAATAACAGGGGGAGATGGATATGTTGTTTTAGGTGCAGATCCTGTTTGCATCAGCGACAGTGAGTGAGTGAGTGAGTTTTTGTTTTACGTCCCACTAACAGCTACGGTCATACGGAGATGGGACCTCGGTTTAAAGACACATCCGAAAGTCTGGAGAAGTCCGGGATCGATCCTGCGATCCCTGGTTTACAAGGCGAGTAGCGTAACCACTGCACCACGAAGGCTTCTGCATCAGCGACAGCGGCTCGGCATATCCTTATTTAGGCACTATATCTCCCGAACCTATGGATGGATTGTTGATTTGTGACCAATCTTACATGGTTCACTAGGAGGGGGAAATCAGTCATGTTTTGGTTTTAAAAGGCACATGCCCCTAAAAACTGTCAACTTTGGACAAAAAATGGCTTGTCTGCACCCTATCTCATGAACAAATCAATGGACCAACTTTTCAATATGCCAGCAACAAAAAATTTAATTAGACTTTGGTGACCTTGTCCTAATTTTTAAGGTCATAGGCTCCAGAAAACTTGATTTTCAGCCAAAAATTGGTTTTCTGCACCCTAGCTCATGCCCAATTGATGAATTTTAATCAAACTTTATACAATTCTAGTTCTATAATTGGTTCCAGACATATGGTGAAGATAAGAATATGAAAATGTACTTAGTATTGAAGAAATATTATTGCTGGCTGTCAGCAGACTTTTAGGTCTGCTGACAGCCGGCTGTCACTAGACCTAAAAGTCTGGTGCCAGAGGGCTGTCAGCAGACCTCACCTTTATGATATCACAGGTGATGCATATAAATTATGAACATCAAAACATCAACACAGTCAGAATCAGAGCTCTCGGAAACGCAGGATTCTGCGTATTTTACGCCAACTTTTCTCGTTGTACGCGTAAAATTCACAACCGGCGATTCTTGTGTACGCAAGTTTTTATTGCGACACGCGTCCAAAATTACAGAAGCGGTAAATTCAGAAGCTAATTTAGGCCGCTTATGCAATACCAATAAAAGATCAAATGCGGCGCCGCTTTTTATGTTGAAAGCGCACGTGCCACAACCCAGTAGGCGTGACCTATATTGACAGGTATTTTTGCACCTGTCAGTGGGAGATACGATATTGGAAAGTGGTCGGTTTGCGGCATGTGTTAAAAATGATTGTACCTGTTTAATCTCGCCGCGCTAATCCCCGTGTTATTACGGATTACAATTAATTATTTTACTAATTGATGTAGTCTCATATCATCAACGGATTAGCATGTGTCGGTAAAATATCACGTTTAGTTAAACCAGGGTTACGGCAAAGACGATATAATTGACGAATTACCAATGTCATGTATTTTCGCGACTACAGGATCATACTTTTTATCGCTCGGTCAAAGTGTGTTTCGACGTTTACTGGCGACAAAAATGTATGTAATTCTTCAAAATACAATCATTTTAACAATTACAGGAAGTCAGACGTGGTTAGGATGCTTCCCCTACGTATTTGTTTTCACCAATTAAAAATAATTGAGCTACTGTCACGTACATATACCTCCGAATTTGAAAGCACAAATATAGCTAAAAAGAATGCTGCTTTTCTGATCTGGGTTTACATTATATCTGCTGTTATCCTAATACTACCTTATTTTTATGTGGCATTATTTGACTAGAAGTGTGAGAATAAATCTGAGCAACTGCATTGGGAGAGGGGGGGAGGGGATAGACACATCAGTGAAATATTTCTAACTAGTACCCACAATCTACATGTTTGGAACGAAGATATTAAATGCATTTATTAGAAAAAAAAAGAGTTTGGGAGCCATGAAAGTATACAGTTTTTCATATGGACATGTAGCCTGATAATAAGAAGTTTTTGTCTATGTTCTATGTGCGATCAAGATCAGAACTCCAACTTTTTTATGTGCGAATCCAACTTTTTATCTGTGAATCCAACTTTTTACAAGGAAGGATTCCTGGAATCCTGTTTTCAAAATCCTAGTGAGAGCTCTGAGAATCATCTACAGGAGTCACCATTCCACCTCCTCCTTTCCTCTAACTAGAGCTGCCGCCTAACGGGCGCCAATTATACCCCCGCATGCGTTGTCAGACAAATTTTTACAAGTATTTGACCTTGAGGAAGGTCAACGTAAAGGTCAAGGTCAGGTTTGTGTATATCAATCTTAAGTACTAGTGGCAAGGTGTGTGGTGTGTGAATATTAAAGAAATCGGTCAAAGAATAAGGAAGTTATGAGCAATGTTAAAGTATTTTGTAATGGACCGACGACGACGACAGACGACAAGCTGACTCCTATATACCCCCTTCAAACTTCGTTTGTGGGGGTATAATAAGTAACCAGCCTATTCCATTTTCAATTGACCAAGGCAACCATGATTTTCATGCTTGTTTCAAAACATGTTTTAGGTATGATGACAAAATTGCACCCTTCTCGTATGACGTGTCGTGTCATTCACTCATAAGATATTGAACTTCAAACACAGCTAATGAATTTATTAGCAATGGACACTTAAGTCCTGATTCATATTATTTTCAGGTCAAACTAATACATTTTTTATCACCCTGACAAATGTGACACCAGTTTTGCCCGGTATTACCCGGGTTTTCCCAGTATAATTACCCGCCGGGCTGGGCAATACTCATAAAACCTGGGTTTTTGCCAAACTTGTCAAGAACAGAATTGCAATAGGTAACATATTGACAGGTTGTGTTATCTTTAAACTGATTCTCTGAACTGGTCGGGCACATCAGTCTAACTGTTGGTTTTCTTTTGCTCTTGCACTTCAGTGGTTTCTTGCTGTCGAGTCCCCATGGTTGTTCCATCGCTGTGGTTGTTTGAATTTTTCGTTATGGGGATGTTGCACTGATGAGTTAGCTATGGAAGTAAGGGCAAAGAGTATGGCCACTTAATATAGATTAAAGCCCCTTGTGGAATTCGCTTATTTTTGAGGTCCATAGAAATACCAAAACACACCAAAATTCACCTGTATTTACCAAAACGCACTGCCAATATTGGGTTTTTCTATGTAGGGTAGGGTGAATTAGAGGATTAGACACTTAGAAACAAATATATATATATATCTATATATAATATATATTTAGGATATAAATAAATATAGACGTTTATACATATCTTTTATTATTTTTGTATATGACCCACAAGGAAACATGCAAACTCGCCCATAACCCTCGCGCATAATGAAGACTGATTAGACTGCGCGCATGCGCAGGTTGACAGGAGTCTTCGCAGGGTGCACATGTAAATGGTAGGAAATGTTGTGCCCCCGTTCATTCTTTATTCGTAGATACGAGGGTTATTGGTTTCATTTTCATTGTGGGTCATATACAAAAACTAGAAATGGTGTTTGTAAAACACAATGCCCCCAACCTTTGCTTGACCTTAGCTGGCAAAATATTCAACAAATATTGTTAAAGACTCAAAAACATACAACAAGAATTCCCCCGAAGGCTATGTCGCGCCTGTGGGGGCGCAAAGTCACCAAACCATGAAATCTAGGTCAAGGTCAAACATGGATGCCTGCATAAAAATTTCACTCCTAGTTGCAAGCATGTACCAAGTAACTCTTAAAAACAGACTCTTACATCAGGGTCAAAGTTAGGGTTGTCACACTATTTTACAAAGTCAGTGAACCATAAAATGTAGGTCAAGGTCAGAAATGGATACTTGCATTGAAGTTTCAATTCCTAAATGCAAGCTTGTACCAAATACAATTAATGAAGCTCTAATAGATCTTGAGAAATGGACTCTTACATTAGATAGAAAGTCAGGGTGGTCGCAATAATTCACAAAGTCAGTGAACCATGAAATATGGGTAAAAGTCAAATATGGATGCTTGCATTGCAGTTGGAATTCCTAGATGCAAGTTTGTACCAATTATAATTTAAAAAGCTTTAATAGTTTTCGAGAAATGGTGAAAGTCAGGGTGGTCGCAATAATTCACGAAGTCAGTGAACCATGAAATATAGGTCAATGTCAGATATGGATGCTTGCGTTGAAGTTGCAATGCCTGGATGCAAGTTTGTACCAAGAATGATTAATGAAGCTCTAATAGTTCTCAAGATATGGACTTGCTGACAAGATTTTATAAAAAAAAACAAGGCATCGCATGCGATACAAATCCCCTTGCACAAGACAACTTCGTGTGTGGAAAACACTGAAATGGCAAAAGTCCAACTTGCTTGAGATATTATCATATGCAACATTTGTGTAAAGTTTGTTTAAAAATCCATCCATAAATGTAGGTTCTAGAGTGATGACAATATTTCTCTAAAAATAGTCATAGGGACCTTGACTTGAGGCCATGGCCGCGAAGTAGATCTTGCTCAAGATATTATCATAAGCATCTTTTGTGTGAAGTTAGATTAAAATCATAAATGTAGGCAGTAGAGCAATGACAAAGTTTTTCTAAAAATAGCCATAGTGACCTTGACCTTGAGGTCATGACCAAGCAACTCGAGATATTACCATAAGAAACATTTGTGTGAAGTTCTATTAACATCCATCAATAAATGTAGGCACTAGAGCGATGACAAAGATTTTCTAAAAATAGCCCCAGTGACCTTGACCTTGAAAGTCGAAATAGTTCGAGATATTGTCATAAGGAACATTTGTGTGAAGTTATACTGAAATCGGTGAAGAAATGTAAGCGCTAGAGCCATGTCAAAGTTTTTCTAAAAATAGCCACAGTGACCTTGACCTTGAAAGTCAAACTCACTCGAGGTATTATCATAAGGGACATTTGTGTGAAGTTATATTGAAATCAGTGAAGAAATGTAGTCGCTAGGGCGATGACAGTTTTTTTAAAAAAATAGCCACAGTGACCTTGACCTTGAAAGTCGAAATCGCTCAAGATATTGTCTTAAGGAACATTTGTGTGAAATTATATTGAAATTGGTGAAGAAATGTAAGCGCTAGAGTATTGACAAAGTTTTTCTAAAAATAGTCACAGTGACCTTGACCTTGAAAATGGAACTCGCTACAGATATTGTCATAAGGAACATTTGTGTGAATCGATTTTGAAAATGGTGAAAAAATGTAAGCGCTAGAGCAATGAAAAAGGTTTTCTAAAAATAGCCACAGTGACCTTGACCTTGAAAGTCGAACTCTTTCTAGGTATTGTCATCAGGATCATTTGTGTGAAGTTATTTTAAAATCGGTGAAGAAATGTAGGCGCTGGAGCGATAGCAAAGTTTTTCAAAAAATAGCCATTGTGACCTTGACCTTGAAAGTTTAAATGGCTTGAGATATTGTCATAAGGAACATTTGTGTGAAGTTATATTGAAATCGGTGAAGAAATGTAAGCGCTAGAGCATTGACAGTTTTTCTAAAAATAGCCACAGTGACCTTGACCTTGAAAGTGGAACTCGCTAGAGATATTGTCATAAGGAACATTTGTGTGAAGTTATACTGAAATCGGTGAAGAAATGTAGGCGCTAGAGCGATGACAATTTTTTTCTAAAAATAGCTACAGTGACCTTGACCTTGAGGTCATGACCCTGAAAGTCGAACACACTTGAGATATTGTCATAAGGAACATTTGTGTGAAGTTATATTGAAATCAGTGAAGAAATGTAGGCGCTAGAGCAATGACAAAGTTTTTCTAAAAATAGCCACAGTGACCTTGACCTTGAGGTCATGACCTTGAAAGTCGACCTCGCTCAAGATATTGTCATAAGGCACATTTGTTTGAAGTTATATTGAAATCAGTGAAGAAATGTAGGCGCTAGAGTGATGACAAAGTTTTTCTAAAAATAGCCACAGTGACCTTGACCTTGAGGTCATGACTTTGAAGTCGAACTCGCTCAAGATTTTTTTTATAAGGAACATTTGTGTGAAGTTATATTGAAATTGGTGAAGAAATGTAGGCACTAAAGCGATGACAAAGTTTTTCTAAAAATAGCCACAGTGACCTTGACCTTGAGGTCATGACCTTGAAAGTCGAACTCGCTGAGATATTGTCATAAGAAACATTTGTGTGAAGTTACATTGAAATTGGTGAAGAAATGAAGGCGCTAGAGCGTTGACAAAGTTTTTCTAAAAATAGCCACAGTGACCTTGACCTTGAGGTCATGACTTTGAAGTCGAACTCGCTCGAGATTTTTTTATAAGGAACATTTGTGTGAAGTTATATTGAAATTTGTGAAGAAATGTAGGCGCAAGAGCGATGACAAAGTTTTTCTAAAAATAGCCTCAGTGACCTTGACCTTGAGGTCATGACCTTGAAAGTCGAACTCGCTCGAGTTTTTTTTATAAGGAACATTTGTGTGAAGTTATATTGAAATTGGTGAAGAAATGTAGGCGCTAGAACGATGACAAAGTTTTTCACAAATTACCAAAATGACAAAGGGCCATAACTCACAAAGTATTTTTCGGAATTTTGTCATAAGTTAATCAGTTCATCTACTCATCACCACCAATCTATTCACCAACTTTCAAGGCTCTAGCTCCAATAATTTTTGAGATATCTTGCTGACAAGATTTTATTAAAAAAATTTCAAAGGGCAATAACTCTTAAAAGGGGCATAATCCGGACGAGAAAAAAAATACGCATCAGCTAATTTTCCATCAGGAATCCATATATGAAATTTCAAAACCCTAGCATACACGGTTCTAAAGATATGCTATGCATCACTTTTAGCATACATTACAATGGGCACAAATTACCAAAATGACAAAGGGCCATAACTCACAAAGTATTTTTCCGAATTTCTTCAAAAGTTAATCAGTTCATCTACTCATCACCACCAATATATTTACCAGCTTTCAAGGCTCTAGCTCCAATAGTTTTTGAGAAATCTTGCTGACAAAATTTTATTAAAAAAATTTCAAAGGGCAATAACTCTTAAAAGGGGCATAATCCGGACAAGAAAAAAAAATATGCGTCAGCTAATTTTCCATGAGGAATCCATATATGAAATTTCAAAACCCTAGAATACACGGTTCTAAAGTTATGCTATGCATCACTTTCAGCATACATTACAATGGGCACAAATTACCAAAATGACAAAGGGCCATAACTCACAAAGTATTTTTCGGAATTTCTTCAAAAGTTAATCAGTTCATCTACTCATCACCACCAATCTATTCACCAACTTTCAAGGCTCTAGCTCCAATAGTTTTTGAGATATCCTGCTGACAAGATTTTATTAAAAAAATTTCAAAGGGCAATAACTCTTAAAAGGGGCATAATCCGGACGAGGAAAAAAATACGCATCAGCTAATTTTCCATCAGGAATCCATATATGAAATTTCAAAACCCTAGCATACACGGTTCTAAAGATATGCTTTGCATCACTTTTAGCATACATTACAATGGGGACAAATTACCAAAATGACAAAGGGCCATAACTCACAAAGTATTTTTCGGAATTTCGTCAAAAGTTAATCAGTTCATCTACTCATCACCACCAATATATTCACCAACTTTCAAGGCTCTAGCTCCAACAATTTTTGAGATATCTTGCTGACAAAATTTTATTAAAAAAATTTCAAAGGGCAATAACTCTTGAAAGGGGCATAATCCGGACAAGAAAAAAAATACGCGTCAGCTAATTTTCCATGAGGAATCCATATATGAAATTTCAAAACCCCAGCATACACGGTTCTAAAGTTATGCTATGCATCACTTTTAGCATACATTACAATGGGCACAAATTACCAAAATGACAAAGGGCCATAACTCACAAAGTATTTTTCAGAATTTTGTCAAAAGTTAATCAGTTCATCTACTCATCACCACCAATATAATCACCAACTTTCAAGGCTCTAGCTCCAATAGTTTTTGAGATATCTTGCTGACAAGATTTTATTAAAAAAATTTCAAAGGGCAATAACTCTTGAAGGGGGCATAATCCGGACTAGAAAAAAAATACGTGTCAGCTAATTTTCCATGAGGAATCCATATATGAAATTTCAAAACCCTAGCATACATGGTTCTTTAGTTATGCTATGCATCAAAAGCGTAACGGACGGACGAATGGACGAACGGACGAACAGACGAACGGACGAACGAGGCAGAAGCAATATGCCCCTCCAACTTTTTCAAAGTTGGGGGTATAATAATAAAAGATAAAAACGGGGTAGGGTTATGGGCGAGTTTGTTTGTTTTAGACATTATGGTTTCTTTCTAGAACTGTGTTGGTCCTAAAACGGACCTTTATACCGAGTGTCAGGCTAACTCAGGCACTGCAGAACGCCAATTTGATGCAAATAAAGTATTTCCGAATGCCGCAGTTTTTATTGGTCTCAGTGGGCCCCGACAAGTGTACAAGATCAGGGTCATAGCCTCCCGGGGCAGTCTAATGTCATGGAATTTGATGACATTGTTTCCGTACTTCTCGTTCATTAGTCGGTTGATTTTTTCCTGTCGACAGTGTATTTTGATAGCGTTTTGGTAGGAACTGCCGTGCCCTGGCTCAAATGTTAATATTATATCAACTTATCTATAATTATTTATATATTATATATAGATATATATGTTTCTAAGTGTCTAAAACTCTTAACAAATGCTGAACCATACCCTACATTGAAAAATCCAATATTGGCAGTGCGTTTTGGTAAATAAAGGTGCATTTTGGTATTTCTATGGACCCTTATTTTGGTTATGGTTTGTCTTTTTTCTCGCTTATATTATTTTGTTTTGGACAGCCAATTCAGCAATTGGCAAAATGACCCGGGACCGTTATGAACACAGGCGCTTGGCCCGTTGATATGTCCGAAAAACTTGTAGAATAGGTAAAATGACAAAATATGAGTAAAAAAAAATTTTTTTCACACTGATATAGAAAGCTAGACAAGGTTCTCAACAAACCAGTGCCATTTTCTCGGTACACATAAAATGACAATTGGCACAGGCACATTTTTTGACACAGGAAGGTATATTTTGTATGAACTTCAACCTAAGACATGCAGAATTTCATCAAAATAATGCAGAACTCCTGGTTCAAGCCCCATCGTGATCTAAACGTCAAATTACCCCGGATACACCTTAGTAGGACAACTAACTGTCACACCCACTCAATGGTTTTTCACTGTTTCCCTAGGATTTCCTGCGGAAATCAGATAATGTCAGCACAAAAGCCAACATTCTTATAAATATCAATGAAGATGCTCTCACCTAATGCAAAAGTTTTCTCCAGATAACCGTTATTATCAGCAATTTTCACCTTTTTGTGTGGGAGCAGGCATTTCCCAAAGCAGTATTGTTTTCATTCTGTATCTTGAAGCTGATGTAATCCACGCGCTGATTGGTCGAAATTTGGGAAATCCAGCGATTTCGACCAATCAGCTCTCGGATTACATCAGCTTCAAAATATAGAATCAAAACAATTGCAATTAGAAATGCCTGCTCCCACACAAAAAAAGGCGAAAATTGCTGGTAATAATGGTTAACTGGCAGAAACTTTTGCATCAGGTGAGAGCATCTTCATTGAGATTTATATTTAAGTTGGCTTTTGTGCTGACATTATCGGATTTCAACAGGAAATCGCAGGGAAACAGTGAAAAACCATGGAGTTGGTGTGACAGTTAGTTGTCCTACTAAATACTATCCGGGGTAATTTGACGTGTAGATCACAATGTGACTTGATCCAGATGATCTGCATTATTTTATTGAAATTCTGCATGCCTTAGGTTGAACTTCATACAAAATATACCTTCCTGTGTCAAAAACTGTACCTGTGCCAATTGCCATTTAATGTGCACCGAGAAAATGGTGCTGGTTTGTTGTGAATCTTGTCTAGCTTTCTATACCAGTATGAAAAAAAAATTTTTTACTAATATTTTTACTTTAATCACATTCCACACGTTTTTCGGACAAATCAACGGGCCAAGTGCCTGTGGTTATGAATGTTTGATCAAAAGGCTGTGCCTTTATATATTATACATGAACATAAATTCTTGATGTGCTATTCTTGTGCCTTATTTTCTAACTATGCAAAACTGTTGGGAAATTTCCACAAAGTGTGCTTGCGCAACTTTCAATGGTGATAGGACATCTCGGCCCCTAACAAACTCGGCCCCTACAAACTCGGCCCCTAAAATTAGAATATGTATATATTAGTGTTGGAATTGACTTATTATCAAACTATTACACATATTTTCAATGTACATATGCCTAATTACCTTTTGAACTCATTTTGATGAAATTATGAGTAACCAATCTCACATGAGTTAAATGAATCTAATGCCGTTAATTGAACCAGTGTATGACACGCTGCTGTGGGTCCACTGTCACTCACCTTCCGATGTAATTAATAAACTAATTGATTGATTGGAGTGTAATTACATCTCTGCCATTTAAAAGAGACTAGTAACTTATTTTCTGTTGCGCACTTACAAAAATTGGACCATTTTGTTTTTATTATCATTTGCAGGGTTTGACCATTCCACAGAAATTAGCCGTTTTTTTCTATTAATACAAATGATTTTGATTGTTCAAGACGTCTGATTTAGATTGTTTGACGTCCTCGTCAACATTGTATAGGTCATTTCGGAGAAGTTGCTTCCAATTTTGTGGGGCTTTTATCTGACCTAAACCCATGAGGTACTGGTGTGTTCATTTAAGAAATGAATTTTATTTTTCTGCTGTTCATGAACGTATGACGGCCCCCGCCCGTCGGGGCTTGAAGAAATATATGGGCTGCATGATGCTTCCACGCAGAGCTGAAACCAACCCGCGCACGAGTACTGGTAAACTGCTAAGAGGATCTAAGCCTGCCCAGGCAAAGCGGTGGGAGTCGGCCCGTCCATGCATATAAACACTATTGGTTTCACTGGGTGGCAGGGCTTGAGATGTCATTTCATCTCAATGTCGGGTAAAAGTCCCACAAAATTGGAAGCAACGTCTCCAAAATGACCTTTACAGTGTTGACGGGGACGTTAAACCTCAAATCAAACAAAAATCATGAAAGTATGAAAGCAGCGGATCGCCTGCAAAGTAACTTAACAACGGAGGGGTTCATTTAAGAAATGAAATTTATTTTTCTGCAGTTCATGGAAGTATGAACGCAGTGGGTCGCGTGTAAAGTAAATGAACCCCGAAGGGATTCATGTAAACTTTGCTAGCGACCCACTGTCGTTTATACTTTCATGAAATGCAGAAAAATTAAGTTTATTTTTTATATTTACATTATTTGCCTCTCATTACTGGGCGCAAAAATGCCTGTAGTGCAAACTTTAAAAGCTGAAAAAAACATTTACACGCTGTTTTTCGACAAAGAGCGGAGCAGCGTTGACGTCATCAACGCCCGTAGAGAACAATGGTTTAGAATGACGTCACTTAACGTCACTGAAAATCATGTGATTCGATGCGTTCATGGAAGTATGAACGCAATTGTTTTCTATAGGTTCACATTAGACTTTACACTGGAAATGTAAATACATTGTATATAAACTTTGCTAGCGCTACGCTGTTTTTTTTTTTTTTGGTTTGGGTTTTACGCCCCTTTCAAGATTATTTCACTCATATCGAGCCGATGTTAATCAGAGGTGGGCGAAAACCGGAGTACCCGGAGAAAAACCACCTGACCTTCCGTTGCAGAACTTGGCGTCTCACACGTGGCCCGAGCGAGGCTCGAACCTACGGCGGTGAGAGACCTAATGACTAAGAGTCAGCGCTCTTATCCACTAGGCCTCGGAGGCCCGTAGCGGTACGCTGTCATTCATACTTTCATGAACGGCAGAAAAATTAAGTTTCTTTCTTAAAACATTATTTTTCTTATATCTACTAAAAAAAAAAAAAAAAAAAACTGATTGTGAGTACTCGATAGAACCGTCGTGTCGGTTCTATTGAGCCCCCGCAATATATATTTTGCGAGCAAATATAAGAAAAATATCACAATTTTTCATCTTAACATTTCCATTTTTGGCAAAAAAAAAACACAAAAACTGGCAATGTATTTGTATAGGAATGTTTTCGTAATGAACGTCGCCAACGCACTATCGGATCGTGGAGAACCATGTATATCATGAACTATATTGTTTTTATTTCTTTTTGTTTGTTTAAATTGGGGTTTAACGACACCGTCAACACTATTTAGGTAATTTTGGAGACGTTGCTTCCAAGCCCTGCCGACCGATGAAACCAGAAGGCTTATATCCATTGGACGATCTGACTCACACCCCTTTGCCTGTGCAGGCTTAGTCCTTCTAAGCAGATTCAGCTCTGCGTGGAAGCATCATGCAGCTCAAACTATTTCTCCAAGCCCCGATGAGCGGAGGCGAATATTGTTTTCTATATGTTTACATTTGGTTTTACACTGGAAATGTTAATATCACAAAAAAAAAAAAACAAGTCTATTATAAAATATTGAATTTTTCACCACCCAAATATGACAATTTTCAGATGAAACATGAACATATTTTTCTTATTTCTGCTATAAACATAGATTTTGGGTACATTGACAGGGCGATTTTAACAAGAACCCACAATCTATTATTTTGATACTTGTAAAAACGGCATCGAGGAGGCGGTTCTTACAAGAACCAACAATCTATGTTTTTGAGAAGAAAAAGGTAAATGGATATAAACCCCTTGTAAACACCAGTTTTACTATATAACAGTGTGGTTGCAGGTGGTCAAAATTTTATAGGAATGTTTTCGTGATGCCACACTCAATCATTCCAACACCGTCCCGATTACAGCATGGGTTTCCGCGATCTTTTATCGTGGATAAGGTTTCGTATTAACAACGATAAATATGCTCAAACTTTCTGTGAAACTACCTATCCACCTTCCAAATCGATTCTCGGAAACAAAAACATTGTATTTTTGAACCTAAATGCTGCTAGGGACTCAGTTTTTAGGGGCGGAGTTGAATGGGGGCCGAGTTTGCTAGGGGCCGAGTTTGTCAGGGGCCGAGTTTGTTAGGGGCCGAGATGTCCATAAATCCTTTCAATGTACCCCACCACTCTGGAAATCCATATGGTATGACATGTTTTTTTGTTTAGTTGAATCGAACGACAAACAGAGTGAGGTAATTTACTTTCTCAACTAGAGGTCTTCACCTTATTTGTAAATGAATCACTTGCGGGTGCACTATTTTGAGTTCTGATGGTTACACTTGGAGGAAATCTGTTCTCACACTCTGCCGGTTAAAATGGCCTCTTCCATCCGGCATGTGTGTGTAACGTTTCCGGTTGTGGGGAACATTTACCGATCGGCTATAAAAGCCAAGGCCGCGCCGGACCGGGCCGATCCGCCGAGCCATGCCGATCTATCTATCGGACACATATAATTGGTATTTGACAAACAAACAGCGTAGACCCTGATCGTTACGACTTGGTTACGAATTTTACTTTTAATTCATCTGCTCTACTTACTTGCATTAAAACGAAATTAAAGGAACGATTTGTTTCTTTCTGGGAACAGAAGATGAATTCTAATAATGGAATTGATAAACTCAGAACATACAGATTTATCAAACAGAAATTTTGTTATGAAAAATACTTACATGTTTTAACGGATAGAAAGACGCACCAACAGCCCACATTATTGGTCACGATATACCAAGCTAAGGGCCCAAACACAGAGGGAGATACGTCAATCTCACCGGAAGTACATGTCTGATGTTATTTCCGACAGTTACAACAATCGCCCGAAACAGTTCTGGTCCTATATTAAATCTAGAAAGCAGGAATCTTTTGGTGTTGCCCCACTACAGAACCAGGATGGATTCATTCACAGCGAATCTAAAACAAAGGCAGAGATCCTAAATGCCCAGTTTCGATCTGTTTTCATCAAGAGTACACAGCCCGCACACCGGACAAGGGACCTAGCCCTCACCCACCTATGGAGGACATTATAATCCATCCTAATAGAGTCCGGAAACAGCTCAACAACCTGAACCCTCACAAGGCCACAGGTCCAGACTGCATCCCCACCGCCATACTCAAGTTAGCTGGGAATGAACTCGCCCAAGTCCTCGCCAGACTGTTTCAGCAGTCCTTGGATACAGGCACCGTACCAAGCGATTGGCGTGACGCACTAATTGTCCCAGTCTTCAAGAAGGGCGAAGAACACCTACCGTCCAACTACCGAACCGTCTCTTTGACGTCCGCGGTATGCAAGGTCCTCGAGAATATTGTGTACAGCTCGGTGATGCGATTCTTTGACCAGAACCACATACTCACAGTCTCAGCACGGTTTTCGAGCCAGACGATCCTGCGAATCCCAGTTGCTGTGGACGATCCAAACTTTTGCGAGTAGACTCAAGGGGAGGGACCAAGTTGATGTCATACTCCTAGACTTTGCAAAGGCGTTCGACAAGGTCCCCTACAAACGCCTTTTACACAAGCTTCACTACTATGGAGTGAGAGGGAAGTCACTACACTGGATAGAGGATTTCCTTAGCAACCACAAGCAGCAGGTCTTGCTAGAAGGTGAGAAATCTTCACAGGCAGACGTAGTTTCCGGCGTACCCCAGGGAACAGTCCTAGGTCCACTACTTTTTCTCGCCTACATCAATGAATGCCCAACCCACTCCGAAACCCACCTTTTTGCAGACGACAGTGTCCTCTTCCGTTTCATAGGGAACCAACACGATGCTGACCTCCTACAACAGGATCTCGATGCCCTAGAGAAGTGGGAGAGTGACTGGCAAATGATGTTCCATCCAGCCAAGTGCACAGTACTGAGTATCTACCAGAATCCCCGCCATCGGATCGAGACCAAGTATACTCTCCATGGTGAGACACTCTAGTCAGCAGATAGCAGCAAGTACATGGGTGTCACATTAAGCGAGGATCTTCAGTGGAAGAAACACGTCAACAACACTGCTGCTAAGGGCAACCGCACACTCGGCTTTGTGAGACGTAACCTTACAGACTGTTCCACTAAGGTCAAGGCAGCTGCATACACTACCATCATCCGACCAGTGCTGGAAAATGCCAGTATTGTATGGGACCCAGCTACAGCTATAGAAGCTCACACACTGGAACAGGTCCAGAGAAAAGCCGCCAGGTTTGTGTGTAATAGTTACACTGACCGCACTCCAGGATGTGTAACTCAGATGATCAACGACCTTGGTTGGGACTCATTGCAATACCGTCGCTACCTGGCCAGAGTCACCATGCTGTTAAACATCAGCAACAGTATTGTTGAAGTGCCAGAGAACCCACTCGTGCACAGCGATGCCAGGACCAGAGGGGCCAACAGATTCTATCAGATCCCCGCCTCAGTCAGTTCCTACAAGAACTCGTTCTTCACAAGAACCATCAGGGATTGGAACCTGCTGCCGGCCAACATCACCAACTGCCAGACGCTGAGAGCTTCAGGGCAGAGGTCAGGGCCTTCCAACCCCAGCAGTAGTACCAGAGCGAGATGTAAATAGTTTTAATTGTAAAATATCCAGCTGTTTTATCGGGCACCACAGTTTTTAACGCAGGGTATAGACGTTCCGCCAGGATCAATACCCTTACATCGGAAGAAGAAGAAGAAAGCAACGCAAGGCTTTATCAGCTTTCAGAATCAGCGCGCATAACTTACAAATTGAGCGTGGGAGATATTTAGGCCAAAACTTAGAAGATAGACTGTGTAGTGCATGTAATGTTATAGAGGATGAAATTCATTTATTTTGTGATTGTATAAAGTACCAAGCAGCCCGCAATAAATTTTTCAATGGCCAAGACTTAAATAATGTTGCGTCTAATAAAAATCAATTCATCAGATTTATGACTTCAGACAATGAGGATACCTTGAAATCTATAGATTCATATATTAGTGACTGTAATATTTCATGACATGACTCTGGTACTTCAGGACTCAAGAAAATGGCATAGTGTTATCAAATTTAAATCATGTTTTTTTTTTTTTTTTTTAATTTGTATGTGTATGTTGTTTGTATCTTAAAATGTACTTTCCATTAACCCTTACAGGGTATAACTGTGCAATAAATAATAAATCTATCTGGGAAAGTATATGATGGTGTCTTTGATGGGTGGAGTAAGTTAATTGTATCGATTCCTGATCTTTGGTTTACTTCTACTTAAAACCCGGGAGCAACGGCCGGGAGCCGGGAGTAAAATCCGGGAGTAAATTTTGACAATCGAATAAAGGTATTAAACAATCACAGATCTGGATGAAATTTGGATTAAAAGTAAAATATAGACTCTTCTTTAAAATGCATATAAGTTTTATATTTATTATTGAGCACTTTTCAAGATATGAACCGAAATATATGACCATGTCGCCAAATTTTCGCCCGGAAGTAGCTTTTGCGGTATTGACGATGTCAAGCATTTTGCAAAACATGTTCAGTCTGGGATTGCTTCAAGAATTAGTTTATGTATTATTAATTAAAACATATCAAAGATTAGAAAAATGCAAAAATAAAGTTGATTCATCGCTCCTTGAAGTAAGTAATTAACCCAGTAATTTAAGTTTAAGCATATTTTATTGCTTGAAATAAAGCAAAGGGGTCGGGCCACAAGTTCTCACAACATTAGTTACGGCCCTTCCCCTACATTGTAATATACAAACATTATAACTCACATGACAATGACATTACATATAGAAATACATTTTTTTTATGGACGAACGTTGTTTAATGCGTTCTAAATATAATAACCCTACCGAGCTATTTGATGGAGGTTATCTACAGTGACCAAAACGGTAACATATGGGTTAAATCGTTTATAGTAAACAATAGAAGTCGCCTACTCATTACCATCACTATTCACCACCTGATTAAATGTGTTCAAGTAGCTCGGTAGCATTAAAGGGATTTATCATTTAAAAACATACATGATAATAAAACAAGAAACATGTATATTAAGAATAATTAAATAATGACAAGGAAAATAATGAGGCGCGTGTGCATGCGTATATATATGTGCGTGCGTGCGTGCGTGTGTGTGCGTGTGTGTGTGTGTGTGTTAGATAGATTTGTCAGGAGTCCAAACCGCCAGGCTTATGAAAAGGCTCTGGAAGAATGCTACGTTACTTAAATATATGTACTGTCCAAAGTACTTGTACTATCTTCGAATCTTATGGGTTGTTTGCGAATCTTCTTGACCCTTTGATAAAACTTTGAACGGCGGAAAAAAAGTGTTGAATTCTGTTGGATACTTAGACTGGCATCACCAAAAAGAAGTTTATCTATGTTTAAGGGGTGGAAGGCGTGTGTAGCTCGAAACAAAAGTATACGGCAATCGGCGTAGCTTGGACAATGGAAAAAGTAGTGTGCTGCATCTTCAACTGCAGTATTGCAACTGCACGTGGGGCTTGGGCAAAGATGATTGACATATAGATCGTATTTCAAGTTACTGCAATTATTACGAATTCGGGCATGTTGCACTGATAGATACCTGTCGCCATTGAGGAAATACAAAGGAATTTTGACGTTATTTAATCGCAGTCTTTTAATGCTGTCTTTGAAGCTAGAGAGACTGTCAGCAGACCGGATGTCATTATTAAGCGAATTCCACAATGATACTGAAGAAGGTATACAAGATTTTCTTGAAATTTCAGTACGTGTAGCGGGAGTTACTAGATTATTGTTATTTCTTAGTTGGTATGGATTAGTTTCTCTAACAAAGGGGGGAATAATATCTTGAATATAGTCGGGAGAAAGCCCATTGACTGCCTTGTATATAAAGGATAATTTCTGCTCATGTCTTCTAACAGACAGTGGTACCCATCCACATTCACTATATAATTTGTCTAGTGAGACAGACCTAGTGAGTCCAGTGACTATCCTTGCTGCTTCATTCTGTAGTTTTTCTAGTGTGTTTGAGTTCTGTGTGGTACAATTGTCCCAAACAATTGCTGAGTACTCCAATATAGGTAAAACGTAAGAGAAGTAGATTTGGTTAAGTGCGACTCTGTGAAAAGTGTATTTTAATTTGCGCATGACGCCAATAATTTTAGAAGTAATTTCTGGGTTGAAATGGCCTTTATTTGCATTAATTGCCTATGTCACATACATTGTATTTCTTAAACGTAGTCGTACTACCCTGACAGCTAATAGCAAAGGCACTGATCAGACTGCGGGGTCTTTTCTACATTACACGGCCATAAAACAAATCCCAGCAGGCACTCAACGTTGAATCAACGTTGAGTTTCTGTTGAAATTAAGTTGATTGGTTGATCAACCTTATATCAACCTTTGTTCAACGGTGATTTATCAACACTGATTAAATTTGACAGTATAACGTTGAATCAAAGTTGATATGTTGTTGTATATAAACAAGTAGTTTAGGTCGTAGTACCAATATGTTCTATAAAAGGGTTATCCTTTGGAAGCAAGGAATACACCACAGAAGTGAAAAATATGGAGTGTACATGTTTTCTGGGCCAGACTAGCTAGTTTCGGCCAATTAGGCCTCATCAGTGACCCTCAGATATTTTCAAAATTCCACAATGGAATCAATGATCCCAAAGGACAAGAAAATATAATCTACACTATGGTGTAGGGCAGGCGTTAATCCAAAATCGTTAATCCATAGACAAAATGGCAAATATCAATGTTCAGATCAACTGATTGTACTTAAGTTGGTATATAGCTCTGCTAATTAAACGCTGAAGTCCTTATTATTTAATCAACGTTGAAATTTGGCTGACAACCAACATTTGGATATCACGATATAAACAACAACAACAACGATATTATTATCATTGTTATTATTATTATTGTTGTTGTTGCTGCTGCTTTAAAACAACACTCGCAAATACCAAATAGCACATCACGTCGGGGCAACGTCGTCGGATCGAAGTTGATACGACGTTACCTAAACGTCATGTGCCCACTGGGATAAAAATCCAGAAGGCGCGCAGGTGCGGCAAACGATCAGGGTCTACGCTGTTGGCTTGTCAAATACCAATTATATATGGATCTGTCCAGTTTGCAAGTTTTGAATGAACTTTCCCACGAAGCTCGCAGAAACAAAAACTGGCGGCGCCGAACAGAAAAAGGTATTTGAAGTTTTATCCTTACGTACGTCGCTGGCATAGCCACTGTTCGGCTTATCCTGCGTCTAAACGAATACTAGTTAATGAGATGGTGCTTATAAAAAAGACTGTACGTAGGCTTTGTTAGATCTTATTTTCACATCTTTTGGTCGTGACGTGACGCGCCGGGGAAATCATTATAGCACAAGTTCACAGAGCGTGTAAGTTTTTTTTCGTGAACTTGAGACAGAGAGAAAAGAAGAGGAAAATATTATTCGTTGTGTGAGGTAAGATTTATTATTATCATTATTACTGCATGTATTTTCATAATAGCATGTGTAATACGCACAATACAATGGAAACGAATAAACTTTTGATTAATACATTTTGTACTCTTTCAAGTGCTCATTACAAGCGCATGCACGCAAACGCGCAGTTATGAAAATGGACCGCCAAAACGGCTTCTCAACTTGCAGTTAATACAAAATATCATTTACAAGTGATTTTGTAATAGCTTTGTTCTTTATAAATTTTAAAATTGACTTTTAAATGAAGAGAAACTTTCCATTTTTGAAAGCTGATTTTTAAAATCAAGTTTCTATGTCGTTACATTTCTACTTCCGGTACTGGACCGCGTTACTTCACTTCCGCTGTTCGTTCGCTGCATAAATAGTCCAAATGAACTCTTGAAAATTAATTTTGCAGGCATGGAACGTCTTTCAAAATATTTCAGTTTTTGGGACTTTATACGGATTGAATATAAATTGGCACAGAAAGAAGAATTCTGAAAAGAAAACAGTACTCTGGGACTATTTTCCTATGCGCTTTCCAATGATATTAATGTTTTACTCTTTCATCCCCGAGTTTCTAAATGACTCTTCTCGCTTTAAATATATTCTTATAGAAAGGGATTTCTCATTAGTTCAATGACATGATGACAAACAGTGTACATGTAGATTCTGGCGAGACGTTCTAGCTACGTGCCGTCTTATCAGGATCTACAAGGTTTGCATAGATACAGTGTATTTCTACCTCGGCGTCTGCACAGGTCTACAGGGTTAAAACGGTAAGCTTATCAGTGACCAACTAAAGAACCCTTTACTGACCTACAATTTGCCTGCTTTCGAGAGCTCTAATTGTAAGCTGTGTTCCGTACTTTAGCAAATAGTGAAAACACCGATCAGACGCAATATTCTGTGGCCTCTAATCTATCTTAACTGTTTCAGAATGTCCCAGTATTGAAACAATTAATTGGCATTTATGGGTTAATGTTTTAGGACCCCGTACAGGTTGGAATAAACGTATTTTAATTCGCCTTGGGTAAACGCGGCGTCTGATCAGGGTTATAATGTCTCAATCAAATGGTTTAAAAATGATCTTTTTTGTCAAGTTATTCTCCTTTTTATGTCCCGACGCCCGAAGGAACATAGTTCCAAGCGGCTGCACAACGTTTGTGCATCGTCGTATCAATGCGACGTTGATGCGACGTTGCTAAGACATCATGTGCCCGCTAGGAGAACTATGTACCGAGCTAATTTAGAAATTTATGGTTTGACCATGCAGAAATTGGCAGACACGTTTATCGTTATTTCTTCCGTTTTTCTTCGTGGGGGCAGTTGAGCGAGGCAATGGCGATGTGTATCTTGTGTCACTGGGGAGTCAAGCTGATACTGACTTTCAGTTGGGCAACACCTGCTCTTCTTGCAGCAGGTAACGGTAGAGTGGGGAAGTGTTAACGTTGTTATTTCTTCTGTTTCTACACTTCCATTCATTTTCCTCTTTCTCATCTGTCCCTCACTTTCATCTCCTCTACAACGACCCCCGCCCATCGGGGCTTGAAGAAATATATGGGCTGCGTGATGCTTCCACGCAGAGCGGAAAACCGCTCACGGGTACTGGTAAACTGCTTAGGGGTACGGGCCTCCGTGGCCTAGTGGTTAAGAGCGCTGACTCTTGATCATTAGGTCTCTCACCGCTGTGGTTCGAGCCTCGCTCGGGTGACATGTGAGACGCCAAGTTCTGCAACGGAAGGTCAGGTGGTTTTTCTCCGGATACTCCGGTTTTCGCCCACCTCTGATTAACGATCGGCTCGATATAAGTGAAGTAATCTTGAAAGGGCCTGCTTAGAGGATCTAAGCCTGCCCAGGCAAAGCGGTGCGAGTCGGCTCGTCCATGCTTATAAACCCCGTTGGTTTCATTGGGCGGCAGGGCTTGAGATGTCATGTCATCTCAATGTCGGGTAAAAGTCCCACAAAATTGGAAGCAACGTCTCCAAAATGACCTTTACAGTGTCGACGGGGACGTTAAACCGCAAATCAAATCAAACAAACAAATCATCTCCTCTACTGTCTCTTCTATCTCTTTTCTCCCTTTCTCTTGGAGAAGACAAAAATGATCCACTAGGGTTGACCTGTCTTTAAACTCAAAACAATCGATGGATCAATTTTTTTTCTTTGTCGAATTTTTTCACCCTCTGGGACCTTGTCAAATCAGAATCAGAATTGTTACTGGCAACACGTCAAATGACATTCATACACCAGGACCTGTGATATGGGAAGTTAGTCTCTAGATCTTTTCAACAAAATATCTAGATAACTGCTTGATCTACGACTAACATTGTTATATAATAATTATTCCTCATAAATCAACTTTCCTCAGTACTTTCAGTACTTTGATTCCAGTAAACTTTTAAATCGAACGAAACGAAGTGCAATGATGAATATCACAGGTAATCACAGGTAATTTTCTGAGTTGTAAGGAAGCCCTAATAGGCTTATCGTCTCCCCCTAAACTTAAACGATCTCCGGCCCGGTTCCATTTAAAAAGTTTATAAATATACTGTTACATAGTTAAAAGTCATTATGAATACAACACAGCGTTACAACAACAAGTTTCTATCTTGATTTAAACTGATTATAGTCACAGCATAATTCCGTTTAATACACATCACTGGTATCGAATCTAATGCCACGCCACACCACATCCAATTTATTCTTAAATGAGTCCACTTTCTCAAGGCATACTAAATCCGCTGGTAGCTTATTCCAACTATCAATACATCTAGCTGGAAATGCATTAAGTCTCACTGACTTAAGACATCTGGGTTTGCTTATTTTATACATGTGTCCTCTGGTAGTATTCTCGTTAAATATCAATATCATGATAGCCATGTATCATTTTAAACAAATGAATTAAATCTCCACGCTTTCTTCTATAGTTCAGTGTTGGTAAGTTCAGTTCACGTAATCTTTCCTCATAGCTTAATCCTTGTAATTCTGGTACAATGCATGTTGCTCTCCTTTGAACGTTCTCAACAAGTCTTTTATTTTTCTTGAGTGCCGGATACCACACAGCATCCCCATAGTCTAAATGGGGACGCACGATCGATTTATACAGTTTCAAAAATATAGATTTGTCCATATAACTGAATGTTCTCTTTATCAATCCAACAATATGATTAGCCTTGTTTACTGCCATACTGATATGACTATCGAATTTCAGGGTATTTGAAAACTTAACACCCAAGTCTTTCTCTTCATCCTCACAGGGAAGGTTTTTCAATAATCCTGTGTTACTGTCTCTCATTTTGTAGATAAACTCTATAATGTTTGTACCATACTGGACAACTTTACATTTTGGCACACTAAAATCCAGTAGCCACTTATCTGACCAATCACATAGCCTTAAAAGGTCCGACTGTATAATTTGTTGTTCTTCATTTGTTTTCACTCTCCTGTAGAGTTTACTATCGTCCGCGAAAAGACGACACAATGATTGTATTGTTTCTGGCATATCATTGATATAAATGATGAAGAGTATTGGTCCAAAAACAGAACCCTGTGGGATACCAGAAGTAACATCCTTCCATTCAGAATACTTCCCATTCAAAACCACTCTTTGCCTTCTATCTTTAAGGAAGTCTTCAATCCCTTTCAATAATGTCCCGTCAAATCCATACCCTTTAAGTTTCACTAAAAGACGCTTGTGTGGCACACTGTCAAATGCTTTTTTAAAATCCAGATAGACTGTATCTATCTGGAATCCTTCGTCATAAGCTTTAACCCAGTCATCGAACACATCAAGGAGTTGCAAAACACAGCTCCTTTTCTGTCTGAAGCCAAACTGGCAGTCACTGAACAATTTGTTGGAGTTCATATGTGTCAAAATAGTGTCCCTAACACACTTTTCAGATAGTCGACAAGGCACACAAGTTAGGCTAACTGGTCTGTAATTGGTCGCACTAGATTTACACCCCTTGTTTTTGAAAATACTAGAAACGTTCGCATCTTTCCATACCTTTGGTATTTCACCTTCCTCAAATGATTTCTTAAATATATTGTGTAATGGCTCATATATTATTTCCGCAGTCTCTTTCAATACTCTGGGATGACATCCATCAGGTCCCATTGACTTTGAAACATTTAATGATTTTAAGTCTTTCAGAACTTTATCCTTTGTAACTGTAATCTCAAGGTCCCCTACAAACGCCTTTTACACAAGCTTCACTACTATGGAGTGAGAGGGAAGTCACTACACTGGATAGAGGATTTCCTTAGCAACCACAAGCAGCAGGTCTTGCTAGAAGGTGAGAAATCTTCACAGGCAGACGTAGTTTCCGGCGTACCCCAGGGAACAGTCCTAGGTCCACTACTTTTTCTCGCCTACATCAATGAATGCCCAACCCACTCCGAAACCCACCTTTTTGCAGACGACAGTGTCCTCTTCCGTTTCATAGGGAACCAACACGATGCTGACCTCCTACAACAGGATCTCGATGCCCTAGAGAAGTGGGAGAGTGACTGGCAAATGATGTTCCATCCAGCCAAGTGCACAGTACTGAGTATCTACCAGAATCCCCGCCATCGGATCGAGACCAAGTATACTCTCCATGGTGAGACACTCTAGTCAGCAGATAGCAGCAAGTACATAGGTGTCACATTAAGCGAGGATCTTCAGTGGAAGAAACACGTCAACAACACTGCTGCTAAGGGCAACCGCACACTCGGCTTTGTGAGACGTAACCTTACAGACTGTTCCACTAAGGTCAAGGCAGCTGCATACACTACCATCATCCGACCAGTGCTGGAAAATGTCAGTATTGTATGGGACCCAGCTACAGCTATAGAAGCTCACACACTGGAACAGGTCCAGAGAAAAGCCGCCAGGTTTGTGTGTAATAGTTACACTGACCGCACTCCAGGATGTGTAACTCAGATGATCAACGACCTTGGTTGGGACTCATTGCAATACCGTCGCTACCTGGCCAGAGTCACCATGCTGTTAAAGATCAGCAACAGTATTGTTGAAGTGCCAGAGAACCCACTCGTGCACAGCGATGCCAGGACCAGAGGGGCCAACAGATTCTATCAGATCCCCGCCTCAGTCAGTTCCTACAAGAACTCGTTCTTCACAAGAACCATCAGGGATTGGAACCTGCTGCCGGCCAACATCACCAACTGCCAGACGCTGAGAGCTTCAGGGCAGAGGTCAGGGCCTTCCAACCCCAGCAGTAGTACCAGAGCGAGATGTAAATAGTTTTAATTGTAAAATATCCAGCTGTTTTATCGGGCACCACAGTTTTTAACGCAGGGTATAGACGTTCCGCCAGGATCAATACCCTTACATCGGAAGAAGAAGAAGAAAGCAACGCAAGGCTTTATCAGCTTTCAGAATCAGCGCGCATAACTTACAAATTGAGCGTGGGAGATATTTAGGCCAAAACTTAGAAGATAGACTGTGTAGTGCATGTAATGTTATAGAGGATGAAATTCATTTATTTTGTGATTGTATAAAGTACCAAGCAGCCCGCAATAAATTTTTCAATGGCCAAGACTTAAATAATGTTGCGTCTAATAAAAATCAATTCATCAGATTTATGACTTCAGACAATGAGGATACCTTGAAATCTATAGATTCATATATTAGTGACTGTAATATTTCATGACATGACTCTGGTACTTCAGGACTCAAGAAAATGGCATAGTGTTATCAAATTTAAATCATGTTTTTTTTTTTTTTTAATTTGTATGTGTATGTTGTTTGTATCTTAAAATGTACTTTCCATTAACCCTTACAGGGTATAACTGTGCAATAAATAATAAATCTATCTGGGAAAGTATATGATGGTGTCTTTGATGGGTGGAGTAAGTTAATTGTATCGATTCCTGATCTTTGGTTTACTTCTACTTAAAACCCGGGAGCAACGGCCGGGAGCCGGGAGTAAAATCCGGGAGTAAATTTTGACAATCGAATAAAGGTATTAAACAAACACAGATCTGGATGAAATTTGGATTAAAAGTAAAATATAGACTCTTCTTTAAAATGCATATAAGTTTTATATTTATTATTGAGCACTTTTCAAGATATGAACCGAAATATATGACCATGTCGCCAAATTTTCGCCCGGAAGTAGCTTTTGCGGTATTGACGATGTCAAGCATTTTGCAAAACATGTTCAGTCTGGGATTGCTTCAAGAATTAGTTTATGTATTATTAATTAAAACATATCAAAGATTAGAAAAATGCAAAAATAAAGTTGATTCATCGCTCCTTGAAGTAAGTAATTAACCCAGTAATTTAAGTTTAAGCATATTTTATTGCTTGAAATAAAGCAAAGGGGTCGGGCCACAAGTTCTCACAACATTAGTTACGGCCCTTCCCCTACATTGTAATATACAAACATTATAACTCACATGACAATGACATTACATATAGAAATAAATTTTTTTTTATGGACGAACGTTGTTTAATGCGTTCTAAATATAATAACCCTACCGAGCTATTTGATGGAGGTTATCTACAGTGACCAGAACGGTAACATATGGGTTAAATCGTTTATAGTAAACAATAGAAGTCGCCTACTCATTACCATCACTATTCACCACCTGATTAAATGTGTTCAAGTAGCTCGGTAGCATTAAAGGGATTTATCATTTAAAAACACATGATAATAAAACAAGAAACATGTACATTAAGAATAATTAAATAATGACAAGGAAAATAATGAGGCGCGTGTGCATGCGTATATATATGTGCGTGCGTGCGTGCGTGTGTGTGTGTGTGTGTGTGTGTGTGTGTGTGTTAGATAGATTTGTCAGGAGTCCAAACCGCCAGGCTTATGAAAAGGCTCTGGAAGAATGCTACGTTACTTAAATATATGTACTGTCCAAAGTACTTGTACTATCTTCGAATCTTATGGGTTGTTTGCGAATCTTCTTGACCCTTTGATAAAACTTTGAACGGCGGAAAAAAAGTGTTGAATTCTGTTGGATACTTAGACTGGCATCACCAAAAAGAAGTTTATCTATGTTTAAGGGGTGGAAGGCGTGTGTAGCTCGAAACAAAAGTATACGGCAATCGGCGTAGCTTGGACAATGGAAAAAGTAGTGTGCTGCATCTTCAGCTGCAGTATTGCAACTGCACGTGGGGCTTGGGCAAAGATGATTGACATATAGATCGTATTTCAAGTTACTGCAATTATTACGAATTCGGGCATGTTGCACTGATAGATACCTGTCGCCATTGAGGAAATACAAAGGAATTTTGACGTTATTTAATCGCAGTCTTTTAATGCTGTCTTTGAAGCTAGAGAGACTGTCAGCAGACCGGATGTCATTATTAAGCGAATTCCACAATGATACTGAAGAAGGTATACAAGATTTTCTTGAAATTTCAGTACGTGTAGCGGGAGTTACTAGATTATTGTTATTTCTTAGTTGGTATGGATTAGTTTCTCTAACAAAGGGGGGAATAATATCTTGAATATAGTCGGGAGAAAGCCCATTGACTGCCTTGTATATAAAGGATAATTTCTGCTCATGTCTTCTAACAGACAGTGGTACCCATCCACATTCACTATATAATTTGTCTAGTGAGACAGACCTAGTGAGTCCAGTGACTATCCTTGCTGCTTCATTCTGTAGTTTTTCTAGTGTGTTTGAGTTCTGTGTGGTACAATTGTCCCAAACAATTGCTGAGTACTCCAATATAGGTAAAACGTAAGAGAAGTAGATTTGGTTAAGTGCGACTCTGTGAAAAGTGTATTTTAATTTGCGCATGACGCCAATAATTTTAGAAGTAATTTCTGGGTTGAAATGGCCTTTATTTGCATTAATTGCCTATGTCACATACATTGTATTTCTTAAACGTAGTCGTACTACCCTGACAGCTAATAGCAAAGGCACTGATCAGACTGCGGGGTCTTTTCTACATTACACGGCCATAAAACAAATCCCAGCAGGCACTCAACGTTGAATCAACGTTGAGTTTCTGTTGAAATTAAGTTGATTGGTTGATCAACCTTATATCAACCTTTGTTCAACGGTGATTTATCAACACTGATTAAATTTGACAGTATAACGTTGAATCAAAGTTGATATGTTGTTGTATATAAACAAGTAGTTTAGGTCGTAGTACCAATATGTTCTATAAAAGGGTTATCCTTTGGAAGCAAGGAATACACCACAGAAGTGAAAAATATGGAGTGTACATGTTTTCTGGGCCAGACTAGCTAGTTTCGGCCAATTAGGCCTCATCAGTGACCCTCAGATATTTTCAAAATTCCACAATGGAATCAATGATCCCAAAGGACAAGAAAATATAATCTACACTATGGTGTAGGGCAGGCGTTAATCCAAAATCGTTAATCCATAGACAAAATGGCAAATATCAATGTTCAGATCAACTGATTGTACTTAAGTTGGTATATAGCTCTGCTAATTAAACGCTGAAGTCCTTATTATTTAATCAACGTTGAAATTTGGCTGACAACCAACATTTGGATATCACGATATAAACAACAACAACAACGATATTATTATCATTGTTATTATTATTATTGTTGTTGTTGCTGCTGCTTTAAAACAACACTCGCAAATACCAAATAGCACATCACGTCGGGGCAACGTCGTCGGATCGAAGTTGATACGACGTTACCTAAACGTCATGTGCCCACTGGGATAAAAATCCAGAAGGCGCGCAGGTGCGGCAAACGATCAGGGTCTACGCTGTTGGCTTGTCAAAAACCAATTATATATGGATCTGTCCAGTTTGCAAGTTTTGAATGAACTTTCCCACGAAGCTCGCAGAAACAAAAACTGGCGGCGCCGAACAGAAAAAGGTATTTGAAGTTTTATCCTTACGTACGTCGCTGGCATAGCCACTGTTCGGCTTATCCTGCGTCTAAACGAATACTAGTTAATGAGATGGTGCTTATAAAAAAGACTGTACTTAGGCTTTGTTAGATCTTATTTTCACATCTTTTGGTCGTGACGTGACGCGCCGGGGAAATCATTATAGCACAAGTTCACAGAGCGTGTAAGTTTTTTTCGTGAACTTGAGACAGAGAGAAAAGAAGAGGAAAATATTATTCGTTGTGTGAGGTAAGATTTATTATTATCATTATTACTGCATGTATTTTCATAATAGCATGTGTAATACGCACAATACAATGGAAACGAATAAACTTTTGATTAATACATTTTGTACTCTTTCAAGTGCTCATTACAAGCGCATGCACGCAAACGCGCAGTTATGAAAATGGACCGCCAAAACGGCTTCTCAACTTGCAGTTAATACAAAATATCATTTACAAGTGATTTTGTAATAGCTTTGTTCTTTATAAATTTTAAAATTGACTTTTAAATGAAGAGAAACTTTCCATTTTTGAAAGCTGATTTTTAAAATCAAGTTTCTATGTCATTACATTTCTACTTCCGGTACTGGACCGCGTTACTTCACTTCCGCTGTTCGTTCGCTGCATACATAGTCCAAATGAACTCTTGAAAATTAATTTTGCAGGCATGGAACGTCTTTCAAAATATTTCAGTTTTTGGGACTTTATACGGATTGAATATAAATTGGCACAGAAAGAAGAATTCTGAAAAGAAAACAGTACTCTGGGACTATTTTCCTATGCGCTTTCCAATGATATTAATGTTTTACTCTTTCATCCCCGAGTTTCTAAATGACTCTTCTCGCTTTAAATATATTCTTATAGAAAGGGATTTCTCATTAGTTCAATGACATGATGACAAACAGTGTACATGTAGATTCTGGCGAGACGTTCTAGCTACGTGCCGTCTTATCAGGATCTACAAGGTTTGCATAGATACAGTGTATTTCTACCTCGGCGTCTGCACAGGTCTACAGGGTTAAAACGGTAAGCTTATCAGTGACCAACTAAAGAACCCTTTACTGACCTACAATTTGCCTGCTTTCGAGAGCTCTAATTGTAAGCTGTGTTCCGTACTTTAGCAAATAGTGAAAACACCGATCAGACGCAATATTCGGTGGCCTCTAATCTATCTTAACTGTTTCAGAATGTCCCAGTATTGAAACAATTAATTGGCATTTATGGGTTAATGTTTTAGGACCCCGTACAGGTTGGAATAAACGTATTTTAATTCGCCTTGGGTAAACGCGGCGTCTGATCAGGGTTATAATGTCTCAATCAAATGGTTTAAAAATGATCTTTTTTGTCAAGTTATTCTCCTTTTTATGTCCCGACGCCCGAAGGAACATAGTTCCAAGCGGCTGCACAACGTTTGTGCATCGTCGTATCAATGCGACGTTGATGCGACGTTGCTAAGACATCATGTGCCCGCTAGGAGAACTATGTATCGAGCTAATTTAGAAATTTATGGTTTGACCATGCAGAAATTGGCAGACACGTTTATCGTTATTTCTTCCGTTTTTCTTCGTGGGGGCAGTTGAGCGAGGCAATGGCGATGTGTATCTTGTGTCACTGGGGAGTCAAGCTGATACTGACTTTCAGTTGGGCAACACCTGCTCTTCTTGCAGCAGGTAACGGTAGAGTGGGGAAGTGTTAACGTTGTTATTTCTTCTGTTTCTACACTTCCATTCATTTTCCTCTTTCTCATCTGTCCCTCACTTTCATCTCCTCTACAACGACCCCCGCCCATCGGGGCTTGAAGAAATATATGGGCTGCGTGATGCTTCCACGCAGAGCGGAAAACCGCTCACGGGTACTGGTAAACTGCTTAGGGGTACGGGCCTCCGTGGCCTAGTGGTTAAGAGCGCTGACTCTTGATCATTAGGTCTCTCACCGCTGTGGTTCGAGCCTCGCTCGGGTGACATGTGAGACGCCAAGTTCTGCAACGGAAGGTCAGGTGGTTTTTCTCCGGATACTCCGGTTTTCGCCCACCTCTGATTAACGATCGGCTCGATATAAGTGAAGTAATCTTGAAAGGGCCTGCTTAGAGGATCTAAGCCTGCCCAGGCAAAGCGGTGCGAGTCGGCTCGTCCATGCTTATAAACCCCGTTGGTTTCATTGGGCGGCAGGGCTTGAGATGTCATGTCATCTCAATGTCGGGTAAAAGTCCCACAAAATTGGAAGCAACGTCTCCAAAATGACCTTTACAGTGTCGACGGGGACGTTAAACCGCAAATCAAATCAAACAAACAAATCATCTCCTCTACTGTCTCTTCTATCTCTTTTCTCCCTTTCTCTTGGAGAAGACAAAAATGATCCACTAGGGTTGACCTGTCTTTAAACTCAAAACAATCGATGGATCAATTTTTTTTTCTTTGTCGAATTTTTTCACCCTCTGGGACCTTGTCAAATCAGAATCAGAATTGTTACTGGCAACACGTCAAATGACATTCATACACCAGGACCTGTGATATGGGAAGTTAGTCTCTAGATCTTTTCAACAAAATATCTAGATAACTGCTTGATCTACGACTAACATTGTTATATAATAATTATTCCTCATAAATCAACTTTCCTCAGTACTTTCAGTACTTTGATTCCAGTAAACTTTTAAATCGAACGAAACGAAGTGCAATGATGAATATCACAGGTAATCACAGGTAATTTTCTGAGTTGTAAGGAAGCCCTAATAGGCTTATCGTCTCCCCCTAAACTTAAACGATCTCCGGCCCGGTTCCATTTAAAAAGTTTATAAATATACTGTTACATAGTTAAAAGTCATTATGAATACAACACAGCGTTACAACAACAAGTTTCTATCTTGATTTAAACTGATTATAGTCACAGCATAATTCCGTTTAATACACATCACTGGTATCGAATCTAATGCCACGCCACACCACATCCAATTTATTCTTAAATGAGTCCACTTTCTCAAGGCATACTAAATCCGCTGGTAGCTTATTCCAACTATCAATACATCTAGCTGGAAATGCATTAAGTCTCACTGACTTAAGACATCTGGGTTTGCTTATTTTATACATGTGTCCTCTGGTAGTATTCTCGTTAAATATCAATATCATGATAGCCATGTATCATTTTAAACAAATGAATTAAATCTCCACGCTTTCTTCTATAGTTCAGTGTTGGTAAGTTCAGTTCACGTAATCTTTCCTCATAGCTTAATCCTTGTAATTCTGGTACAATGCATGTTGCTCTCCTTTGAACGTTCTCAACAAGTCTTTTATTTTTTCTTGAGTGCCGGATACCACACAGCATCCCCATAGTCTAAATGGGGACGCACGATCGATTTATACAGTTTCAAAAATATAGATTTGTCCATATAACTGAATGTTCTCTTTATCAATCCAACAATATGATTAGCCTTGTTTACTGCCATACTGATATGACTATCGAATTTCAGGGTATTTGAAAACTTAACACCCAAGTCTTTCTCTTCATCCTCACAGGGAAGGTTTTTCAATAATCCTGTGTTACTGTCTCTCATTTTGTAGATAAACTCTATAATGTTTGTACCATACTGGACAACTTTACATTTTGGCACACTAAAATCCAGTAGCCACTTATCTGACCAATCACATAGCCTTAAAAGGTCCGACTGTATAATTTGTTGTTCTTCATTTGTTTTCACTCTCCTGTAGAGTTTACTATCGTCCGCGAAAAGACGACACAATGATTGTATTGTTTCTGGCATATCATTGATATAAATGATGAAGAGTATTGGTCCAAAAACAGAACCCTGTGGGATACCAGAAGTAACATCCTTCCATTCAGAATACTTCCCATTCAAAACCACTCTTTGCCTTCTATCTTTAAGGAAGTCTTCAATCCCTTTCAATAATGTCCCGTCAAATCCATACCCTTTAAGTTTCACTAAAAGACGCTTGTGTGGCACACTGTCAAATGCTTTTTTAAAATCCAGATAGACTGTATCTATCTGGAATCCTTCGTCATAAGCTTTAACCCAGTCATCGAACACATCAAGGAGTTGCAAAACACAGCTCCTTTTCTGTCTGAAGCCAAACTGGCAGTCACTGAACAATTTGTTGGAGTTCATATGTGTCAAAATAGTGTCCCTAACACACTTTTCAGATAGTCGACAAGGCACACAAGTTAGGCTAACTGGTCTGTAATTGGTCGCACTAGATTTACTCCCCTTGTTTTTGAAAATACTAGAAACGTTCGCATCTTTCCATACCTTTGGTATTTCACCTTCCTCAAATGATTTCTTAAATATATTGTGTAATGGCTCATATATTATTTCCGCAGTCTCTTTCAATACTCTGGGATGACATCCATCAGGTCCCATTGACTTTGAAACATTTAATGATTTTAAGTCTTTCAGAACTTTATCCTTTGTAACTGTAATCTCAAGGTCCCCTACAAACGCCTTTTACACAAGCTTCACTACTATGGAGTGAGAGGGAAGTCACTACACTGGATAGAGGATTTCCTTAGCAACCACAAGCAGCAGGTCTTGCTAGAAGGTGAGAAATCTTCACAGGCAGACGTAGTTTCCGGCGTACCCCAGGGAACAGTCCTAGGTCCACTACTTTTTCTCGCCTACATCAATGAATGCCCAACTCACTCCGAAACCCACCTTTTTGCAGACGACAGTGTCCTCTTCCGTTTCATAGGGAACCAACACGATGCTGACCTCCTACAACAGGATCTCGATGCCCTAGAGAAGTGGGAGAGTGACTGGCAAATGATGTTCCATCCAGCCAAGTGCACAGTACTGAGTATCTACCAGAATCCCCGCCATCGGATCGAGACCAAGTATACTCTCCATGGTGAGACACTCTAGTCAGCAGATAGCAGCAAGTACATGGGTGTCACATTAAGCGAGGATCTTCAGTGGAAGAAACACGTCAACAACACTGCTGCTACGGGCAACCGCACACTCGGCTTTGTGAGACGTAACCTTACAGACTGTTCCACTAAGGTCAAGGCAGCTGCATACACTACCATCATCCGACCAGTGCTGGAAAATGCCAGTATTGTATGGGACCCAGCTACAGCTATAGAAGCTCACACACTGGAACAGGTCCAGAGAAAAGCCGCCAGGTTTGTGTGTAATAGTTACACTGACCGCACTCCAGGATGTGTAACTCAGATGATCAACGACCTTGGTTGGGACTCATTGCAATACCGTCGCTACCTGGCCAGAGTCACCATGCTGTTAAAGATCAGCAACAGTATTGTTGAAGTGCCAGAGAACCCACTCGTGCACAGCGATGCCAGGACCAGAGGGGCCAACAGATTCTATCAGATCCCCGCCTCAGTCAGTTCCTACAAGAACTCGTTCTTCACAAGAACCATCAGGGATTGGAACCTGCTGCCGGCCAACATCACCAACTGCCAGACGCTGAGAGCTTCAGGGCAGAGGTCAGGGCCTTCCAACCCCAGCAGTAGTACCAGAGCGAGATGTAAATAGTTTTAATTGTAAAATATCCAGCTGTTTTATCGGGCACCACAGTTTTTAACGCAGGGTATAGACGTTCCGCCAGGATCAATACCCTTACATCGGAAGAAGAAGAAGAAAGCAACGCAAGGCTTTATCAGCTTTCAGAATCAGCGCGCATAACTTACAAATTGAGCGTGGGAGATATTTAGGCCAAAACTTAGAAGATAGACTGTGTAGTGCATGTAATGTTATAGAGGATGAAATTCATTTATTTTGTGATTGTATAAAGTACCAAGCAGCCCGCAATAAATTTTTCAATGGCCAAGACTTAAATAATGTTGCGTCTAATAAAAATCAATTCATCAGATTTATGACTTCAGACAATGAGGATACCTTGAAATCTATAGATTCATATATTAGTGACTAATATTTCATGACATGACTCTGGTACTTCAGGACTCAAGAAAATGGCATAGTGTTATCAAATTTAAATCATGTTTTTTTTTTTTTTTTAATTTGTATGTGTATGTTGTTTGTATCTTAAAATGTACTTTCCATTAACCCTTACAGGGTATAACTGTGCAATAAATAATAAATCTATCTGGGAAAGTATATGATGGTGTCTTTGATGGGTGGAGTAAGTTAATTGTATCGATTCCTGATCTTTGGTTTACTTCTACTTAAAACCCGGGAGCAACGGCCGGGAGCCGGGAGTAAAATCCGGGAGTAAATTTTGACAATCGAATAAAGGTATTAAACAAACACAGATCTGGATGAAATTTGGATTAAAAGTAAAATATAGACTCTTCTTTAAAATGCATATAAGTTTTATATTTATTATTGAGCACTTTTCAAGATATGAACCGAAATATATGACCATGTCGCCAAATTTTCGCCCGGAAGTAGCTTTTGCGGTATTGACGATGTCAAGCATTTTGCAAAACATGTTCAGTCTGGGATTGCTTCAAGAATTAGTTTATGTATTATTAATTAAAACATATCAAAGATTAGAAAAATGCAAAAATAAAGTTGATTCATCGCTCCTTGAAGTAAGTAATTAACCCGGTAATTTAAGTTTAAGCATATTTTATTGCTTGGAATAAAGCAAAGGGGTCGGGCCACAAGTTCTCACAACATTAGTTACGGCCCTTCCCCTACATTGTAATATACAAACATTATAACTCACATGACAATGACATTACATATAGAAATACATTTTTTTTATGGACGAACGTTGTTTAATGCGTTCTAAATATAATAACCCTACCGAGCTATTTGATGGAGGTTATCTACAGTGACCAGAACGGTAACATATGGGTTAAATCGTTTATAGTAAACAATAGAAGTCGCCTACTCATTACCATCATTATTCACCACCTGATTAAATGTGTTCAAGTAGCTCGGTAGCATTAAAGGGATTTATCATTTAAAAACACATGATAATAAAACAAGAAACATGTACATTAAGAATAATTAAATAATGACAAGGAAAATAATGAGGCGCGTGTGCATGCGTATATATATGTGTGTGCGTGCGTGCGTGTGTGTGCGTGTGTGTGTGTGTGTTAGATAGATTTGTCAGGAGTCCAAACCGCCAGGCTTATGAAAAGGCTCTGGAAGAATGCTACGTTACTTAAATATATGTACTGTCCAAAGTACTTGTACTATCTTCGAATCTTATGGGTTGTTTGCGAATCTTCTTGACCCTTTGATAAAACTTTGAACGGCGGAAAAAAAGTGTTGAATTCTGTTGGATACTTAGACTGGCATCACCAAAAAGAAGTTTATCTATGTTTAAGGGGTGGAAGGCGTGTGTAGCTCGAAACAAAAGTATACGGCAATCGGCGTAGCTTGGACAATGGAAAAAGTAGTGTGCTGCATCTTCAACTGCAGTATTGCAACTGCACGTGGGGCTTGGGCAAAGATGATTGACATATAGATCGTATTTCAAGTTACTGCAATTATTACGAATTCGGGCATGTTGCACTGATAGATACCTGTCGCCATTGAGGAAATACAAAGGAATTTTGACGTTATTTAATCGCAGTCTTTTAATGCTGTCTTTGAAGCTAGAGAGACTGTCAGCAGACCGGATGTCATTATTAAGCGAATTCCACAATGATACTGAAGAAGGTATACAAGATTTTCTTGAAATTTCAGTACGTGTAGCGGGAGTTACTAGATTATTGTTATTTCTTAGTTGGTATGGATTAGTTTCTCTAACAAAGGGGGGAATAATATCTTGAATATAGTCGGGAGAAAGCCCATTGACTGCCTTGTATATAAAGGATAATTTCTGCTCATGTCTTCTAACAGACAGTGGTACCCATCCACATTCACTATATAATTTGTCTAGTGAGACAGACCTAGTGAGTCCAGTGACTATCCTTGCTGCTTCATTCTGTAGTTTTTCTAGTGTGTTTGAGTTCTGTGTGGTACAATTGTCCCAAACAATTGCTGAGTACTCCAATATAGGTAAAACGTAAGAGAAGTAGATTTGGTTAAGTGCGACTCTGTGAAAAGTGTATTTTAATTTGCGCATGACGCCAATAATTTTAGAAGTAATTTCTGGGTTGAAATGGCCTTTATTTGCATTAATTGCCTATGTCACATACATTGTATTTCTTAAACGTAGTCGTACTACCCTGACAGCTAATAGCAAAGGCACTGATCAGACTGCGGGGTCTTTTCTACATTACACGGCCATAAAACAAATCCCAGCAGGCACTCAACGTTGAATCAACGTTGAGTTTCTGTTGAAATTAAGTTGATTGGTTGATCAACCTTATATCAACCTTTGTTCAACGGTGATTTATCAACACTGATTAAATTTGACAGTATAACGTTGAATCAAAGTTGATATGTTGTTGTATATAAACAAGTAGTTTAGGTCGTAGTACCAATATGTTCTATAAAAGGGTTATCCTTTGGAAGCAAGGAATACACCACAGAAGTGAAAAATATGGAGTGTACATGTTTTCTGGGCCAGACTAGCTAGTTTCGGCCAATTAGGCCTCATCAGTGACCCTCAGATATTTTCAAAATTCCACAATGGAATCAATGATCCCAAAGGACAAGAAAATATAATCTACACTATGGTGTAGGGCAGGCGTTAATCCAAAATCGTTAATCCATAGACAAAATGGCAAATATCAATGTTCAGATCAACTGATTGTACTTAAGTTGGTATATAGCTCTGCTAATTAAACGCTGAAGTCCTTATTATTTAATCAACGTTGAAATTTGGCTGACAACCAACATTTGGATATCACGATATAAACAACAACAACAACGATATTATTATCATTGTTATTATTATTATTGTTGTTGTTGCTGCTGCTTTAAAACAACACTCGCAAATACCAAATAGCACATCACGTCGGGGCAACGTCGTCGGATCGAAGTTGATACGACGTTACCTAAACGTCATGTGCCCACTGGGATAAAAATCCAGAAGGCGCGCAGGTGCGGCAAACGATCAGGGTCTGCGCTGTTGGCTTGTCAAAAACCAATTATATATGGATCTGTCCAGTTTGCAAGTTTTGAATGAACTTTCCCACGAAGCTCGCAGAAACAAAAACTGGCGGCGCCGAACAGAAAAAGGTATTTGAAGTTTTATCCTTACGTACGTCGCTGGCATAGCCACTGTTCGGCTTATCCTGCGTCTAAACGAATACTAGTTAATGAGATGGTGCTTATAAAAAAGACTGTACGTAGGCTTTGTTAGATCTTATTTTCAAATCTTTTGGTCGTGACGTGACGCGCCGGGGAAATCATTATAGCACAAGTTCACAGAGCGTGTAAGTTTTTTTCGTGAACTTGAGACAGAGAGAAAAGAAGAGGAAAATATTATTCGTTGTGTGAGGTAAGATTTATTATTATCATTATTACTGCATGTATTTTCATAATAGCATGTGTAATACGCACAATACAATGGAAACGAATAAACTTTTGATTAATACATTTTGTACTCTTTCAAGTGCTCATTACAAGCGCATGCACGCAAACGCGCAGTTATGAAAATGGACCGCCAAAACGGCTTCTCAACTTGCAGTTAATACAAAATATCATTTACAAGTGATTTTGTAATAGCTTTGTTCTTTATAAATTTTAAAATTGACTTTTAAATGAAGAGAAACTTTCCATTTTTGAAAGCTGATTTTTAAAATCATGTTTCTATGTCATTACATTTCTACTTCCGGTACTGGACCGCGTTACTTCACTTCCGCTGTTCGTTCGCTGCATAAATAGTCCAAAATGAACTCTTGAAAATTAATTTTGCAGGCATGGAACGTCTTTCAAAATATTTCAGTTTTTGGGACTTTATACGGATTGAATATAAATTGGCACAGAAAGAAGAATTCTGAAAAGAAAACAGTACTCTGGGACTATTTTCCTATGCGCTTTCCAATGATATTAATGTTTTACTCTTTCATCCCCGAGTTTCTAAATGACTCTTCTCGCTTTAAATATATTCTTATAGAAAGGGATTTCTCATTAGTTCAATGACATGATGACAAACAGTGTACATGTAGATTCTGGCGAGACGTTCTAGCTACGTGCCGTCTTATCAGGATCTACAAGGTTTGCATAGATACAGTGTATTTCTACCTCGGCGTCTGCACAGGTCTACAGGGTTAAAACGGTAAGCTTATCAGTGACCAACTAAAGAACCCTTTACTGACCTACAATTTGCCTGCTTTCGAGAGCTCTAATTGTAAGCTGTGTTCCGTACTTTAGCAAATAGTGAAAACACCGATCAGACGCAATATTCTGTGGCCTCTAATCTATCTTAACTGTTTCAGAATGTCCCAGTATTGAAACAATTAATTGGCATTTATGGGTTAATGTTTTAGGACCCCGTACAGGTTGGAATAAACGTATTTTAATTCGCCTTGGGTAAACGCGGCGTCTGATCAGGGTTATAATGTCTCAATCAAATGGTTTAAAAATGATCTTTTTTGTCAAGTTATTCTCCTTTTTATGTCCCGACGCCCGAAGGAACATAGTTCCAAGCGGCTGCACAACGTTTGTGCATCGTCGTATCAATGCGACGTTGATGCGACGTTGCTAAGACATCATGTGCCCGCTAGGAGAACTATGTACCGAGCTAATTTAGAAATTTATGGTTTGACCATGCAGAAATTGGCAGACACGTTTATCGTTATTTCTTCCGTTTTTCTTCGTGGGGGCAGTTGAGCGAGGCAATGGCGATGTGTATCTTGTGTCACTGGGGAGTCAAGCTGATACTGACTTTCAGTTGGGCAACACCTGCTCTTCTTGCAGCAGGTAACGGTAGAGTGGGGAAGTGTTAACGTTGTTATTTCTTCTGTTTCTACACTTCCATTCATTTTCCTCTTTCTCATCTGTCCCTCACTTTCATCTCCTCTACAACGACCCCCGCCCATCGGGGCTTGAAGAAATATATGGGCTGCGTGATGCTTCCACGCAGAGCGGAAAACCGCTCACGGGTACTGGTAAACTGCTTAGGGGTACGGGCCTCCGTGGCCTAGTGGTTAAGAGCGCTGACTCTTGATCATTAGGTCTCTCACCGCTGTGGTTCGAGCCTCGCTCGGGTGACATGTGAGACGCCAAGTTCTGCAACGGAAGGTCAGGTGGTTTTTCTCCGGATACTCCGGTTTTCGCCCACCTCTGATTAACGATCGGCTCGATATAAGTGAAGTAATCTTGAAAGGGCCTGCTTAGAGGATCTAAGCCTGCCCAGGCAAAGCGGTGCGAGTCGGCTCGTCCATGCTTATAAACCCCGTTGGTTTCATTGGGCGGCAGGGCTTGAGATGTCATGTCATCTCAATGTCGGGTAAAAGTCCCACAAAATTGGAAGCAACGTCTCCAAAATGACCTTTACAGTGTCGACGGGGACGTTAAACCGCAAATCAAATCAAACAAACAAATCATCTCCTCTACTGTCTCTTCTATCTCTTTTCTCCCTTTCTCTTGGAGAAGACAAAAATGATCCACTAGGGTTGACCTGTCTTTAAACTCAAAACAATCGATGGATCATTTTTTTTTTTCTTTGTCGAATTTTTTCACCCTCTGGGACCTTGTCAAATCAGAATCAGAATTGTTACTGGCAACACGTCAAATGACATTCATACACCAGGACCTGTGATATGGGAAGTTAGTCTCTAGATCTTTTCAACAAAATATCTAGATAACTGCTTGATCTACGACTAACATTGTTATATAATAATTATTCCTCATAAATCAACTTTCCTCAGTACTTTCAGTACTTTGATTCCAGTAAACTTTTAAATCGAACGAAACGAAGTGCAATGATGAATATCACAGGTAATCACAGGTAATTTTCTGAGTTGTAAGGAAGCCCTAATAGGCTTATCGTCTCCCCCTAAACTTAAACGATCTCCGGCCCGGTTCCATTTAAAAAGTTTATAAATATACTGTTACATAGTTAAAAGTCATTATGAATACAACACAGCGTTACAACAACAAGTTTCTATCTTGATTTAAACTGATTATAGTCACAGCATAATTCCGTTTAATACACATCACTGGTATCGAATCTAATGCCACGCCACACCACATCCAATTTATTCTTAAATGAGTCCACTTTCTCAAGGCATACTAAATCCGCTGGTAGCTTATTCCAACTATCAATACATCTAGCTGGAAATGCATTAAGTCTCACTGACTTAAGACATCTGGGTTTGCTTATTTTATACATGTGTCCTCTGGTAGTATTCTCGTTAAATATCAATATCATGATAGCCATGTATCATTTTAAACAAATGAATTAAATCTCCACGCTTTCTTCTATAGTTCAGTGTTGGTAAGTTCAGTTCACGTAATCTTTCCTCATAGCTTAATCCTTGTAATTCTGGTACAATGCATGTTGCTCTCCTTTGAACGTTCTCAACAAGTCTTTTATTTTTCTTGAGTGCCGGATACCACACAGCATCCCCATAGTCTAAATGGGGACGCACGATCGATTTATACAGTTTCAAAAATATAGATTTGTCCATATAACTGAATGTTCTCTTTATCAATCCAACAATATGATTAGCCTTGTTTACTGCCATACTGATATGACTATCGAATTTCAGGGTATTTGAAAACTTAACACCCAAGTCTTTCTCTTCATCCTCACAGGGAAGGTTTTTCAATAATCCTGTGTTACTGTCTCTCATTTTGTAGATAAACTCTATAATGTTTGTACCATACTGGACAACTTTACATTTTGGCACACTAAAATCCAGTAGCCACTTATCTGACCAATCACATAGCCTTAAAAGGTCCGACTGTATAATTTGTTGTTCTTCATTTGTTTTCACTCTCCTGTAGAGTTTACTATCGTCCGCGAAAAGACGACACAATGATTGTATTGTTTCTGGCATATCATTGATATAAATGATGAAGAGTATTGGTCCAAAAACAGAACCCTGTGGGATACCAGAAGTAACATCCTTCCATTCAGAATACTTCCCATTCAAAACCACTCTTTGCCTTCTATCTTTAAGGAAGTCTTCAATCCCTTTCAATAATGTCCCGTCAAATCCATACCCTTTAAGTTTCACTAAAAGACGCTTGTGTGGCACACTGTCAAATGCTTTTTTAAAATCCAGATAGACTGTATCTATCTGGAATCCTTCGTCATAAGCTTTAACCCAGTCATCGAACACATCAAGGAGTTGCAAAACACAGCTCCTTTTCTGTCTGAAGCCAAACTGGCAGTCACTGAACAATTTGTTGGAGTTCATATGTGTCAAAATAGTGTCCCTAACACACTTTTCAGATAGTCGACAAGGCACACAAGTTAGGCTAACTGGTCTGTAATTGGTCGCACTAGATTTACTCCCCTTGTTTTTGAAAATACTAGAAACGTTCGCATCTTTCCATACCTTTGGTATTTCACCTTCCTCAAATGATTTCTTAAATATATTGTGTAATGGCTCATATATTATTTCCGCAGTCTCTTTCAATACTCTGGGATGACATCCATCAGGTCCCATTGACTTTGAAACATTTAATGATTTTAAGTCTTTCAGAACTTTATCCTTTGTAACTGTAATCTCTGTAACAGGCGTACCATTGTATCTTGTATCAAAGTTTGGTATATCTCTAGTGTTTTCTCGTGTGAAAACTGATGAAAAAAAGTCATTTAAAATGATAGCATTGTCCTCGTTACTGGACACAGTATCTCCATTTTCATTTTTCAAATCTGCCACCCCAGATATAGCTTTAGTCTTTGATCTAACATATCCCCCAAAACTTTTAGGATTGTCCTTAACACTATCTGCAATATTCCTTTCAAACTTTTTCTTTGCTTTAATTGTTGCTTTGGTAGCTCTATTTCTGTTTATACAATAGCGTTCATAATCATATCTATTCTTTGTACGTAAATAATGCTTCCAAGATTTGAACTTAGTCCTAACAGCTCTAACACAATATCTATCCATCCATTTAGGTTTCTGTCTTTTCCCAGTAGCTCTTGTCACTGGTACATGTTTTTATATAATTGGCCCGTCAAAGGAAAAATATATAAATTAAGATTCCTGGTAAAATGCACGATTCTTTTTCTATTACTTTATAGTAAAATCAAGCGTCTGGGCAATGTGATGCTTAGTTTAAATCACTGGAAACCTTTTCGGAAAATATGATTTTCAGCCAACCGCTCAAAATTTTGTTTGGCTCCGGCTTTACTCCTTTGTGTATTACTGTGCTAATCAGTGTTTCAATCAGTTTGGTGAGCTGGGATATTTCCACATTATAGGCGTGTAACTAGAGCGTCTGGTGGTTATGATTCCAAGCTTATGCCACAAGTTTTATGCCTTAACTTTCTTTCTTTCTTTCTTTCTCTTTCTTTCTTTCTTTCTTTCTTTTTTTTTTTTTTTTTTTTTTTTTTTTGGTTTTCATTACGATAACATACCCGTGCGACATAGTGCATTTTTCAAATCTCAAAAATGGGTTCTTTTCCGATGAAAATATGTGACATTTTTGTTACTTTTACAACATATGTTGAGGTCGCCCGTTAGAGCCGCCTCATTCTAACAAGTACCCACAACCTATGTCTTGGAGCAGAAATGTAGAAATAAGAAAAATGATATATACCCCCGTAAACCCCAGTTTTCTCTATATAAAGTGGGGTTTAGGGGTGTTTATTTCACGGACGTGTTCACGTGATGGATTGTACGGCCCTTTCAAGATTATTTCACTCATATCGAGTCGATCGTTAATCAGAGGTGGGCGAAAACCGGAGTAACCGGAGAAAAAATTACCTGTCCTTCCGTTGCAGAACTTGGCGTCTCACATGTGACCCGAGCTAGTTTCGAACCACAGCGGTGAGAGGTCTAATGATTAAGAATCAGCGCTTTTATCCACTAGGCTATGAAGGCCCATATGTTTTATGTCTGAACATGGTTAGTTTGGACGATTCCGTTCCCTATTATATGTTACTGTTATTATATTTTATGCAAATAATGTAAGATGCCCTGGGTGTACGTAGTGCGTGGGTCTACACTATTTGGCCAAATCTCATCCATTGTACCCTATATAAACATTACAATGTGCAAATGTAATCCAAAAGGGTTTACAATAAAATGCATATTTTAATGTTTGTTACAAGACATGTGCAGCCCCCGCCCATTGGGGCTTGAAGAAATAAATGGGCTGCATGATGCTTCAATGCAGGGCTGAAACCGACCGCACACGAGTACTTGTAAACCGCTCCGAGGATCTACGCCTGCCCAGGTAAAGCGGTTCGAGTTGGACTGTCCGTGCTTATAAACCCTATTGATTTCTTTGGGCGACAGGGCTTGAGATGTTATTTCATCTCAATGTCGGGAAAAGTCCCACAGAATTCGAAGCAACGACGCCAAAATGACATATACGGTGTTGACTGGGACGTTAAACCTCAAATCAAACAAACAAAACATGACTAAAAACAGGAAACTAAAATCATATCATTTTATCCAGAAAAAAACTTGAATAGTTAAATAAACAGGAGCATAGGCATACCCCTGCATTATTATTATTTACTTTTCTAATTTCTTCTCAAAATATTTGTCGTGGGTACCCGTTAGAAGGCGGTTCCAACAAGCAACAACAAGCTACGGGTACGTATGCATGGAACATGTTAGACGTTGAATTTATTTAGTAAGAAAATTTTACTCAGGAAAAGTCACAATCAAAGATCACAGCCACCACAAGCCACCAAAATAACAGTTAGAAAAGCTGAGACGACGGCACATACACAATCGAAATGTGCGTGCACCAACAGTACAAAACCAGAAACTGCAACGGAATCATTACGATAGCATGTCTATGTAATGCAGGGTAATATTTTATGGATCCAGAGATGATAATTGGTGATTTATTCTTATTTCTGCTCCAAACATAGATTGTATATGCTCGTTAGAACCGGTTCTAACGCGTATCCACAATTAATAATACTAATATTAATAATCAACCTCTCGATCTCAAACCCGATGCTTTTCCACTGCATCACAACGCACGTATTAAGTTTATGTTTTGGGGGCAGAAATAAGTAAAATAATGTAAACCCCACTTTTCTCTATATAAAGTAATGCTTACAAGAGTAATCATTGCAAGGACTTGTTAACATGATGTGAGCGCCAGTAGTTAAACTACTGATTGGGTTTCAAATCCGGAGTTTACGAAATTTTCACCCTCCTCGTCAATCATACATAATGACAATAACAGTATATTCAGCATTCATGGTCAGGTGGTATAGACGCAGCAAAGCGTATGACATTAACAAACACTGCCGGCATGCAGCCGTGATAATAGACTGGATACAGTCCATTTATTTAGCTGCTTTGTTCATAAACATATTTATCTTTCTCTCCTCTCATAAATAATGACTTCTGTAATGAATGATATTTTGAAGATGAACTAACAGGTTTCAGAGAGGGATAGGATAGGTAATCAGAGAGACATTTATAGGTCTAGAGTGAATTAAACATTTGGACTGACTCCAGTCTACCATGATAAATAAAACCAAAACATTATTTGGTCATGGTAAGGTTACTTAACTTAGATTTTTGGTTCAATCCTATTTTTGGGTATGGCATTTTCAAGATTAAACGTTATTTTCCGCATGTTTTCGTGTAAAATTGAGGATCTAGTGTAAATTGTTCATGAATAAGAACTTATCCTGTTACTAATTCATAATTAAAACTCTTTCTGCATATATATTTATATTATCGGTCGATCCTCAAGCCAGTCTGTTGTGAAGATTTGACTTACAACATAAAAACGATCCTCATACCTAGCAGTTATGGTGAGGTGGTATCGATACTGCAAAGTATGCAACACTCATGATTTCACTATTTAAGTAGCACATAAAGCAAGGAATTAAACACAATAAATATCTAATTCAGAATTTTAACTTCTCTATGCTCATTTTTTTTCTCCAATTTTCGATCGATCCTCATACCAGTTTGTTGAGGAGAGGTGGCTTTTTAGAAAACGATCCTCATGCCTTGCATTCACGGCGAGGTTGTATCGATGACTCAAAGCATACAGCACTTACACATACATACTTCGGTGTACAAGCATGATTTCATTATTTACGTAATAAGTACATGAAGTAAGGCAATACTAATTCAGAATTTCAACTTCTCTATGCTCATGTTTTTTCAATTTTCGATCGATCCTCATACCAGTCTGTTGAGGAGAAGTGGCTTTTTAGAAGACGATCCTCATGCCTTGCATTCATGGTGAGGTGGTATCGATACTTCTAAGTATGCAGTACTTACAAATACATACTTTTCCTGAAAATTTGAACGACAGCGGATCGCTTGCAAAGTTTACACGAATTTAATTTAATTTGCATGCGGCCCACTGCGTTCATACTTCATTCAGAATTTCAACTTCTCTATGCTCATGTTTTTTCAATTTTCGATCGATCCTCATACCAGTCTGTTGAGGAGAGGTGGCTTTTTAGAAGACGATCCTCATGCCTTGCATTCATGGTGAGGTGGTATCGATACTTCTAAGTATGCAGTACTTACAAATACATACTTTTCCTGAAAATTTGAACGACAGCGGATCGCTTGCAAAGTTTACACGAACCCCTTCGGGGTTCATTTAATTTGCATGCGGCCCACTGCGTTCATACTTACATAAACAGCAGAAAGATAAAATTAATTTCTAAAGTGTACGGATTTTCTACACAATACACAATAATTCCTTCCAGAAACTAAACATGCATCTATAGGAGAAAATACATCTGTGGTGTAATTTGAAAAATTGCCTTGTTTTTCAGACAGTGTTATGAATAGCATCAAAGCCTCGACCCCGACAGAATTAAAAAAGAAAAGAAAAGAAATTAGCGGTCCGGCTAAAATAGACAGCTTACAGAACAGGCGGCAGCAAATGTCTAACAACAAAAAGAACAGTGAACAGTTCTACACACTTGAAGTACAACAGTGTTTGTGGCTTGTAATAACATATATTTAAAGCAAATTTAAGTGAAAAACTGGGCGCCCTTGCGTGCGTATGAAATATTTACAGTTTGCAAATTTACATGTTAGTTTCGTTTCTTTAATAAATCATGGTTTCTTAAACGCTTTTTCTGTAGTTATATCAGTTTGGTTTAATGATTGATATTTCAACGTTGATGCAAGGTTGAAAATTAGATTAGGCTATGGTTCGAGGATGACTGCTCAACGTTGATTCAACTTTCATATTCAACCAAATATCAACGTTTATTCAACATTAATATATTAACGTTGAACCAACACTGAAATATCAACGTTGATTCACTGTTGAATGGTCAACTTTGAGTCAACGTTGAGTGTGCAACGTTGATACAAATTTCATATTCAACCCAAAATCACCGTTTATTCAACGTTTGCCTTCAACGTTGGCTCAACGTTGAATTAACCGATTATTGCCCGCCGGGATAGCGCCAAACATAAATTTTATGTTCCCGGGTCACATAATCAAACACCTCTTATATAATAGGGGCAGGATAAGGGCGTGGGGTGGGGGTTTGGATGTGTGTCGAGTCCCGATAAGACAAATAAATACATTTACTCAATGCTGAATCTCAGCTTTACTTCTGATAAACGTTTAAGAAATACAACTGGCAGTTCTGAAGCGTCTTGGTAGTTTCCTTACAAAGCAATGAAAACTTACTATTTATAACTCATTCATAGCTTCAAATTTCAGCTACTGTCCCCTGGCGTGGTATTTCTGTAGCACGTCGAGCACTAGCAAACTCGAAAAAGTTCAGGAAAGAGCTCTGCGGTTCATTAAGAATGACTTCACATTTTCTCTCAGTGAATTTTTATCATCTACAAATACCCAACCACTTCATGTCCGTAGACTTAAACAAATGGCATGTGAAGTTATAAAATTTTTAATGAACTGGCACCCAAATACATCTGTAACCTCGCAAATATAAAAAAACTCAAAATATAATCTCAGGAGCGACAGAACAGCAGATGTTCCACGTGTAAACCCTACAAGGTATGGCACAAGGTCCTTTAGATCCGAGGCACCCCGTATCTGGAATTCTCTTCCAAATGAATTGAGGCTAGCGAATCATACCCACAGTTCCGCAATTACTCTGCAACTGGGGTGACCTTGGGTGTAAATGTCCTCTGTGTTCTGCCTAATGATATGTTTTTATGTCACTTTCCCCTTTATTAGTCTGTTATGCTTTTGCCTTATTGCTTTCGTTTTTTCGAGTAAAGCAACACGCAGTTGTTTTGCTGACCCTTTCGTATTTCGGATAAGGACAAGTTTTTCACAGACTCCGTTGCAGTATTTTAATTACCGTTTTAGTTTTATAATCTAGATACAAGACAGGGCTTAGAAATTTTATATGATTATCTTAATAAATCAATTCTATTTATTCAGACAATACACGTTTAACTTCTGTATAATAAATTTCCTTTAGGCCTTCCAATTTGTGTATATGTTATATAGTATGAAATATATTTTTTGTGTCAATTTTATGCATACACTGTGATATATATCTGTTATTTTACATTGGTTTTGTCGAAGTAAAAGCCCTACAGGACATATGTTACATGTATTTTGTTAATCATATTTGACAGAAAATAAATATTCTATGTCTATGTCTAATTAAAGAAAACGACCTAAAAGGACTGAAAGGGAAGAGAGTTTTGTTAACTGCTAGCTGGAATTAAAGAAAAATAAAAAAATAACATTTTTTCTTTAACATTTCAAAATATACACACATGTTAACAAATATAACAATCATTTATTTTATTTCTGAAATTCCAGCTGGTAGTAACGATACTTTTTTTTTCCTTTTCGGTACATTTCGGTCGTTTCCATTAGTACTGTTAATCTAAAAGTAGAAACCATTAGAAAATAAGAAATAAGTTTAGTTTAAACGTATTTTATTGCATCAGTAAATGACAAAACATGCATGAAATGGGGTTGGGTCACAAGTTCTCACAACATTAGTTACGGCCCTTCCCCTACATAGTAACATCATCAAAATTACAGTCACGTGACAATGACAAACACATAAATTATTAACATTTATACTTTAGCAGTATTGGTAAAATAAATAAATAAATAAAATGTGTGTCTATACAGAATGGTTGTGGTTTGGTAATTCAGCGGTATAATAAAGATCATCACGCATAAATGATTTGATGCATAATCTGAAATGTTATTGGAAAATCTACCAATATTCTTGATGTATGTATGTACAGAATTGAAAATAACCATGTTCTCCCCGAATGGTAGTTATGTTATACCCTAAAGTAAAGTATCTAAATTAAGAGGGTGAAAGTTTCGAGTTCCGGTAAACAGATTTACTCGCTGATTTACATATTTCGAACATCGAAAAAAGTAGTGCTCGCATCCTCATTTTCTAAGTTATATTGGCAAACAGGATTAATTAATAAATGGTTAGTGTATAAGTCACTGAACAATTTATTACGTATTCTAGCATGCATTACAGATAAAAATCTATCACCTTGAATATAATATTTTGGTACTCCCTCTGTAATTGAATAATGACTTTTTATTGCATTGTAGAGCCGCTCAGTGTTCACTCGATGCTTAGTGTTCACCATGGACACTAAGCGGTGCCACTGTCAACGCTTAGTGTTTATTTTGCCAAATGAACACTAAGCGTCGATCATGTAGATCGGAATGCAGTATTGTAGCTCTCATAAGGCACAATCCGTCTAATGCTAAACTGGTTTGTCCAAAGCTTAAGCAGTCTTGGAACGGTTATGTTTGTCAGGATATATAAATTAGGCACGGCAGTCAGGTTCCCAGAGAACTACAAATAGTGGATTCGCTTAGTGCTGGAGGGAAGTGAAAAGTAACACAGTTCAGGTTTATAACTTTACCCAAAATTCAAGCAATAATATATATACAACTATATTTTTATATGGTTTGGTCAAAACGAACATTATGTGAAATTATCATGGGACAACAGAGAGGAACAACTAGATATTCACCAACTTGAACTGTGTAGGCAATGATAGTGTAGTGACATAGAGGCTGTGTTAGTGTAGAGTGTTGCTAGCAATTATGCGAGAGTGGGTGGGGAATGTTTATGTGTGTAAACAACAGTGCTTGGACAGTTAGAAACTAATATTAACCTTTCCAAAGGCCTGGGGTCGAGCTCTCCCAGACATCATAAATGGGTGAATCACTGCCTGTATGTTCTTATATTATTTGACTGTCATTTTGTTTGTTATAACTTGTTTTTGAATGCTGTTGTTGTCTCTAGATGATAGTAAACAATCTGGATAGCTTAGGATGTAACCAGTCTTGACTAGCAACCGACAACAATCCAGACTGGTTTCAGTAGCAACCCAAAAGCATTCAGGATTGGTTCCCAAAAACAGTCTAGACTGCTGTTCTATTCAATTCAGATTCAGACAAAAGCAGTCAGGACAGCCCCGGGCTCAGGTACCGGACAGCAACTGTCCAGACAGCTTTCAGACTCTAAAGCAGTCAAGACTACTTGTAATCTGTCAAGACTGTCAAAACAGCCAAGACTGCTCTCTAGATCAGACTGTTTTCCTTTGACAGTCCAGATCGTTTTATGAACAGTCACGACTGGTTTAACAATCCAGATCGCTTTATGAAACAGTCAAGACTGGTTTCCGATCTTTACATCAATGGACCGTAGTGTATACTTGGCCCCTGAGAAGCAAACGCGTCGCCTTATATACCCTCTGAGCGCGTGACATATGTGACGTCATCAGACAACGACAACAAGGCGACTGTCATGTGACTAGACTATAATATGGATGCTAATGGAAAAGACCGAGAATTCCGAATGTACCAAGAAGGTGAATTCGCCATCTTGGAAAATGGATAGAAAGACCGGTCCAATTACTGGCTGGAAAAGTTACTCTTATTTCATAACAATGGATTTAGAAATGAGTTTATCGGTCACAAATGAAGGAGTGTATGATAAAGACAATATTCAGACCGAAAAGCCGGGCTGAATGAGGGCGGTAATGAAAATGGAAGGGTGAATGCCGGTCGCTAAGCTGATCAAACTATCGGAACAGAGAGCATGTACGTATTTATAGTTAGTCAAAATAAGCCTAGATAAGCTACTCTATACCAAAAAATCTTAAGGGTCAGGTACAGCGAAGCAGTCATTAATCAGGCCTAGAGTCTAATAATGATGGACAAAATAATATACATGCTGGTGAATATCGAGCGCCCTCTATGTTGACCCAGTTAAAATGACAGCTGTATACATGTATGTAAACAAACAATCATACATGAAAATGTTAACCTAAAGAGACTCTACTGTTCATTTGGGCTGGCTGGTCAGGGAGGCTACATTTGCCCCCTCCCCAGGAAAGGAATTTGCCCCCAAATAGAATGAGAGTCAGTATATAAGCATGGACATGAGGCAGTCAATCAATCAGTCAATTCATACTATAGACCGGCAGCCCAGATGATAATCTAAAGAATAATTCCACGTTAGTTTTCCCGATATTACAGTAGGCGGAAGGCAAGCAACATTAAGCCAGGAATACACGTAAGTATGATGTAATATCTGCCTGTAACACCAAATGTGATGCTTGTAAAGTCCAGAATAATTCTGAGTTTTAGAAACATCACACCGATCCTTAAATTAGATGTTTATGCAAAGCCAGTAATCTCAGGAAAACTTCAGTCAGAACACAGGTAGAGCCATCCCTATTCTTCATTCTGTTTAAAATGCTAAATATTTATAATACAAGTATAGCCTTGGTCATGCACTGTTAAATTTCCAAACACTTAAGCAATTTCAGCATGGGTACTTAAACATGTTTAAGAGCAACATATTTACATACCTAATCCATGTAACAGACATATGCATATATTCATACATTTTTATATATTGACAGGCATTTGCAAGGACGGCACCAATGACCTTTTCTTAGCAAGAATGAGACAGACTTATGACGTTCCAAGTTGGTTCAAGCCAGGCACAAAGAGATGGGGTGCGAAGAAACAGGTATAAGCTGCATGCTATCTAAGCAACTCACCGCATGGCAATTAATTCTGAGACTAGTGTCATAAATTTTCAAAATTAGGTCATTAAAACATACATCAGATATTAAAACATATAAATACATGATAGAACACATCATATCACTAATGGGTGCTCACAGGAAAATTTGTTTCTCCCAACAAATCCATTTCTCCAGTCCAGCTAGAATTGTCAAGCAATAGACTGAAGAAACCACAAGTGCTGTATGAAACTGCCCTTCCTGTAAGTCACATGAGCAAAGACTCAGTAGTATACTTTAATTTTCCGCATTCGAACATCCCGATGAATCTTCACCGCTATAGCTAAAATGACAAGTAATTGACGCGGAAATACAAAAATGCAAACAGCGCCTCGTAATCAGGTACGATAACATGACTGAGTCTGACATTGTGATATGAAATAATTAATTCTGTTGTCGTTCATACTTGCACACATATATAGAGAGAATGATTCACATGTTCATTAAAATCCTCACAACAACAAAGCAAACACAATTACAAAAGTTAATAATGGTCCCAATCAGACTACTCAAATATATATGATTCCATCTCAGGTGTATATATATAGACTTCACATGCAGAAACCTGACGTATGCCATATTCTACTTAGGTGGCAACAAGGGTGGGTGGTTTTCCCTGGCAATTAAGTGTTTGCCCACCTCTGACAAACGAACTGTTGGAAATAAGTGAATTAATCGTGAGAGGGTTGTTACTCAACTTACCAAGATAAATATAAAACATTTTCTGATTAGGCAAGGCTTTTCCATAGAATGTTCAAAATGAAAGAACAAATCAAATCTTTCTGCATGGACCATACTTCCTTGTCACATGAAAGTCATAGAAATCCTCTATGTATATGGAATCATTGGCATTCGCCCAAAACATGTGAATAAAACTAACATGGATAAACATTCAAAATACAACAATAGTGATAATATCTACATATTCAAGAATGAATTGTTGAACAAACATAGCGTTACCATAGAAATTAATCATTGCTTTATATAGGTATAGCAATCATATTCATTTAAAACCATATATCAACTTGAATGGACAAACCTCAGAATGCATATGATCACTTTTGAGCTTTCGCAGACAACAGTAAAACATCAGAAACAGACATGCTGTCAGCCTCCAATGAAATACCATGATCCACGGAAGTCTCATTAATTTCTTGAGGGTTATATTCTGTGCCAAAATAATAAATTGAATTTCCTGTGACAATTTTCAATTCGATTCATAATTGACTTGTGTTATTTATTTATTTGCTATTTTCAAAAGATATGCCTCGGACCAGGCGTAACCGTCCACACATCATCTTCCACATCGTATAGCAGGGCTGGAAAATTCTACCCGTCCGTCCGCCACAATGAGTAAAACACTGGGGGACGAGTAAAATAACGCTACCTAGTTCATATTTAATTTACCAAAATCTACACTCCCTTGCTCCAGCAGAGCGAGTGACTTGAAAAATTTTCCAGCCTCGCACAGATGACCAGGAAGTGAATATGGGAACAGACCTCCAACAATGTCCAAGCCACATCACCTGAAATAACAATATGTTTAAACACTTACAAGTACCAAACAGAGCTTTGAACTTCTTAAGTACAGGTGACTAATTCTCTAGATCAAATATTCATAATGTTAACATTTATAAACTGGCTTCATCCCAACAAGTCACATTGAGAACCAATCTGTCTGATACCCATTGTAACATGTTGCTAAAGAAGTAAATCTTTCTCTATTTCAGGGAGAAGACTAAATGAATAATTGTTGAGACCACTGTCATCTTGGAAAAAGAAGTGTGACTTATGAGGGGAGGTACAGCCCAAGAGTTAATAAAGTGTGGACTGAGATCAGATCCATCAGAGACCACCTAGCTGATATCCCAACTGAGACATGGTAAAATTAAATAACATCAGTACCATGCTTCAGCCTAGAAAGAATGGCCTCTTCTAGACCTCGCAACCGATAGAATCTGGCCTCAGTCAGTAACTCCACGAGATACCTCCTCTCACGTGGCAGAGTGGTCTCCTCAATCGTTGCCCCGTTCCTCAAGAAGTTCAAAATGAAACGGAAGTGAGCGGCATCCCTGTCAAAAAAATAAACCATACGGCCATAAGAGGTGTTAGGCCTAAAGAAACAGTCCTTACGGAGCATTCCAGCTAAGATGGAGTTTGGATCTGCCCCAAGAGTTATATTGGATGTGTGGAATTGGGTGCCTCCGATATCCAGGGTTATTCTGTATTCTTGGGTTTCTTGGAACTTCTTGTACAGTTGATCATCAAGTTTTTGTAGGAGTTTTGCCTCACTTGATGTCATCTGATCTCCTGCAGAATTGTCTCTTAAATCAACATAGTCAGTGGAAGAATATAGTGTTGTCGTTTTAGTTCCGAACAACCGATGTTGTGTGAAGAGTTGGTAATTGTCCATGGTCAGGTCACAACTGTCGATATCCAACTCTTCAGCCCCATAACCTTTGAAAAAATCTCCAGTTGGTAATTCCAGGACGTCAGGGATACAGTTGGATGGTGTGGACCCTGAGGCCTGAGGTGCTGGTTCGGCTACGAATTCATTACCGGTAAGTACAGTTGACCTCACAACCCTCTTATCTGTGTGATCTTGTGTTTCACTATTAGCACTTAGTTCATTCTCGGTTTGGTCAATTATCATCTCCGTCTCCATTTCCTCATTTTCTCCTGAATTTATTTCATTATTCTTTTCTGCTTTATCTGATTTCCCTTTCTTTATTCCACTTTCACTACTTTGATTTATTATTTTGCCCACTATATCTCCAGGAATTTCTTCTATTTTATCAGTTATTTCAGATTTCTCTTGGATTTTTCCTGTCTCTTTCTTCATAATTTCAGTACTATTTCCCTTTTCTTTACTGATTTTCCTTTTCTTAGGTTCATTTGTTTTATTATATGTATTATCACTGTTTTTATCTTTACTCTTTACACTGTTCTGCTTATCATCTTTATTTTCAGGTATACCTGCCTCATTTCCATTTCTTTCCTGTTCACCATTTGCCACTTTTAATTTACTTTTCTTATCTTTATCACTATCCTTTTCCTTTTCACTGGTTTTCTTTTCACTGGTTTTCTTTTCACATTTTTCAGTCTTATTTTTCACACTTTTATTGTCTTTGTCATTTCCAGTTTCCTTGTTTTTCTTTTCACCTTTTTCACATTTAGTTTTTCCACTTTCAACTTTGTTGTCCTTGTCATTTTTCTTTTCATTGTTTTTCTTTTCTACTTTATCACTCCTATTTATTATATTACCTTCCTTCATATTTTTCCTTTCTTTACTTTTCTTGTTTTCCTTTTCACTAATATACTCTTTATTTTCTTTATCATCACATTTGTCCTTTTCATTTATTTTCTCAACCTTTTCGCTTTCCACTTCTTCTTTTCTATTACATCTTATATTTTTATCTTTATCTTTACCACTTTCAGTTTTCTCTGACACCTTTTCCTCTTCAACATTTTTTGTTTCATTTTTGTCTTTGTCACTGTGTTTGTTGTTATTATGTTTCTTCTTATTCTGACTTTTTTCCTCATTTTCAGTTCCAGATTTTGTTACATGTTTTTCAGAGCTTTCTGTTTTCTTAGAGTCATGTGTTTGATTACTGCCATTATCACTCTGAGCATTTTCTAATTTTTCTGTAGCTTCTTCGCTTAGCTCAGCTGCCAAACCAGGTATGACAATTTTCAAGGGCTCAAACTGTGTGAACTCCGGGTCACAAACACTGTCATTGTCACATGTGTCTGAAGAGCTCGAGCTGCTCGAACAAGAGCTGGAGCTATCACTGTCACTTTCACTGTCACTGGAATTGTCACTTAGTTGTAGATCATTCTCAGCATTACTATCTATTATTTTAGTTGGGGGCGAGAAATAAACACCTTTTAGGGCTGGATCTTCCTGGAAGTCCATTGCTGGGGCTTCCAAAATTATGTTTTCTGGATCACTTCTAAAATCCAGGTCATCACTAATAGCTGTGTCTCTTAATTTAGCACGTTTAGGATGGTTATTGTAATTTAAAGTCTGTCCTGATCTTTTTCTTCCCCCATAACACCTTGATAATGGTGACCTTTCTTTTTCAGGAGTCTTTGGCAGAGGACTGATTGGGCGAGGAGCGGACCCATATGGTGACTGGAATGTCTCTTCCCAGTGAAGATCCATAGTCTCTGCTATCCATTTCTGCAGCCTCTTTTCTGCTTCTGGGCCCCTAATTCCCGTTTCCCTGTGGATAAGGATCATGTCCATAGGTCTGGTGGTACAGTGGGTGTGGCTCATAGGCCGCGGGAACATCTTTCCACAGGTAGGTGCAGGACATATGTAGCTACACCCAGCATGCTGTTCTCTGAGGTGTTTCTTCACCATCCATGGCATGGGGAAGGTGCGGTTAACGCATTTCTTGCACCTATATGTAGTTGCCTGAAATATATAGATTTGAACGACTGGTCTCAAAATTCTGGTTAAATTTATTCTTCAAATGAGAAAGTCCCCAGTAAGTAGGTATTTTACTGACCGTTCCAAGGCGGTGCTTCAGTTGTGGTTTATCATATTTATATTTGCCACTGCACTTTGATATACATACATACATACATTATTATTATTATTATTATTATTATTATTATTATGGTTATTGTTTATCATTATTATTTTATTGGCCCTCTCATTGGAAAGGAAACTGTCCCTCAGTCTTCCCACTTTTAATTATGGGGAAGTTGTTTTATATTGGTGTTTCTTTCTCTTTAGTAGCGGAGATGGGGAGGTTTGGGTATTTGTATCAATTCCTGATTGTGGCCTTTACTTCTTTTTGTAATAGATTTTATTTAAATATATTTAACAATAGCAATAATCTAGTTTGTTCCGGCTCTGCTCATATATATTGCCTTAAACTCTTTACTACCAGTCAGATCTGGTTTACATTCCCATTTTATGGCAAATTAGCAAACACTCCTATCAAATTGCAGTCTTTTCAAACAGACATAATCTCTAGGCTTGTAAATATATTAATATATATATTTTAACATTGTGTGTAGTTCATTCTGATATGGCATACTACAATCTTAAAACTCTGCTGTTTATATCTCTTTTCAGCCAGAAGACACTGAAGTTTGTCTCCAAGAGTTAGGTGTTTCACAAGTCTTTGTGAAAAGATCTCAACCTAAGGTAAAAGCAAGATGAATTAGTAACAAGACAATAGCTGTAAACATACATTTTAATAAATAAAGCGAAAACAGAGCTGTAGAAATGCATCATGTGATATTCTGATTAGTTCATGTAGTACATTGCTGTGTACATTAATATCTTCATTTTGCTTTCACACGCTGCATAGTTTATCATATAAGTCACTTTGATGCTATCTAAAGCTCTGTTACAAAAACTGTGTTGTTTCTCTCTGAAGTTGTCCCACCAGTTATCTCTGTGCATCATAGTTTCATTTTATTATTGTGTTTGAAACCATGTTGGTTTATTGTCACCTAAATATGGTTTCAGTTTATCATAGTGGACAAGTTTAGGTTTCCCTCGGACACCCCTTTGAATTTGGTATAGGATGTTACTAAACTTTTTGGTGATAATATATGGTCCTTTCCAATTTCTGGTCAATTTAGGGCTGATCCCAGCTTTTCTTTCTAGGTAAAAATACCAAACAGGATCACCTACATTGTGTTCTTTGAAGTGTGTATTTCTGTCATAGTATCTTTTCATACCATCACTGGTGATTTGGATATGTTTGCGTGCAATGTCATGCATGTGTATGAGCTGTTTTTCCAATTCATATGCATAGTCGGATTCACACGCACTCATTCTTGTCTCTGGTATGCCTAAGACAAGGTCTATAGGCAGTCGAAGTTGGCGACCTAACATAAGTGATGCAGGAGTACATCTTGTGGTGTCATGAACAGACGAATTATAAGCTAATACTAACATTGGTATGTACGTTGCCCAGTCTTTCTGATTTTGACTGACATAAGCTGATAACATTGCTTGGATACTTCGACACGCACGTTCTACCATTCCATCACTTTGGGGTCGACCCGGAGTAGTACGAGTTTTCTCTATACCTAGTAAATTGCAGACTTCTTGAAAAACACTACTTTCGAAATTCGATCCTTGGTCACTATGTAATGTCACAGGTACACCCAGGACAGATATAAACCTTTCAATGAGTTTTGTAGCAACAGTTTTAGCATCAATACTTTCTAAGGGTATAGCCTGTAACCATTTGGTGAAATAACAACAGACTAAGAGCAAATATTTGAAATTGTTTGAGCTTGGTAGTGGTCCCAGAATATCGATTGCAACACGCTCTAGCGGATACCCCACATTAAACTGTTTCATCGGAGCTTTTGCGTGGCGATAGGGAGGTTTTCTTGAGGCGCAGATATCACATGTTCGACTCCAATATTCAATGTCTTTTCTGCACTCATACCAATAGAACCTTTGTTTTACTTTCTCAAGTGTCTTTTGAGAACCTAGATGGGCTGAAGTCACTGTATCATGTAAAAGGTTAAAGCACTTTTTCCTTAAAATTATTGGTAACACTATTCGTGGTTTACTTTCCTGTGGATTTACACTTGGTTTGACTTTATACAATATATTGTCTTTTAGTATCAGAGAATCCCATGCGGACCAGTAAGCTTTTAACTCCGGACTATACGGGGCTATTTGCGACCAAGAAGGTCTCTTACCATCAATTTTGCACTGCTTTATCATTGAAATTTCGGTTTGCTGATCTTGTTCATATCTTATATTTTCTTGAGTCAGACAATCAATATTTATTACTTCTACATTTCTCACATACGCAGACCCTGACTGTATAATCTTACTCCCTTCCTCAGTATCTGAATCCTGTCTCCCTTCCTCATTATTTGAATCCTCACTCCCTTCCTCAGCATCAACATAAGTACTGTCACTGTACATATCCTCATTACAGTGCAGCAGAGAGGTATCCAATCCTTTCTCAGCACTCAAAGTTCCCCCAAGGGTTATTTTTGGTACCCTGCTATAACAGGAAAATTGAGTATCCATACTGGTTCTTGGCTCTAGTTGCTTTTCCCGGGTGGTTTCAGTTGCCCGTGTGGAATCGCAGCCAAGAATCTGATCATCAAGGTTGTTTATCCTTTGAGGCCTATCTGTCTCATTTCTAAGGAGTAAACTTCCCCTATCATCCATTGGATCCTCCGAAGAGGGGAGAGTGTTCTCTCTGATCCCCCCCGGAAATTAACGTTTCTGTATCATTCTCTGAGCAGTGTGCTTGAAGCGGGCCCTCTTCTAAACACATGCTTGACTTACGTAGTCCTGCTTCTTCAAGGCCAGGGCCTATCAGACTTTCGTTTAAACTCGTATGCCTTTTATCTATCAACGTACTTTCCCCCCATTTTACACTCTCCACACTCGTTACCCCATTACTACTGGTGGCCAACCCAGGTAAATTTTCACTATATTTCTTCTCAAATCTCTCACAATGTGCGCACTCTTGGTCTAGACAGGGTCTGCGAGAGATACTGTCTGCGTTTCTGTGACTTATACCAGGCCTGTATTCTATTGTAAAATCGTAAATAGCAAGCGTTTCTATGATTCTAGCTAGTGCACCTTCACATATCTTGAAATTCATGAGCCACCGGAGGCTTCCATGGTCACTACGTATTTTAAATCGTCTACCATAAAGGTAGTGATGAAAGTGTTTGATTGAACAAACCACGGCCAATAGTTCTTTACGGGTTTTGCTGAAACATTTACTATAGTAACTTATAACTCTTTCTGTGCCTTCTTGTTCCTGTGACAGGACACTTCCTAAGGCATCATTTGATGCATCAGCATCTACAATGAAAATACCTTGGGATTCCTGAGGAAATCCCAATACTGGAGCAGTTGTCAATGCTTGCTTCAGTTTATCAAAAGCTGTTTGACATTGATCGTCCCAGACAAATTTTCTATCCTTTTGGGTAAGTACATGCAATGGTTTACAGATTGAGCTAAACCCAGTTATAAATTTGCGCATATAACTGCATAGTCCCACAAAGGATCTAAGTTCTTTGACATTATTAGGCACAGGCCAGTTTTGCACTGTTTTTGTTTTCTCAGGATCAACAGCTATTCCAGCTTCAGATACCAAATGACCCAAAAATGAAACCTGCTCTTGGAAAAATATGCATTTTTCAGGGTTCAGTTTCAAGTTGGCTTCACTTAGTCGCTGAAAAACTTCCTTCAGATTTTGTAGGTGTATGTAAAAAGGTCTTACCAAAGACGATAATATCATCTAGATAAATCAACAAGGAAACAAAGGTTAACCCTGCAAAAACTCTTTCCATCAGTCTCTCAAAAACTGCCGGACTAGTCATACTGCCAAACGGGACGACTTTAAATTGCCAAAGTCCACTTCCGGGTATGCAGAACGCAGTTAAGGGTTTACTTTCTTGGTCCAGGCCAACCTGAAAAAAACCTGATCGGAGGTCCAGGGTTGAGAACCACTTAGACCCTCCTAAAGCATCAAGTGAGTCATCGCATCTCGGTAATGGCATACTATCAGGGACAGTAACTTTATTTAATCGGCGATAATCAATACAAAATCTTATACCACCATTCTTTTTGGGCACGATAATAGCTGGAGATGACCACGGGCTACTTGAAGGTTCAATAAGATCACGTTCGGCCATTGCTACAATCTCATTTTCTGCCTCGCGTCTCTTAGCTAATGGTAATCTATAAGGCTGTTGTTTTATAGGCTTTGTTCCAGGTATTATATTTATATGGTGCTCAAGCAAAGTAGTGCGTCCCAGGTCATGAGAGTCTTTTGAAAATTGATTCTGGTGATCAATAAGTAAGTTTTTCAAACGAGTCTTTTGGTCGGTATTTAGCTTTTGAGTGCTTTTTGTATACAGTTCTTTTGGATGCTCGGGTAGACTACTCCCACAACCTGTATCAGTCACAGATTCTTTTGACACTGTTGAGTTTACAGATACAAGCAGCTCTGGCTCTAAGGGCTCATATGAGGCAACAATGGTGTTTTTATATAGTTTACAGCTTTGTCCGAAAGGGTTAGCTATGCGAACTGGTACTATTCCAGTTGTTGGAAAAACCAAAGCTTTTGCAACAAGCAGACCCTTGGTGTGTAAAAATTTCGTGTCAGCCTCGATCATACCAGTGCCGCTTTTATCTATAACTCCTTTTGTATAACCTGGCACAATTATTTCAGTCTCTGGAGGAATTTCTACAGGTTCTAGGACAGCTACCCTACAGCATCTCGGCTGTGCATTTCTGCTATTGGCAAAACATAATATCTCCTCATCATTTATTTTCATTATTTGTCTAGTGAGTACCAGATCACATTGATGGGCAGTCAAAAAGTCCATACCTAATATATCATCGTTTTCAATATCAGCAATGAGTAAAGTATGTTTCAGTTTCTGTTTGCCAATACCAAGTTCTAGTACTGTTTTTCCCAGAAAAGGGTTTACCTCCCCTGTTACTGTCAGCATTTTGGTATTTGTATGTTTTACAGAAGAAATGATATCTTGTGGGAGTTTATCCATAAAGTTTTTACTCAAGATTGTTACATTGGATCCAGTATCAATCAAGAATGTTATAGGCAGATCCTTGATTGTAATGCATACAAAGTAACCCTCTTCTATGCACCAATTTCTTCTCATAGCAATTAATTTGGGTCCTTGATCTAATTCAGCCTGGTTTCGGACCCCTGAACCGGCTTATGAAAGTTTCCCTGAGGTCTCGCACTACTTTGTTGGTTTATTATAGGATTGCCTCCCCTGGGATGGTACTGTCTTTGTGTTGGAAAATTTCTATTATAGGGTCTATTTGGTCTTGGGTTACTATACATATTTCGTGGTGGGAAATTTCGAGAGTTAGGGTGTGTATGGAATTGAGGTCGATGAGTTAGATTTTGTACAGACCTTGTGAGCATGTCAATTCGCTTACTTATATTTTCCATTTGTTGTTCTGTATTTTGATCTTGTGGTCCCCTTGTTTGACCACTTTGTTCAACCTTACCAACAAACCGGGTTCTCAGTTTGTCTGCTGTTCTCTGGCTTTCCATTCTCACGGCAATTCTTTCGGCTTCAGCAAGAGTTGAAGGACCCACCTCACGCAGCCTTAATCTTATTTCAGACTCCGGAATAGCATCAATAAAATGGTCAACCGCCAAAGCCTCAACCACATCTAGTGAAACATTAGGATATGCCTGTCTAGTTAGTTTACGAACCCCCTGGGCGAGTTGTGCAGTGGTTTCCCCTTTTCCTTTCATTCTAGATTTAAGCTGTGAACGATAAACCTCAGCTCTGTTCTCAGAGCCATACCTTTCAGTTAGTTTCTGTACAAGATTTTGGTAATCTCTGCGTTGCTCAGCAGTTAATTCATTTAATATTGCTCGGGCTGCCCCTGTCAAACTATTAGCCAGATATAAGGATTTTGCCTTATAGTTCCAGCCATTGATCTCGGCGGTGATTTCAAATTGTGTTAAAAAGTTTTCAAAATCGTCATCACTCCCAGTGAAAGTTTGTGGTTTCAGTTTTACATAATTATCAGCTCTTGTATGTTGTATTGTGTTAGCAGATGTGCCAATGTTTGAGTTTGTGCAGTTTGTGCCATCAAAATCGACATGAGAGGGTGCCATTTGATTATTTGAATTGTCAGTATTGGTTAATGAACTTCCGTTGGGTATGATGGCTGTCTGCATATTGCTTTCGCTGTGAAGTTGCATGGGTGTACTATTTCTGAATTGAGTGATACCCTGATTATTATTTCTGTCTTGTAAATGTGTCTCTATGTTTTGTATTTGTTTGTCAAGTTCTGTGAATTTCTTTTGCATTTGTTGATTTATACCTAACATAGTTTCTTTCACCTGGGCAGCTATTGCGCCCATTTCGTCCTTTAACTCACTCTCGAGACGAGAAAACTGTTGGGTGTTATCTGGTTCATTGGACATAATAGATTCATTGTCACTATCCTCGTCCTGGTGCTCAGGATTATGTAATTGAGGGGCCGGTTCTGCTAAATTTTCAGCCATATTTGTTACCTTTCACGACTACCATGCACTAAGGAGTAAATAAAATTTTATTTTCTACTTTCAGGTGTTCCACAAGGAGCGATGCTAAGTCCCGGGTTTATTGAACAAAAGTTATCTCCAGACACGGCTTCAACAGAAAATAATACTAAGATATTATTTATTTATTTATTTATTTATTTATTTATTTTTTTTTTCTTTTTGAAATTTCTGTGTTAATAAAAACATATATATGTTATGTGTTATTTATTAGATTCCTGATTTTTTTTTTTCTTGTAGCCAAACAGTCAGATCGCAGCAGTAGCTTTGTTCAAATGTTCTTGTCTATAATAAATTATACACTGGATCTCGCACAATAATTAGAATCGTGTCTAATAATTGTGATTTCCATGACTGTTTAGGTTTTATGAGCAATAAAGAAAGCAGAAAATAAAAATTCTGTTTAAATCCCACTTTCACGACACCAAATTGTAGCTCTCATAAGGCACAATCCGTCTAATGCTAAACTGGTTTGTCCAAAGCTTAACCAGTCTTGGAACGGTTATGTTTGTCAGGATATATAAATTAGGCACGGCAGTCAGGTTCCCAGAGAACTACAAATAGTGGATTCGCTTAGTGCTGGATGGAAGTGAAAAGTAACACAGTTCAGGTTTATAACTTTACCCAAAATTCAAGCAATAATATATATACAACTATATTTTTATATGGTTTGGTCAAAACGAACATTATGTGAAATTATCATGGGACAACAGAGAGGAACAACTAGATATTCACCAACTTGAACTGTGTAGGCAATGATAGTGTAGTGACATAGAGGCTGTGTTAGTGTAGAGTGTTGCTAGCAATTATGCGAGAGTGGGTGGGGAATGTTTATGTGTGTAAACAACAGTGCTTGGACAGTTAGAAACTAATATTAACCTTTCCAAAGGCCTGGGGTCGAGCTCTCCCAGACATCATAAATGGGTGAATCACTGCCTGTATGTTCTTATATTATTTGACTGTCATTTTGTTTGTTATAACTTGTTTTTGAATGCTGTTGTTGTCTCTAGACGATAGTAAACAATCTGGATAGCTTAGGATGTAACCAGTCATGACTAGCAACCGACAACAATCCAGACTGGTTTCAGTAGCAACCCAAAAGCATTCAGGATTGGTTCCCAAAAACAGTCTAGACTGCTGTTCTATTCAATTCAGATTCAGACAAAAGCAGTCAGGACAGCCCCGGGCTCAGGTACCGGACAGCAACTGTCCAGACAGCTTTCAGACTCTAAAGCAGTCAAGACTACTTGTAATCTGTCAAGACTGTCAAAACAGCCAAGACTGCTCTCTAGATCAGACTGTTTTCCTTTGACAGTCCAGATCGTTTTATGAACAGTCACGACTGGTTTAACAATCCAGATCGCTTTATGAAACAGTCAAGACTGGTTTCCGATCTTTACATCAATGGACCGTAGTGTATACTTGTCCCCTGAGAAGCAAACGCGTCGCCTTATATACCCTCTGAGCGCGTGACATATGTGACGTCATCAGACAACGACAACAAGGCGACTGTCATGTGACTAGACTATAATATGGATGCTAATGGAAAAGACCGAGAATTCCGAATGTACCAAGAAGGTGAATTCGCCATCTTGGAAAATGGATAGAAAGACCGGTCCAATTACTGGCTGGAAAAGTTACTCTTATTTCATAACAATGGATTTAGAAATGAGTTTATCGGTCACAAATGAAGGAGTGTATGATAAAGACAATATTCAGACCGAAAAGCCGGGCTGAATGAGGGCGGTAATGAAAATGGAAGGGTGAATGCCGGTCGCTAAGCTGATCAAACTATCGGAACAGAGAGCATGTACGTATTTATAGTTAGTCAAAATAAGCCTAGATAAGCTACTCTATACCAAAAATCTTAAGGGTCAGGTACAGCGAAGCAGTCATTAATCAGGCCTAGAGTCTAATAATGATGGACAAAATAATATACATGCTGGTGAATATCGAGCGCCCTCTATGTTGACCGAGTTAAAATGACAGCTGTATACATGTATGTAAACAAACAATCATACATGAAAATGTTAACCTAAAGAGACTCTACTGTTCATTTGGGCTGGCTGGTCAGGGAGGCTACAGTATCAACCGCTAGTGTTCATTTTCTGGTATGAAAAAAAGTAATTTTGCCTTATAACACGATGTATGAACACCAAACTTCAGTATTACGAGACAGTACGACCCGACATTTGACCAGAGAAACGAATGTCATCATAACCTATATTTCATTGTCCAGTGATTTAGCCTTATAACACGAAAACCTTATGGTATATGAACATCATAACTTGGTATTATGAGTCAATATGGCCCGATATCTGTCTTCGTCACATTGATCTATATATATTTCGAGGTCAGTCACAGAGTCACATGGAACATTCGGGTATGACATTTCTCCATCAAATAGTATCCATGATAAATAACAAATCCCTGAACCATGAAATATAGGTAACACTGACCTAAATTTATTTTGTAGTCAATCATTAGGTCACATGGAACTATTAATCCAGATATGATGTTTCACTATCAAATAGTATTCAAGAAATAAGGCAAAATCACGTAACCATGAAATATATGTCACAGTGACCTAGATATATTTTGAGGTCAATCATCGGGTTACATGGAACTAATAACTCAGATATGATTTTTCCCCATCCAATAGTATTCTAGAAATAAGGCAAAGTCACTGAACCATTTAATATAGGTCACATTGACCTATATATATTTAGAGGTCTATCATTGGGTCACATGGAGCTTATTATCTGGGTATGACATCTCTCCACCAATTAGTATTCAAGATATAAGGCAAAATCACTGAACCATGAAATATAGGTCACACTGACCTAGATTTATTTGGAGGTCATCATTGTGTCACATGGAACTAATGATCCAGGTATGATATTTCTCTGTCAAGTAGTATTCAAGATATAAGGCAAAATCACTGAATCATGAAATATATGTCACACTGACCTAGATATATTTGAGATCAATCATGGGGCCCTATGAAACAAATAATCCCAGGTATGACACGTCTCCATCAAATAGTATTGAAGACATAAGGCAGAATCACTGGACCGTAAAATGTAGGTCACCATGATTTTCACCCTTTCACACTTGAACCAAAGTCGCATAGTTGGCTGTTGTATTATCAATTGAGTTTGTAACTTGTTAGCACAATGGAAATGTATTTAAAAGATTTCTAAGGTGTCCTAGATTTTGACCCCCTAACCCCACCAAAGGCATGAAACCAGGGGTGTGTTCTTTTGGAATCTCAGAAGACACTCACAGGTATTCTCAGAAGACACCCCCGGGTATCAAAGTTGTAAATATGAATGTTTTGTGATGGGTGATTGTTGAGATATAAGCATTTCAAAAACTTAAACACAGTTTTACAGAGATGTTCTAGATTATGACCCCTAGCCCCACCCCGGGGCATGCACCAAGGGGTCTGTTCTCTTGGAACAGGAAAAGACTCTACCAGGTACTAAAGTAAACAAGAGGCCCATGGGCCACAATGCTCACCAGAGCTCAGGTGGGCACTGCCCACTTGCAGCCATGTATGGTTTCAGGTTTTAATTTATTGATTATAAAGTCTCCCAAACAAACTCCCATTTCCAAATGAGCACACATGTGGACTCTGTATCTGAAATATTAGGCCCTTTATGAGGAGGAGGGATGAGACATGGACCCAACAGAGCCCAGGCTGGTATCACTGAATCCATCTTATCATAAGGCACATGAATATATATGGTTTATGGGTTGGAATGTGTACTGTTCCTGAGATATAAGGCCTTTTAAGCTGCGGAGGGGTTGGAGCATGGCCCTGGCAGACCCCAGGAAAGCCAAGATTGTTGTCGCTGAATGTGTCTTATAATAAGGACCAAGAAAATATATTGTTTAGCGGTGGGGATATGAACAGTTTCCAAGGTATGAGGCACTCTTATGAAATGATGAAGAGAGGAATGGCCCCTGTGGACCACCAAGTTGGTGTGACTGAATGTGTCTAATCATAAGAAACAAGAATATATATATGATGAGGTGGGGATCTTAATGGTGTCTGAGAAATATGACATTTTATGAAGTGGAGGGGTGGGCCATGGCATCAGCAGGTTGCCCTAGCACATAGAGACCCCACGTTGATGTGATGAAAGAGTCTTATTATAGGGAACACAAATATACATATTTTAGGGGTGGGGATCTGAACAGTTTCTGAGATATATGGCATTGTATGAAGTGGAAGGGTGGGGCATAGCCCCAGCACAGCCCCAGAGACCCCTAGGTTGGTATCACTGAATGTGTCTCATCATAAGGAACAAGAATATATATGGTTTAGGGGTGGGGGTTCTGAATGGTTTCTGAGATATTGAGCCTTTAAGGAAGTGGAGGGGGTTGGGCATGACCCTGGCACATCCTAGAGGACCCCCAGGTTGGTTTCAATGAATGCATCTTATCATAAGAAACGAGAATATATATGGTTTTGGGGTGGAGATCTGAATGGTTTTCGAGACATATCACCTTTTATGAAGTGGAGTTGTGGGGCACAGCCCCCGTGCGGCCCGGGAGACTCTTAGGTTGGTATCACTGAATGCGTATTATCATAAGGAACAAGAATTTATATGCTTTAGGGTTGGGGATCTGAACGGTTTCTGAGATATTGGGCTTTACGAAGTGCAGGGGGTGGGGCATAGCCCCGGCACATCCTAGAGGACCCCCAGATTGGTGTCACTGAATGGGCCTATCATAAGAAACAAGAATATACATGGTTTTGGGGTGGGGATCTGAAGGGTTTCCGAGATATATCACCTTTTATGAAGTGGAGGGTTGGGGCATAGCCCTGGTGCGGCCTGAGAGATCCTTAGGTTGTTATCACTGAATGCATCTTATCATAAGGAACAAGAATTTATATGGTTTAGGGGTGGGGATCTGAACAGTTTCTGAGATATTGGGCCTTTTATGAAGTGGAGGGGTCTGGCATAGCCCCCGTGCGGCCAGGGAGACCCTAAGGTTGGTATCACTGAATGTGTCTTATCATAAGGAACAAGAATTTAAATGGTTTAGGGGTGGGAATCTGAATGGTTTCTGAGATATTCGGCCTTTTACGAAGTGGAGGGGGTGGGTCATAAGCCCCGCCACATCCTAGGGGACCCTCAATTTGGTGTCACTGAATGTGTCTTATCATAAGATACAAGAATATATATAGTTTAGGGGTGGGGATCTGAATGGTTTCTGAGATATATGGCATTTATGAAGTGGAAGGGTGGGGCATGGCCCGCGCACACCCCCGAGAGACCCCAAGGTTGGTATCACTGAATGTGTCTTATCATAAGGAACAAGAATATATATGGTTTAGTGGGGGGAGGAATCTCAATGGTTTCTGAGATAATTGGCATTTTATGAAGTGGAGGGGATGGGGCATGTCCCCGGCACATCCCAGAGGGACCCCAAGGTTGATGTCACTTAATGCATCTTAGCATAAGGAACAAGAATATATATAGTTTAGGGGTGGGGATCTGAATTGTTTCCGAGATAAATGGCATTTTATGAAATAGAGGGGGCAGGGCATGTCCCCGGCACATCCCGGGGGACCCCCAGGTTGGTGTCACTTAATGCATCTTATCATAAGGAACAAGAATATATATGTTTTAGGGGTTTGGATCTGTAAGGTGTTTGAGATATAAGGCATTTTATGAAGTGGAGGGGGCGGGGCATGGCCCCGGCACAGCCTAGGGGACACCCAGGTTGACATAAAAGCATATGGCTGAGAGAAGTTCACTCAAGGAACATGTTTATGTAAGTTTTGTCAAAATATCTGCAATGACTTGGCAGTAAATGCCATTTTTCAGTTTTCCCCATTATAAGTCAATGGAAACTCTTAAGTTGCCATAGCAACAAAACTAAAAGGCCAAATTTCATTAAAAACACAAAACCTGTAAAGGCAAATATGGTGAATATTCATATTTCATAAAGTCTCAGCCTCCTAGAGCATATGGTTTCTGAGGAAATGATTTTTTAAGTATTTTTGTCTATTTTTAGCAATTTGGTTTCCATGGCAACCAATAAAAATGAGCGTAGGCCTAAAATCATACGGCAGATAGTAGGTTGCCTACGGAACATTTTTCTATGAAAGTTTTGTCAAAATATCTGCAGAGGCTTGGCAGTAAATGTCATTTTTCAATTTTCCCCATTATAAGTCTATGGAAACTACAAGTTGCCATAGCAACCAAACTAATGAGCCGATTTTGATAAAAAAAAAAAAAAACACAAACTTTCAATCCCCAAGCCCAAGGATGCTACAGATAAAATTTGGGCCCAATCGGCCCAGTGGCTTCAGAGGAGATGTCGTTTGAAAGTGTTGACGAAGACGCAGACGAAGACACAGACGACGACGACGACGACGGACAACTGCCTATCCTATAAGCTCCCCCGGAGCCTTCGGCTCTGGTGAGCTAAAATATGAGTACTCTGTGATGCGTGACTGTTGAAATCGCAAACGCAAAAGCGGACGACCGATGTGACAACAATAGCTCATTGTATTTGGCGAGCTAATGCCATGGTGAACAATAAGCGTTGGGATCGCACACAATATCGACAGTCGCGACGCTTAGTGTCCATGGTGAACACTAAGCGTTGATGGTGAACACTAAGCGTTGCTACTGCAACGCTTAGTGTCCATGGTGAACACTAAGCGTCGAGTGAACACTAAGCGTTGTTGCATTGCATATTTAAAAGAATTAAGAACAGAGCTATTGCGTAAATTCTCATCCAAGTCGTTCCATAATGACAGAGAAGATGGCATACAAGAAATTCGAAATAACCCTGTTCTGCAGAAAGGAACATATATATGTTATTACGGTTTCTGAGTGGATAATTAGTGGTTTTCTCTTATGGCAGGAGGAATGAGATCAACAATATACGAGGCGACGAGGGCGAGGAAAAGGGCGAGGGCGAGGACATCTCGATTTAAGCCCCCCCCCCCCAGTGGAATTCTTTCCATTGACTGTTCCAAGGCGGTTCTTCTGTGGCGGTTTATTTATGTTGTTGTTTGTTACTAACTGTGTGTATCACTTGTGTCTTTTTATTTTGGATGGCCATTTGGCCATTTTGTGGGAAAGTAACTGTCATTATGGCCTTCCTTTGTTTAGGTTTCCTTTATGGTCTGGCCGCTTCATGTTTGTGTTTCTTTCCCTTTGGTGTCTTTGATGGGTGGAGTAAGTTAATTGTATCGATTCCTGATCGTTGCTTTACTTCTACTTTGCCCATCTGTACATGAAATAAAGTCCTGTTTTTTACGTCTCTCCGATGAAGGAGTCCACCCACATTCTTTGTATAATAATTAGAGTGAAACAAACCTTGTCAGTCCAGTTACAATTCAGGTGGCTTCATTTTGTATTTTTTCCAAAGCATTAGAATCTTGCTCTGCAACCATCCCATACTAAAGAGGAGTATTCAAGTATCGGTAGTACATATGTTTTTAAAATCAGACAAATGCGATTTGATAACGACTCTATTTCCTATCAGATAGATAATATGAAAGCCAATTAAGTAAATCGCCATCGAAGCCATACTGGCGTAATTTAAAAATAATTCCCTTGTGCCAAACCCTGTCAAATGCTTTGGAAACATCACAAAATACCATGCAAGAATATTGGTTATTGTCTATGGCCTGACATATATGATGAAAGATGTCAATCAACTGAAATGTTGTTGAATGACTAGGTAAGCATCCCGATTGATATTTATATATTGAGTTATTTTCAATCAGAAAGTTATGCATTTTTTTTTAATACAATACGTTCTTGAAGTTTTCCTATACCACTTAGTAAAGAAACAGGACGAAAATTAGATGGCTCTGAGTTATCACCTTTTATGGCAGCGGAATAAGATTCGAATGTTTCCACGTGACTGAAAATTTACCTTCTCTAAATGATCTATTAAATAAGATGCTCAGCGGTATTGAAACTTCCTAAGCTACTGGTTTTAACATTTTATTACTAATTCCATCCGGTCCGTTAGCTTTATTTGGATTCAAGATCTCAATCAACGTTTGGATTTCAGAAGGTGTACATGAAAACATTAATATTTATCTCAAAGGGTGGTAAAGAACAATTATCATCGTTTAATGTCGAAACAGAAGTAAAGTATTCATTCAAACATTCAGCTTTTTTCTTTATCCGTATAGTAATAATCATTTTGGCCATTTGGGGGAAATACTTTAAGGGGAGGCATAGCGCTTGTAGTGCTATTATTCTTAACAAAATGCCTTATTGTGCTCCAAAACTGTCTTTTGTCATTACTGTAGAAATCACTAACAGAAGACTCCAAATTATTAAAAGACTTTCCTTTTGCATGTTTTTTTTTTAAGTTATTTACTTTATTCTGAAGTTTTCGGTAATTTTCACGTATATTCGAACTACCAGATTTAATTAATTTAGTTTTAAGTCTATCTCGTTTAGATGAAAAGTGTCTTATTTCTGAGTCGTACCATTGCTTATCATTTGGTCTAACAACTACATATTTAGAAGGAATACATACTTTTACTATATCGAAAAAAACATCAGTAAATTTCCTACAGGCTTCATTTAACGAGAAATAAGAAATTTGATCATTTAAGGTGATTTTGTTATGTTTATTATATTTTCTACGTACACATAATAAAAATAATCAAATTTAAATATCATTGGCGCAAAACAAAACAATTTCTTTAACCGATAAAATCGTAAGAAATTAAGAAATATTTCCAATTTTCCCGGCCTTGGCTTTTATATCCCATATTTCGGAAAATAGTTATTACAAGAAAATAAAACAATGTAGAGAGATGAACCTTCGTAAAACAATGTATAGAGATGAGCCTTCGTGCAGTTATCAAATATGTTATTAATAATAATTTTATACCAAACTGACTACAATATATATCTTCATTGTGACAAGAGACGGAATATAAAATCTCCTTACTAACACCCAAAATCTTTCATATATGCTCACCTTTCTTTTATTCATTTAACTCTGCACTATCACACTTTTACTTTCTTACTAACACACCATGCGCAACCATCCTAATAACACTCGAAAGAGGGTAGATAGATAGATAGATAGATAGATAGATAGATAGATAGATAGATAGATAGATAGATAGACAGACAGACAGACAGACAGACAGACAGCAGACAGACAGACAGACAGATAGATAGATAGATAGATAGATAGATAGATAGATAGATAGATAGATAGATAGATAAGTCAAAATATAAAGCAACCTCTACCAGTGGATCCAGAGCTTCCTGACGAACAGGTGCTACTAGTTTTTCAACGATAGTCCCAGCTGTATCCGATGTCCCTCCAGGTGCCATTCTCGGACCTTTATTGTTCTGCCCATACATTAATGACCTGCCACAAAAAGTTAGCTCTGGCGCGTGTCTCTTTGTAAATGACAGCATTTTATATAACAAAATCTCAAGCATGACTAATCCTGCAGCACTTCAGATGGATCTGGACAGTCTACAGCAGTGCCCATAATGGAATGCAGACTGACAAAAATCTTTTCAACTCAACCAAATGTGAGACAGTCAGGGTTACAAAATGTACAAAATGGAGAAACCGGGTTGGAGATTTGGAGCAACTTACATGATCAAGATTTATGGCCATGGATTGTTAAACTTAAAGACATGAAAGTACCTGGACATCCTTTAGTTCAGAAACATCTCCATGGAACCACATTTTGATGCAACTGTAAAACGGAAGGAACATAACATGTTAAAGCATGACGGTAGAGATTATGATTAGTCTTATCCTGGATTATGCCACGTCAGTATGGGACCCACAAATTTGTATTCAGCAGCTGGAGACGATGCAACGGTGAGCAGCTAGGTTTGTCAGAGGTGACTACCATACAGCCAGCATTACCCAATGAGGGATACAATTACTTGGCCGACAAACTCACCATCTATCTCTGGGCTATGTGTACATCTATGCTTAAAGGATCTCCGACCCGAAACAGCGAACAGCAGATGATACTCCTTGGTGTATATGGACCGACATCTTCTGTCAACTCTCCTTCATTGCCACGGGCATCAGACTTAAGGACCAACTATTACAGAATATTGCCACATCAGTGTTCCTTGAGGGCTTCAAAAGGGATCATGCAAGCTTTCCCTTAACTACATAAAAACTGTCTTTCAATTTTTTTTTAATTTATTCTGTCGTTAGGCAAAGGTGACGTTGCATCACTGGAGAGTACAACTGATATTGACTTACAGCTGGGCAAGGCCGGCTGTCCTTGCAACAGGTAGGTGTAGAGGAAGGGGGGAGGGGTTGTAATACACTTTTATTCATTTCCCCCTTTCTCTCCTGTCACCCTCCCTTTCTTTTACTATCTCTTTCGTCCCTTTCTCTGGGAGACGACACAAAATGACCACCAGGATTCTCGTGTCGTTAATCCAAAAACAATTGTTTGATCTTCACCGCCGCTTTGCACATAGCCTAAGTATGACGATGCTCCAGTGTTGGTCATGTGTGTATTTTCTGGGAAGAAAATTAGATAGGTAACTCAAAGTTAGTATGCAGCATGGACACTTTAAAGTAGCATGAAGCACTAGCGTTATGCTATTGCTATGGGATTTGTGGCTCATCATCACTTTGTAAATCTTGGGCAGGTAGAAATCCGTAGGTAGCCAGATGGCTCATTATGTCTCTTTCAACTTACAAGGGCTTTTATGTATAACCCTGACTGAGTAAACTTTTGTGAAAAGGTGAAATTGCTTGGCCAGGCGAGAAGCGCCTTCCCCTCATTCGGAAAGTTCCGGTAAATGCTTCGGTAAATGCTCCGGTAACTCGTTTGTCCAAGCGCGGTGCTGGGTTTTACGGGCTTACCTTTTCGGCTCAATGTGGTACGTTTCAGTTCATTTTTACGCGTGACGTAGTTTCGAAACTTTCCCCGCGGTAAAAGTTTTGTTTCTAAACAAACAAGGAATACTGCAATTCGGGACAAGGAATAAAAACATGAGCATTTAAAGCAAGACAAATATCAATTTGGAAATGGATTGGTGGTCAGACATTTTTTGTGTAGGGAATCAAAGTTAACCTCATTTTGTCACAATGGAGGTGTGCTGGTAGTCGCGGGTGGCCCATCGGCAAGCCTTGCGCTGTACGGCTTTAAGTTTTGTGATGTTTGATGCTGTGTGAGGCGACCACACAGTCGAAGCATACTCCAACTGTGGTCGGACTAATGTCAAATAAACAGTGGATTTTATGTCCTTATTGTGGACCTTGATATTTCTTATTAGAAACCCAAATGCTTGGTTTGCTTTCTTAGAGATAGAATCAATGTGGGGCTCCAAGAAATGTCATCTGAGATTGTAACACCCAGGTATTTTGTGGAAGGCACTGTGTCTAGGACGGTGTCACTGAGTATATATTTGGTCTAGATGGGACGTTTAGCTCTCGTGATATGGAGGACCTGGCATTTGGAGGGGTTGATGGTCAAGCTCATGTCCCATCTTTTTTCTCATATTTCGAATTGGAGGAGGTCATTTTGCAGCGTAATCGATTCACCTTCTGAGTTAATGGCGAGGTATATGGCAGTATTATCTGCAAAATCCTAACTCTGGACTTGACCTGGTCAGGTAGGTCATTTATATAGGTAAGGAAGAGAATGAGCCCTGCGGGACGTAGAAGTGCAATTTTGAAAACAGTTTCTCGTTTGACACCTTATCAAAAGCCTTACTAAAGTCTAAAAGTATCAAATCAGTTTGTTTCCCCATCTGCATGTCTTTAGCAATTTCACCAGCTAACATTACCAACTGAGTCTCGCAGGACTTTTTCTCACTGAACCCATGTTGCAGCTCAAATAGTATGTTTGAACTTTCCAAGTTCTTAGTCAAGTTTGATGTGTCTATGCGTTCGAGCACCTTACACAGAACACATGTGAGGGAGATTAGCCGGTAATTTGCAGGATCTGACTTGTCTCCCTTTTTGAAAATTGGAGACACATTTGCCTCCTTCCAGGTATGAGGACGTTTTCCAGAATCCAGGGACTTGATAAACTCTTTTGTGGTATAGGGCAAGTTCTGCATGGAGAGCTTGCAGAACTATGGGCTTAAGGAGGTCGGGGTCGGCTGCTTTGTGGGGGTTCAGGGTTTTAAGCAGCTTTTCAATGCCATTCACAGAGACTTGTATTTCAGCATTGAACTATAGGGACTTGATTGGAAGTGTAAGTGACATCCTTGATCATTAAGCCTTTGAACTTTCTTTGAGCAAGGGAACACAAGCGTTCCGGAGATTTGGGGTTGAATACACACTGGATTTGTCTGTTTAGGACATAAGATTTCTCACTATTACGAGAGAGTGTCCTTCCATCTACCTTCAATGTGGCTACCCACTGGAATCTTGTTTTGAGTGTTTTAACACTGAGTACAGTTTTTTGTATTAACGGTAGTTGGGTCGTTTTCCTCATGTCCAGTGGTGTTTATTTCTAATATGTCACCTCAGTTGGGTGGGTGGCTAAATTTAGAATTAAATTAAAAAAGGGCCACTGGATGAGTCCTTCAGACTATTTTACAATCTGATTAGCAGAAGCACATACAAACTTCCTGTTTGACCCCGCCCATCAGGGCTTGAAGAAATAGATGGGCTGCACGATGCTTCAAGGCAGAGCTGAAACCTACCACAATGAGTACTGGTAAAATAAAAGTGAAGGCAATGATCAGGAATCGATAAATTAACCCACAGCTCACATCAGAGACACCAAAGGAAAAGAAACAAAAACATGAAATAACTAGACCCTAATGGAAACATCAATAGCGGAAAGCCAAAATGACAATTAATTTCCCATAAAATGGAAATTTGGCTATCCAAAAACAAAACCGCTTAGAGCATCTAAGCCTACCCAGGCAAAGCGGTGTGAATCGGACCGTCCACGCTTATAAACCCTATTCGTTTCATTGGGCGACAGGGCTTGAAATTTCGTTTCGACTCAATGTCAGGTTAAAGTCCCACAACACTGGAAGAAATGCCTCCAAAATTACCTATTCACAAGGTTGGGCGACAAATTCCATTCCGTTATTTACCAGTGGCATTTATATACCGGTGTTTACCGGACTGGAAAATACCCATCAAGTGGCAAATACTAGCAAATACTGGCAAGCTGAATTGTTTTTACTATAAAATACAGCAGAAATCTTAGCGAAGTTGACCTAGAATAGTATAAGCGCCTCAATTACACTCTGGCCGCCAAGACGGACAGGCTGTCCATTATTGTGAACGATAAATAGAAGTGAAGGCAGATACACTTAACCCACAGCTCCCAGCAGTGACACTGTGACACCAAAGGGAAAGAAACAGAAACACGAAATAACGAGACCCTAATGGAAACATTAATATCGGAAAGCCAAAAGGACATTTTGGAGGCGTGTCTTCCAATGTTGTGTGACTTTTACCTGACACTGAGTTTAAACGACATTTCAAGCCCTGTACTTTCCCACTAAAGGCCAACTGGCTATCCAAAACAAAATAATATAAGCGAAACACACACTCAAAAACAAACCATAACAAAAAAAAAAACACGACAGAAGAACCGCATTTGAACGGTCAGTGAAACCAATTCCAATGATGGGCTTAAATTGATTTTACGTAGGTGCAATCCTTGCCCATACATCCGTCGCAATTTAGACAAATAGTTTTTTCAGTCCGCATGAAGGCCTCCTAACTCGCCAGTACAACATCTCAGTGAACACAAAAATTAAACAACCACATAGATGAAACAATGCAGAGGACTCGACAGCAAGAGACCACTGAAATGCTGGAGCAAAAGAAAACCAACAGTTAGACTCCGATGGGCCCGACCAGGCACCAACCAACATCACATAAAATTAGTTTCTCTCTAATTCTCAGTAAGCCTTTACGCCGGAACCGTTATAGAATCTGAAGCCTGACTCATCGGCGTGTAATAAAAGAGGGAAGCAAAGTTTTTAACAGTGATTGGGTTAACTAACATGCATGCAGTCTGTCGTATAACATTAAGCCTGTTGTTGATCCCCATATGTCGATCGGACACCCCGGGCTTTTACAATTTAGGCGAGGGTATCCAAATTGACAAATGGGATAGATGTGCTTAGTTGAGGGGCACATAGGCATATAGCAGACAGACAACTTTTCCGATATTGGTGGAGATTTTTGCAGCACAGTATTCTACACTTGCTCTATCAAAGTTGTCGCTGCAGCATGCTGTAAAAATTGATGAAGATAGCCCCCTCCCCATGTCTGTCTTTCCTTGCTTTTGAGGCTGCTTTACACCAGTTTCAAAAAAAAAAAATAAAAAAAAAATAAGTTTTGCCAGGGTCCATCCAGCTTCATTCAAACATAAAACATCTACATGAGCCCGAAAACGCATATTTAGCGGTGGTAAAATAGAAGTGAAGGCAATTAGGCCTGGCATTTTAAAAACAGAATATGTTTAGAAACAAATATCTAAGCAATATAAGAGACAGAAATGTATGACAATATTTCATGAATCGAGCAGAGTTTCTAAAGAACTGTTTGTCGCATTTATTTTGCCTATGTATGTTTCGTGTACTAACATCTCTTTTTTATGAAGTTATTCTAATTGACACCTTAGTACTCGTCCATTGTATGTTTGTATACATATAACATAAATATATGTATAATTTGACATGTTCATAAATGTTTGTTGATTATCACGCCGCAATATGGCCAATAATCGGAAATAAATTTTATTCTATTATTTTATTCACGTCAACGGGCTCAAAATCAGGGCCCAGTTGTTCAAAGCATTGTTAGCTTAATGGGTTCGTTAGTGGTCATAGTGTTAACTGTTTAGCCAGTACACTATCTAAAATTTTGGTATTTTTTTCTTAAAAAATGTGAGCAGCTTTTGCATTTGAGCAGCTTTTGCAAAATGCAAAATTCAAAAGCTGCTCACATTTTTTCAGCAAAAATATTAGCATAGGCCTATTTGCCATACTAGATGATCAAAGATGTAACGATACGTTAACTAACGACATCGAAAGTTTTGAATAACTGGCCCCAGATTATTAACATTGCTACTGGTAACACATCCGCTGATATTCCTGTGACATAGAAAATAAGTGTCTAGCTATAACCAGACAGGTAAACCTAGCTTTGTTCGCCCCGACCATCAGGGCTTGGAGAAGTAGACTGGGCTGCATGTTGCTTCCACGCAGAAATGAAACTGACCACTCATGAGTACTGGTAAACCGCTTAGATGGAGTAAACCAGCAGGCACACGTCGCTAGGGCAACGTCAAATCAACGTCGGTGCAACGTCATGACGTTGCACCGACGTTGATGTGACGTTGCATAATCGTCATGACGTTGTATCGACTTTGATGTGACGTCACAATTACGTCATGTGCGTGCTGGGTAAGCATGTCCAGGAAAAGTGGTGTGAGTCAGGCCGTCCAGTGCATATAAGCGTTTTGGTTTCATTGGGCGACAGGGATTGAGACGTCATTTCACCTCAATGTCGGGTAAAAACCCCACTAAATTAGAAGCAACGTCTCCATAATGACCTAATTAGTGTTGATGGGAAGTTTAACCTCAACTCAAACAAACAAACGAAATCCTAGCTTTGCTTTCCTCTACAGCTTTAGCTGAGTAAATGCTTGAACCTGGGTGGGCATTCCAATCTCTAATGGCTTTAGGGAAGTCTTAACCTTTGTAAATATTATAAATATTATTTCTCGCAGATGGGATCCGGAAGTCACGGAGTGATCATTCCTGCAGCGCCAAATTGGGGAGAGATAATCACATGTTGGATATTGTTACCAACTGCTTTAAAATGAGAAACCCTTATCCTAATTTTACCAATAGGCTAGCCAAATTCCAAATTTAAAGACTGTATATGCTAATTACAAATCTAGCTACCATTATGCTGAACTCTTCATACCATAGCCTGAGGATTCCAAATACAACTGCCATATATTCCAAAATTGCGCGTACAAGTTCTTTATATGCTGCCTCTTTTACAGTCTAGAAACAAGAATAACGGTTTCGTCTCAGGCGACAAGTCTTCTATTCGTTTTATATAGTTACAGTCAAACCTGTCTTAGTGTCCACCTCTATTAAGCGAGCAACCTGTCCTAAGCAATCATGCATTAAGCTCCCAAAAAATGCAAATGCATTAAAATTCACCTCAATTGAGCAAGCACCTGTTTTTAGCAAGCAAATTTTGATTATCCCTGAGGTGCATGGTTAATACAGGTTGAACTGTATTTGTAAACCAACTGAAGCCATGTGTAATTGTCACTCCTAGGTACGAGTAGACTGAATCGACGTTTTCGCGGACTTTTCCTACTTACGGGTATGGGTCTGGATTTTATTACCCGTTTCCTACATAATATTTCTAAACACACATTTACAACGGGCTAGAATCTCGTACCCCATTTTCTTGCCGGATATCATCACATATCAACATCATTTTGAAGGTTCATGAGTCGTGTACCACTCTAGTTTCACGCTAGTAAACACAATCGTCTGTAAAAAGTCTTATTTCGGAACCAATAACAGACGAATACTGTTAATGAACAAAGAAATCAGCAACAAAATTCGATCTGGGTGTCTTCCCACCAATGTCTCCTAAGAAGTCCTTGAAGGGTTGTATCAAAAACGTTTCTGACGTGCCTACCAAACAAGCTTTGTCCCAGATCTTCGCCTAGTCGCTTATAACAGTGGTGAGTTGAGTCCCCCCCTCTTCATGTGCATGTCTGATAAAAAAAAAACTTGGTATGCATCTAGTTGAGCCATAATATTTGAGCATACTCTTTGTTGGAGCAATTTACAGGGCACATTTCGGCAGTTACGGTTAAAAGCTCCGTGCCTTTTCTCAGATAGAGAACATACAGTAACATACAGATGTTAAGACAGCTAAATTAGAAACATGCCTAAAGTTTTCAGCTATTCTTATTTTTGTATTTTGTACACCCAATGTTCACTAGTAAGAACCACTTTTGGGACTGTCTTAAAAACCACATTTGAACAGACCCAAAGGTAGTTTTAATATCGGAAGTTTACCCTATGCTTATACGACGTCATTCTTTCGGAATTTTATCCGTATCAGGAGACTGCTGGAACTACTAGACCTAGTTCATCAGGCTCTAATACTTTAGCAAAAGCCTTTGATTAATTTTATCACTCCCTTTGACTTGACACCAAATTATAACCATTCATGAAGGGAACACATCTTGTTTGATACTGTACTGGAACTGAGGGCGAGCTTTGGAATTTCATAAACTCTGGAGTTGAAGCCCCCCCAGTAGTTTTACCGTCTCAAGGCGGTCGTTCTTTTGCAGTGTCTTTACTATTATTTGGCTTTGTGCCGTTGTTTCATGTTTCGTCTGTTTTTGTGTGTGCCTCCGTATAACTTTCTATAGGTGACTTGAGACGGCTGGGTTCTTGGATTGTGGCCTTTCCTGAGCGACCTTTTCTAACTAGTTTGGCTGTAGTATCACAATTCAGCATTATACAAAAACCTTCAGATCCGGATGGGGGATATTGGTACCAGTAATATTTGGCGCTTAGTTTTCACCCATCTTAGATTTCAGAATTATTTTGTAATAGTTTGATAATAAGTTATCCAAACTTGAAACTACGTAGTATGACCCATCTTCTTGAAACTACGTAGTATGACCCATCTTCTTTCTTATGAATGTTTTTATTGCTCTTAAAGAAACTCATATTTGATTTTTATTTGCCTTCACTGCAGCTGGTGTTGTGCCGTGTGGCGGCCGTAAAACGTCTCCCCGTACATCAACCATAGTGCAGCTTATATTTTACTTTTTGTCCTTTGAGATCAGCGTGAATATTCTGAGAAATCAGAAATAAATTATTGGTTAAGACTCATATTCTAGACAGGTTTTTAACTATTTAGACCCCATTTTGATTCATATCAGTCTTTGAATCGACTGCCTATTCAAAATTCGCAAAATTGCAGTATGTTCCCTCTGGCTTTCTTTGCCGGATCATTACAGGGTCACTGATGAGGCTTTATTAGCCGAAACTACGTAGTATGACCCATCTTCTTTCTTATGAATGTTTTTATTGCTCTTAAAGGAACTCATTTTTGTTTTTTATTATAATATGAACAACTTTCTAGTGATGTTCACAGAATATCCTGATTAAACCATTGAATTGTTTAAACAATATTTTAATGGTCATTTAACTTTTAAATGGCCTTCTGGTTTCTTGGTACCCAAAATCAAACGAAACAGATGTTAACCCATGTCCTGCTGAATATTCATATATGCCACACCCACTACCAATTATCAACCAATCAGATTACTTGATGCAAATTATTACACCAAATTCACAACCTGAATGACAAACAATGTAGATCCTGATCAGATGGCTTCTTCAGAAGCCATCTGATCTGGATCTACATTTTTTCAAAGAAAAGGCATATCCGGGTTCAGCAGGACAAGGGTTAAATTTTGTGGCATAAAGATATTTATTGCTTGGACTTCTTAAAGTGACGAATTGAACTGCTCCAAGACATAGGTTGTGGGTACTCGTAAGAACCGCTTCAATGAGGCGGTTCTAGAGGAGGTTCTTACGAACACCCACAACCTATGTTTCGAGTATAAATAAACAAAATATCACAAGTTTTCATCGGAAAAAGTCATTTAGAGATACGAAAGAATGCACCATGTCACACAGGTATGTTTTTGTAAAGAGATATGAAAGAGTACACCAAGTCACACAGGTATGTTATCGTAAAGAGATATGAAAGAGTGCACCAAGTCACACAGGTATGTTTTTGTAAAGAGATATGAAAGAGTGCACCAAGTCACACAGGTATCTTATCGTAAAGAGATATGAAAGAGTGCACCAAGTCACACAGGTATGTTTTTGTAAAGAGATATGAAAGAGTGCACCAAGTCACACAGGTATGTTATCGTAAAGAGATATTAAATAGTGCACCAAGTCACACAGGTATCTTATCGTAAAGAGATATGAAAGAGTGCACCATGTCACACAGGTATGTTATCGTAAAGAGATATGAAAGTGTGCACCAAGTCACACAGGTATCTTATCGTAATGGTCATCTGAATCCACCAAAATAATGTATTCAGTTACTTAAGTTTTTTTTAGGTTTAACGTTCTCGTCAACACTGTTTAGGCCACTTTGGAGACGTTGCTTCCAACCGCCCAATGAAACCAATAGGGTCCATATGCACGGGCAGTCCAACTCGCATCATTTTGCCTGCGAAGGCTTACAGCTCTGAAAGATCAGGGATAAATCTGTTTTGGTCTACACTTCCTCACAATCTTATAAAAGGAAAACTTCATGATTTAGTTGAATGGACATATCATAGGGAAGAATCCTTCTATCGTGCGTGTAATGTAAGAATGCTTTTTTTCACTTCTGAAGAGCATAAAAATGATACTTTATGGTCATGTCAGAAAGTGCATGAAGCTCTCACCTTTCTACTTGACAATATTTACATAAGATGTGTTACTATGTTCTTTAGACAAATTGTTGGTATTCCGATGGGTACAAATACTGCACCCCTTGTGGCTGATCTGTTCTTGTTTTGTTACGAAAGAGACTTCATGATGTCCCTTTCCATTGAAAACCAATCTGAAATCATTGAAGCCTTTAGTTCGAATGCTAGGTATTTGAATGATTTATTTTTTATTGACAATACCTATTTCGATGGTTTGAGCAGTCAAATTAACCCCACCCAGAACTTCAGTTAAATAAAGCAAATTCTTCTGATACCGAGGCCCCGTGTTTAGATTTACATCTATCTATCGTATAAAATTTATGATAAACGCGATAATTTTGATTTTGAGACTGTAAATGTTCCTTTCTTAGATGGTGATGTTCCTCGTGCGGCATCTTATGGCGTTTATATTGCGCAATTAATTCGATTTGCAAGAGTGTCTAGCCATGTAACTGGCTTCAACACTCGTAAAAAAATGTCGACTGCTAAACTTCGTCTGCAACAAGGTCTATCGGAACCCGACTTTTATGGTGACATATTATATAAATTCAGTAAAATATATAAATGCAATGACTTCAGCACCCGATTTCGTAAAATCGTTCTTCCATATAAAAAGATAGGGTACAACATAAATGTCATATAACAGACTGCATGCATGGTAGTTAACCCAATCACGGTTGACTAATTTCCTTTCCGCTTTAATAGCACGCCGGTGGGTCAGGCCTCAGATTCTATGACGGTTCCAGCCTAAAGGCTTACTGAGAATTTGAGAGTGTCTAATGTTATGTAATGCTGGTTGTGCCTGATGCTCCGTCTCTGGTCGAGCCCATCTAACTGTTGGTCTTCTTTTCCTCCAGCATTTCAGTTGTTTCTTGCTGTCGAATCCTCACCGTTGTTTCATCTCTGTGGTTGCATGTTTTTGTGTCCACGGAGATGTTGCACTGAGGAGTTAGGAGGCCTTCATGCGGACTGAACAAATTACTTGTCTAAATCGCGACTGAAATAAGGGCGAGGATTGTGGCCACGTAAAATCGATTTACACCCCCCCCCCCCCACCAAGTGCCCCAGTCGAATTCGTTTCGCTGACCGTTCCAAGGCGGTTCTTCTGTCGCGGTCTATTTTTGTTATGGTTTGTCTTTGAGTGTCTGTATCGCTTATATAATTTTGTTTTGGATAGCCAATTGGCCTGTTTGTGGAAAAGTAACTGTCCTTTTGGTTTTCCGCTATTGTTGTTTCCATTAGGATCTTGTTGTTTCAGGCTTGTGCTTCTTTCACTTTGGTGTCTCTGATGGGAGCTTTGGGTTAATTGTATCGATTCCTGAGCATTGCCTTCACTTCTATTTTACCAGTACTCATGTCGGGTTAGTTTCAACTCTGTGTGGAATCATTATGCAGCCAATCTATTTCTACAAGCCACGATTGGCGGGGGCCACTGTGACTTGAGTTCATAAACAAAATCGGTGAACAATAATATTGTTTGTCCAAATTAACCCCGAATAGTGAATACAATTCGCATACATTAAAGGTAAATGCGTTAGGTATTTTTAGCTTCGTGAATTTCCGTAACTCAACTAGAGCAAATAAGTAGACAAAATAAGTATAAACTAGAGCTATCAGTGAAACTGACTAGGGCCCCGGCAGCGCTATCAGAAATTTGTGGACGGACAGACGGACGGACAGACAGACAGACAGACAGACGGACGGACAGAGTGATTACTATAGGGCACCCACACTTTCAGTGCGGGGCCCTAAATATGGAGGATAAGTTGACAGTGACGTCAGCGAACGTTTTGTTATAGAGCATGGCCAACTGTTGCCGAAAGGTAAGCAAGCGTCGGTAATATTCAATATAATGCGATTTTGTTGTATACTTGTTAGACTTTCAACTTGGCGCAGTGGAAAGACGGCTGACTAATAGCCTGTGAAATATTTTGTACTTTATAGTTGTGGGTTCGATCCTCACTATTACATGTTTCCTTTTCCTTCTTAAAATATTACAATGTACTTTTTTATTGTTTAAAATTTTGCAATGCCTTTCTTCTGCGGAGATCAGTAATTCTGTTTTTATGTGCTAGAAGAAGAAAAACGAAACAATGTAACGAAGCTGTTGACGAGCTACTACACGAACTTCTGTCATGGATTTCATTAGATTCATGCAGGTTTCCAAAAAAATCAAAGTTTAAAATTCTCACAAAGCTATTTACGCATGTCTCAATGATAATGTCTGCTTATGTGATTTCTTAAGACCCCATCCAGGACACAGCTGAAAGCAACCGACGTCAAAAATATTTAGGTCATTTTTGAGCCGGTCAGTTTACATATCAACACTTTTCCCACATAAGGGGGTAACCTGTACAGAAACTGACAACTGCCCGTCTTGAATCAGTGGCCGTGGGGTGGGGGTGGGGGAGAATGACCGTAGAAAAGATTTCAAGATCAATCTCCACGAAAGATTGTTGCCAACACAGGCACATGTCGAACATGCGTCGTCATTATGAAATCAGAAGAAAAAAAGCTAATACAATATAACACTAAAAAAAAAACGATTATAAACACATAAAATATAAATTCCCATTTAAAGGACATCAAAGACAAGGCAGAACTCGATTCACGATTAAAGAAAAAAAGAAAGAAAGAAAGCTCTGGTGTGAATCGAACCAGGAATGGCCATTTCCCACAACACTAACCACTTGAGCCATTTCATCTTGGCTTGTAAATGGTCTTAAATCTGTTCACTTTACTGGGTCGTTATTCGATATTCACCGATAATAACGGTAAAACCCTGGCTCACCTATTGATGGTGGTACAGTCTAAAGCGTCACTTTCAACTTGTCCTCCAACTACTGTATATAAATCGATTGATAAATATCTGTTGGTTGAGTGGGAGTGTATATATTTTGAAAACGCGAGATCTGGGGTGCGAGTCATGTGTCTTGTACCTTTTAATGTCATTATTTGTTGTTGTTTTTTTGTTTGTTTTTTTTAAACTACTTATGTTTCTTTTTCCATCATTTATTAATTTCTGAACTATACGCAATCCAATAACATAACATTACATCTCATTCTATTCCACCAGCAGTTTTCGTGCCGATGGCATAACAGTCACTTCTGCGATGCGTTGAATATGAGCTTCTGGATTTTCTGCAGAAAGAGGCTGGCAACGTTTTAGATGATTTGCTTTGCCTGCGACCCAGTGAGCGGAGAGATTTGAGTTTTCTGTCGGTGACTGTAAATTTCTACAGGACTAATGACGAGAAATTTCCATCTTCAGAAAGATTTTTTCTTATCATGCGGAATAAGGGAAAATAATGATTATGATGATGATGATGATAAAGAAACAAACAGAAAATTTGATGTCGGATTCGAACTCACGGATACAATTTTGGTATCCCTGTGCTCTAACCACTGAGGTAATCCGACTGCACCATCAGGGCGTTACATCACGTATTTGATACTTTATGGTTTTGATTTGTTTTCGTAAACGAGACGAAAAATAGCCACCGGAAGAGATGGCCAATCCCCCGACCAAAAGCCAATATGGCCTTCAGAAGATTGTTCACCAACAGAAAGTGCATCGGAATTAAACCAGCAGTATATCATGAAAGTATTGCAGTTATGGCCATCACAAGATTATACTTCAGGAGAGATAACTAAAAAACCAGGGTACTCAGAACTGTGGTTCTTTCGCATGACATGCCTGCTTAAGCTCATGCATTTCTGTACAAAGTACCATCAATATGTCTCAAAGAATGTTGGGAGATCACAAGCTGGTCATACCGTTATATTGGAAGGGTAGATAACTCAAATAGTTATCATAGCACCCAGAATTGTGGTTCTTAGGCATGATGCGCCATCTCAACCTTGTATACAATTGTGCCAAGTACCATCAATATATCTCAAAGGGTATTAGAGTTATGGACATCAAAAGGTTATATTGTCAGGGGAGATATTAAAAAAAAAAACCAGGGCACCCAGAGTTGTGGTTCTTGCACGTGACTCACCTGCTTAACCTCATGTACAACTGTACCAAGTACCATCAATATATCTCAAAGAGTATTTGAGATGTGGCCATCACAAGGTAGTATTTCTATATTATTGGAAGGGGAGATAACTCAAAAACCATGGCACCCAGAGTTGTGGTTCTTGTACATGACACACCGTCTCGGCCTTGTGAACAACTGTGCCAGGTATCATCAATATATCTTAAAGGGTATTGGAGGTATGGTCATCACAAGGTAGTCACTCTATTTTATTGGAAGGGGAGATAACTAAAAAAACATGGCAGCCAGAGTTGTGGTTCTTGTGCATGACACGCTGTCTAAGCCTTGTGAACAACTGTGCCAGGTACCATCAATATATCTCAAAGGGTATTGGAGTTATGGCCATCACAAAGTAGTCATTCTATTTTATTAAAAGGGGAGATAACTAAAAAGTATGGCATCCAGAGTTCTGGTTCTTGCGCATGACACGCCGTGTCAGCCTTGTGAACAATTGTGCCAAGAACTATCAATGAATCTCAAAGGGTATAGGAGTTATGGCCATCACAAGGTTGCGTCTACGGACGGACGGACGCTCGTTCTCACAAATGGATACTTATGTGGCTATTTTGAGCAAGATTGATACTTAGGTGGCTAATTTTAACCACATAACAGACCTTTTATGTGTCTAACGGAATAAATCGCACTTTCTCTCATTGACTTACATTGATTCTGTCCAAGTTCATAGCCACCTATCTATCCATTTGTGTGTACGGACGGACAGACGGACGGACGCCAGGCTGATCGCTATATCCCCCGAACCTATTCGGGCGGGGGATAAAAAGGTCGACATCTGTCGAGTTGTGTCGTCGGAAATGTAAATGGACCGTGAAATTTATTCTCCAGTCCGGGATAAATTTGAACAAACTATACATAAAAACGATGCTTGGAGTTTCTTAATTTAGATTTGGTTTTGGTTTTATGGCCCTTTTAAGGTTATTTCACTCATATCAAGCCGATCATTAATCAGAGGTGGGCGAAAACCGGAGTACCCGGAGAAAAACCACCTGATCTTCCGTTGCAGAACTTGGCGTCTCACATGTGGCCCGAGCTTGGCTTAAACCAACAGCAGTGAGAGACCTTAAGATTAAGAGTCAGCGCTTTTATCCACTAAGCCATAGATAAGATTAAAAATCAAAATTAATTCAGCTGTGCACACGGTTCTTAAGCCATCTAGTGTAGCAAAATGGTGTGCAAAGAAACGCATGAGTTGTAAACTAGGAATGTGTCCAAGGGTCATGGGTGCACTCGCCTGTTGAAAAACTTAACCTTTTAAAAGCATAAAAAGAAACGCTTGTCCTTTCAAATAATTTATTTCTCAATAGAAGGTCAAATTTCAAGAATCGAACAGTGATACAATCTGACTTATTCACTTTTTTACTGTCAGCCGACTGGCTAGCAATTACGAAGCACTACTCGTGTTTAGTTCTGAGCTGCCGCTTTTCAAAAGGAGACGAATCCATGCTCAATATTGTGTCGGTTGTCGGATGAAAGAAGTTTTTACTAAACGTTTATCACATTAAATCAGAATGCGGCCCCATTTATCCTTCTACAATATACTGTGGCGAGGAGGTATCTCTTTTTGACCCTTTCAATCCACCAGGTTAACAAGTGATAAACACCCCTCTATATCACACTTTATAGAGAGGAAAGAAAGTTTTTACGAAGTATTCGCTATTTTTCTTGTTTGTGCTCAAAAACGTAGATTGCACGACCCGCAGAAAAAGCGACCGACTGAAGTCAGTTGATTTTCTGATAGATATCAATGCGATCTAACCAATGAACTTGCGAAATAGTACATTCCATTTAATATAGCCTCGCCAAGGCGAAAAATGTGAAAATTTTCGAACTGCTTCTCCTCGGAAACCGTTGGGCCGATTGAAGTCAAATTTCATATGGAGCCTCTATGGGGTGGGGGAAACCAAACTTTGCTCATGGGATTCAGGTCACAAGACCAAAATGGCCGCCAAGCCATATATGGTCTGTCTGTCTGTCCGTCCGTAACCCGTTTGTGAAAATTGGTGATAGTGACTTAACCGCTTGGAATATTTAAACAATTTTTGGCATACTGATAGATATCAATGAGATCTAACCAATGAACTTGAGAAATATTACATTACATTTAGTATAGCCTCGCCGAGGCGAAAAATGTGAACATTTTCGAACTGCTTCTCCTCGGAAACCATTAGGCCGATTGAAGTCAAATTTCATATGGAGCCTCTATTGGATTGGGGAAACCGAAATTTGCTCATGGGGTTCAGGTAACATGACCAAAATGGCCGCGAAGCCTTATATGGTCTGTCTGTCTGTCCGTCCGTAACCCGTTTGTGAAAATTGGTGATAGTGACTTAACCGCTTGGAATATTTAAACAGTTTTTGGCATACTGATAGATATCAATGAGATCTAACCAATGAACTTGCGAAATATTACATTTCGTTTAGTATAGCCTCGCCGGGGCGAAAAATGTGAAAATTTTCGAACTGCTTCTCCTCGGAAACCGTTGGGCCGATTGAAGTCAAATTCAATATGGAGCCTCTATGGGATGGGGGAAACCGAACTTTGCTCATGGGGTCCAGCTCACATGACCAAATTGCCGCCAAGCCATATATGGTCTGTCTGTCTGTCCGTCCATAACCCGTTTGTGAAAATTGGTGATAGTGACTTAACCGCTTGGAATATTTAACCAATTTTTGGCATACTGATAGATATCAATGAGATCTAACCAATGAACTTGCGAAATATTACATTCCATTTAGTATAGCATCGCCGATGCGAAAAATGTGAAAAATTTCGACACAAGCGCATAGGGGCTTGAAGAAATATATGGGCTGCATGATGCTTCCACGCAGAGCTGAATCGGGCCCGCACACCAATACTGGTAAACCGCTTAGAGGATCTAAGCCAGTCCAGGAACCGCGGTGCGAGGCGGACCGCCCATGCTGATAAACCCTATTGGTTTCGTTGGGCGACAGGGCTTGAGATGTCATTTCATCTCAATGTCGGGTAAAATTCCGACGAAATTGAAAGCAACGTCTCCAAAATGACCTTTACAGTGTTGACGGGGACGTTAAACCTCAAATTAAACAACTAAACAAACAAACACGCGCAGTAGCAGTGCACTATTATTCCAACGAACCATTAAATCCAGGAAAGCCCGAGAATGTAAGCATCCAGCTGATACTAAATAAAATTTACTCGATTATATATAGCAAACTAAAGATAATAACTTGCAGTTTAGTTGTTTTTTTTTTTCTGCTGGATATTAAGTGTTGTTTTTGCAATTAAGGTACTTGAAAAGTAGGTCCGGTCAATAGATGTATTATAGGACACTACCGATTATAGCATGCATTTAATCGACCCCCTTTATTTGGTTACTAGAATGTCGGATTGCGGTATAAACAGACAATGTAGACTCATAAAGAGCCCTCTCAGCAGGATAGAAAAATCAGGAAGTGCCACAATCCACTAAGACCACCTAAAATCAGAACCTTTCCAAAATGACCTAAATAGTGCTGACGGCCATGTTACATCTCAACACACACACAAAAAAACTACTAAAATTAAGACAAATTATGCTTTTCAAAGCATATCTAGAAGGTTTCAGGTACATTGTCTTTGTGTTTCTATATTCAGTGTGCTCTAGTGGGAGACAACCTTTGAGACTGTTTAAAAGTGGTCTTAAAGACCACATTTGAACAGACCCAAAGGTGGTCTTGATATAGGAAATGTTATGAACATGCAGAACACCGCTATCAATGGTATCAAGAGAAAAGCAAAGAAAACATTACATATAAACAACATACCCAAACTCCTCCACAACGAAGTTTATTATGTACGTAGAGTTTATACGTTCTCGATCCTATTTTATTTAACTATTGGATACATATACAACAAAATCTTATAAAGAAAAGAGTGCAGTAAGTAAGTTCTAAGTAGACAAATAACTCGCGCTATGTGCTCATGATCTGATGTACTTTGCAAATGACCTTCAAACTCTGATTTATTATTTAAAAATTCTCTGCTCGAGTTGATCTATTTCTTAAACATAAAAAAGCATCCGTGCAGCAACAAACCGCCGCCTTAAAACTGCAAGCAGCGATTACCACTCTGCCTACTGTTTTTTTTTTCAGCAGACGACATTTTGAAATATTTTTTTCTCATTTTTCCCAGAAAACAGGATTTGACATTTATGGAAATTGTCTCCTATGGAGACGGTTTGCATGATATGTCAAATCCTGTTTGTGGAAAAAAAGAGAAAAATAGCAACAATCTGTTTTGTTTGTTTGTTTGATTTGAGGTTTTGGGATCACTGAGATCATTTAGAATCATTTTGGAAATAGAGTTCTGCTTAAGCCGGTGCTAGAGGGCGTGGCCGGTGTTGCACATTTCAGTACTTGTAATGAACAAACTCAATAAAACCGAGTCTGCTATTTTCGTTTATCTGATGTATTCTTTGCTTCCAAAGGATCTAACTATTCAGACCTTATTTAACGTCCCCATCAACACTGTAAAGGTCATTTTGGAGACGTTGCTTCCAATTTTGTGGGACTTTTACCCGACATTGAGATGAAATGACATCTCAAGCCTTATCGCCCAATGAAACCAATAGGGTTAATTAGCATGGATGGTCCGCCTCGCACCGGGTTCCTGGACAGGCTTAGATCCTCTAAGCGGTTTACCAGTACTGCGGGCCAGATTCAGCTCTGCGTGGAAGCATCATGCAGCCCATATATTTCTTCAAGCCCCGATGGGCTGGGGCCAGCAACAATTTGTTGCCTTCTGAATTAGTACAGGGAGTGATAAATCTATTTTACAGGACCCCAATCTTCACCATGAGTTCAGTATTGTTTAAATCATATATTAACCCTTCTCTTGCTGAATATTCATTTAAGCCACACCATTTCTGTCTATCCACCAATCAAATTACTTGATGTAATTTATTGCTACAAATTCATAAACTGAATGCCAAACAGTGTAGATACTGATCAGAAGCCATCTGATCTGGATCTACACTGTTTGCAAAGATAGGGGTTGTCGTGAACAGCAAGATAAGGGTTAACAGTTTTCAGTCCACATCAAGGTTTCCTAACTCAATCAGCATGATATTACAGAAAAGAAATGCATCAAGTTAGACCTCTAGCATTGACGGCCACAGCAGATCAGTCAGAGCCTTTGCTATGTGGATGACTGTTTACGCAATGCTTCCATCACGATAACAAGTCCGTGTAATAAAACCCCTGTAAACCCCACTTTACAAAGAGAAAAAAAGGTATATATACAGGGATATACGCTACTTTTCTTATTACTACCTCAAACAAAGGTTGTAGGTACTCGTAAGAACCGCCTCAATGAGGCGGTTTTAAGAGCACCGACAACCTATGTTTTGAGTTGAAACTAGAGCTGTCAGTGAAACTGACTAGGGCCCCGGCAGTGCCATCAGAGGAGTTGGATTTTTTCAAAAGGCTATTACTCTTAGAGTATTGTAGCTAGAGTTACGTCGGTTGCCATGTAATTGTGTAATGATATTGTGACCATATATCTTAAGTTTGAAGTTGATGCATTTGACTGTTTGTAAGTTATGAATGAAAAACAAAAGGGTATTACTATATGGCAACTGTCAATAAATTCAGCTTCAGTTTGTAAACATGAAAATGTTGATGGATAGACGGGCAGATGGACAGACGGACGGACGGACGGATGGACAGACGGACAGACAGGGCATTGCTAAAGGGCAACTGTCAGTAACTAAAGGAAGTTTCATTTCAATATCTATAGCGGTTTGGAAATAAAGATGAAAAAAGACGAAAAAAGCTGATTTTTTAAGTTATTCAAAGGGCCATAACTCTGAAAGTATTGAAACTACAGTTACGTTACTTGTCATAAACTTGTGTAATGATAATGCGACCAAATATTTAAAGTTTGAAGTTGATAGATTTGACCGTTTGTAAGTTATTAAGAAAACAAGAGGGCCATGATGGCCCTGGACCGCTCACCTGATCCATAGTGTAACAAGTGGGCCCCAGAGAGGGCCATTATTGGCCCCAGGGCTTTAATGTGCATAATGTTGAGGGAGGTCTTAAAGGTGAAGCTTCATACCAAACATCAACAAAGGCTATAATTTGAACAATCTTGGCAAAGGTCCACAAGATGAAGCTACACATCAAATATCAAAGACCTGGGCCTAGCGGTTTCAGAGAAGAAGATTTTTGAAAGATTTTGCCTATATAAGCCTATGTAAAACCAAAGGGCCCCGGGACGGGGGCATTTTTTGCCCCAGCACTATAATTTGAACAATCTTGGTAGGGGTCCACCAGATGAAGCTTCATACCAAATATCAAAGTCCTGGGCCTTGTGGTTTCAGAGAAGAAGATTTTTAAAGATTTTCCCTATATAAGCCTATGTAAAACCAAAGGGCCCCGGGGCGGGGGCATTTTTGGCCCCAGTTCTATAATTTGAACAATCTTGGTAGGGGTCCACTAGATGAATCTTCATACCAAATATCAAAGACCTGGGCCTTGTGGTTTCAGAGAAGAAGATTTTTAAAGATTTTCCCTATATAAGCCAATGTAAAACCAAAGGGCCCCGTGGCGGGGGCATTTTTTGTCCCAGCACTATAATTTGAACAATCTTGGTATGGGTCCACTAGATGAAGCTTCATACCAAATATCAAAGTCCTGGGCCTTGTGGTTTCAGAGAAGAAGATTTTTAAAGATTTTCCCAATATAAGCCTATGTAAAACCAAAGGGCCCCGGGGCGGGGGCATTTTTGGCCCCAGCACTATCATTTGAACAATCTTGGTAGGGGTCCACTAGATGAAGCTTCATACCAAATATCAAAGTCCTGGGCCTTGTGGTTTGAGAGAAGAAGATTTTTAAAGATTTTCCCTATATAAGTCTATGTAAAACCAAAGGGCCCCGGGGCGGGGGCATTTTTTGGCCCCAGCACTATCATTTGAACAATCTTGGTAGGGGTCCTATAGATGACGCATCATACCAAATATCAAAGACCTGGGCCTTGTGGTTTCAGAGAAGAAGATTTTTAAAGATTTTCCCTATATAAGCCAATGTAAAACCAAAGGGCCCCGTGGCGGGGGCATTTTTTGTCCCAGCACTAAAATTTGAACAATCTTGGTAGGGGTCCACTAGATGAAGCTTCATACCAAATATCAAAGTCCTGGGTCTTGTGGTTTCAGAGAAGAAGATTTTTAAAGATTTTCCCTATATAAGCCTATGTAAAACCAAAGGGCCCCGGGGCGGGGGCATTTTTGGCCCCAGCACTTTAATTTGAACAATCTTGGTAGGGGTCCACTAGATGAAGCTTCATACCAAATATCAAAGACCTGGGCCTTGTGGTTTCAGAGAAGAAGATTTTTTAAGTTTTTGGTGAAAAAAATCTGTTTTTGGCTAGATGTGCAACGGACCGGAACCATTTGAACAACTTTGAAAGGGGACCACCTAAGGATCATTCCTGTGAAGTTTGGTCAAAATCCGATCAGTGGTTTAGGAGGAGATGTCGTTTAAAGAAATTGTTTACGCACGGACGCACGCACGGACGGACGCACGCACGGACGGACGCACGCACGACGGACGACGGACAAAAAGTGATCCCAAAAGCTCACCTCGTCACTACGTGACGGTGAGCTAAAAAAACATGAAAAAGCTGATTTTTTTAGTTTTTCAAAGGGCCATAACTCTGAGAGTATTGAAGCTACAGTTAGGTAAAATTAAAATTGTGTAATGAAGATGAGACCATATATTTAAAGTTTGAAGTTGATAGGTTTGACGGTTTGTAAGTTATTAAGAAAAAACATGAAAAAGCTGAATTTTTTAAGTTTTTCAAAGGGCCATAACTCTGAGAGCAATGAAGCTACAGTTAGGTTACTTGCCATAAAGTTGTGTAATGATGATGAGACCATATATTTAAAGTTTGAAGTTGATAGGTTTGACGATTTGTAAGTTATTAAGAAAAAAACATGAAAATATGGACATTTTTTTAAGTTTTTCAAAGGGCCATAACTCTGAGAGTATTGTAGCTAGAGTTACCTAACTTGCCATGAAATTGTGTAATGATACTGTGACCTTATATTGAAAGTTTGAAGTTGATGCGTCTAACGTTTTTTTTAAGATATTAAGAAAAAACATCAACAATGTGGACGGACAGACGGACGGACAGACAGGGTGATTACTATAGGGCACCCGCAAATAAATTTGCGGGGCCCTAATAAGAAAAATATCATACATTTTCATCAGAAAAATGACTGCTTTTGAGAAGTGAACTTGTTTGATTTGAGGTTTAACGTCCCCGTCAACACTGTAAAGGTCATTTTGGAGACGTTGCTTCCAATTTTGTCGGACTTTTCCCCGCCACTGAGATGAAATGACATCTCAAGCCCTGTCGCCCAATGAAACCAATAGGGTTTATAAGCATGGACGGTCTGACTCGCACCGCTTTGCCTGAGCAGGCTTAGATCCTCTAAACGGTTTACCAGTACTCGTGGGCGGGTCGGTTTCAGCTCTGCGTGGAAACAACATGCAGCCCATATATTTCTTCAAGCCCCGATGGGCGGGGGCCGTTTTGAGAAGTGAAAGAATGTTCTTTTTCTCACTAATGTATTATCATGATGCCAACATGCATTTAAATTTTGCTAATACGAAAAACCTGAAAAAATTTATTTCTTAACTGAGATCCCCAAATCATTCAAAAGAAATCAACCACTCTCTTGACTAATTAAGCAGACGACAAATTGTCGATATTTTCCTTATTTTTTCCTCAGGTAACAGGACTTGACATACCATGCATACTGTCTCCACAGGAGGCAATTTGCATAAAATATCGAATTCTGTTTTTCCGAAAAAAAAAATAATAATAAATATAATTTTAAAATGACGTATGCTGAAAAAATTGCCAATCGCTCAGAGCTTTAACCCATTTATTACCAGAAACCCCAAAATGGGTACCTTGACAAACAGTGCAGGCCCAGATCAGACGCCGCAGAATGCGGCGTCTGATCAGGGCCAACACTGTTTGCAAAAATTTCAACCATTTTCCTAATTAATTTTGAAGAAAACACAACCTGACACCCCTAAATTTTTAAATGGACTCCTGCTATATAAAATGAGGAAGATTCCATTTGGTACAAAAAGGGTAAACTACATGGAAGACGTTCTACAGCCACCACATGACACTTAACATGATCCGCGGTTAAGTACAAGAAAGCTATAAAGGTTGCCTATGGAAACCAATACGAAAACACATATATTCATATAAATTGAACATTTTATCATAAAAAAACACACACACACAAGAGCTCCGCTGTTACGAGATGGAATAGGAAACCTCTCTGGTGCTTATGCACATCTAAATTATTTTAGTAGATATATGGTAGGGCGGTGCGAGTGAAATATTTTAGGTGAAATATGGTACGCAAACTGTGCGGCTCCATGAACAAGTCATGCACATATCATACGATGTATGCATGAGTGGTTTATAGAGAGCTGTTTTTACAATACAGGGGGCCGCTAAAAGGCTGAGTCCTATAGAATTTGCCTAAATATCGCCAACCGCCAAATTGTGCCATATATGATTTTCATTCCCGTCACGTGTTGTGAGGGTGTTCGTTTTAACAGGAGTCATGGCATTGATTTATAGGGTCGTTTCATCAATTTTTCCTATGGGAAATATACTATTTGAACGCAAATCCATTATCTACTCGATTTTTGCTATCTAGCTTTGTTTGTGGCCGGTATCTCCACTTCGCCACGAATAAAGCAAGGTAATATGAGTAGGCATGATTTTCTGGTAGTATTCATAGATATATAAACCCTGAAAAAAAACAGACACTTTAGCAGCAGGTCAAGTTGTAAGAGTGAACACAACATTGTGACGGGGAAATAGAAAGTATATTGAAAGGTATGTTAAATCTATGTTTAGTATTATTTTTGTATGAACATGCTTGTAAGTTTTTGAGGGGTTTACTTCTAGTATACCCCAACTTTCTGAAGCCTATTCTGAATTCACTGTTGAGGCCTGTAGTGATTAGGCTACTAGCTTTGCCAGCTAGACGTCGCAGGATTGATCCCAGGCTTCTCCAGTAGTAGAATGAGTCTAAGTGAGGTCCTGTCTCATGCTGACCCTAGATGTTGGTGAGACGTAAAGTTTGGACACCCGCTCATTCTGGATTCATTTAGACTTTTACATCCCTTTTGTAGAATGTAATTAATAAACGCCGGGTCACTTGTTTGATCCATGACTTTTGACTAGCTGTGGTTAGAAAACCGTGGTTCCGTCCCAATATGATATTAGGTGTAGAGGGGACGTAAACTTAAGACGGGTTTAACCATTTCTTCATCATCAGGGCAAACTCTTACAAGAGCCTGTTGGGTTATCCGTGATGATGAACCGTAATGAATTTTATTTTACAAGATTAGAAATAATTTTGTTCAAAAAGGATTACGAGTTCATTTTGTAATGATGCCGTTTTTGTCTGATAACTCAGTTTGTGCATGTATGTACATATAAAGAACGTGATGATGATAAGTGGGAGTATTTGGTCGCCACACGTCATAACGGCCTGAGCGGCGGGGATGACGTCAGCTGCGTCATCGGCGTCGCGAGGACGGTTGTGACGGGGTGCCTACCAAATAGAGAGAATTTACGGCAAACAGTGTTGGCCCTTATGAGACACTAACAAATGTTGTGGATTATAGATGAAAATCTTCTGTTGTAGTTTCTATCTGTTATTAATGTATTGAATTTGTGAATAGCTATATTTGTGAGCCGTGTCGCGGAGAAGGATATGAAATAGAGATTATGTTTCCTGTAATTGGCAGCTGGCCAGGTAGCGCAAAGGCGTGGTCTGTTCAATTGCCTCTTACTTGTGATAATGTAGTGAGCACAAATCTGATGAGTATTATGCTCAGTAGTAGTGAGCATTAATTGATTTCTGTAGTGCTCAGTAAGGAAACATGAACTTTGAGTATTATTGTGTCAAGCGCTGGGTGCTGATAATTTGATGCACAGTCAAGTTGAGTTCTGCTGTACGGTTATTTGTCGCATGCACTAATCAGCCTGTATGTCTGGTCGGCGCATGCGCAATAACGGTATATGCATGAACATATTCTTACTTCTCCGGGAGGGGGATCATGATATAGCATGTATGTTTTGTGACTCGTTTCTAGTCCAGTTATCGTAATTTGCAGGCACAACAATGTGTGACCTGCTGCTCCCTGCTTCATAGCAGCAGGTACTGGTACGACGCTAGGCGTTAGGGTCCAGCAAGGGCGGACAGACCGCCGTAATCAGCGCCTACCAGGGTAGAAGCAGAATCTTAATCATTGTTCGTTGTAAACAAATGTGAGACCATGGAAGAGGTCAATTTACCTGCAGGTTATTTGGACGATCACTAAACCTCTGATCAGCAAACGTGATCGCTAAACCTATGATTATCAACTATGTTGATAGATTAGTTCTACTAGTTCGCGAGAGGAAGTTTCACGCGAGTGGGGGATTCACCCTAAGTTATAAACTGGCCAGTCGCGTCTTGTGTTGTTTCTTTTTTTTTTGTTGTTGTTGTTTTTGTTGTTTGCTTCTGTAGGTATTCACGTCACCCGTTCCGAGCACAGAACATTGTTTTGCCTTCGGAGCGGACGTCGTGAGTTGGCTACAGAAGCAACAAATTGTGATGTTTTGTGTTTGTAAGCGTTGTATGTAGATACTGTAAATAATTCATGTCATTCATTTAACATCTTTCTTGTGCCTTACCCCACAGCTGCCCGTACACCTGTCAGAGATCACGCTCGGTTGTCTTGTCAGCATGGGGGTTTGCGGGACGCCGTAAACCCACATGTAACATTTGGTGTCAGAAGTGGGATTCGAACCCACGCCCACATTCGTGGACCATATGCTACACTTGATATCCGGTCTACCACTCGGTTTGTTCGAGTCAACCTTGTCCTGTTTACCCTGCGCTGCGCCTCTATTATCGCGTTGCCCCTTATTAATGCAACTATATACGCCCCCGCGCGCTTCTGCAAACAAATCTGCCTCCCTAGCTATTTCATCTAAATTACCAAACTGTTTTGGCTTCAGATGTACATACAGTTCTCTATTACATGACTCCAGGAACTGATCCCTTGCCATGAAATCACAGACAGCCGGAAAAGATTTTTCTATCTTTGCCATATTAAGCCATTTTTCTAAATAACTTCTCAGTCTACTACTGAACTGTATGAACGTTTCTGATTTCTCGGGCCTACTATAACGAAACTGCTTCCTAAATCCGCGCTCCGTCATGTCAAAATTCTTTAATAAAGCGTCCTTTAACTTTTCATAATCCGCCGCATCCTCATTTGACAACCGGTCATATACATCAAGTGCGCGCCCTTTGAGCAATGCACTTAAATACGCGGCCCAAACACTCTTATCCCATTTATTAGCCGTAGCATATTTCTCAAACCTAGATAAATAACTATCCATTTTATCTTTACCCTCTTCAAAATAAGGTAACTTAGGATCCCGGGCATGAGCCACCTTCTCAGCTTTTTGCTTTTCAAATTCTAGCTCGAGCTTCGCTCTCTGCATTTCTAACTGATTCCTTAATTCTTGGTGCTGTAGCTCAAACCCATGTTTTATTTGTTCTAAATGGGCCTCACTAATCTCTTTTGCCTCCCTTTCAGTCTTAATGCGTGCCATTTCAAGTTCCTTATTAACATTCAACATAGCTAGTTCATGTGCCCTTTCCTTTTCCTTTTCCCTTTCCTTTTCTTCTAACTTAGCTAGTTCATGTGCCCTTTCCTTTTCCTTTTCCTCCCTTTCCTTTTCTTTTTCTGCCCTTTCCTTTTCTTTTTCTGCCCTTTCCTTTTCCTTTTCTTCAGGCCTTAACCTTTCTAAATCCCTTTGCTCTTGCCTTTCTGCCCGCTCAATATCTTGCTGCTCTTTAACAAAACCTTGTAACTCCTTCCCCTCATAACCTAAGTCCTTTCCCATTTGCATTAAACGCTCCATTATTGATAACGTAAATCTCACGTTACTATCAAAACCACTATAAACTGATCAGTTATGATCAGTGATGATTGAATGGGCTTAACTAAAACGTTAAGATATGTGTTAAACGCGTTAATCTAACTAAAACGTTAGTTATTAAAGCACACGCGATTTGAAATGTCAAATGCTTTCAGCACAGTATGACGTTGCGTACTGGTAATCTAATATGACGTCATAAACTGACGACGTTTACAGTAAAATGCTACAATCCGAAGTTTTATCACATTACAAAACTTCGATCATAACAAGGCACCATTAATGTTTCTATTACGTCATACCTAACCTCAAGCCACAGCGTAAATATTAACGCTACCGTTATGTCAACGTCAGTAAATTGTTAACGTCACTACGTCAGAACCATGTGTGGGTAAGATCAATTAGTAGCTCCAATTTAACTTAGTAGAATGTCAGGTAACACAATTAAGTGGGGTCTACTTAAATTTTTCGTTACCAAGAAAAAGTGGGGTTTGCCTTGCCTTCCTGCTCAGAAATTATCGACTTGTCAGTATCCATTCAGTTGAATACATGGGTTTCGCACTTCGTCAACGCAGGAAGGAAGATTAAAGTTAATTTCTAAATGTGGCTGTCAATGCATTTTTTTTTTTAAAGTTGATGATTCAGAGTATCAATGTGCTGTTCCACAGCCGGGAACACCAGCCAGAGATCAAATCCCACTTCTGACACCAAAATGTTACATGTGGGTTTACGGCGTCCCGCAAACCCCCATGCTGACAAGACAACCGAGCGTGATCTCTGACAGGTGTACGGGCAGCTGTGGGGTAAGGCACAAGAAAGATGTTAAATGAATGACATGAATTATTTACAGTATCTACATACAACGCTTACAAACACAAAACATCACAATTTGTTGCTTCTGTAGCCAACTCACGACGTCCGCTCCGAAGGCAAAACAATGTTCTGTGCTCGGAACGGGTGACGTGAATACCTACAGAAGCAAACAACAAAAACAACAACAACAAAAAAAAAGAAACAACACAAGACGCGACTGGCCAGTTTATAACTTAGGGTGAATCCCCCACTCGCGTGAAACTTCCTCTCGCGAACTAGTAGAACTAATCTATCAACATAGTTGATAATCATAGGTTTAGCGATCACGTTTGCTGATCAGAGGTTTAGTGATCGTCCAAATAACCTGCAGGTAAATTGACCTCTTCCATGGTCTCACATTTGTTTACAACGAACAATGATTAAGATTCTGCTTCTACCCTGGTAGGCGCTGATTACGGCGGTCTGTCCGCCCTTGCTGGACCCTAACGCCTAGCGTCGTACCAGTACCTGCTGCTATGAAGCAGGGAGCAGCAGGTCACACATTGTTGTGCCTGCAAATTACGATAACTGGACTAGAAACGAGTCACAAAACATACATGCTATATCATGATCCCCCTCCCGGAGAAGTAAGAATATGTTCATGCATATACCGTTATTGCGCATGCGCCGACCAGACATACAGGCTGATTAGTGCATGCGACAAATAACCGTACAGCAGAACTCAACTTGACTGTGCATCAAATTATCAGCACCCAGCGCTTGACACAATAATACTCAAAGTTCATGTTTCCTTACTGAGCACTACAGAAATCAATTAATGCTCACTACTACTGAGCATAATACTCATCAGATTTGTGCTCACTACATTATCACAAGTAAGAGGCAATTGAACAGACCATGCCTTTGCGCTACCTGGCCAGCTGCCAATTACAGGAAACATAATCTCTATTTCATATCCTTCTCCGCGACACGGCTCACAAATATAGCTATTGTAACCCCCTTAGCTATGCACTCGTGCTGAAGCGCTCGTGAATTATTTAGGCCACAATGGTTGCATTCCAGGCTAAGGGCTACAAAGTTGTGGGTCCGCTTGGTGCTGGATGGAAGTGATATTCAGGGAATGAAATTACGAAGAACTAGTAATGAAAGTTTTAAGATTTACCCAGTTTAACTAAACACATTTAAAACATCAAGATGGACAAAAATATATACCACATGACAAGTTAGAATAACATGGTTACATACAGGAGTATGTAATTAGATCTATCTGCTAAATATATATCTGCGAAAGTTAAGTCCAGATTACTCTTATTGAAAGGTCATACATTTTTGTACTGTTCAATATACAAGTATTCTGGTACTGTTCAATAGACAAGTATTTATGTACTGTTCAATAAACAGGTAGGTACAACAGAGAGAGAGCGTAGAGACTTCACCATCAAATCCCTAACAATATGGAAGTCTAATCATGGCTGCTAGTTTGAGTTAGTGGGTGGGGTTGAATTATGCAAAGTTTATAAAAATATTAACCTCTCCAAATGCACTGGTATATCTCTGATAGCTAGACATTATGATCTGAGATGAAGTGTGATTCAGTAGGTCTAAGTCCAGTTTAACTGAGTTCCCTTAGAATAGGAGTTCAGCTGAATTATTATTCTGGTTGCTAGTGGTGTAGATGTAGATGGTAGTTGCAGTGGAAGCAGTCTGGAATGGTTCTTTGAGGTGAAGTTTGATGTCAAGTAGTTAGCCAAAGGGAGGCAACTGTAAGTGGCTAATGTACCGGGATACAAGAGCCAAATGTGAACAACGTTCTGCGCAGCCTTATATACCCTCTGGAGCGCGTGAACCGTGACGTCATCAGAGGCAGAACCCAACGTCATAAGCAAATCATGTGATGCGATTCGGATTCCTCGGCTCGGACCGTGCAAACAAGTGCGCCATGGTGATACATGGTAAAGTCCGAGGAATCCGGATGACAACAGCAAGATCCGCCATGATGGAAATAACAATTCCCCAATTAAAAGTATAAAATGCGCTAACAGGGCTTGAAAATGGTATTTCAGAAAAAGTTAACTATGGAAGGTTCTTGGGCATAACCTGAAGTTTATGTAACGGCCGGGTAGCGGTGGAGACAAGGCGGCATTAACGAAATGTGAAGGTGAATGTGCGTTGTCGAAATTTGACCTTGTGCCGAAGTCGCTAGTATTATGATAAAATGAGGTCCCGGAATAAAAGTATATAAGCCCAACATTGTAGTTCGGGAATGCCGGGGAAGTTTAAGGGTAAAAATCATGCCGATACATTATGCCTAGAAATGACCAAAAGCCTTTATATGAAAAATAATGATGGTGAATCTCGCATCAATCCCGTTGACCTATTTTTAGAACAAACTCATTTACATACATACAACTAATTTGCATACAACAACAAACATAAACACGTGGGTAAATCAACATACAAAGTGTCAGGTACAGTATAGCTGGCCAGGGGTGCTACACTATTCACAAATTCAATACATTAATAACAGATAGAAACTACAACAGAAGATTTTCATCTATAATCCACAACATTTGTTAGCGTCTCATAAGGGCCAACACTGTTTGCCGTAAATTCTCTCTATTTGGTAGGCACCCCGTCACAACCGTCCTCGCGACGCCGATGACGCAGCTGACGTCATCCCCGCCGCTCAGGCCGTTATGACGTGTGGCGACCAAATACTCCCACTTATCATCATCACGTTCTTTATATGTACATACATGCACAAACTGAGTTATCAGACAAAAACGGCATCATTACAAAATGAACTCGTAATCCTTTTTGAACAAAATTATTTCTAATCAACGTGAACATGCTTGTAAAATAAAATTCATTACGGTTCATCATCACGGATAACCCAACAGGCTCTTGTAAGAGTTTGCCCTGATGATGAAGAAATGGTTAAACCCGTCTTAAGTTTACGTCCCCTCTACACCTAATATCATATTGGGACGGAACCACGGTTTTCTAACCACAGCTAGTCAAAAGTCATGGATCAAACAAGTGACCCGGCGTTTATTAATTACATTCTACAAAAGGGATGTAAAAGTCTAAATGAATCCAGAATGAGCGGGTGTCCAAACTTTACGTCTCACCAACATCTAGGGTCAGCATGAGACAGGACCTCACTTAGACTCATTCTACTACTGGAGAAGCCTGGGATCAATCCTGCGACGTCTAGCTGGCAAAGCTAGTAGCCTAATCACTACAGGCCTCAACAGTGAATTCAGAATAGGCTTCAGAAAGTTGGGGTATACTAGAAGTAAACCCCTCCAAAACCTACAAGCATGTTCATACAAAAATAATACTAAACATAGATTTAACATACCTTTCAATATACTTTCTATTTCCCCGTCACAATGTTGTGTTCACTCTTACAACTTGACCTGCTGCTAAAGTGTTCGTTTTTTTCAGGGTTTATATATCTATGAATACTACCAGAAAATCATGCCTACTCATATTACCTTGCTTTATTCGTGGCGAAGTGGAGATACCGGCCACAAACAAAGCTAGATAGCAAAAATCGAGTAGATAATGGATTTGCGTTCAAATAGTATATTTCCCATAGGAAAAATTGATGAAACGACCCTATAAATCAATGCCATGACTCCTGTTAAAACGAACACCCTCACAACACGTGACGGGAATGAAAATCATATATGGCACAATTTGGCGGTTGGCGATATTTAGGCAAATTCTATAGGACTCAGCCTTTTAGCGGCCCCCTGTATTGTAAAAACAACTCTCTATAAACCACTCATGCATACATCGTATGATATGTGCATGACTTGTTCATGGAGCCGCACAGTTTGCGTACCATATTTCACCTAAAATATTTCACTCGCACCGCCCTACCATATATCTACTAAAATAATTTAGATGTGCATAAGCACCAGAGAGGTTTCCTATTCCATCTCGTAACATCCGCAAGCGGGGCATTATACGCCCATGGCAGTTAGTAAGATGGAGCATATAAATACTGACTGTTGTAAAAGTTTGGGTTTGTGAACAATATCTGTTCTATATATTCTTACCTGACACTATTAATAACCCTTAATGGCTCAAACTACCTCTCTCCAACAAATTATCAGGGTCGGAAATATTTGGTGGACCATAACCTCAAAATAATATTGGCATAACTCAGGCAATAAGTGGTGGACTGTAACCTTGAAATAATATGGGCTGCTCTACATCATAGTCTGACTATACGTAAAGTTTCAGCTTCATCAGATGTAAATGTTATCTGGAAACAAAATCTGTTTAGAAAAATCTGTGAAAGGGGACTAACTGGCAATATCTGGAAACAAGATCTGTTTAGAAAAATCTGTGAAAGGGGACTAACTGGCAATATCTGGAAACAAGATCTGTTTAGAAAAATCTGTGAAAGGGGACTAACTGGCAATATCTAGCGGACTGTAACCTCAAAATAATATGCGCTGGTCAAAATCATGGTCTTACAATATGTAAAGTTTCAGCTTCGTCAGATGTAAAATGTAGGATGAGTTTTCCGGAAATGGAAAGTTTAGAAAAATCTGTGAAAGGGGTAAAACTCAAGTATTATTTGGCAGACCGTAACCTCAAAATAATATGCACTGTTCCATATCATGGTCTTACTGTTTGTCAAGTTTCAGCAGCATCGGATGTAAAATGTAAGAGGAGTTATCCGGAAACAAAATGTTGACAGACGTTTTCAAAGGGGCATAAATTTATTATTGTTTGGTGGACTGTAACCTCGAAACAAAATGTGCTGCTCCACATCATGGTCTAACTATATCTGAAGTTTCAGATTGATCGGATGTAAAATGTAGGAGGAGTCACCCAGAAACGAAAAGTTTACAAACAATCAAAGCGGCATAAAACTTTTAATATTTGGTCGACCGTAACCTCGAAACAATATGCGCTGCCCCACATCATGGTCTAACTATGTATGACGTTTCAGCTTGATCGGATGTAAACTGTAGGATGAGTTATCCGGAAACGAAAAGTATACCAAAAATTTCAAAGGGCCGTAGCTCTATTATTATTTGTTGGACCGAACCTCGAAATAATATGCGCTGCTCCACATCGTGGTCTAACTATGTATGAAGTTTCAGCTTGATCGGATGTAAACTGCAGGAAGAGTTATTCGAAAACGAAAAGTTTACAAAAATCAAAGGTGCATAACTCTATTAATATTTGGTGGATCGTAACCTCGAAACAAAATGCACTGCCCCACATCATGGTCTAACAATGTATGAAGTTTCAGCTTGATCAGATATAAACTGTAGGAGGAGTTATCCGGAAACGAAAAGTTTACAGCCGGATGGACAGACGGACTGACAGACGGGCGGACGGACTGACTGACGGACGGATGCCAGCGGGTATAACATAATACATCCTGTTTTTCAAACGGGCATATAAAAATGAAACTTTGCAGCTAAATAGTCCGATAGTTTTCATATTTCTGCTCAAATGAAAGATTGTGGGTTTTCATTAGAACTGCCCCGAAGAGCTTCTAACGAGTACCCACAATCTCTATTTTTGAGCAGAATGAAAAAAAATAGGGTATACCCCTGTAAACCAGAGTTTACTATGTAAAAGTGGAGTTAAGGGGATCGAAAATATATAGGCGTGTTTTAAGCCAAAAGGACAGTTACTTTCCCACAAAATGGCAAAATAAAATAATACTAGCGACACAAACACCCAAAGACACGCCATAAAAGACACACCATAACAAAAATAAATCGCGACAGAAGGACCGCCTCGGAACGGTCAGCGGAAACGAATTCCATTAACCCGATGTGATAACATTCCTATGTAATATATGACAAAAGTTCGTATTACTATTTCAAACATAGATTGCAAATGCGTACTCGTATCACCGAGGCGGCTCAAACTGTACCACAACGTATGATTTGGAGTATAACCATGAAAATAATGTAAAGGGTACCTATATAACCACCACATCTTATTAGGTTTAACGACTTAACCATTAATATATTAGTTATCAAGATCTATACTTGCAATGTAAGAGAAAGAACACAAATATATTGTTCAAAGAATACACAATCACAATTTATGTCATATTCAATCCAAAATTAGATAAGTCCACTATTTCTTTCAATACATTTTTTTCTTATATTCTTTCTTTCTCTATTAAATGACTTTCTCACCTTTAATTGTGCGCGATAAGTGTTCGTGTTGATTTATATTAACTGAAGATTTTCACACCTGAAGTGAGATGGGCGGGTATCCATTGTTTAACAAAATGTCATTATGGATTAACACCATATCAATTAAAGCAGACAAGACATCATAAAGACACGTGCCGAAGTGTAAAGTCATTAAAATTCACAGTTTAAGTCCGTTCATTTGTATTTATTTGGTTTGATTAAATTAAGAAGATCATACATCAAAGAACATTAATGTCAAAGACTCCTGCCGTATTCTACTATCCTCAAAAGAAACTTAAAATTTGGTCCTTATAACCCCCAAGTTATAGACATACTTTACATTTGGTCATTTTTCACAATGGCGAAATGTGTGTTCTGGGAAATGTAAAACGGACTGCATATATATATTGCGAGGTGATCTTATTATTTCTCCCTTCTAGGTGGTCTTTTCTAGTTTCCGCGCTACCGAGTGTTTTCCACATCTCCCTCTCTCTCTCTCTCTCTCTCTCTCTCTCTCTCTCTCTCTCTTTCTCTCTCTCTATATATATATATATTACGTTTTTTTGAAGTACATGTATCAGCAATTTTATGTCTTGCATAAGGATGCAAATTTTTGCTTATAACTTACCCGTGCAATATATAAATTTTTTTCACATCTCCAAACTGGCTACTTTTCTGTTCAAGATCTGTGATCGCTTTCTTTTTCGTAATTCAAACATAGGTTGGTAGCGCACAACCTATGTCTTGGAGCAGAACGAAGAAAAATAATGCATACCCGCTTACCTACCCCCCCCCTCCCCTCCCCCATAAACCCCAGTTGTCTCTCTGATGAAAATCCGTGATAGTTTTCTTAGTCATACTGCAAAAATAAATCGTGGGCGCTCGTTTGAACCGCCTCGTTGAGGATGGGGTTTAAAGGGGTGAAAACTGGCTACTCATTACGAAAACTCGCCTATGCAAATGCATTGTTAACCTTACCACTGAAAAACAAAAAAATAAGCTGAAAAATTGTGATTTTTTTCTTACTTCTGCTGAAATTATAGATTGTTGGTACTCGTTAGAACCGCCCCAGCAAGGCGGTTCTAACAAGTACCTACACTCTATATTTTAGAACAGAAATAAGAAAAAATAAGGTTTACCCCTGTAAACCCCAGTCTTATTATGTAAAAGCGGGGTTCAAGGGGGTCGAAATTTTGAGTGGGTTTTCGTGATGTTTTCTGATGAAGATCTTCAAGCGTACAAACTATGTCTTGGAGCGGAACGAAGAAAAATAATGTATACCCTATAAACCCCAGTTTTCTCTCTGATGAAAATCCGTGTTAGTTCTAATGAATACCCACAACCCATGTCTTAGAATGGGGTTTAAAGAGAGGATCCAATCGCAGGAGTTCACATGATTTTCTTTCAATCTTTTTCTCTTTTTTTATGTCTGCAAGTTTTTCTTTTCGCTGAGTTGTTCACGTGATGTTCTTTCTTTCTTTCTTTCTTTCTTTCTTTCTTTCTTTCTTTCTAACATAATGATTCGTAATGGAGCCTAAGGATATTATCTGTTTGACATAGTGCATTCTTTCATATCTTTGTCTTATTAACGGCACAAACATAGATTGTGGGTGCTCGTTAAAATCGCTTCGTCGATGCGGTTCTAACGAGTACCAAACACCTATGTCTTAAAACAGAAATAAGAAAAACTAGAACTGTCAGAGGATCTGACTATAGCCCCGCTGTAGCCCTGTCAGAGGAGAAAGACTCATGAATTAAAGGTAAAGACTTGTGAGAGGGTTAAATCCCTAACAAGGTACCTACGCCTTATAGACTTTTCGCGTTATTAGATCAGAAAAACAGTCTAAGTTAAAAAATAAGTTTTGGATAATGAAAAAACCACATGCACATCTTAAGACCTCTTTGAAAACACCTGAAAAGTTTCAAAGGATCGGCCTAGAACTGTAAGAGGAGTTGCGTTCACAAGGTACTTCCTCCCTATACATTTTAACATTAGTAGATCTCAAAAATTGTCTAAGTTAAAAAAGGTGAAATAAGTGAAAAGAATTATTTAAGGATAATGAAAAAAGCACATGCACATCTTCAGACCTATATGACAACACCTGTAAAGTTTCAAAAGGATTGACCTAGAATTGTAAGAGGAGTTGCGGTAACAAGGTAGCTACTCCCTATACATTTTAACATTAGTAGATCTAAAAAATTGTCTAAGTTAAAAAAGGTGAAATAAGTGAAAAAAGTTATTTAAGGATAATGAAAAAAGCACATGCACATCTTCAGACCTATATGAAAACACCTGTAAAGTTTCAAAAGGATTGACCTAGAACTATAAGAGGAGTTGCGATCACAAGGTACCCACTATCAAATATTACAGACAGACAGACAGACAGACAGACGGAATTCCGGACAAGCCAAATCCAATATAGCCCCCACTTTTTCAAAGCGGGGCTATAATAATCTATACCCTGTGAGGTTTAGAGGGGTCTTCATTTCGTGGACTTGTTAATATATGTGATATATGGTAATTATAACACTGTTCAATACATGAACATTCTACGAAAAAATGAATATATATGTTGGTTGGATGGTTGCTTAAATTGAGACTTAACGTCGACGTCCACACTATTTAGGTCATTTTGGAGACGTTGCTTCAAATTTTGTGGGACTTTTACCTGACACTGAGATGAGATGACATCTCAAGCCCTGCCACACAATGAAAGCAAAAGGCGTATATGCACCGGGCAGTCCGGGACACACCGCTTTGCCTGGGCAGTCTTAGTCCTAAGTGGTTTACCAGTACTCATGAGTGGTCAGTCCAGCTCTGAATGGAAGAAACGTGCATCCCAAACTATTTCTCCAAGCCCCGTGTGTGGGGCCGAAGAAAAAGAATGTGTTCATATTGAATTATTCCGTCAAATTTAAACTGTTCATCACTGAGTTCGGAACAATAAACTACCATTCATGGCTCAGATCCTACCTTATTTATTTGATGTTGGGTTAAACTACCCCAACAACTCTGTTTAGGTCATTTTGCCACCCAATGATACCAACACTGTTTTTTATGCATGGGTGATTCGACTCGCACCTTTGCCTGGGTAGGCTTATATCTTCTAAGAGGATTACCGAATATTTCTTTTTTATATTTTGTTATTTGTTTTACGGCCCTTTCATGATTATATTTCTCTTATATCGAGTCGATTGTTAATCAGAGGAGGGCGAAAACCGGAGTGTCTGGAGAAAAAAAACATGTCCGTTGCAGAGCTTGGCGTCTGACATATGACCCAAGCCAGACTCGAACCACAGCGATGAGAGACCTAATTATTAGTTAAGTCTTGCTTTTTAATTATTTCTGCTCCAAACACCTGACGCGCAGGGTGCGATTATTGTGCGCTGACCCATATTTCACATTTGGCAAAATTATTTATGAACAAGAGCATTCACAATGCTGTCAAAGATGAAAATAGTGTGTGTTTTATACAAATATCCTAAAAATAAAGTAGAAACCGGGAGGAAATTGGTCCGTTCCGGTAAATGTACGCCCCCATATTACTTAATAATTATAGGTCCTTTTGGACATTTTGGAGTAAAACGTTGGTAACAAAGATAGATGGTCATTTTTCAGGCATAAATTTGTAATCTTTACGCTACATTACGCTACATTACGCATCATTTCTGTTTTAAGGCAGACCTTGTTTTCATGATGAAAGTACATTTAGTACATTAGAGAAAAAATAACACACAATAGTCGGGAGTCTGAGACTCCTTATAACCAGTACCGCAGTTTGCTCTACTGCAAAACCTGCTACTTAAGGGGAATTGGAACACCCGGCAGTTTTTTCCGCCATTTTTCAAAGGGAGATAACTTATGGGACTTCCTGTTCGCTTTCCTTTAAGCCCTGTCCTACTGACAAAGGGGTCTACTCTTAAAGGAAAGAATTTATTTGCTCCTCAGGAGCAAAAATTTTCTTTCCTTTAAGAGTTGATCCCTATTGAAATGGGAGATAAAATACTTTTGGAGGAGTTGCCTCCCCTGAAGGCGTTCCCATTCACCTTAACACAAGCACTGAAGTGAAATTAAGCTATACAGCCCTTCTGACATCGAAAAAGGAGGAGCAAGACAGGAATCTCACGATGTAGCCTCCTTTCACAGTGAAATTCTGCTATTAAGAAAGCTATAAGGAATAATTCTCCTCTAAAAACGATGTTAAAATGTTTCAGGTATTCTTTCTTTTTGTTATATACACCAATGCAGTGTCCTCTAGTAAGAGACCACCTTTGAAACAAGTGTAACAACACATGTCGTCATGACGCCGTCCGTAAAAACCCTATGATTACTTTTGAACGTCATCGATGATAAAATCCGGTTTAAAAAGCTATACGATAAACAGAATCTTACTCACATGGTCTTTTCATATGATACTTATAAACTTCGCCAGACGCTGGTTTCATTATGCAAAACGACCACGAGTGTTATAAGACCCACATTCTCTATATTAGGCCTAAAAATAGCTGTGTTTGCGCTTACGTGCCGATTAAGGGTATCGGTCGGTAGGTCGCTAAAACGTTTTATTTTTGTCAACTTTTTATTTGATGGAAAAAGCAGCTGTGATGGAGTGCTGTGGTGTAGTGGTAAAGCATCGGATTTGAGATCCAGAGGGTAGCCGGTTCGATCCTCGCAAGCGCCACGTGTTGTTACTTTATCCACATTGCTTAGTACTGGTTCCTACCCAGGAAAAGAGGGTCACATGGAAGATTAGTACTTGTACTAAATGTGTTACCCTCTATAAATAAGGTCGATTATTATTATTATTATTATTATTATTATTATTATTTGTTATTATTATTATTATTTAAAAACAGCTAAAACGGCTAAATTCAAACTATATTACCTTTAAACATTCAAATAATGAGGTTCAAAGCATCACGGAAGCAAAAGAACAGGGTTTCAATTATTAATTTTGCTTTTTTGCATTTTCATCAAAAGTGCTAGAAAATATTAAGGTCGGTAGGTAAGATTTTTTTTTATTTTTTAGACTGGATCACAATAAAAATGCAAGGTCGGCATAATAAAACAGGGTCGGTCGGGTTAGGGGAAACACAGCTATTTTTAGGCCTTAACAAAAGTACATAATTCTGCAATAGAGACTCGATCACAATTATCTTTCCTTAATGTGCATACTGATTGCATGGGCGAATTGCGTTGAAGGTTTTTAGACCCTGACTTAAATGTAATAGAAATGATATCTTTCTTTTATGCAAATGTTTATGTACGAAAGAACTGCTTTGAATGTATGAGAACATGCCTCAAATTCTGAATTAAGAGTTGCGAATACAAGGACAGCACTACAGACGAACAGATGCACATACACGCATGCAGATACGGACACGGACAAACATATAACCCTCCCCTTTCACATACAATATCTGCTGTACTCTTACATCTTAGTGGGTTTGATAATATGTTTACACAGAATGAATGGCACAATGAATAGGAACATTAGGGGTAACATGGCAATAGATAAGGTTGGTATTTTGTAATAACTGAAGGATAGTTTTTGTAAATTCTTCATAAAAAAACTATATTGTGGGTATTCATTAGAACCGCCTCGCCAAGGCGGTTCTAATGAATACCCACAACATAAGTTTATATCGAGAAATAAGCAAAACTATCCTTCAATTATCACAAAATACCAACCTTATCTGCTATCATGGGTTAACCCTTATCACGCTGAACACGACAACCCCTATCTTTCAAAACTGATCAGGATCTACACTGTTTTAAGTTTCCATTTAAGTGGATCATTATATAAAGTAGTATGATTGGTTGGTAATAAGTGTAGCAAATTTAATTTATTCAGCAGGATAATTTCGAACAGAAGCTCTGTAAACCACTAGACTAACAATTAGTCCACACCACGTAAACACGTCCAGGAACTAGAAACCGCAATGAATTATATCATAGAAAAGTTATGCGCACTTTTCTAATGAGTACACATAGCATACTTTTAGTGTATAGAAGATCATAAAGAGATCCATAAGTCATTCCTACTATATGCTTCCTGAATTATTGCTGTGGCTTGAATTTCAACTATCTCGAACAACTTTTCCTCACCCCAAAGTTGTTGAAAGGGAATGGGAACACCTGGCAGATTTTTCCCGCCATTTTTCAAAGGGAGACAACTTTCGGGAGTTCCTTTTCGCTTTTCTATAAGTACTGTCCCACTGAAAAAGGGGTCGACTCTTAAAGGAAAGAATTTGCTCCTTAGGAGCAAATTCTTTCCTTTAAGAGTTGACCCCTATTGACATGGGAGAAAAAATACTTTTGCAGGAGTTGCCTCCCCTGCAGGGGTAACCATTCCCTTTAACCTACAGAAGGTCCGAGAAACTCAGTTGTTAGAGTTTTGTGGATTATGGCAAACGGAACGGTGCATTGCTTTCCAGTCCTGTATCTGACATGCCTTGCTGCAGTAGGCGACAGCTTTGCATTTGGAACACTTTTTCATGATAGAATTGGTTGTTCCACAGAATGCACACTTATTGAGGTCTTCTTCTGAGTCATTTTTCTGAGATACTGACTTGTCTGTTTCCGCTTCAGTGTCATGACAAACCTTGTTGTGTCCAGCTTTCCAATCTTTCTTCTGACAGGATTTAGTACAATAATAAACAGATTTACATCTGGAGCATTTTTTCATATCCAGTATTGATAGTTGACAGCGATGGCATCTCGGTGGCAGGTTTGCGTCATTTTTCTGTTGAGCTCTAACCTGGCTAACTGGATCTGAGAAAGTTTGAATCAATTTCACCATGTTCTGAACTAGAAATAGCAGAAAATAGGACAATAATTAGTGCTGGTTATTTATGCTCACCAGGGCCCGAGGTTATAAAAAAATAGAAGTTGAGGCAATGATCAGGAATCGATACAATTAACCCACAGCTCCCATAAGAGACACCAAAGAGAAAGAAACACAAACATGAAACAACAGACCCTAATCGCTAATGGAAACATCAATAGCGGAAAGCTAAAAGGACAATTACTTTCCCACAAAATGGCCAATAGGCTATCCGAAATAACATAAAATAAGCGACACAAACACCCAAAGACAAAAATAAACCGCGACAGAAGAACCGCCTTGGAACGGCCAGCGGCAACGAATTTTAAATCGATTTTACGTGGCCACAACCCTCGCCCTTACTTCCGTCGCGATTAAGACAAATAATTTATTCAGTCCGCATGAAGGCCTCCTAACTCATCAGTGCAACATCTCCGTGAACACAAAAATCAAACAACCACAGCGATGAAACAACGGTGAGGGCTCGACAGCAAGTCCTTTATTTATTTTAGTTCGATTGCGACGAAAGCTTCAAGCTTATTGGAATGACTCCCGAAGACACAAACACTTTAAAATTTATGACAATTATAAATTTCATGTTCAGCTGAGTTGAGCATAAAACATTTTACATGCTCAACTTAGCTGAGTATGAAATTTATAATGCTCATAATTTTTAAAATACAAATGAAAAAGCCAAGTTTCCTCCTCAGATCAGCACAGAATGTTATTTGTCCTGTTTATGAATTTTAAAATGCTAACAATTTTAAAATGCAAACAATTTATAAACAGTACAAATTCCATGCTCAAGTGAGCTGAGCATGTAAAAAGTTTTACATCACGTGAACAAGTATGTGAAATGAAGACCCCCCTAAACTCCACTTTATATAGAGAAAACTGGGGTTTACAGGGGTAAACATTATTTTTCTTATTTCTGCTCCAAGACATAGGTTGTGGGTACGCGTTAGAACCCGCCTCTTACGAGTACCCACAACCTATGTTTTGAACATTTACAACAAAAAATATCGAGGATTTTTTTATCAGAAAAGTATCCGTTTTGGAGATTTGAAAAACGCACTATGTCGCACGGTTGTGTTATCGTAATGTAATCTCGGGACAAGGGTAACAAATCTATGAAATGAACAACCATCTGATGTATAGACAATTCGTCTGCTGAGTGCAATAACGGTGTAACTGACATTTTGGCCAAAATAGTTTTTTTGCATAAATGGATGCCTTAGGACTTGACACACTTGGTAAATAAGTACTACAGCTGGATTCTGCCTAAATCATGATTTATTTCAGCATTTTGGATTTTTTTGTCAGTTACACCGTTTTTGCTCTGACTTTTAGAAAAAAGTTGGCGCAAAAACAGTGTAAGTGCACTTACCCCATTTTTGCACAAAGTTTTTTAATACTTAAAAAATATTGAATCCTGCTGCTTGATATTTCGGAATAAGCATGTAAGTACCATGTAGAATGTATAAAATGTGTCTTTAATTTTCTGCTTTACCATTTAAAAGGCAAAGAAATAAGGTTTGTACATTTACATCGTTTTAGCGCTGAATGCACTTACACCGTTTTTGCACCAAAAACACTCGGCGCAGAAATGGTGTATCAACCCTTAAATGCTACATATTTATTTTCAAATGCCATTTATACAACTATAAACATCACACACAAATGAAAGAAATCGCCATGAAGTTAAGAAACAAGCTTATAGTATAGTTTTCTATGCCATTCTCTTATAAAACAGTTTTTTGTCTCTCCTGAAAAGTTGCCATTTTGCACTTACAACGTTATTGCACTAAGCAGACGAAATGGTGTTTAATGGGATATATATTATTTTCCCATTTTATACAGGAAAATAACAACAAAGGTTATGGATACGCGTTAGTATCGCCTCTTTGAGGCAGACCTAACAAGTACTCACAATCTTGTTTGTTTGTTTGATTTGAGGTTTAACGTCCCCGTCAACACTGTAAAGGTCATTTTGGAGACGTTGCTTCCAATTTTATGGGACTTTTACCCGACATTGAGATGAAATGACATCTCAAGCCCTGCAACCCAATGAAACCAATAGGGTTTATAAGCATGGACGGACTTTCTCGCACCGCTTTGTCTGCCTCTAAGCGGTTTACCAGTATTCGTGTGCAAGTCGGTTTCAGCTCTGTGTGGAAGCATCGTGCAGCACATATATTTCTTCAATCCCCGATGGGCGGGGGCCGTGTACTCACAATCTATGTTTGAACTTGCAATAAGTACTCACAAGTTCTAGAGATATTAAAGACGCCATTTTAACACACGGGTGTGTAATCCATCACATTAACAGGTCCGTGCTAGACTTTCGGATGAGTCTTTTAACCGAGGGCCCGTCTCCGTATGACCTTAGTTGTTGGTGGGACGTAAAACTCAAACACTCACCTCACCTCACAGGTCCGTGCTATGAGCCATTTCACTAAAAAAAACACACACACACAAAAAAAAACACTTCATATAGAGGTAAGTGGGCATTACGGGGGTAGTCATTATTTTCCGTATTTCTGCTCCAAGACACAGGTTGTGGGTAGTGGTTAGAACCGTAATAGCAATAATATTACATCTTTTCATTAATAAAAATAACAGTTTGGGGTGGGTACGATGTGTTATCGTAACGCTAAGTTAAAAACATATAGGCCATGGCACGACAAAACCAAAAATGGGCCCCGTCAAGCGATTTTGGTACTTATCGCCTATGCGAGCAGCGAAGGTTTAGGCGAGCCTGCGCATCCGCGCAGTCTCGCCAGAACCTTCGCTGCTCGCTCATACAAGCAGTGAATCAAGAGGAACCTTCAGACAGAAAGCCATATCCCTGGCCCCTCTGAATGGCTGGGCATGCGCAGTTAAAATTTGTCATGACGGAATGCTCGAAGACACAAATTCGCTTGGCGGGGCTCAAAAAAGTCCGGTGCGATCATCGGGATTTCAGGTCAGCTCTTCGCTAATCGCAATGCATTGCTCTGTTTTGATTCAATTGTATAACTTTTTCTGGGTACATGTATCATTACGCAAACACGCCTATACAAATACATTGCCACCTTTATCGCCGAAAAAATGAAATTTTTATGATGAAAAATTGTGATATTTTTCTTATTTCTGCTCAAAATATAGATTGTGGGCACTCGTTAGATCCGCCTCGATTTTCTGCTCAAAATATAGATTGTGGGCACTCATTAGAACCGCCACATCGATGCGGTTCTAACGAGTACCCACAATCGTTATTTTTGTGCAGAAATAAGAAAAATAAGGTATACCCCGGAAACCCAAGTTTTACTATATGAAAGTGGGGCTCAAGGGGGTCAAAATTATATAGGCGTGTTTTCGTGATGATTGTGCTTTATTTGAGTCACCCTTTTTGAGAATTTGTTTCATCCCATATGATAATAAAGTAGTTTTACCCCTAGGGTCACTCATTGCTCCAAACTGATAGTAAATAGCTGATAATATAGCGATCCATCGGGGCTTGGAGAAATCGATTGGGCTGCATGATGCTGCCACGCGGAGCTGAAACTGACTGACCATGAGTACTGGTAAACTGCTTAGAGGGTCTACGAGAGTTGCCAGGCAAAGTGGTACGAGTTGGACCGTCCCTACGTATAAACCCTTTTGGTTTCTTTGTGTGGCAGGGCTTGAGATGTCATTTCATCTCAGTATCGGGTTAAAGTCCCACAAAACTGGAAGCAACGTCTCCAAAATGACCTACATAGTGTTGACGGGGAAAACAAACAAACAATATAGCGATTTTATATAACCCTATGCATCATTAGGACCACACCCCGGGGTCATAGTACATCCTTTCATGACTGCTCTACTGACATTTTCTGACGAAACTATAAATTGTGTTTGTAAAACACTATGCCCCCAATTATATGCTTACCCCTAAATGCCGAAATAACTAAAGAAATATTTCAGATTTTTTTTCAATAGTAAATCAGGTCATCAACTCACCAATCCCTATCAAGTTGTCAAGTTTCAAGGCAATAGACAAAACAGTATTCGAGATCTTGCTTAGAAGATTAAATTGCCAAATTGTTCATAGGGTCATTCGTAAAGAAACAAGAAAAAATGTGGGTCATTTATTTTTTCACAAGGAACCTATATATGAAATTTCTAAAACCTAACATGCATGATTTTTAAGATATGGCAGGCACCAAAAAGCGTGACGAACGGATGGATGAACCAACAGACAAACAAAGACAAACCGAAATCTCCGCCCCCCCCCCACACACACACAACCCCCCCCCCCCCCCCCCCCACACACACCACATTTTTTAACATTTTAACATATTTTGCTGACAAGGTAACAATGCCCGAATTTAGGAAGGGCCCTAACTCATGAAGTCTTTTATTTATTCAAAAGTCAATCAGGTCGTCTACTTATCGCTGTCAATATTATCACTAAATATCCAGGCCTTTGAGACAATTTGCTGACAAGGTAAAACTGCCAAAATTTAAAAGGGCTGAAAGGGCCATAACTCATGAACTATTTTTCACAATCTATTTAAAGTTAATCAGGTACTCATCACTGGCAATTTTACCTATAAATACCAAGGCTTTAGCTCCAATGGTTTTGTTAACATGTTTTGCTGACAAGGTAAAAATGCCCAAAAGCACGAAGGGCCATAACCCATGAAGTAGTTATCAAAATGTATTCAAAGTTTATCAGGTCATCTGCTCATCACTAGCAATCTAATAACCAAACAAGAAGGCTGTAATTCTAACGGTTTTTGAGATAATTTGCTGACAGGGTAAAATGCCCAAATTGACAAAGGGCTAGAACTCATGAAGTCGTTTTCAGAATTTATTAATAAAATAATCATGTCATCTACTCATCGCGATCAATCTATTCATACGACCCCGCCCATCGGGGCTTGAAGAAATAGATGGGCTGCATGATGCTTCCACGCAGAGCTGAAACCGACCCGTGTCGGACTTTCCATGCATATAAACCCTATTGGTTTCATTGGGCGACAGGGCTTGAGATGTCATTTCATCTCAATGTCGAGTAAAAGTCTCGCCAAATTAGAAGCAACATCTCCAAAATGACCTTTACAGTGTTGATGGGGATGTTAAACCCATAATCAAACAAACAAACACTCTATTCATAAAGTTTTATGGCGCTAGGTCCAATGGATTTTGAGATATTTTGCTGACAAGGTAAAACCGCCAATATTTACAAAGGGCCATGAATCATTAAGTATTTTTCAAAATATAATCTAAAGTTAATCAGGTCAACTACTCATCATTTGTTTGTTTATTGTTTGATTGGAGGTTTAACGTCCCCGTCAACACTGTATAGGTCATTTTGGAGCGTTGCTTCCAATTTTGTGGGACCTTTACTCGACATTGAGATGAAATGACATCTCAAGCCCTGCCGCCCAATGAAACCAATAGGGTTTATATGCATGGACAGTCCGACACGCACCACTTTTCTTGGGCAGGCTTAGAACCTCTAAGCAGTTTACCAGTATTCATGTGCGGTCAGTTTCAGCTCTGCATGGGACCGGCCCCGATAGCTCAGTTGGTAGAGTGTCCGCTCCGGGGAACGGGAGGTCTCGGGTTGGATCCCGGGCCGCAACATACCAAAGTCTTTAAAAATGGTACTAGCTGCTCCTCGTTTGGCACTCAGATTTACGGGGTAGAGCTAGGACTGGTCGATCCAGTGTCAGGATAATGTGACTGGGTGTGGTATCATGTAATGTGTCTGGGACATGATACTTCAGTGAGGCAGCACTATAAACGTGAGCATTGAGCTCCCTGTCGCAACCAGACACCGTCGTGATATGACTGAAAAATTGTTGAAAGCGACGTTAAACCCGACTTCACACACACACACACACACACACACACACACACACACACACACACACACACACACACACACACACACACACTCACACACACACACACAGCTCTGCATGGAAGCGTCATGCAGCCAATCTATTTCTACAAGCCCCGATGGGCGGGGGCCGATCTTCTCACCATTACCAATCTATTCATTAAGTTTTTCGGGGGGTCCAACAGCTTTTGAAATATTTTGCTGACAAGGTAAACATGCCGAAATGTACACAGGGCAATAACCGACATGTGCATTGTTTTTTTTTTCAAAAGTTAATCAGGTCATTACTCCTCACAACCAATCCATTAACCAAGTTTCAAGGTTTTAGCTTAAGGACATTTTGAGATATTTTAGTGACAAGATTTCATCCTTATTTTTGCAAAAGCCCATAACTCTGGAAAGGGGGATAATCCTGATGGCAAAAATATGTACGAGGGATGTTCGAAAAGAATTGCTTATTGTCCTCTAGCTCGATATCCACGTTGGGCACGATCAAAACAATACATACTTGTATAGGGCTATTCAATATCTACACAATGGTATATAAATGTACAAGTTAGACTAAGTGTAAGACATAAAATTTGCCGTTTGAATACACGCAGTCATTGACCACTGCAGTAAAAATGGTTGGTAAAAGAGTCGACTAAAAAGCTGAAATACGGGCTTACATCAAAGCTTGCTCAAAACTAAGTTGTTCTTTGAAGAAGTTGATGACTGAAATTTCTAGTGCTTTTGGACCTTCTTGTGTATCTTATGACACAGTTCGGCGATGAAAAAAGAAATTAGAGACTGGTGTAGAGTCCATCAAAAATACACCGAAATCAGGTAGACCAAAATCTGCATCTCGCACAGACATTGTTTCCAAACTAAAGGAAATCTTTAAAGGAGGTGCCAGATTTACAGTTCGTCATATTGCACGAAAGGTAGGCATATCACTATCAACGGTTCACCTTATTTTGAAGAAGCATTTGAAAGTCAGAAAGATTTCTGCTAGATGGATGCCACATCTGTTGACTGACGAGCAAAAGAGGCAACCGGTTAAAGTGACCAAAAAGCTGCTTCATATGTTTCCAAAATATGACAAAAAACAGTTTGCCAATGTCGTCACAGGTGATGAAACCCCGGTCCATTATTTTGAGCCCGTCAGAAAGGTTAGCAATAAGATCTGGGCCACTAAACACAGCCAACCAAACGTTCTTTGAGTAAAAAGAAGGTTTTGTATGTAACCTTCTTCTCTGGTGAAGGAGTCGCAATAAAAGTGCCGGTGAAAAAGGGCAAAAGCATCACCGGAAATTACCACAAAGACGTAGTACTGACGAAACTGAAAAAGTATTATCGGAAACGACGCCCTGCACCTGGTTTTAAACATATCCGTCTTCTACATGACAATGCAAACACTCATACATGTACCTCCGCAATAGTTGCGGCGTTTTTGAAGAAAGAAAAAATAACTGTTTTGCCTCACCCCACGTATTCCCCAGACCTTGCCCCATGTAATTTATTTTTGTTTCCGAAATTGAAAACATTCCTTGCTGGTGCTGAAATACCAGTCCCGACAGGCACTTGGCTCTGCCATCCATTAGTACCTTATTACTGTGCCCAAATCAGCGTACCGTGAAACCTTCAAGAAGTGGTTACATGGGCTGAAACTTTGCGTTTCAAGCCACGGGGAGTACTTCGAGGGCATGGAATGAGCCCTTTTTTGGCTAACTTGAATTTGAAGTCTCCAGATAACAATAAGCAATTCTTTTCGAACATCCCTCGTATCATAAAATTTCTCATGAGGATTCCATATACAAAATTTAAAAATCCTAGTATGCATGGTTCCCAAGTTATGTTATGCATCAAAAATCAAAAAGCGTGATGACGGACGGACGGACGGACGAACGAACGGACGGACGGACGGACGGACGAACTAAGGCAAACCAATATGTCCCACCAACTTTTTCGAAGTAAGTGCAAATTAAAATATGCGGATTCTTTCTTATTTCTGCAGCAAAAATAGATTGCGGGTCTTGTTAGAACTGTCATGTCAAGGCGATTCTAACAAGTATTGAACAGTAATCTATAGCTTGATCAAGAACACGAAAAAAATATATACTCGTAAAATGTAAAATTAACAAAGACATTCTTCAGACGGGCTTGATAATGTGATGTATTTAAAGACATTCAGTTGTTGTGTTGTGTTGAGGTTTTTCGTCCCCGTCAACACTATTTACGACGTTGATTCCAATTTTGTGGTACTGTTATCCGATATTGAGATGAAATGATATCTCAAGCACTACCGCCTAAAGAAATTAACACAAGGACAACAAATGAATATACTAGGATGACAGATAGGGTAGAGCAGTCTAGCTGTACCGGCCTTCAGAATTGAAAGGTTAAGCTCTTATATGACGGAAATAATGAAGACTCTTTCATATTTCATAATTAAGTGTTTTATAATTTTAAACAATGAAATAAAGTATAATCAAGTTTTATTTATTTATTTATTTGTTTCGCTGAAAACTATTTCAGTGCATATTTTGCTGTTATTTCTCATCATCTGTGCAGTAAATCCAAGAGGGCGGACATCGAAATTCAATGAAGGAGAGACGGCAATATTTTTTGCTCACGTGGTATATGATAAATTGCCCTTGCGCTGTTCAACATTATCGAGCCTTAAAATGCTACAGATTACAATAATTTTAGGAAAATATATACATACACGTTTCTTTACACGTTAATTTTTCAACAAGGTCAAGCTCTGCTGTGATGGAGTATACAGGTTGCAGAAAAGAGTTAAGCCGCCATCTTGGTGATTCATCTATTTCTTGCACTGTGCGAAAGGAGTTCACCCGCAATATCTTCTTTAGTAGACGGGATCCCTGTTCCAATTAAAACAGAATTCTTTCTCAGATGAAAACCGTTTCACTATCATTTATTCCTAGTCAAGCCTATCCATATGAACAAGAGGCCAATGGGCCACCATGTTCACCAGAGATCTAGTGGGTGAAAAGGATCCAACCTCCTGTCGAAAAGGTGAAAAGGTAACGAACGACGGACGGACCTATAGCTTGCTTCAGGTGAGCTCAAAAAGAAACTGTGAACGAAGACATGCTCGTATCTTCATAGATCCAGGATTGTCAAAATAGTTGTTCCAGTTGAACCCATGGACAGCGTCCGTATTCGGCCCCAAGGCTATAATTTAAAAAACTCTTGGTAGAGGTCCACTAGATGAAGCTTTATGCCAAATATAAAAAGTCTGGACCTTGTGGTTTCAGGAAAGAAGGTTTTTAAAGGTTTTCCCTAAATTAGTCTATGTAAAACATGTGGGCCCTGGGTGGGGCAATTTTAGGTCCCAAGGCTATAAGTTGAACAATCTTGGTAGAGGTCCACTAGATGAAGCTTCATATGAAATTTCAAAGATCTGGGCCTTCTGGTTGCAGACAAGAAAATTTTTAAAGGTTTTCCCCACGTAAGTCTATGTAAAACATGTGGGTCCTGGGGTGGGGACATTCTTTGGCCCAAGATCTATAATTTGAAAATATTGGTAGGGGTCCATTAGATGAAGCTTTATACCAAATATCAAAAACCTGGGCCTTCTGGTATCAGACAAGAAGATTTTTAAGGTTTTTCCCTATATGTCTATGTAAACTATGTGGGCCCCAGGGTCCGACCAGTTTTGGCCCCAAGACCATAATTTTATTAAACTTGGTAGAGGTCCACTAGATGAAGCTTCATACCAAATATCAATGACCTGAGCCTTCTGGTTCCAGAAAATAGGATTTTAAAAAGTTTTCCCTTTATATGTCTACTAGAATTCGTTTCCGCTGACCGTTCCAAGGCGGTTCTTCTGTCGCGGTTAATTTTTGTTATGGTTTGTCTTTGGGTGTTTGTGTCGCTTATATTATTTATTTTGGATAGCCCTTGGCCATTTTGTGGGAATGTAACTGTCCTTTTGGCTTTCCGCTATTGATGTTTCCATTAGGTCTGTCGTTTCATGTTTGTGTTTCTTTCGATGTGGTGTCTCTGATGGGAGCTGTGGGTTGATTGTGTCGATTCCTGATTATTGCCTCCACTTCTATTTTAAACATGTGGGCCATGGTGCGGGGCCATTTTTGGCCCAAAGTCTATAAACTGAACAGTCTATAGCAAATATCAAAGACCTGGGCCTTGCGGTTTCAGACAAAAAGATTTTTAAACGTTTTCCCTACATAAGTCTAAATAAAATATATGGGCCCCACTTTTGACAATCTTGGAAGAGGTCCACTAGATGAAGCTTCATACCAAATATCAACGAGCTGGGCCTTCTTGTTTCAGGCAAGAAGATATTTTAAGGATTTTCCTATGAAAGCCTATGTAAAATATGTGGGCCTCTGGGCTGGGGCTTTTTTTGGCACCAAGGCTATAATTTGAACAGAGGGTCACTAGCTGAAGCTTCATACCAAATATCAAAGAGACCTGGGCCTTGTGGTTTCAATGAAGTAGATTTTTTAAGTTTTCAGCTTAAAAATCTATTTTATCTCCTGTGATCTAGACGTGCAATGGACCAGAACATTTGAACACTTTTGACTGAAGACCAACTAAGGTTTGGTCTGAATCCATTCAGTGGTTTAGGAGGAGCTGTTGTTTGAAGATATTGTTTTCGCATACACGCATGCACGCACTGACGACGGACAAAATGTGATCATAAAAGCTAACCCTGCCACTACGTGCAGCAGGCACTAAATCAAAAGGCTGAACAGAGAGGGTTATTTTGAGGGTTACCTCACCTATTGGTATGAGTTCCCCTTTTCATAATGAACAACTAGTCCGAGTTTCAAGTAAATATGTTCAGTAATGACAGAGATATTACAAAATGTCCAAGTTTTTGCACGACGACGCAGACGACGCCAGAGCTATGACAATACCTCGTCGTTTTCTTCCAAAACAGCCGAGCTAAAAACAATTTTCCATTAAAACACAAAAAATATAAAGGCTTATATGGAGTCCCAGCCTCAAAGAGCACAAGAAATTGCAGGCAGAGATGAGTATTTTTCTATTCAGTTTGCATTTGGTTTCCACTGCAACCAATTCAAACAAACAGCAAGAATGATAGGAGATTTCTCAAGAAAAGTTTCTATTAAAGTTTTGTCAAAATATCTGCAAGGCTCTGATGGGAGCTGTGGGTTAATTTATCGATTCCTGATCATTGCCTTCACTTCTTTTTGGTAGTAAATGACATTTTTCAATTTTCCCCATTATAAGTCTCTGGAAACTCAAACTCAGTTGCATAGCAATCAAATTAAAGAGACGATTTTCATTAAAGAAAAAAAAAAAAAAAAAAAACACTTTCAATCCCCCGGCCCAAGAATGTTACAGATGAAATTTGGGCTCAATTCGGTCCAGTGGCTTCAGAGGAGACGACGTCGTTCGAAAGTGTCGACGCCAGACGATGTCAGACGACGATGACGACGACGACGGAAAACTGCCTCATAAGCTACCCCAGAGACTTCGGCTCTGGAGAGCTAAAAGGCCTCCTGTGTTATCCAAATACGCGTGTATAACATCATGTTCACACGTCCACGCAATTGACAAGCCTGTAAATCCCTTTTTATACGGAGAAAACTGTCGTTTACAGGTATATACGTTATTTTTCTTATTTCCGCTCTAGGCTATTAGGATGCGGGTACTTGTTAAATTTTATCGTAATGACCTGCTGATATGGCTACTGGAATAAGGCTACTTAACCCTTTTTTTGTAACAGATGGAATCTTCCTCTTTATATACAGCAGGAGTCCATTTCAAAATTTAGGAGTGTCAGGTTGTGTTTCCTTCAAAAGCTATATGGAAATTGGCTGAATATTTTGCAAACAGTGTAAGTCCTGATCAGACCTGCGCTGTTTGCGAACTACCCGTTGAGGGGTTTCTGGTACTAAATGGGTTAAAGAACTCCACGTGTCGGCGAATAGCAAAGGCTCTGGCGTTGCTCGCTTCACTGACACTCAATGTTTTAAATAATGATAATTGTCACGAGATGGTCTATGAAAGGGTTATCCTTTGGAAGCAAGAACACGCCACAGAACTGAAAAGAAGGATGTTCATTACACCGACCATTAGCGGTATACTGCTCTATTGCTAAACTTATCGGAGTTTATCATATGACGCCGCGTCCGAGAATGTAATAATGCCATGTAATCGATAATCCACCAGTGGATTGAATATGCAAATAAGTTCGATACGCACCATAGCGTTATATTAACGACGTCCTCAACGACGTCGCGCTTAGTAATGGCGGCATACCGACATTTTTGTAAAACAATCGAGAATAAAATGCGTTTTAAATTTCATAATTATGATAAATAGAATCTTGCATTTCTTTAAGTCGTTGAGGAGTTTCCTCAACTTGATCTATAAATTTAATAATACATGAACACTCATGTAAGATCCTCTGTGCCTTAATGGACGTTTGCTTGCAGCCACATATAACCCATTTTGGACGGGAAAACACAAATAAGAGGGCAAAGACGGAACTGAATTGCTCACCTGATTTCAAGATGCCACATAGCTTCTGAATGTCATGAGAATAACTGACAAGCGTCTTCTTAACTTTTGCACTTAGACCGATTGTGGTCTTGGGAAACACTCTTGCGTAGAATGAATGAAGTGTGTAGGAGAGGTAATCATTTGAAGACTGTCATTCTTTAAACCCTGATCCTGCTGAATATTCAGTTTAGCCACACCCATGTCTGACTTTGAACCAATCAGATTACTTGAAGTAATTTATTCCCACACATTCATAAACTGAATGTCAAACAGTATCAATCCTGATCACGTGGCTTCTTCAGAAGCCATTTGATCTGGATTTACACTGTTTGCAAAGATAGGGGTTGTCGTTAACATCAGAATAAGAGTTATGACTGTCAGTCATTTTCGTCAAGGGAGCAAAACAAAAACGTCACCTAAGCAAACTTCCTTTGAAATATAATGAAATTGAACCAACGGTCGAGGAGTTACCATTTAAAGATATTTCTATTTTAAACTCTGGTAGCTCTTTTGTTTGTCCGAGTAAAAACTGTTTAGCTACTTCGTTAGAGGGTCACCTAAGCAACATTACTGTGAAGTTTGTAAAATACGATCAAATGTACAGGCAGAATTATTTAACTTTTTTTCGATCTAGCTGTGGTGGCCATCTTGTTTATTGGAGCGGAACCAGTTTGGCTAGATTATAAGAGGGCCAACCAAACAGCATTTCCTTGAGGTTTGATTTCATTCAACCATATATTAAACGTATAGGAGGAATTACCATTTAAAAGTTCTTATTTCTATTTATAGATTTGGTGGCCATTTTGTTCAGCCAAGCACAATACTTTGAGCAATTTGGTAGAGTGTCACCTAAGCAATAATTCTGTGAAGATTGGATGGTTTTGGACCATTGGTATACGAGAAATTAGCATTTAAAGGTTTTATTTTAAATATTTGTAGGTCAGTCGGCCATTTTGTTTGTTGGAGCAGATCAGTTATAACAAATTTTTGAAAAGGATAAGCTTAACAACAATCCTTTTAAGTATGAATGAAATTGGAACAAAGGTATAGAAGAATTAGCATATAAAGGTGTTTTTCTCTTTTTAACTCTGACAGCCATCTTGTTCACTGGTGAGACCATGTTAGCTAAATTGGTACCTTAGCAACAGTCCTCAGATGATATAATGAAACTGAACGAAAGCTGTAGGAGGAATTGTCATTTAATATTTCTATTTTAACTCTGGTGGCCGTCTTGTTCTTTCGAGAGAAACAGTTTTGTTACTTTGGAATATGTTTACCTAAGCTACCTACGTATGAAGTTTAAATGAAATAGGACCAAGGGTTAAGGAACAGTTGTTATTTAAGATGTGTCTAGTTTTAGCTCTGGTGGCTATCTTGTCAATCAGAGCGGATCTGTTTTAGATATTTTGGTAGATGGTCACCTAAGCAACCTTCGGATTTAAAATGAATTGGGCCTAACGTGTAGGAGAAGTCATTATTCAAAGTTTGTTCAATTTCTTTTTAACTCTGGCAGCCATTTTATTCATTTGAGGTAGACGGTTATCTATGCAACATTCCTATGAAGTTTTATTAAAATTGGCCCAGGTGTGTAGGAAAACGTTGTTTATTATATATTGTTAGCTCTGGCAGCCATCTTGTTCTTCGGAGCGGAACGATTTTTAATGTTTTGTTAGGGGGCCATAGCTAGCCAACATTCCTGCGAAAGTTGAATAAAATTGGACCAAGGATTTAGGTTAAAGCATATTTTTCACATTTTTGCTCATCGGAGCGGACCCGTTTTAGCTATCTTGGTAGAGAGTCACCTAAGGATCAACATTCAGATGAAGCTTAAATGAACTTGTCCCAAGGGTATAATATTTGACTTTTAAAGATGTTTCTATTTTTAGCTCTAGTGGCCATTTTGTTCATCGGAGCATAATCCTTTTAGCAATTTGGTAAACGGTAATCTAAGCAAAATTCCTATTTATTCAAATTTACCCAGGAGTACCAAAAAATTTGGTAGGGGTGCAGAAAAGGTGGTAGAGAGCCATCTATGAAATATTCCTGTGATGTTTGAATCAAATTGGCCTTATGATTAAGGAGGAGTTCGTATTTAAAGTAAATGGTTGTCGTTTATCTATTTGTATCTCTGCCGGCCATTTTACATAACAGAATGGAATCGTTACAGCTATTGTGGTCGAGGGATACCTAAGCAAATTGTTGACACCACACGACACATGAGACACGACGCACGGCGGACGACAAGTGAGCTAAACAGGACACCGACGAACAAGGAATCCCAAATCAGACTCTGCGAGATGTTGGACCTCATTAGGGCCTTTGACATCATCTGATCACTAGACATATGAGAAGTTGTCGTTTTAAGATTTTCAACTTTAAGCTGGCGACAAACTTGTTCATCGGAGCGAAACGTTTTCAGCTATTTTGGTATGGAGCCATCTAGGCAACATTCATGTGCGGTTTGAATCCATTTAGCCCAATCGTTAAGGGGATTTCTCATTTGAAGCAAATGGCTTACGCCGCACTACACACGACGGACATTAACCGACCACAATAGCTTTTGAGGACACTGACACACACCGAGGCCCAAATCAGACGCGATTTGCTTCGCCTGATAAGGGCATGCACATTTTGCAGAACCTGCAACCATTTCCTGAAAGCATTCTATCAAAAATCATTCTGATACATATAAGATTTAACACATATAAATTGTAAAATATATACATATGTACAAAATATATGAATAAATGAATACAAAAAAGCAAAAGGGCCAAGATGGCTCTGAATCGCTCACCTCATTTCAAGATGTCACATAACTTCTGAAAGTCATATGGATAACTGACAGCCATCTTATTCCCTGAAGCATATCTTTTGCAATTCCACAGACGGTCACCTTGGCAACAATCTTTCAAAGTTTGAAAGAAGCAAATTGTTGACGTTTTTCTAATATTAGCTCTTGCAACCATTTTGCTCATCAGAACAGAACTGTTTAAGCTACTTTGGTAGAAAGTCACCTAAGCAACATTCGTTTTGTTTTGTTTGTTTGATTTGAGGTTTAACGTCCCCGTCAACACCGTAAAGGTCATTTTGGAGACTTTACCCGACAATGACATGAAATTACATCTCAAGCCCTGTCGCCCAATGAAACCAATAGGGTATATAAGCATGGACGGTCCGACACTCAAACCGCTTTGCCTGGGCAGACTTAGATCCTCTACATTCGTACGAAGTTTGAATCATATTGCACCAGGGGTATAGGAGGAGTAGTCATTGTAAGATTTGTCTTTTCTAGCTCTGGTGGTCATCTTGTTCATCGGAGTTGAACCATTTTAGCTTCTTTTGGTAGAGAGCCACCTAGGCACCATTACTGTGTGGTTTGAATCAAGTTGGCCCAAGGGTTAAGTAGACTTATGAGTTGGTGATTCCATTTGACAATACAGAGCTGACTTGAATTTCACTAGCTGGGCACCTTGTGGACATTGGGGGTCAGGTACTAGTGCATGAGATGAACCGGCTCACTCTAACTAACAATGCCGTAACTATATTAAACTAGTGGGCGCCAAGGCAGGTCCATTTTGGGTTACAGTGCTATAATTTGAACAATCTTAGAAGAGGGCCTCTAGATGAAGCTTCATTCCAAATATCAAAGACCTGGGCCTTCTGGTTTCAGACAAGAAGATTTTTAAAGGTTTCCCAATATAAGTCTAAGTATAACCGGTGGGTCCAGGGCCGGGGCCATTTTGGCCCCAGTGCTACAGCTTGAATAATCTTGGTAGAGGTCTCCTACATGAAGCTTCATGCCAAATACCAAAGTACTGGGCCTTTGCGGTTTCAGATAAGAAGACTTTTAAAGTTTTCCAATTATAAGTCCATGTAAAACCGGTGGGCCCCGGGGTGGGTCCATTTTTGGCTCCAGGGATAAAGTTTAAACAATCTTCATAGAGGTCCACTAGATGAAGCCACACTGCAAACATCAAAGACCTGGGCCTTCTGGTTTCAGACGAGAACATTGTTAAAGGGTTTCCTATATAAAAGTAGAAGTAGAGGCTATGATCAGGAATCGATACAATTAACCCACAGCCCCCATCAGAGACACCAAAGGGAAAGAAACACAAACATGAAGCAACAGACCCCAAGGGAAACACCAACAGCGGAAAGCCAACAGGACAGCCACTTTCCCACAAAATGGCCAAAAGGCTATCCAAAATAAAATGATATAAGCGACACAAACACCCAAAGACAAACCATAACAAAAATAAACTGTGACAGAAGAACCACCTTTGAACGGTCAGCGGAAACGAATTCCACCGGGGGGGGGGGGGGCTTAACTCGATTTTACGTGGCCACAATGATCGCCCTTACTTCCGTCGCGATTAAAACAAATAATCTGTTCAGTCCGCATGAAGGCCTCCTAACTCATCAGTGCAACCAACCACCGGTTATACTTAGACTTATACTGGGAAACCTTTAAAAATCGTCTTGTCTGAAACCAGAAGGCCCAGGTCTTTGATATTTGGAATGAAGCTTAAGGCTGTTAAACCGGTGGACCCTAGGGCGGGGCCATTTTTGGCCTTAAGGCTATAATTTGAACAATCTTGGCAGAGGTTACCTAGATGAAGCTTCATACCAAATATCAAAGGTGTGGACCTTTTGGATTCAGAAAAGACAATTTAAAGGTTTCCCTTATGTAAGTCTATGCACAACATTTGGGACCCAGGGCGAGGCAATGTTTGGCCCCAAGGCTAGAATTTGAACAATCTTGGTAGAGGTCCATAAGATGAAGCTTCTTATCAAATATCAAAGACGTGGGCTGGGCCTTCTGGTTTTAGACAAGAAGATTTTTAAATGTTTTCCCTATGTAAAGTAGAAGTAAAACAAAGATCAGGAATCGATACAATTAACTTACTCCACCCATTAAAGACACCAAAAGGAAAGAAACACAAACATGAAGCGACCAGACCATAATGGAAACCTAAAGAAAGGAAGGCCATAAGGACAGTTACTTTCCCACAAAATGGCCATATGGCCATCCAAAAAATAAAAAGACACAAGTGATACATACAGTAAGTAACAAACAACAACATAAATGAATCGCCACAGAAGAACCGCCTTGGAACGGTCAGTGGAAAGATTTCCACTGGGGGATAGTGGGGGGGGGGGCTTAAATCGATTTTACGTGGCCACAATCCTCGCCCTTACTTCCGTCGCGATTTAGACAAATAATTTGTTCAGTCCGCATGAAGGCCTCTTAACTCATCAGTGCAACATCTCCGTGAACACAAATAATCCAAGAACCACAGAGGTAAGACACCGGTGAGGACTCGACAGCAAGAAACCACTGAAATGCTGGAGCAAAAGAAAACCAACAGTTAGACTCCGATGGGCCCGACCAGAGACAGTGCATCAGGCACCAACCAACATTACCTTGAATTATATCTCTATAATTCTCAATAAGCCTCTACGTTGGAACCGTCATAGAATCTGAGGCCTGACCCACCGGCGTGCAATTGAAGAAGGAAGCAAAGTTGTCAACCGTGATTGGGTTAACTACCATGCATGCAGTCTGTCGTATAATATCCATGTTGTACCCAATCTTTTTATATCGAAGAATGATTTTACGAAAATGAGTGCTAAAGTCATTGCGGTTATGTATTTTTCTGAATTTATATACCAAGTCACCATAAAATTCGGGTTCCGATAGACCTTGTTGCAGAAGAGATTTAAGTCCAATATTGAATTTCGAAATTAAATCAGAATGGCGTCTATAAAATTTTGAAATGGCTTTGCGTAGTTTATGGTACCGATATCCCTGATTAAGAAGTTTAGCCGTTAATAATTTATTACGAGTGTTGAAGTCAGTTACATGACTACACACTCTAGCAAATCGAATTAATTGCGAAATATAAACGCCATAGGATGGCGCACGAGGAACATCACCATCCAAAAAAGGAAAATTAACAATCTCAAATTCAAAGTCATCGCGTTTATTATACATTTTTGCACGAAACAAACCCATCTACAATAGATAGACGTAAATCCAAAAACGGGGCCGCGGTATCAGAAGAATTTGCTTTATTTAACTGAAGTTCTGGGGGGGGGGGGGTAAATTTGACTGATCAAACCATCGAAATAGGTATTATCAATATTTAATAAATCATCTAAATATCTAGAAGTGGCGCTAAAAGCTTCAATAATTTCAGATTTGTTATCAATGGAAAGCGACAACATGAAGTCTCTTTCATAACAATACAAGAATAGATCAGCCACAAGAGTTGCGCAATTCGTACCCACCAGAATGCCCACAATTTGTCTAAATAACTTAGTACCGAATCTAATATAAATATTGTCAAGTAGAAAGGTGAGGGCATCACACACTTTCTGACATGACCAAAGTGTATAATTCTTATGCTCTTTAGAAGTGAAAAATGCATTTCTGACATTACATGCAAGATAGAGAGAATCTTCTCTGTGAAAAGCCCATTCAATTAAATCATTAAGCTTTTCTTTTATAATATCATGAGGAAGTGTAGTGTAAAGAATGGAAAAATCGTAAGTAGACAGACTTGAAGCACGAAAATGTCTGGATTTCAATTTATTTAAAACCTCATTCGAATTTGTTATAGACCAAAACAGATTTCTTCCTCATTTAATCACATGCGTTTTAATAGCAGTAAGACAGGAAGTTAATAATTTAGAAAGTTCAGTGGTAGTGCAAGAGCTAGAATTTGCAATAAACCGTGCTTTGTAAGGTCTTTTATGAAGTTTTGGTAACCATTATAGCGTAGGAAGCTTGTCTTGGCCTTCGGTAACACACACAGCAAACTTGGTGGCTGAATGACAAATATGTTTATCTACTATAACTCTCTCTTAAGCTAAAGGCTGAAGTTCATAGGCCTTAGTACCACCAAGCTCCTGCTTAAGCGTGTTAACATAGTGGAGCCGTCACACAACGACGACGTTGTTAGCGGCCTTGTCTGCAGGGGCCAAAACAAACTTCTTTTATGAAATTCTTTAATACCTAGTTTAAGACGACGTAAAGACGTTTTAGGCTTAGGAGGTAATAAGTTAGTATTTTGAGAATAGAAAGAAATGCTTTATTCACTAGTTTTAAAATGCTAAGTTTCCAGTCCTTAAGCGCTTTATGCTCAACATACTCTAGCTTACACCATCGATTACCGAATTCATTCAAGGAAGCAGCGATTTCATCTCTACATTTACTGAAATCAATTTTAGAAGGAAACCGATATTTCGGTCCTTTAGAAATTATATTCCTTATCCTAGAATCAGGAATAATTTTCAAATTGCCAGTAATTACATGTCCAGCAGCAGGATAGCAATACACTGAGTTTTTACAATCACATGAATCAGGAGTATTAGTATCAATATCAAAATCTGAAACATGTTTATTGAAATTAAACATGATAGATCTAACAGGTTTGTTATATTTATAGCAAATTATAGGTGTTTCAGTATTTTGGAAATAAGCAGGAAAGGAAGAAAGCATCGAGCTCTCACGGAAGATACTGGGCAAATCTATTAAATCCATACCCTTATTAATGAAGGATATTTTGAAGAAATGGCGTTTATGATTAATTTCAGAATCAATGTAAGGACGGAGAGTATGCTGAGTATAGCCTCTAGATAAGAGAGCCGCATCATATAACTGATTAGAACTATCGTAGAATTTATTCGCCTCGGTGTCCAGAAGACGTAAAACAGAAACGGGTAATGTACTTAAAAATAAAGCATAGAGTGGCGTCCATGATTTAATAATATAATTGACAGTCACTTCAGTCTAGTATTGTTTCGTTTAAACGCACGTAATTTACGTTTAAAGTTACCATTTTTCCTGGTGCCATGAGATCTAGTTCTGTGTTTTCGACATTCCAGGAGCGAGAAAATATCTAAGTCCGGCATTCTGGAAATATTACCCTCATGATAAATGTTGTCATTAAATCCGAGTGCAAAAGGGGTCTGTCAAGATTTAATCCATTTCAGTTCAGTCTCATGTTTTTTTTGATAATTTTGAATCTAGATGTAGAATTTGCATTGTAATAAAGTTTTTCCACTGGTTGTATAACAATGTTATTTCCAGAATGACCTGTACGTCGAAAGTGACGGTACAAGAAAGTGTCAGTTTTCTTAGGCTTACTCATTCTACGATAATGCTCGTTCAATCTAGTTTTAAACATGCGGTTAGTTTGACCGACGTACTGCATATTACAGTTTGCAGCACGTCATGTAATTAAATAAATTAAATCTGTAGACTGTCATGTCAAATCAGACATGTTAACTACAGAGAAGCGCCTACCGTTTACAGATGAAGTAACGGTAGACGCAGTGCTTAAATGCGAACAACATCTGCACCTCTTGGCATTGCACTTAGAAATACTAGGATACATTCCACTTCTTTTCCACGGATTAGTATGTTTTCGAAGGATGGGCGATTTGAGAGGAGATAGTCTTATACGAAGACTACTCCCAAAAACATTGGTATTGCCTGCTCCATTGAGATTAACTGAAGTTACAGAAGACAAATTTATGGGTCTAACCAATACCGAAGGCAACATAGTATTAAAGTTCTTAATAGAATGGGGAATCCGTACAGAAGAAGCAAAGTGTAACCTAAGGGGTGATATTGATAGTTTAAATGTATTTGTGATACTCTTGTGGGTTAATAAGGTTGTGATACCGTCAAAACTAAAGCGATCTTCATACCGGTCATTAAATAAAACAGCATATAAAATTACCGAATATAATTCCTTCGAATAGAAGGCAGGTACAACAAAAGCCCACAAAACATCTTAGTCTACTTAGTTCACGGAGATGTTGCACTGATGAGTTAGGAGGCCTTCATGCGGACTGAACAAATTATTTGTCTATTTCGCGACGGAAGTAAGGGCGAGGATTGTGGCCACGTAAAATCGATTTAAGCCCCCCAGTGGAAATCTTCCACTGACCGTTCCAAGGCGGCTCTTCTGTGGCGATTTATGTATGTTGTTGTTTGTTACTTACTGTTTGTATCACTTGTGTCTTTTGGTTTTGGATGGCCATATGGCCATTTTGTGGGAAAGTAACTGTCCTTATGGCCTTCCTTTGTTTAGGTTTCCATTATGGTCTGGTCGCTTAATGTTTGTATTTCTTTCCCTTTGGTGTCTTTTATGGGTGGAGTAAGTTAATTGTATCAATTCCTGATCTTTGTTTTACTTCTAATTTAAAGTCTAGGGATGTCAAACAAGCAGTTGTTATACAACGAGGAACGAACATCGGTTTAATAATGACCTTCAACAGGTATCTAAAGGATGTCAATTGATGGAACAGAGAAAAACAATTGCATAAGCAATCCCTGAGGATTGGAAAAATAAGAGCATTAAATGTATGTACGGGGAGACCTTTTACAGCCGCCACACGGCACAAAGAAAACAGACAAAAAAGTCTGTGTAAAATTGTTGGGCCGCGAGGCGGGCCATTTTTGGCCTTATGGCTATAATTTGAACAATCTATGTAGAGGTCAACCAGATGAAGATTCATACCAAATATTAAACACCTGGGCATTCTGGTTTCAGACGAGAAGATTTTTAAAGGCTTTCACTATATAAGTCTATGATAAACCGATGTGAACCCGGGCGGGGGCATTTTTTGCCCCAAGGCTATAATTCGAAAATCTTGGTAGAGGTCCATTATATACAGCTTCATACTAACTATCAAACACCTGGGCCTTCTGGTTTCAGACAAGAAAATTTTAAAAGGTTCTCCCAATGAAAGTTCATATAAAACCCGGTGGTCCGCGGCCCGGGGGCATTTTTGGCCCCAGGGCTATAATTTGAAAAATCTTGCTAGACTGCCATTAGATACAACTTCATAACGAATATCAAAGACCTGGGCCTTCTGGTTTCAGAACAAGATTTTTAAATGGTTTCGCTATATAAGTCTTTGTAAAACTGGTGGGCCCCGTAGCGGGGGCAATTTTGCCCCGAGGGCTATAATTTGAACCTTGATAGAGGTCCAATAGATGAAGCTTCATACCAAATATCAAAAATCTGGGCCTTGCGGTTTCAGAGAAGAAGATGTTTTAATTTTTTAATAAGAAAAAATCTATTTCCTTTGACCTAGATGTGCAACGGATCTTAACCATTTGAACAACTTTGAAAGGGGACCATCTAAGGATCATTCCTGTGAAGTGTGTACAAAATCCGATCATTGGTTTAGGAGGAGATGTCATTTCAAGAAATATTTTACGCATGCACGCACTCACGTACAAACAGTCGCACGACGGACGAGGGACAAAAAGTGTTCCGAAAAGCTCACCTCGTCACTACGTGACAGGTGAGCTAAAAATAAAAATAAAATAAAGTAAAAAATAATAACAATAAAAAAGAAACTTAAGAAAGAAACGTTCTTAAAACTTGTCAACGACTGTATTGTATTCCTAGTAAAGAAGTGATCATTATACCACTCGATGTAACCTGATGCGATTCTGAGATACGTAAATATTCTCGAAAACGAGACCGTTTAAAATCTAAGGCGTTGACATCAAGTTATCTGTTACTCTGATCAAAATACAAAAAAAAATAATGTTAACATTCTTAAACGAACATAAAGAATAGAAATTAAGGCAATGATCACGAATCGATAAAATTAACCCACAACTCCCATCAGTAACACCAAAAGGAAAGAAACACAAACATGAAACAACTAGACCCTGATGGAAACATAAATAGCGGAAAACCAAAAGGACAGTTACTTTCCCACAAAATGACCAGTTGGCTATCCAAAACAAAATAAAATAAACGATACACACACTCAAAGACAAACCATAACGAAAATAAACCGTGACAGATGAACCGCCTTCGAAAGGTCAGTGAAACGAATTCCACTTGGGTGGAGGGGGGGGGGCTTATATCGCTTTTACACAGCTGCAGTTCTCGACCTTACTTCCGTCGCGACTAAGACAAAGGAATTTTTAAATAATTTGGAATTACCTTCAGCAAAATCATTACTAACAGTAAAATGGACTTTTGACAAGAAAACCACAAAAACTATACCACTTCTGAGAACAATTTTGTCCTCCGGTAAAAAGAAACATCATGTTTCAGATACTGAGAAAGCTAGCTTTTAAACAACTATTTCACACCAATATCCTCCATTGATGATTCGAATGTTAGAATGCCTCCATTTACTCCTCTAACGGATCAAAGCCTCGAGAGAATCGAAATTACTGTGCAAGGAGTGAAAGATATTATTGATTTGGTGTGTGTAATTGAATCATCTGGGCTGGATTTTATAAGACACATAATACTAAAAGGTGTTTCTTCTGCTATATCTGTGCCCGTGCCTATGATGTTTAATCGTTTTCTTCAAGAATGTAAATTCCTAGATGACTGTAACTCCTCTTTGGTTTATTTCATCTTTTCTAAAAGTGTGAAAGTGATTTGCCAACAAATTATCGCCCAGTGTCACTTCTTAGCTCAGATAGAGTTGTTTTTAAACAAACATATGATTTGGTTAATGCAAATCACCTTATCTATAAATAACAATCTGGTTTCTAACCTGGCACTTCCACTACTTATATCGGCCCCCGCCCATCGGGGCTTGAAGAAATATACGGGTCGCATGATGCTTCCACGCAGAGCTGAAACCGACCCGAACACGAGTACTGGTAAACCGCTTAGAGGATCAAAGTCTGCCCAGGCAAAGCGATGCGAGTCGGCCCGTCCATGCTTATAAACCCTATTGGTTTCAATGGGCGGCAGGGCTTGAGGAGTCATTTCATCTCAATGTCGGGTAAAAGTCCCACAAAATTGAAAGCAACGTCTCCAAAATGACCTTTACAGTGTTGACGGGGACGTTAAACCTCAAATCAAACAAAACACTACTTATATCAATTAGTTGATAGTTTCCCCTTCTCCTCTGTCTCTCTGGTCCCCGCCCATAGGGGCTTGAAGAAATATATGGGCTGCATGATGCTTCTGCGCAGAGCTGAATCCGGCCCTCACACTAGTACTGGTAAACCGCTAAGAGGATCTAAGCCTGTCCAGGAACCGCGGTGCGAGGCGGACCGTCCATGCTAATAGACCCTATTGGTTTCATTGGGCGGCAGGGCTTGAGATGTCATTTCATCTCAATGTCGGGTAAAAGTCCCACAAAATTGGAAGCAACGTCTCCCAAATGACCTTTACAGTGTTAATGGGGACGTTAAACCTCAAATCAAACAAATCTCCTCTGTCTCTCACTTTCATTTTTACTATCTCTTCTATCTCTTTTCTCCCTTTCTCTGGGAGACGACAAAAATGACCCAAAAGGGTTGATGCCGTTAAACCCCAACCAACAGATCAATCTATTTCGTCCTCTCTCTCTCTCTCTCTCTCTCTCTCTCTCTCTCTCTCTCGGCAAACATATTTATTATTTCCTCAATTTTTGTTCGTTTGTTTACATTTTGCCATTGTACACATATTGTACAAAACTGTAGGCAAACGGCGTTACTAATGATGGGAGTAATGGTGACCCAACCCAATTTGCTGTTCTGAAAGGCAATAAAATATATTTAACTTAACCAGTAGAGTCTTCAAGCATTTACATCTAAACATGATAAATTGATCAGACAAGACTTCATGGTTATTGCTATGAGACCAGTAAATTTGAAAGTATAGGCTAGACCTCCCGCAAGAATGGACGAAATATGTGTGTATACGAACGAAATAAATGATATTAATATTTGGTGGGTTTTGACCATTAAATTAAATGAGCGAAAACATGCGAATGACCGTACTAACAAACATCTATTCTGAAGGATCAGCTCTAAAATCTCGGAGGAATTAACCGGCCATCAGTCTTCAAGGATCAGCTTGGTCGGGTCTGTTTGATAAAAACGGTCTTGTTTACATTTCTATATCATTTTATGAAGTTAGCCTAATCAACATTTTAGAGTCTTTCTCCCTGAAACTATTCAAACGGACCAATATGCCTCATTTTTCCCAGTAATTATTCTTGATCAGCATGAACGTTTAAGGGAAATGGATACACCTTCATGGGAGGCAACTCCTGCAAAAGTATTTTTGTCTCCCACGTAAATAGGAGTCAACTCTTAAAGGAGAGAATTTGCGGGACAGGGTTTATAGAAATGCGAACTGAAAGTTCGGAAAGTTGTCGCCCTTTGAAACATAGAAGTGGAGGCAATGATCTGGAATCGATACAATTAACACCCAGCTCCCATCAGAGACACAAATGGGAAAGAAACACAAACATGAAACAACAGACACTAATGGAAACATCAATAGCGGAAAGCCAAAAGAACAGTTACTTTCCCACAAAATGGCCAATATGCTATCCAAAATAAAATAATATAAGCGACACAAACACCCAAAGACAAACCATAACAAAAATAAACCACGAAAGAAGAGCCACCTTGGAACGGTCAGCGGAAACGAATTCCACTGGGGGGGCATAAATAGATTTTACGTGGCCACAATCCTCGCCCTTACTTCCGTCGCGATTAAGACAAATGCTTTGTCCGCATGAAGGCCTCCTAACTCATCTGTGCAACATCGCCGTGAACACACAACCACAGAGATGAAACAAAGGTGAGGACTCGACAGCAAAAAAAAAACAACAACAAAAAAAACAAGGGGCCCATGGGCCACAATGCTCACCAGAACTCAGGCGGACACTGCCCACTGGCAGCCATGTATGATTTCAGGTTTTAATTTATTGATTATAAAGTCTCCCAAACAAACCCCCATTTCAAAATGAGCACCCATGTGGACTCTGTATCTGAAATATTAGGCCTTTTATGAGGAGGAAGGATGAGACATGGACCCAACAGAGCCCTGAATGGTATCACTGAATCCATCTTATCATAAGGCACATGAATATATATATGGTTTAGGGGTTGGGATGTGTACTGTTCCTGAATTATAAGGCCTTTTAAGCTGCGAAGGGGTTGGAGCATAGCCCTGGCAGACCCCAGGAAAGCCAAGATTGTTGTCGCTGAATGTGTCTTATAATAAGGACCAGGAAAATATATTGTTTAGGGGTGGGGATATGAACAGTTTCCAAGATATGAGGCCCTCTTATGAAATGATGAGGAGAGGAATGGCCCCTGTGGACCACCAAGTTTGTGTGACTGAATGTGTCTAATCATAAGAAACAAGAATATATATGATTATGAGGTGGGGATCTTAATGGTGTCTGAGATATATGGCCTTTTATGAAGTAGAGGCGTGGGCCATGGCATCAGCATGTTCCCCTTGCACATAGACGCATTGATGTGAGTGAATGAGTCTTATTATAGGGAACACAAATATACATATTTTAGGGGTGGGGATCTGAACAGTTTCTGAGATATATTGCATTTTATGAAGTGGAAGGGTGGGGCATAGCCCCAGCACACCCCCAGAGACCCCTAGGTTGGTATCACTGAATGTGTATCATCATAAGGAACAAGAATATATATGGTTTAGGGGTGGGGGTTCTGAATGGTTTCTGAGATATTGAGCCTTTTACAAAGTGGAGGGGGTTGGGCATGGCCCGGGCACATCCCAGAGGATCCACAGGTTGGTTTCAATGAATGCGTCTTATCATATGAAACAAGAATATATATGGTTTTGGGATGGGGATCTGAATGGTTTCCGAGACGTATCACCTTTTATGAAGTGGAGTTGTGGGGCACGGCCCCCGTGCGGCCCGGGAGACCCTTAGATTGGTATCACTGAATGCGTCTTATCATAAGTAACAAGAATTTATATGCTTTAGGGGTAGGGATCTGAACAGTTTCTGAGATATTGGGCTTTTACTAAGTGCAGGGGGTGGGGCATAGCCCTGGCACATCCTAGGGGACCCCCAGATTGGTGTCACTGAATGCGTCTTTTCATAATAAACAAGAATATACATGGTTTTGGGGTGGGGATCTGAAGGGTTTCCGAGATATATCACCTTTTTATGAAGTGGAAGGTTGGGGCATAGCCCTGGTGCGGCCTGGGAGATCCTTAGGTTGATATCACTGAATGCATCTTAACATAAGGAACAAGAATTTATATGGTTTAGGGGTGGGGATCTGAACGGTTTCTGAGATATTGGGCCTTTTATGAAGTGGAGGGGTCGGGCATAGCCCCCGTGCGGCAAGGGAGACCCTAAGGTTGGTATCATTGAATGCGTCTTATCATAAGGAACAAGAATTTAAATGGTTTAGGGGTGTGGATCTGAACGGTTTCTGAGATATTCAGCCTTTTACGAAGTGGAGGGGGTGGGGCATAAGCCCCGCCACATCCTAGGGGACCCTCAGATTGGTGTCACTGAATGCGTCTTATCATAAGAAACAAGAATATATATAGTTTAGGGGTGGGGATCTGAATGGTTTCTGAGATATATGGCATTTATGAAGTGGAAGGGTGGGGCATGGCCCCAGTGCACCAAGAGAGACCCCAATGTTGGTATCACTGAATGTGTCTTATCATAAGGAACAAGAATATATATGGTTTAGGGGTGGGGATCTCAATGGTTTCTGAGATAAATGGCATTTTATGAAGTGGAGGGGGTGGGGCATGTCCCCGGCACATCCCGGGGGGACCCCAAGGTTGGTGTCACTTAATGCATCTTAGCATAAGGAACAAGAATATATATAGTTTAGGGGTGGGGATTTGAATGGTTTCTGAGATAAATGGCATTTTATGAAATAGAGGGAGCAGGGCATGTCCCCGGCACATCCCGGGGGACCCCCAAGTTGGTGTCACTTAATGCATCTTATCATAAGGAACAAGAATATATATAAGGTTTCTGAGATATAAGGCATTTTATGAAGTGGAGGGGGCGGGGCATGGCCCCGGCACAACCTAGGGGACCCCCAGGTTGACATAAAAGCATATGGCTGAGAGAAGTTTACTGAAGGAACATGTTTATGTAAGTTTTGTTAAAATATCTGCAATGACTTGGCAGTAAATGCCATTTTTCAGTTTTCCCCATTATAAGTCAATGGAAACTCTTAGTTGCCATAGCAACAAAACTAAAAGGCCAAATTTCATAAAAAACATAAAACCTGTAAAGGCAAATATGGTGAATATTTTCATAAAGTCTCAGCCTCCTAGAGCATATGGTTTCTGAGGAGATGACTTTTTAAGTATTTTTTTTTCTATTTTTTGCATTTTGGTTTCCATGGCAACCAATAAAAATGAACAGAAAGCCTAAAATCATACGGCAGATAGTAGAGTGCCTATGGAACATTTCTATGCAAGTTTTGTCAAAATATCTGCAGAGGCTTGGCAGTAAATGACATTTTTCAATTTTCCCCATTATAAGTCTATGGAAAATACAAGTTGCCATAGCAACCAAACTAATGAGCCGATTTTCATAAAAAACACAAAATGTCAATCCCCCAGCCCAAGGATGCTACAGATAAAATTTGGGCCCAATCGGCCCAGTGGCTTCAGAGGAGATGTCGTTTGAAAGTGTTGACGCCAGACGACATACGACGGACAGACGACGACGACGGACAACTGCCTATCCTATAAGCTCCCCCGGAGCCTTCGGCTCTGGTGAGCTAAACAAACACTGAAATACTGGAGCAAAAGAAAACCAACAGTTAGACTCCAATTGGCCCGACCAGAGGCAGATCATCTGGTACCAACCAACATAAACCTTTACGCTGGAACCGTAATAGAATCAGTGGCCGGACCCACCGGCGTGCAATTAAAGAGGTAAGCAAAGTTGTCAACCGTGATTGGGTTAACTACCATGCATGCAGTCTGTCGTATTTCATTTATGTTGTACACAATCTTTTTATATCGAAGAATGATTTTTAGAAATTGGGTGCTGAAGTCATTGTGGTTATATATTTTTCTGAATTTATATACTAAGTCACCATAAAATTCGGGTTCCGATTGACCTTGTTGCAGAAGAGATTTAAGTCCAATATTGAATTTTAAAATTAAATCAGAATGACGTCTATAAAATTTTGAAAAGGCTTTGCGTAGTTTATGGTACCGCTTACCTCAACAGTAATAGTAAAAACATGGAATGTCTGAAAATTCATTCCTGCATTCTGTTCAAGAAACTTTACTGCTTCTTCGGAATCAATGCCCTGTTCATAAGGAACCTTAAAACAGAAAAATAGATTTTATAGTAAAAGACGAAAACGACAATGGCTTAAACAACAGCAACAAAAATATGTTTTATTAAACGTTTATCCGTTGGAAGCGCGGAAAACAAAACAGAACAGAAAACTGCATAGTGAGCAAGTGTTTTTTTGGGGAACGTCTAGCTACATGTACATGTATTTTCAAACTGCACAGCTTTCGTAATAGCTGTCTCAGACAGATGGGCTGTTAAATGTGGGCTTATCATGCCATTACCAAGAGAAATAAAATGAAATAATACGGAGCTCGTCTGACAGTTTCTGGTCTCACTATGATAGCAATATTTAAGATTGTAGTGAATTAAGTCATTGGACAAAAATTGATAAATAGAAGGGAAGGCGATGATCAGGCTTTTCTCTAACATAGTGATTCCCAATTACAGTAGGATTTTATATCTACAGATTGATAGTTATTTACCGTAAAAAGTGAATTCGAGGCCAACCTTGTTTACAAGAGAGACTTATCATGTCTGTTATTCCCTTCAAATTATGCAACTATTCAAAAAGGATCTTCTCTTAAAGGACAGAATTTGCTCCTAGGACACAAATTCAGTCCTTTAAGAGTTTAACAAAACACTGTTGAAAGAGTTGCCGTCCCTTCTTTTAAGATGTATTTATTGTAATATATCAATTCATTGCATGTCTAAGGACCAAAACTGCAGCCTTACTGCTCCAGTGCTTTCCAGCGTCCGGTACACCTCGAAGTCCAACCAAACAACATCAAGAGTTGGTAAACCCTGAATGCTGTGCAAACCCCTCACGCCAATGAAAATATCTTCTGGAAAGTAACCAAATCTTTGCCTCCCAGGCCCGTCGTTCCTGAGTATCCTATATGCTCGAACCTGAATTAAAAATACAGCAGATCCCATTCATTACGATGACACACTCATGTGATATAATGTTGTTTGATTCTAGAACTGGTTGTTACCACACTAAAAGGTATTACATTTATCTTATTTGACTGTTGGTCCTGGCTTCGCCTTCTGTATATAATATGATGAGAACCAAGGTAGTCAGAACATGGATTTGCTTACCTGATGCAGAAATAAATGTAAACTGGCATTTTCTGACCTTGAAAATTGTATATGTCCAGAGAAGAATGATAGAAAATTGGCGTCATGTTAACGAAACGTGAAATGAATTACTTTGAAAACTCTAATTAGTAAAGGTTGTGTTGGGTTTAAACAGATGGTTTCTACGGAATTTGTGTGTTTCTTCAGCCATTTATGGAATTAAAATTCAATATTTACTAAAATCACTAGGGTAAGTAGAAAGCATTGACCCGCTGTTTTAGATCAGGGTTACAAAAACAAAAGAATACATTTTAAAGTCACACGAAAAGACAAGCCATTCGTATTGAGCAGCGACAAAATGCCATATAGCTGCTATGATAAAAGCTAATGTTATACCTGGTTAAAATATTTATTAGCTATTCTAGAATTCTATTCGGTCGAGACCATGCCACGCGCAGGGCAATAACTTATCATATTCCCCTGCAATCTTCCCCTCAAAAGTACACTCTGGCGAATGAATTGTCATATTCCCTAACACAAGGTTAATAAATTAATAAATACACCAAAGACATCAAAGGGAAAGAAAAAAAAAAACATCAAATAACTTCACTATAAGGTAAACGTCAAAGGCGGAAAGCCAAAAAAGACATTTTTTGTCCCACAAAATGGCCAAACGGCTATCCTAAATTAACCGACTTTACCAATGCATGTATAAAAGATGAACAATAACAATAATAAACCACTGCCGAAGAACCGCCTTGGATACTTGGATGCTTTTATTAAAGACAATATCTACTTCAATGGTTTCTGTGGTTGATTGATTTTTGTGTTCACGGAGATGTTGCACTGATGAGTATGATAATAAGGGCGAGTACTGTGGCCACGTCAATCCGATTTAAGCCCCCCCCACCTGGAATTCGTTTCACTGACCGTTCCAAGGCGGTTCTTCTGTCGTGTTTTTTTTTTTTTTGTTACGTTTATCTTTGAGTGTGTGTATCGCTTTCATTATTTTGTTTTGGATAGCCAATTGGCCATTTGTGGGAAAGTAACTGTCCTTTTGTCTTTTCGCTACTGATATTTCAAACTCACCCTCCTGAACTTCTGAATCAGTTAAATAAAGCAAATCCTCCCGCTACCGAAGCCCCGTTTTTGGATTTACATTTATCCATTGCAGATGTTTTTTTCCTGCAAAATTTATGATTAAATCGATTGTTTTGATTTTGAGATTGTTACCTTTCCTTTATTGGATAGTAATGTACCTCGTGCGACATCCTACGATGTTTATATTTCGCAAGTAATTCGAAAAAAGTGAAGAAAATTATTAGGAATCGATACAATTAACCCACAACTCCCATCAGAGACACCAAAGGGAAAGAAACACAAATATGAAGTAACCAGACCCTAATGGAAACATTAATTACTAAAAGCCACACAACAATTACTTTCCCACAAGAGGCCCCTGGCTACCCAAAACAACAAAAATATACGCGATACACACACTCGAAGACAAACCATAACAAAAATATACCGCGACAGTAGAATCGGGCCAGGCCCATCGGAGTCTAATTGTTGGTTTTCTTTTGCTCCAATATTTTAGTGTTTTCTTGCTGTGGAGTCCTCACCGTTGTTTTATCTCTGTGGTTGTTTGTTTTTGTGTCCACGGAGATGTTGCACTGATGAGTTAGGAGACTGAACTAATAATGTGTCTAAATCGCGACGGAAGTAACGGCGAGGATTGTGGCCACATAAAATCGGTTTAAGCCCCCCCCCCCCCCCCCCCCCCCCCCCCAGTGGAATTCGTATCACTGACCGTTCCGATGCGGTTTTTCTGTCGCGGTTTATTTTTGTTATGGTTTGCCTTTGAGTGTTTGTATCGCTTATATTATTTTTGTTTTGGAGAGACAATTGGCCATTTTTGGGAAAGTTACTGTCCTTTTGGCTTTCCGCTATTGATGTTTCTATTAGGGTCTGTTGTTTCATGTTTGTGTTTATATCCCTTTGGTGTTTCCGATGGGAGCTGTAGGTTAATTGGATCGATTCCCTGATCATTGCCTTCACTTCTATTTTGGAATGGTCAGTGAAACGAATTCAACTAGGTGGCCAAAACCGACCCCACACGGCCCCAATCAGCGCCCTTACTTCCGTCTCGCTTTAGACAAATAATTTTTTCAGTCCGCATGAAGGCCTCCTAAACCATCAGTGCAAAATCTGCGAGCAAACAAAAATCAAAGAACCACAGCCAAGAAACAACGGCGAAGACTCGACAGCAAGAAACCACTGAAATGCTGGAGCAAAAGAAAACCTACAGTTAGACTCCGATGGGCCCGACCGGAGACATAGCATCAGGCACCAACCAACATTACACAAAATCTAACCCCAGCTCCAAGCAAGTCCTTACGCTGTAACCGTCATAGAATCCAAAAAAAAAGAGGAAGTTGTCAACCGTGATTGGGTTAACTACCATGCATGGAGTCTGTCGTATAACATTTATGTCGTACTCAGTCTTTTTATACCGATGAATGATTTTACGAAATTGGGTGCTGTAGTAATTGCAAGTACATATTTCTGAATTTCGATACTAAGTCATCATAACATTTGGGTTCCGATAGACCTTCTTGCAGAAGAGATTTAAGTCCAGCATTGAATTTTGAAATTAAATCGGAATGGCGTCATTATAATTTTGAAAAGGCTTTGCGTAGTTCACGATACCGATAACCCTGATTAAGAAGTTTAGCAGTTAACAATTTATTATGAGTGTTGAAGACAGTTACATGACTAGACACTCTGGTAAATCACATTAACTGCGAAATATAAACGCCATAGGATGCCGCACGAGGAACATCACCATAAAAGGAATGTTTTCACTCTCAAAATCAAAATAGTCGCGTTTATCATAAATTTGCAGGAAACAAACCCATCTACAATAGACAGATGTAAATTCAGAAACAAGAGGACCACGATGGTCCTATATCGCTCATCTGAGCTAACAGAGTCAAAGTTGCAGGAAGTTCCAATCTTTACCTGGGGATTTATGCTGATGGCAAGGTCAAAAACAGGTATTTTCAGCATTCAAGGGAATGTAACTCTATTAGAGATAGGCAAACATAACCAGTTTTCAAACTCATCCGAACTTTCTTTCCAAACCTACTTACATGGTAGTTTCAGGAAGATTCAATCAAAACTAAAGGACTTGTGGTGATGACAAGGTACAAAATAGGCATTTTCAGCAAAGAAGGGGACTTAACCCTATGAGTAATGTGCCAACAATGTCAGTTTGCAAACACATTGAAGCGGTTATCCGAAACTAAGTTATATGTAAGTTTCAGGAAGATCCAAGCAAATCTTAGGGACTTATGATAATTACAATGTCAACTAGAGCGATGACAAAGTTTTTCTAAAATCAGTCAGATTGACCCTTACCTTGACCTCAGAATCCTGAATGTTAAATGTGCTCGAGATATTATCAATACCCAACATTTGTGGGAATTTATATCAAAATCTATTCACAAATGTAGACCCTAGAGCGGTGTTAAAGGTTTTCTAGAAATAGCCACAGTGACCATGATCTTGAGCCAAGAACCATGAAAGTCAAACTCGCTCGATATATTGTCATAACGTCTGCTGTGTGCAATATCGGTGTAACTGACATTTTGGCCAAAATAGTTTTTTTTCATAAATGGGTGCCTTAGTACTTGACACACTTGGTAAATAAGTTGTACAGCTGGATTCTGCCTCAATCATGATTTATTTCAGCATTTCGGATATTTTTTGTCAGTTACACTGTTTTTGCTCTGACTTTTAGAAAAAAAAGTTGGCGTAAAAACAGTGTAAGTGCACTTACCCTATTTTTGCGCAAAGTTTTTTAATACCTCATAAATATTGAATCCTGCTGCTTGATATTTCAGAATAAGCATGTAAGTACCATGCAGAATGTACCAAGTGTCTTTTATTTACTGCTTTACCATGTAAAAGGCAAAGAAATAAGGTTTGTACATTTACACCGTTTTAGCGCTGGATGCACTTACACCGTTTTTGCACCAAAAACACTCGGCGCAGAAATGGTGTATCAACCCTTAAATGCTAAATATTTCTTTTCAAATGTCATTTATTCAACAATAAACATCACACAAATGAAAAAAATCGCCATGAAGATAAGACACCAGCTTATAATATGGTTTTCTATGCCGTTCTTTAATAAAACAGTTTTTTTGTCTCTCCTGAAAAGTTGCCATTTTGCACTTACAACATTATTGCACTCAGCAGACGATAAGAAACATTTGGGTGAAGTTATATTGAAATCGGTGAAGAAATGTAGACGCAAGAGCGATGACAAAGTTTTTTCTAAAAATAGCCACAGTGACCTTGACCTTGAGTACATGGCATTGAAAGTCCAACTTGCTCATAAGGAATATCTGTGTGAAGTTATATTGTAATCAGTGAAGAAATGTAGGCACTAGAGGGATGACAAAGTTTATCTAAAATAGCCACAGTGAACTTGACCTTAAGGCCACGACCCTGAAATTGAAATCTCTCCAGATATTGTCATAAGGAATATTTGTGTTAAGTTACATTGAAATCGGTCAAGAAATGTTGGCGCTAGAGCGATGACAATTTTTTTAGTAATGGCCAGTGACCATGACCTTGAGGCCATGACCTTAATAATCGAACACGCACGAGATATTTTCATAGGAACATTTGTGCGCCGTTATATTGAAATCGGTCGAGAAATGTAGGCCTTAGAGCTTTGACAAAGTTTTCTAAAAATAGCCACAGTGACATTGACCTTGAGGCAACCACTTTAAAAGTCAAACTCGCTCGAGATATTGTCATAAGGAACATTTGTGGGAAGTTATATTGAAATCATCAAAAAAGTAGGCGCTAGCGTGATATCAATGCTTTTTTAAAAATAGCCAAAGTGACCTTGATCTTGAGGCCAAGACCTTGAAAGTCGAACTCGCTCGAGATATTGTCATAAGGAACATTTGTGTGAAAAGTAGAAGTAAAACAAAGATCAGGAATTGATACAATTAACTTACTCCATCCATAAAAGACACCAAAGGGAAAGAAATACAAACATTAAGCGACCAGACCATAATGGAAACCTAAACAAAGGAAGGCCATATGGACAGTTACTTTCCCACAAAATGGCCATATGGCCATCCAAAATTAAAAGACACAAGTGATACACACAGTAAGTAACAAACAACAACATAAATAAATCGCCACAGAAGAGCCGCCTTGGAACGGTCAGTGGAAGATTTCCACTGGGGGGCTTAAATCGATTTTACGTGGCCACAATCCTCGCCCTTACTTCCGTCGCGATTTAGACAAAAAAAATTGTTCAGTCCGCATGAAGGCCTCCTAACTCATCAGTGCAACATCTCCGTGAACACAGAAATCAAAGAACCACAGAGGTGAGACAACGGTGAGGACTCGACAGCAAGAAACCACTGAAATGCTGGAGCAAAAGAAAACCAACAGTTAGACTCCGATGAGCCCGACCAGAGACAGAGCATCAGGCACCAACCAACATTATCTCTTTAATTTTCAATAAGCCTCTACGTTGGAGCCGTCATAGAAGTTATATCAAAATCAGTCGCGAAATGTAGGCACTAGAGCGATAAAGTTTTTCTATATTTACCACAGTGACCTTGACCGTAAGGCAACCACCTTGAAAGTCAAACTTGCTCCAGATATTGTCATGAGGAACATTTGTGTGAAGTTATATTGAAATCGGTCAAGAAATGTAGGACCGAGTGCGATGACAATGTTTTTTTAAATAGCCACAGAGACTTTGACCAAAAGGCCACGAGCTTGAAAGTCGAACGCGCTCGAGATATTGTCATAAGGAACATTTGTGTGAAGTTATATTGAAATCGGTCAAGAAATGTAGGCGTTTGAGCGATGACAAATTTTTTTCTAAAAATAACCACAGTGACCTTGAACTTGAGGCCAAGACCTTGAAATTTAAACACACTAGAAATTTTGTCATAAGGAACATTTGTGTGAAGATATATTGAAATCGGTCGAGAAGTGTAGGCGCTAGAGCAATGACAAAGTTTTTCTAAAAGTGGCCACAGTGACCTTGATCCTGAGGCCATGACCTTGAAAGTTGAACTTGCTCTTGATATTGTCATAAGGAACGTATGTGTGAAGGTATATTCAAATCGGTAATAAATTGTAGGCGCTGGAGCGATGACAAAGTTTTTTCTAAAAACAGCCATAGTGACCTTGACCTTGGGGCCACGACATTGCAATGTAAACTTGCTCGAGATATTGTCATGAGGAACATTTGTGTGGCGCTATATTGAAATTGATCAAGAAATGTAGGCGGGATGACAAAGTTTTTCTAAAAATAGCTACAGTGACCTTGACCTTAAGAACACAACCTTTAAAGTCGAACTCGCTCGAGATATTATCATAAGGAACGTTTGTGTGATGTTATAAAGAAATCAATGAAGAAATGAAGGCACTAGAGCGATGACAACGTTCTTCTAAAAATAGCCACAGTAACCTTGACCTTGAGGCCACATCAGTGAAAGTCGAAGTCCCTTCAGATATTGTCATAAGAAACATTTGTGTGAAGTTATATTGAAATCACTAAAGAAATGTAGGCGCTAGAGTGATGACAAACATACGTACGGTGATGACAAGGTCAAAGATAGGCATTTTCTGTAATCAAGGGGGACATTACTCTCTGAAATATAGGCCGACCTCACCTATTTTTAACTCAGCCGAGATTTTCTCCCTTACTTACTTACACGAAAGTTTCAAAACTGAAGGGGCTACGGTGGTGACAAGGTCCATAATAGACATTTTCAGTAATCAAGGGGACATAACTCTTTGATAGATAGGCCGACCTCCCAGTTTTCGAACTCTTCCGAGCTTTTAGCCCTTACTTGTTGGAAGATTCAAGAAGATCCGATCAAAACTAAAGCGACTTCAGTGATGACAAGGTCAAAAATAAGAATTTTCAGCAAAGAAGGTGACATAACTTCCTGGGTAATTGACCGATATCGCTAGTTTTCAAACTCGTTCTAGCTTTTAACCCTGACTTACTTGTATATAAGTTTCAGGAAGATCCGATCAAAACTGAAGGGGCTACGGTGATGACAAGGTCAAAAATAGGCATTTTTAGTAATCAAGGGGACGTAACTCTATAATTAATTGGCCGACCTTGCCAGTTTTCAAATTCATCCCAGCTTTCATCCACAGTTTACTTATATATAAGTTTCAGAAAGATCCGATCAAAACTGAAGGTGCTATGATGACGACAAGCATTTTCCAATTGTAAGTTTATGGGAACTTGTGGTTGTCATAGCAACCAGAGGTTTTATTTGATTTCGATAAAAAGCTAATGTCATCAATGCCCCAACCACAGGCATGCTACAGATAAGAAATTATTGAGATCAGCCTGCAGGCTGCAGAGATATATCTGGTGAAAGGTGTGGACGGACGGACGACGGAGGGACTACCATCCTCAAAGCTCCTCTGGAGCCTTCGGCCCAGGTGAGCTAACGAGGTCTCGGTATCAGAAGAATTGGCTTTATTTAACTGAAATTCTGGGGGGGGGGTATATTTGACTAATCAAATAATCGAAATAGTTTTTGCAATATTTAATAAACCATCCTAATATCTAAAAGTCTAGCTTAAAGCTTAAATGATTTCAGATTGGTTTTCTACGGAAAGGGACATCATGAAGCTTCTTTCATAAGAACAGATCAGCCACATGGATAGCGCAATTCGTTCCCATCGGAATACCCACAATTTGTCTAAATAACTTAGTACCAAATCTATGGAAATATTGTCAAATGGAAAGATGAGAGCTTCACACACTTTCTGACATGACCATATACCTTTTATACTCTTCAGAAGTGAAAAAAGTATAACTTACAGTACGTACATGCAAGATCGAGGGAATATTCCCTATGAAATTTCCAATTCAATTAAAGCATTAAGTTTTTCTTATACTAGATTATAAGGAAGTGATCGAGGTGTTAAGAGTGAAACAATCTACTTACAAAGGGCTTATCTGCAGGTGGATCTATGAACCACTGAAAAAAGACCTGGACAGTTTTCTTCACCTGGAAGAGGGCACTCCCATCAGTAATGCGATCCATTTTAATAGTTGTGTCGAGGTCTGACGAAAACATCTCTGCTAACACACGATAATATTTATCTGTACTTCCTGAATAGCGAGGGTACGTTGATATGATCTTTCTTCGAAAGCACAACATTAACGGTCCTTGAATTAGATCCTTCGATTTACAAAACGTAAGTGAATCTTTTCTAGTAAAGCTGGTCAGACATGGCTGCTCAATGCAACAGGAAAACCTTATGTTCAGATCTACATTTCTATTGTTATTACCATTGCTGAAACAAGACAAAAGTAGATAAACACCATGTTAAAAAGTCCGAGTAATGCAAACCCTACTAAAACCACTTTACATCAATAAAATGTGTTTACACGGCTAGTTTGGCACAGAAAAAAACAACAAACTTTTACACTCTACACGTTTCAGTTCCATTGTGTATTCCATGCTTCAAATGGATCAGCTTTTTAGAACACACAGTACACTCGCCGCCTGTTTTGACCCGCGCGACCAAGGGTTGAATTGGACATGATGAAAAGGATTAAATCCGTGACGGCCACCGCGGATAGGCGCCGATCGCGTGGATCGAGGGTAATCGTGGTGTTTCTGCGGTGTTATGCAGGTATAAAATTGATTGTCCTCGTTATCTCTCTTCAACTTTCTCATAAGTAAATAAGACATACGCGGTAGAACCGCAGCGGGTACGCAACGATACGATGGCTGACAGTGGGACGTAGCGCGGGGTCACGCGCAAAAATGCGGCAGACCGTGGCGTTGCGCGGGTTCAAAAATATTTGCGGCGGGTCTACTGTATTAAAATCGGTAATCTGGTGTTTAGGGAATAAATGGCAGTTTCCTTGCCCTTCTTGATAATGTCAATTACAGATTCTAGTCTTTTGTGCGTCATTGATTTTTCTACGGATCTTTGAAAATGTTTAAGAGTCACTTATAAGGCCTTATTGGCTAACAAGTCTGGCCTGGGAATTACGGGATAATACACTACAACAATTATCAGTTGCGATGTGTATTCCATGTTTCGTAGGGGTTATCTTTTTCGAACGTATTGCACTGGTTTCCCTTCGTCTTTTAAAAAAGCATCTGGCGTCGTCCGAGGTTTACCTTTCGGTTAACCATTTTTCAAAATTATATATTACCCTTATCATTCATTGGATTGCTTTCATTTTAGAACTGTTGCTTCATTGGAGGTACCCCTATCATATACAATCCAATAAGGACACAAAGGACCAAAGGTTTGGTGACAATTGCAATATTTCTGCTTTAATGTCATTTAGAAGTTTGCTTTGTATTACCTCCCTTATTTCCCTTGCAAGTTTGGTAGTGTAATGGATAGGGTGCTGGACTCTGAACTAGAGGGTCGAGGGTTTAGATCCTGGTAGAGGATTTATTTTTCTTTTTGTTCCCTTTTTATTCTATTTTAAAAACATAAACAGTTTTTATTGCTTGCAAGTTTTTTTTGTCAAATATAGTTTTCGTTTTTTATACAAAAGCTTGACTGAACAAATTATTTGTCTAAATCACGACGGAAGTAAGGGAAAGGATTGAGGCCACATAAAATTTAAGCCCCTCCCCACCCCCTCCAGGTGGAATTCGTTTCACTGACCGTTCCAAAGCGGTTCTTCTGTCGTGGTTTATTTTTGTTATGGCTTGTCTTTGAGTGTGTGTATCGCTTATATTATTTTGCTTTGGATAGCAGGTTGGCCATTTTGCGGGAAAGTAACTGTCTATTTGGCTTTCAGTTAGTGATGTTTCGATTAGGGTCTAGTTGTTTCATGTTAGTGTTTTTTTCCCTAGGTGTCTCTGATGGGAACTGTGGGTTAAATTGTATCGATTCCTGATCATTGTCTTCACTTCTATTTTGAAAACAGGGTATAATTCTTGTTCATTTGTACTTAGGGCTACATTTTAGTATGTTTTCAACTGATGCAGTCGGTTAAGACCTTTCGCATAGAAATTAGAACTTCAAAATCATCGTGTTTGTCATACATTTTGCATGAAACAAAACCATCTAAAATAGAAAGATGTATATCCAAAAACGGGACTTCAGTATCAGAAGAATTTGCTTTATTTGTTTTGATTGATCAAACCATCGTGGCTAAAACAAACGTTAACAAAACATGTGCTTTCAAAAAGAGGGACGTGGTGAAGTGCAGTGCATTACAATCCTTCTCTGTCGGGTGGGATTCCTGCTTCTCAATATATTCTATGAAAAGGTAATCATTTGGAAGCATGAGGCACACCATAAAACTGAAACATTGTATGCCTCTTCGATGATCCTCAAATACTTACAATAGAATCAATGATTCCACATGACTTGAGACTATAATCTACATTAAGATGAAGGAGACATTTTTCGGCCGCCAAACAGCATCAGCTGTAGTGAAGTAAAATGATCTACAAAAGGTAATCTTTGGGAGCAAGAAATGCACCACAGACCTGAAAATTTAGAAGTGTATATGTTTTCTGGAAGACGAGCCAGTTGTAGTCAAAAAAGGGCCTCATCAAATATTTCAGATAAGGTATTGAAATAAGACCCTATCTCCATTTAGATGTCAGACGGTCAAACGCAACAACAACATAAATCCTTTAGTATAGACTTCTGGGCCCCCGCCCATCGGGGCATGGAGAAATAGATCGGACCGCATGGTGCTCCCCACAGAGCTAAAACCGACAGTACATGAGCACTGGCAAACCGCTTAGAAGGTCAAAACCCGCCCAGGCAAAGTGGTGAGAGTCGGACCGACCATAAATATAGACCCTATTGGTTTCATTTGGCGGCAGATCTTGAGATGTCATTTCATCACATTGTCTGATAGAAGTCTCACAAAATTGGAAGCAGCTTCTCCAAAATGGCATTGTTATGCATAAGAATTTATTTTTCTGATTCCCGCTTTCACCCCACTTGGTGACCTAAAATATCTTGTTTATTCTTCTTAAAGAACTTTCTGGAAAGAAATGAGTCACAGATTTATTTTATTTGAAAACAACTTGTTTACAAGGAAACGTACTTTGGAAACTCCCAGAAAGTTCAGGTTTGCATTAGTTTTAGAAAATTACCTAATCTTATTCCACAGCCCTCTAGAATGTTCTAGAGAATTCTTAGGGTCTATAAAAGAGCTTGATTTTTCTCTTTGAGTGAGACTTTGGATTTTGATGTTTGGGCTTTTAAGAAAAGTTATTTCTAAATTCTGTTTCGGATTGTTAAAGGATATTATATTTCATTTCGGACTGTGAATTCTGTGGGATCAAGGAAAATAGATTCATTCAAGGATATTTCATAACAGAGCTAAGTACATTTAATTTTCTTACTTCTACAGGTTAAAGATACTTTGTAAATAAATTTTGTAAAATTTTTCCAAAAGGCTTTTTTGCTTTTTTCCTGCTACGCCTGGCTCGTAACAAACATAAACAGCGTTGACGAGGACGATAAGCCTCAATCAAACAAACAAAACCCAACGTATAGATGTCCGGTCAATAGATAACAAGTGAACTTTGCAAATCGGACCCTGCCTGTGCACCTTTGACTTGTTGTCATGGCAACAAACACTACATTTGTTAAGAGCTATAACAGACAGAACTGGAAACGTTGTGACAAATACAACATTTCTGTTTCGGAGAAAATAAATATGAATCTGGCGTATCCTACTAATTCTTGGTTAAGTCTCAACTATGATAATTCATATATTTTGGAAAAAGTATTTAAATTGATAAAATGTCCGACTGCACAAAAATTATTTATCAAATCACTTATTTGACAAGTCCTATATCAATGATTCACTACTCACTCTATTTCACACGTGACCACAATTCTCTTCGTTTGCAGTGTCGGTGTACAGACTTCAACCTTTCGAATAACTGTATCTGTACTTTTCGATTTTAATGTAATTTGGTATTCCCCTTCTGTTTCTTTCATAATCTATATAAAGGAGAGCAAAGCTAAAAATACACTTTTGAAAATAGAAATCTAACTTACAGACAGGGAATCAGTGTTAGTTCCAACATTCGGCAATACTGACTGAACTGGTTTTTAAGGTAACCGGGCGCTATAAGCACATAGGGGCAATACGAGTAAACAAATTTATTGGGGAAAAACGCCAGAATGTCTCAAAATGTATAAAAGTTTATTTTGGAAACAAATGACACAATTCATATAGAAAGTATAAGTTTCTGATTTGATTTAAGGATTTTTAAAAAACAGATCAGGAGTATGGTCTGCACAACTAAGTTGGGACAGGAAAAGTCATGCACAAAGACATAATCGCTTTGCAGGCCAGACACAGAAATCCGTTGCTTTAGCCTTGAATAGAAATTCTGTTCTAACCAGGCTGTTCTTGAACAGGCAAAATACAGTACAGTGCGCGAAAAATAAAACATTAAATAAAGTATAATGAAACTTTTCGGTGGTGTTGTGCAAGAAAAAGGACCTAATGCGTAACAACGGTTCCTCTAAGCACGGCTATCCCTCGGGTTGGATATGCCTATATACAACAGTATTGTTACATGTGGGTTTACGACGTCCCGCAAACCCGCATGCTGACAAGACGACCGAGGGTGATCTCTGACGGGTGAACGGGCAACTGTGGGGTAAGGCACAAGAAAGATGTTATATACAAGACATAAATTATACACAATAACAATATACAATAATACCAACACAGAACACTACATTTATTTGCTTCTATAGCATTTCACTGCGTTTTGTGCAGGGGACGGTGACGTGAAAGTTATATAGAAGCAAATAACACAAAGTACACAAGATATACCAACGGAAAAAAATTCGCCGGCTTATAAAAAATATGTCCACTTCGGGTGGACTACGTCGACGCGCTAGTGTACCCGTATTTCACTCGTAGAATTAATCACAGTCAACTATTTATGTTGACACATTTTCTTCTTTTTATCACAAATCGTACGATTTAATCTCTGCAGACTGGAGATTATATATCAGTCCAGTAGAATATGAGATCTCAATAATTGGTCTGAACGGTCCGCAGTATGGTTTTGCCCGCCTCTGTGGGGCACTGCTACCCTACGACTCGTCGTACCAATACCTGCTCATGTAGACCAGGGAGCAGCAGATCACTTCACGTCATCTCGACATAATATGCCTGGAAATGACGATAATCAACAAAAATACGGTTCACGAAACGAATACACTACATCATGATCACTGCCCCGTAGAAGTCTGAATATGTTCATGCATATACCGTTTTTGCGCATGCGCCGACAGGACAAACAGGCTGATCAGTGCATGCGACAAATAACCGCGCAGCAGAACTCAGCTCGACTGTGCAACAAATATCAGCACCCAGTGTTTGAAACAAGAACACTCAAAGTTTATGCTTCCTTACTGAGCACTACAGAAATCAATTAATGCTCACAAAAAACTTAGCATAATACTCATCAAATTCGTGCTCACTACATCAACACAGGTAAAAGGCAATTGAACAGACCACGCCTTTGCGCTACCTGGTCCTTCGCCAATTACAGGAAACAAATAACCAAAACTCAATTGCATATCCTTCTCCGCGACACGGCTCACAAATATAGCTGTTCACAACTTCATTACAGTAACAACTGCTAGAAACAAATTCCACGAAGATTTTTATCTATTCTACACTACATGTGTCGGTTTTTGATAGGGAACAACACTGTTTGCCGATTGCCGTACCAAAATCATGAATGAACCCGCACCATCTGCCGTCCAACACTGAGCTAAAATCTTTTTCGTATTTGGTAGACACACCGTCAGAACTGTCTTTGCGACGTCGATGACGTTGCTGACGTCATCTACGCCGCTCAGGCCGTTATACCGTGTGACGACCAAATACCCAAACTTTCATCCTACGTAATGCAGTACTCACAAATCAAAATCACGTTAATTACATTTACATACACGTACAAGCAGATTTCTTAAACAGAAACGGTATCATTACAAAAAATTGAACTCGTAATTCTTCTTGTACAAAATTCTTCCTACACAACATGAACATGCTTGCAATACCAATTCATTACGGTTCATCATCACGGATAGCCCGAAAGACTCTTGTCTAAGCGTTCGCTCTGATGGTGAAAATGTGACTAAACCTGTCTTAAAGTTTAAGTCACCGCAACAGCTAATGTCATATAGGGACGGCACCACGGTTTTCTAACAACCGGTAGTCAAATGCTATGGATCGAACAAGTGACCCGACGTTTGTTAATATATTTTATAAAAAGTGTCTATAAAAAGCCTAAATGAATCCAGTGGAGTGTCCGAGGTTTACGTCTCATTAAGATCTAGGGTCATACGGAGAAAGGACCACGATTTAATGACTCATTCGAATTCTGGAGAACCCCGGGATCGAGCCTGTGATCCCAAGTTGATAAAGCGAGTAGCATAATCACTACACCACAGAGGCTTCTAAAGTGAATCCAGAATAGGCTTCAGAAAATTAGGGTATACTATGGAGAAAACCCCTCCAAACCCTACAAGCATGTTCATAAAAATAATACTAAACATAGATTTAACATACCACGATAGGTGCGTGGAGCTGCATATTTTGCCTACCATATTCCATTTTAAATACTTAAGTTGCGCTGCTTTGCCATAAACCTACTAAAATAATTTAGACTTGCATAATCACCAGATAGGGTTTCTTTTTCATCTCGTAACAAGAGCCCCAAATTAGATTCTTATAATCTTCAGCCATCGATTGAAAAACAAGAGGGTAATGATGACCCTTAATCGCCAGCCTGCGTCATTTTCGCCTCTATGGGGCACCCAAAGATTTTAAGAAAATAGACCTTGTGACCAAGATTTTTAGCCATTATGACCCATATTCCTACTTTACCCAAATTCTAACAAACTTCAGTCAAACAGACATTCTGGTTAAAGACAAATTTTTCGATTACATAACATCCTAATTACCGTTTATTAAAGAATCCAGCATTAAGATAAAATACACTTGGGGTATTCAGGCTGTCATACAGGTAGGGGACCAAGAGAGGGTAATAAATTACCTAGGGATATGACTTGACAAATGACATCTATTCAGTTACACCCAAGTCCTTATTTTGATTTGCATGGAAGAAACAACAGCACTTTTTCCGATTTTATATTTAGTAGCCATTATTTATAATCATTACAGAAAATATCAATTCAAATATATTGGTAAATTTTTTCGATCAAAAATGATTTTTTTTTCAGATAAAATCCTGATAACTTTATGATTTCTGCTCCAAACATATATTGTGGGTACTCATTAGAACCACCTCGGCGAAGCGGTTCAGACGAGTACCCACAATTAGTTTTTACAGTGTGACTGCTCGTTAGAACTGCTTCCATGAGTCGGTTCTAACGAGGACACACAATATATGTTTTTGAGGAAAAAGGAACATCCGCTAAACCCCACTTTCTATAGAGAAAATGGGGGTTTAAGGGGGTATACATTATTTTCCTTATTTCTGCTCCAAGTCATAGTGATAGGTTGCGGGTGCTCGTTAGAATCGTCTAATTGAGTCATAGGTTATGGGTACTCGTTTGAACCGCCTCATTGAGGCGGCTCTAATGAGCACCTACAACCTATGTTTGCAATATAAATAAGAAAAATAAATTTAATTGTGTTTGTTATTTTAGTTTTAAACTTGAAAAGGTGAAAAATAAAATCTTAAAAAAAAAATCTTTTTTTTTTCGCTTTTCTGATATGATTGTGTCTAAAACAAAGAACATTTTATAGTTCCATCTTCGTGTGTGAATAAGATTTTAAAGAAATCTGACCCAGTGACCTAATTATTAAAATTCTCATTACCCATCGGAGTATTATCAAGTCAAAACTTGACTTAGGTTCATGAATACTGAAGCAAAACTGTAGCCTGTAGACCGTGAAAAAGGCTTTAAAGAAATCTCACCTGGTGACATAGTTATTAAACTGATTCCAACTTGATCAGAATAGAAGTAAAACAAAGATCAGAATCGATACAATTAACTTACTCCACCCACCAAAGACACCAAAGGGAAAGAAATACAAACATTAAGCGACCAGACCATAATGGAAACCTAAACAAAGGAAGGCCATAAGGACAGTTACTTTCCCACAAAATGGCAATATGGCCATCCAAAATTAAAAGACACAAGTGATACACACAGTAAGTAACAAACAACAACATAAATAAATCGCCACAGAAGAACCGCCTTGGAACGGTCAGTGGAAAGATTTCCACTGGGAGGCTTAAATCGATTTTACGTGGCCACAATCCTCGCCCTTACTTCCGTCGCGATTTAGACAAATAATTTGTTCAGTCCGCATGAAGGCCTCCTAACTCATCATTGTAACATCTCCGTGAACACAAAAATCAAAGAACCACAGAGGTGAGACAAAGGTGAGGACTCGACAGCAAGAAACCACTGAAATGCTGGAGCAAAAGAAAACCAACAGTTAGACTCCGGTGGGCCCTTGAAAACCTTCAAGTCCAAAATTCTAGATGGTTGAGTTTCATGAAAATTGAAGCAAACTGTGGCTTCTAAAGGGTGGGCAAGGTTTTAAATAATTTGACCAAGTGCCCAGTTTGTGACCCGAAATAACCTATATTCAAACATGTCCTACATATTATCAAGACATTCTGGTATTATTCTGGTAAATTTTTACAACCATCTAAGTAAAACTGTAGTCTCTACAGGATGAACAAGGTAAATATTGACGATATACGACGGACGACCGACGCTTGGTTTAAACAATATTTTATTAGAAGCAAATATCAAACACAATCACACATAAGACATGGTAAAAGGATCTGACTGTAAGCTAGCAAGCTTATAAGTGTCATCTCCCGAACACAAATAAGAATATACAGCATAGCTGAATGGGATGACTGAAAAAAATATTGAGTATACATTGACGAACGAACAAGAGAGAGAGAGAGAGAGAGAGAGAGAGAGAGAGAGAGAGAGAGAGAGAGAGAGAGAGAAAGAGATAATGATATCGACTGACTACATGTATCTGCCTACAATTTCAATCATGCAATTATAAAGATTTGGGACTGTTTATCAACCAGGATCTGTGGATTTAAACAAACCAGACTTGACAATAAAGTTTTGCACTTGTAAAAATAGTGTTTCGTTTTGGCGGGGCGATAAAGTTGTTTTGCCATACAAGAGCTCCTTGGCAGTGTAATGTTGTAGATCGGGTGGTAAGTACCTTTCCCTTGCAACGGTGTATTTGGTACAAGTAAAACAGAAATGCTTTGTGTTTTCAAATTCTCCACACCGACAAGAAGGATCGGGGACTATATTTTTATGGTAGAGGTCTGAGTTTAGTGAGCTACATCCCATTCTTAGTCTGGCATGCAAGATCTGCCCTATACGAGAACCGGTGTTGTAGTATTTCGGGGGTGCTTGTATGTTCCTGTTTAGTAAGGATTTGAAAATTGCTAAAGAAAATGCTTATTTTGTTTCAGTTGGTAGGTTGTTCCACTCTCGAATTGTGGAAGGAAAAAAACGAATCAAGAAATAGATTAGTGTTAGCTCTGTAGTTATGGAAATGGTCGGAGTTCCTAAGACTGTATCTGCTTGTTTCTTGAACTGTTGGCGGTATAAGATCGAGAAGGTTATTTGGGACAAGACCATGCAGAATTTTGTAGAGTGTAATGAGTTTATGCTTATTGCGCCTGCTTTGGAGGGAATCCCATCCGAGTTCAGAGTAAAGTTTGTCAATACTACAAAGTTTTGTTCCACCGGTAACTATTCTGGTTGCTTCAATATGGATTGCGTCAAGATTTGTTTTGCTTTCTGAGGAACAGTTATCCCACACGATGTCACTATATTCAAGTAGGGGGCGAACAAAGGCAAAGTACATTTTTTCAAGTGATTTTCTGCTAACTCTAAATTTCATATCCCTCAGAAGATTTAAGCATATACATGCTTTCTTACAAATATAGTTTACATGCTCCGCTTCACGATGTACATGCGACTGACACAGGTGATCACAATAGCTCATCTTGAAAGACGTAGTACATGAAATATAACAATAGCTAAATCCTTTTTCACTATATTTGAATTGCAATGCAATAATGATGTGCCCAAACTCAAGAATGCGCAAATGGGCTCTCTCATAGAATGTTTACAAAAGTTTGCTTACGAGTACATCTTTACATTCTGCACCGAAGTATGCTATAAAACTAAACTATTTGGTGACAGAGTTTGTTTACGCGCCAGGACTTCTAAATTGTCGAATTTTGAAGCTGTATTGCCAATATTCTAACCCTTAGTAATTTTTCGAAAAAGGATATTTTGTTTCGTGTTTATCGTTGAAGTCACAAAAGTCCTTCACTACCGAGTTAGATAACGAGCTATAGCCACATAGCGCAGTATAAAATAGAAATGGAGGCACTGATCTGGAATCGATACAATTAACCCACAGCTGCCAAGGGAATGAAACACAAACATGAAACAACAGACCCTAATGGAAACACCAGTAGCGGAAAACCAAAAGGATAGTTACTTTCCCACAAAATGGCCAATAGGCTATCCAAAATAAACTAATATAAGCGACATAAACACCCAAAGACAAACCATAGCAAAAATAAGCCGCGACAGAAGGACGGCCTTGGAACGGTCAGCGAAAATGAATAAAGGCGTATAACATTTGGCTGCATTTTGAAGTAAATGATAAAAACAGAAGTTAAGGCAATGCTGGGGAATCGATACAATTCACCCACAGTTCCCATCAGAGACAGCAAAGGGAAAGAAACACAAACATGAAAAAGCTAGACCCTAATGGAAACATCAGTAGCGGAAAGCCAAAACGACAGTTACTTTCCAACAAAATGGTCTATTGGCTATCCAAAACAAAAATATATAAGCTATACATATACTCAAACACACTTTCGGAAATCGCGTTTCCGAAAGTACTGTGATATCAGGAAACTATAGCCGGACACCAAGATCGATTAGAATATAATTTCCCCGAATCATCATATATTAGCAAATATGTCACTGTAAAGGCAATATAATAGAGCTTTTCAAGGCGAGATGAGCGCGAGTTATTGCATTTTCTATATGTTAATTTGGGCAAAATTTATTCTTACGAAGTTAACAAAGATTCTCTGTGCTTGTAAGAAAGCCTTAGTTTAATGTTCTTCTCCGCTATTTATGTTTCCATTAGGGTCAAGTTATTTAATGTTTGTGTTTCGTTCCCTTTGGTGTCTCTAAAAGCAGGTGAGGGTTAATTGTATCGATTCCTGATCATGGCCTTCGCTTATATTTTATTGCAGTATTTTTACCATTAGGAATGAAACAAAATATCGTTTAGCAAACACGGCTTGGGATTGGATGTAGGCACAGCCTATATTTATCCTCTCCTTTGGCGTGTTGTAGACATATACATATATGTTGATTATATAGATTTATCTAATAAATGTAATGCAAAAACAATGTACAATGACACTTATTCGAGAAGAAGAAGCAGAAGAAGAGGAAGAAGAAGAAGGAAGAGGTAGAGTATAGTTACTCCGACATTTGTTTGTTTGTTTGATTTAAGGTTTAACGTCCCCGTCAACACTGTAAAGGTCATTTTGGAGACGTTGTTTCCAATTTTGTGGGACTTTTACCCGACATTGAGATGAAATGACATCTCAAGCCCTGTCGCCCAATGAAACCAATAGGGTTTATTAACATGGACGGTCCGCCTCACACCGCGGTTCCTGGACAGGCTTAGATCCTATAAGCGGTTTACCAGTACTAGTGTGCGGGCCGGATTCAGCTCTGCGTGGAAACATCATGCAGCCCATATATTTCTTCAAGCCCCTATGGGCGGGGGCGGAATTACTCCGACATACACCAACATTTACAGTGTTGATTCTGATGTTATAGCATCACCGCAAATGACTTAATATATGCGTTGCACATTAACTAAGTTATTTAGTAACTGTTTAAGTGTTTAGAAGCTTTGCACGTTTAAGCTTTTGACGATCCTAGCATTTAGATATTTAAACATTGAAACGTTGAAACCTATACACGTTGGTATTTAATCAACCCTAATGTTTAGTTTGTTTAGTTTAACTATCATTTATCCAAGTGTAGAGTATGGAACGGGAAGTTTTTTGCCCACCAGATAAAAGGAGGCTAATGACCTTTAACCTTGTGTGGCGTAGACTTTGGATATATCTATACTATGAGGAAATATGTGTTTGCTCCTTTAATTGTTTTGTGCAGTGTATTAATCATTTGTATTCATATTGCGTCGCGTCTGAGAGTGTAATAATGCCATGTAATATTTTCGATTATCCACTAGTGGATTAAATATGCAAATTAGCTAGATACGTCCAGTAACGTTACATGTATGACGTCCTTAACGACGTCGCGTTTACTTATGGCGGAATAGTGACATTTTTGTAAACAATCGTGAATAAAATGCGTTTAAATGTCATATGATAAATAGAATCTTGCATCCGTGCTCATGTATTATTGAATTTTATTAAACTCAACGATTGCATTTTATCCCTTCAACTCGTTTAATAAATGCAATAATACATGACCACTCATGCAAGATCCTCTATATCACGAAGAAAAGAAGTAAAGACAATGATCATAAATCGATACAGTTACCACACACCCCATATCTAAGACACCAAAAGGAAAGAAACACCGACATGAAACAACTTCACTTTAATTAAAATGTCACAAGCGGAAAGGCAAAAGGACGTTGTCCCACACAATTGATAAACGTCCAAAATATTAGCAGTACCAACAGTCAAAGAGAAACTATAACAAAAAAAGAAAACAAAAACATAAAAAAAATTTAGTGCGTACATTCTCTACTTACACTGTTCGAAAATAGACACCGTGCGTGTGGTGTGTCAGGTCGTTTGCCCGACTGTATTTAATACCAATAATGCATTCTGTTGAATAACTCATCTGAAGCTAAACAAACATACTGAAATGTGTGCTTCTACTGTTTTACTATTATTTAAGCACAATGATTTGCAATCAATAAACAGCTTAACATTTTGAAACTCCATTTTCGAACCTGTAAACAAAAGGGAATTTGAATAGACAAATGGAAAAAGTTCTCTATAGAACCTATAATGTTCCTTCCTTATAGTAATTACGCCGTAGAAAAAAAACAATACAGTTACTGGTATGAATTTCGAATAAAGGTTACGAAAACAAAATGTTTTGACTAATATAAACCAGATATTGTCAAGATGATAATGCTGACCGAGTTTGATGATGATTGGACCAAAACTGTTTTTCTATGATTTGACCTATAGACATAATTTTTGATCCCACATGACCCACAATCGAACTTGACCAGATATTGTCAAGATGATCATCCTGCCCGAGTTGGATAATGATTGGACCACAACTGTGGCTTCTATATTGCTTAGTGTTTTTCTATGATTTGACCTCCTGATACATATTCAAACATGACCTGAATATTGTCAAGCTTATCATTCTTGCCACGACTGATGAAGAGTAGACGAAAACCTTGGCCTCTAGCGTGCCCACAATGTTTTTCTATAATTTGACCTACTTTTTAACCAGACATGACCCATAATCTTAATTGATCGAGATACCGTCTTAGTGATCATCCTGAGCAAGTTTGAGGCGAGGATTGCGGCCGCATAAAAATCGATTTAAGCCACCCCCAACCCTTGACTGTCGCGGTGAATTTTTGTTATGCTTGTCATTGAGTGTGTGTATCGCTTGGTATTTTGTTTTGCATACCCAGTTGGCCAATTTGTGGGAAAGTGACTGTCCTTTTGGCTTTCCGCTATTGTTATTTCCATTGAATATGTGTATCACTTATATCTTATTGTTTTGGATAGTTAATTGGCCACTCTGTGGGACAATGACTGTCCTTTTGTCTTTCCACTATTGATGTTTCCATTAGGATCTAGTTATTTAATGTTTGTGTTTGTTTCCCTTTGGTGTCTCTGATGGGTGGCTTGGATTAATTGTATCGATTCCTGGTCATTGCCGGCACTTCTATTTTGATGATAATTGGACCAAAATTTCGGCCTGTGCAGTGTTCACAAGGTTTTCTATGATTTGACCTACTGACCTACTTTTTGATCCCGACAGGACCAATATTCGAACTAGACCCATATATTGTCAAGTGATCATTCTGATCAAGTTTAATGATGATTGGACAAAACTGTGGCCTCTGAAGCACTCACAAGGTTTTTCTATGGGTTGTCCTAATGATCTACTTTACGATCTGACATGACCCATATTTTAACTTGACCAAGAAACTGTAAGGGTAATCATTCTGACCAAGTTTCAGGATGATTGGACCAGAACGAACTGTGACCTCTGGGTACTCAGAAGGTTTTCCTATGATATAACCTACTAACCTACTTTTTGCAAACATTGCCCATATTAAAATTTGACCCAGATATTGCCATGATGATCATTTTAACCAAGTTTAGTGATGATTGGACCAAAACGGAGGCCTCCAGAATGCTCACAATGTTTCTTTATGATTTAACCCACTGACCCATTCTTTGACCTGATATGACCCATATTCGAAACGGACCCAGACATTGTCAAGATGATCATTCTGACCAAAGTTCATTATGATTGGACCAAAACTATGGCCTCTACAGTGCTCACAATATTTTTCTATGATTTGACCTAGGTGCCTTGTCAGAAGGAACCTACATGCCAAATATGAAGGCTCTATCAAAATGGTTCAAAAGTTATGATAAAGTAGGTCTAAGTGTAAGGTCACAGGTCAAACTTATTGTATGAGTGGAAAGCATTAGTCACAAGGGACATACATGCCAAATATGAAGGCTCTATCTCAAATTGTTCAAAAGTTTTGATTCAGCAGATCAAGGCAACAGGTCTGAATTCTATGCATGTGTGGGAAGGCCTTGTCACAATGAACCTACATGCCAAATATGAAGGATCTATCTTAAATGGTTCGAAATGTATGGCACTAAAGGCCAAAGATGAAGATCACTGGTCAAAAGTTTTGTATGGGTGGAAAGCACTTGTCACAAGGAACCCTTAATGTCAAATATGAAGGCTTAATCTCAAATGGTTGAAAAGTTATGATAAAGTAAGTCACAGGTCAAGGTCACAGGTCATTTTGCGTATGAGTGGAAATACCTTGTCGCAGGACACCTACATGCCAAATATGAAGGCTCTGTCTCAATGATAATGATGATGATTTCGTGTTTAACGACGCGTCAACCCTCTTTGTGGGTCATAAGCGGCAAACGGTTAATGGTTAAACGGTATGGAGAATTATGAGGATATTAAAAGAAAAAAGTCAGAATGATAATGTATAAGAATCTGAAACAGTTAAATCTTATGAAAAAGTCCATTTTCTTTTAAGAATAAAATAATATTATCAACAGGTACATCTTGAAACAGTTGTTGCAAAGTGTCAGCTTTGAAATATAAGTTACGTGAGGGTGAAAAGTCAACACAGTCAATTAAGATATGTTTCACAGTAATTCGCTGATCACATCCTACACAAGAAGGCTGATCATCACCATTAAAAATATAAGAATGAGTAACTCTAGTACAGCCGATGCGCAGTCGCGTTAATACTACATCCTCTTTCCTGGAAAACTGTGGAGGAGAGCATTTTGTTCCAACGACAGGTTTAATGGCACGGAGTTTGTTATTTATTGCACGGTCCCATTCGCCTTGCCATTCCGACAAGATGTATCTGTTGATAAATGGTTTAAAATTATTAAAAGGAATTTTAAAAACAGACGGATCAAGATTGAACGATTCCTTTCTTGTCAGCATATTCATTGCCGACAATGCCGACATGGCTCGGAAGCCAACAAAACAAGATTTGGTGTGTTTTAGAAATTTCATGATGTTTTTCAATCAACTTTTGTATTTGAGGATTTTTAGATGATGAATGGTCTAAACCTTAAGCACCGAAAGTGATTCAGAAAATATAATTGCTTTTTGAAATGTTGAAGAACTGACAAAATCTAAAGCTAGGTCTATTGCTTTGGCTTCAGCTGCAAAAATAGATGAACCATCTGGAAGGCGCAAGATTTGGTGCGTATCTTGAGAAACATACGCACAACCAACTTTTTCTCCTTCTTTCGAACCATCAATATAGACTTGCTGGTAATCATCATAATGTGACTGCAGTACCTGAAATTTTGTCTGAGTAGCATTGAATTTGGTTCGGATTTTTTGCTATCATGGAAGTCATACAGAATAGAAGGCTTTTTAATACACCAAGATGAAACTTCGGCAGTTTCATGTTTTTGAATATTTTTTAAGGTCGATACCTGAATTTTCTGGCAGCGGTAATATACGTAATCGAAAAGGTTTGATTGCTGTGGGTTTAATTTCATTTTTTCTACAAATTCAAGTGAAAATGAAATTTTGAAAAGTAGAAGTAAAACAAAGATCAGGAAACGATACAATTAACTTACTCCACCCATCAAAGACACCAAAGGGAAAGAAACACAAACATGAAGCGACCAGACCATAATGGAAACCAAAAACAAAGGATCGCCATAAGGACAGTTGCTTTCCCACAAAATGGCCAAATGGCCATCCAAAATGAAAAGACACAAATGGTACACACAGTGAGTAGTAACAAACAACAACATAAAAAAAACGCCACAGAAGAACCGCCTTCGAATGGTCAGTGGAAAGAATTCAACTGGGGGGGGGGGGCTTATATCGATTTTACGTGGCCACAATCCTCGCCCTTACTTCCGTCGCGATTGAGACAAATAATTTGTTCAGTCCGCATGAAGGCCTCCTAACTCATCAGTGCAACATCTCCGTGAACACAAATAATCAAAGAACCACAGAGGTGAGACAACGGTGAGGACTCGACAGCAAAAAACCACTGAAATGCTGGAGCAAAAGAAAACCAACAGTTAGACTCCGATGCCTGATTAGATGGATTAGCAGCAACTCTGACGGCATACTGAAGAGAAAGTTTTTCTCTGCGCGAAGTTAAAGATGGTTCACCTGCATCCACATAAAGGCTTAATAAGGGAGAAGTAGGAAAAGCTCCCATTGCCAGACGAAGGCCTTGGTGATGGATAGTATCCAAATATTTTTAATAGGACTTTCTGGCAGAGCCATAAACAACAGACCCATAATCTAATTTTGATCTTATTAAAGACCGGTAAAGATGTAATAAGGTATACCGATCTGCTCCCCGACTTGTATGAGCAAAAACTGTCAAAAGATTAAAAGCTTTTAAGCATTTCGCTTTAAGATATTTAACATGGGTTATAAAAGATAACTTTTGATAAAATATGACCCCAAGAAATTTGGCTTCTTCAACAACAGGAATTTGTGATTCGTATAAAAACAGGGAACTTCCGTAGCTTACAAAAATGAACACACTGCGTTTTCGACTTGGAGAACTTGAAACCATTTTTATCAGTCCAATCTTCTATTCTTTTTAAATTTTGTTGTAACTTTCGTTCAATTGTTTTCATATTTTTTGAACGGTAACATATACAAAAATCATCAACATAGAATGAACATTGAACGATATTATTTATTTTGATGTTAGTTCGGATAAGTTAAAAGGTTTGTTGTATTCTTCTTTATTGAGGGATTTAAAGTTTAGATTTCTTTTCTCTGGGTCCTTTTTGAAAATTCTAAAAGTGTCAGAATAATTTCGCGATGTTGAATTTCTCACGAATATGCTACCAAGAGTATCTGAAATATATTTTAGTCGAAGCTTTTATGTCAAAAACAGTATATAAATGTGCAAAACTTGGGGCCTTTGTTTTTCCTGAAATTTTTCGTACCATATCCCAAACCTTTTTCATGGGTGTCTTGTAGTTCAGGTTTATTTCTTTCCCTTTGGTGTCTTTTATGGATGGAGTAAGTTAATTGTATCAATTCCTGATCTTTGTTTTACTTCTACTTTGAAACATATTCACTCAACGACTTTCGTTTTGAAGCTTGACTTGTTCGCTGAGCTTTGGCTCTAAAAACTTTAACGTCGTTTAGTTTTTCTTCAGTTGGACTTTGGCAGAACTTATTTAGAAAGTAGAAGTAAACAAAGATCAGGAATCGATACAATTAACTTACTCCACCCATCAAAGACACCAAAGGGAAAGAAACACAAACATTAAGCGACCAGACCATAATGGAAACCTAAACAAAGGAAGGCCATAAGGACAGTTGCTTTCCCACAAAATGGCCGTATGGCCATCCAAAATAAAAAGACACAAGTGATGCATACAGTAAGTAACAAACAACACCATTAGAGCCTGTTTGCGCTTTTGGATAGCTTCTTTAAAGTCATTATTAAACCAAGGCTTCCTTTTCTTTGTATTTGTGGAGGTCTTTGGAATGCATTGTTCTGATATATTAATAAGCGAATCTGTGAAATCAGAAACAATGTCAGATTATTCATTAAAGTGATCAATTGATAACTTTTCTTCGCATAAATTATGGAACAATTCCCAATCGGCTTTATTCATTTTCCACTTCTGATAACAGTCCGCATCTGGTTCGTTCACGCACTCAATTATGACAGGGAAGTGATCACTTCCACACTGATCATCATAGACAGACCAGTCATAGTCTAAGAAGAGAGATGGGTGACACAAAGAGAGATCTAAAGAAGACAAATGACCTGTTGCAGGGTGAAGATAAGTATAAGATTTATCATACATCAAGCAAAGATCGTTCTTTGCAATAAAATAGTCAATAAGTGCTCCTCTGTTGTTGTTATCTTTACAACCCCATAGAATGTTGTGACCATTGAAGTCACCAACTAAAAGATATGGCGATGGAAGTTGATCCAGCAATGAGTCAAGATGTTCGCAAAATTGCAGTGTGTTTCCTCTGGCTTTCTTTGCCGGATCGTTGCGGGGTCGCTGGTGGGGCTTTATTAGCCGAAACTACGTAGTATGACCCATCTTCTTTCTTATGAATGTTTTCATTGCTCTTAATGGAACTCATTTTTGATTTTTATTTGCCTTCACTGCAGCTGGTGTTGTGCCGTGTGGCGGCCGTAAAACGTCTCCCCGTACATCAACCATAGTGTAGTTTATATTTTACTTTTGGTCCTTTCCGATCAGCGTGAATATTCTGAGAAATCGGAAATAAATTATTGGTTTAGACTCATGTTCTAGACAGATTTTTGGTTGTTTGGACCCCATCTTGATTTATGTATCAGTCTTTGAATCGAGGTTCGCAAAATTGCAGTGTGTTTCCTCTGGCTTTCTTTGGCGGATCGTTGCGGGGTCGCTAGTGGGGCTTTATTAGCCGAAATTACGTAGTATGACCCATCTTCTTTCTTATGAATGTTTTCATTGCTCTTAAAGGAACTCATTTTTTATTTTTATCTAAGGAGATTGAAGGTGGTATATATAGAGCAAATTGAAGTTTCTTTATCAAGAGAAACCGATACTGCTACAGCTTGTAGTTCTGTTTTCAATTTGATCTCTCTTTGTGGTAAACACGTTTTAACAAAAATTGAACTGCCACCAGACGGTCTGTTACCATTATAATATATATAGTTATATGTATTGAAACCCCTGACATCAGTGCTGTCATCAGTTTGTTTAAAAAAGTTTCTTGCAAACAAAAAACCTATGGGTTTAATAAAGAAAGAAGTAATAAGAGTTCATTATTATTTGATTTAAGACCTCGACAATTTCATTATATTATTTTGTGTTTTAAATCCATGGTATGGAGAGTTATTTAAGGCTAGAAATTATTTTGGAGGTGCAATTGGTGATAATGATCTGTTATAACCACCTCTTGATGTTGTTGACCTCGATCTGTTATGACTACTTCGTGGTGATGGTGTTTCAGTGAACTCCATATCAGTGTCACTCAAAGATCCGAATCTGTTCTGATCTTTTATATGGTCTCTTTCCATTTTGCGTTGTCTGTCTGTTTGTTTTTGAGATGCTTTTGTTGCTGTTGTTTTTTTTAAATAATTTTTCATTTGTGAAATAAGTTCTGAACTGGATGTTTCTGTTGGTACTGTCCATAAAGTGCCACATGGATTAAGAAAGATTTTTGCGCGATGGGTTCCCCATGCTTTGACTCCTGAGCAGAAAAAGAATAGGGTTTCTTGTGCCAGACCACTTTTGGTGATGTTCGAGGCAAACGGTCCCAAGAGAGTATAAGATGTAGTCACAGGAGATGGAATTTGGATATACTTTTATTGGATTCCCAACAATCGTTCTGACATGAAATGACCGACAAAACATGAGCCCCGACCAGTCGTTTGTAAGCCAGATTTTCAGAGTCGGAAGAGGCGTTTTACAATGTTTTTCAGCCATGAAGGACCGGTGGCTGTGGATGTTCCAACAGAAAAAGCAACTAGAGCTGTCAGTGAAACTGACTAGGGCCCCGGCAGCGCTATCAGAAATTTGTGGACGGACAGACGGACAGACAGACAGACAGACAGACAGACGGACAGAGTGATTACTATAGGGCACCCATACTTTCACTGCGGGGCCCTAACTATGACCTGAAGGTATTACAGAGAAAATGGGCTCCCCCAAATGGTTTCTGCATTCAATGATCGCCACCCCATCACGGGAATCTCTCGAATCATGATTTTGCATGTCAATGGCAGTGCCCATAAAACAGGGGCCGTAACCCAGTACCTGTCAGAGAACCGGACTGCAACTCTCCCCCATCCCACTTACAGTCCTGACTTAGCACCAGGCGATTTCTGGTTATTTCCTAGACTGAAGGAACTTTGAGCAGGGAACAAATATACTAGTGTCCAAGACTTGTCAAAAGCAGTTAACTCAGGGTTACGGGGTATCCCTTAAGAATAGTACAGGACAGCAGTTGATAAATGGCGCAGAAGGTTGCACTTGTACATACAGACCCCATCCCACTTACAGTCCTGACTTAGCACCAGGCGATTTCTGGTTATTTCCTAGACTGAAGGAACTTTGAGCAGGGAACAAATATACTAGTGTCCAAGACTTGTCAAAAGCAGTTAACTCAGGGTTACGGGGTATCCCTTAAGAATAGTACAGGACAGCAGTTGATAAATGGCGCAGAAGGTTGCACTTGTACATACAGAGAGATCGAGAGTACTTTAAGTGACTGTAAAAAGAAGGACAAAAACTAGATAAAATGAGGTATTTGTATTATTAAATATACACCCCTCGTATTCATACCACTGGTGCCTGATGGTAATTTTACTTATTTTCAGTTCAATCAATACTACCTGGTACTAACTGATTCAGTAGATTAGTAAAACACGTAAAATAGAACGTTTCTATTTGAACGGAGCTGTACATCTAAAATAGAAGTGAAGGCAATGATCAGGAATCGATTCAATTAACCCACAGCTCCCATCAGAGACACCAAAGGTTAAGAAACTTAAACATTAAACAACAGACACTAATCGATACATCAATAGAAGAAAGCCAAAAGAACAGTTACTTCCCAACAAAATTGCCAATAGACTATCCAAAATAAACTAATATAAGCGCTACAAACCCCCAAAACAAACCATAACCAAAATAAACCGCGACAGAAGAACCGCCTTCGAACGGTCAGCGGAAACGAATTCCACTGGGGGCCTTAAATCGATTTTACGTGGCCACAATCCTCGCCCTTACTTCCGTCGCGATTAAGACAAACATTTTGTTCAGTCCGCATGAAGGCCTCCTAACTCATCAGTGCAACATCTCCGTGAACACAAAAAATCAAACAACCACAGAGATGAAACAACGGTGAGGACTCAACAGCAAGAAACCCCTGAAATGCTTGAGCAAAAGAAAATCAACAGTTAGACTCCGATGGGCCCAACCAGAGACAGAGCATCAGGTACCAACCAACATAAGCCTTTACGCTTGAACCGTCATAGAATCTGAGGCCTGACCCAGCGGCGTGCAATAAAAGAGGGAAGCAAAGTTGTCAACCGTGTTTGGGTTAACTACCATGCATGCAGTCTGTCGTATAACATTTATGTTGTACCCAATCTTTTTATATCGAAGAATGATTTTACGAAATCGGGTGCTGAAGTCATTGTGGTTATTTATTTTTCTGAATTTATATACTAAGTCACCATAAAATTCGGGTTCTGATAGACCTTGAATTTTGAAATTAAATCCGAATGACGTCTATAAAATTTTGAAAAGGTTTTGCGAAGTTGATGTTACCGATAACCCTGATTAAGAAGTTTAGCCATTAACAATTTATTACGAGTGTTGAAGTCAGTTACATGACTACACTCTCTGGCAGATCGAATTAATTGCGTAATATAAACGCAAAAGGATGGCGCACGAGGAACATCACCATCAAAAAAAAAAGGAAAATTTACAATCTCAAAATCAAAATAATCGCGTTTATCATAAATTTTGCAAGAAAGAAACCCATCTACAATAGATAGATGTAAATCCAAAAACGGGGCCTCGGTATCAGAAGAATTTGCTTTATTTAACTGAAGTTCTGGGGTTTAACTTTGACTGCTCAAACCATCGAAATAGTATTATCAATATTTAATAATTCATCCAAATATCTAGAAGTGGAGCTTTGAAGGACCCAAATATATAATCGTTAATCCACACCTGAACTACTTGGTCCCACCCATCGGGGCTTGGAGATCTAGATTGGGCTGCATTGTGCTTCCACGCGTATGAGTACTAATAAACCGCTTAGAAGATCTAAGCTTGCCCAGACAAAGCTGTGCAAGTCGGACCGCCAATGCATATAAGAAGTAGAAGTAAAACAAAGATTAATCGATACAATTAACTTACTCCACGCCAATGCATATAAGCCCTATCTGTTTCATTGGGCGGCGGGAACTGAGATTTCATTTCATCTCAATGTCGGGTGAAAGTCCCACAAAATTCGAAGCAACATCTCCAAAACGACCTAAATAGTGTTGACGGGGACGTTAAAACTCAAATCAAACAAAATCTAAATAAATGACCTAAGCTCAACGGGCAGTAGCTTTTCCTGATACTTACCATGCATTGAAATAAAACCATGAAATCTTTGCAAAAATTAATGACATATATATCTATATCGCTGTTTTGTTCGAACGCGGTTCTTTGTTGTGGTCTTTGTATGCATAATTTGCTGATATCGTTTTATTTTGGATAGCCGTTTTGGTCATTTTTCAAACCAAGACATTTTTCCGACCGTCGGCTCTTAATGTAAACTTCGAATAGCACAGATTTTTGACAATACAAAAAAAAAAATCTTTTCAAGCACTATTTTTCGCTTAACCTATATATGCCTAGCAACCCATGTTTTGTAACAATGGCAAACTGTGCAGATCCAGTTCAGGCGCCATTTTTGTGAAATTTGTCACATAAAAACAAACCGGACACCTCTACAAATTATAATGGACCAGGGCCAAGATATTAGGTGGAAAGTCCTTTAAAGTGTAATAGAGTGGTCAATTGTTCATACACTTTCACTCAAATGTCACATGTTGTAATAAGTAAACATTATTTATTTGTGTCGCCTGTTTACATGTGTTTAACACTTTTCGTAACAAATAGAATCTTTCTCCTTATATATAGCAAGAGTGCAGTTCAAAATTTAGGTGTGTCAGGTTGTGTTTTCTTCAAAACTGAATTGGAAAATGGCTGAACTTTTAGCAAACACTGGAGGCCCTGATCAGACGCCGCGTTCTACGGCGTCTGATCTGGGCCTGTACTCTTTGTCAGGGTACCCGTTTTGGGGTTTCTGGTACAACATGGGTTAATTTTTGACAACTTAATATTTTATTTCAAGATCTCTCACTTCGTTTGAATTTAACAGCGATAATACTTCGAAGGATAAAAATGTTAGGTTTGCACTTAATCGAAAGGACTACTACTTTTGGGTTTGCCTTTAGCAAACTGTTGTCCTTACCGAACAACAAAAATAAATGCATGGAAAACGGCAAAAACAATCAACAATAGGACGACGTAGAGCTTCAACTCCAGAATTTAAAGAAATGCAATCCTGCCCTCAATTTCAGTGCGAAGTAGTATCACCTGTTTGTAACAACACATCCATCGGCATGGAGTAATCCTAGCATAACACCAAACCATGACTGCAACATGCAGAGCAAATAACTTTTGAGTTATGGAAAACAGGGCTCGTTTTCTCGGATATTTGTTATTCTTTTTATTTAGGTATGAATCTCGGATATTTGTTTTTTTCTTTTTATTTAGGTATGAATTGTGGATAGCTTAGTTTAATGAATCTGAATTTACTCTGGAGATTCTACAATATTATAATATCTGCTCCTCCTGTAAATTTGTTATCTGTAATTAAATCAGGAGTATAAGTAAAAAATACCTACCAGATCAACCTCATCACTTTTCTGCATCAAGTCATTACTATGCGGACATTTCTGTAAGATCTCAGTATCTCCATTTGGCACATGCCGCACTTCAGAAAGGCATAATTGCTCTGCATGCAAAGGCCGTAGTACAGTTGATGCAGCATTGGCTACAAGAATCTGCAAACTAGCATGAGGGTTTTCCGTGAGAAGTGTATCAAACGTCGTTTTTTGCATCACGAATTTCAAGGCTGCTGCTCTGTAGTCGTAGTGAATATTTGTTAACATGATCCATGAAGAACTTCTGCTAACCTGTAAAATACATTTAATCTTCAATATAGTAATGCATGGGCAATGTAATAAAGCTATAATATAATGGCCGTCTTGCTGGGGTCCAATAAATGTTTGTCGCATTTTGTTTAAACCCATACATGATCTATTTTGATTTAGATGACATATGGGCTGAAAGAGGTTGTAAGGCAAAGCAACTGTTGTAAATATGTTCTAGAAAGGGTTATACTTTGGAAGCAAGGAATACACCACATAACTGGAAAATATGGGGTGTATGGAGAGTAATACATCTTTAGTTTTAAATGCGGGAAATATTTCCCCAAGAAACTTGCAAAGCAAGCAAACAAACGAGTGCGAATGCACGTGTTTGTTTATAAGATTTGCAAGTTTCGAGGGAAATATTTCCTGTATTCAAAACTAAAGATTTATTAATGTTTATATTACATTTATTAAATCAACCGTTTTTGACCTTTCTCACGTCTAAAACTGACGTAATAAGCGCTGCGACATGACGTAATTTGTCCCGATTTTGGCGCGTCATAGTTCATGATGACGTTCAAAAGGAAATATATCCCGCCTGAAAGAAATATTTTCCCTGCAGGAGAATACCATTTTTATTTCCCCCAAAATTACTTAAAATAGCAGGAAAAGTGTATTATACATGTTTTCTGGCCCAGACTATATTTTTTCGGCCAGTTAGGCCTCATCAGTGACCCTCAAACCTTTTGAAAATTCAACAATGGAATCATTGATCCCAAAGGACAAGAAAATATAAACTACACTATGATGTAGGGCAGGGAGACTTTTTACGACCGCCACGCATTCCCAGTCACCAGCTGTAGTGACATTAAATATGTTCTAGAAAGGCTTATTCTTTGGAAGCAAGGAATACACCACAGAACTGGAAAATATGGAGTAAACATGTTTTCTCGGTCCGACTAGCTTGTTTCGGCCAATTAGGCCTCACCAGCTTTACATTACCTTTCACTTTGAATTATCAATGCTTGAAATATCTATCTAAAATCACCTGTATCAGAAATCTATTTATATCAGATCTTGAAATAAAGTGAACGGCCACTCAGTTTATTCATAGAGGCTGAAGGATGAAGGCATGCCTTTTATAGGTCTCTGTCATTTAAACATTTACCTGATATTCTGATTGAATCTGCGGTTGATGAAACATTGCAAGAAAGAAAGAAAATATTAATCCGATACATCTCAACCTATACCAGAGTCCTGGGCCTGTCTTTATAAAGTAGTTTTCTTTTAAAGATTCTTAAACAAGAAATTCTGGAGCAGAATATTGATACCAGGCTTTTAGCACAATCCAAAGTTCCATACTTAGAACCAAAAATGTTACGTCATGCTGAAAAAAAAAACGGGTAGATCCACCACTTTTGCAACGTGCGATTCGGCTGTCCTTTCATTCTACCCAAGACCGGTTGTGTTCAAACAGTATGGGTATGCAAGACAATTCAAATTTGACGAGAGAAACCAATTTTAATAAAACGCTTTTGCAACATGTCTTTGGTGTAATAAACTATTTTGTTTCTAAATTTTACAGTAAACATTATCGAATTGCAATTAAAGGTTGCACAGGAAAAGCACCAACAATGAAAACAACCATCTCAGGCAACCGATTAGAGAGACAGAATTCATGACATGAAGGCACACCCGAAACAAATTATGTTCCAAAAAAAAGGTTATACTTCGGAAGTAAGGAAAATACCAAAAAGGTTAGAGTGTACAAATCTTTCTGGGACAGACTATCTATTTGTGGCAAACTAGGCCTCATTTGTGATCGACCCTCAAATACTTTCAAACTCAACAGTGTTGTCAATGATCCCAAAGGACAATAAACTACACTATGATGAACCCAATGAAAAGATTGGATACTGCAAAAGAACTCATCCAAGCTTGGGCCGTTTAGCAGAAACGCCAATTCAGGCTTTCCTTGGCATCTGTTTCTATATATGTTAGCTCCGTCAATTTATACGGACAAAATCATTGTCCTCAATTCCAATGCGTTTTTATAATAATAGCATAAAAATTGATTCATCCCAGTTCAAAGGTGAGTAATCATAGTAACATACAGAGTTAAATAACTATGAATGAAGATTGTGTACGCAACAACAATCTGACGCCTAAACAGAATAAAAACACCAGTCAAATCATGGAGTTTCGAATTCAGGACATAACATCGGACATAACACTTTTGCAAAGATTTAAAGTGGATCACAGAGTCCGAAGTCAGAACCATCGTCATGCAATCTGCAAATGACAACTGCAAAAGGACGGACAGCCAAGTATGCTGTTTTTCGGATATAATATATCCCTTACAATAACTTACCTCAAATGAACAAGAGAATTTCTGTTTCCAAATACTATTGGGAATTTAACGTCTAAATGTCCTTGAAATTCAGGTCCTGACAGTTGTTTCATTAGTGTTTTATATAGTGGTATGGAAAATTCGTTATACCGCCGGTAAAATAATGTTGATGCAGTAATACGATAGCAAAGTTTGGGACTGTTAGTCTGCAGCAAACTAAAACCACTAATTGGGCTCAGTTTGGCCCGATTGGAGGCAGAGCCTAAACCGCCAACCGACTTACTTAGAAGTAAGTATTAAGGCCAAATCCGTCAGAGAGTGTAAAGTCCGGAGTGCAATTAAAAGAAGGAAGCAATGTTATCAACCATGATTGGGTAAATCACAATGCATGTAGTTGGTCGTATTACATTTGCTCGAGTTCTGCTGGTAGTTCTGCTGTTCAAAGGCGGTAGTTTTGTTGTTGGTCTTTTGCTGTTATTTTTGGTATGTCTGCGAATTTGTTGTGAGTTGTTGTTTAGTGTTTTCTAATTGTTTGATTCCCTGTGTTGGGAAGAGAGGGCTGATTGTTCCATTTCATAAACACTCGTATTTTTTCCTGTTTTGTGTATGTTTCCTCTTCCTCTTGATGTAGAGAGTGGGCTGCGTCTTGTGACTGTGGCGCTCCATGGGTGTTTCTTTTAAATTTTTGAATAGTTAGATCCTTTGAAAACAAAGAATACACCAAATAAACAAAAATGAATGATTTACGAAATTTGGTCTTGAAACAAACTTAAATACAATACACAAATGTAAATCCAAAACAAGAGGCACAAGGGCGACTATGCTTACCAAAGATCAGCTGAGCATGGACCCACTGGAACCCTGGTTGGTATCAATGAATGCGTTATATCATAAGGAACAAGAGTGCATACAATGGTCCATATGAGGGGTGAGGATCTGTACGGTTTCTGAGATATAAGGCCTTTTAAGCAGTGGATGGTCTTGGGCATGGCCGCAGCAGGTCCCAGGACAGCTCACGATTAATGTAACTGAATGTGTCATATCATAAGGACCAAGACCATATATGGCTTAGTGTCGGGATCTGAACGGTTTTGAGATATGAGGCCCTTTTATGAAGTTGGGGGTGGGGGGGCAGAGAGAAACGGCCCCTGTGGACCCCCAAATTGGTGCGACTGAATATGCTAATCATAAGGAACAACAATATATATTATGGGATTGGGATCTGATTTTTTTTCTGAAATATGTGGCCTTTTAATAAGGGGAGGGGTTTAGTATGGCTTTTAATGAAGAAGAGTGGTGGGGCATGACACAGATCATCCCGGGGAACTCCATGCTGATGTCATTGATTGTGTCTTATCATAAGAAACATGAAAATATATGGTTTAGGGGTGGGGGTCCTGAACAGTGTTTCAGATATATGACCTTTTATAAAGTGGAGGGGTGCGGCAGGGCCAAGGCGCACCCCGCCAGACTCCTAGGTTGCTTTCACTGAATGTGCCTTATCATTAGGAACAAGAATATATTTGGTGAAGGGGTGGGATCTGTAAGGTTTCCGAGTTAGTGAGCCTTTCATGAAGTGGAACAGGTTGGTGTCACTACATGCGTCTGATCATATATATGGTTACGGGGTGGGGATCTGAATGTTTCCTTTTATGAAGTGGAGGGGCTGGGGCATGTCCCCGGCGCAACACGGGGGACCTTCAGGTCGGCATCAAAGCATATTGCTCCGAGAAGTTTACTCAAGAAACATTTTTATGAAAGGTTTGTCAAAATATCTGAAATGACTTGGCAGTAAATGCCATTTTTCAATTTTCCCCATCATAAGACTATAGCAACCAAACTAAAAGCCCGATTTTCATATCAAACACGAACTTGCGCTTTACACCCCAAGGATACTAAAGATAAAATTTGAGCTGGATCAGCCCAGTGCGTTTTTAAAATTTTATAGAAATCATTCTCATTTAATTTCAAAATTTCAATGTTGGACATAAATCTCTTTTGCAACAGGGTCTAACGGAGCCCGAATTTTATGGTATCTGCGTATATAAATTCAGAAAAAATTTATACTTGCAATGACTTTAGCTCCCAATTTCGTAAAATCATTATTCGATATAAAAAGACTGGGAACAACATAAATGTTTAACGACAGACTGCGTGCATGATAGTTAATCAAATCACAGTTGACAACTTTGCTTCCCTCTTTAATTGCACACCGGTGGGTCAGGTCTCAGATTCTCTGACGGTACTAGCGTAAAGGCTTATTGAGAATTAGAGAGAATTTAATATAATGTTGGTTGGAGCCTGATGCTGTGTGTCTGGTTGGGCCTATCGGAGTCTAACTGTTGGTTTTCTTTCGCTCCAGCATTTCAGTGTTTCATTGCTGTCGTTTCATCTCTGTGGTTGTTTGGTTTTTGTGTTCTCGGAGACGTTGCACTGATGGGTTAGGAGGCCTTCATGCGGACTGAACAAACTACCTGTCTAAATCGCGACGGAAGTAAGTTCGAGGATTTCGGCCGCGTAAAATCGATTTAAGCCCCAAGTGGAATTCGTTTCGCTGAACGTTCTAATCAGTTCTTCTGCCGCGGTTTATTTTGTTTTGGCTTATCTTTGAGTGTATCGCTTACATTATTTTTTTGTTTTGGATAGCCAATTGACTACTTTGTGGGAAAGAAGCTGTCTTTTTTATGTTTCTATTAGGGTCTAGTTATTTCATGTTTGTGCTTTTATCCCTTTGCTGTCTCTGATGCGAGCTGTGGGTTAATTATATCGATTCCTGATCATTACATTCGCTTCTATTTTACGTAAATTTTCAAGTAATGCCGGTTGGTGCCTGATGCTCTGCTCTGACCAGGCCCACCGGTTTTCTTATGCTTCAGCACTTTCGGGTTGTCGAGTCCTCATTGTTGTCACGTCTTCGTTTTATTTTATTTCTCGGAAATGTCACACTGATGAGTTAGAAAACCTTCGTCCGTACTGAACAAAATATTTATTCAAACCAGGATGGTAGCATAGACGAGTATTATTGCCACGTCCCTACACCAGTAAATACCTAAGAAATATATGGGCTGCATGATGCTTCCACGCAGAGCTGAATCCGGCCCGCACACTAGTACTGGTAAACCGCTTATAGGATCTAAGCCTGTCCAGGAACCGCGTGCGAGGCGGACTGTCCAATCTAATAAACCCTATTGGTTTCATTGGGCGACAGGGCTTGAGATGTCATTTCATCTCAATGTCGGGTAAAAGTCCCACAAAATTGGAAGCAACGTCTCCAAAATGACCTTAACAGTGTTGACGGGGACGTTAAACCTCAAATCAAACAAACAAAACCAGTAAATACCTTCTTACTAACCGCTTCAATGCAGGTTTTCTGCAGTGGTTTATTATTGTTATACGGTCCCCGCCTCGCCCCCGCTTGAAGAAAACGATTGGCTGGATGATGCTTTCACGCAGAGCTAAAACCGACCGCACACGTGTACTGGTTAACCGCTAAAAGGATCTAAAACAGAAGTAGAGGCAATGATCAGGAATCGATACAATTAACCCACAGCTCCCATCAGAGGCACCGAAGGGAAAGAAACACAAACATGAAGCAACACAGGCTAATGGAAACACCAACAGCGGAAATAAAAACGGACAGTTACCTTTCCACAAAATGGCCAAAAGGCTATCCAAAATAAAATAATATATGCGACACAAACACCCAAAGACAAACCATAACACAAATAAACGTCAAACCTCGAATCAAACATTATTATTGTCATAGTCATTTTTCCATGTCAATGTAAAATCGATTTAAGTCCCCAGTAATATAAGAATCTTATATGGGTGTGAGGGTAGGATTGAAAAATCCGTCCCTTGGGATCACTGTCCGGCATCACTCGGCAAGAAAATCCGTCCCGAGGGACACTGTCCGGCATCACGAGGCTTGCCGAGTGATGCCGGACAGTGATCCCGAGGGACGGATTTTTCTATCCACCCTCACACACATACAGGATTCTTTTTCTTGCATACCTTCCATTTCTTAGAGAGAATTTGTAATGCTGCAGTCACTTCGGTTACCGACGTCCGCCATATTAAGATGACACTACAGGAATGTTTTGTGACATCACATAACGTGCATGACGTAAACCTTAACGACGGAGCATACTGGGTCTTATTCAACCAGTATATTTATCAAACACGCTAGAATACTCGATTTTGGGTAAGCATACCAGGGTCAGATAATAAATTTCAATCCCAGGGTAAAATCACGGATTTCCTTGTCTGGTGTGCAAGAAATAATTTTACAAACCCAAACAAGGCGATTCTTCTATCGCACTTTATTATGGTAGTTAATTTCTATTATTATTATTGTTCGTCTTTGCATCTATATATTGCTAATACATTTTTGCATAACCGATTGGACATTATTTTCTGGCAAGTGGCTGTCATTTTTGCTTTATGCTTGTGTCGTTTTCATTATGGTGAAGCTGAATTATGTTTGTGTTTCTTTCCCTTTGGCGTCTTTAAATGAAGGTGTTAGGCAACTGTATTGATTCTTGATCATTGCATTCACTTCAAGTTTGCTCCACTTTTCTTTCAATGTCATACAAGGTCTTAGACTGTTTATAAATTGCTAGTCTGCATCATATTGTCATATGTGTCTATGTTTTGTAACGGAGTTTTATATCCCATGTAAGAAATATTTTCTGAAAAGGCTAAAGCTGTTATCTGTATAGTTTGCTATAGTAATTATAGATATGGTCTTTGATTTTTTAAAGCCATTCACGCTTGTGGGGACATACATTTTCGTCTGAGAACACTTTTCTTGTTTTACTTTTGTTCTGCTCACAAGATATGACATAGGGCAAAATAAAGAGATTTAATGTATACCCATATAATTCCCCATCATTAAATAAGTGGGGTTTACAAGAGTGTCCGTTATACGGAGTTCTTAACTTAATGCCATAATAATTACCAGAGGCCCAAGTAGACCAGAATCGCTCACCTGGATGAGGCTGATAATATATTACATTGCGTCTTGGTGACCATTTTGTATTATATCAGATCACATTGCCTTTAGCAATCTTGATGCTTCTGATTAAGTTTCTGAACAGCTTTGTCTGATTTAGGATTCAGGAACAGATGATGTTGATGCAGAGTGGAAGTGTATAGTTTGGCAGGCCAGAGCTATTGTTTGCAACTGCCTTTGGCATTTCTGTTATCAAAAAAGCAAATACAGTCAACCAATCATGTGAATACAACTGCAACAGAAAGCTGTGGTGTATATTGCCGCTTGCATAAAAGCCACAACAGCCAATCTTCTTTTGGACTCAGCAGCAAGTTTGGCATATACTGACAACATCTGAGCTGCCCCTCTCTGTAAATCTCATATGCAATTACTATATAGGTGCTTTGAAGAATTTCAAGATGGTCGCAATTTGGGACATGAGAATCCAACAATTTAAGCAATTCTGAATCTCCATGTATCTCAATGTCACCTTAATGCCAACCATCAATTTCAACTCAGTGCAACAGACCATTCTGTAGCAGATGTGGTTTAAAGATTTTCAAGGTGGCCAATGTGGCAACCATCGGAGATATCAGAACAGAATGGTTCGTACTAAGAAGTCTGAATCCCCATGTCACACCAATGCGTCCCATTGAGTTTCGGCTCAATTCAACTTGATATGGTTTGAAGATGTTCAAGACGGCACACATGGAAGCAATCTTAGATAGCAGAACAGAATAAGTTCAGTAATTTTTAATATCCATGTTGCCCCAATACCTCCAGTCAAGTGTCAGCTCCATCCGACCTTTGGTACAGGAGGAAATGTAAGTTCAAGGATTTTAATATGGCCGCCATGGTGGCAATATTGTATATCGGAATGGAACAATTCTAAAAAATCCGAATTCCCATGTCGCCCCGATTCCTCCCACTCAGTTTCAGCTTGATCTGACCTTTGGCTAGGATGGAGGTGTCTTTTGAAGAATTTCAAGATGTCTTCCGTGTTCATCCATCTTGGATATCGGAACTGAACGATTTTAGCAAATATAAATCTCCATGTCATCCCGATGCCCCAATCAAGTTTCAGCTCAGTTCGGTCTTTGATTTGGGCGAAAATGTTGTTTGAAGAATTTCAAGATGGCCGCCATGGCAGCCATCTTGGAAATCCGAACGGAACCATTTTAGGAAATCAAAGTTCTCGTGTCATCAGGACGCCTCACATCAGGTATCAGTTTAATATGACTTCCAGTTTGGGAGATGTCGAAATTGTGAAAAAGGTAACGACAGACGACATAAACTGGCCTGGAGCTTGGCGAATAACAATAAGAACAATTATAACTATTATTATTTTCATTATTTCTATTATTTATATTAACACGCTGGATATATCTGAATCTAAGTGATACATGTGGGAATCTAAAGACGTCCTATAGGCTTACGTATGTGCATAATATAAACTACTGGTAATGAAGAGAACCAACCTAAATACCTAAAAGCTAGCATTTTCCATTCATACCCGTGTATGAGGTGGAGTAAGTTAATTGTATCGATTCCTGATCTTTGTTTTACTTCTACTTTGCTATGAATGGGTAGTACTCATATCGAACAAATAATTCTTTCTTTTAAGATCTTTCTGGCTATCTGGCGGAGCTATCGTCCGCCATGTGTCTATAGTCTTGTTTATCGGGTTGTTAACGGAGTTGCCGTCGCCAAGTGTCGTTAGTCTTGGTTAGGTAGTTGTGAACGGAGGCAAAAGCGCGGACCAGAAAATTGTGCAAGGGGCCTATTTCACAATGGCCACCATGGTCGCTATCTTGGACATCAAAACGGAACGATTTTAGCAATTATGTGTCTCCGCGTCACTCTAATGACTCTCGTCAAGTTTCATGTCTATCAGACTTTTGGCTTGGGAGGCAATATCGTTTTTAGAATTCATGATGGTCACCATGGCAGCCATATTCGATTTCAAACGAAGCGTTTTATTGGATCCGGCCTCGATGGTTCAGCCGGATTTAGCCAGTGATAAGGTCGCCGTTTCGAAGCCTGCCGGGATAAACAAAATTCTGGTCACGACTGTAAGATTCTGTTTATCATAATCTAGTTCAAATTTGAATTTTATTAAACAGATTCTTAATTACCCATGTGGTCATGCCATTTTTATTACACGACGTTATATGCTAAATTAAAACCACATAATGTGGCTTTAATGATACATGTTTATTGCAACTGTATGTTGAAGAATGGGTTGTTTTGTTTTTGTGTGCTTTCATGACGCTTAGTTTTTCAGTCTTCTTGGAGGCATAAAAATTTGGGCTGGGTTGGGTTCAAGAAAAGTATACTTTTATCCAGCAGTAAGTTTTACTGACAGATCGAAGACGGGCTTTTGTTGTGGTTCTTTCATGTTTGGTATTAGTTGTGTTGGTGATTCCGATTCTTTCCCTCATCAGGTATGATGTTCTTTTTAGTTAGGGGTTTCCAATTGTTTCCCTAATTGTGTATGCTGTACCTTGTTAGTTACTAACAAATACATTTTGAACCACAGTGACAGTAAGAATGGGGGCTGGGATGCCGTAAAACTACTTAACCCCACCAATTGTGTTTACTTTTATTGACCGTTCCGAGTCGGTGCTTTTCCTATGTTCCTTCTTGTTTACTGTTTGTTATGTTGGTGGTTCTGGATCTTTCCCCCATTATGTTTGATGTTCCTTTTAGATTATCTGAGTCACCACCTGTTTAGGAAAGAGGTGCTGGCTCGGTTTACCAACTGTCTATGTTGTTTACCGTCGCAACTCCATATTTCGACTTTCTGTGGGGTTATTTGGGATCAGATTGTTTCTGCTCCTGATCGTTTGTCATTTCAATAAAATGGCTTTGTTCTGTGATCGTGGCGTTTGTTGAGTATTTTAATTTTATTTCTTTTAAATGCAACATAAATTTGCTCTGTAGTTTGCTTTCAAGTGTCATCGATGGGTTAGAAAGCTTTCACAAGGGTCAGTTTTATGTGCAACTTAGGGCGAGTGTGGTAATTTCGAAAAAAGAAGTATAGACAATGGTAGGGACAGTAACACGAACAAAAAATTGCATCACTATAATAAAAAAAGTCATAGGCGGAAAGCCAAAAAGAACGCTGCTTTCATACCAACTGGTCAAACGGCTATCCAAAATAATAAATTGTTAGCAATACACGCAAGCAAACACGAACTATAACACTCATAAATTGCGACAGAAGAATCGCATTGGAACGGTCAGTATTGGTCAATTATTTGTTTTTTTCTGGGGGCTTAAATGGATTTTACGTTGCCAAAATCTTCGCCATTGGTTCTGTCGCAGTTTTGACAAATAATGTGTTCAGTCCGTACGAGGGATTTCGAGCACATATCTTTTAAAGGGTAATTCTTTAAAAGCAAGGACAGGACTATAGAACAGAACTGAACACTGTAAAGTATGCAGGTTGTGTCTGGGCCAGACTGGCTATTTTATGCCAATTAAGCATCAACAGTGACCCTCAGATATTTTCAAAATTTTGCAATGGAATCAATGATCCAAAAGGACTCGAAAATATAACCAACACTATGACGGGCATACACGTCAAACGAGTTGAGCAAATGAAAACAAACAGTAGGAGTCCGGTGGGCCCGACTAAAACAAACTATCATGTACCAACCGACATTACAAAAATAAACGTTTAAGTTAATCTTTAGGCCTTGAAGAAATAGATGGGCTGCATGATGCTTCCACGCAGAGGTGAAACCGACCCGCACATGAGTACTGGTAAACCGTTTAGAACATCTAAGCCTGCCCGGGCAGAGCGGTGCGAGTGTCGGACCGTCCAAGCTTATAAAACCTATTGGTATCATTGGGCGGCAGGGCTTGAGATGTCATTTCATCTCAATGTCGGATAAAAGTCCCACAAAATTGGAAGCAACGTCTCAAAAATGACATTTACGGTATTGATGGGGACGTTAAACCTCATATTAAACAAACAAACAATAATCTTTAGGCCGGAGCCGGAATAGAGTCAGAGACTCGACTCGCCAGCGTGCAATTAAAGAAGGAAACAAAGTTATCAACCGTGAATTGGTTTAACTACCATACATGCAGTCTGTCGTATAACATTTATGCTGCACCCAGTTTTTATATCGAAGAATGATTGTATGAAATCGGGTACTGAAATTATTGCAAGCACAGTAGAATCACGGTGATTCGAACGCCAATTTTTCGAAACCATCGGATTTTTCGAAAGTATGTTTCGGTCCCGATCTTTTTTGCTATTATCTTATGTAAAAATATTACCAATTTTTCGAATTTCGATTATTCGAAACATTCTGTTTTTCGAATAAAATTGTCGGTCCTTGTCAAAGAAATTGCTATTAAAATCCATCTCCAAATTCGAAGTTAAAATATGTCAAGCTTGAAAAGCATGTTGTCTTTGAGCTTGTTCACACCTGACTGATTTCACTGGTGCATTATATTATTGTGTATGCATGTAATTGACAGCTAGTTAATCCTGAGCTTCTTAATTGATATAAAGGTAAATGGTAATGAGCATCATTTTAAATAAAGCGACTTTATTGAGACCTTCTGTACAAAGCATTAGCGCATATGGGATTTTTTAGAAACACTAAGTAGACGATTTTCAGAGAATTTCAAAGACAGCTGAACGTGAAAATTCAAAAATAAAAATGCAGGAAACATGTTGTTTGCGAGCGCAGACTTCAACAGTATGTAAATTCAATGTCATTATTCTGTATACTTAATTCAGGTTTAAATACTCCGATGCTCAAATAGTAAAATCAATTTACAGTCACGGCTGTATACCGCCGTTAACAATACATTGTCACTAGTCTTATAAGGAAAGGAACTATATAAGCCTTGCTTTCGTTTTGATCCTTTGTATGTGTTTAACTTTGCTTGTATGTTGTATTATTTTGTGAACTTTTTGAATAAAATATGTTTAAACCGACAGTATGCTTATTGCATTCTGATATAGATCTTTGCTGACTACTCCCGTGAGCCATTTCTGTCCCGCCTTTTTACTGGTACAATAGTTCGTCTGTTAGAGTTTTATTGTTTTACATTACACAATTGTTGCAGAATGTTAAATAGTTCATGTTGTTTTGTTTTCTTTTTTCTCAAGGGTGAATGATGAGGTACTTTGCTCACCATTTTAATGCTGATATAAAAAGTCTGTTTCTAAACTTCCGAACATTTCCGACAACTACCTATTTCAAAAATCCGAACTCCCGATAATTCGATGACAATCTGGCGATCCCTTTCACTTCGAATTATCGAGGTTTGACTGCATAAACTAACCTAAACTCCTAGCGCAACAAGAAAAGTGTTCAAATACTAGGAAAGATAGAGTGGTAGGGAAACATTGGTCATAAATGATGATCAGCTACCGCTGGCCAATTTGTTATGGACATTTATTCCAGATTTTCTGTAACGGGTCATTTAACTGCACTGGACTGCTTTCTGTCAGTTTTTAAAAGCCAAATGTGTGTTCACCTAGATATAAGCAGTGTCATTTTCAAACAGTTTGGACTATACACTCAAATCAGTCACATTCATATTGTTCGCCTCTTACAAGGTAGTTCGTAGACTTAAATTCAAAATGAACATCGCCGTAAATCTAAAAAATAAGGATTTTTTTTCCTGCAACCGTTATAAGCACAGTATCTGTTTACGGTGAATGTACCCATGCATTTTCTAATGGATCCTAATGTATTACATTCCGCTGCTATTAAACGAAATAGAAAGGAAGGTAGTGATCAGGTATCGATTATCCAATACGTCCCATCAGAGAAATCAAAGGGAAACAAGAGGGCCATAATGGCCCTGGATCGCTCATCTGATCCTTATGGTTGGTTATATAAGGTGAAGTGGAGTGTTTGAGCAAATTTGGCTGAAAGTGACCCAAGGAACATTTCTGTGAAATTATTTCAAAATCAAACAAGCTATTTAGGAACTTGTGGCATTTTATGGGTTATATATTCTTTCTGGTGGCTATCATGTTGAGTGGAACATTTTTTTGAGGAAGAGGTCTTCCAAAAGTTCCCTTTGACAATACACAGCTGACTTGTATGTCACTATTTGGGCACCTTGTGGGCATTAAGGGTCAGGTCCTAGTGCACTAGACGGAGATGAACAGGCTTAGTTTAACTAACAATGCCTCATGGTGAAGGTAAAGGGGTGGATACATTTGACAATACAGAGCTGATTTGTATTTTGTATATAACTATCTGAGCACTTTTAGGAGATAAAGGGTCAGGTCCTAGTGACAGGCTCAGTCTAACTAACGACGACTCGTGGTGGGGTGACGTGAGGGGGTGGATCCTTTTGACAATATAGAGCTGACTTGTTTCGCAGAGATTCGTAAAATCGTTCTTCGATGTGAAAAGATTTGGTGCAGCATGTTTATATGTGACTGACTGCATGCGTGGTGGTAAACCCAGTCGTTGACAACTTTGTTTCCCTCTTTACTTGGACACCGGTGGGTCAGGCCTCAGATTCAATGACGGTTCCTGCGTAAAGTCTTGCTGGGAATTAGAATTTAATTCTTGGTAATGTTGGTTAGTGCCTGATGTTGTGTCTCTGGTTGAGCCCATCGGAGCCTAACTGTTGGTTTTCTTTTGTTCCAGCATTTCAGTGGTTTCTTGCTGTCGAGTCCTAACCGATGTTTCATCTTTTTGGTTGTTTGATTTTGTGTTCACGGAGATGCTGCACTGATGAGTTAGAAGGCCTTCATGCGGACTGATCAAATTATTTGTCTGAATCGCGACGGAGGTAAGGGCGATCATTGTGGCCTAGTAAAATCGATTTAAGCCCCAGTGGAATTCTTTCACTTACCGTTCCAAGGTGATTCTTCTGTCGCGGTTTATATTTGTTATGGTTTGTCTTTGAGTGTTTGGATCGCTTATAGTGTTTTGTTTTGGATAGCCAATCGGCCATTTAGTCAGAAAGTAACTGTCCTTTTGGCTTTCGGCTTTTGCTGTTTCCATAAGGGTCTGGTTGTTGCATGTTTGTGTTTCTGTTTGGTGTCTCTGATGGGAGCTGTGGGTTAAATGAATCGATTCCTGATCATCTGTCTTCATTTCTATTTTGTATGAGGCGGTTTTAACGAGTGCCCACAATCTATATTTGGAGCAGAAATAAGAAAAATATCACAATTTTTCATCATAAAATTTTCATTTTTATCGGCAATAAAGGTGGCAATGTATTTGAATAGGCGTGTTTGCGTAATGGTGTTTCTTGCGTATGGATATTGTGATTGGAGATGTCACAAAATATATATCCACCAAAAGGCACTGTTGATGATATGGATACAGTTACAGTGCAGATACTGTCCTCAAGTTATATCAGGAAATAAGAAAACAACATCATGTTTACTCTTTAAATTTGGCTTTGGTCTTAAATGTTTATTCTATACTATATTCTACTCAGAAATACTCATGAGTCCATTTTCAAAGTACTCAGTAATAAAGCTGCAAGCACTGCATGATGCCCCGCCACTACAATTAATCAAGCAAGTACCATATCACAATGAAAAAAGAATTTTAAGTATGGATGCATTACTCTTTCCCTTAATAAAATTGACAGGAATACATGACTGAGATGACTATTTTCTATGTTTAAATAGCCACAGCTCCAAAAGAAAGGAAACAAGATTTAGAATTCTCACTGTCAGTTTTTGTGGATCAGTGCCCTTTAAAAAAGTCAAATACGTTCTATAAAAGGGTTATCCTTTGGAAGCAAGGAATACACTACAGAAGTGAAAAATATGGAGTGTACATTTTTTCGGGGCCAGACTAACTAGATTCGGCCAATTAGGCCTCATCAGTGACCCTCTGATATTTTCAAAATTCCACAATGGAATCAATGATCCCAAAGGACAAGAAAATATAATCTACACTATGATGTAGGGCAGGGAGACGTTTTACCGCCGCCACACATTCCCACACACCAGCTGTAGTGAAGTGAAATATGTTCTATATAATGGTTATCCTTTGGAAGCAAGAAATACACTACAGAAGTGAAAAATATGGAGTGAACATGTTTTCTGGGCCAGACTTGCTAGTTTCGGCCAATTAGGCCTCATCAGTGACCCTCAGATATTTTCAAAATTCCACAATGGAATCAATGATCCCAAAGGACAAGAAAATATAATCTACACTATGATGAAGGGCAGGGAGACGTTTTACCGCCGTGTCTGGGGCATGATACTTCAGTGAGGCAGCACTATAAAACTGAGCATTGAGCCCCCTGTCGCAACAAGACATCGTCGTGATAAATTGTTGAAAGCGACGTTAAACCCAAATTCACACACACACACACACACACACACACACACACACACACACACACACACCCACACACACACACACACACACACACACACACACACACATTATAGAAATTGATATGTTCAATGTTCAAGGGGCGATAACCCCAAAAGCAGGAAAATCAGAGTTATGGTTCATATGTTTGGCACGTCGTCTCATGGTGTTCTACATAAATGTGAAGTTTCCCGGAAGCATCTCAAATGGTATTCAAGCTATGGAGCGGACACGAAACTATGACAGAAATGGCTATGTTCAATGTTCAAAGGGCAACAAGTAAAAAAGTAGGAAAATCAAAGTTACGGTTTATCTGTTCTGCACGTCATCTCATAGCAGTTCTCCACATATCTGAGAAGTTTAATGAAATTATCTAAAATGGTATCAGTGTTATGGAGCGGACAATAAACTGATAGCAGCAGCTATATTCAAAGTTCAAAAGGCAATTACTCAACAAGTAGGAAAGTCAGAGTTACGGTTTAATATGTTCTGCACGTCGTCTCAGGGTGCTCTTCGTGTCTTTGAAGTTCCATGAAAATATCTCAAACGGTATCAAAGTTATAGAGTGAACACGTCACTATGGCAGAAATGGCTATTTTCAATGTTCAAAGGGCTACAACTGCACAAGTAAGAGAATCACAGTTACGGTTCATATGTTCTGCACGTCATCTCATAGTGCTCTACATATGTGAGAAGTTTATTGAAATTATCTAAAACTGTATCAAAGTTATGGAGCGGACAAGAAACCGATAGCTGCAGCTATATTCAAAGTTCAAAGGGCAAAAACTCCACAAGTAGGAAAATCAGAGTTACGGTTATATATGTTCTGCACGTCGTTTCATGGTGCTCTACGTGTCTGCGAAGTTTCATGGTAATATCGCAAACGGTATCAAACTTATGGAGTGAACACGAAACTATGACAGAAATGTTGAATGTTCAAAGGGCACCGGTTCATATGTTCTGCCTCATAGACGTTTCGTGAACATATATCAAACGGTATCAGAGTTATAGAGCGGACATGAAACTACGAGGAGCTGACGGACGGACGGATGGACGGACACTCAAAACTTCAGATGGTGTAACACAATACCCTTGCAATTTTTGAATGGCAGTGCATAAAAAGTGTACTCAGTACTTTCCCAAGTACTTTTAAAAATGTCAGTAATCAGTACTTACATGAGTACCTTTCCTCAGCACTCGCTTCATCCCTGAACTCGACAGCATGAAATGACTGAAATGCTGGAGCTGACGAAAATCAGCAGTTAGACCGAAGTTTGTTGTTGCCCAAAATACCTTACTGGACTAGGCGTGCAATTTTCATTTTTTACGGCTGAAATAAGGCTTTGTCAAATCCAAACTACCATGGTTTCTTAAACCCGAGAATTTCCCATACACCGGGGTTTCTAATAAAAAGTGTTCGAGATCATGTCACGTCCAAGATACTGGAAATGTATCATGCATTCACTTTCAATCAGTCACACCAAAGCCTTACAACGACTCGTTTCTTGCGATTGTGGCAAGCTAAAGAGCCATACGATATTTTCAATGATAACTTATTAGTTCACCTAGAGCCTGTTGTCCGTCGCCTGTCGTCCGTCCATCCGTCATTAACCTTTCGCATTTTCGACATCTCCTCCCGAACCGGAACTTAGATAAAATTGATGCCTGGTAGGAGGCATCCTGGTGACATGGAAATTCAGAATTGCTTAATTGGTTCCGTTCAGATTTCCAAGATGATCATGAAATTCTTCAAACGACTTTTCCTCCCGAACCAAAGGTCGAATTGAACTGAAACTTGATGGGAGGCATCGGGGTAACATGGAGATTCAGATCTGCTAAAATCATTCCGTTCTGATATCCAAGAATCACTTTCCGAACCAAAGGTCGAATTGAGCTTGATGGGAGGCATCGGGGTGACATGGAGATTCAGATTTCCTAAAATGGTTGCGTTCCGATGTACAATATGACCGCCATGGTGGCCACCTTGAAATTCTTAACACGAAATCGACTCTCAAACCAAATGTCGAATTCATCTGAAACCTGATGGGAGGCATATGGGTGACATGGAGATACAGATTTCCTAAAATGTTTGCTTTTCAATATACAATATGAACGCCATGGAATATGATCATGAAATTCTTCAAACGACATTTCCTCCCGAACCAAAGGTCGAATTGAACTGAAACTTGATGGGAGGCATCGAGGTAACATGGAAATTCAGAAGTGCTAAAATCATTCCGTTCTGATATCCAAGAATCACTTCCCGAACCAAAGATCGAATTGAACTCAAACTTGATGGGAGGCATCGGGGTGACATGGAGATTCAGATTTCCTAAAATGGTTGCGTTCCAATATACAATATGACCGCCATGGTGGCCACCTTGAAATTCTTCAAACGACATCGACTCCCAAATCAAAGGTCCAATTGAGCAGAAACTTGATGGGAGGCACCGAGGTGACATGGAGATTCAGGTTTCCTAAAATCGTCTGTTCCGATATTCAAGACGGCCGCCATGGTGGCCATCTTGAAATTCTTAAAACGACATCTTCTCCAGAACCAAAGGTCGAATACAGCTGAAACGTGATGGGAGGCATCTGGGTGACCAGGAGATTCAGATTTGTTAAAATCATTCCGTTCTGATATCCAAGAATCACACCCCGAACCAAAGGTCGAATTGAGCTCAAACTTGATTGGAGGCATCGGGGTGACAAGGAGATTCAGATTTCCTAAAATGGTTGGCTTCCAGTATACAATATAACCGCCATGGCGGCCACCTCGAAATACTTCAAACGACATCGACTCTCAAACCAAATGTTGAAATGTTGAGCTGAAACTTGATGGGAGGCATCTGGGTGACAAGAAGAATCAGGCTCAAGGCTATTATCTGAAATTCTTCAAATGACGTCTCTTACCGAAACACAGGGCGATTGGAGCTTAACTTGATGGAAGGCATCTGGGGGACACGGAGATTCAGATTTCCACCTTGAAATTCTTCAAACGACATCGACTCTCAAACCAAAGATCAGATCGACCTGAAACTTGATGGGAGGCAACTGAATGACATAGAGATTCGGATTTCCTAAAATAGGTGCATTCCAATATACGAAATGCCGCAAACGACATCGACTCCCGAACCAAAGGTCGAATTGAGCTGAAACTTGATGGGAGGCATCGAGGTGACATGGAGATTCAGATTTCCTAAAATCGTTCTGTTCCGATATCAAAGACGGCCGCCACGGTGGCCATCTTGAAATTCTTAAAACGACATCTCCTCCAGAACCAGAGGTCGAATTGAGCTGAAACTTGATGGCAGGCATCTGGGTGACATGAAGATTCAGATTTGCTAAAATCGTTCTGTTCCGATATCTTAGATGGCCGCCATGGTGTTTGTCTTGAAATTCTTCAAACGGCATCTCCTTCCGAACAATAAGCTATATTTAGCTGAAACTTGATAGGAGGCATCTGGGTAACATGGAGATTCAGTCTGCTAAAATGGTTGCGTTCCGGTATCCAAGACGGCCATCTTGAAATTATTCAAACGACATGGCGGCCATCTTGAAATTCTTTAAACGACATCTTCTCCTTAACCAAAGGTTTAATTGAGCTAAATCTTGATGGGATGCATCGGGGTGACATGGAGATTCAGATTTACTCAAATGGTTCCGTTTGGATTTTCAAGATGGTCGCCATCTTCAAACGACATCTTCTCTCGAACCTAAAGTCGAATTGAGCTTAAACTTAATGAGGGGGTGGGGTAGGCATCTGATTGACAACGAGATTCAGATCTGTTCCAATTCTTGCGTTCAGATATCCAAGACGGCCGCCATGGTGGCCATCTTGAATTTCTTCAAACGACATCTCCAAAACCAAAAGTCTAATTGAGCTGCAACTTGATGGGAGGCTTCGGGACGAATGTGGATTCAGATTTGATAAAATCGTTACGTTTTGATATCAAAGATGGCCGCCATGGTGGCCAGCTTGAAACGCTTTAAACAACATCTCCCAAACCAAAGGAAGCATTATGGAAGGCATCTGGATGACATGGATAATTAGGTTTGCTAAAATCATTTGATGCCGATATCCTGGATGGCCAGAGGTCTGATCAAGCTGAAACTTAATGGGAGGTATCGGGGCGACATGGAGATTCAGATTTGTTTAACTCATATGATTCCAATATCATGGATGGCCGCCATGGTGGCCATCTTGAAATTTTCAAACTAAATCACCTGCTGAACAAGATGTCGGATCAAGTTGAAACTTCACGGAAGGCATCTGGGCGAAATGGCGATTCAGATTTGCTAAAATTGTTCTATTCTGATATTCAAGAAGGCCACTATGGCGACCATCCTGAAATTCTTCCAACAACATCTCTTCCAGAACCAAGTGTTGGACTGAGCTGAAATGGCAACATGGAGAGTTAGTTTTCTAAAAATTCTCCTGTTCTGATATCTGAGATGGCTGCGCACGGAGGTCATATTGAAATTCTTCGAAACACATCCCCACCCCATCAACAAGGAAATTCGGATTTGCTAAAGACGTTCCATTCCGCTGAAACTTGATGGAAGGAATTGAGGTGACATGGAGATTCAGACTTCTCCCTGGCCTACATCATACACATGTAGTGTAGTTTATATTTTCTTGTCCTTTGGGATCACTTATTCCATTGTGGAATTTTTAAAATACTCTGGGGTCACTGATGAGGCCTAATTGGCCAACACCAGCTTGTCTGGGCCAAAAAAACATGCACATTTCATAATTTTCAGTTCTGTGGTGTATTCCTTGCTTCCAAAGGATAAGTAGAAGTGGAGGCAATGATCAGGAATCGATACAATTAACCCACAGCTTCCAGCAGAGACACCAAAGGGAAAGAAACACAAACATGAACAACAGACCCTGTTATAGCACATAATTAACGTCACTACAGCTCGTGTCTGGGAATGTGTGGCGGTCGTAAAAAGCCTCTCTGCCCACATCATAGTATAGTTTATATTTTCTGGTCCTTTGGGATCATTGATTCCATTGTGGAATTTTGAAAATACTTGAGCATCACTTATGGCCTAATTGACCGAAACTAGCTAGTCGGGCCCAGAAAACATGTATACTTCATATTTCCAGTTCTGTGGTGTATTCCGTGCCTCCAAAAGATAACACTTTTATAGAACATATTCTTAGTTCTGGTCTGATATCCCAGATGTTTGCATTGTTGGCCATCATGAAAACCTTCAAACCACATCTGCTTCCGAAAAGTCTGTTGCATTGAGTTTAAACTGGTTGGAGACATCTGATATTCTAGATGGCGTTCATCATGATATTCTTCAAAGCACCTGTGTGTACAGCAATTGCATATACGATTTATAGGGAGGGGCAGCTCATGTGTTGTCAGTAAAGGTCAAACTCGCTGAGTCCACAAGACGATTCGTTATTGTGGTTTATGCAAGCGGCCATATACACAATGGCTTTCATTTTGTTACAGTTGTATTCTTATGACTGGTTGACTTGGTTTACGTTTTGGATGACAGAACATGTCAAAGGCAGGTGCAAACGGTAGTTCTGGTCTGCCAAACTGTACACTTCCACTCTGCATCAACATCTCTTCCTGAATCCTAATTCAGACTAAGCTGGTCAGAAACGTAATCAGAAGCATCAAGATAACAGAATTCAGAATTGCTAAATGCAATGCGATCTGATAGACAAAATGACCACCAAGGTACAATGAAATATATGATCAGTCTCATCCAGGTGAGCGATTCTGGCCGACTTTGGCCTCTAGTTAATGACACTTTCAGGCCATAAATAAAATATGTTTGCATTATTCATAAGTATATTCATACTTGCAAATAATTGTGTTGTTGCGTTGGCACTTTGGGCTAGCATGTTGTTTTCTGAATTTATATATTAAGTCACCATAAATTCAGAAAAATAGGGCTTGTTGCAGAACATATTTAAGTCCAATATTGAATTTTAAAACTAAATCGAAAGGACGTCTATAAAACTTAACGAAGTTTATGATACTGATAACCCTGATTAGGAAGTTTAGCAGGCACATACATATTACGAGTGTTTACGTGAATTACAAGCCTAGACACTCTGGCAAACCGAATTAATTACGAAATATAAACACTGTAGAATGTAGCACGAAGAACATCACTATCCAAGAAAGGAAACATTTACAATCTCAAAGTCAAAATCATCGCGTTTACAATAAATTTTGCAAGAAGCAAGTTCATCTAAAAAAGATTAATGTAAATCCAAAAACGGGGCTTCGGTATCAGAAGAATTTGCTTTATTTAACTGAAGTTCTGAAGGGTAAATTTGACTAATCAATCAATCGAAGTAGATATTGTCAATATTTAATTAATCATCCACAATCCATCGGAATGGATATTGTCAATATTTAATCAATCATCCAAATGTCTAGACATCGAGCTAAAGCTCTTAACAACTAGATTATTTTACAACAGAAAGGGACATATATTTAAATACTATTTACTGACAGTTACAAGGCGATTCTTCTGTCGCTCTTAATTTTTGTAATGGTTCGTCTCTCCATTCATATAATGCTTATATCTTTTTTAATTTGGATAGACCTTCGGGCATTTTGTGGGAAAGTAACTGTCCTGTTGGCTTTCCGCTAGTGGTGTTTTCATAAGGGTTAGGTATTTAAGGTTCGTATTTCTTTCCCTTTAGTGTCCGCAACGGGAGCTGTAGGGTAGTGGTAGCGATTTCTGAACATTGCCTTTACTTCTGTTCTGTGAAATTATTTCAAAATCCATCCACTGATTAAGGAGGTGAAGTCGTTTAAAGGTTTAGCTATTGTTAGCTCTGGCGGTCATCGTGTTAATTTCAGCAGGTCGGTTTGAGCGATTTTGGTAGAGGGTCACCCAAGGGACTTTCCTTTGAAAATACTTCAATATCCATCTGCTGGTAAAGGTGGAGAAGTCGCTTAAAGGAATGTTTATTTGTGGTTCTAGTGGCCATCTTGGTCATCCGAGAGGAACGGTTAGAGCTAGTTTGGTAGTGATTCACCCAAGGAACAACAGTTTAGGAGAAGGTCGTTTAAAGTTATTTTTCTATTTAAGCTCTTGCGGTCATCTTGTTCAATTGAGCAGAACAGGTTCAGCATTTGTGTTAGAGGGTCTCCCAAGGAATAGTACAGTGTTTGAGCCAGTGGCTTTGGAGGTGTCGTTTAATTAGTTTTTCTATTTTTAGCTCTTGCGGCCATTTTGTTCAGCGCAAAGAAACCATTTAGGAAAGTTTGGTAGAGGGTTTCCCAAGAAAGAGTCCTACACAATTATTTCAAAATCCTTTCCTCAGTTTATGAGGAGATGTCTATTAAGTAAATTGTGCACAGAAGAGAAGACGCTTAAAGGTTCTTCTACTGTTAGCTCCGATTGCCATCTCGTTTATTCGAGCAGAATTGTTTGAGCGATTTCGGTAGAGGGTCACCAAAGAAATATTCGTGAAATTATTTTGTAATTTGGCCAGTGGCCCTGAAGGAGATGTCGTTTTAAAGTTTTTCTATTGTTAGCTCTATGAAGCGAAATTATGGTAGAGGGCCCCCTAAGGAACATTCCTGTACGATTATTTCAAAATCCCTTCATCGGTTTAGGAGATGCTTTTAAGACATTTGTTGACAGACAAGAATTGTATTTATTTTTTATTTTAGCTCTGACGGCCATTTTTCTTCAGCAGGGAGGAACCATTTAGAACATTTTGATAAAGGGTTTCCCCAGAAACATTTCTGTACAATTATTTCAAAATCCGTTCACTGGTTTAGCAGAAGATATATTTCACGTTAATTATTGACAAACGAGAAGGCCTATGAAGGTTTTATTCTATTTTTAGGTCTGGCGACAATTTTGTTAATACGAGCGGAAAAAATTGAGCAATTGATTCGAAATCCGTCCCCTGGATAAGGAGGAGAATTCGTTTCAAAGGTTTTTTTTCTACTTTAATTCGGGCGGCGATCTTGTTCATCTAAGCAAACGTTTTGCGCAAATGTGGTAGACGGTCAACCAAGGAATATTCATGTGAAATTATTTTAAAATCGGTTTTCTGGTTAAGGAGAAGTCTTAAAGTTTTTATTCTATTTTCAGCTCTGGAGGCCATCTTGTCCATCCGAGCAGAACGATTAGAGGCATTTTGATAGAGACTCAACACGAGAATATTCCCGTTAATTGATTTTAAAATTTGGCCAGTAGCATTGGAGGAGATGTCAATTTAAGATGTTTTCAGTCCTTGCGACCATTTTGATCATAAGAGCGGAACCGTTTAGGTAAGTTTTGATACAGTGTTCCCCAAGAACCATTCCTGTAAAATAAGTTCAAAATTCGTTCACCAGTTAAAGAGGAGATGACTTTTAAGCGTCTGAAGGTTCTATTGTTATCTCTGGAGGCCATCCCGTTTATTCGAGCGGAACGGTTTGAGCGATTTTGATTGAGGGTCACCCAAGGAATGTTCGTGTGAAATGATGGTCTTAGAAAAGATGTCATTTTAAGGTTTTTCTGTTTTCAACTTAAGCGGACATTTTGTTCAACGGAACAGACCATCTACTAGGTAATTTTGATAGAGAGGTCCCAAGGAACATTCCTGTAAAATTATTTAACAAACCGTTCACCGGTTTAAAGGAAATGCCTTTTAAGTAAATTTTTGACAGACGAGAAGACGTTTAAAGTTTTTTTTTCGTTTGCTTTAGTTCTGGTGGCCACCTTGTTCTTCCGAACGGAACGGTTTAGGCCATTGTGGTAGAATGTCACCCAAGAAATATTCCTGTGAAATTATTTTCAAATTGGACCAGAGTAATAGGAGGAGATGGAACCATTAGGCGAATAAGGTAGAGGGTTATCCAAGGAACATTCCTGTAAAAGTATTTCAAAATCCTTTTACTGGTTTAGAAGGATATATCTTTTAAGTAAACTATTGACAGACGCACGGCGCACGATGGACAAACATCATCAAGCGATCACAAAAGCTCATCCTGAGCCTAAAAAGTACTGTTATACAGGTAAATAGTGCCATACTATCACGTAGCATAACAGTATAGTCAAATGTACTTAAGGGCATCTGGTCGTGTTCTGATCAACAATGAAGGCATCACAATATACTGTCGCACTTTACGTGCGATGATAGCTGTATGAACCATACTACTTCGTTGAAGCAGCCAGACGCCCACGAATGATCTCATTAAAATGATTACATGTACTAGGAACCTTTCTGCTGCTCTCAATCGTTCTGAAGATTTAATATCTAAATGATTTAAGTCTTCAAATGACGTCCTACTGACATCAACTTACCAATACAAAAGGCATAAAATGCGTAGGATGTTTTGTAACTACCGCAATGACTGGACGCCCTTCTCCAGCCGGTTTAGGAGTCGGACTTATTATATTCATCGGTACACAACAAACGACCAAATCATCTGCAAAAGAGATAGAATAACAGATATAACTCAGCTGTAACAATCTCAACGAATGAAAAATATAGACATGGACTTATTGAATCAAGATGCGGAAAGTAGCAGTGTGAAACAACCAAATACTTGCAAAGACAGAGTCATCGAAGTAAAATATTGTGTTTCATAATCACGCATGATGTTTGAGAACACTGAATGCATCCAAAAGTTAAAATCAACAGGTAATGTGTCCCAGGAAAAACAAACTATCAGAGACAAACAGTGAGAGGAAGATACAACAACCACAAACACGTGCAATAACGTGCACTAACGAGACTAATAGAAGTCGCAAGCGGCACACATGGAACTGTTTGTGTAGTTTCAGTTTCCATGACGATAATACATCCATGTGACATAATGCATTCTTTCATATCTCCAAAACGGTTATTTATAAAACCGTGTGACATTTTCCTTAAGTAGGCTAAAAACAAAGGCTGTGTGTAGACGTTGGACCAGCATCATTTAGGCGGTTGTAACGATTACCCAAAAGTTTTGTCTTGGAGCAGAAATAAGAAAAAATAATGTATACCCCCCTTCTACCTCGGTTTTCTCTATATAAATTAAGGTTTACGGGGGCGGGGTTCATTTCAAGGAGGTAATCATATGACGAAAGGGCGATTAAAAGGTAGATATCTGCTTGACGTATGCAACATGACAACCACGTTTTAATACGTGCCGCCCAAGAGATTCTAGACTAAGATCTGTGCGCGAAAGAAAATAATACTCAATAACATCACCATAAACTAGGTATTCAAGAATTTTATAAGAAGTATGTTTGGTCCAACGGAGAAGGTCACAAACATTGTCGCGGTTGTTTGACGGCTCCACTGTGATAGAACTCTTCAGCAAGAACTCGGTGGTACAAAGGCCTATGAAGTAGGTCTTTGACTCAAGAGAGGTCTGTAAGTAATGACCATATCTATCATTTAGCAACCAAGCTTGCTGTATGTTTAAAAATGTCAAATATAGGCCGTCTGCGCTATATTGGTTACCTAAACGTCAAAAAGACGATACAAAGCACTCTTTATTGCAATTCCAAGTTCTTCTATCACAACCGAACTTTCACAATTATTAGCGTCATGTCTTTCTGCCATCAAAAACATATGATTAAGTATTCCGACATAGACTATAAAGGAACAGAAAGAAACCCTTTTGTCTATTAAAAGTTCTGATGAGATTTTAAATAAACTAAAATCCAGAAGTTTTTGTGCATTTAGTCTGTCTAGGTATGACTTTCCAACGCTTTCCACTACACTACCTCATAATCTTAGAAAAGAAAAAAAAAACGAATTGATTTAGTTGAATGGACATGCCGTAGAGAAAATTCATACTATCCAACATGCAATGTAAGAAATGTTGTTTTTTAACTTCCGAAGATAATAAAAATTACACAGAAAGTGTGTGAAGCTCTCGTCTTTTTTACTTGCCAATATTTGTATTAGATTTACAGAAAGTGTGGGAATTCCGATGGATAAAAATTGCGCACCTCTTGTGGCTTGTGTATTCTGCTATGTTATGAAAGGGACGCCATGATGCCCCTTTCTTCTGAAAAGCAATCTGAAGTTACTGAAGCTTTCCGCTCAAAGCCTGGATATTTGGATGGTTTATTAAATATTGGTTTTGTTTGTTTGATTAGAGGTTTAACGTTCCCGTCAACACTGTATAGGACATTTTGGAGACGTTGCTTAAAATTTTGTGGGACTTTTACCCGACATTGAGATGAAATGACATCTTAATAAAAATAAAAAATGAGTTCCTTTAAGAGCAATGAAAACATTCATAAGAAAGAAGATGGGTCATACTACGTAATTTCGGCTAATAAAGCCTCATCAGTGACCCTGTAATGATCCGGCAAAGAAAGCCAGAGGAAACATACTGCAGTCGATTCAAAGACTGATATAAATCAAAATGGGGTCCAAATAATAAAAAAACCTGTCTAGAATATGAGTCTAAACAGATAATTTATTTCCGATTTCTCAGAATATTAACGCTGATCTCAAAAGACCAAAAGTAAAATATAAACTGCACTATGGTTGATGTACGGGGAGACGTTTTACGGCCGCCACACGGCACAACACCAGCTGCAGTGAAGGCAAATAAAAATCAAAAATGAGTTCCTTTAAGAGCAATGAAAACATTCATAAGAAAGAAGATGAGTCATACTACATAGTTTCGGCTAATAAAGCCTCATCAGTGACCCTGTAATGATCCGGCAAAGAAAGCCAGAGGAAACATACTGCAGTCGATTCGAAGACTGATATAAATCAAAATGGGGTCCAAATAATTAAAAACCTGTCTAGAATATGAGTCTAAACCAATAATTTATTTCCGATTTCTCAGAATATTAACGCTGATCTCAAACGACCAAAAGTAAAATATAAACTGCACTATGGTTGATGTACGGGGAGACGTTTTACGGCCGCCACACGGCACAACACCAGCTGCAGTGAAGGCAAATAAAAATCAAAAATGAGTTCCTTTAAGAGCAATGAAAACATTCATAAGAAAGAAGATGGGTCATACTACGTAGTTTCGGCTAATAAAGCCTCATCAGTGACCCTGTAATGATCCTGCAAAGAAAGCCAGAGGAAACATACTGCAGTCGATTCAAAGACATAAATCAAAATGGGGTCCAAATAATTAAAACCTGTCTAGAATATGAGTCTAAACCAATAATTTATTTCCTATTTCTCAGAATATTAACGCTGATCTCAAAAGACCAAAAGTAAAATATAAACTGCACTATGGTTGATGTACGGGGAGACGTTTTACGGCCGCCACACCATTTAAGCCTTGTCGCCCAATGAAACCAATAGGGTTTATAAAAAGTAGAAGTAAAACAAAGATCAGGAATCGATACAATTAACTTACTCCACCAACCAAAGACACCAAAGGGAAAGAAACACAAACATTAAGCGACCAGACCATAATGGAAACTTAAACAAAGGAAGACAGTTACTTTCCCACAAAATGGCCATATGGCCATCCAAAATCAAAAGACACAAGTGATACACACAGTAAGTAACAAACAACAGCATAAATAAATCGCCACAGAAGAACCGCCTTGGAACGGTCAGTGGAAAGATTTCCACTGGGGTGGGGGGGGGCTTAAATCGATTTTACGTGGCCACAAACATGGACGGGCCGACTCGCATCCCTTTGCCTGGGCAGGCTTAAATCCTCTATGCGGTTTACCAGTACCCATGTGCGGTCGGTTTCAGCTCTGGGTGGAAGCATCATGCAGCCCATCTATTTCTTCAAGCCCCGATATTGGCAATACTTACTGGATAGATCAGTTATTTTTACACTTCAGAAGTTTTATTGAATAAAACAAATTCTTCTTATACCGAAGTCCCGTTTTTGGATTTACATTTATCTATTTTAGATGGGTTTGTTTCTTGCAAAATATATGATAAACGCGGTGATTTTGATTTCGACATTGTAAATAATCTTTCTCTGATGCAGACATTCCTCATGAAGCATCCTACGGTGTTGATATATTGCAATAAATTTCGTTTGGCAGAACTTCTGGTCATGTAACAGACTTCAACACTCGTAATAAGTTATTTACTCCTAAAGTTCTTATTCAGGGTTCATCACAAAAACTTTTCTAAGTTTTATAGATGTCATTTAGATTTTTTTTCAACATTCAGTGTTGAACTTAAATCTCTTCTTCAACGCGGCCGACAGGAGGCTGAATTTTATGATGCTATAGTATATAAAATTAAAAACAAAATATGTTTGAAATGTTTTCAGCACCCTGTATCGTAAAATCATTATTCGCTATAAAAGGACTGAGTTCACGACAGATTCCATGCATGGTAGTTAATCCAATCGTGGTTGATACTTTAACTTCGGACAGGGCCTCCGCCTCTATGAAGGCGGTGGCCTCAGACTCACTTAAACTTTTTAAGTAATGTCGGTTGGTGCCTGGTGCTTGTCTCTGTTCGGGCCCAACGGAGTCCAACTGTTGTTTTTCTGTTGCTCCAGCATTTCATTTAAATCATGCTATAGAGTTCAAATCGATGTTTCAGCTCTGCATTCGTTTGATTTTTATGTTCTAGGAGAAGTGACACTAATCAGTTAGAAATCCTTCATGCGGACTGAACAAATTATTTGTCTAGATCAATATAGAACCAGAGTCACGTACAATCGGTTTAACCCCGCACCACCAAGTAAAATCTTTATACTGGCGGCTCCGAGGCGTTTTTTGTTGCGAATAATTATTCTTGTATGTATTACTTATATCTTTTTATTTTATTTTGAATAACCATTTTGCCTTTTTGTGGGAAAGAAACTGTCCTTTTGGCTATCCACTTGTAACGGTTTTATTATGGTGAGGTTGTTTTATGTTAGTGTTTCTGTCCCTTGAGGTGTGAGGTAATTGTATCGATTCCTGATCCTTGCCTTCACTTCTACTTTAGTTACTTGTAAGTGTGAACATCTCGTAATAAATCCTTCTTCGAATATGAAAAACGTTCAAACAATGCTAAGCGTCCGGTTATTTAAATATACAAAGTAGAAGTGGAGACAATGATCAGGAATCGATACAATTAACCCACAGCTCCCATCAAAGACACCAAAAGGAATGAAACACAAACTCGAAACCACAGACCCCAATAAAAACTTCAACAACGGAAAGCCAAAAGTACAGTTACTTTCCCACAAAACGGCCAACAGGCCATCCAAAACAAAACAACAAAAGCGACACAAACACCCAAAGACAAACCATAACAAAAACAAACCGCGACAAACAAACCTGCTAAGTCCTCGCCCAGTTGACTGCGGAGATGGTATGATTTTAAGACGTTCCATTCCTGTTCTAGAGGACAAAATTGCTCTCCTATTGTTGTTTCTTCAGTAGGAAGACACCTTTCAACAACTTCCAGCAGAGGTTTTACTAAAACAATTAGAAACAAGAGGACCAAGCTAGCTTGGTCCTGTATCGCTCACCTGAGCTAACAGATTCAAAGGTTAAGGAAGTGCCAACCTTTACTGAAGGCTTTATGGGAGGACATGGTGATGACAGGGTAAGCATTTTCTGAAAATCAAGTAGAATTTAACTCTATGATAAACAGGACGACCTCACCGGTTTTCAAACTCATTCAAGCTTTTATTCCTGACTTGCTAAGAAGATCCAATCTAAACTGAAGTGGCTATGGTGATGACAAGTTCAAAAACAAGAGTTTTCAAACTCCTCCGAGCTTTCTGCCTGACTTCCTTGTTTGTAAGTTTCATGAAGATCCATTCAAAACTAAAGGGGCAGCAGTGATAACAATGTCGAAAATAGGCATTTTCAGCAATTAAAGGCACGTCACTCTATGATAAATGTGCCAACTTGGCCGGTATTCGAACTCACCTGAGGTTTTATTCCCAGCCACCTTACATGTAAGTTTCAGAAAGATCCGATCAGACTTGGCCAGTATTCAAACTCATCCAAGATTTTATTCCCAGCCACCTCACATATAAGTTTCAGAAAGATCCGATCAAAACTGAAGGGGCTACGGTGATGACAAGGTCAAAATTTGGCATTTTTAGCAATCAAAGGGATGTTACTCTAAAATAAATGAGCCGACTTGGCCAGTTTTCGAACTCATCCGATGTTTCATCCCCAGCCACCTTACATATAAGTTTCAGAAAAATCTGATCAAAACTGAAGGGGCTACGGTAATGACAAGGTCAAAAATCAACATTTTCAGCCATCAAAGGGACAGAACTCTACGATAAATGGGGTGACTTGGCCTGTTTTCGAACTCATCCCAGATTTTATCCCCAGCCACCTTACATATAAGTTTCAGAAAGATCCAATCAAAACTGAAGGGGCTATGGTGATGACAAGGTCAAAAATCGGCATTTTCAGCAATCAAAGGGACGTAAATCAATGATAAATGGGCCAACTTGGCCGGTATTCAAACTCATCCTAGGTTTTATCTCCAGTCACCTTACATATAGGTTTCAGAAAGATTCGATCAAAACTGAAGGGGCTACGGTGATGACAAGGTAAAAAATCGACATTTTCAGCCATCAAAGGGACATTACTATATAGTTAATGGGGCAACTTGGCCGGTTTTCGAACTCATCCGAGGTTTTATCCCCAGCCACCTTACATATAAGTTTCAGAAAGATCCGATCAAAACTGAAGGGGCTACAGTGTTGGCAAGGTCGAAAATCAACATTTTCAGCAATCAAAGGGACCTAACTCTATGATAAATAGGCCACCTTTGCCGGTATGCGAACTCATCCGAGGCTTTATCCCCAGCCACCTTGCATATAAGTTTCAGAAAGATCTGATCAAAACTGAAAAGGCTACAGTGATGACAAGGTAAAAAATCGGCATTTTCAGCAATCAAAGGGACGTTACTCTGTGATAAATGGACCAACTTGGCTGGTTTTCGAACTCATCCGATATTTTACCCCCAGCCACTTTACATATAAGTTTCAGAAAGATTCGATCAAAACTGAAAGGGTTACAGTGATGACAAGGTCGAAAAACACTATTTTCAGCAATCAAAGGGACGTTACTCTATGATAAAAGGGCTGACTTGGTCGGTTTTCGAACTCATCCGAGATTTTATCTACAGCCACCTTACATATAAGTTTCAGAAAGATCCGATCAAAACTGAAGGGGCTACGGTGATGACAAGGTCAAAAATCGGCATTTTCAGCAATCAAAGGGACGTAACTCTATGATAAATCGGCGGACTTGGCCGGTTTTCGAACTCATCCGAGGTTTTATCCCCAGCCACATTACATATAAGTTTCAGAAAGATCCGATCAAAACTAAAGGGGCTACGGTGATGACAAGGTCGAAAATGGGCATTTTCAGCAATCAAAGGGACGTAACTCTATGATAAATGGGCCGACTTGGACGGTTTTCGAACTCATCCGAGTTTTTATCCCCAGTCACCTTACATATAAGTTTCAGAAAGATCCAATCAAAACTGAAGGCTCCACGGTGATGACAAGCATTTTCCCATAGTAAGTCTATGGGACCTTGTGGTTGCCATAGGAACCAAAGTTTTAGAGCGATTTCAAAAAAAAGGTTTATGTCATCAATGCCCCACTCGAGGCATGCTACGGGTGAGAAATGATTGAGATCAGCCTGCAGGATACAGAGATATAGCTGCTCAAAGTGTGGACGGACGACGGACGACGGACGACGGCGGACCCACTATACTATAAGCTCCCCTGGAGCCTTCGGCCCAGGTGAGCTAAAAAGGTTTCCGCTGTGTAGTTTTATACGTAATGATTTGCATGCTCCTCATTCTGGTGCTACTGGAAGCCTGTGTTCTGTGATTGTGAAACTTTCTGGACCCAAGTGTATCAAACTTTAATTTCGAATTAGTGGGGCGTTAATTCATTAAAACTTCCGTCATCAAGTCAGGTAATACGAAAGTTTCTGTCATGGATGTTCGTCATTAAATCGCTTAATTTGAAATTAATCTTAATCATGGTCGGGGGCAGTTTTAACCAATCCATAGCGAATCAAAATGGAGGCGAACATTTTGTTTGATCATTTTGGACGACGAATTTGAGGGAATGAAATGGTCCACTTACTGAAAATTAATGTCGGACGAGGCAGTTAGACGCCATTAACTATTTTGTCATTAGGACTTTAATAATGAACTAGCGGCTAATTTGAAATTAATTTTAATAGCGTTTCGTACACTCGGATCCTGCTGGTCATCTTAATTTGTCTTTTACAAAGTAACAGTTAAACCAATATTATTATTGTAGCAGTTTACTTAATTAAGCAATGCTATAACGTCATTATAATGTGGCGACATCAGGAACTTTTCTCGCGTCATCTGTCATAAGTACAACGATATGCTTGCTGTTAAGATAATATGCTAGTTTCATGCATTCCATATGAAAAGATAGTTACCTAGCTGTACGTTAAGTGTTGCAGTTGAACAAAATATGATGACTTAAACTGAAACAATGTTATGACAGTTTCCTTTGGTACCAGAAACTGGTTGTGGTAAATCCTTTTGATTTTCTAGTCGATGTTTGCCAAAATTAAATGGTTACCGAAGGGCCTCGATCAAAGTGGAATATGAATAAATGCTCATATTACCCGTTCATTAGGATGGTAATTCATTAATTTCACCAAACCTTATTTTTATATTCTGAGTGCAAACATTTTATTGCCAAAATGCAAACATGAAACAATTCTTTGCACTGTCTTTTTGTCTAGGAAATATGGATTAAAAATATCCATCACGAAAACACACCTATATAATTTTAACCCCCTTAAACCCCACTTTTATATAGAAAAAAACTGGGGTTTACAGGGGTATACATTATTTTTCTTATTTCTGCTCTAAAAAGAGATTGTAGGTACTTGTTAGAACCGCCTCGATGAGGCGGTTGAGGCGGTTCTAACGAGTACCACAATCTATATTTTGAGCAGATATTAGAAAAATATCACAATTTTTCATCTTAAAATTTTCTTTTTTTCGGCGGTAATGTTTACAATTTATTTGTATAGGCGTGTTTTCGTAATGACTGTCTTTTAGTCTAGGAAATGATGATTAAAATATCGAAATAGATGCCCAGGAAAAGTAACAATCACGTTTGACAGCCTACAAATGGCACCACGGGGAAGAGTAACTAAAAATGAGGAAAACAAAATACCGTATTCGCCCTAATTACCGCACATGCTCCTATAAGCGCACATCAAAGCTATTTTTGAAAAAATATGCATAAGCGCACACCTTACAGTAACCTCCTATTGGTGCTTTCACGGGAAATCTATAAAAGCTTACCGTTATTTTTACAACAGTGAAGCGGGGTACAAGACAGTTCAGCTGCCAAGACAGTTACCCGAATGATTTGTGTGCGCTTAATAGGTCGATTTTTCACCACGATTTGTTGACACAATTTTGAAAAAACTATGCGGTAATTAGGGCGAATACGGTAGGTAAAAACGAATCACAAACAGCACAGCAACCAGCTCCCTCTTCCACACAAGAGGTGATCAAGGTGCAACAGACACGAATAATGAACATTAAATAAATAATAATAATACATCGGAAAATCCGACAACGCTACATTTAAAACAAGAGGGCCCAATGGTCCTATATCGCTCACCTGTGAACCAGAAAACCATTAGTGTAGGAGACCACTTGACATTGCTATATACTAAATATCTAAGCTCAGGCAAAGCGGTGTCCATGCTTATAAACCCTACTGGTTTCATTGGGTAACAAGGCTTGAGATGTAATTTCATCTCAATGTTGGGTAAAAGTCCCACAAAATTGGAAGAGACATCTCCAAAATGACCTATACAGTGTTGACGGGGATGTAATACCTCAAATCAAACAAAATCTGTGCCTCATGGTTTTGGAGAAAAAGATTTTTTTAAAGTTTTTTCCAGTATAAGTCTATAGGAGCTAATGAGCCCTGGGCTTGGCCAATTTTGACCCAAAGGGCACGGTTGGCAGGATTTATGTAGGCGACCATTTTGTGTTGCTATATACTAAATATCTAAGGTCTGTACTTCATGGTTTCAAAGAATTTTGAAGCTTTTGTCCATTATAAGTTTGTTGGAGTTAAGGGGCCACAGGATTTGGACCCCAGGGGCATGATTGGCAGTATTCATGTAGGCGACCACTCGACATTTCTACATGCTAAATACCTAAGCTCTGGGACTTATGGTTTCAGAGAAGAAGATATTTGAAGATTTTTATCCCCCATTTTAAGTTTTTTTTTTCATTATAAGGGCCCTGTGGTTTCAGAGGAAAAGATTTTTGAAGTTTCTCCAATTGTATGTCTATGGAAGCTAAAGACCCCTGGGGTGTGGCCAATTTGGATCCCAGGGGCATAACTGGCAGGATTTATATAGGTGGCCACTTAACGTTGCTACATACTAAAAATCTAAGCTCTGGGCCTTATGGTTTCATAGAAGAAGATTTTTTTAAAGTTTTTTTTTTTAAGTCTATTGGAGGTGATGAGCTCGGGCGTGGCCAATTTTGACCCCAGGGGCAGGGTAAGCAGGATTTATGTAGCTGGCTATTTTATGTTGATAGACAATAAATATCTAAGTTCTGTGCTCCACAGTTTCTGAGAAGAAGATTTTTGAAGCTTTTTCCATTATGAGTCTATGGGAGCTAAGGGGCCCCTGGGCATGGCCCATTTGGACCCCAGGGGCATGATTAGCAGGAAATATGTAGGAGACCACTTGCAGTTGCTACATGCTAAATATCTAATCTATGGGCTCTGTGTTTTCAGAGAAGAAGATGTTTGAAGTTTTTTTTTCATTATGCGTCTATGGGAGCTATTGGGGTCCAAGGGTGTGGCCCATTTGGACCCCAGGGGCATGATTGGCAGGATTTATGTAGGTGACCACTTGTCATTGCTACATGCTAAATATCTAAGCTGTGGGCCCTGTGGTTTCAGAGAAGAAGATTTTTTAAGCTTTTTTCCATTCTGGGTCTATAGGAGCTAAAGGGCCCCGGTGCGTCGCCCATTTGGACCCCAGGGGCATGATTGGCAGGAACTATGTATGTGACCACTTGCCGTTGCTACATGCTAAATATCTAAGCTCTGGGCCCTGTGGTTTCAGAGAAGAAGATTTTAGAAGTTTTTTTTTTTCCATTATGAGTCTATAGGAGCTAACTAGCCCCGGGGATTGGCCCTTTTGGACCCCAGGGGCATGATTGCCAGGAATTATGTAGGTGACCACTTGCCGTTGATACGTGCTAAATATCTAAGCTCTGGGCCCTGTGGTTTCAGAGAAGAAAATTTTTGAAGCTTTTTTCCATTATGAGTCTATGGGAGTGAAGGGGCCCCAGGGCGTGGCCCATTTGGAACCCAGGGGCATGATTGGCAGGAATCATGTATGTGACCACTTGCCGTTGCTACATGCTAAATATCTATGCTCTGGGCCCTGTTGTTTCAGAGAAGAAAAATTTTGAAGCTTTTTGTTCCATTACGAGTCTATGGGAGCGAAGGGGCCCAATGGCGTCGCCCATTTGGAACCCAGGGGCATGATTGGCAGGAATTATGTAGGTGGCCACTGGCCGTTGCTACATGCTAAATATCTAAGCTCTGGGCCCTGTGGTTTCAGAGAGGAAGATTTTTGAAGCTTTTTTTCCATTACGAGTCTATGGGAGCTAAGGGGCCCCGGGGTGTGGCCAATTTGGACCCCAGGGGCATGATTGGCAGGAATTAAGTAGGTGACCACTTGTCGTTGCTACATGACAAATATCGCAGCTCTGGGCCCTGTGGTTTCAGAGAAGAAGATTTTAGAAGCTTTTTTCCATTATGAGTCTATAGGAGCTAAAGGGCCCCGGGGCGTGGCCCGTTTGGAACCCAGGGGCATGATTGGCAGGAATTTTGTAGGTGACCACTTCCCCTTGCTATATGCTAAATATCTACACTCTGGGTCCTGTGGTTTCCGAGAAGAAGATTTTTGAAGCTTTTTGTTCCATGATTGGCAGGAATTATGTTGGTGGCCACTGGCCGTTCCTACATGCTAAATATCTAAGCTCTGCACCCTTTGGTTTCAGAGAAGAAGATTTTTGAAGCTTTTCTTCCATTATGAGTCTATGGGAGCTAAGGGGCCCCGGGGTGTGGCCAATTTGGACCCCAGGGGCGTGATTGGCAGGAATTATGTAGGTGACCACTTGCCGTTGCTACATGCCAAATATCGCAGCTCTGGGCCCTGTGGTTTCAGAGAAGAAGATTTTTTTGAAACTTTTTTCCATTATGAGTCTACAGGAGCTAAAGGACCCCGGGGCGTGGCCCGTTTGGAACCCAGGGGCATGATTGGCAGGAATTATGTAGGTGACCACTTGCCCTTGCCATATGCTAAATATCTTAGCTCTGGGCCCTGTGGTTTCAGAGAAGAAGTTATTGTAATTTTTTTCCATTGTAAGTCTATGGGAGCTGTATGTTGCCATAGTAACCAGAATTCCAATCTGATCAGCCCAAAAACCTTATGCAGCCTTTCCCCCTACCTGGTGATGCTTCTCATGAAATTTGATCAAGATTGACCATGGGGTATTAGAGATATACTTATTTGAAATTGTTTACGGACGGACGGACGCACGCACGGACGGACGGACGCACGCACGCACGACGGACAAAAAGATACCACAAAAGCTCACCTTGTCACTACGTGACAGGTGAGCTAATAAACAACATTAGAGCCACTGCCCCAGAGCGGTCAGTAGCGAGAACCACGATTCTATGGGCCTAACCTTCACTCTAGCTTCTAATATAATTATTCACAACCCACAAAACAGTTCGTCCACCTGAAGAGTACTCAATCAATAGACCATCATGGAATAACATACAAATATATCTTATTCCTGGATCGGTTGCGGTTATGCTGATCTTTTACAGCACAGGAAAAATGAGTATGATGAGTGACGCAATTGCCGTTGACATAACATAATGGCCAAATAACCTTGTTTTGTACGTCATTAGTATAAGACACTCGTCTGCTACGATACGTAAATATGTTTGATGTAGTTTTGTGATACTTTCCTGATTCAAATAAACATTGTGGATGTGATGTGGATGGATAAGCTTCATTGCAGCGGCTCTAACAAGTACTTAACAACATATGCTCTGGGCTTGAAATAGGGAATACATTATGTACCTTTATGGATCCTGCTTGTATATAAAAGGGTGTTCATTGTACGGAACTTGTTATGCGATAAGTGTGACATGCTCTCGATCATGTACTACTCAAATCGTTTGATGATCATCAGGTCATTCAGGCCAACATTTAATATGACAACTATAATCTACAAATGAAATCAAACAATCAAATGTGTGTGTGTGTGTGAACAACACTTGATGGTATCTGTGACCAGAGACATCTCAGACCAGTCTGTGCACAAGACTGGTCAAATAGGCCGGAGTCAGCTGCGAACCACCATGATGTTAACAAGTCCGTGTAATCAGCACAACTCTCAACTGCACGGTATATAGAGAAAACTTTGGTTTGCAGGGAAATATTCTATTTCTGTTCCAATACATAGGTTGTAGGTATTCTAACGTGCACAAAGATCGTTTGGAGATATTAGAGAATACTTTATGTCACAAGGGTGCTATCGTAATGCAAACATGTATAGAGTTTAAAGTGGAGATCTGGCAGTTTTTGTAGGATTACATTCTACTTGTAGTTTTTTCAATTATAATGCCTTTGCATTATGCCTGTCATTCTTTCGCCGTGGTGTCATAGACATAATTTGTAATTGTATCGATTCCTGTTCATTATTTTCCTTATATATTATTTTGGAAAAGTTGGTTTGCTATGCATCAGCTAATTTCACCTACCACCACCCTCAATATTTCTGGCAAGCTGTTGCATCAAATACACAAGTGTCAAGGGTGTATTCAATGGATCCTTATTCGGCAAACCAAACATACTGAAACATTGTCTGGCAACGGATTCTAGTACGCCAACAACTTCAGGGGACTCTGTAAAAACAACCACATATTTATGTTAAAGGCTACAAAACAACAGCATTTTCGCAAATATTGGGGGATGCTACTTGCAAGAGTGTTCGGTCACAAACTTGTTCCGTAGGTAAATATAACACAAAAATCTGGGCAGATATTTGTAAGTTCAAAGTACACCTAGAACCTTAGCATGGTAGGTTAATAAAACACCAGAGAAAGGCTAGGCCACTGTTATAAAATAGAAATGGAGGCAATGATCAGGAATCGATACAACTGACCAATAGCTCCCACCAGAGATACCAACGTGAAAGAAACACAAACATGAAACAACTAGACCCTAATGGAAACATCAATAGCGGAAAGTAGAAAGGACAGTTACCTTCCGACCAAATGGGCAGCTGGCTATCCAAAACAAATATAACATAAGCGATACGCACACTCAAAGACATGTTATTACAAAAGTAAACCACGACAGAAGAACAGCATCGGAACGGTTAAAATCGATTTTACGTGGCCGCATTCCTCGCCCTTACTTCCGTCGCAATTTAGAATTTGTGAATGCCTTTCGTATGTAGGAAGTATCTGAATGTAGTTTGTTTGAACCGTCTGTTAGACATCGTGTAGTTACAGCACCTTCTGCATGTCATATGTGCAACAATCGAAGATAATACTAATTCGATTTTAAACAAATCACATAGATTTGCAATACCTTAGATTAACTCGTATTCATTTTACACTTAGCAGTGAAAACAATTCATACCTGAAACAATAACAATGATATTTTTACATTCTAAAAATGTATGATATTTTCACATTGTAAAAAATAGCATGACTATGTTATTTTCGCAGATCGTCCGGGACTACCTTTTTCTACGTATAAAATAAAAAAGATATTCTTTAATTTTAAGGTGAATACATAACAAATCTCATCGAGTATATTAAATTCGTGAAAATACAGATGTTTTCAGTACACTCTATCACATAAAAGTTGACGTAAATATCTTCTAGTTAAATAATTAATCATTTTTATTATCATGAATTATTTCGCAGAAAATACTTCGTTTATACCGTTCACTGTGCAACTCGCTAGTTTATACATTTTCCCGACGAATGTTTATGTTTTAACAATATATTATCATCTCAAATACCTACAGTGTTATGATTAAACATCTATTTCATAACATTGGAAGAATATAAACAAGAGGACCATGATGGTCCTGTATCGCCCACCTGAGTCTGTTCATCACCTTGTTTTTTATCCCGCATAGCCCATACTCAAACATATTCAAGATTTTATAAAGGCAAACATTCTTGACAAGTTTCATGAAGCTTGAACCAAAAATGCAGTCTCAACTTCTCAAGTATGATTTGACCAAGTTTGTTTGTTTGGTTGGAGGTTTAACGTCCCCGTCAACACTATTTAGGTCATTTTGAAGACGTTGCTTCCAATTTTGTAGGACTTTTACCCGACATTGAGATGAAATGACATCTCAATCCCAGTCGCCCAATGAAACCAATAGGGTTTATGAGCATGGACGGGCCGACTCGCAGCTATTTTCCTGGGCAGGTTTAGACATTCTTAGCGGATTACCAGTACTCATGTGCGGCGGGTATCAGCTCTGCGTGGAAGCATCATGCAGCCCAATCTATTTCGCCAAGCCCCGATGGGCGGGGACAGAAATTTGACCAAGTGAATTAGTTTCAGATTCAACCTGAATATGCCTAAATTGGACCTTGTCATCACCATAGGTTATTAGTTTTCATCAGATCTTTGTAAACCTAGCATGTAAGTAAGCTCGGAATTAAAACTTGGATATGTTTGAAAAGTGGCGAGGTCCGCTCGGTCATGTCTGACAGCATGTTTCGCCATTTATATTTCTGCAGTCTGAAGGCTGATTTCAAACTTTTCTAATCTGTAGCATGCTATAGGGAAATCATGACAAAAAGCTTTTTTTTCGACATGGCAACCACAAGGTCCAGTAGACTTACAATGGGAAATGCTTGTTATCACCATTGGGCCTGATCGGGTTTTTCTGAAACTTATATATGAATAGGCTGTGGACTAAAGCTCGGATGAGTGCGAAAACTGGTGAGTCGGACCTATCTGTTATTGAGTTATATCACTTTGATTGCTGAAAATGCTTATTTTTGACCTTGTCATCACCATAGGAAACTCAGTTTACACAGCTAACTTAGGCCCCCAAATCAAGCTTTTCTCAAGATTCGCACCCCTGTCTACAAAATACCCGACATTTACATCCATTAAAGGCTTTTTGGAAGTCTGTGTATTGGCCTGGTTGTATAAGTTTTTAGTTGTGTTTTCAGTTGTTATTGATTAGTCCCATTTTGACATAGAGATAATTTACCGTCTTTAATTTGTGTAGAAAATTTTGTAAGGGATTTTTATTGAAAAATTCATTGTTTTCAGCCTTTTTTGGTGTGTGTGTATGTGGGGGGGGGTCCAAACTTTGGAAGATGTCAGTTTTGAATTGAGGGGAGTATCAAAATGTATATGGTGCATTCAATAACTGCATTGGTCAAAGTCAAATATGGATACTCACATGAAGATGGTCATTGTTCACCATGTCAGAAAAGGTCCCACATAAAGTTGAGAGAAGGGGAAACTGGCGGCCATTTCATTAAACTCAATGGAAGCCAGCTGTTACCATGGAAAGCAAAGCTTTGATGGAATCTGCCCAAAAACAATATGCAGCCAATCCCCAACCCCAACAATGGTGCACATGAAATTTGAACAAGACTGACCCACTGGTCGGGAGATATTCTTGTTAGAAAGTGTAGACGACGACGACAAACGACGACGGACGAAGACAGACAACAGAGCCTTGCTATACTATAAGATCACCTTACGTGCCTTCTGCACAGGTGAGCTAACAAGTTATTAGCGGGAAAATATTTTTTTTTTGTTTTTGCATTCAAAGGAAAGTAACTCTGAAGTGAAAAGTTCAATCTGACCAAAATTCGATCTTATCTGAGATTTTATGCATGAACTAATCATCTTTAAGTTTGATGAAGACTGGATAAAAATTAAGAAAGTTATTCAGCAGAAAATATTATTTTTTTGTTCAAGGTCAAGTAACAGTTACACTGAAGTGAAAAATTAGATCAGGCCAAAATTTGAACTCATCCGAGATTTTATATATGTGCTGATCATCGGCAAGTTTGATAAAGACTGAATAAAAAATAAACAAGTTATTCAGCGGAAACCATAACTTTTTTTCTGTTCAAGTGCAAGTCACTCTGAAATGAAAGATCCGATTTGGCCCTGTTCAAACTCATCCAAGATTTTATAGATGTGCTGATTATCTGCAAGTTTGATGAAGACTGGATCAAAAATAAACTAGTTATTGAGTGGAAACCATCATTTTTGCGTTCAAGGGCAAGTTACTCCGAAGTGAAACATCCAAGCTGGCCCAAATTAGAACTCATCCGAGATTTTATGGGTGTGCTGATTATCTGTAAGTTTGATGAAGACTGGATCAAAAATATACAAGTTATTGAGCGAAAACCATAATTTTTGTACGTTCAAGGGCAAGTAACTCTGAAGTGAAAACTCCGATCTGGCCAAAATTCGAACTCGTCCGAGATTTTATAGATGTGCTGACTATCTGTAAGTTTGATGAAGACTGGATAAAAAATAAGCAAGTTATTGAGTGGAAACCATAATTTTTGTGTTCAAGGGCAAGTTATGCTGAAGCGAACAATCAGACCTGGCCCAAATTCGAACTTGTCCGAGATTTTATGGATGTAAGTTTGATATTGACTGGACAAACAAGAGGGCCAACTGGTCCTGTAGCGCTCACCGGTGTACCAGAAAATCATAAATGATGTTTAGAATGCCCATCGGAGCTTGAAGAAATAGATTGGGCTACATGGTGCTTCCACGCACGCAGAACTGGAACCGAACGCAGATGAGTACTGGTAAACAGCTAAGAGGTTCTAAGCTTGCCCAGGAAAAGTGGTGCCAGTTGAACCGTCTATGCATTTAAACCCTATTGGTTTCAATGCGCAGCAGGGCTTAAGATGTCATTTCATCTGTGGTAAAAAGTCCCACAAATCTTGAAGCAAAGTCTCCAAAATTACCTACACAGTGTTGACGGGGATGTTAAACCTCACATCAGTCAAAAATCGGGGCCCTGTGGTTTCAGAAAAGAAGATTTTTTTAAGTTAATCCATTATAAGTCTATTGGAGTAAAGGAGCCCTGGCGAATGGCCAATTCGGACTCCAGTGGCATGATTGGCAGGATTTATGTAGGTGACCACTTCCCGTTGCTACATACTAAATATCTAATCTCTGTGGTTTCAGAGAAGAAGATTTTTTTTTAGTTTTTCCATTATGAGTCTATGGAAACTAAGGGGCCCGGAGAGTTGCCCATTTGGATCGCAGGGGCATGATTGGCAGGATTTATGTAGGTGACCACTTGCCGTTGCTACATGCTAAATATCTAAGCTCTTGGCCCTGTGGTCTCAGAGAAGAAGTTTTTTGAAGCTTTTTCCATTACGAGTCTTTGGGAGCTAATGGGCCCCGGGGCGTGGCCCATTTGTACCCCAGGGGCATGATTTGCAGGATTTATGTAGGTGACCACCTGCAGTTGCTACATGCTAAATATCTAAGCTCTGGGCCCTGTGGTTTCAGAGAAGAAGATTTTTGAAGCTTTTTTCCATTATGAGTCTATGGGAGCTTTGGGTCCCCGGGTCGTGGCCTATTTGGCCCCCAGGGGCATGATTGGCAGGATTTAAGTAGGTGACCACTTGCCGTTGCTCATGCTATATATCTAAGCTCTGGCCCCTGTGGTTTCTGAGAAGAAGATTTTTTGAAGCTTTTTTTTCTATTATAAGTCTATGGGACTTAAGGGGCCCCAGGGCTTGGCCCGTTTGGACCCCTGGGGCCTGATTGGCAGGATTTATGTGGGTGACCACTTGCCATTGCAATATGCTAAATATCTAGGGCCCTGTGGTTTCAGAGAAGATTTTTGAAGCTTTTTTTCCATTATGAGACTATGGGAGCTTAGGGTCCCCGGGTCGTGGCCATTTTGGAATCCAGGGGCATGATTGGCAGGATTTAAGTAGGTGACCACTTGCCGTTGCTACATGCTATATATCTAAGCTCTGGGCAGCGTGGTTTCAGAGAAGAAGATTTTTGAAGTTTTTTTTCCATTAAAAGTCTATGGACCTCAGGGCCATGATTGGCAGGATTTATGTAGGTGACCACTTGCCGTTGCTATATGCTAAATATCTAAGCTCTGGGCCGTGTGGTTTCAGAGTAGAAGATTTTTTAAGCTTTTTTCCCATTATGAGTCTATGGGAGCTAAGGGGCCCCAGGGTGTGGCCCGTTTGGACCCGAGGGGAATTATTGGCAGGATTTATGAAGGTGACCACTTCCCGTTGCTATATGCTAAATATCTAAGCTCTGGGCCCTGTGGTTTCAGAGAAGAAGATTTTTTAATCTTTTTTCCATTATGGGTCTATGGGAGCTAAGTGACCCCGGGTCGTGGCCCATTTGGACCCCAGGGGCATGATTGGCAGGATTTATGTAGGTGACCACTTGCCGTTGCTACATGCTAAGTATCTCAGCTCTGAGCCCTATGGTTTCAGAGAAGAAGATTTTTTAAGCTTTTTACCATTATGCGTCTATGGGAACTAAGGGGTCCCGGGGCGTGGCCCGTTTGGACCACAGGGGCATGATTGGCTGGATTTATGTAGGTAATCACTTGCCGTTGCTACATGCTAAATATCTAAGCTCTGGGCCCTGTAGTTTCGGAGAAGATTTTTGAAGCTTTTTTTCCATTATTAGTCTATGGGAGCTAAGGGGCCCGGGTGTGGCCAATTTGGACACAAGGGGCATGATTGGCAGGATTTATGTAGGTGACCACTTGACATTGTTACACGCTTAATATTTAAGCTCTGGGCCCTATGGTGTCAGAGAAGAAGATTTTTTTAATTTTTCCCATTATAAGTTTTTTGGAGCTATATGTTGCCATGGCAACCAGAATTCCAATCTGGTCAACCCAAAAACCTTATGCAGCCTTTCACCCTACCTGATGATGCTTCACATGAAATTTGATCAAGATTGGCCATGTGGTATTAGAGATATACTTATTTGAAATTATTTACGGAGGGACGGACGCACGCACGACGGACAAAATGTGATCACAAAAGTTCACCGTGTCACTAGGTGACAGGTGAGCTAAAAATAAACAAGTTTTTGAGCGAAACCCATAATTTTTGCGTTCAAGGGCAAGAAACTCTGAAGTGAAAAATCCGATCTGGCCCTAATTCGAACTCATCCGAAATTTTATGGGTGTGCTGATTATCTGTTAGTTAGATGAAGACTGGATCAAAAATAAACAAGTTGTTGAGCGGAAACCATAATTGTTTGCGTTAAAGGGAAAGAAACTCTGAAGTGAAACATTCCATCTGACGCAAATTCGTACTCATCAGAGATTTTATGGGTGTGCTGATTATCTGTAAGTTTGATGAAGACTGGATAAAAAATAAACAAGTTATTGAGCGGAAACCATTTTTTTTTTCATTCAAGGGCAAGTAACTCTTAAGTAAAAAATCTTATCTGGCCAAATTCGAACTCATCTGAGATTTTATGGATGTGCTGATTATCTGTTAGTTTGATGAAGACTGGATCAAAAATAAACAAGTTATTGAACGGAAAGCATATTTTTTGCATTCAAGGACAAGTAACTCTGAAGTGAAACATCCCATTTGGCCCAAATTGGAACTCGTCCGAGTTTTTATGGATATGCTGATTACCTGCAAGTTTCATGAAGATCCAATCAAAATTAAGAGGGTTATTGAGCGGAAATGATTTTCGCCATTACAATTCAATGGAAGCTAACTGTTGCCATGGAAACCAGAGTTTTGATCGAATCTGCCCGAAAACATTATGCTGCCAATCCTCCTATCCAACAATGGTGCACATAAAATTTGATCAAGATGAACCACTGGTCTTAGATATATTCATGTTTGAAAGTGTAGACGACGACGATGGACGACCACGGACGATGACGGACGACGGAGCCTTGCTATACTATACGCTCACCTTGTGGGCCTTCGGCTCAGGTGAGCTGAAATAAATTAATATAACAAAATCACCCTTGATCCAACCGCTTACCTGATATATGTTCCAGAACAGTAAAGGCAATGATCAGCACTCGATACAATTAACCCAACACTTTTATCAGAGACACCACGGGGAAGAAACACGAGCATGAAATAACTAGACCCTAATGAAAACATCACTAGCGGACAACTATAACAAAAATAAACAACAAAAGAAGAACCGCCTTGGAAGGGTCAGTGAAATATATTTCACTGGGGGGGGGGGGGCTTATATCGGTTTGGGTGGCCACAAATCTCGCCCTTACTTCTGGCCATGCTTAAATAAACAATAAGTTCAGTCCGCATGAAGGCTTCTTAACTCTTCAGTGCAACATCTCCGAGAACATAAAAAATCAAACAATTTCAGAGTTGAAACAACGTTGAGGACTCGGCAGCATGACCGAGTTATTAGAAAATTCAGCTTTGGAAGAAAAAGAGAAGCATCCATCATTAAATTATCAAATAAACAACCTATTTCTGACGACAATAGCAAAACGTTATAAAATAGAAGTGAAGGCAATGGTCAGGAATCGATACAATTAACCCACAGCTCCCAACAGAGCCACCAAGGGAAAGAAACACAAACATGAAACAACTAGTCCCTAATGGACACGTCACTAGCGGGAAGCTAAAAGGACTGTTACTTTCACACAAAAATGGCCAATTGGCTATCCAAAACAAAAGAACATAAGCAATTCACACACTCAAGGACAAACCATAACAAAAATAAACCACGACAGAAGAACCGCCTTGGAACGGGCAGTGAAACAAATTCCACTAAGGGGCTTAAATCCATTTAATGTGGCCGCAATCCTCGCCCTTAAGCCGGAACCAGTTTCCTGTTTCTGTGGCCTAGACACGATGGGACACTAATAAACCACTGCCGAACCATCAGGGTTCTGTATTCCTTCAGCCTTTAGGAAAGATTTGCCTTAATTTCTATTTTTATCATACCGGCTTAAGTGACTGCTACACAGTGAAATTATTTTTTTATGATTCAAAAACAACCTGCTATACTTATTCCTGGCTGGCACTTGTCCGCTGCTACCCATCTCAGAGATAACTCGTTGACTGCCGAACTTGTCTGGAACTTTGGTCGCTTGCTGTGAAAGAAACACATACGATTTAACTCAAATCTTGTTCGACCAGTTTCGGTAATTAAACAAATCATCGATAAGAAGAATAAATAACCTGTTATTTTTGTAGGCCAAACGCCAAAACCGCTGGTATAAAGGGAATGTGTGGCGGCGGTAGAAAGTCTCCCTGCCCATCATCAAAATGTAAGTTATATTTTGCTGCCCTTTTGGATCATTGGTTTCATTGGGCAGTTTTGAATACATTTGATGATCACGCCAAAAATAGCTAATATGGCACAAAAAACCTTTACACTCCATACTTTTCAGTTCTTTAGTGTATTCCTTGCTTCCAAATGATAACCCTTTTATAGAACATATATAACGTCACTACAGCTTGATGATAAGGAAATGTTTGGCGCCCGTAGAAAGTCTCCCTGTCCTACAACATAGCGTTGTTTATATTTTCTTGTCCACAAAAGGCTTCCTAAAACGAGAAGAGAAAATTGCTGGTTGGGTGGATGCGCAGAGTGTTTAGATTCTTCTTCCCTTTATTGTGATGGTGTGAGATGGTTGTGTTCCGTATCCGTGGTATTTAGCTGTAGTGTCGGTAAATATGTTCATCGAGAGGGTTGTCCATTGTACGTAGCATTGTCTCACTGGTAAAGAAATTGTTCCCTTTTTGAAATACTCACATGCGCACAGTGTTTATCAGTCACACCTATATTAATAACACTGTAATACCTTGAGTTGATAAAGATATGCTATTTCAGGACACGTGAGCTTTCTCAAGTCAGCGTGATATTACAGTTCTTTGAACTTGACTACGTGAAAAACGGCAAAACTGTTAGGGTGTATAAGGGGATTAGCTGATAAATAAAATAGCAGATTCGTGTCATTTGATATCAAGTTTATCAGGTTCGGCTTCGAGAACGCATGTAGAAACATTCAGTAAGCCTCGCAGTTCTACAAGCATTCTCGAAGCAAGACACTGAGATTTTATGGATGTGCTGATTTCTTTTATATATTGAAACGTTTTTCTCAGAAATTCAACATGGAAAACATGAATCTGTAGTTTATTTAATTTTGCATCAATATAACGTTCGCTGTAAACTAAGTGCTTAGTAGTTCCAAAGGATTGTGTTTTTGGTCTAGGGTTGTCGAATGAGTCGAAAATATCGTGTATCTTACGTCATCGGGGCATCTAGGCTGCTATCTTTCGAAAAGGTAAGGAATGTTTTTTTTATCATAAGACGTTGCGTCTGAGAGTGTATTAACGCCATGTAATATTTTCGATAATCCACGTCCTTAACGATGTCGCATTTACTAATGGCGGAATATTGACATTTTTGTAAACAATCATGAATGAAACGCGTTTTAAATGTCATATGATAAATAGAATCTTGCGTTCGTGCTCATGTATTATTGAATTTATTAAACTCGTTGAAGAAAAGGGAAAAATGCTCAGCAAAGCCTCGCATTTTATCCCTTTTCCTCAACTCGTTTAATAAATTCAATAATACATGAACACACGTAAGATCATCTATTTAGTTTTATTTTTCTTCCATTTTGTTTTCTCTTTCTCACCTTGCCCCTATCTTTTCTCCACTATTTTATATTCTATATCTTTTGAAGTTTTCTCTCTTTCTTTGTGAGAAGACATTTGAGCCCTGCCAAGCGAATTTGTGTCATCGAGCATTCCGTCATGACAAATTTTAACTGCGCATGCCCAGCCATTCAGAGGGTCCAGGCATATGGCTTTCTGTCTGAAGGTTCCTCTTGTTTCACTGCTCGCATAGGCGATAAGTACCAAAATCGCTTGACGGGGCCCATTTATATTCCTCTCCCCCGTCCCTCAATTTTATGTCTAATTTCAATTCTCTCTTTCCCTGTGAGACGACATATAATGCTTACAAGTATGGATGAGACGACATCTCAAGCCCTGCCGCCCAATGAAACCAATAGGGTTTATGTGCATGAGCGGCCCCACTCTCACCACTTTACCTGGGTGCCCCGTTTAAAACTGTGGGAAAACCTGCATGTATCGGATCTACTAAATACTGATATAATATAAACATAAATTGTACTTGGTTCCAAGCTCGAAGTCCTCCGCAAGATGAAGTCCTAGGAATGTAGGATAAAAACTGCAAGGGATACCAGTATGCCCCTGCAGATACTTTTCTACTGAACTGTAGCCTTCAGTCGACCAATTCAATGGTTGGATGGAAAGTACCCCTGACCTATAAAATAACATTTGGGAATGTTGTCACATGCTGTGCATTTTTATTAATATATACAGTCGAACTTCAATGGCTCGAACACCTTTGGGACCTCGAAAATCTGTTCGAGATTGGGGTTGTTCGAGCCACTGAGGTAACTGTCAGCAGGCATAACGAGATACTTTTAGATATATTTTCGGTGTTCTCTAATGAAAATGTATGCTGTGTGTACTCATTAGAATCGCCTCATCGAGGCGATTCTAATGAGTACACACAGCATACATTTGCAGGATAAAAGACTAAATTCTCCTCAATTATCCCCACTATGTCTTATGTAGAGGATTTCGCTAGGGGCTCAAGAATGGGTTCGACACATCCATGGTAAACGAGCCATCGGTGTTCGAGCCATCGAAGTTCTACTGTAATATTAAAACAAACAGCTGCAAACTTTCGGAAAACACACATATTCACCAATATCCAAAATTACTTCAGTGTCACTGGTAGATTATTATGTTGTGCTTCACGGTTTGAGCTGGAGGCCTGTGCCTTATTAAAACATTTTGTGCTAATCGTTAATATGAGGACTCGGGTTCAATACGAATGTTTAAGTCCCAATAAATTTGAGGAACGGTTGTTAACCATTATCCTGTTGAATAAATTAATTTTGCCACACATCTACTCAAATTACCAAATATAATGTAATTATTCCATTCAGAAACTGCATGGAAAACAGTGTAGACCCTGTGGCCATCTGATCTGAATTTACACTGTTTCAAAAGGTACGGGTTGTCGTTTTCACAAGAATAAAGTTTAAGATTTACCAAACGCACCAGACGACATTTTCTTCTTTTTCTCTGAAAACAGGATTTGACAACTTATGCAAATTGTCTCTATAGAAGACAGTTTGCATGCAATGTCACATCCTTTTATTTCTGGGAAAGATAAGAAAAACATTAAAAATGTCGTCTGTTGAAAAAATATCCAGCATGCAGTGTTAAGAAGTAGTTTCCATTTTTTCATCTCCGTCACCCGAAAACCTGACTTAAGGTTTACAATGCGACATGGTATGGCACAAGCTGCTTGCTCATTTCAATACGGCCTAACAAGAGTCTTGCATACGTACGTGCACTAGTCTACAGGTTGAAAGGGACAGATTGTTTTCGGAATGACATATGATAAAAAACATTTCAGCAAACAACAGACCTATGGGCTTAATGATAGACTACATCATGATATTAAAAATTTTTGTATGTTTTTGTTTGTTTGCAAACGGCCTTTTCTAAATAGAAGTGAATGCAATGATCAGGAATTAACCGACAGCTCCTAACAGACACACCAAAGGGAAAGAAGCACACACATGAAATAACTATATCCTAATGGAAACATCAACAGCGGAAAGACAAAAGGACAGCTACTTTCCCACAAAATGGCCAATTCGCTATCAATAACAAGATGTGTTTGTGAAACACAAAGATGTCCCCGGGCACGGTCATTTCTTCTTTTTGAAGTTGGTCACAGTTCAAGGTCAAGGGTCAAGATTTTTTTTTTGGAATGGGAAGCCCTTGACAAAAGGAACTTACATGCCAAAAATGAAGGCTCTATCTCAAACGGCTCAAAAGTTATGAACAATAAAAAATCTTTACAGTTGGTCATAGGTCAAGGTCACAGGTAAAAAAAGTTTGAATGAAAGTAAAGCTCTTGACACAAGGAACCTACCTGCCAAATATGAAGGCTCTATATTAAACGGTTAAACGTTATGAACAATTTTATTTTTTCTTTTAAGTAGGTCAAAGGTCAAGGTCATTGTAAAAAAAAAATTACATGAATGTAAAGCTCTTACCACAGGGAACCTACATGCCAAATATGAAGGCTCTATCCGAAACGGTTCGAAAGTTATGATTCGTTAAACACGAAATCATCATCATCATCGAAATTTATGACCAAAATGTTATTTTTTCTTTTAAGTAGGTCAAAGGTCAAGGTCATGGTAATAGATATAAATTTTTTGTATGAATGGTAAGCTCTTGTCACAAGGAACGTTCATGCCAAATATGAAGGCTGTATCTCAGACGGTTCAAAAGTTATGACTAATGTTGACTTTTTCTTTTATGTAGGTCAAAGTTCAAGGTCACAGTTAAACATGTGTGAATGTAAAGCTCTTGTGAAGAGGAACCTACATGTAAAATATGAAGGCTTAATCTCAAACGGTTCAAAAGTTATGACCAAAATGCTATTTTTTATTTTAAGTAGGTCAAGGTCAAGGTCACAGGTCAAAATTGTTTTGCATGAATGTAAAGCTTTTGTCACAAAGAACACTCGTTTCAAATATGAAGGCTGTATCTCAAGCGGTTCAAAAGTTATGACCAATGTTATTTTTTTCCTTTCCAGTAGGTCAACGGTCAAGGTCAAGGTCCCAGGTCAATGTTTTGGCATGAATGTGAAGCTCTTGTCACAAGGAATGTTCATGCCAAATATGAATGCTCTTTCTCAAACGGTTCAAAAGTTATAACCAACGTTAAAGTTGTCCGCGTACAACCAACCAAACAAACAAACAAACAACAAACAAACAAACAGACAGGGCAAAAACAATATGCCCCCGCTATCGCTATCGGGGACATAAAAATACAAGCGATACACACACTCAAAGACAAACCATAACAAAAATAAACCGCGACAGAAGAATCGCATTGGAACTGTCAGTGGAACGAATTCCCCCCCCCCCCCCCCCCCCCCCCCTGCAGGCTCAAATCGAATTTACGCGGCCGCAATTCTCGCAATTTAGACAAATAATTTGTACAGTCCACATGAAGGCCTCCTTATCCTTTTTATAGTTCAACTCGTGTGTTAAAAGTCTTACATTCTGCCTTTGTTTAATAAACTTGCAATTAAAAGAAATGTAACATTAACTGTATGTTTTCTTTCAAATAGACACATTGACCATTGTCCAATCATGGAACAAGTTTAGATATTGGTAAATCAGAGAGTATACACGGCCAGGGTTAATGGGCGTAACGCTCCATTGGTTTATCTTCAATAAGTTTATAGGTCTGTAACTATGTGTCAAGTCATTTAGCATCATGGTCACTTATTTACCTGTCACCAGTTGATGTATGTCTAAGAGTAGAGCATGCAATATTTGCGAAATATACATATATATTACACGCATAACGAAGAAATACCACGATTTCTCAATAAATTAAGAATGATAATCACCTCTGGCCTAGGAAGATTTATCTCCTCTAAGGAAATATTTCCCTCTAGCCGGTCCAACTTTTTCCAATGCAATCGTTATATTTAGACGCGGGAACATTTAATTCACGTCGACGCGTTGTTTTCGACATGACGTCAACGGCGTCTCCAAAGATGTAAACAACATTCAGAATGTATGGCGTTAGACGCGAAGGCAGTGTTGATTTAAAGATTACATAGACATAACAACTTAATTTGGCGTAAGTTTGGTTACTGTACTCTCATGTTTTTAATTGTTTTATCACAATAATAATTTTAGTTCTTTTATTTTCATTCAGTATAATAGAAAGCGCTTTCAAGATGGCGTCCATATAGTTTTTTTGTTTCAGTCAGCTTATGTGTCACTGCGCCCACTACCGTTTGTATGGTCTGTATGTTAAGCGTGAACTGTACAAAGAATAGGATGAAAAATTATTCATCAGCTGTGTCAAAATACATGTAATAAACATACAGTTACTGAATCAGTCCATTTTAAACATGGGATTTATAAACCTCGGGAGGTTAAACATCAGATCATGAAACTCGTGCGCAAGCGCACTCGTTTCTTTATCGAATCTTCAACCTCAATCGGTTTGTAAATCCCATATCCATTGCCTATATTCGCGCGCTGTGTTAGAAAGCTTTATAAGGTTAAACTAGGAATATGTAATGTTTAAAAAGTGTCAAACGATTCCGTATCAGTTCTAGTTTCAGAACAGCTTAGCAGGATTATGAAAAACATTTTAGCTCTGGCATTACGATAACACACCCGTGTGGTTTAGTGCATTTTTCACATCTCCAAAATGGCTACTTTTCTGATGAAAATCTGTGGTATTTTTTCTTATTGATATTGCAAACATAGGTTGTGGGTGCTCGTTAGAACCGCCTCATTTAGGGCACTAGAGATTTGTTTGGCCGTCTGCTATATTTGTCAACAGTTAAGGATATTGACCTTAAACTGGTTCTAGTATACCCTCTCACACCAGTTCCTATGACCCTTGCCCATGTTGACGGGACTAAAATCACTACAGATAAATCAAAACTGTTTACAAAGCTTGAGGCTAGAATACACTCAGATGCTCCCAGATCTGTCGATGTTTGTATCATGGACGGAATGTTCCTAATACAGTCTCTGGTTGATTTACCCCCGACATTTGGTGGTGTAGCAAAGCTTATAATGTCATGTCTTGCCAGGCTGGCAGACCGTGTTGATTTTGTATGCGATACATACAAGCACCCCTCAATTAAGGACATAACCCGAGAGGACCGAGGTTCAGTAACAGGGGAAATAAAAGTATCTGGTCCAGACCAACGCAGGCCAAAATATTTTGGTACAGCCTTGAAGGCTGAATCGTTCAAGATTTCGCTGTTGCGATTTCTCGCAGAAGAGTGGTCAAGTGATGAGTATACATCTGTGCTAAAGACATGTGAGCTGTATTTCGGGTTAGATGACAAATGTTACCTTTATAAAGTAGTCGAAGGAAAGATGACACGTACTGAGATTGGTGAATTGAATTGTCAACATGAGAAGGCAGATACTCGTATTGTCTGGCACATAAAACATGCATGCTCACACACCGTACTTCCTAATATTGTAGTCCGCTGTGTAGATACTGACGTTCTTGTAATTTTGGTATTCCACATGACAAACATTGAAGGGTTTGTTTGGATGGACGTTGGACATGACAAAAACAACACCCGACGGTACGTTGATATCACTAAGCTATGTGGAGAGCTTGGCAGGAGATTATGCCGTTCTTTGCCCGCGTTGCATGCATTCAGCGGGTGTGACTACACAGCTGCCTTTCTTCGTAAAGGAAAAACCCGACCGATGGATATAGCTGAGAAATCCGATCAGTTTCTACAGGCTTTAGATAAACTTGGGGCTAGTGCAGATGTAGATGAGACTACAGAAGATGTTTTGGAGCGTTTTGTCTGTCATTTGTACGGTAAGGCTAACCATACGAAGGTTGATGATGCTCGCTATGCCGTGTTCAGAGATAAGTATGCTCAAAAGGATGACGAACATCCTTTGGCTAAGATAAAAGGAGCAGATGCAAGCCTGCTACCGCCGTCTAAACCTGTTCTACATCAGAAAATACTAAGAACTAATTTTGTTGCGTATGTATGGGAAAAATGCTGATAAGTCCGTTCCACAGGAATTGAATCCCACGGAATGTGGCTGGATTTCAAAAGATGGCCGGTACAGAATAAAGTGGTTTGATGGGGAGCAGATACCAGACAATGTTGGAAGGGTCATTGATGAGACTAGCGGAGACGAAGAATCAGATGATGAGTACAGATATTCATTGGTATCTGATGAATCTGATGATGACGATTGCATTGGTGTTTAAATTTTCTGTTTGAAAAGGAAATTTGAATTTGTATTGTAGTCGATTAAATTAATAGTACCACTGTGAAGTGCAAACTTATATGTTGTTCCGTAAAAGTGACCAAGGATATGGTTAAGTTCTTTCTCTATTGCTATAAAGTTGTTGTGTATTGTTGCATAGTGTATTCTTATATTTAATCATCCCGTTTGGGACAGAGTGATCTGATTATTCTGGTTCTCAAACACTTGTAGTGGGTTTTCTTTTCTAAGTTTGGTGCCAAGAGTAGGCCGTGATTTTGAGTGTGGCGCTTCCTACGTGTTTCTTTTTATTGTTTTATTATATCTACGAAAACTATCTGATAATTTGCAACTTGCCCAGTCAAATTGTAGGACACAATACAACAAAATATATTTTATCTATAACAGAAGGTAACTGTAAACAAAATCAGACAAATACAAAAAAATAACAAAAATAAATACAATAAATTGTTTCATTTTGTTTTTATTTTGCCTTAAATCTATTATGTTTTATTTGTACAAGGAATAAGAAAATATGTAATTTAGAGGATAACCAGCTAAATTCGATTCAGGGAATTCAGAACTGGCTTTGTAAAAACTTCTACGAAGAAATAAACATAAACAGTATAATTGGTGAAAAATGTCATTAATTTTCGTGTTTTATTATATAAAATCACATTGTCAGGGCCAGAAACCTCGGACAGTGGCATAATAATGCAGCAAAAGTTATTTGTTCTTATTTTTTCTCTATCAGAAAAAGTTAGATGCAAAATTGAGTATTCAAGTATACGCACAACGCGAGTCATTCTATTTATAGTACGGGTACCCCCATTTTGACGAATTTCCTAGAAAATAAGGACACCATGTGTATTCAGATGCCTATACTGCAGTAACGCACGGTCCGATTTTTTTAAGACTTCGATTTTTGAATTCAGCATACTTTTTCACATAAGAAAACATGTTCAAACCTTTTGGCCTCGACCACATGATTAAACATGCCAGTAGCTCTGGGGCTAATTGAGGCGGTTCTAACGAGTACCCACAACCTATGTCTTGGAGCAAGAATAAGAATAATAATGTATACCCCCGTAAACCCCAGTTTTCTCTATATAAAGTGGGGTATAGGGGGGTCTTCATTTCACGGACTTGTTCACGTGATGGAATGGACAGATAACAACACAAGTATAACTTACGCATCCTTAAATACAATGAAATAAACTAATAGCCCATTGCATGCGGGGAAACCCCTAAAGGGGTACCTTGCCAAACAGTGCAGGCCCAGATCAGACGCCGCAGAACTGACCAGGGTCTGCACTATTTGCTAACAGAAATTTCCGTCAAAAAAGAATAAAAGAGTCAAAAAGGTCTGACACCCCTTATATAACAAATGGATTTGTCATAAAGAAAGCTGGGATATTACCTTTCCAGTCGTCTGGAACCTGCCAACAATACGTTCAGAACATTGATGTGATCGCATAAATTCGAAGTATTTATGAAATTGAATTTCATATCAGCTGGCATCGTTCTATTACAGAGCGTCAAGGCTTCTTCGTCCCACAGGCTGACCTAGAAAAGTATTGATATTCTAGCTGTTGGTCAATGTATTTGAACCTACCTGTTAACAATTAGCTGACAAACATTAGGAAAACATGTCCGTGTGAAATAATGGCATCCAACATGGTGTCAGAAGTTATACATTTTGGGTAAAAATGATAACATCTTTGTTATTTCTGCTTTCAACACAGATTGTTCGTGCTCGTTAGCGAGTACCCACAATCTTTTTTTTTAGCAAAAATAAGGCAGATAATGTTTACCTCGTAAACCCCACTTTTCTCTATATAAATGGGGTTTAGAGGAGTCTTTGTTTCACGGACTTGTTATCGAGATGATACTATCAGCACATTTAACAAGATATCAGGCGAGAATTACACTGAGGTTTTCAACTCACAATAAACATGTCATCCCACAAGGCTAAACACTTAAAGCCACATGTGAAATCTTCCAGCAGAAGGCAATATTATTTTTTGAGTAATTTCTTTAGACAATAAAACCTGACACGACATGTCTTTGGCGCCGAGTATATGACAGACACAGACCCGATTGCTAAAGTTGGCAGATCAACTGCATTGGGACTGTTTAGTATGAGCAAAGACACCTTTAGATTTAAGAAATAGATCAGCTCTAACTGTGATTTGTTGAGTAATAAATCACAGTTTGGAGGTCAGTTGTAAAGTAGATCAAATCACAAGCGCGTAGCGCGCGTGATTTGTCTACTTACAACTGACCGACAAACTGTGATTTATTACTCAACAAATCACAGACTAGAGCTGATCTATTTCGATTCTAACACGCTGAAAATCGACAATAATGTTGTTGATTCCTTCAAAATCTCACAACTTTTCGCCATTGTTAGAAGAAATCCCGCTAAAATTATCGACGGAAACACACATCGGCCGATGTCGTCCGTAAGGACGACATCGGACTCATGTCCGACTATAGGTAACGCGTATACGAGCACATGTTGTTGTTGTTGTCAGCGGCATTGCCTATGAAAAAAAGTTGAAGTGATTCAATTTTCTCGCGAGACGCGAGAATTCCGGTGAGGCGCACTGCATGACTGTCACGGTTGAATTTCGGAAGAAGGAGAAGTAAAAATAGAAAAGAAAAAAATACAGTGTAAAATTTGATGTCATCACAGAAACGACAACCTGGGCAAGCAAAGCTGTTTAACGTTAAAGTTTCGTATTGGACTCCTTCGATTTTCTAACTAGGAAAAACAAAGCAAAAATGAAATTTTCGATATTAATGTGGCTATTTTCTGAAGCTAAATATCTGTGTCATGGATCTATTTGCGCATCGTGAAAAATACAGCTGTGTTTCGTTCTTGTACTTTCACTTTCGATTTAGTTATATTCTGTATACATCACCCCCGCCACTACGCAAAAAAAAAGAAAAAAAAAAGAAACCCATATTTATATATATGACGTCATTATTCCTCGTCTGACGTATTTGTTTACAAAAATACAGTGTAAAATATGATGCCATAACAGAAAATTCCTTAATGAGCCTGGGCATGGCAAAATCCACAGTACAACAAAAGAGTGCGCATCTGAAACAAATAAACAGACCAGTTTGACCCTATGCCTAAATCAGGAGGACGCGTGTTCAATAAATGTCAAGATGGGCACTATTCTTTCGTGGATATTGGTAATGAAATCTTTTAAATGGTCATTTTCTGCTTTCCGCTGATTCAAGAAGGACAGTTGTCAGTTTCTGGCGATAGAATTTGCACTGTACTAGTTAACCGCTTACGTATAGGTCTGTCCTGGGAAAATATGGATAGGTAAGCCAACAAGCTCGATATGGCATAAATAGTGTTGACTGGGCAGTGAAACCTTGCAGCAGCTCGTGTTAGGGTATAGTTACTCTTACACGTGTACATAATAAACGTACCCCGGCCCATGTTAGGTTTGTGTCTAAATGGTTTACACAGGACAAGAAATCAGGTGGGTCACGCCAAGCGAAAGGTATGTTCGAGCCCATACGACCAGCTATACTGTTCCGAGCCTGCGCGTACGCGCAACCTGAACACAGAATTCGCTTTGTGACTTATGTTATGCATTTGGACATAACGAAAAGAAAATGCGAAAGCCCCCGTTGTAATTCACGTACGTTAAAGACATAAATGACTTTGGGCATAACTTTTGAACCTTTTTGAGACAGAGCCTTCAGATTTGGCATGCAGGGGGTCTCCTACTCATACATAAAAGACCTTGACATTCACTTGTAACCTAGTTTTATAAGAAAAAGACAGGTTCGTGTTTCACAAATACAAAGAGATTACGAGTACTTGTTATGAAAAACAGATAATGTTTTGTTTCCTCAAACAACTGCCACTAGTTAGAACCGCGTCATAACGGCGCTTCTTAACTGGAATCGTAATTTATATTTTGAGCCTCGTTTTTTCCCCTCGTGTTTTTTTTTTATTCTTTTTTTTTTTTTTTTTCAAACCATAGACTATGTATAATTATTAGAATCCTCTCGATAGCCGCTTTTTTGTTTTTGTATGCTTAAATTGTAAATAATATTATTTCATTATATCGAGCCAATCGTTAATCAGGTGAGAAAAAACCGGAGTAGTCATAGAAAAAACAACAACACCTGATCTTCCAAAGCCGTTCTCCAGGGGTTCAAGCGAATAAACAAATTTTATGTTTATGAGGCCAAAATGCGACAATCTACTATGTGAGTAAAAGTGAGGGTCTTTCCTTCCGTGGATTTAAACGTTGTAAATATGGAGGTTTGATGTGTAATGTGAGATTTTTCAACTGTCACGTACACATACTGAAACCACGGGATATTCTTAACTTTACGGAGAAACACATTCGAGCTGCGCCAAGTAAAAAGGGTTCTGTGAGCAATTGTACCTGGCGAAGACTCAAGTCAGTCCGCCCATACGCACAGTCTTATCAGTCATCGCTTAGCAATAAACGGATCCCTGGTGTTCTAGATTTTCTCTTTGTGTGGACGGGAAAGCAAAACACACTGGAATCTTCGCAGAGTGCACATGCTAAAATGTGTCTCATTTCGTATGTCACGGCTCAGTCATTTAATCTCTTTTACGCCGTGAATTACACTTATCGCTATTATACCGTGTTTATCACAACATGTGTGATTATTCAGCTTTCTTTAAAAAAAAACAACAAAAAAAAACATTAGAGATTTAAATATATGCAAAGCAAACAGTGTAGAACAAGAACCAGCTCAGATAACGCAGTGCAATGCTTATGTACCATAATGCTTCCGGACAAATCCTATCTAAATTTAACCCATTTAGCACCAGAAACCCCAAAGCGGGTACCCTGGCAAACAGTGCGGGCCCAGATCAGACGCCGCAAAACGCGGGAATATCAGCGTAGATTTTATTCATTGCAAGCATTACATTACACCCCGTCCTTTAACCCATGTATCACAATTAAGAAGGTTGCGAATGGTCCATTTCCTAAAATAGGGGTGCCAAGTTTGTCCTTTAAGCGCTAAGTCCAAAAAAGAGAACCGCTAGGCATATATGGGTTAAGTCTTCTCCATATGTTTTATTCATACCGGACTTATACGGACATGACTGCTATCTGTGCTGATAATCAAGGGAACTAACGCGTACAACACAGAAAATAAATGGTTATCTCCCCAAGGCCTCATGGTTACCTAGGTGACATCCGAACGATTTTGCGGCATCAGTATGAAGTCTGAGGACCGCTTTATATGTATTTTATAGGTCACTGTTCTAATACATGAAAGTAGAGATATGGTTGTAATGTAACTCCCCCCCCCCCCCCACCCCGATCCCCCCCGGACTTCGGGGCTTGAGGAAATAGATAGGCTGCATGGTGCTTCCACGCAGAGCTGAATCCGACCGTCACACGAGTACGGGTAAACCGCTTAGAGGATCTAAGCCTGCCCAGGAAAAGCGGTGCGAGTCGACAAAAAAAAAAAAAAAAAAAAAGAGACTGAATAAAGAATAATTTACATAATGGAATAGTAATTACAAAGGGGGAGTTCCAGCCTATAGTAAATTTCCATAGGGTTCTGCCCACGCACAGATTTTCATGATATTGTGCACAATTACTGCTTGGTAAATAACTATTCATTATTTAGTTATTTCACTCTTATATCTGTTTTTGTTATCAATCTACAATGTTTTGTTTATGTCCACATCTGAAAGTAGGGGTACCCCCAAATTAGTGTATATATACATTCCACCTTTTGATGTTTTGGAGTTATTTTGTTCTCAGGCATCACTGTAGTCATCTATGATTATCTTTGTATCACATTTAGCATTGTTTAGGCAAAGTTCGATACACCATGCTGAATTTCATATGGAGCAGACCCCAGAATTCACAACCATAAAATCTTGTGGAGTATGTTTGACGTTTGATTTCACACTGTTGCAGTTCTTGTCACCCCATCATTTTAATATGAAAATTGACCATATATATGTAGAACATTTTATCAAGCTTTCTTGAAAATCTGAGACCGGTAACATACCGCATTTGAACATTGAATAGAAATGGTCAGAGTTTTGAATTGTTTCAAACCATTTGTAGATATCATATGGTGCGATATTTTGAATCGAAAAATTGCTCGCCAATTTATAATAAACATGACTATATGTATATGATGGTGTATCGTATGAGCTTATATATAATCAGCATTTGTATCAATTATGATGCCCTGATGAACACCAAAAACACATTTCATTGTGAGCTTTCGTTAGCAATTCAATCAGATCGTATTTAAAAAATAATTCATTTTAGAACAAGCTTTTTGCATTAATTTAATTCTAAATAGAAGTGGAGGCAATGCTGAAGCTTAGTATGACAAAGATTGTTGAAAAGGCAAGTAAACTGGATGGTTCTGTAAACCAGACAATTTTACTTGACTCTATTAAGTATGTATTTAACTGATGCAGTGATCTTAAAAAGTTTGAAAAGTCTGCTTGTCATACTGGAATAACACAGGTTGCTTGAATGGCCAAGAATAATGATGTTTGTATTATGTTTCAGCCAGGTTGGTCATATTAACACAGACAATATTTTCTGATCTTTTGGCCCACTGTATACACAGATTACTGTAGACAAAATGGTACTGTTGTTTTTTGCTCACTCTGACAATGCCCCTTCAGTCTACTTCAATCACACTAACTGTCACCTTGTAAGAAAGTTATATTCTTAAATATGATCATCTATGTTCTAAAATATGATCCAGAAAACAAGCAGTTATTTTTGGAACGCATTAATTAATATAATAGAGAAGACTTAATTCAACTTTCAAACACTTTCACAATTTAAAATAGCAAACAGTACATGTGCTAGCAGTATTTTAGAAAAAATGTGAAGCCAGCTGCACTGATTTTGATTCAGTCAATGTGCTAGTGGTACACCAAACAAGTGATTCATGCCATTTGTAAATCTTCGCCCCCGTCCATTGGGGATTGAAGAAATTGATTTGGCTGCATATTGCTTCCACACAGAGCTAAAACTAACCAAACACGAGTACTGGTAAACCGCTTAGAAGGACTAAGCCTGCCCAGGCAAAGTGGTGTGAGTCAGGCCGTCCAATGTATATAAGCCTTGAGATATCATTTCATCTCAATGTCGGGAAAAAGTCCCACAAAATTGGAAGCAGCATCTCCAAAATGACCTAAATAGTGTTGACGGGGATGTTTAACCTCAATACAAACAGACCATTTGTAAAACCGATGAATACAGAGCCAGAAAACTTAGCATACATGACAAGTATTGCAAACATAAGACTACATATGCAAATGGTATTTCAGCATCTAAATACAATATCAGCTATCAAATAAATGTTTTACAGCAACTTGTCTTCCATTTATATCATTTCGGGAAGTGTATGCAAGATGATAAATGTGCAAATAGTTTCAGTGTGACTAGTTATGCATTTATTTTGAAGACTAAAACATTGCAGCAAACACTTTTGCCTATGTTATAATGAACCTAGAAAAAATGCCGAAAATGCTTTTAATGGTCTCACAAAACCTTTGATGTGTGTGTGTGTGTGTGTGTGTGGGTGGGTGGGAGGGTGGGTGAGGGGGGGGGGGGCGACGTACGAGTCCCTTTGACCAAGTGATGTAAGAAAAATACCAATACATGGACTGATCAATAATAAGAACAAATCAGAAAATCAGCGTGTCCTTTCACAGATGGCAAATTATTGACTGCTCTTTTATTTTAAAGAGGGAAATGTCAACAATAAAAACAATTTAGGAAACAACAGGATTATGAAAGTAATTTATTAAGCAAACTCAATACACCATTGTGTATTACTATCATTAATATATTTGTATTGCGGTTTAAAAAAACCCCAAATAAAATAGGGTAAAAAATATCCACCTTGTCTTATTCCTATTGTGTCATAACACATTTTCTCAGCATAACCGCTTTTGCAATGCTGTGAACACTAACACTCATCTCGATCACTGCATGAGTGCATTATATTTTTCTCTCTGCTAATGTATGTTCTCATCTTCTATTTAAAACCCAAACTAAAAATCATTCTCTGTCGAACAGTGTATTTTTGTTTGTATGTGTGTGTGTATGGGGGGGGGGGGGGTGCAGAGGCGGAATTACATAAATGCATATGCTAAGCTTTGCATGTTAAGGTGACACTATATGGTCATAAAAATACAATAACAATATACTTAAAGAAAATCTGGTCCCCTGATATTGCAAATGACTTCATCGCAAAAATATACCTAAACACATATCTGGCAATCAAAAACACTGTTACCGGTTTCTGATTTTTTTAAAAAATTGTTTGCTATATAGAGGATATATGTGTCCAATTTTATGTGTAATATCTTGGGGTGACAAGATCAGTAACACATCTAACACTTGGGATAAACATTTTACTTTTTATAAATTTTCATGAAAAATTTAAGAAATTTTGTAAATAAATTCATCAGAAAAATTAAAAGACCTAGACACATTTATATTTTTGGTATTATATGAATCCTTATAGAGTTCTGTTGCCAATCAAAGCAACAAACTTTGAAAACAATCGAGCTTGTTGATTTAAGAATGAAAAGTTCACAGGTGTGTATGACCTCTACAGGGGATTACCTCAGGGAGCTCTCCTGAGAACTATAGTAATTAAACAAATAAAACAAAGTTATATATATAGTTGATAGACCTAAAGTAGACAACAACTGAAGTTTCAAGAAAATCTGTGCATGGGCAGATTTGGAACTCCCCCTTTCAAATTTATCAATTATTACATCGAAGGCGTAACAAAGCCTTTGTTATTGTTTACCGTAGTGACAACCGCTGCCCGCTGATTGCGAAGGTAAACTGGAAATAGAAAAAAGGGGGTAGTGTATTTCATTTTCAAAAAGGACCAAATTATTTTTATTTTTATTTCACAAAATTTACATGGATGTGTTCACAATAAATTTGCAATTTTACTCCCGCTGGCACAGAAAAGAAAAAACAATTTACAAAAACGTTATGAAAATAAATTCATCAGTTTTTGTCGCTGTATTCGGTAGTTTTACTATATATTCTATACATTTAGAGGGTGCTTCCAAATATACGTAAAAAGGACTAAAAAGTTGTTCATAAAATTGCATTAAAAATATATGTGGATATTCGAAAAAGAATGTAAAAGCACGAGCCGCTTGCACAGAAAAGATATTCCTAAAAGTTTATTTTATGGAGGAATACTTATCAAGTTCCTATATAAATCTATGTATTAACTTTAACCAACAGCAGTTACCTGGATGTCCGTTAAAGTTCGACATGTTTTTTTTTTTCATTTATTTTCTGTTTTCGATCTTAAATGCTGTCTACTTATATACGTATGTATTACTTTTTGTCGTATCTGACCAAATAAAAATTAATAAATAAATAAAAACTGTAAATTGGGATTTTCAAAAACTTCACGATGACTGCTTCTCTATTATTGATCCATGTTGCCGAGACGCTTATTGCATTTTCATAGACAAACTGTCTGACAGTTGGCGCAAAATAAAAACATCAAGTACCGGTCTTCTATTTACCTTCCGGCCGCGTTTCTATTCGGCTATTCGACAGCAACATCCTAGTTTTCGTTTATTTCCAGCATTTCCATGGTAATTACGATTCGCTTTATGTCCTATCAAGCATAATGCCTTGGAATTCTTTTCTTTCTTTTACTGCAACACCCTCTCACGAGGATTACCTGCAGGTGTACATATCATGTACTCCAGGACGGCCCCCGCCCATCGGGGCTTGAAGAGATAGCATGATGCATGATGCTTCCACATAGAGCTGTATCCGACCATGAGAACTGGTTAACCCCTTAGAGGAACTAGCCTGCCCACGCAAAGCGGTGCAAGTCGGACCCATCCTATCTATCTATCTACTGATACTGTGTCGGTCACATTTGACCATTACCGCAGGTGTACATTACATACACTCCAGGTTTGAATGATGACAGCCTGCACAGTAATGATATAATTACGGTATGGATCTTTAACCTGCACAGGGGGTGGTTCTCCCTGCACAGGGTGCCTCTAGTTAACGTCCCGATCTAAAGGACGGTGTACATTTTGACATTCATCCCTGCAAATGATGCCAATGCCGTGAATGGAGCGTGTTTGGACATCGAAATTTTATGGCCACTGCTGGGGATCGAACCCGCGACCTCTAGCATCAGAGGCAAGTGCACTAACCACTGAGCTACCATGCTCTACCGTCCTTCCATGCTTATAAATTGGGAGGCAGAGCTTGAGATGTCATTTCATCTCAATATCGGGTAAAAGTCCCACAAAATTAGAAGCAACATCTCCAAAATTACCTTTTCAGTGTTGAGGAGGAGGTTAAACCTCAAATCAAACAAATACAGTCCAGGTTTGCAGAATAAAAGCCTACATAGTAATCATGCAATCTGCCTGTAACACTCGAGAGAGGGGTTGGCAGAAAATAGAGAGAGATATTTTTTTTAGGGATCTTTTACTTGCACAGGGATGGTTCTCCCTGTACAGGGGGGCTCCGGTTAACATCCCGATCCGAAGGACAGTGCACCTTGTGGCATTCATGATGCCAGTGTAGCAGTTCAGACACCACAATTTTCTTACCGCTGCCCGGAATTGAACTGGGGGCCTCTAGCAGAAGCATGATAGGCAAGTGCACTAACCATTGAGCTACCATGCTCCATAGGCAAACAGAGTTAATTCATTTTTTTTTTCAATCCATTTCTGCTGATCGTTTATCTTGTCACTTTCGCATTTCATTGTTTCTCTCACGTTTGTATAGGAAGCCAGTCTGTTCTGAAGGTATTGATTACTTCAGGGTTCTTTTTAAGTGTAGCTGTTAATGTGAATTTCACCAAAAGCATCAATACCGAAAAAATCATATGTACACATATTGTTAAAAATTGTGCCCCCCCCACCCCCCCCCCCCCCCACACACACACCCATCAGGGCTTGAAGAAATAGATGGGCTAAATGCATGCTTGATGCATTTGAGTTGAGTATAATGGATGGCAAATTCGATTGATAGCCTTTCGTACAGCAGACTCATTATCTGGATGAAGAAGAGAGCAGTTAGAGCCTGACTTGGGACCAACGGCGATAGATCAGGACACATCCATGAAAGACACTGGTTGCATGTCATTTGTAAACATTGTCAGTTAAAGAAGTGTTTCTTTGACATGCTCTTGTGTACCATTAAGGCAGCTAATTTGATTTGGATCTGTTCATGGACAACCAGATTGAGACAGATGTTCGTACGACCCTGTAGAGCCCAGCACATGGATGGTAGATGACTTGGTTAACAGATAGGGCTGGCTAATCGGAGCTGAGAGTATAATGGATGGCAAATTCGATTGATAGCCTTTCGTACAGCAGACTCATTATCTGGATGAAGAAGAGAGCAGTTAGAGTCTGACTTGGGACCAACGGCGATAGATCAGGACACAGCCATGAAAGACACTGGTTGCATGTCATTTGTAAACATTGTCAGTTAAAGAAGTGTTTCTTTGACAAGCTCTTGTGTACCCTTAAGGCAGCTAATTTGATTTGGATCTGTTCATGGACAATCAGATTGAGACAGATGTTCGTACGACCCTGTAGAGCCCAGCACATGGATGGTAGATGTAGATGACTAGGTTAACAGATAGGGTTGGCTAATCGGAGCTGAAAGGATGATCAGTCCTGTCACTGTGGTCGATAATCGATTAGTAATCGCTAAGGTTTTTGTCATTATTTTACCTGTCTGGCTTTCTGTCTAAGCATGACTCTTACCATATGTTGGTCTTTACCATATGTATATTTGAACAGACAGGCCTGAGCAAACAGTGTAGACCAAGATGAGATGCTGCATAATGCCGCGTATCATCAGGGTCTGCACTGTTTGCCACTCATCCAGCTGTTTTAGGCATAGCTTTGGGTAGTAATTAAATTGTACATATCAAGTAATCGATTAAAAGCTTGTCAGAAATGCTTATCCTTTTTGCGGAATTTATCGATCGATTATACGATTAATCGTGTCAGCCTTTTTAACAGACAAATTTACTGCCCATGGGATCTGAACTCATTCATGTTGCCAGAAAGTATTTGCAATTCAGATAAAGAGAAAAGATGGGAAAATGGGGATAATATTTTTGATTATTTGAAAAAGATGTTATGGATACCTGTGAAATGCTATGTTGTGACTGGTCCAACAAGTACCTACAACATTCCTTTTTAGCTCACCTGTCACGTAGTGACAAGGTGAGTTTTTGTGTTCACTTTTCATCCGTCGTCCATACGTGCTTCTGTAAACAATTCTTCCAACGACATCTCCTCCTAAACCACTGATCGGATTTTGACCAAACTTCACAGGAATGATCCTTAGCTGGACCCCTTTCAAAGTTGTTCAAATGGTTCCAATCCATTGCACATCTCGGTCACAGGAGCCGAAAATAGATTTTTTCACTGAAAACTTGAAAAATCTTCTCTGAAACCACAAGGCCTGGACCTTTGATATTTGGTATGAATCTTCATCTAGTGAACCTCTACCAAGATTCTTCAAATTAAAGCCATGGGGCCAAAAATGCCCCCCGTCCGGGGGCCTTTGGTTTTACAGAGGCTTATACAGGGAAATTTTCTCCGAAACTGCAAGGACCAGGTCTTTGGTATTTGGCGTGAAGCTTCATCTAGTGAACCCCTATCAAGACTGTTCAAATTATAGCCCTAGGGCCAAAGAATTGCCGCCCCGGGCCCTTTACCGGTAGTTAAAATATTTAAAATCTACTTCACTGAAACCACAAGGCCCAGGTCATTGCTATTTGGCATGAAGCTACATCTACTGAACCTCTACCAAGATTGTTCAAATCATAGCCATTGGGCCAAAAATGCCTCCGCCCGGGGGCCCTTCGGTTTAACATTGACTTATATAGGGAAATTAAAAAAAGTCTTCTACTCTGAAACCGCAAGGCCCAGATCTTTGATATTTGGTGTGAAGCTTCATCCAGTGGACCTCTATCAAAATTGTTCAAATTATAGCCCTAGGAAATAGAAGTCACGTCAAATGCAGAAGGCCAAGGTCTTGGATAATTGACATGAAGCTTTGTCTTATGGATTTCTAGCAAGATTGTTCAAATTAAAGCCCTGGGGTCAAAAATGGCTCGCCCCAGGGACTCCAAGATTTATATAGATATATATATATCGAAGTATGTCAATGCCACAGAGTGGACCCTGTACTTTAAACTGAAGAAGAGGAAAAACCTTTAAAATTTTAATCTTCTTGTCTGAAACCAGACTGCTCCAGTCTTTGATATTTGGTATGAAGCTTCACTTTTTAGACCACTACCAAGATAATTGAAATTATAGCCCGGGGCCAGTAATGGCTCTCCCAGGGGCCCACTTGTTACCCTATGGATCGGGCCATCATGGCCCTCTTGTTACTTTTAGAGACAGATAAGACAATTTTAATACTAGTATCTCCAATGAACTGTTTCTCCATTGTGAATTTTGCCTTAGATTAAGTCTAATCATTTAGTTCTAAAATTAGGTTAGGAATTTATTTTTAGCACTATGGTGTACAGGGATACTCTGTGGGGCACATGACAGGATTTTTAGGTGAGAAAATAAGTTCCGGCAGGGTAATATTTCTCAGTGGGAACTATTTCTCTTTGAGATATATCATTTTTCTTTTTCATAGAAAATCCTGTATTTACTTGGTAAAAATTTAATATACATATTTATTTCACAATTTCTGTGACATGCAATACATATATACATACAATAATAATTCATAGGAACGAAAGCTTACATTGTTGATGGGGACATTTACCCATTGTACGCTATTAGACTCTTCCACTGCCATATATTGGACAAGTCCATTTGTCATATAAGGGGGTCAGGCCTATTTTTTTTTGGTTTTTATTAGCTCACCTGTCATGTAATGATGAGGTGAGCTTTTGGGATCACTTTTCGTCCGCCGTGCGTCCATCCTTGCGTAAACAATTTCTTCAAAAGACATCTCCTTAACCACTGATCACATTTTGACCAAACTTCATAGGAATGATTCTTAGGCGGTTCCCTTTCAGAGTTGTTCAAATGGTTCCAGTCTGCACATCAAGGTCACGGGAGCCAACAACAGATTTTTTTAATGAAAACTTAATCTGAAACCAGGCCTCCGATAGATGGTGTGTAGCTTCAGTCTAGTGGACCTCTGCCAAGATTGTTCAAATTATAGTCATGGGGCCAAAAATGCCCCTGCCTCGGGGCCCATTGGTTTAACATAGTCTTACATAGGAAAAAGCTTTAAAAATCTTCTTGTCTGAAACCAGAAGGCTCAGGTGTTTGATCAGAAGCCTCTGTGGTGTAGTGGTTACGCTACTCGCCTTGTAAACCAGGGATTGCAGGATCAATCCCGGGCTTCTCCAGACTTTAGGATGAGTCTTTAAACCGAGGTCCTGTCTCCGTATGACCTTCGCTGTTGGTGGGACGTAAAACCCAAACACTCACTCAGGTGTTTGATATTTGGTATGAAGCTTCGTCTTGTGGACCTCTATCAAGATTGTTCAAATTATAGCTCTGGTGCCCCTTGGTTTTACATTGACTTATGTAGGAAAAATCTAAAAAAATCTCCTCTGAAACCACAAGGCCCAGGTCCTTGAAATTTGGTGTGTAGCTTCATCTATTGGACCTCTACCAAGATTGTTCAAATTATGGCCATGGGGCCAAAAATGCCCCCGCCACATTGAACTTCATCCGCCGATCCGCCTCCCTCTCTGCAAGTTGATCCAGGTCATCTTGTAAAATAAGACAGTCAGACGGAGAATATATACAGGACACATCATCAGCAAACAAACTGACTGATGTCCTGATATTAACAGTCAGATCATTGATGAAAACCGAGAAGACGGGTCCCAAGGACTGAACCTTGGGGGACTCCAGATAAAACAGGGACTGAGCAGATGCTTGGCCATCAAGTACAACTTGTTGTGAGCACCCAGAGAGCCATGAGCTTATCCACCTATGTGTGGATTCACTTACCCCATAGTAGTCGCTTTATATAATAGCCCTCTGTGAGGTACCTTCAACCTTGTCAAAGGCCTTGGCGAAGTCCATGATGATCAAGTCAGTCAACTTAGTCAAGTGACCACGATTTATGACCCCAACCAGATTCCCATAATGCCATGGTAAAATTGAACTACCTTATTCAACCTATTTACCGCACATGCTCCTATAAGCGCACACCCAAGCTTTTTCTGGAAAAAAAATACACAAGCGCTCACTTTACAGTAACCTCCCAACTAATTCATATTGAGTTTTGCTGCATCTTTGACCCGGGGAAATCATATGTATATGTGGTGAACCCCTATGCTGAAATTCAACTCTATAAAATAATCATATCGGAAGCTTTTTTTTTTCGTATTTTTTTCGTATTGAGTGTGCGCTTAATAGGTAGATTTTTCACCACAATATTTTCATACAATTTTGAAAAAACTAAGCGCACGGTGCGGTAAATAGGTCGAATACGGTAGTTGCATTTCGCAATACCTTTGACTTCAGAAACCATCTTGACTTGTGAAGGAATGTCTTTGGACGTGTCACCAGTAAACATTTCTGATTCTGACAGTCAGCAAGAATGCCCAGAAATGCTAATCAGTCAGCAAGAATGCTCTCAAGTAAAGCTATACAGAACCAAAAACGCTTTCTGTTTTAACAAGGGGCGTAAGATAACGCTTATCTGTATATTGGTAAAATGGTTTGTTGTCACCATTTATTCACTTCCCCTCTAGTGTTCGGACTTCAGGTGGGTTAAAACACTAGCATCTTTGCTTTTAAACATTAACTGACTGGTAATGCTCATGTCCGTATCTAGGCTGTGCCTAAGTTCATATTATCCTTTTCTAACGTTTTCGATACGAGAAAATGACGTGACACTGTCTAACGTCAAGGAAATCGACTAGTGACGTCATAAATTAGCAGTTTAAAATGACGTCACTCGTCACGCTCTTCCGAGCTGTGATTTGTTGCAGAATAAAACACAGCCGTTTTCCATTGCCTATATAGGCGCGTTGTGTTAGAATAGTTTTTAAAGCTAGTTTTTCGTTTGCACATTGCAAAACATCAAAGCAATGACAGCGCTTGTAGATCGGCTGTCTGAGTGTAGGCTTGGAAAATAGTTCTAAGCCGAGACCCGTTTCGTTTTCCGGTTGGTTTTTCTATATTGAGCAAACAGTGTAGAACCTGATCCGACGCCGCGTTCTGCGGCGTTTGATCTGTGTTTACATTGCTTGCCTATGCCCCACTACACGAGCTCAGTCAAGATTTTACATTAACACAGCACCCTGGCGTCAAAGGAACACGGCTATCGTGGATATAAATAACCTTGCCTGGATTTTGCACATGGCCAGCGATAATCAAGTGGACAACAGCAGGCGGCATCACGTGAACAAGTCCGTGAAATGAACACCCCCTCACACCCCACTTTGTATAGAGAAAACTGGGGTTTACGGGGGTAAAGATTATTTTTCTTATTTTTATTCCAAAACATAGGTTGTGGGTACTCGTTAGAACCGCCTCAATGAGGCGGTTCTAACGAGCACCCATAACCTATGTTTACAGGAATTATTAGAAAAATATCATGGATTTTCATCCAAAAAGTAGCCATTTTGGAGATCTGAAAAAAAATGCACTATGTTGCAAGGCTGTGTTATCGTAATGGGAAGCTTCAGTAGTTGGTATTTTTGGATTGACAAATAATCGACCAAATAATAGAGCCAACGACAGACAAACAATCGACCCAATTACATTCCGTTTTAAATGCGACACAAAAACCAACCGTGATTATCCCTTTGTTCCGTCTGTAAGCTGTCCAGCTCTTAACTTGAAGTTGAAGCTGTCGAACGCAGTTTTCTCTCAGAGACAAGCTATCATCAAATCTAGTAATAGATAAAACAGAGAGGATCTTATATGAGTATCAATGTATTATTGAATGTATTAAACGAGTTGTGGAAAAGAAATAAAATGCGAAGCTTCGCCGAGCATTTTATTCTTTTTCCTCGATGAGTTTAATAAAATGTTGACATAGAGGATCTTACATGAGTGTTCATGTATTATTGATGAGAAAAGGGGATTAAATGCGTGGCTCGGTCGAGCATTCTATCCCTATTCCTCGACAAGTTTAAATTGTTGACATAGAGGATCTTACATGCGTGTTCACGTGTATTATTGAATTTATTTAATGAGCTGAGGAAAGGGAATAGAATGCGATGCTCTGCCGAGCATTTTATCTCTTTTCCTCAATCGTTTAAAAAATTCAATAATACAGGAGCACGAATGCAAAATTCTACTTATCATATGACCTTTAAAACGCATTTATTCACCAGTTTTTACACATACATCAATATTCCGCCATTAATAAACGCAACGTCACATGTAACTTTACGGGGCGTTTCTAACTAATTTGCATATTTAATCCACCAGTGGATTATCGTATTACATAGAGTTTATTACTCAGCCCATTTTAAATATGGGATTTATAAACCGAGGGAGGTTGAAGATCCGATAAAGAAACGAGTGTGCTTGCGCTCGAGTTTCTTTATCGGATGTTCAACCTCCCGAGGTTTATAAATCCCATATTTAAAATGGACGGAGTCAATAAACTGTATATTACATGCATTTTGATACAGCTGATGGATAATTTTTCATCCAATTCTTTGAACTGTTCATTCTTAACATACAGACCTTGCAAACGGTAGTAGGCACAGTGACACATAAGCTGACTGAAAAAAAAAAAAAACTGGTAGACGCCATCTTGAAAGCGCTTTCTATTGTCCTGGATGAAAATAAAATAACTAGAATTATTATGGTGATAAAACAATTAAAAATGTGAGAGTACAATAACCAAACTTGCGCCCAATTCAGTGGATATGTCTAAGTAATCTTTAATTCAACACTGCCTTCGTGTCTAACGCCATACATTCTGAACGTTGTTTACATCTTTTGAGACGCCGTTGACGTCACGTCGAGAACAACGCGTCGACGTGAATTAAACGTTCCTGCGTCTTAATATAACGATTGCATTGGAAAAGTAGGACCGGCTAGGGGGAAATATTTCCTTAGAGGAAATAAATCTTCCTAGGCCAGAAGTGATTATCATTTTTAATTTATTGAGCAATCGTGGTATTCCTTCGTTATGCATGTGATATATGGCGTTATAACATTCTCAGACGCGACATCATATGATAAAGAAAGATGAATTACAATTTTATCTAGATGCTTTAAATATAATTGATTTATTTCATTACATTTTGCACTATCGGAACTCATTGAGTGACTGCTTGATAAAGCCACCTTAATTATTCTAAACAAACTTACTCAATCACTCCTTAATTGACACTAAACGTGTCCCAAGGTATTTAATGGAAGTTTAGTTTTTGTAATACATGTTTAAGCAAGCGAAGTATCTGTCATTCCTTAAACAGTTAGGTTTAAATGTTAAGCTATAAAAGTGACTTTGAAAAGACACACACACACACACGCACGCACGCACACAACACACACACTAGAAATTAAGAACCAATCTTTTTAGACGTAGTTTCAAAATGTTAACTGTTCTAGCAAGTAAAATATCTTTTACTTTGGTATTTGTGTTGAAAAATCGTCAATTTTGAACAAATCACTTCGTGTCTTTTTTAGTTTACTTACAAAGTCTCCTCAAAGCCACTGTAGGGTAACAACAACGGATGGACTCTCCAGCCATTTACATGGGGACAGAAAAATGTAGGATTGGTACAACTGTTAGCGGATTCAATGTGAGTCGATCCAGTCTGGAAGTATATTCTTAACTCTTCCGAAATCCTTTGAGACTTAGAAGGATCAGAAATATCACAAGCATTAGAAGCGTAGGTACAGCTGTTGATCAATCCGTTTACTACAGTCATAAATGTGGTCGACTCTAAAGTCTTGTGTTTGTCTGCTGCTATTTTCATTCGCATGAAAGTTTCTCTCAATAATTTAGCTTCTCCAACATCCATATTCACTTTCAGCCAATATTTAATAACCCTTTTCAATGCAACGGAGCATTCTGATTCAAAAGTTAAACAATCAAGTGGATTTTCCAGTATGTCGGACAAGATGGACTTAAGTCGTTGAAAGTGTCTTGGTGGTAGCTCGAGATTATACCATACATTCCATAAAAACTCAACATCTTCCCGTTTACTGGGATCAATTGTATTCACTGCTTGTATCAAAACCGCATTCCTAGCCAATAGAACATCATCTATATCATTCAAATGGAAGGTCAGAGCTTTTGGAGTTGGCTTGATATCACTAACTTCCTGGACTGTTCGAAGTAAATTCCTTATGTCACCGCATCCAAGAAGAAGAAACCGAGGTTCCTCCGGGAGCTCACATCCTTCTGTCAAATCAACTGACCTTGTATTACCAATAGCATAGAAGAACCTGTGATTCAGATAGATGCAGCTGGACCCAGGATTGCACAAGATATTTTCCACTGACGACATAATTCTAGCTATATTAAACCCTGAAACAAAAGATTCGTAGAACTTCAATGGCTCGAACCCCGATGCCTCGTTTACAGTGGATGAGTCGAACCTGTTCTTGTGTCCACAGGGAATTCCACCAAATAGGACTTAAGAATAATTTAAGGAGATCTTCGTTTATCTTGCAAATATGCAAATGTATGCTGTGTGAACTCATTAGAATCGCCTGGATGAGGCGATTCTAATGCGTACGCAAAACAGACATTTATAATATAGGACAACGAAAAGATTTGTTTGTTTGTTTGATTGATTTGATGTTTAACGTCCCCGTCAACACTATATCGGTCATTTTGGAGACGTTGCTTCCACTTTTGTGTGTGTAGAAGCCTCCGTGGTGTAGTGGTTACGCTACTCGCCTTGTAAACCAGGGATCGCAGGATCGATCCCGGGCTTCTCCAGACTTTCGGATGAGTCTTTAAACCGAGGTCCCGTCTCCGTATGACCTTAGCTGTTGGTGAGACGTAAAACTCAAACACTCACTCCAATTTTGTGGGACTTTTACCCGACATTGAGATGAAATGACATCGAGGTGGATACCACAATCTATATTTTAGAGCAGAAATAAGAAAAATTAGGTTTACCCCTGTAAACCCCAGTTTTACTGTATAAAACTGGGGTTCAAGGGGGTCAAAATTAAATGGGCTGATGCATGAAAAGTGACGCGTGTCCGGTCGCTCTTTAAACCATAACGGGTTCTTTGGGTGGCAATGCTTGAGGTATCATTTCATCGCAATGTCGGGTAAAATCGCACAAATTCGAGGTGACTGTTGGCGTTGACATAAAACCTCAACACAAACAAAAACTATTTATTCAGCGTATACAAGAGGGCTGATCCATCACGGTACTAAGTCCGTGAAACGAAGCCCCTCTAAACCCCACTTCATACAGAAACAAGAGGATCATGATGGTCCTATATCGCTCTCCTGAGCTAAGAGATTTACATGTGGGTCCCGGGGCGGGGCAATCTTTGGCCTCAGGGCTATAATTTGAACGATCTTGGTAGAGGTCACTAAATAAAGCTTAATATCAAATATCATAGGCCTGGGCCTTCTGGTTTCAGATTCAAAGATTTGTAAAGGTTTTCCCAATATAAGCCTGTGTAAAACATGTGGGACCCGTGGTGAGGACATTTTTGGCCCCCTAGGCTATAAGTGGAACAATCTTGGAAGAGGTCAGTTAGATGGAGTGTCATACCAAATATCGAATATGTAAGCATTTTGGCTTCAGACAAGAATATTTTAAAGGTTTGCATAAGTAAAACCTGGGAAAGTGACATTTTAGCACCAGGGCTATAAGAAGATTTTCGCTATATAAGCCTATAGAAAACATGTGGACCCTTGGGCTGGACCATTTTCGACCCAAGGTCTATATTGTGATCAATCTTGGTAGAGATCGATTAGATGAAGCTACATATCAAATATCAAAGACCTGGACTTGCTGGTTTCAGACAAGAAGACTCTCAAAGATTTTTTTCATATATAAGCCTAAAACCAGTAGGCCCCGGGGCGGGGCCATTTTTGGGTTTATAATTTGAACAATCTTGGCAAAGGTCCACTAGATGCAACTTCATATAAAATATCAAAGACCTGGGCCTTCTGGTGACAGACAAGAACATTTTTAAAGGTTTTATCTATATAACCCTATGTAAAACCAGTGGGCCCCAGCGTAGGGGCATTTTTAGCCCCAGGGCTATAATTTGAACTACATGTGTATCTTGGTAGAGGTTCACTAGTAGAAGCTCCATACCAAATATCAAAGACCTGTGCCTTCTGGTTTCAGGCAAGAAGGTTTTTAAAGGTTTTCCCTATTATAAGCCTATGTTAAACCAGTCGGTCCAAGCGCAGGGGCATTTTTGGCACCAGGGCTATAGTTTGTACAATCTTGGTAGAGGTCCACCAGATGAAGCATCATACCGAATATCAAAGACCTGGGCCTTCTGGTTTCGGACAAAAAGATTTTTAAAGATTTTCCCTATTATAAGCTTGTGTAAAACCAGTGAGCCCATGGGCTATAATTTGAACAATTCACAAGATTAAGTTTCATACCATATATCAAAGACCTGCGCCTTCTGGTTTAAGACAAGAAGATTTTTAAAGTTTTTTTTTCTTCTAATTTTCTCCTTTTCGTTGCCATGGCAACCAGAGTTCTGCATTGAATGGAATTCTTTGAACAACTTTGAGAGAGGACCTACCAAAGATCATTTCATCCAGGTTTTGTCAAAATCTGTTCATTGGTTTATGAGGAGATGTCATTTAAAGGAATTGTGACGGACGGACGACGACGGACGGTGAGCGATCACAATTGCTCTCTCGGAGCCTTCGGCTCAGGTGAGCTAACAATTGGGGTTTACGGGGTGTACATTATCTGCCTTTTTGTTCGATTAAAACACAGATTGTGAGTACTCGTTAGAACGAGCACCAACGATCTATTTTGAAAGCAGTTATCATTTTTCACTATTATTTGTCATTTCAGACACCATGTTGTACGCTATTATGTCACACGGAAAAGTTTTCCTAATGAGTCTGATCCACATTTCCTCTAATGTCTCTTCTGTCACTTGTCTCATTTTCTCTACACAAAATGGCCAACAAAGGTTGACGTGTCATTAAACCCCAACATAAGAACAATAATAATAATAATAATAATAATAATAATAATAATAATAATAATAATCATAAGAGGGCCATAATGGCCCTGGATGACCAATGGTAATTTTTCTTCAAAGAAGGTCACAGGTCAAGGTCATTTTTATATGGGTTGGAAGCCCTTGTCACAAGGAGCCTACATGCCAAATATGAAGACTATCTCAAACGGTTCAACAGTTATGGTAAAGTAAGTCATATGTCAAGGTCAAAGTTCAAAATCTTTTGCATGAGTGGGAAAATACTTGTCCAAGAAACCTTCATGCCAAATATAAAAGCTCATTCTCAAACGGCTCAAAAGCTACTATAAAGTGGGTCACCGCTCGAGGTCAAGGTCACAGTTTGAATGTTTTAATGAGTCAGAAGACCTTGTCACAAGGAACCTACATGCCAAATATGAAGACTGTATCTCAAACAGCTCAAATGTTACGATAAAGTAGGGCACAAGTCAAGGTCAATGTTTCATGTCAAAATCTTTTGTATGAGTTGGAAGCCCTTGCCACAGGAAACCAACATGCAAAAGATGAAGGCTCTATCTCAAATGGTTCAAATGTTAAGATAAAGTAGGACAGAGGTCAACGTCACAGGTCAATGTTTTTTTATTTGATTTGGAAGACCTTGTCACAAGGAACCTTCATGTCGAATGTGAAACATCTATCTTAACAGTTCAGAAGTTATGAACAATGTAATTTTCTACTTAAGTAGGTTACAGGTCAAGGCCAAAATCTTTGTATCGGTGGGAAGCCCTTGTCACAAGCAACCTACATGCCAAAACTGACGTCTCTATCTCTAACGGTTCAACAGTTATGATCAAGGTTAATTGTTATTAAAGAAGGTCACAGGTAAGTCAAGGTCAAAACTTTTTAATTAGTTGGAAGCCCTTGTCACAATGAACGGGGCAAAATTAATGTGTCCCCACTATCGCTACATACTATCTATTCATAACCTAGAAACCTAGAATTATTCAAGATGATCATTCTGAACAATTTTGATGATGATCGGACCAAAACTGTGGCCTCAAGAGTGTTCATTTTTTTATGATTTGACCTACTGACCTACATTTTGACCCGACAAGACCCACAATCAAACTTGACCGAGATTCTGTTAAGATGACCATTCTGAGAAAGTTTGATGATAATTGGAACAAAATTGCGGCATAAGAGTGTTCACAAGGTTTTTCTATGATCTGACCTGCTGATACTAGTTTTTGACCTGGCATGACTCATATTAAAACTTGACCGAGATATTGCCAAGATAATCATTCTGAGCAAGTTTAATGATGTCAACAAAGTGTCAACAAAGTTTTTCTATGTTACCTACTGGCCTACTTCTTGTCCCGACATGACCCATATTCAAACTTGACAGAGATATTGTCAAGGTGATCATTCTGAGCAAGTATGATGATGACGGGACCAAAACAGTGGTCTCTAGAGTGCTAACAAGATTTTTTCTATGCTTTGACCTACTGACCTATATTTTGATCCGTTACGACTCACAAAAAAAACTGATTGAGATATAGTTAAGATTATTATTCTGAGTAAGTTTGATAATGACTGAAACAAAACTGGCCGCGAGGGTGTTAACAAGCCTTTTCTTCGGTTTGGTCTGCTGACCTCCCTTTTGACCCGACATGACCCATATTCGGAATTGCCTGAGATAGTGTCTAGATAATCATTCTGAGCAAGTTTGATGGTGATTGGACCAAGACTGCGGCTTCTAGAGTGCTATCAAGGTTTTTATATGCTTTGACATACTGAACTAGATTTTGACCCGTCATGACCCATATTCGAATTTGACCGAGATATTGTCAAGAAAATTATTCTGAGTAAGTTTGACGATGAATGGACCAAACTTGCGGCCTCAAGGGTGTTAACAATGTTTTTTCTATGATTTGATCTACTGATTTACTTTTGACCAGACATGACATATATTCGAACTTGACCGAGATATTGTCGCGATGATCATTTTGACCAAGTTTGATGATAATTAGACAAAACGGTTAACAAGAACGGTTCACGCACGCACGACGGACAACGAACGGCGACGCCGGACTACTCACGGTCACAAAAGCTCAACATGACCTTCGGTCAGTTGAGCTAATAATAATAATAATAATAATAATAATAATAATAATAATATAAAGGTATGTTGTATGTACTTATTAGAATCGCCTCATTGGCGATCCTGATGAGTACACAAAACCAAACCTTTTTTCTATATAATTTTGAAAAGACATCCCAAACTTATCCTAAATCAGTAGACTAGATTAGGGGAGTAACGGATGATAATTGAAGGATAGTTTTCCTTATCTTTCAAGGAAAACATTTGCTGTGGGTATTCATTTGAACCGCCTCAGTGAGGCGGTTCAAATGAATTCCCATATCAAATGTTTGGGTTAAAAGATATGGAAAACTATCCCTGATTTGACATCAAATACCCAACTTATCTAGTCTACTGCTAAATGTATGAATATCGGGATTTTTTTTTTTTTTTTTTTTTTTTTTTTTTGTTTTGGAGTTTAACGGACCAGTCAACACTATTTAAGGTCATTTTTGAGCCGGTCAGTTTACCTATCAACACTTTTCCTGGGCAGGCTTATACGTAAGTGGTTAACCAGTACAATGCACATTCTTTCGCCAGAAACTGACAACTGCCATTCTTGAATCAGCGGAAGGAAGAGAATGACCATAGAAAAGATTTCATGATCGATCTCCACGAAAGAATGTTGCCGACCCCGGCGGGAATCGAACCCGCGTCCTCCTGATCACCAGTCAGACGCGCATCCGACTGAGCCACCGAGGCCGGCCCTTATCTGGAGATATGTGGATAATTCTCTAGGGACCTAAGAGAGAGTTTGAATAAGCCATGGAAAACGAAGAGTCTGTGTTCTTCCATCGCCCTTTCACTATATTTCTACACAATGTCGTTGAGGTGAATGGATACATCCTCAGGGGAGACTACTCCTGCAAACGTATTTTTGTCTGCCATGTCAATAGCGGCCATCTCTAAAAGGAGCTATTAAATATTTCCTTTTTGAGTAGACCCCTTCAATGGGAAGTCCCGAAAGTTGTCTCCCTTTAAAATGAAGAAAAAAAAAAAAAAACAAACAAACAAAAACGGCCAGGTGTATCAATTCCCCTCAATAACTTATTAATTCGAAACTTCTTCTTACGATCTCGAAATTTCGGCGAATAAATAAGTCGAAATTTCGAGTAATTATGTCGAAATTCAAATTTCAAGATACTTGTCAAAAGAAAAAAAAGTATACGTAGCCCTAATGCCCTTCCGTATGAATAAATACTATTGTCGTTGGCAAGGATGTGGGTGGGGGGGGGGGGTGGTGGTGGCGGTGGTGGGGTCAGACTGTTGAAAACAGTCTGCAACGTCGCTTGTATCAAGACAACAACCCTCGGGGTGCTCGTTTGTTTGTATTGGAGTTAACGGCCCATTCAACACTATTTAGGTCATTTTGAGCCGGTCAGTTAACCTATCTAAACTTTTCCTCGGCAGGCTTATACGCAAACAGTTAACCAGTACTGTGCACACTCTTTCGCCAGAAACTGACAACTGTCCTTCTTGAATCAGCGGAAGGGAAAGAATGGCTGTAGAAAAGATTTCATGATCAATTTCCAGGCAAGAATGTTGCCGACTCCAACAGGTATAGAACCCGCGTCCTCCTGGTCACCAGTTAGACGCGCATCCGACTGAGCTATCGAGGCCGACGTGGGTTCTCGTTAGAACCGCCTCATATTTCGAGACAGTTCCATCCAGTACCTTTCAAAATAGAAGGCTCCGTGGTCTAGTGTTTATGCCACTCGCCTTGTAAACCAGGGGTCGACGTGCCGGGCTTCTCCAGACTTTCGGATGAGACTTTAAACCGAGGCCCCGTCTCCGTATGACTTTAGCTGTTCGTTAGACGTAAAGCTCAAACACTCATTCACCTTTCAAACATCGCGTAACGATAACGTCACTATTGTTCCCCCGGCCCACGCCCATCGGGGCTTGAAAAAATATGGACTGCATGATGCTTCCACGCAGAACTGAATCCGACCCACACACGAGTACTGGTAAACCGCTTATAGGATCTAAGCCTGCCCAGGTAAAGCGGTGTTAGTGTCGGACCGTCCATGCTTATAAACCTTATTGGTTTCATTGGGCAACAGGGCTTGAGATGTCATTTCATCCCAATGTCGGGTAAAAGCCCCACAAAATTGGAAGCAAAGTCTCCAAAATGACCTTTACAGTGCTGGCGGGGACGTTAAACCTCAACTCAAACAAACTATTGTCCCCCGCTGGTCACAAAAGTGATAACCTGAAAACCAACCGAACAGGTTAAACCCCCATACTCAAAATACATCATAGTAATTTACAGATTCTAACAGGCTGAAAATCGGCAATAATGCTGTTGTTTCCTTCAAAATCTCACAACTTTTCGCCATTGTTAGAAGAAATCCCGCTAAAATTATCGACTGAAACACATGCATTTATATCCTTTTTAACGTTTTCGATACGAGAATATGACGTTACACCGTCTAACGTCAAGGAAATCGACTAGTGACGTAATAAATTGGCAGTTTTTAATGACGTCACTCGTCACGCTCTTCCTTGCCATGATTTGTTGTAGAATAAAACGCACTTATTTTCCATTGCCTATATAGGCGCGCTGTGTTAGAATTACATGAAAGTGTTTAGTTTCTCATTCACACAATGTTTGTTGCATGCACCGAAGGCCTAAAGTAACGACCCGACTAGTCATTGCATTTATTTGTTCCGTGTTTTATTTATTTCACATCACGTGGACAAGTCCGTGAAATGAAGACACCCCCCCCCCCCAAACCCCACTTTATATAGAGAAAACTGGGGTTTACGGGGGTATACATTATTTTCCTTATTTCTGCTCCAAGACATAGGTTGTGGGTACTCGTTAGAACCGCCTCACGGAGGCGGCTCTAACGAACACCCTCAACCTATGTTTTGAATATTTATAACAAAAATATCAAGGATTTTCACTAGAAAAGTAGCCATAAAATGCACTATGCCACACGGGTAAGTTATCCTAGTGACAAACGTTTGGTACAGAATACTTATCACATGTATCATTCAATACTATTCCATTCGCCGAGATAACATTAGAGCTCCGATTTCAGAAAATTATCAATATCAGTTTCCGCAAAATACGGAAGAGCATTGGGGCCAGGTATACTTATATTTCCTTTGTTTGGTTGATTTCTAATTCTATAAAACCTTACCACACGTGTGTTTTAACCTTTATATAGTTAGCCTGTGTTACTATAAAAAGGACGATATCAAAATCAGGGTTAGATCGGGTCTTCAGTGATTATAAAACCTTTTTCATGCTCAACAATTTTAAAATGCCAACAATTTTAGGAATTTTAAAATTTGTGAGCAGGACAAATAACATTCTCTGCTATCTGAGAAAGAAAAATCGCTCAACTGAAATTGACCTCACATCCCTTACATCACGAAAACACGCCTATATATTTTGATCCCCTTTTACTCCACTTTTATATAGTAAAACTGGGGTTTACAGGGGTATACATTCTTATTCCTATTTCTGTTCAAAAATAAAGATTGTAGGTATTCTTTACAACCGCTTCGCCGTGGCGGTTCTAACAAATACCACAATCTATGATTTGAGCAGACATAGGAAAAATATTAGAATTTTTATTTGATAATTTTCATTTTTTGATGGTAAAATTTTTCATATATTTGAATAGGCGTGTTTTCGCAATAATTCTGCCTATTGAAAGGTTCTGTTGCACTCAGTGTCCATTTAGGCTGTCTTGCTGAATGAAAATGACCATGACCACAAGTATAAGAATAAATAAGAACTTTCACTGCTGCAAGTTACACTTCACTGACATTCATCATCTCAACAAAACTAGAAAATCGCACTTTTCATCCCTTTAATAAGTCATTGGGATAAATACCCTTGTTAACTCCACTTTTGACAGAAAGTTGGGGTTACAAGGGTATACATTATTTTGTCTTATTTTTGTTCAAATTTATAGATTGCGGATTTTCGTAAGAACCACCTCAATGAGGCTTGAGTTGTTCTAACAAGCACCTTTAATCTAGTAAGGGAAAAATCAAGATTTTTCTACAAAACGCCACATACGCCGTTAATCACGAAAACAGGCCTATATAATTATGACCCCTTGAACCGCAATCTTATATAGTAAAACTGGGGTTTAAAGGGGAAAACCTTATTTTTATTATTATTATTATTATTATTATTTCTGCTCAAAAATATAGATTGTGGGTAGTCGTTAGAACCGCTTAGCTGAGGCGGTTCTAACGTGTACCCACAATCTATATTTTGTTCCCTATTTTTGCTCCAAAGTTGTGGGCTCTGTTAGAATCGCCTCTTTCCAGGCAACGATTATAATTATATACTATATAATATGTATATATGTGTTGTGAACGCTTGTAATTCAATGTCTTAAAGACATATGCGGGTAATTCGCCTTTTTTGTATGATCATCAAAAATGAAAGTTATGTCAGAGCCAATGTTTTACCGTTGTTGGGTGAGGTAATGGTTGAAATTCGTGGAAGAGATGTTGTTTTGGGCTCATTTTATTATTAAACATGTTCAGCTTGGCTATAAATTTCATGAAAAGTGCAACTTTGCAATTTTTAATACTTTTAATTTTTCGACATTTACCCAAGATGAGATCGACCGAAATAGTTACAGACTTATTAAAATGATTTGCCGTGATGCATTTTATGGCCAGCTTGTATTTACAAATAAAATCCAAGTTAACTGACAGTGATGCGCCATTTTTTATTATAATTTATATGTATTTTTACCATTTAATTTAACTGGGGGGGGGGGGGGTAGGGGAACGGTTTGTTCAATAAAACAGAAATTAGCGCAGTGACCCCTACTTATCTTTTAATAACCTATTCTCTGATTACATCTCATAGAGAAAAAAAACTTGTTTTATGAAAAATTCAATGTAGCATTTTTCTGTATGGTCCAAAATATTACAGACAATGAATTATTTTTAAAGATATTTTGGTTGATGACAAAAATTGGTTTTGCAGAACAATTTATGAGCTTGAAAAATAGGCTAAAGAAAAGCTGCAGTATCTTTTACTACATCATTTTGACTAAATTAAATGTTCGAAAGCTAGGCAAAAGTCATTTTTGACATGTTATTTAAATTTATTAACATGTTTGTTTTCTGATATTTCTTGGATAACAGCTTGGAGTGATCTCCTTAAAGTTCAAATTACTTAAGATTCAGCACGGTGACGTATGTTTTTTACTTCAAATGTGGTAAGCCCTTATATGAAACTAAACTTATACAGACTCTGAAACAGTTTTCAATGTGGAAAGTATTTACCCGCATATGCCCTTAAGCAGTATTTCTTGCACACCAGATAAGGAAATCCATAGTTTTAGCTTGGGATAGAAATTCTGTTCTAACCCTGGGGTTCTTACCCAAAGTCGAATATTCTAGAGTGTTTGATAAATGCACTGTATGCGCCGTCGCTAAGATTGACGTCAAAACATGTTACGTGACGTCACTAAACATTCCTGTAGTGTCATCCCAATACTGCGGGCGTCTGTAACCTAAGTGACTGCAGCATTAAAAATCCGCGGTGAGAAATCGAAGGTATGCAAGAAAAATCCTATATGGGTGTAAGGCGTGGATAGAAAAATCCGCCCGGCAAGCCTCGTGATGCCGAACAGTGATCCTCTGGACAGATTTTTCCATCCACCCCTCACACACATATTCTATCCCAGATTTACTTACATGTATCTCGTACGCAAGAACTGTTATACTCACCGAAAATGACTTTCATTTTCACAGGAAAATTCCTATTACCCGTTTCCGGAGAATGAGAGTTATTTTGAACACGGAAGAGCCTTGATTTTCAGAAAATGCCTATTACCCGTTTTCGGAGAATCGATAAAATCTTACGTCAGCAGTGCTGGTGCTGTTGAATTTGACGGATCAGTCGTCTAAAATCAATATGTCAATAGAACCTTCCACCTAATAAGTTTGAAGTGGTCCATTCTTATAAACCCTTTTGGTTTCATTGGTCGACAGGGCTTGAGATGTAATTTCATCTCAATGTCGGGTAAAAGTCCCACAAAATTGAAAGCAACGTCTCCAAAATGACCTATACAGTGTTGACGGGGTTAAACCTCAAATCAAACAAACAAACTATTTTCAATTATAGGGGTGCCAGGTTTCGTTTTGTTTAAAGAAAGTTGTACAAAAATGTATACAGTGTAGACCCAGATCCGCGGCGTCTGATCCGGGTCTACACTGTTTGCCGTGCGTCTCTATGCATATATGGGCTAATGAAGAACAGAACTGTTGTTTAACTTACAACAACTGACACTGATCAGACATCCAAAGCACTAGGATTGGGTGGAATGTTCTATTTGCGATATTTTGTTGCGCTCATGACCCCGTAAAAACTCCGGGACTCATTGATAATTTGCTGTAATTCTCCTAAAATTTTAACAAATTTGTTTCACGATCAAGCAAAGAGTACAAAAGGTGAAGACGCAAATGGCTGACAGTGTAGACCCTGATCAAACTGCTTCTTCAGGAGCAGTCTGATCTGGCTCTGCACTGTTTGCTTAGGTCTTTCCCAATGCTTATGGCCATTAAATTAAATATGGTATGAGAAGAAAGTATAATACATTACACTGCTGCAAGTACCAATTTCTGCTCCGAGACATAGGTTGTGGGTACTCGTTAGCACCGCCTCAGTGTTAACGAGCACCCACAACCTATGTAGAAATATATCAACCTTACAATGTTAACAAATTAATACCTGTAAGTAGCCATCCATATCTGAGTGTTCGATTGTGTAATTATTTATTTCTTATTTATGCGTCAATAATTCCCTGAAAAAAAAAATGTTTACTTTCAGTTTCAGAAATAAGTTTAATGACGAGAAAAATGGGTAGTTCCTACGGAATCCGGGAAGGGACATGAATTTACATAACATCTTGTTCGCACAACAATTATCTTGTGCGCACAAGATATTAAGTTGTGCGAGCAAGATATTATCTTTTCAGCACGAGATATCTTGTGCGCACAACATAGATCTTGTGCAGACAAGATAATATCTTGTCCACACAGCGTAATATCTTGTGCGGACAACATAATATCTTTTGCGCACAAGATAATACTGCACAACTTTCCAGGATCTATGTTGCGCAAACAAGATGATATGTTGTGCAAACAAGATAATATCTTGTGCGCACAAGATATTAAATTTTGCGAACAAGCTATTATCTTGTGCAAACAAGATAATGTGTTGTCCGCACATGTGCGCACAACATATATTTGTGCGCACAACATATCTTGTGCGAACAAGATAATATCTTGTGCGCACAAGATAATATCTTGTTCGCACAACTTAATATTTTGTTCGCACAACATATTAAACATAAAATTAAATGTCCCTTCCCGGGCTCCGTAAGTTCCAGCTACAACAAAAAATGACGTCTTTCATATCTCTATAGTTAGCATTTATTAGATGTTTATATATATATATATATATATATATATATATATATATATATATATATATATATATATATATATATATATATATATATATATATATATATATATATATATATATATACATACATGTATATTTTTCTGATTCTCATTGAGGCGGTTCTAACGAGTACCCACAATCTATGTTTTATGTTTGTGAGCAAGAAAACCGAAAGTAATGAATGCCCCCGTATGACCCACTTTTGCCTAAATAAAGTGGGATTTAGGGAGGTATTCATTACCTGGGCGTGTTACCCTGAGGAAAGCACCGGTTCATGAGGAACAGTAGGGATAGTTAATAAATACATGTATCTCTGTTCGATGTTAAGTAAACTCTCGTATTATCATATACTTATTCTTGTGTTGGCCGTGAGACAGTTTGCACCCTCTATCCTCACTATGTAAGTGGCAGACTTCTCGCCTAAACAGTCTAACTAGCTGACTCGAGGGCCGGGACAGAAGTCTGTCCCGCCCTTGAGACAACCGATCGGCCCTGCAAATATTAATACATGAGAAATGTGTGTGTGTGTGTGTGTGTGTGTGTGTGTGTGTGTGTGTGTGTGTGTGTGTGTGTGTGTGTGTGTGTGTGTGAATTCGGGTTTAACGTCGCTTTCAAAAATTTTTCAGTCATATCACGACGGCGTCTGGTTGCGACACGGAGCTCAATGCTCACTTTTATAGTGCTGCCTCACTGAAGTATCATGTTCCAGACACATTACATGATACCACGCCCAGTCACATTATCCTGACACTGGATCGACCAGTCCTAGCTTTACCCCGTAAATCTGAGTGCCAAGCGAGGAGCAGCTAGTACCATTTTTAACGACTTTGGTATGTCGCGGCCCGGGAACAAACCCGTGACCTCCCGTTCCCCGGAGCGGACACTCTACCAACTGAGCTATCGGGGCCGGTAAATACATGAGAAAAAAGCATGAAAATGTTCAAATCACAATTATAAACAGCTGGAGAAGCCAAAAAAAATAGTTTTTCATTCATTTTTGTGTTGTTGTTTTTATATGGGCCCCGTCAAGCGATTTTGGTACTTATCGCCTATGCGAGCAGCGAAGGTTCAGGCGAGCCTGCGCATCCGCGCAGTCTCGCCAGAACCTTCGCGGCTCGCTCATACAAGCAGTGAATCAAGGGGAACCTTCAGACAGAAAGCCATGTCCCTGGCCCCGCTGAATGGCTGGTCATGCGCAGTTAAAATTTGTCATGACGGAATGCTCGAAGACACAAATTCGCTTGGCGGGGCTCATATAATAAAACGTTATGACAATTTTATTGCACTGTTTAGTGCAAGAGAAAAAGAAACTCAAGAACTACTTCATGTGTTTTTCTCCATTACGAAAGCACGCCTATACAAATACATTGTCAATTTTTCAGCCACAAAAATGGAACTTTTAAGATGAAAAATTGTGATTTTTTTCTTATTTCTGCTCAAAACATAGATTGTGGGGACTCGATAGAACCGCCTCGATGAGGCGGTTCTATCAAGTACCCACAATCTATGCTTTTAAGCAGATATAAGGAAATACTAATTATCCCTGTAAACCCCAGTTTTACTATATAAAACTGGGGTTCAAGGGGGTCAAAATCATATAGGCGTGTTTTCGTGATGCTCTTCGAAACAACAACAACAACTATCAATTCAGACTTGCTTAATAGACGGAGAGAAAATAACATGGTTGTTTTGATATATACTCACCGGAAATAGAAACTATACACTGATTTTAAAATTGTCGCTGGCAAAACAGATCAATGAAATTTGAATTCCAGTTGTGTAAATAAGCATCAGTTGCTTGTATGCTATTGATGTATTGAATAAAATGTTCATTGATAGCTACGATTTATCGGGCAAGGCCACAGTTTCAAGGCAAGGGTCAAAATCTTGGTGTACAAGTTTCCATTGAGTCAAATATTTTGTGTCGCAAATGTGATTCCCATTTTTACCAATTGTTACACATCAGCTAACGTTGGGAATATTATTTACAAAATGAGAATTTTTGCAATGGTTGAAAAGTTATCGACCTTTAAGTATTGGACCAAATACCGGAAGTGAGCCACAATTATGGCATTTCTGATCGCGGTTTTTGTTTTAATCAATTTTTAAGATGCATCTGAAAATGTTAAAACGATTGGAGGCGTTTTTACATCGATTTTTGGCTTGAAGCGTTATTTTGAAAATTTCGCTGAAAAATACAGTTTTTGAGATTTCAATAGAATGTTTGTTTTTCGATACATTTTAGATGTTATGTTCTTTTTTTCATTCCCTTCTTTTGAGTTATTGCCTATACGCAAAAACGTTGGAGTCAAAATTCGTTTACATACAAATTTGTGAAAAATGCACTTTTTACATTTTCCCAAAAAAACTTTTATTTTGAACACCAGATTTTCTTTAAATTATTACAGGATCCACGTCAATAGATAATCTAATCTTGTATCAGCAACTTTTGAATGAATTATTCACTTGTTATGTCAGGAGAGACGATTCAAAAGTGTATAGTTTCTATTTCCGGTCAGTATATATTTTGAAATCAAACAAACAAACAAACAAACAAACAAACACCGCCCGATCGAGGCGGTTCTAACGAGAACCCACAATCTATATTTTAGAGCACAAATAAGAAACATTAGGTTTACCCCTGTAAACCCCCTTTTACTTTATAAAAGTGGGGTTCAAGGGTGTCAAAATTATATAGGCATGTTTTCATGATGGGGGTTTCACTGTAATATCATCGTGTAAATAACCCCTGTAATCCCCACTTTATATAACGAAAAGTGGGATTTACAAAGGTGAACTTTAGTTTGCCCTTTTCTGTTTGCTCCAAAAACATAGATTGTGGGTACTTATTACAACCGCCTCAATGGATCTGTTCTTACAATCACTCATCATCTATCCACATTCCAAGCAGAAATCGGCAAACAGGTGAAAATACAAAAAAAAAATCACCTAAAAAGTGATAATTTTATAGAGACGTCACTAGATCATAAGGTCTATGCCAAGGGTATATAAGGCATACCTGTACTTTCGACATATGTACTTTCGATTCGCAAAGAAATAGGATTGAAGTAAGTAACATAAGTATTACGAACAGCACTCGTATAACTCTTATAAATTATTTTTCGAAAAAAAAAAAAAAAAAACAACAAAAAAAAAAAAAACAAAGATCTCTCTCTCTCTCTCTGCCTCTTTGTCTGTCTGTCTCTCTCTCTCTCTCTCTCTCTCTCTCTCTCTCTCTCTCTCTCTCTCATACCGTCTGTGCGTGCGCATTATAACCCTGTCTTCTCTTTATCGTCATAACTGTGTGTGCTCGTGTTTTAACCCATTTTGTACCAGAAACCCCCTAAATGGGTAATTGGCAAACAGTGCAGGCCCAAATCAGACGCCGCAGAACGCGGCGTCTGATCAGGGCCTACACTGTTTGCAAAAAGTTCAGCCATTTTCCAAATCAATTTTGAAGAAAAACACAACCTGTCACCCCTAAATTTTGAAATGGACTCCTGCTATATACAAAGAGGAAGATTCCATTTGGTTCAAAAAGTATTAACACAAAGGCCCTATCAGGGCACGTGCGCTACGAAGAAATACTACCCCGTCTTGGAGTGAGATTGTGCAGAGGTTTAGAGCCCTCGTCAACACTTTTTAGTTCATTTTGGAGAGGTTTATTGGGGTTTTATCTCACATTGAGTTGAAGCGGTTACGCTACTCGCCTTGTAAACCAGGGATCGCAGGATCGATCCCGGCTTTCACCAGACTTTTGGATGAGACTTTAAACCGAGGTCCCGTCTCCGTATGACCTTAGCTGTTGGCGGGACGTAAAATACTCACTCACTCACTCTGACATTGAGTTGAAATGCCATCACAAGACCTGTCGCCCAAAGAAACTCGCATCACTTTGCCTGGGCTGGCGTTGACCTTCTCAACAGTTTTCTTTACTCCAGTCCAGTCTTCCCAGCTGCATGCGGAAGCATTATCTAGCCCAATCCATATCTTAAAGCTCTGATGGGCGAGGGCCGCGCGCGTGAGAGAGAGAGAGAAAATATTTTCCAGTTCCAGAGAAACACAATAAGAGGGCTGTTCCAAATATAATGTGACTTTCATTGTTTTTCTTTTACTATAAATGTAAAAAATCTTTTTGACCTGCTCTCCCCTTCAAATAACTCTTCATCTGCCTGAATACGTCTAAGCCTTTGGAAGCAGTGTTCATACATTTAAGGGGAAAGGGTACACCTTCAGGGCAGGCAACTCCTGCAAAAGTGTTTTTGTCTTCATGTCGATAGGGGTCAACTCTTAAAGGAAAGAATTTGCTCCTGAGGGTAGACCCCTTTTTCAGTGGGAGACGGCTTATAGAAAAGCGTACAAGAAGTCCCAAAAGTTGTCTCCCTTTGAAAAATGGCGGGAAAGTATACCAGGTGTTCCCATGCCCCTTAAATGGAGATACCCATCAGATACTGATAACGGCCCCCGCCCATTGGGGCTTGACGAAATAAATGGGCTGCATGATGCTTCCACGCAGAGCTGAATCCGACCGCACACGAGTACTGGTAAACCGCTTAGAGGATCTAGGCCTGCCCAAGCAAAGCGGTGCCATGCTTATAAACCCTATTGGTTTCATTGGGCGACAGGGCTTGTGATGTCATTTCATCTCAATGTCGGGTAAAAGTCCCACAAAATTGGAAGCAACGTCTCCAAAATGACCTTTGTAGTGTTTTGACTGCGATTCGAACCCACGCACAGATGCGGCGACGTCGCCTAGCACTGGAGTGGCCGACGTCCTTAACCACTGCGCCACAGAGGCATCCCCAAAAAAGGATAGCGCTATATATGTTAGTTTTCTTTGGCACCAGCATTTCCATGAGTTCTCACCATTGTCTCTGTGGTTGTTTGATTTGTGTGTTCTCGGAGATGTTGCAGTGATGAATAAGGAAGCCTCCATGCGAGTGAACAAACTGAACTAAATCGCGACGGTAGTAACGACGATGATCGCGTAAAACCGATTTCAGCCCCCCCCCCCCCACCCCCGCTTCCACACATACACACTTGCAAAATTGCAATGATTGCTGTTGAGCGGAATGGGTACGTGTTAATATGGCACCCCGACGATTCTCCGAATTGGTGCAAAATAAAAAGGGGGAGAGGCCTCGTACCCACTTGTTAGACGCACCACAGTTTTATTCAAAATGATTTTACCATCATTACTAGTTTATTAACCCATTTAGTACCAGAAACCCTAAAACGGGTACCTAGCAAACAGTGCAGACCCAGATCAGACACCGCAGAACGAGGCGTCTGATCAAGGCCCCCACTGTTTGCTAAAAGTTCAGTCTTTTTCCTAATCAATTTTGATGAAAACGCAACCTGACATCCCTAAATTTTGAAATGGGCTCAAGCTATATATAAGGAGGAAGTTTCCATTTGGTACAAAAAGGGTTAATAAGGTGAACAGATACACCTTCAGGGGAGGCAACTCCTGCAAAAGTATTTTTGTCTCCCATGTCAATAAGCGTCAACTATTATAGGAAAAAAATATGAGTAGACCCTTTTTCCGTAGGGCAGGGCTTATAGAAAATCGAAAAGAAAGTCCCTAAAGTTGTCTCCCTTTGAAAAATGGCGGGTTAAATCTGCCAGGTGTTCCCATTCCCCTTAACAGTACCGAAGAGTTTAAGAAACTAGCTATGAAATAAAACCCTAGTTCATCAGAGTAAAGCGTTTAAGTTATTGACTTAGTGTAAAATTCTTACCCAGGGAATACACCGTAAAATATATGCTATATATCAAACAAAAGCATAACAAACCAACACTATAGGGTAAAATATGTCCGTTTCATTTACTTCCGTCGTATTTATATCGTGTGCAATTCCCGGAATGAACATAGTTTTAGTTTCAGTTCTGGCCTGTAGCATAAACTGCAAGAAACTTATGTACATGATAAAGTCTTTGGGTAAAGTGAAAGGCATGCATTGAATTGCATGTCATTTTTTAGTTCATTTTGGAGAGGTTTATTGGGGACACCCCATTTGTGTCAATACTACCGTAAAAATTCGATTAAATGCCCATGCTCTAATAAACACCCATCCCCATTTTCTAAAAACACGAGCTTCTAACAAACGCCCATTGTAGAATATTCCGTCCGAGCAATTCTCGATATGGCCATTTTTCTAAGCCCAAACTTCTAACTGATGCCTGCCTGCATGTCGATGACTCACACAAATACGCGGTCAAGCATCAAACCGTTTATTGTCAATAAGCTCCCGCATTCTCGGTTGTTTTGTTTGATGTGATCATTAACGTCCGAGTCAACACTATGTAGGTCATTTTGGAGACGTTGCTTTCAATTTTATGGGGTTTTTACTCGACATTGAGATGAAATGACATCTGAAGTCCTGCCACGCAATGAAACCAATAGGGTTTAAATGCATGGACGGTTTAACTCGCACCGCTTTGCCTCCTCTAAGCGGTTTACAGTACTCGGATTCATCTCTGCGTGGAAGCATCATGCAGCGCATCTTCAAGCCCCGATGGGCGGGAGCCGACGTTCTCGGTTGTCAAAACATGTATATGATGTCTGCCTGTCACGAAAGAAAGCCATTCAACTTACAGCTGAATCGTGACTGGGCGGTAGCGAGCAGGTACATGGTGCTTATCAAGAAACGACTTTTTGATTTATCCATGTTACCCCAAAAATCATTAGAGTACACGGAAATGAGTAAATTCTGTTTCAACGGCAAGCACTAAAATTAAGCCATTTCAGAATATTTAACACGGACTACTACACTTATTTGATTGCGCTACACTGCAACCTGTTTGTCCACCAGTGATTAGAAAAGCGACCATTGATGAATGTTTACATAGCAATATATCAAAGTGTAAGCCGTCCACATTCGATAATCCATGAAGCAATGCATGGACAGCCAACATGTGTCAAACGTGCGAAATAACGTTGTAGACGATTTTAGTGGATACATGTACTGATTTTGCCAATAGCAGAAATCTAATGAAAGAAATCTATCTGGTTTTCAGGTTTCAAAATGCACTCAAGTTCTCTCCCAGATGCAAACGAAACTCGATAAAAGTTGTATCCTTTTATCACAGGTTTAATTGAAACAAGCCTAAATTCATGGAAGTACAGGGGCCAGTTGTTCAATGCATCGTTAGCTTAACGAGCTCGTTAGTGGTCATATTGTTAACTGTTCTAACAAGAATAAGATCTAACATTTCCGTACTTTTGCTGAAAAAAAATGTGAGCAGCTTTTGCATATGCAAAAGCTGCGCATTTTTTTTCAGCAAAAATATTAGCATATTTGCCATACATAATGATCAAAGTTTTAACGATTTGTTAACTAACGATGTCGTTAGTTATGAACAACTGGCCCCATGTAACAAACGTTCATGCTGTACAGTCAAATTCTTCCACAGAAGGTTCGCCCGAAGAGCAAGAACGAATCGTAATGTCAATAGTCTTTCACGGATATATTGACACTGGCGCATAGTTCCTTTGTATTTTTCAAGATGGCGGCCATTTGCGAGAAAATGCGGATTTGGCCATTTTGTGGGAAAGTAACTGTCCTTTTCGCTTTCCGCTATTGATGTTTCCATTAGGTCTGTTGTTTCGTGTTTGTGTTTCTTTCCCTTTGGAGTCTCTGATGGGAGCTGTGGGTTGATTATATCGATTCCTGATCATTGCCTCCACTTCTATTTTGGGATGCTTCAGTGAATTTGTCTTGGGACTGTAGCCTCTAACAAACACCCACTCCACTTCCCATGAAAGGTAATGATTCTAATAAACGGCAGGGCGTTTAATAGATTTTACGGTATATAGGTCATATCGAGCCGGGCGGTTCTTGTGCAGGCATATACATAAGGGTTAACCAGAACAGTACATATTCTTTAGAGAATTTCGCAATATAACGAAATTGTGAACATTTAGAAGCAGTATTACCGGGTCTATATAGTTCTGTTTGACCTGGATCTTATTTGTACTCGTGGCAACTCAAAGTTACATCATTGCTTCAGGATCTTAAATGTAACTGGACTAAATTTCTTCACCGAGGTAGTAGATACAATCTTTTTCACCTTCACCATGCAGAGACAAGAAGATTGGGAGTTGTCTCGAATCACAGTTCTTGTAAAATAGAAATGCAACTGGAGCCCCTAAGGACTGATTCTGCTTTATACAAACAGTTGGACCCCAGATACATTATTAATGTATAACTTTATCGAACTTATTTTTCAAATGACAGCCGTAAACTAGTGCATCAGACATAATGCTTCTGATAAGTGCCTCTTGTTACAAAAGAGACAGTATACTTCTGATAAGACTTCGTGTGTCAGTTGACTGTTTTTAAAGCAGGGAAATTGTCTTGACTGTGTCGGCAGTTGTCACTTGTACTAGTATACACTGAACGGACCAATGTATGACACTGTGAAATAAAGATATAGGGCGGCCTTTAAAATAAAGACACCTAGCAAGTAGAAAATTAGAGTCTAAGTTTGATTTAGTGTTTTCGAAAGCAGTAATGAATTTGAAACACTGGTTGCGCCCTCTAGCGTATACCTGAGCAAAAGTTGATTTTCAATCTACTAAAATGGGACAATAAAAATATTAATACTATTTAATGAAGTACGGAAAGATGTTCTACGGCAAAAAGATGGCATTTAAGACAAGCTAGGTAAAGTGAAATAAGTTTATGAGCCGTATGGTTTATTTGAAAACGAAGAACACATTTGAGATGCATTAATTTCATTGCAACTCTTTTGAAATTAAAGCGTTACTATACCAAATTTAGTGACACAGAGGCCTTTCTGATATTTAATCTTCATCAGTGTGTCTCAACCCCAAAGTTCTGAAACCGAAATGGATGATGGACAAGTCCCGGCAAACACAGCACATCCCCCTCCGAGCACACACCGACCGACGCAGATCATGAGACCGGTCAACTTGAGGCATCCGACAAGAGACGCCTAGCGCACTGGTTACGCTACTCGCCTTGTAAACCAGGGGTCGCAGGATCGATTTCGGGCTTCACCAGACTTTCGGATTAGTCTTTAAACCGAGGTCCCGTCTCTGTATGACCTTAGCTGTTTGAGGGACGTAAAACTCAACCACTCACTCACTCAAGAGACGCCTAGATCAGGACTAATAGGCGTTCCCCACCGAGCCAACATCAGCAAACATGGCCCACACTCCACGGACGTCCCGGGCATCAGGAAGGAGATGTCCAAAGTAGCGAGACTTGCAAAATTTTAAAATATAACAAAAAGTGGCAACCAAGTCCGCTAATATACATGTCTCACCCGACAAGTCAATCTTCCACTGACCGTTCCAAGGCGGCTCTTCTGTGGCGATTTATTTATGTTGTTGTTTGTTACTTACTGTGTGTATCACTTGTGTCTTTTGGTTTTGGATGACCATATGGCCATTTTGTGGGAAAGTAACTGTCCTTATGGCCTTCCTTTGTTTGGGTTTCCATTATGGTCTGGTCGCTTAATGTTTGTATTTCTTTCCCTTTGGTGTCTTTTATGGGTGGAGTAAGTTAATTGTATCAATTCCTGATCTTTGTTTTACTTCTACTTTGTATTAGAAAAATTAGAATTTTATGCTGCAAAAATTAAAGATATTATATAGTTATTTAAATCAGTACCCGAGTACTGACGTCAACACCGCAGTATCAACCTCAGCACTGAGGAACTGATACTGAGCTGATGATACCCTCGGGGACAAACGAACATGCACCAGCAGAGATACCGACCCAATGGTTGAAATTAAGGTGTAACTATACCAAATTTAGTGACACGGAGGCATTTCTGATATTTAATCTTCATCGGTGTGTCTCAACCCTAAAGTTCTGAAACCGAAACGGATGATGGACAAGTCCCGGGAAACACAGTACATCCCCCTCCGAGCACACACCGTCCGACGCAGATCATGAGACTGGTCAACTGGAGGCATCAGGCAAGAGACGCCTACATCAGGACTAATAGGCGTCCCCCACCGAGCCAACATCAGCAAACATGGCCCACACTCCACGGAAGTCCCGGGCATCAGGAAGGAGATGTCCAAAGTAGCGAGACTTGCAAAATTTTAAAATATAACAAAAAGTGGCAACCATATCCGCTAAGATACATGTCTCACCTGACAAGTCTTAGTTTTAGAAAAATTGGAATGTTATGCTGCAAAAATTAAAGATATAATATAGTTATTTAAATCAGTACCTGAGTACTGACATCAACACCGCAGTATCAACCTCAGCACTGAGCAACTGATACTGAGCAGTAATGATATTTACAAATCATTGCTTTCACCCATCATATATACTAAAATACAAAAATGGACTCCGTGATCCCATAGCCAATTAACTACATTTGGATGAAGTAAGTGATTTTTTTTCTGCCATCGCACGATATTTAACCCATATATGCCTAGCGGCCCTTTTCTGGGACATTGGCAAACAGTGTAGATCCAGATCAGACGCCGCAGAACGCGGTGTCTGATCTGGATCTACACTGTTTGCATAAGGAACATTCGTTTTTGTAAAATTTGCCACAAAGAAAACCAAACATGACACCCCTATAATTAGAAATGGACCACTCCAAACAAACTAGGTGGAAGATTCCATTGTCATATATGGGTTAACATATCAAGCATAACAAGTAAAAAAGTAAAAAGCGAACAGGACAGTAGCTGTTCCCATTATGTCCAAACCGCTTCCAAAATAAATCAAAGCACTGAGAGTACCGATGGGTCGATTGTCTCTGTGTGTAGGTTGGGCAAACAGTCCATAACTGAGAACTGAGCTTTCGTTTAATCATTAAATTCCAGTACTCAAGCTTATACACAAGAAAAGCTATAACATTTTGCACACTAAGCCTTATCCTGCAGCTCCTTTGCAAACAGTATAGATCCAGATCAGATGACTTCTTCAGATGTCATTCAGTTTGTGAATTTGAATGAATACAGTAATCACTGTTTCGTTTAAAACAAACAGTGTAGATCAGGAGCAGACAGCTGAGCAGACACCATATGCTGCGGCGCCTGATCTGGGTATACAGTGTTTGCCAAATCCCCGTCCAGATTCTATAGATAGCTCTCTTAGGCCACATAATATCGATAAAATAGCGCAACTATTTATAACATTGGTTTTCCCAAATCAATGATAGTCATTTGGACTCCAGCACTAATAGAGATTTGTCCTTAGTATCTTTGGGTCGATTGAAAAACAATCGACCCAAAATACCAGGACATATATGCAAAGACGTTAATATACAACGCCTTGGAATGGTCAGTAGGCATTTTACTGAGGGACGGGTGCTCCTGTCGATTTTAAGTGACCACAACCTTCAAGTTATTTGGTCTGTCCACATGAAGGAATTCTAACTCCTCAGCGCAAAATCTCCAAGAACATACAAACCAAACAAATTCAGAGATAAAACAACGATAAGGAATTCTCAGCTAAAATGCTGATGTGAAACAAACTGACTACACTATGAAAGCAAAAAAAATATGATCAGTCTACAGATTTTGTAAAGGCAGTCTTTGCTGAGTGCACAAAAACTTATGCGAATTGTTGTTTCGTACCTGCTTTCAAATTAATACCATTTTTTTCCTAAAACGAGCGATGGAAAGAACATTGCCATCGATTGATCAGTATAGCAAGAATAGGCCGTGAGAATGCACAAATGGATGTTAGACCATCCGATGCTATGCTCTGACACTTGAGGATTTGAGAGACATCTGTTGCTATATATATAGCAGATGGTATTTTGCAAGCTAAGGAAGTTCTCATTTTCATACATTCACACGTTCTGTCTCAGCTACGCCTCAGCAAATGCTTTACGCCACTTTGTATGTCCGGGAGTGACATCTAGACAATAACAGTCTGTAAACAATTTAAATCAAATTGTCCGATACGGGTCAAGACTTAGTCATTTTCATTTTAAACGTTTTAATCGACATCTACAATGCTGTTTAAGGCTTATTACGAGTAGTCACTTCATATTTTCAAATCTTTAACTTCGGCTAAGTCTTGTAAAATTGGGATACTGTCAGTTAACATATTTTTAACTGTAACATTCAAGACTTCGATCACGTTCATATATGTTGCCTCGACTTAGCCCCTTAAACTATCAAATATCATTTTGCAGCCAGTTTCTTGGCTTGACTCGTAAATCATCCGCATATGCCAAAAAGTTCAAGAACTATTGCAGTTTGACCCTAGCTCTGACTATATGATAACCTCAACATTAAGCTTAATATTTGGTTGGTAGGGCTGAACACTTGTCTGTTTCTAGACCCACTTGGGTTAACTGGAGTTCTTTCGCTCTAGTGTGCTGCGGTGTTGTCGACGCATTGGTGTCTCCATATGTTTCAACGCGTTGTAACTGTCGAGTCCTCATTCTTGCGCATGCTTCACAGCCTTTTGGTTGATATTAATTGATGTCCATGATGCCGCATTGATGAGCTAGAAGACCTCCATGCGAGCCGAACAGTCATTTAAATTGTGTAAACCGCAACGGAAGGTGGCGGTTGGGGTCCCGTAAGACCGGTTTAGACACCCGTTAAGTATCGTTGCGGTTTCAATTGCTTTATGTTCGGGGTTTGTATGTTTTTTTTTAATATCTCCATTTTACCACCTGTTTGAGAGTCGCCTGTGATTTTGTTGTACGTTAAGAATTGTTTTTCCGCCTTTCCCTTTGCTGTTTGGGATAGGCTTGGGGTTCTGATTCGATCAGTTTCTGTATTAAATTTGCTAATTTGCGGCCATTTTAATAATTTGAAAACATCAAATGCCATTTCCCAGGCAGCGCATTCGCTAGCCAAGATCTAGTTGAAACCAGTCCATGCGCGAAAATTTCTCAAATCATACCTGACAGTTCAAGAATAATGTCATGACCAGTTTCATCTTTATTTATTTGCCTCGTCTATAGTATTTTGTGTTTTGTAAGCAGCTCTTTCGATAGATGTTGAATCCCACCTGTGTATGAAAAACAATCAACATATTCTTCCAGCTGTGCACAGATGGATATTCACTACTTAGATGACCATAGTTTATATCCGTGGACGAATGTCGCGGCGCGTTTCCCGATCTCGTCATCAGGTAGAGTGACATACGCAGACAATGACGCGAATCCTCAACCTCGGTGCGTAATTGACCGTAATGGTTCTAAAACTAATAAACATACTTAGAATTTTAAAAGGATACCTTACCACTCACACGGGTCTTTCTAAGTGTGGCGAGCTGTTCACTAACGGAAATGAAATGTTTGAGAAAGACAGAACCAAGCACATTTCAAGTTTTGGAAAGTGATTCCAGAGATAAACATTGACATTTTTTTGCAGATTGGGAAGGGGACGCCATGGCCCAGTGGGCGGGTCCGAGCGCTGACTCTTAAATATGAGGTTTCTCACTGAGAGTTTGAGCTAGGATAGGGTCACTTGTGAGACGCAGTGTTCTGCAGTGAAAGGTCATGTAGTTACTTACTGTCTTTTTTTCTGCACAAACCGGTTTTCGCACACCTCTTATTAAGGATCGGTTTGATATAACTGAACTAATCTTGAAAGTACGAAAAAGATAAATAAACGAAATATGAAATGAAATATCACATTTGTATAGAAAACCCCCACAACAAACAAGTCAAGAATCAACCCCACAACAAACAAGTCAAAAATCAAGTGTTCCTGTTTTATGTTTTATTTTTACCTTTTGTTTTGGTTGTTTGAATTGGAGTTTAACATCCCCGTCAACACTAGTTAGACCATTTTGTAGACGTTGTTTTCATTTTCGTGGAACTTTTACCCGACATTACGATGAAATGACATCTCAAGCCATGCCGCAGGTTAATATGCATTGGACGGTCTGACTCGCATCACATTGTCTGGCCACACATAGTTCTTCTAAGAGGTTCACCAGTACTCATGTGCGGTCAGTTTCTGCTCTGTGTGGAAGCATCGTGTAGCCCAATCTATTTCCCCAAGCAACCATGTGCGGTTTACATGAATTAGACCCTGACATAGTAACGAAGTTGGCTCTGGCATTCAGGATGACACATACCTTCATATTTGGCTACTTTGCTGAGTCAAAGGTCAAATAAACACTCATCCTTGAACAACAGGTCGAAACCGACAGAAGAATCTGTTGTTCATATCGATAGGCTCAGCCATTATTGGCAGCATACTGCATACTGTTTATTTCATACGCTGTTTCTTCTGCGTAAATACGTGGTATGCAGCCTTATGGCTGGCTTTTGCCAGTTACGTCATAAGACGGCCGAGATAAAACAGGGGTATCACCAATCCAATCTAAATCGAAATCGAAATTGGAAGCCAAAATTCTAATCGAAGTTGGAAGCCAGAAAAAAAAACAGCTCTAGATCATGATCAACAAATTCTCACCTTTACGAGCAATCCGAAGAAAGACGATTTCCCTTATTGTGCGTAATGCCAGTTTGTTCTAACTGCAAGATTCGAGATCTGTTACATTAAAACTAAAGCTGTTACGCCAGTGTCATGTAATGTCGATATCGGCATTCAAGGGGACGTAACGTCAACCGTAAGTATACGACTGTTTTTTTAATGTTTGGCCTACGTATTTGTTTCATGAAGATCTTCTCGAAACCAAAGAGCTCACTGTAATCGGGATCAAGGGTCAGAGCTGTCGTTTTCGAAATGAAGATTGATTAGGGCTTATATCCAAGTTTATCCACGGCTCTTTTCAGCTCTCTTACACAATGTCTATTATCTTATAATTACGTCTGAATTTAGTGGACACTTTTGAACATCGCTTTCAATTTCAATGCCGCCTAAGGCCTTTGGCCATTTTGATTCAAACTTCACAAGAATTTTACCTGGATGGCTACCTACCACAATAACTAAAGTCGTTCAGCTCCGATGAGTATATCCTCATGTATCGAGTATATCCTCATGTATTTGAGTATATCCTCATGTATAAAACGTTACACAATTTAGCGCCAGAATATCTGTCAGAGCGGCTCGTGAAGGTATCCGAAATTCATGATCGTAATCTACGATCTGTTGAGAATGACCTGCTTTAAGTCTCTTACTCGAGAACTAGGTATTACGACAATGCATTTTCTGTAGCCGGTCCAAAGATGTGGAACTCGCTCCTATCGATATACGACAATCACAATCCCTATGCAGCTTTAAATTAAAGATTAAGTCTCACCTTAATACAATTAATTCATAATTTATACATAGCATTGTGTCCTGGTGGATGTCTCCATCTATATATATCAAACAAGATGTCGACATGTGTATGCATGGTCCGTTGTTAGTGGATCGCTCTCTTCTGCTTCCGCTGCCGATGAATGGTATACTGAACCTCATTGCTTTGTTCCTGGTCTGCTGCCGGACTGCGACCTATGCCGACTATGTGCCTCGACGCAATTTATGCCTGGTGTCGGTGTGCATGCTGTTTGGACATTGGTTTCCGCCACATGCCCCCTGACCCGTAGTGGCATTCTTATCCGGGGTAAATAGCCGATATAGTTGCTCGGGCACTGTATATGACTAGTTGTCCTTGTGATGTACCATGACAGATTATATGAATTGGTAAAAGAACAAAAAATAAATAAAAAAATAAATAAATCGGCCAGCAACGAAACTGGGAAATCAAGAAAAGAACAGATAAATCATTTATCTTCACAGTTCAATTTGAAGTTGAAATTTTATCAAAGTCAAAGATTTTATTTTTATTATTATTTTTTATTTTTATTATTTTTTTTTTCTCAAATTTTCTATCTCCTAGTTTTTAGTATAACAATTTATATGTGCATTTCATTCACAGTTTTAAGAAAATATTAAATTACAGAGGTCTTACTCTAACTGTGAATCACATTTGCATTTTAACGAGTGTGTTTATCTCATAACTATTCTGTCATTTACAGTCTAGATCTGCTGGACTATTTTAAGTTCAATTCAAACATATTGTATATACTTGTATATGTGTTCATATAAATGTTTATGTGTTTTTACAGGAGGACCATATGTCAGATAAGTATGTATTACTAAATATGTAATCCTCTATAAATAAAGACATTATTATTATTATTAAGTATAATTTCAGGGAGCTGATAGGATAAGATTCACTGCCATTAACTGCATACATTCTTGGTTTAGAGTCTTGATTTGTATCACTTTTCAATCCTGGGTGGTTCTTAGTAGCTTCATTGTAGCCCATCTCAACATACTCTAGGCCAGTGTAGTCCTTTTTGAAGACAAATGCATCCTTTGTTTGAGACTGCAAGTGCTCACGACCCCAACGAGCAAATGCCAACCCAATGTCAAACCATACCTTTCTGCAACGACCTAGGCTGTTTCATGCTAAACACTTCCGACTGCCTAAGTTTCTCTAGGTCTGCTTCAGCAATTTCCGGGTAGTGCTTTGTTTTATCAAACTTATCTCGTTTTATCTTCTTACGCACTGCAATAAATACGTGATTAGACCGGTGGAAGTCTTCATTGCTCATGAGGCAGATATTTCTGTTGTGTGGTGGCGCATGTAAATGACGGTTGATTGAGGCCCTTATACCAGTATACGTAGATTTACTGTATGATTCACCAACCCCATTTCTCACTTCAACGTTGAACTTTTCCAGGCGACTGTCCAGTTCTCTGTTATCCAAGCTTTCAAAGTAACCATTGTAACCTCGGGAGGCAAGCCGCTCTAAATTTCAAGAAAAGATAATGAATTGCGAATGCAATTGGACGTCTACAAATTTGCGACAGTTACTGTCGGAAACCCGACGTCATCTCATAACCAGATCGCATCGCTTATCATTTGCTTGCATTTGGTCATACGCAGCTCACACAACTTGCAGCCGTGTGCAAATTAGTACAATTTTTAACTTAACAACCAAAATAGTCCATTACAGTGTCAATAAATGTATTGAAAATTGCAACGTGTAATTCGGGGAAGTAAATTGTCGGTGTTCGAAAACAATAACAATGTTTACACCAGTACCCAAGCTAGACCAAAACAGTATGCAAATGACGGTCCGACAGTGATACGGCGTTAAGTGGTATCCTACCGCTGTCGACCGGACATTGGCCCATCATTCTTTGCTGCCTGGGACGTTGGAGTCATTCAGCAAACTTTCTGACTAATAAAAAAAGGTTCCATTTACCTCCTAAAACTTTATTTGCCGTTTATACAGTTATCCTCTATATTGATGACTTTTTGTCATTGTTAAAATACAAAACTGAAGAAAAGTATATACAAAAGACAGAAATATTCGATGATGTACTTGTAAAAAAATATGCTAGCATGAACCTTTTCATCGCTACACACTACAGTTATACATTATTTTTCAAGCAAGCCACAGAACATTCATTTAATTGTACAGAAAGCTGGTGTGCTTTTTCTCAAAGTTCTATAGGCATCAGGAAAACACGCTTATATTATTTTGACCCCCTTTGAACCCAGCTTTTATATAGCAAAACTGAGGTTTACATGGGTAAACCTTATTTTTCTTATTTTTGTGGGTACTCGTTAGAACGAGGCGGTTGTAACGAGTACCCACAATCTATATTTTGAGCAGAAATAAGGAAAATATCACAATTTTTCATCCAAAAATTTTATTTTTTCGGCGATAAGGGTTACACTGTATTTGTATAGGCGTGTTTTCGTAATGGCAGTGGTTTAGAAATTTTTGTATCTATTAAACTAAACAGTATGGAAAATAAAAATCTACAACATTTTGAAGTAGATAGAGACACATAACTAAAAACATCATCTCGGCACTTAGATTAATGAAGAAATGGATAGGTAAATAAAATGAAAGCAACTAAAATGTAAAATAAATTTAAAAAGGTAAAATAACTCATAAACTGAAGTTAAATAGAAGTAATAACTATAGTTGTATACATAAAAACTGGAGGAAAAAGGGTGGCTATATCGGAAAATAACCCGTGCAATAGCACTCCCGGTATCGCAATAGTGTTAGCGAAGTACAAGCACTCCCTTTTACAGGAGTCGTAATGAGTTGTGGTGTCAGTCTGGTCTTTTGTTTATATGTCATTCTAATAGAGTACTATTGTGTTTGATTTGATATGTTGTATTGATTAAATTAGCTATTTGAATGGTCTGGTGGTCTGACATGACTTATGGCAGTTCCGTGGTATGATAGGTCACTTGAATGGTTTGGTGGTCTAATATGGTAGAATAATGGACATATATGGTATATGCCAATTGAATGGCTTGGTGGTTCAATGGTCTGATAGGTCACTTGAGTGGTCTGGCGGTCTGATATGGCATATGGTAGTACAATGTTCTGATAGGTCACACAGTTCAATAGTCTAGTGGTCTGATATGGCATATGGCAGCTCAGTGGTCTGACAGGTCACTTGAATTGTCTGGTTGTCTGATATGGTAGGTAAACGGACATATATGGTATATATTAATAGAATGGTCTGGTGGTCTGATATGACTTATGGCAGTTCAATAGTCTGGTGGTCTGATATGGCATATGGCAGCTCAGTGGTCTGAAAGGTCACTTGAATTGTCTGGTTGTCTGATATGGTAGGTAAATGGATATATATGGTATATACTAATAGAATGGTCTGGTGGTCTGATATGGCATATGGCAGTTTAGTGGTCTGATGGGTCACTAGAATGGTCTGGTGGTCTGATATGGTAGGTTAATGGACATATATGGTATATACCAATTGAATGGCCTGATGGTCTGGTATGGCATATGGTAGTCAATGGTCTGATAGGTCATTTGAAAGGTCTGGTGGTCTGATATGGCATATGGTAGTTAAATGGTCTGATTGGTCGAATAATTTAATATGGCATACTAATCTGAGATATAATACGATTGATCTTTGGTCTGATATGACACACTGTTTTGATATGTCATATTGTAGCTCAGTGGTCTGATATGGCACATTGGTCTGATTTGTTATATTGGTCTGATATGATATATATGGCATCTCAATGGTCTAATATTGTAAACTGTTTCAACCTGTCAACCTGATCCAATATTGTATATGACAGTTCTATGAATTATGCCAATTGATTGGTCTGGTGGTCTGATATGACAGTTCTATGAATTATGCCAATTGATTGGTCTGGTGGTCTGATATGGCATAAGGTAGCTCAATGGTCTGATAGGTACATTATTCCAATATGGCATACTTATCTGGGATATAATACGACAGATTTTAGTTCTGTGTTCTGATATGACATTATTTGGATATGTCACATAGTAGCTTAGTGGTCTGATTTTGGTCTTATATGGAATATTGGTCTGTTATGGTACATTGAACTGTTAGGGTACATTAGCGTGATATAGCACATTGGTCAATGTTTATTGCTTCACAATGGTCTACTCAGGTATTATGGTCTGCTTTGGCATGATATGGTATATTGGTCTGATATGGCATATTGGTCTGAATGGTATATTGGTCTGATATGGCATATTGGTTTGGAATGGCACTTTTGAGGCTTTTTGGTCTGATATGGCAATGGTATATTGGTCTGATATGGCATATTGGTTTGGAATGGCACTTTGAGGCTTTTTGGTCTGATATGGCACATGGTCTGATATGGCATATTGGTCTGAATGGTATATTGGTCTGATATGGCATATTGGTTTGGAATGGCACTTTGAGGCTTTTTGGTCTGATATGGCACATGGTATATTGGTCTGATATGGCATATTGGTTTGGAATGGCACTTTGAGGCTTAATGGTCTAATATGGCACATGGTAACTTTGAGGCTTTTTGGTCTGATATGGCACATGGTAACTGAGCACAATATTAGTGGCAGTTTTTTGTATATACAGTATCTAAATAACAAAAAAGGCAGAGATCATGGTACAATCATATAATTAGTGTTATTTTCATTCTTTTTTTTTTACCAAATATTCATTCATAACTTTGCATCTTGTTTTGTTAATGTATAGGTTCACACATGTATGTTCCCTTCATGGTACAAGGTTTCTGTTTTTAATTAGCAGTCTGCTGAAGGAATATCCTACAGAACCCCTGTTACACTATGTAAGAGCAGTTCTTCTAGTTATTCCCTACTAAGATGGGTATTTAAATAGCATTAGTATAATGCTTTGTAGTTATAGTTGGCCATCCAATCCCCAAAAAGATAGATATTTTTACTTTTGATGGCAAATTTGAGTAGAGTATGGAACACATGCTAAATGTAATCCTTGATGTGTGTCAATAATCATACGGATGGATGCCACGTCTGGAAATGCGTCTGGGGCTCAGAAGTAGGTCAAAGGTCAAATGAGTGCAAAATAAACATAAAACCACGCATAACTCTTTTTTAACACATATTTGGGGAAATCGCTTGCTTAAAATCACCACAAACTATTCAGGTGCAGTGAACAATGGAAAATTATTTAAAATGTACCCTCAAAGTATGTCAGTCTTATAGGTCAGGGGTCATTTAAGAACAAAACTCATTTAAGTGCAAAACTCGTGAAAAATGGATGTTTTCTGATCAAATTTTGTCATATTCAGTATAAAGATGTGTTAATGACCAGTTTTTATTATCAAAAATTAAAAATAATTTTTTTACGTTTATTTGATTAGAAAATCTGCCTGAGTACATGGATATGGGTTAATTTGGATAAAAAAGGGATACTAATGTTACAGACTTGAATCATTGATGATCCACGATACTGATATAGCACTGGATTCTTTCTTTGTGACTTTGTTTCTGCCTTGGGTCTGAAACAATGCCTATACGGATAGGGTTGCAATACGGATAGGGTTGCATTACTGTCGCCAAGCTAAGGCTAAAGGTCTAGAGTATCTTAACTATTTTGATCTTCTTGTCATCATAGCAATGCTGCTAATAGGGGGCATAGAGAAAAACCCCGGACCATTAGATGAGTCTTTGAATTCATCGACCTCTGAACCTACTTTTCGAGAAATTACCCTCAAAAGCAAATTTTCTATTGTTCACTATAATATTCAGAGCCTAACTAACAAAGTAGACGTTATAGAGTCTGAATTACGAAATTTTGATGCTATTTGCCTCACGGAAACATGGTTAGATAACAGAGTACCTAATGAAACAATAAAAATAAATGGATTTAGCTTATATCGTCGTGATCGCATGGGAGATAACCATGGAGGCATTTGTGTATATGTGCGTGATTCTATTTTTTCCCGTAGAAGACCTGACCTTGAACTTCCGCAAATTGAATGTGTATGGGTTGAAATTTGTATTCATAACAGGAAAGAGTTGTTGGGTACGTTTTATAGACCTCCTAATTCAAATAACGCAATCTACACATGCATTGAGGACTCATTCGGGCTTGCATTTGATACTAATATTTCAAATGTAACAATAACAGGAGATTTTAATTTTGATGTATCAAAACAAACGTCCCATAGGAAAATTAATGATTTATGCCAGCATTTTAACTTGGACCAAATTATAACTGAAACCACGCACTATACAGAGAACTCCGAATCAATTATTGACCTATTTATGGTGTCAAACAAGAACAGGGTTGTTCTGAGTGGCGTTGGTGAGCCCTTTCTTGATCAAAACATAAGGTATCACTGTCCTATATATTGTGCATATAATTTTAACAAAATCACATCCCCAACTTACACAAGACAAATTTATTTATATCATAGAGGCGATTACCAAACACTTTCCCGCAAACTAAATGAAACCAACTGGAATTCACTGAAGGACGACGATGTAGATATCTATGCTAAAAATGTAACCGATGTGATCTTGAATCTTGTAAACAAACATATTCCAAATAAAACGATACATATTCGCAAATCCGATCCACCATGGCTGACTAATGATATAAAGAAACTTATGAGAAAACGTAAACGCCTATATGATAAGTACAAAAGAACAAAACAAGAGCAAGATTTTAATAAATACAAACAAGTCAGAAACCAGGTAACTTCTTTTATTCGAAGAGCTAAAGACGATGAACTCAACAAATTAAAGAATAAACTTAAAGATCCCAATATAAATCAAAAGGATTGGTGGAAAACATTAAAAAATTTCATTAAACCAGAACAACAATCTTCTATACCTCCACTGAAAGCCGATAACATTAATATTTGTGACGACAAAGAAAAAGCCGACCTACTTAACGATTTTTTACACAACAAACAATTTTGGATGAAGTTAACGCGTCCTTACCACAAGCAACAAATACAACACACAACAAACTCGAGTCTATTATTATTACAAGAGAAGATGTGAAATCTATACTCTCGTCACTACCCACAGGCAAGGCGTCAGGCCCTGACCTTATTGGTAATAAAATTCTCAAGGATCTTGCCGAGCCTCTAACATCCCCTCTAAAAGATCTTTATAACTTCTGTCTTGAGAAGGGTAGATTTCCAGCTATGTGGAAACAAGCCAACGTTACTCCTATTTTCAAAAAAGACGATCCTTCCGAAGTGTCCAACTATAGACCAATATCTCTCCTTAGTACTATTGGAAAAGTTCTTGAAAAAATCGTTCACAAATATATTTTTAACTTTTTTCGAGAAAATGCCATAATAACGCCATTACAGTCTGGCTTTGTACCGGGTGATTCTACTGTAAACCAGCTAACTGATATGTACAATACTTTCTGTCAAGCTCTAGACGAAGGCAAAGAAGTAAGAGCAATATTTTGCGATATTAGTAAAGCCTTCGATAGAGTTTGGCATAAAGGCCTTCTGTATAAACTTTCTTCTGTTGGCATTTCTGGACAGCTCCTCCAATGGTTTTCAGACTATTTAGAAAACAGAAAACAACGTGTTGTCTTACCTGGAACAGCTTCGAGCTGGACTTCAATTAAGGCTGGCGTCCCTCAAGGTTCTATTCTCGGTCCTCTCCTTTTTCTAATTTATATTAACGATATTGTCGAGGATATTCACTCTTCTATCAGACTCTTTGCTGATGATACAAACCTTTATATTATTGTTGATGATCCTGTTGATGCCGCTGATAAACTAAATACTGATCTCTCTAAAATTAACGAGTGGGCTAAACAGTGGCTCGTCAAGTTCAATCCATCTAAGTCGGAGTCAATGGTATTTTCCAGGAAAAGGTACAAGCCTAACCATCCTCGAGTCTTTATGAATGAAACCCAGATAAATGACGTAACATCTCATAAACACCTTGGTGTTGTATTTTCCAATGATTGTACATGGCATGAACACTTAGAGTATATAAAAACTAAAGCATGGAGCCGTATAAATATCATGAGAAAACTAAAATTTAAACTCGATAGGCACTCGCTTCAAACAATATACTTTTCTTTTATTAGACCATTACTTGAATATGCGGACGTCGTTTGGGATAACTGTACTTTGTATGAAGTTAACGATTTAGAGAAAATACAAAACAAAGCTGCTCGCATCGTCACCGGTGCAACAAAACTAGTCTCTATAGAAAGTCTTCATAATGAAACCAAATGGGAATCATTAGCATCACGTAGGAAGAAGCACAAACTACAACTGTTTTATAAAATGCAAAACGGCTTGACTCCTGACTATCTTTCTTCACTGGTACCCGCCCCAGTAGGTAACAATTCTACTTACAACTTACGTAACGCACGAGACCTAAGTACTGTACAAGCACATTCTCAACTCTATTATAAATCCTTCCTTCCATCAGTTGTACGAGACTGGAATGGACTGTCTGAAGAAATAAGAAATTCGCCAAGCCATGTCTCCTTCAAAAGACAACTTGATCTTAACCTGGCTTCTTTGCCGAGGTACTTCTGTAACGGCAAGAGGACAGGTCAGATTTATCACGCTCGTCTGAGAATGAGATGCAGTTCTCTCAATCAACATCTATTTTCAAAAAACATTATTGAAAGCCCACTTTGCGTCTGCGGAGCTGTCGAAACTACTCAACATTTTCTATTTTCCTGCACACGATACACACATCTACGACAAGAGCTCTACACTGAAATACAACCAATATGTCAGCCGTCTCTTGACATACTTCTGTTTGGAAACCACGAATTATCGGATTCTAATAACAAGCAGATATTCTTAGCCGTTCAAGAATTCATAATCAAAACTAAACGATTCGTAGTAAACTTATAAGCTCCTGTAGTTAATATAATCCTATTATAAATAACCATATCTACTAATAGTATCATTAATAGTTTCCTCTACGACAGGATTCGTGCTATACTAGACCTCTAGCTTAACTTGGCCAGACAAGCTAAATGTGTAACATAAGATGTCACACTATCTACATTCATCTATTGTATTTTACATTCCATGTCCCCCGTGGAGCCAATCCAGCTAGACGCTAGGAATAAGTATCTAGAAATGAGTTTAACAAGAATATTCATAATAATATCATAGGTCATTTTCACTTGTTCTGTATTATCACAAGTCATAACGCTACTATTGTACATTGATATTTTGTAAAAATGGGAGACAGAGTTCCATAAGTCTTTCGAATTTCTTCTGAATCCCATTGTATAATATTGTCTTTGTTGATTTATCTGTATGTATGTATATCATGTATTATACAAATAAATAAACGTTTAAACTAAACAATGCCTTTGCACAACTAAGGCAAAGCGCGACTTCCGGTGAGTTATCCTGTCCGTCGACAGGTCTTTATAGTCAGTCCCCACCCCAGCTGACTGAACCGGGTCGCCAGGCCGGTTTTCATCATGATTTATCTTTTACAACAAAGACAGCCATTGCTTAAACAGAAAAGGCGATATGAAACGATTTAACAAGCATTAAACTGTTACTCTATTTTGAGCAGGACCGATTTTAACACATTTCTTTGTATAAGACAATTAAACATCAAACTTTAACCTTATCCCCTTGATTAAAATGTCGCATCTCGGATAATCAGCAATAGATAAACCAACTGACAAACTTTATGCGTGACTAAGCAGATGCAAAAAAGATTGATATTTTTACTTTTGATGGAAAAATTGAGTAGAGTATAGCACCCATGCTAAATGTAATCCTTGATGTGTGTCAACACTCATAGGTGTGGGTGCCACGTCTGAAAATGCGTCTGAGGCTCAGAAGTAGGTCAAGGGTCAAATGAGTGCAAAATAAACATGAAACTACTCATAACTCCCTTTTAACGTATATTTGGGGAAAGTGCTTGCTTAAAATCACCATAAAACTACTCAGGTGCAGTAAAAAATGGAAAATTATTTTAAATGTACCCTCAAAGTATGTCAGTCTTATAGGTCAGGGGTCTTTTAAGAACAAAACTCTGAAAAAATGGATGTTTGCTGATCAAAGTTTGTCCTGTTTAGCATAAGGCTGTGTTGATGACAAGTATTTATCATCAAAAAAAAATAAAAATACATTTGTTACGTGTATTTGATTGTCAACGACAGATTTGAATTCCTAAAGTTGATATCAAAGATGGCTGTTAGACAGTTATTCACTTCTCTTATAAAATAGAAGTGAATGCAATGATCAGGAATCAATACAAATAATACACAGCCTCCATCAATGGCACCAGAGGGAAAGAAACACAAAAATGAAATAACTAGACCCGAATTGAAACATCAATAGCGGAAAGCCAAAAGGACAGTTACTTTCCCACAAAATGGTCAATTGGCAATCCAAAACAAAATAATATAAGCAATACACGCACTCAAAGATAAACGAAAAACAGTGGAAGGGCCTTGGAATGGTCAGCGGAACGAATTCAACTGGCGAGAGGTCAAATCGATTTTATGCAGCTGCAATCCTCGCCCTTACTTCCGTCGCGATTCAGACAAATAATTTGTTCCGTCCACGTGAAGGCCTCCTAACTCATCAGTGCAACATCTCCGAGAACACAAAAATCAAACTGACAACCACAGAGATGAAACAACGGTTAGGACTGGACAGCAAGAACTCACTGAAATGCTGGAGCAAAAGAAAACCAACAGTTAGACTCCGATGGACCCGACCAGAGACATAGCATCAGGCACCAACCAACATTACATAAAATTAAATTCGTTCTAATTGTCAGTAAGCCTTTACGCTGGAACCGTCATAGAATCTGAGGCCTGCCAAGGCAAAGTTTGCGAATCGGGCCGTGCATGCATATAAACCCTACATTGGTTTCATTGGGCGGCAGGACTTGAGACTCCATTTCATCTTAATGTCGGGCAAAGTCCCACAAAATTGAAAGCAACGTAGAATCTGAGGCCTGACCCATCAACGTAAAATTAAAGGGGAAAGCAAAGTTGCCAACCGGGATTGGGTTAAATACATGTAGTCTGTCGTATAACATTTATGTTGCACCCAATCGGGGCTTGAAGAAATAGATGGACTGCATGATGCTTCCACGCAAATCTGAAACCTACCGCACACGAATACTGATAAACGGCTTAGAGGATCTGAGCCTGCCCTGGCAAAGCGGTGCGAGTCGGACCGTTCATGCTTATAAACCCTATTGGTTTCATTGGGCGACAAGGCTTGTCATCTCTGTGGTTGTTTGATTATTTGTGTTCACGGAGATGTTGCACTGATGAGTTAGGAGGCCTTCATGCGGACTGAACAAATTATTTGTCTAAATCACGACGGAAGTAAATGCGAGGATTGTGGCCACTTGAAATCGATTTAAGCCCCCCAGTGGAATTCGTTTCCGCTGACTGTTCCAAGGCGGTTCTTCTGTCGCGGTTTATTTTTGTTATGGCTCTACGCTAGTGATGTTTCCATTAGGTCTGTTGTTTCATGTTTGTGTTTCTTTCCATTCTGTGTCTCTGATTGGAGCTGTGGGTTGATTGTATCGATTCCTGATCATTGCCTCCACTTCTTTTTGGTGGTGTCATTTCACCTCAAGCAACGTCTCCAAAATGACCTCTACAGTGTTGACGGGGACGTTAAACCTAAAAAAAAACAATCTTTTTATATCGAAGAATGGTTTTAAAAAATTGAGTGCTGAAGTCTTTGCAATTATATTTTTTCTGAATTTACACACTAAGTCACCATAAAATTCGTGTTCGGATAGACCTTGTTGCACAAGAGATTAAGTCCAACATCGAGTTTGAAATTAAATCGGAATGACGTCAATAAACTTTTGAAAAGGCTTCGTGTAGTTTATGATACCAATAACCCTGATTAAGATGTTTAGCAGTTAACAATTTACTATGAGTATTGAAGTCAGTAACATGACTAGACACTCTGGCAAATCGATTTAATTACGAAATATAAACACAATAGGATGCCACACGAGGAACATCACCGACCAACAAAGGAAAATTTACAATCTCAAATTCAAAATCATCGCGTTTGTCACAAATTTTGCAGGAAACAAACCCATCCACCTGTAACAATAGACAGATGTAAATTCAACAACGGGGCCTCGGTATCAGAAAAATTGTTTTATTTAACTGAAGTACTGGGGGTAAGTTTGACTGATCAAACCATCGAAATAGGTATTGTCAATATTTAATAAATCATCAAAATATCTAGAAGTCGAGCTATGAAGTTAAAATGACTTGTTATTTATGACTAAGTCTATCATTTCAGATTATGCGGAAGAAAGCTAGTATCAGTGATATCGTAGAAACCCCTATATGGTTTGAATTGCATAGACTTGTCAATGTTGAAGTAAAAAAAACTCAAATCATATCGGCGCAAACGCGAGCTGTTACCCTTTACATTGTAGTGATCTGAACGGCTCTTACTTGTAAAATACAAACTTTGAATACTGTTTAACACTTAAATTAAGCGGCCGCAAATTTTAACGCTTTTTATAAGTAGACATTTTCGTGGATTTATATTTCGGCGGACTTTCGATTTCCGAAGAGAAAAAAAAAACGGTTGAATCTCCAAAGCCCTGTAGGATGACAAAAAATTAAAGGAGTTGCTCATCAACAGCGTCAAGCAGAAACTGTGGTAATTAGTTAAAAGTTTTGTGTTCACCGCAGGATTAACCTAATGTGCTACCTTGACAATCCAAATGTCTGTCTGGAGGTGTATCACTTTGCTCTTATCTGATTGGTTTGCCCATCCTATTGAGCTCACAGTTAAAGCCATCAATCAATTACCAATTATATCCACAATTTTGACAATAACTCTCAAGGTGTGTTTGTTTACATTCAGCCGTTTTGAGATGCCTTATGATTAGGTCATTGTCTTTCTTTATTTCGACTTCTAAAGAAGTAAAAAAACTTTTTCTTTTGTCACCGATGATACATATGACCAACTGACACATCATAATTGTGATGTGTAGAATATCTTCTCTTGCACTATTTTAAGATTTATTGGCGGATTTTTATTTTGGCGTTTTTTTCCTTGACTGCAAATAGCGCCAAAATAAAATGACCGCCAAAAATAAGTGTTTTACGGCAGCTGCAAGTGCCCTTGATGATGACCCAGTTATGCTATTATTAGATATATCATCATCATATGCTATATCCTTGAGATATCATTTTGACGTTTAGGAAGAACTCAGTCGATTTGGAATGTTACTTATAATAATGGATGACATGTGAAGAATCAACGTATTTTGCAAAATAAACATATTTTCCCAAATATGTACTTAAATGACCTTTGACCTACGGCCGATTAGGAATGTCATTATGCTGTTTGTATAATGTTTGGGTTTTATGCTTCCTAGATAAGGAAATGGGAACTCATGTGACTTTGTTTCAGTTGACATACTAGATATCCCTTTGTACAATAAATATTGATGCATATGTACTTAATTGACCTTTGACCCTGACCAAATTTATGATTTAACTTCTTTTCGCACATATAATGCATAAGTAATATGTCTTAAGTGCATTGCTGGTGTTTTAATTAACATTATTTGGCTTGTTTAGATAGAGAGAGGGTATAAATACCAGAATGTACAAATTTTATTGTATCTTTGCACTCATTTGACCTTTGACCTAATTCTGAGGCTCAGGGGCATTTTCAGAAGTGGCATCCACCCCTATCACTTTTGCAACACACTAAAGAACACAATTAGCATGGATGCCAAACTCTACTCAATTTTGCCATCAGAAGTATTTTTTCGTGGTTTGGATGGCCAACTATTAGGTACTTGTAACATGACAGAACCATTGTTGAACATATATGCACCATGTGAGAAGGCCACTAAAGTATACCATTCATCACCATTATAATTACACTTAATATCAGTATTAAGATGCCAAACACAAAACAGTTCTGGTAACCACAATAAAAAAACATTATATGCACATACTTGCAACAAATGCATATATCTGCACATAATATCCATAATACACATATATTAGTACAACAGGTATGAATGACATTCCTCTGCCCCCTCTCACAATGGTACAGGTATTTTTTTTTTTTTTTTTTTTTTTAACCCTCCTTTTGCTGAATATTCAGACAAGCCGTATCCATTTCTGACTCCAAACCAATCTAATTTCTTGTAGTTTATTGCTACAAATTCATAAACTGAATGCAAAACAGTGTAGATCCTGATCAGACGGCCTCCTCAGAAGCCATCTGATCCGGATCCACACTGATACGGGTTGTCGCAAACAACAAGATAAGGGTCAATATGTATATGGCATACAAATGGGACCTGTTCGAAGATTATTTTTGATACCAGCATACAGGGCTTAAAGAAAAGCGAAAAGAAAGTCCCTAAAGTTGTCTCCCTTTGAAAAATGGCGGTTAAATCTGCCAGGTGTTCCCATTCCCCTTCACAGTACCGAAGAGTTTAAGAAACTAGCTGGGAAATAAAACCCTAGTTCATCAGAGTAAAGCGTTTAAGTTTTTGACTCAGTGTAAAATTCTTTTCCAGGGAATACACCGTAAAATATATGCTATATATCAAACAAAAGCATTACAAACCAACACTATAAGGTAAAATATGTCCGTTTCATTTACTTCCGTCATATTTATATCGTGTGCAATTCCCGGAATGAACATAGTTTTAGTTTCAGTTTTGGCCTGTAGCATAAACTGCAAGAAACTTATGTACATGATAAAGTCTTTGGGTAAAGTGAAAGGCATGCATTGAATTGCATGTCATTTTTTTGTCTAAAACACCCCATTTGTGTCAATACTACCGTAAAAATTCGATTAAATGCCCATGCTCTAATAAACGCCCATCCCCTTTTTCTAAACACACGAGCTTCTAACAAACGCCCATTGTAGAATATTCCGTCCGAGCAATTCTCGATATTGCCATTTTTCTAAGCCCAAACTTCTAACTGATGCCTGCCTGCATGTCGATGACTCACACAAATACTCGGTCAAGCATCAAACCGTTTATTGCCATTAAGCTCCCGCATTCTCGGTTGTTTTGTTTGATGTGATCATTAACGTCCGAGTCAACACTATGTAGGTCATTTTGGAGACGTGGCTTTCAATTTTATGGGATTTTTACTCGACATTGAGATGAATGACATCTGAAGTCCTGCCACCCAATGAAACCAATAGGGTTTAAATGCATGGACGGTTTAACTCGCACCGCTTTGCCTATTCTAAGCGGTTTTCAGTACTCGTGTGCGGTCGGATTCAGCTCTGCGTGGAAGCATCATGCAGCGCATCTTCAAGCCCCAATGGGCGGGAGCCGACGTTCTTGGTTGTAAAAACATGTATATGATGTCTGCCTGTCGCGAGAGAAAGCCATTAAACTTACAGCTGAATCGTGTCTGGGCGGTAGCGAGCAGGTACATGGTGGTTATCAAGAAACGACTTTTTGATTAAGCCATTTTATCCCAAAAATCATTATAGTACACGGAAATGAGTAAATTCTGTTTCAACGGCAAACACTAAAATTAATCCATTTCAGAATATTTAACACGGACTACTACACTTATTTGATTGCGCTACTCTGCAACCTGTTTGTCCACCAGTGATTAGAAAAGCGACCATTGATGAATGTTTACATAGCAATATATCAAAGTGTAAGCCGTCCACATTCGATAATCCATGAAGCAATGCATGGACAGCCAACATGTGTCAAACGTGCGAAATAACGTTGTAGACGATTTTAGTGGATACATGTACTGATTTTGCCAATAGCAGAAATCTAATGAAAGAAATCTATCTGGTTTTCAGGTTTCAAAATGCACTCAAGTTCTGTCCCAGATGCAAACGAAACTCGATAAAAGTTGTATCCTTTTATCACAGGTTTAATTGAAACAAGCCTAAATTCATGGAAGTACAGGGGCCAGTTGTTCAATGCATCGTTAGCTTAACGAGCTCGTTAGTGGTCATATTGTTAACTGTTCTAACAAGAATAAGATCTAACATTTCCGTACTTTTGCTGAAAAAAAATGTGAGCAGCTTTTGCATATGCAAAAGCTGCGCATTTTTTTTTTCAGCAAAAATATTAGCATATTTGCCATACATAATGATCAAAGTTTTAACGATTTGTTAACTAACGATGTCGTTAGTTATGAACAACTGGCCCCATGTAACAAACGTTCATGCTGTACAGTCAAATTCTTCCACAGAAGGTTCGCCCGAAGAGCAAGAACGAATCGTAATGTCAATAGTCTTTCACGGATATATTGACACTGGCGCATAGTTCCTTTGTATTTTTCAAGATGGCGGCCATTTGCGAGAAAATGCGGATTTGGCCATTTTGTGGGAAAGTAACTGTCCTTTTCGCTTTCCGCTATTGATGTTTCCATTAGGTCTGTTGTTTCGTGTTTGTGTTTCTTTCCCTTTGGTGTCTCTGATGGGAGCTGTGGGTTGATTATATCGATTCCTGATCATTGCCTCCACTTCTATTTTGGGATGCTTCAGTGAATTTGTCTTGGGACTGTAGCCTCTAACAAACACCCACTCCACTTCCCATGAAAGGTAATGATTCTAATAAACGGCAGGGCGTTTAATAGATTTTACGGTATATAGGTCATATCGAGCCGGGCGGTTCTTGTGCAGGCATATACATAAGGGTTAACCAGAACAGTGCATATTCTTTAGAGAATTTCGCAATATAACGAAATTGTGAACATTTAGAAGCAGTATTACCGGGTCTATATAGTTCTGTTTGACCTGGATCTTATTTGTACTCGTGGCAACTCAAAGTTACATCATTGCTTCAGGATCTTAAATGTAACTGGACTAAATTTCTTCACCGAGGTAGTAGATACAATCCTTTTCACCTTCACCATGCAGAGACAAGAAGATTGGGAGTTGTCTCGAATCTACAGTTCTTGTAAAATAGAAATGCAACTGGAGCCCCTAAGGACTCAAACAGTTGGACCCCAGATACATTATTAATGTATAACTTTATCGAACTTATTTTTCAAATGACAGCCGTAAACTAGTGCATCAGACATAATGCTTCTGATAAGTGCCTCTTGTTACAAAAGAGACAGTATACTTCTGATAAGACTTCGTGTGTCAGTTGACTGTTTTTAAAGCAGGGAAATTGTCTTGACTGTGTCGGCAGTTGTCACTTGTACTAGTATACACTGAACGGACCAATGTATGACACTGTGAAATAAAGATATAGGGCGGCCTTTAAAATAAAGACACCTAGCAAGTAGAAAATTAGAGTCTAAGTTTGATTTAGTGTTTTCGAAAGCAGTAATGAATTTGAAACACTGGTTGCGCCCTCTAGCGTATACCTGAGCAAAAGTCGATTTTCAATCTACTAAAATGGGACAATAAAAATATTAATACTATTTAATGAAGTACGGAAAGACGTTCTACGGCAAAAAGATGGCATTTAAGACAAGCTAGGTAAAGTGAAATAAGTTTATGAGCCGTATGGTTTATTTGAAAACGAAGAACACATTTGAGATGCATTAATTTCATTGCAACTCTTTTGAAATTAAAGCGTTACTATACCAAATTTAGTGACACAGAGGCCTTTCTGATATTTAATCTTCATCAATGTGTCTCAACCCCAAAGTTCTGAAACCGAAATGGATGATGGACAAGTCCCGGCAAACACAGCACACCCCCCTCCGAGCACACACCGACCGACGCAGATCATGAGACCGGTCAACTTGAGGCATCCGACAAGAGACGCCTAGCGCACTGGTTACGCTACTCGCCTTGTAAACCAGGGGTCGCAGGATCGATTTCGGGCTTCACCAGACTTTCGGATTAGTCTTTAAACCGAGGTCCCGTCCTTAGCTGTTTGAGGGACGTAAAACTCAAACACTCACTCACTCAAGAGACGCCTACATCAGGACTAATAGGCGTTCCCCACCGAGCCAACATCAGCAAACATGGCCCACACTCCACGGAAGTCCCGGGCATCAGGAAGGAGATGTCCAAAGTAGCGAGACTTGCAAAATTTTAAAATATAACAAAAAGTGGCAACCAAGTCCGCTAATATACATGTCTCACCCGACAAGTCAGTCTTTGTTGTAGAAAAATTAGAATTTTATGCTGCAAAAATTAAAGATATTATATAGTTATTTAAATCAGTACCCGAGTACTGACGTCAACACCGCAGTATCAACCTCAGCACTGAGGAACTGATACTGAGCTGATGATACCCTCGGGGACAAACTAACATGCACCAGCAGAGATACCGACCCAATGGTTGAAATTAAGGTGTAACTATACCAAATTTAGTGACACGGAGGCATTTCTGATATTTAATCTTCATCGGTGTGTCTCAACCCTAAAGTTCTGAAACCGAAACGGATGATGGACAAGTCCCGGGAAACAAAGCACATCCCCCTCCGAGCACACACCGTCCGACGCAGATCATGAGACTGGTCAACTGGAGGCATCAGGCAAGAGACGCCTACATCAGGACTAATAGGCGTCCCCCACCGAGCCAACATCAGCAAACATGGCCCACACTCCACGGAAGTCCCGGGCATCAGGAAGGAGATGTCCAAAGTAGCGAGACTTGCAAAATTTTAAAATATAACAAAAAGTGGCAACCAAATCCGCTAAGATAAATGTCTCACCTGACAAGTCTTAGTTTTAGAAAAATTGGAATGTTATGCTGCAAAAATTAAAGATATAATATAGTTATTTAAATCAGTACCTGAGTACTGACATCAACACCGCAGTATCAACCTCAGCACTGAGCAACTGATACTGAGCAGTAATGATATTTACAAATCATTGCTTTCACCCATCATATATACTAAAATACAAAAATGGCTTCCGTGATCCCATAGGCAATAATCTACATTTGGATGAAGTAAGTGGATTTTTGTCTGCCATTGCACGATATTTAACATATCAAGCATAACAAGTAAAAAAGTAAAAAGCCAACAGGACAGTTTCTGTCCCCATTATGTCCAAGCCGCTACCAAAATAAATCAAAGCACTGAGAGTACCGATGGGTCGATTGTCTCTGTGTGTAGGTTGGGCAAACAGTCCATAACTGAGAACTGAGCTTTCGTTTAATCATTAAATTCCAGTACTTTTAAGCAAGCATTGTAGACCTGAGCAGATGCCGCATAATGTGAAGTCTAATTAGGTATCCTCTGTGTGTCAATGCCCGAGTGCACAAGCTCAGTCCAGATTTGGCTCTGACGTCGAAGGGAGGCGAATATCGATGCAATAAACAACCGGTACTTGAATTTTGTACGTGGTCAGAGACAGTCAGTTGGACAATAGCAGACGAGAAGCTTCTGTACTTAGATACTTAGGTCGATTGATAAGCCAATGCCCCGTACACGAGCCCCCAGTCCAGATCTTACCTTCTACACAACGCTCTGACGCCACGAGGTGAAGACTAGCACTGCTTTAAATAACCGATACCTGGGATTTGTACATGGTCGGCGATAGTCACGTGGATAATAGCAGATGGTTAGACCTCTGATCTATAGCGTAGACTGTGGGTACTCGTTAAAACGTCTCATTATAAGAAAAGTATTCAGTACAATATTTGTCTGAAAAATGACATTCTTGGTGTTGGTCTTTTCATGGCTTTTCTGTCCAGCACAACAGATTAATCTTTCTCACTTTGCAATATTTTCGACAATGCTCAAGCTTATACGCAAGACAAGCTATAACATTTTGCACACTGAACCTTTATCCTGCCGCTCCTTTGCAAACAGTATAGATCCAGATCAGATGACTTCTTCAGAAGTCATCTGATCTGGATCTACACTGTCTTTCAGTTTGTGAATTTGAAAGAATACAGTAATCATGTAAACTGTTTCGTTTAAAGCAAACAGTGTAGATCAGGAGCAGACAGCTGAGCAGACACCACATGCTGCGGCGCCTGATCTGGGTATACAGTGTTTGCCAAATTCCCGTCCAGATTCTATAGATAGCTCTCTTACGCCACATAATATCAATAAAATAGCGCAAATATTTATAACATTGGTTTTACCAAATCAATGATAGTCATTTGGACTCCAGCACTAATAGAGATTTGTCCTTAGTATCTTTGGGTCGATTGAAAAACAATCGACCCAAAAATACCAGGACATATATGCAAAGACGTTAATATGCAACGTCTTGGAATGGTCAGTAGGCATTTTACTGAGGGACGGGTGCTCCTGTCGATTTTAAGTGACCACAATCTTCAAGTAATTCGGTCTGTCCACATGAAGGAATTCTAACTCCTCAGCGCAAATCTCTAAGAACATACAAACCAAACAAATTCAGAGATAAAACAACGATAAGGAATTCTCAGCTAAAATGCTGATGTGAAACAAACTGACTACACTATGAAAGCAAAAAAATCTGATCAGTCTACAGATTTTGTAAAGTCAGTCTTCGCTGAGTGCACAAAAACTTATGCGAATTGTTGTTTCGCACCTGCTTTCAAATTAATACCATTTTTTTCCTAAAACGAGCGATGGAAAGAACATTGCCATCGATTGATCAGTATAGCAAGAATAGGCCGTGGGAATGCACAAATGGATCTTAGACCATCCGATGCTATGCTCTGACACTTGAGGATTTGAGAGACATCTGTTGCTATATAGATAGCAGATGGTATTTTGCAAGCTAAGGAAGTTCTCATTTTCATACATTCACACGTTTTGTCTCAGCTACGCCTCAGCAAATGCTGTACGCCACTTTGTATGTCCGGGAGTGACATCTAGACAATAACAGTCTGTAAACAGTTTAAATCAAATTGTCCGATACGGGTCAAGACTTAGTCATTTTCATTTTAAACGTTTTAATCGACATCTACAATGCTGTTTAAGGCTTATAACGAGTAGTCACTTCATATTTTCAAATCTTTAACTTCGGCTAAGTCTTGTAAAATTGGGATACTGTCAGTTAACATATTTTTAACTGTAACATTCAAGACTTCGATCACGTTCATATATGTTGCCTCGACTTAGCCCCTTAAACTATCAAATATCATTTTGCAGCCAGTTTCTTGGCTTGGCTCGTAAATCATCCGCACATGCCAAAAAGTTCAAGAACTATTGCAGTTTGACCCTAGCTCTGACTATATGATAATCTCAACATTAAGCTTAATATTTGGTTGGTAGGGCTGAACACTTGTCTGTTTCTAGACCCAATTGGGTTAACTGGAGTTCTTTCGCTCTAGTGTGCTGCGGTATTGTCGACGCATTAGTGTCTCCATATGTTTCAACGCGTTGTAACTGTCGAGTCCTCATTCTTGCGCATGCTTCACAGCCTTTTTGTTGATATTAATTGATGTCCATGATGCCGCATTGATGAGCTAGAAGACCTCCATGCGAGCCGAACAGTCATTTAAATTGTGTAAACCGCAACGGAAGGTGGCGGTTGGGGCCCCGTAAGACCGGTTTAGACACCCGTTAAGTATCGTTGCGGTTTCAATTGCTTTATGTTCGGTGTTTGTATGTTTTTTTAATATCTCCATTTTACCACTTCTGTTTGTGCAAATTATTTTGTTCAATACAGGTCACTGAGTTGCCACCTGTTTGAGAAAGACTAGTCGCCTGCGATTTTGTTGTACGTTAAGAATTGTTTGTCCTTCTTTCCCTTTGCTGTTTGGGATAGGCTTGGGGTTCTGATTCGATCAATTTCTGAATTAAAATGTGCTAACTTACGGGCCATTTTAATACGTTTGAAAACATCAAATGCCATTTCCCAGGCAGCGCATTCGCTAGCCAAGATCTAGTTGAAACAAGTCCATGTGTGAAAATTTCTCAAAGCAATACTGACAGTTCAAGAATAATGCCATGACCAGTTTCATCTTTATTTATTTGCCTCGGCTTCTCCTCGAAAAATGTCAACTAGTATTTTGTGTTTTGTAAGCAGCTCTTTTGACAGATGTTGAATCCCACCTGTGTATGAAAAACAATCAACATATTCTTCCAGCTGTCCACAGATGGATATTCACTTCTTAGATGACCGTAGTAACTATTCCATGATTTATATCCGTGGACGAATATCGCGGCGCGAATCCCGATGTCGTCATCAGGTAGAGTGACATACGCAGACAATGGCGCGAATCCTTACCCTCGGTGCGCAATTGACCGTAATGGTTCTAAAAATAATAAACATACTTAGCGTTTTGAAAGGATACCTTACAATTCCAACGGGCCTTTGTATGGGCGGCGAACTGTTCACTAACACATATTAAATGTTTGAGAAATACCGAACCAAGCACATTTCAAGTTTTGGAAAGAGATTCCAGAGATAAACAATGACATGTTTTGAAGATTGGGAAGGGACCTCCCTGGCCAAGTGGGTTGGTCTGAGCGCTGATCCTTAAATATGAGGTCTGTCACGGAGAGTTTGAGTTACGATCGGGTCACTTGTGAGACGCAGTGTTCTGTAGTAAAAGGTCAGGTGGTTTAAAACTTACTGTCTTTTTTTCTGGACAAACCAGTTTTCGCACACCTCTCATTAAGGAGCGGTTTGATACAACTGAACTAATCTTGAAAGTACGAAAACGCTGAATAAAACAAAAAACAAATGAAATATCACATTTGTATAGACAACCCCACAACAAGCAGGTCAAGAATCAAGTGTTCCTGTTTTTTTTTTTTTTTTTTTTGTTTTTTTTTTTTTGTTTTATTTGTTACCTTTTGTTTTGGTTGTTTGAATTGGAGTTTAACGTCCCCGTCAACACTAGTTAGGCCATTTTGTAAACGTTATTTCCACTTGCGTGGGACTTTTATCCGACATTGAGATGAAATGACATCTCAAGCCCTGCCGCAGGTTTATATGCATTGGACGGTCCGACTCGCATCACTTTACCAGTACTCATATGCGGTCAGTTTCAGCTCTTGGTGGAAGCGCCGTGCAGCCCAATCTATTTCTCCAAGCCACGATGGGCAGTTTTCATGAATTATCTATCCCCTGGCATGGTAACAGAGTTGGCTCTGGCGTTCAGGATGACACATTCCTTCATATTTGGCTGATTTGCTGAGTCAAAGGTCAAAGAAACACTCATCTTTTAACAACAGGTCGAAAGCGACAGTAGAATTTGTTGCCCACATCGACAGACGCAGCCTTATTGCCTGCATACTGCTTATTTCATACGCTTTTTCTTCTGCGTAATATCGTGGCATGCAGCCTTATGCCTGGCTTTCCCAGTTACGTCATAAGACGGCCGAGGTAAAACAGGGGTATCACCAATCCAATCTAAATGGCTTCCATTCGAAGTTGGAAGCCAAACAAAACAAAAAAAAAAAAACAGCTCTAGATAATGATCAACAAATTCTCACCTTTACGAGCAATCCGGAGAAAAATGATTTCCTTTATTGTATGTAATGACAGTTTTGTTCTAACTGCAAGATTCGAGATCCTTTTCATCAAAACCAAAGTTGTTACGCCAATGTCATACAATGTCGATATCGGCATTCAAGGGGACCTAACGTCAACCATAGTTTATTCAATCATTGGGCAGTTGGACAGCTAATTATCACCGTGAAAATGAACAGTGCAGTATTGGAAAAAAAGTTCTTTGGTGGCTGATGCTGGGGAAATCGTTGCTGCAAAACGTTTTTTTTTTTCTTTGGAAATTCTGATATTTTGTGTGAACTGGGCATGATGAGTGGGTGGATAATTAGGACATGGGACGACAGACAGTTTACAGACTTTCTGATTGTGACACTGGTACTGGAGATGGGTTCCCGTGTAGAAAGGCGAATATTGTCGCTTTTGGGCATCAGATGAGTCACTGTTATATGACTTCACGGAGCCTTCATTCTTGTGATGTGAGATTCTCATTATGACGCACGTAGCTACTCCAGCATGGGACAGTTAAGTGATAGTAGTTGCCCTGACACTGTGATTTGTGTATTCTTGACTAATCTCGGGCTCCTTTAAGATAGCTTTCATCATGTCACCAAGGGTTTGTGGCGCTAAAGAACGACTTGTAAACCACACTTCATCAAGATGCGATATTTTATTTTGGCTTGCAGGAAGAAAATGTCACTCTCTGGGTTTAGTTTGCTTAAATACAATTTCAGAGCGCTGATAAGATAAGACTCACTGCCATGTCCTGCATACATTCTTGGTTTAGAGTCTTGATTTTCATCCCATTTCAATCCTGGGTGGTTCTTGGTAGCTTTATTGTAGCCTATCTCAACCTACTCTAGGCCAGTGTCGTCCTTTTTGAAGACAAATGCATCCTTATTTTAGAGAATGCAAGTAGTCACGTCCCGACGAGCAAATGCCGATGCAATGTCAAGTAGAAGTAAAACAAAGATCAGGAATTGATACAATTAACTTACTCCATCCATAAAAGACACCAAAGGGAAAGAAATACAAACAATAAGCGACCAGACCACAATGGAAACCCAAACAAAGGAAGGCCATATGGACAGTTACTTTCCCACAAAATGGCCATATGGCCATCCAAAATTAAAAGACACAAGTGATACTCACAGTAAGTAACAAACAACAACATAAATAAATCGCCACAGAAGAGCCGCCTTGGAACGGTCAGTGGAAGATTTCCACTGGGGGGCTTAAATCGATTTTACGTGGCCACAATCCTCGCCCTTACTTCCGTCGCGATTTAGACAAATAATTTGTTCAGTCCGCATGAAGGCCTCCTAACTCATCAGTGCAACATCTCCGTGAACACAGAAATCAAAGAACCACAGAGGTGAGACAACGGTGAGGACTCGACAGCAAGAAACCACTGAAATGCTGGAGCAAAAGAAAACCAACAGTTAGACTCCGATGAGCCCGACCAGAGCATCAGGCACCAACCAACATTATCTCTTTAATTTTCAATAAGCCTTTACGTTGGAGCCGTCATAGAATCTGAGGCCTGACCCACCGGCGTGCAATTAAAGAGGGAAGCAAAGTTGCCAACCGTGATTGGGTTAACTACCATGCATGCAGTCTGTCGTATAATATCCATGTTGTACCCAATCTTTTTATATCGAAGAATGATTTTACGAAATTGGGTGCTGAAGTCATTGCGGTTATATATTTTTCTGAATTTATATACTAAGTCACCATAAAATTCGGGTTCCGATAGACCTTGTTGCAGAAGAGATTTAAGTCCAATATTGAATTTTGAAATTAAATCAGAATGGCGTCTATAAAATTTTGAAAAGGCTTTGCGTAGTTTATGGTACCGATAACCCTGATTAAGGAGTTTAGCCGTTAATAATTTATTACGAGTGTTGAAGTCAGTTACATGACTACACACTCTAGCAAATCGAATTAATTGCGAAATATAAACGCCATAGGATGGCGCACGAGGAACATCACCATCCAAAAAAGGAAAATTTACAATCTCAAAATCAAAGTCATCGCGTTTATCATAAATTTTGCACGAAACAAATCCATCTACAATAGATAGATGTAAATCCAAAAACGGGGCCTCGGTATCAGAAGAATTTGCTTTATTTAACTGAAGTTCTAGGGGGTAAATCTGACTGATCAAACCATCAAAATAGGTATTATCAATATTTAATAAATCATCTAAATATCTAGAAGTAGAGCTAAAAGCTTCAATAATTTCAGATTGGTTATCAATGGAAAGCGACAAAATGAAGTCTCTTTCATAAAATGAAGTCTCTTTCAAACCTTACCTTCTTCTGCAAAGACCTAGGCTGTTTCATGCTAAACACTTCCGGCTGCCTCAGTTGCAGCAATTGCCGGGTAGCGGTTTGTTTTATCAAAGTAGAAGTAAAACAAAGATCACGAATCGATACAATTAACTTACTCCACCCATCAAAGACACCAAAGGGAAAGAAATACAAACATTGAGCGACCAGACCATAATGGAAACCTAAACAAAGGAAGGCCATAAGGACAGTTACTTTCCCACAAAATGGCCATCCAAAATTAAAAGACACAAGTGATACACACAGTAAGTAACAAACAACAACATAAATAAATCGCCACAGAAGAACCGCCTTGGAACGGTCAGTGGAAAGATTTCCACTGGGGGGCTTAAATCGATTTTACGTGGCCACAATCCTCGCCCTTACTTCCGCCGCGATTTAGACAAATCGCGTTTAAGCTTATTAAGCACTGCAATAAATACTTGATTAGACTGGTAGAAATCTTCATGAGGCAGATGTTTTTGTTGTTTGGTGGCGCGCGTAAATGACGGATAATTGAGGCCCTTATACCAGTATACGTAGATTTATTGTATGGTTCACCAACCCACTTTCTCACTTCAGCGTAGAACTTTTCCAGGTGACTGTCCAGTTCTCTGTTATCCAAACTTTCAAAGTTATCATTGTATCCTCCGGAGGCAATCAAATTTGAAATTTCAAGAAAAGGAAAATGAATTTGCGTATGTAACGGGATGTTTGATGGGTAACATCACATACTGTCGCAAACCGGACGTCATCATATAACCAGATAACATCGCTTATCGTTTGCTTGCATTTGGTCATACGCAGCTCACACAACTTGCAGCCGTGTGGAAATTAGTACAATTTTTAACTTAACAACCAAAATAGTCTATTACAGTGTCAATAAATGTATTGAAAATTGCAACGTGTAATTTGGGGAGGTAAATTGTCGGTGTTCGAAAACAATAACAATGTTTTACACCAGTACCCAAGCTAGAACAAAACAGCAGGCAAATATCGGTCCGACAGTGATGCGACGTTAAGACGTTAAGACAGTCCTACCGCTGTCGGTTGGACATTGACCCATCATTCTTTGCTGCCTGGGACGTTGGATTCATTCAGCAAAATATCTGACTGATAAACAAAGGTTCCATTTACCTCCCAAAACTTCATGTGTCTTTCATACAGTTATCCCCTAGTTTGATGATTTGTGTTATATTTTTTAAAATACAAAACTGAAGAAAAATATATACCAAAGACAGAAATATTCGATGATGTACTTGTAAAACGATATGCTAGCATGGCCAATTTTATCGCTACACAGAAACTTGTTTGAATTGAGGTTTAACGTCCCCGTCAACACTAATTAGGTCATTTTGGAGACGCTTCTTCCAATTTTGTGGGACATTTACCAGACGTAGAGATGAAATGATATCTCAAGCCCTGCCGCCCAATGAAACCAATATGATTTATATACATGGACGGTCTTACTCGGCAGCGCTTTGTCTGGGCAGACTAAGTCCTTTTAAGCGGTTTACCAGTACTCGTGTGCAGTCAGTTTCAGCTCTGCGTGGAAGCACCATGCAGCCCTATTTATATGGGCGGGGCCTAAAACATATGCTTTATCGATGTAAATGTATTTTTTTCAATGCTTTCTTTAACGTTTACCCAAAGAAACATTTATTTCAGGTACTCAGCGATTATGCTATCCTAACTAGCACCCGCAATCTTGAATCACAGATGACAGTTTAATCTTACACAGATTTGTTTCCAGAAAACACGAAAAAGGTTTGACCTACTTTCCAGTGCTGCAAAAGCAGTTTTCAATGCAATGCTTGCTAAACTTCATGCTTTATATAAGCATCACATAATTTGTGTTTAAGGTTAATATCGTGGTATGAGTGTGTATAGTAAATTAATGTCTGAAGGTTGTGTGGGACCTTAGTTTGTGTGAAAAAGCTCATACGTTTAAACTTCTGCACTCCCCCATCTTGGCATTTTATTGGTAGCAGAGCTGGTGGAACCTGTAATGATCCCTTCAGTTTCCTCAGTGGTAACACTGGGAAATCTGTCTTTATGTGTTGTCAGGGGCGGGGCCGTGTATACTGTAGGCGGAATAGTTTTCTCAGCCACGGTCAGTTGAGCGTCTGTCTCGGTGTCTCTCAGGTTTGCGTCTGATTAACCCTGTGTATAGAGAATACCAAGTGAGCGTCTTTTGATATCAAGTTTATCGGGCTAGGCTTCGAAAACACTTGCAGAATCGCGAGGCTTGCGAGAACAGTGTTATATAAAAATCGTGTTCTAGAACGATTTTGCTGTTCTTCACGGCCAAATGAGACTACAAGTACATGTTTTAAAACTGTCATAGTCCTCGGTATAAACATGAGCTAGTATTGTAAAGAAGTTCTTACAAATGTTAGTTTTTGTTTGTTAGTTTGAATTGGGGTTTAACGCCCTCGTCAACACTATTAAAGTCATTTTGGAGCCGTTGCTTCTAATTTTGTGGGACTTTTACTGACATTGAGATGAAATGACATCTCAAGCCCTACCGCCCAATGAAACCAGAAGGCTTATATGCATTGGACGATCTGACACACCCCGCTTTAGCTGGGCAGGCTTAGTCCTTCTAAACGGTTTACCTGTACTCGTGTGTGGTCAGATTCAGCTCTGCATGGAAGTACCATGCAGCCCAATCTATTTCTCCATGCCCCATTGGGCGGGGGCGACTTACAAATATTAGACCTATTCAAACATGCTTTACTACTTGCAAGCTTGAGTACATGGTTGTTCTTTCTTGAGCAAATTCAATCATCACTGCACTGATCAGGGCATTTGCAGCCATATCAGTTAATGGAATAAATAACCCAGTTTCAGGATCACCCATATGCCCTAGGTCTTTAGGGCTAGGCAAATTAATCTTAGATTTTATAGTTCCCCATCAAATCAGTAGCTGATATGCACACCTGTACAAATAGGGCTAAAAACTATTAGTTGGTGGTAGATGACTTGGTCTAACTCTGGATTACTTGAACACCAACGTTGCCCAATGTGTTTGTCTGAACAGCAATCCTACAGAAAAAGTGCTGCTGCCTTAACTGGCCCTGAGACATTTGACTCAATACCAAGATCTGAAATCTCTTAAAGCTTGGAGTCGGATAAGGCAGAACATGAATTGCATTCTTCTTGCCTATACTATGTAAAGAAGAGCAGGTATCACAACCTGTAAGGCAATACAGACAACATCTGGCTCTAGCTTCCACTGGAATACATGGTGCAGTCAGCATGATGTCTTGAAGAATATGTTATCAACATTAAGCTGGCTGAAGTGAAGCAGAATGAAAAGATGGGTATCAGGACTGACCAGAACAGCTGTGTTAACTCCCAGAGAACCTGTAAACAGTAGGTGCAAAATCATTCTATTATCGGCTTCTTCATAGTTGCAATCAAGTTAATGCTGAGCAGCAACAACATCACTGGATACTTTCAGAGATTTGTTCTCAAAATAGAAGTAAAGCGATGATCAGAAATTGATACAGTTAACTTACACCTCCCATCAGAGACACCAAAGGGAAAGAAAAACAAACATGAAGTAACTAGAACTTAACAGAAACAACAACAGAGGAAAGTCAAAAGAACAGTTTCTCTCCCACAAAATGGCCAACTGGCTATTCAGTTATATTAAACGAATTGCCCACAATGAAATCATGAACAAGCCCTTATAGGATGTATTTTATCACGACCCATTACTGCTAAGTATGCCATGCATAGTTACAAGCTCTACCAAACACCATACCAATATACAGGCTTAGAATAAGTCTGTTAACAAGATGCAGGATTTATTTCACAAAGACAATTTAACAATAATTGAACCGTTTTCCCTGCCATTTGGACAATATAGCTACTGTAGTTGAAATTCCTCAAGAGATAGAGAAGTTTGATATGTTGCCATAAAATGGGTCAAAGGTCATTTGAATCATTCACGCAGGAAAGGTTCATACCCATATCTTGTTAGGCGGTCCAAAGAACAATCTTATGAGCTCAAGCCTATGAGTGGTATCAGGTCAATGGCACAGGTGTCTTGGGAAACCAGTCTGAGGAACTGACTGCCACTGATGAAGAGATAATATATGCTTTCTAAATTCAAGATCTTGTCTTTCAAAATGCTCATGTTCAAGTGAGTTTGTTTACAGTTGAAGAATTTAAACTGTGATGTCTACCAATAAGTCGGATTTCCTTGAAAAACTAGAAAGACTTGTTGATTGTATAATATTTGACGGGATGTCTGTACTTAAAATGCTGCAGCATTCATCATGTCTCTAACTGGCATATCAACAGATGACTGCTATGTTTTGGTCTTACAGTCTTCTTACCGTTATTTGGGTGGCTACCATTTAAGTCGGTTTTGCAAGGTATGAGGCAAACAGTCTCAAATCACAGACCCAACAAAAGTGTGGAAAGAATGTTTCTTCACATGCGCCTGTGTCTAAGAGGAAAAATATAGTAAGTTAGTAACTGGTGATTGGTAGATACTTTCAAGCAGTAAAAGCAAGAACAAACTGACAATATTTTACACTAGGTACCTTAACGAAAATTGCGATGAGCTTCTTAAGAAGAATGCTTCTGTTGGTGAAGGTTGACTTGAAAACAAGGCTCTGAAGTTTCCGCTGATGTTGCCTCTTTTCAGCTTGAACTTTATTCCAACCCTGAAGAAGCTGATAGTAGAATGATTTGCAACTAGCAGTTGCAGGTTCTCTTGGAGTTAATGCAGCTCTTGTTGTCAGTTCTGATGCCGATGTTTTCCTTCTACTTTTGCATCACTTTAACCTGCTTTATGCTGATGACAGGCAGAGACGGTATTCCAGTTAAGACTGTTTACAGGAAGCTAGATCCAGATAAAAGGGCGATTATGCTGTCTGTATTGCCTTATGGGTTGTGATACCTGCTCTTCTTCACATAGTACAGGCAAGAAGAAGGCAATTCATGTTCTGCCTAAATCAGCCTTCCAGCTTAAAGAGATTTCAGATCTTGGGACTGAGTCAAATGTCTCAGGGCTAGTAAAGCAGCAGCAATTTCTTTTGTAGGTTTGCTGTACAGACATCACATTGGTAGGTGTGCTTATCAATAATACCACCACAGGTAGGTTTGATGGGTTGTACCTTTATCATTAGCATATCCATCATTGGCTGGCAAGATTGATTGATTTGAGGTTTAACGTCCCCGTCAACACTGTAAAGGTCATTTTGGAGACGTTGCTTCCAATTTTGTGGGACTTTTACCCGACATTGAGATGAAATGACATCTCAAGCCCTGTCGCCCAATGAAACCAATAGGGTTTATTAGCATGGACGGTCCGCCTCGCACCGCGGTTCCTGGACAGGCTTAGATCCTCTAAGCGGTTTACCAGTACTAGTGTGCGGGCCAGATTCAGCTCTGCGTGGAAGCATCGTGCAGCCCATATATTTCTTCAAGCCCCTATGGGCGGGGGCGGTGGCTGGCAAGACAGATTATACCGTTATAATTATCATTACCCAAGCGTCGTCAACAATGTACAATGCTCAACAACAAACATTCGTTGACGTCACTTTCAACTTATCCTCTGACATCAGTATATATGAATAGACGAACCATCCAAGGGGAGGGACGTTGAACGAAGCATTAGAGTGTAGATAGTCCAAGGCATGAAATACGTTAAGTCAACAAACCTTTACTTCAGACAATACAGAGCCTGTGCCTTTGATCTATTATTGATAAAATATTAAACACACTACCCCATTCAATGCGACTTTTTGTTTGACTCGCGAATGTGCACATTGTAAATGCATGGAATTAGAATGACCCACATAATTATTTCTCAATCAAGCACTTAACAGACGACAAATCGACAAACCACACTATAAAGGCGAGACTTGTGGAAACTGAAAATTTCGCACAAACTTGAAATTGAAGAAATCTTCATCTCACTACAGCTCTGCTCAGATAACTTAGGGACATGAAACCTTTGTGAGAAGTTGGCGAAGCTTCTTCTATACAATCCTCTCAAATAAGAAGTTATCGCCGAAAACGCGGCAGAAAAGACAAATAAATATCGACTTTATATATTATTTACTTATAAATTTATACAGTCGAACTTCAATGGCTCGAAAACCTTTGGGACCTCGAAAATCTGTTCGAGACAGGGGTAGTTCGAGCCACTGAGGGTTACTGTCAGGAGGCATAACGAGATACTTTTAGACATCTTTTCGGAGTTCTATAATGAAAATGTATGCTGTGTGTACTCATTAGAATCGCCTCATCGAGGCGATTCTAATGAGTACACACAGCATACATTTGCAAGATAAAATACTAAAATCTCCTTAATTATCCCCCACTATTTCTTATATAGAGGATTTCGCTGGGGGGCTCAAGAATGGGTTCGACACATCAATGGTAAACGAGCCATCGGTGTTCGAGCCATCGAAGTCTTACTGTATTTCAAAAGCTAGATCATTCAATAATACCGCAGAAACTTAAATCGTGTGCGATACTCTTGTTTTCAGTTCAAACAGGCCCATACGCAACGTATAATAATAATAATAATAATAGTAATAATAATCATAATAATAAAAAAGCCATAATCGTGTGCTTGTTCAGCGACATTTAGCTTCGTATATATATGTATAAAAATCACAATCGATCGTGCTTTTGTTCAGGGAGCTAACGTCTGTTTCGTTAGCCTTATAATTATCTTTCGCACTTTGTATTTATATTTGAAGAAACTAAACTACTTCTTTCGTAATCTCACTCCTGGCTCATGAGAAAATAATCATTTAAACAAATGCGAGCAGTAAAGGACCATGCGCAGTCTCACCTGGTCCTTTGCAGCTCGCGACATATAGTCGAGACCAGTGGGTAGCTTCAAGCAAAAGATTATACAGTAAAATTCCTATATTAAGACCACCTTTGGCACTGTTCAAAAGTGGTCTTTTAGACCACTTTTGAACAGTCCCAAATGTGGTATTTGACCAGAGGACATTGTGTGCAGTAAACACAAAGAAAGAATGACTGCACCCTTCTAAATAAGCTTTTTAAAGCAGAATTTTAGGTGGTCTTAATAGCGCATCTATCCATGTCAGTTTGCTGTGCATGCGCATATGAAGAACGCGAATTGAAAAATGCAAAGTAATTTTTGTCTTTTGTGCGCTCAAATAAGGAATAAATTGAATGTGCCTGTGAGCCAGCGCATGACAAAACCTTTAGTAAGACATGTGCGCCCAGCGAAGACTCAGTTCAGCCTGCGCATAGTCTAACCAGAGACTTTTCTTGCTGCATGGAGGGGCATTGTGCTCTTAGCTATCCTTAGAGCGCACAACGAAGACTCTGATCAGACTGCGCTGATGCGCAGGCTGATCTGAGTCTTCGTTGGGCGCACATGTCTTATTGTAGGTGTCGTCATGCGCTGGCTCCTGTACTGTCATCATGCAGTTCAGAATTTAATAGTTTGGAAGCCTTCCAAGCAACGGGGGGCTTAAGGACAATGAACACACCTCTTACAACCAAAGATGGTTAAAGGACAATGCATACACATCTTACATATGAAATATGAACCACGTCGCGAGAAAATTTATCTTCTTGCAAGAGGGCTCGGCAGAGCAACCACTCAGTCTGTGAACAAAGAATACAATCTTACGCTTCTACATGAAAAAGTTAGACTTTCGGATGAGTCTGAAAACCGAGGTCTCGTCTCGATATGACCATAAGACAACCCCCGGCAACATACACACAAACGCACATGAAGTTTAAGGTCAAGGGCCGTCCATACATAGCAATAGATAAGGTACGTATGTATTTTGTGATAATTGAAGGATAGTTTTTGTCAGTTCTCCATATAACCTTATGTTGTGGGAGGTAGTTCTAATGAATACCCACAACATAAGGCTTATATGGAGAATTAAGGAAAACTATCATTCAATTATCACAAAATACCCACCTTATCTGTTGCTATGTCCAGGACCATATAACGCATAACGGACTGAATAAATGCAGCGCATGCTGATCCGTTTATTCGTTTTTGCGCACATGTCTGAAGTTTGAAAACGCCTCGCTTGGCGCAGCCCTGTTAGCCCCGTCACGGGAAACCCCGCCTTTGCGACCAATTTATACACAAACTGGCCTGCTCCGCCATACAGACAGGCATACGTGCTGATCAGACAGCGCGGGTGCTGATCAGACTGTGAGATTGCTGGTGCTGATCAGGTAGCGCGGATATGATCAGACTGTGCGAGTGCTGGTGCTGATCAGACTGCGAGGTTGCTGGCCAGACTGTGTGGCTGTGCGCAGGCTGATCTGAACCTTTGTTCACAAAAACTGGCAAAAATGACACAACAAAAAATAGTTTTCTCATGACTCGGCTCAAAAATTGTCAAATTCGCCTTTTTAGACCACCTTTGGAACTGTTCAAAAGTTGTCTATAAGATCACTTTGAACAGTTCCAAAGGTGGTCTCTGGCCAGAGGACACAGTTTGCCGAAAACACAAAGTCAGAACAAATGAAACCTTATAAATAAGGTTATCAGAACAGAATTTGTCTTAATTTTAGGTGGTCTTCATAACAGAATAGCGGAATCACACTGTATTATAACGGATTCTTGTTAGTATTCCCGTACACAACGCCCCTTCTTAAGGGGAATGCGAACACATGGCAGATTTTTCGGCCATTTTTCAAATTTTTTACTTTCGGAACTTCCTGTTCGTTTTTCTATAAATTCTGTTCCACGGAAAAGGGGGTCTACTCTGAAAGGAAAGAATTTGCTCCTGAGGAGCAAATTCTTTCCTTTAAGACTTGACCCCTATTGACATGGGAGACAAAAACATTTTTGAAGGAGTTGCCTCCCCTGAAGGTGTATCTATTCCCCTTCAAAGGTGTCTGCTCTTATAGAAAAGACTTCTTCCCATATCCAAAGTTATTTTAATAGTTTACTGTTTGAAATAATTACCTCACCTAAACGTGTACCCATTTCATTCAAAGCACCCTGTTACATTCAACGCGAGCTTGTCACATTAGTACCTGTATGAAAGACAGACAGACGAAGCATACACTGTAATCGTCAAAAATACAGAATCAAAAGTCACAATGGCCATACAAAACATGTTTACAGCTTGGAATATTGTTGGAATTATAATAGGTTTGGAAATCATCAGAAGTATGTACGGTTAGTATATTTAAACATTTTTCTTCTTTGCTTTTTTTTTTGGGGGGGGGGGGGGCGTTCACGGCTTTCCGATTACTAGTCGATCGGTTATCAGAAGTGGGCGCCCAGAAGTGTGCAAAAATCTAACTTTGCCCCGTTTGTAACCAGAGCACAGCGATGAGACCCCTAATGATTTACCCATTGTACTCGGCGTCTGATCAGGGCCTGCACTATTTACTAATAAAATTTTCCGTCAAAAATAGAATAAAAACGAAAAAATAGGCCCCCCACCACTTATATGACGAATGGACTTGTCCAGCATATAGTGATGGAAGAGTCCACTAGTATACAATGGGTTAAGAGACAGTAGGCTACGGGTGCGACAGACGTTGTTGATCCCTTTTAACCATTTTTGTACCAAATGGAATCGTCCTTCTTATATATAGCAGGAGTCCATTTAAAAAATTAGGGGTGTCAAGTTGTATTTTCATCAAAATCTATTTGGAAAATGACTGAACTTTTAGCAAACAGTGGAGGCCCTGATCAGACGTCGCGTTCTGTGGCGTCTGATCTGGGCCTGCACTGTTTGCCAGGCTACCCATTTTGGGGTTTCCGGTATTAAATGGGTTAAATAGGGACTTTTGCTATGCGCTTTGTGTCGAGATGGTTCGGATTTCAGTCTCCTTTAATGTCTTTTTTAATTAGTTTTGATGTTTTGTTTGTTTGTATTGTAGTTTAATGGCCCAGTCAACATTATTTTAGGTCATTTTTGAGCCAGTCAGTTTACCTATCCACTCTTTTACTGGGTAGGCTTATAAGTAAGCGCGATTAACCAGTACGGTGCACATTCGTTCGCCAGAAATTGACAACCGCCCTTCTTGAATCAAGGTTTGAGGTTTAACGCGCCCGTCAACACTATTGTGGTCAATTTGGAGACGTTGTCTTCAGTGTTGTGGGACTCATACCTGACATTGAGATGATTTAAACTCCCTTGAGGTACTCGCTACAGACCGTCCTAAGGCGATGGTTCTGATGTTTTTGTTATGTTTTTTTTTTTTTTTTTTTTGGGGGGGGGGGGGACGGGGGGTGGAGGCGGAGGGGGTGTAATACAGCTTTGACTGGGCTCCTCGTGTTTTGTTTGTATTTGAGTTTAACGGCCCAGTTAACATGTTGTATGTGCTTATGGTTGTGTATTATTATTGTTGGTAATCCCATTATAGGCGGGAAACCCCTAAAAGGCTAGCCTGGCAAACAGCGCAGGATCAGGTTCTGCACTGTTTGATAACAGGATTTTCTGTCAGGAAATGGAATAAAAATGAAAAAAAAAAAAAAAAAAACCTGCAAAGCCCTTAAATAACAAATGGACTTGTCCAGCATGTAACAATTTAAAATCAAAGCGCCAAAGGCACTGAAATGACAGATTCTATGAGACAATCGTAACACTGTGAAAACTTACAGAAAACCGTTCTAAAAAGAGCTTAAAATTTAGAAAGGTAGTTCTGCAAATTCCAATATATGATATGTTTGCAGATGTCAATAGACCGGTGGTATTATGAAACACCATTCGATGTTTCAAATTTTTGAAAGAAACTATTTACGTTTTCAAAAACAAACATTAATATTCAAGTTTTAACAATGCTACTGTCCATAAGTAACAGTTTTTGTCTGGTCGGTTGTGGACATCTCTACCCAAAGATACTCTATGGGAAAGAGATCGGAGGAGAAAGGCTTGCTATTCAAGTATATGAATTCCATTGGCTTGAAGACATTTTTGAGTAAGAACAGCACTATGAGCCTGCTCGTAATCCTGCTGGATAAGATATCCCGGATTCTGAGCGTAAACAAATAAATGGAACCATGTGAGGCCGAAGCACTTGAATGATGTAACGTCTCCCTGTTCAATCCACGTCTCAGCTATGGTCTTGAATGTTCTTAATGACACTAAGCTGCGTTCGCTAACTAAACGCAATAGCTCGCCACACAATTCCGCTTATTTCACCTGATATGTCATGCTCTATTACGCACGCGTCGCCTCGGCATACCTTACACCTATACGTCGAAACACCCGGAAACGACAACCGGCGTGATTCACGTTGAAGTGCGATTTGTCACTGAAACGCATATGTCAGTCGCTTAGACGCCAATTTACGTATTTCATGCACAAGCGTAAGTGTTCCGTACTGAGTCGACGCGTGAACTTTGGTCACGACAGGGACGTCTAGCTCTCAAACGTGCATCGCATAAGGGCGACAATCAGTGACAGTGCTTATTAGTCGGTAGTTGAGACCCCTTATTTATCTATAGGTACAGTGTAGCAGCTGCCGGCGGGAATCTGTTTCGCATATGCGCCTGACGGTCGAATCGATCTTGACGTACTGACGTCGGTCTTCAGCTACGTCGACGTCCACAAGCGTCTTCTGTATATAGTAAGATGTCGCTCCAATAGACGATAGATCACACACATGTGGCACCCAAAATCAGAGTCAACGTCATCCGCTTTCCGACCAGCTTCTTACTGTCCAGGGGCACGCTTACGATCCTTTAATGAAAAATGTTGCAGTACGCTCTCACTAAATGCGTTTTTGAGAACAAATTCAGTTTCTTCTTTTCTGGGCACGACCTTGCATTACACATCAAACGTTTGATCCTGAACATGTGGTTTCTATTCGTACTGGTGTGAGGGTGGTGCACAGGATCGACGTGGCCGGACTGGTAATCAGACGTCGCGGTTGATTGATTTAACCATGTTAGCTTAAGGGCATGGTGCCTAAGTGTGTTGTAATCGTTTGGTTTCAGAATCAAAGCACTGAGAGTGTGGGTGTAGGTTGGAGTAATAGGCCTGGGCTGAGATTTAAACTGTTTTATTTAACTCTGAAATTCCAAACAAATAGTGAAGATTTTGATAAGAAGACGCGTTCGGCAGCATCTGATCTTGGTCTACACTGTTTGCTATATTGATTCCAGGATAACCCTCTTCCGTCTTATGGAATACCCCGATTTCACTGCGGCTGTTTTCTACAAGACAAAAAGTTATTCTGACAAGTCAGTGATAGTCACGTAGACATTAGCCATGAAGCGCTTTTCTTAATATCAACTTCGGGTCGAATGCCAAACAATCAACCCGAACATAGCCGCGTCGTTTGTCAGTGTTGGGTACATGTAAGTGTTATCTGTAAAATCTGCATATGAATCAAATGTTGGATCTGGCAAACAATGTAAACTCAGTTCAAAAGCCACACAATACGGTGCTGTTCTTGTTCTACACGTTTTTGCATTAGTTACTAACATCTTAAGTTTAAACGAATCAGTCCAAGTCCCCGTTCATGACCAGCCTGCTTTTAGAGACAATCGGCATGAGTGTTGTCATTGCTTTGATTTATTCATCTGGAGTGCTCTCTTCCATCACTGTAGTTGGGCTCGTCCTTTCTGCTAAATATACTCAGATAAAAAGTTCCTATACCTAAAATTGCTTCTGTTACTATAGCTACTTCAGATAAAATCTACACAAAGTCTGTTATGTTTTGATAAGAAGACTCATTTTTCCGTGCAAAAGCACCATTCGTTTTTGTTTTCGTAAACATATCATCGTAGACTATTGCTTTAAACACCCAAGGGGTCACTGTGTCATTTTCGCAGAGAAAAATCATTAAAACATGCTATGATTTAACATCACAAAATTTCCCTGTACCCTACATTTCTAAAATTTGATACCTGTGACATTTCTTTAGATACCATTTGCGTCTATTCGCAAAAGATTTGGAACTTTAGTTGCATCAGCTACGAGAAACAGGCTATCACATATTGCCCTCCAATTCCATGAAGTTGTGTGCAAATGCTGCTTTCAAAGGGAACTCCATAGAAAATCGCAATCGATAGTGCTACATGCTACATGAATTTTCTGTATTTTTTACCATCATGATGATAAGCAATGGTGGACACAAAGCGTTTTTTGAAAAAAATGCAAAAATTGATTGATAGGAATAAAAATTGCAGCAGTTCGAAAATTGCTATATTTTTAATTGCAAGGGAGATAATTTGAGAATTTCACAAATTAAAACCTCGCTTATAATGCGAGATCATGAGCTATTGTAAAAGTAAAGTGTTATCCGATGTTCAGAGAATATTGTCTTCCATCTTAGACGAAAAAGAACTTTCTGCGCATGCGCAATATCCATTTTCTACCAAAATCTTTCTAGGCACATATTTGAAGACAACTCTGGAGCAGAAAGGTATGGGCAAATGCAAGTTTAAGCATTCTCTAGCTAAACGTCCGATTTAAATGTCTACAGCCAAATTTAGCTCAATAGCTGCCAGATATCTAGTGAGTTTCACCCGAAAGTTGGTATAGTTACTTTTTTGACTAAGTATATATGGCACCTAGAATTATATCACAGGACCTACACTAAGTATCTCTACCATATTCCAGGGTTGAAAGGGACAGCCTTTCTTTTCAGTTTCTCCACGCAAAGTCACTATACATCTAAGTTGTAACTGACCTAAACTTGACCTCGAAAGTCAGAAAGAAAACCCATTAATATTCTGAATTGTCTACAGCTGACCTGGTCCAACAGCAGGCTGGTCTTTAAGGATTAAATATTAACAGCACTGATAGAAAACAGTGTAAAACCTGAGCAGACTGCTGATCAGACGCCAAATTGATCTGGGTATACAGATCGCATGATGCATCTGATTCGTATGAAATGCTGAATCGTCAAGTCGTCTGCTTCAAAAGTTTGTATTACGCTTACAGGCTAACTAATACGCTTGTATAATTTTGATTACTGCGCCAAACCGGACTACATTTTGTGCGGACTCATATTTCTATGGCGGTCAAAGCCGGAAGAACTGAAGCCTGAATTATTTTAAACATGCAGCACAGCAAGAATAGACAGATGGAATCTGTCATTAAAAAAACACCGGTCTTCAATGGGTCATTTTGTTTCATTGATTGTGTATGTTGCACCATTGTCACCTCTTGTTGGGAAGAGGATATCGGTTGTTTGTGATTCGTTTGTTTGTTTGTTTTCTTCATTGCTTGCTGCTCTTCCTCAGGCTGTAATCTTTGAACACAGCTTTTCCTGTGCATCTATTTCTGTACTTTTTCATGATGTATCATTGTTTTTCATCTGCCTAAATCCTCATTCATGATTGCCTTAATTCATGCATAGGTATTTGGTTTAAACATATTTTATTTCTGCCAAAAAATCTGAACCTGAATGGTATGGTGACTGAGTTTATAAATTCAGAAAAAAAACGTATGCTTGCAATGATTCCAGTCCACAATTAATTTACATAAAATAATCGATTGATTACAACCTAAATGTTATACGACAGAATGCATGCTTAATCGTTAATCAAATCATGGTTCTTCTTTTAAATTGCACGAGAGCGGGACGGGCCTCAGATTTTTTTAATGTTCTTGCCTCATGTTGATACCTTTTCTTCCTTCTTTTAATTGCTCGACGGCGGGTCGGTACTCAGACTCTTTGAATGCTCCTCCCTGAAGATTTACATAAACATTATTAGTCATGTCGGCTGGTGGCTGATGCTCTGCTTCTGGTCGCGTCTATCTAAGTTTTTTTGCTCCAACATGTCAGTTATTTCATGTTGTAGAGACCGCATTGTTGTTTCATCTCTGTGTTTGATTTTTATGTTTTCGGAGCTGTTGAACTGACGCGTCAGAAATTGTTAAAGAGCAATTACAAAGAAATTTTAAAAATTATTAGTATGAAGCAGGTTGTAAGCAGACACACAGAGTGCCATTTTACTGAAATGAAAAAAGTTCCCATTTGTTCTAAAATTATGCTCATTTATATTTTATACAAACCCATTTTCCTCTAAGAGTAATCTCCCTTGAATTTTCTATGACTTTAACCCACAAAGCAATATTCTGTGAAGTCATAGTGGGTATAAACTTTTTTTTTAAATGATTTTAAATTACCATATTTTCCATTTAGCAGTTGCCTATTGCAGTTTTCTGATGCCCTTTGATTAATGTGTATGTTCTTTATAACTTAGGAAACAAATGTAAAATTTGATTTCGAAATTCAAACTTAAACTTACATTTAAAGTATTTTTTTAAAATGTTTAAACTACCACTTAATTCAAAATTTCATTTAGCCTAGTTAATGTAAGTATTTTTGCATGTCTGTCTTTGAAACAGATCAGTAAGTTCTGTACGTTATTTCATCCACTTAAAAGCACAGAAACTGGAATTTGAATTATTTTCAAAAGTATTAAAAGTTTGAATTTAAGGTTTGCAACTGGTTTAGCATATCAGTTGAGATCAGTTTCAATTATACAAATATGTGATTTAACAATTCCTGAGGACTATAAAACACAAGGTATTTCATATATAAAAATAAAATAAAAAATAAAATGTTGATGTGCATCTATGAATCATATAATACATCATGAATATTAATAGGCAGACAGAAGTTGCTCTGTTTCCATAAAATATTTCACACTTCAAATTGAAATATCGTGGAAACTAAAAAAGCTAATGTGATGCGGTTTTCGCCTTTTGATTTCTTGAACCAATTTTGTTTTAAATTTAATAGATTTCAATACATTTGTATCTGACCTTTAATGCAATACGGCAGAGCTGAAGACATGTGAAATCGAATTAAGACCCCTTCCCCCCCCCCCCCCCCCCCCGCCTCACACACACACACACACACACTCCCAGTAAATACCTTTTTCGCGATTCTTTGTTGATTTATCATTATTATAGTTAGTCTTTACATGTACGGTTTGCTAAATTCTTTACACAGTAGAATTTGATGGCTTGAACTTCGATGGCTCGTTTACTACGGATGGGTCGAACCCGTTCAGAATTCCTCCAAATACAAAGTAGTGAGGGTTAATTTAGGGAGTTAGTCTTCTTTATCTTGCAAATGCATGTTGCGTGTTCTCATTAGAATCGCCTCGATCAGGCGATTCTTATGAGTACACAAAAGATAAATATCTTTCATAGAACATAGAACACAAAAAAGATGTCTAGCCCCGGTCCATCGGGGCTAGGAGCCCCGGTCCATCAGGGATTGGAGAAATAGATTGGGCTGCATGGTGCTTCTACGCAGAGCACATAAATAATGATAAACCGCTTCAGGGGGTCTTGGTTGTTTGTTTGGTTTGAGGTTTAACGTCCCCGTCAACACTGTAAAGATCATTTTGGAGACGTTGCTTCCAATTTTGTGGGACTTTTACCCTACCTTGAGATGAAATGACATCTCAACTGTTGCCCAATGAAACCAATAGGGTTTATAAGCATGGACGGGCCGACTCGCACCGCTTTGTCTGGGCAGGCTTAGATCCTCTAAGCTGTTTACTAGTACTCGTGTGCGGGTCGGTTTCAGCTCTGCGTGGAAGCATCATGCAGCCCATATATGTCTTCAAGCCCCGATGGGCGGGGGCCTCGCTTAGAGGGTCTAAACTGCCCAGGAAGAGTGGTGCGAATCGGACCGCCCATGTATATAAACATCTTTGCTTTGTCTGGATGGCAGGACTTGAGATGTCATTTCATCTCAGTACGGGTAAAAGTCCCATAAAAATTGGAAGCAAAGTCTCCAAAATGACCTAAGTAGTGTTGACGGGAACGTAAATCCTAAATACAAAACAAACAAAAAAAAAAAAAAAAAAAAAAAAAAAAAAAACAGAAAAGATTGGGCCCATCGGAGTCTAACTGTTGGTGTGCGGTTGCTCCAGCATTTCTGTTATTTATTAATTGACAATCCTGTATTGATCGCAGGTCATCCGTATTAACACCAGGTCAACCAATATTAACTGAGGTCAAGTGTGGTCAAAAAAAAAAAAAACATGTTTTTTTTTAATTGTGTCAATTAATAAAATTGTCATTAATCAAGTAATTGATTAATAACTGTATGCTGTAGAGTCCTTTGTTTCACCACTGATATCGATTTTTTTATGCTTTCTGAAATGTGGTACAGATGAGTTTTGATTGAACAAATTATTTGTCTACACCGCGGCAGAACCGAGGGCTATAATTGTGGCCACGTAAAATCGGTTTAAGCTCCACCAAACACCCCACCCAACACCCAAACGGTACGACTAAATACCTTTTTACTGACCGTTCCAAGGCGGTTCTCCTGTGTATATTTATTATAGTTATAGTTCGTTTTTGCTTGTATGTATTGATAACATATTCTATTTTGGATAGCCATTTGCCATTTAGTTGATTGCCCGCTTGTCAAGTTGTTGTTTCATGTTTGTGTTTGTTTCCCTTTTGTGTCTTGAACGGTAGGTGTGAGGAAATTGTATCGATTCCTAATCATTGCAATCACTTTTTTGCGCTTCCGGTATAGGCGCGCAGAGTTCAAAAGATAAGAAACGCAGAAGCAATTGGACTCTCCTATATATTCTTTCTTTTTGAACAGTAAATTGTTGTGGAAATGGATGCTTCCCCTGTGTAGTGCGAGACTGCCAGGATGTACAGTATTTTGAATTCAAAGAATCCGGTGTATATCACGTAATACCGGATGGCACTGTCACCGGATATGACGTTTATTGTGACATGGAAACAGATGGTGGTGGATGGCTGGTAAGTGAATTCGACAAACGTAACAATCTCATCTTCACTAAAATTACGATAATTAAAACCTAAAAAATGAAAATTTGTTTGTTTGATTTGTTGTTTAACGTCCACGTCAACACTGTAAAGGTCATTTTGGAGACGTTGCTTCCAATTTTGTGGGACTTTTACCCAACATTGAGATGAAATGACAGCTCAAGCCCTGTCGCCCAATGAAACCAATAGGGTTTATTAGCATGAACGGTCCGCCTCGCACCGCAGAAAAAAGAATCCACATAAATTTTTGATATTTTTATATTTAAGAAATAGATCAGCTCTAACTCTGATTTGTTGAGTAATAAATCACAGTTTGGAGGTCAGTTGTAAAGTAGATTTGATCTACTTTACAACTGACCTCCAAACTGTGATTTATTACGCCACACGCTCGTGATTTGATCTACTTTACAGCTGACCTCCAAACTGTGATTTATTACTCAACAAATCACAGACTAGAGCTGAATATTGATTCTAACACGCTGAAAATAGGCAATAATGTTGTTCTTTCCTTCAAAAATCTCACAACTTTTCGCCATTGTTAGAAGAAATCCCGCTATAATTATCGACTGAAACACCAGTATTTATATCCTTTTCTAACGTTTTCGATGCGAGAAAATGACGTTACACCGTCTAACGTCAAGGAAATCGACAAGTGACGTAATAAATTGGTTTTTTTTTAATAACGTCACCTATCACGCTCTTCCGAGCTGTGATTTGTTGCAGAATAAAACAGTTATATTCCATTGAATATATAGGCGCGCTGTGTTAGAATTCTACACGAAACAGGTTGCGAGTACTCGTTAGAACCAACTCTGGCTTTGAGATTGAATAAGAAGGATAAAATATACCCTTGTAAACCCAAGTTTTACTATATAAAAGTAGGCTTTTTGGGGGTCAAAAGCATGTAGTTGTGTATTCGTGATGATAAGGTTGGATAAACAATAAATGACCCTAAATAGTGTCCAATGGGTCGTTTAACTATAAAATAATTAACAAAACCTTTCAGCCAAATTCATTCAATTCATGTCAACAAAAACACCAAAATTTTAGATATTTTACTTGCTAGAAAATTTAACAATATGACCACTAATGAGCTCGTTGAGCTTACTAACGATGCTTTGAACAACTGGGCCCTGACCACTTACGAGCCCATTTAGCTAACCATAACGATAACACACACGTGCGACATAGTGCATTTTTACATCTCCAAACATGGCTTCTTTTCTGCTGAAAGTCCGTGATATTTTTCTTATTTACACTGCAGACATAATTCGTGAATGCTCGTAAGAACCGCCTCATTGAGGAGTACCTACAATCTATGCAAAAATAAGAAAATCTTATGAAGGTGAACATTTCTGCAAAGTAACTTTAAACAGTCCATCGAGAAATAACAAAGTTATTGACCGTACACGAAAAAAAGCCCTTTTTACCTCTGACCTCTAAGTATGACCTTGACCTTAGAGGTACCGACCCGTGTCTTGCGCGCGACTCATCATCTCATAATGGTTAACATTTTCGCCAAGTAATTACAAAATCTACCCAGGAATAAGAAAGTTATTGACCAAACACGAAAAAAGACCCATTTACTTTTACCTTTGACCTCTAAGTATGACCTTGACCTTGGAGGAACTGACTTGGGTCTTGTGAACAACACATCGTCTTATGATGGTTAACATTTCTGCTAAGTAACTTCACAATTCATTCAGGAATTTAAAAGTTATTGACCAAACATGACAAAAGACCCTTTTCAGGCATTTGACCTTTAAGTATGTTTTGGCCTTTGAGGTACCGACTTGAATCTTGGGCGCAACACATCGTCTCATGATGGTTAACATGTCTGCCAAATTATTTCATAATCCATCTTAGAATAAGAAAGCTATTGACCGTACACGAAAAAGGCCCCTTTTTGATTTTTGACTTCTAAGTATGACCTTGACATTTAAGGTACGGATCTTGGTCTTGCGCTTGACAGATCATCTAATGAAGGTGAACATTTCTGCAAGGTTACTTTAAAAAGTCAATCCAGAAATAAACAAGTTATTAACTGGACACGAAAAAAAAGACTTTTTTTACATTTGACCTCTTAGTATGACATTGACCTTAGACGAAACGACCTCGGTCTTGCGCGCCACATATCGTCTAATGATGGTTAACATTTCTGCCAAGTAATTTCAAAATCCATACAGGAGTAAGAAAGTTATTGACCAAACACGAAATAAAAAAAAAAAAAAAACATTTTTTACCACTGACCTTGACCTTGGAGGAACCGACTGGGTCTTGCGGACAACACATCGTCTCATGATAGTTAACATTTCTGCCAAATAAGTTCACAATACATCCAGGAATTAGAAAGTTATTGACCGAACACGCAAAAAGGCCCCTTTCTGACATTTGACCTCTAAGTATGACCTTGAACTTTGAGTTACCGACCGGGGTCATGTGCGCGACACATCGTCTCATAGTGGTTAACATTTCTGCCAAGTAATTTCAAAACCCCTATAAAATAAGGGTGTTGACCGAACACGATTTGCCCATACATGCATACACGATTTTGTTACCGACAAAGTTCCAAGGGAAATAACTCAAAAAGTATAAACGCAAGAGTTATAGTTCTTGCGCTCTGCTCGTCGTCTTATGTAGATTAATATTTATATGAAGTTTCATGAAGATAGCTTGAACGGTTTTCAACTTATAGAGCGGACAAAGTTTTGTAACAGACGGACAGAAAGGCGGACGGACAGACAGACAGACGCCCGGGTGAAAACAATATGTCTACATAATTTTCGTCGCTCTAATGCCTACATTTATTGATGGATTTTAATATAATGTCATACAAATGTTGGGTATGATCATATCTCAGGCTAGTTTGACTTTAAGGGTCCGCGGCTGAAGGTCAAGGTCACTGTGTTTATTTTTAGAAAAACATTGTCATCGCTCTAGCCCCTACATTTATTGATGGGTTTTAATGTAACTTCACACAAATGTTGGATATGATGATATCTGGAGCGAGTTGAACTTTCAGGGTCCAAGGCTCAAGGTCAAGGTCACTGTAGCTATTTTAGAAAACATAAAACACTTTGTCATCGCTCTAGCATCTACATTTATTGATGGATTTTAATATAACTTTTAACAAATGTTGCGTTTGATAATATCTCGAGAGATTTTGACATTCCGAGTCCCTGTGAAGGTCAAGGTCACTGGGACTATTTTTTAGAGAAAACATTGTCATCGCTCTAGCGCTTACATTTATTGATGGATTTTAATATAACCTTACACAAATGTTGCTTATAATTATACTTCGAGCAAGTTCGACTTTCAGGGTCCGAGGATCTGGGTCACCTTTGCCTTTTGTTTTAGACTTTGTCATCACTCTAGCACCTACATTTATTGATGGATTTAATGCACTTTAGTTTAGTTTACACTAATTTATTTTAGTTGCTTCAAGCTTATTGAATCGCTCACGAACACTCAATCCAGGTGTTTTCACTCGCGCGCGCGAGAGAGAGGCAGTGGCTTTTACACCACTGCTACCAATTTACACCTGGGTGGAGTGGGGCAGTGGTCATAACGTGTCTTGCCCAAGGACACACCTCGATACCGGTGGCCGGATTCGAACGCACAACCTCTCGATCATAAGTTAATGTAACTTTACACAAAAGCTAGGCTAGGCTATTTATAAGCTGTCTTGTGGAAGAGGTCGTGTATCGTCTGTGATGTAATGGTATTACTTGGATGTTTTTTCAATTACTGATTTATTTTTAGCTCACCGTCACGTAGTGACGAGGTGAGCTTTTGGGATCACGTTTTGTCCGTCGTCCGTGCGTCCGTCCGTCCGTCCGTGCGTAAACAATTTCTTCAAACGACATCTCCTCCTAAACCACTGATTGGATTTTGACCAAACTTCACAGGAATGATCCTTAGGTGGTCCCCTTTCAAAGTTGTTCAAATGGTTCCGGTCCGTTGCACATTTGGGTCACAGGAGCCAAAAATAGATTTTTTTCACCGAAAACTTAAAAAATCTTCTTCTCTGAAACCACAAGGCCCAGGTCTTTAATATTTGGTATGTAGCTTCATCTAGTGGACCCCTACCAAGATTGTTCAAATTATAGTGCTGGGGCCAAAAATGCCCCCGCCCCGGGGCCCTTTGGTTTTACAAAGGCTTATATAAGGAAAATCTTAAAAAATCTTCTTCTCCGAAACCACAAGGCCCAGGTCTTTGATATTTGGTTTGAAGCTTCATCTAGTGGACCCCTACCAAGATTGTTCAAATTAAAGTGCTGGGGCCAAAAATGCCCCCGCCCCGGGGCCCTTTGCTTTTACATGGGCTTCTACATGAAAAATCTTTAAAAAGCTTCTTCCCTGAAACCGCAAGGCCCAGGTCTTTGATATTTTGTATGAAGCTTCATCTAGTGGACCCCTACCAAGATTGTTCAAATTATAGTGCTGTGGCCAAAAATGCCCCCGCCCCGGGGCCCTTTGGTTTTACATGGGCTTATATAGGGAAAATCTTTAAAAATCTTCTCTGAAACCATAAGGCCCAGGTCTTTGATTCCCCCCCCCCCCCCCGGCATACAAAGTATGATGGGGTATATTGTTTTCGTCCTGCCATTGGTCCGTCCATCCGTCCATCCTTCCATCTTTCTGTCCGTCCATCCATTGGTCCGTCTGTCCGTCCGTCCGTTAACATTTTGGTTAAAGTTTTGCGTCAAAGTTTCTAGGAGATTGTTACTTTCGAACCATTTGATAGATTTAGTTGATACTTACACTGAAGTTACATACTGGTCTTAAGATTTCATTGATGCATGTCCCAGCCCCGACAGTGACCTTGATGTCACAGACTTAAAATTTTTACATTTGGTTAAAGTTTTGCGTCAAAGTTTCTGAGAGATTGTATCTTCTAAACCCTTTGATAGATTTAGTTGATACCTACACTGAAGATTTCATTGATGCATGTCCTACCCCCCACAGTGACCTTGAGGTCGCTTTCTCTAGTATTTGGTATGAAGCTTCATCTTGTAAACCTCTACCAAGATTGTTCAAATTATAGCCCTGGGTCAAAAATGCCCCCGCTCTGGGGCCCTTTGATTTTACATGGGCTTATATCGGGAAAATCTTTAAAAATCTTCTCTGAAACCGCAAGGCCCAGGTCTTTGATATTTGGTATGGAGCTTCATCTTGTGGACCCCTACCAAGATTATTCAAATTAGAGTGCTGGGACCAAAAATGCTTCCGTCTCGGGGCCCTTTGGTTTTACATAGACTTATATAGGGATAATCTTTAAAAATCTTCTTCTGTGAAGGCCTAGGTGTTTTATGTTTGGTGTGAAATTTCAGCTAGTGGACCTTTATCAAAATTGTTCAAATTATAGCCCTGGGGCCAAAAATGCCCCCGCCCCAAGACCATTTGGTTTTACATAGACTTATATATGGAAACCTTTAAAAATCTTCTTCTCTGAAACTGCAAGGCCCATGTCTTTGATATTCGGTATGGAGCTTCATACAGTGGACCTCTACCAAGATTGTTCACATTATAGCCACTGGGCCACAAATGCCCCCGTCCCGGGGCCCTTTTGGTTTTACATAGACTTATAAAAGGCTGTAAAAGGCCTCCCGGACATGCATTTAATGCTCTTATTTTTCCAATCCTCAGGGATTGCTTATGCAATTGCTTTTCACTGTTCCATCAATTGACACGGAAGTAAGGGCGAGGATTGTGGCCACGTAAAATCGATTTAAGCCCCCCAGTGGAAATCTTCCACTGACCGTTCCAAGGCGGCTCTTCTGTGGCGATTTATTTATGTTGTTGTTTGTTACTTACTGTGTGTATATATTGTGTCTTTTAATTTTGGATGGCCATATGGCCATTTTGTGGGAAAGTAACTGTCCATATGGCCTTCCTTTGTTTAGGTTTCCATTATGGTCTGGTCGCTTAATGTTTGTATTTCTTTCCCTTTGGTGTCTTTTATGGATGGAGTAAGTTAATTGTATCAATTCCTGATCTTTGTTTTACTTCTACTTATTATACAGAGATAATCTTTGAACCAAGATTGTTCAAATTATAGCCCTCGGGCCGAAAATGCCCCCGCCCCGAGTCCCTTTGGTTTTACATAGACTTACATAGGGAAATCTTTAAAAATCATCTTCTCCGAAACTGCAAGGCCCATGTCTTTGATATTTGGTATGAAGCCTCATCTAGTGGACCTCTACCAAGATTGTTCACAATATAGCCCCTGGGCCACAAATGCCCCCGCCCCGGGGCCCTTTGGTTTTATATAGACTTATATAGAGATAATCTTTGAAAAATCTTCTTCTCTGAAACAGCAAGGCCCAGGTCTTGGATATTTGGTGTGAAGCTTCAGCTAGTGGACCTCTATCAAGATTGTTTAAATTATAGCCCTGGGGCCAAAAACACCCCCGCCCCTGGGCCATTTGGTTTTACATAGGCTTATGTAGGGAATATCTTTAAAAAAAATCTTCTTCTCTGAAACCGCAAGGCCCAGGTCTTTGATATTTGGTGTGTAGCTTCATCTATAGGACCTTTGCCAAGATTGTTCAAATTATAGCCTTTGTTGAGATTTGGTATGAACCTTCACCTTTTAAGACCTCCCTCAACATTATGCACATTATAGCCCTGGTGTCAATAATGTCCCTCCCTGGGGCCCACTAATTACTCTATTGATCAGGTGAGCGATCCAGGGCAATCATGGCCCTCTTGTTTTAAACAGTGGACAGGCTTGAAAATAGCATATCTTGTTCATTTGTTCTAGTTATCTTTCATTTGTTGCAGTCTGTTTAGCTCTTTTGCAAAAGAATTTGTTTTTCGGGCAAAACCTGCAAAATTGGAAATGTTTCGTTTTTTTCGGACAAAAACACTATAAACAAGATTTCTTTTTCAGTGGTTATAAGGGGAACTATCTGGTTCTCCTTTAATTGCTGCAGTCTGTTGGGATGTTTTACAGAAGAAAAAATATCAATTCTGATAATGGCCTCATCCAACTTAGGCCTTCAAAGGCGAGGTATTTTGTTTTCTGTAAACCTTTGTTGTTATTGGTAAACAGTCCAACCTTTATTAAGCAAGAACCTGTGGGATATTCAAAAAGTGCTTGCTTAAGACAGGTGCTTGCTTAATAAATGTGATTTTTAATGCATTTTCCTTTTTCGGGAACTGAATGCCTGCTTGCTTAAGACAGGTTGCTTGCTTAATACAGGTGGCCACTAAGGCAGGTTTTACTGTAGATACCAGTCTAGGCAATATTCCTGTGAAGCTTATATGAAGTTAGCCCAAGGTTTTAGGAGCAGTAATCTTTTAAAGCAAATTTTTCACTGTCCCCTATTTGTTAGGTCTGGCGGCCGTCTTGTTTATTGGATCGGAACGCTTATAGCTATTTTGGTCGGTCATATTAGCAACATTCCTTTGAAGCTCGTATGAAATTGCACTCTCCACTCCCCCCCCTACCCCCCCCCCCCCCCACAACACACACACACTACCATCAAAACAAGCATCTTTTTATGTGAAAGAGCTAAACAGACTGAACAGTTGAAAGAGTGCAAGAAAGTACCACCAAGGACAAATTATCAACAATTAAATCATGTTTTAAGAAATAATAAAAAACAAGAAAATTAAAGACGCCATGTACATGTACACGGATTTGAAACAACGAATCTCTGGTTCAGAGTCCAGCACTCTATCTACTGCACTATCAAGCTTGCAAGGGAAATAAAGGATGTACTACAGAGCAAACTGCTAAATAAACTAAGTTCGAAAAATGGAAATTTACACCATAACTTTGGACCATTAATGGATTGTATATGAATAGGGTTCCTAAAATGAAAAAAAAAAAAAAAACAGTCCTAATATGAAAGCAATCCACTGAAGTATAAAGGTCCGCCAGACGCCCGACGCCCGCCCGCCCGCCCGCCCGCCCATACATCGCCAATTTTAAAGACGGATTTAAAAAAAAAAGTCCAAAAATGAAGAATCTAGGATTGTTGCCACTTAAAATCGATCTAATCCCCCCAATTAAAATGCTTACTTGCCGTGCAAATGCGCTTTTATTGCGATATAATATTGTATTTTTTGTCTTTGCCTGAATGTACGTCTAATATCTTTCTTATTTTGAGTAGCCGTTTGTCCTTTTGGCTTACAGCTTGTGATGTTGAAGTTGTTTAATGTTGGTGTTGTCTTCCCTCTAAGGTTTAATTGATTTTGTAAGGTAATTGTATTGATTCCTGTTCTATACATTCACTTAGTGGGTAACTGTATTCAAAATTGTCATTTTGGAAGGTAAATCAGCGTTTTTACGTCGTAAATTTGGTTTTACGGCGAAGCATTAGCGGAGCCGTAAAACGCAATTTGCGACTGTAAAACCGACGATTAACCTCCCCAGATGACAATTTTGCAATACAGTTATCCCCTTTCTAATGCACGTATTCGTTTGTTTTGATCCAAACTGTACTATGTTGAAGAAAACGGCAAACGCTGTAAGCTGCTTAAAACCAAATCCAAGCCAACGAAAAACGACGTGACATGGTGACGTCGGATTTCCGACAGTATATCGCAGAATATACTGTCGCAAATATTTGACGTTATCCAATCAGACGTTGCGTTACATTCGCAAGTGCATTGGAATTGTAGTTATTGTACCCAATGGTTTTACTCAACTGAGTACTGAATCATATTTGGTATACCAAGATAGGAACGTTTAGAAATGTGGGACTTAAAGCCTCTATCACATGTTTATGTTTAGATTTGAACGCCGGCGGGCCAGGTATCAGAATCTATGATGGTTAGTCTCCGATGGTCTGTCTGGTCGGGCCCCCGGGATTCCAAAAGCTGCTTTGTTTTAGCTAAAGCCTTTCAGTTATTCCATGGTGTCGAGTCCTCATCATTGCTTCATCTCTGCATTCGTTACATTATTGTGTTCTAATGTTGCATTGATGAGTAAGCAACCCTTTACATGGCCTAAACAGATTTCATGTCTAAACAACAGAAAAAAAAACAAGATGGACAATGTCTGCCACGTAAAATCGGTTCTTATGTCCCAACTTCGAAGAATTTAATGGGGCATATTGGTTTGGTTTTATCCGTCTGTTCTTTATGTATTTTGTTGGTTGTAAAACTAGAGAACTGCTTGAGCTAGGGGCTTGAAATTTTATATATAGCAAATACCATAACATACTGACCGAGTTAACGCCCTTTTTGGACTCAGCCATTATATCAACAGAAAAAGCTGGTCAACACGATATCTTGAGAACCGCTTGAGCAAGGTTTCTGATATCTGGCATATGGCTTAAGATCAATATTCTGATGGCCTTATTATCTCATGAGCGAATGCCGTGAAAGATTGACCGAGTTATGCCACTTTTCGACTCTGCCATTATAACAATAAAACAAGAGCTCCGCAAGCGGGGCATTATACGCCCGTGGCAATTAGTAAGATAGAGCATATATATACTGACTGTTGTACAAGTTTGGGCTTGTAGAATGTAACCAAGGAACAATATGTGCTCCACATATTCTTACCTGGCACTATTATTAACCCTCAATGGCTCAAACTACCTGTCTCCAAAATTTTTTCATGGTCAGTAATATTTGGTGGACCATAACCTCAAAATAATATGGGGATTACTCTTGCAATAAGCGGTGGACTGTAACCTTGAAATAATAGGCGCTGCTCCACATCTTAGTCTAACTATACGTTAAGTTTCAGCTTCATCAGATGTTAAATGTAGGAAGCGTTATCCGAATACAAAATATGTTTAGAAACATCTGCGGAAGGGGAATAACTCTGGTAATATTTGGCGGACTGTTACATCAAAATAATATGCGCTGTTCCACATCATGGTCTTACTATATGTAAAGTTCCAGCTTCATCAGATGTAAAATGTAGGTTGATTTATCCGGAAACGGAATATTTAGAAAAATCTGTGAAAGGGGTATAACTCTGGTAAGATCTGGCGGACCGTAACCCCAAAATAATATGCACTGTTCCATATCATGGTCTTATTGAATGTAAAGTTTCAGCATCATCGGATGTAAAATGTAGAAGGAGTTAGCCGGAAACAAAATGTTTAGATAATTTTTCAAAGGGGCATACTCTATTATTATTTGGTGGACGATAACCGCGAAACAATATGCGCTGCCCCACATCATGATTTAATAGTATATGACGTTCCAGCTTATATAGTGCAGTTTATATTTTACTTTTGGTCCTTTAAGATCAGCGTGAATATTCTGAGAAATCAGAAATAAATTATTAGTTTAGACTCAAATTCTAGACAGGTTTTTAATTATTTGGACCTCATTTTGATTTATATCAGTCTTTGAATCGACTGCCTATTCGGAATTCGCAAAACTGCAGTATGCTTCCTCTGGCTTTCGTTGCCGGATAATTACAGGGTCACTGATGAGGCTTTATTAGCCGAAACTACGTAGTATGACCCATCTTCTTTCTTATGAATATTTTCATTGCTCTTAAAGGAACTCATTTTTGATTTTTATTTGCCTTCACCGCAACTTGTGTTGTGCCGTGTGGCGGCCGTAAAACGTCTCCCCGTACATCAACCATAGTGCAGTTTATATTTTACTTCTGGTCCTTTGAGATCAGCGGGAATATTCTGAGAAATCAGACATAAATTATTAGTTTAGACTCAAATTCTAGACAGGTTTTTAATTATTTGGACCTCATTTTGATTTATATCAGTCTTTGAATCGACTGCCTATTCGGAATTCGCAAAACTGCAGTATGCTTCCTCTGGCTTTCGTTGCCGGATCATTACAGGGTCACTGATGAGGCTTTATTAGCCGAAACTACGTAGTATGACCAATCTTCTTTCTTATGAATATTTTCATTGCTCTTAAAGGAACTCATTTTTGATTTTTATTTGCCTTCACTGCAGCTGGTGTTGTGCCGTGTGGCGGCCGTAAAACGTCTCCCCGTACATCAACCATAGTGCAGTTTATATTTTACTTTTGGTCCTTTGAGATCAGCGGGAATATTCTGAGAAATCAGACATAAATTATTAGTTTAGACTCAAATTCTAGACAGGTTTTTAATTATTTGGACCTCATTTTGATTTATATCAGTCTTTGAATCGACTGCCTATTCGGAATTCGCAAAACTGCAGTATGCTTCCTCTGGCTTTCGTTGCCGGATCATTACAGGGTCACTGATGAGGCTTTATTAGCCGAAACTACGTAGTATGACCCATCTTCTTTCTTATGATTATTTTCATTGCTCTTAAAGGAACTCATTTTTGATTTTTATTTACAACAAATTTCAAAGGGGCATAACTCTATTAATATTTTGTGGACCGTAACCTCGAAACAATATGCGCTGCCCCACATCATGATCTAACTATGTATGAAGTTTTAGTTTGATCGGATGTAAACTGTAGGAGGAGTTATCCGGAAACCAAAAGTTTACAGACGGATGGACAGACGGACGGACGAACGGACGGACGCCAGGGGGTATAACATAATACGTCCCATTTTTCAAACGGGTGTATAAAAACCTTGTCAACACGATATCTTGAGAACTGCTTGAGCAAATTCCATGCGATCGAGGTATGTCCCTTTTTTCGACACTGACATTACAACAATAGAGAAATCTTGTCAACATGATGTCTTGAGAACCGCTTGAGCTAGAATAAAAAAACTGTCATATGGCTTATAATCAATATTTTGATGAGTGTTAAACTTTCGAGCGAATCCCATGAAATACTGACCGGGTTATGCCCCCTTTTCGACTCTGCCATTAAATAGAAAAGGGTTGTCAAAACGATATCTTGAGAACCGCTTAACCTAGAATTCGGATATCTGGCATATGGCTTACGATCAATAATCTGATGACTTGGTTGACGTTTTAGCGATTTCCATAAAAACTGACCGAGTAATGCCCCAGTTTTTGATTCTGCCATTATAGCAATAGAAAAATCTTGGGAAACGCTTGTGCTAGAATACTGATATTTGGCATATGGCTTAGAATCACTATTCAGAGGACCGGATTAATTTCCGAGCAAATACCACAAAATAGTGACCGAGTAATGTCCCGTTTTCGACTCTGCCATTATAACAATAGAAAAGGTTGTCAACTCGATTTCTTTAGAAATGCTTGAACTAGAGTCCTGATGTTTTGCATATGGCTTAGGGTCAATATTTAGATTATCTGATTAACTTTTTAGCGAATTCCATGAAATACTGACCGATGTATGCCCCTTTTTCCTGCAACCCCATTATAACAATAGAAAAGCCTGTCAACACGATAGTTTGAGAACCGCTTGAGCAATAATTCTGATATCTGGCATTTGGCTTAGGATCAATATTCTGCTGACCTGTTTAACTTATTAGCGAATTTCGTGAATTATTGACCGAGTTATGCCCCTTTTTCCACTCTGCCATTATAACAATAGAGAAATCTTGTCAACACGATATCTTGACAACCGCTTGTGCTAGAATTCTGATATCTAGCATGTGGCTTAGGATTTATATTCTGCTGAACTATTTAACTTTGAGCGAGTTCCATGGAATACTGACTGAGTTATGTCCCTTTTTCGACTCTGGCATTACAACAATAGAGAAATCTTGTCAACGCGATATCTTGAGATCCGCTAGAGCTAGAATTCTAAAATCTAGCATATTCTGATGACTGATTAACTTATTAGTGAATTACATGAAATTCTGACCGAGTTATGCCCCTTTTTCGATTCTGCCATTATAACAGAAAAGGGTTGTCAACACAATATCTTGTTTGTTTGTTTGATTTGAGGTTTAACGTCCCCGTCAACGCTGTAAAGGTCATTTTGGAGACGTTGCTGTCAATTTTGTGGGACTTTTACCCGACATTGATATGAAATGACATCTCAAGCCCTGCCCCCTGATGAAACCTATAGGGTTTATAAGCATAGACGGGCCGACTCACACTGCTTTGCTTGGGCAGGCTTAGATCCTCTAAGCGGTTTACCAGTACTCGTGTGCGGGTCGGTGTCAGCTCTGCGTGGAAGCATCATGTAGCTCATCTATTTCTTCAAGCCCCGATGGACATGATATCGTAGGAATCGCTTGACCTAGAATACTGATATCTGGCATATGGCTCAGGAACAATAATGTGATGACCTGGTTAACTTTTAGCCAATCCCATGAAATACTGACCGAGTTATGCCCCTTCATCGATTCTGCCCTTGTAACAGTAGAAAAATCTTGTCAACACGATAGCTTGAGAACCGTTTGTGCTAGGACTTTGATATTTGGCACACCGCTTAGCATCAATGTTTAAATGACTTGATTCACTTTTGAGCGAATTTCATGAAATATGAACTGAGTTATGCCCCTTTATCGACTCTGCTGTGAAACAAAAATTTGGTGAACACGATATCCTGAGAACCACTTGAGCTAAGAATCTGATATTTGGCATACAGCTTAGAAGAAATGTTTAGACCAGCTGATTAACTTTTGAAGGAATGCCGTAAAATATTGATCACATTATGCCCCATTTCAGCATAATATTTTACAAACAGATTTTTTTGTTGCTTACCCCTCCGAAATAGAAGTGAAGGCAATTATCAGGAATCGACGAAACTACCCATCACCTCCCATCAGAGATACTAAAGAGAAATAAACAAGAATATGAAATAACTAGAAACTAATGAAAAACATCACAGGCGGAAAGTCACAGGGGACAGTTACATTCCCACAAAATGGCTAAACGGCTATCCAAAATACAAAAAAGCTATAAGCAATACATATATGCAAAGACGAATTATAGCAAAATAAACCGCGACGGATTAACCGCCTTGGAACGGTGGAGCCGTCATAGAATCTGAGGCCTGACCCCACCGGCGTGCAATTAAACAGAGAAGCAAAGTTATCAACCGTAATAGGGCTACCTACCAACTGGTTCCAGCCCAGGAAAAGAGGGCAACATGGCAACACGAAATAGGGTACTGAAATCATTGCAAGCATATATTTGTCTGAATTTATATTCTAAGTCACCATAAAATTCGGGTACAAACCCATCTAAAATAGATAAGTGTAAATCGAAAACGAGGCTTCCAAGGCTATGGTGGCTTATTATTATTTTCATTGTCGTCATTGTCTTAACGTGTTTTTTCTGCAGGTGTCTTTATAGTTAGATAGCTGATATACCTTTTGGTGAGAAAAAGACTGTCCATTTAACCTCCTTCTTGTGAAGCTTTGAAGAATTAATAACTGTTTTCTCTTTGGTGTCTTGGATGACGCAGTTATGTTTGCTTGCTTAATTTGATGTTGTTTCATAGCTAAACGGTAAAGTGGAGCCAGTTACCTTATTCGTGATATTCGTATTCAGATGTTTGTTTTGATTTTTTGCTTTCCAAAATCGAAAAGATGAAACTGTTTCTTTTCTAAATCATATTTCTGTTCTTATGTTTCAGGCTTCGCATTAGGTATTGCAACATCGACAATATACTGATGCAAAAATTATTTTCTAATCATATTCTGGTGTATCTATCTTAGAAACGTGCATTTTATGAAACACTTTACGCGGATTGAACATTTTGTATGTAAGCTACGGCATCGCCAAAGCGAGTATTATTTTAAGAACCCCTGTGAAATACTAAACTGACATTTCCAAGGTGGAGCTTCTGTTGTGGTTTATTATACTGAACCGAAAAAGAAACGCAACTCCACATATAAATGCGACTATTTGCAGAAATAATCATGTTTGCAGAAAATCGATTTAATGTCACAATAATATAATCATTTCTGAATGTAACTACTATAGACAGTTCAATTTCCAGTGAGAATGTTTGGAACACAAATCCCTTTTGTCATAGAGGTAGTAATTTCACAAGTTCAAAACATAAGCAGTTAATAGCGATTATGTCCTCCGTTTGCATTCCATCCTGCACGCACACGCCTGGTCATGGACAGGATTAAACAATTGATCTCTGCCTAGGGAATAGCATCCACTCCTGTATGAGCGCGAGAAGCAAGGCTTGACGCGTTGTTGGCGGCTGGGGGCGGTTACGTACGCGCCTATCCAAGACGTCCCACAAATGTTCTAAAAGAGAGAGATCTGGCCTATACGGAGGCCAGTGCATCTCGTCATTGTTGTTTTGCTGACGAAAGGCCATTCTGAGCCTTGCTACATGCGCCCGAGCGTTATTCTGTTGAAACGTAACATTGTGCTGTCGTACATATGGAACAACTACCGGTCGTAAAACGACGTCAACGTAACGCTGAGCCGTCAAAGATCCATCAATGAATTCCAGGGGCGTTCTATGACCATAAGATATGCCAGCCAACACCATCAACCCACCGCCTCCAAATCGATCACGTTCAGCCAAACAGTTGTCACGATAACGCTCTCCGCCACGCCTATAAAACGTTGACGGCCGTCAGCTCTGTACAACAAGTACCAGGACTCGTCAGAAAACATTACGTTACGCCACTGACGAAGGGGAAACAGGTTTGGCCTATGTTGTGTGAGTCACGCCATTCTTACCTGACGTCGTCGTGGTGTTAATGGCATACCAACGTACGGACGACGAGGACGTAAGCCAAACTCTCGAAGGCGATTCTTGACAGTATCTGCACTTATTCGATTGTTGTGCGTTCCTGGTGTCACCTGAGACGTCTCGACGGCTGTACGGAACCGATTGCGAAGGTGGGTTAGACGGATGTATCGGTCCTGTCGACGTGTCGTGACGCGTGGACGTCCACTCCTGGGCCTGTCATTTGTCGTTCCCGTTTGACATAGACGCTGGTACAAGCGAGTTATCGTCGATTTACTCACTTGGAAGTTCCTGGCGATGACAGCCTGAGACGTCCCACGAAGAAGCCTTTGGACCGCTACGTTACGCTGATCTTGCGTCAAACATACCATATTCCGTAGAGAAAATTTTACCGGATTTTTGAAACCTAAACTCCAGGTAAGACAATATGCCAATATGATGAGGTTACTGTATACATTTAATGTACTGTACGAGGAAATGTTGAAAACAACGTATTGCCAAGTGGAGCGTTAAACTGTACAGATATCGCCCAAATGTTTTCTGCACAAGAAAATATAAAAAGTATGAAAGTAAATCACAAAATGATTTTTACTCAACCTGATGGTTGCATGAAAATACTTTGGGTTGAAAAGTTGCGTTTCTTTTTCGGTTCAGTATATTATCATTGTCTGTCTTTGCGTGTATGTACTGCTGTAATTGCTTTATTTTGGATACCGCTTGGCTTTTATGTGGAAAAGAACCTGCCCTTTGAGTTTCTATTCGTAGTTTTTTTATTATGTTGTCTTGTTTTTTATGTTTAAGCTCAGTGACAAGGTGAGCTTTTGTGATCACATTTTGCCCGTCGTCCGTAAACAATTTGAAATTAGTATATCTCTAATACCCCACGGCCAATTTGATCTTTCATGAGAAGCTTCATCACGTAGGGGGAAATACTCCATAAGGTTTTTGGGCTGATCAGATTGGAATTCTGGTTGCCATGGAAACAAAAAGGTTCCATAGACTTATAATGGGGAAAACGACGTCTCCACTTTTTCTCGGCCATTTCTGATCTTCATCAAACTTGCAGATAATTAGGAGGGGCTTACAGTCAACGTCGAGTTCGAATTTGGGCTGCACGGGACAAACAGCTTTGGAATTACCTGCCCTTGAGCATAAATATAAGTGAAAAATGGTGTCTCCAGCTTTTCTCAGCCGTTTATGATCTGATCTTCATTAAACTTGCAGATAACCTGGAGGGGCTTACAAGCTAAGTCGATTTAACATTTGGGATGCATGGGACAAACAGCTTTTGAGTTACCTGCCCTTGAGCATAAATATAAGTGAAAAATGGTGTCTACAGCTTTTCTCATCCGTTTATGATCTGATCTTTTTGCAATTTTTCATAATAGAGAACAAGCATAAAATCTTTGACGAGTTCGAATTTGGCTTGCATCTGACGAGCGTTTTTTTCAGTTGCGTCCCCTTGAGCGTGAAACTTTTTTCCCCATAGACTTATTATGGGGGTTAACGACGTCTCCACATTTTCTCCGCCATTTCTGATCCGATCTTCATCAAACTTGCAGATAACCAGGAGGGGCTTACAGTCAACTTTGAGTTCAAATTTGGGCTGCACGGGACAAACAGCTGAGTAACCTGCCCTTGAGCATAAATGTAAGTAAAAAATGGTGTCTCCAGCTTTTCTCAGCTGTTTTGTTTGGTTCATTTTGTAACTTTTGGTAAAGAGACGAGCATAAACTCTCGAGCGAGTTCGAAGTTGACATGAATCTGACCAGTGGTTTTCCAGTTACATCTCCTCGAGTGGGAAAGATTTTCCAATAGACTTACAATGGGAAAAGGAAGTCTCCAGCTTATATCGATCAATTCAAATCAGATCTTCATCAAACGTGCCGATAACCAGGAGGGGCATAAGTCTATGATGAGTTTGAATTTGGGCTACGCAGGTCAAATGACTTCTGAGTTACCTGCCCTTGAGCATAAATATTAGCGACCGTTTTTGATCTGATCTTTTTGTTACTTTTGGTAAACGAGGATAAGCATAAGGGTGAAAAGTTTCCCATAGACCTACAATGGGAAAACGATGTCTCCAACTTTGCTTCGCTATTTCTAACCTGACCACATCAAACTTCCAGATAACCAGAAGGAGCTAAAAGTCTATGTTTAGTTCGAATTTGGGCTGCATGAGACAAAAGTATTTCGAATTACCTGCCATTGGGCATAAATATTAGTGAAAAATAGTGTCTCCACCTTTTCTCAGCCGTTATTAATCTGATCTATTTGAAACTTTTATTACACGAAAACAAGCATCAGATGAGTTTGAATTTGGCTTGAATCTGACATTCGGGTTTGCAGTTACAACCTATAGAGCGCGAACAATTTTCCCATAGACTTACAATGGAAAATCGACGTTACCACATTTTCTCCGCCATTTCTGATCTGATCTTCATCAAATTTGCAGATAACCAGGAGGGACCCAGTCTACGCAGAGTTCGAATTTCGGCTGCATGAGACAAACAACTTCGGAGTTACCTGCCCTTGAGCATGAATATTAGTGAAAAATGATGTCTGCACCTTTTCTCAACCTTTTTGATCTGATCTTTTTGAAACTTATAGCAAAGAGGACAAGCAAAAATCTTCTTCTCCGAAACCCAGAGCTTAGATATTTAGTATGTAGCAATGTCAAGTCGCCACCTACATAAATCCTGCCAATTATGCCTCTGGGATCCAAATTAGCCACAGCCCAGGGCTCTTAAGCTCATTGGAAAAACTTCAAAAATCTTCTCTGAAACCACAGGGCCTACAGCTTAAATATATAGCAAGTAGCAACGTCAAGTGGTCACCTACATAAATCCTGCCAACCAATTGCCTCTGGGGTCTAAATTGGCCACGCCCATGGGCCCATTAGCTCCCATAGACTTATAATGAAAAAAAATCTTCTCCTCTGAAATGATAAGTGCCAGAGTTTAGATATTTAGTATGTAGCAACATGAAATGGTCATCTTAAGAAATCCCGCCAACCAGGCCCCTTAGAAAATTGGCCATGGTCCTGGGTCCATTAGCTACTATAGATTTAAAATGGAAAAAAAATAAAATGGAAAAAAAATCTTCTTCTTTACAACCATAAGGCCCAGAGCTTAGGTATTTAACATGTAGCAATGTTGAGTAGTCGCCTATACGAATTCTGCCAGGGGTCCAAATTGGCTAAATCCTGTGGCTCCTTAATTCCAATAAGCTTATAATGGAAAAAAGCTTCAAAAATCTTCTTCTCTGAAACCATTAAGTACAGACCTTAGATAGATATACATAAAATGGTCGCCTACATAAATCCTGCCACTATGTCCTTTAGGTCAAAATTGGCCACGCCCCAGGGCTAATTAGCTCCTTTAGACTGATAGACTTATACTGGAAAAACAATTCGAAAATCTGCTTCTCTGAAGCCATTTTGTGGGAAAGTAACTGTCCTTTCTGCTTCCCGCTATTGATGTTTTCATTAGGGTCTAGTTATCTATTGTTTGTATTGCTTTCCCTTTGGTGTCTCTGATGGGAGCTGTGGGTTGATTGTATCGATTCCTGATCATTGCCTTCACTTCTTTTGTGAGGATGTTTCTTTTCATGCACTAATCCTTTATTCCTTTTAGTATATTTTTCAAACATATTATGATAATATTATAGAATGGTCAGTGTCGGCGTTCTTTGATCTGGTATAAAGTATAATACCTTTTCTGAGTGTAATGTTCTGCCAATTACATCGTCGAATAATATGGACACGATGGTAGTTTAATATGAAATTGACCGTCCCATTCTCAATAATGTCCTTTTGTTTATATCTTTAAATTAGGTATTTCAACGTCGAATGGATGGCGGTGTGGACTTTTTCAGAGATTGGTATGACTATGAGATCGGCTTCGGTGATGCAACTGGGGAACACTGGCTTGGTAAATTGATGACAATGTTTTATAAACGATTTGAATAGCATTCCGACACACCATTACGATAACACACCCGTGGGACATAGTGCATTTTTCATATCTCCAAAACTGGCTACCTTTCTGATGAAAATCGATGATATTTTTCTTATTTATACAGCAAACATCGGCTGTGGGTGCTCGTTAAAACCGCCTCAATGAGGAGGTTATAACGAGTACCCACAACCTATGTCATTGAGGCGGTTAAAACGAGTACCCACAACCTATGTCTTGGAGCAGAAATATGAAAAATAATGTATACCCCGTACACCCCAGTTTTCTCAATATAAACTGGGGGTTAAGGGGGTGTTCATTCCCCGTACTTGTTCACGTGATCACACACACACACACACACACACACACACACACACACGCACACACACACACACACACACACACACACACACACACACACACACACACACACACCACGAACGCATTTTGATTCCAAGAGTTATACGCATTTGGAACTCCTGAAATAAAATATCGCTTTGTAGCAGCGTCGGTCGTGAGCTATTTTCCTGTAGTTAAGATGTTGTTGGTTTTACCCTAGCCTTTGGTATATTTAGAAAACTACACGTGACAGTCGTAAACCGGCGTTGTTTGATATGCATCTTTTCTAATAAATGAGTAAAGGTACTTCAGGAACTAATCGAAGCAGAACCAAAGGGCTTTCCCAAACGTCACAGACAATGACGGACAAATACATTCTAACAAAGAACAAACTAACAGTCGACAAGAAGTGTTAGCAGCACTTTTCCAAACAGGTGGCAGGTGTAACCGTTACTGAACTAAAAGAACTGGACACACAAAAGTGTCGAAATGAAAACATTCCAAAAATTGAATAGCACCGTATATATATAAAAATGAAACCCGTTCCACGGGGCTACAACCTCACCTTCACCCTTATTGTACGTTGGAATATCAAAGACATGTAACAGTCGTATAGTTTTATCCATTCATTCACAAGTTTGCTATGTCTTCTTATTATGCAAGAGTGTGTATTAGGGTCTTGGAATTTTGAACTTGCCTTAACGTACCGGCCATTTGATGTAATGATTTTAATTCTAAATAAGTCTTGTTTTTGTTTGATTTGAGGTTTAACGTCCCCGTCAACACTGTAAAGGTCATTTTGGAGACGTTGCTTCCAATTTTGTGGGACATTTACCCGACAATAAGATGAAATGACATCTCAAGCCCTGTCGCCCAATGAAACCAATAGGGTTTATTAGCATGGACGGTCCGCCTCGCACCGCGGTTCCTGGACAGGCTTAGATCCTCTAAGCGGTTTACCAGTACTAGTGTGCGGGCCGGATTCAGCTCTGCGTGGAAGCAACATGCAGCCCATATATTTCTTCAAGCCCTATGGGCGGGGGCGTCTAAATAAGTCAAAAAGTAGCAAATACTTTTGTAACTCACATGTTTTTGTACATATACTGGAGTGTAGGGGTGTGTTGCTTACTTTGATGTATGTGATTTTAATTACCGATATATAGACAGCAACCGTGGCACGCGTGCCAAAAATAATGGCAAACGCATATTAGGGACTACTAGGTTTACAAAAATCTAATATCGCAGGAAACAGTGCACTGCATGAAATTACGTTTCAAGGATTCTACCAACTAAGAATTAATATCGAGGATTGGGACGGCAACAAAAGATTTGCTCAGTACAATACATTCCGAATGTCTGGCATGAAAGAGCTATATAATTTGACCGTATGTGGTTACTCTGGAAATGCAGGTATCATGTAATTTAAGCGGTTGTTGCTGTATCATAAACAATTTAGAAAAAATAACATAATACGATACTATTATGTGCAGTTACCAATTATTTTTATTGTACTTTATTTCTATAAATTCCTGTTTTTATGTGGTAGTCAAAACTGAACAAGAGTAGTAAGTGCAGGAGTGCTTTAGATATGTCAGCCCTTTCACGCTATTGTTCCCGAAGGAGCTGAAGTCCATTTGATAGTTTTTTCTCTTTTATCTGTTGCTTGTGGCATAGTTTAAATGTAATACTGAGGTTATATCAGGCCCCCGCCCATAGGGACTTGAAGAAATATATGGGCTGCATGATGCTTCCACACAGAGCTGAATCCGGCCCGCACACTAGTACTGGTAAACCGCTTAGAGGATCTAAGCCTGTCCAGGAACCGCGGTGCGAGGAGGACTGTCCATGCTAGTAAACCCTATTGGTTTCATTTGGCGACAGAGCTTGAGATGTCATTTCATCTCAATGTCGAGTAAAAGTCCCACAAAATTGGAAGCAACGTCTCCAAAATGACCTTTACAGTGTTGACGGGGACGTTAAACCTCAAATCAAACAAACAAAAACAAAACTTAGGTTATATCGGATAAGCTATTTGGAGGATTGAACTACACTACAAGTTCAATCCGTCTATTTGCATATCTTAGTGACTTGTCATCTGCTTTATGTTAAGGTAAGTAACGAAGAACCATTTTAAGCAATAATAGGAAACCCCATTAGGAAAACACCCCTATACAAATACCATCACGAAAACACACCTATATAATTTGACCCCCTGGAACCCCACATTTAGTAGTAAAACTGAGGTTTACAGGGGTAAAACTTATTTTTCTTATATATGCTCCAAAATAAAGATTGTGGGTACTCGTTAGAACCGCCTTGATGAGGCGGTTCTAACGTGTACCAATAATCTATATTTTGAGCAGAAATAGGAAACATATCGCAATTTTTCATCCGAAAATTGTCGTTTTTTCCGCGGTAAAATTTACAAAGTATTTGTATAGGGGTGTTTTCGTAATGATTGTAAATTTTACCGCCGAAAAAACGAAAAAATGTGATATTTTAGCTCACCTCTCACGTAGTGACAAGTTGAGCTTTTGTGATCTCATTTTGTCCGTCGTGCGTGCGTCCGTGCGTGCGTGCGTACGTGCGTGTGTCCGTAAACAATTTCAAATAAGTAAGGTTTTTGGGCTGATCAGATTGGAATTATGGTTGCCATGGAAACAAAAACGTTCCATGGACTTATAATGGGGAAAACGAAGTCTCCAGTTTTTCTCGGCCATTTCTGATCCGATCTTCATCAAACTTGCAAATAACCAGGTGGGGCTTACAGTCTACGTCGAGTTCGAATTCGGGCTGCACTGGACAAACAGCTTTGGAATTACCTGCCCTTGAGCATAAATTTAAGTGAAAAATGGTGTCTCCAGCTTTTCTCAGCCGTTTATGATCTGAGCTTTTTGTAAATTTTCATGAACGAGAATAAGCATAGATCTTGTATGAGTTCGAATTTGGCTTGAATCTGACGAGCGTTTTTTTTTTTTTTTTTCAGTTACATCCCTTGAGCGTAAAAAACTCCCAGACTTAAAATGGGGGAAAACGACGACTCCACTTTTTCTTTCTCCGCCATTTCTGATCTGATCTTTATCAAACTCGCAGATAACCAGGAGGGGCTTACAATCTACGTTGAATTCAAATTTGGGGTGCACGGGACAAACAGCTTCTGAGTTACCAGCCCTTGAGCATAAATGTAAGTAAAAAATGGTGTCTCCAGCGTTTCTCAGCTGATTTTGATTGGATCATTATGTAGCGTTTAGTAAAGAGGACAAGCATAAAATTTCGTGCGAGTTCGAAGTTGACTTGAATCTGACCAGTGGTTTTCCAGTTTCATCTTGAGTGTGAAAGATTTTCCCAGACTTTCAATGGGAAAACGACGTCTCCAGCTTTTCTCCTTGTAAATTTTCCTTTTTTGGATGGTGATGTTCCTCGTGCGCCATCCTATGGCGTTTATATTTCGCAATTAATTCGATTTGCTAGAGTGTGTAGTCATGTAACTGACTTCAACACTCGAAATAAATCATTAACGGCTAAACTCCTTAATCAGGGTTACCGGTACCATAAACTACGCAAAGCCTTTTCAAAATTTTATAGACGCCATTCTGATTTAATTTCAAAATTCAATACTGGACTTAAATCTCTTCTGCAACAAGGTCTATCGGAATCCGAATTTTATGGTGACTTAGTATATAAATTCAGAAAAATATATAACCGCAATAACTTCAGCACCCAATTTCGTAAAATCATTCTTCGATATAAAAAGATTGGGTACAACATGGATATTATACGACAGACTGCATGCATGGTAGTTAACCCAATCACGGTTGGCAACTTTGCTTCCCTCTTTAATTGCACGCCGGTAGGTCAGGCCTCAGATTCTATGACGGCTCCAACGTAAAGGCTTATTGAGAATTAGAGAGATCTAATTCAAGGTAATGTTGGTTGGTGCCTGATGCTCTGTCTCTGGTCGGGCCCATCGGAGTCTAAATGTTGGTTTTCTTTTGCTCCAGCATTTCAGTGGTTTCTTGCTGTCGAGTCCTCACCGTTGTCTCACCTCTGTGGTTCTTTGATTTTTGTGTTCACGGAGATGTTGCACTGATGAGTTAGGAGGCCTTCATGCGGACTGAACAAATTATTTGTCTAAATCGCGACGGAAGTAAGGGGGAGGGTTGTGGCCACGTAAAATCGATTTAAGCCCCCCCCCCCAAGTGGAAATCTTCCACTGACCGTTCCAAGGCGGCTCTTCTGTGGCGATTTATTTATGTTGTTGTTTGCTACTTACTGTGTGTATCACTTTTGTCTTTTTATTTTGGATGGCATATGGCCATTTTGTGGAAAAGTGACTGTCCTTATGGCCTTCCTTTGTTTAGGTTTCCATTATGGTCTTGTCGCTTAATGTTTGTATTTCTTTCCCTTTGGTGTCTTTTATGGGTTGAGTAAGTTAATTGTATCAATTCCTGATCTTTGTTTTACTTCTTCTTCATCAAACTTGCAGATAACCAGGAGGGGCATAAGTCTATGTTGAGTTTGAATTTGGGCCACGCAGGTCAAATGACTTCTGCGTTACCTGCCCTTGCGCATAAATATTAGCGAAAAATGGTGTATTCAGCTTTCCGCTACCGTTTTTGATCTGATCTTTTTGTTACTTTTGGTAAACGAGGATAAGCATAACATCCCTAATGAGGTCGATTTTGGCTGCAATCTGACCACGGATTTCCTATTACATCCCCTTGAGGGTGAAACTTTTTCCGATAGACTTACAATGGGAAAACGATGTCTCCATCTTTGCTTGGCTATTTCTAACCTGACCTTCTTCAAACTTCCAGATAACCAGAAGGAGCTTACAGTCTATGTTTAGTTCTAATTTGGGCCGCATGAGACAATAGGCTTTCGAATTACCTGCCCTTGAGCATAAATATTAGTGAAAAATAGTGTCTCCACCTTTTCTCAGCCGTTTCTAATCTGATCTTTTTGAAGCTTTCAGTACACGAGAACAAGCATATAACCTCAGATGAGTTTGAATTTGTCTTGAATCTGACATTCGGTTTTGCAGTTACAGCCCTTAGAGCGCGAACAATTTTCCCGTAGACTTACAATGGAAAAACGACGCTACCAACTTTTCTCCGCCAAGACTGATCTGATCTTCATCAAACTTGCAGATAACCAGGAGGGAATACAGTCTACATAGAGTTCGAATTTCGGCTGCATGAGACAAGCAACTTTGGAGTTACCTGCCCTTGAGCATAAATATAAGTGAAAAATGATGTCTGGACCTTTTCTCAACCTTTTTGATCTGATCTTTTTGAAACTTATAGCAAACGAGGACAAGCATAAAACCTCAGTCGAGTTCGAATTATGCTTGAATCTGCCATTCAGTTTTGCAGGTACAGTCCCTAGTTTTTTTTTTGTTGTTTTTTTCTGTTAAACATCTAAGTGTTTTTGTTGTACTGTAATCGTCCTAAGTATTTGGACAGACAGGCCTATGCAAACAGATCAGACTGCTCCTGAAAGCCTTATCAGGATTTACACTGTTTGCAATTCCGTTGGCACTTTTTGGACTCATTGCTGGATCGTGAAACAAATTTGCTTAAATTTTTGGAGAAATACAGAAAGTCCCTAGGTGTCTGAATTTTTAGGATTTTTACGGTATTTAAAGATAACATTATGTTGTTGTACGCTTTTGTAGCTTCAACCTTGTAGATAAGTAAAGATATCCGAACAAATAGTGTAGATCAAGGTGAGTCCGTTCATGATCTAAAAATGTTGTCTGCTTATGTCGTCTGTTGATTTTTTTGCAAACTTTTTATGTCCCCGGTAGCTGTAGCGGGGACATATTGTTTTTGCCCTGTCTGTTTGTTTGTTGGTTTGTTTGTTTGCACGTGGACAACTTTTAAGTGGTCATAATTTCTGAATCGTTTGAGATAGAGTCTTAATATTTGGCATGCAGGTTCCGTGTGACAAGAGCTTTACATTCATGCAAAAAATTTTGACCTGTGACCTTGATGTGTGACCAACTTTGAAAAAAAGGCCTTGACCGGGGACATGTTAGTGTTTCACAAACACATCTTCCTTGTTAAAAATATTTTTGCATACAGGCAAACAGTGTGGACCCAGATCAGACTTCTCCTACTGGCAAACAGTGTGGACCCAGATCAGACTGCCGATCTGGATCCACACTGTTTGCAAAAAAAATAGTTGTAAGGTAAACGGCAGACGGCAAAGCAGGCGACAATAGTCGCGATTGGCATTTTATGGGTTAAAGAATGGATATACCCAAATTTGAAAATAGAAGAATCCATTTCAGAAACATGGGGTTTGAAAGGGTTAAACAGCTAGGCCCTGGTTTAGAATCCTGACTCAGCTTTGTGGGATGGTTGGGGGAGGCGAAAGCAAGTATCTTACGTCACCAGGGCAGCCAATTGACAATTGCTTAAATTGGACAAGCCTGATGTCCTTGTAGCAGGTAAAAGTAGAGAGTGATTGTTTTCATTCTGTTTCTTTGCTTTTTAGCTCACTTGTGGGCCAATTTCATTCAAAGTTCACAGGAATGCTGCTTAGGTGACCCTCTACGAAATTGGCTAAAATGGTTTAGCTTGGACGAATAAAATTGCTGCAGGAGCCAAAAATAGAAAATCATCAATTATTTGCTTTAAATGCCAACTCCTCTTAAACCTTGGTCCAGTTTCAATCAAACTTCGTAGGAATGTTGCTTAGGTGACCCTCTACCTAAAATTCTTTGGCTCAAATGAACAAAGTGGCAGCCAGAGCTAAACATAGAAAAAGATCAACAATTTGATTTAAATACCAACTCCTAAACCATTGGGCCAGTTTGATTAAAACTTCACAGGAATGTTGCTTATGCTACCCTCTACCGAAAAAGCTAAACTTGTTCAGCTCTGATGGACAAGTTGGCCGCCAGAACTTTCAGAAGCTATGTGACATCTTTGAAATCAGGTGAGCGATTCAGGGCCATCTTGGCTCTCTTGTTCTTATTTCTGAGCAGAAGTAATACAAATAAGACATGCCACTGTAAACCCAAGTTTTGCTTTATTAAAGTGGGGTTCAAGGATCTCATTATTATATATAGGTGTGTTTTCTTGACGCATGGTGTTGTGGCTCTTTTTTTTTTTTTGGTCTCTATTAATGATTAAAATAAAGTAGAAGTAAAACAAAGATCAGGAATCGATACAATTAACTTTCTCCACCCATCAAAGACACCAAAGGGAAAGAAACACAAACATTAAGCGACCAGACCATAATGGAAACCTAAACAAAGGAAGGCCATACGGACAGTCACTTTCCCACAAAATGGCCATATGGCCACCCAAAACCAAAAGACACAAGCGATACACACAGTAAGCAACAAACAACAACACAAATAAATCGCCACAGAAGAACCGTCCTGGATCGGTCAGTGGAAAGATTTCCACTGGGGGGCTTAAATCGATTTTACGTGGCCACAATCCTCGCCCTTACTTCCGTCGCGATTTAGACAAATAATTTGTTCAGTCCGCATGAAGGCCTCCTAACTCATCAGTGCAACATCTCCGTGAACACAAAAATCAAAGAACCACAGAGGTGAGACAACGGTGAGGACTCGACAGCAAGAAACCACTGAAATGCTGGAGCAAAAGAAAACCAACATTTAGACTCCGATGGGCCCGACCAGAGACAGAGCATCAGGCACCAACCAACATTACCAAGAATTAGATCTCTCTAATTCTCAATAAGCCTTTACGTTGGAGCCGTCATAGAATCTGAGGCCTGACCCACAAACCATAACAGAAATAACCCCAGCTTTTTAACAACAAAATACATTATTGGGTTTTGTGGTTCGTGCGTAATATGCATCGCTTGAAATTTACATATTTGCATTTGTTCTGCAGCAATGCTCATGACCTAGAAGTCAAGCAGGATTGTTCGCAATGCATATTATCTGTGGGATCGTAGACTGGAATCATCATAGCAGTTTTCAGCATATATCTGTTACAGCATGTGCAAAATCTTTAGACTTGCGCATTAATACTATCCACATCAAACTTTCAGAGCGGTTAATCAGGAATCTATCAACCTATGCGTATAATCCGCATATTTAGTCGAATGCATGTCCCTGACCAGTCGTATGACTAGACATTAAGCATAAAGAAGCAGTCTTGCTAGAGAGATCAACACGATACTAAATCCATATAATGAATGCTCCGGAAACTTATATGTGATGAGAAACGTGTATTTGAAGGATATCAATTATTGACTTTGAATCATTTGATTCTAATCTTTCCCTCTATAATAAGCATGGACGCATATACCGTCACATATTTTTTTCAGGCGATTCGTTGAAGTACCATAATGGGCATGTGTTCTCAACATCAGACAAAGCACATGCGATGAACAGACCTGACCAGTCATGTCCTGCAAGATACAAGGGTGTTTGGTGGTATAAAAGATGTCATACAGCTAACCTGAATGGTCTGTATCTTCCGGCGATTCTGAATGACTCTAACAAAAATACAGGCATTATCTGGAATGAATGGAGAGGTGGATATTATTCCCTAAAGAAAACGGAAATGATCTTATGGTCTCATTAACTTTTGCACTAGCTTTGTTTTTGAAACAGTTGATTTGTTTGATATGAGGTTGAACGTCTCTGTCAACACGTCCGTTTAGAGACGCTGCTTCCAATTTTGTTGGACTTTTTCCTGACATTGAGATGAAATGATATCTCAAGCCCTGTCGCCCATTGAACGTCGTTTCGCACCACTTTTCTTGGGCAGGCTTAGATTTACATCCATCTATTGTAGATGGGTTTTGTTTCTTGCAAAATTTATGATAAACGCGAGGATTTTGATTTTGAGATTGTAAGTTTTCCTTTTTTTTTTGATGGTGATGTTCCTAGTGCGCCATCGTATGGCGTTTATATTTCGCAATTATTTCGATTTGCCTGAGTGTGTAGTCATGTAACTGACTTCAGCACTCGTAAAAAACTGTTAACGGCTTCTTAATCTCACTTCTTAATCAGGGTTATCGGTACCATAAACTACGCAAAGCCGTTTCAAAATTTTATAGACGTCATTCTGATTTAATTTGAAAATTCAATATTGGACTTAAATCTCTTCTGCAACAAGGTCTATCGGAACCCGAATTTTATGTTTAGGATATTAATTAAAAAGAATATATAATCGCAATGACTTCAGCACCTAATTTCGTAAAATCACTCTTCGATATAAAAAGATTGGGTACAACATAAATGTTGACAGACTGCACGCATGGCAGTTAACCCAATCACGGTTGACAACTTTTCTTGACTCTGTAATTGCACGCCTGAGGCCTCAGATTCAATGACGGTTCCTCCGTAAAGGCTTATGTTGGTTGGTACCTGATGCTCTGTCTCTGGTCGGGCACATCGGAGTCTAATTGTTGGTTTTCTTTTGCTTCAGCATTTAAGTGGTTTCTTGCTGTCGAGTCCTCACCATTGTTTCATCTCTATGGTTGTTTGATTTTTTGTGTTCACGGAGATTTTGCACTGATGAGTTAGGAGACCTTCATGCGGACTAAACAAATTGTTTGTATTAATCGCGACGAAAGTAAGGGCGAGGATTGTAGCCATGTAAAATCGATTTAAGCCCCCTAGTGGTATTCGTTTCCACTGACCGTTCCAAGGTGGTTCTTCTATCGCGGTTTATTTTTGTTATGGTTTGTCTTTGGGTGTTTGTGTCGCTTATATTATTTTATTTTGGATAGCCTATTAGCCATTTTGTGGGAAAGTAACTGTCCTTTTGGCTTTCCGCTATTGATGTTTCCATTAGGGCCTGTTGTTCCATGTTTGCGGTTCTTTCCCTTTGGTGTCTCTGATGGGAGCTGTGGGTTAATTGTATCGATTCCTGATCATTGCCTCCACTTATATTTAGAACCTCTAAGCGGTTTATCAGTACTTATGTGCGGTCGGTTTTAGCTCTGCTTGGAAGCATCATGCAGCCAGTCTATTTCTTCAAGCCCCGATGGGCGGGGCTGTGTGAAACAATTGAATTCTCATAAATCTTTAACATGCAGTTTTTATAGCTTGAAGCATTCTTAGGTTGGAAAGCTTCTTGTGAAGGCAATACCTAACAGTTAAACAATATGAGAGTCAGAAACAACATAATGAACAACATTGGTGCTAGTCAACAGCCATGCCTAACTATATTGGTCACAGACAAAATTCATCAATCGTGGTACTGCCGCCCCATTGCTAAGAACTCGGTCGGACAACCAAACTTTATCTTAAATTTCAAATTCTTTGAGGGCTCACTTTGTCAAAAGCTTTGGTAAGGTATTTGGATACTGTACAACATTGAGTAAGCGTTGAAACATCGAGTGGTATCAAATTTATCGCCCATAACTTTGGACTACTGCATCACGTGAACAAATCCGTGAATCGAACAGCCAAGGAGGAGTATGTTTTCTTAGTAAGAAGTCTTCGATTTAAGCCCCCCCCCCCCACCCCAGTGGAATTCGTTTCACTAACCGTTCCAATGGCGGTTCTTCTGTCGCGGTTTATTTTTATTATGGTTTGTCTTTGAGTGTGTGTATCGCTTATATTATTTTGTTTTGGATAGCCAATTGGCCATTTTGTAGGAAAATAACTGTCCTTTTGGCTTTCAGCTATTGATGTTTCCATTAGGGTCTATGTTTCATGTTTGTGCTTTTTCCCTTTGGGGTCTCTGATGGGAGCTGTGGGTTTATTTTTCGATTCCTGATCATTGCCTCCTCTTCTGTTTTTCAACTCATAGCTAGGGAGACCCTGCATCAGATTTTCTGAAACGATTCCACTTATTTAAATAAGATCACCGCCATAGCGTAAAAGATTGAAAGCATTGAGGGTGCTGATTGGGGTGGTTGTTTGCGAATTTTGGATAGCGCCAGGCAAATACTGCATCCGGTTTGTGGTTTAATTAATATCGTACTTTAAGTCGGGCTTGAATATATTCGAAGGTCACTGATGATGTAGTCCATTTGACACTTCAATATGCCCCATACATAACCTAGAAATGTTTAGTACAATCTTTGCAATGTTGTGATGTTCTAGAGCAAATATAGTTTGGATGCCCAAAAGCCAAGTTTGGGCAACTCATTTAATTGACATAAATCCAAGATGGCCACCGGTCGCCACCTTAAGAAACTAAATTTCGGTAAGCATGTTTTAATTTATCGGGTATTCTTGTATGCAGAATCACATTATAATGTTATTGTTTTCATTTAGTTGTCCCGGTACAACCAAAACCAATATGGCCACATGTACCAACCGACATCTTGGAAAAATGATTTTAAACTAATTTTCAAGGCAAAGCGGTGCGAGTCTATTGGTTTCACTGGACGACAGGGCTTGAGATGCCATTTCATCTCAATGTCGGGTCCCGCTAATTTGGAAGAAACGTCTCCGAAATGGCATACTGTTTACAGTGTTGACGGGGACGTTAAACCTCAAATCAAACTTTCATTACCAAATTATTTCATAGAATGTTAGTGTAGGTGGATGTGTAGGGTTTTAAGCTCCTGTGTGCATCAATCGTTAAAATTGATTTTTATGCGCCCAACTTTGAAAAAGTTTGGGGGCATATTGCTTCTGGCTTGTCCGTTCGTTCGTTCGTTGGTTCGTACGTTCGTCACGCTTTCTTCTGCATAGAATAACTTAAGAACCATGTACGCTAGTATTTTAAAATTTAATATATGGTTTACTAATGACAAAATAGTTGATCCGTATTTTTTTTCTTATCCGAATTATCTCCCCGTTTCGCATTATTTCCCTTTTAATTAAATAACATCGTTAGCAAGATATCTCAAAAAGTGTTTGAGCTAGAGCCTTGATATTTGGTATACTGCTTTGGACTGAGGAGGAGATCACCTGTTTAAATTTTCAACAAATTTAATGACATTTTGTCAGAGTAATGACCCTTTGCAATTTCTGGCCGTTTAATTGTGTTGCTTTCTAGTACATATGATAACTTTATATCCATGTATGCTAGTGTTTTGAAATTTCATATATGGATTTCTCATGAAAAAAGTTGACCCATATTTTTTCTTTTCCGAATTATCTCCCCTTTTTGAGTTATTGTCCCTTTAATTAAATAACATAGAAATCTCGTTAGCAAGATATCTCAGAAAGTATTTTAGCTAGAGCCTTGATATTTGGTATACTGATTTGGACTAAGGAGGAGATTACCTGATTAAATTTTCAACCAATTTAATGATTTTTGGTAAAGTTATGGCCCTTTGCAATTTCTGGCCATTTATTTGTGTTGCTTTCTGGTGCATAACATAACTTTATACCTTTGTATGCTAGTGTTTTTTAAATTTCATATATGGTTTCCTCACGAAAAATTAGCTGACGTTTGTTTTTTTCTTATCTGAATAATCTCCCTTTTTCATGTTATTTCTCTTTTCATTAAATAACATAGAAAGATTGTTAGCAAGATATCTCAAAAAGTATTTAAGCTAGAGCCTTGATATTTGGTATACTGATTAAGACTGAGGAGGAGATCACTTGATAAAATTTTCAATCAATTTAATGAAATTGTGTTAGAGTTATGGCCCTTTACAAGTTCTGGCCCTTTAATTGTGTTGATTTTCTGTGCGTAGTATTACTTAAGAACTATGTATGCTAGTGTATTGAAATTTCATATATGGTTTCCTCATGAAAAAATAGTTGACCCGTATTTTTCTTATCTGACTTATCTTCCCCTTTCGCATTATTTCCTTTTTAATTAAATAACATAGAAATCTCGTTAGCAAGATATCTCAAAAAGTATTTGAGCTAGAGCCTTGAAATTTGGTAAACTGATTTGGGCTTAATAGGAAATAACCTGATTAAATTTTCAACCAATTTTAATGAATTTTTGTTGGCGGGATTGATCTTTGCATTTTCAGGTTATTTAATTGTGTTTCTTTCTTGTAGCAAGATATTTAAAAAAAATATTTAAATTGTTGCCTAAAAACTTGGCATGCTGATTTGGAATGACTAGTACATTACCTGATTAACATTTGAAAAAAAAATCTGTTTTTTTTTTTTTTTTTTTGCGATAATGGCCTTTTGAAAATTTGCGCATTTATGGACAAGCATATAGTTGGGGGCATAGTGTTTACAAACACCATTTCTAGTTTTTGTTAATTATGTAAATTGGTTCCATTTGGAGCATGAAAAATAATGTTGACATTTTTAGCCAGGGTTGGACTTTTTATCACGTCATCATAAAAAGCGACCAAAACGAGTATGTATTTTACAAGCGAACCGCTGCATGGTATCTAATTTAGCCTGCCTTGCATACCCGATCCCTGCCTTATTGGCAAAAGTGTCAAAATATGTATGTGAACCCACAAAATAAAGAAAAAATACTTTATTTGAAGAAAAAAAAAAAAAAAAAAAAAAACACGATGTCTAAAATTACACTGTTGCTATGACAACCAAGGATATAATATTGAAAATGCGAAGGTGCGACTCTCCAGAGCCGCCATTGATTGCTCATGTGTTATTGAACTATTTGAATGTTGTGACCAGTACTCAAGTATCTAGACCCACTAGATGGCTGCGCATGCATATTTAAGGGGAACGGGAACACCTGGCAGATTTTTTTTGCAATTTTTCAAAGGGAAACAACTTTCGAGACTTCCTGTTTGCTTTTCTATAACCTGTTCCACTACAAAAGGGGTCTACTCTTAAAGGAAATAATTTGCTCCTAATGCGCAAATTCTTTCCTTTAAGAGTTGACCCCTATTGAGATTTGAGACGAAATATTTTTGCAGGAGTTGCCTCCCCTGGAGGTATACCTATTCCCCTTAAAACGTCTTTACGAAGGATGAAAAGTACCATTATCGCGTGTAATTTCGAGGTATTTTGTACTTCTTGTCCTCCCTAAGGGTTGTCGATAAATGCCCATGCTCAACCATTTAGTGGGGATAGGTGCTCTACGTTTGGTCTAAACACTCTGCTGGTTCTATACAACATTTGTGGAAAAAGTGAAGGTCTCGCGAGGCTGCGTGGATGCGCAGTCGCGCCTGAGTCTTCCATAATCGAAAAATCCCATGTCGGAGCTTGAAGAAATATATGGGCTGCATGATGCTTCCACGCAGAGCTGAAACCGACCCGCACATGAGTACTCGTAAACCGCTTAGAGGATCTTAGCTTACCCAGGCAAAGCGGTGTGAGTCCATGCTTATAAACCCTATTGGTTTCATTCGGCGACAGGGCTTGAGAAGTCATTTCATGTCACTGTCGGGTATAGTCCCACAGAATTGGAAGCAACGTCTCCAAAATGACCTTTACAGTGTTGACGGGGCCGTTAAACCTCAAATGAAACAAACAAAAACCCTAGTTTTACCAATAAAAGTGGGCTTAAAGGGGTCAAAATTGTATAGGCCTTTTTCACCATGCTATTTTTTATTTCATTATCTGTGACGTAGCACCGAGATCACATCTTGTGGGGAAGAGGGAGCGGGTAACTGTTCTTTTCTGTTTGTGGTTCGTTTATTTCCTGACTTGTTTCCTTCAAGGTTTGTTTCTATTCCTCCGCCCCCGCCCATAGGGGCTTGAAGAAATATATGGGCTGCATGATGCTTCCACGCAGAGCTGAATCTGGCCCGCACACTAGTACTGGTAAACCGCTTAGAGGATCTAAGCCTGTCCAGGAACCGCGGTGCGAGGCGGACCGTCCATGTTAATAAACCCTATTGGTTTCATTGTGCGACAGGGCTTGAGATGTCATTTTATCTCAATGTCGGGTGAAAGTCCCACAAAATTGGAAGCAACGTCTCCAAAATGACCTTAACAGTGTTGACGGGGACGTTAAACCTCAAATCAAACAAACAGAATTGTTGCTATTCCTCTTCGTGCTATTGGTAGGCTGTAATCTTTTATTGTGAAATTTCCTTGGCATCTATTTATTTTCTTTTTTCATTCCGTTTTTTTACATTACGCGAACACGCCTATACAAACACATTGCCACCTTTATCGCCGAAAATATGAAAATTTTATGATGAAAAATTGTGATATTTTTCTTATTTCTGCTCCAAATATAGATTGTGTGCACTCGTCAGATCCGCCTCATCGAGGCGGTTCTAACGAGTACCCACACTCTATATTTTAGAGCAGAAATAAGAAAAATAAGGTATACCCCCGGAAACCCCAGTTTTACTATATAAAAGTGGGGTTCAAGGGGGTCAAAATTATATAGGCGTGTTTTTGTGATGTGCTTTTGGTAGGCTGTAATTTTTTATTGTGAAATTTCCTTGGTATCTATTTAGTTTCTTTTTTCATTTCGTTTTTTTAAAACACATGATCTCAATCTTCCATGTATTCAAATAGAATTGCACCAAATACACTAGAACAATTAAAACGTAAACAAAACACTGACAGCTGTTGATGCTGCTGTTGTTGTTTTTGTTCATCTGTTTGCTTTTCGAATCTTTGTCTATGTCCGGAATACATCATCACATCCACAATAATGAGATAAGTTCTGAAGTGTTAGATCCTTTAGAAGCAAATACACTAAATAAACAAAATAGCTGACTCAGTCTGTTCATTACTAGTAGTGAAATGTGCAGCACCGGCCATGCCCTCTAGCAGCGGCTTCAGCGGAACTCTACATTGAAAGTCTCTCTATAAAAATGTTCACAGCAACGACGGGCGAGATATTAATCCAATTTTGAATGAAAATCTGGTGGCACATGCATGTAATAAGAACTTCTATTACGTAGAATTATGATAACATTTACTTGAAGAATTTATTTTTGTAGTTACTGATTATACAGGGGTAATATATTGTACTGTAACGCTGACAGGACAAAAAATATCACGGATCTGACACTGAATCTGATAATGTTATATATTGTTGTCATAATTGTAATCGTACTGTCCACTCAAGCTATTATAACAAGCGTCAGCAAAGTCAGATCGACTGATGATCATTAGAATAGAAGTGAAGGCAATGATCAGGAATCGATATAATTAGCCCACAGCTCCCATCAGAGACACTAAAGGGAAAGAAACACAAACATGAAACAACTAGATCCTAATGGAAACATCCCTAGCGGAAAGCGATAGGGACAATTACTTTTCCACAAAATGGCCAATTGGCTACCCAAAACAAAATAATATAAGCGAAACACACACTCAAAGATAAACTAGAACAACAATAAACCGCGTTAGAAGAACCGCATAGGAACGGTCAGTGTAAAGAATTCCACTGGGGGCCTAATTGAATGCGGCCGCAATCCTCGCCCCTTACTTCCGTCGCGATTTAGACAATTAATTTGTTCAGTCTGCATTAAGGCCTCCTAACTCGTCAGTGCACTATTTCCGTGAACACAACTCTAGAGATGAAACAGCGGTGGGGAATCGGCAACAAGAAACCACTGAAATGCTGGAGCAAAATAAACCCAACAGTTACACTCCAATGGGCCCGACCAGAGACAGAGCATCAGGCACCAATCACCATTACATCAAATTATTTTTTTTCTAATTATCAGAAAGCCTTAATGCTGGTCATAGAATCTGAGGCCTGACCCACCGGCGTGGGATTAAAGAGGGAAGTAAAGTTGTCAACCGTGATTGGGTTTACTACCATGCATGCAGTCTGTCGTATAACATTTATGTTGTGCCCAATTTTTATACCGATGAACGATTTTACGAAATTGGGTGCATACGTCATTGCAATTATATATTTTTCTCTGAATTTATATACTAGGTCACCATAAAACTCGGGCTCCGATAGACCTTGTTGCAGAAGAGATTAAAGTCTAAACATTGGACTTTTAAATTAAATCGGAATGACGTCTTTAAAATTTTGAAAAGGCTTTGCGTAGTTTATGATGCCGATAACCCTGATTAAGAAGTTAAGCAGTTAACAATTTATTACGAGTGTTGAAGTCAGTTACATGACTAGACACTCTGACAAATCGAATTAACTGCAAATTCTAAACGTAATAGGATACCGCACGAGAAACATCACCGTCCAAGAAAGATTTATAATCGCTAAATCAAAAGCATAACGTTTTTCATAAACTCTACAAAAAAGAAGTTTCGGTCGAAGTACCAAAGCGTTAATCCAAAATCATTAATCCATAAACAAATGGCAAATATCAATGTTCAGATCAACAGACATGGACTCCAAAAGAGTGTAATCAGGCGTCCGCGGATAGTAATACTGTACTCCAGAAGAGTGTAACCAGGCGTCCGCGGATAGTAAGCATTACTTGGTAAACAAGCTTCGTCCACCATGCCTATCGACCTGAACGAAGAAAAGGAGTAAATGCCGAGAAGGGTATGTCCGAGAAACAAACCCATCTACTATAATAGATAGATGTAAATAAAAAAAAAACGGGGCATCGGTACCAGAAGAATTTGCTTTATTTAACTGAAGTTCTGAGGGATAAATTTGACTGATCAAACCATCGAAATAGGTATTGTCAATATTTAATAAATCATCCAAATATCTGTTAGTCGAGCTAAAGGCTTCAATGACTTCAGATTGGTTTTCAGTCGAAAGGGCTGAAGTCTCTTTTATAACAAATCAAGAACAGATCAGCTACAAGGGGTGCGCAATTTGTACCCATCTGAAAACCCACAGCTTGTCCAAATAACTTTGTACAAAATATTATGTAAATATTGTCATGTAGAAAGGTAAGAGCTTCCCACACTTTCTGAAATGACCATAAAGTATAATTATATGCTCTTCAGAAGTGAAAACAGCATTTCTTACATTACATGCAAGATAGAGGACGTCTTCCCGATAAAATTTTCATTCCATTAAATCATTAAGTTTGATGAGGAATTGTAGTGTAAAGGGTAGAAAATAATAAGTAGACAGATTTGAAGCACGAAAAGGTCTGGATTTGAATGTATTTAAAACTTCATTAGAATTTTTTATAGACCAAAACAGATATCGCCCTTATCTTTCAAAGACTTTATCGCAATATTTAATCACATATTTTTGATGGCGGTAAAACAATTAATTTTCGGAGAGTCCATTGGTGGTACAAGATAGAAGTGAAGGCAATGATCAGAAATCGATACAATCAAGCCACAGCTTCTAGGGGAAGAAACACAAACAAATCGCCTTGGAACGGTCAGTGAAACGAACTCCATCGGAGGCGGGGTGGGGGGCTCTTAAATCGATTTTATGTGGCCAAAAACCTCGCCCTTACTTCCGTCGCGATTAAGACAAATAATTTGTTCAGTCCGCATGAAGGCTTCCTTACTCATCAGTGTAACATTTCCGTGAACACAAAATCAAATAACCACAGAGATGAAACGACGGCGAGCACTCGACAGCAAGAAACCCATAAAAAGATAGAGCAGAAGAAAACCAACAGTTAGACTCCGATGGGCCCGACCAGAGACAGGCACCAGCATTAAATCGATTTAAGCCCCCCAGTGGAAATCTTCCACTGACCGTTCCAAGGCGGCTCTTCTGTGGCGATTTATTTATGTTGTTGTTTGTTACTTACTGTGTGTATCACTTGTGTCTTTTGGTTTTGGATGGCCATATGGCCATTTTGTGGGAAAGTAACTGTCCTTATGGCCTTCCTTTGTTTAGGTTTCCATTATGGTCTGGTCGCTTAATGTTTGTATTTCTTTCCCTTTGGTGTCTTTTATGGGTGGAGTGAGTTAATTGTATCAATTCCTGATCTTTGTTTTACTTCTACTTTACATAAAATTAGATTCTCTCTTATTCGCAGTAAGTCTTTACGTTGGAACTTGAATTTGAAATAAACCGTGCTTTGTATGGCCTTTTATGAAATCTGGGTAACCAATATAATGTAGGAAGATTGTCTTGGCCTTCTGTAATGCATACAGCAAACTTGGTGGCTGAATGACAAATATGGCCATCAACTACAGTCCTCTCTACTGCCAAAGGCGACAGTTCATAGGCCTCATTACCCTCAAGTTCTTGATGAAGAGTGTTAACATAGTCGAGCCGTCAAACAACGAATACGTTGTTAGCGGCCTTATTTGCTGGAGCCAAAACAAACTTCTTATGAAATTCTTGAATACCGAGTTTAAGGTAACGTATAGACGTCTTAGGTTAAGGAGGTAATAAGTTCGTATTTTGAGAGTAGAAAGAAATGCGCTTGTTCACTAGCTTCAGAATGCTAAATAGAGGTAAGTTTCCTTCTTTGAGGGTTTTATGCTCAGCATACTCTCGTTTACACCATCGATTACCAAGTTCATTGAAGGCGGTAGGTTTTGTTGCGAAGTACAGAATGCTATCTGTAATTGGTAAACAGTTAATATATATATAACTCCAGCTCAGAGAAAGAGCGTCTAGGTCAACCGAGCTCGACAGATACTTGATAGCGTTGACTGTGTCGTTCAACTCCAATCCAAACCAAAGTCTCTATTTGCATTTATTTCTATTCCGCGCTTCCGCAGGTCAATTTCTAGTATTATTGTATTATAGTATTATTATTAGCAATAATGCCAAATATGGTTATAAACCCTATGTTGAAAAGAGGAAGTGTACTTTTAACAAGAAAATTAGAAGTAAAGGCAATGATCAGGAATCGATACATTTAACCCAATCCTTTCATCAGAGACACTAAAGGGAACGAAACACAATCATGAAATAACTAGAACCTAATGGAAAGCCGAAAGGACAGCTACTTTATCACAAAATGGCCGTTTGGCTATACAAGGCAAAACGATATACTTGATACACAAATACCAAAACGAACTTTGACAAAAATAAACCGCGACAGAAGAATCGCCTTTGAACGGCGTTAATCTATTTTACGCGGCCGCATTTATTGCCCTTACTTCCGTCGTGAAATAGGCAAATAATTTGTTCAGTCCGCATGAAGGCATCCTAATGCATCAGTGCAACATCTCCGAGAAAACAAAAAAAAAAAAATACTTTAAGACAGCCGCCTTTACGCTGGAATCGTCATAGAATCTGAGGCCTGACCCACCTGCGTGCAATTAAAGAGGAAAGCAAAGTTGTCAACAGTGATTATGTTAACTACCATGCATGCAGTCTGTCATATAACATTTATGCTGTACCCAATCTTTTTATATCGAAGAATGATTTTACGAAATTGGGTGCTAAAGTAATTGCAATTATATACTTTTCTGTATTTATATACTAAGTCACCATAAAATTCGGGTTCCGATAGACCTTGTTGCAGAAGAGATTTAAGTCCAACATTGAATTTAGAAGTTATGTCAGAATGACGTCCATAAAATTTTGAAAAGCCTTTGCGTAGTTTATGATACCGATAAAATAGAAGTGGAGGCAATAATCAGGAATCGATACAATTAACCCACAGCTCCCATCAGAGACACCAAAGGGAAAGAAATACAAACATGAAACAAACAGACCATAATGGAAAAATCAATAGCGGAAAGCCAAAAGTACAGTTACTTTACCACAAAATGGCCCATTGGCTACATGTAGCTAACCAAGCCAATGTCTCAATTCCGTTACGCTGGCAGATAGGCCGACGCCGCTTCAGAACGGCAGGGTCTAGCATACAGGTCTAGTGGCAAGTGGTTCTCAAGCTGAAGCATAACTTCTGGCGCTAAGCAAGCAAAACATATGCTGCCTTCATATTAGCCCCGCCAAGCGAATTTGTGTCTTCGAGCATTCCGTCATGACAATATTTTTACTTCGCATGCCCAGCCATTCAGAGGGGCCAGGGATATGGCTTTCTGTCTGAAGGTTCCTCTTGATTCACTGCTTGTATGAGCGAGCAGCGAAGGTTCGGGCGAGACTGTGCGGATGCGCAGGCTCGCCTGAACCTTCGCTGCTCGCATAGGCGATAAGTACCAAAATCGCTTGACGGGGCCCATATTAAAACCGACGTCTCTTTTATGTTTGTTTTCTTTGAATTGGGGTTTTATGTTCCCTTCAACATTATCAACTTGAAGGTTATTTAAGAGATGTTGCTTCCAATTTTGTAAGCACTTTGCCTGGGCAGACTTAGATCCTCCAAGCGGTTTACAAGTACTCATGTGTGATCGGTTTCTACTCTGCGTAGAAGCACCATGCAGCCCAATCTATTTCTCCAAGCCCTGATTGGCGGGGGTCACGACTCATTTATATGAAAATGAAGTTGTGGAAAGTTGGCTCTGAGGCCAACTTTCAACTCTGCGTTGGCAATAACAATATTCCTGTTATGGCTAATCCCATTTCAGAACTGAATCCAGATTGCAGATCACAGAGCCAGCTTCAAGTTCCGATGTCGAAACTTCGAATTACTTGGTCGAAATTTCGAGTTATTATAACGATTTTTCGAGGTACTAAGTCGAAATTTCGAGTTAATAAGTCAAAATTTCGAAATAATAAGACGAAGTTTCGACTTATTATTTTGAAATGTTATGTTGGTAAGACGAAATTTGTAGGTAGTAAGTTTCAAGCTATATAGTCGAACTTTAGGGATTTTAAGTCGAAATTGCGAGATACTAAGTCTAAAATTCGAGGACATAAGTCTAAATTTCGAGTTTGTTTTTGTTTGATTTGAGGTTTAACGTCCCCGTCAACACTGTAAAGGTCATTTTGGAGACGTTGCTTCCAATTTTGTGGGACTTTTACCCGACATTGAGATGAAATGACATCTCAAGCCCTGTCGCCCAATGAAACCAATAGTGTTTATTAGCGGTCCGCCTCGCACTGCGGTTCCTGGACAGGCTGGGATCCTCTAAGCGGTTTACCAGTACTAGTGGGGGCCTGATTCAGCTCTGCGTGGAAGCATCATGCAGCCCATATATTTCTTCAAGCCCCTATGGGCGGGGGCCGCAAATAAATTTCGAGTTAATAGGTCGAAATGTCAAGACACTATATCGAAATTTCGAGATATTTTGTCGAAAATTGAAGTTACTTAGTAGAGATATTTATCAAAAGATATAAAAATGTACCTGGCCCTAATGCTCTTCCGTAGAAATGATAACATCATAAATACTGACAAGACCAAATCCATAGGATGCATTTTAAAGTAGCCAGTTTGTTTCCCTATATGAGCCTATGTCAAAACATTAACCCTTTTGGCGGGGCCATTTTAACCACATGGCTTTAATTGGAACAACTTTGGTAGAAGTCTATACGTTGAAGCTGAAAACCAAATATCAGAGGCCTTTGCCTTCCGGTTTCAAAGAAAATGTTTGATTTTTCTCCTGTATGAGTCCATGTTGAACAAGTGACCTTTCTTAAACTTAAGGCTAAAGTGTGTGTGTGTGTGTGGTGGGGGGGGGCATACGACCCTTTTCCTGCCCTGGAACAAAAGTCTTCATTTTTCTCCTGATATATTGCCTATAGTGTCCCATTTACTAAAACAGTATAGGTTTTGTAACGTAAGCCCTAGTTATTTAGAAACATGATAATGAAAGTGTGGGTAGGGTAATTCAGCATTAATCTTTTTTTTTTTAAAATATACCCCACCCACTCATTATTTCCTCTGTTTGTTAGACAAATGTATTAGGTAAATTTCTACTTAAATTTTCTTCCTCTAAAGTAAAATACTACATCTGCAGCAACTTTTTATGAACATCGTCAATTTTTATTAATTTTGCATCTTCAAATTCAATAAATCCTAGCCTATCTCCGAAACTAAATGGCAAATTATTGTCAAACTTACTTGAATTAAACATTGGAAAGGTACAAAGTGTTGATTAGGTTTTGGTGACCTTGACCTAATACTCAAGGTCACATGTGCTGGTCAAATGTCAAAATTAGGGGAGACAATTTTGGCAATATTTCTGTTCCTGAACAAAAAGCTTCAAATTTTCCTTATACATTGCCTATAGAATTCCTATTACTAAGACAGTCTAGGTTTTGCAAAGTAAGCCCTACTTATGTAGTTAAATGATCCTGAAACTGGGTGGGGTAATTCAAATCTTACTTATCTGAAACCAAAAGGCCCGGCCCAGTTCCCGGTTCTATGATATTTGCAACATACAATACATACGAACAAATACTTCATGACCCAGATTCTCAATCATTCCTTAATTTAAGGGAAATGGGAACACCTGGCAGATTTTCCGCCCTTTTTCAAAGGGAGAAAACTTTTGGAACTTCTCTTTCGCTTTTCTATACGCACTGGCCCATTGTAAAGGGGTCTACTTTTAAAGAAAATAATTCGCTCTTCGTCTACTTTTAAAGGAAGGAATTTGCTCCCCGTCTACTTTTAAAGGAAAGAATTTGCTCCTCGTCTACATTTAAAGGTAAGAATTTGCTCCTGAGGAGCAACTTCTTTCCTTTAAGAGTTGACTCCTGCCAAGATTGTTAAAGTTATAGCCCTGGGACCAAAAAATGGTCCCGCCGGGGGCCCACCGGTTTTACATAGACTAATATAGGAAACTCCTTTAAGAATCTTCTTGGTCCAAGCCTTTGATATTTTGTATGAAGCATCATGTAAGGGACCTATACCAAGATTGTTCAGATTATAGCTCTGGGGCCAAAATGGCCCAGACAAGAGACGCACCTGTTTCACATATACTTATATAGGTAAAAACCTTTAAAAAGCTTCTCGTCTGAAATCAGAAGGCCTAGGCTTTTGATATTTGGTATGAAGCTTCATCTAGTGGACCTCTGCCAAGATAGTTCAAATTATAGCATTGGTGCCAAAAATATCCCCGTTCCAGGGCCCACGGTTTTGTATGGACGTGTACAATGTTTTGGGAAATCCTTCAAAAATCTTCTTGTATGAAACCGCACGGCCCAGGTCTTTGATATTTGGTATGAAGCTTCATCTAGAGGACCTCTATCAAAATTGTTCCAACTGTAGCCCTGCGACCATAAATGACCCCGCCCCCGGGGCCTACTTTATACAAGGAAATCCTTTATGAAACCGCAAGGCCCAGGTTTTTGGTATTTAGTATGAAGCTTCATCTAAAGGACCTCTACCAAACCAGAAGGCCCAGATATGTTATATGTAGCTTCAACTGTGGACCTCTACTAAAATTATTCAAATTATAGGACTGTGGCCAAAGTTGGTCCTGCCTAGGGAACCATTTGTTTTACATAGACTTATATAGGGAAAATCGTTAATAAGCTTCTTGTTTGAAATCAGAAGTCCAGGCTTTTGATATTTGGTACTCAAGTTTGACTCTGTCAAGATTGTTCCGATTATTGCCCTGGAAAATTTTTACAAGTTCTGCATCGGAAAGCCAGGTGGTTTTTCTCCGGGTACTCAGGTTTTCGCCCACCTCTGATTAACGATCGGCTCGATGTGAGTGAAATAATCTTGAAAGGGCCGTAAAAAACAAAACAAAAAAAAACAAAAAAAAAAAAACAAAAAAAAAAACAATGAACAATGAAACGCACACCTTTATTACTGATAAGAACAACCAAACTGCAATATAATTACCTGCTATATTTATTTATAAGAAGCATTTACTATACAAAATTAAAATATATAATCACTCGTGAATAAATCACTCGTGAATAATACCGTGTCTGATCACATCCTTTAAACTCTACTATCTACAGGAAAAATGGGTTATACAAGGTTATGTCTATTTTCCTGACTGTCTGCTAAATAATAGACTGTGGGTACTAGTCATACATAACTAGCATACACATCACATGAACAAGTCCGTGAAATAAATACCCCCACCCCTCCCCCACTACCCCCCAAAAACCACTCTATATAGAGATATAGAGAAAACTGGGGTTTACGGGGATAAACCTTTTGTTTTCTTTATTTCTGCTCTAAGAAATAGGTTGTAGGTACTCGTTAGAACCGCCTCGATGAGGCGGTTCTAACGAGCACCCAAAACCTATGTTTTGAGTATAAATAAGAAAAATATCACAAATTTTCATCAGAAAAATTACCTTTTTTGAGGTTTGAAAAATGAACTATATCACAGGGGTGTGTTATCGTGATGATAAGCTAGGTTTACAACTGAAAAAAGAAACACGCCTATTCAAATACATTGTAAATGTTACCGCCGAAAAAGCGAAAAATGTCAGATGAAAAATTGTGATATTTTTTCTTATTTCTGCTCAAAATATTGATTGCGGGTACTCGGTGAGGCGGTTCTAACGAGTACCAACAATCTTTATTTCAGATCAGAGATAAGAAACATAAAGTTCACCCCTGTAAACCCCAGGTTTGCTGTATAAAAGTGGGGTTCAAGGGGATCAAAAAATTATATAGGCATTTTTTCGTGATGTAAGGAATAAAAAATCCATTTTTGTTTTCACCACGAAAACGTGCCTGTATTATTATTACCCACTTAACCCTATTTTATATAGTAAAGCTGTGATTTACATGGGTATACATTATTTTCTTATTAATGCTCATAAACATACAGTGAGTACTCGTTAGGACCGCCTCGCTCAGGCGGTTCTAACGAGATTCACCAATCTATGTTAAGTGCTGAAATATTAAAAATATCAGAATTTTTATCTGAAAATTTTCATTATTTTATGGTAAAATTTTCAGTTTATTTGAATAGACGTGTTTTTTTTTTTTTTTTTTTTTTTTTATCGAAGTATCAGTTGTGAGACACGGCAACCGCCCATCGGGGCTTGAAGAAATAGATAGGCTGCATGATGCTTCCAGGCAGAGCTGAATCCGACCCGTCACACGAGTACTGACAAACCGCTTAGAGGATCTAAGCCTGCCCAGGCAAAGCGGTGCGAGCCGGACCGTCTGTACTTATAAACCCTATTGGTTTTATTGGGCGACAGGTCTTGAGATGTCATTTCATCTCAATGTCGGGTAAACGTCCCACAAAATTGGAAGCAACGTCTCCAAACGACCCATACAGTTTTGACGGGGACGTTAAACCTCAAAACAAACAAACAAATAAACAAACAAACAGGACATTACGAAAACACGCCTATACAAATTGCCACCTTTATCGCCGAAAAAAAAAATTTTATGATGAAAAATTGTGATATTTTTCTTATTTCTGCTCAAAATATAGATTCTGGGCACTCGTTAGATCCGCCTCATCGAGGCGGTTCTAATGAGTACCCACAATCTATATTTTAGAGCAGAAATAAGAAAAATAAACTATACCCCCGGAAACCCCAGTTTTACTATATAAAAGTGGGGTTCAAGGGGGTCAAAATTATATAGGCGTGTTTTCGTGATGCGTCAGTCCAACGCCTGGGTGTGTTATCGCAATGTCACACGATTGTGTTTTTGTCATTATGATATAACACATCCGTGTGACATAATGCATCAGTATTGTTTCTGATGAAGATTTGTGATAAATTTCCTTGGATATAGACTGTGGTGGCTCTTTAGAACCGCCTCATCGAAGCGTTTCTTACGAGTAGCCACAACCTATATCTTATAATAAATTCGAAAATAATATATACCCGTCATAACGATAACAAATCCGTGCAACTTAATGCATTTTCCCCATCTCCAAAATGGCTTTTTGTTGTTTTTAAGAAAATCCGTGATATTTTTCTTATTTATACTGCAAACATAGGCTGTGGGTTCTCGTTAGAACCGCATCATTGAGGCGGTTCTAACGAGTACCCACAACCTATGATTTGGAGCAGAGATAACAAAATCAATGTTTATCCCGTAAACCCAACTTTTCTCTGCATGAATTGGGGTTTAGGGGGGTACTTTCACGTGATGATATCCCGTATTGTCATAGAGATGATAGTGTGATAAGGTGTGGGCTCAATTCTATATAACTAGATACAGCCCGTCATGAGGAAACCTATCCCCGAGGTTGCAAAACTATTTTGTCATGCGCAACCATCACGTGAACAAGTCCGTGAAACGAACACCCCTCTCAACCCCACTTTATATAGAGAAAACTAGGGTTTACGAGGGTATACCTTACTTTTCTTATTTCTGCTCCAAGACATAGGCTGTGGGTACTCGTTAGAACCGTCTCAATGAGGCGCTTCTAACGAGCACCTACAACCTATGTTTGAAGTATAAATAAGAAAAATATCAAAACTTTTCATCAGAAAAGTAGCCATTTTGGAGATGTGAAAAATGTGCACGGGTGTATTATCGTAATGTCAACTGAGCATGAGCTTTGTAATGCTCTCAAAAATATTAAAACAAAGCTTACGGTTTCATAACGATAACACAGCCGTGAAACATATTGCATTTTTTCTCATCTCCTAAATGGTTACTTTTCTGATGAAAATCCATGATATTTTACTTATTTATACTGCAAACCTAGGTTGTGGTGCTCGTTAGAGCCGCCTCATTGAGGCGGTTCTAACGGGTACCCACAACCTATGACTTGGTGCAGAAATAAGAACAATCGTGTATACTCCTGCAAACCCAAGTTTTCTCTGTACAAAGTGGGGTATAGGGGGATATTCATTTCACGGACTTGTTCACGTGCTGTACTGCTCAAATCAGCAAATAATATTGGTTGTCATGCTCATAATGGTTTAAAATTGTTTATGAGCGGTTCAAATTTCATGCTCAAATGAGTTGAGCACGAAAAGAAACTAATAGGCTCGGGGTATATTTTGACATTTGCGAACGAATGGTTGTGGATCAGCCCGCGCAGCCGCGTCTTCAAAATCTTTTTTATTCTACAACTTATAATGTCTTATGAGGAACTCCACTGTTTGTCACCATGGTGACAGTTTGCTAAGAATCCCTACATGGCCAAATCCAAAGATGTGAGTCCACTCCAGAAACCCTGGGATGGAAGGGCTTAACCCAATTCCGCCTTCCTCAAAATATATAAAGGGAATGGATACACTTACTGGGGAGGCAACTCCTGCAAAGGTATTTTGGTCTCACATGTTTATATAGGGGTCAACTCTTAAAGGAAAGAATTTGCTCCTCCGGAGGAAATTCTTTCCTTTAAGAGTAGATAAAGGAAATAATTTGCTTCTGATGAGGAAATTCTTTCCTTTAAGAGTAGACTACATTTTTAGTGAGACAGGGCTTAGATCACGAAAACACGCCTATATAATTCTGACCCCTTGGAACCCCTCTTTTATGTAGAAAAACCGGGGTTTACAGGGGTAAACCTTATTTTTCTTATTTCCGTTCTAATATATAGATTGTGGGTACTCGTTAGAACCGCCTCGATGAGGCGGTTCTAACGTGTACCCACAATCTATATATTAGAACGGAAATAAGAAAAATATCACAATTTTTCATCTAAAATGTTCGTTTTGAAGTGGTAAAATTCACAATGTATTTGTATAGGCGTGTTTTCGTAATGTAGAAAAGCGAACAGGAAGTCCCGAAAGTTATCTCCATTTGAAAAATGGTGGAAAAAATGTGACAGGTTTTCCCATTCCCCTTAAGCGTATTATTTGCGTGTTATAAAAGTCGGGTAAGTCTCAAACCCTGACATACAATACTTCCTTCTTTCTTTCCATTTTTTTATAGGATTTTATCTCGTTTTTTTCACCCAAATCAGGAAGTCACTAGTGTATTATACTAAATAAATAGTCCCGGAAAAGATAGTAAATAAATATTCATATATATTTAGTTTTGACAATCCTCTTTCCGTGACAAAGAAATTTATTGTTTTTTTTTTTTTTTGTTTTTTTTTTTTTTTGTTTTTTTTTTTTTTTGTTTGTTTTTTTTGTCTTTGTTTTTTTTTTTTTTTTTTTTTTTCATTACGAAAACATGCCTTGACTACGGAACCCGGGAAGGGACATGATTTTTTATTTTTATTATGTTGTGCGAACAAGATAATATCTTGAGCGGACAAGATATTATCTTGTTCGGACAACATATTATCTTGTCCGCACAAGATATTATCTTGTGCGGACAAGATAATATCTTGTCCGCACAACATAATATCTTGTCCGCACAAGATATTATCTTGTTTGCACAACATAGATCTTGGGAAGTTGTGCGGACAAGATATTATCTTGTGCAGACAAGATATTATCTTGTGCGGACAAGATAATATCTTGTGCAGACAAGATATTATCTTGTGCGGACAAGATAATATCTTGTGCGGACAAGATAATATCTTGTGCGCACAAGATCTATGTTGTGCAGACAAGATATTATCTTGTGCGGACAAGATAATATCTTGTTCGCACAACTTAATATCTTGTGCGGACAAGATAGTATCTTGTCTGCACAAGATAATATGTTTTGCGGACAAGATATTATGTTGTGCGGACAAGATATTATCTTGTCCGCACAAGATAATATCTTGTCCGCACAAGATAATATCTTGTCCGCACAAGATATTATCTTGTGCGCACAACTTATAAAATAAAAAAAAATCATGTCCCTTCCCGGGTTCCGTACTTGACCCCCTCGAACATCACTTTAATATAGTGAAACTGGGGTTTACAGGGGTAAACCTTACTTTTCTTATTTCTGCTCTAAAATATAGATTGTTGGTTCTGCTCTAAAATATAGATTGTGGGTACTCGATAGAACCAAAATATAGATTGTGGGTACTCGATCTATATTTTAGAGCAGAAATAAGAAAAATATCACAATTATTCATCTTAAAATGTTCATTTTTTCGGCGATAAAGGTTACAATGTATTGGTATAGGCGTGTTTGTTTGTTGTTGTTGTTTTTTTTTTTTTGTTGCCCTTTCTGCATTGAATACATTACGATAACACACCCATGTGACATAACGTGCATTCTTCCAGGTCTCCGAAATGGCTTCTTTTCCGATGAAAAATTGTGAAATTTTCTTATATATAGTAGAACTATGATGGCTCGAACACCGAATACTCGTTTACCATGGATGAGTCGAACCCATTCTTTAGCCCCTTGCGAAATCCTCTACATAAGAAATAGTGGGGGATAATTAAGGAGATTTTAGTATTTTATCTTGCAAATGTATGCTGTGTGTACTCATTAGAATCGCCTCGATGAGGCGATTCTAATGAGTACACACAGCATACATTTTCATTATAGAACACCGAAAAGTTGTTTAAAAGAATCACGTGGGTTGTCGGTGCTCTTAAGAACCGCATCAGTTATGCGGTTCTTACGACTACCCACAACCAATGCATTGGAGAAGGATCAAGCAAATTAGTGTTTACCCGCTATATACCCAAATTTTTGCTATATAAAGTGGGGTTTAGATGGGTGTCCATTCAACGCACTTCTTAACGTGCTGTCCCGATATTCAGTACGCAGAACAGTTGGATAACAAGCCCGTGTAAAGCTGTTTACCCTTTTTTTCTCTCGAAGTATCTCTCTCCCTTCCGCTGATTCAAGAAGGGCAGTTGTCAGTTTCTGGCGAAAGAATGTGCACTGTACTGATTTACCGCTTACGTATACATTACGAAAACACGTCTATACAAATACATTGTAAATTTTACTTCCGAAAAATACGAAAATTTTAGGAGGAAAAATTGTGAAATTTTTCTTATTGCTTCTCAAAATATATGTTGTTGGTACACGTTAGAACCGCCTCATTGAGGCGGTTCTAACAAATACCCACAATCTATATTTTAGAGCAGAAATAACAAAATAAGGTTAACCCTCGTTAACCCCAGTTTTGCTATACAAAAGTGGGGCTCAAGAGGGTCAAAATTACATAGGCGGGTTCTCGTGATGTAAGCCTGCCCAGGAGAGTGTGGACAGGTTAACTGACCGGCTCAAACATGACCTAAATAGTGTTGACTAGGCGATTTTTTTAACCTGTAACTTTTCATTTTTTGTGTGGTATTTTTTCAATATACAGTAGAACTTCGATGGCTCGAACACCGATGGCTCGTTTACCATGGATGTGTCGAACCCATTCTTGAGCCCCTAGCGAAATCCTCTACATAAGAAATAGTGGGGGATAATTAAGAAGATTTTAGTCTTTTATCTTGCAAATGTATGCTGTGTGTACTCATTAGAATCGCCTCGATGAGGCGATTCTAATGAGTACACACAGCATACATTTTTATTATAGAACACCGAAAAGATGTCTAAAAATATGTCGTTATGCCTCCTGACAGTAACCTTAGTGGCTCGAACTACCCCTGTCTCGAACAGATTTTCGCGGTCCCAAAGGTGTTCGAGCCATTGAAGTTCGACTGTATATGAATAGGCGCGTTTTCGTAATGCACCCCATGACCCCAACACGAAAATCCCAGCTTTTTCCTATATAAATTGTTGTTTGCAGGGTTGATCAATACACGGACACGTTAACGTGATGGGATTATGTATTGCATTACGAAAACACACATGTGCAAATACATTGTAAACTTTACCGCCGAAAAAACTAAAACTTTAAGATGAAAAAAATGCGATAGTTTTCTTATTTTTGCTCAAAATATAGATTGTGTGTACCCGTTGGAACCGCCTCGATGAGGCGGTTCTAACGGGTACCAACACCCTATTTTTAGAGCAGAAATAAGAAAAATAAGGTTTACCCCTGTGAACCCCAGTTTTACTATATAAAAGTGGGGTTCAAGTGGGTCGAAATTATATAGGCGTGTTTTCGTGACGTGTACGCCAGTATCAGCGACAACAGCCCTTAACTCTTGAAGTTAAATCCCTTGAAAGGTTTTGCAATTTATCATAAATAAAAAATACAGATTTCCTAATAGATTTTTTAAAGTTGAAACACACATGGATAGTGGGCTTAGGTATTGTATGTATCAAAACAAATGGGCTGCATGATGCTTCCACGCAGAGCTGAAACCGACCGCACACGAGTAATGGTAAACCGCTTAGCGTATCTAAGCCTGCCCAGACAAAGCAGTGTGAGTTGGACCGTCCATACATATAAACCCTACTGGTTGCATTGGGCGAAAGGGCTTGTGCTGTTATGTCATCTCAATGTCGGGTAAAAGTCACAATAAATTGGAAGCAACGTCTCCAAAATGACCTATACAGTGTTGACGGAGACATTAAACCTTGTATCAAACAAACAAACAAACAAATCCCCATCAACACCAAGCCATTTTGGAGATGTATGATAAAATGGTCTTATGGTCTTTCCTACTCTACCATAACCAAGAGAATAAATGTGTTTCCGTTTTAAATCGCACTGACACACACACGCACATACATGCAGATGTCTTCCTGTAAATCAATATCCCAACAAGCCTGCTTTATACACTGAAATACAGAAATGCATATAGAACTCTGCATGTAGAAAAAGCAATTGTATCAGTAAATATTTAAGATTTATTCATTATAACTTACAAAATGAATGCAATCATTTATGCAACAAAGCTGTCTTGTAATTAAAGAAAACATATCTGTGCAAAATTACTTTATGTTACAAAATCAATACAATATACAGTGAAATTCCGCTATTAGGACCACCTAAAAATAAGACTAATTTTGCTTTGAAAAGCTTATTTAGTAGGTTGCATTTATTCTTTCATTGTCGCTTCTGCAAACAGTGTCCTCTGCATGGTCATGGACCAACTTTGGGACTGTTCAAAAGTGGTCTTTAAGGCCACTTTTGAACAATCCCAAAGGTGGTCTTAATATAGGAATTTACTGTATTATGTAACAAACCATCTACAAGTGCAATTACTGACAAAACTGAAGCAACATGTTTAGGTTATCAAGCTGCATTACAATGCAAAAACATCTTCGTTTATAAGTATTTACAAACCATAATGCAGTATTTTCATATACAAATTTTACTGCATATAACAACTTCTTCCCGGACATCGAAGTTAAAGTTTAGGGTACTATTACATTACGATAACACACCCGTGCGATATAGTGTAGTTTTTCACATCTCAAAAATGGCTACTTTTTTATGAAAATCCGTGATATTTTTCTTATAAATACTGCAAACATAGGTTGGGGATGCTCGTTAGAACCGCCTCATTGAGGCGGTTCTAACGAGTACCCACAACCTATGTCTTGGAGCAAAAACAAGAAAAATAATATATACCCCAGTAAACCCCCGTTTCTCTATATAAAGTTGGTTATAGGGGGTCTCCATTTCATGGACTTATTCACGACAGAATAGATTCTCATTACGAAAACAAGCCAATTAAAATATATTTAAAATTTTACCACTAAATTATAAAATAATTCTAATAAATATGTGATATTTTTCATACTTCTTCTCAAATCATAGATTGTGGTACTTGTTAGAACTGCCTCAGCGAGGCGGTTCTAACGAGTACCCACAGCAGACAAAAAATAACGTTTACATGTACTACTGTAAACTCCAGTTTTACTGTATGAAAAATTATTATTATATAGGCATGTGTTCGTGATGTGTGAAAATTACTAACCAAGCTACACCATCACAAAAACACGCCTATATAATTTTGACCCCTCGAACCCAATTTTTATATAGAAAAACTGGGGTTTACAGGGGTGAACATTATTTTTCTTATTTCTGCTCTAAAATATAGATTGTGGCGGTCCTAACGGGTACTCACAATCTATATTTTGAGCAGAAATAAGAAAAATATCACAATTTTTATCTTAAAATTTATTTTTTCGGCGGCAAAATTTACCATGTATTTGTATAGGCGTGTTTTTGTAATGCGAAGCTGTATTGCATTACAGAGCCATCTCCGTACAAAATTCTGTGAAAAAAAGGTCAGCATACGGCTTAGAACATAATGCCTTACAATCGCATTTCGTGCTTTCTTAAGAGGAATGGGAACACCTGGCAGATTTTTCCGCCATTGTTCAAAGGGAAACAAGTTTCGGGACTTCCTGTTCGCTTTTCTATGAGCCCTGTCCCACTGGAAAAGTGGTCTACAAGTAAAGGAAAGAATTTGCTCCTCAAGAGCAAATTCTTTTCCTTAAGAGTTGACCCCTATTGACATAGGAGACAAAAATTCTTTTGCAGGAGTTGCCTCCCCTGAAGGTGTTCCCATTCCCCATAAATACTTATGATATATAATTTTAGATTTGTCGTCTCTTCATTCATTCCTTTCATTTCATTCATATTGCAGAAAGAAACCTTTCCGACACTGGGACCGTAACCATTAGGAACAGGCATCGATGTGACATTAATAGACTCTATGGTGGGGTTGAGACAGAGACAAGGGGATCTCAGGCAAGTTTTCAGTTCATGCGAGCCTATACCGAGCGCGAGATTTAAATAAACTGAAAACAGCCTGAGATGTCCTTGTCGAGGCCTCAACAGCATCATTGATTTTTTTTTTCACCCACATAATTTACATCACGAAAACACGCCTATATAATTTTGACCCCTCTGAACCCCAGTTTTACATAGTAAAGTGGGGTTTGCAGTGGTAAACCTTATTTTTCTTATGTCTTCTCTACAATATAGATTGTGGGTACTCGTTAGAGCCGCTTCGATCGAGGCCGTTCTAACCAGTACCCACAATCTATATTTTGAGCAGAAATCAGGAAAATATCACATTTCCAGCTTTAAATTTTCCTTTTATCGGCGGTAAAGTTTTCAATGCATTTGTATAGGCGTGTTTTCGTAATGAAAAGAATGTGCTGTGAGTGATAAAATGCTTCTAAATCTATTGTCATCATACTGCCCAAGAATACAGAAAATCAGCATGTAAAATGGCTTCTTAACACAAATGTAACAGTGCATAAAAGGTAGAGCCTTTATCACTCTTACCTTCTAAAGAAGCTGTTAAAAATTGTTATTGTTTTCCAGTGAGCTCCTCATTTTCATTTTCAATTTCTTTTACATGCAGTGGTAAATTTGAAATAAAAATCAGTTACAACATTGCATGTACATTTCATGTCTTTCCTTCCTTGACACTTGACAACAATTTGTTGATGTACCACTGAATGTCCATTTCTTCGAAAGTTGGTCAAGGACTTAACATAGTGGCTGTTAAACATGTACAAAGGGAGAAACGGAGAAGATGCTTCCCTAATCGCATAGGCAACAAAACATGCAAGAGAAGACAGTTTTGAAGAAAAATATTAGTACCACTGCAATATACATGTTTTCCAACATTAAGCATTGATTGACAGATTGATACAGCAAATAAACCCTAGAAATCACACACTGTGATTCAAAGGGATATTCTTACACACTGTCATACACAGGGATATTCTTGTTCCATGTGTGAGAATACGATTGCCTTAAGGCATTTTCTTGATAAATAAAAATAATTCTCGTCTCTGAAACATGCTAAATTAAAGCAGTCCTATAGAGAACCTACAGTCTACATTTTTCGAAAAATCAAGGAAAATAAAGCATCTCCTTGTAAACCCTACCTTTCTCTAAATACAGTTTGGATTTAAACGCTGAACTTTAAACGGACGTGTTGCCCATTACGATTACTCTCTCGTACGCTAAAATTATTATGAAAACAAGCCTATACAAATGCATTGTAAATTTTGGATTAAAAGATTGAAATTTTTAGATAAAAAAAAAAAATACGATATTTTTTTTATTTCTGCTCAAAATATAGATCGTGGGTACTCATTAGAACCACCTCATCGAGGCGGTTCTAACGAGTACCCACAATCTATATTTTAGAGCATAAATAAGAAATATAAGATTTACCCCTGTAAACCCCAGTTTTACTGTATAAAAGTGGGATTCAAGGGGGTCAAACTTATATAGGCGTGTTTTCGTTATAAATGGCTTTCTCGTCTCTAGTTCTAGCATTTTTCAGAAGAAAATGGTGACTTAGTATAAAAATTCAGCAAATATATTGCTTGAAATGATTTCAGAACCCAATTTCGTAAAAGCATTCTTCGACATAGAAAGATTGGGTACATCATAAGTGTTGTACGACAGACACATGGTAGTTTACCCAATCATGTTTGATAACTTTGCTTCCCTCTTCAATTACATGCCGGATGGTCGAGCCTCAGATTCTATGATGGCTCTAGTCTAAAGACTTATCGGAGTCTAACTGTTGGTTTTCTTTTGCTCCAGCATTTCAATGGTTTCTTGCTGTCGAGTCCTCACCGTTGTCTCACCTCTGTGGTTCTTTGATTTTTTTTTGTGATCACGGAGATGTTGCACTGATGAATTAGGAGGCCTTCATGCGGACTGAACAAATTATTAGTCTAAATCGCGACGGAAGTAAGGGCGAGGATTGTGGCCATTTAAAATCGATTTAAGCCCCCCAGTGGAAATCTTTCCACTGACCGTTCCAAGGCGGTTCTTCTGTGGCGATTTATTTATGTTGTTGTTTGTTACTTACTGTGTGTATCACTTGTGTCTTTTAATTTTGGATGGCCATATGGCCATTTTGTGGGAAAGTAACAGTCCTTATGGCCTTCCTTTGTTTAGGTTTCCATTATGATTTGATCGCTTAATGTTTGTATTTCTTTCCCTTTGGTGTCTTTGGTGGGTGGAGTAAGTTAATTGTATCGATTCCTGATCTTTGTTTTACTTATAATTTACTTGGGCTAATGTCGGTTGGTGTCTGATGCTATGTTTTTTTTGGCTCCAGCATTTTAGTTATTTCATGCTGTGGAATCCTCTTCGTTGTTTCATCTCTGTAGTCAATTTTTATGTTCACGGAGATGTTGCACTGATGAGCTAGAAATCAATCATGCGGACTGAACAAACGATTTGTCTAAACCATGACAGAAACAAAGGCGAGGATTGTGGCCACGTAAAATCGATTAAAGACCCCCAGTAAATAACTTTTTTATCTAATCGTTCCAAGGTGGTTCTTTTGCCGTGGTTCATTCTTGTTATAGATCGTCTTTGCATGTAGGTATTGCTAATACATTTTTATATGGGATCGCCGTTTGGCTATTTTGTGCGACAGTAACTGTCCTTTTGACTTTACGCTTGTGATGTTTTTTTTTCATTATAATGAAATTATTTGAGCCCCGCCAAGCGAATTTGTGTTTTCGAGCATTCCGTCATGACAAATTTTAACTGCGCATGCCCATCCATTCAGAGGGGCCAGGGAAATGGCGTTCTGTGTGAAGGTTCAGCACTCTGACCTAAAAGCGCAGAAGGAAAAAAACACCAGTTAGATGACGGAAGTACGATCTCAGGACATGAAATATCGGGCTCGCCCCACTGTCAAAAGATTTAGGAAGGGGTCGTCATAGTATCTGAAGTCCGGCCTGCCGCCATGCAACTATTAAAAAGTCGAATTGCAAGTAGCGAAAACATGGAAGCGAACAAAGGTGCAGTTTCATTAAAAGGTAAAACAGTTCAGGCTAATAGTTTGCGAATAACACTGCAAGCCAAAGAAAAAGTCACCACTAATAAAACCATGAACGGCCAGGTCGGGGATAAATAATCACGAACCAACAAAAGGTTTGATTTAGGTTCGTAATTGGGAAAATGGTCGATTCGATTAGCTCTCATCACGTGTACAAGTCCGGAAATGAATACCCCCTTACACCCCGCTTTGTATAGGGCAAACTGGGGTTTACGGAGGTAAACATTATTTTAACTCCGAGATATAGGTTCTGGGTACTCGTTTGAACCGCGTTCTAACGAGTACCCACAACCTATGTTTCCAGTATAAATAAGAAAAATATGGATTTTCATCCGAAAAGTAGCCATTTTGGAGATGTGAAAGCACTATGTCGCACGGGTATGTTAGCCTAATATTTGGAAGCGGAATTCCAGAAGCAGAAGGGTGTCTGTCGGGTGACAGAAGGTAAACAGAAGACGGGATGTTAGCTCGAAAATTGAGCATACTGTTACCGAGATCTAAAGAAATTTTGCTTTCGTCCCCATTATTGCACAGAAATGTAAGAAAATTAACTAAGGAAACAATTATTCGATAAACTTAACTTTGAGCAATGCAAAGTTAAAATTAAAATATCAACCCTGCAAGACAGATGGCCAACAAACATTTTAAAGCATCAACTAGATTTTTGAAATCAACTCTAATATGGCTTTTTCTCAAACGTTGTCTGTGACCTCTTCTCTTCCGAGTCTTCCACTGGATTTTGGAAGATTCGTTAAGGGATACAAAAACTGATGGCTGCGTAAAATGAACTGTCAGAATGTGTAAACCGAACGATAATACGAAATTTCAGTTATCCTCCTTTAATTAGAAGAGACCGAAAGACGCGACATTCTAGTAAATAGATTTGCATAGCTTTAAACCATGTTTGAAAAAGTATGAATACAGCCTATCGCATAACATCTGTATGACATTACATATTCTTTTCGTAAAATCTCTGTTAAAATTTGAAGCATTCAAAAGAAAATAAATATTTATTAAATGAGTTAGTTCTAGTGAAAATATTAAAATGTCATCATTTTGCTTCAAATGATTTATCTCCAACCAACCAATTATATGTAGAATTGGAGCCACGCCTGAAAATTCCATGGATTCATCCCGGTTATCTCGGTACATCGAACGCGACTTGTTGGCACAACAGACGCAGTTGAAATTTTGGTGAAGGGAATAATATAAGTACATTATATTGTTTCCTTTATATTGTAGGGAATATCACAAGTTGTGTTTTCTGATTAGAAGAGACCGAAAGACGCGACATTCTAGTAAATAGATTTGCATAGCTTTAAACCATGTTTGAAAAAGTATGAATACAGCCTATCGCATAACATCTGTATGACATTACATATTCTTTTCGTAAAATCTCTGTTAAAATTTGAAGCATTCAAAAGAAAATAAATATTTATTAAATGAGTTAGTTCTAGTGAAAATATTAAAATGTCATCATTTTGCTTCAAATGATTTATCTCCAACCAACCATTTATATGTAGAATTGGAGCCACGCCTGAAAATTCCATGGATTCATCCCGGTTATCTCGGTACATCGAAAGCGACTTGTTGGCACAACAGACGCAGTTGAAATTTTGGTGAAGGGAATAATATAAGTACATTATATTGTTTCCTTTATATTGTAGGGAATTTCACAAGTTGTGTTTTTTGTTGTTTTGTCCAAATGTTTAGTTATTACACGATTAGTGAAGGGAAAGCAAGGCTACAAATTAGACCACAATAGGCAGAAACAAGAGGTCCATGATAAACCTGAATTGCTCACCTGAGACATGCTCAGATTTGGTCAAGATATCATAAAGACAACTTTTGTTAAAGTTTTGTGAAGATTCAATCAAACCCTAGGTCTCTAGAGGGTGAACAAGGTTCAAAAGCAGTTTGACCTAGTGAACTACTTTTAATCCATTATGACACATATTCCACCATCAAGCCGTACATTCTGACATAGCTTGATAAAGATTGAAGCAAAACTGTGGCCTCTAAAGGGTGATCAAGGTTTTAAAGGAATTTGTCCTAGTTGGTCGGTTGGTTGATTTGAGGTTTAACGTCCCCGTCAACACTGTAAAGGTCATTTTGGAGATGTTGCTTCCAATTTTGTGGGACTTTCACCCGACATTGAGATGAAATGACATCTCAAGCCCTGTGAAACCGATAGGGTTTATTAGCACGGACGGTCCGCCTCGCACCGCGGTTCCTGGACAGGCTTAGATCCTCTAAGCGGTTTACCAGTACTAGTGTGCGGGCCGGATTCAGCTCTGCGTGGAAGCATCATGCAGCCCATATATTTCTTCAAGCCCCTTTGGGCGGGGGCCTAGAATTTGTCCTAGTGACCTAGTTTTTTTAATCCGGCAACTTGACCAAAATATCAAGACAAACCTTCTGATATAGTTTATTGAATATTAAAGCAACACTGGCCAGTACTGGGTGATCAAGGCTTTTGAACCTACAAGACCTACATTCCAACTTGACCCAGATAGCATCAAAGCATATATTCTGGGAAAGTTTCATGAAGTTTGAAGCAGCGTTGTGGTCTGAAGATGGTGAACAAGGTTTTAAAGCGATTCTACCTAGTGACCTAGTTTTTTTATCACTATTCCGTCGCGTCTGAGAGTGTAATAACGCCATGTAATATTTTCGATAATCCACTAGTGGATTAAATATGCAAATTAGGTACATACGTCCCATCACGTTACATGTACGACGTCCTTAACGACGGCGTGTAAACTAATGGCGGAATATTGACATTTTTGTAAACAAACGTGAATAAAATGCGTTATAAATGTCATATGATAAACAGAAACTTGCATTCGTGCTCATGTAATATTGAATTTATTAAACTCGTTGAGGAAAAGTGATAAAATGCTCGGCAAAGCCTCGCATTTTATCCCTTTTCCTCAACTCGTTTAATAGATTCAATAATACATGAACACTCATGTAAGATCCTCTATATCTGAAGTGACTCACAATCAAATCTGACCGAGATATAACCAAAACAAACACTCTGGTATAGTTTCATGGAGATTGAAGCAACACTGTGGCCTCTAGAGGATGGCAAGGTTTTAAAACAATTTAACCTAGCGACCTAGTTTTTTGTCTACCGTAACCCATATTCAAATTTGACAGAGTTATTATTGAGACAAAGATTCTGATATAGACGGATCCAATGTTTTGACACTTGACCTTGTTTACTTGTCACTGCGCATGCGCAAAACTACTGTATCTTTTGATAACGATCTTTCGTGGTTGGCAAAAAGCCGTTGGTTCCATATAAACACATTGTAAATAGGTTTAATATTACAGGCATATTTTAGTTGACTGTGATAGAAAATCGATCGAATTGCACTTTAAATAAGTAGATAAATATATTCTAGACTTCATTTCTGCATATTCCACATTTTTAGTCATTCGTTTTGCGCATTTTTATAACAAATAATTAAGACCATCGCGCCTCGTTACCTGCCTAAGTTTAACAGGTAATTATCATCAAAACATCCTCAAATATTCTAGAAACCAATAATTACTAGCTAAGACATGTCTATTTCAAAAGTGTAAAGGTCAATTTTGTCGTTTCGAGTCCAAACAAAATACAACTTTACAGAAAACAACATCGCATTTACAATGGCGACAAACGGCCAAAGACGTTTTTGCCCACCACCGGTAAGTCCCGGCAAATAGTATTATTGGGTGATTACGTAGTGTTTGGAAGTGTCTATAGTTTCATGAAGATTGAAGCAAAAGTGTGGCCTCTAGAAGGTAAACAAGGTTCCAAAGCAATTTGACTTAGTGACCTAGTTTTTAATCCGATATGACCCATATTCAAACTTTACCTAGATATCATCTAGTAGTATAGTTTCATAATGTTTAAAGCAAAACTGTGACCTATGGAGGGTGAACAATGTTTTAAAGCAATTTGACATAGTGATGTGTTGTTGTTTTTTTCCGATATAACCCATATCCAAATTCGACCTAGACATCATCGAGACAAACATTCTGCTATAGTTTCATGTAGATTGAAACAAAACTGTTGCCTCTAGAGGGTGAACAAGGTTTTAAAGCAGTTTGAACGAGTGACCTAGTGTTTGACCCAACATGACCAGCATTCGAACTTGGCCAAGATATTATCAAAACAAACATTCTGATATAGTTTCCTACAGCTTGAAGCAAAACTGTGGCCTCTGGAGGGTGAACAAGGTTTTCAAGAAATCTGACCTAGTAACCTAGTTTATGACCCAATATGACCCATATTCGAATTTCACCAAGGTGTCATCAAAATATATATTCTGAAATAGTTTCATAAAGATTGAGGTAAAACTGTGGCCTCTAGAGGGTGAACAATGTTTTAAAGCAATTTGACCTTCTCACCTAGTTTTTGACCTGACATGACCCATATTCGAACTCGACCGCGATTTCATTAGACAAACATTCTGGTTTTGATTTACGTCCCCGTCAACACTATTTAGGTCATTTTGGAGACGTTGCTTCCGATTTTGTAGGACTTTTACTCGATATTGAGATGAAGTGACATATCAAGCCCTACCGCCGGTAGAATCTACTACGGTGTAAGGAGCGGCCTGACTCGCATCATCTTTCCTGGGCAGACCTAGACCTAAGCTGTTTACCAGTACTCAAGTTCGGCTGGTTTCAGCGTTGCGCGGAAGAACCATGCAGCCAGATCTATAACTCCAAGCCCCGATAGGCAGGGGCGCACAAAAGGCTGATTGGCCGAAACTAGCTAGTCTGGCCCAGAAAACATGTACACCCCATATTTTTCACTTCTGTGGTGTATTCCTTGCTTCCAAAGGATAACCTTTTTATAGAATTGGTATAGTTTCATGAAGGTGAACGCAAAATTGTGGCCTCTAGGGGGGTGAACACGGGTTTAAAGCAATTTGATCTAGTGACTTAGGTTTTATTCCGGTATAAACGTTATTCGAACATGATCAAGACAAACATTCTGGTATAGTTTTATGAAGATTGAAGTATAACTGTGGCATCTAGAGGGTAATGTTTTCATTACGGTTTGGTTACTTCATGTTCGTTTTACTTTCCCTTTGGCGTTAGAAGCCTCAGTGGTGTAGAGGTTACGCTTATCGCCTTGTAAACCAGTGGTCGCAGGATCGATCCCGGGCTTCTACAGACTTTCGAATGAGTCTTTAAACCGAGGTCCCGTCTCCATATGACCTTAGCTGTTGGACGTAAAAGTCAAACACACACTCACTCCCTTTGCCGTCGCTGATGGGAGGTGTAAGGAAATCGTATAGATTTCTGATCAATGTCTACCCTTTTATTTTTAAAGTTATTTGACCTTCTAACAAACACGGATTTGAAACCCCATTTTATGCGACATGTTTCAAGAATTGAAAAAATACACCGTTACATACATATATATGTCCCTTTCGCTGTAAAACTGCAACATCAACTGCACAGAATTGTTTTCGCCATTGTAGACAGCAGACGCACAATAAACAGTCCGATCCATAAACTAGCGTTTGACTATAGAAGAAAATAACCTAATCAAACACTTGGATTGATACCCCTGTTTAAACAAATACTTGAAGTTTACAATTTCACCTGTCACCAGTGATGGCCAGATCGACATTTCAAATTCGCCTGCTGTTGACCTCTTCTATCTGAGCAAATACAACTTTATGTATCATATACCAATGACAAGAAGCTGCAAAATAATGTGTTAGTACAGTATTGACTGCACATAGTCTGACTGGTTAAACCGATTTACATTCATCAAGAAACGATGATTTCTCGTATCAGTACGTGGGGGGGAGCAATTTTATTGGCCTGAATGCGCCCATGAGACGAATGTTACATTGAAGGAATTGTTATTTCTTCCCTTTTACTAGTTCTTTCACACAAGATATGGAAATCCTGAATTTCAACCCGGGATAGAAACCTTTTTCTTGCACACCAGACAAGGAAATCCGTGATTTTACCCTGGGATAGAAATGTATGTTCTGACCCTGGTGTTCTGACCAAAAATCGAATATAATCGCGTGTTTGATAAATGCACTGGTTGATTACGACCTCGTATGCGCCATCGTTATGGTTGACGTCACAGCACGTTAGGTGACGTCATTAAACATACCTGCAGTGTCAACACAATATTGCGGACGTTGGTAACCGAAGTGACTACAACATAAAAATTCGCGCTAAGAAATGGAAGGTATGCAAGAAAAAGAATCCAATATGGGTGTGAGGGGTGGATCGAAAAATCTGTCCCTCAGGATCACTGTCCGGCATCACTCGGCAAATAAAAATCAAAAATGAGTTCCTTTTAGAGCAATGAAAACATTCATAAGAAAGAAGATGGGTCATACTACGTAGTTTCGGCTAATAAAGCCTCATCAGTGACCCTGTAATGATCCGGCAAAGAAAGCCAGAGGAAACATACTGCAATTTTGCAAATTTCGAATAGGCAGTCGATACAAACTGATATAAATCAAATTGAGGTCCAAAAAATTAAAAACCTGTCTAGAATATGAGTCTTAACCAATAATTTATTTCTGATTTCTCAGAATATTCACGCTGATCTCAAAGGACCAAAAGTAAAATATAAACTACACTATGGTTGATGTACGGGGAGACGTTTTACGGCCGCCACACGGCACAACACCAGCTGCAGTGAAGGCAAATAAAAATCAAAAATGAGTTCCTTTAAGAGCAATGAAAACATTCATAAGAAAGAAGATGGGTCATACTACGTAGTTTCGGCAAGCCTCGTGATGCCGGACAGTGTCCCTCGGGACGGATTTTTCCATCCAAACCCTCACACCTATATAAGATTCATATAATCTTACCCAGGTTATCCTAGCAAGGGATGGTATAAAAGTCAAGAATTCTCACGTGTTGACTCTTGCTGTGTAGGGCGTAATGTACTATGTCAAGGCATCGCAAGCAACGTGACGTCACTAAACGCCACAACGATTTCATCACAATATGGCAGACGGTGATCAAAGTAACTGCATTATAAACATCTACGTTTTAAAATCGAAGGCGCGCAAGAAAAAGGATCTGTCATGGATGTAAGAGGTAGGTATGAGTCGACTCTTTGTCTCAGTGGTTACAGCATTGGATTGCATCCGATTGACATGGGATCGTTACCAACCAAAGGCGTTTTTTTTTCTTTCTCAACTATGTTTCTTTCTCCCTTTGTTTAAAAGACTTGTCATCATGTCGTAAGAATACCGACGGAAGAGTCTTGTAAATTTTACTGCAGACAGACACACTATAACTGATGAATCTTTTTATGTTAGCGGTGGTTGGTCCTCCAGGTGTCCCAAACAAAGACCTATGGGTTCTTATTAGACGTATCGATGCCAGAGCAACTCGCAACGACTTCTGAAAGAAAACATGCTAAGAAGCCTTCATTTGGCATTTGTGAGATAAACCCATGCGATGGCGGGCCCTGGAATATGCATTCAAAACTCCCGCAAGTGGATAGATTCATTTCTTTCTTATCGACAACAGCGAGTTCTTGATAATGATAAACCCTTCGAGTGGGCTGTAGTTTGGTATCCTAGAAGGCGCCGTTCTTATGTAGTCCATTGTTTATCTCCTTGTATATTAATGATATTTTCACTGACATTGGCTGCCTACTCCAGTTTTGTATGGTGTCCCACAACAGCAGTTCTTGTTGTTCTCCTAGTAAATAAGTGACATTTTCATTTACATCGGCTAAGATATAAGACTGTTCGCAGAAGGACCGCCAAAGAACAGCCAGTAAATAGTTTTTACTGGCTGGAGACGGGGCTCAAATCTATTTTACGTGGCCACAATTCTCGCCCTTGGTTCGGTCGTGGATTAGACAAATACTTTGTTCAGTCTGCATGAAGGATTTCTAACTCATCTGCGCAACTCGTATGAGAACATAAAAATCAAACGAATAAAGTGAAGAATGAGTCTAGAGGACGGTAAAGCTAAGTTTAACTCTTTGGTGTGAGCTAAAGAGTCTCAGATCCTTGCGAATGAATTTCATTTGAGGTGTCACCAATAACAAAATAGAAGTGAAGGCAACTATCGGGAATCGATACAATTAACCCACAGCTCCCATCAAACACCAAAGGGAAAGAAACACAAACGTGAAATAACTAGACCCTAATGGAAACACGAATAGCGGGAAGCCAGTGGGTCAGTCACTTTCCCACTACCCAAAACTACCAAACATAAAAAAAGAAAATAAAAGCGATACACACACTCAAAAACAAACCATAAAAAATGAACCGCGACAGAGAAACCACATTGGAAAGGTCAGTGAAACGAATTCCACTGGGAGGGGGTGTTTAAACAGATAATTTGTTCAGTCCGCATGAAGGCCTCCTAATTCATCAATGCAACATCTCCGAGAACAAAAAAATCAAACAACCACAGAAATGAACCAACGGTGAGGACTCGACAGCAAGAAACAACTGAAATGCTGAAGGAAAAGAAAACAGTTAGACTCCGATGCAAGCTATAGCAAGCCATACCAATTCTGTTTCTGAGTACAAGATAGCACTTTGTAGTTCAAGGTGTACACTATTCATTTAGAAACAATGCCATGCACATGTACAGAAATTATAATAATGGTAATCAGAAATCTTTAAGGTTCCTCAATACAGTTATTTCACTACATTTGGGGTACTGAAAAAATCATATTTGCAAATAATTACCCTAAAAGATTTTTCATCAGATGGTAGTCCATGTAAATGTAAGAATATGAAAGCCAAAGATTTTTATTCGAAAGTCACCATTTTAGTAAATTATTGCATTTTTCCTTGGTTTTGCAAAAAAATGACATCTCAATCCACAAAACCACAATGTGTAAAATACTATCATAGAAATGTGGCTCAAGGTTGCCTTTAGGCACTGCAACAGAGGAATTTCAAATAAAATACCTAAATAGAACTGAAAATTAATGATTCCCAAAAATTCCAAAAATGTAATTATCTCACCTGGTACTATTTTAAATTCAGTGTATGGTAGCCAAAAAGGACCAGTTCTACCAATTTGGCAACAAGCTCATTGATTGGGTTGAGGTGTTGAAATCTCTTGCATTTAGCTTGTAAAATGATTGCCCTTCTTCGGTGCTTTTAGTACTTCATTTTATATATTTCATTCATGCAGTTTATAACAATTTATGCAATCACTGCACAAAAGTTTCACTGTGTTACTGATTGGGTTTACAGGATGGGTGCTTTGATATTTGATAAATCAAAACCAAATAATTGAAAATAAGATAAGCCAACAGTTTATCCCCATATTTAAACTGAAGGACTGAAAGCAGCCTGTTCAGCACCAAAAGGCTTCTGATCCGAGCCAATAACTGCAATGGTATAGAAATTATTTTTACCCATTGATTTTTTACATTGGTTCACATGAGCCACCATAAACAACTAATTGATTTTTGCACAGGTGAACTTCTGGACAACACAAAGTGTATATTTATCAAATCCAATTAATGATCTGTTATGTCACCTACTTACCAATGTGTAGGCTGGTAAAAACTCATAGAAGCCCAATGCATTTAATATGTTTTGATGAAAAAAGTTTCTGGTCGGGCTCATCGGAGTCTAACTGTTGGTTTTCTTTTGCTCCAGCATTTCAGTGGTTTCTTGCTGTCGAGTCCTCACCGTTGTCTCACCTCTGTGGTTCTTTGATTTCTGTGTTCACGGAGATGTTGCACTGATGAGTTAGGAGGCCTTCATGCAGACTGAACAAATTATTTGTCTAAATCGCGACGGAAGTAAGGGCGAGGATTGTGGCCACGTAAAATCGATTTAAGCCCCCCAGTGGAAATCTTCCACTGACCGTTCCAAGGCGGCTCTTCTGTGGCGATTTATTTATGTTCTTGTTTGTTACTTACTGTGTGTATCACTTGTGTCTTTTAATTTTGGATGGCCATATGGCCATTTTGTGGGAAAGTAACTGTCCATATGGCCTTCCTTTGTTTAGGTTTCCATTATGGTCTGGTCGCTTAATGTTTGTATTTCTTTCCCTTTGGTGTCTTTTATGGATGGAGTAAGTTAATTGTATCAATTCCTGATCTTTGTTTTACTTCTACTTTTCAAAAATCTAATTTTCTCAATTTGTTTACTAAAAGCTGGGCCAAACAACACCAACCTGGAAAAAGTTACACATAAAAAATAGTTCGGAAATGAATGCATACTATATACATAAATTAACGAACAAATTATGTTAGCAAGTACGTGAGATTAGTTGCAATACAGTTTCAAAAATGAATATTATGTTTTAATTAAAAACAATGGTGTACTATTGTAATTTTTGGAAATTAGTTCCAAGGCGTATGAATACGTGCTTACCTTGGCAAGATGGATATCTCTTTCAATTTGACAGCTACAATAATTTATCAGTGATGACATGCTTCCAAGATAGGTGATGTCATAATGCTATATGCAGGCAGGAGGCTATAAAGCTGAATTTTCAAGGTATATTCATTGTTGATGGGCAAAATAAAATGTGGAAGTGGCATAATTGATGAAATCTGAGCAGTTCAGATTTACTGCAAAAAAGGAAGATGGCGGCGCCCATGAAGAAAAACATGTAAAAACAAATTCTGGTTTTCAATTCAGGTAGGCTTTTTGATAGAAAGCTTTGTCCGAGTCGCTAGTATTTGTTGTGAACTATTGATCTGCAGCTGTTTTAGTATTTTTTAAAAAGTCTAGAAGGCGTTTTCATTTTTTCCTGGTGAAAGTGAAAAATACAGAAATGCATTTATTTTCAAAGGCACTGAAATGTTGCTAATGCAAGAAAGTACTTGCTGTAATAACCTTTAGCACCTCCAAACATTCTTCTTCTAGGACAGGCATTTTAAAAGGAAATCAGGATCATATTTTGGGAAAAAATAACATGCAAATCTGACACCTATATTTTTCTTGCGCAAATGTATTGAGGAACCTTAAAGAGTACGTAACAGTCCAATAGATCGTTTGAAATATAAAAAGGCACAATGTATCGGAAACTTACAGGCGGGTTAAAAAGTAAACTGTGCTGACTACCCGCGTTATGGTGATTCTACCCGTAGAAAGTTGTATCCTAATAGAAATTCGAACTTTGAACCATCCCCGGATTCAGTGGATATTGACACTCCCTGGGGCTCAAAGAAATGCTCTAGAATTGCAGTAATATATAAACCACAAACACATTTGCACAAAAGATGTGTAGCGGTCAGAAAATATTGACCAAAATTTGCTTAGGTTGGTGAAAACACGCTCGAACAAAGACAAAAACGCTTTTTTTTTTCGTTAGACAGCAACAGGTCTCTCTGCTACTGTATCTGTTTATACCATTTTTCTGCAGCTATGCAAAATAACAATGCAAGAAAGGTAAGTTAATAGCTAAAATAAACCAGTTTCTTACGGCCCCCGCCCATTGGGGCTTGAAGAAATAGATGAGCTGCATGATGCTGCCACGCAGAGCTGAAACGACCCGCGTACAAGTACTGGTAAACCGCTTAGAGGATCTAAGCCTGCCCAAGCAAAGCGGTGCGAGTCGGACCGTCCATGCTTATAAACCCTATTGGTTTCATTAGGCGACAGGGCTTGAAATATCATTTCATCTCAATGTCGGTTAAAAGTCCCACACAGTTGGAAGCAACGTCTCCAAAATGACCCTTACAGTATTGACGGGGACGTTAAACCTCAAATTAACAAAAAAAAATCAGTTTCTTAATGAAGATATTCCTTGACGTCATCATTTTAAACTGCGTTCGTTGTATCAATCGCGCACGTTGTACTGTGATTACCAGAGTGAGGATGATCTTAGACGTTATTAGTTGTACGAGACACATGTCACATGATCTTGCGTGCCAAGACTGACAAAACTATTAAATGCCATCAATACATCGATCAGACCTGAAACATTGAATTCTGACTGATTGAAGTGTCTGTTTCAAAATGCGTCTGAATTTTGGGTCTAGTATTCCATACAAAATTGGATTGATTGCATGGTTAATAAAATACAAACGAAAGAAAAAGAAATAAACCGACTTCTGACCTTTGGTTAAGGACTCTAATACTCCTTTAGCTATCAAACTCAGCAATGTCAAATAGAGAACAGTAGTAAAAATAAAAACCGCGGTGAGAATAAACATTATAAGAGTCTTTCTTCTTATCTTCTTCTTTCTTGAGATTCTGGTGCTTGGTGACCTCCTGGCAGTCAATGTGGACGTTTTCTTCGAAACATTAGATTCGAGGGAAATGGTTTCGCCCGCCTTATTACCCTCAACTCTATCAACGCTTCGGGAGCTGTTGGTTGAGTCGGCAGTGTCAGCAGATTGACCATGCACTGAGTTGTCGTCGTCACTTGCTATGCCACCGCTAAACCTAGCACCGCTGTTTCCCGGGTCATGACTCATTTCTCGTGGACTGGATTTCTTCTTTTCGAATGACTTCGTGTTTAGAAGTTTTCGACACACATACACGTAAAGAACGAACATGACAAACATAGCTACTGCGAGCATGCTTTCTGTAACTACGGAGTACTTTAATGGATAGTCTGTGTTCATAAATTTAGCGTCTATCTCACACACAGTAACCGTGATATTGTGTTCTTTGTAAAATTTCTGGAAAGAATGTGTTCCCCAAAAGAATGCTACAGGCAACGCTATAATAAAAGAAATCGCCAGCTGTACGAATATCAAAGCCATAGCATGTTTGGGTTTGATTTGCCATTGCAGCGGCCGACAGACTTTTCTAAATCTGTCTATTGAAATCACCAACAGAGCAAACGCAGATCCACAAACTGTAAACACGTTGAAAAAAGACTTTATTTTACAAACCATGGGAACAGGATAGACGTACCAGAAAGTTTGCGTGACGATTTCGCCTGGTAGCGTTGTGAGAGTGCTTGTTGTGTCGACAAAGGACAAGCAAAGGACGAAATACTTGAAGTTACATTTGTGGTAGTGGAATAAAAACACGTAGAGGATCAATATGTTCCCAAAGAATCCAAACACCGCCTCTATTCCGACAAACACTGTGACTGGCATAACGGTAGATCTCATTTCTTCATTCAGCTCGTTGGCTAGTTGTCTGTTTAACTCCGGAAGCATCGTTGTTGAATTTGTTTGAAAAGACATCATTGCTTTGATTTATGATCGTTACACTACTTTGTGGTATAGTTTATAAACATTTGATGGGTTTTCATTGATATTCGCTAATTTCAAAAGCACCTATCTTGCATCTTCTCCGGCATTGTATGAATTATTTTAAATCCTTTTCAGTAGCTCGTATCCATTGTTCTATAGTTTATTAAAGTTATTACTGATTAACTGGTGATATGTTAATATATCTTCTCAACCATAATTCTAAACCAAAACATATTTTACACAGGAGTTAATTGTTTTGAACAAACTTTAAAAACAAACTTTATTAGTCCTCTAAAATCCCCAACCAGTATTATTCAAGGTTGTATATTTAATAAATGAATCAAACGTTAGATTATGAAAATTGTGAACAGATTAAGAAGTTCAGAGATAAACATTTGAGAAACACCTTCGTCCTATTCTTCCTCGTTTCACAGTTGTCATTTCCACAGCCTTGGCAACAGTATCCGGAAGCGTAGATTTTTATTTATCATGATGCTATTATTTTAAACATAACGTATATAACAAGATTTGTGATTTTGTTTAGCTTTCCAGCACTAATAAGGCCAGGAAGTAATCGCGAATGTACAGGTATTCTGGAATTGAAAGCCTCCCCCCCCCCCAAACCCTTCCCCCGCCCACACACACACCGCCTCGCTCCAGTAGATTTTCTGCCGGCTTCGTTAATCGTCTGTTCCTTTGAGTTTTGAGATAGGTTTATTGGATATGTGTGTTGGAGTACATCCATTTAATAAGCGTGATTATGTATGCCGTCTTGTTGCTAACTCTTTCTTTTTTCGATGGCTTAAGATGGCTCTTTCCAGTGCGACAATATGTGAGGGTCACTGATGAGACCAAATTAGCCGAAACTAGTAGTCTAGCACCGAAAAACTTGCACACACCAAATTTTTAAGTTCTGTGGTGTATTCATGTTTGCTTAATGATAACACTTTTACATAACATATTGTCGCCTGTGATTTGGTTGATAGTTAAAATGTATTTGTCCATATTTCCCTTTAATGTTTGGGATATGCTTTGGTTTCTGTTTCGATCAGTTCCTGTTGTATTTTTCTCTCGTTAGGTATGAATGTAAACAAAAATGTTCTATGAAAGGCTTATATATGTTAGTTTGTATTGTACTTGGATATAACGACCCAGTCAACACTTTTTATGTCATTTTTGAGCCGGTCAGTTTACCTATCAACAATTTTCCTGGGCAGGCTTATACATAAGCGGTAAACCGGTACAGTGCACGTACTTTCGCCAGAAACTGACGACTGCCCTTCATGAATCAACGGAAGGGAGAGAATGACCGTAGAAAAGATTCCATGATGAATCTCCACGACAGAATGTTGCTGACCCCGGAAGGTATCATACCTGCGTCCTCCTGAACACCAGTCAGACGCGAGGCCGGCTTTATATATTACTAAGTTCTAGGTAATACATAGTGCTGACTTTCTACACCATATACCATAATACTTCTGGAGAGTCAAATGCTCAAGTACAAGTATCATTTCCACTAAGAACGTATGATATAACAATAATATACACCCGGTTTGCTGATTTAGTATCGGCCCATACAAACCATGTAAGCTCTAATTTCATTCTTCATGGACCATAGGGGACACTACAGTAATAATCGAGGAAAGAACAAGTTATTCTGGACAAACCGCTATTAAACAAAACAGCCGTGAGACCAACGTCCAAACAAATAAACAAACATTATAGCACAAACAAATACCAAACTGTACATACAACAAAAACATAAAGAAATTTTACATTAAAATGAAATGAAACAACCACCGTCGGGTGGTCAGCAGAAGAAACAAATACTAGGGCGGGACTTTCAAAACTGCAGCTACTGGTAAATCAGAGAAACAAAATGGGCCTCAGATTACATTTAAAAATGTCAGAGGCCCTGCGTCACAATTTTCTTAAACATGCGCTACACATAAATCGAAGTAATCGTCTTTATGAGGCGATTCTAACGGGTACAGCAACTCATATCACAGAGTAAAACAATATAAACTGTTCATTCGTGCAAAAACCGCTTCCCTATAATATTTATATGTTTTTGACTTTATATTGCGAAATATTCGGCACGAGTTCATTGGCGAAGGACGCGTCTCCGCCATATGAACGAGTGCCGAATATTTTAGCATATAAAGTCAATAACCTTTTATTATATACCCAAAACTTGGACTGTCTGCTAGGTTTCAGGATTGTCTGGCATAGAAATCCGAACGTAAAAGAGATTATACATCTAAAAGTGGTTTGAAATGGAAAATAATGCAGTTTGTTAAGTGTCTTCCTACACAATGAAAAACCACTCCCAATGGCGCCAAAGTGAAGACGACCTCAACGTTAGTGGATGAGACGTCATTAAAAACATTGACGTTTACCAACACAGGATGCCATTTTTACTGAAGTTTTCATTTTGTTTCTTTGAAAATACTGTTGATTTCCTGAAAGAAATTATTGAATATCTAAACAGATTGCAGGTATGTCATATTTGCTAGCATAAAATGCGCTTTATGCGCCTTGTCACAGCCTATATAGTAAATACATGGTTAGTGTCTTTAATAATAAAATATAATCGGTGAGCCTTAGACAATTTTAAAGGGGCGAGCTTTAGCGAGCCCCTATAAAATTGTCGGGGCGAACCGATTATATTTTATTATTAAAGACACTATCCATGTATTTAGTTTATACCGCAATCCAAAACAATCAATGGGTTTTGCAATAATTTAGCAAATTTAAGCAAATAAGACAGCAGACCGTGTCGCATGTTAAACGACATCCAGTGCCATGGCGCGCACACGTAGTATAACGTGACGTCAGCTAGTGCAAAGTTTCTGACGTCACCGCGCCACAAAGACGCAGGAAACAACATGGACGCTCGAATAAAAGTTTCTCAACGCTTTACTTTCTGTATGAAAATCTGCAAATAAATAGTTTATTTTAGCTTTAAAAAATATTTTCGAGGTTGAGACGCAGCTGCAGTAGCAGTGCGCAGTAATTCCAATGGGCTATTCAAACCAGAAAAAGCCGAGAAGGTAAGAATTTAGCTGAAATTTCTGAAATTCTGTTTAAATAAATATTGCAAGGATTTAAACTTGCAGTTTCGTTGTTTTTCCATGTATGAAAGTTTGCATGTTATTGTTTATATTTGTAAAATAAGGACTTGAAAAATAGGTCCGGTCTATAAACGGTCACTAGATGTATTATAGGTCAGTAGAAGGTATTATAGGTCACTACCGATTATAGCGTGCAGTTATTCGACCCCCTTTATTAGGTTACTAGAATGCTTGATTGCGGAATAAATTCGTTTTGCTTTAGACTATTTCAGTCGATACGCACGACAAGATGGCTGCCCGATTTTATTATCGAAATGGACACACTTGAAAAAAAGTTCTAAATTGTGAACGTGACTGCTTATCTAAGGGCAATATGAACTTGACTACGGGCAATATGGAAAAATGTTGACCGGTAACTTCTGTACAAAGTAAACGGGACATTTTCTGGGTATATAATATATACAGGTCTTCAAGGGTGTCATTCATTAATATGTTAACGTGATGGCACACGCATCAGATTACATGGAGTGGTAGACTGTTCTGATCTCTAATTTATTGTAGAATTCACCCAAATGGCTCTGCTGTGTCTGAGACCCATTAATCATCAAATGTTAATAGTAAACGGTTTTCGGCTAAAATATCGACTTCTAACCGATTTATAAGTCTGTTTCAAGATCTGTCTGAACTTTGGATCAAGTATCCCGTACAAAATAGGATTGATAACGTGGTTTATAAAATACAGGCGAAAGAAAAAGAAGTACACCGACTTCTGACCTTTCGTTAAGGACTCTAGAACACCTTTCGCAATCAAGTTCAACAATGTCAAATACAGAATAGTAGTGAAAATAAACACAGCGGTAAGAATGAACATTATAAGTGTCTTTCTTCTTATCTTTTTCTTTCTTGAGGTTCGGGTGCTAACCTTTCTTTTTGCATTCATAGTTGAGGAAATTTTCTCACTGCAATCATAAGAACATGCAGCCACTGCCTTATCACGTGCAATACCATCAGCGTTTTGGGAACACTCAGTTGAGTCGGCAGTGTCTTGTGAGTCAACAGATTGTAATTGATATGAATTATCGTCATCACTGCAGGCACCGCCACTTACAGTCGGTCCGCTGCTTTGTGGGTAATGACATACCCTCCCTGCATTAGAATTCTTCTTTTCAATCGACTGTATGCTCAAAAGTTTTCGGCACACAAACACGTACATTATAAGCATTACAAACATGACTATCGCGAGCATGGTTTCTGTAACAATAGTGTACTGTAAGGGGCGGTCCGAGCTCATGTATTTAGCATCTATCTCGCAGATAGTAACAGTAATGTTGTGTCCTTTGTACATCTTTGTATACGAATGTGTTCCCCAAAAGAATGGCACGGGCATTGCTATGATGCAAGCAATTGTAAGTTGCACGAAAATTGAAATCAGAGCAACCTTCGGCTTAATCTGCCATTCTAGCGGCCGACAAACTTTCCTAAACCTATCTACTGAAATTATCAGGAGTGCGAATGCAGATCCACTTACTGTGAACACATTGAAGAAAGACTTGATTTTACAAACCATGGGGACAGGATAGACGTACCAGAAAGTTTGCGTGACGATTTCTCCTGGGAGCGTTGTAAGAGTGCTTGTTGTGTCGACAAAGGACAGGCAAAGGACGAAATACTTGAAGTTACATTTGTGGTAGTGGAATATAAACACATAGAGTATCAATATGTTCCCAAAGAATCCGAACACCGCCTCTATTCCTACAAACACTGTGACTGGCATAACGGTAGATCTCATTTCGTCATTCAGCTCGTTGGCTAATTGTTTGTTCAACTCGGGACTCATCGTGGATACCATGTTTGTCTGTAAAATATAAGCGTAATTCATATTATAATAAAAAGTTGAAACTAAAGCATTGGTGAAGATTTATAAGCTATAACAGCAGAAACTGTTATGGACTTCTAGCAAAGTTTCATAGCCATGTGCATTGAGATATTCAACAAATTAGAAGAGAAGGCAATGATCAGAAATCGATACAATTAACACACAGCTCCCATCAGAGACATCAAAGGGAAAGAAAGACAAACATGAAATAACTAGACCCTAATGGAAACATCAATATCGGAAAGCCAAAAGGACAGTTACTTTCCCATAAAATGGCCAACTGGCTATCCAAAACAAAAATATATGCGCGATACACACACCCAAAAACAAACCATAACAAAATTAAACCACGACAGAGGAATCGCCTTGGTAAGATCAGTGAAAAGAAGTCCACTCGGGGGCCTGAAATCGATTATACACGGCCGCAAGTTTGTTTTATTACAGTTTAATTACAGGCTCTAGCGTTTTAATACAGTCTACCACTCTGGTGTTATTATATTGTGATCTTAGAAGCTCCAGGAAAGTAGGAAATACGGATCTGCATAAAGATGAGATTTTATGTGAACATACTAGAATAACAGATTCTTTAAATATTTAATACTGTTTACTTGAGATTTGTCCCATCCAAAACTGGGTTGAAAATGGATTTAAATAAGGGAGAATCTAGAGTCAAGGTAGGGTGACATTGTACGTCAGCAGCATTGCAGTGGCAGAAGAGTCATTCTTGCACACCAGACAAGGAAATCCGTGATTTTACCCTGGGATAGAAATTTATGTTCTGACCCTGGTGTTCCGACCCCAAATCGAATATAATCGCGTGTCTGATAAATGCACTGGTTGATTACAACCTCATGTGCGGCGGCGTCATGCGTGACGTCACTAAACATTCCTGTTGTGATATCACAAAATGGCGGACGTCGGTAACGGAAGTTCCAGCAGCATTAAAAATTCGCAATAGAAATGGAAGGTATGCAAGAAAAAGAATCCAATATGTGTGTGAGGGGTGGATAGAAAAATCCGTCCCTCGGGATCACTGTCCGGCATCACTCGGCAAGCCTCGTGATGCCGGACAGTGTCCCTCGGGACGGATTTTTCAATCCACCCCTCACACCCATATAAGATTCTTATAAGATTATGCAGTTTCTCAAAGGGCTGTATCAGAGCGCGTTTCACCGGGAAGCATTCATGCAATCCTGGCAAATCATTTCCGGAAGGAAAAGCGCGTTTCTGTTACGAGTGAATAGTTGAGGAACTGGTAAAAAGCATGCAAACAGTTTCTATTTAATATTTAATATTAGGCAGTCCAAAACCTTTTCTGATTTCCTCGCGTCAAAACTGAAAAAATGCCTTTTAGATATCGATTGCAGCGTATTAAATTTTTGTTAGATATTGAGTTACCGTAGAATTATCTTATCAATTTTGAAATTCCAAAACTGACTTAGACCCGTATCTATTAACTTAAAAGTGTGTGTACTAAACCACATTGAATCCCAGTTTATGTAGAGAAAGGTGGGGTATATAAGGGTCATTAGTCGCTAGACACGCCACAATGATGTGGATCTAACTAGTACATAAATTCTTTGTTTGCTGCAGAAAATTAATATGAAAGATATCAAATATTTACATTATCAGAAATAAAAGTATTTTCATATTGGGAAGAATGCGCAAAGTTACCCGGATCTGTCATCGTTACATAATATTTACTTCAGACAACAGCAACGTGAATATTTCATTAGTTTAACCAATGATAACAAATATAAATGACATATGCAAATCATAGTTAAAACTCAGGAGAAGAAAAGATGATTCAGGGATAATTTTACTTTTATGGGTCGATTGTTTATCAATCGACACTAAGTTATAAGGTCAAAACCTCTATTAGTGCTGGAGTTCACTGGACTATCACTGCTTTCTGGGAAATCCATGTAACTTATTTATAGCATTTTATCGCTGTGAGGTCAAGGATTATCTGTAGAATCTGGAGTGGAATCATGGGCTAGGCTTGCAAATAGTGTAGACCCAGACCAGACGCCACAGAATGCGGCTTGTGGTGAGGAACTACAATGCTTGCCTACAGTTCAGGAATTTCGGGGTTAAACGCCGAAAAGCACAGCGTCTGATCAGGATCCACACGGTTTGCTTACTGTACAGGAATTTAAAGGTTAGAAGAAACAGTGTAAGTCTCCGTTCATGTCCATTTTCCCAATCTACATTCAGAGACAATCGACCCACCATTACTCTCGATCAGTGCTTTGATTCTGATAGAAAACATCTGTGTTTTTTTTCCCTGTTAGAATCGCGCCATCGAGACAATTTTAACAAGACTCCTCACCCTTGTTTCATCTCTGTGGTTGTTTGATTTCTGCGTTCTCGGAGATGTTGCACTGGTCAGTTAGGAAGCCTTCATGCGGACTGAACAAATTATTTGTCGAAATCGCGAGGGAAGTAAGGGCGAGGATTTTGGCCGTGTAAAAACGATTTACTCTTCACTGACCGTTCCAAGGCGAACCGCGGTTTATTCTGTCGCGGCAATCTTGTTCAGCGGAGCGGATCCATTTTAGCAATTTTGGGTGAGGGACACCCAATGAATATTCATGTGAAAGTATTGTAAAATTGACAGTGTGGAATCGAAAGAGATGTCATTTGAAGAAGACGGACGTAAAGACGGACGAAAAGCGATCTCAATAGCCAACCTTAAGCTCTTAAAGAGAAAACCATTACTCAGGATTAACAATACAGCCATCTCAAGCCAACTAAGGAAGTTTGTTTGTTTGATTTGAAGTTAAACGTCCCCGTCAACACTGTAAAGGTCATTTTGAAGACGTTTCTCCCAATTCTGTGGGACTTTTACCCGACATTGAGATGAAATGACATCTCAAGCCCTGCCGCCCAATGAAACCAATAGGGTTTATAAGCATGGACGGGCCGACTCGCACCGCATTGCCTGGGCAGGCGTAGATCCCTAAGCGGTTTACCAATACGCGTAAGCGGTCCGGACTCAGCTCTGCGTGGAAGCATCATGCAGCCCATCTATTTGTTCAAGCCCCAATGGGTGGGGGATAACCACCTAAGGAAGAGAAATAGTTTTACATAAAGATATACACACCGTTTCTGGCGAAAGAATGTGCAATAGTGTTGGCTGGGCAGTTAAAGTCCAATACATATAAACGAACACACACAACACAAAACTACTGTTGTCGGAGGATAAGTAGACAGTGCCGTTAAAGAGTATACCACCACAGGTAGGTTTGACCAGTTGCACCGTGCACATCCAGATCCATCTGATCTGGATCTACACTGTCATTCAGTTTGCGAATTTTAAATGAATACAATATACATGTCTCGAGTAATTTGAGGGGCTAACAGTCAGAAATGTGACTAATAAATAAATAAAGTATACAGTCTACTTGTTACTGTCCGTCTTTAAATATGAACTGAAATGATATTCAAATTTGAATTTCTAAATGAGCAATTCTTACAAAAATACGAGCAGTGAAGACTTTGTACACAGTGCACATCCAGATCTACACTGTTTGCCACTAATATATACATATAGTATACATGTATCAAGTAATTCTATGGCAGAAATGTGACTATTAAATAAAAAAAAAATAAATAGATAAATAAAAAAAGTATACAATATACTCGTTACTGTCCGTCTATAAATATGAGCAAACTGACTATCAAATGTGTGAAAATCGATAATGATCTGTTTATTGGGCAAAAGTTATTAGTAACGCCTGGTTATTTATTGAGCTTCACACTTTACTAATTTAAGTCAATAATTGTTCTTGTAAAGTAGAAGTAAAACAAAGATCAGGAATTGATACAATTAACTTACTCCACCCATAAAAGACACCAAAGGGAAAGAAATACAAACATTAAGCGACCAGACCATAGTGGAAACCTAAACAAAGGAAGGCCATAAGGACAGTTACTTTCCCACAAAATGGCCATATGACTATCCAAAATTAAAAGACACAAGTGATACACATATACTTTTTGTTTGTTCATGTCAGGTAAATAGTGTACTGACCTGAAATTCGTTAACCCTTATCGCGCTGAACACGATAATCCTTATCTTTGTAAACAATGTAGGTCCTGATCAGATTGCTTCTGCCCTCTGAAACCGGATCCGCACCGTTTTTCATGCAGTTTTTGAATTGCATGCATACATTATATTAATTGGTTTAGTTACGAGGATAGTTCTAGTTCAGTGAATCTGAACACTTATTACCTTATAGGTAAATAAATTGTTTGTTTGTATTGGAGTTTAACGGCCCAGTCAACGCTATTTTAGGTCATTTTTGATCCGGTCAGTTTACCTATCCACACTTTTCCTGGGCAGGCTTATACGTAAGCGGTTAACCAGTACAGTGTAGATTTTTTCGCCAGAAAGTGACAACTGTCCTTCTTGAATCAGCGGAAGGGAGAGAATGACCGTAGAAAATATTTCAGAATCAATTTCCACGAAAGAAGGTTCTAGACCCCGGTAGGTATCGAACCCGCGTCCTCCTGATCACCAGTCAGGCGAGCATCCGACTTAGCTACCGAGGCCGGATAAATAAATAATTTAATAAATAAATATGTTAACAAAAATAAGATTATCCCCCATCATCACCATGATTGACGAAACCGAGGAATGATTTTTATTTGTTTTACGGCCCTATCAAAATTATTTCACTCATATCGAGTCGATCGTTAATCAGAGGCAGAGGTGGGTGAAAACCGGAGTACCCGGAGAAAAACCACCTGACCTACCGTTGAAGAACTTGGCGTCTCACATGGGACCCGAGCCATGTCCGAAAATACGTCCGTACGTCTATCCATCAATCAATCCACCCACCGATCCATCAAGATTTCCATCCAATTAATAAGGATAATTAGTTTTCATATTCTTATTGAAATTTATTTAAAAAGTATTTTAGAGGTGTGACATATGATCAAAAGAGCAGAAAAGTAAAAAAAAAAAAAAAAAAAAAAAAGAGCATGTCATTATAATAATCTTTAAAGAATGCCGCAATCCAATTAGAATTATATATTGGAATAAAAGGGAAATTTTCAAATATATCTTCCGTTCTTCTTAAATGGGCATATATTTTCTATTTAGTAACGTTATAATATATATTAGCCAAGTTCTGCAACGGAAGGTCAGGTGGTTTTTCTCCGGGTACTCCGGTTTTCGCCTACCTCTGATTAACGATCGGCTCGATATGAGTGAAATAATCTTGAAAGGGCCGTAACCCCCCCAAATATATATATATATATATATATATATATATATCATCATCTTCAGTAATCGTATTCCTCAAAAAGAGTATCCTCACGATGTGGTTAAAAACTGAGCATGCGCAGCTGGTTGGGTGGATTTGTACATCCAAATAAAATCTTTGTATAGGTCAAAAACTGTTAAAAACAAGCGTCAGAGTTGAGGGGTGTAGATGCCGGCAACCGAAGACTTGAAGGCATCAAGCGAGATCTGGCAGACGGCATCCTGTGGCAGGCGGTTTCAGAGAACAAGTGTGGCAGGAAAAAAACTGTACTGATAGGCAGTTTTGGAGCAACGGAGTTGAGTATACTGCTGGCCGTGGTCCTCGTTGATCTTGAATGGCGGAGAGGAGGACTTGGAGTGACATCGACGAGACTATTTTATATAGGTTCAAATATTCGTGGCTCCCTATCAAAATAATCAAATCAGCAATAAAATAAAACAAATACCTCATCGAGCATCCAACCGGATCTCCTATTTAAGTGGAAGCCCCGCGAGAAGCAAAGTGGGGCTGAAGTGTCTAGGTATATGGGGCCGACGTGTCTAGGGGCCGAGGTGTCCAAGGGCCGACCAGTCTAGGGTTTCAATTTTATGTGGGGCCGAGGTGGTTTTGGGGCCGAGGTGTCTAGGGGCCGAAGTGTCCAGGGGCCGAGGTGGTTTTGGGGCCGAAGTGTCCTGTTACCATCATTTGCATATCCACCATTGGCTGGCAAGACAGACTATACTGTTATAATTATCATTACCGAAGCGTCGTTACCTTTTGGCAACAGTGGACAATGCTTAATAACAAAAACATTTGCTGGCGTGACTTTCAACTTTTCTACCTATATCAGTACGTACTGTTGTCGGAAGATAAGTGGGTATGATAATAATAACAGTACAACCTGTCAAACATACAGTAGTCGGAGGATAAGTTGAAAGTGACGTCAGTGAATGTTTTTGTTATTAAGCATTGTCCACTGTTGTCAAAGGGTAAAGACGCTTCGGTGATGATAATTATAATGGTTCAATCTGTCTTGTCAACCAATGACGGGTACGATATTGAAAACGGTACAACCTCTCAAACCTACCTGTATTGGTTCACTCTTTTACGTCACTGTCAACTGATCTTCCGACAACAGTACCTGTAGTGGTATGCCCTTTTACGTCACTGTCTACTTATCCTCGGTCAACAATACATTGACAAAAATGCATAATATTTAGGCATAAAAAGCAAAGCACTGGGGTACTAATGGTCGATTTCTTTGGGTGTAGGTCGGAAAAATAGTCCAGAACTGTGATTTAAACTGTTTTAGTTTAACCCTCAAATTCCGTTTTTTAGCAAATAGTGTAGATCTTGATCATACACCGCGTTCTGAGGCATCTGGTCTGAGCCTACACTGTTTGCCAAACCCAACATTTGATTCCTAAAATAACTATCTTAAGCAACACACTGACCTCACTGTGGCTATTTTCTATAAAACAAAAAAGTTATTCCGACAAGTCAGTGATAGTCACGTGGACTTATGCATTATCTTAGTAATTTGGGGTCGATAGACAAACATTCGACCAAAATAGTCGTGTTATTTGTTCAACTATGAGGTCAGATTGTTGCGTACGTGTAAGACAGTAGGTTATCTGTAAAATCTAGACTGGAACCATGTGTTTGGTTTGGCAAACAATGTACACACAGATCTGACGCTGCGGCACGCGGCGTCTGATCAGGAGCTACACTGTTTGCATTAGGTACAAGAACTTAAGAATATACCAAAAACAGCCCAAGTCCCGTTCATGACCATTTTCGACAATCCGTCAATCAGTGCTTTGATTAATTTAACCTCAAAACCTTTCAACCTTGTGTTTCTGGAGTGCATTTCCAATCACTGAAGTTGGGCACGTCCATTCTACTAAATAGGGCGTCTGCCTGCATGGTAAACAATAACTATCCTGATTAAATGGCTCAGAGCCATCAAATCAGGATCTACGCTGTTTGCATAAGTAACTTTACTGGGCTTAAGGGTTGTAAGGAATAACCTTTGTCGTTGTTCCCTGAGGCAGGCTTAATTAATATTACGCAGTAACATACATTGGAATCAAAAGGATTAATATGAAACCGTAGATTTTATATTCTATCACCAATTTCAAACAATCGAGGGCAAGTCAATAAGTAACCAGCCTATCCCATTTCCAATCGACCGAGACAACCACGATTTTCATGCCTTGTTTTTCGCTGCATGTTTTAGGCCTAAGGGCAAAATTGCATCCTTATCGTAAGATACTGAACGCCAAACATGGCTAGCGATGCAAAAGCAAGCTTTTGGTCAAAAGTTGAGTACCGTGCTGTAATTCGGTACTTGTAATTGAAAGGGAAAACAGGTCAGAAAATACATTGACCATTATCTATGGGTCTTCTGCACAAGTTAAATTCTGGGTTGGGGAATTCAAACGCGGTAGAACGTCTTTAGAAGAATAAACCAGGTCTGGACCCCCATCAGATGCCACCAATGAAGAAATATGTAACAAAGTACGGAAACTGGTGTACTCTGATGGGCGAATTAAGGTGTGAGAAATAGCGAATGCATAACACCTTTCACATGATAGCGTTTCAACAATTCACATGATCGTTTGGGTATGCGCAAGCTAACCGCCGGTCCCAATATCCCTTAGCGATCAGCAAATGGCAACCATAGCATCAGTATGCAGCGCATTGTTGAAGCGTTTCCTGTCTGGTGACTGTAGATGAGACCTGGTTCCATTATTATGAGCCAGAGAATAAAACTCAAAATCGCCAGTGGGAAGGGCCGCAGTCTCCGAGGCCAAAGAAGTCCAAAACGCAACCCTCTGCTGGAAAGGTGATCGCAACTGTATTTTTTGGGACACACAATGCGTTATTATGTTGGACCTTCTAGCAGAGAAAAGTACAATCACAGGTGCGTAAATATGAAAATTTGCTCGACCAACAAAGAGCTGCGAGCTGTTAAAAACGCTGAGGTAAACTCTCTAAAGGGATTCGGCTCCAACAGGACAATACAAGAGTCCACACTTGCAAAATTGCAATAGATGCTATTAAGCGGAATGAGAACGAGCTAATACTGCACCCTGCCTATTCTCCAAACTTAGCTCCTAGTGACTATTTCCTATTCCAAAGCTTGAACAGGGATAATCGTTGAAGTCAATTCCGGTCCAACGAAGAAGTCGTGGCGGCAGTTGAGGAGTGGGTCGCAGGCAAGGACCCTGGCTTCTTCAGTTCTGGGCTGATGGCACTGGAACAGCGTTGGTCCAAGTATAACCATTCTAGAGGACAATAGCGTCGAAAAAGGAGAGATCGATCTCACATCAGTTTTTTATTGACTCGCCCTCGTACATAGACAAACGGTCATCTATGTCAAATAGTGAATTTCCACAATGAAATATCATGGCTGTACAAACTGAAATCAAAACAATCATCAAAACCGCACACCCTTTCGATTATAGAAAAACACAAATGAGAAATCCAGAACATATCATTAAATTTGAACTGAGACTTATGCCTTAAACACCAGTAAACATTGTAAACAAAGCAAACAGTGTGTCGTTGATCAGCTGCCCGAACAGACGCCGCATTTCGCGCGCGGCGTCTGATCTCTGTATACAACAGTTTTTGTCAAATGCAACAACTTGATCTACATGTAGCATCGATAAAAATAGCGAGACTTTTCTATTAATAACCATAACGTGGTGTCCCCAAATCAGTGATAGTCACGTGGACAACAGCACTAATTCACTGTCTGTCCTTTTTAAACTTGGGTCGACCCAAAAAAAGGCTGTGTTTTCGCTAACCCGACCGACCCTGCGTTTTTTGTGCCGACACTGTAATTTTTATTGCCATCCAGAAACAAAAATTTTCCCACCTACCGACCTTTTATTTTCTAGCACTTTTGATAAAACAAATCATAAAACTGTCAAACTAGATAAACTAATACTTGAAACCCCGTTCCTTTGCTTCCTTGATGCCTTTAAACTCTTTATTTGAATGTTTTCAGGTAATATAGTTAAAGTTTAGACGTTTTAATGGTTTTTGCCTTTTTCTTCTTTTTTTTTCATAGAATAAATTTTGACAAAAAAAAAAAAAATAAAAAGTGTTGTGACCAACCTAGGCCTTAAAGGAAACTTCGAAGTAGCGATCGCTTTGGGCGGCAGAAATAAATCTACAGGTGGAAAACTGCGGACTGTGTGAATAATGAATCAACGCCCTCAATTCTTATGAAGAATCATGCATACTTACAATACATGTACCAAATTGGTCAGCAATTACGAAAACACGCCTATCTAAACAAATTGAAAATTTTAGCTCCAAATATGAAAATTTTCTGATGCAAAAAAATGCGATTTTTTCTTATTTCAGCTCCAAACATAGATTGTGGGCACTCGTTAGAACCGCCTCGCCGAGGCGGTTCTAACGAGTACCCACAACCTATGTCTTAGAGCAGGAATAAGGAAAATAATGTATACCCCTGAAAACCCCAGTTTTACTATATAAAAGTGGGGTTAAAGGGGGTCAAAATTATATAGGCGTGTTTTCGTGATGTTAGGATTGCATGGCTCAACAGTGAGTCATAACATTTTGTTTGTTTGTTTGTATTGGAGTTTAACAGCCCAGTCAACACTTTTGTTAGGTCATTTTGAGCCGGTCAGTTTACCTATCCACACTTCACGTAAGCGGTAAACCAGTGCACTGCATATTCTTTTGCCAGAAACTGACAACTGCCCTTCTTGAAACAGCGGAAGGGATAGAAAGACCGTAGAAAAGATTTCATCATTCTCCACGAAAGAATGTTGCCGACTCCGACAGGTATCGAAACCGCGTCCTCCTGATAACCAGTCAGAAGCGCATCCGACTGAGCTACCGAGGCCGGCTGAGTCATAACATTACCAAAGATCGAAAGACTATTGAACTTCAATAGCTCGAGTTTGCCCAGGGCTTGGAGCTTGGGCAAACTCGAGCTATTGAAGTTCAATAGTCTTTCGATCTTTGGTAATGTTATGACTGGGCTGCATGATGCTTCTACGCAGAGCTGATACTGACCACACATGAGTATTGGTAAACCGCTTAGAAATACTAAGCCTGCCCAGGCAAAGTGGTGTGAGTCAGACCGTCCAATGCATGTAGGCCTATTGGTTTTATTTGGGCGGCAGGGGTTGAGATGTCATTTCATTTCAACGTCGGGTAAAAGTCCCACAAAATTAGAAGCATCGTCTCCAAAATGACCAAAATAATAATGACGGGAACGTTAAACCCCAATTCAAACAAACAAAACATTAGCTCGAGCCTCACTTGGGACCATGAACATTTGTTCAAGGCAGATGTACCGAATTTACCGTATGTATTTGGACAGATAGGCATGCGCAAACAGTGTAGACACAGATCAGATGCCGCACTGTTTGCCATTAATTTAGTTATCTTTTGATCACATACGGGCCTCCGTGGCCTAATGGTTAAGAGCGCTGACTCTTGATTATTAGGTCTCTCACCGCTGTGGTTCGAGCCTCGCTCGGGTCACATGTGAGACGCCAAGTTCTGCAACGGAAGGTCAGGTGGTTTTCCTCCGGTACTCCGGTTTTCCCCCACCTCTGATTAACGATCGGCTCGATATGAGTGAAATAGTCTTGAAAGGGCCGTAAAACCAAAAAAAAAAATCTTTTGTTTACACCACATCGGGTAGTATACTGTACTTGTTAAACGTTTAGAACAAGTATGGTAAGGAGTTGACGGTTAGTTCGAACCTCTAACGGTAACCCATAGCGCCAACCAAGGGGACATAACAGGATTAATTTTCCGACCTTCTATAAAGTATGGGCACATTATCAATCATTTTTATTCTTGATGGGGGAATAGCCTGGCAACGATATTTGCCCGAGTCGTTAGGCGAGGATAAATATCACTTTCAGGCGGGGAATGTAATCCCATGTTCCTCGTCAAGAAATAAAAATGACGAAATTGTTATGCTGAAAAGCTTTTTGCCGACATTTTGTACATTGTTAATATGTTTTCTTTTGTCGCGGACGTCTTCGGAAGAACATCGTTACATGTGACGTCATCAAAGCGCCATTCTGCACGCACTACGTTAATCGCCGTGCTCAGCGTCATGTTAGAATAAGAGTTTTATAAAGAAAAACAATGAAATAAAGTACCGAAAGAATGAAAAACAATCAAAATGTGTTTATTTATTAATTTATTGGCGGGAAATTATTGTAACAGTTGTCCATATATTTCTTATCGACTGCAGTAAATCCAAGATGGTGGACATCGCTATTCAGCGAATGTTCACGGGGTATAAGGAAATAATTGCCCTTGCGCTGTCCAATGAAAAGCTTGGAAATTTCTTTGCAATAAAACAATTTACGCGCGTGGACGCGCGCGCGCGTGTGTGTGTGTGTGTGTTTAAAGAATCGCCTTATTGACACTTTTTTTAATGATCAGATTAAAAATGTCCCTATATACATATGTATTTGTTACCTGGGGCTATCGGAAGAATTTCCCCCACGAAAACACACCTATATACAGAAAAAATTCGGTATTAAGACCATCTTTTGGACCACTTTTGAACAGTCCCAAAGGTGGTCTCTGGCTGAATGACACTATATGTACATGTATAAGCAGAAAACACAAAGAAAGAATACCTGCAACCTACTAAATAAGCTTTTTAAAGCAGAATTAGTCATATTATTAGATGGTCTTAATAGCAGAATTTCACTATATTTTTGATCCCCTTAAACTCCCATTTTCATATAGTAAAACTGGGCTTTTCAGGGATATACATCTTTTTCTTATTTCTGTTCAAAAACATAGATTGTGGGTACTCGTTAGAACCGCCACGACGAAGTTGTTCTAGCTAGTACCCAATTTTGAGCAAATACATCAAACATATACGATCTCGTATCTGAAAGTGTTCATAGATTTGGTGGCAAAAATTGTCAAAACATTTGTATAGGCATGTTTACGTAATGGTTGGAAGTATAGAACACGTTCTACTCAGCCATGGCAAATCAAGCAGTCGGAGTTTGAGCCACAGAAGTTCAACCGTATATATACATGCCCAAAGTCTATGTCACACAAGGTAAGCCTCGTTTTCTCTTGTTGGCAAAAACACTTCCTGTTGTGTACCGCACCGTATATTTGGCACTGATTATTTTCTGAAATAACTATTGTTAAAGAGTCGTCCTATCAAAATTATTTACCATTATCAATTTTAGACATTCGACTGCCTTTTCAAATAAATTTAGGCGGAAAATGTATCTGCTTTATCATCAAATGAGGTGCACCAACTACATTTCGTCGCAAGGGTATGTGGATTTAAAACGCATTTAGGCGACAAAATGCGCAATAACCTGTCAGAAGGGACAGGTTCTATATCATTTATTAGTTCAAAAAACAAAGTATCAAATATATTTATTTATACGGTACATATTTAAAATTCTCATTGACTCTATAATGAAACACGCATATTGTGCCAACAAGGCAAAGAGGTACTCTACTAAAAAGGATGTATTTGAGCATGCGCAATGAAATGTTGACAATGCAACGTGTCCGTCTACATGAAATACAACAATCATGAATCAGGGATAAAGATGCATTTCAAATAATATAAGAAAAGCCATAAATCACCATGTTGACATCTCCTTGAAATGAACAAGCACATTGGGTATAATACCTTGTGTTTATCGATATATGGGGATGGCGTTTTTCTGTAACTAATGCCATAAGCGAAAACCTGAAAAATGTATGAACAGATGTACAACAGTTGATAAAACCTTTTCATACTTTATTTAGTTTCACTTCGCTGCAGCTATTGTTAAGTGTTATGTTATGGAGGTTGAATGATTTCCGTACAGTATATTTTCTTTCTTTCTTGCTTGCTTTCAATACGTCTTAACCTCGAAGAGGACATCAGACAGGGTTCGATCCATTGGCTTCTTCCAGTATGACAAAAAGAGTACTGTTAATGTGCACACTCTGGGGCGGTTACAGACATCACGTGAACAAGTCCGTGAAATGAACACCCCCACTAAACCCCAATTTATATAGAGAAAACTGGGGGTTTACGGGGGTATACATTATTTTGCTTATTTCTGCTGATTACGCTTGAAAACCTCACCATATAAAGGGGAAAGGGATGGTAACAGGAACGCATATTCTGCAAAGAAACAAAATTGCAGATACTTAAGCTGTTATGGACACCGCCATTTCATTTCATATGTGCTATCTAGAGTGTGCGTTGTGATTTCATGTAAAAATTTAGGCCACGGAGACTTTGATTTGATTTGAGGTTTAACATCCCCGTCAACAATGTATGGATCATTTTGGAGACGTTGCTTCCAATTTTGTTGGACTATGAAACAATAGAGTTTATAAGCATGGACTCGCACCGCTTTTCCTGGGCAGGCTTTTATCCTCTAACCGGTTTACCAGTACTTGTGTGCGGTCGGATTCAGCACTGCGTGGAAGCATCATGCAGCCCATCTATTTCTTCAAGCCCCGATGAGCTGGGGCCGACCACCGAGACTAATCTTCTAATCTTTATAACTTTTCTAAGTTGTAATATTTATAACTTACGAAAGTTATATACTGCATTGCATGTGGGGTTTTGGCAGAGCGAGGGCGTCTCTGTAACTATTCATAATGCGTGATTTATTGTTTTTGATTTGAGATGAACACATTATTTAGAGAATACCACTGAAAGCACCACAGTAATGAGTATTGTTTTCGGGGATGCTTAGCTAGGTAGCTAGGTTTCACCCTCAGTGTTTACCGGAGTTCGGAACATTGAGTCGGTAGTTCCCAACTAGCTCATTATTGAGTCATTAAGGGCAACAATTAAGTTAATATACAAATGAGGGCTTCGAATTCAACAATTTGAAGAGGCATCTAAATATCCCATGAAGCTATGTTTTAATTTAATTAAATTGCAATCACCATCAGCAGATTGAAACCATCACGAAAACACGCCTGTATAATTTTGACCCCCTTGAACCCCACTTTTATACAGTACAATTGGGGTTTACAGGGGTGTACATTATTTTTCTTATTTCTACTTAAAAACATAGTTTATGGATTCTAACGTGTAACCACAATCTATGTTTTGAACAGAAATAAGAAAAATATCATAATTTTCATCGGAAATGTATCACTTTTTCGGTGTTAAAATTTACAATGTATTAGAATAGGCGTGTTTTCGTAATCCAAACAGCAACAAATGAAGAGCGACGTTAAATGATAATGTCTATATCTTCATTACGATTTTTTCGGTGTTAAAATTTACAATGTATTAGTATAGGCATGTTTTCGTAATGCAAACAGCAACAAATGAAGAGCGACGTTAAATGATAATGTCTATATCTTCATTACGATTTTTTCGGTGTTAAAATTTACAATGTATTAGTATAGGCATGTTGTCGTAATGCAAACAGCAACAAATGAAGAGCGACGTTAAATGATAATGTCTATATCTTCATTACGATAACACAGCCGTGAAACATAGTGCATTTTTTACATCTCCAAAATGGCCTCTTTTCTCATGAAAATTCATATTTTTCTTTTTTATACTGCAAACTAAGGTTGTGGGTGTTCGTTAGAACCGCCTCACTGAGGCGGTTCTAACGAGTACCCACAACCTATGTCTTGGAGCAGAAATAAGGAAAATTATGTATACCCCCCTAAACCCCAGTTTGCTCTATACAAAGTGCGGTTTAGGGGTATTCATTTCACGGACTTGTTCACGTGATGTTGACAGTATATTGATGGTTTTTGATGAATGTATTACTGCATAACGTCGCTTTTATATATAGAATAACGTCATGACATAAAATAACATGACGTCATGAAGCCGTTCATGGCGACCCTATGTTTTCTGGTGATATTTTGTTAATACTTTAGCAAAAAAAATCCGATTTGAACTTATGATTGTTTCATATTGAATTTATAAAACAAGCTTAATAAACCACTCGGGTAAGATCATGTACGCCACAAAGTTTTGTCGTTATCAAACATGACGTCGTATCACAGTCGTCAGTGCATTAGTTTCGAATGATACGCAGGCATAATATCATTTCATACCGTTCAGGGAGTGAGTGAGTGTTTGAGTTTTACGTCCCACCAACAGATGAGGTCATACGGAGACGGGACCTCGGTTTAAAGTCTCATCCGAAAGTCTGGAGAAGCCCGGGATCGATCCTGCGATCCCTGGTTTACAAGGCGAGTAGCGTAACCACTACACCTTGGAGGCTTCTTTACCGTTCAGGAAAAGTCGAAACTATCAGGTCCGAGGTGCCGTGTACCACGTCATCAATATCGCCCTTGGGCCCTCGACCGAGGTGCAGTTAGTTTTCACTGTCTTCCAGAAAGGTATGAAATAGACGCTTTATTACCCAGGAACTGTTTTACTTTGTCGCCAGGCAGTTTACGTGACTTGGGAGAATCAAAACTCAAAACTATCAATCCCGGCTGATAGGTTTCAGAGAACCAGTTCAAACTGAGTGAGTTTCACTACAGTTGCAATGACGTGAAATAGTCGAAAATGCGATGTGATTTCTCATATAGCAGGTTGGGTAAAACAAGAACTCATCACACGAGTTGTAATTTCTCATGTAGTAGGTTAGGTAAAACAAATTCTCATCAAATGTGTCATCTGTTGGAGTTGTATCGTACGACAGTCCGTCACAATTTGAGTCACTAGGGCCCAGGATTACAATGCGTACTTAAATTTTAAGTACCTACTTAAACTAAGTATTTACTTAACTGTCGTATAAAGTGAACTACAAATAATTTCTTTCGTTTAAGTCGATACTTAACCAAAGAAAATACTTAAATATTTCAGGTAACCCAGGTAGGTACCTTAACTTTTAAGATTTGACCTTGACACATGAATGTATATATCAACAACGGCAAACACGAGAGCTTTTATTTGCTCGAAATCACCAGTCATGCTCGGTAGCTCAGACTGTAAAGTGTTTGCATCATATGCAAGAGGCCTTTGGTTCGGGTCCCGGTCGAGCCACTTTTTTTCCTCCTTGTAGCGCAAGTCGACTTGGCGATGAGGTATAAAACAACTGGGATGTATTTCTCCCTTGGTGTGTCACAGTTTTCGACCGATAGAGCTGTATAAAAACTTCCCTTTACATAATACTGTATAATAATGGTAACAGGGCAACAACCAGTGCTTCAGCTGAAGTGCACGACCCGCCGGATGCTTTTAGCTTTATGAGTGTTACCTTATATGGGTATGACGGCCATTTTGGTCATGTGACCACGACCTAAAACGGTTCCCCCAATAAATGCGCCTTATCGTAAGGAGCAAAAATATATCTTATACTCGCAGGATCGATCCCGGGCTTCTCCAGACTTTCGGATGAGTCTTTAAACCGAGGTCCCGTCTCCGTATGACCTTAGCTGTTGGTGGGACGTAAAACTCAAACACTCACTCATATCTTATACTTTAGTACTGTATTCTGAATCGTTTGCCGGATAAAATGCATTCTCACTTTTCCAATACAAAAGCATATGTGTCAAAGTTTGACTTAGGCACAAAGAAGGTCAAGGTCAACCAAGGGTCACCATTCTAGTAATTTATGATGGGCCTTCGTCCCAGATGCTATTTATCAAGTTTCGTGGAAATCTGCCCGGTAGTTCTGGAGAATACTATTTTTGAAGGGTTTTTACCATATGTGGCTTGGCGGCCATTTTGGTCATGTGACCATGACTCCATGAGCAAATTTTAGTTTACCCCATCGCATAGAGGCTCCATATGAAATTTGACTTCAATCGGCCCAACGGTTTCCGAGGAGAAGCAGTTCGAAAATTTTCACATTTTTCGCCTCGGCGAGGCTATACTAAATGGAATGTAATATTTCGCAAGTTTATTGGTTAGATCTCATTGATATCTATCAGTATGCGAAAAATTGTTTAAATATTCCAAGCGGCTAAGTCACTATCACCAATTTTCACAAACGGGTTACGGACGGACAGACAGACAGACCATATATGGCTTGGCGGCCATTTTGGTCATGTGACCTGGACCACATGGGCAAATTTTGGTCTACCCCATCCCATAGAGGCTCCATATGAAATTTAAATTCAATCGGCCCAACGGTTTCCGAGGAGAAGCAGTTCGAAAATTTTCACATTTTTCGCCTCGGCGAGGCTATACTAAATGGAATGTAATATTTCGCAGGTTCATTTGTTAGAACTCATTGATATCTATCAGTATGCCAAAAATTGTTTAAATATTCCAAGCGGTTAAGTCACTATCACCAATTTTCACAAACGGGTTACGGACGGACAGACAGACTGACAGAATGACAGAATGACACGGTGATTTTAGGGCACTCTTAGAAAATCAACCGACTTTAGTCGGTCGCTTTTTCTGCGGGTCGTGCAATTTATTGTTTGGTGTAGGAAGGTTCTTACAAGCGAAAGTGGGTCTTAAACGACTTGGTGGTTTTTGTCAGGGTAAATGTGTGTATGTTTGATTGATTGATTTGATGTTGAACGTCACCGTCAACTATATACAGGTCATTTTGGAGACATTGCTCCTATTTGGTGGGACTTTTACCCGACATTGAGATAAAATGACTTCTCAAGCCTGTCGCCCAATGAAACCAATAGGGTTTATAAGCATGGACGGTCCAACTCGCGTCGCTTTTCCTGGGCATGCCATAGGGGCTTGAATCATGAAAAAAAGAAGAAAAAGAGATTCAAGCCCCTTTGGGCAGGCTTAGATCCTCTAAGTGGGTAACCAGTACTCGTGTGCGGTCGGATTCAGCTCTGCGTGGAAGCGTCATGCAGCCAATTTATTTCTTCAAGCCCCGATGGGTGGGCGGGGCCGACAGGTTTGTGTGTCGGGGGTGGGGGTGGGGTGGGTGGGGAGGGAGGCTGGCGCATATCACCTTTGTCTGTTATTTAAAAACTGATCCTGTGGCACAGCGGATCCATGTTCCTACGCTTATGCATGTCCTGCTACTTTTACGCATACAATGTTCACAACCATCATATGCCGTCTTTATATTCAGTGTCATGAAATAGTATGACGCCACATGCATTTAAGAAATAACTTTTATTTTTCTGCTGTTCAGACGGCAAAGTGTTTGCATCATATACAAGAGGCCCTGTGTTCGGGTCCCGGTCGAGCCACTTTTTTTTTCCTCTTGGTAGCGCAAGTCGACTTGGCGATGAGGTATGAACGAACAGGGTCGCCTGCAAAGTAAAGAACTCCGAAGGGGTTCATATAAACTTTGCTAGCGACCCGCTGTCGTTCATACCTTCATGAACATCGAAAAAATATTTCTTATATTTACATTCTTTTTTTCCTCACTTATAAGGCAAACTGTTAAAGCTGAAAAACATTTACACGCAGTTTTCTATAAAGAGCGGAACGCCCAATGAGATCATAGAGAACCATGGCATGGCTTAGACTGGCGTCACTTGACATCATGGAAAATCATATGACTCGATGCATTCATGGAAGTATGAACAGCATTGTTTTCTATAGGTTTACGTTAGTCTTTACACTTGAAATGTAAATAATTACTATTTTTGGCGTGAACAACTGTAACGTATGTCAGCGATGTACATTTGCTGGGCAAATGGTCATAGTAAAGGCAATTAAATCCAATTTACAATCCAATTCGAAGGCCCGTTTCGTAACTTTCATATGAAAGGACCTTTTGTGTAAGATTCGCGATATCGATTTTAATTAAATACAAAGACGTTTTTTTTTTTTTTTTTTTTTGGTTGAATTGAGATTCGTCCTCGCAACACTATTTAGGTTTGATTTTGGAAGTGTTGCTTTCAATTTTGTCTGACTTTTTCCCGACATTGAGATCAAATTACATCTCAAGCCCTGTCGCCCAATCAAACTCGTATATGCATGGACGGCCCGACTTGCACCACTTTGCCTGGGCAGGCTTAAGCCTTCTAAGTGGTTTACTGGAGGTCGCGTGTGGTCGGCTTGTGCTGGTTGGGTGAGGAAAGGTGACGTGTTTCTTGCGTCACTGGGGTGTCCAACTGATATTGGCCACAACCAATCATATGCTTCTTCTCCTTGCCTTGAAATGCTAAATAAAATTAAGTTTGAGGCGTACCACCTCCCTTGTTTGTTTTGTTTAATTTGAGGTTTAACGTCCCCGTCAACACTGTAAAGGTCATTTTGGAGACGTTGCTTCCAATTTTGTGGGCATTTTACCCGGCATCGAGATGAAATGACATCTCAAGCCCTGTCGCCCAATGAAACCAATAGGGTTTATATTCTCGCACCTCTTTGCCTGGGCAGACTTTGATCTTCTAAACGGATTACCAGTACTCGTGTGCGGGTCGATTTCAGCTCTGCGTGGAAGCATCAAGCAGCCCCTCTATTTCTTCAAGCCCCGATGGGCGGGGGCCGTCCACCTCCCTTGTAAGCTTGTGCATGTGAGTGATTGAGTGTGTTTGTGAGGTGAGTGAGTGAGCGCTTTAAGCCTCTCAACTGTAAGGTAATACGCAGATAAGGACCTCATTCATAAAAAAAGACGGGGCAATCCGAAATGGAATGTACAGAGATTTTATACCCCATTTTTTTCCTTTGTTTTACTCCGACTGGAGCTACGGTTTTTCTCCGTGTTTGTCTGCACGATGTTTGATCTAGTCGTTAATGACTATATCAACTACATACATGTATAATAATGACATCCGAAAACAATATTGTAGACGGGGTTAAGTTTGGGGTGGTTTCTGCGGGAGTCTTCCCTGTTCTTCACCATAGTGCATTATATATTTATTACTTTACCAGATTGTATTGAATATTATGCAATACGCCCAACGGCATGAGAAGTTTTGAATCATGGACAGAGTCTATAAAACCGATTCCGCCCCCACGCCTTACCGCTTCAGATTTGGCTGCATGGTGCTTCCATGCAGAGCTGAAACTAACCACACTGGCACGAGCACTGCTAAACAGCTTAAAAGGACTAAGCCTACCCAGGCAAAGTGATGTTAGTAAGACCGCCCATTGCATATAAGCCTTTTGGTTTGTATATTCAAATATTGTATGATTTCTTGTTTCTAAAGGGATTCCGTAGAAACAGCGTTTTGAATATGGCGTGGTGCTTCATTGTGACCAATGTTTGTTCGCACAAATCGTGATCGAGTGTGATCCTTCAATGAAACACGTTTTATAGTGTATAAAACATTTTTATGGTTTATGGAGTGATGTGGAAACTAAAATATCATATTTTCTATTGTCTCCATTCAATCAAACAGAAGAAGTGATTTTTGACAGATCGCGGGAAAATTGTGGGCCGCCTACATCAATGTGTAATTGAAACTTACGTGCTAATCGTCGTGAAAATTTCCGTCAAAATTACGACTTTATCCGAAGTTAAATACTTAGCTAAGTAAATGAAATAGGTGGCTTTCGAATGCACTTTTTAAGGAAATACTTTACTAAGATAAGAATTCCTCCTTAAATCGTTAAGTCGACCTTAACTTAAGTAACGATTGTAATCCTGGGCCCAGTTATTCTAGTGAATTGTAAGTACTTGATAACGTATGTAAATCACCAGATCAGTGGATTAAGACAGTCGTTGAAAACCCGTTTCAAAACAGTCATCACGAAAACAAGCCTAATAGTATATCATTTTGACCCCCTTGAACCCCTCACTTTTATATAGTAAAACCACGCTTTATAAGATTAAATCTATTTTTTCTTATTTCTGCTTTAAAATATAGATTGTGGGTACTTGTTAGAACCGCCTCGATTCTAACGAGTACCAACAATCTATATTTTGAGCAGAAATAAGAAAAAAAATCACAATTTTTCTACTTAAAATTTTCGTTTTTTCGGCGGTAAAGTTTACAATGTATTTTTATAGGCGTGTTTTCGTAATGAATACGTATATCAGTTTATCAATCAGAACATATCCAAAAAGACAAACAAAAAAAAAAAAAAAAAAAATGTATGTCATGTGTAATAAAGCATTTTATTTCAGCCTGGTATTGTCCATAGACTATTTATGGAAACTATCGTTGAAATTTGGTCTCGCCATGCCGAACCACGCAAAAATTGAAAACGTCATGAAACAACTGAGTAAAGCTATGGATTTATACTGTGTTAAATAAATAAACAACACAAAACATGCCTATATAATTTTGAAACCCTTGAACCCCACTTTTATATAGTGAAACTGGGGTTTACAGGGGGAAAAAAACCTTATTTTTCTTATTTCTGTTTTAAAATATAGATTGTGGGTACTCGTTAGAACCGCCTCGATGAGGCGGTTCTAACGAGTACCACAATCTATATTTTGAGCAGAATAAGAAAAAATATCACAATTTTTCATACTGAAAGTTTCGATTCTTCTGCAATAAAGTTTACAATGTACTTGTATAGGCGTGTTTTGATAATGCAACAAGAGTAGTAAAGTACTCAATGTAAGTATATTTTAAGCCACCTGGAAGTTTTTATCGCAATATAAAACAATTACGTGATTTGTTAACAAGACACTGCTAAACAGACGTTCATAAATCATGACTTTCGAATTATCATGCTTATTAACTACTGGTTTCTTACAATTTGCTTCGTCATGATAATCAAAGCACTGCCAACACTAGTAGGTCGATTGTCTCTAAGTGGATGCGGAGACAATCGTCCTGGAGGTGACTTGTGGTGTTTCGCTTAACCCTTAAATTCCTGTACTGAGTACACCAGCTCAGGCTGGATTCTACAGAAACCCTCTTATATAACAAGCTTATCTCATCGCGGTAAAGAATAGTGCGACTGTTTTGCTGTAAATAACCATTACCCGGATTTCCTACAAAGCGGTGATGGCCACGTGAACATAAACAACGAAAAAGCTTGTGTGCTTCGTAACTTTGTGTCGACTGACAAATGATCGACCCAAAAAGAAATTAATTACTTTAAAAATAACGGCTGAATTAAAGTGTGGCTGCCATTACCAATTTTAACCCTTTTTTGTACCAAATGGAATCTTCCTCCTTATTTCAAACTTTAGGGGTGTCAGGTTGTGTTTTCTTCAGAATTGATTTGGAAAATAGCTGAACTTTTTGCAAATAGTGTAGGCCCTGATCAGACGCCACGTTCTGTGGCGTCGGTCTGGGACTGCACTGTTCGACAGGGTACCCCTCTAGGAGTTTCCGGTCTGAAATGGGTTAATCGCATGCAAAAAATGCTACCGTTTGTGTGTTCTAACATAACGAGAACAAGCCTATACAAATACATTGTAAATTTTACCGCCAATAAATACAAGTTTTAAGATGAAATATTGTGACATTACATTTTTCTTATTTCTGCTCAAAATATAGATTGTGGGTAGTACACGTTAGAACCACCCACAATCTATATTTTGAAGCAGAAAGAAAACCAGAGCTGACACTATAGGTGACCAAATCCCCGTCAACACTATTAAGGTCATTTTTGAGACTTTGCTTCCGATTTTGTGTGACTTTTACCCGACATTGAGATGAAATAACATCTCAAGCCCTACCGCCCATAGAAACCGCTAGGGTTTAAGAAGCGGTCCGACTCGCATCACTTTTCCTGGGCAGGTTTACACCTAATCTGTTTACCAGTCCTCAAGTTCGGTCGGTTTCCTAGGCCGGCTCACACCTGCTTAGGGGCTTACCAATATCAAAGTTCTGCCGGTTTAAGTTCTGCGTGGAAGCACCATGCAGTCAAATCTATTTCTCCAGGCCCAGATGGGCGGGGTCGCGGCCTGTCGTTTGTAAACTGTCCAAGTTTCGCATGTATATAATAGTATTGGCAGCACCATTCATCTGCAGACTTTCAGCTTTGTGTCAAGCCGGATTCCCCTTCGATCCCAAACACTACCATGTAGTTGGAAAGATGCTGCCCTAGCTTTGTCAACCCTGGAATTGACTCCATCATCAATTTGCTCCCAAGGTAGGTGAACTTGCCTACCACTGGCAATTTTTGACCTTTCACTGTGATGGTTGGCTCCTTGAAAGGCTTGCAAGCTGCTGGTTGATGGTTCACCTCAGTCTTTTCGTTGCTGAATGTGAGGTCATACCTGTCACAGGAGTCAGATACTTGATCTACAGCTACCTGCGTCTTCTCTTCTGTTGGAGCACCTTTTGCCATGCCATTGTCTGCACCTTGGATTTGGCTTGCAACCTTCGAAGGCTGAGAAGCTCCCCATCAAAGCGATACCAATCAAAGGTATACCATTGTCACCATACTTGAAAGCATCTGTGAGCATGACAGAACATTATCCCGAACGGTGTTGGAGCTAGTACACAGCCTTGCTTGGCTCCATTTGTCACAGAGAATGCATAAGATAACTCCACATACTTTTGGACCAGTACAAGAAAATACCATTGTGTAACCGACTCAACATTGCTATCAACTTGGTTGGACAACCAAACTTCAGCCTAAGTTTCCAAAGACGCTCACGACTGACTTTGTCACGTGAAAGTCCATGTGCTGTTCCAGGCATTTCTTTTAAAGCGTCTTTCCTCCACTTCTATTTTCTATGAAGATCATGCCAATTGTTGTACATTCTAAACTAAACACACACTGACTTTCTGGTGGACGCCCTGACTGCTCAAGTCAGTCGGTTACGTAGGACTCTTGCAAGAACCTTCCTACCAACTAGCAATAAAGAGATGCCACGATGATTGTCACGGACCTGAAGATTCCCTTTCCATTTGAATAGGTGGATATTTGATGCATCCTTGAATTCGTGAGGAATGGCTTCTTTTCTCCACATAATGTGAAATAACTGTCAGTTTCTTTGTAACTGGAGTACCTCCTGCTTTGCAGATCTCAGAAGGTATTGCTTCTGACCCCGAGGCCTTGCAAGATGACATACGTTTTATTGCTGTCATTATTTCAGAAACGGTTGGGAATTCGTCAAGCAGCAGATTACATTCCACCTGTGGTAGTATGTTGATAGCAGCGTCATCACTGATAGGTGGAGGCCGGTTAAGAACACTATATGAACGTGTTCTGTCCATCTTTTCAAGATAGCCTCTTTGTCAAGTCAGAAGACTAGTTCCATCTGCACTGAGAAGAGGGGTGGTTCCCGAGTTCTGGGGAACATAGACTCACTATATGCATCAAAGAACTTCTTCATATCCCCTCTATCTGCAAAGGACTGGATTTTCATCAGCCTTGCTGCTCAGCCAGGAGTCTTGCACATCTCTGAACCTAGTCCGGACTGTCTTGAATATCTGAATAGGCAGCCTTATTTGTCACTGAGGTATACGTTGTGTTTTTGGTGTTTCTCTTCAATGGATTCTCTGGATTTTTTCGTTATTCTCGTCAAAACCAGTCTTGGTGTTTACAAGTGGACCTAGGGAATCCGTTGCTGAAGTGTGAACGGCATCTCTGAAGATTGCCAAGTTTTCTGGATCGCCTAAAATGCGTTCCGTTGTATCTAATCTGCTGCAGATGTCATGGCTGAAGGTTTGCCTTAAGCTGTCTTGTTTTAGCTTAGAGACATCCCGTCTATTCGACACTTTCTTGCCTTGAGGTCGCGCGCGGGTTGAGTTTGCTAACAACAATCATGTGATCTGTCCAGCAGTGTGCACCACACATATGTTTGTCAGTCTGACATCCTGTCTGTCTTTGCTTCGAACTATGACATAATGAATAAGATGCCAGTGTTTGGAGCGAGGATGCATTAATGATGTGTTGTTGCGAGTTGGCAGATAAGCAGTTCATGCTCTGCGCACTTCCTCAAAAGAACGATGCCATTGGTATTGCATTTTTCTACTCTTTCAGTCCCAGTTACTCATTCCCAGGTTTGGTGGTCTGAGCCCACGCAAGCATGGACGTCTCCCAGCAGGATGAGTTGTCTGCCAGGGATGTGGCAGAAATCACAGAATCCTGACCAACATAGAACGTATCTTTCACCTCAGCTGGGTCAGTCATTGTGGGTGCATTGGCACTTACAAAAGTTGCATGCCTTTTACCATATAAGGGAAGCCTTAGGGTCATCAATCGGCCATTTATGCTTTTATGAAGTCCTGAAAGCTTGCTGACAAGGTGTGATTTGATAGCGAAACCTATTGTTCGCTGTGAATTTGATTATAGTGAGAGTCAACATCGCTCTCTCGTCTTGACCTAGATGGATAGTTGAATGATGTTTATGTTTAATGCGTTTTATATCTTAATATTTGGCGTAAAACGGAAATGTATTCTAAAGCCACGAATAAAAAATGATCCTTTCTCTAAAAATTAAATAAGCCTGCGCATGCGTGACAAAACCTACAATAAGTCTTGTGCGATCAGCGAAGACTTCGATCAGCCAACGCATTCGTTGATCGCAATAGCCTTTTATCGTCTTCTGGCTATCCAAACATTACGAAAACACGCCTACACAAATACATTGTAACCTTTATCGCCGAAAAAATGAAAATTTTATGATGAAAAATTGTGATATTTTTATTATTTCTGCTCAAAATATAGATTGTGGGTACGAGTACTCAAAATATAGATTGTGGGTACTCGTACCCACAATCTATATTTAAGAGCAGAAATAAGAAAAATAAGGTTTCACCTGTAAGCACCAGTTTTACCATATAAAAGTGTGGTTTAGGGGGTCAAAATTATAACGGCGTGTTTTCGTGATTGAGAGAGGGGCGACAAATCTTGTTGTAGCGGATAGATATTCAGGCAGGCTGATCTAAATAGAAGTGAAGGCAATGATAAGGGATCTATACAATTACCCTACACCTCAGATCGGAAAAACAATAAAGGGAAAGAAACACCAACATGAAAAAAAATACGCCAATGAAAACATCACTAGCGGAAAGCCAAAATGACAGTTTGTTTATTTTGACGTTTCACGTCCCCTGCCATTGTGTCATTGTGGAGACGTTGCTTCCATTTTTTTTTGTACTTTTACCCGACGTTGAGGCAAAATGACATCTCAAGCCCTGCTGACAAATGAAACAAAAGGGTTCATCACGAAAATATGCTTATATGATTTTGACCCCCTGAAACCCCACGTTTATATAAGTAAATTGGGGTTGTCAGGGGTATACATTATTTTTCTTGTTTCTGCTTAAAAACATACATTACGAAAACACGCCTATACAAATACATTGTAACCAATATTACTGAAAAAATGAAAATTTTAAGATGAAAAATTGGGATATTATTTTTCTTATTTCTGCTCAAAATATAGATTGTGGTACTCGTTAGAACCGCCTCGATGAGGCGGTTCTAACGAGTACCCACAATCTATATTTTAGAGCAGAAATGAGAAAAATAAGGTTTACCCCTGTAAACCCCAGTTTTACTATATAAAAGTGGGGTTCAAGGGGGTCAAAATTATATAGGCGTGTTTTCGTGATGGATTGTGGGTACTCGCAATCTATGTTTTGAGCAGAAATTTGAAAGATATCAAAATTTTTATCTGAAAATTTTCAGTTTTTGATGGTAATTTTTTCTATATACATGTATTTGAATAGGCGTGTTTTCCTAATGATATGCATGGATGGTCCGACTCGCACTTCTTTGCTTGGGCAGGTCTAGACCTTCGAAGCGTACTCATGTGCGGTTAATTCAGCTCTGCGTGGCAGCATCATGCAGCCCAATCTATTTCTTCAAGCCCCGATTGGGAAGGACAGTTACTTTCCCACAAAGTCTTGGACGGTTGCCCGTCTTATTGTAGGTTTTGCTTTGTACTGCCTAAATTATGATTGCCTGCGGACCCTATTCAAAGAGAAAACAATGTTTGTTGAGAGCATATAAAAACTGAATTAAATGTAAGCCCTGTCCCAGTATAAAGCTACTGCCTGTCAGTGTGAAAACTTTGTTTTTAATTTGACCTTCTGATCTTACCCTTCGAGGGTCTTAGGGTAGATTGGGCAGCTACAATGTACATGTACGTACCTTCTGGAAGCTAGCACTGAAATGTACCAGGCACATACTTGAAGAGGTCATATTTAATGCAGAAAAGACAACTCTACCGTCGGTCATAGTTTTCAACCAATCATCTAAAGCTGATTTGTATTGCGGTTTTACGTCCTCGTCAACATTATTTATGCCATTTTTGTGACGCTGCTTCCGATTTTGTGGGACTTAAACCTGAGATGTAGATGACATTACTATTCAAGCCCTACCGCCCAAACAGTCGCTAGGTTTATTGACGGTCCAATTTGCATCACTTTTCCTGAGCAGGCTTAGACCTTCAAAGCGGCCTACCAAGCTCCAAGTTCTGTTGGGGCCAGCTCTGCGCGGAAGCACCATTTCTTCAAGACCCGATGAACAGGGAAGTTGAACGTAAGATAAAATAGATAGAGAGCCACCCTATAAAGTTTTATTGTAATCCGCTCAGCAGATGCTGAGAAGACATTTGAAATGTATATTACAGCATAAAAAAATATATACCCCCCCCCCTTGCTAGCCATGTGTTCTATTCCATGAGTATAACCTTGTAAAATAAAAATATTCATACGTCCAGGAACATCAGGGAAAAGTTTTACTGAACTTTATCAAGCACATTATAAGCAGATGCTTCTTTAAATCTGACATAAAGCCATAATACAATGCAAAAGCCCCGCCTTCTGACACTGATCAACATGAAATGAAGCAATCTGATAGAGTAGCAAAAACACACATGTCAATTCCAGTACGAAAACACGCCTATACAAATACATTGTAAACTTTACCTCCGAAAAATCATTTTTTTTAGATGAAAACCCGATTTTTTTTCCTATTTCTGATCAAAATATAGATTGTGGATACTCGTTAGAACCGCCTCGACCGCCGAAAAATCGAACTTTTTAGATGAAGAACTGATTTTTCTCCTATTCCTGCTCAAAATATACATTGCAGGTTGTGGGTACTCGTTAGAACCGCCTCGATGAGGCGGTTCTAACGAGTACCCACAACCTATGTCTTGGAACAGAAATAATAATAATAAGGTATACCTCCGTAAACCCCAGTTTTCTCTATATAACGTTAGATTTAGGGGGTTGTTCATTTCATGGACTTTTTCACGTGATGACTAAACAGATAAACAGATTTTAAAAGAATTTCTTGTTATTACCATGAGTTCTGTAAGCATCCAAAACTCTTGCAGCAAATAAAAGATGATAATCATGAGATGAAGACTGTCAAAGATTCTTGCCTAAACAGATTGCAACACAGTCATCTTTATTAAACAAAATAATTGGGAAACTCAGAAATGTTAAAATTTCAAAATTTAATACTATTTTTCAAGCCATCGGCCCTCAGTGCTTAGACTAGTCTATGCAAGCAGCAAACAAGTCAGTAACACGTTTATTTACTCACTCAGTACATGTAATACACATGCAATATAAGGAAAAAATAATTATGGCATGCAAATTAACTCAGAAAATATTGTTAAATAATAACTGCTTTTGCACAGAGAGACAAAAAAAAATAATTAATGTTAAACCTATGTTAAAACTGTTGCTCTTCAGAAATAAGCATTTTAATAATGGATCCCAAAATGTCTATCATCCTTTAATATTCGCCAGCGTTACTACTAGCTTATGAAATAATTCTAATCGATAATTGACAATTATGATTATATAAAAAGACAAAATAACATTAAACCTGTGTTAAAGTCTGCCCCGAAAATAAGCATCTTAATACGGAATCTCAGTATGTCCGCCTTTCCTAAATTTCTGCCAGCATGTCAAGCATCTGAGACGACGGACGTATCGGGGAGATACAGTAATATGATGTTTATTTCCAAAAGTAGACTTAAAAAAATGATGACGTTATTGTATCTTTTTGTTTATTCATAATTGAGTATTAGCCATAAGAAAAATCACCCAAAATTTTGTCACGCTGGTGGCCTTGTGTGTGTGTGTGTGTGTGTGTGTGTGTGTGTGTGTGTGTGTGTGTGTGTGTGTGTGTGTGTGTGTGTGTGAGGGGGGGGGCTGGGTGCGTGCGGGTGGTGATCGGGGGCTGACGGGCATATTGATATCCCTTAAAAAGATGCTTATTTCCGAAGGTCAACTTTTTTAACACAGGTTTAATTAATCTGTCTTTATATATAAAAATAATTGATTATAAAAGATAAATGATATTTTTAAGTTAACTTTCATGTTGTCGGACATTTAGGGATAGCGGACATTTTGGGGATGCTTGGGTAAAAAAACAATCGAGATAATTTTGAATATTTCACGAAAAATATTTTCGCGAATTTTTCATTCAGTATATAATAATTGTTCATTGCCAACCGTTTTCAACAGCGTCCCGAAAAAAACTTAGAGCTTGTCGGTTACTTAGGGATGTCGACGTTCAGGGATGCTGCATACGGACGCAGAGAGGAAAACAAAAAGAAAATAAGAAGATCGGAGAAAAAGGGAAAAAAGAAGGAAAAAGACAAACAACAAAAGCGCTGATCAGACGAGTAATAAGCAGAAGAATGTTGATCTTACTATGATAACACACCCGTGTGACAAGTGCATTCTTTCATATCTCCAAAACGATTTCTTTTCTGATGAAATTGTGTGATATTTTCCTTATTTAGACTCCAAGCATATGTTGTGGGTGCTCGTTAGAACCGCCTCACCGAGGCGGTTCTAACGAGTACCCACAACCTATGTCTTGGAGCGCAAATAAGAAAAAAAATTATACCCCCTTACCTTAAACTCCACTTTTCTCTTTATAAAAGTGAGGTTTTGAGGGGTGTTCATAACCTGAAGTTGCCTTAATTGATCGTATGTGGAATAAAGCGGATTTGTGCACGACGCAACTCAGTTAGTCTAATACAGTTAAAAGCTCCTTTTCTGAAAATTTTATGCTAAATTTATACCTACTGGTTATAAGAAGTCCTCACCAATCCTTTTCTCTAGCGCTAGCCACCACTGTCAGTTACACGTCGAATGTAGCAACAAACCCAACATGCAGGGGAATGTTTCGAGTGCAATCCATGAGACATTAATTTATCACAGTAAATCTATTTTCCCCCCGAGTACGATATATAAACGAACCATGACATTCAGACTTATATATCTCTGACAATAAACTTCCTTATTATATTATATACTGACACCCCTTACAAATAAATCGGGGAAGGATCAAGTAAGTTATACACTTACATTTAAGATTTAAAAAAGGTTATAAAAGTATCGTTGCTAAATCTTAACATCCAAAAATTAACATCGCGTTAAATCCGTGATATGAACACCCAGTTTATACTTTTACACCAGAAAACTATGTTAACACGCTTAAGCAGGGGCTTGGTGGTACTAAGGCCTATGAACTTCAGCCTTTAGCTGAAGAGAGAGCTATAGTAGATGAACATATTTGTCATTCAGCCACCAACTTTGCTGTGTGTGTTACAAAAGGCCAAGACAAGCTTCCTACGCTATACTGGTTACCAAAACTTCATAAAAGACCTTACAAAGCACGGTTTATTGAAAAATTCTAGCTAATACACTACCACTGAACTTTCTAAATTATTAACCTCCTGTCTTACTGCTATTAAAACGCATGTGATTAATATTGTAATAAAGTCTTTGAAAGATCAGGAAGAAATCTGTTTTGGTCTATAAAAAATTCGAATGAGGTTTTAAATAAATTGAAATCCAGACGTTTTCGTGCTTTAAGTCTGTCTACTTACGATTTTTCCACTCTTTACACTACACTTCCTCATAATCTTATAAAAGAAAAGCTTAATGATTTAATTGAATGGACTTTTACAGAGAAGATTCTCTCAATCTTGCATGTAATGTCAGAAATGCATTTTTCACTTCTAAAGAGCATAAGAATTATACACTTTGGTCATGTCAGAAAGTGTGTGATGCCCTCACCTTTCTACTTGACAATATTTATATTAAATTCGGTACTAAGTTATTTAGACAAATTGTGGGTATTGTGATGGGTACGAATTGCGCACCTCTTGTGGCTGATCTGTTCTTGTATTGTTATGAAAGAGACTTCATGTTGTCGCTTTTCCATTGATGACCAATCTGAAATTATTGAAGCTTTTAGTTCTACTTATAGATATTTAGATGATTTATTAAATATTGACAATACTTACTTTGTTGGTTTTATCAGTCAGAATTATCCCCTAGAACTTCAGTTAAACAAGGCAAATTCCTCTGATACCGAGGCCCCCTTTTTGGATTTACATTTATCTATTGTAGATGTATTTGTTTCTTGCAAAAATTATGATAAACGTGATTTTGATTTCGAGATTGTAAATTTTCCTTTTTTGGACGGTGATGTTCCACGTGCAACATCGTTCGGGGTTTAAAATTCGCAGTTAATTCGATTCGCTAGAGTGTCTAGTCATGTATCCGACTTCAACACTCGTAATAAATTAATAACCGTTAAACTTCTTAATCAGGGGTATCGGTATCATAAACTACGTAAAGCCTTTTCTAAGTTTCATAGACGTCATCCAGATTAGGTTTCAAAATTCAGTGTTGGACTTAAAACACTTCTGCTACAAGGCCTATCGGAACCCGAATTTTATGGTGACTTAGTATACAAATTAAGAAAAAGACATGCCTGTAATGACTTTAGTACCGAATTTTGTAAATTCGATCGTCGATATATAAAGATTGGGTACAACATCAATATTATAAAACAGACTGCATGCATGGTGGTTAACCCAATCACGGTTGGCAACTTTTCCCCAGTGGAATTCTATCAATCAGAGTCTAACTGTTGGTTTTCTTTTGCTCCAGCATTTCAGTGGTTTCTTGCTGTCGAGTCCTCACCGTTGTCTCACCTCTGTGGTTCTTTGATGTTTTGTGTTCACGAAGATGTTGCACTGATGAGTTAGGAGGCCTTCATGCGGACTGAACAAATTACTTGTCTAAATAGCGAGGATTGTGGCCACGTAAAATCGATTTAAGCCCCCCCCCCCCCCAGTGGAAATCTTTCAGATTTCCACTGACCGTTCCAAGGCGGTTCTTCTGTGGCGGTTTATTTAGTTTATTTATGGTGTTGTTTGTTACTTACTGTGTGTATCACTTGTGTCTTTTTTATTTTGGATGGCCATATAACCATTTTGTGGGATAGTAATTGTCCATATGGCCTTCCTTTGTTTAGGTTTCTATTATGGTCTGGTCGCTTGGTGTTTGTGTTTCTTTCCCTTTGGTGTCTTTGGTGGGTGGAGTAAGTTAATTGTATCGATTCCTGATCTGTTTTACTTCTACTTTCCACTGACCGTTCCAAGGCGGTACTTCTGTGGCGGTATTTTTATGTTGGTGTTTGTTACTACTTTCTGTGTGTATCACTTGTGTCTTTTTATTTTGGATGGCCATTGGCCTTTTTGTGGGAAAGTAACTGTCCTTACGGCCTTCCTTTGTTTAGGTTTCCATTATGGTCTGGTCGCTTAATGTTAAACTTTGTGTTTCTTTCCCTTTGGTGTCTTTGATGGGTGGAGTAAGTTAATTGTATCGATTCCTGATCTTTGTTCTACTTCTATTTTACCCGACTTTGAGATGACATGACATCTCAAGCATTGTCGTCCAATGAAACCAATAGGGTTTATAAGCATGGACGGTTCGACTCTCACACCGCTTTGCCTGGTCAGGCTTAGATCCTCTAAGCGGTTTACCAGTACTCGTGTGTGAGTCAGATTCAGCTCTGCGTGGAAGCATCATCCAGCCCATATATTTCTTCAAGCCACGATGGACGGGGCCGCCTTTTTACTTGACAATTATTACATAAGATTTGGTACTAAGTTATTTAGACAAGTTGTGGATATTCCGATTGATGTAAATGCGCACCCCTTGTGGCTGATCTGTTTTTGTTTTGTTATGAGAGAGACTTCATGCTGTCCTAATCAGGTTTATCGGTACCATAAACTACGCAAAGCCTTTTCAAAATTTTATAGACGTCACTCTGGTTTAATTTCAAAATTCAATATTGGACTTAAATCGCTTCTGCAGAAAGGTCTATCGGCACCCGGATTTTATGGTGACTTAGTATATAAATTCAGAAAAATATATAACCGCAATGACGTCAGCACCCGATTTCGTAAAATCATTATTCGATATAAAAAGATTTGGTACACCATAAATGTTATACGAAAGACTGCATGCGTGGTAGTTAACCCAATAATGGTTGACAACTTTGCTTCCATCTTTAATTGCTCGCCGGTGGGCCAGGCCTCAGATTCTATTAAGGTTCCAGCGCAAAGGCTTACTGAGAATTAGAGAGATCTAATTCTATGTTATTTCGGTTGGTGCCTGATGCTCTATCTCTGGTAGGGCCCATCGGAGTCTAATTGATTGTTTTCTTTTGCTCCAGCATTTCAGTGGTTTCTTGTTGTCGAGTCCTCACCGTTGTTTCATCTCTGTGGTTGTTTGATTATTTGTGTTCACGGAGATATTGCACTGTTGAGTAAGGAGGCCATCATGCGGACAAACAAATAATTTGTCTTAATCGCGACTGAAGTAAGGTCGATGATTGTGGCAACGTAAAATCGATTTAAGCCACCTGTGGAATTCGTTTCACTGACCGTTCCAATGCGGTTCTTCTGTCGCGTTTTATTATTGTTATGGCCTGTCTTTGAGTGTTTGTATCGCTTATATTATTTTGTTTTGGTTAGCCAATTAGCCATTTTGAGGGAAATAACTGTCCCGTTGGCTTTCCGCTATTAATGTTTTACATTAGGGTCTGTTGTTTCATGTTTGTGTTATTTTCCCTTTGGTGTCTCAGATGGGAGCTGTGGTTTAATTGTATCGATTCCTGATAATTGCCTTCACTTCTACTTTCCTTTGACATTCTTGAATACCTAGTTTAAGTTGACGTAAATACGTCTTAGATTCAGGAGGTAATAAGTTCATATTTTGCGAATAAAAAGAAATACGTTTGTTCACTAATTTCAGAATGCTAAGTTTCCATTCTTTAAGAGCTTTATGCTCAACATACTCTTGTTTTCACCATCGATTACCAAATTCATTCCAGGCAACAGCGAGTTCATCTCTTCATTTAATGAAATCCATTTTTAAGTAAATCGATGTCTTTAAGCTTCTGAGTCTGAGGCCAAGACCAGCCGGCGAGGGAAGCAAAGTTATCAACCGCGATTGGTTATCAGCCATGCATACAGTCTGTCGTCTAACATTTATGTTGATATCTAAGAATGATTTTACGAAATCGGATACTGGAATTAATGCAATCAGATATAATTTTTTCTAAATTTATCGACATAACATTCTGGTTCCGATATCTCTTGTTGCAGAAGCGATTTATGTTAAACATTGAATTTTAAAACTAAAACAAAATAACGTCTATAAAATATAGATAAAGTTTTGTTCAGTGTATGGTACCGACAAACCTGATAAAAAGTTTAACAGTTAATAATTTCACCGAATTAAATGTGTATATAAAATTAGAGTGAAGGCAATGATCAGGAATCGATACCATTAACCCACAGTTCCCATCAGAGACACCAAAGGGAAAGCAACACAAACATGAAACAACTAGACACTATTTGAAACATCAACAGGAAAGCTAAAAGGACAACTACTCTCCCACAAAATGGCCATTTAATTCGCTATCCAAAACAAAATAATACAAGCGAGACACACACACACTCAAAGTCAAGCCATAACAAAAATAAACCGCGACAGAAGAACCGGCATGAAACGGTCAGTGAAACCATCGGATGCAACACGAGGAACTTCCAAGAAAGGAAAATTTACAATCTCAAAATCAAAATCAACGCAGTTATAATAAATTTTGCATGACACAAACCCATTTAAAATAGATATGTGTAAATCCAAAAGTTAGACTTCGGTATCAGAAGAATTTGGTTTATGTAATTGAAGTTCTGTAGGGTAAATTTGACTGATCAAACCAACGAAGTAGGTCTGTTCAATACTTAATAAATCATCCAAGTGTCTAGACGTCGAGCTAAAACTTCAATAACTTAGATAGCTTTTCAAGTTTTTTCATTTCTCGTTCTTCCTTGATTTTAATCTTAGCTTCCATTTGTTCTTTGCACAGCTGTTCTTTTTCCTCTATCTCGTTCTGGACTGCTTCACTCTTCACTTATTAATACATGAGCCTTTCTACGGCTTTTGAAGTTCATTACGATAACACATCCGTGCCACATAGTGCATTTTTACATCTTCAAAATGGCTAAATTCTGATGTAAATCCGTGATAATTTTCTTATTTATACTGCAAACATAAGTTGTGGGTGCTTGTTAGAACTGCCTCATTGAGGCGGTTCTAACTTGTACCTACAACCTATGTTTTTTTGTTTGTTTGTTTGTTTTTTTTTGTTTTTTTTTGGGGGGGGGGGGGGGTTGTTTGAAATGAGGTTTAAAGCCCCCGTCAGCAGTGTAAAGGTCATTTTGGAGACATTGCTTCCAATTTTGTGGGACTTTTACCCGACATTGAGATGAAATGACATCACAAGCCCTGTCGCCCAATGAAACCAATAGGGTTTATAAGCATGGACGGTCCACCGCTTTGCCTGGGCAGGCTTAGATCCTCTAAGGGGTTTACCAGTACTCGTATGCGGGTCGAATTCAGCTCTGCGTGGAAGCATCATGCAGCCCATACATATACCTTTCTCTTGGAGTAGAAATAAGAAAACTAATATTCACTTCTTTAGGGGGGGGGGGGGGGGGGGGGTAATCATTTCACGGACTTGTTAACATTATGTTGAGCGCTTTTGGCCGCTTGTTTTTTATGTACATGCTTTTACTAGCTAATGGTTGTAGGCATTATTGTTTACATCAGACGTGTTCTCACATATCTCTAGGTCTTTCTTATTTGACTTGGTATCAACATACTGAATATTCTTAATGTCATCTTCAGTAGTTTCCACCTTGGGATTTTTTTTTTTTTGTTTTGTTTTTTAAATTTTACAAGCATGATAGCAATTTTCTTTTGGATGGTCTGAACCTAGTTTTTGAGCGTTCACATACTTCCGGTTTTTTTTTTTTTTTTTTGGTTGGGGGCGGGGTGTTGATCTACTTTCAGTAGCATCAAGGACCAACTCTGGAGGACCCTCTATTATACACGACTTACCAAAGCACCAAAGCCTCTCTCGAAACATTATCTTGAATATGACACCAACATTTATCTTACTTACCCAAAAATCCGACTTGACTAATTTTGCCTGATTCATAACTTTTGACGTTTAAGCTTCATTTTCCTATATACTGCAACATCAAGTGGCTGTGTGATATGTGTAGGTTTAGGAGGAGGGTATCATAGAATAACATCATAAGCAATGGCTGACCTGATCAGCGGGGCACTGATATGAGAAGAAGCGTCATCTTGGTTAAGAAGCAATGGTTGCCTCAAGACAGCATGTGCGAAAACCTTTTTTCTCCTGTAAGTACAGAATCTGGTCCATGAAGCCTCTTTGGCACCGACATCCAATCAACTGTTTTTCTTTCATCACTTGTGACGATCTTGAATCATGGATAGAAGATCCTAACAAAATTGCAATGGGTTGCTTCAAACGCGTATATTCTGCGTTTCACCGATTAGAACAGCTACACTCAGTGAGCATATAGAGGATATTTGATTTTTTCAGTGTAAGATCGAATTTTATTTCATCGAATGAACACCAAAACTGTTATTTTCACGAGTGGCGTAGCCACGAGTGAAAATAGCAGTTTTTGTGTTCATGAGTGAAATAAAATTTGATCTTGCACTGAAAAAATCAAATTTTCTGTTTCTTACATGCTTCAAAAGGCAATATTTAGCGTCTTTAATGGTGTCGCTCACATTCGGAGAAAATTATCTTTGTTCCTGTTCGTTTCGCATCAATTTAGTGGTGTCCAACGTGTTTAGTGGGTATACTATTGGGTGTAAACTAAAAGTTTGCACCTGAGAAATGGCCTGGGATGGTATTATTACGAATGATTAATGAAATAATTGAGAGAGTAGTTTTCCAAAGAAGTTGCTGGCAAGTCTAACGTCGCGCGACAAAAGACGTGACGTCAGCGTCGTAAATGACGTCAGTAACGTCCCCGTCACACATGAACGGGCTATGCGTCAATTAGAACACATTTCAGTATTGTTCAGTTATCTGACAAAGATAAAATTGAAATTAGAGTTAGATTTGAAGAAAAACGTAGTCCCAAACAGTGAAAAATAAAAAATCGTATTTTCACTGTTTGAAACAGTGAAAATATCGATTTATATTTCACTGATAAATCTCTATCATTCATTGAAAAGCATGTAAGAATGTATTGCTACTGACAACGAAATTATTAAAATGATGCTCAGTACAATTACATGCAAAGTTGATTTGAACATGAACCGCCAAATATTATACGCGTTATGAGTTCCTCAGGTATCTTCTCCTCTTGTTCAAACCTCTCTCTCTCTCTCTCTCTCTCTCTCTCTCTCTCTCTCTCTCTCTCTCTCTCTCTCTCTCTCTCTCTTTCTCTCTCTCTCTCTCTCTCTCATACACTAACGGAGAAGAGAAAAAGTAGTACATCACGTGAACAAGTCCCCCTAAATCCCACTTGATATAGATTTTCTGCTCCAAGACAAAGGTTGTGGGTACTCGTTAAATATTCAGAACTTATTTGTTCAGGTTATGTTGTCTGCCTGTCAGTCAGTCCGTCTGTCTGTCTGTCTGTCTGTCTATTTCGAGCTAGGGTGAGTGGTAGTGTTCACAAAGATTTTCATCACGCAGCCTTGTTAAAGCTAGGAAGGTAATGCGCCCCACCGTCGCCTTGACCTTTACTAATGACTTATAACCTGATCCATCCAAAAATGCGGAAAAGTGTAAAAAGCTTCATGATTACATTCTGATATCGTAAATTATTGCATCGAACAGGTAAAAAACAAAATTAAAGAAGGAAAACTGGAACGCGGAAGTCCTCGAGATTCACACTTTTGTAAATTACCAGCATTCGCTACAAGATCTGCTGTCGTGTTTACACCTATCAAGTAATATAAGATATCTGCGGAACCCGGGAAGGGACATGATTTTTTTTTATATCTTGTGCGAACGAGATATTAAGTTGTGCGAAGAAGATATTATCTTGTGCGGACAAGATAATATGTTGTCCGCGCAAGATATTATCTTGTGCGGACAACATAATTTATCTTGTGCAGACAACATATTATCTTGTGCGCACAAGATAATATCTTATTCGCACAACATATTATCTTGTTTGCACAACATAGATCTTGGGAAGTTGTGCAAAAAAGATATTATCTTGTGCGGACAAGATATTATCTTGTTCGCACAACATATTATCTTGTGCGCACAAGATATTATCTTGTGCGGACAAGATAATATCTTGTGTGCACAAGATATTAAGTTGTGCGAACAAGATAATATCTTGTCCGCACAAGATCTATGTTGTGCAGACAAGATATTATCTTGTGCGGACAACTTATTAAATAAAAAAAATCATGTCCCTTCCCTGGTTCCGTAGATATCAGATTTAGAATAATTTATACCCACTTGTTAAAGTTAGTCAACCCTGTCTCGGTGAGTTACAGACATAAGAGGGTCCGTCAAGAACAAGTGAGACTAGTCGTATCGTCTGTTTAATATTTCGTTTTGCATATCAAAAGCCATACTCATTTGATACCTAAATCCAACATCTGCAACTTTAATACTTATTGACATCACGTGATCAAGTCCGTGAAATGAACACTCCCGCCCCATACCCAACTTTATGTAGAGAAAACTGCGGTTAACGGGGGTATACATTATTTTTCTCATTTTTGCTCAAAGACACAGGTTGTGGGTACTCGTTAGAACCGCCTCAATGAGGCGGTTCTAACGAGCACCCACAACCTCTGTTTGCAGTATTTATAAGAAAAACATATCGGATTTTCATCAGAAAAATGGCCATTTGGAGATTTGAAAAAAAAAAATGCACTATGTGGCACGGGTATGTTATCGTATTGAAACACACAATGGATGGTCCATTGTGTGTTCATAATATGTACTATAGTTGCAGCGGCCCCCGCCCATAGGGGCTTGAAGAAATATATGGGCTGCATTATGCTTCCACGCAGAGCTGAATCCGGTCCGCACACTAGTACTGGTAAACCGCTTAGAGGATCTAAGCCTGTCCAGGAACCGCGTTGCGAGGCGAACCGTCAATGCTAATAAACCCTATTGGTTTCATTGGGTGACAGGGCTTGAGATGTCATTTCATCTCCTTGTCGGGTAAAAGTCCCACGAAATTGGAAGCAACGTCTCCAAAATGACCTTTACAGTGTTGACGGGGACGTTAAACCTCAAATCAAACAAATAAAACTATAGTTGCAGATATTCATTTGCTAGGCAATAAAGCATTAACTGACTGAGTCTAAAATACTGCCATAGTAACCTGATTATTAACTTTAAAGTATCGTAAATCTCTCTAGATAAAATTATTTATCTACTTCATTATATGTTGGATAACAAACATCGAAAATTTGACAATACTGGAAAATGCAGCGTGGGGTTACGATATGACACAGAAACGAAGCCATAGAAAAGGACAGTTTCAGAAACAGTCTGAAAATGAATGGTTGTGCAACTAGCTGCTAAACTCTCTAACCGGCCACGCCCATCGGGGATTGAAGAAATAGATGGGCTGCATGATGCTTCTACGCAGAGATGTAACCGACCCGCACACGAGTACTAGTAAACCGCTTAGAGGATCTAAGTCTGACCAGGCAAAGCGGTGCAAGTCGGCCCGCCCATGCTTATAAACCCTATAGGTTTCATTGGGCGGCAGGGCTTGAGATGCCATTTCATCTCAGTGTCGGGTAAAAGTCCCACAAATTGGAAGCAACGTCTCCAAAACGACCTTTACAGTGTTAACGGGGACCTTAAACCTCAAATCAATCATACCAACAAACTCTAACAAGGATAAATAATTTGTCACCCAATGCTGTTGGCTGGTAACAGAAGAATGCATAAAATAAACCAGAGGACCAATGGTCCTGTACCGGTCACCTGAGTGCTGAATGTATTCGGAGCCATTTGGTTTCTGAAGTTTCTGGAAGGTTTTACCATGGCAGAAAGAACAGTTTTGACTTTTTCCCATTCAAAAGCCGATGTGTCCAACTTTGACATTGGCCTTAAATAAGTCAAGGTCATCTAGGGTTCATCATTTGAATAAACTATGATTGACCCGAGTCCCCAATGCCACATACCAAGTTTCAGGAAAATCAACTAACTGGTTCTGGAGAAAAATAATTATATTTCTTTTTTTTTAACTTATATGCACATGGCGGCCATACTTGTCATGTAACCAAACTCATATTAATTATTTTTCATTTACTTTTTCCTAAAGGCTTTCAGGTGAAATTTGGTTACAAATGGCACTGTTCTTCCTGTGGTAAAAAAGTTTTTTCTTTCTCATATCTAGATGACCTTTGGCTAAGGTCAAAGAATAACCTAGACCTTGAATACCCAGGTAGTTTAATTTACTCCTATAGCTTACAGCATCGGCCAATTTCCAGATCACAAGCTTCAATAGTTTCCGAAAAATAATCAGTTTTGACATTTTCCCATACATAAGTGTATGTTACCAAATTTGACCTTGGTATAAAATAGGTCAAGGTAATCCGAGGGTCATCATTTGAACAAAATATAATGGGCTTAAGTGCCCTTATGCAACATACCAAGTTTCAAGACAATCGACCTACTGGTTTCGGAGAAGAAAGTTTTTGAAGGGTTTTTTATCTTATATGGGCATGGCGGCCATCTTGGTCATTTGACCAAATATAAATTAATGGATTTTCATTTTCCTGTTCCTGAAAGCTTTCATGTGCAATCTGGTAATAAATGGCCTAGCGGTTACTGTGGAAAACAAATTTTAATTTAAAAAATAGAAGTGAAAGCAATGATCAGGTATCGATACAATTAACCAACAAATCTGAATGACCTTGGGCCAAGGTCAAAGAATGACCTTGACCTTGATTTCTCTTGAAGTTTCATCTACTCATTTACCTAACTACAGCTACAAATTTTCAGACCACATGCTGCAATAGTTTCAAAAGAAATACTCAGTTTTGACTTTTTCCCAAAAGTATATGTGACCAAATTTGACCTTGGCGTAAAATACGTCAAGGTCATCTGAGGGTCATTATTTGAACCAATTATAATGGGCTTGAGTCCCCAATGTCACATACCGAGTTTCATGACAATCGGTCTACAGGTTCCGTAGAAGAAGATTGTAGAAAAGTTTTTACCTTATAAAGACATGGCGGCAATCTTGGTCATGTGACAAAGCTCAAATTAATCAATTTTCATTTCTTGTTTGCTAAAAGCTTCATATGCAATATGGTTATAAATGTCATAGTGGTTTCTGTGGAAAACAAGTTTTAATTTTCACATCTGAATGATCTTGGGTCAAGGTCACGGAATGACCTTGACCTTGAATACTCATGTAGTTAGCTTACTGGATCTACCAATTTTCAGATCAAACGCTGCAAATGATTCCAAAATATTCTCAGTTTTGACTTTTCCCATACATAAGCCTATGTGACCAAATTTGATCTTGGCGTAAAATAGGTCAAGGTCATCCAAGGGTCATCATTTGAACAACCTATCATAGGCCCGAGTTCCAAATGATACATACCAAGTTTTATGACCATCGGCCCACTGGTTCCGGAGAAGAATTTTGAAGGATTTTACCCAATATGGGCTTGGCAGCAATCCTAGCTCAAAACCAATTCCTAAAAGCAACATACAGAGTAAAACAGCTTTGCGCGAATCAGGCTTGATGAGGCCTATATGTTCGAAATTAGCTAGTCTGGCCCAGAATAAAAATGTACACTCAATACTTTTCAGTTCCGAGGTGTATTCGTCACTACTGCTGGTGTTAAGGGAATGTGTGGTGGCCGTAAAAAGTCTCATTGTAGTTTCTATTTCTTGTCCATACACATATTAAACGAAAATGGCAGACTCGGTTTTACTGAGTCTGTTCAAGACCAGTACTGAGACGTGCAACACCGGCCACGACCTCTTGCGCCGGCTTAAGCAGAACTTTGTTTTTAGAATGATTCAAAAGGACCTCAAACGATCCCAAAGGACCAGAAAATATAATCTGCACTATGATGATGTACGGGGAGACGTTTTACGGCCAACACATGGCACAACACCACCTGCATTGAAGATAAATAAGTTCTGAATTGATATATCCTTTAGCTTGTGACCAAGTAAAATCGATTTAAGCACACCCCCTCCACCACCCCAGTGGAATTCGTTTCACAGACCGTTCCAAGGCTGTTCTTCTGTCGTGGTTTTATTTTTGTTATGGCTTGTGTTTGAGTGTGTGTATCGTTTATATCATTTTGCTTTGGATAGCTAATTGGTCATTTTGTGGGAAAGTAACTGTCCTCTTGGCGTTCCGCTATTGATGTTTCCATTAGGGTCTGTTGCTTCATGCTTATGTTTCTTTCCCTTTGGTGTCTCTGATGGGAGTTGTTGGTTAATTGTATCGATTCCTGATCATTGCCTCCACTTCTATTTATCATGAAAACAGAGAAACATAAACAAGTTCATAGATTAAAATGGAGGAAACACATCTTCCCAGTTACATGCATTTCTATTCCAGTGGCAACGCTACCAGGAAGCGTAGAGAATATTCTTATTAATTTAGATAAAGCAAAATAGATAAACGTTGATAAGTGATATAAGTGATTCAGCACTAAATAGGCCAAGAAGCTATCGCTAATGTACTCGTTACCAAAAGAAGAGAAAATCACACACACACACACACACACACACACACACACACACACACACACGCACGCACGCACGCACGCACGCATGCACACAATTTAATGTAAGAAAGCGAAATCGGCATAAGGAGCATACGGTTGCAAATGACCGTTTGCTTAAGAGGAATGGATTCACCTGGCAGCTGTTTTCGCTTTCTTCAAAGGCAAACAACTTTCGGGACTTCCTGTTCGCTTTTTATAAATACTATCTCTCGGCCCCCGACCATGTGGGTTTGAAGAAACAAGAGCATCGGTGAAACCGAGGGATGCTCCCCGAAGATGCGCAGTAGTAGAAGGGTTATTTTAATGAAATGATCCTATACACTTTGAAGTTTGATAAGATTTGTTTGGAGACAAAGGTTATGGGTACTCGTAAAAACCGTCTGAATGAGGAGGTTCTAATGAGTACCCTCAGCTGATGTTTGGAGTACAAATAAAGAAACTAGGTAGTGATTTTCAACAAAGAATGCAAAAAAAAAAAGAGAAATGTAAGGCTCTTCCCTGCAAGGACCTGTAAATGTTAAACCATAAGGCTAACAAACTCAGTTTTATGTTCCCTAGTAAGTGATTTTCAATGGAAAATGTCCCAAGGAATACACATGTGAAACATGAAAGCCCTATTAACCATGGCTATGAAATAACAGGAGATATTTTTTTTTTGAAAAAGGGGAGATAATTAGTGACAATAAGCGATATAGTTATGGCCCTTTGTCAGAATAAAGTTTTTTTTGTGATATAAGTATGTGTGTGAAGTTGCATGAGAGTAGGACAAATACTTTTAAAATTTTGACCGGAGTTTAAGTTGTTTGGGTATGGCATGACAAACACAGACCCAAAAGCAATTTGTCAGGATGTAGGTCTTGTGATGGTAATTATGTGTGTGATGTTTCGTGAGAGTAGACAAACTACTTTTGAAGTTATTACTGAGATTAATGTTTTTGGTTTAGGCGTGACAAACACACAAGTTATTCTATTCCCTTTGTCAGAATGTAGGTCATGGGATGGTAAGTATGTGTGTGAAGTTTCATAAGAGTAGGGCCAATTCTTTTGAAGTTATGACCAAGGTTAACTTTTTTGGTTAAGGCGTGACAAACACGCGTTCCGTGGCGTCTGATCTGGGCCTGCACTGTTTGCCACTTACCCCTTTTGGGGTTTCCCGGTACCAAATGGGTTATAACAAAAGTCTAAGAACCAGTGCTTCAGCTGAAGTGCACGACCCGCCGGATGCTTTTAGCTTTATGAGTGTTACCATATATGGGTATGGCGGCCATTTTGGTCATGTGACCTGGACATAAAACGGTTCCCCCAATAAATGCGCCTTATCGTAAGGAGCAAAAATATATCTTATACTTTAGTACTGTATTCTGAATCGTTTGCAGGATAAAATCCAACACAAAAGCATATGTGTCAAAGTTTGACCTAGGCACAAAGAAGGTCAAGGTCAACCCAGGGTCACCACTTTATCAATTTATGATGGGCCTACGTTCCAGATGCTATTTATCAAGTTTCGTTGAAATCTGCACAGTGGTTCTGGAGAAGACTATTTTTGAAGGGTTTTTACCAAATATTGCTTGGCGGCCATTTTGGTCATGTGACCTGGACCCCATGAGGAAATTTTGGTTTCTTCCATCCCGTAGAGGCTCCATTTGAAATTTGACTTCAATCGGCCCAACGATTTCCGAGGAGAAGCAGTACGAAAATTTTCACATTTTTCGCCTCGGCGAGGCTGTACTAAATGGAATGTAATATTTCGCAAGTTCATTGATAAGATCTCATTGATATTTATCAGTATGCCAAAAATTGTTTAAATATTCCAAGCGGTTAAGTCACTTTCACCAATTTTCACAAACGGGTTACGGACGGACAGATAGACAGACCATATATGGCTTGGCGGCCATTTTGGTCACGTGTCCTGGACCCCATGAGCAATTTTTGGTTTCCCCCATCCCATAGAGGCTCCATATGAAAATTGATTTCAATCGGCCCAACGGTTTCCGAGGAGAAGCAGTTCGAAAATTTTCACATATTTCGCCTCGGCGAAGCTATACTTAATGGAATGTAATATTTCGCAAGTTCATTGGTTAGTTCTCATTGATATCTATCAATATGCCAAAAATTGTTTAAATATTCCAAGCGGTTCAGTCACTATCACCAATTTTCACAAACGGGTTACGGACGGACAGACAGACAAACCATATATGGCTTGGCGGCCATTTTGGTCATGTGACCTTGACCCAATGAGCAAATTTTGGTTTCCCCCATCCCATAGAGGCTCCATATGAAATTTGACTTCAATCGGCCCAACGGTTTCCGAGGAGAAGCAGTTCAAAAATATTCGAAAATTTTCACATTTTTCGCCTCGGCGAGGCTATACTAAATGGAATGTAATGTTTCGTAAGTTCATTGGTTAGATCTCATTGATATCTATCAGTATGCCAAAAATTGTTTAAATATTCCAAGCGGTTAAGTCACTATCACCAATTTTCACAAACGGGTTACGGACGGCCTCAAAGAAGGTCAAGGTCAACCCAGTGTCACCATTTTAGCAATTTATGATAAGCCTACATCCCAGATGCTATTTATCAAGTTTCGTTGAAATCTGCACAGTGGTTCTGGAGAAGACTATTTTTGAAGGGTTTTTACCATATATTGCTTGGCGGCCATTTTGGTCATGTGACCTGGACCCCATGAGCAAATTTTGGTTTCTCTATCCCATAGAGGCTCCATATGAAATTGGACTTCAATCGGCCCAACGGTTTCCGAGGAGAAGCAGTTCGAAAATTTTCACATTTTTCGCCTCGGCGAGGCTATACTAAATGGAATGTAATATTTCGCAAGTTCATTGGTTAGATCTCATTGATATCTATCAGTATGCCAAAATTGTTTAAATATTCCAAGCGGTTAAGTCACTATCACCAATTTTCACTTACGGGCTACGGACGGACAGACAGACAAACCATATATGGCTTGGCGGCCATTTTGGTCACGTGACCTTGACCCCATGAGCAAATTTTGGTTTCCCCCATCCCATAGAGGCTCCATATGAAATTTGACTTCAATCGGCCCATCGGTTTCCGAGGAGAAGCAGTTCAAAAATGTTCGAAAATTTTCACATTTTTCGCCTCGGCGAGGCTATACTAAATGGAATGTAATGTTTCGTAAGTTCATTGGTTAGATCTCATTGATATCTATCAGTATGCCAAAAATTGTTTAAATATTCCAAGCGGTTAAGTCACTATCACCAATTTTCACAAACGGGTTACGGACGGACAGACAGAATGACAGACTGACAGACTGACAGAATGACAGACTGACAGAATGACAGAATGACACGGTGATTTTAGGGCACTCTTAGAAAAAACCGACTTCAGTCGGTTGCTTTTTCTGCGGGTCGTGCAATTCCCTAGTTAGTGATTTTCAACAAAGACTGCAAAAATAAGGAGAAACCAGTGCTTCAGCTGAAGTGCACGACCCGTCGGATGCTGTTAGCTTTATGAGTGTAACCATATATGGGTATGGCGGCCATTTTGGTCATGTGACCTGGACCTAAAACGGTTCCCCCAATAAATGCGCCTTACGGTAAGGAGCAAAAATATATCTTATACTTTAGTACTGTATTCTGAATCGTTTGCAGGATAAAATGCATTCTCACATTTTCCAATACAAAAGCATATGTGTCAAAGTTTGACCTAGGCACAAAGAAGGTCAAGGTCAACCCAGGTTCAACATTTTAGCAATTTATGATGGGCCTACGTCCCAGATGCCATTTATCAAGTTTCGTGGAAATCTGCCCAGTGGTTCTGGAGAAGACTATTTTTGAAGGGTTTTTACCATATATGGCTTGGCGGCCATTTTGGTCATGTGACCTGGACCCCATGAGCAAATTTTGGTTTCCCCCATCCCATAGAGGCTCCATATGAAATTTGACTTCAATCGGCCCAACGGTTTCCGAGGAGAGCAGTTCGAAAATTTTCACATTTTTCACCTCGGCGAGGCTATACTAAATGGAATGTAATATTTTGCAAGTTCAATGGTTAGATCTCATTGATATCTATCAGTATGCCAAAAACTATTTAAATATTCCAAGCGGTTAAGTCACTATCACCAATTTTCACAAACGGGTTACGCACGGACAGACATGTTGGCGGCCATTTTGGTCATGTGACCTGGACCCCATGAGCAAATTTTGGTTTCCCCCATCCTATAGAGGCTCCATATGAAATTGGACTTCAATCGGCCCAACGGTTTTCGAGGAGAAGCAGTTCGAAAATTTTCACATTTTTCGCTTCGGCGAGGCTATACTAAATGGAATGTAATATTTCGCAAATTCATTGGTTAGATCTCATTGATATCTATCAGTATGCCAAAAAATGTTTAAATATTCCAAGCGGTTTAGTCACTATCACCAATTTTCACAAACGGGTTACGGATTTTTCGCCTCGACGAGGCTATACTAAATGGAATGTAATATTTAGCAAGTTCATTGGTTAGATCTCATCGATATCAATCAGTATGCCAAAAATTGTTTAAATATTCCAAGCGGTTAAGTCACTATCACCAATTTTCACAAACGGGTTACGGACGGACAGACAGACATACCATATATGGCTTAGAGGGCATTTTCGTCATGTGACCTGGACCCCATGAGAATATTTTGGTTTCCCCCATCTCATAGAGGCTCCATATGAAATTTGACTTCAATCGGCCCAACGGTTTCCGAGGAGAAGCAGTTCGAAAATTTTCACATTTTTCGCCTCGGCGAGGCTATACTAAATGGAATGTAATATTTCGCAAGTTCGTTTATTAGATCTAATTGATATCTATCAGTATGCCAAAATTGTTTAAATATTCCAAGCGGTTAAGTCACTATCACCAATTTTCACAAACGGGTTACGGACGGACAGACAGACAGACCATATATGGCTTGGATTGTGGCCACGTAAAATCGATTTAAGCCCCCCAGTGGAAATCTTCCACCGACCGTTCCAAGGCGGCTCTTCTGTGGCGATTTATTTATATTGTTGTTTGTTCCTTACTGTGTGTGTCACTTGTGTCTTTTTGTTTTGGATGGCCATACGGCCATTTTGTGGGAAAGTAACTGTCCTTATGGCCTTCCTTTGTTTAGGTTTCCATTATGGTCTGGTCGCTTAGTGTTTGTATTTCTTTCCCTTTGGTGTCTTTTATGGGTGGAGTAAGTTAATTGTATCAATTCCTGATCTTTGTTTTACTTCTACTTTGGAGGGCATTTTGTTCATGTGTCCTGGACCCCATGAGCAAATTTTGGTTTCCCCCATCCCATAGAGGCTCCATATGAAATTTGACTTCAATCGGCCCAACGGTTTCCGAGGAGAAGCAGTTCGAAAATTTTTCACATTTATCGCCTCGGCGAGGCTATACTAAATGGAATGTAATATTTCGCAAGTTCATTGGTAAGATCTCATTGATATCTATCAGTATGCCAAAAATTGTTTAGATATTCCAAGCGGTTAAGTCGCTATCACCAATTTTCACAAACGGGTTACGGATTTTTCGCCTCGGCGAGGCTATACTAAATTGAATGTAATATTTCGCAAGTTCATTTATTAGATCTCATTGATATCTATCAGTATGCCAAAAATTGTTTAAATATTCCATGCGGTTAAGTCACTATCACCAATTTTCACAAACGGTTTACGGACGGACATACAGACAGACCATATATGGCTTGGCGGCCATTTTGGTCATGTGACCTGGACCCCATGAGCAAATGTTGGTTTCCCCCATCCCATAGAGGCTCCATATGAAATTTGACTTCAATCGGCCCAACGGTTTCCGAGGAGAAGCAGTTCGAAAATTTTCACATTTTTCGCCTCGGCAAGGCTATACTTAATGGAATGTAATATTTCGCAAGTTCATTGGTTAGATCTCATTGATATCTATCAGTATGCCAAAAATTGTTTAGATATTCCAAACGGTTAAGTCACTATCACCAATTTTCACAAACGGGTTACGGACGGACAGACAGACTGACAGAATGACAGAATGACCGATTGACCGATTGACAGAATGACACGGTGATTTTAGGGCACTCTTAGAAAATCAACTGACTTCGGTTGCTTTTTCTGCGGATCGTGCAATGTAAGGCCCCGTCCGTGCAAGGGCATGTAAAACTTAAACCATAAGACAAAGAAACTCAGTTTTGACGTTTTGTGTTCCATAGTAAGTGATTTTCAATGAAGAATGTCACAAGGAATACATATGTGAAATATGAAAGCCCTATTACCCATTGTTATGAACAACAGGAGATATTTTTTGAAAAATGGGAGATAATGCAGTGAAAATAAGCAACATAATTATGGCCCTTTGTCATAAAGTAGGTTTTGTGATGGTAAGTATGCGTGTGAAGTTTCATGAGAGTAGGATAAATACTTTTAAAACTTTGACCGAGTTTAAGTTGTTTGGTTATGGCCTGGCAAACACACACCGAAAAGAAATATAGTTATGGCCCTTTGTCAGAATGTAGGTATTGTGATAGTAAGTATGTGTGTGTGCAGTTTCACGAGAGTAGGGCAAATACTTTTGAAGTTATGACCGAGGTTAAGTTTTTTGCTTAAGGCGTGACAAAACACATGAACAAAAACAATATGGTTTGCCAGAATGTAGGTCTTGTGATTGTTAGTATGAGTGTGAAGTTTCATGGGAGTAGGGATAATACTTTTGAAGTTATAACCGGTTAAATGTGAAACTGACTGACAAGGAGATTACTATAGGGCAACCAAAATACTATGTGGGGTCCTAATTAAGAAGGGTAGTAACTCCGTTAATACTGTTGGCAGGGTCATGCTTCTTGCATTCATAGCCCCCTATCAGTGTATAAAGTTTCACTAAATTACCTTTAAAACTTTTAGAGATATGCTCCGGACAAGCTTAATATAGCAAAAACTAAAAAGGGAAATAACTCTGTAATTACTTGTGATAGAGTAACAGTTCTTGCACCCTGCACTTCCTCTGATGGCCATCTATCAATGTATCAAGTTTCACTAAAATCCCTTCTATTCTTTCAGAAATATGCTCCGGACAATCTTTTCATCGAAATAGTTAAGAAGGGAAGTAACTCCATCAATACTGGTGACAGGGTTATGGTTCTTGTATTCTACGATTCCCCTCATCGCCCTCTATCAGTACATCAAGTTTCACTTAAATACCTTTAATTCTTTTAGAGATATAGAGTGTGACGGACGGGCGGTCGGACGGACGGACGGACGGACAAAGCGGCGACTATATGGCTCTCCCTTCGAGGAGCATAGTATAAGGGCTACATGATGCTTCCACGCAGAGCTGAAACCGACCCGCTAACGAGTACTGGTAAACCGCTTAGAGGATCTAAGTCTGCCCAGGCAAAGCGGTGCGAGTTGGCCCGTCCATGCTTATAAACCATATTGGTTTCATTGGGCGACAGGGCTTGAGATGTCATTTCATCTCTACGTCGGGTAAAAGTCCCACAAAATTGGAAACAACGTCTCCAAAATGACCTATACAGTGTTGACGGGGACGTTAAACCTCAAATCAAACAAATAAAACAATAAATACTATCCCACCGAAAATGAAATAATTTGCTTCTCCTCTCCAGGAGCAAATTCTGTCCTTTAGGAGTTTAAATCTATTTACATGGGGGACAATAATAGTTTTGTAAGACGTGCCTCCCCTGAAGGTGTATCCATTCCCCTAAACAGGAATGAAATGTTTGTGTGCGCTTAATGCGACGAGGTTTAGTGGGTGCTTACACAAGTAATGTTCAACCCATCCTCTTTAACTTCTACATCAAGTGCCTTTCGATGCTAACAGCAATCAAAATCAAACCTCGAATCCTAGTAAATCTCCACTTTAAAGGCCACGAGATGGTATTAACGATTTCAGGCCTTATTAATATAACCGGCTCCGCTAGAGGATTTTTCAGTGTTACGAACAATAGAAACAACCGTAATGTAAAATTAGGGGTTTATGTCTCAAAACCTTATTTATTTCTATTTCTAGGGGCATGGAATGTTAAAGTAAATAGGGTCATAACCTTATTTTTTTTCACTTCTAGGGGCATGGGATGCTAAAGTAGCTAAATATCCAAGAACCATAGCACCTTAGGGTGTATATTGCATTCGCATCAAGAACAACCGGTGGCGAATGTAGCAAACAGCACAAGTTTGTAATTGAATGTAGCATGGCAGACTTTAGGAACTACATCCAAATACAATTTGAGAAAAGGGTCATGATTGTATATGCGACCAACAACGGCTAAAACAAAATAGAAGTGGAGGTAATGATCAGGAATCGACAGAATCAACCCACAGCTCCCATCAGAGACACCAAAGGGAAAGACACACAAACATGAAAGAACAGACCCTAATGGAAACACCAACAGCGGAAAGCCAAAAGGACAGTTACTTTCCCACAAAATGGCCAATAGGCTATCCAAACTAAAATAACATAAGCGACACAAACACCCAGAGACAAGCCATAACAAAAATAAACCGCGAGAGACGAACCGCCTTCGAACGGTCAACGGAAACGAATTCCACTGGGGGGAGGCTTAAATCGATTTTACGTGCAAGAAGCAATCCCACCAACAATAGATAGGTATAAATCCAAAAACGGGGCCTCGGTATCAGAAGAATTTGCTTGATTCAACTGAGGATCTGGGGCGTAAATTTGACTGGTCAACCCATCGAAATAGGTATTATCAATATTTAATAAATCATCCAAGTATCTAGAAGTGGAGCCAAAAGCTTCAATGATTTCAGACTGGTTTTCAGCAGAAAGGGTCATCATGAAGTCTCTCTCATAACAGAACAAAAACAGATCAGCAACAAGTGGTACGCAATTGGACCGCATTGAAGTGGACAGTAAAAAGTATTTCACTGAAAAACTTAAAGCTTCTGCAACTTACTCCACCGGTCAAACCAGATCATTAAACAACATTCTAAACCGCTTGCGTTTATAACGCAACGTCTTATTAGATAAGTTAAAAATTGAGACATGTACTGTGGGAAATCCAACGTCCTTGTGTCAGGGCGCTTTTCTGAATAAGTGTTTTTGAACGGAGATAACTGTATTGGACATTGTCATTTTGCCATTACGGGAGGTAAATCGTCGGTTTTACGGCCGCAATTTTCGTTTTTACGGAGCCATATTACGAAATTCGCGACCATAAAACCACGCAAAAAGACAATTTTGAATACAATTATCCCAAAGTAAAAAGAAAACAACTAAAATCAGCACCGTCAACGAACCTCAAAATCATTTAATAATAATAACCGACCAACCAAAGGTAACACCGTTACCGCATCTACCCCATGTATAAGGGGGTCGGAAATACAATACCGGCTACCAGAACCCTTCGCATAGGCGGCCAGCAAAGACTCATGTGAATATGCGCGTACGCGCAAGTATGCACACGCAGTCTCACCTGAGCCTTTGCTGCTCACAGACTTGCACGTGACCGCGTTAAATCGATTTGACCCCCCACCCATCCCACCCCAGTAAAAAAGTTTTGACTGACCGTTCCAAGCAGTTTTTCTGTCGTAAATTGTTATTGTTATAGTTAGTCTTTGCGTGTACTATGTTTTGCTAATATATTTTTATTTTGGATAGCCATTTGGCTATTTTGTAGGAAAGTTACTCGCTTATGGCGTTCTAATTATAGTGCAGTTATTTTTGTTCGCGTTTCTATCCTTTTCGTGTCCATCACGCAAACACGCCTATACAAATACATTGCCACCTTTATCGCCGAAAAAATGAAACATTTTATGATGAAAAGTTGTGGTATTCTTCTTATTTCTGCTCAAACTATAGATTGTGGGCATTCGTTAGAACCGCCTCATCGAGGCGGTTCTAACGAGTACCCACAATCTATATTTTAAAGCAGATATAAGAAAAATAAGGTATTCCCCCGGCAACCCCAGTTTTACTATATAAAAGTGGAGTTCAAGGGGGTCAAAATTATATAGGCGTGTTTTCGTGATGTTTGGATGGGAGGTGTAAGGTAATTGTGTCGATTACTGATCGCTGTCTTTACTTATATTTTTACATGTCGAAATGATGTCTAGTCATAATAGCATACAGCCTGATCCTCTCTACGCGCTATGTAATAAATAGAGTATCATTTGATATCAAGTTTATCAGGTGAGGCTTTAAGAACGCTTGCAGAATCGCGAGGCTTGCCGAGCGATTCTACATGCGTTCTCGAAGCCGAGTCAGATAAACTTGCTTTCAAATGACACGAATCTGATATTCAATTTGTCAGTTAATCCCCTCGTATCTTCCTACAGTGTTGCCATTTTTACAGTAGTCCAGTTCATAGAAGTACGTGATAAAGCTCATTTGTTCTGAGATAGCATGTATTTATCAGGTCAGAATGTTACAATACAATTAATAAAGGGGAAAACTGATCATATTCTTACTGAGGTATGGCCAAATATAACCGGTTCAATATAAGAAGATAGATGGATAGAAATGGATAGAAATGGATAGAAATGGCATTTTTGTCACAAACGATCTGCCCAACACTGCAGGAAAAGCCAAACAATTAACAGAGTAAAATAACATTCATGAGAATATTTGTGGACGGCCCCCCGCCCATAGGGGCTTGAAGAAATATATGGGCTGCATGATGCTTCCACGCAGAGCTGAATCCGGCCCGCACACTAGTACTGGTAAACCGCTTAGAGGATCTAAGCCTGTCCAGAAACCGCGGTGCGAAGCGGACCGTCCATGCTAATAAACCCTATAGGATTCATTGGGCGTCAGGGCTTGAGATGTCATTTCATCTCAATGTAGGGTAAAAGTCCAACAAAATTGGAAGCAACGTCTCCAAAATGACCTTTACAGTGTTGACGGGGACTTTAAACCTCAAATCAAACAAAATTAAACTTTGTGGCGTATTTCATAGGCGCGAATTTCGAAACTCTTAGCGTTTGAAAGACGAGAGTTCCAGTGACTTTTGTTTGCTCTGCTGCGCCTAAAACTAAACTTTGAAGTTATTCCCGTAAGTTACCATATGCAGCTTTATAAGTGCATGTACTCAATTATGGTAACCTGGTTTGGCGGTAAAAATGTTCATCCCTGAGCTTTTTACTTCTGCATTACAATAACACATCCGCGTGACAGTGTGCATTCTTTCATATCTCAAAAATTATCATTTTCTGAAGAAAATTGTGATATTTTTCTTATTTATACTCCATGCATATGTTGTGGTTGCTCGTTTAGGCGGTTCAAACGAGTCCCAAAAACATATTTCATGAAGCAGTACTAACAAGAATAGTGAATATTTCTTGTTAAACCCGGGTTTTCTGTATATAAAGTGGAGTTTACAGGGATGTGTTTTACCTGAACTTGTAAACATTGATGCTGAATATAAACATGTTCGTTAGACGGTTAAGTCAATTATGTTCATCAGTGAATCCGAATGAGACTGATCATTTACGTTTCATCTGGCCCCATCACCGATTGCATGGCTACTGAGTTAGCATTATCATAACACACCCGTGCGACACAGTGCATTTTTCTGATCTCCAAAACGACTAATTTTCTGAAGATAATCTCTGCTATTTTTCTTATTTATACTCGAGACGTAGGTTATGGATGCTCGTTGGAACCGCCTCATTGAGGCACGGAAAACATGTACACTCCATATCTTCCAGTTCTGTGGTGTATTCCTTGCTTCCAAAGGATAACCCTCTTATAGGACATATTTAACATCACTACAGCTGGTGATTGGGAATGTGTGGTGGCCGTAAAACGTCTCCCTGTCCTACATCATAGTGTAGTTTATATTTTCTTATCCTTTGGGATCATTGATTCCATTGTGATTTTTTTAAGTATTTGAAGGTCACTGATGAGGCCTAATTGGCCGAAACTAGCTAGTCTGGTCCAGAAAACATGTACATTCAACATCTTCCAGTTCTGTGGTGTATTCCTTGTTTCCAAAGGATAACCCTTTTATAGAACACATTAAGAGTAGAGATAAGAAAAATAATCTATAACCCCGTAAATCCCAATTTTCTTTATATAAAGTGGGGTTTACGGGGTGTTCATTTCACGGACTTGTTTGTGTAATGAACAGAGACTTAAAGAAGGGAAATAACAAGTACTGAAAAAGAAGACAGGTCGCAACAGAATCTTTGCCTCGTCCTGTCAGACTGGATGAAATAGCTTCAAACAAGAACTGCGCCGAAAGCTAGGTCGCGCTCTAATTGAAACATTAGGGCCGAGCAAGGGATTAATAAAAATAGTGAAGGCTGAACAAACAAAGGAACTATCAAAAAATCTGAGTCTTTAAACCTTGCAATGCGGGGCAAAAACTCATACGAAAGGATCTTTGACTAACCGCCTACGGATAATAACGGTAATCCATTTTCACCTAAAGCATTTGTTTCTGGCTGATTGATAAATTTGTTTTAGAATTCGTCTGAATTGTGTGTCCAGAATTCCATACAAAATAGGATTAATTACGTGATTTATAAAATACAGCCGAAAGAAAAAGAAGTAAACCGACTTCTGAGTTTGCGTTAAGGAATCTAAGATGCCTTTAGATATGAAACCCAACAACGTCAAATATAGAACAGTAGTAAAAATAAACACTGCGGTTAGAATAAACATAATAAGCGTCTTTCTTCTTATCTTCTTGTTTCTTGTTACGCTTGTGTTTAGCGCTGTTTTTGGAGCCAGTGTTGAAGATTTTGATAGCACAATAGAATCAAGAGACAATATTGGGGCTGCTGTAATATTCCTCACTTCACCAGTGCTTCGTAAATATTCAATAGGGTCAACAGTTTTGTGTTGGTCAACAGATGAACATCTACCCGAAATATCGTCGTCAATAGATGAACTGATAGTGTAAGACGATTCGCTGTTTCTTGGTATATGCATTCCCCCTGCGATTGGCTTTTCTGTCTCAGATTTAATGCATAAAAGTTTTCGACATACGAACAAATAAAGTACAAACATCGCAAACATAATTATCGCTAGTACGGCGTAAATGACGATTGTGTACTTTAACGGGTAGTCTGTATTCTTGAATTGTTCATCTATCTCGCAGACAGTGACAGTAGTATTACGCCCTTTAAAACGTTTCTGGTAAGAACGTGTTCCCCACAAGAAAGGCACAGGGGATGCTGCCATGACAGACATTGTCAGTTGCACAAAGATCAAAGTCACTGCAGCTTTCGGCGTGATTTGCCATTTCAATGGCCTACAAACTTTTCTAAACCTGTCTACTGTTATAATTAGAAGTGTGAAAGCAGATCCACAAACTGTAAACATGTTGAAGAAAGACTTGATTTTACAAACCATGGGATAAGGGTAGAGGTACCAAAACGTCTGCGTGACTATCTCGCCAGGGAGTGTTGTAAGAGTGCTGACTGTATCTATGCACGATAAACAAATGACGAAATACTTAAAGTTACATTTTTGGTAGTGGCGTATAAACACATAGAGGATCACAATATTTCCACCGAATCCGAAAATCGCTTCTATTCCTATCAAAACCGTTACAGGCATAACAGTAGATCTCATTTCTTCATTTAGGTCATTAGCCAGTTGTCTATCCAAATCGGGTGTCATCGTCGACATCTGAAAAAGGAAATGATATAATCAAAGCTTAATAAATTAATTGACCCTGCCATGAGCAAAAGATCTTTTTCGCACATGCGACCAGCAATGTTTCTGGTGCGCAGGCTTGCTACAGCCTATGTTACTCGTAGATATGTAGAAGGGAGCTTGAAGTAGGTTTACGCAGTAAGGTATAGTACAGCCTGAAAACGCTCATTTGATAACAAATAATTAATTGGAGAATACAAAGGGCATTTTTTATATGTCGATTCGTTTTATAATCCTTAAAGACATTTATTCTTAATTATTGAGGACAATCATTCCATTACATAATATCATGTAGCCCTCAGAGCTGACTGAAGAGAAATCCTCTGTCTTCAACAGGTAAGGGGTCTCCTTGGGGAAAATCAATAAATTACTTAATGTTGACTGGTGTACATCACTGATTTTCCTCTTAAGTGCCTCAGTCAGGGGATACAACAAGAGCTACTAATCACCCTATTAAGGGCCGCCTTTGATCTGCTATAGTCAATATATCACAGGGGCAATAAAACAATTATGAACACACGGTGTGTTCTACTGTTACAGAATAAATGCCTTTAAACAAAGTAGAAGTGGAGGCAATCATCAGGAATCGATACAATTAACCCACAGCTCTCATCAGAGACACCAAAGGGAAAGAAACATAAACATAAAACAACAGACCCTAATGGAAACATCAATAGCATAAAGCCAAAAGGACAGTTACTTTCCCACAAAATGACCAATTGGCTTTCCAAAATAAACTAATACAAGCCACACAAACACCCAAAAACAAACCATAACAAAAATAAACCACGACAGAAAGACCGCCTTGGGACGGTCAGCAGAACAAATTCCACTGGGGGTCTTAAATCGATTTTACGTGGCCACAGTCCTCGCCCTTTCTTCCTTCGCGATTTAGACAAATAATTTATTCTGTCCGCATGAAGGCCTCCTAACTCATCAGTGCAACATCTCCGTGAACCCAAACTCAAACAACCACAGAGATGAAACAACGGTGAGGACTCGACAGCAAGAAACCACTGAAATGCTGGAGCAAAAGAAAACCAACAGTGAGACTCCGATGGGCCCGACCAGAGACAGATCATCAGGCACCAACCAACATTACATTGAATTAGGTCTCTCTAAATCTCAGTAAGCCTTCACGCTGGAACCATCATAGAATCTGAGGCCTGACCAACTGGCGTGCAATTTAAGAGGAAAGCAAAGTTGTCAACCGTGATTGGGTTAACTACCATGCATGCAGTCTGTCGTATAACATTTATGTTGTACCTAATCTTTTTATATCGAAAAATGATTTTACGAAATTGGGTGCTGAAGTCATTGCGGTTATATATTTTTCTGATTTTATATACTAAGTCACCATAAAATTCGGGTTCCGATAGACCTTGTTGCAGAGGAGATTTAAGTCAAATATTGAATTTTGAAATTAAATCAGAATGACGTCTATAAAATTTTGCATAGGCTTTGCGTAGTTTATGGTACTGATAACCCCGATTAAGAAGTTTAGAAGTTAACAATTCATTACGAGTGTTAAAGTCAGTAACATGACTACACACTCTGGCAATCGAATTAATTGCGAAATATAAACGCCATAGGATGGCGCACGAGCAACATCACCATCCAAAAAAGGAAAATTTACAATCTAAAAATCAAAATCATCGGCGTTTATCATAAATTTTGCAAGAAATAAACCAATCTACAATGTAGATGTAAATCCAAAAAACGGGGCAACAGTATCAGAAAAATTTGCTTTATTTAACTGAAGTTCTGGGGGTAACGCAACGCAAAGTTCACCACTGCACCAACACAATGTTGTCTTAACGTTCGACCAACTTTGAGTACCTGCTGGAAAGCTTTAACATCGTCAAACTCCTGTATGATTACACACAAGATATGTTGTAAGAGAATACACACTCTTATATGATAAGAAAATCTCACACAGTGTTCATTTTATATTTTGTTCAGTGAGTTACCTACATTTATCATATGACGTCGCGTCTGAGAGTGTAATAACGCCATGTAATATTTTCGATAATCCACTAGTGGATTAAATATGCAAATTAGCTAGATACGTCCCGTAACGTTACATGTACGACTTCCTTAACGACGTCGCGTTTATCAACGGCGGAATATAGACATTTTTGTAAACAATCGTGAATAAAATGCGTTTAAATGTCATATGATAAATAGAATCTTGCATTCGTGCGCATGTATTATTGAATTTATTAAACTCGTTGAGGAAAAGGGGTAAAATGCACGGCACAGCCTCGCATTTTATCCATTTTTCTCAACTCGTTTAATAAATTCAATAACACATAGCCACTCATGTAAGATCCTCTATTTCACACAAAACAGTTACCACAGAAATATTACGCTTATCACATTTCGATTTTCAAATCAAGTTTAATCTGTTTACTCGGTGCAATCAATCAATTCACGGAAAAGTCACATTTCATTAAGCTATCCAAAATAAAATACACAAGTGATACTCACAGTAAATAACACACAACAACATAAATAAACCGCCACAGAAGAACCGCCTAGGAACGGTCAGTAGAAAGAATTCCACTGGGGGCTTTAATCGATTTTACATGGCCATAATCCTCGCCCTTACCTCTGTCGCGGTATACACTAATTTTGTTTAGTCCGCATGAAGGCTTCCTAACTCATCAGTGTAACATCTCCGAGAACATACAAATAAAAACACTACAGAGATGAATCAAGGTTGAGGACTCGACAGCATACAACAACAGAATTGCTGGAGCAAAAGAAAACCAACAGTTAGACTCCGAGGGGCCCCCACCGAAGACGGAACATCAGGCGCAAACCAACATAAAGAATACTAAAATAAAATAAAATTCCATTTATGTTTTTACGCTGGAACCGTCATATAATCTTAAGCCCGACCCACCGGTGTGCAATCAAAGAGGGGAGCAAAGTTGCCAACCGTGATTGGGTTAACCACCATGCATGCAGTCTGTTTTATAACATTTATGTTGTATCCAATCTTTATATATCGACGAACGATTTTACGAAATTGGGTACTAAAGTCATTACAGGCATGTATTTTTCTAAATTTATATACTAAGTCACCATAGAATTCGGGTTCCGATAGGTCATGTTGCAGAAGTGTTTTAAGTCCAACATTGAATTTTGAAACCAAATCAGAATGACGTCTATAAAACTTAGAAAAGGCTTCACTTAGTTTATGATACCGATACCCCTGATTAAGAAGTTTAGCGGTAAATAATTTATTACGAGTGTTGAAGTCGGGTACATGACTAGACACTCTAGCGAATCGAATTAACTGCGAAATATAAACCCCGTACGATGTCGCACGAGGAACATCCGCGTCCAAAAAAGGAATATTTACAATCTCGAAATCAAAATCATCACGTTTATCATAAAGTTTGCAAGAAACAAATCCATCTACAATAGATAAATGTAAATCCAAAAAGGAAGCCTCGGTATCAGAGGAATTTGCCTTGTTTAACTGAAGTTCTAGGGGATAAATCTGACTGATCAAACCATCAAAGTAAGTATTGTCAATATTTAATAAATCATCTAAATATCTAGAAGTAGAACTAAAAGCTTCAATAATTTCAGATTGGTTATCAATGGAAAGCGACAGCATGAAGTCTCTTTCATAACAATACAAGAACAGATCAGCCACAAGAGGTGCGCAATTCGTAGCCATCGGAATACCCACAATTTGTCTAAATAACTTTGTACCGAATCTAATATAAATATTGTCAAGTAGAAAGGTGAGGGCATCACACACTTTCTGACATGACCAAAGTGTATAATTCTTATGCTCTTTAGAAGTGAAAAATGCATTTCTGATATTACATGCAAGATAGAGAGAACCTTCTTTGTGAAAAGCCCATTCAATTAAATCATTAAGCTTTTCTTTTATAAGATTATGAGGAAGTGTAGTGTTGCATTTCCATAATATGATTAACCAATTAAGTCTTCGTTTTAAAGTTACCATTGCAATGTGATAAAAAATATACAAAATCTTACTTTGTTAACCAACTGTAATTCTATCCCAAAATTTGACCATCCTAGTACTGATAGTAATTTTGAAAGGATACCTGCATAATTCCTCATTAAGCATGTACACGGGTGTATCTTTACTAGATTTTTTCTTAAGAAATTCCATAAGCATCCGTTCATTTTGTTATTCCCGTATCCACAGTTTCACAGGCATATGTAAGTATAGGTCAGGCTTTGTTATCAAACAAGTTTTAAGTTGTAAATCAAGCAGCAAATTAGGATTATTGATTCTAACAAATAATAGATACATCGCATTCTTAGCCTGGTCAACAATATGGTTTTTAGCTTGCAAAAACATTTTTAGAAAACAGAATTCCTTAATATTTATAATTGTCTGTAGATTCAATGGGTAAATTTTAATACGATTTATTCTCCTAGCTCCGATTATTACTACTTTACCTTTTGAGTGATTCTTTCTCATTTTCAATTTCAGCAATAATTTTTAAATAATGGTAAACATACTTGTAGGTTATGTTCATTTTCTGCCATCAAAAGGGTATCGTCAGCGTAAAGTAAGACCCCCAGATTTAGGAAAATAAACATCGTATCATTATTATATTGAAGCGGGACGCAAAAGTTCCAGTTCTTCATCAAATAGTCTTCCATGTCATTGTGATATATTGCAAATAGCATATGTAACAAGTTTTCAGCTGGCGGACCCCACAATCACTGACAAAATAACAAGACTTTTATTTTTCACTGAAACAGATTTTATATCAGAATACATAGAACAATAACAAGAAAAAAACTTACTTTTTTCCATTTGTATTCAGCAATTTTCTCCATAAGCCTATAAGCCGAACATTATCAAACGCTTGGGAGAAATCAATAAATGCACAGAAAATCTTCTTTTGAGACCGTAATAGTTCAATAAGTGAACTGAGGACAAAAATGGTATAAGTCGTAGAATAATCATTTCGAATGCCAGTCTAATTTTCATTTAAAGTATCATTTTCATCTAGACATTTTGTCAGGGTCAGTGGCCTATACAATTAATTCGGTCCGCCTCAGTCAAGCTGCCCAAGACGTCTTGGGCAGCTTGACTGGGGCGGACCGAATTAATTTTCATTAGGAAAGCATGTCCATGTGAAATAATGGCGTCCAACATGGTGTCAAAAATGACAAATATTAAGTAAAAAAAGTAATATCTTTCTTATTTTTTCTTTCAACATAGATTATGGTGCTCGTTAGAACCGCCTCGTCGCTTTCTAGTATCCACAATCTATGTTTTGTGCAGAAAAAACGAAAAATAACAGATTTCTTAGTCTCAATTTTTTATTTTTTTTCGGTGGTAAAATGTTCAATTTATTTTAATAGGCATGTTTTCGTAATGTCGGTCCCCATCGATTCATATGGATTCAAACTCATAAAAAATCCTATAATGTCATACGGATGAACGTGTCGGTCCCCGCCCATAGGGGCTTGAAGAAATATATGGGCTGCATGATGCTTCCACGCAGAGCTGAATCCGGCCTGCACACTAGTACTGGTAGACCGCTTAGAGGATCTAAGCCTGTCCAGGAACCGCGGTACGAGGCGGACCGTCCATGCTAATGAACCTATTGGTTTCATTGGGCTACAGGGCTTGAGATGTCATTTCATCTCAATGTCGGGTAAAAGTCCCACAAAATTGGAAGCAACGTCTCCAAAATGACATTTACAGTGTTGACGGGGACGTTAAACCTCAAATCAAACAAACGGATTTACGTGTTACCATAATGGCAATGGGTTAATACCATTTACTTCCTAATAAACCAGAAAGTACTAATAAACCATATTGACCGCTACGATCGAGCTAATTAGAAAAGGTACCTGTCTCACATTACGAAAACACGTGTATACAGATACATTGCAAATTTTACCGCCAAAATAGACAATTCTCATTTTAAAAATTGTGATAATTCTTATTTCTGCTCAAAATATAGATTGCGGGTACTCGTTAGAACCGCCTCCATGAGGCGGCTCTAACGAGTACTCGTAAATCTATATTTTAGAGCAGAAAGAAGAAAATAAGGTTTACCACTGTAAACCCCAGTTTTACTATATAAAAGTGGGGTTCAAGGGGGGTCAGAAACATATAGGCGTGTTTTCGTGAGCAGGATCTACACTATTTACAATCACAATGGTGCAAAATGGATTTTTATTATTATAATTATCTATTTATTTTTATTTTATTTGATTTCGTTTAGTTTTGTGAACTTTTTAAGATACTTTCGCTTAGTTAGAGCCGATTGTTCATCAGAGATGGGCAAAACCGGAGTACCCAGAGAAAAAACACCTGACCTTTCTTTGCAGAACTTGCGAGGCTCGAACTCAAAGCGATGAGAGATCTTATTATCAAGAAATAGCGGTTTAACCCACTAGGCTACGGAGGCTCGTTCGAAATAGCGAACATTTTCAGCTGAAAGAAAAACAAATGTAAAAAATAAATAAAACAAAAGCATCACCTACCATTGTTGTGTTGTTTAAAATTGTTGATATTTACCAAGAAATTCACGAACATCACCTCTTAAACGGTTATTCACGTGTATCTTCAGCGTAGATAATTCATTTATATACATATACATAGTAAGACAACTCACGAGAGAGGGATAGTGACCCCATATTAAGGCGACCAGTTAAATGCTCTTCCCAGCCGGTGTATGCAACTGATATGGCCCGATGCAAAAGGGCCTCATGTTTTCCCTAAAACGTCTTTGCGAACAGCGAAGACTAAGGCGAGACTGTGCGTAAGCGCAGTGTTGCCTTAGTCTTCGCTGTTCGCCCATGAGACAAGTACCTTTTTTCTAATTAGCGGGATCGTATCGGTCAACATGGTACATTTGTACTTTCTGGTTTATTAGGAAGTAAATGGTATTAACACTGCTCATCAAATTGCTGTGGTACACAATGTTCACAATAAAGAAATGCTTAAGCATTTTTTAATGAAATCGAAAGCTTATATGAAAAATTAATCACCTTGGGAATTCTTAGCGTGCGATCTATCTGAAATACAGGTAAATCAGTGGATTTGTCTCATTTCAACTCTTTGTTCTCTAGGCTAACTAAAGGCGCTTTCTACACCATTTAATACGAAAATAATATCTGAAAATTGGCTTTCGGTAATCAGTGCCTTTACTTCTATTTTACTTGTTAATAAATCTCCTTGCCTTGCGAACAAGAAAAACTACTCCACGTATGTTCTCATAATACCAACATCGACGCAGTCATGAACGCTTTTGAAAGTGCATTTGTACTTTCTAAAACGACGAAACGTGGTTTGACTGAAGCCAGCTATTCAAAACTAACGACGTCGTTAACAGATCTTTAAAACTGCAACCATTCAATATGGTAAATATACCATTCTTTAAAAAATGATTAGCTTTTGTGCTATTCACATTTTTTTCAGCAAAGGTATAAAAGAATTGGATTTTGTACTTACTACAACGGTCAACAATGTGTCCACTAACGAGCTCGTTATGCTAACGATGCTTTGAACGACTGGTCCCAGATTGTTATTTCGTCCTCAAGCCTGAGTCACGATTGTCTTAATTTATTCATTTTGTTTGTACGCTTACCTGAGCCGAAGGCTAATATGCAGTAAAGGGCTCCTGTCTATCTGTCGTCTGGTGTTTGTTCTCTGTCAACATTTTTAAACGCCTTCTCTGAAACCACAGGGCAGATTGAAGTCAAATTTCATATGGAGCAACCATTAGATGGGAGAACGTCGAATATTTGTTGGCTGGGCATTCAGTTTTCTACATTGGTATCCCCATATTTCAGCTGCAAGCTTTGTATTCATTCAAATATTATATGTAATTTTACCAAGTTCCAATATTTATCAAGACACCATTTCAGCATAAAGTATATCGTAGGAATCTGTAGATAAAATTTCATGTAAATTGAGGGCCGGTAACATGTTGTTTAAACAGACTGAATACTTATAGTCATCATTCAGCAAAATGTGAAATTACGATAATTATGTTTTTTCACGCTGTGTAATAATACTTTACAACTGCTTTTAATGTGGCCGACTACGGTATAATATGGTGTTTATAAGTAGTTCATAACATAATAATAAGTATTATTGCAAAACATCCATTTCACTAAAATTGACCCTTCAAGAATGACATAGCCAAAAACAAACTATTTCGTTTAATAGTGTACCACAACGGCCTTGATGACAAACCTCATCAAATGTACCCCTGAAATCCTATGCATAGTTTTTTTCTGCCTGTTTGTCTAAGTAGAAGTAAAACAAAGATCAGGAATTGATACAATTACCTTACTCCATCCATAAAAGACACCAAAGGGAAAGAAATACAAACATTAAGCGACCAGACCACAATGGAAACCTAAACAAAGGAAGGCCATATGGACAGTTACTTTCCCACAAAATGGCCATATGACCATCCAAAATTAAAAGACACAAGTGATACACACAGTAAGTAACAAACAACAACATAAATAAATCGCCACAGAAGAGCCGCCTTGGAACGGTCAGTGGAAGATTTCCACTGGGGGGCTTAAATCGATTTTACGTGGCCACAATCCTCGCCCTTACTTCCGTCGCGATTTAGACAAATAATTTGTTCAGTCCGCATGAAGGCCTCCTAACTCATCAGTGCAACATCTCCGTGAACACAGAAATCAAAGAACCACAGAGGTGAGACAACGGTGAGGACTCGACAGCAAGAAACCACTGAAATGCTGGAGCAAAAGGAAACCAACAGTTAGACTCCGATGAGCCCGACCAGAGACAGAGTTTGCATTGGTGCCATGGTTTGTTGAGATCTAATATACAATTCAACAGCATACCAGTTATTTTAGACGTAGCTTCAGATTTGGTGAGATTTTTATGCGCTTTCAGATATATTACTCTCAACAAAAGTGGAGGCAATGATCAGGAATCGATACAATTAACCCACAGCTCCCATCAAAGACACAAAAGGGAAAGAAACACTAACATGAAACAACAGACCCTAATGGAAACATCAATAGCGGAAAGCCAAAAGGACAGTTACGTTTCACAAAATGGCTAATTGGCTGTCCAAACCAAAATAACATATGCGATACAAACACTCAAAGACCAACCTGTAACAAAAATAGACCGCGAGAGAAGAACCGCTTTGGAACAGTCAGTGAAACGAATTCCACTGGCGGGCTTAAATCGATTTTACGTGGCCACAATCCTCGCCCTTACTTCCGTCGCGATTAAGACAAATATTTTTTTTCAGTCCGCATGAAGGTCTCCTAACTCGTCAACATAAGCCATGAAGACTTGGCCGACGTCGGGATCCAGTAAGTCCAATTACTCATCAGTTAAAACTTCTAACTATTGATTGTTTGTTTATCCCTGACTGTTTATTTAAACTGCAAAGGTCTTCTCTATGAGCAGTCAATGGCACTTGCGAATACTTTTGAAAGATATATTTTGTGCCACTGAATGGTTTTCAGTATGTGTATCTGCACCAGGCACCGGTTATCTTTGTTTTGTTGTTGTTGTTTTTTGTGTGTGTGTTTTTTTTTTTGTCAAACAAGAATTCCATAAAAAAAACAGTGCTTCAGCTGAAGTGCACGACCCGCCGGATGCTTTAAGCTTTATGAGTGTTACCATATATGGGTATGGCGGCCATTTTGGTCATGTGACCTGGACCTAAAACGGTTCCCCCAATAAATGCGCCTTATCGTACGGAGCAAAAATATATCTTATACTTTAGTACTGTATTCTGAATCGTTTGCAGGATAAAATGCATTCTCACTTTTCCAATACAAAAGCATATGTGTCAAAGTGTGACCTAGGCACAAAGAAGGTCAAGGTCAACCCAGGGTCACCATTTTAGCAATTTATGATGGGCCTACGTCCCAGATGCTATTTATCAAGTTTCGTGGAAATCTGCCCAGTGGTTCTGGAGAAGATTATTTTTGAAGGGTTTTTACCATATATGGCTTGGCGGCCATTTTGGTCATGTGACCTGGACCCTATGAGCCAATTTTTGTTTCCCCCATCCCATAGAGGCTCCATATGAAATTTGACTTCAATCGGCCCAACGGTTTCCGAGGAGAAGCAGTTCGAAAATTTTCACATTTTTCGCCTCCGCCAGGCTATACTAAATGGAATGTAATATTTCTCAAGTTCATTGGTTAGATCTCATTGATATCTATAAGTATGCCAAAAATTGTTTAAATATTCCAAGCGGTTAAGTCACTATCGCCAATTTTCACAAACGGGTTACGGACGGACAGACAGACAGACCATATATGGCTTGGCGGCCATTTTGGTCATGTGACCTGGACCCCATGATCAAATTTTGGTTTCCCCCATCCCATAAAGGCTCCATATGAAATCTGACTTCAATCGGCCCAACGGTTTCCAAGTAGAAGCAAGTCGAAAATTTTCACATTTTTCGCCTCGGCGAGGCTATACTAAATGGGTTTTAATATTTCGCAAGTTCACTGGTTAGATCTCATTGATATCTATCAGTATGCCAATAATTGTTATAATATTCCAAGCGGCTAAGTGACTTAGTCACTATCACCAATTTTCACAAACGGGTTACGGACGGACAGACATACAATATATGGCTTGGCGGCCATTTTGGTCATGTGACCTGGACCCATGAGCAAATTTTGGTTTCCCCCATCCCATAGAGGCCCCATATGAAATTTGACTTCAATCGGCCCAACGGTTTCCGAGGAGAGGCAGTTCGAAAATTTTCACATTTTTCGCCTCGGCGAGGCTATACTAAATGGAATGTAATATTTCGCAAGTTCATTGGTTTGATCTCATTGATATCTATCAGTATGCCAACAATTGTTTAAATATTCCAAGCGGTTAAGTCACTATCACCAATTTTCACAAACGGGTTACGGACGGACAGACAGACTGACAGAATGACACGGTAATTTTAGGGCACTCTTAGAAAATCTACCGACTTCAGTCGGTCGCTTTTTCTGCGGGTCGTGCAAAATCATTTATATGTACATGTAACAATGTGACTACAGTTCATATTTAGTAAGCACAAAAATATGGTCTTCATGTCCAAACATCACCTTATTTGGCGTAAAGGGGATAAATGGCTCAAGAATAAAAGAATTTTAAAACCAATGAATTCATTAGTAAAGATAACAATGTGCCCACTTGATATCACGTTTAATAATGAAAACAGACAATTCTTGTCCAAATCTCCGCCAAAATCAATACATGTATTACTCAGCTGATAATAAACAGATTGCGAGAACACTCAATATTAAGAACGATTACTATATTAAAATACCCATGTAGTTAAAGTGAAATAATTCAGATTGAGCCACAATAACACGACGCAGTCCAATCAACAATAAAAGACACCCAATACCTATAAAAAGGATGTGAAAACACACAAAAGACAAGTTCAATAACAGTGCAAAAGAACAAAAAGCTCAGCAACTTCTTATACAGCTAAACAAAAAATATTAAAAATACAATATTTAATGAACAGGTGAATTATGTGTTGCATGTACGTATGGTAAGTCTACTAAATTATTTTCAGTAAATACACTATGATGCACTTTCTATCCAAACACTCTAGCTGAACGATAATTGCACAGAAACGTACTTATTAATGAACAATAAACCAAGCAGAAACAGTGCTTTAAACACTATGAACTTGCATTCAGCAGAAATGTTCAATAAGTGGGTGAAAGTTTTGCAACCGGAGAAACATACTAAAAATTAGAAGTGAAGGCAATGACCAGGAATCGATACAATTAACCCACAACCCGCATCAGAGACACCAAAGGGAAAAAAACACAAACATGAAACAACAGACCCCAACGGAAACACCAACAGCTGAAAGCCAAAAGGACAGCCATTCCCTCACAAAACGGCCAATTAGCCATCCAAACAAAACAATTTAAGCGATACAAACACTCAAAGACAAACCATAACAAAAATAAATCGCGACAGGAGAACGATCGTTGAAACGAATTCCACTGAGGCGGCTTAAATCGATCCGACGTGGCCATAATCCCGACCCCCCACTTCTGTCGCGATTTAGTCAAACAACCTTCCCAGCCCGCATGAAGGACCTCCCGACCCACCAGTGCAAAAAGCTCCTTACCGAGAGATAAACTACACATAAATGGTGACAAACTTAAAAAAGAAAAATGAGACACTACAGACACGCCAAAAATTACAATACCAATGCAGAAAAGAATGCATACTGTAAAGAAGGAAGCTGTTGCTCTCCCTGTCTGATAGCAAAAGTTGTCCATGCCATTTAACAGCTTGGTTTAGCAATACAACATTCTGTGCCGCATACATCAATGTTATCTTTTGCAACAGAGAACAAAAACTCAATATCAGTGTCAGTTTCAATCGTGGGAAATACTGGCCAATAATTACTTAATTGTTTTTATGTGTGAGTGTGTTAGGATAAGAAACCCAGTGCGCATAAGGACAGAGTATATATGAGGCTAAATCGGACCATTAATACGAGTATTAACAGTATAGCCTATAGGCCAATATGAATATGTGTTCAAATACCAATCAACCACTGACCATTGTGCCTTTGCACATCATCTCAGTATTGCAAAGGAAATATGGATCTCTTTGCCTTACACATATTTTAGTAACATGACTTCTGTAAAGTTACTAAACAAAGTTGCACATGTTCACAATAATTTTGCTGCTCGGAATAAAAACAATAGATGTTGTTGGACCTAATTTGTTAATTAGAATATGTTTTTTTATTTATTGTGTTCTACTGTCTTCTATTTGGATAGACCACAGTGCATAAATGGAAGGCAAATACTAGAAATTCATTACATTTTAATTGTTTCTAGGCTAGGTCAGCTCAAGATATAATTATTTTGATCTGTAATAACTCATTTAATAAGATAAGTGTTCGGGGTTTTGAAAGCAATGCGTTTCTGTAACGTTGTATGTTGATTTCAACATAAAGGTTAATTTAGCGAAAACGACCTTCACCTATTAAAGGTGAAAAATTACAATGTTGCAGGTTTTGAATTTTCATGAACAGAAGATACACATGGCAAGATTTTTTGGTAACATGATATCTTGACAAAGACTAGAACATGCTTATCTTAGGAATTGAAATTGGATAATTTTTTTAATTTTTTATTAAATAATGACATTTGTGATTATTATTTTATCAGAATATGTACATTTAAATTAATTCAAATGATTTGGTATCAAAAGAATGCTTATAGGATTTTGCATTCAATCCAGTTCACAAATCTTGAAACTAAATAAACCTTAATATTTAAGATAAACTGATTTAGAGACAGACATTAGCCCATGGAGGGAATCAGTCAGGGTTGCCTCCTGCGACCTACTTTTATTTATATATTTCAATATATACATTTTCCTAGGTTGTATATGCGGAGTAATTAATACACTAAGTTTCAAGGAAAAATATGCGTGGGCACAGACGAAAGATATCCTTTCATATGAAATATTTTGGATATGGAAATGAAAACTAAATAATATCAGTTTGGTCACATGACCGTCATGCCCGTGTATAGCAAAACACTTCAAAACCTTCTTTTCCGGAACCAATTGCCGTCTGGGTCAAATTAGGTCGCATACGCTTGGTATGGAGAAAAAGTGTATTTTTCCATTAACTTTTGTAGTTTGTGAACTTTAAATTTATATATGCAATCAATAAAATGAGTAAATGTAGGTACTATCAAAGGTCGAGGTCACTCCTTGACATTGGACTACAGTCACTCAGAAAAAAAAACTTGGTAAATTGGAGTCAAATTTGATATGCAGCTTTTATTGGGTAGAAGACAATTGATCCAGGTCACGTGACAAAGATGGCTGCCATGACAATATAGGGTAAAATATCTTTTTAAAATCCTTTATCGAACCAGTGGACCAATTGCCTGGAAACTTGGTATGTTGCATTGAGGACTCCGGCCCATCATAATTTATTCAAATGATGAGTTTGGGTTGGCATTTACCAATTTGACACTAAGGTTAAATTTGGATCATTTTGCTTTTGTATGAGAAAAGTTGCTATTGTTGATATTTCAAAAACTCTTATATCCTGTGAACTTGAATGGTATATGAAATCAGCTAAATGAATAAATGAGTAACAAAGGTCAACAGCACTCATGGACTTACTCCGATAAAAATGTGAGAAAAAAAAAGGTCGGCAAATTTAAGCCAAAATTCATATGAAGCCGTTATCGGATGGAGGAAAGAAAGTTTGTTCAAATGGTTTGCTCATTGACCAAGATGGATGTCATGGTAAAAAAAAGCTTCAGAACTATTCGTCTCAAAAACCAAATGGTAACATAATATTCAGCACTCAGTTGAGCAGTTCAGGACCATTGGTTCCTCTGGTTTGTGATTTATGTCATTTTTGAGACGTTGCTTCCGATTTCGAGGGACTTTTCACCCGACATTGAGATGAAATCTAACCTATATAGGCCTAATGCCCTGGGCTGGCCTTCTAAGCGGTTAACCAGAACTCAGACGTTTGGTTGGATTCAGCTCTGTGCTGAAGCACCATGCAGTACAGTCTTTTAATCGAGGCCTCATTGGGTGGGGCGCTTTGAGTGATAGTCAAAAGGCTACCAAACCCGCACGGCATAGTGTATCCTTTTACGGTTTCTTTCGAAAATGTTCTGTTTTTTTTTTTTTGTTGTTTTTTTTTTTTTTGTATTTCTGTTTCAAAAGTAGATAGCTGAGACAGTTGAGGCTGTTTGAACGAGTATCCCCAATCCCATAATATGTTAAGTCATCTCTAAAAGGCAAGAATTAAGTATGAAACTCTTCTCAAACCGATTCAGTGTACAGGAAAACAGGAAAACCCGCAATTGTCTCCCTTGTTAGAATATACCGTAAAATACCAAAAATAATCAGACACCTACATGTACAGGACTTGCTGTAATTCTCCTAAAATGTTAAAGACTTTGTTTCACGATCCTGCAAGAAGTCCAAAAGGTGCAAACGGAAGCAAATAGTGTAGAGCCTGATAAGACTGCCTTTCTTCCCCAACACTTAGGATAATTACGGTACCTACGAATTCACAAACTTAATGTCAAACAGTGTAGATCATGATCAGATGGCTTCTTCAGAAGCCATCTGATCTGGATCTACACTGTTTGTAAGGGTAGGGGTTGTCGTGAACAGCAGGATAAGGGTTAAATCTACTGGAAGCGTGCGCTTTCGGTACACATACATCTCATCGGCCCCCGCCCATCGGGGCTTGATGAAATAGATTGGCCGCATAATGCTTCCACGCAGAGCTAAAAACGACCACACACGAGTACTGGTAAACTGCTTAAAGGATCTAAGCCTGCACAGGCAAGGCGGTGCGAATCGGACCGCCCATGCTTATAAACCCTGTTGGTTTCTTGGGCGATAGGGCTTGTGTTGTCATTTCATTTCAATGTCGGGTGAAAGTCCTTCAAAATTGGAAGCAACGTCTCCAAAATGACCTATATAGTGTTGACGGGGACGTTAAAGCTCAAATCAAACACACATACATCTCCATAAGTTTTGTTTGTTTGATTTGAAGTTTAACGTCCCGTCAACACTGTAAAGGTCATTTGGAGACGTTGCTTCCAATTTTGTGGGACTTTTACCCAACATTGAGATGAAATGACATCTCAAGACCTGTCGCCCAATGAACCAGTAGGGTTTATAAGCATGGACGGGCCGACTCGCACCACATTGCCAGGGCAGACTTAGATCCTCTAAGCAGTTTACCAGTACTCGTGTGCGGGTCGGTTTCAGCTCTGCGTGGAAGCATGATGCAGCCCATCTATTTCTTCAAGCCCCGATGGGCGGGGGCTTATCTCCATACGTAAGCTTATTTTGCAACAGGATCTGATATGCATATTACCGTACTTACCATTTGTTCTAATTGAGGTTTTACGTCACCATCAACACTATTTAAGTCATTTTGGAGACGTCGCTTTCAATTTTGTGCCGACATTGAGATTCAGTGACGTCTCGAGCCCTACCGTCTAAACAAACCAATTATATTTATATGCATTGACGATCCGACACGTACCACTTTGCCAAGGCAGGCTTAGACCTTCTGAACGGTTTACCAGTACTCTTGTGCGGGTGATTACAGTTCTGCGTGGAAACATAATGCAGCCAAATCTATTTCTCAAGCCCCGATCAGGGTCAACATGTTTTCCATTTGCATTCGAACAGGAAGTCTACACCCAGAGGCGTCTCATCAGGGTCTACACTGTTATCCACCCATCAGGCTACTTTAGACACAGCACCAGGAGCCGGTTGTTCAAAACTAATGACGTCATTAGTTAACGTATCGTTAAAACTTTGATCGTTTAATATGGCAAATATTCTCAAATTCTTGCTGAAAAAATGTGAGCAGCTTTTGCGGATGCAAAAACCTGCTCACATTTTTACAGCAAAATACCAAAATTTTAAATATTAAACTTGCTAGAACAGTTAACAATTTGACCACTAACGAGCTCGTTAAGCTAACGATGCTTTGGACAACTGGCCCCAGGGTAATAAATTATACTTGTTCGGGGGTGGTTGGGTGAGGCTAAGAAGATGTGTATCTTGCGTCACTGGGGCGTCAAACTGATATTGGCTTACAGTTGTCCTTGCAATAGATAAGGGTAGAGGGAGAGTGTTGTTATTTCAGTCTACACCCAGAGGCGTCTCATCAGGGTCTACACTGTTATCCACCCATCCGGCTACTTTGGAAATAACATCAGGGCAGTAAATTATACTTGAGCGGGGACGGTTTGGTGGGGCAAAGAGGTGGTTATCTTGCGTCACAGGGGCGTCCAACTGATATTGGCTAACCGTTGCCCTTCCATTCATTTTCCTCTTTCTCCTCTGTCCCTCACTTTCATCTCCTCTACTATCTCCTCTATCTCTTTTCTCCCATTCCCTCGGAGACGACAAAAAATGATCCACAAGGGCTGATGTGTCGTTAAACCCCAAACAATCAATAATACAGTAGAACTTCGATGGCTCGAACACCGATGGCTCGTTTACCATGGATGTGTCGAACCCATTCTTGAGCCCCTAGCGAAATCCTCTACATAAGAAAAAGTGGGAGATAATTAAGGAGATTTTAGTCTTTTATCTTGCAAATGTATGCTATGTGTACTCATTAGAATCGCCTCGATGAGGCGATTCTAATGAGTACACAGAGCATACATTTTCATTATAGAACACCGAAAAGATGTCTAAAAGTATCTCGTTATGCCTCATAGCAGTAACCATCAGTGGCTCGAACTACCCCTGTCTCGAACGGATTTTCGTGGTCCCAAAGGTGTTCGAGCCATTGAAGTTTGACTGTAATTATACTTGTTCATTTTAGAACAAGTATGGTAGGGAGGTGAGGTGTCTGAATACTAAGGGTTAAAAGGGCACTTAAGACAAAAGAAAATAGTCTTTATAGCATTTATTCAATTTTAACCCTTGTCCTGCTGAGCCCGGATATGTCTTATCTTTGAAACAATGTAGATCCAGATCAGATGGCTTCTGAAGAAGCCATCTGATCAGGATCTTCATTGTTTGCCATCCAGTTAATGAATTTGTTGCAATAATTTGCATCAAGCGATTTGATTGGCTGATAATTAATAGTGGGTGTGACATATTTAAATATTCAGCAGGCTAATGGTTAAGAAGCAATGCATATACCAGTGTATGGAGTATCATGTAGAGTTTTGTCACCAACATCTTTCTTTTTCAGGGCTTGACCGAATTGAAATAAAAAGAAGCTATACGGCTCAAAATTTACAAACAAAAAATTATTTTCTTGCATACCATACCATTTTTGTTGTGTTTTGGCAAATGGAATGCTTCATGTGTTATGGAGATATAGGGGTGTCAGGTGAGTTTTGTTTGTTTAAGCAAACAGAACGCGTCGTCTGATCTGGGTCTACACTATTTGCTTGAAGTCCTTACATGTTTAAAAAAACTTATCAAAACAAAACTCACCTGACACCCCTATATCTCCATAACTCATGAAGCATTCCATTAAATTGTTTGATTTGAGGTTTAACGTCCCAGTCAACACTGTATATAAACAACAGCATATATAAAACTTTTAATGTATATATAGTCGAGCTTCAATAGCTCAAATACCTTTGTGGACATGAAAATGTGTTCGAGAAAGGGCTAATTCGATAATCTGGGATTTAATCATAGGTCCAGCTCATGGGACATCCGAAAGCGAAGACATTAGAATACCCTTTTAGATATTCTATCAAATAAAAAAAAATGTTTCGTGTTGACATAAGAATCGCCTTGAGCACACTAAAAATATTTAGATATTCTATCAAATAAAGAAATGTTGTGTGTTCACATAAGAATCGCCTCGTGCACACTCAAAATAATGAGGTATTCTATCAAATAAAGAAATGTTGCGTGTTGACATAAGAATCGCCTCATGCACACTCAAAATATTTAGATATTCTATCAAATAAAGAAATGTTGCGTGTTGACATAAGACTCGCCTCGTGCACACTCAAATTATTTAGATATTCTATCAAATAAAAAAAAGTTGCGTGTTCACATAAGAATCGCCTCGTGCACACTCAAAATATTTAGATATTCTATCAAATAAAGAAATGTTGCGTGTTGACATAAGAATCGCCTCGTGCACACTCAAAATATTTAGATATTCTATCAAATAAAGAAATGTTGCGTGTTCACATAAGAATCGCCTCGTGCACACTCAAAATATTTAGATATTCTATCAAATAAAGAAATGTTGCGTGTTCACATAAGAATCGCCTCGTGCACACTCAAAATATTTAGATATTCTATCAAATAAAGAAATGTTGCGTGTTCGCATAGAATCGCCTCATGCACTCTCAAAATATAATCGGGTTATCCTATATACATTAGAGTGTTTGAGTTCTATGTCTCACCAACAACTAAGGTTATGCGGAGACGGGGCCTCGGTTTAAAGACTCATCCGAAAGTCTTGAGAAGCCCGAGATCAATCCTACGACCCCTGGTTTACAAGGCGAGTAGCATAAGCACAAGACCACGGAGGCTTCTATGTAAGAATATTCAATGTAGATGGCTTGAACACCGATTGCTCGTATACCATGGCTGAGTCGAACCTGTTCTTGAGTCCCAAGAGAATTCCTTTACATAAGAAGTAGTGTCGGATAATTAAGGCCATTTTCGACTTTTAGCTTGCAAATGTATGCTGTGTGTACTCATTAGAATCGCCTCGATGAGGCGATTCTAATTAGTAAACACGGCATACATTTTTATTTCAGATGACCGAAAAGATGTCTCAAAATTAACCCCGTCATGTCTTCTGGCAGTAACCCTCAGTGGTTCGAACTACCCTTGTCTCGAACAGATTTTCTCAAAAATGTTCGAGATATTGAAGTTCGACTGTATATGGATAAGTAAAATTCCCATAATAAGACCACCTTCGGGACTGTTCAAAAATGGTCTTTAAGACCACTTTTAAACAGTCACAAAGATGGTCTCTTTCCAGAGGATTTTGTGCAGAAAACACACAGAAAGAATGATTGAAACCTCTTAAAAATGTTTTTTTTTTTAAATGAAAATTAATTAGTCTTAATTTTGGGTGGTCTTAATAGCGGAATTTCACTTTATCTGGAGCCACGTGTATGCGAAGAATTCTTTAGGGACTCAAAATCGAGATCAAATTATTAGAACTCTTTTTTTTTAGCCCTGAGATAAAAAAAAAATTTCTTCATTATTTAGAGAACTTTTTTAAATTTACCTTCAAGGGGCAGGTTGCATATATTCGTCGGGGCAATATTTAATAATAAACGCAACATGCCTCTATTTCTCTGGAGGATCGAAAAGATATGAGCCAGTGCACGACAAAACCTACATTAAGACATGTGCGCACAGCGAAGACTCAGAGTCTTGCTGTGAGTCTTCGCTGTGCGCTCTAAGGATAGCTAAGGCCCATTGCTCCTTCATGCAGCAAGAGAAGTGTCTGCCTAGACTAAATGGATGCGCAGACTGATCTTTTTGTAGGTTTTGTCATGCGCTGGCTCATATATCTATTTTTCATAATTTATGACTTGGCGCTGTGGTAACGTACATCACGCTAGAGCGCCCCCCGCCCATAGGGGCTTGAAGAAATATATGGGCTGCATGATGCTTCCACGAAGAGCTGAATCCGGCCCGCACACTAGTACTGGTAAACCATAGAGAGGATCTAAGCCTGTTCAGGAACCGCGGTGCGAGGCGGACCGTATTGGTTTCATTGGGCCACAGGGCTTGAGATGTCATTTCATCTCAGTGTCGGGTAAAAGTCCCACAAAATTGGAAGCAACGTCTCCAAAATGACCTTTACAGTGTTGACGGGGACGTAAAACCTCAAATCAAACAAAACAAAAAAAATCGTACATTGTACATGGCCATGCGTGTACTTCTTAAGTCGAAAAACTGTTTCAACACATAAGCTGTTCGAGACCTTGGCGCTTAACGCCTTTTCAAATATGTTGATAATTTTACCACCAAAAAGTGAACATTTCAGATTAAAAATTCTGATATTTTTTCACATTTTTTCTCAAAACAGAGATTTTGATAACTAGTCAACCGCCCAGCCGGCTGCTCAGGGTCCTTCAGCCGGCTCTCATGGTTTACACTGTTTGCTTCAATTAATGGTATTTAGGTATAAGTCTCACCTGTCAATCTTCTTCATAGAATTTCCTTTCTTTTATCGAAAGGGTGTACGGTTTTGACGATTGTTTTGATGTCAGTGAGTACAGTCCTGATATTTCATTGTGGAATTATCTCAAAATAAATATTCGTTTCTGAATCAGATGATGGTATGTCTGTGTATGTTTTACATAGAGTTTCAAATTATCCCTTTTGATTCCAATGTTTGTTACTGCGCAATAATGTTTATCCCATTACAACCCTAAAGCCAAGTACAAATACTTATGCAAATCGTGTAGATCCTGATACGATGGCCCTGAGCCATCTTATCGGGATATTTTCTTACCGTTCAGCTGGACGCATTACGATAAAACACCCATGCGATATAGTGCAATTTTTACATCTCCAAAATGGCTACTTTTCTGACGAAAATCTGTGATATTTTTTCTTATTTATACTGTAAACATAGGTTGTGGGTACTCGTTAGAACCGCCTCATTGAGGCGGTTCTAACGAGTACCACAACCTATGTCTTGGAGCAGAAATAAGAAAAATATTGTTTACCCCCGTAAACCCCAGTTTTCTCTATATAAAGTGGGATGTAAGGGGGTGTTCATTTCACGGACGTGTTCACGTGATGGCCCGGATGTGCTCAACTTCAGGGATGTGAGGGGTTTGAGGATATAAATAAATCAAAACACTAACACTGCTATCTTCTAAGGCGATTGTCTCTAAGTGCAAGCTGGAAAAACGATCGTGAACGGGGACTCGAACTGTTTCGGTATATCCTTAAGTTCTTGCGCATAATATCAACAGTGAAGAACCTGATCAGACACCGCGTTCTGTGTGTACGCAAAATTTTGACTTCAGAGTGGAACAAATAACACGGCAATTTTTAGGTCGATTGTCAGTCCACACAAAGTTACTAAGCAGGAAACAGGAAAGCTATACGTGACCATCACGGACTTGTCGGAATAACTTTTTACAGAATATAGCCGCAGTGAGGTGAGACTGTTGCGTAAGAGGGTTATCTAGGAATCATAGGTTGGCATTGGCAAACAGTGTAGACCCAGACCAGAGGCCACAGAACGCGGCGTATGATCAAGATGCACAATGTTTGCTTTGAATCCGGAATTTCAAGGTTAAATGAAACAGTTTAAATCACAGTCCAGGACTATTTCTTTGACATCGACCCACCAGTACTCTCAGTGATTAATAGTAAGGTGAAACTTTTCACCCAAATCACAATTTCACAAACAGTAAACAGAAAAAAAATCAGGATTAAAATGCTAAAGATTCATATTGTGCAAATAAGAAATGAATGTTATTCATTAACCCTTTTTGTACCAAATGGATTCTTCCTCCTTATATATAGCAGGAGTCCTTTTTAAAATTTAGGGGTGTTGGGTTGTGGTTTCTTCAAAATCTATTTGGAAACTGGCTGAACGTTTTGCAAACAGTGTAGGCCCTGATCAGATGCCGCGTTCTGCGGCATCTGATCTGGGCCTGCACTGTTTGCCAAGTAGCCCTTTAGGGGTTTCCAGTACTAAATGGGTTAAACATTCATTGAAGTATCACGAGCAAAGCCACGGAAAGAACCTTTGCACGTGACCCAATGTTATCCATACTTCAATTAAGATGGTGCGGGTGTCCAGTTGCAGAGGCTGGTCTTAGTCTCCGCTATCCGTACGTGTTCGAAGGCACTTTTATATTGCATATCGCAGCTCGTTTTTGGAGCGTAGGTCTTGCAGCGTAGCTCCAGTGAAACGAGAAGTGATTTCGGCACTACTTTCGGCGTTACTGCGTATGACCCAATCACCAGTGAGAACATAGTACCCCGTGTTAACATAGTAGATTATTACGCCAAGGGTATCTTCTTATAGACTGCTTCACAAACCACCTATTGCAAACGGAATAGATGAATATTTTTAATAGATGAACTGTGTAGCAGTCTAATCTTTTTATAGTTCAGTTCATATAACCCAGTTTACAGCCCATTTTGTACGTAAAATCCCAAAATTGGCAACTGGCAAACAAGACAAACCCAGATCAGATACCACAGAACGCGGAGTCTCATTATGACCTACACTGCAGACTTACAAAAAGGTTCAGCCATTTTTGCCAAATATGTCGTGGAAGCCACAGCCCTGATTTTAAAAGGAACTCATTCCATATTGATATAAGGTTGAGGATTCCATCCGTTTAAAATGGGTTAAAAGTACACAATGTAATTCGTTTCATTACCAAAATAAGACAGGTGGAATGAGTTTGGACAGGTGCACGTCAAATTTTAAAGAGCAAGACTTATATCGTAAGCAGTAAATTTTGCAGTTTAGACAAAGATGAGACGCACTTTGTTGTAGCGTCTGATCTGGGTCTGCTATGTTTGTTCCCTAAACAGGCTGCTAGACATATACTCAGAGCATGGGTTAATGAGGGGGGACAATGTTACTTTGTTTAAAGCGACCTGTCTGCGTCCTAGGCATGTGACCATAAATAAAGAAAATTGTCAGCTCAGACGCAAGTTCGATACCTGCCGGCTTCGGCAACATTCTTTCCAGGAGATTGATCATGAAATCTGTTCCACGGTGATTCTATCCCTTTCGCTGATTCAAGAAGGGCAGTTGTTGGTTTCCGGTAAAAGACTGTGCACTGTGCTGTATTGACAATATCTAACCAAAGAAATTGCCTTAATGCCTGATCATTTCATAAATGGGCTCGTCGGTGCAATTTATTTTTATATAATAATAATGGAGTATAATGTTTAAACCTCTTCAAATATTCCTATGGATTGATATTGACAATAACTAACCCAAGAAACTGTCGTATGCAAGATCTCTTCATAAATGACCTCGCCGATGCAATATATATGTAATATGAACTTAGGCACAGCCTAGATACGGACATGAGCATTACCGGTCAGTTAATGTTTAAAAGCAAAGATGATAGTGTTTTACCCACCTGAAGTCTGAACACTAGAGGGGAAATGAATAATTGGAGACAACAAACCATTTTACCAATATACAGATACGGATAAGCTTTAACTTACGTCCCTTGTTGAAACAGACAGCATTTTGGTTCTGTATAGCTTTGCCTGAGAGCATTCAATTTCTTGCTGACTGTATTACCTTTGTGAGCATTCTTGCTGACTGTCAGAATTAGAAATGTTTACTGGTGACACGTCCATAGACAATCCTTCACCAGTCTGATAAAAACATGGTTTCCGAAGTCAAAGGTCTTGCGAAATGCAAGTAGTTCAATTTTACCATGACATTGTGGGCAATCTGGATGGGGCCATAAAATTCATAAATCGTGGCTACAAACAGACTGACTCGATCATCATGGACTTCACCAAGGCCTTTGACAAGGTTGAAGGTACCTCACAGAGGGCTATTATACTAAAGTTGACTACTATGGGATAAGTGAATCCACACATAGGTGGATAAGCTCATGGCTCTCTGGGTGCTCACAACACGTTGTGCTTGATGGCCAAGCATCTGATCCAGTCCCTGTTTTATCCGGAGTCCCCCAAGGTTCAGTCCTTGGACTGGTCTTCTTGGTTTTCATCAATGATCTGACTGATAATATCAGGGCATCAGTCAGTTTGTTTGCTGATGATGTGTCCTGTATATATTTTCCGTCTGACTGTCTTATTTACAAGATGACATGGATCAACTTGCAGAGTGGGAGACCGATTGGCAAATGAAGTTCAATGTGGCGGTGGCATTTTTGGCCCCAGGACCATAATTTGAACAATCTTGCTAGAGGTACAATAGATGAAGCTACACACCAAATTTCAAAGACCTGGGCCTTGCGGTTTCAGAGGAGAAGATTTTTATTTTAGACTTTTCCTATATATAAGTCAGTGTAAAACCAAGGGGCCCCAGGGTGGGGGCATTTTTGGCCCCAGAGCTATAAATTGAACAATCTTGATAGATGTCCACAATACGAAGCTTCATATCAAATATCAAACACCTGAGTGAGTGTTGGAGTTTTACATCCTACCAGCAGCGAAGGTCATAGGGAGACAGGACCTCGGTTTAAAGACTCATCCGAAAGTTTGAAGAAGCCCGGGATCGACCCTGCCATGCCCGGTTTACAAGGCGAGTAGCATTACCACTTCACCAGAGAGCTTCTGATCAAACACCTGAGCCTTCTGGTTTCAGATAAGAAAATTTTTAAAGCTTTTCCCTATGTAAGACTATGTAAAACCAAAGGGCCCCGGGGTAGGGGCGTGTTTGGCCCCAGGACTATAATTTGAACAATCTTGGCAGCGGTCCACTAGATGAAGCTACACACCAACTATCGAAAGCCTGGTTTCAGAGGAAACTATTTTTTAAACTTTCATAAAAAACATCTGTTGTTGGCTCCCGTGACCTTGATGTGTGGACTCGAACCATTTGAACACTTCTTAAAGGGAACCGCCTAGGAATCATTCCTATGAAGTTTGGTCAAAATCTGATCAGTGGTTTAGGAGGAGATGTGGTTTGAAGAAATTGTTTATGCAAGGACGGACGAAAAGTGATCCCAAGAGCTCACCTCGTCATTACATGACAGGTGAGCTAATAAAAACGAAAAACATAGGCCTGTCCCCTTATATGACAAATGGACTTGTCCAATATATGGCAGTGGAAGAGTCTACTAGCATACAATGGGTTAATGTCCCCATCAACACTGTAAGCCTTTGTTCCTATGAATTATTATTGTATGTATGTATGTATTGCATGTCACAGAAATTGTGAAATAAATATGTATATTAAATTTCAATAATCGTGGTAGAAAATAATAGAAAATCCACAAAACGAAGCTTCATGTCAATCATCAAAGACCTTGGCCTTCTGCTTTCAGACAAGAATATTCCAAGTGTTTTCATTGCCTTGACTTCTATTTCCTAGGGCTATAATTTGAACAATCTTGATAGCGGTCCACTAGATGAAGCTTCACACCAAATATCAAAGACCTGGGCCTTGCAGTTTCAGAGTAGAAGATTTTTTTTAAATTACCGTATATAAATCAATGTAAAACCGAAGGGCCCTGGGGCGGAGGCATTTTTGGCCAAAGGGCTATGATTTGAACAATCTTGGTAGAGGTCCACACTAAATATCAAAGTCCTGGGTCGTACGGTTTCGGAGAAGAAGATTTTTAAAGATTTTCCATGTATCCTGTATAATCCAATGTTAATGAGAAGATGATTTTTAAGACTTTCCCTATATAAGACTATGTAAAACCAAAGGGTCCCGGGGCGGCGGCCATTTTGGCCCTAGGGCTATAATTTGAACAATTTTGCTAGAGGTTCACTGGATGAAGCTTCACGCAAAATACCAAAGACCTGAGCCTTGCCGTTTCAGAGAAGAAGATTTTTAAAGATTTTCCCTATATAAGCCTATGTAAAACCAAAAGCCCCCGGGGCGGGGGCATTTTTGGCCCCAGGGCTATAATTTGAACAATCTTGGTAGCGGTCCACTAGATGAAGCTTCATACCAAATAAGACCTGGGCTATGCGGTTTTAGAGAAGATTCCCTATATAAGCCTATGTAAAACCTAAGCCCCCCAGGGCGGAGGCATTTATCGCACTAAGCCTATATTGTGAAACATTTGATAGAGGTTCACTACATGAAGCTTCACACCAAATGTCAAAGAACTGGGCCTTGCGGTTTCAGAGAAGAAGATTTTTAAAGATTTTCCCAATATAATATAAGCCCATGTAAAACCAAAGGCCCCCGGGCGGGGGCATTTTTGGCCCCAGGGCTATAATTTGAACAATCTTGGTAGAGGTCCACTAGATGAAGCTTCATACCAAATATCAAAGACCTGGACCTTGTGGTTTCAGAGAAAAAGATTTTTAAATATTTTCCCTATATTCATGTTAGCCTATGAAAAAACCAAAGGGCCCAAATATCAAAGACCTGGGCCCTGTGCTTTCAGAGAAGAAGATTTTTCAAGTTTTCACTGAAAAAAATATATTTTTGGCTCCTGTGACCTAGATGTGCAATGGACCGAAACCATTTGAACAACTTTGAAAGGGGTCCAGCTAAGGATCATTCCTGTGAAGTTTGGTCAAAATCCAATCAGTGGTTTAGGAGATGTCGTTTGAAGAATTGTTAACAGACGCACGCATGGACGACGGATAAAAAGTGATCACAAAAGCTCACCTTGTCACTATGTGACAGGTGAGATAAAAAGGAATGTTGTGGGTACTTGTTGGAATGGTCACAACATAGCATTTCATGGGTATCCATAACATCTTTTTCAAATAATCAAAAATATTATCCCCATTTACCCATCTTTTCTCTTTATCTGAATTGCAAATACTTTCGGGCATCATGAATGAGTTCAGATCCCATGGACAGTAAATTTGTCTGTTAACCAAGTCATCTACATCTACCAGTCATGTGCTGGGCTCTGAAGGGTCGTACGAACATCTGTCACAATCTGGTTGTCAATGAACATATCCAAATCAAATTAGCTGCCTTAAGGGTACACCAAAAGCATGTCAAAGAAACACTTCTTTAACTGACAATGTTTACAAATGACATGCAACCAGTTTCTTTTATGGATGTGTCCTGATCTATCGCCGTTGGTCCCAAGTCAGGCTCTAACTGGTCTCTTCTTCCTCCAGATATTAAATGAGTCTGCTGTACGAAAGGCTATCAATCGAGTTTGCCATCCATTATACTCATTTGCCACAGTTTTCGTTCATGATTAGACCATCATCCAGTAATAGACATATCAGCTGGTCTGCTGCACAGCATCAGGTAAATTACCAAATTGTTCTACTTTCTTACCTAAGTATCGATTCAGTTCATCGGGGATATATTCCTTATCGTCAAATAAAAACATCAATTCCAGTTTACACTGCAAAACAAGATTATCAACTCTGAATTACGCGAAAAATTCCTTCCCGCGTTCACAAATACCAGACAAAATGGCGGCTGATCAGTGATCATGGCTGGGGTTCAAATGGGGTGATATTCATAAGTTTTCTGTTAAAAGAAAATACTGTCTTTAAACCAATAAAAATTAATCGAAAGATAAAATGTAATATACAAATTAATCTATACACTCGTTTGTTTATTGGATTTATACCCCCTCAGGAAAGAAATCCCGTATATTTCAATACAAAAACTGGAATAACCTCTATTTAAACTAAACTAACACTGTATAGGTCATTTTAGAGATGTTGCTTCCAATTTTTACCCGACATTGAGATGAAATGACATCTCAGTCCCTGCCACCCAATGAAACCAATAGCGTTTATAAGCATGGACGGTCCTAATCACACTGCTTTTATAAGCATGGACGGTCCTAATCACACTGCTTTGCTTCAAATTTTTACCCGACATTGTGATGAAATGACATCTCAATCCCTGCCACCCAATGAAACCAATAGGGTTTATAAGCATGGACGGTCCTAATCACACTGCTTTTATAAGCATGGACGGTCCTAATCACACCTCTGTGGTTCTTTGATTTTTTGTGTTCACTGAGATGTTGCACTGATGAGTTAGGAGGCCTTCATGCGGACTGAACAAATTATTTGTCTAAATCGCGGCGGACGTAAGGGCGAGGATTGTGGCCACGTAAAATCGATTTAAGCCCCCCCCCCAGTGGAAATCTTTCCACTGACCGTTCCAAGGCGGTTCTTCTGTGGCGATTTATTTATGTTGTTGTTTGTTACTTACTGTGTGTATCACTTGTGTCTTTTAATTTTGGATGGCCATTTTGTGGGAAAGTAACTGTTCTTATGGCCTTCCTTTGTTTAGGTTTCCATTATGGTCTGGTCGCTTAATGTTTGTATTTCTTTCCCTTTGGTGTCTTTGATGGGTGGAGTAAGTTAATTGTATCGATTCCTGATCTTTGTTTTACTTCTACTTAGATCCTTTAAGCGGTTTACCAGTACTCATGTGCGGTCAGTTTCAGCTCTGCGTGGAAGCATCATGCAGCCCATCTATTTCTTCAAGCCCTGATGGGCGGGGGCCACAATTTTCTACAATATGTGTACATAATTACATATGATTTTTCGGTAATGATGCTTTTGGAGAAATTCACATTAACAGCTACACTTAAAAAGAACCAAGAAAGCAGTTTCCATCACCTGTTACCCTGATTTTGGAGTAATCAATTCAATACCCTCAGAACAGACTGGCTTCCTATATGAACGTGAAAGAAACAATGAAATGCGAAAGTGACAAGATCAACTGAGGTAATTTCTCAACTGAGGTAATGGCCAGATATGACCGACTCAGTATAAGAAGATAGATAGATAGATAGATAGATAAGATCACGATCGGAGAATGAATCGACAAAAATATAAAAAACTGAATTAACTCTGTTTGCCTATGGAGCATGGTAGCTCAGGAGTTAGACAGCACTTGCCTATCATGCTAGAGGCCCCCAGTTCAATTCCGGGCAGCGGTGTCCGAACTGCTACACTGGCATCATTTGCAGGGATGAATGCCACAAAGTGCAGTCCTTCGGATCGGGACGTTATTTGGAGGCCCCTGTGCATGGAGAACCATCCCCTGCGCAAGTAAAAAGATCCCTACCAAAATTATCTATCTCTATTTACTGCCAACCCCTCTCTCGAGTGTTACAGGCAGATTTCATGATTACTATGTCGAGAGAGAGAGGCTTTCAAGCCTCTATGTCAAAGAGAGAGAGGCTTTCAAGCCTTTCATTCTGCAAACCTGGACTGTATTTGTTTGATTTGAGGTTTAACGTCTCACTTACCACTGTTAAGGTCATTTTGGAAATGTTGCTTCCAATTGTGTGGGACTTTTACCCGATGTTGAGATGAAATGACATCTGAAGCCCTGCCACCCAATGAAACCAATATGGTTTATAAGCATGGACGGGTCCGACTCGCACCGCTTTGTGTGGGACTGGGCAGGCTTGGTTCCTCTAAACGGTTAACCAGTACTCGTGTGCAGGTCGGATTCAAATTTGTTTGGAAGCATTAGCCCATCTATTTCTTCAAGCACCGATGGCCGGGGGCCGTCCTGGAGTGCATGTAATGTACACCCGCCCGTAATCCTCGTGAGAGGGTGTTGCAGTAAAAGAAAGAAAGGAATTCCAAGGCATTACTTCATGCTTGATAGTATGACACACAGAGAGTCGGAATTACCATGGAAATACTGGAAATAAACGAAAACTATGCTGTTGCTGTCGAACAGTAACGCAGCCGGAAGGTAAACAAAGTCTTTAGAAGACCGGTACTTGATGTTTTTATTTTGCGCCAACTGTCAGACAGATTGTCTATGAAAATGCAATAAGCGTCTCTGCAACATGGATCAATAATAGAGAAGCAGTCATCGTGACGTTTTTGAAAATCCCAATTTACCTTTTTAGCTATTTATTTATTTTATTTGAACGGGTACGACAAAAAGTAATACATAGGTATGTAAATAGACTGCATTTAAGATCGACAAAAGAAAATAAATAAAAAAGTGACAGTCATGCAGCGCGCCTCACCAGAATTCTCGCGTCTCGCGAGAAAATTGAATCACTTCAACTTTTTTCACAGGCAATGCCGCTGACAACAACAACAACAACAACAACATGTGCTCGTATACGCGTTACCTATAGTCGGACATGAGTCCGATGTCGTCCTAACTGACGACATCGGCCGATGCCTTCTTCGGCATCGGCCGACTCATGTCCGTATAAAATGTTAACAGAGTATAATGTTCAAACCTCTCTGAATATTCCGATCATTTTTGGCATTCGGATTGATATTGACAATACCTAACCCATGAGGCTGTTTTATGCAAGATTACTTAATGAATGACCTCGCCGAGGCAAAATAATAAAAATGAATACGGAGTATAACATCTAAACCCGGCTTTGATCATTTTCGGCATACAGGTTGATATTAACAATTCATAACCCGCAAAATTTCCTTATGCCAAATTACTTTACAAACGGCCTCGCCTAGGCAAACTGAAAACTTATTTCGAAGTGTAACTTCTAATCTAGTTGGAATATTTTGACAACTGTAAGCTGGCAGATAGATAATGTACAGATCTAAACAAAGAGATTCCTGAATGCCCAATTTCTTTATTTTAGCCTCGGCAAGGTAAAAATTTCACCCACTGACACGGTCGTATAAATTTCAAACCGACGGGTATATTTTTATAATGTTTTGCATGCAGATGTAAATTGACAAGATCAAGCTAATGATATTGTCTAATGCCAGATAGCTTTATAAACAGCCTCACCGAGGCAATTTTTAAAGACTGATTGCGGATGTATAACTTATAAACTGCTTGGAAAATTATGATAACGTTTCACATGAAGATAACCATCATCACGACGTAACCAAGGAGAATGTCTAATGCAAGATAAATAACCTCCCCAAGGTAATTTTAAAAAAAAAAATGATTACATCAAATAACTTTAAAGCCGCCAAACAATTGCGCAAGCCGCAGTCATTGCACGAACTATAGGTCAGCATAAATCTTCAATTTAACTGTAGAACTGCATGGTTGCTATATTGCTCAAAACCATTTATTGTGGGTACTTGATAAAATTGCCTCGTCAATGCAGTTCAATCAAGTCCCCGTAATCAATGTTTTGAGCAGCGACAAGAAAATATCACAATTTTGTATCTTAAAATTTCCATTTTTTTTTTTTTTTTTTTCCGAAAAATTGGCAATGTATATGTACAGGCGTGTTTTCGTGATGGTTGTTGCGGGGTCTACACTTTAGCGTGAGTTAATTTCAATATAGGGCTTGTTGCTTTAACACAACTTCTGGCCCAGAATAGCATCAAACAGCTATGTTCATTGGATCTATAGATGAGTTTCGGACGCCACCGGTCGCTAAGGAAATGCTATCCCACGATTCCGTATTTTTGCGCATGCGCAGTTTTGTGTGGCAAAAAAATAACCGTTGTTCAGACCGATTAATTTCTTTGAATTTGACAATTTTAAATAGAGCGTAAGGTAAAAGTGACGTATGTCTTGCGTATCTGTGGCGTCCAACTGATATTGGGTGACATTTGGGTAAGACCTGTTATCCTTGCAGCAGGTAAGGGTAGAGGGGAGTGCTCTTATTCCTTCTGTTTCTACACTTCCTTTCATTTTCCTCTTTCTCCTCTGTCCTTTACTTTAACCTACGATCTCTTCTTATTTTTTCTCCCTTTCTCTGGGAGACGAGACAAAGGTTGACGTGTCGTTAAACCCAAAACAATTAATAATCGAATAATTAGCTGACAATAGTCGCGTCATGTTGCGCTAATCGCAAGACAAATGATGCGTCAGTGACGAGGATTGGTTGGTTGGCTGAATTGTGCTTTTATGTCCCCGTCAACACTATTTAGGTGATTTTGATGACGTTGCTTCCAGTTTTTGGGACTTTTTTCTTACCCGACATCGAGATGAAATGACATCTCAAGCCCGGCCGTCTAATGGAACCAAAAGGCTTATCTGCATTAGACGGTTTGACTCACATCACTTTGCCTTGGCAATCTTAGTCCATCTAAGCGCTTTACCAGTATTCATGTGTGGTCAGTTTCAGCTCTGCGTGGAAGCACCATGCAGCCCAATCTATTTCTCCAAGCCCCGATGGGCGGGGGCGAGACAGTGAAGATGAATCGAAGGATTACCACCAACCTGACAGATTCAACATGTGGTTGATAAAGATCAATCGTTTACAACCAGCAGTAGGGTTGTTTGAATATAGAAATCCACCGTCTCCGCGACCCCCGCCCACCGAGGCTTGAAGAAATAGATGGGCTGCATGGTGCTTCCCCGCAAAGCTGAAACCAACGTACAAGAGTACTGGTAAACCAATTAGAGGATCTAAGCCAGCCCAGGCCAAAGGGTGCGAATCGGACCGACCATGCTTATAAACCCTATTAGTTTCATTGGGCGACATGGCTTGAGATGTCATTTCATCTCAATATCGGATAAAAGTCCCACAGAATTGGTAGTGTTGAGGGGGACGTAAGATCTCAAAACAAACAAAGAAATCAGCGTCCCCGTTAACACTATTTGTGTCATTTTTGAGACGTTGCTTCCTATACCCACATTGAGATTAACTGGGATACCGAGCCACACCTTCGACCTTTTACATTTCTCCCTGCCTAATGAAATTCGTCCCGAATCTCATAGTCCCATCCAGTCTGGCTATGGTACTTTATGTTCAGGTGTTTCAAAGTATCGCACAAAATTGGAAACAACATCTTCAAAATGACCTTTACCTTGTTGACGGGGATGTCAAACCTCAAATCAAAGAAACAAAAACTGCAGTTCACAATCTTTTGAATCACAACAGTACTTTCCAACATTCATAGACATTGAGGTAAAATGACCTCTCGAGCCCTGCCACCCAATGAAAGCAATAGGGTTTATAAGCATGGGCGGTCCGACTCGCACCGCTTTGCCTGGGAAGGCTTAGATCCTCTTAGCGGTTTACCAGTACTCAGGTGCGGGTCGATTTCAGCTCTGCGTGGAAGCATCATGCAGTCCATCTATTTCTTCAACCCTGATGGGCGGGGGCCGCTGAACTGCAGTATAAAATGCATGAATGTTGTGGATAAAATGACAAACACTATGCTTAAAAATCTTATTTTTTTCCTTAGTTTACTGTACACACACGGGCTCGATTGATTACTTTTTGCCACACAAGACTGCGCATGCGCAGCGTAACCAATGAAGTTAATCAGCCTAAACTCACCTACATGAGCCTGACGCTATTAAATTATCAAAGCTACGCTCCATTAGCACTCTCAGTGCTTTGATTCCTTATTGAAGATAACTTGCATTCGATAATACATCCGTGCGGTATAGTGCAATCTTTCATATCTCCAAAACTTTTAATTAATCTAATGAAATTTTGTGATATTATAATGCTTATTTATACTAAACAAAAGGTTGTTGGTCCTCGTTAGAACCGCCTCATTGAGTACCAACAATCTATATCTAGAAACAGGAATAAGAAACATAATGGCACCCCCTTAAACCAAATTTTCTCTGTACGAAGTGGGGGTTACGGGGATGTTAATTACACGGACTTGCTGACGAAATGAGAAACATTTTCACTGATTTAATTCTAATGAGAACCAACAATCTATGTTTGATGCAAAAGTAGAATAGGAAAGCTCAAATTGTTTTTTTGTTTTTTTTCTTTTCTTCTTCTTCGTCTTCTTCTTCTTCTTCTTCTTCTTCTTCTACTTCTTCAACTGTCATAGTCGTCATTCTTCGAGTTCTTCGACGCTTTCTTCTAGTGGGAGGGGCTGGCAACCGAGTATCAGTTTTGGAGCCATGAAGTTGAAATCATCTTCGTCAAAAGCGTCAACATCGTCTTCAACTGAAATAAAGATGTTTTAATTGATCTGCTGGACCAACACAGGACAGAGACTAAGATCATCTGGTTCATCCATCTGTTTCTTCAAAACGATATTTTTCTGATGAAAATTTGTAATATTTTGTCTTATCTTCACTCCAAACATAGGTTGTGGGTGCTCGTTAGAACCGCCTCATAGAGGCGGTTCTAACGAGTACCCACAAGCTATGTCTTGGAGCTATAATCAGAAAACTAATGTATACCCTTGTATACCCCAGTTTTCTCTATATAAACTGGGGTTTAGAGGGGACTTTGGAACGTGATGGATAGTCCATATGATGCAGTGGGATCACGACTAGCTGATATGGTTGTTACATGCATTAGCCTTTCTCGAAATGAATACTGATTTGATCGGGCCGGGAGTATTCAGTATTTTTCGCCACTGTGACGAAAAATACTCAACACTCACGGACCGGAAAAATATTTTCAAGGTACTTTCGAAAGCAATACGTGTTGTTGTTGGGCAATACTTCATAAAGAAAACATAACAAAATCAGTCAAGCGTTGCTTGGATAAAAGGTCATGAAGACAATAACTGGAAAGTTTCATCAAAACCCCTCACAAACTGTAGGAACAGTTGCATTTGATTTGGGGTTTAACGTCTCCGTCAACTCGTTTGTCATTTTGGAGACGTTGCTTCCAGTTTTGTGAGACTTTTACCCGACATTGAGATGAAATGACATCTCAAGCCCTGTCGCCCAATGAAACCATCAGGGTTTATAACCATGGACGGTCCGACTCGCACCGCTTTGCCTCGGCAGGCTTAGGATCTCTAAGCGGTTTACCAGTATTCGTGTGCGGTCGGTTTCAGCTCTGAGTGGAAGCATCATGCAGCCCATCTATTTCTTCAATCCCCGATGGGCGGAGGCGATTTACACCCATGTAAGAGTCTTATAGTATAACTTACGTCCTGCCTTTAGATCCAAGAACAAACGTTCTGCAAGGCGAGGATTGGAAAAGAGCTTGTATAAGTCTCCGAGTGTGATCATTCCATCTCCATCACGGTCGTAGACATTGAACTGGCATGGATTGGCCTCGATTCGCAGTGCAAAATATTCTTTAGGCTAAAATAAGAGATGAGTTTAAAGTACTGGTACACGGCATGATTTAGTTAGACTTTATTAATTGATTATCCTATATTACACAAGGTCAACCAATATTCAAAAATCATGAATCATGTTTTTAATTGCATCAATTAATAAAATTGTCATTAATCAAGTAATTTCGTATTGGCCCAGTTACAGGTCCTCGGTCAGCTGTATTGGCCTCGGCCTTCGGCCTCGTGTATTCAACTGTATTGGCCTCGGCCTTCGGCCTCGTGCCAATACAGCAGACCTCGGACCTGTAACTGGGCCAATACGAAATTATTTGATTAATAACATTATAGTATCATACTGATGTTCATAGTTTTTGGGTAGTAGTCGTATCGGTAGTAGTGGTACTACTACTGCTAATTCTAGTAGTAAACAGCAGCAGTTGCAGCTGTAGCAATAACACATTACGATAACACATCCGGGTGACATAGTGCATTTTTTTACATCTCCAAAATGGTTACTTTTCGAATGAAAATCTATGATATTTTTCTTATTACTACTGCAAACATAGGTTATGGGTGCTCGTTAGAACCGCCTCATTGAGGCGGTTCTAACGAGTACCCACAACCTATGTCTTAGAATGAAAATAAGAAAAATAATGTTTACCCCCGTAAACCCCAGTTTTCTCTATACAAAATGGGGTGTAAAGGGGTGTTCATTTCACGGACTTGTTCACGTGATGAGCAGTTGTAATGTAGCAGCAGTAGCAGTTGTAGTAGTAGTAGAGCAGTGAGTGAGTGAGTGTTTGAGTTTTACGTCCTACCAACAGCTAAAGTCATACGGAGACGGGACCTCGATTTAAAGACTCATCCGAAAGTCTGGAGAAGCCCTGGATCGATCCTGCGACCCCTGGTTTAGAAGGCGAGTAGCATAACCACTACACCACGGAGGCTTCTAGTAGTAGAAGTAGCAGTTGTAGTAGTAGTAGATGCAGCAGTATATTCTAAAAGTAGTATCATCACCATCGTCATTATCATTGTCAACAACAATAACAACAACGACCAAACAACATTTAAGCTGATTTTCGAGAATGAGATTGTTCGGTCGACTGTTCCTTTTCTACTTTAATTACAGCTCAGAAACAAATAAACAACATAACGAGAAAGAGTGTATACCGGGCCTCTTGACCAGAAAAACAGAAGCTATTAATCCTATGTCAGAGGGACACATCAAAACGTTTCTGGCCCAGTCTTTCTTCTTTCTCATTACGAGAACTCACCCGCGCGACATAGTGCATTTTTCACATCTCCAAAATGGCTTCTGATGAAAATCCGTAATATTTTTCTTAATTATACTACAAACATTGAACCTATGTCCTGGAGCAGAAATAAAACAAACAATGTATACCCCCGTAAACTTCAGTTTTCTCTATATAAAGTGGGGTTTAGAGGGGTGTTCATTTCACGGACTTGTTCACGTGATGCCCTAAGGCTTTAACAAGGCTGGTAAAATTGAATCGCTATGATCTTAATGAATTGCAATAATTGCAAAATAGAAGTGAAGGCAATGATCGGGAATCGATACAATTAACCACAAATCCCATTAGAGACACCAAAGTGAAATAAACACAACCATGAAATAACTAGACCCTAATGGAAACATCAATAGCGGAAAACCAAAAGGACAGTTACTTTCCTTCAAAATGGCCAATTGGCTATCCAAAACAAAAGTGTACAATGTGATACAAACATTCAAAGACGAACTATGATAAAACTAACCGCGAAAGAAGAGCCGCCTTGGAGTATTCCACTAGGTGAGGGCGGGGTCCTAAATCGATTTTACGCGGTCGCAATTCTTGAGCTAACTCTTTGAGACTTGCCGACTGACAATGCTTGCTATAGCTGTTGATAGACGGTGGGCAGTTTACAATTAGAAACGTCAGAGTGCGTCAGAGGAGAGAGTGGTGGTTGCGTACGAGAATATTTATAACGAAATGAGGAATATTCTTGTCGAAGGCTGTCCTTCATATTCTGCGTCAAGAATTGGGTTACAGAGATCGAGCATCGAAGATGAATTACGGCCAGGTCGCTCTAAAGATAAAACTGCAGATTCGAATGATAATACTGTAGGGAGTCCTACACCTGAGGACACAAAACCGTTTAAAATACCCATGAAATAACTTTCAATGAATCTCTTTGCATCAAGTTAGTTTGACAAGCAAATGTCGTTGGTAACAGGACACTTCGGCCCCAAAACCGCCTCGGCCCCTAGACACTTCGGCCCCTAGACACATCGGCCCCAAAACCACCTCGGCCCCACATAAAATTGAAACCATAGACGGGTACCTTGGCAAACAGTGCAGGCCCACTCCAGACGCCGCCAGGGCCTGCACTGTTTGCAAAAGGTTCGGCTATTTTCCAAATAAATTTTGAAGACACCCTTAAATTTTAAATGGACTCATGCTATATATAAGGAGGAAGATTCCATTTGGTACAAAAAGGGTTAAGTGACTATTCTATCATTCATTACCATACTAAGCAGAGCATCAACTTAACCCTTTTTGTACGAAATAAAATCTTCCTCCTTATATACAGCAGGAGTCCATTTCAAAATTTAGGGGTGTCAGGATGTATTTTCATCTAATTTATTTGGAAAATGACTTGAACTTTTAGCAAACAGTAAAGGCCCTGATCAGACAGAATGCGGCGACTGATCTGGGCCTGTACTGTGTGCCAGGGTATATGTTTTGGGGTTTCTCGTATAAAACGGGTTAAGTATCTGCAATCGCATCTAGGATCGATCTAGTCGTGTTTTTTTAGGGGGGGGTGGGGGGGGGGGGGGGTGGGGGCGGGTTTTTTTTTTTTTTTTTTGGTTTTGGTTTAACGGCCCTCTCATCAAGACTATTTCACTTATATCGAGCCGATCGTTAATCAGAGGTGGGAGAAAACCGGAGTACCCAAAGATAAACCACCTGACCTTCCATTGCAGAACTTGGTGTCTCAAATTTGACCCGAGCGAGGCTCGAACCTCATCGATGAGAGACCTTATGATCAAGAGTCAGCGCTCTTAACCACTAGCCCACGGAGGCCCTCGATCCAGTCGTATGTAATCTTTGACACCAAAAGGTGACTTGGCTGACTGAATATTAATAGACAGGGTTTGACATGTTTGCCAACCAAGAAAATTTTCTGGAGAGAATATGCTGATGAAATGAGGCAACCGAAACAGAAAAGTAGGGGTAACGGGGGGAAAACATCCAAGCATGTATCAGCTTGCCAAGAACAACGCACAAGCCCACACCTTTCAAGCTTGAAATGACAAGCAGGAGACATAAGTTGAGCTGGCTAATCGGAGCTGAAAGGATAATCGATTATCAGTCATGCCATTGCGATCGATAATCGATTAGTAATCGCTAAGGTTTTTGTCATTATTTTACCTGTCTGGCTTTCTGTCTGAGCATGACTCTTACCATATGTTGCACTTTACCATATGTATATTTGAACAGACAGGCCTGAGCAAACAGTGTAGACCCAGATGAGACGCCGCATAATGCGGCGTCTCATCAGGGTCTGCACTGTTTGCCACTCATCCAGCTATTTTAGGCATAACTTTGGGTAGTAAATTGTACCTATCAAGTAATCGATTAAAAACAAATCAGAAATGATAATCAATTTTGTAAAATTTATCGATCGATTAATCGATTATACAATTAATCGTGTCAGTCTTAGACATAAGCAGTCAGCGAAGACTGTGTGAAGGCTGATCTGAGTCTGCCCTGATGGGAAATGGCAAGCTGGCCCAAAAAGCACTTGAACTCTTCACAATTTTCAGTTCTATGGTCTAAAAGATATGCTTTTTAATTTCTCGCGCGGCTCCAATGGGTTTCAATTTTCGTTTTCTTTGTCCATTTTTAACATAAAGATTAGTCATCTGTGTGACTTACGGCATTCATTTCTCCAAAGATGAAAATCTGAGATCTCTTTACTCCAAACATACATGTAGGTTCAGGGTGCTTGATAGAACCGCCTCAAGAACCGCCTCAAGAGGCCCTAGCAAATCATTTTCATAGCTTTAGACACCCATACTAGGGAAGTTTTTCTGATTTTATCTTGTAAAGGTACGCTGTGTGTACTCATTAGGATCGCCTCATAGAGGTTGTTCTAATGAGTACACACAACAAGGTATGCTGTGTGTACACATTAGAATCGCCTCATAGAGGCGATTCTAATGAGTACACACAACATTACTATATTTTACGGAAGATCGTAAAGATATGTTTGGTTGCCACTTTTTGATATATTTTAAATTTTGCAAGTCTCGCTACTTTGGACATCTCCTTCATGATGCCCGCGACTTCCGTGGAGTGTGGACCATGTTTGCTGATGTTTGCTGGGTGGGGAACGCCTATAAGTCCGCGGGTGGGCGCCTCTTGCCTGATGCCTCCAGTTGACCTGTCTCACGAGCTAGGTCGGTCGGTGTGTGCTCGGGGGTGGGGGATGTGTTGTGATTGCCGGCTCTTGTTCATCATCCGTTTCGATCGATTCAGAACTTTGGGGTTGAGACACACTGATGAAGATTAAATATCAGAAAGGCCTCTGTGTCACTAAATTTGGTATAGTTACGCCTTAATTTAAGTCACCCCCATTATGTCTCCTGACCTGGCGATATGAATTCCCCTCAGTAGTTCGAACAACCTCTTTCTTACATGCTTTTCAATGAATGATAGAGATTTATCAGTGAAATATAAATCGATATTTTCACTGTTTCAAACAGTGAAAATACGATTTTTTATTTTTCACTGTTTGGGACTACTTTTTTCTTCAAATCTAACTCTAATTTCAATTTTATCTTTGTCAGATAACTGAACAATACTGGAATGTGTTCTAATTGACGCATAGCCCGTTCATGTGTGACGGGGACGTTACTGACGTCATTTATGACGCTGACGTCACGTCTTTTGTCGCGCGACGTTAGACTTGCCAGCAACTTCTTTGGAAAACTACTCTCTCAATTATTTCATTAATCATTCATAATAATACCATCCCAGGCCATTTCTCAGGTGCAAACTTTCAGTTTACACCCAATAGTATACCCACTAAACACGATGGACACCACTAAATTGACGCGAAACGAACAGGAACAAAGATAATTTTCTCCGATTGTGAGCGACACCATTAAAGACGCTAAATATTGCCTTTTGAAGCATGTAAGAAACAGAAAATTTGATTTTTTCAGTGCAAGATCAAATTTTATTTCACTCATGAACACCAAAACTGCTATTTTCACTCGTGGCTACGCCACTCGTGAAAATAACAGTTTTGGTGTTATTCGATGAAATAAAATTCGATCTTACACTGAAAAAATCAAATATCCTCTATATCTCAAACTAATTGTCATGGTCCCAAAGCTATTCGAGTTAATATGAAATTAGGCACTGCCTAGTCACGGGCATGGTTATTACAATGTCCATTTCAACAATCAATCAACACTATGGTCGGGAATTCTCTCTACAAAATCATTTGTACAAAAAGAATAAAGTGGACAGTGATTGAACAATACTCTGAAACAATATTATCGATTGCAAAAAGATCTAGCAAAACAGCCGTACAAGTGTCAATCTATTGGGCTCGCGTAATCACAGATTGTTTATAACTGCGTCATACTGTTCAAGCATAATAACCAATCAGAAGTAGTTTTGTGCAAGAGCGTTACCGATGCTTGTCTATAGTCCGTTTCGTTTCACGCAAGTTTTTCATTGACGTTCTCCACAGCATCAGCCCTTATTTTGACGAACCTCCAGCTTGTTGATTGATTGATTTGAGGTTTAACGTCCCCGTCAACACTATTTATGTCATTTTGGGGACGTTGCTTCTAAATATGTGAGACTTTTACCCGACACTAAGATGAAAGGACAACTCAAGCACTGTCGCCCAATGAAACCAAAGGCTTATATGCATTGGGTGGTCTGGCCTGGGCAGGCTCAGCCTTCTAAGCGGTTTACCAGTACTCATGTGTGATCAGTTTTACCTCTGCGTGACAACATCACACAGCCCATTTTTTTCTCCAAGCCCCGATGGGCGGTGCGGACTGTCGCTTGTTGTCACCATGTATTATGGACAACGGGGAAATTAGCCGTTGAATTTCTCCGCGGGCAGAAAACTCAGTTTGCTTATTGGAGTATACGGTATTTCTCACGCAAATGTTGTTTGATTTGAGGTTAATCGTCCCCGTCAACACCATGTAGGTCATTCTGAGACGTTGCTTCCAATTTTGTGTGACTTTTACCTCGACATTGAGATGGAATGACATCTCAAGACCTGCCACCCAATGAAACTAAGAGGGTGTACATGCATGGACGGTCCAACACGCATCATTTTGTCTTGACAGGCTTAGATCATCTAAGCTGTTCCAGTACTCGTTTGCGGTCGGTTTTAGCTCTGCGTAAGCATCATGCAGCCCATCTATTTCATTAAGCCCGGTGCCACCCCAACACCGCAAATATTGTGGGTGGGGCCAGCAATATAGATACGGTTTTTGATTTTTTTTCACGAGGCCGTGCATTCATATGACAATAATGGAAACATGTGTTTAAATCCAGAGGATTAAATCCAAAGACAACTGTGCTATACACCTTTTTTTTATTGTTTAGAGGTTTAACGTCCCCTTCAACACTGTGTAGGTCGTTTTTGAGACGTAGTTTCCAATATTGTTGGACTGTTCCGAGTCGGACAGATTATGGTTGTAATGTTGGAGGAAGCAGGAACTGAATACGTGTCCACGCCTGTTTTCGCGCCCACATTAAACCCTGTGGAATTGTGTTTTCAGTACATCAAAAAACTTCTTCACACAAGCGAACTCCGAGCTGCGGTTAAAGACAACCTTCAGTATGCTATTATGACTGCGGTAAACAGAGGTACATCTTCAGATTGTGCTGGATAGCAGATATAAGCAATGACACTATCGGGGCCTGGAGAAATAGGTTGGGCTACACGATGCTTCCGCGCAGAGCTGTAACCGACCGAACTTGAGTACTGGTAAACAGTTAAGGTCTTAGCCTGCCCAGGAAAAGTGATGCGAGTCGGACCTCTCCTTAAACCCTAACGGTTTTTATGGTCGGTAGGGCTTGATTTGTCATTTCATCTCAATGTCGGGTAAAAGTCCCACAACATCCATGTGGAGCCTGATAGCTCAGTGGTTAGTGCACTTGCCTCTGATGCTAGAGGTCCCGGGTTCGATCCCCGGAAGCGGCGATAAAATTTCGGTGTCCGAACACGCTCCATTGACATCATTTGCAGGGATGAATGTCATAAAGTGCACCGTCCTTCGGATCGGGACGTAAACTGGAGGCCCCCTGTGCAGGGAGAACCATCCCCTGTGCAGGTTAAAGAACCCTTCCATAATTACATGATTACTGTGTAGGCTTTCATCCTGCAAAACTGGAGTGTATGTAAAATACACCTGCCTAGAATGCCCGCGTGGGCGTATGGCAGTATATATAGAAAGAAAGAAAGAAAAAACATCGGAAGCAACGTCTCCAAAATGACCTTTACAGTGTTGTCGGGGACGTTAAACCTCAAATCAAACAAACACTATGCCCAAGTGATTAACCGGGCCTTCCTGGCTTGATGAGTAAAGGCGCTGACTCTTAATCTTTGGGTCTCTAACCGCTGTGATTCGAGCCCCACTCGGATCACATGTGAAACGCCAAGTTCTGCAACGGAAGGTCAGGTGTCTTTTCTCCGAGTACTCCAGTTTTCGCCCGACTCTGATTAAGGATCGCCCCGATATGTGAAATGATTTTTAAAGGTCCGTAAAAGCAGAACAAAAATATCCAAGAGGTAATGGTTAAAAATGTGGCATGCATTTTAGCGGGATTTGGTCCATATAGATATTTTAGCTCACACGTTCTCATTTAGGCTTCCCATCTATTTTGCTTTTCATAATTTTTTGTGTCTAGCAACACATACGAATGCACATCTGTCGAATTCGGTAAAGTTACACTCATGATCGAGTAGCCAACACTTAACGTCCGGCTTCGGTAGCTCAGTCGGATGCGCTTCTGACTGGCGATCAGGACGACGCGGGTTCGATACCTGTCGGTGTCGTTGAGATTGATCATGGAATCTTTTCTACTGTCATTCTCTCAATTCCGATGATTCAAGAAGAGCAGTTGCCAGTTTTTGGCGCACTGGTTAACCGCTTACGTATAATCCTTTGAGAGATTTTTGCTCTTGTATCTGGTTTTAAGTACATGTATTAAAGACCTACCTTGGCGAGGTACCCTCCGTTACTTTGATATTAATTCTCAATGAGTCAGTGCTCCCACAAGACTCACAACTTTGTGATAGTTACGTTCTGTAAGTTCTATGTACTCGTTTTCCAAATCCAGGAAAGAAACTCTGAGAGCCTGAAACTTACACCTCTTGCAAAAAGTTGCAAAATTCAGTATACGTCATGCTGTATAAATTCCCCATTGACGCTTCAATTAAGGAGCAACTGGTGTCCCCACTGAACTGCATGTGGACCTAAAATGTCAACGAGATCTTCTGGGATCATTTTAGATGCCATCACTGATAGCAGATGCCTAACGAGTTGTGATTTAAAGAAATATTCCGCCCTTGTGCCCGTGTTGAGGCCTAAAAGACACTTTTATATGGGCTCATGGCTACGACGGATAGATTGAAACACCCGCTATATGTAAACTAGCCCTGTGATTTGTTAACAGAATGTCAAAACCAATTTAAGCAACTGACCAGGATTCTGATTAGAGGGTAGTTCCCGCCATATGTAAATTAGAACTAAACGTAAGAAAATAACTGATAAAATTTCAAGTGTTCCACCATGTTTTATTGAAGGACCTATTAACGCATAACCATGATTGATATGTTGTTGCAAGATGAAACATAGGTCATTAAGATTATCATGTTACGATCTTGAAATGGTCAATGTAACTACTTTGCAGTTTAACAAAGGCAGAAAATTGCCTCACATTTGCTCCTAACAATAACAGAATATGGGAATTCAAGAGAGCCGCCTAGTCTTCGTCTTCCATGAAATGGTCAGAATGTGAGTGTGAACTAGTTCGCCATACTTCTAGTTAAGTTACCTGAAGCTTTCAGCTTGCTTTGACCAAACAATGGATTTAGGACTACGCTCGTACTTATGGTTTTGTCCCGCCCCCGCCCATAGGGGCTTGAAGAAATATATGGGCTGCACAATGCTTCCACGCAGAGCTGAATCCGGCCCGCACACTAGTACTGGTAAACCGCTTAGAGGATCAAAGCCTGTCCAGGTACCGCGGTGCGAGGCGGACCGTCCATGTTAATAAACCCTATTGGTTTCATTGGACGACAGGGCTTGAGATGTCATTTCATCTCAATGTCGGGTAAAAGTCCCACAAAATTGGAAGCAACGTCTCCAAAATGACCTTTACAGTGTTAACGGGGACGTTAAACCTCAAATCAAACAAACAAACTTATGGTTTTGTCAGTGACGGAGAATCTGATTTTCCTCTACGCTCAATGCCATGACTATGCTATCCGTCATACATGCTGTCTTCTTAATAGCAAGACAGAAGCCTCCGTGGTACAGTGGTTATGCTACTCGCCTTGTAAACCAGGGGTCGCATGATCGATCCCGAGTCATTAGAACACTTGCTAAGATTTTCAACTTCGGTTTGTATGGCTCTTTCAGCCGGATGCGTGGCAACAGTGTATGCCAAAATTTATCTCAAAACTTTTCTGAATGGTATTTGATCAACATGCTGATGAAAAATCAAAGCATTGAATACCGGTGGGTCAATTGTCTCTGAGTGTAGGCTGGGAAAATAGTCCTGGACATAAAAGGTTTTGTTTAACCCTTAAATTCAAGTTTTTAAGCAAAACGTGTAGACCCTGATCAGACGCTGCGTTTTGCGTCGTCTGATCCTTATTTCCTTTACTGTAAGCAAAGAGTCCAGACCCTGATAAGACGTCATGTTCTGTGGCGTCTGAGTTGGGTCTACGACATTTGTCAAGCCCGACTCATGGTTCCTGTCCAGATTCTATAGATAACCTACTGCGATAAAATTAACGCTACTATTTTCTATAAATAAGTTATATGGGTTTCATGCAAATCAGTGATAGTCACATGAACTTCAGCACTGAAGCGTTTTTATGCTTAGTAACTTTGGGTCGATTGACAAACAATCGACCCATAAAGTTGTTGGTGCTTGAAAGGTCCATGTCTGATTATAGCCTGCGCACAATGCGATCTTGTCAGAGCTTTTGATGCTCGTGTATATCAACAAAGCGCTTTTGTGATTTCTGTACGTGGCTTTAAAGCTGGCGATAGCTGATAAAACATAAATTGACACATTCATCGCCATAATCATTTTCAGATTTAAACTTCATATACTAAGGCCCGCCCGTCGGGGCTTGGAGAAATAGATTGAGCGGCATAATCTGAAACCGACCGTTAACCGCTGAGCATTCCTATTTATCGCTCTCGTCGCGTTTATGAAACAGACTTTAATGACTGTTGTAAATTTCCGTCCAAAAATACCCTCATTCACACACGGCTCACGTCACAATTTGACATGTCAAGTTTGCGCTTGGATCGATCGATTTGCTAAATCTTTCCGCAATGCATAGTAAAACAAATTGGTTGATAACTAGTGGGAATCTTAATCTCTATATTATACTTAAAGCTAAGCATTCAATAAGAGTTATATCTCTATATTATAGTTATAACTCTTATTGAATGCTTGGCTTAAAGTTACTAAAATAAAACCACACAACCCCAATCAACCCCGTACGATTCAAAATATCACTTTCAGCAATTAACTTTTTAAACATTAAAGGGCTATAACTCTGCTGAAAATGAAATGATGTAAACCCTAAAAACAAAAAAAAAAAACACACACACACATGAAACAGTCCCAATTAAGCTATATCTTGCCAACATAAATTCATACTGAAGGTGAACCACTCAAAGCGTATTTGGCAACTCCATCAGTACGGGTCAGAGGAAACGCCCTCCGCTGGATCCGTGCCTTACTTGGTAACCGCTTGCAGACTGTGGTCCTTCATGGTGAGGAATCCGAATCTGTACCAGTGACTTCGGGTGTCCTACAGGGCTCTGTCCTGGGCCCGATTCTGTTCCTCATATAGATCAATGCTTGTTTGTTTGATTTGAGGTTTATCGTCCCTGTCAACACTGTAATGGACATTTTGGAGACGTTGCTTCCAATTTTGTGGGACTTTAACTGACATTGAGATGAAATGACCTCTCAAGCCCTGTCGCCCAATGAAACCAATAGGGTTTATAACCATGGACGGTCCGACTCGCACCGCTTTGCCTGAGAAGACTTAGATCCTCTAAGCCGTTTACCAGTACTCGTGTGCGGGACGGATTCAGCTCTGCGTGGAAGCATCATGCAGCCCATATATTTCTTCAAGCCCCTATGGGCGGGGGCCATTATTGATCAATGACCTACCAGATTAGCTAACCTCAAAAGTATGTCTGTTTGCGGATGACACTGCTGTGTATCTGACAGTTGGCGGCGCGGATGACAGTGGCGTGCTGCAGCAGGACCTGGACAGACTATGTGGGAATCCAGGTGGGATATGGAATTTAACCCCTCTAAGTATCAGGTTGTTAGGGTGTCTACCTCTAAAAAAACAGTTAATTTTCCATGCAAACTGCACGGCCATGTCCTTGAGGTTGTCACCAGTGCAAGATACTTGGGGGTTGACATTTCCAGTGGCCCATCATGGAATTCCCACATCAACAGAATTACTGCCACAGCAAACAGTACCGTTGGATTCGTCAAACGAGACATCAAAGTCAAAAACCAAAAGGTCAGGGAGACTGTCTTCAAAACACTGGTATGCCCAAAGCTGGAGTATGCGGTCCCAATCTGGGATCCCCATACCAGAGGAAAAAATAATCAAGCTTGAAAAAGTCAAATGAAGAGCTGTCCGATGGACCACTAATAATTATGATTATAGGTCAAACGTAACGGGCATGCTCCAGGAATTAGGTTGGAGGTCCCTCGAACAAAGACGGACAGATGCGCGTCTTTGCTTTTTCTACAAGAAGAAAGGGCGAGGATTGCGACCACATATAATAGATTTAAGCCCCCACCCCACAGTAAAAATCTTTTCACTGACCGTTCCAAATGTGGTTCTTCTGTCGGGGTTTATTTTTATATGGATTGTCTTTGAGAGTGTGTATCGTTTATATCTTTTTTGTTTTGGATAGCCAATTGGCCATTTTGTGGGAAAGTAACTGTCCTTTTGGCTTTCCACTATTGATGTTTCCATTGGGGAATTTGGGGTCTAGTTATTCTTTCCCTTTGGTGTCTCTGATTGGAGGTGTGGTTAATTGTATCAATTCCTGATCATTGCCTTCGCATCTGTTTTAGAACGAAATCGAACTCTGTTTGGCTGAGTGATGAGCAGAGACCCTACAATGTCCCCATGAAAGCTGGTTTATACTGCAAGTCTTACAGTCATAATACTAGTGTGCTCCATACCTATATCCTGTATCCTGGCTATGACATGAAATTTGAATGAATCTGGCTGAATATGTTAATTTGTTTATAGTCTAACGACCCATTGAACACTATTTAGAATAAACAATGTATATCCAACCACTCAGGCAGTTTGCCTAACATCATCAGTTTAACAGTGTTTAAGTCGACCTGTCATGTTAGCCCCTTTCTGTACAGAATGTCCCCAAAAGAATATCAAATTGGCAAACAGTGCATGCATGCAGTCCCAATTCAGATGCCGCAGAATGCAGATCTGATCAGGGCCTTCACTGTTGATCGAATTTCGATGGCAAGTGCATATGGTGTCAGGTATCTTTCTATCAACTGGATGTAAGTCTATGGTTGGGATCTTTAAATAATGTCATGTTGTGAGGTACAGAACTCTTCAGTGCAAATGATAGATAGATCAGTGGTTAGTGCACTTGCCTCTGACGCTAGAGGCCCCTCGTTTGATTCCTGGTGGCAGTGATTATTTCTCGATACGAACACGCTCCATTGGCATTATCTGCTGGGCGAATGTCAAAAAGTGCACCATCGTTCGGATAACTGTGTAGGCTTTCAACCTACAAACCTTGTGTGTACTAAATGTACACCTGCGAGTAATGGTCAAATGTGACCGATAGATAGATAGATCGGTGGTTAGTGCACTTGCCTCTGACACTAGAGGCCCCCGGTTTGAAACCTGGTGGCAGTGATTATTTCCGGATGCAAACACACTCCATTGGCATCATCTGCTGGGTGAATGGCAAAAAGTGCACTGTCGTTCGGATAGATAGATACCTAACACCATATGAACTTACCAGGCAATTTGTCGTGATGTTTGGTCTCAATCAGGAACAGTTTAGGAAATACCAGTGTGTGTTTTACAAAATCAAATGCACCCAATGCAGGTTAAAGATCCCTACCGTAATTACATGATTACTGTGTAGGCTTTCATCCTGCAAAACCTGGAGTGAATGTAATATACACCTGCGGTAATGGTCAAATGTGACCGACGCAGTATCAGAAGATAGATAGATAGGTAAATCTGTGAAGAATGCTGCATAATCGTGGAAATGTAGAATTTTTGACAGAAACAGCTTTTTACAAATACTTCCTTGTTTGTACACACCAGCCTTTCAATGTATTCCTATCAAAGTAACAGAGTATCAGCGTACAAAGCGGCAAACGCCCCAAATGAACTGTCAAAACAATTGTTGTTCACTGGCCAAAAACTGTAACGCTCAGACGGAAGGTAAACAAACGACTGCTTCACATTTTTGTGGAATCTTTAAGCTTTACGCCTAAATAATTCTGATAAGCGCCTGAATAACATTGATCAATGATTTAGAACCGGTCACGCATTTTTCGAACAAACGCCGGGAAAATGAATTTTATTTTTTTAAAACGCATTTATTTGTTATAAAGGATACGTTATAGTTCTTGAAATTTAGAAAGATCTTAAACATTTACGAAAAGAGAAAAAAATCCGACCAAAAATGTAAGCGTTTCTCGCCAGTTTTCAATTCGCGAGATCTCGTAACTTTGGGACGGATCAGCTGAGAGAGATGGGCTGGTGAAATGCACGCGCACGTTATCTATAGGCGTGCACGCCAAAGTTGCCTTCGGCAACTTTGTCCATGCCCGTATTAAAGTTATACTGTATTAACCTTTATGTTTGGTAAAACTAGACGAAAAGATGCGCCTCTTTCGAACGCCTATCAATCTCTTAAACGAAATAGTTATTTGAGTGATGAGAATTTTACCAATTTGAACATATATAGAGAATCTTACATGAGTGCTCATGTATTATTTAATTTATTAAACGCGTTGAGGAAAAGGGATAAAATGCGAGGCTTTACTGAGCATTTTATGCCTTTTCTTCAACGAGTTTTTTAAATTCAATAATACATTGGCACTCATGTATGATTCTATTTATGACATTTAGAACGAATTTTATTCACGATTGTTTTACAAAAATGTGAATATTCCGCCATTAGTTCATTTTGTTTTGTAATGGAATTTAACGGCCCAGTCAACACTATTTTAGGTCATTTTTGAGCCGGTCAGTTTACCCATCCACTCTTTTGCTGGGCATGCTTATACGTAAGCGGGTAACCAGTACAGTACACATTCTTTCGCCAGAAGCTGACAACTGCCCTTCTTGAATCAGCATTGAGAGAATGACCGTAGAAAGATTTCATGATCAATCTCCAAAATGGTGCCGACCCCGGCAGGTATCGAACCCGCGTCCTCCTGATCACAAGTCAGACGAATGAGCTACAGAGGCCGCAACCGCCATTTGTTAACGCGACGTCGTTAAGGACGTCGTACATGTAACGTTACGGAGCATTTGTTTTTTTTTTTTTGTTTTTTGTTTTTTGGGGGGTTTTGGTTTTACGGCCCTTTCAAGATTATTTCACTCATATCGAGCCGATCGTTAATCAGAGGTGGGCGAAAACCGGAGTACCCGGAGAAAAACCACCTGACCTTCCGTTGCAGAACTTGGCGTCTCACATCTGCCCCGAGCGAGGCTCGTTACGGAGCGTATATAACTAAATTGCATATTAAATCCACTAGCGGATTATCGAATTTAGTACATGGCGTTAATACATTCTCAGACGCGAGGTCATAAGATAAAAACACCTACTAAAGGAATTCCTCGTTTCTTGAACCTCCAGGATGCAGATATTCCAGCCTGGGGCTCCAGTCTCGAAAAATCTCCCGTGGACAAAAGATTTCCAGCATTCACCGAACCATATGCCTTAAACTCGAAGTTATCTTTTTTGTATGTTATGTCCCCACCAACCCTTCCGCTGGATATCTCATCAAAATTTGGTCTTGCGCTAAGCCCCTCTGGTCGGGGTCCACTGTACCAGTCCATCACATCTTTGATTAAAGACGGCCTTTGCTTAGGTAGTCTTTGTATGGGCTTCAGTATGTCCTCAGACAGTTTCCATTGATCTTGTTCTCCTGTCCTTTGTAGTTGTTGACACTGTACTGCACTGAAGCAAAGAACTACCGTAATTCCCACTACAAAAATGCTCTTAGACACCTGTAAGTAACCAAACAAAAAGATCATGAGATCCGGATCATTAGATCCTGATCGCTCCCCTGCACCCTGGGTATTACAGTCGAACTTCAATGGTTCGAACACCTTTGGACCACGAGAATCCGTTCGAGGCAGCGGTTGTCCGAGCCACTGAGTGCTACTGCCAGAGGGCTTAATGGGTATAATTTTGGGACCTCCTTTCGGTGTTCTTTAATATAAATGTATGCTGTGTGTACTCATTAGAATCGCCTCATCGACGCGATTCTAATGAGTACACACAACATACATTTGAAAGATAAAAGGAGATAATATCCTTAATTTTCCCCTCACTATGACTTATGTAGGGGAATGCCCTTCGGACTCAAGAACAGGTTCGACTCAGCCATGGTATACGAGCCATCGGTGTTCGAGCCGTCGAAGTTCTAGTGTAGTTGGTCACTGTTTTCCTCTTAATGCCCCCGCCCTTCGGGGCTTGAAGAAATATATGGCCTGCATGATGCTTCCACGCAGAGCTGAATCCGACCGCACACGAGTACTGGTATATCGCTTAGGGGATCTAAGCCTGCCCAGGAAAAGCGGTGCAAGTCGGACCGTCCATGCTTATAAGCCCTAGTGGTTTCATTGGACGACAGGGCTTGAGATGTCATTTTATCTCAATGTCGGGTAAAAGTCCCACAAAATTGGAAGCAACGTCTCGAAAATGACATATATAGTGTTGGCGGGGACGTTAAACCTCAACTCAAACAAACAAACAAAACAAACACTGTTTTCCTCATCTGTGTGACCTTGACAATTGGTATATATAAACAGGTCAAGTTCAACCTGGGGTCATCATCTGAACAAATTTTGTAGTCCTTAGTTAGCTGATGCCACAAACCAAGTTTCAAGACAACTGACCTAGCGTTTCTGGATAGGGAGGTTTTTCATCCCGTGAACAAGTCCGTGAAATGAACACCCCCTAAACCCCACTTTATATAGAGAAAACTGGGGTTTAAGGGGGTCAACGCTATTTTTCTTATTTTTGCTCCAAGACATAGGTTGTGGGTACTCGTTAGAACCGCCTCAATGAGGCGGTTCTAACGAGCACCCACAACCTATGTTTGGAGTAAAAATGAAAAAAATATTACAAATTTTCATCGGAAAAGTCGCCATTTTGGATATATGTAAAATGCCCTGTGTCACACGGGTGCGTTATCGTAATGTCAAGCTTTGGTTACTTTATTTGCGCATGGCTCCTACCAAACCATCACGAAAACACACCTATATAATTTTGACCCCCTTAAACCCCAGTTTTATACAGCAAAACTCGGGTTTTCAGGGGAATATATTATTTTTCATATTTCTGCCCAAAAACATAGATTGTGGGTACTCGTTAGAACCGCATCGCCGAGGCGGTTCTAACGAGTATCCACAATCTATGTTTCGAGCAGAAATTATAAAAAATATCACAATTTTCATCATAAAATTTTCGTTTTTTCGGCGGTAAAGTTTACAATGTATTTGTATAGGCGTTCGTAAACTTTTGTTCCGCAATAGTCAGGTGGCTGCATATGGAATTTAACTGAAATTGGATCAGTCATTTGAGAGAAAATGTCTTTTGAAATGTCATTGAGTCTGCAATCCAAGTGACCTGGGGCCAAGTTCACCGAATTCATAAAGACATTCATACAGTACATACTTTCAGGTCACAGACAGCAATATTTTTCGAAAATGGCTTGTTTTACCTAATGAACCAAATTTGACCTGGCCGTTAAATAGCTTAATGTCAACCCAGGTCATCATTTGAACAAACTTTTAGTATTCATTCCCATGATGCTAAGTTCCAAGTTTCAAGACAATTGGCCTGGTGGTTCTAGAAAAGAAAATTTTTAAGGTTTTTACCATATCTGAGCGTGGTGGCCATCTTGTTCATGTGACCTGACGCAATCGAACAAACTTTCCCACTTGAAGAATATATTTGAAATAAAATTGAAATTGGTCCAGCTGTTTTAGAGAAAAGGTCCTTTAAAATGTCAATGGACCTCATTACGAAAACACGCCTATACAAATACATTGTAAACTTAATCGCCGAAAAAAAAAACACGAAAATTTTAAGATGAAAAATTGTGATATTTTGCTTATTTCTGCTCAAAATATAGTTTGTGGGTATTCGTTAGAACCGCTTCATCGTTAGAACCGCCTCATCGAGGCGGTTCAAAAGAATACTAACAATCTATATTTTCAAAATATAGATTGTGGGTATTCGTTAGAACCGCCCCATCGAGGCGGTTCTAACGAATACCAACAATCTATATTATAGAGCAGAAATAAGAAAAATAAGGTTTACCCCTGTGAACCCCAGTTTTTCTATATAAAACTTGGGTTCAAGGGGGGTCAAAATTATATAGACGTGTTTTCATGATGTGTATTCTAAGTGAACTTGGGCCAAGGTTATTGAGTGAACTTGACATTTAGCATTCGTACATATTCATTTTGTACCTACTCTCATGTCACAGACCACTAGTTTTCGAAAAAATACATTATTTTACCTTTTTTCCTATTGAAAAGCCTAAGGAACCAAGTAGGTCAAGGTCAGCCTAGGATCATTATTTTTGCAAATTTACTAACACTCAGTCACCCGATGCTACATACCAAGTTCCAATACAACTGGTCCAATGGCTCTGGAGAAGAAGAATTTAAAGTTTTTACCATATTTTGACATGGCGTCAATCTTGGTCAATTGATCAAGGTTTCGTTCCCCCATTGTCAGCATGTTGTATATGAAAACTGACCCAGCTGTTTAAGAGAAATTGTCCTTTAAAATGCCGACGAACCCGCAATCCAATTTACCGTGGTCCAAGGTCATCTAATGGTCTTGACCTTTAGATGTTTATTTTGTACCTATTCTCATGTCACCGACCGCAATATTGTTTTAAATCTGCATTGTTTTACCTTTTTCCCATTGCAAAGACCAGGTACCAACTTTGACCTTGCCGTAAAATAAGTCAAGGTCACCCTAGGGTCATTATTTAAATAAACTGGATAGTACTAAGTCACTTGATACAGTGAACTTCCGCTATTAAGACCACCTAAAATTAAGACAATTTCTGCTTTAAAAAGATTATTTAGAAGGGTGCAGTTATTCTTTTCTTTGTGTTTTCTGCACACCATGAATGTCCTCTGGTCAGGGACCACCTTTGGAACTGTTCAAAATTGGTCTTATAGACCACTTTTGAACAGTCCCAAAGGTGGTCTCAATATAGAAATTTTACTGTACTTCATACCAAGTTTCAAGGCTACTGACCCAGTGTTTATGGAAACGATTTTTAATGGTTTTTACCATATTTGGGCATGGCGGCTATCTTTGTCATGTGACCTGGACCATTTGAACAAACTTTCTTTCCCCAACTGCCTAGAGGCTGTATGTGAAATTTCATTGAAATGGTCGAGTGGTTTCATATAAGAAGTTCTTTCAAAATGTTGACGGACGACGGACGACGGAGGGCTACCTTCCTATAAGCTCCCTCGGAGCCTCTGGCTCAGAGGAGCTTTAAAGCTTTTAGCGGCAAAAGGCAAAGCTGCCGCACGTACACCTATGTAAAATACTGGATTATACCCGAAAAAATTAAAAAAAAAAAAAAAAAAAAACATACAGAAGATTTTTTTCGATTTTCAGATTTTATCACAAACATTTCAGCAATTGTTTTCGATTTTCAGATTTTATCACAAACATTTCAGCAATTTCATTTATACTCGCAATACGGAACCCTGCGGAACCCGGGAAAGGACATGATTTTTTCTAATATGTTGTGCGAACAAGATATTAAGTTGTGCGAACAAGATATTATCTTGTGCGGACAAGATAATATGTTGTGCGCACAAGATATTTTCTTGTGCGGGCAACATAATTTTTCTTGTGCGGACAACATATTATCTTGTGCGCTCAAGATAATATCTAGTTCGCACAACATATTATCTTGTGCGCACAGCATAGATCTTGGGAATTTGTGCGAACAAGATAATATCTTGTGTGCACAAAATATTATCTTGCTCGCACAACGCACAGGATATTAAGTTGTGCGAACAAGATAATATCTTGTCTGCACAAGATAATATGTTGTCCGCACAAGATAATAACTTGTGCGCACAAGATAATATGTTGTGCGGACAACATAATATCTTGTGCGCACAACTTATGAAATAAAAAAAATCATGTCCCTTCCGGGTTTTTTTAATATGTTGTGCGAACAAGATATTAAGTTGTGCGAACAAGATATAATCTGTGCGCACAAGATAATATGTTGAGCGCACAAGATACAACATAATTTATCTTGTGCGGCAAGATATTATCTTGTGTGAACATCATAATATCTTGTTCGCACAACTTAATATCTTGTTTGCACAACATAGATCTTTAGAAGTTGTTCGCACAAGATATTATCTTGTCCGCTCAAGATCTATGTTGTGCGCACAAGATATTATATTGCGCAAAACATATTTAAAACAAAATTCATGTCCCTTCCTGGGTTCCGTTATACAGACCTGTTGCTCAATAATTACCAATCTATATTTAGTCCAAATAGAAGGAAACAAGGGTTCGGGCCTCGAAAATAATGTCAAGGTCTCCAAAATCTAATCAAGTATTTGATAGATAATAAGTGATATAGCGTACCCTCATCGATTATTTCATGAGATCGGGTTTAAGCAAGTCTTTTTCGGACCAATTGGGAACCTGTGGCCTTGAAAATGAGGTAAAGACAATCAAAACCTAGAGACTGTTTTCTAATCAAAAGTCACAAGCGTCTCAGTAAGAAGTATGAACGCTGTCAGTACGCAGACATGCTGTACATCGCCGACGCATTGCATTACGATAACACACCCGTGCGTCATAATGCATTTTTTTACGTCTCCAAAACGGTCAATTTTCTGATGCATTTGTGATATTATGCTTATTTATATTCAAAACATAGATTGCGGGTACTCGTTAGAACCGCCTCATTGAGGCGGTTCTAACGAGTACCCGCAACCTATGTCTATGAACAGAAATAAGGAAAATAATGTATACCCCCTAAACCCCAGTTTTCTCTATATAGCGTGGGGTGTAAGGGGTGTTCATTTCACGGACTTGTTAGCATGATGGGGCCATTAATGTTCCTTTATAGCCTTCCATTAGCGATGCAACGCCGCATTAATCTGCTGACGTGTATCAGTGTGATGACGTTTTCTGACATTACGCCCAAGAACGTCCCAAAAATGTTCTATGGGTGACATATCGAGACTTCTAGCTGGCCAAGGAACAGTGGCCAAGGGGCAGTTGGGACGTTTTGGTTTTTAAAAAAGTCACGTGATATTCTTGCTGTGTGTGCACGTGCTTTATCCCGTTGGAATCGCAGATTGTACCGCCTAACAAGTGGTACTACATGCGGTCGCAAGACCTCATCAACGTATCGTTGGACGTTCAAGTTTTCATCCACAATCACTAAACCCGACTTGTGATTCCAGCTCAATGTACCCCAAACCATTACACTGCCCCTGCTCCGCAATACAGCACCGAGCGTATCATTCATTCTCAAGTCTCCATGTCAGCAATGTCAAGACTGAGTCGACTCTCGTCTGTGAACAGGACATTACGTCACTGTGCCTTTGTCGACCTTTAATAAGTGTTAGCCAATGCACGTCATAAACGTCGATGGTTGCAGGCCAAATGAACTTTCAGGACGTCTGGTTTGGAGTCTAAACTGAGCATGAAACCTGTGGTGCTCATAAAAATTAAAATACTAAGAAGTGGAGCCACTTTTCTTTCTCAGATAGCAGAGAATTAGGGGATAACTGTACTGAAAATTGTCATTTGGGGAGGTAAATCGGTGGTTTTACGGTCGAAATTTCGTTTTACGGCGACGCGTCAGCGGAGCCGTAAAACGTAATTTGCGACCGTAAAACCACCGATTTACCTTCCCAAATGACAATTTTCAATACAGTTATCCCCATTCTAATGCACTTATTCGGTTGTTTTGTTAAAAATTGTACTATTTTGCACAAATCGGCAGGCGTTGTGAGCTGCGTAAAACCAAATGTAAGCCAATGAAAAACGACGTTACGTGGTGACGTCGGATTTCCGACAGTATATCGTGGAATATACTGTCGCAAATTTTTGACGTTATCCAATCAGACGTCGCGTTAAATACGTAAGTGCATTAGAATGTTATTTGTCCTGCTCACAAATTTTAAAATGCCAACAATTGTTGGCATTTTAAAATTTGTGAGCAGGACAAATTTCATGCTCAAGTGAGTTGAGCATGAAAAAAGTTTCATAACCTCGGGGCCTGATTTTTACGATTGAGTTTAAAAATTCAAAATAATATTAGAAAACAGTATTTTATTTGTCCTGCTCACAAATTTTAAAATGCCAACAATTGTTGGCATTTTAAAATTTGTGAGCAGGACAAATTTCATGCTCAAGTGAGTTGAGCATGAAAAAAGTTTCATAACCTCGGGGCCTGATTTTTACGATTGAGTTTAAAAATTCAAAATAATATTAGAAAACAGTATTTGTTTCCGTGGAGTTCAGAGATTTACCATTATTGAAAAGAAAAAACTAACTATTGGATATAGCGCATATGATAAGCGACAGGCAGCATGAATACTATATGTAGAGTTTTATAAACCCCACTTTATATAGAGAAAACTGGGGGTGCAGATGGGTAAACTTAATTACTCTTATTTTTGCTCATAATCTATGTTTGGTCCAGAAACAAGGAAAGCATCAAAAGTTATTGTCATTTCATTCTGAAAACATCCCTATTCAGACACATTGTTACTTATACCGCCGATAACATGAACATTTTGGGAGGAAAACTTGCGATATTTTTCTTATTTCTGCACCGATGAGGCGGTTCTAATGAGTACCCACAAATAAAAAAGAAATAAGAAAAATAAGGTTTACCCCTGTAAACCCCAGTTTTACTATATAAAAGTGGGGTTCAAGGGTGTCAAAGCTATATAGGCGTGCTTTCGTGATGTAAAAAAAGGCTAGTTCTAAGGATAGGAGTGAGTGAGTGTTTCAGTTTTACGTCCCACCAACAGCTAAGGTCATACGGAGACGGGACCTCGGTTTAAAGACTCATCCGAAAGTTTGGAGAAGCCCGGGATCGAACCTGCGACCCCTGGTTTACAAGGCGAGTAGCGTAACCACTCGACCACGGAGGCTTCTCTAAGGATAGGAAAGACGCTAGTTTAGCTCAAGGATGTGTTACTGTATAATGGACAACTTTGTTCGCTGACTTCATGGCAGTGAGCTAAACATCACGAAAACACGCCTACATAATGTTGGCCCCCTTGAACCCCACTTTTATATAGTAAAACTGGGGTTTACAGCGGTAAACCTTATTTTTCTTATTTCTGATCTAAAATATAAATTGTGGGTACTCGTTTGAACCGCCTCTATGAGGCGGTTCTAACGGGTACCCACAATCTATAGTTTGAGAAGAAATTAGAAAAATATCACCATATTTCACCGTAAAATATTCTTTTTTTTTTTTTTTTTTTTGGCGGTAAAGTTTACAATGTACTTGTATAGGCGCGTTTTCGTAATGATTCTGAATCTCTCTGATAGCCCTATTTGGGCTTTGCACCCGGTATTTTCTGTCCCGGGTCAGCACTGCCGTAATCTAACTGGTGATTGTCCTTTGTTCTTTGTTCTGATATTAAATGGGCCCCGTCAAGCGATTTTGGTACTTATCGCCTATGCGAGCAGCGAAGGTTCAGGCGAGCCTGCGCATCCGCGCAGTCTCGCCAGAACCTTCGCTGCTCGCTCATACAAGCAATGAATTAAGAGGAACCTTCAGACAGAAAGCCATATCCCTGACCCCTCTGAATGGCTGGGCATGTGCAGATAAAATTTGTCATGACGGAATGCTCGAAGACACAAATTCGCTTGGCGGGGCTCAAATACATGTTTATGTGCTCGTTCGAACCAGCTCATTGAGACGACTCTAACAATTACCCACAATCTATATTTGATGCAGACTTGAAGAAATATATGGGCTGCATGATGCTTCCACGCAGAGCTGAATCCGGCCCGCACACTAGTACTGCTAAACCACTTAGAGGATCTAAGCCTGTCCAGGAAGGTGGCACTACAGTAAAAAAAATCCCCTTACTCACAATGTAAATTGGGGCATATTCCATGTTCTACCACATTTCAGCAGGTCTAATGCTTCCACTATGAGGCATATAATATGACAGGCTGACCATTTACCTTCCAGAAGCAGCTAAAAAATATGGGTGCTATGCGGCATATTTTGGCCTTTTTGGCAGCCAGTGTCAACCAACCCATACCGCAGCCAATAAATCAAGGCATTTCCAGTGGCCAGTCATCACAATTTTCTGGTTCAATTTAAATCAGCTGCATTTTACAATAGCAAATACCTACTAATATTTCTTCTAATAAACAATAATACTTCTCAGAAAAATAATGACTTAGCACCAAATCCAATCAGAAGCAGCAGAATATTCAATTCTGTACTGAAAGCTCTCCCCAAAGCAAGTGCAGCTTTCATAAAGACCAATTATTTACTGTAGTGCAACCTATACCAAACCCTAATTTCTTTATGATCCCCCAAAAGAATTGCCAAACACAAGTTTAGACCATATCTAATAATATAGTCATGCATAATTAATGTTCAGTGACAAAGAATCTTTAAACTTTGCGGAAAAGTTATCGCTTCCAGATTCTACGATGAAAGCCGAACAAACCATGTTTTGTGAAAAAGCGCAAAGTTTACCTATTTCCAGAATGGAACCCAGAAACCGGCTTGCATCAGTGCTTCTTCTCAGATGTCTTTGGAATACTTTAATCCTAAAATGCACTTAATCATGTCCTATTAGCACCCATGCTAGAAATTTTGGCTGTTCTCACACCTATACCCCCTAATTTCAGTAAAAATTGGCATTTTGAGGATATTTTGGGGACAAAACTTTGATGAAAATGATTATAAATGCCTTAATGCCATGAGAAATGGCTGACTATATCTATTCCAATCTTCTAACATGAACCCAACCAATAAGAACTAACAATGGCTGAGAAATCTCATTGCGATATTGCAGCGGGCTGTTCGGAGAGACAATTTTGAAATTTTGCATTGGCTTGAGACCCTTGCCTAATGCCAAGTAACCTCAGTGTTATATTCAATATGGAGTATTTTCTTATACTTGTGTTCCTGTTTATCCATTTACTGCAAGTCTGCTTTCCAAACAGACCAATGACAACTGATTTACATGGCTTTGAAGTACCCCCCCCCCCCCCTCCAATTACATGGAACAGAAGCAAAAACTGATAAAATACACCCAGTTAGTCCTAAATTAGCACTAAACTTACAATTTGTACAGTTTCTGTGACAAAATACATGCCAGGAAGATCCACTTTAAGATACAGAACTGGAGGGAACCTTTTATGTGTGAAAATATTATGTAATGAATGAAATTATTAGAGTGAAGCTGATTTTTCTACTTTCGGTTTAGGTGGCACTACAGTAAAAAAAATCCCCTTACTCACAATGTAAATTGGGGCATATTCCATGTTCTACCACATTTCAGCAGGTCTAATGCTTCCACTATGAGGCATATAATATGACAGGCTGACCATTTACCTTCCAGAAGCAGCTAAAAAATATGGGTGCTATGCGGCATATTTTGGCCTTTTTGGCAGCCAGTGTCAACCAACCCATACCGCAGCCAATAAATCAAGGCATTTCCAGTGGCCAGTCATCACAATTTTCTGGTTCAATTTAAATCAGCTGCATTTTACAATAGCAAATACCTACTAATATTTCTTCTAATAAACAATAATACTTCTCAGAAAAATAATGACTTAGCACCAAATCCAATCAGAAGCAGCAGAATATTCAATTCTGTACTGAAAGCTCTCCCCAAAGCAAGTGCAGCTTTCATAAAGACCAATTATTTACTGTAGTGCAACCGGAACCGCGTTGCGAGGCGGACTGTCCATGCTAATAAACCTATTGGTTTCATTGGGCGGCAGGGCTTGAGAAGTCATTTCATCTCAATATCGGGTAAAAGTCCCACGAAATTGCAAGCAACGTCTCCGAAATTACCTTTACAGTGTTGACGGGAACGTTAAACCTCAAATCAAACAAAAACAAATATTTGATGCAGAAAAATATTAATAAGAATGTCATAATTTTACAAATGAATCATCATAATTCCATAATCATGAAAGGCACATGGATATGTGTTATTCCACTGAAATCTATTTTACTAGAACTGTTTCATCTTAAAATTAAAGGTGCATTATTGAGCTACCGGGTCTCATTTTTTTTTCTGGTTTTTATCTTCAATGCATACTCCTTTGTCATGTGTACACTTCTGGAGCCAAATACAGCTTCAGAACTTTGTGAAAATGGTCGTTTTCATTCGTGTTTACCCTTCGCTCTGAACATGTGTTCGGAATTTCTGTTCTAAGAATAAATCTGTCACTTTACACATACATGGCGACAATATCGTCTCTGAGTGTCGTTACTTATGGCATGGTATTCAGGGTCATATTTTTTCCGATTCAGGCATGGCCTAAGCAAACAAGGCCAAAAATGAACGTCGCATAACGTCATATATGTGGATTCTATGTTTGTTACGAACTAAAAATAGATCTAACTAGTGTTCGAAACCTAGTTAGGGAATCCCTCTCAAACTCGTTTACCTGTCATCATAATTGTTCGCATTTTTACATAAATTGCGTTCATTTGTATTGTTTTAAAGAAAAATACCGACTATATGTATTTTATTTTTGGAAGCATTTTTTTTCCAGATAGCTCAATAATGCACCTTTAAAGACAAAGTACATGTTATATAAGGCCTAAAAATAGTCGTGTTTCCGCTAACCCGACCGACCCTGCTTCAGACCCCCCCCCCCCCCCCCCGACTCTACTAGTTTTATCAATAAAAATAAAAACACCGCCCCTACCATTTACAATTTCCGACCCTACCCAGTGTTGTCTTTGCATTTTCCAATAGTAATTTCGCGTTTCATCACGTGAACAAGTCCGTGAAATGAAGACCCCACTAAACCCCACTTCATTTAGAGAAAACTGGGGTTTACGGGGGTATACATTATTTTTCTTATTTCTGCTCCAAGACATAGGTTGTGGATACTCGTTAGAACCGCCTCAATGAGGCGGTTCTAACGAGTACCCACAACCTATGTTTTGAGCATTTATAAGAAAAAATATCACGGATTTTCATCAGAAAAGTAGTCATTTTGGAGATGTGAAAAAAGGTACTATGTCGCACGGGTGTGTTTTCGTAATGTATGCAATTTTTGTATCCTTTGGCATTAAGTACATCCCAAAATACAGGACTGGCATTTTTGAACATCTAAAATGAATTATGATATACAGTGCAAGTCTGAACATGACAATTTTATTAACAAAACACATGTACAGAAGCAAAAACACATTAAAAAATACAGGCCCGACCTAGTTTTGTGTGTGGGTGTTTTGTTTTTTCGTTTTGGGAGAAAAAAATAACAAAATAATAAAAGAGTTTCTCTTAACTTTACCTACCGACCAAACTTTTTTCAGCATGTTGGTAGAAATCAAGCTAAAATACTCAACAAAGAAATATATTTTACTTAAAAAAAAAAACAACCTCGTTTGCATCATCTTCCATAAGCCAGTGTGAAAGAAAATAGGATAATTTTTTATACTCCTCAATTTCAAGGGCAACATTATTTCAATGAACAATTGTTACTATAACTTACCATTTTGAATATCGTCTAACTGCAGTGCTGATCAGAGAAATGTCCGCACATTGAGAGTGATCGAATGTGGAGAATGACCGCAGCTGATCATCTATTTGAAGGTACTGCCTTCCATCCGCAATTCCATAATACGCCAATGAGAAAGTTGTTGGATTTTATGGGAAATCACCTGCTTTTGCATAACAGTAGAGTACAATTTCGCTGCATCAATTACTAATGCACAAGAGTCAAATTAACCCTTTTTGTACCAAATGGAATCTTTCTCCTGATATATAGCAGGAGTTAATTTCAAAATTTAGGGGTTTCAGGTTGTTTTTTCATCAAAAATTATTTGGAAAATGAATGAACGTTTAGCAAACAGTGGATGCCCTGATCAGACGCCGCGTTCTGCGGCGTCTGATCTGGGCCTGCACTGTTTGCCACGGTACACGTTTAGGGGTTTTCAGTCTGAAAAGGGTTAATTACGATCATATGTAGATTGTACTTTACCAAAACCTTGGAATTCATGACGATAACCGGCACCCGCCCATCGGGGCTTGAAGAAATAGATGGGCTGCATGATGCTTCCACGCAGAGCTGAAACCGACCCGCACACGAGTACTGGTAAATGGAGAGAGAGAAGCATAGCCCACATGCTCTATGGACGGTGCTTGCCATCAGCGAAGGCTCTGATCAGACTGCGCGAATGCGCAGACTGATCTGAGGGTTCGCTGGTCGCACAAGCCTAAACGTAGGTTTTTGTGCGCTAGCTCAGTAAAAGTGGGGGTTAGGGGGTCAAAGGTATATAGGCGTGTTAATACGGTTATCTCAAATAGGTGTATTAATCTCATGTCACGTAAAAATTAATTTGTAGATACTATGATCCCGGATAGAGCTGAAATAACGCCACGTAAAAATTAATTTGGAGACACTATGAACCCGGATAGAGCTGAAATACGAATATGTTGACTACATGCTTCAACAAAGAATATATTGCAAACTGGTATGAATTAATTTGTCAGTTCTGTTAATAATAACTGAAAATTTAGAAGCATGCATCAAATTAACGAAAGATTTGCATTTCAGGCGTCTCGAAACTCAACTTACATCACATACATAAAGCCAATGCGTACCAAAACCTACAACAGACGTGTGCGGCCAGTGAAATCTCAGACATGAGCTTCTGCGCAGTCTGAACACCCTTGGCTGTCCGCCTGACCATTCTATAATTTCTGGCCATCCAAAGAGCAACAAGAGGAGACTGGTCTGACGTACTTGGTGCATAGGCTGATCAGAGTCATCATTACGAAAATATACCCGTATAATCCCCCACCCCACCCATTAAACCACAATTTTATATGGTAAATCTCGGGTTTACGGGGGGAAATATTGTTTTCAATTTCTGTTCAAAATATAGATTGAGGGTATTTGTTAGAACCGCCTCGACGAGGCGGTTCTAACGAGTTACCCATAATCTGTTTTGAGCAGAAAATGAAAAATATCAGAATTGTTTATTTGAAAATTTCCATTTTTGGAGAGGTAGAATTTTCAATATATTTCAATAGGTGGGTTTTCGTAATGTTGCTGGTAGCATCGATCTTCTTCATTAAATTAACACACCCGTGCGACATGGTGCATTTTTACATCTCCAAAAGGCCTACTTTTCCGCTGAAACACCGTGATCTGTTTCTTAAATATATTCCAAACATAGGTTATGGGTGCTCGTACAACAAGCTGTGTCTTGGAGCAGAAACAAGAAAAATAATGTATACCCCACAAATCCCAGTTTTTCATATACAAAGTGGGGTTTGAGGGGTTTGCATTTCGCGGTCTTGATCACTTGATGTGAATGTTTGTATTGCTCCAGCTGAAAGGTAAACAACCAACCGAAACTTTGAGGGTCACTGATGAGGCGTAATTGGTCGAAACTAGCTAGTGTGGCCCAGAAAACATGTACATTCCATATTTTCAAGTTCTGTGAAGTATTCCGTGCTTCCAAAGGGTAACCCTTTCTAGAACATATTTAACGTCACTACAGCTGGTATCTGGGAATGTGTGGCGGCCGTAAAAAGGTCTCCCTGCCCTACATTATAGTGTAGTTTATATTTTCTTGTCCTTTGGGATCATTGAGTCCATTGTGGAATTTTGAAAAACTTTGAGGGTCACTGATGAGGCCTAATTGGCCGTAACTAGCTAGTCTGGCCCAGAAAACATGTACATGCCATATTTTCCAGTTCTGTGAAGTATTCCGTGCTTCCAAAGGGTAATCCTTTCTAGAACATATTTGTAATTCCGTTTCTGCAAAGGCTGGCTTCTTTAACGGGGACATGACACCATTTATTGACCCAAAAAATCATATACACCATTTTTGTAAGTGACGTATAATTTTTGTTAAGTTAATGTATCTGCATCAACCCCTATTGTTTTTTTTTTTTTTTTTTTTTTTTTGGAAACAGAGCTGCTAACTCATCACGTGAACAAGTCCGTGAAATGAACACCCCACTAAACCCCATTTTATATAGAAAAAACTGGGGTTTAAGGGGGTATGCCATATTTTTCTTATTTCTGCTCCAAGACATAGGTTGTGGGTACTCGTTAGAACCGCCTCAAAGAGGCGGTTCTAACTAGCACCCACAACATATGTTTGCAGCATAAATAAGAAAAATATCACAGATTTTCGTCAGAAAAGTAGCCATTTTGGAGATGACAAAATTACACTATTTCGCACGGGTTTGTTATCGTAATGTCGGCTTGCCAGTCGTGGTTTTGTAAAGTAATGTTTATTAAGAAAAAGATCAGCTCTAGCAGTGATTTCTTGAGGAATAATTAAGTTGTAAAGCAGATCAAATGAGCCCTGTCAAGCGAGTTTGTGTCTTCGAGCATTCCTTCATGACAAACTTTAACTGCGCATGTCCAGCCATTCAGATGGGCCAGGGAAATGGCTTTCTGTCTGATGGTTCCTCTTGACTCACTGCTGGTATGAGCGAGCAGCGAAGGTTCAGGCGAGACTGCGAGGATGCGCAGGCTCGCCTGAACCTTCGCTGCTCGCATAAGCGATAAGTACCAAAATCGCTTGACGGGGCACAAATTGCAAGCGCATAGTGCGAGTAATACTGACCGACAAACTATAATGCTCGACAATAATTTTGCTGGTCCTTAAACAGTCTCCCAATTTTTTGCCGGGATCTACGAGTGACGTCATAAAACGGCACTCGTCACGATCTTCCTCCCAGTGATGCGTTGCAGATTTAATTATCGTACCTTTCAGTTCTTGGTCGTTGCCTTTTACTTTATAAAGGCGCACTTTCTTTGAATATATGTTTATCTATCTACCTTGAAGTATGATCTATTTTTTTCAGTTCCTGGTCGTTGCCTTTTTACTGTATATCGGCGCGTATATTTCTCTATCTATTAACTTGAAGTATGATCTGATGTTTTCAGTTCCTGATCGTTACCTGTTTTACTTTATATTGGCGCGCGGCGCGCGACGTGAGCATATATATATTTATCAATCTAACTTGAAGTATGATCTGATTTTTTTTTTCAGTTCCTCATCGTTCCTATTTTACTTTATATAGGCGCGCTGTGTAAGACTATATGTTCTATCTAACTTGAATTATGATCTGATTTTTCAGTTTCTGGTCGTTGCATTTTACTTCATATAGTCGCGCTGTGTTAGAATATGTTTATCTATCTATCTTGAAGTATAATCTATTTTTTTTTTCAGTTCCAGATGGTTGCCTTTTTACTTTATATAGGCGCGCTGTGTTAGAATATATTTTTATCTATCTAACTAAATGCGGTGTAAGATCTGATTTTTCAGTTCATGATATAGGCGCGCTGTATAAGAATATATGTTTATCAATCTAACTTGAAGTATGATCTGATTTTTCAGTTCCCGATCGTTGCCTATTTACTTTGTAAAGGCTCGCTGTACGAATATATGTTTAACTATCTAACTTGAAGTATTATCTTTCAGTTCCTGATCGTTGCATTTTTACTCTATATAGATGCGCTTTGTTAAAATATATATTAATCTATCTACCTTGAAGTTTGATTTAATTTTTTCAGTCCTGATCTTGCCTTTTTACTTTATATAGACGCGTATTTTTATCTATTTAACTTGCAGTATGATCTGATGTTTTCAGTTTCTGACCGTTGCCTTTTTACTTTATGAAGGTGCGCTATGTAAGACTATATGTTTATCTATTTAACTTGAAGTATGATCTGCTTTTGTCAGATTCTGATCGTTGCCATTCTACTTTAGTGTTGTGCGTGCTGTGTTAGAATATATGATTATCTTTCTGGATTTAAGTATGATCTGATTTTTCAGTTCCTGGTCGCTGCCTTTTTACTTTATATAGGCGCGCTGTGTAAGAATATATGTTTATCTATCTAACTTGAAGTATGAACTGATTTTTTCAGTCCCTGATTGTTGCCTTTTCACTTTATATAGGCGCGTGCGCTGTGTTAAAATATATGCTTATCTATCTACCTTGAAGTATGATCTAATTTTTTCAATTCCTGATCGTTGGCCTTTTTACTTTATATAGGCGCGTATGTTTATCTATTTAACTTGAAGTATGATCTGATGTTTTCAGTTCCTGATAGTTTGTTATTTATATAGGCGCGCTATGTCAGAATATATGTTTATCTTTCTAACTTGAAGTATGATCTGATTTTTCAGTTCCTGACGTTTGCATTTTTACTTTATATAGGCGCGCTGTTTAAGAATATATGTTTATCTATCTAACTTGGAGTATGATCTGATTTTTCAGTTCCTGATCGTTGCCTTTTTACTTTATATAGGCGCGCTGTTTAAGAATATATGTTTATCCACAAAAATGAATTATGATCTGACGTTTTCATTTTTTTTATCATTGCCTTTTGACTTCACATATGCGCGCTTTGTTAGAATATATGTATATCCATCTACCTTCAAGTATAATCTATTTATTTTATTTTTTTCAGTTCCTGAACTTTGCCCTTCTTACTTTATATAGGCGCATATGTTTATCTACCTTACTTGAAGAATGATCTGATTTGATTTTTTTCAGTTCCTGGTCGTTGCCTTTATTACTTTATGTAGGCGCGCTTTGTTAAAATATATATGCTTATCAGTCTAACATGAAGTATGATCTGATATTTTCAGCTCCTGGTCGCTGAATGTTTATATAGGCGCGCTGTGTTAGAATATATGCTTATCTATCTTGCTTGAGGTATGATCTGATTTTTCAGTTCCTATTCGTTGCCTGTTTACTTTTTATAGGCGCGCTGTGTAAGAATACATGTTGATCTATCTAACTTGACGTATGATCTGACTATTTCAGTTCTTGATCGTTGCCTGTTTACTTTATATAGGCGAGTCTATGTTTTTTTTTTTTTTTTTTTTTTTTTTTTTAGTTTTTTAGTTCCTAATCGTTCCTCGTTAACTTTATATAGGCGTGTGTAAGAACATATGTTATATATTTATCTTTTTCATACTTGCAGTATGATTTGATTTATTCAGCTCCTGATTGTTGACTTTTTACTTTATATAGATGAGCTGTGTTGGATATGTTTATCTATCTACCCTGAAGTATGTATGGTCTATTTTTACAGTTCTTGATCTGTACCTTTTTACGGCGTAGCCGTTATGTTTTTACTTTTGTCCTACATTTTTCGTTATTCCATTGGTCAATAAAACCACATGTCCAAGGAGATGACCATTTCATTGGTCAATGATTTGCATAAATAAATCTACTAAAAAAACAGGACAGTTTACCGAAGTTTTAAACTAGGAAATGTTTCATTTTTTATGTGAGACATGAATGAAAAATATATACAGTTTCGGCTTGCTCACCGTCTTGTCATTTGATGACCATACGTCATATGTATAATTGTGTTTCTAGTGAATTCTAAAACTGCTGCGGTGAATAGCTATTTTGACCTAATTTCACGTGGTTGGTCTATATAGCGAAAGGAACCATTTCGCGAAAGGAAGGTTCCTTTCGCGAAAGGAAGAATTTTCTGCGAAAGGAATTGTTTGTTTGATTTGAGGTTTAACGTTCCCATCAACACTGTAGGTAATTTTGGAGACGTTGCTTCCAAGTTTGTGGAACTTTTACCCGACATTGAGATAAAATGACACCTCAAGCCCTGTTGCCCAATGAAACCAATAAAGAGATATAGCATGACAAAAATGTAATAATCGCATTACAAATTGACAGATGTTTAATTAACAATATATGCCCAATAAAAGTTGCAGTGTATCATTTGTCTTCAGCATACTTTATGTCCTCCATTTTAACACAAAATGGACATTTTCGAATATCATTAATGTTATATCAATTCTGAAAAGGAATAAGTGTAATTTGAGTTTTAGTTAGGTGCACATAAGATCAAGTTTCCGTCCGTTTGTCTGCCCGTCCGTTTGTTCGTCCGTCTATGTGTTTACGTTCACCATGGCGACAACCCTAAATGTTAACCCTAGAATTTGTGTTCAAAAACAGTAAATGATAATTTTTTCTTATTTGTTGTGCATATACTTGAGATCATAAATGAAATGAGGTCATGTTTTTAACCTTGACCTTTTACATTGACCTTAGCTCAAACAGGCGGGACACCGCCCTCTGCAAAGCTATTTTACCTATTTTAACATCTGAATTGTTTGAATGCAGTAAACCAGTTCATAGCTAGACAACTGTTGCTGTCACTATTGTAGCTCATATTTCTAAACAACCTTCCAATTAAATCTACGCCGCGTATCTTTTTTAAAGATATTTCTTGTTTACCTTATATAGGCTCGTATGTTTGTCTATTTACCGTGAAGGATCATCTGATTTTCTTGTTAAAATATATGTTTATCTATCTAACTTGAGGTATGATCTGATTTTTTTTCAGTTCCTGATCGTTGCCTTTTTACTTTATATCATATAATGAGCCGCGGCACAGCATTTCCTACAATTTACATGTGCGCCCAGCGAAGACTCAGATCAGCCTGTGCATCCGCGTAGTCTGATCAGAGTCTTCGTTGAGCGTTCTAAGGATAGCTTAGGTGCAAATACTCCTTCGTGCAGCAAGATAATTTTCTGGTCAGACTATATGGATTCGCAGGTTGATCTGATTCTTCACTGTGCGCACATGTAAATTTTAGGAAATCCTTAGCTGAGGCTCAATTATGCAGTTATTTGAATTTTTTCCAAAGGACTCAAGAACGATTTCGAAACAGATCCATCGGGGTTCGAGCCATTGAAGTTTATTGTGTCTTTGATTCTCTATAGCCCGGAACTTCGTCGAAGAAGATCAATTTTGTGGGGGAGAATGTCATCGGGAAATGCGTACATTTGTATTGCTGTGTGGTAGTCTGTCATTACATGTTCGTGTCCTAAAATGGCGTCTTTCATATCCCTATAACCATCATTTTTTCAAATGAAAGTTTTGGATATTTCTCTTTATTTCTAGCCTAAACATAGATTGTGGGTGCTCGTTAGAACCGCATCATTTGGGCGGTTCTATCGAGTACCCACAATGTATTCATACCCCTGTAAACCCACACCTTTTCTATATAAAGTGAGGTTTAGAGGGATGGTCATTTCACGAACATGTCTATTTGATGTTTGTGACGTGGTAGGGCGGGCAGTTAGATTCCGGACAGGCCATCTAAATTTAGGTTAATGCCTGCCTGGTCGTCCCTTCCACGAACAGCACCTTTTGTTCACTATTGGAAACAAATAAATGGTCTCGCAGACAAATGAACGGCATGACCCAACGGTTATTGTTGACTCCTTATTCAATATTTCGGCCATAGGACTTTATCAAGAAAAAAAAATATATTTTGAAGTTAGCTACATTTTTACTGTTTCACCATTTTAAACTGTACATGTATACAACAGTGATACGACGTCGTCATGGACGTTACGCTATGGCGTCCATGATGACGTCGTGTCACTTGTATACAAGTTCAAAATGGTGGAACAGTTAAAATGTAGCTTACTTCAAAATACATGTTTTTCTGGCCGAAATATTTTAAGAGTAAATTGGAAAAATGTGTATTATATTACAAAGATTCTGGTTATCGTTTACATGATGGGTTAATTAACACATTGCATGCAGGAACCCCCTAAAGGGGTACCTTTGCAAACAGTGCAGGCCCAGATCAGACGCCGCAGAACGCGGCGTCTGGTCAGGGCCGTACTATTTGCTAACAGAATTTTCTGTCAAAAATAATAAAAATGAAAAACAGGCCTGACAAACATTAGATGACAAATGGACTTGTCCAACAATACAGAATAGGAGAGTCCACCAGCATACAATGGGTTTAAAAGTGTGTTTTAATTATTTTTATTCGTAAGCAGAGACCATTGGTAAATGTGACGCACGAGCACTTACAAGTCATATGGACAGCAGACACAAGAAAAAACTAGAAATGCATAGGACACGGATGCCCCCGCCTGAAAACATATCTATTTTCGTATTAATCGATAGAAAGTTATTGACGGTGTTTAAGTTTTGGACCCTTTTTACACATTTGACCTCTAAGTATGACCTTGACCTTGGAGGTAAGGACCTTGGTTTTGTGTGAGGCAGTTTGTCTCATGATGGCCAACATCATTCCAGAAATAAGAAAGTTATTTACTGCGTTTAAGTTTCGGACCTTTATTTTACCTTTGACCTCTACGTATGACCTTGACCTTGGCGGTACGGACCTGGGTTTTGCACGTGACACATCGTCTAATTATGGTTAACATTTCTTTATAGTAATTTCAAAATCCATCAAGAAATAAGTTATTGACTGCGTTTGTGTTTCGGACCCTTTTTTGACCTTTGACTTCTAAGTATGACCTTGACTTTGGAGCTACGGACCTGGATTTTGCACTGACACAAATGGTTAACAATTCTACAAAGTAATTTCAAAATCCATCCAGGAATAAGAAAGTTATTGACTGCGTTTAAGTTTCGGACCGACGAACGAACGGACGGACGGATGAACGAACGAACGGACGGACGGACGGACGGACAGGGGCAACGCTATATGCCCTTCCAACATTCTTCGAATGGCGGGGGCATAAAAATATCACATCGTCCATCATAGAAATTAAGTCAGTGGAGCACTATGTCAAACGGGTGGGTAATTCAGACGCAAGGGTATATTTTGTCGTTGATGATGATGATTTTGTTGTAAAGAATACCCTCACATTACAAAAACACGCATTTTCAAATATATTGAAATTTTACCAAAAAAAAAAAAAAATGATTTAGATATATTTTTTTTTTTTTTTTTTTATCATATAACTGTTCATACCAAACATAGGTTTTAAACACGAAAACATCATCATTGAGTCCTAGGTTGTGGGTCCTCGTTAGAACCGCATCGGTGAGACGGTTCTAACGAGTACCCACACTATATGATTTTGAACAGAAATAGGAAAATAATGTATAGCCCTGTAAACCCCAGTTTTACTATATAAAAGTGGGGTATTAGGGGGTCAAAATTGTATGGGCGTGTTTTTGTGATGAGATTAACGATCGAGAGCCAGTTGTTCAAAACTAACGACGTCGTTAGTTAACCTATCATTAAAACTTTGATCGTTTAATATGGTAAATATGCTAATATTTTTGCTGAAAAAAGTGTACAGCTTTTGCATTTGCAAAAGCTGCTCACATTTTTCCAGCAAAAATAACAAAATTTTAGATATTGTACTTGCTAAAACAGTTAACAGTTTGACCACTAATGAGCACGTTAAGCTGACAATGTTTTGAACATCTTGTCCCAGCTCGATATTTTATGATGTTATTGTGGTCTTGATAGGGCCAAAATTCAATAGTATTGATACAATAATATAAACAGTGTAGAACGAGAAAGCAGTAAGGGGTCCTTACTGAGCGTTTAAAATTGAGTCGAGGAATAAGAAAGGATTCTTGTTATTTTCAGATTTGTGTTTTACAAATGCGTGCGTGCAGCAAACTTTTAAGGTAGGGTTTGCGGCATAAGTTCTTCAACAAACTAGTTATTGAGCCGGGGCATAGCATTTCGTACAACTTACGTGTGCGCCTTGCGAAGAATCTGATCAGCATGCGCACCCATATAATCTGACCAGAGACTTCTCTTTCTGCATGAAGGATCATTTGGCTCTAAGCTATCTTTAGAGCACACAACGAAGACTCTGATGAGACTGCATGGATACGCAGGCTGGTTTGAGTCTTTGCTGGGCGCACATGTCTTATTGTAGGTTTTGTCGTGCGCTGGTGTTTGAATGGACAAAACCTCAATGTGAGGATAATAACAATTGCTACATAAGGAATATAATTGCACGACCCGCAGAAAAAACCACCGACTGAAGTCGGTTGATTTCTAAGAGTGCCCTAAAATCACCGTGTCATTCTGTCATTCTGTCAGTCTGTCAGTCTGTCTGTCCGTCCGTAACCCGTTTGTGAAAATTGGTGATAGTGACTTAACCGCTTGGAATATTTAAACAATTTTTGGCATACTGATAGATATCAAGCAGATCTAACCAATGAACTTGCGAAATATTACATTCCATTAAGTATAGCCTCGCCGAGGCGAAAAAGTGAAAATTTTCGTACTGCTTCTACTCGGAAACAGTTGGGCCGATTGAAGTCAAATTTCATATGGAGCCTCTATGGGATGGGGGAAACCAAAATTTGCTCATGGGGTCCAGGTCACATGACCAAAATGGCCGCAAAGCCATATATGGTCTGTCTGTCTGTCCGTCCGTAACCCGTTTGTGAAAATTGGTGATAGTGACTTAGCCGCTTGGAATATTTAAACAATTTTTGGCATACTGATAGATATCAATGAGATCTAACCAATGAACTTGCGAAATATTACATTCCATTTAGTATAGCCTCGCCGAGGCGAAAAATTTGAAAATTTTCGAACTGCTTCTCCTCGGAAACCGTTGGGCCGATTGAAGTCAAATTTCATATGGAGCCTTAATGGGATTGGCAAAACCAAAATTTGCTCATCGGGTCCAGGTCACATGACCAAAATGGCCGCCAAGCCATATATGGTAAAAACCCTTCAAAAATAGTCTTCTCCAGAACCACTGGGCAGATTTCCACGAAACTTGATAAATAGCATCTGGGACGTAGGTTCATCATAAATTGCTTAAATGGTGACCCTGGGTTGACCTTGACCTTCTTTGGGTCCGTCCGTAACCCGTTTGTGAAAATTGGAGATAGTGACTTAACCGCTTGGAATATTTAAACAATTTTTGGCATACTGATAGATATCAATGAGATCTAACCAATGAACTTGCGAAATATTACATTCCATTAAGTATAGCCTCGCCGAGGCGAAAAATGTGAAAAATTTCGAAATGCTTCTCCTCGGAAACCGTTGGGCCGATTGAAATCAAATTTCATATGAAGCCTCTATGGGATGGGGGGAACCAAAATTTGCTCATGGGGTCCAGGTCACATGACCAAAATGGTCGCAAAGCCATATATGGTCTGTCTGTCTGTCCGTCCGTAACCCGTTTGTGAAAATTGGTGATAGTGACTTAACCGCTTTGAATATTTAAACAATTTTTGACATACTGATAGATATCAATGAGATCTTACCAATGAACTTGCGAAATATTACATTCCATTTAGTATAGCCTCGCCGAGGCGAAAAATTTGAAAATTTTCGAACTGCTTCTCCTCGGAAACCGTTGGGCCGATTGAAGTCAAATTTCACCTGGAGCCTCTATGGGATGGGTAAACCAAAATTTGCTCATGGGGTCCAGGTCACATGACCCAAATGGCCGCCAAGCCATATATGGTAAAACCCCTTCAAAAATAGTCTTCTCTAGAACCACTAGGCAGATTTCCACGAAACTTGATCAATGGCATCTGGGTCGTAGGCACATCATAAATTGCTAAAATGGTGACCCTTGGTTGACCTTGACCCTCTTTGTGCCTAGGTCAAACTTTGAAACATATGCTTTTGTATTTGAAAAGTGAGAATGCATTTTATCCTGCAAACGATTCAGAATACAGTACTAAAGTATCAGATATATTTTTGCTCCTTACGATAAGGCGCATTTATTGGAGGAACCGTTTTAGGTCCAGGTCACATGACCAAAATGGCCGCCATACCCAAATATGGTAACACTCATAAAGCTTAAAGCATCCGGCGGGTCGTGCACTTCAGCTGAAGCACTGGTTCTTTCTATATTCAGAAGCCTCCGTGGTGTAGTGGTTACGCTACTCGCCTTGTAAACCAGGGATCGCAGGATCGATCTCGGGCTTCACCAGACTTTCGGATTAGTCTTCAAACCGAGGACCCGTCTCCGTATGACCTTAGCTGTTGGTTGGACGTAAAACGCACTCACTCACTAACTCTTACTACAATCATTGTTGTTGTTAAAATCAGTAGTATTTTTGTTGTGGTGGTAAAATTATTATTATCATTATTATCATTATTATTGTTGTTGCCATCATGATTAGTAGTAACAGTTTTTGTTGTAAAGTATCATTATTGTTAAATGTCTTATTATCGTCATCTTAATACTACTTTAATCATTGCTAATTTTATTTTCACTGTTACTACTATAATGTTTGACCACAGAATAGGGGTTGTCCATTAAACAATATTCTACTACTAAAATCTACTAGGTTTATTTTCAGTGAAGCAACGTCTCCACAGTGGCTATATAATGTTGATTGGGACGTAAAAAACAAAAGGAAAACATCAGTAGTAGCAGCAGTAGTAGTAGTTGTCGCTGTTGTTGTCATCTTAACACTAATTGAATCATTACTTATTTTATTTTTACTGTTTCTACTATCGTGTTTAAACACTATTCAACTAGTAAAAATTTCTAGTTTTTCAGTGAAGGTTTTCTGCACATGCCTTCGATCAGCAAATGCTCAGGCGAGTCTGCGCTTATGCGCAGCCTCGCCTGAGCATTGGCTTGTCGCCTACAAGATAAGTACCTTTTTACATTTGCTACTTCATTTTATGTTTGTTGTGTGCAAATTAATGATATACAATTTTGCTCTAGTTTCTAACTTTATCAGCAAGTAAACAATTTCCTAATAATAAAATTAAGATTTGAATGTTAAAGCGGAGAGGTATCTGTATTCGTTAGCGTGTCGTTGAATACAAATAGCGGAACATATAATTTAAACGTGCGACAATTATAAAAAGTTCACAGGCCGGGCAAGACGACCTTGGGCGTCAGAAAGACAGGCGATGAAAAGAAGTTAGTTAGTGAAAGGACAAAAGAGGACCGGAGTGGACGCAGGTGACTGTGTAAGTTTCTGTACTTTCATTTGTTACATTGAGAGAGAGAGAGAGAGAGAGAGAGAGAGAGAGAGAGAGAGAGAGAGAGAGAGAGAGAGAGAGAGAGAGAGAGAGAGCGGCACACTATATAACAATAGGCGATAAATAAAGGCTCAAATTAGCCCGCAGAGAGAGAGAGAGAGAGAGAGAGAGAGAGAGAGAGAGAGGTGAGAAAAACGAAAGAGAGAGGGAGAGCGCATCCACGCGCAGAGAGAGAGAGAGAGAGAGAGAGAGAGAGAGAGAGAGAGAGAGAGAGAGAGAGAGAGAGAGAGAGAGAGAGAGAGAGATTGACTTTATAACAATAGGCGTGAAATAATGGATCAGGTTACCTCCGTATCTGGGCGGTCTTATAATAGCCTTAGCTATACCGCCAGAACAAGCCGGGGGGGGGGGGGGGGGGGGGGGGGGGGTTCTTCTGGCGCAAAGACCCTCATCACCGAGACGAATTTTCTAATCTATATTCTTGTCAACCCACTTTATACATGCATAAAATGTGAGTTAACCCATATATGACAATGGAATCTCCCATCTCATAAGTTGGGAGTGGTCCATTTCCAATTATAGGGATGCCAGTTTTGTTATGTATGTGGTAAGTTCAACAGAAATGTACGTACTTTAAGCAAAGAGTGTAGACTCAGATCAGACGCCGCGTTCTGCGGCGTCTGATCTGGGTCTAGACTGTTTGCCAATGTCCCCTAAAAGGGCCGCTTAATATGGTTAAAGCTATGCATTATTTTCATTTAATGGTGTTCAGAAACATAAATTGTTGGCACTCGAACGCACCCATGCCATCTATGTTTAGAGCGGAGATAATAAACTAGGGAGTGAGTCTGAGGATAGCGGGCGGGGGCGGGGTGATATTGAACATTGAACAACCATGGTAGACTTTTGTGTCGTGCCTTTCGACTTCCAGTAATTGGTTTGAAAGGTACAACCTCGTCGCGATGAAAATGGCGTTGACGTCGGTCAAGTTGACATTTGACGTCAATTCTGTAAAGTAACCCTGTGCCTGATTCAAACACAACGTGCCTTTAGAATCAATAAAAAAAACTTGAACTGCCAAAGGATCTGACTATTATACCCAAGCTTTAGCGCATTTTACTGAAACGGGGATCAAGCATTTGACTTTATACTACGTAAACAGGAATTTTGGAGAGTGTCAATTAGACATGCAAACGGTAAGGGAAATAATGGTGAATCCAATATCAACATTAGATTGGGTGAATATTTAGTTACAAGTGAACCAGAATTAATAAATGTTTTCAATTCTTACTTCACCAATGTCGCTTCCAATCTTAAAGAACCAATTATTTTGTCAGATTTTGAAATGCTTAATGCATATGTACAGTCGAAAGTCCCTCCCAATATTGAATGCAATATTCCATTTACAAATGAGGTATTTGTTAACAAATTCTTGTCGAATCTGAATGTAAATAAATCCACTGGATTAGATCATATTGGCCCAAACATTCTCAGATTGGCAGCCAACATTTTAGCCCCTAGTCTTACATTTATTGTTAATAAAAGTATACTATCCGGTGAGTTTCCTAATTCCTGGAAAGAAGCTAAAGTAAAGCCTCTTTTTAAATCCGGAGCAAAGATGACATCAACAACTACCGTCCAATATCTATCCTTCCAACTGTGTCAAAATTAATAGAGAAATGGGTTGATATACAATTTTCCAAATATTTGAATAACTTCAATTTACTACATAAATATCAAAGTGGATTTCGACCTAAACATTCGACAGAATCAGCTCTTACTCTCATGATCGATTCATGGTTAAGAGCGATAAATTCAGGAAAACTCATTGGCTGTGTTTTAGTAGATTTTCGAAAAGCTTTCGATTTAGTTAATCATAGAATTCTTTTTAAAAAACTGAAATGCTACAAAGGCAACAACAGCACTTTAAAATGGTTTGAGTCATATTTGACAGACAGAACTCAACGTGTTTCCTTGAACAATAACATGTCAAAGTCTGCAGGTGTTACATGTGGTGTCCCTCAAGGATCTATCTTAGGGCCATTATTGTTTTTAGTATTTATAAATGATTTGCCATTATCGCTTCAAAACTCGGCTGTTGTTGACCTTTATGCTGACGACACTACGTTTTATGACTTCCAAAGTGACATACATTTGCTAGAAACTAACCTACAGAGTTCGTTAAACTCACTCCATTTGTGGTGTAAACAAAGTGGTATGGTTTTAAATATCGACAAAACAAAAATAATGCTAATAGCTAGCAGACAGAAAAGAACAAGTTTACAAAATCCAAGTTTAAGTTTGCAATATAATGATAGAGTGAGTGTTTCAGTTTTACGTCCCACCAACAGCTAAGGTCATATGGAGACGGGACCTCGGTTTAAAGACTCATCCGAAAGTCTGGAGAAGCCCGGGATGGAACCTGCGATCCCTGGTTTACAAGGGCGAGTAGCGTAACCACTCGACCACGGAGGCTTCTCGCAATATAATGATATTGATATAAGAATGACAACTACGGACAAAATATTAGGGGTACATCTAGATGAAAATCTTATGTGGAACGATCAGTTCAAACATGTAGCAAAAAAGGTTTCTACATATCTATGACTCTTAAGTAAAATACGACCATATTTATCAACAGAGCATAGGCTTTTACTTTACAAGGCATATATAAAGCCACATATTGAGTACTGTAGTGTGATATGGTGTAATATGTCTAATTATAATATAAATAAAATTAACAAATTGCAAAGGCGCGCCTGTAAGTTAATTTTGTTGCAGGAATATAATGGTCTTAACGCAGCTCTTGAAAGGCTGGATATTTTATCATTCGAAAAAAGCAAAAATAATTTACAAAGTATATAACAACATCGCTCCTAGTTATTTACAGGAGCTTTTCCAAATGAGGGATATAAATCTTAATAATACTGCAACGAATTTACGATCTGTAACGCAGAAAAATTATATAGTGCCACAGCCAAAATGTAATTTATTTAAGGGAAGCCTCTCATACTCCGGTGTGATCGTATGGAATAGTATCCCAGTTAGCATAAAGAATTCCTCATCGTTAAAAGTCTTTATAACTAAATGTACCGAATGGATAAAAAGTTAAATTAACAATTAAGTAAGGACCTCAACCGCCATAAAGTCTACATTTTGAAAATATGAGTTCTTGGTAATGAATGAATGTATATATACTTTATCATGTTCTCTCTCTCTCTCTCTCTCTCTCTCTCTCTCTCTCTCTCTCTCTCTCTCTCTCTCTCTCTCTCTCTCTCTCTCTCTGATTTCTTCATTTTGAAATTTTGAATGTGTATTAATATTGTTTCTTGTACTGTACTTTGATAATATGACTGTTACATTGCATGTTTTGAGGGCCCCAAGGAAGATTGGATAAACCAATTGGGTCACCCTCGTTAAATAAAGTATTTACTTACTTACTTACTTACTTACTTACACAGACCTGTGATGTAATGATACGTCATCACACAACTGTTATATCCGGACAAAATAGATAAAAAATACAAAGAGCAATAACTCCGCTAATATTGCAGAGTTCTGGTCCATCTGCACAGTGACCTTTACAAGCATGTGAAGGTTTATTTGGATACCTTAAGCGGTTTTCAATGTCCGATAACAAATACAGTTATGGCCCTTGTGCACTGCACTTTTGAGCAGAGTCCTAAACGAGTGTGTGAACTTTCATTTGGATACCTCAAGCGGTTTTCGAGTTATTATCCAGACAAAATTCTAAACAAAAACTGATACCAAGTCCAATAAATCCGCTAATATTGCAGATAGAGTTATGAGCCTTGTGCAGTACCAACTCTGAACAGTGCCCATTACGAATGTGTAAAGTTTCATTTGGACACCCCAAGCGGTTTTCGAGACATTGTCCGGACAGAATTTCGGCGGAGTGACAAAATTGGGAGATCAAGCTGATTCCTATACCCCTTCAAACTTCGTTTGCGGGTGGAAAATGTCTGTTTTAATTTACAGAAAAAAAAACATTGGTGGGAGATCTAATGATTAAGAGTCAGAGTTCCTACCCACTCGGTCACGGAGGCCAATTACAAAAATCTTTCCCTCAGATCACAGCTCGGCATCATTCGGAAAATCCTCGTGTTGCCGAGGACATTATTTTTATGTGCACCTCACATCCATGAACAATTTTGAGTATGTCATCTTAATGTATTGTCATAACTCCAGATAAGGCACTTTTTTATCCGAAGCGTACTGATATTTTTCTTATTCCTGATCGAAAACATATGTTGTGGGTACTCATTAGAAGCGCCTCGTGCGCTTCTAATGAGTACCCACAACATATGTTTTCATACAGAGACATTCTTTGTATTGGAGTTTAACGGGAGTTTAACGGTCCAGTCAACACTATTTTAGGTACTTTTGAGCCGGTTTTGTTACCCATTCACACTTTTCCTGGGCAGGCTTATACGTAAGCCATTAAACAGTAGAGTGCACATTTGTTCGCCAGAAACTGACAACTGCTCTTCTTGAATCAGCGGAAGGGAGAGAAAGGCCGTAGAAAAGATTTTATGATCAATCTCCACGAAAGAATGTTGCTGACCCGCGTCCTCCTGATCACCAGTCAGACGCCCATCCGAATGAGCTACGAGGCCGGCTCGTACATAGATAAGAAAAATAATATGTGGATAACCCCCTCCACACACACACACACACACACACACACACACACACACACACACACACACACACACACTTATCTGCGGTTATAACTGGCCTTTACTCTACTTTCAGAAGGAAATCACAATGCCGTTTTACCTGCTGACGCTTGCCTTTGTCTGTCTCTGCTTGGCAGAAGAATACCATTTAGAGTACTACACCCAAGTGACTCTCAGTTGTGATGAAACTGACTACAACTTTACCCACACCAACCCAGTCAACAAATACTGGCTACTGCCTGATGGCAACTTCACCATGGAAACAGGTCACATGGACAAAAGAATAATGATAGGAACGGATATGAGTAATATTACCTTGACATTGAAGAGACTTGATGACCCTGACTTTGGCTGGTATTATTGTTTTATTGTCTGGAATGACCACAGCCTAGATCGTATTCGCCACGGTGTTAACATAGACGGGCCATATTATGGAAATCTGTTGGACAAATATCTCCATAACGCCATGATTGGTGGAATAGCCGCCGCCGTGTTGTTTGTGATTTTAGCGGGAACTTGTATAATCTGGCACTGCCGTTACCGGAGTGACGATACCAAGAACAGCGCTGTTGATGATTTAGATAAAGCTATACAAGGATATGATGTGAAATCTTATGACAATGTGGCAGCTAATACAGATGATACACACAGAGAGTATTTCAATAATACGACTGTACAAGATGATAAATTATAGAAATTGCGTGAGAAATCTCTTCAAACTTGGCTCCTTGCAAAGATAATCGTTACGAAAACACGCCTATACAAATGCATTGTAATCTTTTCCGCCGAAAAAATGAAAATCTTAAGATGAAAAAGTCTGATATTTTTTCTTATTTCCGCTCAAAATATGGCGGTTCTAACGAGTACCCACAATTTATATTTTAGAGCAGAAATAAGAAAAATAAGGTTCACCCCTGTAAACCCCAGTTTTACCATATAAAAGTGGAGTTCAAAGGGGTCAAAATCATATAGGCTTGTTTTCGTGATGGCATGAAAACGTCCACTAGAGGCCACAAATGCATATAATTAGTCGCCAGATTCTTTATCAGCCACAATCATCACCTACAGGTCCACACCAAAGCATTCGTCTCTTCAAAGCAGCCACCTCTTTTCTCCGGCAAGCAGCTGCTTGACTGAATCTTTTGTCCCTCTATTAACCCTTGACCTGCTGAATATTTAAATATGCCACACCCGCCACTGATTATCAACCAATAAGATTTCTTGATGCCAATCATTGCAACAAATTCATAAACTGAATGACAAACAATGTAGATCCTGATCAGATGGCTTCTTCAGAAGCCAACTGATCTGGATCTACATTCTTTGAAAGATGAGGCATATCCGGGCTCAGCAGGACAAGGGTTAAACTACCATAGTTAACTGAACAACTAAACATTGGAAGTAAACATAAAAAAATGATATATTTTATGGTGTTTTATTCATCTCTAAATGATCATTTTGGTGGCTGATTCCGTGTATAGAGGATATTAACTTTCTTGACGTGGATATCGTGTGCTGAAAACATCCGACTTACATTCGTGCGAGTAAAAGGTTTTAGCAGAACGTAAACAAAATATAGTCCCGGCTCGCACCTCTACGGAACCCTGGAAGGGACATGCAATTTATTTTCACATGTTGTGCGAACAAAATAACATCTTGTGCGCACAAGTTATTATTCTGTGCGCACGAGATAATAACTTGTTCGCACAACTTAATATTTTGTGCGCACAAGATATTATCTTGTTTGCACAACATAGTGCTTGTGCAGACAACATAATATCTTGTGCGCACAACTTATCATCTTGTTTGCACAACATGATATCTTGTGCGTAGAAGTTATTATCTTGTTCGCACAACATATTATCTTGTTCGCACAACATATTATCTTGTTTGCAAAACAAATTCTTTTGTTTGAACAACATAGATCTTGTGCAGAAAACATAATATCTTGTTCGCACAACTTATTATCTTCTTCGCACAATATGATCACGCGCATAAGATATTATGGTATCCGCACAAGATCTATAATGCGCGCACAAGATAATATCTTGTTCGCACATCATATTAAAAAATAAATTGCATTTCCCTTCCCGGGTTCCGTACACCCCTTCAACCTGATTTTTCTTTTCATACATCCATGTTGAGCTGTCCATCACGTTAACAAGTGCGTGAAATAAACACCCCACTACACCCCACTTTATATAGAGAAAACTGGGGTTTACGGGGGTATATATTATTTATCTTATTTCTGCTCCTCATTAAGGCGGTTCTAACGAGTACCCACAACCTATGTTTTGAGTATAAATAAGAATAATATCACAAATTTTCTTCAGAAAATTGACCGTTTTGGAGATGTAAAAAATTCACTATGACGTACGGGTGTGTTATCGTGATGTTCAGTTACCACTCACTGTGTCTGTCTATATCAGGCCATGTATCATCACAGATATCTTGTTCTGCTGACCACCTCTGAGCAGCCAGGTTTGTAGTGCTTAGCAGAGGTAACAGTTTTACAGTTTATGCGGATTTCTTTCCCATAACTTGCTCATACATCCTTGGTTTAACAAGGATCAGGGGTCAGTTGTTCAAAGTTTATGTATCGTTTAACCTTTGATGACAAAAATCCTGATATTTTTTGCTGAAGAAATGTGAGCAGCTTGTGCAGATGCAAAAGCTGCTCACTTTTTTCAGCAAAAATATCACAGTGACTGTATTAGATATTTTGCTTACCAGAACAGTTAACAGAGGTGACCACTAACGAGCTTATTAAGCTCATTACGCAAACACGCCTATACAAATACATTGCCACTTTTATCGCCGAAAAAATGAAAACTTTAAGATGAAAAATTGTGATATTTTTCTTATTTCTGCTCAAAATATAGATTTTGAATTTAGATTAGATTTTACCCACACTCTATATTTTAGAGCAGAAATAAGAAAAATAAGGTATACCCCCTGAAACCCCAGTTTTACTATATAAAAGTGGGGTTCAAGGGGGTCAAAATGATATAGGCATTTTTTCCTGATCTAACGTTGCTTCGAACAACTGGGCCCATTGTGTACAAACTTGTGTCAAAATCCTGGCTACACATGAATCTTTAGTTTGAATTGGCGTTAAACGGCCCAATCAACACTATTTTAGGTCATTTTTGAGCCGTCAGTTTAGCTATCCACAATTTTCCTGAGCAGGTTTATACGTAAGCGGTTAGCCAGTACAGTGAACATTCTTTCGCCAGAAACTGACAACCGCCCTTCTCGAATCAGCGGAAGGGAGAGAATGGCCGCAGAAAAGATTCCATGATCCGACTGAGCTACCGAGGATCTTAAATTTTACTTCTGAGATTTCGAAGCCATGTTTTATTCTTGTTGACAAACTATGTCAGTCTGTGGCTTGTTTGTGTTAAGGTTTTATGTTCCCGCCAACACTATTTAGGGCATTTTGGAAACGTTGCTTCCGATGTTGTGGGATTTTTAATGAAATCTCAAGCCCAAAGAAACCGCTAGGGGTTAAGGAACACCACTTTTCCTGGGGAGTCCTAGACCTTCAGAGCGGTTTACCAGTGCATGTACTCAAGTTCGGTCGGTTTTCATCTCTGCGAGGAAGCTTCATGACAAATTTTAACTGCGCATGCCCAGCCATTCAGAGGGGCCAGGCATATGGCTTTCTGTCTGAAGGTTCCTCTTGATTCATTGTTTATGAGCGAGCAGCGAACGCGCAGGCTCGCCTGAACCTTCGCTGCTCGCATAGGCGATAAGTACCAAAATCGCTTGACGGGGCCCAATTATTTCTCCAAGCCCAGATGGGCAGAGGCACAAACTATTTCAATGTATAAAATTGGCATGATATAATTAAAATATCTATTAGAGAGACCTCCGTGGCCCTTAATCTTAAACCTAAGGTCTTTTACCGCTGTAGATTCGTGTCACGTAAATAGGGTCACATGTTAGACGCCAAGTTCTACAATTGAAGATTAGGTGTTTTTCTCCGGGTACTCCGGTTTTCGCCCAAGATGAAACAATTGGCTCAATAATAGAAAAATAAAGATGAAAAAAGAAAAATCAAAATATATTTAAAACATATGTTTTTAATACTTTCTTTAGCCAAAACAAAATTTTGAAGTTCTTAATGCGTGTAAGCCTAACGTCCCGAAAAAGGAATATTGGCTGGCAAACAGTGTTGACTCAGATCCGCCCTCTCAGTACGCGGCGTCTGATACTGTTCAACACTGTATGCTGAAAAGTCCAAGAAACTGATCAGAAACTCTCTATCTTTTAACCGATCTCAGTGTTTCTGTGTGTCATTTGTGGGTTTCGCCTGAAGGACGATTGTAATCCCAGAAGTCAACAATACGAATGTTGTTGTTTATTTTTCTGTTTTTTTTTTTTTTTTTGTTTTTTTTTTTGTTTTTTTTTTTTTGTGGGGGGGGGGGGGATGGGGGAGGGTCCCTTGTTTGTAAATTGGCCCAGAGTTACTAATAAAACAGAGTTACATTGCTATTGTTCACATGACCATCGCTGACCAATACAGTTAACCCGTGGATGTACGAATTCAAGGTAACTATTACTTATTGCAGCGATATTCTTGTCGTTGTGACATCAAAAGGCTGTGTAAAAGAAGGTTATCGGTAAAACCTGGACTTAGCTCATGTGCTGTGACATTGGCAAACCGTGTAGACCCAGATCTGACGGCGCAGAGCCCGGCGTCTGATCACGCTCTACAATATTTGTGTAAAATACAGGAATTTAAGGGTTAAATGGATTTTAAGCTTCATTCAGAGCCATTTTCCCAGCTTGCACTCAGAGACAATAGAGCCATCGATTTCACGAGGGCTGTTCCAAAATATTAACGTCACTTCCATTGTTTCTCCTTCACTGCAAATGTTAAAAAGTTTTTGACTTGCTCTTCCCTTCAATATATTCTCCATCTACCTGAATACACATTTTTAGCCGATCAGTCCATCTTGCTATTCAATGGGTACACTAATCAGATATTGATAATCCGCAGCTCCAAGGGCATCCGGGAATTTCATGCCAGATCAGGCGAACATTGAGGATGCGGTAGGACGGTGGCCTTCTCGGACTAAAAATAATCGATCACAAGCATAGGGGCTTGAATCATGGAAATATTTTTTTTTTTTTTCATTTTTTTTTTTTTTTCATTTTTTTTTTTTTTTTTTTTTTTTCATTTTTTTTTTCATGATTCAAGCCCCTATGGTCACAAGGTCTGCCTTGTGTCACAAGGTATACCTCGCGAGAGGGTGCATTATCATGCCAGAGTCGGAGGTGTTTAAGGGGAAGGGATACACCTTCAGGGGAGGAAACTCCTGCAAAAGTATTTTTGTCTCCCATGTCAATAGGGGTCAACTCTTAAAGGAAAGAATTTTCTCCCGAGGAGCAAATTCTTTCCTTTAAGAGTAGACCCTTTTTCAGTTGGACAGGGCTTACAGCACAGCGTACAGGAAGTTCCGAAAGTTGTCTCCCTTTGAAAAATGGCGGAAAAATCTGCCAGGTGTTCCCACTCCCCTTAACGCCTGTTTTGGGACAGCGAGTTTCATATTTCTGCCTCCATTTTCTTAGTAAAACATTTTACAGAACTTTGCTGGGACTCCTCTGCCTTTTGTACCAATGATTGGCATGACTTGACCCTTATCATGTGAATATAAAATATACAAAACTTTCTTAACCGTTTACCTTACTTTGTTCGTTTGACAATAATTGGACGTCTCGCATTTTTGTGGCACACATGCGGTTGGAACACTCAGTCCGTTTTGGTTCGACATAGTAAAACCAGGTATCACCATCAGTGACTAAAATGTCGAAAGTCTTTTTGCTATATTTTAAATACATTTTCAGAAGTTGTTCGTCTGACAGCAAATGGGTAGTCATGTGAATCAAGCATCTTTTTGTGGGATATCGCGGACTTTTTTTTTCGATGTTACTTTTAATTGTTGTTGTTGCAGGGAGACGTATGTAAGCAGGATCTTTAAGTTGCCACTGGCCGCTCCAAAATTTGGCTACCTATCGTTCTGTATGATATATGGTCCTCACGGTGGATGCCAACATGTTTCATACTGAGTTGCGACCTAACTTTAACCATTATAGCGCCGAGAAAAACTACATCTGAAAATGTCGTCTGTCTGCTGTTTTTTTTTTTTTTTTTTTTTTTTTTTTTTGTTTATTTGTTTTTTTTTTTTTTTGTTTGTTTTTTGTTTTTTTCAACGTTTTTAAAAATATTTTTGCATACAGGCAAACAGTAATTACTTTTAAGAAAATTACTTTTTAAGGTAACCGGCTGACGGCAAAGCAGACGACAATAGTCGTGATTGGCATTTTATGGATTAATTTGCTCCTTTTCCAGTCACTTTGGTTTAAACAAATTTTATTTCAAATTATGTCATAAACATATTTTACACAAATACAATAACTTACAAAGGGATTCAGAAAGAGGCGAAAAGGCTTATATAAATCTGTCTCCCATCTAACTTGCATATTACAGATACAACCGGTGAAATGAATAACACAAAGACAATCATAGAACTATTTAAACCAAATCTCAGCCATATAGTGAAGCTGAGAGATCAAAGATAGGGTAGAAAAAGAAGAAACTATCACTAACGAACACTAGTTCAAGTAGAGAGAGAGAGAGAGAGAGAGAGAGAGAGAGAGAGAGAGAGAGAGAGAGAGAGAGAGAGAGAGAGAGAGAGAGAGGGAGAGAGAGAGAGAGAATTCTCACTGTTTGAAGCGCTTACAATCAGTGATAAATGTTTGTACAGCAAGGAAAATCTCACAGTTTTGATTATATACTTAGTCAAAAAAGTAACTATACCAACTTTCGGGTGAAACTCACTAGATATCTGGCAGCAATTGAGCTAAATTTGGATGTAGACATTTAAATCGGACGTTTAGCTAGCGAATGATCAAACTTGCATTTGTCCATACCTTTCTGCTCCAGAGTTGTCTTCCAATATGTGCCTAGAAAGATTTTGGTACAAAATGGACATTGCGCATGCACAGAAAGTTCTTTTTTTGTCTACGTTGGGAGACGATATTCTCTGAACATCGGATAACACTTTCTTTTTACAATACCTCATGATCTCGCATTTTAAGCGAGGTTTTAATTTGTGAAATTCTCAAATTATCTCCCTTGCAATTAAAAATATAGCAATTTTCGAACTGCTGTAATTTTTATTCCTGTCAATCAATTTTTGCCATTTTTTTTCAAAAACGCTTTGTGTCCACCATTGCTGTTCATCATGATGGTAAAAATACAGAAAATTCATGTAACATGTAGCACTATCGATTGCGATTTTCTATGGAGTTCCCATTGAAAGCAGCATTTGCACACAACTTCTAAGCATTGGAGGTCAATATGTGATAGCCTGTTTCTCGTAGCTGATGCAACTTAAGTTCCAAATCTTTGGTGAATAGACGCAAATGGTATCTAAAGAAATGTCACATGTATCAAATTTTAGAAATGTAGGGTACAGGGAAATTTTTTATGTTGAATCATAGCATGTTTTAATGTTTTTCTCTGCGAAAATAACACAGTGACCCCTTGGGTGTTTTTTTTTTTTTTTTTTTTTGGTTTGGGTTTTACGGCCCTTTCAAGATTATTTCACTCATATCGAGCCGATCGTTAATCAGAGGTGGGCGAAAACCGGAGTACCCGGAGAAAAACCACCTGACCTTCCGTTGCAGAACTTGGCGTCTCACACGTGGCCCGAGCGAGGCTCGAACCTACGGCGGTGAGAGACCTAATGACTAAGAGTCAGCGCTCTCCTTGGGTGTTTAAAGCAATAGCCTACGATGATGTGTTTACGAAAACAAAAACGAATGGTGCTTTTGCACGGAAAAATGAGTCTTCATATCAAAACATAACACACTTTGTGTAGTTTTTATCTGTAGTAGCTATAGTAACAGAAGCAATTTTAGGTATAGGAACTTTTTTGACTGAGTATATATTAACTCAGTGTGGCCAAACAAAAGAGTGTTAGTGGTTGGTTGACAGTGCTCTGTAGCCTTGGCCATCATATCGATTCGTATTCTGATGTATCTCTGGCACTCAAGTAATGTTTCAGCAGTTCCACAAATACAGTTAGGGTCATTCACAATGTTTTAGCTCACCAGAGCCGAAGGCTCCGGGGGAGCTTATAGTATAGGCATTGGTCTGTCGTCGTCGTCGTCGTCGTCTGCGTCTGCGTCGTCAACATTTTCAAACAACATCTCCTCTGAAACTACTTGACCAATTGAAACCAAATTACATGTGGAGCCTCTTTGGGAAGGGGGAACGAAAGTTTGTTCCGGATGACAGGGTCACATGACCAATATGGCCGCCATGCCCATATATGGTAAAAACCCTTAAAAATCTTCTTCTCAAGAACCGAATAGCCGATGATCTTGAAACCTTGGTATGCAGCATCCGGGACTCAGTCCCTACCAAGTTTATTCAAATGATGACCTTTGGTTGACCTTGACCTGTTTTACGTCAAGGTAAAATTTGGTCGCTTAGACATTTGTATGGAAAAACGGCAAAACAGTGGATTTTTCTGAATGTATGTTAGCTAGTGGCATCAGAAATGGTATTTGCAATCAGCTGAATGGAAGTTATGGGTTTCAGAGGTCAAGGTCATTTACCGACCTTTGTCCAGGACGGCTCAGATTCAGTATTTTTATCTTCTTCTTCACTTAAACTACTTGGCCAATTGAAACCAAATTACATGTGGCGCCTCTATGGAGTGGGGGAACGAAAGTTTGTTCGTGAGGACTGGGTCACATGACCAATATGGCCGCCATGCCAATATATGGTAAAAACCTTTAAAAATCTTCTTCTCAAGAACCGAATTGCCGATAATCTTGAAACTTTGTATGCAGCATCAGGGACTCTTGCCCTAACAAGTTTGTTCAAATGATTACCTTTGGTTGACCTTGACCTGTGTTACGTCAAGGTCAAATTTGGAAACTTAGACATTTGTATGGAAAAATGTCAAAGGAGTGGATTTTTCTGATTGTATATTAGCTAGTGGCATCAGAAATGGTATTTCAATCAGCTAAATGGAAGTTTATCAGTTCCAAAGGTCAAGGTCATTTACCGACCTTTGTCCAGGACGGCTCAGATTTAGTATTTTTATCTTCTTCTTCACTTAAACTACTTGATCAATTGAAACCAAATTACCTGTGGAGTCTCTATGGAATGGGGGAACGAAAGTTTGTTTGTGAGGACTTGGTCACATGACCAATATGGCCACCATGCCCATATATGGTAAAAACACTTAAAAATCGTCTTCTCAAGAACCGAATGGCGGATGATCTTGAAACTTGGTTTGCAGCATCAGGGACTCTGGCCCTAACAAATCATTCTTCAAATGATTACCTTTGGTTGACCTTGACCTGTGTTACGTCAAGGTCAAATTTGGAAACTTAGACATTTGTATAGAAAAATTGTCAAGGCAGTGGATTTTTCTGATTGTATATTAGCTAGTGGCATCAGAAATGGTATTTACAATCAGCTGAATGGAAGTTTATCAGTTCCAAAGGTCAAGGTCATTTACCGACCTTTGTCCAGGACGGCTCAGATTCAGTATTTTTATATTCTTCTTCACTTAAACTACTTGGCCAATTGAAACCAAATTACATGTGGAGTCTCTATGGAATGAGGGAACGAAAGATTGTTCTTGAGGACTGGGCCACATGACCAATATGGCCGTCATGCCCGTATATGGTAAAAACCTTTAAAAATCGTCTTTTTAAGAACCGAATGGCCGATGATCTTGAAACTTGGTATGCAGCATCAGGACTCTGGCCCTACCAAGTTTGTTCAAATGATGACCTTTGGTTGACCTTGACCTGTTTTACGTCAATGTCAAATTTGGTCACTTAGACATTTGTATGGAAAAATGGCAAAACCGTGACAGGATTTTTCTGATTGTATATAAGCTAGTGGCATCAGAAATGGTATTTACAATCAGCTGAATGGAAGTTTATTAATTCCAAAGGCCAAGGTCATTACTGACCTTTGTCTATGATGGCTCAGATTCAGTATTTTTATCTTCTTCTCCAGTAAAAGAGCTGTGCTGATTGAAACCAAATTACATGAAAAACCTCTATGGGGGTGAGGCAGTTAAACAGTATTCGTGGTATTGTTGTCACATGACCAAGATGGGCACCTTGCCTGTATATGGTATAAACCACATGACCTCTGGTGGGCGTAGTGGCCCATGGGCCTCTTGTTTCAAATTATAGCCCTTGGGCCAAGAATGTACTAGAGACACTGATACTCAGGTGAGCGATTCAGGGCCATCTGGGCCCTCTTGTTTAAGAAGAGATGATGATTGAGGAAGCTGCAAGAAGTTCTCAGCCGAGCATGTTGAATCTGAGCAGATCTTTTACCTATATAATAATATTTTGGAGGTTTTGCCTGATTTTCATTTATGCGATTTTTGAAAATTTCCACTTAATTTACATCTCTGACGTCAGGGCTAAGTTCATTCCAGGCTCTGATACTAGATGGTAAAAAGGAGTTGTAATAAAACTGGGTTCTGGACATTGTTTGTCTAATGTTCGTTGAATTTCGAAGCTCATAGACTGTGGTCTTTTCTACTAGTGGAGGTAGTAAGGCGGAAAGATAAGTTGGGGTTACATTATTATTCATTTTGTAAAATAAATAAAGTTTATGATTTCTACGTCTACATTCTAAAGTTTCCCAGCCAGTTTCTCCATAGAGCATTTCCAAGGATGCCAATTTGGTAGCACCTGTAACAATTCGTGCTGCTTCAACTTGTATTTTCTCTAGGGCATTTACTTCGTACTTGGTGCAATTATCCCATACGACGTGTACAATCACTTTGTGTATAGTGTAATGCATACGCTATAAGGATATGTACACTGGTCAATGAAGCTGTGAGCAGGATATTTACCTTGTTTCTTTACTCACTATATCCATATGAGGTGGTTTTGAGCACACATTGCACAACTAACTATACACTGACATTAATTTTGGAACAGCCCTCGTTAATAGTGGCAAGCACATACATTTACGAAGCGTCGCGTCCATCGAGGCTAGGAGAAATAGATTGGGCTGCATGGCAAATTTCCAACAAAAAATCTGAAGCAACGTCTACAAAATGACCTAAACAGTGTTGACGGGGACCGCAAACAAACAAAACAACATGTACGAAAATATATTCATTAGGGTTATTATTTTGTTATATCTATCCATATTCTATTTACAATTGCCTCGATGAGTGCATACAACTTACGTTTTCAAGATGAAAGTACGAAGATCTTCCAAAATTACTCATTCGAGCCATGGGAAAAATCCCAAGGACTCAAGAACGCAGTCGACTCTGAATAATGCGATTCCTCCTAAATTTCAGAAGTCATTTCCAGTCCGGCCTCGATATAAATTTTTTATTTTCGTTTCACAGCGCTAATCGTTTTGTGCAAAATAATAAAGTTTTTAACAAAACAATCGTAGAAGTGCATTAGAATGGGGATAACTGTATTGCAAAATTGTGATTTGGGGAGGTGAATCGTCGGTTTTACGGTCGCAAATTACGTTTTAATACGTTAAAACGAAATTTCCGACCGTAAAACTTCCGATTTACCTCCCCAAATCACAATTTTGAAAACAGTTATCCCCTAAGTGAACGTCCTGGTGCCGTAAGATATATGGACACCTCGATCGCTTCACCCTACCATCCCCAAAACCACCAACTGACTTATTGTGTCACATGACGACTTGTTACATACATGAATATCCAGTACAATATCCATATTAAGTACACCTTTTGAACTGTTCGAATGTGGTCTTAAAGACCACCTTTGTGACTGTTCAAAATAGGTCTTGAAGATGACCTAAATAGTGTTGACGGGGATGTTAAACCTCAAATCAAACAAACAAATGAACATTATGAATTACTTATGGACTGCAAGCTTCTGTGAAATAGCCAGGAGGGGGGAGTGTAATATTTGACGCGTATCATGCCTCGACCGAGTGGGGACAGAGACGTATTTGTCACGTTTTTACTCAGTTGACACAGTCGTCTTAATTTTGGAACGGGAGGCCACGGGTTCGATCCCGGGCCGCGACATACCAAAGTCGTTAAAAATGGTACTAGCTGCTCCTCACTTGGCACTCAGATTTACAGGGTAGAGCTAGGACTGGTCGACCCAGTGTCAGGATAATGTGACTGGGTGTGGTATCATGTAATGTGCCTGGGACATGATACTTCAGTGAGGCAGCACTATAAAAGTGAGTACTGAGCTCCCTGTCGCAACCAGACACCGTCGCGATATGACAGAAAAATTGTTGAAAGCGACGTTAAACTCGAATTCACACACACACACACACACACACACACACACACACACACGCACACACACACACACACACACACACACACACACACACACACACACACACACACACACACACACACACACACACACACACACGTCTTAATTTTTCCGCAGATATTTACTCAGTGAACCGAGTGTGGAGAATGGGATCACATCACCAGCTCGGTATATCTGTACGGTGAAGAAAATAATCAACATTGCCCCTATTACACCGGGTTGTTGTGTTTGATTTGAGGTTTAACGTCCCCGTCAACACTGTAAAGGTCATTTTGGAGACGTTGCTTCCATTTTTGTGGGACTTTTACCCGACATTGAGATGAAATGACATCTCAAGCCCTGACGCCCAATGAAACCAATAGGGTTTATTAGCTTGGACGGTCCGCCTCGCACCGCGGTTCCTGGACAGGCTTAGATCCTCTAAGCGGTTTACCAGTACTAGTGTGCGGGCAGGATTCAGCTCTGCGTGGAAGCATCATGCAGTCCATATATTTCTTCAACCCCTATTGGGGGGGGGGGGGGCTTCCCTATTACACCGATGATAACTTAAACCCCTTTTAATAAGCTTTTAAAACCAGGTTTTAGTCTTAATTTTCTTGTATTTGGCCAGGTCACGAGAAAACCAGGCTCAGGAGTTTGCGACCAGGTATGACAAAAACCGTCCTGCTCAACAACACAGACAAACAAGAGTCTTAAAGCATTATGATTACCCAACCTTGTGAAAACCTATGTGAGTTCTTTCCTATCTCCAAACTGGTAACTTTTCATATGAACATTTGTGATATTCGTGTAATTAATACCTAAAAGGTAGGTTGTGCGTGCTCGTTAGAACCGCCTCATTGAGGCGGTTCTAACGAGTACCCACAACCTATGTCTTGGAGCAGAAATACGAAAAATAATGTATACCTTGTAAACCCTAGTTTTCTCAAATAAAGTGGGGTTTATAGTCGTGTTCATTAAACGGACTTGTAACATGATACGAGTATGTTATATACAGAAATTAGCGGCCCCCGCCCATCAGGGCTTGAAGAAATAGATGAAACCAACCCGCACAAAAGTGCTGGTAAACCGCTTAGGAGATCTCAGCCTGCCCAGGCAAAGCGGTGCGAGTCGGACCGTCCATGCTTATAAACCCTATTGGTTTCATTGAGCGTCAGGGCTGGAGATGTCATTTCATCTCAGTGTCGGGTAAAATTGGAAGCAACGTCTCCAAAATGATCTTTACAGTGTTGACGGGGACATGAAACCTCAAATCAAACAAAACAAAATATACAGAAACTAGAGGTATTGTACTTTATCAGTTACCCCCAATGTATATTGCATTGTAACGCACTGACCTGATAAAGATATGCTATCTCAGGTCAAGTATCACGTCAACATGACATTGCACTTTTACGAATGAACCGGACTACTGGAAAAAATGACAAAAATAGTATTTTAACTGGAAAAAAATGATTAGATTACTTGAAAAAAAAAACATTATAGGAAAAATATAGTCAGCTGATACTAAATATATCGACCGCCAGAATGCTGGTACACACTGAGGACCATCAATAATTGATCGTAAATTGCTAATTTAGGAGTGTACAAGGGGATAAACTGATAAATAGAATACCAGATTCGTGTCATTTGATATCAAGTTTATCAGGCAAGTCTTCGAGAACGCATGTAGAATCGCTCGGGCTCGGCTTCGAGAACGCATGTAGAATCGCTCGGCAAGCCTCGCGATTCTACAAGCATTCTCGAAGCCTTGCCTGATAAACTTGATATCAAAAGACACTCAACTGGTATTCTCTATACCCAAGCAGCGAACACTAAGGTGCTGATCAGACTGCACAGGATGCGCAGGCTGATTTGCCCTTTTGTTGTTCGTAATTAGAGCCCCGCCAAGCGAATTTGTCTTCGAGCATTCCGTCATGACAAATTTTAACTGCGCATGCCCAGCCATTCAGAGAGATCAGGGATATGGCTTTCTGTCTGAAGGTTCCTCTTGAGTCATTGCTTGTATGAGCGAGCAGCGAAGGTTCTGGCGAGACTGCGCGAATGCGCAGGCTCGCCTGAACCTTCGCTGCTCGCATAGGCGATAAGTACCAAAATCGCTTGACGGGGCCCATTAGCAAAAACCGGTTTTCTTATAAGATTTGTTTGTTTGGAGGTTTTAAGCCCCCGTCACTATATAGGTCGTTTTGGAGATGTTGCTGGATGAAATGACATCTCAAGCCCTGCCGCTCAAGCAAAACAAAATGGTTTATATGTATGGGGCGGTCCAACTCGCACCACTTTGCCTGGGCAGTCTTAGACTCGATCGGTTTTCAACTCTGCTTGGAAGCATCATGCTTTTGTCTAATTGTTTGTGCTGGCGTTTAACGTCCCAGTCAACACTATTCTAGGTCAGTTTTGAGCCGGTCAGTTTACCTATCCACACCTTCCTGTGCAGGCTTATACGTAAGCGGTTAACCAGTACAGTGCCCATTCTTTTGCTAAAAACTAACTACTGCCCTTCTTGAATCAGCGGAAGGTGGAAGCATCATGCAGCCCAATATATTTCTGCAAGCCCCGATGGGGGCCTCTTTCTCAGGAGATGCACGTTATCTATCTCATTAGGTATCATTTGATCATTGTTTTAATCCACTTGTAAACCAGCACATCTTCTTTATATCTTAAACATTCTTTCGTTGCCAAGTGACGCAATGAGTCAAGGGTAACTAGCCCATTGCAGGCGGGAAATCCCTAAAGGCATACCTTGGCAAATAGTGCAAGCCCAGATCAGACGCCGCAGAACGCGGCGTCTGATCAGAGCCTGCACTATTTGCTAACAGAATTTTCCGTCAAAAATAGAATAAAAACGGAAAAAAGGCCTACCAGCCCTTTTATGACAAACATATACGAGTAGCAATGGAAGAGTCCATTAGTGTACAATGGGATAAGGTCTATTACGGATAAAGAGACATGGGCGAGCCGAGTAACGACGACAAACCTGCGCAGGTGCATTCCGACGGTCAGGTCAGATACTACCCTATTCGATAAGAAGCGTTGTTATTGACCACACTGTACAATTTGCATACAAAGTACTTCAAAATTGAAGAATTAGCATGCCAAGCCTACCGCCCCACAGTATATTTTGTTACATACTAGCTCTTGTTTGAAGCTGTTTCATACCTATTAAGCCATGTTACATCGTTAGAACATACATATAACAAAATAAAAGCAAAATTAGAGGAGATGGTACGTAATTTCTCTCTCTTCTCTCTCTCTCTCTCTCTCTCTCTCTCTCTCTCTCTCTCTCTCTCTCTCTCTGATTTTATTGACCCTATTTATACCAAGACGGGCCTCCGTGGCCTAGTGGTTAAGAGCGCTGACTCTTGATCTTTAGGTCTCTCACCGCTGTGGTTCGAGCCTCGCTCCGGTCACATGTGAGACGCCAAGTTCTGCAACGGAAGGTCAGGTGTTTTTTCTCCGGGTACTCCGGTTTTCGCCCACCTCTGATTAACAACAGGCTCGATATGAGTGAAATAATCTTGAAAGGGCCGTAAAACCAAAACCAAAAAAAATTATACCAAATGGAATATCTTCCTCCTTATATATAGCAGGAATCCATTTCAAAATTTAGGGGTGCGGCGTCTTATCTGGGCATGCTATGTTTGCCAGGGTACCCGTTTGGGGGTTTCTGGTACTAAAAGGGTTAATTCAAGTTTGCTCTTATTACAATGAAATTGCAATGGTTGATTTGTTTTGGGTTTAACGACACGTCAACCCTTGTGGGTCATTTGGTGTCGTCTCCAACAGAAAGGGACAAAAAAGAGCAGAGGAGATGAAAGTGAGAGACAGAGGAGAAACAGGAAAATGAATGGGATGGTAGAAATAGATGAAATAACTAACAAATTCCCCCTCTACCCTTACCTGCTGCACATACAGCATATCTTGTCCGACCGCACACGAGTACTGGTAAACCGCTTAGAGGATCTTAGCCTGTCCAGGCAAAGCGGTGCGAGCCGCATCACGAAAACACGCCTATAAAAATTTGATCCCCACTTTTATCTAGAAAAACTGGGGTTTCGTACAGGGGTAAACCTTATTTTTCTTATATCTGCTCGCGTTTCTAATAAGTACCCACAATCTATATTTTGAGCAGAAATAAGAAAAATATCACAATATTTACTCTTAAAATTTTTCATTTTTTTTTCTACGGTAAAGGTTTCAATGTATTTGTATAGGCGTGTCGAAATGCGGACCGCCCTATTGGTTTCATTGGGCGACAGGGCTTGAGATGTCAATTCATCTCAAAGTCGGGTAAAAGTCCCACAAAATTGGAAGCAACATCTCCAAAATGACCTTTATAGTGTTGACGGGGACGTTAAACATCAAATCAAACAAAAAACAACATGCATTGTCCAACTGCGAGCCAATATCAGATGGACGCCCAGTTGACGCAAGAACCACGTCATCTTTGCCCCAAAATGAACACCATTGGCCCGTTTACCCTTTACTTACTGATTTAAAATGGTTCTCGAGTCCAAGTGTTTGTTTGTTTGAATGATTTGAGGTTTAACGTCCCCGTCAACACTGTAAAGGTCATTTTGGGAGACGTTGCTTCCAATTTTGTGGGACTTTTACCCGACATTGAGATGAAATGACATCTCAAGCCCTGTCGCCCAATGAAACCAATAGGGTTTATTAGCATGGACGGTCCGCCTCGCACCGCGGTTCCTGGACAGGCTTAGATCCTCTAAGCGGTTTGCCAGTACTAGTGTGCGGGCCGGATTCAGCTCTGCGTGGAAGCACCATGCAGGCCATATTTATTCAAGCCCCTATGGGCAGGGGCCGCGAGTCGAAGTGTAATTTTCCTCATAGCCCCAGATAGCAAATATTTAGTCATAATTTAGGAAACGTACGTTGTGCGACGCATTAGAATTGCATCATCGAGGCAATTCTTATGCGTTCACACAGCTTAATATTAGTCTTTATCATATGACGTCGCGTCTGAGACTGTAATAATTAGAGATTATCACATGGGATTTTGGTTATCGCCCGATGTATCAACCCGAGACCCCATTATCTGCCCGAAGGCTTTAGCCTGAGGGCAGATAATGGTCTAGGGTTGATACAGAGGGCGATAACCAAAACCCCATGTTATAATTTGTTTATCACATATTCAGATCCTATTCTTACTGTGTTTGACGTTCATAAATTGAAAAAATGTGATAAAAAGCGTGATTCAAGCAAAAAAGCGCGTAACGTCACGCCTAACTATTCGCGTTACGCCAAGTTATTGGCAACGTCACAATAACGTCATGAGTGGGCTGATAACCGCTGTCCGTTCAAAATACACTGTTTCCGGTTATCAGACCGGGCGGGCTGATAACCGGAAATGGAAACAGGCATTATCACACATGCAAAACATGGGTTATCATTAGAGATTATCACATGGGATTTTGGTTAATGGCCGAGGGTTGATACAGAGGGCGATGACCAAAACCCCATGTTATAATTTGTTTATCACATATTCAGATCCTATTCTTACTGTGTTTGACGTTCATAAATTGAAAAAAAAATGTGATGAAAAGCATGATTCAAGCAAAAAAGCGCGTAACGTCACGCCTAACTATTCGCGTTACGTCATGTAATTTGCAACGTCACAATATCGTCATTAGTCGGCTGATAACCGCTGTCCGTTCAAAATACACTGTTTCCGGTTATCTGACCGGGTTGGCTGGTAACCGGAAATGGAAACAAGCATTATCACACATGCAAAACATGGGTTATCATTAGAGATTATCACATGGGGTTTTGGTTATCGTCCGATGTATCAACCCGAGACCCCATTATCTGCCCGAAGGCTTTAGCCTGAGCGATGACCAAAACCTCATGTTATAATTTGTTTATCACATATTCAGATCCTATTCTTACTGTGTTTGACGTTCATAAATTGAAAAAAAAATGTGATGAAAAGCGTGATTCAAGCAAAAAAAGCGTGTAACGTCACGCCTAACTATTCGCGTTACGTCATGTAATTGGCAACGTCACAATAACGTCATGAGTGGGCTGATAACCGCTGTCCGTTCAAAATACACTGTTTCCGGTTATCAGACCGGGCGGGCTGATAACCGTAAATGGAAACAAGCATTATCACACATGCAAAACATGGGTTGTCATGTTAAATATAGTACTGAATATGTGATAATGTTAAATATAGAACTGAATATGTGATAATGTTAAATATAGTACTGAATATGTGATAACGTCATTTATCACATGACGTCGTTGATAAGAATGGATAACGTCATGTAATAAAATCGTATGACCACACGTGTAATAACACTTTGGCGGGATTATGTAACGCCATGACGACGTCTATGTCAACAATACATTTTTCGTAGAAAAAATGTTAAATTACAAGGCCATAAAATCCAATTTAAAGTAGTCATATGATAAAGAGAATCTTACACTCGTGGTCATTTCATATAATATTTATGAAACTCTCCGAAGGCTTGTTTCATAAATATCATATGAAATGACAACTCGTGTAAGATCCTCTTTGTAATAAATTTGATAATCCACTAGTGGATTAAATATGCAAATTAGTTAGATACGCCCCGTAACGTTACATGTACTACGTCCTTAACGACGTCGCGTTTACTGATGGCGGAATATTGACATTTTTATTAAATGATCGTGAATAAAATGCGTTTTAAATGTCATATGATAAATAGAATCTTGCATTCGTGTTCATGTATTATTGAATTTATTAAACTCGTTAAGGAAAAGGGATAAAATGCTCGGCGAAGCCTCGCATTTTATCCCTTTTCCTCAACTCATTTAATTAATTCAATAATGCAGGAACACTCATATTAGATCCTCTATATAGAAGGTCGAAAGGATACCATATCATCATCATCATCATCATCATCATCATCATCATCATCGTCGTCGCCTCCAGACATGGCGTTATGATTAACCCTCAGTGATTCGAACTAAACAAGTTTTCATTGTTCTCAATGGTGTTCGAACAAATCATCACGAAGTAATTCGTGACGCGGATAGCACTGGCGGGTCGAATATCCCTTACTGGTGCATTATGAAAACACGCCCATATAATTTTTACCACATTAACCCCCAACTTTTATATAGTAAAACTGGGTTTTACAGAGGTATACGCTTTTTTATTTCTTCTCTAAAACATACATTGTCGGTACTTGCTGGAACCGCCTTGCCTAGGCGGTTCAAACGAGTTCCCACAATCTATGTTTTAAGCAGAAATGTGAAAAATGTCAGATTTTTTTTATCTGAAAATTTCCATTTTTTCATGGTAAAATTTTCAATATATTTGAATAGGCATGTTTTCTTAATGTTTTCGTGGTCTCAAATGTACATGTATTGGCGCCATTTAAGTTTGACTGTATACGAGGATACTACTATCTATGTGGAAGATTTTTGCCAGTATAAAATTCTATCTCTATTATTGTAATGCTTCAATACGCCTTAATATTAACTCATTAATTTTCATTTTGTAAGTCTTTCAGAACAGAGTTACTGCTTTGTGCCGCTTTATTCACCACGCAAACCTATCCTGGAAATGCTTCACCGACTGATGAAACCTGGAAATACAAGGTTGAATATTTCAAAACAGTTCATTTGAGCTGCAAACCTAACCATGCCGAGGTTGGTGTTAATCAGAAAGTTCTCATGTGGATTTTACCCACTGGAGAAGTACTTCGACCCACTGATAAAAAGATAATAAATCGTGTATCTTTGATAGACAGAGGGGCTGCTCTTGAGGTGGACAAGGTTGATGATGAACAGTTTGGCTTGTACTTGTGCGTTGTGGATGTAGGTGGTCGTGTTGAAGTTGTCAAACAAGGACTTAATATTGATGGTCCATACTACGGACCTGAACATGGTGAAAGAATGAGGCGTAATGCAATGATCGGCGGAATATGTGCATGTGGTGCATTAGCCTTTATGGTCAGTCTGTGGCTTTTCAATGACTGCTGCTGTAAACATAGTAAGGAAGACGACAAACAGACAACTGATGCCATGGAAAACGGTGATATAAACATCGAACCTGTTGTAGCTTTAAGTAACGAAAGTAAAATGGACAGGAATACGACTGAAAAAATAGTGGATGAAACTGAGAATCTTGAAAAAATTTATGACCAAGCAGATGGTGTATTGACGAGAATGGAAAATATAGGAGATACAAACCGTGATATCCAAGCAAATAAAGTTCCTATTCAGTTGATGGAATCTGGAGAATATCACACGATCTCGGACCTTGGATATGAAAATGCAACGTTTCTAAGTGACAGCGGAGACGCTAAATTTACCGGAAGTAAAATCGATTCAGAACGCAACGAAGCGGTTATGGAAAACAGGGCTGGAGATCACAAGAATGACACACACGATAATGCGATGCTCGGTAACAATTTCCACCATGGGAACACGAGGGACGCAAACGATAGTAGCTTTAAAATGACAAACGAAGCCAGTGATTGGTCTGAAAATGATGTAGAGATGCTCGGTAACGAGACAAGTGAAAACCCAGAGCCAGATTCTGTGCCTAAACCGATAGATGATGAAGCTGTATATGCCATTCCCAACAAACGTAAAAGAACGGATGAAAAAGAAACAGTTGTTATCATTGAAGGTGAGGTAATAATAGAAGAAAATGGTGCTAAAATTGTCGTAACGAGTTCACCATCAACGCCTGTGATAATGAGTGAAACGGAAAATGTGATCAATAAGCTTGTTGACAATGTTTTGGTGAAGAGCAATGCGCTTTCTGCTGACATTGAAAAGGCTGATTCACCAACTAGATACCATGCTGGAACAATCGAAACAGATTCATGTAGTGATGTGAAACATGTTAGTACTGGTACTAAGGAGACCTCAAGTTATGAGACGGCACAGGATGGGCTCGGAACAGCAGATTCCGTTGCCAATGATACTGCTACTAATATTGAAACAGGCCTTAATGGTACAGTAGGAAGTGACAAAAATGAATCTTTGTACGTACAAGATGTTCGCTTCTAACTTTAGGAAGACCGCACTTTGCGTGAAAACTATGTACATGTAAAACATGCTATACAAAATGCAAAGAAAAACAATTTTATATTAAACAGACATACAATACATAAGCAAAACCTATTCTATATCATATAAGGGAGCGAAAACTGGCTAAACATTCGCGACAAAACATTCTGAACTGTCTTCTCTGTATGCGCATGCAACCCTTTGAAGTTACTTTATACACTGCGATTGGACAGCAGAGATTCTACTGAATCTTTGAAGTTTACCGCTTTTTTGCGGGGTCGGTTGTTTTTCAATCCATCCGACATTATTAATTCTGCTGGCAGTTCATTGCTATTGCTCAAATATTTTCCATCGGTCAATAAAGTTAAACAGCGCGCTAATTAAAGTTTTTTTTTTCTGTTTTTTTTTTATTGTAATCATTACGAAAGCACAACTATTCAAATATATTGACAACTTTACCACCAAAAATGAAAACTTCTAGATATAGTTTTATATATTTCTGCTCCAAACATAGACTGTGGGTACTGATTAGAACCGCCTTGCCGATGCGGTCCTACTCCCGCAAACTATGTTTTGAGCAGACATAAGAAAAATGATGTATACCCTGTGTTTTACTGCACGAAAGCTGGGTTAAAGAAGATCCAAAATTATATGTGTGTTTTCGGGATGGCATAACATACAGGAACTTAAAGGTTAAGCGAAAATGTCTAAGTTCCAATTCAAGACCATTTTTCCAACCAACCATTACGAAACACGCCTGTACAAATACATTGGAAACTTCACCGCCGAAAAAAGGAACAGTTTCAGATGAATAATTGTGATATTTTTCTTATTTCTGCTCAAAATATAGATTGTGAGAACTCGTTAGAACCGCCTCGACAATGCGGTCCCAACGTGTACCCATAATCTATATTTTAGAGCAGAAATAAGAAAAAAATATTTCTGCTCAAAATATAGATTGTGAGTACTCGTTAGAACCGCCTCGACGAGGCGGTTCTAACGAGTACCCATAATCTATATTTTAGAGCAGAAATAAGAAAAGTAAGGTTTACCCCTGTAAACCCCAGTTTTACTGTATAAAAGTGGGGTTCAAGGGGGTCAAAATTATATAGGAGTGCTTTCAGTGCTTTCAGTTGTGTATATGCCTATGTGATGCGAAGTGGATATCAATAAAACAAGCAAATAGAATTGATGTCCACAACTTTCTTAGAGGATTGAACACAGTCAGTAAAGCTGGCTGTCGTCCCGACATTAATCCGTAAGTTTTGTGCTGGCTGGGTTATTGCTTCGATTATTACGACAACACACCCGTGCAACATAGTGCATTTTTTCATATCTCCAAAGTCGTATATTTTTTTATTAACTCCAAGCAGGTCGAGGGGTTTACAACGAGGACCCACAACCTATGTCTTGGAGCAGAAATAAGAATAAATAATGTAAATACCGGTAAACCACTATATTCTCTGTATATTATTATTGTTATTATTATTATTATTATTAAGTTGCGGTCGATCGGTCTGTTTTTTTTGTTGTTTTTTTTTTTTGTAAATCAATTGCTGTTAAAGCCAATGTCATACAGAAACCGAATCCAAGACAGAAGATACAAGATAATGTGATCCATTGCTCAAGATAAAGGTGTGATTCATTGCTCATGTTTTAGCTCAAATTAACTTACAAAAGTTGTTTTAGTTCACTTCGACTGGTATGGAAAGTGCTGCATAGTTCGACTAGGAATGAAGTAAACATCTTTCTTCCCGTATGCGCACACATGCACGATATCCCTATATGCCATGGGTTATTAACTGCAAAGTTCTTGCGAGTATTTAGGCTATATAAATTTATAAATGATATATTCATGTTTACATGAACATCATCAGAAACTGTTGCAAATAGTTTATGAAGTTGTATCTTCCACTCTCTCCTTTATTAACAAAGTCATTACGCAAACACGCCGATACAAATACATTGCCACCTTTATCGCCGAAAAAATGAAAAATTTTATGATGAAAAATTGCGATATTTTTTTTTATTTCTGCTCCAAATATCGAGGCGGTTCTAACGAGTACCCACAATCTATATCTTAGAGTAGAAATAAGAAAAATAAGGTATACCCCCGGAAACCCCAGTTTTACTATATAAAAGTGGGGTTCAAGGGGGGTCAAAATTATATAGGCGTGTTTTCTTGATAACCAATAAAATGGTCGTCACTTGGTTCTCCGTTACCAATCCCCTCTTAGAACACCTTGGCGGAATAATTGTGGGATGAGAACAAATGCGTCCGAGGACGAATCGCCCCAGTTTTGTGGCAGTTTTGGGCGAAACGTCCTATTACCACAGTAGTCATTGGTTTTACCCTTACCTGGCTTACTGCAAAAATGCCTATTTTGTACAAGAAACCCCAAAATTCCTTAAAATCCTACTCGTTCGATTGTGCATGCCCTAAAAAGCACCAGCCAGTTTTATCAGTTTTATTTCGTCAATAGAAATGCGATAATGGTAGACACACCCAAAAAATTACATTTATGTATTCTTAACCAGGGAGAACTTAATCAAACTGTATATTTTCCAACACTGAGTACTTTTAACCAATTTTGTTCCGAATGGAATCTCCTACATTGTATGAGTATAAGCACAAGACCATTTCAAAATTTAGGGATGTCAGGTTGTATTTTCTTCAAAATTTATTTGGGAAATAGCTAAACTGTTTGCAAGCAGTGTAGGCCCCGATCACTTTAATGTCGCCCATTACTGAATGCGGCATTTGATCTGGACCTGCACTGTTCACTGTTTGCCAGTTACCCGTTTTAGGGTTTCCGGCACAAAATGGAAATTTTGAGATAGCCAAAATTCACTCTTCTAATCACTATGGGGCGATAAACGCCCCAAAAACTTTTAGTGCCATAATTTGCCTATTAATTTTCAGTTTGTGATGTCATACTCTGAAGTTTGGTGATCAAAGGCTGTAGCAACATTCATTACGCAAACACGCCTATACAAATACATTGCCACCTTTATCGCCGAAAATTAGAAATATTTTTCTTATTTCTGCTCAAAATATAGATTGTGGGCACTCGTGTACCCACAATCTATATTTTAGAGCAGAAATAAGAAAAACAAGGTATACCCCTGGAAACCCCAGTTTTACTGTATAAAAGTGGGGTTCAAAGGGGTCAAAATTATATAGGCGTGTTTTCGTGATGAATTGGTTGGGGTTCTTCGTTTATGGAATGCAGTAAAAAAGGCTTAAGGCGTTCTTTAATGTCTCCATTACAGAGTTTGTTCTGATGAATAAAAAATTGTGATATTTTTCTTGTTTATACTCCAAAAATAAGTTGTGGTGTTCTTTCAACCGCCTCACTGAGGCGAGGCGGTTCTAGCGAGTAACCATGATAAATGTCTTTGAGTAGAAATAAGAAAATAATGCGAACTCCTGTAAACCCTATATTTATCTTTATAAGATCGGGTTGACGTGGGTGTCACTTTACGGACTTTTCAGTTCCATTATGAAAACACGCCTATTCAAATAATTGTAAACTTGAAAAAAAAACGAAAATTTTAAGATGAAAAATCGTGATATTTTTTTCTTATTTCTGCTCAAAGAATGGTTTGCGGGTACTCGTAACAACCGCCTCATCGGCTTTAACGAGTATCCTAGCCCCATCCATCGGGGCTTGGATAAATAGATTTGGGTGCATGATGCTTCAACGCAGAGCTCAAACCGACCTTACATGAATGCTAGTAAACCGCTTAGAAAGTCTTTGCCTGCTCAGCCAAAGTAGTGCGAGTGAGACCATCCATGCATTTGTTTGATTTGAGGTTTAACGTCCCCGTCAACACTGTAAATGTTATTTTGGAGACGTTGCTTCCAATTTTGTGGGACTTTTACCCGACGTTGAGATGAGATGACTTCTCAAGCCTTGTCGCTCAATAAAACCAATAGGGTTTATAAGCACGGACGGTCCGACTCGCACCGCTTTGCCTGGGCACTAGCGCTTAGATCCTCTAAGTGGTTTACCAGTACTCGTGTGCGGGTTGGATTTAGCTCTGCGTGGAAGCATCGTGAAGCCCATATATTTCTTCAAGCCCCGATGGGCGGGGGCGTAGACCATCCATGCATAGTAAAACCTTTGATTTCATTGGGCGGCAGGGCTTGATATGTTATTTCATATCAATGCCGGGTAAAAGTCCCACAAAAAAGGAAGCATGCAACGTCTCTAAAATGACCTACTTCTATTGACGGGGACGTTAAATCTCAATTCAAACAAACAATAACGAGTACACACACTAAATGTATTTGAGCAGAAATAAGAAAAAAGCAATGTAAACTTCTGTAAACCGTTTATTTGTCTTTATAACCTGTGGTTGACAGGGGTGTTCACTTCGAGGAAGGTGGCGCTTACAGGGTAAAACTTTGTTCTGATGAAACATTGTGTGTGTGTTTTTTTTTTTTTTTTTTTTTTTTTTTTTTTCCTTTTTTATACTCCAAATATAGGCGGTAGGTGCTCGTTAGAACCACCTCATTGAGGCGGTCCTAACGCATACCCACAATAAATGAATTTTAGCAGAAATAAACAATATAGCGTATACCCCTATAAACCCAAGATCCTGTTTTTTTTTTTGTTGTTGTTTTTTTTTTTTTTTTTTTTTTTTGTTTGTTTGTTTTTGTTTTTATTATTGCCATTTCAAGATTGAGCCGAACGTTAATCAGAGTTGGGCGAAAACCGAAGTACCCAGAGAAAAGAAAAAAAAACACCTGACCTTTTGTTGCACAACTTGGCGTCTCACATGTGACCCGAGCCGGGATCGAACCCACATCTGATTATAGAGTCAGCGCTCTTATCACCACGGAGGTCCGTAAACCCAAGGTTTATCTTTATAAAATGGAATATAAAAGAATGATTGTTTTGAAGTTTAAAACTTTTACTGATTAATATAAAAAAGATGAAATTATTTTATTGCAGCTAATTATAATTTTTGTCGTATCATACACTTACGCTGAAATACCAAGCGTGACCGTGGATTAAAAACCTATCTTCCCTGATGTATTACTGAACACGCCGCTACCCGCCGGGGACATCGCAGAATACACTGTAAAAATAGTGTTTACAGATTAAACACTTTCTGAGACGCATTTCTTGTCCCATTTTTTTTATGCGTTTAACGCTTTAACATGTCTCGTTTCGAAACACGTCTAGGAAGGTGTTTAGATATTAAACATGTATAGGACAGTGACATGTTTAATACCTGCACATGTTTAGCTCAGTTGAAAATCTAAACATGTCTAGAGGCAAAATCATCATTATTCATGTTGTATTTGTCTATAACGTTTTGTTTCTTTGATCCTGGAATAGTAGAAAATATGGTACGTCCTTCAAACATATTTTTCTTTCAAGGATGAGTGGAATATTGGTGTTTAGTTCTTAATGTAATTAGTTTTCGCGACTCATATTTTCTTTCTAGATCCAAGTTGTGTTCAGCAGACTTACTAATGCCATTTGATAGAAGATTGTGATTGGTAGATGAAACCTGCATATATTCTTTCTTGACATGAACTCATTACGATAATACACCTATACAAACTCAGATCATTGTTACGCCAGTAAAAACGAAAATTATCGTCGATGGAAAAATTGGATTGTTTCTTATCTCTGTTTAAAATATAGGTTGTGTGCTCTACAGTCTACTCATTAGAACTGCTTCATCAAGGTTCGGGATGTGGTGGTTCTACATGTAGTTCTTCCATTAAACACTGCTTTTATTATAGAGTTTGTGGGGGGGGGGAGGTCAAATCGATAAAGGCGGCGTTATTTTCACGCAGAGGCTCCCCTTCATTATGCGAAACTAGAGTACAATCATACAGTGTGCACTATTTGTGAGTTCATGTTGGAGGTTAAGACTTCTTTGGTAGAAAAGAAGAACACTACACCTTAAAGCATAATTAAATTTTACATGTTTAGGTTTTGAACATGTTTACGCTAAACGTGTTTAGACCATGTTGTGGCATTTTCCCCAACAATTCCTCACTTTTTTTTGCAGTTTTAGGCAGTTTATATAAATATAGTCAAGTAAGAATATATGCAGGTTTCATTTACCAATCACAATCTTGTATCAAATGGCATTAGTAAGTCTGCTGAACACAACTTGGATCTAGAAAGAAAATATGAGTCGCGAAAACTAATTACATTAAGAACTAAACACCAATATTCCACTCATCTTTGAAAGAAAAATATGTTTGAAGGACGTACAATATCTTCTACTATTCCAGGATTAAAGAAACAAAACGTTATAGACAAATACAATATAAATAACGATGATTTTACCTCAATTTTATGTCGTTGCAGCTCTGCAACTTTCAGCGTCCGTTCAGCGTTCGTCTACGCGGGAACAAGATCGTATCGATATCAGCCGAGACGTGTTTAGACTTTTGACGTGTTTATACTCATAAATACGGCAAAACAAATTACATGTTCAGAAACAACACACTTTTCTAATCATGTTTAGATCTAAACATGTATAAAACACGTTTAATTTCTATACGCTATTTTTACAGTGTACGGTAATTCCCGGAGATCATTTAACTACCCCCATCTAGACTTAGGGTTCTTAGGCGGTTCTTCTGTCGCGATTTATTTTTGTTATGGTTTGTCTTTGGGTGTTTGTGTCGCTTATATAATTTTGTTTTGGATAGCCTATGGGCCGTTACTGTCCTTTTGGCCTTCCGCTATTGATGTTTCCATTTGGGTCTGTTGTTTCAAGTTTGTTTTTCTTTCCCTTTGGTGTCTCTTGTGGGAGCTGTGGGTTAATTGTATCGATTCCTGATCATTGCCTCCACTTCTACTTTTAACACGGAAGTACAGCCATTAGTTACCCACAATGCAGGTTGACATTTATAATAAACAAGAGGACCAAGATGGTCCTGTATCGCTCAACTGAGCTAACAGATTCAAAGTTTCAGGAAGTGCCAACCTTTACTGAAGGATTTATTGGAGGACAAGGTGATGACATGATAAGCATTTTCTGCAATCAAGTTGAATGTAACTCTATGATAAATCAGCTGACCTCACCGCTTTTCAACTCATTCAAGCTTTTATTCCTGACTGGCTTATATGTAACTTTCAAGAAGATCCGATATAAACTGAAGGGGCTATGGTGATGACAAGGCCAAAATTAAGGAATTAACTGCTGCAATGAAAGGGATGTTACTCTATGATAAAAAGACAAACCTCACGAGTTTTCAAACTCCTCCGAGCTTTTCTGCCTGACTTACATGTTTGTAAGTTTCATGAAGATCCGATCAAAACTGAAGGGGCAGCAGTGATGACAAGGTCGAAAATAGGCATTTTCAGCCAAGCTGGGGACATAACTCCATGATTAATTGACTGGCATTGCTAGTTTTCAAACTCGTCTGAGCTTTTATCTCTAACTTACTAACATATAAATTTCAAGAAGATCCGATGAAAACTGAAGGAGTTACGTTAAAAAAAACAAGGTCAAAAATAAGCATTTTCAGCAAAGGAGGGGACATAACACCATCAATAATTGACCCAAATCGCTAGTTTTCAAACTAATCCAAGCTTTTAAATCGGACTTATTTGAACGTAAGTTTCAAGAAGATCCGATCAAAAGGGGCTACGGTGATGACACGGTAAAAAATCGGAATTTTCAGCAATCAAAGGGATGTAACTCTAAAAAAATGGGCCGACTTAGTCGGTTTTCGAACTTATCCGCGTTTTTATCCCCAGCCACATTATATATAAGTTTCAGAAAGATCCGATCAAAACTGAAGGAGTTACGGTGATGACAAGGTCAAAAATAGGCATTTTCAGCAATCAAAGGGACGTTACTTTATGATAAATGGGCCGACTTGGCCGGTATTCGAACTCATCCGAGGTTTTTTCCCCAGCCACCTAAGATATAAGTTTCAGAAAGATCCGATCAAAACTGAAGCAGCTACGGTGATGACAAGGTCAAAAATTGGCATTTTCAGCAATCAAAGGGACGTTACTCTATGATAAATAGGCCGACTTTGTCGGTATTCGAACTCATCCGCGGTTTTATCCCCAGCCACCTTACATATAAGTTTCAGAAAGATCCGGTCAAAACTGAAGGGGCTACACTGATGACAAGGTCAAAAATCGGCAATTTCAGCAATCAAAGGGGATGGAACTCTACGATCATTGGGCCGACTTGGCCGGTTTTCGAACTCATCCGAATTTCTATCCCCAGCCACCTTATATATAAGTTTCAGAAAAATCCGATCAAAACTGAAGGGGCTACGGTGATGACAAGGTCAAAAATCGACATTTTTAGCAATCAAAGGGACGTTACTCTATGATAAATGGGCCGACTTGGCCAGTTTTGGAACTCATCCGAGACTTTATCCCCAGCCACCTTACATATAAGTTTCAGAAAGATTCGATCAAAACTGAAGGGGCTACGGTGATCACTAGGTAAAAAAACGACATTTTCAGCAGTCGAAGGGACGTAACTCTATGATAAATGGGCCGACTTGGCCGGTTTTCGAACTCATCCGAGGTGTTATCCCCAGCCACCTTACATGTAAGTTTCAGAAAGATTCGATCAAAACTGAAGGGGCTACGGTGATGACAAGGTCAAAAATCGGCATTTTCAGCAATCAAAGGGACGTAACTTTACGATAAATGGACCGACTTTCGAACCGGTTTTCGAACTCATCCGCCATAACAACCAGTTTTCGTGCGATTTCGAAAACAAAAGCTTATGTCATCAATGCCCCACCAGAGGCATGCTACATATGAGAAATGATTGAGATCAGCCTGCAGGCTGCAGAGATATAGCAGCTCAAAAGTGTGGACGGACGGACGATGGAGGACCCACAATACTATAAGCTCACCTGGAGCCTTCGGCCCAGATGAGCTAAAAATGCAACAATAAGTATAAGCTTTCACAAAAAGAAAAAAAGAGATCCGTAACTAGTATTAGCTTTCACAAAAAGGAAAAAAAGAGGCCCACGGGCAGAGCTCTGGCACAGAATTGCTATCACATTTGTACAAACCCATATTTCCTGTCATATTTATACAGGCTAATACAAATATCTATCTATCTATTTATCTATCTATCTATCTATCTATCTATCTATCTATCTATCTATCTATCTATCTATCTATCTATCTATCTTAACCGAGGGAAAACCAGACGGGTACCTGTTAACCAAGTGTTAAGTGTTGAAGGGCGTTTGTTGAAGTCAAAAGGTAGGTGAAATGAGTTTTTACAGTGTGAAAAGAGTTGTTAATATAGGTTAAAAGATAAGAAAAAAACAGAATTGGGATTCTTTAACCCTTATCTTGCTGTTAGCGACAACCCCTATCTTTGCAAACAGTGTAGATCCAGATCAGATGGCTTCTGAAGAAGCCATCTGATCAGGATCTACACTGTTTGGCATTCAGTTTATGAATTTGTAGCAATAAATTACATCAAGTAATTTGATTGGTTGATAGGCAGAAATGGGTGTGGCATAAATGAATATTCAGCAAGATAAGGGTTAAGAGGAAACATGAACCACCAGGCTAACAACACTGCTGAACTGTGCCAGGGTGGGAAGAATAACTATATGGGTGGGTAGTGCATTCCAGTGAAATGCCTTCGGCCATGGTGAACTAAAATAAAAATCTTGCCTCGCCGTTAGCAACAATTTTATTGAGAACCATGTCAATATGTTAAGCATGTAAATTATTTTCTGTAGCGTCATAACGTTTGGACTTGTATAAGCGCTTAGATAGGACGGTTTCAATCAACAACTGGTCGCGAACTGGACACGTCGCACTGGTTTGATGAGGTCCACAAGTACCAGACAAGGATGGAAACGCACGCGGTCTATTTGTATCACTACGTCGTGCCTGACTGGCAATTAAAATTTTGCCAAAGACAGTAAATTGCATAAAACATAATATTTCTGTGATATAATTCTAGATATTCACAGTTAAGTAGACCTAGCTTTTTTAAAAGCATACTTGTAAGATCAATACGGTATTTTTTCCATATGGCTGATTTACGGATATCCATAGTTCCAATTATGGATATCCATAAATCGAATTATGGATATCTATAAATTTTGATTACATAGTAAAACGGCACCCCATAAATCATTACGAAAACACGCCTATACAAATACATAGTATTTTTTTTCCTGAAAAAGTGGGATTTATGATGAAAATTGAGATATTTTTCTTATTTCTGCTCAAAATATAGATTGTGGGTACACGTTAGAACCGCCTCATCGAGGCGGTTCTAACGAGTACCCACAACATATATTTTAGAGCAGAAATAAGACAAATAAGGTTTACCCCTATAAACCCCAGTTTTACAATATAAAAGTGGGGTTCAAGGGGGGCAAATTTATATAGGCGTGTTTTCGTGATGAGAACACTTGGCTTCTTGAGGCGAAATCTTTATCAATGTCCCAAAATGTGAAAGAAGGAGCATATAAGGGAATGTGGTAGCTGTGTAAGGGCCTATGCGACCCCCATGGAGTAGTCCTTCAGGAAGAAATCGAAAAAGTTCAGAACAGGGGAAAGGAGGAGAGACAGTAGGCTTATACTCTTGTAGTTCTACAAAGGTCCAAAGCTTGAGGGTACTACCAGCATTCCAACAAATGACCTTATCCTCCCAATTAGGAGCAGCAGAAAGCATCATTCTTTGGCATATCAGGTGTCCTCTGCTGCATAAAGAATCCTTCTTTCCTCAGACAATTACAGATTTGAATGCCCTTCCAGATTGGTAACTGGTCAACTCGTACCTAAGTCAACCTGTTTTTGGTCAGCTCGTACCCACCAAGTCCACTCGTTCCTATTTTCGTTAACTCGTACCTTGTGATAGATAGATAGATTATTATTATTATTATTATTATTATTATTATTATTATTATTATTATTATTTTACCAAGAAAAAGAGGAGAACATGAATTAACCCATCCCGTCCGTCGACAGTCTGTACTGCACACAATTGCTATAGACTATTAAAGCGAGAATCTCTTAATCTTCACAGGCAATAGCCCTATGGCTATGAACTATCTTCTTTCTCTTCTTCTTCTTCGTCTTCTTCTTCTTCTTCTTCTTCTTCTTATTATTATTATTATTATTATTATTATTATTATTATTATTATTATTATTTTACCAAGAAAAAGCGGAGAACATAAATTAACCCGTCCCGTCCGTCGCCCATCTGTAATGTCACACAATTGCTCCTAGACCATTTAAGCTAGAATCTCTTAATTTTCACAGGCAATAGCCCTATGGCTGAGGACTGTCGGTACGTATTTAGAATTTTGATGTGACACCCCCACCCCCCAACCCACACTACACACACACACATCAGGAATGCCCGAGGGGTCAGAATTCATACAGGTCAATATTGGTCATGTTGCAAGTCTATTCGAAAGTAATGAAGAGTAGGAAGAATACAGAGGTGCAAAAAAGCCCCCCCCCCCCCCCACACACACACACACACCGCCCCGGGGTTTCAACAGATGTCAAAGGATTGTTTTGGGGTCCTATTTTCGATTGTCACACAACTCTCAGGCTTTTGGAGCTAGAATCTTGAAATTGTCACTCTTAAATGTCCTATGAATGAGGACTGGAGGAACGTATGTAGAATTTTAATTTGACCCCTCCCCCACCCCCATCCCCAGGTTCAGACCAGGGGGGTGTGGCCCTGGGGTCATGATGTAGAGTGGAATACAGAGATGCAACAAAATTGCCCCGGGGATGTCTGGGGATCACCAGAGCTCAAAATGTAGGATTTTATGTCCTTTTTTTCGATTGTCAGTCCTTAAAACTGTCACAGGTAATTGTCCTATCGATAAGGTCTGAAGGAATTTATTTGGATTTTTTATGTGGCCGCCCCTTAGGTCGGGGCCTGGCCCGAGGGGTCAAAAATCTATTTAATACAAACATTATCATGTTGCATATCGAATCAAAGATAGATTATAGACAAAAATTTCTAGGTGTCACCGGAGGTCAAAAAGAATTATTCTGGGTCCTTTTATTGAAACATGGTTTTCACAGTGCGGGGACATGCGATGGCGCGCCGTCGACCGGCTCATGTTATTATTATTATTATCATTCGCCCATATTTAACACATTAGTTCGGCCCCCGCCCATCGGGGTTTGAAGAAATGGATGGGCTGCATGATGCTCCCACGCAGAGCTGAACCCGACCCACGCACGAGTACTGGTAAAACGCTTAGAGGATCTAAGCCTGCCCAGGCAAAACAGTGCGAGTCGGACCGTCCATGCTTATAAACCCTATTGGTTTCATTGGGTGACAGGGCTTGAGATGTCATTTCATCTCGATGTCGGGTAAAAGTCCCACAAAATTGTAAGCAACGTCTCCAAAATGACATATACAGTCTTGACGGGGACGTTAAACCTCAAGGCCTGCCCAGGCAAAACGGTGCGAGTCGGACCGTCCACGCTTATAAACCCTATTGGTTTCATTGGGTGACAGGGCTTGAGATGGCATTTCATCTCAATGTCGGGTAAAAGTCCCACAAAATTGGAAGCAACGTCTTCAAAATGACATATACTGTGTTGACGGGGACGTTAAACCTCAAATCAAACAAAACATTAACACATTAGTCAATCATGTACACGATTAATGTACGCCCCCGCCCATAGGGGCTTGAAGAAATATATGGGCTGCATGATGCTTCCACGCAGAGCTGAATCCGGCCCGCACACTAGTACTGGTAAACCGCTTAGGGGATCTAAGCCTGTCCAGGAACCGCGATGCGAGTTGGACCGTCCATGCTAATAAACCCTATTGGTTTTATTGGGCGACAGGGCTTGAGATGTCATTTCATCTCAATGTCGGGTAAAAGTCCCACAAAATTGGAAGCAACGTCTCCAAAATGACCTTTACAGTGTTGACGGGGACGTTAAACCTCAAATCAAACAAACACGATTAATGTAAGTGTGGTAAACGGTTATCGATACGACTTTAATCTAATTGTGCAAATCATTACGCAAACACACCTATACAAATACATAGCCACCTTTATCGCCGAAAAAAGATGAAAATTTTAAGATGAAAAAATTGTGATATTTTTTCTTATTTCTGCTCAAAATATAGATTGTGGCACTCGTTAGAACCGCCTCATCGAGGCGGTTCTGACGAGTACTGCTCAAAATATAGATTGTGGCACTCGTTAGAACCGCCTCATCGAGGCGGTTCTGACGAGTACACACAATCTATATTTTAGAGCAGAAATAAAAAAAAATGAGGGATAGCCCCGGAAACCCCAGTTTTCCTGTATAAAAGTGGGGTTCAAGGGGGTCAAAATTATATAGACGTGCTTTCGTGATGTAAAGACTGTACATCTTTGCCGGCATGTCTATCTATCTATCTTCCAATACGTCTTTGTCCTTTTAACTAGTTTAGTTAACTTGCATATGAACTAGCTAGTCACGACATAACATGACATGACGAGGGTGAAAACTGCGTGATCTCAGCAAGAAGCATTCCTGTACCCTCTCGAACCCCAGTTTTATATGTCAAAACTGGTGTTCTCATGGGTGCACATTATTTTCCTCACTTCTGTATGAAGCCCCCGCCCATAGGGGCTTGAAAAAAAATATATGGGCTGCATGATGCTTCCACGCAGAGCTGAATCCGGCCCGCACACTAGTACTGGTAAACCGCTTAGAGGATCTAAGCCTGTCCAGGAACCGCGGTGCGAGGCGGACCGTCCATGCTAATAAACCCTATTGGTTTCATTGGGCGACAGGGCTTGCGATGTCATTTCATCTCAATGTCGGGTAGAAGTCCCACGAAATTGGAAGCAACGTCTCCAAAATGACCTTTGCAGTGTTGACGGGGACGTTAAACCTCAAATCAAACAAAATCACTTCTGTATGGGGCACCCTTTAATATTTAATCCGTATTTATAGATATCCATAAATCAGCCGAATAATGGATATCCATAATTCGAATTATGGATATCCATAATTCGAATTATGGATATCCATAAATAATTATGGATATCTATAAATACGGATTAAATAGTAAAACGGCGCCCACTACTTCTGTTCTATACCATAGAATTGTCAATACGGTCCAAACGAATATACAACATTCATGTTACCCGAAGTTTAGGTTTTGAACAAATATGAGAAAAGTATAATTGTAGAACTTACATTTTATTTGCAAATGAACTTAAAATGTTAATTTCTACAATTATGTTTTTCTCATTTACTCATTTGCATATGAACTTTTAAGGAATGTTAGTGTCAAGTAAGACATGGTGTTATGCACCTTCCGCAGCCCCGGGAGGGTTCTGATAGTTACCCAAATTTCCGATGATATGACATGATTTCCAATCATTACGAAAATACACTGTAATCTTTATCGCCGAAAAAATGAAAATTTTAGGATGAAAAATTGTGATATTTTTCTTATTGCTGCTCAAAATATAGATTGTGGGTACTCATTAGAACCGCCTCATCGAGGCGGTTCTAACGTGTCCCATAATCTATATTTTAGAGCAGAAATAAAAAAAAATAAGGTTTACCCCTCTAAACTCCAGTTTTACTTTATAAAAAAGGGGGTTCAAGTATAGGCGTGTTTTCGTGATGTATACTATATAGTACCCAACAGGTCAACCAAGTCCGTATACGAGGGTAGGCTGAAAAGTTCTGAGCCTGACCAAGAAGCAGGCATCGAACAGCCATGAAATTTTGTATTCATTAAATCCAAACCTTTATTACTTGATTTGACTCAATTGAGTTAAGTTTACCTACAATAACGTAGAAATTCTAGACTTTGAAAATTGATACTAGCACGTTTTTGAGAAAATGGACACAATCTGGCATCGTGTTGTCATCAAGTACCTCCATAAAAAGGGGTTAGCTCCTAAGGATTAAAATCGTGGTATTTTTCTTATTGCTGCTCAAAATATAGATTGTGGGTACTCGTTAGAACCGCCTCATCGAGGCGGTTCTCACGGGTACCAATAATCTATATTTTAAAGCAGAAATAAAAAAATAAGGTTTACCTCTCTAAACCCCAGTTTTACTTTATAAAAAGGGGGTTCAAGTATTGGCGTGTTTTCGTGATGTATACTATATAGTACCCAACAGGTCAACCAAGTTCGTATACGAGGGTAGGCTGAAAAGTTCTGAGCCTGACCAAGAAGCAGGCATCGAACAGCCATGAAATTTTGTATTCATTATATCCAAACCTTTATTACTTGATTTGACTCAATTGAGTTAAGTTTACCTACAATAACGTAGAAATTCTAGACTTTGAAAATTGATACTAGCACGTTTTTGAGAAAATGGACAAAATCTGGCATCGTGTTGTCATCAAGTACCTCCATAAAAAGGGGTTAGCTCCTAAGGACATTCATGCCGATATGGTTGCTACATTAGGGGATGATGCTCCTTCGTATGCAACCGTGAAAAGGTGGGCAGCAAATTTTAAGATGGGCAAGGACAGTCTTGAAGATGATGACCGGTGTGGACGACCAACAACGGCAACAACTGAGGAAACCATCAGCCAATTGCACAGGGCCGTGATGGATGATAGGCGTTTAACTGTGAATCAGTTGGCTAACACTGTTGGCATCTCCCGTGAACGAGTAGAGAACATTCTACACAGTGAATTAGGAATGTCGAAGGTTTCTGCCAGATGGGTGCCACGGCTTTTGACGCCTGACCAAAAGTTGACCAGACTGAACCTGTCACAAGCCAACTTGACTATTTTTGAAGCAGACCAAGATGGTTTTCTTGATCGTTTTGTCACTCAGGATGAGTGTTGGGTTCATCACTTTGAGCCAGAGACCAAAAGACAACCCATGCAATGGAATCACCCTGGCTCACCCCCTCCAAAGAAGGCAAAGGTCGTCTCCTCTGCAGGGAAGGTGATGGCATCAGTGTTCTGGGATGCCATGGGTATAATATTCATAGATTACTTCAAAAGTGCAGAACAGTTAATGGGGAGTATTATGCAGATCTGCTTAAACAATTGCGAAAAGCAATTAAGGCTAAACGACCCGGAAAATTGACAAAAGGGGTTTTGTTCCATCAGGACATTGCGCCTGCTCATAAATCGGTTGTCGCAATAGCTGCTGGGCATGACTGTGGCTTCACACTTGTCGATCACCCTCCGTATTCGCCTGATCTAGCTCCATCAGATTAATTCCTGTTTCCAAACATGAAAAAGCACTTGGCTGGGCAGCATTATCGGTCAGACGAGGAGATGATAGCTGCTGTGGAGGAGTTTTTCAGGGACCAAGATGAGACTTTCTATACCACTGGGATCCAAGGACTCCAGCATCGCTGGAGGATGCTGGAGGAAGTGTGTGGACAGGAAGGGAGACTATGTTGAAAAATAAGGCACTTTCAGTATGGACAAACCATTGGATCTTGGTCAGGCTCAGAACTTTTCAGCCTACCCTCGTAATGGTCATCTCTATATAGAGAAAACTATGGTTTACAGAAATTATCATCCTAGACGTTGATTGATAGCCCTAGGGCTTGTCACTCAAGTAAGGAACAGGACAATATAGCACTCGTGAGACGGTTCTAATGAGCACCCATAAACTATGTTTGGATACCATTCCGGCTGCAGGGATATAGGGTCGGGGCATACGAAAGGTGCCTTTTTAGCGCACGTGTTTTGTTTAAGGTTTAACGTCCCCGTCAACACTGTAAAGGTCATTTTGGAGACGCAGCTTCCAATTTTGTGGGACTTTTACCCGACATTGAGATGAAATGACATCTCAAGCCCTGCCGCCCAATGAAACCAATAAGGTTTATAAGCATGGACGATCCGACTCGCACTGCTTTGCCTGGGTAGGTTTAGATCCTCTAAGCGGTTTACCAGTACTCTGTGCTGGTCGGATTCATCTCTGCGTGGAAGCATCTTGCAGCCCATTTATTTCTTCAAGCCCCGATGGACGGGGGCCGTTTAGCGCACGTGTGTGTTACCATAATGACCACAGTATATATCGCCTTCGTCGTCCGGAAAAGGGTCAGGAGTATTCACAGACTATCGAGTTGGCTGTATATACGAGCGTATGTGTACTCAGTAAGGTTCAATATCTCCCCCTGCTGGCCTTTTTTTTTAATGAATCACTAGCTCAGGGCACTGTACCAGATGACTGGCGACTAGCAAACGTAACCCCGGTCTTTAAGAAAGGAGAAAAATATGATGCTGCGAACTACAGACCGGTGTCGCTCACGTGTATCTGTTCCAAAACCCTGGAGCATATATTAGTTAGCAACATCAACAATTACCTAGCCTCTGAAAGCATCCTTGATGACTGTCAACGCGGTTTCCGAAGCCGAAGGACTTTTGAAACTCAACTAGTTCAATTCTACCATGGCATAGTGAGCAATCTGGATGGGACCATTAATCAGACTGACCTGATTATCATGGACTTTGCCGAGGCCTTCGACAAAGTGCCTCCGGCCCCCGCCCATAGGGGCTGGAAGAAATATATGGGCTGCATGATGCTTCCACGCAGAGCTGAATCCGGCCCGCACACTAGTACTGGTAAACCGCTTAGAGGATCTAAGCCTGTCCAGGAACCGCGGTGCGAGGCGGACCGTCCATGCTAATAAACCCTATTGGTTTCATTGGGCTACAGGGCTTTAGATGTCATTTCATCTCAGGTCGGGTAAAAGTCCCACAAAATTGGAAGCAACGTCTCCAAAATGACCTTTACAATGTTGACGGGGACGCTAAACCTCAATTCAAACAAACAAACAAATCGACAAAGTGCCTCACAGGAGGCTATTGTACAAATTAGATCATTATGGGATAAGATGATCCACAGTGAAGTGGATTAGCTCATGGCTCTCTGGACGTACACAACAAGTGGTACTTGATGGCCAAGCGTCGGATCCAGTCCATGTTTTGTCTGGAGTCCCACAAGGTTCGGTACTTGGACCGGTCCTTTTCTTTATTAATGATCTTCCGTATAATATCAGGTCATCTGTTCGTTTGTTTGCTGATGATTATGTTTTGTATAGGAATATATATACTTCTTCTGAATGCCTTATCTTACAAGATGACCTGGATAGCCTAGCATGTTGGGAGGCCGATTGGCAAATGAAGTTCAATGTGGCCAAATTTCATTCAATGAGGGTGTCACGGCACCCTCCAGACAAGCAGATTAAATCTGACTACTCACTTTATCCGCATGCATTGGAACATGTCCAATCCGCAAACTATCTTGGAACCACCATCACTGATAGGCCTAATCTCGATTGGGGTCAACATATTTCTGAGATTACATCTAAGGCAATTATAGGACATTAAGGTTCCTTAGACGCAATTTGGCCTTTGCTCCTAGGCAAAGGGTGTTGACTACAAAACCTTGGTTCGGCCTCAACTCGAGTACGCATCACCTGTTTGGCATTCCCATGTTAAAACTCAGGTTCAACAGGTTTAGAAGGTTCAGAGGACGGCTGCCCGATGGCCGTTTCTTTCTTTCTTTCTTCCGGTTTCGCCTTAACCCCAGGAGGGGACATAGACGGTGTATATTACATACACTCCAGTTTTGCTGGATGAAAATATCATGTAAATACGGAAGGGTTTTTTAACCTGCACAGGCGATAGTTCTCCCTGCACAGGGGGCCTCCAGTTAACGTCCGATCCGAACAACGGTGCACTTTATGGCATTCATCCCTGCAAATGATGCCAAGGGAGCGTGTTCGGACACCGAAATTTTATCACCGCCGCCGGGGATCGAACCCGGGATCTCTAGCATCAGAGGCAAGTGCACTAACCACTGAGCTATCACGCTCCACATGCAGGCGATAGCGGAACAGAAGTAGTGTTGGTGAGATGCTCGATGAGCTGGAGTGACCATCGTTGGAGGCCCGTCGCGAGCAGTCCTCTTTAGCCTTCTTTTATAAGATACACTCTGACACAGTGTCTCTTAGTAAAGATAAATACTTGACCCCTGTGACTACTTCAGCTCAAACAAGGGCATCAAAATTAAACAACAGTCAATATCGTAGGTACCAGGCCTATAGTGATGCCCTGAAGAATTATTTCTTCCCTAAGTCTTCCCTCCTCTGTGGTAAATGCCAAAACTGCAGTGGATATGGTGTAGATTGGGACCCAGAGGTATGCGTTTAGTACACCTCTGAAAGCAGATTGTAAATAGTTTTAAGAACTCATCCAGTAAGTTTTTTTTTTTTTTTTTTTTTTTTTGCTAAATTATAAATTAGGCGCCGCACCACCCAACCGAGGTAATGGCTGAGGTATGACCGACTCAGTAGAGATCTAGTTCAACCTTTGTCACTCCCTAAGGTACGAGTTGACGAAACATAGGTACGAGTTGACTATTTCATCCGCGAAAGGACAATGAAGCTAAGTGAGAGCAAGGGACTTACTTCCCTTTTCACAGGTTTCATTTGCCCAGCAAAATGCAGTTACAGTTATAGAAAACTGTTCTTCTAAGAGAGTGACTGGACGTCCAGGAAATTACGACCCTTTGTTCGCAAAACGGTCATTAATTACAATATTTATAACGGTATTTTCCTTCTAAACCCTTGTTTCCATAATTTTCGATCACGCATTCAAGTAACAGGTGAGCATCCTATTTTGACTAACTACGTATTATTTGCCTTTGTCGGTTAAAATGTCGAATACAGCGTTTAATTTAATAATTGTTCTGCCATATTATTCGACAAGCACTAACACTCGTAATGTTACTTTGGGGGTCCACCTGTAACCTGGTAACGGGACAAAAGTTTCAAGAATGTATTTCAACATTTATATTTATTATAAGGATAATTTTAAGAAGCCTCCGTGGTGTAGTGTAAACCAGGGATCGCAGGCCCGATCCCGGGCTTCTCCAGACTTTCGGATGAGTCTTTAAACCGAGGCCCCGTCTCCGTATGACCTTAGCTGTTGGTGGGACGTAAAACTCAAACACTCACAAGGATAAATTTGAACAAATAATGCTCCATGTTACATTCATATTTTGTTTGTGAGTCTGTGGAGCAGTTTACCCGCAGCCAGCAAAGAATGTTGGCCACCCCCGTCCATCGGGGCTTGGACTGCATGGTGCTTCCATGCAGAGCTGAATCTGAGCACCAACCGAAAGGACTAAACCTGCCCAGGCAAAGCGGTGTGAGTCAGATCTTCCAATGCATATAGCCGATATAGGGCTTCTGGTTTCTAACTTCCCATATCACAGGTCCTGGACTGTATGAAACTATGAATGTCATTTGACCTGTCACCAGTAACAATTCTGATTGGGCAGCAGGGCTTGAGAAGTCATTTCATCTCAATGTCGGGTAAAAGTCCCACAAAATTGGAAGCAACATCTCCAAAATGATCTGAATAGTGTGGACTGGGACGTTAAACTCCTATTCAAACAAACAAAACAAAGCAAATAAATTTGAAAGAATGCTGGGCCAACCAGGGGTGTAAAATTCAACTCAACCGCTTGCATTTGCGAGTAGGTTTTAAGGCAGGGCGAGTAAGGTTTTCAAAACTGACCTTACTTTTTCTTCATTTTTAGTACCTAAATCAACAGTTTTGACGATAAGGGCGAGTAAGTTTGAGGGAAATTTTACACCTCTGCCAACGTTGGGCAGATAGCAATACGACATCGTTATCGGTCTGACATTGGGCTGCTGTTATGTGATGGCAGGGCAGAAACAGATTTGAAGCCCTGTCGAGGGAAAAAGGAGATAAATCTCCAAGCCTTGACAGAGCTAAGCCCTGTTTTGCTAAAGATCTAAAATTTTGCAGTATTTCGTTTTACGGCCCTTTCAAGATTATTTCACTCATATCTAGCCAATCATCAATCAGAGGTGGGTGAAAACTGGAGTACCTGGAGAAAAAACCACCTGACCTTCCGTTGCAGAACTTGGCATCTCACATGACCTGAGCCATGCTGGAACCACAGCAGTGAGAAACCTCAGTCCTAAGCTCATATATTTATCTTCTAGGCCATGGAGGCCTTACCCATTTTCCCTATACCAAATGAAGATCTTGAGGATTTCTAACCTGCGTTGAGAGGGGCATGATGGAAATTGTTAAATTTGAAATGAACAACGCGGATAGGTGGCGATCAGGTGGGCTCCCCGGGGTCGCAGTGTAATTCAGGTGTTTCCGTGGTGTTTCAACAGGTGTAAAATTGGTTCTCTACATAGTCTCACAGGTAAATAAGATTATTTCTTGTGGATCCGTGGTGTGTTCGCTGCAACACTGCAATAGCTAGCAGTGGGATGTATAGTGGGTCCATGCGCGGAAACAGGGCAGGCCAAAACAACCAGGCCTCTGAGGTTGTGCGGGTTAAAAAAATTGAGGCAGGTGTACTGTTTGTAAATTTTATAGTGAAAAAAAACGAATTATAGCACTGAAAAATTATTTTTTTTATTTCTGCTCAAAACATAGATTGTTGGAACATGTTAGAATTGCCTCTTTGAGGTGATTCTAGCTAGTACCCACAATCTATATTTTAAAGCTAAAGTTTACACCAGTAAACCCCAGTTTTACTATATAAATGTGGAGTTCAAGGGGTCAGAATTACATAGGCATGTTTTCGTAATGGAATGGAACTTGAAGCGTGACCTTTCAGAATCACGAAAACATGCGTACCGTATATAGTTCTGACCCCCTGGGACTCCATTTTTTGTCCCCCGACAGTAGTCAAAGGTGACTATAGTAATGGGTTCATCCATCCATCAGTCTGTCTGTCCATAGACACAATCTTGTCTCTGCAACACCTCCTACAGTTTTCAAGGGATTTTGATGAAACTTTCCAATTATTGTTCCCATGACCTGAAGATGATCATATTTTATTGAGGTGATGCTCAACTGATTTTTAACTGAATTAAGAGGACTTGTGGCCCTTTTGGCATTTTTAGCCATTTTAACAACTAAAGTTCTTTACTCTGCAAGTCCTCCTTCAGTTTTCAAGGGATTTTCATGAAACATTTCAGTTATTGTTTCCATGACCTGAAGATGATCATATTTTATCAAGGTCATGCTCAGCTGATTTTTACCAGAGTCAGAGTTCTCGGAAACGCCGAATCCGGCGTATTTTCTTGGGCGAATTTTATTCATAGATGTATACAATTAAATTTATACTAACAGTATTTACTATGAATAATATACCTCATAGATGTATACTTTAGTGCCCAATATAAAACTACTTTTCTGTCAATCATTTTTGACGTAATTACCTAGTGAATCCGTATGTTATTTAGTGGGCGTGGTTTAGTATGCATTAAAGTTAGTAAGCATATTTTCTAGTGTTTTATTGGTAAATGTTTGATTAAAACTATGTCACTGATAGTTGAATTCGAATATATTTGGCGCCATATATTAATATTAAATTTATGTCACTGTATCATTAATTTAACAGCAACCTGATAATTTGCTACATAGCTGCAATATGAGTGTCTTCCCTTTGACATAATAATAGCTGACAAGTAAAAGCTTTAGTAAAGCTTTTCATTCACATTCTAAGTTCGATTGTCAACCCAGTTTCTTGTTTAGTTTTAGGTTTAACGTCCCCGTCAGCACCTTAAAGGTCATTTTGGAGTCGTTGTTTCCAAAACATTGGGACATTTATTCAATATTAAGATGAAATATGACCCATCCAGCCTCTTGGCAATTATTGCAGTTGCAGTTTTCTGTCAGACGATTTCTTCACATTAACCTCCCTTGAATTTCTAAAAATAAATGTTCTATTTGACTGGAAAAAGGATATATCTATAACTAATTGATATGGTATGAAAATATGTTTCATACGGTTGAATTTTCTTATAATATCCTTTTATGAGAATGTCTTGTTTCTGTGAATTTCTTTGTTGCATGAAAACTAAAACCTCTCTAAAAGATGTATTATTCTGTCCACCTTGCTGATTTAATCTACTCCCTGACCAGATTTTGATCAGACAGGCTATGATCATCATAGTGCAGATTATATTTCTGGTCCTATAGGATCATTGAGTTCTGCTTAAGCCGGTGCTCCAGGGCGTAGCCGGTGTTGCATATTTCAGTACTGGTGATGAACAGACTCGATAAAACCGAGTCTGGTCATGAACAGACTCAATAAAACCGAGTCTGCAATTTTCGTTAGTTGGTGTATTCCTTGCTTCCAAGGGATCTAACTTCAGAACTTATTTACTTTCACTGTAGCTGGTGTTGTGCCGTGTGGCGGCCGTAAAACGTCTCCCCCTACATCATCATAGTACAGATTATATTTTCTGGTCCTTTGGGATCATTGAGTTCATTTGGTATCATTTTGAAAATAGAGTTCTGCCTAAGCCGGTGCTAGAGGGCGTGGCCGGTGTTGCATATTTCAGTACTGGTCATGAACAGACTCAATAAAACCGAGTCTGCTTGTTTCGTTTATTTGGTGTATTCCTTGCTTCCAAAGGATCTAACTTCAGAACTTATTTGTATTAAAGCAACCCTCTCTATTGATCCCGATAATGGAACACTTCCCTTATAAGGTGGGCACGCAATTATTTGTCACACCATCATGAGCCCGATTGAGGCTCACATCCCTTCAGTTTGAAAGTCTGAAATAATTTATAAAGCTTCTTTCTCTCTCAATATTGATATGTTCATTAAACATTGAAATAGTACTTTCTCATTCTTCAGGCCCGACCCCGTATCACCACATCCAGAGAAACGAACCTGGGAGCACAATGACAGCTGTCCTGTTCATATGTCCGTCTGTCAGACTAACTAAATCGTGAAGCAAATTCTTTCCCTCATAAGTTAGACTGGGACGGGATACTGGTATTTTTCATCCCTCAGAAACACAACGCGAAAATATATGTTGGTCGTCTGTCCGTCCGTTTGTCAGTCCGTCCGTCCGTCCGTCCGTCCGCCACCTCTTCAGCAGGTAAAACCTTGCTGAGCAGGTGACACGACTGTCATAACAAGCTCGATCAGTCCGACCTACTGCAGTTTTGAAAATATAGGTTGGTCGTCTTTCCGCCCGTTTGTAACTCCGTCCGTCCGCCACCTCTTCAGCAAGTAAAACTTCACTGAGCAGGTGACGCGACTGTCATAACAAGCTTGATCAGGCTGGCCTACTACATATGCATAGACGGTCCGACTCGCACCACTTTTTTGGGGTAGGCTCAGAACCTCTATGCAGTTTATCAGTACTCGTGTGCAGTCGATTTTAGCTCTGCGTGGAAGCATCATGCAGGCTAAACTAATTCTTCAAGACGCAATAGCCGGGGCCGTCGACCATGTAACCAAGCACAAAATCTTTTTCAGCACTAAAGTCCACATGACTATCACTGATTTGATGGTTTCGAAGTGAGGTCAGCGTGTTGCGTAACAGGGTAAGCTGTAGCTGTAGAATCGGGGCTTGAATCATGCATGTGTTGGATTTGGCAAACAGTGTTGGTCGAGATTAGACGCCACAGAGCGCGGCGTCTAATGAGGGTCTATGCTGTTTCCTTAGATTACAATAATACAGAATATTTACATTTCTAGTGTAAAGTCTAAAGTAAACCAATAGAAAAAAAACAACGTAGTTCATCTATGAGGGCTTGAGAGCAATATGAAAACATTTTATGAAAGCTGTACTTGTAAAGAAAACTTACTGGGGTTGCTTCCCTTGTTGAGTAGCTGAACAGTGGATGTATGACAACCTGTTTTTATCGGAAATTCTAAGACAATTTCATTTATAATTGATCAGCCTGCATATTTGTTTGTATGTCCATTGCTCATTTGCAAGCAAATGTTAGTGCAGACAGATGCAAGGTTTTCACCTCATTATTGTAAAGTTCATGTCAAATCTGTACTGTGTTCAGCAAAGTTGATCTAATTGTAGCCGTGTTTGTCTCACCAGCACTGCGTATTTCCCACTCGTCACAGTATCATGTGACTCACCCAAGACTGACAAACTGAACTGTGGTTAATATAAGTACAACTGAAATGTTCACGCCGTCCTTAAGTCTACGACTGTTCAGAGGGATAGAAATCTTATCTATACTTCTCTAGACTCTACAGTTTTCTTAACTCGCATATGCGGGTAAGAGTGACTGTAGGTAAACACCGACGGCCCAGGCGGATTCGGAGCAGATATTGTTATTTGATTTTCATAACGGGTAAGAAGCCTCCGTGGTCGAGTGGTTACGCTACTCGCCTTGTAAACCAGGGGTCGCAGGTTCGATCCCGGGCTTCTCCAGACTTTCGGATGAGTCTTTAAACCGAGGTCCCGTCTCCGTATGACCTTAGCTGTTGGTGGGACGTAAAACTGAAACACTCACTCACTCATAACGGGAGAGATTGCGACAGCTTATGTTAGACAGGGCCATTTTGATTTAATTTCAAAATTCAATATTGGACTTAAATCTCTTCTGCAACAAGGTCTATCGGAACCCGAATTTTATGGTTACTTAATATATAAATTCAGAAAAATATACAACCGCAATGACTTCAGCACCCAATTTCGTAAAATCATTCTTCGATATAAAAAGATTGGGTACAACATGGATGCTTTACGACAGACTGCATGCATGGTTGTAACCCAATCACGGTTGGCAACTTTGCTTCCCTCTTTAATTGCACGCCGGTGGCTCAGGCCTCAGATTCTATGACGGTTCCAACGTAAAGGCTTATTGAGAATTAGAGAGATCTAATTCAAGGTAATGTTGGTTGGTGCCTGATGCTCTGTCTCTGGCCGGGCCCATCGGAGTATAACTGTTGGTTTTCTTTTCAGTAGTTTCTTGCTGTCGAGTCCTCACCGTTGTCTCACATCTGTGGTTCTTTGATTATTTGTGTTCACGGAGATGTTGCACTGATGAGTTAGGAGGCCTTCATGCGGACTGAACAAATTATTTGTCTAAATCGCGACGGAAGTAAGGGCCAGGATTGTGGCCACGTAAAATCGATTTAAGCCCCCCTCCTCCCCCCCCCCCTAACCCCCCTCCCCCCCCCCCCCCACACACCCCAGTGGAGATCTTTCCACTGACCGTTCCAAGGCGGTTCTTCTGTGGCGGTTTATTTATGTTGTTTTTTGTTACTTACTGTGTGTATCACTTGTGTCTTTTTATTTAGGATGGCCATATGGCCATTTTGTGGGAAAGTAACTGTCCTTATGGCCTTCCTTTGTTTAGGTTTCCATTATGGTCTGGTCGCTTCATGTTTGTGTTTCTTTCCCTTTGGTGTCTTTGATCTTTGTTTTACTTCTACTTATACGCTAGCACAGCAGCTTGTTCGGCGTACTGTCATTACTCAACAGTAAAAAAAAAAGCTAGCCGCTTCCCGTTACATATTTTGAAGGCTCGTCCACTTCCCCTTACACTTCGATGAACGCATCGCGTTACATGATTTTCAGTGACGTCAGTCTAAACCATGGTGCTCTACGGGCGTTGGTGACAAACAGCGTGTAAATGTTTTTCATTTTTTGCCCTGTAAACAGTTTTTCGCAAATATGTATAAAAATATACATGTACTTATTTCTTTTCTGCTTTTCATGAAAGTATGAACGACAGCGGATTTCTAGCAAAGTTTACATGAACCCCGAAGGGGGTTCATTTACTTTGCACGCGACACACTGCGTTCATACATTCATGAACAGCAAAAAATCATTTCTTAAATGTACTTCAAACTGAACGTTACATAACATATACATCAGATGCATTCAATAAGTACGACTTTACAGAGTGTTCTTATTTCTTTCAAATCCCACATCATTCAAGATACCGCCCATTATAACATGTTAGAAAACATGTTATACTTTTCTTGTTACGCCAGTTTTTGCTTTTGTACGCGTAAAATTTCCTGTCGTGGATTCTTAATTACGCCAATATTTTTTTCGTCTGACGCGTCCGTAATCCAGCGCACACATCAAAAGATGACAGCGGGTGTCCAATTGATCTCCAAATTTAGCTACCGCTTTCGAATCAAAAGTTTACCGTTAATCGTCGCCGCCAGGCTTGTTCAAGCATTACCTGGCGAGGACAGTCGTCTGTATTACGCTCTCGGCCAATCAGAGCGTCACGGCTAGAAGATTGGCAGGTCAGTCTTCATGGTCTTGCGGTTTGCGAGCTGCAGCAATCTCGTGGCTGATTAACATTAATTGACTGTTTTGTTTCCGGATACTTGTATACACAGTTGGATTATCGGTAATTTGATTGTTGAAAAAATGTCGGTGGCATATTTAAAGGATGCGATAATCTCTGTATTAATCGTCTTTATTACGATTAAAGAAAATTATGACTCGAGTTTGTCGCATTATCAAGTTACCTTGATTGGGCCTATTTGAATGAAAGAATTGATTATCAAGTGTTGAACTGGAGGTCCGGAACAGACACCTGTGGAATCTGATCTGGGCCTGCACTGTTGGTGTGTTTTTTTTTTTTTTTTTATTTGTCCCCACGTGCGGCTATTGTAATGGTCTTCGTCATACGTCCGTCCGTCTTACCAGATAACTCCTAGACGGTGATAGATAGAAACTTTAAACTTTGGCAACTGACAGATCTTTGGTCTGGGAAGTGCATGACACTTTCGGAATTTTGATCACGTCCCTAGGGGTGGGCCCGCGGGGGGGGGGGGGGGGAGAGGTAGGGCCCGCGGGGGATGGGTGGGGGTCAAATATTAAAATTTCCAGGGCTTGGTCGTGTAACATATCAAAGAATCCAAAAGTTTCATATGCCATTTTATGAACTAGGATGTAGTGCATGGCCTGAACGGACTTGTCCTGTTGGTGAAGCCTGATCAGAGCCTGTATTACTGTTAACTGCTCACACTCAATTTAAACTCATATCCTGATGAATAAATTAATTTACCAAGTCCACTCCTAACTTTCAAAGCCTAATGTAATTTATCCATTCAAATTCACAATCTGAGTGACAGTGTAAATCCTGATTAGATGGAAGCCATCTGATCTGGATCTCGTCTGCAAGAAAAGGGTTTGTCATGTTAAACAGGACAAGGGTTCAAGCCCCAGTCTTTTGGAGTCACACTCTACAGCCGTACGCATTTAGCCATAATTGACACACGTTTTTTGGGTCAAACTCCAACTTTTCAAAATTTGACTCCAACTTTCCAGATTTGAATCCAACTTTTTCCATGGATGGATTCTTAAACTCCTGTTTTCAAAATCCTAGTGAGAACTCTGAGAGTTATGGCACTTTGCCAGTTATAGCCATTTTTTTATCAGCAGAAGTTCTTACAGTTTTCAAGGGTTTTTTATGAAACTTTCCAGTCATTGTTCCCATGATCTGAAGATGACGGTATTTTATGGAGGTCATGCTCGATTGATTTTGTACCACAGTTAAGGCCCTTGGCTATTTTTCAATAGTCTTGTCTCTGCATCTCATTTTGCAGTTTACAGTGGATTTTAGTGGAACCTTCCAGTTATTGTTCCAGGCCTCATATTTTTCAGGCATACATGTATGCAGGATTTCAGGCTTTCAGGGCTTGATTTTTTCTTGATTTTTCTTGATTTCAGGCTTTTTAGATTTTGATTTTTCCTCCTATATTCTGTTTAAAATGACTATTAAATGCTTATCCTGCTGAATATTATTTAGCTATTCCCATTTCTGACTATTTACCAATCAAATTACTTGATGTAATGCATTTATTCAGTTCACAAACTGCATTACAAACAGTGGAGATCCTGATCAGATGGCTTCTTCAGAAGCCATCTGATCTGGATCTACACTGTTTGCAAAGGTAATGGTTGTTGTGTTCAATAGGATGAGGGTAAAGGCTACAAAATTAGGTATTTCAGGCATGGAAAAGCTTCGTCAGTATGAGGCCTGTTGTTCCCATGGCCTGAACAAGAATTATAAACCAAAGTCATGCCTGACTGCATTTTACAGGAGTTATGGCCCTTTGTCACTTTTAGCCATTTTATCAACAGAAGTACTTGTCTCAGCAACTCCTACAGTTTCAAGGGATTTTGATGAAACTTTTCAGTTACTGTTCCCATGAACTGAAGATGATCATACATGTACATGTATGCACATGGATTTGCCAGGGCCTGATTGGGGGCCGGTAATCTTCAGAACTATCTGATCTGGATCTACATACACGGTTTCCAAAGATAGGGGTTGTCATGAACAGCAGGATAAGAGTTAAAAAGGATTTCTACTGTATAGCCTCTAGAAGTGTCCGTGATGTAGTGGTTATGCTACTCGCCTTGTAAACCAGAGGTCGCAGGATCAATCCCGGGTTCTCCAGACTTTCGGATGAGTCTTTAAACCGAGGTCCCGTCTCCATATGACCTTAGCTGTTGGTGGGACGTAAACCCACTCACTCACTCACTGTATAATCTCTTGTTTCTGTAACCAAACTATCAAAGTGTTTCCCATTTTGAGTTATACATGTAGCAGGGTGCTGCCCTTCTCACACACCCTACTGCCCTTTGTTTGTGTGAACACATTTTTATGGAGACAATCTGCCAAAAATAATACGTAGCTGTATATAAAAGAAGCCTTTTGATCATCAGAGTAGGCTGCAGTATAATAATAATAAGAAAAATAATAATAAGAAAAATAATAACAGGCCTCATACTTTATAGGCATATGCAGGATTTCAGGCTTTCAGGGCTTGATTTTTCTTGATTTCAGGCTTTTTAGATTTTGATTTTTCCTCCTATATTCTGTTTAAAATGACTATTAAATGCTTATCCTGCTGAATATTATTTAGCTATTCCCATATCTGACTATTTACCAATCAAATTACTTGATGTAATGCATTTATTCAGTTCACAAACTGCATTACAAACAGTGTAGATCCTGATCAGATGGCTTCTTCAGAAGCCATCTGATCTGGATCTACACTGTTTGCTTTTAGGTAATGGTTGTTGTGTTCAACAGGATGAGGGTAAAGGCTACAAAATTAGGTATTTCAGGCATGGAAAAGCTTCGTCAGTATGAGGCCTGTTGTTCCCATGGCCTGAACAAGGATTATAAACCAAAGTCATGCCTGACTGCATTTTACAGGAGTTATGGCCCTTTGTCACTTTTAGCCATTTTATCAACAGAAGTTCTTGTCTCGGCAACTCCTACAGTTTTCAATGGATTTTGATGAAACTTTCCAGTTATTGTTCCCATGAACTGAAGATTATCATACATGTACATGCACATGGATTTTCCAGGGCCTGATTGGGGGCCGGTAATCTTCAGAACCATGTGATCTGGATCTACATACACTGTTTCCAAAGATAGGGGTTGTCATGAACAGCAGGATAAGAGTTAAAAACGGATTTCTACTGTATAGCCTCTAGAAGTGTCTGTGATGTAGTGGTTATGCTACTCGCCTTGTAAACCAGGGGTCGCAGGATCAATCCCAGGTTCTCCAGACTTTCGGATGAGTCTTTAAACCGAGGTCCCGTCTCCATATGACCTTAGCTGTTGGTGGGACGTAAAACTCACTCACTCACTGCATAACCTCTTGTTTCTGTAACCAAAATATCATAGTGTTTCCCATTTTGAGTTATACATGTAGCAGGGTACTGCCCTTCTCACACACCCTAGTGCCCTTTGTTGGTGTGAACACATTTTTATGGAGAAAATCTGCCAAAAATAACAAGTAGCTGTATATAAAAGAAGCCTTTTGATCATCAGAGTAGGCTGCAGTATAATAATAATAATAATAATAATAATAATAATAATAACAGGCCTCATATTTTGCAGGCATATGCAGGATTTCAGGCTTTTAGAGCTTGATTTTTCTTGATTTCAGGTTTTTTGGCATCCAATTTTTAGCTCACCTGAGCACGAAGTGCTCAAGGTGAGCTTTTGGGATCGGTCTTTGTCCATCGTCCGTGAGTGCGTGCATGCGTCCGTCGTCAACTTTTGCTTTAAACAACTTCTTCTCCAAAACTGCTGGACAGATTTTGATCTAATTTCACAGGAATGCTCCTTGGGTGATCCTCTACAAAAATTGCTCAAACTGTTCTGCTCGGGTGAACAAGATGGCCGCCAGAGCTAAAAATAGAAAAACCTTTAAACAACTTCTCCTGCTTAACCAGTGGATGGATTTTGAAATTATGTTACAGGAATGTTCCTTGGATGACCTTCTACCAAAATTGCTCAAACCGTTCCGCTCGGGTGAACAAAATGGCCACCAGAGCTAAAAATAGAAAAACCTTTAAATGACTTCTTCTCCTTAACCAGTTGATGGATTTTGAAATTATTGCACAGGAATGTTCCTTGGGTGCCCGTCTACCAAAATTGCTCAAACCGTTCTGCTAGTGTGAACAAAATGGCCGCCAGAGCTAAAAATAGAAAATCCTTTAAACGACTTCTTCTCATTAACCAGTGGATGGATTTTGAAATTATTGCACAGGAATGTTCCTTGGGTGCCCCTCTACTAAAATTGCTCAAACCGTTCCGCTCGGGTGAACAAAATGGCCACTAGAGCTAAAAATAGAAAAACCTTTAAAGGACTTCTTCTCCTTAACCAGTTGATGGATTTCGAAATTACTTCACAGGACTGTTCCTTGGGTGACCCTCTACCAAAATTGCTCAAACCGTTCCGCTTGGGTGAACAAGATGGCCACGAGAGCTAAAAATATAATAACCTTTAAACGACTTTTTCTCCTTAACCAGTGGATGGATTTTGAAATTATTTCATAGGAATGTTCCTTTAGTGAACCTCTACCAAAATTGCTCATACCATTCCGCTCTGGTGAACAAAATGGCCGCCAGAGCTAAAAATAGAAAAACCTTTAAAGGACTTCTTCTCCTTAACCAGTGGATGGATTTTGAAATTACTTCACAGGAATGTTCCTTTGGTGACCTTCTAACAAAATTGCTCAAACCGTTCGGCTCGGGTGAACAAGATGGCCGCCAGAGCTAAAAATAGAAAAAACCTTTAAACGACTTCTTCTCCTTAACTAGTGGATGGATTTTGAAATTACTTCACAGGAATGTTCCTTGGGTGACCCTCTACCAAATTTTTAAACCGTTCCGCTCGGATGAACAAGATGGCCACCAGAGCTAAAAATAGAATAACCTTTAAACGACTTCTACTTAACCAGTGGATGGATTTTTAAATTATTTCACTGGAATGTTCCTTGGGTGACCCTCTACCAAAATTGCTCAAACAGTTCCGCTCGGGTGAACAAAATGGCCACCAGAGCTAAAAATCCAAAAACCTTTAAACGATTTCTTCTCCTTAACCAGTGGATGGATTTTGAAATTATTTCACAGGAATGTTCGTTTGGTGACCCTCTACAAAAATTGCTCATACTGTTCTGCTCGGGTGAACAAAACGGCCGCCAGAGCTTCTCCTGCTTAACCAGTGGATGGATTAATAGCCCTGGGGCCAAAAACAGCCCGGCCCATGGCCCACTGGTTTTACATAGGCTTATATAGGGAAAACCTTTAAAAATCTTCTTGTCTGAAACCAGAAGGCCCAGGTCTTTGAAATTTGGTGTATAGCTTCGTCTAGTGGACAGCTACCAACATTGTCCAAATAATAGCCCTGGTGCCAAAAAAAAGACCCGCCCCGGGGCCCACTGGTTTTACATAGGCTTATATACGGAAAACCTTTAAAAATCTTCTTGTCTGAAACCAGAAGGCCCAGGTCTTTGATATTTGGTATGAAGCTTCATCTGGCGGACCTCTACCAAGATTGTTCAAATTATAGCCCTGGGGCCAAAACCGGCCCCGCCCCGGGGCCCACTGGTTTTACATAGGCTTATATTGGGAAAACCTTTAAAAATCTTCTTGTCTGAAACCAGAAGGCACAGGTCTTTGATATTTGGTTAGTAGCTTCATCAAGTGGACCGCTACCAAGATTGTTCAAATTATAGCCCTAGGGCTGAAAATGCCCCCGCGCCAGGGCCCACTGGTTTTACATTGGCCTATATAGGGGAAACCTTTAAAAATCTTCTCGTCAGAAACCAGAAGGCCCAGGTCTTTGATATTTGGTATGAAGCGTCATCTAGTGGACCTCTACCAAGATTGTTCAAATTATAGCCCTGGGGCCATAAATGTCGCCGCCCAGAGACCCTTTGGTTTTACATAGACTTATAAAGGGAAATTTTTAAAAATCTTCTTCTCTGAAACTGCAAGGCCCAGGTCTTTGATATTTGGTATGGAGCTTCATCTAGTGGACGATTACCTAGATTGTTCCAATTATAGCCATGAGGCCACAAATGCCCCCACCCCTGGGCCCTTTGGTTTTACATAGACTTATATAGCCCTGGTGCATAGGCTTATGTAGGGAATATCTTTATAAAAATCTTTTTCTCTGAAACCGCAAGGCCCAGGTCTTTGATATTTGGTGTGTAGCTTCATCTAGTGGACCTTTGCCAAGATTGTGCAAATTATAGCCTTTGTTGATGTTTGGTATGAAGCTTCACCTTTAAGACCTTCCTCAACATTATGCACATTAAAGGCCTTGGGCCAATAATGGCCCTCCCTGGGACCCACTTGTTACACTATGGATCAGGTGAGCGATCCAGGGCCATCATGGCCCTCGTGTTTTATATTAGGATCACTTTTTGTCTGTCATCAGTGCGTAAACAATTTCTTCAAACGACATCTCCTCCTAAACCACTGATGGGATTTTGACCAAACTTCACAGGAATGATCCTTAGGTGGTCCTCTTTCAAAGTTGTTCAAATGGTTCAGGTCCGTTGCATATGTAGGTCAAAGGAGCCAAAAATAGATTTTTTTCACCGAAAACTTAAAAAATCTTCTTCATTGAAACCGCAAGGCCCAGGTCTTTGATATTTGGCATGAAGCTTCATCTAGCCGACCTCTACCAAGATTGTTCAAATTATAGTGCTGGGGCCAAAAATGCCCCTGCGGGCCTGCCCCGGGGCCCTTTGGTTTTACATGGGCTTATTTAGGGAAAATCTTTAAAAATCTTCTTCTCTGAAACCGCAAAGCCCAGGTCTTTGATATTTGGTATGAAGCTTCATCTAGTGGACCCCTACCAAGATTGCTCAAATTACAGTGCTGGGGCCAAAAATGCCCCCGCCCCGGGGCCCTTTGGTTTTACATGGGCTTATATAGGGAAAATCTTTAAAAATCTTCTTCTCTGAAACCGCAAGGCCCAGGTCTTTGATATTTGGTATGAAGCTTCATCTAGTGGACCCCTACCAAGATTGTTCAAATAATAGTGCTGGACCCGCTCCGGGGCCCTTTAGTTTTACATGGGCTTATATAGGGAAAATCTTTAAAAATCTTCTTCTCTTAAACCACAAGGCCCAGGTCTTTGATATTTGGTATGGAGCTTCATCTAGTGGACCCCTACCAAGATTGTTCAAATTATAGTGCTGGGGTCAAAAACGCCTCCGCCCCGGGGCCCTTTGGTTTTACATGGGCTTATATAGGGAAAATCTTTAGAAATCTTCTTCTCTGAAACTGCAAGGCACAGGTCTTTGATATTTGGTATGAATTTGCTTCATCTAGTGGATCCCTACCAAGATTGTTCAAATTATAGTGCTGGGGCCAAAAATGCCCCCGCCCCAGGGCCCTTTGGATTTACATAGACTTATAAGGGAAAATCTTAAAAAATCTTCTTCTCTGAAACTGCAAGGCCAAAATTCTTTGATATTTGGTATGAAGCTTCATCTAGTGGACCCCTACCAAGATTGTTCAAATTAAAGTGCTGGGGCCAAAATGCGCCCGCCCCGGGGCCCTTTGGTTTTACATAGACTTATATAGGGAAAATCTTGAAAAATCTTCTCTGAAACCACAAGGCTAGGTCTTTGATATTTGGTATGAAGCTTCATCTAGTGGACCTCTACCAAGATTGTTAAAATTATAGCCCTGAGACCAAAAATGCCCCCGCCTGGTGGCCCTTTTGTTTTGCATAGACTTATAGGGAAAATCTTTCAGAATCTTCTTCTATGAAACCACAAGGCCTAGGTCTTTGATTTTTGGTGTGAAATTTCATCTAGTGGACCTCTATCAAGATTGTTCAAATTATAGCCCTGGGGCCAAAAATGCCCCCGCCCCGGGGCCTTTGGTTTTACACAGGCTTATATAGGGAAAATCTTTAAAAATCTTCTTCTCTGAAACCACAAGGCCTAGGTCTTTGATATTTGGTGTGAAATTTCATCTAGTGGACCTCTATCAAGATTGTTTAAATTATAGCCCTGAGGCCAAAAATGCCCAAGCCCCGGGGCCATTTGTGTTTACATAGGCTTATGTAGGGAATATCTTCAAAAACATCTTCTCTGAAACCTCAAGGCCCAGGTATTTGATATTTGGTGTGTCGCTTCATCTAGTGGACCTTTGCCAACATTGTTCAAATTATAGCGTTTGTTGATATTTGGTATGAAACTTCACCTTTTTAGACCTCCCTGAACATTATGCACATTATAGTCCTGGGGTCAATAATGGCCCTTCCCGGGGCCCACTTGTTATCCATGGATCAGGTGAGCGATCCAGGGCCATCATGGCCCTCTTGTTTTTATTTTTCCTCCTATATTCTGTATTAAATGACTTTTTAACGCTTATCCTGCTAAATAAAATTATTCAGCTATACACATTTCTAACTATTCACCAATCAAATTACATGTACTTGATATAAAGTATTTGTTAAATTCACAAACTGCATTACAAACAGTGTAGATCCTGATCAGATGGCTTCTTCAGAAGCCATCTGATCAGGATCTACACTGTTTGCAAAGGTAATGGTTGACATGTTCAGCATGATGAGGGTTAACATGGTTAAGGATGTAAAATCGGGCCTTTTAGGCACGGAAAAGCTTGGTCAGTATGAGGCCTGTAATAATAATAATCAACCTTATTTATAGAGGGTAACACATTTAGTACTAGTACTAATCTTCCATGTGGCCCTCTTTTCCTGGGTAGGAACCAGGACTAATCAATGTGGATAATGTCTCTTGCTCAAGGAAACAACACTTGGCGCTTGCGGGGATCGAACCGGCTACCTCTCGATCTCGAATCCGATGCTTTACCACTGCGCCACAGCGCTCCACCATAAGCTCTTAAGTGTTGGTTATATAGCATGTAAAGCCTTTATTTAGGCACAGGAGCTTGAAGTTCTGTTCTGTCCATAAGTAGCTCATAAGGTTCAAAATCAAAAGCGACACTAAGGCATTTTGAAATTGCAGCATATATTGTATTTGTACGTTTTCATGGACCAGACTTCAAGCGCCTGTGATTTAGGTTCTCTTGAAAACATTATGGTAACAACGCACCCTTTTAGATAGCTTTCACACATTAAAAGTACCCTTTTTCTGAACCAGCACCCTGCCCTTTTCTATTTCTGGGGATTACGATAACAAACCCGTGCGACATAGTGCATTTTTTCACATCTCCAAAGTAGCTACTTTTCTTCTGAAAATCCATGATATTTTTCTTATTCGTACTGTAAACACAGGTTGTTGGTGCCTCAATGAGGCGGTTGTAAGGACTACCCACAACCTATGTCTTGGAGCAGAAATAAGAAAAATAACATATACTCCCATAAACCCCAGTTTTCTCAATATAAAGTGGGGTTTAGGGGGATCTTCATTTGACAAACTTGTTAAGGTGATGGAAAAACACTAGACTATATCAAGTCCCAGCTGAGCAGGCTGGTTTATGGCGTACCTGGTTACAAAATATACATGATGACAACAAGGAGGTGCCATAATCACACCACACAGGCTACCTATTACAGGCGGCCATTTTTATTTGACAAATGTTGATGTTTTCCTATTTTCGGGTGTATACAGAGCACTGCCTTGTCATCACGAAAACACGCCTATAAAATTTTGACCCCCTATAACCCCACTTTAATATAGTAAAACTGGGGTTTGCAGGGGTATACATTATTTTCATTATTCCTGCTCTAATACATATAGGTTGTGGGTACTCGTTAGAACCGCCTCGATGAGGCGGTTCCATTGAGTGCCCACAATCTATATTTGGAGCAGAAATGAGAAAAATATCACAATTTTTCATCATAAAGTTTTCATTTTGTCGGCGATAAAGGTGGCAATGTATTTGTATAGGCATGTTTGCGTAATGTTTTAAATGTTACTGTAATGGTCCTAAGCGGTACATTGTATTTGGACAAACAGACCTTAGCAAACAGTGCAGAGCCACTTCGGACTGGTCCTGATCAGGGTCTACACAGTTTGCCATTCTGTCTCCACTTTTTGGACTCATTGCTGGATTGCAAAACAAACTTGTTAAAATTTTAGGAGAGCAAGTCCTGAAAAAGTCCAAAATTTTAGGATGTTTGTACAGCTTAAGGTAAATTTGCTTATCCACATACACGTAAATAAAAAGTTAACGCAGAAAGTGCATAATCCCCCATTGTCTGGCTCAACACTTTTGTTTGTTTGATTTGAGGTTTAACGTCCCCGTCAACACTGTAAAGGTCATTTTGGAGACGTTGTTTCCAATTTTGTGGGACTTTTACCCGACATTGAGATGAAATGACATCTCAAGCCCTGTCGCCCAATGAAACCAATAGGGTTTATTAGCATGGAGGGTCCGCCTCGCACCGCGGTTCCTGGACAGGCTTAGATCCTCTAAGCGGTTTACCAGTACTAGTGTGCGGGCTGGATTCAGCTCTGCGTGGAAGCATCATGCAGCCCATATATTTCTTCACTATACATATACAGTTACATACATGACATGGTGTATTTTAGGCGTTTGCCCCAATAAAAAGCTTTTCATGGCTCAATAGTGGTGTATATGGTTTACTTAAGCATTGGAGCTCTCCACTGACCCATTTGTTGTGTCTCTTTTTTATGTTTGAACAAAACTTAACTTTCATTTCATTTTCAAAAGTGGCCACAAAATATATGTGTAATGTAGGGATAAAATATTGGGGTTTTGATGTAGGCTGTCACCCTTGACCTATATTACTATTGGAAAGCAAAGCAGTCAGCTCTTTTTTCCCCACAGATGTGTTTCCTTGTGATATGGCTTATCCGGCTGAACACAACAGTTTTACTGCTACCTGTGCAAACAGTGTAGATCCAGATCATCAGGATCTACACTGTTTGTCATGCAGTTTGTAAATTGATCAAAGTCATTATATAGAGGATCTTACATGAGTGTTCATGCATTATTGAATTTATTAAACGAGTTGAGGAAAAGGGATAAAATGCGAGGCTTCGCCGAGCATTTTATCCCTTTTCCTCGACAAGTTTAATAAATTCAATAATACATGAGCACGAACGCAAGATTCTATTTATCATATGACATTTAACACGCATTTTATTCACAATTGTTTACAAAAATGTCAATATTTTGCCTTTAGTAAACGCGACGATGTTAAGGACGTCCTACATGTAACGTTTAGGGACGTATCTAGCTAATTTGCATATTTAATCCACTAGTGGATTATCGAAAATATTGCATGGCATTATTACACTCTCAGGCGCGAGGTCATATGATAAATTAAGTTATTTGATTAGTGGATAGCCAGTAATGGTTGTGGCTAAATCAGTTTATTCAGCAGGATAAGTGTTAATGAGGCCTAATTGGCAAAAACTAGCTATTCTGGTGCAGAAAACTGTACACTTCATACTTTTGAGTTCTGTGGTGTATTCTTTGCTTCCAAATGGTAACCCTTTTATACAACATATTGAATGTCACTACAGCTGGTGTTAAAAGACTGTATGGTGGCCATGCAAAGTCTCCCTGCCCTTCATCATAGTGTAGTTTATATTTTCTTGTCCTTTAGGATCATTGATTCCATTGTGGAAGTTGAAAATGTTTGAGGGTCACTGATGAGACCTAATTGGGCGAAACTAGCCAGTCTGGCCCAGAAAACTGTACACTTTAAACTTAAAAGTTCTGTGGTGTATTCTTTGCTTCCAAAGGGTAACCCTTTTACCTGCAGATAACATATTGTACCCATTGGATGTGAGAAAACCCTAAAGGGGTACTTTGCAGTGCTCCAGTTAGGATTTCAGGGCAGAGGGGCGCTGGGTTAATCAGGGCACTTTCGCATGCCAAAAATAGGGCACCATTTTTGGTCTTTGAAATGCCATCAAGATCGTTATGATCTGGAATAGGATAGTGAGCTACTGATAATGATGTCTCTACTGAATTAAATATATTTACATGCATTTCACAAATAAGTGGTGTACTGGGTCGCAGCAATAGCAACGTTTATTAATTAAAGAACATTTGAACATTTAACTTCTAGGTATCTTTTAATATAGATTTATAATATTAAAAAAAAAATTGTTTGATTCATCTGTAAGCGTGTTATTAAAGCAATACAAAAAAAAATAACCCATGACTGAATAAGTAATCTGTTCAAGGGAAACTACTCAATAGTTATCCTTCCTGGTGAGTGAATGTCATACTCAGGCTGCAGAACTCAGACTGAACGGGTGCGAAGGCTGATCTCCGTCTTCACTGAACTGCAAAGACTGATCAAAATGCGCATCTAGTGTTTGCAATATCCCCGCTGCTTGATCACTCTGCGACAGCAGGCCTTTTACACAGTAAACAGCATGTATACCGAGCTTCGTCGCGCAACCCCTTGCAAAGACCAAGATCAACATGCGCAGCCCGGGCACCCTTTTTCTCACCTTTCTCTAAAGGCTCTTGGGGTCAGCGAAGACAGAGCAGTTTGTAAGGATGCGCAGGCTACTCCGAGTCTTCACTGGTCGCACGATACTCAAAGACTCAGACCAGCATGCGCCAGCACTAGGCTATGTAAGTCAGAACAACATGCGCAACAACTATGCAAGTCTGTTTGGATAACCCAGCTTGTAAAATCAGCGATGCGCAGACTGATGCAAGACGAAACTGTTGAGCAATGACCTGCTCATCCAATCAATACGGCTAATGAAGGCTTGCGCACATGCGCTGACTGATCCGAGACTTCACATGCTCGCTCGTCTTAATGCAGTTCAGATTACTCCGGTTTACGCCCTCCTGATTAACGATCGGATCAGCTCTATATGTGATAGAATCTTGGAAGGACCGTAACCCCAACCCCCTAAAAACTTGATTCCCTTGAAATATGAATGCAGAATTTTCCCGTTAAGAGAATTTCCCGCCTTTTATTACACACGTCATTTATCTCACGTGCGTTCAGTCGCTGCACTTTTATGAAAAGTTCACGTTTTTTTCCAAATATTGGGGCCCGAGCGACTATTGCATGTGCCCGAACATGACGAGGGCTAATAAGTCATAATATTCAGAATCTTCAACGGAATGTGTGTGTGTGTTTGTTTTTTTTCTAACATGTTCGCGCTGACCAACCACCGAAAAACGAAGATTTTTTTTTAATCTTAACTCTCTTTTTAACTTTCTCTTTGTCGGCATTTTAACCCTTACGAGTGACGAGTCAGTTGAGAATAATTTTGATTTACCGATCAAGGCCGTTTTAATAATGATAGGGCCTACAAATTATTGCACATTTTATTTTTGCAATAAGATTTAAAGACACCGATTAAAAGTAAACTGATGCAGGTTCTAGCCAGTATTTCTGGCAGAGTCATAAAAATACCGACAATACTGCTCTTTGAGCCATACTGTACCCCATGGCGTTTACCATCCGTTAACAGCATGAGTACTTCTTTGCGTGTCGCATAATTAATCCAGTATTATAAAATAATTACATCATTAACGTCTTAAATTACACATACGAGGATGCTATGTGGCATTTATGAATGGATTTGAAACAGGGAATGTCATAAGAAAAGGCAGCCGGGAGATTGGAGAGGACACGGGGGCGGAAGGGCCGGGCACGAGGGGCGGCCCGGTAGGGCATGAGGGGCGGCCCTGGAGGGCACAAGGGGCGGCCCAGGAGGGCACGAGGGGCGGCCCGCCCCTCTGAAAGTAGCTAGCTGGGGCACTGCTTTGGCAAACAGTGCAGGTCCAGATCAGATGCCCCAGAACTGGCCGCCCGATCATGGCCTGCACTATTTGCTAACAGAATTTTCTGTCAAAAAGAATGAAAATGAAAAAAATAGGTCTGCCACCCCTTATATGACAAATGGACTTGTCCAGCATATAGCAATGGAAGGGTCCACTAGTATACAATGGGTTAATGAAAACCAATCATTTGCAATGATCTGTTCCTTCTTTTTCAGGGGAAATTGTAGTCAAGAGTGAATTGGAAGCCACAAGGAATGCAAAAGTGCTCTTATCTACTGAGTGATACAGCTGATGTCTGCCTACTTACATTGAAATTAACCCTTATCTTGCTGTTCACGGCAACCCCTATCCTTGCAAACAGTGTAGATCCAGATCAGATGGCTTCTGAAGAAGCCATCTGATCAGGATCTACACTGTTTGGCATTTAGTTTATGAATTTGTAAAAATGAATTACATCAAGTAATTTGATTGGTTAATAGACAGAAATGGGTGTGGCTTAAATGAATATTCAGCAAGATAAGGGTTAAATGTTGGATAGGCAAAAGGATGAAACATATACCAGAATTCAACACAAAGACACAAAGAAGTTGATGGGCATTTTACGAGTATCAATCTACCTTATCTGCAACTGTATAGAATAAAGCCATATATTTATAAGTATGTGTATCAGTCTTCTAAAACAACACAAAACTTATTGACAATAAAAAAAATTATATAAAAAAATGTGCATAAACCTTACCTGTCAATGTGATATTTTTCTGCATTCAATTCATGTCATTAATGGTCAACAAAGTTCGTGGTCATTTTGAACACTTAGCTGTTTGGCATTGACAGTGGTTTGAGCAACCCAGGTTCATGGTTTGAACTCTCATTACCTGTGTGATTGTGGCTTGATAGAGAAATATAAATTATTTGGTGGCAGAAACCTTTTGGTTAATCACGCAAAACACTTGGACATGGAAAGGGACACAGTTCAGCACAGTAAAACCACGTCATCACTTCATCCAGAAAGTGACTTAAATGAAAATATGACGGAACCCGCTGATTTCACCAGTCACAAGCTCACCGTTGCTGAGCAGTATGACAATCACATGAACAGCGCAGTAGGAGTTACTGTAAAGCAAGCATCCCACCCGGATAAGGTTGAGGCAGGGTTTAAAGTAAGCAATAATGGTTCTGCTTATGAAACAAATGCATACCCTCTAGGTGGGCCATGGAAAAGTAGTACAAGTAAGGAAGAGGAAATCATTAACAATCCTGTTAATGTGAGTTTAATGGAAAAGTATTTGAACTTTGCAGGGACAAATCCATGGAGAAACATGCAACAAACTAATACTGAAGTGGTCAGTAAATACAACAAAAAATCTTTTCTGTCTGGTACTTCTGAGGATATATTAAAGGCTTCTGTTGAAACAGAAGGTGATACCACCAGAAATGTCCTCTATAACCAAGCTTTCTATAAACACATATACACAGGTGGTATTTCAGAATCTGAGAATATTGATGGACTTGATAGGCAAAGTGCAGACTCAGTATCAGGTGGTGCAGAAATGTTTGATCCTGAAGATGGCGACGAAGCAGGGTATGAAGAGGACAAAGACCTGACTGCTGCAATGAATACTAATAATAATGATGTTCATAGTAAAGTGGATGACGAAGACAGCATAGGTCAGTCACATGCTGACATGTATCTCACTCCGAGTAAAAGAGAAATAGTATCATATGCTCAGCTTCGGGATATACTTGGCAATGGTAAGGGAAACATAATGAGTACTGTCATTGCAGACGGAATCCCTGATGAACATCCCAGCAGTAAAGAGCAGGTACATGAGCCTTCTGGGAAAAAGCGTTCACGCAAACAATCAACTTCCGCTATAAAAAGAAAGAAGCAGAAACATGATGTCCCAGATGTGGTTGTCAAACAGGAGGCTGTACCCAACGAAGACTTTAAAATATCACCAGACTTACAATCAACATATATGCATACCCCAGTACAGTTTGACGAAGATCCAAGCAAACCACATAAATGTGAGGTGTGTAATCGCGCATTTAAAAGAGCTTCACATGTTAAGAGGCACATGCTTGTCCATACTAAGGAGAGAAACTTTGGCTGTGAAACTTGTGGGAAACAGTTCTCTACAGGCCACTACTTAAAACTACACATTCGCCTGCATACTGGTGAAAAACCATATCAGTGTGAAACTTGTCTCAAAAAATTCACCCACTATTCAAATTATAAAATCCACCTGCGTAGCCATACTAACGAAAGACCCTACCCATGTCACATCTGTGGGCGTTCTTACACAGGTTCCTCTCATCTTAAAAGGCATTTGTTGATTCATGCACAAGTTAAACCATATAAATGTGAACTGTGCCCAAAGGACTTTTTGCAAGCCAGTCAGCTGCGTTCTCATATGTTGTCCCACACAGGACTGAAACCATTTTCTTGTTCTATATGCAATAAGAGTTTCGCACAGACATACCCTTTAGGAAAGCACATGCTTATGCATGGAATGGAAGCTGTCAAGAAAGAGATTGTAGGAGATCCTGCAGTGCTAGAAGAAATTGAAAAAGCTGATAAGGCTAAAGAAAGAGGAACAAATGAAGCAGATCTTGAGAAAAGTCAACCCAAAGCATCCCCATACACAAAACATTTCATATGTAAAGTATGTGGTCAGACATTTACAAGTCTTAAACAGCACATGCGCCTTCATATGGATAGTAATAAGCTATTCTTTTGTACATTTTGTGAGAAACAGTTTGTAGAATTGAACAATCTGAAACAGCATATGCTGATCCATACTGGGGAGAAACCGTTCAGCTGTTCAGAATGTGGGAAACAATTCATTCAGCACAGCAACTTAAAAGCACACATGCGCATTCACACTGGGGAACGCCCTTATAAATGTCATGTTTGTGGCAAAGCTTTTGCACACTCCTCTGTTCTCAAGAATCACATTCTCTTTCATACAAAAGAAACACGGCACCATTGTAAACACTGTGGAAAAGGATTTACTGATACATCAAGTTTGAAAAAGCATGTGCGAACACACACTGGAGAGAAACCATACACCTGTACCTTTTGTGGGCGTAGCTTTGCTGCATCGTCAAGTCTTAAGACACATATTTTTACACATGGAGGGTCACGCCCTTACAAATGTGACCATTGCGTAAAACAGTTTGCTAGACCATCACAGCTACAAAAACATTTGTTAAAGAGACATAATGTTGACAGAATGATTGAGTCATTCTACAGTAGCACTAATCAAGGATTTGATCACAGCAGAGATGGTGTTGCCAAACCAATACTAGAACAAAATATCAATGAAGGCATGGAGGATATAGATGAAACAGCATCAGATGATCCTGACACAGCAGAGGATTACACAGAATCAGAAATAAATGATGCAATGAAAGGACTGGATCCATTGATAGCCCATGCTATTGAAGAAGTTGACAGAAAGATTATGCTTGAGCAGACTGCCCAGTTATCTGACAAGGACTCTATGTCCGAACATGACACTGACTCTTTGCCTGAATATGTTGCTGATGAATCAGAGGAAGTACATAGTGGACAGAATCTTGAACAAACTGCAATGCCACTTGAAGAAGTGTATACAGAATGAACATACATGTGCAGCCCCTGCCCACCGGGGCTTGAAGAAATAGATGGGCTGCATGATGCTTCCATGCGGAGCTGAAACCTACCGCACACGAGTACTGGTAAACTGCTCAGAGGATCTAAGCCTGTCCAGGCAAAGCGTTGCCAGTCAGACCGTCCATGCTTATAGACCCTATTTGTTGCATTGGGTGGCAGCGCTTGATATGTCATTTCATCTCAATGCCGGGTAAAATTCATACAAAGTTGGAAGCAACATCTCCAAAATGACCTAAACAGTGTTGACGGGGACATTAAACCTCAAATCAAACAAACAACATACATGTATCTTCAGTATACAGTGAAACTCTGCTGTTGAGACATTCTAAACTTAAGACTAATTCTGCTTTAAAAAGCTTCTTTAGAATGGTGCAGTTACTCTGTCTTGGTGTCGTCTGCATACGATGTCCTGCAGTCGGAGGCCACCTTTGAGACAGTTCAAAGGTGGTCTTAAAGACCACTTTTGAACAGTCCCAAAGTTGGTCTTAATATAAGAATTTTACTGTAATCAAAAAAGTCAATAAGGTATACCTAAGTCAACTCCCTGATGCATCCCAACAGGGCACTACACGTAACCCTCAGTGACTCAAAAGAAGAAATTTTCATGGTTCCATAGCAACAGATAAGGTAAGATTTTTGTGAAAATTTAAGGATAGTTTTCCTTATTTATGCATATAAACCTATGTTGTGGGTACTCATTAGAACCACCTCAGTGAGGCAGTTGTAATGAATACCCATAAACCAAGGGTACTCATTAGAACCACCTCGGTGAGGCGGTTCTAATGAATACCCACAACATAGGTTTTTATGGAGAATTGACAAAAACTATCCTTCAGTTATCACAAAATGCTTACCTTATTTTTTGCTATTATGGTTTCAAAGATATTCAAGCTTTTGAAGTTCTAATGTATATGAGTTTGAGGTGAACATTGACATTTGAGCCAGACCGTGACAACACCTATACAAAGACTGTCCAACCAGTGGAGATTTATACTCAGTCTATATATTCAGACTGCCGGCCTCAGTAGCCCGGTCGGATGCACATCCATCACGAAAACACGCCTATACAATTTTGACCCCTTCGAACCCCACTTTTATATAGTAAAACTGGGGTTTGTAGGGGTAAACCTTATTTTTCTTATTTCTGCTCTAAGATATAGATTGTGAGTCTATATTTTGAGCAGAAATAAGAAAAATATCACAATTTTTCATCTTAAAATTTTCATTTTTCCTGCGATAAAGTTTACAATGTATTTATATAGGCGTGTTTTCGTAATGCGACTGGTGATCAGGAGGTTGCGGATTTGATGCTTGCCTGGTTGGCAACAATATTTCACGGAAATTGATGATGAAATCTTTTCTGTGGTCATTCTCTGCCGATTCAAGAAGGGCAGTTGTCAGCCTCTGGTGAAAGACTATGAACTGTACCGGTCAACTGCTTGCGTATAAGCATGTGCTGGAAAGGTGTGGTTAGTTAAGCTGACTGGCATAACATGACCTAAATGGTGTTTACAGGGTATTCAACCCTTATCCTGCTGAATATTTTAATAAGGCACTTCCATTTTTAACTATCATCAAAGACGGGCCTCCGTGGCCTAGTGGATAAGAGTGCTGACTCTTAATCATTAGGTCTCTCACTGCTGTGGGTTCGAGCCTGGCAACATTTGTTTCTTGGAGTAATTAAGGGAGAAAGTCCTTGAAGTTATTACCTATTATATGATGCTTTATTTGGATTCTTTATTGTGGCAAATTCTCTATAGTGATAGACATTTAGGGAATAAATACTGTCATTATAGTGAGTGTCCTCGGTATAACAAAAAATATAAAAATGATCTTAAAGGCATTTATTCTTGTAAGGTAGGACACACCGTGTGCTCATAATTGTTTTATTACCCCCTGTGATATACTCTCTGTAGCAGATCAAAGGCGGCCCCTAATAGGGTGATTAGTAGCTCTTGTTGAATCCCTGACTGAGGCACTTAAGGGGAAAATCAATAAGGTACACTCTAGTCAACAGTTAGTAAACTATTGATTTTTCCCCAAGAGGCCTCTTACCTGTTGAAGACAGAGGACTTCTCTTTTGTCAGCACTGAGGGCTATATAATATTATGTAATGCAATAATGGTCCTCAATAAACGAGAATAAATGCCTTTAAGCTACATGTACAGCCCAAAGCTGGATAAGAGTTTAATCTTTTGGGGTCCATTATTTATCAGAGTTATATATATACATGTTCATGTACAATAAAGTTATGGCTCTAAAAATCAGGCTCTACACTGTTTGTCATTCAGTCACTGTGTGTGAATTTGAATACATGCTATTAATATATAGATGTATCAAGTAATTTCATTTATTGAAATGTAGCCAAATTGATTTATTCAGCAGGACAAGGGTTAAAAGAAAGTACAGTCCACAACATAGTTTAGCCTAGAAATAATCGATGTGATGCATCAGTAACACTGTAGACCATAAAACGCATTACGAAAACATGCCTATACAAATACACTGTAGATTTTACACAAACCGTAAAAATGTAAAATTTATGATGAAAAATTGTAATATTTTTCTTATTTCTGCTCAAAATATAGATTGTGGGTACACGTAAGAACCACCTCATCGAGGCGTATTTTAGTGATGTGAAGCTTAATTTATCTTCCAAAGAAAAATCAATTTTGAATAAAATGGTTGTTTGGGGATGAAAATCTTCTTTTTGTGGTAAGAAATTTTGTTTTACTATGATGACTCAGTGGAGCTATAGAAAGGAAATTTTTACCTTAAAAACTACACTTTATCATCCTGGGGCCAGTTGCTCAAAGCATCTTTAGCTTAACCAGCTCGTTAGTGGTCATATTGTTAGCTCTTCTAGCAAGTACAATATCGTAATTTTGGTATTTTTGCTGAAAAAATGTGAGCAGCTTTTGCGTTTGCAAAAGCTGCTCACATTTTTCAGCAAAAATATTAGTATATTTGCCATAATAAATGATCAAAGTTTTAACGATACGTTAACTAACGACGTCGTAAGTTTTGAACAACTGGTCATTTGGGGAGGCAAGTCTCCGGTTTAATGGTTGAAAATTCTGTTTTACTGTGATGTGTCAGTTGAGCCATAAAATGTAATTTGCAACCGTAAAACCGATGCTTTACCTTGACAAATGACAATTTTGAAGAAAATTATCATTTGGAGTTAGGGAGGTATATGTTCAGTCTTGTGAGAGGAAATATCGTTTCTCTACAACACATTAGCGCAGCTATAAAATGGAATGTGTAACTGGAAGATCCAAGATTTAACTCACCAAAGTGAAGACAGTTATCCCTGTTCTAATGCACTTATTCATTTGTTTTGTTTTTAGCTCACCTGAGCCAAAGGCTCAGGATGAGCTTTGGTAACCGATCAATGTCCGTCATTGTGGTGCGTCATCCGTCTGTCAATAATTTACTTTAAAGAGATCTCCTCCAAAACCGATGAATGGATTTTGAAATAATATTTTACAGGAATGTTCCTTGGGTGACCCTCTTCCAAAATTGCCTTAATGGTTGTGCTCCGCTAAACAAAATGGCCACCAGAGCTAAAAAATAGAAACAATATAGAAAAACCTTTAAACCCCATCTCCTGCTACATGTAGGACACTGGCCCAATTCCAAAATAATTTCACATGAATGTTCCTTGGATGATCCTCTACCAAAATTGCCTAATGATGGCCACCAGAGCTAAAAATATAATACATGTAGCCTTTAAATGACTTCTACGTCTAAACAGCTAGGCTGATTTTGAAATAATATATATACCAAAATTGCTTAAACCCTCCACTCCAACTTATATTACCTACCATTTCATTTGCACAATTCAGATCAGAGGAGTGATGCAGGGTCATCATGGCCCTTTTGTTTTAATATTTTTATATTTGTACATAATGACAAGCATAGTTAGCAGCGTAAATCAAATGTCAGCCAATGAAAATTGACATTCCTGTCAGTATATTACAATTTTTTGATGTGATCCGATCACATCACCTTATATTTGTATGCACATTACATCAACAGGTATGTGTTACTTTGGTTTGTGCATTAAAATGTTGGTTGTATGTGTTACATTTGTATGTGTATTAAAATATTGAAAAGACATGTACATGTTAAATATTTGTATGTGCATATATACACATATATGTATGTGTTACATTTGTATGTGAATTGAAATACTGAAACATGAAAAACATACGTAATAGAATATTGAAGATCCCTACATATATGTGTTTTGTTTGTGTTGAGGTTTTAATGCCCCCATCAACACTATTTAGGTCATTTTAGAGACATAGCTTCCGATTTTGTGGCTCTTAGCCTGACATTGAGATGAAATGACATCTGAAGCCATACTGTCCAAAGAAACCACAAGGCTTTGAAGATTTGTGCAACTGGCACCACTTTTCTAGGGCAGACATACTCAAGCTCTAGCTGTTGGTTTCAGCTCTTCGCAGAAGCACCATGCAGCCCAGCCAATTTCTTCCAGCCCCGATGGGCATTGGTGCACATGTTTGAGTTACATTTGCGCATGCATTAGAATATTGAATATACATGTTACACATTTGTGTGTTACATTTGTATATATACATGAATACATGTGTAACATTTGTGTGTGTATTAGAATGTTGATTGTATGTGCTACATTTGCATATGCAATAGAATATTGAATTTTCATGAACATATATGTGTTACATTTGTATGTACATTAGAATGTTGAATATACATGTCAGTCCATGTGTTATCCTTTTAATATGCTCTTATCAGGGATACAGATGAGACAGATTCTTTCTCTCACGAATAAGTCTCCGTGTAAAAAGAATAAATGCAGCTTTAGGGGAGGTAACTATTTCAAAAATAGTTTGTATTCAAAACATTTTGTGTCCCTCAACTTTAGGGGTCTACTCTTATAGGAAAGAATTTGCTCCAGAGGAGAAAAAAGAATTTGCTCCAGAGGAGCAACTTCTTTCCTTCAAGGGCAGATCCCTTTAGCAAGGGCTCAGATAACCCTTTTTGTACCAAATAGATTCCTCCTCCTTATATATTATAGCAGGAGTCCATTCCAAAATTTAGGGATGACAGGTTGTGTTATCTTTAAAATATAGGTGGAAAATAGCTGAACATTTTGCAAATAGAGTAGGGCCTGATCAGATCATGCCGCAAAACATGGTGTCTGATCTGGGCCTGCATTATCCCAGGTGAAAATGATGGTCTAATGAACATCAACTATCATGGAATACTATGGACTTCCATGGTTGTTCATGGTCATACAACCATGGAAACCCATGGCTGACCATGTTTTTGTACCATTTATATTGTAGAGCATACAAAGCTCTTTAAGCCCTCAGGCAGATAGTATAAGAACAAAATACTTTGTTATATACATTTTCGTTCCATACATTCATTACGAAAACACGCCTATACAAATACATTGCCACCTTTATCGCCGAAAAAATGAAAATTTTAAGATGAAAAATTGTGATACTTTTCTTATTTCTGCTCAAAATATAGATTGAGGGCACTCGTAAGAACCGCCTCATCGATTTTAGAGCAGAAATAAGAAAAATAAAGTTTACCCCTGAAAACCCCAGTTTTAACGGGCCTCCGTGGCCTAGTGGTTTAGAGCGCTGACTCCTGATCATTAGGTCTCTCACCGCTGTGGTTCCAGCCTTGCTTGGGTCACATGTGAGGCGCCAAGTTCTGCAATGGAAGGTCAGGTGGTTTTTCTCCGGGTACTCCGGTTTTCGCCCACCTCTGATTAACGATCGGATCGATATGAGTGATATAATCTTGAAAGGGCCGTAAAACCAAAAAAAAAAAAAAAAAAGAACAGTTTTACTACATAAAAGTGGGGTTCCAGGTGGTCAGAATGATATAGGCATGTTTTCGTGATGATATTGTTGAAATTCTTTTAATAACAGTCTTGAAAATCATCTTTTAATGGTGATCAAAATGTTGATACAAAAGTTTTATATAGTTTAGCAAGCTAGATGGTATTAATTGCATGCTTCCTTGTCTACAGTAAATAATTCAAATAATTGGAATTTCTCAAATGATTATTAATTTCAAGGGAGGCAACTGAAACTTCAGACTTGATCCAAATCAGATATATTGGCCATGGGTAGACCATGGTTAGTCAGAATTTTTATGACAATTGACCGTAATAAACCATGGTCAACCAAATTAGTAATTTTTACCCTTTTTCAATCCACTGACAACCATGGTGACCCAAGTAAAAATGTGATAGAGATATTCTTTTTTTTTTCATAGCATTTGACAGCTGACCATGGCAACAACATGGTAGACCATCAAAAACCATGATGGCCATGGTCAGCCATGGTTACTATTTCACCTGGGTGTTTGCCAGGATACCCATTTGGGGGTTCGGTATAAAATAGGTTAATACATATACTTTGCTTTCTGTGAGATGCATCTTCTTGTGTAAATTATTTACTTGCAATGCAAATTCATTGTACATATATAAATTCTGATTCCATTAAATAAATGGTTTGAAACATAGACTGTGGTATGTTAACCCTTGTCCTGCTGAATATTTTAATCTGCCACACCCACTACTGATTATCAACCAATCAGATTACTTGATGCAAATTATTGCATAAAATTCACAATCTGAATGGCAAACAATGCAGATCCTGATCAGATGGCTTCGTCAGAAGCCATCTGATCTGGATCTCCATTGTTTGGAATATAAGGCATATCCGGGCTCAGCAGGTCAAGGGTTAAGATGCATTGACAGTGAAATAGTTGAAATAATCATCCCAAACTTGTGTTTATGCAGATTTTTGTGTGTTTGATTTGAGGTTTAACTTCCCCGTCAACACTGTAAAGGTCATTTTGGAGATGTTGCTTCCAATAATGTGGGACTTTTACCCGACATTGAGATGTAATGACTTCTCAAGCCCTGTCGCCCAATGAAACCAATAGGACTTATTAGCATGGACGGTCTGCCTCGCACCGTGGTTCCTGGACAGGCTTAGATCCTCTAAGCGGTTTACCAGTACTGGTGTGCGGGCCAGATTCAGCTCTGTGTGGAAGCATCATGCAGCCCATATATTTCTTCAGGCCACTATGGGTGGGGGCCGGTGTTTATGCAGATATAAAATAAAGTGTTATGTACAGAAATATGTCAAAACAATTGTCATTCCCATGCATGTAGTTGTGTTATATTATGTATATTATGTTGTTTTGCAAAGCCATGTTATACCATCATGACACCTTCAGATGTAATCATTTTAATTTGTACAGTTTAATGTGTATAGTTGTTTATGAATACTTCTTGTTTGATATTTGAATCATGCATATCAGTTTGTTAGCTTGCCTTACGAAAGTAAGGGGGAGCTATTGGCATACCCCCAGCATCTGTTGTCCGCATCAGCATTTGGTTAATTACCTACAAGCTCGTATTTACGATGATTTACAAATTTATTTTCAAATTTCTTAGGGGTACATTTTTGTTTTCTTTCATTTGCTGCAGTCTGTTTAGCTCTTTTTCATTTTTTGTTTTTGTTTGAGTTTAGGTTTAATGTCCCCGTCAACACTGTAAAGGTCATTTTGGAGACGCTGCTTCCAATTTTGTGGGACTTTTACCCGATGACATCTCAAGCCCTGCTGCCCAATGAAACTAATAGGGTTTATAAGCAGGGACGGTCCGACTCGCACCGCTTTGCCTGGGCAGGCTTAGATCCTCTAAGCGGTTTACCAGTACAGGTGTGTGGGTCGGTCTCAGCTCTGTGTGGATGCATCATGCAGCTCATCTATTTCTTCAAGCCCCGTGGGCGGGCCCGAGCTCTTTTACATAAGAAAAGGACTTTTTTTCAGGCAAAACCTGCAAAACTGGAATTGTATATTTTTTTAATAAAAACACTTAAAACAAGATTTCTTCTTCAGTGGTTCTTAGGGGTAAAGTCTGGTTCTTTTTTAACCCTTTTTGTACCAAATAGAATCTTCCTCCTTATATATAGCAGGAGTCCATTTCAAAATTTAGGGGTGTCAGGTTGTGTTTTCTTCAAAATTAATTTGGAAAATGGCTTTACTTTTTGCAAACAGTGTAGGCCCTGATCAGACGCCACATTCTGCGGCATCTGATCTGGGCCTGCACTGTTTGCCAAGTAAGTACCCATTCTGGGGTTTCTAGTACTAAATGGGTTAATGGCTGCAGTCTGTTGGGCTGTTTTACAGAAGAAAAATTTCATTTTAGATAACTTGTCCTCATCCAAATAAGGCCCCAAAAGGCGAGCCTTGTTCTCTTCTGACAACACTTGTTTTGTATATTATTAGATTTATTGTAGATAAATTAACCTGTATACATTTTCTTTTGTCATGCCATTCTAAACCCTTATCCTGCTGAATAAATTAATTTAGCAACACCCATTTCTGACTATCACCCGAGTAATTTACTCATTCAGTTCTCGAACATTATAACAAACAGTGCAGATCCTGATGAGACTGCTCCTTAGACCCTAGTTGTTTGTTTTGGCGGTAGGGCTTCAGATGTCTTTTCATCTCACTGTCAGGTAAAAGCCCCACAAAATCATATGCAATGTCTCCAAAATGACCTAAATAGCGTTATTTGGGACATAAAACCTCAACACAAACAAAAGGGTTGTTGTGTTCAGCAGTATACGAGTTACTGTATGGCTTTCAGTTTGCTTTCTTCTTTTCGCAGTCATGGCATACTTAACCCTTTTTGTACCAAATGGAATTTTCTTTCTTATATACAACAGGAGTCTATTTCAAAATTCAGGGGTGTCATGTTGTGATTTCTTAAAAAACTATTTGCGAATTGGCTGAAAATTTTGACAACAGTGTGGGCCCTGATCAGATGCCGCATTCTGCGGCATCTGATCTGGGCCTGCACTGTTTGCCAACTACACGTTTTGGGTTTTCCGGTACAAAATGGGTTTTGTTTATTTGTTTGATTTGAGGTTTAACGTCCCCGTCAACCCTGTATAGGTCATTTTGGAGTCGTTGCTTCCAATTTTGTGGGACTTTTATCCGGCATTGAGATGAAATGACATCACAAGCCCTGTCGCCCAATGAAACCAAACAAAATGGGTTAAAATATGAATTTCGGTGTATTGTACTTGGAAAGAATTATTTCTCTGTCATGGCAAACGTTGAGGCTTAGCAGTCTGGGTAAAAAACTCAGCCAACGACATTTAAAAATATTTATAAATTTTCCTGAAAAACAGATTTTGACGAACATTGTATCATGCTAATTTTCTCCATAGGAAATATCGAAACCTGTTTTTAGGGAACATGAGAAAAATATCATCAGTTTGGTGTCTGCTGAAATAGTAGAGAGAGTGGTGATTGTTAAATTTACAGCAATGCACGACCCCTTAACCAATTAAAAACAGAGATTTTTTAAGGAACATGGAATTGAGTTCAAATGACCAATAACTGGATGTTTCTTTCAAAACTGATAAAAAGTCAGCTATAGAGTACTAACCAAAACACACCTTATCGCCCAACATTGATACCAGCCCCGGTAGCTCAGTTGGTAGAGTGTCCGTTCCGGGGAACGAGAGGTCACGGGTTTGATCCCGGGCCGCAACATACCAAAGTCGTGAAAAATGGTACTAGCTGCTCCTTGCTTGGCACTCAGATTTACGGGGTATAGCTAGGACTGGTCAACCCAGTGTCAGGATAATGTGACTGGGTGTGGTATCATGTAATGTGTCTAGGACATGATACTTCAGTGAGGCAGCACTATAAAAGTGAGCATTGAGCTCCCTGTCGCAACCAGACACCGTCGTGATATGACTGAAAAATTGTTGAAAGCGATGTTAAACCTGAATTCACACACACACACACGCCCAACATTGACAGGTTGTGCAATTTCAGTGTAATTGGAATTAGATGTAATTAATTTCTCCGGCATGTCATACTTGAAATGGAAGTGGATTTCAGTGTACTTGGAATTACTTGTTTCCTCAGTGATGGCATACTTTAAATATGAATTTCAGTGTACAGTAGAACTTCGATGGGTCGAACACCGATGGCTCGTTTTCCATGGATGTGTCGAACCCATTCTTGAGCCCCTAGCGAAATCCTCTACATAAGAAGTAGTGGGGGTTAATTAAGGAGATTTTAGTCTTTTATCTTGCAAATGTATGCTGTGTACACTCATTAGAATCGCCTCGCTGAGGCGATTCTAATGAGTGCACACAGCATACATTTTCAATATAGAACGCTGAAAAGATGTCTAAAAGTATCTCGTTATGCCTCGTGGCGGTAAGCATCAGTGGCTCGAACTACCCCTGTCTCGAACAGATTTTTGAGACCCCAAAGGTGTTCGAGCCATTGAAGTTTGACTGTAATTGGAATTAATTGTGTCTTCAGTCATGGCATGCTTTATTTATGAATTTCAGTGTAATTAAAATAATATGTGATTCCTTAGGCATGGCATACTTCAGATGAATCTGAATTTCAATGTATTTGGAATTAGTTGTCACCTCAGGCATGGCACACTTTAACCCATTTTGTACCCGAAACCCCAAAACGGGTGGTTGGCAAACAGTGCAGGCCCAGATCAGACACCGCAGAACGCGGTGTCTGATCAGGGTCTACACTGTTTGCGAAAAGTTAGACCATTTTCCAGATAAAATTTGAATAAAACACAACCTGACACCCCTAAATTTTTGAATGGACTCCTGGTATATATAAAGTGGAAGATCCCATTTGGTTCAAAAAAGGTTAGATATGAATTCCAGGGTAAATTGAAATTACATGTGGTTCCTGAGGCATGTCATACTTTAATTATGAATTTCAGTGTACGGTACTTGGAATTAATTATTTTTTCAGTCATGGAATACTTTAAAGTGTGGATTTCATTGTACATGGAATTACATGTAAGTGGTTCCTCAGGCATGGCATACTTTAAATATGAATTTCAGTGTATAAGTGATTCTTGAGGTATGGCATACTTTAATCATGAATTTCAGTGTACTTTGAATTAATTATTTCTTCAGTCATGGAATACTTAAAATGTGGATTTAGTGTACTTGGAATTGCATGTAATTGATTCCTCAGGCATGGCAATTACTTTAAAATCAGGAATTGCAATTTATTTGGAATCAATTATTTCTGCAGTCCTGGCATACTTTAAACTTTGAATTTCACTGTATTCAGAATTAATTAATTGACAAGTATGGCACATCCCAAATACGAATTTCCATTTACCTGGAATAAATTGCTACCTCGCTAAACAGTTGAACTTCGATGGCTCGAGAAATTTGTTTGAGACAACGTTAGTTCGAGCCATAGAGGGTTACTATTAGTGTTATACCAGGAGGCATAATGGAGACAGTTGTGGGATATCTTTTCGGTTTTCTATATTATAAATATATGTTGTGTTTACTCATTAGAATTGCCTCAATGAGGTGGCGATTCTAATGAGTACACACAGCATGTATTTGCAAGATAAATGAAGAAAATCTCCTTACGCTATATCCCTGTATGGAATTTTGAAGAAATTGCCTGTGAACCCAAGAATGGGTCCGACTCAGCCATGGTAATGAGCCATCGGGTTCGAGCAATTGAAGTTCTTCTGTACTTGGAACTAATTGTTTCCACACTCACCAAACTTGAACAATTTATTTAAGTTTTTGTTTGTTTATGTTGAGGTTTTATATCCCCATCAACACTACAAAAACACACCTATACAAATACATTGTAAATTTTACTGACCCCCCCCCCCCCCAAAAAAATTTTTTTTAAGATGAAAAAATTGTGATATTTTTCTTATTTTATCTGTTCAGAATATAGGTTGTGGGTACTTGTTAGAAGTGCCTCATTGAGGCGGTTCTAACGCATATCACAATCAATGTTTTAGAGCAGCAATAAAAAAAATAAATAAAGTTCCAATAAACCTCCGTTTTACTATATAAAAGTGGGGTTCAGGGGGGTCAGAGTTATATAGGAGTGTTTTCGTGATGTTTGGGGCGAGAGATGAAATGACATCTCATGCCTTACAGCCAAAAGAAACCGCTAGGATTTAAGCGACAGTCCAACTTACACCACTTTGCCTGGGCAGGCTAAAGTGGTTTAACCCATTTTGTACCAAATGTAATCTTCCTCCTTATAATAGCTTGAGTCCATTTCAAAATTAAGGGATGTCAGGTTGTGTGTTCTTCAAAATCTATTTGGAAACTGGCTGTACTTTTAGCAAACAGAGGAGGCCCTGATCAGACGCCGCGTTCTGTGGCGTCTGATCTGGGTCATCACTGTTTGCCAAGCTACCTCTTTAGGGATTTCCCGCATACAATGGGTTAATTACCGGTACTCAAATGTACAGTTGGTTTCAGCTATGTGTGGAAGCACCATGCAGCCCAATAGGTTTCTCAAAGTCCCATCTTGCAGGGGCGCAACTTTCTGCTTGCTTTTAATTTATGTTCTAGAGTTTAGTTTACATTTTATATAGTTCTAGTAAAAATCAAATTCTTCTTTCTTCAATAAAATTAGAAGAAATCTTTTTTATTGGTTTGTTTTTGTCCCAAAAATGGTTATAAAATACAGTGGAATTCCACTATTAACCCTTATCTTGCTGAATATTCATTTAAACCACACCCATTTCTGTCTATCAACCAATCAAATTACTTGATATAATTTATTGCTACAAATTCATAAATTGAATGCCAAACAGTGTAGATCCTGATCAGCCATCTGACCTGGATCTACACTGTTTGCAAAGATAGGGGTTGTGTCAACAGCAAGATAAGGGTTAAGTCAAGGGCCTCCATGGCCTAATGGTTAAGAGCGCTGACTCTTAATAATTAGGTCTCTCACCGCTGTGGTTCGAGCCTCGCTTTGGTCACATGTGAGATGCCAAGTTCTGCAACTGAGGTTCAGGTGGTTTTTCTCCAGGTACTACGGTTTTCGCCCACCTCTGATTAACGATCGGCTAGATATTAGTGAAATAAACTTGAAAGGGCCATAAAACCAAAATCAGAAAAAAAATCCACTATGAAGACCACCAAAAATTAAGACTAATTCTGGTTTAAATGGCTTATTTAGCAGCTGGCAGTTATTCTTTCTTTGTGTTTTCTGCCTACTCTGTCCTCTGGTCAGAGACCACCTTTGAACAGTCCCAAAGGTGGTCTTAATATAGGAATTTTTAACTTAGGATTTGGTTAAACTGAGCATGAAATAATCTGATCACATTATGATAACACTTCCATGTGACATATTGCATTTTTACACACCTTCAAAATGGCTACTTTTCTGATGAAAATCCATGATATATTTCTTTATACTGCAAAGAGAAGTTGTGGGTGCTTGTTAGAACCGCCTCATTGAGGCGGTTCTAACGAGTACCCACAACCTATGTCTTAGGGCAGAAATAAGACAAATAATGTACAGCCACGTTTACTTTATATTTCTAAATATAAAGTTTGGTTTAGAGGGGTATTCATTTCACGGACTTGTTCACGTGATGCTAAATGTTAATACAGAAAGTAAAAGGGCACTATCATACACAGATCAATAGGTAATGAATTTGTCCTCATAAATACAAAGAGGGCAATATTTACATGCTCAGTTGAGTTTAGCATCAAAGATAGTTTGTAACCTCATTGCCTTATATTCGCCCCCTGCCCATCGGGGCTTGACGAAATAAATGGGCTGCATGATGCTTCTACGCAGAGCTGAATCCTACCGCACACGAGTACTGGTTACCCACTTAAATGGATCTAAGCCTACCCAGGCAAAGTGGTGCGAGTTGGACAGTCCATGCTTATAAACCCTATTGGTTTCATTGGGCGACAGGAATTGAGATGTCATTTCATCTCTGTCGGGTATAAGTCCCACAAAATTGGAAGCAACATCTCCAAAATGACATATAGAGTGTTGACGGGGACGATAAACCTCAAATCAAACAAACATTGCCTAATATCATGTTAACAAGTCTGTGAAATGAACATTGGCTTACTGTTGGACAAGGCCTGATGTCCTTGCAGCGAGTAGGGGTATAGGAGGAGTGTTTGTTATTATGTCCAAAACTTCAAAGAAGTTGGAGGTGCATATTGCTTCTGGGTCGTTCGTCCGTTATGCTTTTGATGCATAGCATAGCTTCAGAACCGTGTATGCTATGGTTTTGAAATTTCATATGTGGATTCCTCATGAAAAAATATCTGATAAAGGGCTATCCCTTCAAAGAACTGTCTGATCATAGTAAAGTCAGTTGCTAAACGGAATTTTCATTTTTAGGCTAATAACTATGGAAGCCCTGAAGAGCCCCAACTTCGATGAAGTTAGACGGGCATATTGCTTCTGAAAGATTTGTACTTCGGCCCGTGCACCCGTCTGTCTGTTACGCTTAATGTTGCATAGCATAACTTAAGAACCATGTATGCTACGGTTGTGAAATTTCATATATGTATTCCTCATGAAAAAAAATGCTGATCCGTATTTTTCCGTCTGGATTATGCCCCTTTCTTGAGTTATGGCCCTTTGAACATAATGTGGATGAAATCCAATCAGCAAAATATCTCAAAAACGATTTAAGCTAGAGCCTTGAAAGTTGATGAGTGGATTGCTAGTGATGAGTAGATGACCGGATTAAGTTTTGAAGAAATTCAAAAAAAAATAGTTCAGGACTTATGGCCCTTTGAAATAAGTTGGTTGAAATCTTGTTAGCAAGGTATCTCAAAAACTATAGAAGCTAGAGCCTTGAAAATTGATAAGTGGATTGCCAGTGATGAGTAGATAACCTGAGTAACTTTTGAAGAACATCTGAGAAATATTTCATGAGTTATGACCCTTTGTAGCTTTGGACATTGATACATTGCTTGCTGTGCGATGCATAGCATAACTTTAGAACCATACATGCTAGGGTTTTGAAATTTCATATATGGATTCCTCATAAAAACTCTGCTGATACATACGTTTTTCTTGTCTGAATTATGCCCCTTTCCTGTGTTATGGCCCTTTGAAAATATTTGGATGAAATCTCGTCAGTAAAATATTTCAAAGAGCCTTGAAAGTTGATGAGTGGATTGCTAGTGATGAGTAGATGACCTGATTATCTTTTGAAGAAATTTCGAAAAACTCTTCCTGAGCTATTGCCCTTTGTAACTTTGGTTATTTGTACATTGCATGCTTTGTGATGCATTGCATAACTTTCAGGCCTCATATTTTTCAGGCATTTGCAGGATTTCAGGCTTTTAGAGCTTGATTTTTAGCTCGCCTGTCACGTAGTGACAAGGTGAGCTTTTGGGATCACTTTTTGTCCGTCGTGCGTCCGTCCGTGCGTGCGTCCGTCCGTCCGTGCGTGCGTCCGTAAACTTTTCTTCAAACGACATCTCCTCCTAAACCACTGATGGTATTTTGACCAAACTTCACAGGAATGATCCTTAGGTGGTCCCCTTTCAAAGTTGTTCAAATGGTTCCGGTCCGTTGCAAATATAGGTCACAGTAGCCAAAAATAGATTTTTTTTCACCGAAAACTTAAAAAATCTTCTTCTCTGAAACCGCAAGGCCCAGGTCTTTGATATTTGGTATGAAGCTTCATCTAGTGGACCCCTACCAAGATTTTTCAAATTATAGTGCTGGGGCCAAAATTGCCCCCGCACGGGGGCCCTTTGGTTTTACATGGGCTTATATAATGAAAATCTTTAAAAATCTTCTTCTCTGAAACCGCAAGGCCCAGATCTTTGATATTTGGTATGAAGCATCATCTAGTGGACCCCTACCAAGATTGTTCAAATTATAGTGCTGGAGCTAAAAATGCCCCCGCACGGGGCCCCTTTGTTTTACATGGGCTTATATAGGGAAAATCTTGAAAAATCTTCTTCTCTGAAACCGCAAGGCCCAGGTCTTTGATATTTGGTATGAAGCTTCATCTAGTGGACCCCTACCAAGATTGTTCAAATAATAGTGCTGGGGCCAAAAATGCCCCCGCACCGGGGCCCTTTGGTTTTACATGGGCTTATATAGGGAAAAATCTATAAAAATCTTCTTCTCTGAAACCGCAAGGCCCTGGTCTTTGATACTTGGTATGAAGCTTTATCTAGTGGACCCCTACCAAGACTGTTCAAATTATAGTGCTGAAGCTAAAAATGCCCCCGCACGGGGGCCCTTTGGTTTTACATTGGCTTATATAGGGAAAATCTTGAAAAATCTTCTTCTCTGAAACCGCAAGGCCCAGGTCTTTGATATTTGGTATGAAGCTTCATCTAGTGGACCCCTACCAAGATTGTTAAAATTATAGTGATGGGGCCAAACATGCCCCCGCACCAGGGCCCTTTTGTTTTACATAGGCTTATATAGGGTAAATCTTTAAAAATCTTCTTCTCTGAAACTGCAAGGCCCAGGTCTTTGCTATTTGATATGAAGCTTCATCTAGTGGACCCCTACCAAGATTGTTCAAATTATAGTGCTGGAGCTAAAAATGCCCCCCGCATGGGGGCCCTTTGATTTTACATGGGCTTATATAGGGAAAATCTTGAAAAATCTTCTTCTTTGAAACCGCAAGGCCCAGGTCTTTGATATTTGGTATGAAGCTTCATCTAGAAGACCCCTACCAAGATTGTTAAAATTATAGTGCTGGGGCCAAAAATGCCCCCGCACCAGAGCCCTTTTGTTTTACATAGGCTTATATAGGGAAAATCTTGAAAAATCTTCTTCTCTGAAACTGCAAGGTCCAGGTCTTTGATATTTGGTATGAAGCTTCATCTTGTGGACCTCTACCAAGATTGTTCAAATTATAGCCCACGGGCCAAAAATGCCCCCGCTCCGGGGCCCTTTGGTTTTACATAGACTTATATAGGGAAAATCTTGAAAAATCTTGTGAACACACTAGAGGCCACAGTTTTGGTCCGATCATCATCAGACTTGCCCAGAATGATCACTTTGACAATATCTCGATCAAGTTCGAATATGGGTTATGTCGGGTCACAAAGTAGGTCAGTAGGTCAAATCATAGAAAAACCTTGTGAATACACTAGAAGCCACAGTTTTTGTCTGATCATCATGAAACTTGCTCCAAATGATTATCTTGACAATTTCTTGGGCAAGTTCGAATATGGGTCATGTAGGGTCAAAAAGTAGGCCAGTAGGTCAAATCAGAGAAAAAACCTTGTGAACACACTAGAGGCCACAGTTTTGGTCAGGTCATCATCAAACTTGCTCAGAATGATAGTCTTGACAATATCCGGGTCAAGTTTGAATACAGGTCATGTCGGGTCAAAAAGTAGGTCAGTAGGTCTAATCATAGAAAAAGCTTGTGAACACACTAGAGGCCACAGTTTTGGTCCGATCATCATCAAACTTGCTCAGAATGATCATCTTGACAATATCTCAGTCAAGTTCAAATATGGTCATGTAGGGTCAAAAAAGTAGGTCAGTAGGTCAAATCATAGAAAAACCCTCTGAACACATTGGCGGCTACAGTTTTGGTCCGATCGTCATCAAACTTGCTCAAAATGATCATTTGACAATATCTCGAATAATTTCGAATATGGGTCATGTCTGGTCAATATGTAGGTCAGATTGTTGAAAAACCTTGTGAATACACTAGAGGCCCAAGTTTTGGTCCGATCATCATCAAACTTGCTGAGAATGATTATCTTGACATATCTGTGTCAAGTTTGAATATGGGTTATGTCGGGTCAAAAAGTAGGTCAGCATGTCAAATCATAGAAAAACGTTTTGAACACTCTAAGAGGCCACAGTTTCAGTCAAATCATCATAAAACTTGCTCAGAATGATCATCTGGACAATATCTCAGTTAAGTTCAAATATGGGTCATGTCAAATCAAAAAGTAGATCAGTAGGTTATTTTGTCATAACTTTTGAACCGTTTGAGATAGAGCCTTCAAATTTGGCATGTAGGTTCCTTCTGACAAGGGCTTCCCACTCATTTGACCTGTGACCTTGACCTGTGACCTACTTTCTCATACCTTTTGAACCATATGAGATAGAGCCTTCATATTTGGCATGCATGTTCCTTGTGACAAGGTTTTCTCATCCATTCAAAACTTTTGACCCATGACCTTGACCTTTGACCTACTTTGTCATAACTTTTAAAGCATTTGAGATACAGCCTTCATATTTCGCATTTAGGTTCCTCACGACAATGTTGCTTAGATTATCCTCTACCAAAAAGGCTAAAACAATCCCACTCGGATTTTTACACTGAAGGTAAAAATGGAAAAATATTGTAAATTTGATTCAAACGGAAACTCCCTCTAAATCTTAAGGCCAATTTGATTCAAAGTTCCCAAGAATGTTGCCTAGGTTACTCCCTACCAAATAAGCTAAAATCACTCTGCTGATGAACAAGAGGGCCACAAGAGCTAAAAATAGAATGCACTTGAGTCAGTGACACACAGGTGAGCGAACCAGGGCCCTCTGGGCCCTCTTGTTCTTTATCTCGTCAGGATTATGCACCTTTATTGTGTAAAAAAATGGATTGAGTCTTGTCAGCAAAATATCTCAAAAAGGTATAAAACCTAGAGCCTTGAAAGTTGATGAATGGGTTGGTAGTGATAAGAAGATTATAATCTGGTTAAATTCTGACTAACTGATTCTGAAAAAGTTGGATGAAATCTTGTTCTTCAGTTGTGGCCCTTTGAAAATTTTGGCATTAAGGGCAAGCATTTGGTTTGGGGCATAGTGTTTGACAGTTTTTTCTAGTTTCTTCTGTATCTTCACTTCCCTCTCTTTCACCTCTGCCCCCACCCCCCCCCCCCCCCCCCCCACCCCCCACCCCACCCACACACACACATACACACACACTTTTATCTCATATTTCTTTTACTATTCGCCCACGCCCATTGGGGCTTAGAGAAATAGATTGGGCTGCATGGTCCTCCACGCAGAGCTGAAACTGACCACACCCCGAGTACTGGTAAACCGCTTAGGACTCAGGCTAACGGGTGTGAGTGAGACCGTTTAGTGCATAATATAAGCCTTTTGGTTTCATTGGGCGGCAAAAGTCCCACAAAATTGGACGCAACGTCTCCAAAATGACCTAAATAGTGTTAACGGGGACGTTAAACCTCAATTTAAACAAGCAAAATCTCCTCTATTTAAATGCCTAGGGGAGACTACAACAAAGAATTTAAAAATAATGTTTCATTATAGTAGCCTCCCTTTGACGCACTAGACAAGACCACGCCTTAGTTTCAGGGCCTCCGTGGTGACTCTTAAATCATTCGGCCCCCGCCCATCGGGACTTGAAGAAATAGATGGGCTGCGCGATGCTTCCACGCAGAGTTGAAACCGACCCACACACGAATACTGGTAAACCGCTTAGAGGATCTAAGCCTGCCCAGGCAAAGCGGTGCGAGTCGGACCGTCCATGCTTATAAACCCTTTTGGTTTCATTGGGCGGCAGGGCTTGAGATGTCATTTCATCTCAGTGTCGAGTAAAAGTCCCACAATATTGGAAGAAACGTCTCCAAAATGACCTTTACAGTGTTGACGGGGACGTTAAACCTCAAATCAAACAAACAAAACTCTTAAATCATTAGGTCTCTCACCGTTGTGGTTCGCGCCTCGTTTGGGCAACATGTGAGACGCCAAGTTCTACAACACAAGGTCTGGTGTTTTCAATATGGGTATTCCGGTTTTCGCCAACCTCTGATCAACGATCGGCTCGAAATAAGTGACATAATCTTGTAAGGGCCTTAAAACCAACACCAAAAAATAAACCCAGTTGTAAGATTTACCCGTTTTATTACTGAAAAGAATGCAGATTGCAATGAAATTAACAAACTGACGAAGTCTCTAAAATGATATGGCATTGCAAACAAATAGTAAGACTTGTGTCAGCAGTCTGACCAGAGTCTTCGTTGATCACAAGGAGTCTTCTATAGCCCCCGAGATATCCAAAGATTAACAAGCGAAGAAGAATATTTATCATATGACGTCGCATCTGAGAATGTAATAACGTCATGTAATTAATTCGATAATCCACCAGTGGAATAAATATGCATATTACTTTGTTGGTTTTAGTTTTACGGCACTTTCAAGATTATTTCACATGTGACCCGAGCGAGGCTCGAACAACAGCGGTGAGAGACCTAATGTTTAAGAATCAACATTCTTACCCACTAGGGCACGGAGGCCCGTTGCATATTAGTTAGATACGTAAGGTAACGTTATACGTACGCCGTCCTAAACGACGTCGCGTTTACTTATGGCGGAATATTGACATTTTTGTTAGAAAATCGCGAATAAGATGCAATTCAAATGTCATATGATAAATAGAATCTTGTATTATTAAATTTATTAAACGAGTTGTGGAAAAGAGATAAAATGCTCGATGAAGCCTCCCTTTTCCTCAACTCCTTTTTATGGCCCTTTCAAGGTTATTTCACTTATATCGAGCCGACCGTAAATCAGATGTGGGCGAAAACCTGAGTACCCGGAGAAAAACCACCTGACCTGACTGGGCCTTTCGTTGCAGAACTTGGCATCTCATGAGTCATTGTTAGACTGAGACCATCCATCTCCGTCTGGTGCACTAGGACCTGACCCTCAATGTCCACAAGGTGCCAAGATAATGACATACTAGTCGGCTCTGTCTTGCCAAAGGATCCACCCCACCCTTCCCCCACCCCACCCTCGTTCACCACGAGGCAATGTTAGTTAGACTGGGCCTGTTCATCTCCGTTATTACCCACAATGTCCAAAAGGTGCCCAGATAGTTACATACAAGTCAGCTCTGTATTTATGTCAAATGGATCATTCAACCCCCCACCGCCTCCTCCACCCTTGTCACCATGAGTAATTGTTAGGAGCAAATTCTTTCCAAATGGATACATCTGTTACAGTGTTCTGCCTTATTTCGCAAGGGACACAACTTTTGTGATTTTCATGCTGAAACTTAAGTTCATGTAACTTGGGGTCAGGCGATCGAAAAACGGATCCCAGGGAGCAAATAATAGCAGACCTACCATCCCTTACATATGCCTCTTTATGACTATGTAGCTAGAAACAGCTACGTGTATATTCCGACTGTCGCCATGTTAACAAGCCCGTTGTAAACCCCGCTTTATACAGAGAAAATGAATTTATAGGGGTATACAACGGCGAACACGATAATGTGGTGTCATAAGTTTGTACGAAAAATTTTAACCCGTATATGCCTAGTGGCGTTTTTAGGACATTGGCAAGCAGTGAAGACCCAGATCAGACGCCGCATTCTGCGGCGTCTGATCTGGGTCTACACTGTTTGCTTAAAGAACTTTTTTTTTGTTTTTGGAAAATAGTCACCCGACAACCTTTTAATTGGAAATGCACCATTCCAAACTTATTAGGTGGGCGATTGCATTATCATATATGGGTTAAATGATGATGTATTGTTTGCGTGACGTGGTACATACGACAACTCTAGGGCGTCAAACAGTAGGAATATTCTTTTAATCATTAAATTGACACTTTATAAGTCGGATTACCTATTTTATATCTGTTAAATAAATAGGAGAAAGATATTTGAAATATTTCTTATCTATAAACAAATAGGACATTGCTACTCTAACTGACAGGACTTCTGAACGGCGCTGCGGTAGAAAAGAGCCCCTTTTGCCCTTATCCCGTGCAGTCTAGAGCTAGACCAATTTACATGTAAATGCATGTATATAAGAAGCTTGCCATAACAACTAGGCCTTCAGTATCAAACGTAGAACACAATTTATGGATGCATGAATGCAGTATACTTTTTTTTTTTACTGGCAAACGGCACTTTTGATAGAAAGTATCGGAGATAGGGTCGCACTTTCAGAATTCCAATGGACCAAGGTCTGTCCAGCTGATGACCTCCTTGTACTCTGTGACCACAAGTTGGGGACAATAGCTGTTCTGGTGCACTTAGTGTTAACCTATCAGTGTAGTGACTACCCTTGTACCCTTGTTAATCCCACTTTATAAAGGGTAAACTTTGCTTTACAACGGTAAACATATTTTTTTTTTATTTTTTTTTTTGCTTGCTTGTTTTTTCTGTTTTATTTTTGTTGTGTGTGTGTGTGTGTGTGTGTGTGTGTGTGTGTGTGTGTGTGTGTGTGTGTGTGTGTGTGTGTGTGTGTGTGTGTGTGTGTGTGTTGTTTTAGTTTTTTGCTCAAAAACATAGGCTCGTTCAGCATATAAGAGCAGACAGACCCCTTTGTTTAATTGAAACACAACTTATTTTTTAAAGAGTTACCAATCCTGAAGATATGGCCATTCCCTTATCACAAAACAGCCTATATAATTCCCTATGAACCCCAATTTTACATAGTAAAACTGTGGTTTACAGGCGTAAATTTCATTTTTCTTATTTCTGCTCAAAATATAGATTGCGGGTACTCGTAAGAACCACATCATCGATGCGGTTCTAGCATGTACCCACAATCTCTATTTTGAGCAGAAATAAGAAAAAATATCAAAATTGTTTATATCTTAAAGTGTTCGCATGTCGGCGGTAAAATTTACAATGTACATGTATTTGTATAGGCATGTTTGCGTAATGTAATGTCAGTAATTCGAATTATACAGTGAAGCCGACGAAGAAGACTTATTCAAAGTATGGACAGCTCTGCTGAGTCGATTGTCTCTGAGTGTTGGCTAGAAACAATGATCCTGTCCTGAAAGGGGACTTAGACTGTTTCGTTTGACCACTTTTGTCACAAAAGTCACTCTTTATTTCAATTTTCGGCCTCTTGACCTTTATCTTTATATGAGCCCCGCCAAGCGAATTTGGGTCTTCGAGCATTCCGTCATGACAAATTTTAACTGCGCATGCTCAGCCATTCAGAGGGGCCAGGGATATGGCTTTCTGTCTGAAGGTTCATCTTGATTCACTGCTTGTATGAGCGAGCAGCGAAGGTTCTGGCGAGACTGCGCGGATGCGCAGGCTCGCCTGAACCTTCGCTGCTCGCATAGGCGATAAGTACCAAAATCGCTTGACGGGGCCCAATTGATGTTTGCACAATAGTAATTGTCGGCATTTGGCTGCACACGTTTTCCATTTCTATCTTGTATCTCGGACCGCGGGGCTCGTCCGCTTATTTCGTTTCTACTACCAGGTAACTTACAAGACTATTTTAGTCGATTGTTTTCAATCGATCCAAAGTTACTGTACTCGAGAAGCTTCTACAGAATCTTGAGTGTACTCGTGCGTTTGCTAAAGCAAACAATGCAGACCAAGATCAGATGCCGCAGTCTACACTGTTTGCTCACAGTAAAGGAATTTAAGAGTTAAGGGGAATGGGAACACCTTCAGGGGAGGCAGCTCCTGCAAAAGTATTTTTGTCTTTGATGTCAGTAGGAGTCAATTCTTAAAGGAAAGAATCTGCTCCTTAGGAGCAAATTCTTTCCTTTAAGAGTAGACCCCATTTTTCAGTGGGACTGAGCCCACAGAAATGGGAACAGGAAGTCCTGAAAGTTGTCTCCCTTTGAAAAATGGCGGAAAACCTGCCAGGTGTTCCCACCCCTTTAAACGAAACTCTCCCAGGCTGTCTCCGTTTAGAACCATTTTTCAGCCTACGCTGAGACAATCGACACACCGGTACTGTTAGTGCTTTGATTTCTCACTAGGAAAACACGCCTATACAAATACATTGTAAACTTTACCGCCGAAAATAACGAACATTTTAAGATGAACAATCGTGATATTTTTCTTATTTCTGCTCAAAATATAGATTGTGGGTACTCGTTAGAACCGCCTTGATGAAAATCAAGCCTTTCACGTGAATTGTCCGCAGACAAGTTTGATATTCTTCGAGAAAAGTGTATTTTTGCTAAAACAGGCTGTGGTTCTAACGAGAACCCATAATCTATTTTTGGAGTATACATAAATATGAGATTTCACCTGGTTCCGGTGATATTAACATTTTAGCACACGGGCTGTTATCGTGTGTGTTACCTTTCCTCAATGTTAATCCCTATTTATACGAGAGGGAAAACCATTTTGCATCCCCTAGTTCTAATTCGCCCATTTAGGGAAAGCCAATGGAAAAAAAAAACATTTAAGACATGGAAGAAAAAAAAACATTACGAAAACAAGCCTATATAATTTTGACCCCATTGAACCCCACTTTTATATAGTAAAACTGGGGTTTACAGGGGTAAACCTTATTTTTCTTATTTCTGCTCTAAAATATAGATTGTGGGTACTCGTTAGAACCGCCTCGATGAGGCGGTTCTAACGTGTACCCATAAACTATATTTTGAGCAGAAAGAAGAAAAATATCACAATTTTTCATCTTATTTTTTTCGGCGGTAAAGTTTACAATGTATTTGAACAGGCGTGTTTTCTTGGTGGTATCAGGTCATGTATCATCTTACAGCCACCTTCTTTAAGCAGCCAAGTATGGAGTTTTTCCCTTGTTACCTGCTTAACAGGTGTTGTACTGCATAAATTATTTATTCCGTTGCAGGTGAGACACGTTTTCTGTTTAATCTTCTTTATTTTTTAAATAAATTAATCTTAATCCAACTGTCGTGCTAATTTCATGATTGTTAGGAAATAAGTCTGTGGTTTAAGCCTTCACTGTATCCAATATGGAGCTTTGTGGTTTCTTAATCCACAAGATACCATGTGCAAAAATGTTCACCTGGCGTTCTACTTAAATGCATAGTGGAACACTGACCTTATAATACATGTAAATGAATAAATGAAACAAAAACATATGAAAACGAAACCTTCCACAAATTAAGCGACTAGGCACAATTTGTTTAAATGATATACGTATACCCGATGAGAAAGGATTCTATCTTTGAAGAACTTTTAACCCTTCTCTTGCTGAATATTCATTTAAGCCACACCCATTTCTGTCTATCAACCAATCAAATTACTTGATGCAATTTATTCCTTCAAATTCATAAACTGAATGCCAAACAGTGTAGATCCTGATCAGGTGGCTTCTACAGATTCTTCAGAAGCCACCTGATCTGGATCTACACTGTTTGCAAATATAGGGGTTGTTGTGAACAGCAAGATAAGGGTTAAGATAAATGATTGTTTTCTTTCATACGCGCGAACACGCGAACAGATCCATGCACAATATTACCTTTTACCTAACCCTGTTCGCCCCCCCCCCCCCCCCCCCCCCCCCCACCGCCGACTGGGGATTGAAGAAATAAATGGGCTGCATGATGCTTCCACGCAGAGCTGAAACCGGCCGCACATGATTGCTGGTAAACCGCTTAGAGGATCTAAGCCTGTCCAGGCAAAGCGGTGCTAGTCGAACCGTCCATGCTTATAAACCCTATTGGTTTCATTGGGCAACAGGGCTTGAGATGTCATTTAATCTCAATGTCGGGAAAAGTCCCACAAAATTGGAAGCAACGTCTCTAAAATAACATATAGAGTGCTGACGGGGTCGTTAAACATCAAACAAACAAACAAACAAACAAACCTAACCCTGGTAGCCTTGAGAGCGACTTCCGAGGTATTCCGACTAGTTCACTGACTTCAGCCAATAAAAAGAGCAAATCTGCACCAAACGGATGGGTGGCTAGCCTATTTTTATCATGGCTAGAAAAAGGATCCATTTTAGGTATCATGATTCCTATATTTTTTAATTTCCGTTTTAACAAAGATTGCTGGTGCTCATTAGAACCGCCTCGATGAGGCGGTTCTAACGAGCATCCACAATCTATGTTTATCAGCAAACATAAGGAATTAGTGTATACCACCGAAAACCCCCTTTTCCGAGAGTTTGTACAAAGAAGAGTTTACAAGGGTAAACATTGAACGGATATGTAAATTGTATTGTATTGGTGCTTAACGGCCTATTCAACACTATATAGGTCATATCGAGCCGGTCCGTTTACCTATCCGCACTTTTCGTGGGCAGTCTTATACGTAAGCGGTTAACCAGTTCAATGCACATTTTTTCAACAGAAACTGACAACCGCCCTTCTTGAATCAGCGGAAGGGATAGAATGACCATAGAAAAGATTTCATGATCAATCCCACGAAAGAATGTCGCCGACCCCGGCAAGAATCGAACCCGCATCCTCCTGATCACCAGTCAGTCGCGCAACTGGCTGAGCTACCGAGGCCGGCTCGGACATGTAAAGAGATAACCAAAGTCTCAGCGGCGACTCGATATATTTAAACAGAGTTAAATATTTTGTACTTTAGCAGGTCATTTTCTTCCCCATTCAATTGTAATTGACAGCTTTTGCATGTTAATTATTTACAACAATATGTGTGAATACTAATAATGAATATTTAACTTTTAGAAATATAATTATCATGATAAATATCGATTTGCATGAAGTTATATTTTGTTTATCGTCCGACCTCATAAATAAATTCATGTAATAAAACTTGGGAATACTACGGAACCCGGGAAGGGACATGCATTTTTTTTAATGTGTTGTGCGAACAAGATATTAATTTGTGCGAACAAGATAATGTGTGGTGCGCACAAGAGAGGACAACATAATATATTTTCAGCGCACAAGATAATATCTTGTTCGCACAACTTAATATCTTGTGCGCACATTTTATTATCTTGTTTGCACAGCATGTCTTGTTAGCATAACATAGATATTTTGCGGACAACATAATATCTTATGTGTCTGATTAAATTGTGCTAACAAGATAATATGTTGTGCGAACAAGATATTAAGTTGTGCGAACAAGATATCATCGTGTGCGCACAAGATCATATATTGTGTGCACAAGATATTATAATGTCCGCACAAGATATTTAGTTCTGCGAACAAGATACTATCTTGTGCGCACAAGATTTTATGTTGTCTGCACAAGATCTGTGTTGTGCAACAAGATAATATGTTGTGCGAACAAAATTAATATGTTATGCGAACAAGATAATAACTTGTGCGCACAAGATGATATCTTTTGCACACAAGATATTATGTTGTGAAAACAATATGATTAGTTATGCGCACAAGATATTATGTTGTCCGCACAAGATCTATGTTGTACAAACAAGATAATGTGTGCGCATAAAATATTATGTTGTTCTTATCTTGTGCGCACAAGATATTATCTTGTTCGCACAACCTATTAAAAAAATTGCAAGTCCCTTCCAGGGTTCCGTAGAATACCCTTTAATTAAATTAATGCAGCCACTCATAACGCCAGCAATTTGGTGTAATGAAGACACCTGTAAACCCCATTTATATAGAGAAAACTGGAGTTTACAGGGGTATACATGTACATTATTCTTCTTGTTTCTGTTCCACTTCATAGATTGGGGCTGCTTATTAGAACTGCCTCATCAAGCAGTCGCATAGGCGAAAAGTGTTAACCAGGCGGTTAAAATGCAACACAAGTCGTCGTACGTAAAAACCGTTGTTTTTTTATTATTATTATTATTATTATTATTATTATTATTATTATTATTATTATTATTATTATTATTATTATTATTATTGACGCATGAAAAGTTATTTCCAACAGTGCTCTTATAAGAGAGAGAGATGGAAATGTTGACATGATGTACGAATTAGGCGTCGACTTCTCGACATCATTGTCAGAAAGAAAGAAAGAAAGATTACGAAAACACGCCTACCTGTATATCAATACATTGTAAATTTTACCGCGCAAAAACAAAAATTTTAAGATGAGAAATTGTGATATTTTTTCTTATTTTGGTCAAAATATAGATTGTGGGTACACCTTAGAACCGCCTCATCGAGGCGGTTCTAACGAGTACCCACAATCAATATTTTAGAGCAGTAATAAGAAAAAGGTTCACCCCTTTAAACCCCAGTTTTACTATATAAAAGTGGGGTTCAAAGGGGTCAGAATTATATAGTCGTGTTTTCGTGAAAGAAAGAACGAAAGAAATAAAGAATGCTCTGTAAAAGAGAGGAAGAAATACCTGTAAACGGCGGTTGGAAAGAATGAAAAAATGAGACAACGCAAAATAAGATACATGTAATACATGGCGTAATAGCACTCCTACTTTATGGTAAAGTGACAGGGAATTCTACGTCATAATTACTGAAATTGGCAACTCATCGAGGCGGTTCTAACGAGTATCCACAATGTATATTTTAGAGCAGAAATATAAAAAAAGGTTTACCCCTGCTAACCTCAGCTTTACTGATGAAAGTGGGGTTCAGCCGGGTCAGAATTATATAGGCGTGTTTTCGTGAAAGAAATAAAGAAAGAAAGAAAGCAAGAAAGAAAAGAAGGAAGAAATACCCTGTAAACGGCGGTTGGAAAGAATGAAAAAATAAGATACATGTAATACACGGCGTAATAGCACTCCTACTTAATGGTAAAGTCACTAAAGTGACAGGGGAATTTTCGAAGCCACGGTCTACGTCATAATTAGTAAAATTTGGCAAGTAATGTTCTCATTTAATGACCTTCAGTCGATTATCAATTCGTTTTAAATTTAAATCAGGACTCTGTGAATCATTAAAAGAACATTCGAGCAAACAGTTCCATTTCAGTAAAGACTAGCAAACAGTAACATTACATTGTTGTTGTTTCCAGTTTACCCGTGTCGCGGGTCGTCAGCTGGTGGGGTCCCAGGGAACTAATCCATTCTGGCACTACACCGTAGCCGTTCGGTGCTATCCCCATTCCACGTTGCCGGTGAATGGGGAGACCATCGCTCGGCTCCAGCCCCGTCCGTCCGTGTCTATCGTAAGTCCGTTGCAGTCTGTCCATTTTGTCTTCTACTCGACGTTATAATCTTTTGCTTGTCAATATGCCGAACCGTGTCAGAGCAGGAAAGGGTCAATTTTGAGATTGGTATTTTTTTTTTTTTTTTTTTTATTTGATTTTTGTATATTTATGTAACGTATGTACATTTTTACATTGTTTGGTCTGTTTCCCCAGCTTGTTGAGTGGTCTATTTTTTAAGTATATATGTGGGCGGATGTGCTTACCCCGCCACGGACCTGTTTTGTTTGTTTTTCTTTGCCTTAAAGGTGGTGTTGTCCGTTTTAGGGCAAGCCAACCCGCTCACACGTGCTGGGGAGGACAGTTTTTGTACCTGCAAGATTAAGCTAGTGGTTTATATTTTGTGCTTTTTTTATCTGTACATACACTATGTAACATAAAAACATGAAGTGCCGGCCTACGCCGTCTCGGGTTTGAATTCGTATTTATTTTGTTAGTGAGTGACTTCTATCGCGGAGGATGTGCAAAGTAGGTCAATCCCTTTTTATGCATTTGCCGTTTTGAGTTAAGAAAAAGTGATGCCTTCCTCGACGTAGGATGCCGCACTCTACGGGACCATAAGTGGGTCAGTCGCCATGTTTGCATATCATTAACGCATCCTACGTGAAGGAAGGCACCATAGGAGGAAAGTGTATTCCTGCCTAGTCATTTGGAGGCCCGAGACAACGTTTGCCGATCTCATTTGTGGTGTTATCCTTTTTGGGACAGGCCCATCCGCCCACAGTTGCTGGGAAGGACAATTTTTGTACCTGCAAGGTTGTGCTTGAAGATTATATTTGTGTGTGTTTTTTTTTTTTTTTTTTTTTTTGTTGTTGTTTATTCTGTACATTCAACATATAACATAGTAACATGGTGTGTTGGCTTCCGCCGTCTCGGGCCCAAATTCGTATTTATTTTAGTTAGTGGGTGACCTCTATCGCGGAGGATGTGGAAAGTAGGTCAATCCCCTTTTATGCTTTTTCGTTTGAAGTTAAGAGTGATGCCCTCCTCGACGCAGGATGCCGTATTCTGTGGGACCGTAGGAGGGTCATTTTGTGTCGCCATAATTGCATATCATTGTCGCATCCTACGTGTAGGAAGGCACCATAGTAGAAAAAAAATGTATTCTTGCCTAGCCGTTTGGGGTCCCGAGACAACGTTTGCAAATCTCTTTAGTCAAACTGGTTAGTGCAAATTGTTATATAATCATGTAGGTCGCATACAAGCGTCCGCCTGCGCACGTGCGCAGTCGAGCGCTCCTATGCGATCTTGTTTTTAATGTTTCATATTTACACAAATAAAATTGTTTGAAATTGCTTTTTTGGAGAAAACTCTTCTTCTTCTTCTTCTAACTCCAGGTTTTTGATCTCTCTTTTCTATACTATCCTCTCTACTGTATTCCTATCCTACAACTATCGCTATATCTACCTACCTAGTGTGGTTGTATGTTGTTTTAGTTTCGCGTGGGTGGTTGTGTTTGTTAAAAGCCTTCCTTCAGGTCGCGCTAAGTCATGCCCTAGTTAGTTAATTGCCCTTGTCTGTATTGATATGTGACCATCTTGACCGTCTGTCTTTATTACGGTCATGGCGCAATTTGCTGGTTTTGGTGATTTTTATGTTATGCGACAAGGGCAGTACGGAGGGCTGTATGATATACCAGGCGAGATGCGGTTTTTCAGTCGTGGTGGTATGCAAAAGGCCCTTTTGAGGGCCCCAAGGTCATTCCGTCTGGGTAACCTTATAATGTACATCCTTTATTCGAAAGCGAAAGTTGCGAAAAAAGAAAGAAAAAGATGTGATAAGGCGTCTTGTTTCTTATTTCTGCCCCTTTTTTCTATATGCGTTCCTGAAGGAGAGGCTTTGTTTGCTAGTGTGCTGTTGTGCCGTTCTCCTTTGGGTTGTGTGGCTCTCGATCAGCCAGGATTTTGACGCAACGCTCCTAAGTGCAAAGTCCAAGGACCGCAACCACAGCGCTACGTCTCGTTCTGACTTCCCGTTTGCCTCACCCCCTCAGGATGGGGCTGGGCGATGGGTTTTCCTTGTGGTGGGTCCATGCCCAGTCCCGGCGTGCTTTCGTGTGGTCCTCTTTCGGGCTGTGTGGCTCCCGATCAGCTAGGGCTTTGATGCAGCGTTCATAAGTGCAAAGCCAGTGGGCCGCAACCACAACGCTACACCTTGTCTTAACTTCTCGCTTGCCACACCCCCTTTGGAGGGTGGGTCGGGGCTATGGATTTTCCTTGTGGTGGGTCCATGCTCCGTTCTGCTATGGTCTTCTCACAGTGATCCAGGGATCGCTGTCACCGATAGGCACTCCTAAGTGCAAAGCCGAAGCCGCAACCACAGCGCCTATCGTTGACTTTGTTCCCCTTTTCGCTGTGAGACGGCCGCCCTTTGATCACTACGGCCCTTTTTGGTTGGTAGCGTCTAAGGTGCGGTTAGAATATTTATTTTTACTGTTCTGAACTCGGGTCTCTAGAGATTTTGGTTTAAAGTATGTATTCTCGTACGGGGTGTGTTTTACGGTACAATGCGATTAAATTTAGTCTGCGCCCTAAGTGTTCCCCTATATTTTGTCCAGGTAGTTTGTTTTCTCAAAGAATTTGAAGACCGCGTCCCTCATTTCCTGTGAATTTAGATTGAGTAGAGAAACTGCGTTTATCTCCCCTTGGTATCCTAATGTTGTCAGTTCTCCCTTTAGTTCCCTTCTGGCGGGGCCGTGAGCGGGGCACTCTGCGAGGTATTGTTGAACAAACATTACATTACACCTTGACCTGCTAAATATTTAAATAGGCCACACCCACCACTGATTATCAACCAATCAGATTTCTTGATGCAAATCATTGGAACAAATTCATAGACTAAATGACAAACAATGAAAAAACATAACAGATGGCTTCCATCTGATCTGGATCTTCATTGTTTAGAAAATAAGGCATATCCGATATCCAGGCTCAGCAGGACAAGGGTTAACATCCGGCATACCCAATTTATATGCAGAAAATCTTGGTAATTATTTTCTAATTTTTGCTCCAGAAATAAATTGTCGGTACTCGTTGAGGCGGTTCTAACAAGAAACTACAATCTATATTTGACGCAGTAATCAGAAGAAATATAGGACATTCGTATATGAAAAGCCCACTCTAAAAGCCCATTTAGAATGACCTTTTTGTGATGATGTTGTTTCAAGGGCATTTTAAGAAAATTCAGACTGTTATAACTGCAACTATAGAAAAATTAATGTATTAAGACCACCTTAGGGACTGTTCAAAAGTGGTCTTTAAGACCACTTTTGAACAGTCCCAAGGGTGGTCTCTTACTAGAGGACCTTGATGCAGCGAACGCGAATAAACAACAGCTGAAACCTTTCTAATATGCGTTGAAAGGCAGAAATAGTCTTAAATTTAGTAAGTCTTAATACAGCAATTTTACGGTATCATTTATTAATAACTGCTGCCAAAGCCTAGCGTATGTCAGTCGTCGTCCGTAGTTCATTCATTTTTTTTTTTTTTTTTTTTTTTTTTTTGCATTTCCTCACAAAAGCCCTTGGGTCAATGGCCCGGTATACTATTTAGATACATGTAGATATCGGGTTTGCAGTGGTATGCATCAATTTCATATTTCTGCTCAGAACATTGGTTTGATTCTGGATGGAATCGCCATGCGAGCAACACCAATCTATGATTGGGGTAGAAGCATGATGCATTTTTTTCTTTTCTGATAGAGCCCATGCTTATAGCCTTATTATTATCTCAAAGTAATCACGAGTGGACATCAGGGGAACTACCGCGAAATCGTGTTAACGTAAATTTGTTTCCACGACACATCCAGGAACTCTCGCGATAGTTCCTAGGACCTGGAAATTGTAAACAGAGGTAAGTACTCTCGTGTGTTTTTATTTATTGTAGAAGAATGAGCGAATTATATAAAATTTCGCCGATGCTATTTCTATCTTTAAGAAATATTGAAAAGTCGTTGCCGAAAGTAGGCAACCGTAACAAAATCAAACACAGATTTGTCTGACTTTGGTTTTATGAATGAATGATGCAATTGTTTTGTAAGTTTTCGCTTAGAACTCGACCCTTTGGCGCATGTTCCGGGTTTGTTGGCCCTTATTTATCATTTACTGTAAAATTTGTATTCAGTCCGTGTACTGTGAAGGAGAAATGCCGATTTTTTTTCAAGCGGAGTAGATCCCACATCATCGCGGCAGCTCCCATACCACGTTCTAGTCCCCACGAGTCTATCATGCCAACTGGAGAGCAGTTTATAGTTTAGCTTATATGTCGATTTAAAGTACCAGGCAACCACTCGCATCATATAAACGACTCATTGCCGCAAAGCAATTGTCTTCTTTTTTTCGAGTACGCTTTCCTAAACAAAAACCAAAATCTAGTTGTTATAGAAAATTTAAATAACTAAATTGGTAAAACTAATGATTGATGATTAAATTATCATGATACCCTTCCCTGGACTACAATACACCACCAAGGCCCACCGAACCGAACCTCAACCTACCATATCTTACAGAATCCCTTTTCACAATACACACGCAAATTGAAAAGTGAAACGATCTAGAGCACTTTTCTACCCTATATGTTTAAGGGATAAACAAATAGTGTTGGGGGAGGCAAGAGCGACCAGCAGTCCGTAAAATTCCGGGCTGGTCAGGAAATATAACAAACAGCCCGGAAACCCGGAAAAAATATTTGATAGCCCAAAATAATGACCGTAGCTAATTGAATGGCAGGCATAGTAAAAGGCCAACTGCATCATTAGCATCATTGATCAGCCGAAGACATGTATGGATTGACTATTGTGGCAAAACCTGGATTTTCCAAAACTCTGTTGTTGTTTTTTTTGTGTGTGTGCTTTTTTTTTTTTTTTTTTCTTTTCTTTTCTATCATGATGGTGGGAGGATCGGTGTTCTGTTGTACCTTTCCACTTCGCCTTTAAAATAAAATTTAAAAGTGAAACGGTCCGGAACTGATACACCAGCCCACAAGATCACTAGAAAAAGAATTCAAAACAAAGATCGTTACAGTAATTTACATTACAGACAGCAAGTTATCCGAGTCAGCAGCTCTTTCCCAAATGGGTGGTGACTCAGAGAATCCATACGCAACTGAAAGGGGAAACACACATAATGGTGGAAATAATCATAAATACAACAAACATTAAACAGGAAGAAACCACAGCAAAAGCACCGACTTGTGACGGTCAGTAAAAACATACTAGTTGGTTTAAGTATACTTTATGGGCGCCCAACCCCCACTCTCACTTTCAAAGTGGTTCAAAAATGTATTTGTTCGGTCCGTGAAAGTTTCCTAACTAAAAAATGAATCAATCCGGGTAACAAAGAAATCACAATAAAACCAAGATGACTCAGGACTCGACAGTACAAACATCCGATAAATTACACAACGTCCCTGGATTACTGAAGTAAAAGAAAACCGGCAGTTGAACCACGGTGGGCAAAGAAACAGACACAAATTACGGCTCCGACCAAAAAATAAATAGCCTAAAGCCTGAACCATCATGGATTCTTAACTCCGATCCACCGGCGCGCAATTAAAGAGGAAAAATATCCTTTCAGCGATTTAATAGCCGAACTATCATGCTGTTTGAGGATAATAAGATCAAAATACCAGCGACATTATATGGCAGATGAGTCGGTGAATTCGACTAAAACAATATGACTTCTATCTACATTTTACAATGCTAGCTAAACTATAAACTTCTCTCCAGGTAATGGCATGAATGTGTCGTGGGAACTAGAGCATGCTTTTGGGAGCTACCGCGATGACGTTGGAGCTACTGCGCTTGAAAATTTCGGCACTACTCCTTCACAGTATACGGACTGATTAACATGTTGCATCTAAATGATGAATAGGGGCCGACATACTCAGAACATGCGCCAAAGGATCTAGTTCTGTGCGAAAACGTACAAAACAATTGCATCATTCATTCGTGATGGCATAAAACCAAAGGCAGACAACCCTACTGTTTTCGATTTTGTTATGGTCGCCTACTTTCAGCAACGATTAATGTTTTCAATATTTCTATCGGCCTGCAAAGAAAGGTAAATCATATTAACATAGATAGCATCGCCGAAATTTCATAATGTTCGCTTATTCTTCTACAATAAATCAAAACAAGCGAGAGAACCCACCTCTGTTTACAATTTCCAGATCCTAGGAACTATCGCGAGAGTTCCCGGATGTATCGTGGGAACAAGTTAACGTTAACGCGATTTCGCGGTAGCTCCCCTGATGTGCACCCATGGTTATGCGTTATCAGTGTGCTACGCGTTCAGACAGACGCAATGGAAACAAAATTGGTCAGACGCATTCTCCAAGTACCTGAGTACCGGCACATTTTATTTTAACACTTGTCCTGCTGTTCACAACAACAATTTTCTTTGCAAACAGTGTAGATCCAGATCTGAAGAAGCCTTCTGATCAGGATCTTCAGTGTTTGACATCCAGTTTATGAATATGTAGGAATAAATTACATCAAGTTATCTGATTGGTCTAAAGTCAGAAATGGGTGTGGCTAAACTGAATATTCAGTAGGATAAGTGTTAACACTTCGGTACCTTCACACCATCTTGAAACATGTTCATCTCTCTTCTGTAATACGTGACGCGCTTTTAAATTCGTAAATAAAACATAACAAAAATAATGTCTTATTTTTGCTAAAACTAAACCTCGCTGAAAACGGAGGTCTCATCAAAAGCAACTTCTTTCCTCTATTTTAAAGGAATCAAAACCGTTTTTGAAAAGCTGTTACCCTCAAAGTGTGTTTATTTACCTTATTCCATATATGACAATGGAATCTTCCACCTAATAAGCTTGGATAGGTCTATTTCCAATTATAGGGGTGTCAGGTTGGTTTTTGTCTGCGGAAAATAATACAGAATGTATGTTCTTCAAGCAAATAGTGTAGATCCAGGTGAGACGCCGCGTTCTGCGGCGTCTCATCTGGGTATACACTGTTTGCCACCCCCTCCCAAAAAAAGGCCGCTAGACACACTTGGGTTAACAGGGATAGGTACATATCCTGATAAACATATAGATATTTCATTGGAATAAAGTTCAGTGAATTAAGAACATATAATTATTTTCAACAATTAATCACAAAGCGCAAAAAAGGCTTGTTGACATGCAATTAATGATGTTCATGGAAAGCCATTTAGAGGGCATTGTGTGTAAGTATCGTATCGGGTATCCTAGCTTACATTTAATTGTCATGATTTTAGAGGGGAAAGTCTTTTGAATTCTTTCTATTATTATTATTATTGTCATCCTACGTATTGTTTACAGTTTACAGGAAACAATGGATATGATGAATTATTGCTCCATTCCTGGTTGTAGGCGGCACCTCTTTGAAAACCAATGCAAAAATAGCCCTTACATCCAGTGAGTTTCTTAGGCATTTTCCATTTTTGGGTCGATCGTTTACGATAAACCCAAATTTACTAAATGATGCTGTTGTCCACATGACCATCACTGATTTTGGAAAAAAAAAATATTAAGAACTTGAAAAGTTGCGCTATTTTATCCAACATATGGGTCAGAGCTATCTATAGAGTCTTGACAGGAATCGTGTGCTGGATTTGGCAAACACCGAATACTCAGACTCAAAGAAAGATTATTAAAGTGCAGCCTTCAAATAAGCTTTTCAAAGCAGAATTAGTATTATATTTAGTTGGTCTTAATAGCGGAATTTCACTGTGGAAAGATTAACCATATACATATACAATTTTGCTGCTTTTCGTGCGAGTGTGCGTGCTGGCGTAAATACCACGATGGGATTTTGTCTGGCGCGGTGAGGACAACATGGTCAAACAATCTTTAGCGAACACCTGCAATCTATTTTGGGAAAGAAAATAAGAAAGTGACCCCATTTTATCCCACATGATTATATGTGTACATTATTTTCGTATCCTTCCTTGAAAACATATATAGATTGTGGAAAACTACGCCACCGCCCATAGGGGCTTGAAGAAATATATGGGATGCTTCCACGCAGAGCTGAAACCGACCTGCACCCGAGTACTGGTAAACCGCTTAGAGGATCTAAGCCTGCCCCGGCAATGCGGTGCGAGTCGGCCCGTCCATGCTTATAAACCCTATTGGTTTCATTGGGCGTCAAGGTTTGAGATGTAATGTCATCACAATGTCGGGTAAAAGTCCCACAAAATTGGAAGCAAAGTCTCCAATATGACCTTTACAATGTTGACGGGGTCGTTAAACTTCAAATCAAACAAACAAACATAGACTGCGAGTGCTAGCTAGAACCGGCTCACTGACGCGAATCTTTCGAGCACCTCCAATTCTACGTTGGAAAAGAAAATTAAGAAAATATCTCAAGTTTTCATTAGAAAATAAAATGCCAATATATTTTCAATGCACATGGGAAAATAATAATAATAATAATCAACCTTATTTATAGAGGGTAGCACATTTAGTAAACTAGAACTAATCTTCCATGTAGCCCTCTTTTTCCTGGATAGGCTCACATTATCCAGTGTATACATTTTCTCATCCCTACATGGCAACATGGATTGTAGCTGCTCGTCAGAACCACCTCACTGAGGCGGTTCTAACGAGCACCTAAAATATATCTTTGAATACAGGCAAATGCCCTTTTATAGGTTCAGTCCACATGGGTGTGTCAGTCTCCTAATGGGTGATATACAAAGTTTGCTGTTTATGATATTACGAAAACACGCCTATACAAATACACTGTAAACTTTACCGCCGAAAAAAAAAGAAAATTTTAAGATAAAAAAATTGTGAAATTTTTCGTATTCCTGCTCAAAATATACATCGTGGGTACTCGTTAGGACCGCCTCATCGAGGCGGTTCTAACGAGTACCCACAATCTATATTTTAGAGCAGAAATAAGAAAAATAAGCCCCCCCCCCCCCGACCCCTGCAAATCTCAGTTTTACTATATAAAAGTGTGGTTCAATGGGGTCAAAATTATATAGGCGTGTTTTCATGATGTTATGACATTACAAAAACACGCATATATACAACTACACTTTAAACTTTACCGCCAAAAAAACGGAAATTTTAAGATGAAAAATTGTGATTATTTTTCTTATTCCTGCTCAAAATATAGATTGTGGGTACTCGTTAGAACCGCTTCATCTAACGAGTACACACAATCTATATTTTAGAGCAGAAATTAGAAAAATAAGGCTTACCCCTGTAAACCCCAGTTTTACAATATAAAAGTGGGGTTCAAGGGGATCAAAATTATATAGGCGTGTTTTCCTGATGAATCCTGAAAATGTCAATAAACAGCATACTGCCTGAGTAGAGATGTTTTGCTCAAGAAAAGTCACAAGGTACAACTATTTCCTAGAATATCAATTATTTCAACAAATAATGAAACAAGTGCGCCACAAATAGAATAAACCTATCAAATTCTACCTCGAGAAGGATATTTGTGTTTCGGGCAATGAAACTTAATGACAGCAAAAATAGAGCACTCTATGTCTGTAACAATGACCCGCTTTGATACATATTTCAGTGCCATAACTCTTTAATTCAACTTGTATAGAAAAATTTAATGATTCCAATATATTCCCCGCCACTTATGGTGTATTAAAATTCCTCCGCCATGAAATATCGTTTTAATTTCGTAACGAACCACCCGATTGGTTGATCGAACTTTAAGTCCGGGTCAGCTATTGAATAGCAGACGACAGTTTGCCTTATATATTGGGACATCTTACCGTTCCTCAGTCAAATGAAAAATACTGCTTGAACGAGAAATTAATAACTATTTCATCGATCATCAATCGTTTGAGAGATATTGAAAACAGAAGTAAATAGTAGTTGTCAGGCGAATACTAAAAGGAACATTAGTAATAAGACACTATTGAAACTTTGAAGTAAGAAAAAAGGGTTCTTTGAAGTGTTAGTGCACAACTTAAAAGGAGTTTTATTAGTTTTTGTTTGAAGCATCGGACAATCGGACAGAATGGCTACTCTTAAGTTTCAGACGAAACCTGGCTCACTTGGAAGCGATTCTGTTCAAAATCACATGAGACGACAGACGACGTGGATTAGAAACGAAGAGAAACTGAAAAATTGGCGAAAAGTTTCAACGAAAAATGTTGAAAAGATGACAAAAAGCAGTTCTCAGGTTCTGTTGTCGGAAAGAAAGTCGGACACTACGTGTAGTCGTCGTTCGTCCAACTCGCAGTCGACCAGTTCGTCTTCTGAACCAACGAATATTAGGCGTTTACAGGACTATGAGGATTCGGAGGAAAAACAAACAATTGATAAATGTTTACAATGGATGGAAAATCTACCAACAAAATTTTCAGGTATGCACATTTTTGTACAACCTACAGATGTGGAAAACTCTTGAAGACAGTGCTAGTCGCTAAGGAGTGATCTTCCAAAACGTGCCAACTTTTCAGCGTCATTTACGCAGATTGTGCTGACGGACGTTGGAAAAGGGTGGTGTAGAGCGCCACCTATCGTCACTTTGCTGGACGAAGAGCAGCCCTGTTCTGATACCATGTGGTGTCGTCGCCGGGTACAAAAACCGTGATAGACAATATAAGTAGATGTATAAGTCTTGTTATTCTAAAGACGACGAAGGACTGACTAGTCGTTTAGTGTTTATTCAGCGGTTAGTTGGTTATCCTAACGAGTCAAGATCATTTAGCTATTCACCATATTTGCATTATTTGCTGGCTTCCAGCTAGCACATTGTCAATATTGGAAAAACAGGTAACCAGACCCCCTGACCTTTCAAGGTCAGGGGGGTCTGGTTACCTGTTTTTCCAACACTGGTAACATTCAGACTAGGAACCAGCAGATAATGCAAATAAGGTGAATAGAGAACCGAATGACTTCTTTGAGACTGTAAAGTGGAATAGTACAGTAGCTCATGACCTAACTAGAATTATTGTTTTTACAAGACAAAAACACACATTCTTATTGAACATTATGTAATCATAATCTGTGTTCAAGCCCTGTGAAGATAAAAACGCTTGTCTCAAGTTATGGAATCGTATCGATTCATCATACGTTGGCAAAAAGTCTCAGTGTCTGAACGCAAAAACTGCTGACCTACAAAATATGTATTGACTGATAATAACGCTATGGCGTTTTATTGTATTACTGTCAAGTTATCAAATTATTACACAATGCGTTATCGAATTATAACACAATGAAACGGACTGGAGACATCAGGAAGACAATGAACTATCCACATTTAATTAGCACAAGGTAAAATAAAAACACCTAGGTCGTCTTACTTCGAGACAATATAATATTTTCACAAGGTATATTAGAATCAGCACAAAATGCATAATGCACTTTTTGTTTGTTCTTGTGTCTATCAATACGAAAACACGCCTATACAAATGCATTGTAAAATGTTAACGCCGAAAAAAACACACGAAACTTTTCAGGTAAAAAATGTGATACTTTTCCGTTATTTCTGTTCAAAATATAGATTGTTGTATACGTTAGACACCGCCGAAGAGGCGGTTCTAACGAGTACCCACAATCTATATATTAGAGCAGAAATACGAAAAATAATGTATACTCCTTGTTAACTCCAGTTTTACTATATAAAAGTGGGGGTTCAAGGTTGGGGGCTGGGGGGGCGTTCAGATTGTTGGTACACGTTAGAACCGCCCGAAGAGGGTATTCGTATCAAGACAAAAATATCGCGATATGCATTGCATCGTGAATAGCTGCATCTGTGTAGTCCTAATCGAGGAGGTTCTAACGAGTACCCACAATCTATTTATTAGAGCAGAAATACGAAAAATAATGTATACCCCTGGTAAACTCCAGTTTTACTATATAAAAGTGTGGTTCAAGGTGGGGGGGGGGGGGGGGGGCGTTCAGATTTATATAGGCATGTTTTTTGAAAAGACACACGGTTGCATTCAGAAACCAACAACGTTTATACATAATTATGCGCTTGTCAGCGGTTGAAAATTACAAAAAAAAAAATGTCATGTTTTACTGTGGGTGTAATTAAAAGGAACACCATTGCTTATTGAAATGAGACTATGTTCCTTAAAACAAAAAACTTTGAAATGGCAACGGGTGTCGTGTTGATACACTGCGGCAGTAAAAAATGGATTTGCATGAGCAAAGTATTAATTTCATATTTCTGGTTTTCATAAGAATGTTCAATCTGTGACAATAAAAGCACATTATTTTTTAATAAACAAAAGAAGGCATTGGGACTTCTATAGGGTCAGTAAAGGATGCGTTATTAAGCATATAATTTTCATACAGTCATTCGCTGCTTTCAGAATGCTAATCATTTCCCCAAAAGTACAATTTTCAAACTTATGTTTTTTTCGAGTGCACATATAAATATTGTGATAGTAATGCCTATTTAAACATTGCTGATCAACATAAGACTTTCGGGAGTCTTTACATATTTAGCCAATTCTATCACAAATTTAAAATGCCAGAAGTGTACCTATATTAGTTATGGGGTATCATTTTTGCATTTTCGTGCGATCTTTTCAGAGTACGCAGACATGCATTGCAAGTGCTATTTAAACAAATACATGTTCGTGTATTACAACATAATGTGACATACCTGTGCAATATTATAAGATTCTTATATGGGTGTGAGGGGTGGATTGAAAAATCTGTCCCGAGGGACACTGTCCGGAATCACGAGGCTTGCCGAGTGATGCCGGACAGTGATCCCGAGGGACGGATTTTTCTATCCACCCCTCACACCCCTATTGGATTCTTTTTCTTGAATACCTTCCATTTCTATTGCGAATTTTAATGCTGCTGTCACTTCGGTTACCGACGTCCGCCATTTTGTGATGACACAACAGGAATGTTTAGTGACGTCACGCATGACGACGCCGCGCATGAGGTTGTAATCAACCAGTGCATTTATCAAACAACGCGATTTTATTTGATTTGGGGTCGGAACACCAGGGTCAGAACATAAATTTCTATCCCAGGGTAAAATCACGGATTTCCTTGTCTGGTGTGCAAGAAAATCATGTCTGGCATCGTCAGCTGATGATATGCCATTTTTATGCTCTGGGTGCTTGATAGAAGGCCGCATTTAGGCTAGAGGTGCAACGATTTACAGAATCGTATCGTAATTACGATACTTCAAACGACGTCGTAATTACGATACTTCAAACGATACTTCAAACGACGTCGTAATTACGATACTTCTAACGACGTCGTAATTACGATACTTCTAACGACGTTGTAATTACGTTACTTCTAACGACGTCGTAATTACGATACTTCTAACGACGTCGTAATTACGATACTTCTAACGACGATACACGTATCGTATCGTGAAATAGTTTGACGATACGCCGATACAGCAAACAGTGTAATTTGCTAGAGATGAGGCCGTGTAAACTATTTGACAGAGATTAGATGGGCCCCGTCAAGCGATTTTGGTACTTATCGCCTATGCGAGCAGCGAAGGTTCAGGCGAGCCTGCGCATCCGCGCAGTCTCGCCTGAACCTTCCTGCTCGCTCATACAAGCAGTGAATATAGAGGAACCTTCAGACAGAAAGCCATATCCCTGGCCCCTCTGAATGGCTGAGCATGCGCAGTTAAAATTTTCATGACGGAATGCTCGAAGACACAAATTCGCTTGGCGGGGCTCAGATATAAACGTATGTGCTGGTTTTGCATAAATTTGTGATTACCCATTACAAATATATATTTTTTCTCTTTTATTTCCATTGTTCACGTAGGCATATATTATAGTTGAATACTACCAACTACTTACATTTGAGTTTTGCTTACTGTTGATTTTTAGGAATTGTCTTCTCCGTGCTAGAAAGTGTATCGCGATACCTATCGTATCGTGACAAAAATATCGCGATATGCATTGCATCGTGAAATAACTGCATCGGTGTAGTCCTAATCGAGGCGGTTCTAACAAGCACTCATAATGTTTGACTTGCAGCAGAGAAGAAATACAATGTCAATCAATGGAAACGCCAGTTTTCTCTAGATTGAAGGGTTTACCGTTGTTTTCATTAAATAGACTTGTTAACATACTTCACTTTGTATTTTGTATATACTCACACAAATTACCACAGTTTTGCTGGCGAAACTGATGTCCTTTTAATCAGACTTACGAAACTTGGAGTTCGTTGAAATACGTACTGTAAATAATTCGAATTTTCAGTTTACCATTTACATGTGTATCTTTGTGGGCAATATTGCGTTGGAATGTTCGTAAATCTGTTGCTTGTAAGACCAGAAAACAGTAAATCAATCGACTATAAGATTCAGTGGGAATTCATTTCCACAAAGAGAGATGACTTTTGTGACCCATGTTTGGCTTCTTATACATGGAATTCCCAAAAAAAAAAACAGAAGTCCACCTAAGAGGAAATAATCTGCTCCTTTTCTAAGAGCTCGACAAATAGAGCTTATATTTGCAAGAGTTGCCTTCCCTGATGATGGATACATTCCCCTTAACTGAATCCCAAAAATTAAAACTGCAACAATTATTTTTGTATATGTGCAGGTCATCAATGGTGTTTTTTTTTTTTTTGGTTTTTTTGGCTTGGTGGGGTGTGGGGATGAATGGGTTTGGTTTCACGCTTTCATTTATGTCTAGCCGATCGATAATCAGAGGTGGGGGCAAACCAGAATACCCCCCCCCCCCCCCCAAAAAAAAACAAAAAAAACAAAAAAAACCTGACCTTATTCTGTTGCAGTACTTGGCATCCCCCTCATGTGACCGAGTGAGGCTCGAAGACAAAGTACTTTTAAAAACAAATATACATGTACATCTGTTCTTCACTTGTCTAAAATCTCTGGTTCTCGGGATCAGAGTTATAGGAACTGTTGTGTGAAATTTTAGGGACCTCAGTGTTTACAAATATTTCAGACGGCTGCAGAGCCTAACTGCATGAAAAAACTTAACTTTCGATTCTTTGTTCAAAATATATTAATGTTTTCGTGCGATTTGCATGATTATGTGATACTCAGTATTAAGGTTTAGATGTTATAAATGTTGACCAAGACCTTGAGTCTGGACAGCCCGTCTTTTATTTATTTATATTTATTTATTTATTTATTAGTTTATTTATTTATTCATTTATTTATTTATTTTTATTATCCCGAGGTTTGGTAAATGTCATTCCTAATTTATGCATCAATATACAGTAGAACTTCGATAGCTCGAACACCGATGACTCGTGTACCATGGCTGAGTCGAACTCATTCTTGAGCCCCTAGCGAAATCCTCTACATAAGAAAAAGTGGGGGGATAATTAAAGAGATTTTAGTTTTTTATCTTGCAAATGTATGCTGTGTGTACTCATTAGAATCGCCTCGATGAGGCGATTCTAATGAGCACACACAGCATACATTTTCATTATAGAACACCGAAAAGATGTTCAAAAGTATTTCGTTATGCCTCCTGACAGTAACCCTCGGTGGCTCGAACTACCCCTGTCTCGAACAGATTTTCGAGGTCCCAAAGGTGTTCGAGCCATTGAAGTTCCACTGCAGTCCCTACAGAAATCTGGGCCTATAACTTTTAACCCGTTCAGTCCTGCATGCCGGCGCAGATACCTATGCGAAAAGGGTTGATGCAGATGGAACAGCTCACTATGAGCCGTTTCATCAGGATACACACTTTTTGCCATCCTGTTAATGCTTCTTACTCGGCCCCGCCCATCGAGGCTTGAAGAAATAGATGGGCTGCATAATGCTTCCACGCAGAGTTGAAACCGACCGCACACGAATACTGGTAAACCGCTTAGAGGATCTAAGCCTGCCTAGGCAAAGGGGTGTGAGTCTGACCGTCCATGCTTATAAACCCGATTGGGCAACAGGGCTTGAGATGTCATTTTATCTCAATGTCGTGTAAAAATCCCACAAAATTAGAAGCAACGTCTCCAAAACGACATATACAGTGTTGATGGGGACGTTAAACCTCAAATCAAACAAACAAACAAATAATTCTTCTTACTAAACCCCCTATTCACAAGAATGAATGTGTCCAAATACAAAGCTGGACGAGCCCACTAGCAACGTCGCATTAGGAAAACATTTCCATGTAAAATACTGGCATCCAACATGGTGTCAGAAATGGCAAATATTAGGTAATAACATCTTGCTTATTTCTGCTTACAACATAGATTGTCATTGCTCGTTAGAACCGTCTCAATGAGGCGGTCATAACGAGTACCCACAACCTTTGTTTTGAGCAAAAATAAGTTAGATTAATGTATATCCCCGTAAACCCCACCTTTCTCTATATAAAGTGGGGTTTAGTGGGTCTTCGTTTCACATACGTTATCGTGTTTGTTCATCGAAATTGATACGACACGCCGACACGTATGCCGGCGGGGTATGAATCAGGCCATTGTGGCACAATGCCGGGTGCTTGCATTTTGATAGTTGAAGTGCAATAAATTATTTATTGTATGTCTTCTGAACATGAAACAGTGCCAAGATTCTTAGAAATTGTCATGAAAAACATTTTATTGTGTTTGCTATGAAAAGTACTATTTTTCAATAGAAATTAAAAAAAGATTAAAATACGTACATATTTTGTGTCATGTTTCCGTTTGTTTCCCCGTCTTAATTCAGAATCAGAATCAGAATTGTTACAATAACATTCATACACCAGGACCTGTGATATGAGAAGTTATTATACCTCACGCGATTTTACCATACAAAACGCTCATAGACCAGAGGGTGATAATTTTTACTATCCCATGCGATATTAAACTATCACATGCGCAAAAATGATGCGCGTACGGTTCAATTTTCAGAGGTGATAATATCACATGCGCAAAAATGATGCGCGTACGGTTCAATTCATCAGGGTGATAATAAGTTCGGTATAATAAAATAAATATCACATTTCTGAGAGGGTGATAGTAAGAATGTTCACCCTTCGGAAATGATTATCGACCTCGGCTTCGCCTCGGTCGATAATCATTTCCTCAGGGTGAACATTCTTACTATCACCCTCTCAGAAATGTGATATTTATATATTAGTCCCTAGCTCTCACCAAAGAGATAAACTTAGCTACACTATCCTCTCCACCTTCAGCAGTGGAAATCACATCGGGACGGGCATTCCAATCTCTAATGGTTCGAGAGAAGAACGATTCTTTATAGATGTCATTTCCTGCAGTAGGGTCTCTGCAACGCCAGTGAATGATTATTTCTACAGTGCCTAGCTTGGGGAACAAGGTCAATTGTTGGAATTCTGGCAGCACCCTTCAGACCTTTGTATAAAAGTATGAGCCTACTGTCTCTTCTTCATTTTAGCACACCTGGAGCGAAGCCGCCGTGGCCTGTTGTCCATCGTACGTCCGTCGTCTGTCGTCCGTCGTTTACTTTCCACATTTTCGACATCTCCTCCCGAACCGGATGTCAGAATAAACTGATACCTGGTGGAAGGCATCCTGGTGACATGGAGAAATAGTTCCGTTCGGATTTCCAAGATGACCGCCATGGCACCCAAATGGAATCTTCCTCCTTATATATAGCAGGAGTCCATTAAAGTAAAGGGTTGTCAGGATGTTTCTTCTTCAAAATTTATTTGGAAAATATCTTAACTGTTCGCAAACATTGTAGGCCGTGATCAGACGCCGCGTTCTGCGGCGTCTGATCTGGGCCTGCACTGTTTGCCCTGGTACCCGTTTTGGGGTTTCCGATACAAAATGGGTCAAAGAAATATCTTATTTTTTATGTTAAAACTTAAAGAAGAAAGTGTCCATTTCAGATACCCAAGGGTGAACGGGTTAAGGAAAAAAGGGCTTATGCGTAATAAGCAGTAATCACGAGGACACAAACATTAGACGGTCCTTGCCCTTTGAATGATGCCTGGCCCCGAGGTTATAAAAGTTTTTTTTCATGCTCAACTAAGCTGAGCATGAAACTTGTGGTGCTCATAAAAATTAAAATACTAAGAAGCTAAGCGATTTTTCTTTCTCAGATGGCAGAGAATATTATCTGTCCTGCCCACAATTGTTGGCATTTTAAAATTTGTGAGCAAGACAAATTCCATGCTCAAATGCGTTGAGCATGAAAAAAGTTTTATAACCTCGAGGCCTGGTCTTGGGTTTTTGTTTGGTTGGTTTGGAGTTTAACGCCCGAGTCAACACTATAACGGTTTTATCTATCAAGTCAGTTGACCTATTTGCACTTCTATTCTGACAGATACCTAGGTGGTCAACCAGTACAGTAGATCAACTGACACTCTTGCCTTTCTTGAAACAGCACAAGGTACAGACTGACCTTAAAATATTCCATTACCAAACTCCACTAACGATTTTGGCGGAGCGGAAGGGGATGGAACCCGCCAGCAATCGGACGCGCATCCGACTGGGCCACAGAGGCCGCCCCATGGCGTCAGGAACCTTGATACAACTGGCATGATAGACAACCCGCCAATCGAAGTGAGCGAGCTATCTAATCTAACGACATCGCTTGGTGCACTCAAGATGATTCTGTTATGTGACCTATCTTACTACCGGTGATCAATGCCATCGATCATATCCAGAAATTGGTTCTGTATTTTATCCTTGAAATCGATATTTTACTTACTGATCCTTTGTCGGAGATACCGTGTAAGGCCATCGGAATTTGGAGGGTTCTGTGTCGCCCCAGTCATATTGACGGGTCCAACCACATAAGGAGCGAATACAAATAGTCTAACAGCAAAGACTCCGATAAGACTGCGCGTCTGCGCAGTCTTATCGGAGTCTTTGCTGTTGGCGAGAATACGTTCTAAATCTGCTGATTTTAATCTGAATCTACTCTACTTTGATAGCGAATTCCATTTTTTCTCTCTCTCTCTCTTTTCTTGTGACCCTCTTAAAAAGTTTGAAGAAGTGCCCACCTATAAATAATTATGTAAATGTCTAAAATTTTGGACAAACATCACTGTTTGTTTATAAATATTCATGACATGTTTGTCATTTCAAACTCACCCCAGCGTTTTCAAGATGCCACCAGGGCAGAGTTTAGGTGATTAAACTTCAAATCTGAAAACCAAATACTGGAACTTAACACCCAAGTGTGACTTCTTACAATAAATTAGAACAAGAGAGTAAAACCACCCTTTTTGTGCGTATGTGAGCGTGTTTATGTGCTGTCGTAATTCCAACGCAATGGTGAAGTAGATTCATCAAGAAATATTGTGCAGATTGGAAAAAGATGAAATCTTATCCGAAGCCAGCTGTTGATTTGTCGATATAAATATATATGCAAGTAAAACAATTCATATATTTGGATTATACATGTAGCTTTTATTCTTAAATTGCCCCCCGCCACACTAGGTAGTGCTGCATGATGCTTCCACGCAGAGCTGAAACCGACCGCACATGATTACTGGTAAATCGATTAGAGGGTCTAAGCCTGCCCAGGCAAAGTGGTGCGAGTTGACCCGCCCATAGATGCATTTTGGACCCTATTGGTTTCATTAGGCGACAGGGATTAAGATGTCGTTTCATCTCAATGTCGGGTTAAAGTCCCACAAAATTGGAAACAACTTCTCCCAAATTACCTATAGTGTTGACGGGGACGTTAAACCTCAAAGCAATCAACTTTATGCTTAAATATTTATTTGCAAATATGGATCTGGATCCATTTGCATATTTCGTTTGTTTGGACACATCTTAGCCACCCGGAGAAATTGAACAGATCATACACAGCATGTACGTCAAGCGGAGATTCGAACTTACTGGCCCACCTGCTTTTAGCCAGCCCGGGTCCTGTCTACCTGCCCGGTTCATTAGTCAGGGTTCATAGATTGCGTGGGTCACTAGCGATGGCTCTGGTCAGCATGTGCATCTGAGACATCAGAGAACTGAGCCGAAGCTGGTCGCATACGATAACATTACGATAACACGCCCGTGCGACATAGTGCGTTAACCCTTGTCCTGCTGAATATTCATATATGCCACACCCACTACCGATTATCAACCAATCAGATTACTTGATGCAAATTTTTACAACAAATTCACAACCTGAATGACAAACAATGTAGATCCTGATCAGATGGCTTCTTTAGAAGCCATCTGATCTGGATCTACATTGTTTCAAAGAAAATGCATATCCGGGTTCAGCAGGACAAGGGTTAAAATGGCTACTTTTCTGACAAAACCCCGTGACATTTTTCTTATTTATACTGCAAACATATGTTGCGGGTGCCCGTTATAGCCGCCTCATTGAGGCGGTTCTAACGAGTACCGATAACCTATGTCTTGGAGCAGAAATAAAATAATGTATACCCTCGTAAACCGAAGTATTTTTTTTTTTCATATAAAGTTGGGTTTAGCGGGGTATTCGTTTCACGGACTTGTTCACGTGATGGATTGCTTGGCTTAGACTAATTTTCCATGCCTAATCGGGTGAAGGGATTTATTAATGTGGGATTTTAATGACATAACTCTTTTTGCGAACTTCACACGAGACCTCCTGAATCATGATTTTCTCGAAGATTATATTAAAACCACACAATGGGAACTGATTTATTGAAGATTTATATGTAAATCGGGGCATTTTTTATTTAAACTTTGCTTTTGTGTGTCAGTATATTTTTTCTTAATCCAGTATTGTACTGCCAATGGTCAAACGTAAATGATAATGCAATATTATACCTTGGAGGCCTTGAGTGGGTATGCATATTGTTCTCTGATGAGTCAAAAAGGTAAGCAAATACAGTGATCACATGAGTTGGTGTTTGAGTTTTACGTCCCACCAACAGCTAAGATCATACGGAGACTGGACCTTGGTTTAAAGACTCATCTGAAAGTCTGGAGAAGCCCGGGATCGATCCTGCGACTAAAGAGGGTTGGTTCCTGAGCTCTGGGGACCATAAACTGTCCTTAGTTCATCAAAGAACTTCATATCCTTTCTGTCGGCAAAGGACTGGTTTTCATTAGCCTTATTGATCAGCTAGGAGTTTTGCATATCTCTGAGCCTTGTCTGGACTGTCTTGTATATATCTGAATAGGCAGTAACTGGTATCACTGAAGTATGCATTGTGTTTTGGTGTTTCTCTTCAAGAAACTTCTGGATTTCTTCGTCATTCTCGTAAAACCAGTCTTTGTGTTTACGAGATACTGATTGCTGAAGGGTGAACAGTGTCTGAAGACTACCAAGTGTTCTTCTGTATCGTCTGAACTGAATTCCATTGCATCTAAACGGCTGAAGATATCATTGATGATTGCTTGACTCTTGCTATCTTGTTTCAGCTTAGAGACACCCAGTCCCTTGGACACTTTTGTATCTTGTGGTCGCCGTGTAGGCTGAATGCGTTGGTTGAGTTTGCTGAGTGTAGCAGAAATCAAGGAATAAGAGCCAAGCCGCTTGTGTGCAGGTCCGAAACAACAGCTTCAAGTTTTTCCTCGCCTGCTGCTTCGTCGCTTGCCCATCGCCACAGGGTTTTTTGTATGGCTTGCATATGTGTGCTTGCTGTGACTGTGTGTATATGATTAAGATGACATACGCTTTGACTTGGGTTATAGTGAGGGAGAGCCTCACTCTCTCGTCCTGGCATATCTGGTTCAGGAGGAAAGACAATATCAAGACATCTGGAGTTTAGTTCGAATGCAGTGGATGACCATGATTTCTTCAGTGCCTTGATATGCTCTTCAAGCTCAACAACATGCTGCTGCATCGTTTGGGCCGTTGAATCTAGGAAATGATTTTCTCCGCCCCTGCTGCCGCTGCCGAAGCAGACTTTTCATAGCTGGAACAGGCAAATCCAGATATGAAGGTTTTCGTTTGAAGTTGGCGTCTCCTAGATGGATTGCCGACGAGGGATTGATGGCTTCATCTAAACTGGATATTGCTACATAGATTCGGTTAACAGCTATACAGAAGCAGTAAGTCAAGTGTGTTATATTTGCCCCCGCCCATCGAGGCTTGAAGAAATAGATGGGCTGCACGATGCTTCCACACAGAACTGAAACCAACCGCACACGAGTATTGGTAAACCGCTTACTTAAGGCAACTCCTGCAAAAGTATTTTGTCTCCCATTTCAACAGGGGTCAACTCTTAAAGGAAAGAATTTGCTCCTAAGGAGCAAATTCTTTCCTTTAAGAGTAGACCCCTTTTTCAGTGGGACAAGGCTTATAATAGAGCCAACAGGAAGTCCCGAAAGTTGTTTCCCTTTGAAAAATGGCGGAAAAATCTGTCAGGTGTTCCCATTCCCCTTAAAATAATTGCCCTTTTTCGGAACTGAATACAAGCTTGCTTACTGATGGTGTTGGGGTTTAACAGCACATGTCAACCCTTGTGGGCCATTTTGTGTCGTCTCCCAGAGAAAGGAAGGGAAGAGACAAAAGAGATAGTAGAGGAGATATAACTGAAGGGCAGAGGAGAAACAGGAACATGAACGAAAGTGTAGAAATTGAAGCAGTAAGAACATTCCCACACCACCATCCCCCCACCCCACCCTCTATCCGTACCTGCTGCAAGGACAGCATTTTGACTACTTTATACCACACAGAATCAGTCATCACGGGTAGATCTATATCTTTGCCATTGAGTTTTTTTTAGTAACCTTGATTGAGCGTGTGATATAAAGTATGCACAGCTGCGTAAGCCAGAATCATTTGTCCGCCCTAGTTACGCAAGATTGTGATATAAAGTATATATGCACAGTTGCGTAAGCCAGAATCATTTGTCCGCCCTAGTTACGCAAGATTCATGACACCCTCGCCTCACCCAACTTTGCTTAAACACGTTATTTGCATAACAGAGGTGCCACTTTGACTGCTTTTGCCGCAGACGTTTTCATTTTTGTTCTAAATTGGGGATACTCTAAAAGGAAAGGAGCAAATTCTTTCCTTACAGATTAGACGTTTGGAAAATAAAGGGCACACTCAGTGATAACCTCCCCGTCTGACTTTGAGGTGAGACCATTTACATTAACCCTTTTTGTACCAAATGGAATCTTCCCCCTTATATAAAGTAGGAGTCCATTTCAAAATTTAGGGGTGTCAGGTTGTGTTTTCTTCAAAATTTATTTGGAAAACCACTGAACTTTCAGCAAACAGTGGAGGCCCTGATCAATCGCCGCGTTCTGCGGCGTCTGATCTGGGCCTGCACTATTTGCCTAGGTATCCCTTTAGGGGTTTCCTGCATGCAGTGCGTTAAGTAGTTATTAGGACAGGGCTAAACATGAATCGAAAATTGGAAAGATTTGCGATTGACATAGAATTCATATTTTCTTATGTGAATGGAAATTCAAATATTTTCATTTAACGTAATTATGCAAATATGTACAAGAATGTAGCGGAAGAATACAAATTTACATAACAGCATCAACAATAAGATTGTGGTTTACAGACATATAACATTAAATATTATGTATGTACGTTAGTCCGAGATCAAAATATGGTTTGGGAAAGAAAACCGCAAAACATCACCAACAATACAATGTTATGCACAAAACAGCAAGCTTAAAATATTTTTACGCACATTTAATACATTAAATATTAACGTTAGTCAGAGATCAGAATATTGTTTTGGACAGAAAAACGCATTTTTTTTATCTCATCAACAATATAATTGTTAAGCACAAAACAGAAAGCCAGCTAAAAATGTTTGCATGTACTTTGTCCGAGACAGAAATAAAATTAAGCCAGCGCACGACAAAATCTACAATAAGGCATGTGCGCAGTCTGATCTTAGTCTTCTCTGTTCGCATGAGCTTTCTATAGCCTCTGGGCTATTCATAGGACAACAAGAGAATGCTCCTACCAGGCTGGCCTGGTCTTCGACCATAGCATGGGTCTTATTGTAGGTTTTGTCAAGCGTCCGCTCAAATATGTTCCATAAAAGGATAATCTCTTGGGAACAGAAGTGTACGAGTTGTTTCTGGGCCAGACTAGCTAGTTTCGGCCAATTAGGCCTCATCAGTGACCCCTAGTTATCATTATGTTAACAAGTCCGTGAAATGAAGCCCTGAACCGAAAAAGAAACGCAACTTTTTAACCCAAAGATTTTCATGCAACCATCAGTTTGACTGAAAGATCGTTTTGCGATTTACTTTCATACTTTTTAAACTTTCTTATGCAGAAAACATTTGGGCGATATCTGTACAGTTTAACGCTCCACTTTTCAACATTTCCTCGTGCAGTACATTAAATGTATACAGTAACCACATCATATTGGCATATTGTGTTACCTGGAGTTTAGGTTTCAAAAGTCCGGTAAAATTTCTCTACGGAATATGGTATATTTGACGCAAGATCAACGTAACGTAGCGGTCCAAATGCTTCTACGTGAGACGTCCCAGGCTGTCATCGCCAGGAACTTCCAAATGAGTAAATCGACGATAACTTGCTTGTACCAGCGCCCACGTAAAACGGGAACGACAAATGACAGGCTCAGAAGTGGACGTCCACGCGTCACGACATGTCGACAGGACCGATACATCCGTCTAACCAACTTTCGTATCAGCCGTCGAGACGTCTCAGGTGACACCAGGAACGCACAACAATCTAATAAGTGCAGATTCTGTCAGGAATCGCATTCGAGAGTTTGGCATACGTCCTCGTCGTCCGTACGTTGGTATGCCATTAACACCACGACGACGTCGGGTTAGAATGGCGTGGCTCACACAACATAGGCCAAACCTGTTTCCCTTTCGTTAGTGACGTAACGTAATGTTTTGTGACGAGTCCAGGTACTTGTTGCACAGAGCTGACGGCCGTCAACGTGTGTATAGGCGTGACGGAGAGCGTTATCGCGACAATTGTTTGGTTGAACGTGATCGACTTGGAGGCGGTGGGTTGATGGTGTGGGCTGGCATATCTTTTGGTCATAGAACGCCCATGGTATTCATTGATGGATCTTTGATTGCTCAGCGTTACGTTGACGTCGTTTTACGACCGATAGTTGTTCCATATGTACAACAGCACAACGTTACGTTTCAACAGGATAACGCTCGGGCGCATGTAGCAAGGCTCAATATAGCGTTTCTTCTGCAAAACGAGTAGCCTGCTGTACATAACAAAGCGGGAAAATTGCTTTCTCATACTTTGACAGATAATAAAATTTACACCCTTATTATATAGACATTAAAGGCCGTTCTGTATGAAAAGTATGAAAAGACGCCAGTAATAATTAATTTCATTACATTTAAGCCACTGATATGATCATATATCAAGGCTTCTTTTATTCACTAACATAATTCAATTTCCACAAAATGCACTGTCCAAAACCCTTATTCAGGGGAATTAATGCAGCTGTTATATTTTCCGCCATCTTTGACAAGGGAGATTACTGTTAGGACTTCCTATCAGTATTCCTATAGACTGAGCCCCTCTCCAAACGCGGCCTACTCATAAAGGAAAGAATTTGCTCCTAAGGAGCAAATTCTTTTCTTTATGAGTAGGACCCTTTTTGACAACGGAGACAAAAGTATTTTTTAAGGAGTTGCTTCCCCTGAAAGTTTATCATTTCCCACTAAAGCTAATGCGGGCCCAAGTTCTTATGGCAGCCATACAAAACACAAACCTTCAAACTGAATGTAGTTTTCAAAAGATTTCTTTTTCTCCTCCTTTGTTAATTACTTGTCTGTCGTGTTTTGTAAAAGTGAATATTAGTTCAGTTTAAATTGTAATATATGCGCAAGAGACCAAAACACAGTCGCTGTAAGGCGCCTGCAGACCCGGGAATAAGAACATGCACCAATCCGTCGCATATCTGTTTTGAAAACTGCCGCTGATTCTAGATGGCTGTCGAAATCATACTTTAGAACTAACGTACGACGTCGTCTTACGGCCGTTACACACAGACACGAGAGGTGTGATTTTCGTCAGCCATCTTGAATCACGGCCGACGAAATCACACCTAGTTACAGTCAAACTTCATTGGCTCGAACACCTTTGGGACCTCGAAATCTATTCGAGAAAGGGGTATTTCGAGCCACTGATGGTTACTGCCAGGAGGCATAACGAGATACTTTTAAACATCCTTTCGGTGTTCTATAATGAAAATGTATGCTCTGTGTACTCATTAGAAACGCCTCATCGAGGCGATTCTAATGAGTACACACAGCATACATTTGCAAGATAAAAGACTAAAATCTCCTTAATTATCCCCAACTATTTCTTATGTAGAGGATTTCGCTAGGGGCTCAAGAATGGGTTCGACACATCCATGGTAAACGAGCCATCGGTGTTCGAGCCATCGAAGTTCTACTGTAGTTCTAAAGTATGTTGCAGTTCTTCAGTGTCGTTAGTGGGTCGTAAAATGTCTCTCCGTTGTTGTATTGTCTTGTTCTTTTTCGTTATCATCCCCGCCCATTGGGGCTTGGAGAAATAGATTGGGTGGCATTGTGCTTCCACACATGAAACTGACCACGCATGAGTACTGGTAAATCGCTTTGAAGGACTAGGCCTGCCCAGGCGCGAGTCAGACCCATTGCATAAAAGCCTTTTGGTTCATTGGGCTGCAGGGCTTGAGAAGTCATTTCATCTCAATGTCGGGTAAAAGTACCACAACATTAGGTGTAGCGTCTCCAAATTGACCTAAATAGTGCTGACGGGACCGTTACACCTTATTTCAAACAAACAAAATTATTTTCCTTCCCGTATATACGATAACTATGAAAATAAAAAAAAAACTATGCTCAGAGAAACCCCAGTGGCTTGAACATAGATGGCTCGGTTTGTTTGAATTAAATTTTACGTCCCCGTCAACACGGTTTAATTAATTTTGGAGACGTTGCTTCCCATTTTGTTGGACTTTTACCTGATATTGAGATGAAATGACACCCCAAGCCCTGTCGCCCAAACAAACCAAAAGGGTTTATATGTAGGGATGGTCCGACTCGCCCCACTGTGTCTGGGCAGGCTTAGACCCTCTTAGCGGTTTACCAGCACGCATGGACGCTCGGTTTCAGCTCTGCGTGGAAGCATCATGCAGCTCAATCTATTTCTCCAAGCACCGATGGGCGATGGCTAATTGATGGCTCGTATACCATGGCATGAACGATTAGAACTTCTTCTTGGGCAAGGCTCTTTAACCCGCACTGGGAGGTGGATCCTTGCACGGGTGAGTGTGGGGGGGGGGGGGGGGCTCAGTTACTGTCCCGATCCGAATGTCGGTGCACTTTGTAGCAAGTGATGCCAGTGGAGCATGTTCGAGCACCGTGATTTTATTACCGCTGCTGGGGATTGAACCAGGGGTCTCTAGCATCATAGGCAAGTGCACTAATCACTGAGTTACCACGCTCCGTTGACACTTCAGGAAGTCCTGAAAGTTGTATCCCTTTGTAAACGAGGTGTTCCCAGTCCCCTTAAGTTTTCTTTAATTCCTCCAAAAGATAATCGGTGTGGTTTGGTGAGGTGAAGGTGGCATGTATCTTCTCTCAGGGCGTCCAACTAATATTGACTTACAGTTTGGCAGGCCTTGCTGTCCTTGGAGCAGGTAAGGGTAGAGGAAGGAATGCTATTTCTTCAGTTTCTTCTCTGCCATTCATTTTCCTCTTTCTCCTCTGTCATTCACCTTCAACTCCTCTCTCTAATTTCTCTTCTTCATTTTTCTCCCTTTCTCTCGGAGACGACAAAAATGACCAACAAGGGTTGATGTGTCGTTAAACCCAAACACAATCAACAAATCAATCCAAAAGGTAATACATGTATATACAATGGATACTTTGGCCATTCACTGTCCTTTTGGCTGTCCGCTTGTGACGTTTTCATTATGGTGAACTTGTTTTATATTGGTATTTCCATTTGGTATTTCCTGGATGTGAGGTGTGAAGTAATTGTATCGCCTTCACTTCTGTTTACCTAAAGCAGGGCGCTAGCTATGTGGAGGTTTATGCTTGTTTCTGTTGCTGTTTTACGCTCCCATCAACATTAGTTAGGTCAATTTGGAGATGTTGCTTCCGATTTTGTTGGACGACATACCAAGCCTTATCTCAAGATACCGCTAGGGTTTAAGGGGAATGGGAACCCCTTCAGGGGAGGCACTACTGCAAAAGTATTTTTTCTCCCATGTCAATAGGGGTCAACTCTTAAAGGAAAGAATTTGCTCCTGAGGAGCAAATTCTTTCCTAAAAGAGTTTACCCCCTTTACAGTTGGACAGGTCTTACAGAAGAGCAAACAGGAAATCCCAAAAATTATCTCCCTTTGAACAATGGCGGAAAAATCTGCAGGTGTTCCCATTCCCCTTAAGGAGCGATCCGGTTCAAGCCGCATTTCCTGGCCAGAAAACTATACACATCATACAGAAGCGCATTGCAGTCCCATCTTTTTCTAGATGGGCGATGGCGCCTTCATAAAGATTTATGTATCCACTAACCACTGTGTTCGTTTCACTGATCGTGGAATAACAAAGACGTCTTTTTTATCTCGAGACACGGCTGAAGCTTTGGTTGTTTGTTCAACATGCAAAAAGTACATATATAAAGACAGGTTACGAAAACTCAAATTATATTCTAAAATTAGTTTGAAATGATGCACTGTTACCGTATGCTTTACTTTGATGTTTTGCTACAATAATTGTTTGCTTTTGAAAACTGTTCTTTTTTCTTTTTTTTTTTTTTTTTCGTATATTCAGCAGTTCAAAGTGTATTCATATAGGCCGTGGTTTAGTTTTGGTTAAAAAAATTCTCCCACCTATCAGGAAACACCTGCATCGCATTAGCAAATCTTTGTAGGAGTCTACTCTCGAAGGAAGGAATTTGCAGTGGATAGCCTTTTATTTTACACCAGATTAGGAAATCCCTGGTTTTAGCCCGGGATAGAAATTCTGTTCTTACCCCCAGCGTTCTTGCCCAGGCAAACAACATAAGTATAATGCACGAAAAATAAAACGTTAAAGAAAGTAAAATGGAATTTTTCGGTGGAACTGTGCAAGACAAAAATCTAATTTGATGTTCTATTGTAGATGGACGTTTCCAGTCCACGGGATATCCCTCGGGTTTGAATCGCCCATCTACAACAATACCCCCACATTAAATAGAGGATCTTACACGAGTGGTCATTTCATGTGATATTTATGAAACGAGCCATTGGCGAGTTTCATAAATATCATATGAAATGACCACGAGTGTAAGATTCTGTTTATCATATGACCACTTTAAATTGGGTTTCGTCGCCTTTTAATTTGACAATTTTACCACAGAAAATGCATTGTTGACATGGACGTCGTCATGACGTTACTTAATCCCGCCAAAGTGTTATTACACGTGTGGACATACGATTTTTATTACACGATGTTATCCACTGCTTATCAATGACGTCATTTGATAAATTCTTATATTCCATTATGAGAATAAGCCCGTCTAGTGAGCACACTTGAAACTCCTACTTTATATAGGAAAAGGAGGGGTTTATTTAAGAAATGAAATTTATTTTTCTGCAGTTCATGGAAGTATGAACGCAGTGGGTCGCGTGCAAAGTAAATGATCCCCGAAGGGGTTCATGTAACCTTTGCTAGCGACCGACTGTTGTTCAAACTTCCATGAAAAGCAGAAAAATTAAGTTTATTTTTTATATTTACATTATTTGCCCCTCATCACTGGGCGAAAAACGAAATAAATGCTTGTAGGGCAAACTTTTAAAGCTGAAAAACATTTACACCCTGTTTTTCTACAAACAGCGGATCAGGGTTGACGTCATCAACGCCCATAGAGAACAATGGTTTAGAATGACGTCACTTAACGTCACGGAAAATCATGTGATTCGATGCGTTCATGGAAGTATGAACGCAATTGTTTTCTATAGGTTTACATTAGACTTTACACTGGAAATGTAAATATAATGGTATACAATCTTTCCTTTTTTCTTGCTCAAAAATATAAATTGTGGGTGCTCATTAGAACCGTCTCATCGTGGGTCCAGTTCCCTTTAACCTTAACCACTCTCTGGGCTAATCAGCAGATGAGAAATTGTTTATTTTTATTATTTTTCCCGGAAAACAGGACTTGACAGCTCAAGCGTAAATAAATAATAAAAATAAACAGGACTTTACAACTCAAGCAAATTGTCTCCACAGGATACAATTTGCATGAAATGTCAAATCCTGTTTTCTTGAAAAAATAAGAAAACATACATGTACTTCAAAATGGCGTCTGCTTGGTTACCCAACATGCAGAGCGTAAAGTTTTGTCACACGCGTCATGCTGCCCAGTCTGCTGTGTGTGCATGTGTGGAAATATTGTTGGAGAAAATAAAGCATACGAGGGATGTAGATTTAACTTTTCGCCATACCACAGTCTGGAATCAAATTGTAATTTTCTAATTTTCAAAATTGTAGTTGCTGTAAGATTTAAATATGGTTTTGCCATAATATTTGCATAAGCTACTATAAGAGTGCAGTTGTAAAAATCGGTTGAATATTTTGGGCTATAAATCATGTATAATTATAGAACTATTTTCACCTCACAACTTTAAAGGTTTGGTTTGATTTCTTTTGTGTTTCTACGAGCTGAGTCCATATGTAAAAGGGGTCTGCTAGTAAACGAAATAGTTTGTTCCCATCTTTAAATCGAGAGTCACCGTTTTTTTTTTTTTTTTTTTTTTTTTTTTGGGGGGGGGGGGGGGGGGGGGAAAGGCGGTCTGCATAGGAGATTCAAAACAATTTATGAAAGTGTTACCTCCTCTGCATTTATCGTCACATAAACACCACCCCCTTGAACCCCAGTTTTGTACAGTATTGATCAGGAATCGATACAACCGATCAGTGAAACCAACGGGAAAGAAACACAAACATGAAAAAACTAAACCCTAATGGAAACATCAATAGCGAAAGACTAAATAACAGTTACTTTCGGACAAAATGGCCAATTGGCTATCCAAAAGATATAAACGATGAACACATTCAAAGACGACCTATAACAAAAATAAACCGCGACAGAAGAAGCGCGTTGGAACGGTCAGTGAAAAGTATAGGGGTGGGGGGAGGGGCTTAAATCGATTTTATGCGGCCCCAAACCTCGCCCTTACTTCCGTCGCGATTAAGACAAATAATTTGTTCAGTCTGCACTCATCAGTGCAACATCTCCGAGAACACAAAAATCGAACAACAACAGAGATGAAACAACGGTGAGGACTCGACAGCAAGAAATAACTGAAATGCTTGTGCACTGTTTGCTTACAGTACAGGAATTTAAGGGTGAGCCACCAAAAAAAAACGCAGCGTCTCATCAGGGTCTACATGGTTTGCTTACAGCACAGGAATTTAAGGGTTAAATGTCTAAGTGTAAGTTCTCGTTCCAAATCTAAACTCGGAGACAATCCACTCACCAGTACTCTCAGTGCTTTGATTTAAGCAAACCGTGAAGATCCAGATCAGACGTCGCGTCCTGAGAAGTCATTGTTTGCCACTGTCACAGTTTGGACGCTATGCGTATAAGCGTTAATGTGGATCAAACTTGGTCTCGGCCCCCGCCCATCTGGGCTTGAAGAAATAGATGGACTGCATGAGGCTTTCACGCAGAGCTGAAACCGACCGCACACGAGTACTGGTAAACCGCTTAGAGGATCTAAGCCTGTTCAGGCAAATCTATTGGTTTCATTTGGCGACAGGGCTTCAGATGTCATTTCATCTCAATGTCGGGTAAAAGTCCCACAAACTTAGAAGCAACGACTCCAAAATGACCTATACAGTTTTGACGGGGACGTTAAACCTCAAATCAAACAAACAAACTTGGTTTTTAGTGTGAACGCAGTTTGATTAGGATCAATTTTACATGTACCCAATCTTAAGTGCGATTTGTTTGTTTGATTTGAGATTTAACGTCCCCGTCAACACTATAAAGGTCATTTTGGAGACGTTGCTTCCAATTTTGTGGGATATTTTACCCGACATTGAGATGAAATGACATCTCAAGCCCTGTCGCCCAATGAAACCAATAGGGTTTGTCAGCATGGGCGGTCCGCCTCGCATCGCGGTTCCTGGACAGGCTTAGATCCTCTAAGTGGTTTACCGGTACTAGTGTGCGGGCCGGTTTCAGCTCTGCGTGGAAGCATCATGCAGCCCATATATTTTTTTCAAGCCCCCATGGGCGGGGGCATCTTAAGTGTGAAAATACCTGATTATATGGAAACTTCGCAGGCGAACACCGATGGCTTGCTCATCATAGTTATTTCTTACTCATTCTTTGCATATTTCCCATGATTGTGACATTCTCATTAGTATGCTGTGTATACTCATTAGAATCGCCTCTATGAGGCGATTCTAATGAGTACACACAACATACCTTCTATCAGAGAAAATCGATGATATCCATAAGTCATCCCCATTCTGGTTCCAGATCTGTTGCTATGATAAACACTCAGTGGCTCGAACTACCCTTATCTCGAACAAATTTCCATAATATTACGATAACACATCCATTACGAAAACACACCCGTGCGACACAGTGCATTTTTGATATCCCCAATATGGCTATTTTCCCGATGAAAATCCGTGATATCTTTCTTATCAATAATGCAAACAAAGGTTGTCGGTGCTCGTTAGAACCGCTTCAATGAGGCAGTTCTTACGAGTACCCACATCCTAAGTTTTGGAGCAGAAATAAGAAAAATAATGTACACACCCGTACACCCCAGTTTTCTCTATATAAAGTGGGGTGTACGGGGGTGTTCATTTCACGGACTTGTTCACGTCGTCGTTCATATTATCACCTAAACAGTTACAGTAAAATTTGGCTATTAAAACCATCTAAAATTAACACTAATTCTGCTTTAAAAAGCTTATTTAGAAGGTTGAAGTTATTCTGTCTTCGTGTTTTTGCTCACAATGTCATCTGGTCAGGGACCACATTTGGGACTGTTCAAAAGTGGTCTTAAAGGCACTTTTGAACAGACCAAAATATGGTCTTAATATAGGAATTTTACTGTATTTTATGGATTAAAATGTGTGATATTTTCTTATCTATACTCCGAACATGGGCTGTGTGGTGCTCGTTAGAACCGCCTGCAGGAGGCGAGGCTGTGTGGTGCTCGTTAGAACCGCGGCCTGCAGGAGGCGGTTCTAACGAATACCACTAATCTATGATTTGAGCAGAAATATGAAAAACTAATGACCCTATACCCCTGTATACCCCTGTAAACCCCAGTTTTGCCATATATATAGGTGAGCTTTAAAGGGGTCAAAATTACATATATAGGCGTGTTTTCGACGTTTGAGGACATGCACACTTTAATAAGATAAACTCTGTCCACCTTGATGTCGGTTACCTTCTTAGATCTGAGGCATGATTATAAAACCTTGGGCCTGTTTTATGTGTAATATTCGTTAAAGTTAAGAAGGCGAACTTTTGTCACTTGAAAGCTTTGAACTCGATTAACGGCCTCTAAATAAAAGTGCAGAAAGTACAAGTCAGTCGGATGCCAGAATGCCAAAAAAGGATAGAAAAAAACATGAACTAAGGCACAACAAGGCACACTTGTTCGAGTACGATCAGCAAAGAAACAGTTCGGCGTGGACATCCATCTAGTCTTACCAGAATCTTTACTTATTTATCACTTTTGTTAACCCATATAGTACCAGAAACCCCAAAACGGGTACCCTGGCAAATAGTGCAGGCCCAGATCAGACGCAACAGAACGCGGCGTCTGATCAGGGCCTCCACTGTTTGCTAAAGGTTCAGTCATTTTCCAAATAAATTTTGATGAAACACAACCTGACACCCCTAAATTTTGAACTGAACTCCTGCTATATATAAGGAGGAAGATTCCATCTGGTACAAAAAGGGTTAAGCCAAGATGCTATCCCCTGAAAAAGCGGAATGCGAAGACACTGAAAAGACTGTGCCGACTGGCAGACTGATGTTAGTCTTCGCTAGTCGCAATCTGATTGAAACCCGATCTAAGCTGAACTATTTACAGGTACGCCTAGTGACCGATCGCAGAAAGGAAAGGAAGATTGTTGTTGTTGTGATAGTGGTCTTCCACAGGGGTGGAGTCTGACAGCAGGTGCTTCTCAATGCTGTCAGTTTTTGGATAGGAAATAAACTATCTGGAGCACATACCGATTCGCCTAATCTCTTCAATGACATTTTAAGTCATTCGTCAATCTTGAAACAGCTTCGGAATCTGTCGAGTTTTCAACTATAAGCGATAGCCGTGTTGACCCTCTGCCGAATTTTAATTTCGATTCCGGATGCTTTTGCAATAAGCTGGCGTCTCTCAGATGTTAATCGTAATTTTTTAATTTGTGGCAAAGAAAATTCTGAGTGACAGACAAACCGCTTATAATAAAAGCATCATGCAAAATGTAGAGTTTGACACGCCGCCATATTTATTATTGTTTATTACCGTTGCTTAGACCGATATATGGAAAATGACCGAGTAGATCCGAATTTACTTCCCGAGTTTTCGAAGCTGATCACCGATTGGTTAAAATCAAAGGTCACTGAAGGTGACCTCCTAAGGGTCGATGTCAGATCTAGCCGCAGCGAGATCGGATTTTAATCAGATTGCGCTAGTCGCTAGACTTATTGTAGGGTTCCCTCTTACACGGGTGGTAATCAGGGGAACTAGCTCGAAAATGAGTCTATGGAAAATTTGTTCCCTCGACACATCCGGGAACTCTCGAGCTAGCTCCATCGCCACGAAACTTGTAAACAAAGGTAGGTGTTGAAGAGTTTTATCACCATTTTCTCCTTTGTAAGCTATTTATAAAAAAAATCCGGCAATGCAGTTCCACATAGAAATGATTTAACTTTGTACCCCGCTAGAATTTGCCATGCAAATTTGCAGCGCTGGAGTATGAATGAAACTAAACTTTTTATCACGGGCCTGAAAAATTGTCAATTTGTGTCAACGCGGAGATTTTGGCCGACGATTTTTCATTTTCCGCTAAAAGTACGCCCTTCACACCCCCCAGAAGCAACATCCCTAGTGAAATGAAAACGCTCCATGTTTCATTTCACTAGGACTGTTACTTCTGGGGGTGTGAAGGGCGTACTTTTGACGGAAAATGAAAAAATCGTCGGCCAAAATCTCCGTGTTGACATAAATTGACAATTTTTCAGGTCCGTGATAAAAAGTTTAGCTTCATTCATACTCCAGCGCTGCAAATTTCCATGGCAAATTCTAGCGAGGTACAAAGTTTAATCATTTCTATGTGGAACTGCATTGCCGGATTTTTTTATAAATAGTTTACAAAGAAAATAATGGTGATAAAACTCTTCGAGACCTACCTTTGTTTTCAAGTTTTCTGTTGATGGAGCTAGCTCGAGAGCTCCCGGATGTGTCGAGGGAACAAATTTCCATTGACTCATTTTCGAGCTAGTTCCCCTGATTACCACCCGTGTCTTACAACCGCTCAAGTGACTTGAAGAAATATAAGTTTGATCCACTTAAAAGACCCAAATATATACATGGTAAAAACTGGGGTTTACAGGGGTATACACGATTTTCTTATTTCTGCTTTAAAACATACTTGTGGGAACACGCTAGAACCGCCTCGCCGAGGCGGTTCTAACGAGTACTCACAATTTATGTTTTGCACAGAAATACGAAATATGTGAAAAAAATCTTTTTTCGGGATGTGGGGTGTGGGGAGGGTTGTAAAATTTTATCAATGTATTTTAATAGGCGTGTCTTTATTATGTTGTACTGGGAATTAATTTTTAGGCAGGTATTTGATGTAGTTGACACTTGACACTTTTCCTGCTGAATAAATTAATTTAGCCACACCCTTTTCCATCTATCAAACAATCATATTACATGTTATAATGTATTCATTAAATACACAAACCGCATGATAAACAGGTAGATCCTGATCCTGGTCTTCAGAAGCCATCTGATCTGGATCTACGCTGATGTCAAAAGAGGGGTTGGTGTGTTCAGTGGGATAAGGTGTAAAGGTCTAGAAAACAACAGTACGTCATGCCGAGCTTGTCAAAGTTTATTTAATACATAGCAGTGAAATCAGTGCATATCTGAAACAAATAAAAGTGATATTTTCACACTGTGAAAATATAAATGATATTTTCACAGTGTGAAAAATAACATGACCATGTTATTTTCACAGAAGCAGCCCGGACTATTTTCTCGCCAAAATTCATATGTTATCTATAAAATAATTCTGTAAAATACCTTGAAAAAGCATTCTCTGAACTGTAAAAATGCTGTATTAAAAATGGCGACTGTTTATGGTTAGCAACTGACAGTTGTGACGTCATAGCCAAGTCAAAAATTGTGACGTAAGAACTGATAGATCAATTACAGTAGATGTCCTAAAGTATTATCAAATAAAAAGCAAATTTACTCTTTTTTTTTTTCGATAAATATAAAAAATATTTCATCTCGTGTGTTGAAAACATCAGAATTTTCATCACACTCGATGAAATATTTTTTAAATTCATCTCAAAAAAAAATAAAAATCCTCTATTTACCTAACAATACCTTTCCTGCGCAGGCTTATATGAATACAATGCCTATTCTTCTGCCCTTCTTGAATCAGCGGAAGGGATAGAATGACCTTAGAAAAGAATCCATTATCAATCACAACAAAAGAAAGCTGTCGACCCGGCGGGGATCAAACCTGCAACCACCTGATCACCAGTCAGTTTGTTTGTTTGTTTGTTTGCACTGGGGTTTGACGGCCCAGTCAACACTATTTTAGGTCATTTTTGAGCCGCACACTTTTCCTGGGCAAGCTTATACGTCAGCGGTTAATCAGTACAGTGCATATTCTTTCGTCAGAAACTGACAACTGCCCTTCCTGAATCAGCGGAAGGGAGAGAATGACCGTAGAAAAGATTTCATGATCAATCTCCACGAAAGAATGTTGCCGACCCCGGCAGGTATCGAACCCGCGTCCTCCTGATCACCAGTCAGACGCGCATCCGACTGCACTACCGAGGCCGGCGATCACCAATCAGACGCGCGTCCGACTGATCCACCCAGGTCGGCTGTCAGTTGTGTATGTTTAAGAAACAGATCAGCTCTAGCAGTGATTTATTGAGTGATATTTCACTGTTTTCGAAGTCAGTTGTAATGTAGATCAAATCACGAGCGCGTAGCGCGAGTGATTTGTCTACTTACAACTGATCGCGGAGTCTATTATATTTTGTGGTAATCCTTTGGAAGAAAGAACTATAATTCAGAACTGATGTAGTTGAGTCTACAAGTTTTTTTTCTGGACCAGACTAGCAAGTTTCGGTCAATTAGGCCTCATCAGTGACCCTCAAATATTTTCGAAATTCCGCAGTGAAATCACTTGTACAATCAAGCTTCAATGGCTCGACCTTTGGGACCGCGAAAAATCTGTTCGAAACAGGGGCAAGTCGAGCAAATGAGGGTTACTACCAGGAGGCATAACGAGATACTTTGGGACAAAATGTATGCTGCGTGTACTCAATTAGAATCGCCTCATCGAGGCGATTCTAATGAGTACACATAGCATTCATTTGCAAGATAAAAGACGAAAATATCCTGAATTATCACCTACCTTTTCTTATGTACGGGCTCAACTACGAGTTCGACTCAGCCATGGTAAACGAGCCATCGGTGTTCGAGCCATCGAAGCCATCAGTCGCGCTTCATTACGATGGTTTTAACGAATACCACAATCGATGTATTGCAGTAAGAATTAAGACGATACCATGCTGTGTACATGTGTGTTCGCAACCTCGCAATTTGGTAAAGCAGTCCTTCGCCGATGGACAGACTGGTCTGAGTCTGCTTTATTCAAACATGATATTTTGTGCATTCGCCGTGCCCAGGCTGATTTAAAGTTCGTGCGGACCGGTAGTGATGTCCTTAGAGCTTTGCCAATGAATAATGTGTCATAATTTAGACCTATCATATACTGATACTTTAAAGTGCTTGATAAATAAATCTGGGTTTAACGAAGAACAAACAAAATAGAATGAATATACGAGCCATTATTTCCCGCTCAAGGGCTTCTTCAGTGGCAATATTACTAGTCTGGTATTGAAAGGATTCCTTTTATTTATTCAGATTAGTCTTGTACTTTTGATTTGTACTTATATCATTCCAATATGACCCTAGCAAGTTATGCGATTTATAGAGGTAGCTCCCTTACTATAATGAATGATTCCTTGAGGATTTTTTACATATATACAGAACACAAAAGGAAACCCTTCCTACTCTGACCACTTTGGGTCTCGAGTTATCTGTCCTCGATAAATGTAAATGTTTTTTGTTGTTGTTTTTTTTTTTTTCTGTTTTTTTTTTTTTTTTGGTCCGTAGCTCCTTTCGCTATGGAAAGGTGGATAAAACTTTATTGGACACATTCATGAGCTTTGTCAGGTCAACGTGATATTCACGGGTGGTAATCAGGGGAACTAGCTCGAAAATGAGTCAATGGAAATTTGTTCCCTCGACAAATCCGGGAACTCTCGAGCTAGCTCCATCACCAAGAAACTCGTAAACAAAGGTAGGTCTCGAAGAGTTTTATCACCATTTTTTTCTTTGTAAGCTATGTATAAAAAAATCCGGCAATGCAGTTCCACATAGAAATGATTTAACTTTGTACTCCGCTAGAATTTGCCATGGAAATTTGCAGCGCTGGAGTATGAATGAAACCCAAACTTTTTATCACGGACCGGAAAAATTGTCAATTTATGTCATTACGGAGATTTTGACCGAAGATTTTTCATTTTCCGTCAAAAGTACGCCCTTGGCACCCACAGAAACAACATCCCTGGTGAAATGAAACATGGAAAGTGTGAAATAAGCAAAAAAATATGGCAGTGATTACATAACTTGCGAGTTATGACGAAATTACTGTCCGAGCTAGTCTTCTCGACAAGGAGCTAGTTCACTCGACATAAAAAAGAAAATGAAACGTTCATCAGATTTGATGTCTTTCTATGGTCCCACCCAGGTTATCCAACTGGTTTCTTTACCTCTGGCTAACAAAGGTAGGTCTCGAAGAGTTTTATCACCATTTTTTTTCTTTGTAAGCTATTTATAAAATAAATCCGGCAATGCAGTTCCACATAGAAATGATTTAACTTTGTACTCCGCTAGAATTTGCCATGGAAATTTGCAGCGCTGGAGTATGAATGAAAGTAAACTTTTTATTACGGACCTGAAAAATTGTTAATTAATGTCATTACGGAGATTTTGGCCGACGACTTTTCATTTTCCGTCAAAAGTACGCCCTTCACACCCATAGAAACAACATTCATGGTGAAATAAATCAGAGTCTTATCATAAGGAACAATGATATATATGGTTTAGGGGTTGGGAGCTGAATTATTTTCAAAATATTAGACATTTTGAGTTTTCCATACAAATGCCTATATGTCAATTTTACGTTTTATGTAATTTTACCCCAAGGCCCATCCAGGGGCAATTGTATCATGAACGGAAAGTTCTTTGGCTGAGTAAGAGTCATGCGAAATTTCAACTTTGTAGCATAACAGAAACGGGAATTATGGGCTCCAAGAGAAACGCGAACGTTAACTTTAACGTTTGTTAGACTCTGGTTAGGACTCTTGGGCAATGGCATCTGACACTCGGACACGCTCAGGAGCATGGCCCTGGGACAATCGTATCATGAACAGAAAGGTCACGGTCTGAGTAAGCGTCATACCGATTTTCAATTTTGTAGTATAACATAAATGGAAGTTATGGGCTCCAAGAGAAAGGCAGACGTAAACTTCGAAATTTGTTAGACTCTGTTTATGAACGCGACTTTCCATTGCAGAACTAGGACATCCATATATGACTCAAGAGAGGCTCGAACCACACCGACAGGATACCTAATCGACATAGATTCATGTTGTTAGGTGATTAGTTGCTTAATAGATCACTGTCTGTCGGGCACAAGTGCAGAGATCACTCGCGGTACGCGCCCGTGATCACTCGCGCTACGCGCTCATGATCTATTCACTATAACGACTGATATATTAAGCAACTAATAAGCACCATCTTATCTTTCAACAATTTAGTCGAAAACTGTGTTGAGCATTTATGGGTATAGGGGAAACGATAGTTTGTTCGAGGCATCTGGGTCACATGACCAAGATGGTTACCATGCCCATATATGGTGAAACCATTAAAAATCTTCTCTAGAACCAGTGGGCTGATTTCAAGAAACTTGTAGTACCTAGGACTGCAGCACAACATAATTTGTATAAACTATGACTTTAGGTTTATTAAAAATAATCAGATCACCTGCGGGAACAATATGTGATTTCTGAGTGAAACAAAAATCATCAAAAAGATTACCGGTAGGAATCAAATACTTCATTTATTTAATCAAACCTTTACACGACACTGACATTTGTGTGCATATATATTTTCTCTCTTTTTCCATCCATCCTTCCATCCATCTACCCACCGACCCATCCATCCATCCGTCCGTCTGTCTGTCCGTCTATATGTTCGTTCGTCCATCCGTCCTCCAATTGACCAATCCTTCCAAATACCCACTCATCCCTTTCTATTGTGCACCCTTCCATCCATCCATCCATCAATCATTCCATCCATCCATCCATCCATTCAACATCCATTGATCCGCTCCAAATGGGAGGGGGCGAAGCAACTTGGTGGGCGAAATGACTAAGGGGGGCGAAAAGACCAGGCTCTGTTGGCAAAACAGGTGTGTAAAATGGGGGCGAAACGAACAGGGAGAAACGACTGGGGGACGCCTTTGGGGCTTAGCATCTTGTTACCCAACTAGCCAGAGGTAAAGAAACCAGTTGGATAACCTGGGTGGGACCATAGAAAGACATCGAATCTGATGAATGTTTCATTTTCTTTTTTATGTCGAGTGAACTAGCTCCTTGTCGAGAAGACTAGCTCGGACAGTAATTTCGTAATAAGTCGCAAGTTACGTAATCACGGCAAAAAATTTTTTTGCTAATTTCAAACTGTCCATGTTCCATTTCACCAGGGATGTTGTTTCTGTGGGTGTGAAGGGCGTACTTTTGACGGATAATGAAAAATCGTCGGCCAAAATCTCCGTAATGACATAAATTGACAATTTGTCCGGTCCGTGATAAAAAGTTTGGGTTTCATTCATACTCCAGCGCTGCAAATTTCCATGGCAAATTCTAGCGGAGTACAAAGTTAAATCATTTCTATGTGGAACTGCATTGACGGATTTTTTTATACATAGCTTACAAAGAAAAAAATGGTGATAAAACTCTTCGAGACCTACCTTTGTTTACGAGTTTCTTGGTGATGGAGCTAGCTCGAGAGTTCCCGGATTTGTCGAGGGAACAAATTTCCATTGACTTATTTTCGAGCTAGTTCCCCTGATTACCACCCGTGATATTGCACTTCTATGAACTGTCCTACTGGAAACATTTGCAAACCTGTAAGAGTGTACAAGTGGATTAACTGATAAATAGAATACCAGATTCTTATCATTTGATATCAAGTTTATCAGGCTCGGTTTCGAGAACCCATGTAGAATCGCTCGGCAAGCCTCGCAATTCTGCAATCGTTCTCGAAGCCTTGCCTGATAAACCTGATATCAATGACACGAATCTGGTATTCTCTATAACTATACCAGCAGAGACGGCTTTTTTTAATATAGAAACCAATTTTTGCCCTGCCGCAGTTCATAAATATGAAAATGATAACAATGGTTGGACATTTAATATTTATGAGCAGATCAAAGAGGCCACGAAGCTAAAACAAAACGTTCTATTACCTCAGGCCTGGCGGTTTTGTCTGAATAGTTCGATTGTCACTGGAGACATTTTGAGTTCGGTGTCGCCTACCAAATTCGTGTCGTTTGATATCAAGGTAATCAGGCAAGGCTTCGAGAACGCTTGTACAATTGCGAGCTTGAAACCTCGCGATTCTACATGCGTTCTCGAAGCCGAGATAACGACACGAATCTAGTTTTGTTTGATTTGAGGTTTAACGTCCCCGTCAACACAATATAGGTCATTTTGGAGACGTTGCTTCCAATTTCGTGGGACTTTTACCCAACATTGAGAGGAAATGACATCTCAAGCCCTGCCGCCCAATGAAACCAATAGGTTTATGAGCATGGACGGTCCGACCCGCACTGCTTCACCTGGGCAGGCTTAGATCCGCTAAGGGGTTTACCAGTACTCGTGTGCGGTCGGTTTCAGCTCTGCGTGGAAGCATCATGCAACCCATTTATTTCTCCAATGGGCGGGGGCCGACACGAATCTAGTATTCTATTTATCAGTTAATCCCCTTGTACACTCTTACAATTTTGCCATTTTCTCCAGCAGTCCAGTTCATAGAAGTGCAATGTCACGTTGACCTGATAAAGCTCACTTGTCCTGAGACAGCATATCTTTATCAGGTCAAGGTGTTACAATGCAGTTAATTTAGGAGTTAACTGATAAAGTTTGGTATAGAGATACTAGAATGTCGCAATTCCATCTGCACCGTTTGGACTCTTGCTGGATTGTGAAACAAATTCGTTAAACAAATAAGGAGAATTACAGCAAGTCCAAAAGGCGTCCGAATTTAAAGATTTTTACGGTATGTGTTTGTTAGTTGTTTGAATTGCGTTTTAACGTCCCTGGCAACACTATCTATGTCATTTTGGAGATCTGGGTCTGCACCGTTTGCGCAGGTCTATCTGTCCCAATAGGTAAGATCATTACGGAAAGTATTTGCCAGGTTTGCGAGTGCATGCGATTACTCGTATGTAGTCAGTTTGATTGTCAGATCTGCCTTCACAAAACTGCATCATATGGATTAAATTGTTTGTTAACTGCTTAACTTGATATAGGAAGTAGCATTTTATTAAAGTTATATCTTCTCATTTGATATCTGAGTCCGCACATGGAAGAAAACAACAGCAAATGTACATTACATATATCGGTGCATTGTATTTTCAGCGTTACCAGGGTAAACTTTTCGCTGTTCGCATGATGTTTTCTGTTCGGTATAAAGAGACATCAGATACGACCATTCAAGAAAAGATACATGTATAATTAGAGTGCATGTTCTTCTTTGGCACGCATTTCATTCTGCAGCACTGAACCGGACAGTCACGTCGTTCATTTTAGTCTTTGACGTCATCGGACTTTTATCAACAGCCAATGCCCTAAGTGCCCAGATTTAACAAGGAAGAAGACATGGTGGCTTCTTTTGGAGATTTCGTCCAACCTAATTGTCAAGATTATTTGGTGCAAAAGGTGTTTTGGTTATTCGGGGAATCCAGTTAGTGTTCGCAGAGCGCGTTACGTTGTGTGTTCCTACCCCATAGATTCTTATCTGTATGGAATCCCTGCGAAGAGCTTGTAACTCAATCAATTCTCGACTTCTCCCTTACTTCAGTGAGGCGGTTCTTACGAGCACCCACGATCTATATGTTTGTAGCAGAAACACGGAAGATGTCATATAAATACAGTAAAATTCCTATATTAAGACCACCTTTGTGGATGTTCAAAAGTGCCAAAGGTGGTCTCTTAAGAAGGTGTATCATACGAGTAGACTAGGTATAGAAAACACTGAAACCGACTCAATAAGCTTAATCTTAATTTTAGGTGGTCTAAATAGCTTTTAGGTGGTCTTAATAGCGGATTTTTACTGTACTAGTTTTTGTTTAGGTTAAGCGTCCCGTCAACACTGTATAGGTCATTTTGGAGACGTTGCTATCAACTGTGTGGGACGTTTAGCCGACATTGAGATGAAATGTCTTCTCAAGCCCTGTCGCCATATGAAACCAATAAGGTTTATAAGCATGGACGGTCCGACACGCACAACTTTACCTGTGCAGGCTTAGATCCTCTAAACGGTTTACCAGTACGCAGCTGTGCGTGGAAGCATCATGCAGCCAATCTATTTCTTCAAGCCTCGATGAGCGGGGGCCGGACTCTGATCTTTATGATTGCCCTGCGAGGGACTTTTACCGCGATCATTTTATTTATTTTTTTTATTTCTCACTTCTAACTTCTTATTTCTTATTTCTTACTTCAGAGAGGCGTTTCTTACGAGCACTCACGATATATATGTTTGTAGCAGAAATAAAGAAGATTCATATAAATACAGTAAAATGCCCATTTTAAGACCACCTTAGGGGCTGTTTAAAAGTGGTCTGTAAGACCACTTTTGAACAGTCCCAAAGTTGGCCTCTTAAAAGGGCGATACCTGGTGTAGAAAACACTGAAACCTTCTCAATAAGCTTTTAAAAGCAGATTTGATCTTAATTTTAGCTGGTCTTAATAGCTTTTAGGTGGCCTTAAATGGCGGATTTTTACTGTACTAGTTTTACAAATTTTACAGATATGAAGACCGCCCAGCCCATCGGGGCTTCAAGAAATAGATGGGCTGCATGATGCTTCCACGCAGAGCTGAAACCGACCTGCACACGAGTACTGGTAAACAGCTTAGAGGATCTAAGCCTGCTTATAAACCCTGCTGGTTTCATTGGGCGACAGGGCTTGAGAAGTCATTTCATCTCAATGTAAAAGTCCCACAAAATTGGAAGCAATGGTCCCAAAATGACCTTTACAGTGTTGACGGGGACGTTAAACCTCAAATCAAACAGACAAACAAATACAGATATGAAGGACGCATTTGCAGCATACGGGTGTAGTATCCTTACGGATCAGTATTGCTCTTGGGAATCCACTTTTCTTCTTTACGATAACGTATCCGTGTGACAAAGGCCAGTCTTTCATTTCTTCAAAATGGTTATTTTGACAAAGGACTCCAAAATGTTTTTTTTTTTTTGACAAAGGCCAATCTTTCATTTCTCCAAAATGGTTATTTTGACAAAGGACTCCAAAATGTATTTTTTGACAAAGGACAGTATTTTTTTCTCCAAAATGGTTATTTTGACAAAGGACTCTAAACTGTTTTTTTTTTTTTTTTTTTTTTGACAAAGGCCAGTCTTTCATTTCTCCAAAATGGTTATTTTGACAAAGGACTCCAAAATGTTTTTTTTTTTTGACAAAGGACAGTCTTTCATTTCTTCAAAATTGTTATTTTGACAAAAAGGACTCCAAAATGTTTTTTTGACAAAGGACAGTCTTTAATTTCTCCAAAATGGTTATTTTGACAAAGGACTCCAAAATGTATTTTTTTTTACAAAGGACAGTCTTTCATTTCTCCGAAATGGTTATTTTGACAAAGGACTCTAAAATGTTTTTTTGACAAAGGCCAGTCTTTCATTTCTCCAAAATGGTTATTTTGACAAAGGACTCCAAAATGTTTTTTTGACAAAGGACAATCTTTCATTTCTCCAAAATGGTTATTTTGACAAAGGACTCCAAAAAATTTTTTTTTGACAAAGGACAGTCTTTCATTTCTCAAAAATGGTTATTTTGACAAAGGACTCAAAATGTTGTTTTTTTGTTTTTTGTTGTTTTGTTTTTTGACAAAGGACAGTCTTTCATTTCTCCAAAATGGTTATTTTGCTGCTAAAAAAATTGTGATGTTTATTCCTATTTATAAGCCAAGCATAGGTTGTGGGTGCTCGTTAGAACCGCCTCATTGGGGCGGTTCTAACGAGTACCTACAACCTATGTCTCGGAGCGGAAATAAAAACAAAATAATGTACACCCTTTGAATCACCAGGTTTCCAATATAATGTGAGATTGACAGGGGTGTTCATTTCACAGACTTGTTAATACGATGCCGTTGAGAGTAGGCGTCGCGTTTAGTGGTTCACAGTTAAAAGAGATGCAAACATGAAGCCATGCAAGTCATTCCCTTTATGAAATGGCCGAATGTATAACAGTGGTTTCTTTTCACTTAAAAGAGACGTTTTAACCCATATATGACAATGGAATCTTCCACCTGGTTAGTTTGGACTGGTCCATTTTTAATCATAAGGGTGTCAGGTTTCGTTTGTTTGGTGTAAGTTGTACAAAAATAACAGGACTTTGCGAAAACAGTGTATACCCAGATTAGACGCGGCGTCTGATCTGGGTATTCGCTGTTTGTCGATGTTCCAAAAAAGGGCCGCTAGGCATATGTGGGTTAACCCATTTCGTACCAGAAACCCCAAAACGGGTAGCTTGGCAAACAGTGCAGTTCCTGATTAGACGCCGCAGAACGCGGCGTCTGATCAGGGCCTCCACTGTCTGCAAAAGGTTTAGCCATTTTCCAAATAAATTTTGAGGAACACACAACCTGACACCCCTAAATTTTGAAATAGACTCCTGCTATATATAAGGAGGAAGATTCCATTTGGTACAATACGGGTTAAGGACTGTTCGATGGTTTCGGTTTCGCTAGGATATTATAAAAGAAATTGCAATTATATCGTGTACATTATCAATAGTTCGATGGCTTCCTTGTATCCTGATAATATTTCCTCATGAAACCAGCGCTGAGAAAAGAATGACCGTCACGATATTGGCATCTTGTTGAAGTGTAATGTCACCATTATAGCCTTAATGTTGCGATGCACTGATAAAGTGAGACGCGCAGCGAGAATATGTTGTTACGATACAGAAACACAACCTTCCGAGTTTAAGCAATATTTCGTGTCCAGAAAATGGCGTTTTTCTCAAGTAAATTTATAATATTTTTGCTTTCTTCTGTTTCAGACATAATTTGTTGATGCTTCTTAGAACCTGTACTTGTATAGTTGCATCTATATTTGCAGCAGAAATGAAAATGCCAGAAATAAAAACCGTTTCGTGGCCATTTTAGAAACCAAAAATAGAAGAACTATTTGACATACATATGTTATCCTGCCCTACATCTAAATTAAAAAAAAAATGTATATATACTGACAAGAGGAGCGTTCAACAAGACGGGCGCCCGCAGAGCGCTCACTTTGTTCAACAAATTGAGCGCTCGACGGGCACCCGCGTCCGGTTTCACGTTGCACACGAAATACGTGCGCCCAGAGAAATCTCTGGTCAGACTATATGCATGCACACACTGAGCTGATTCTTTGCTGGGCGTACATGTAAGTTGTAGGTTATGCTCTGCGGTGATATCTCAGTGGTAAGTGCACTTGCCTCTGATGCTAGAAGCCCCCTGTTCGATCCCCGAGGCGGTGTCGTTAACTGGAGCCCCCTCCCCCCGTGCAGGAAGAGTCATATCCTGTGCAGGTTAAAGACCCCTACCGTAATTACATTATTACTGTGTAGGCTTTCAACCCTGCAACCTGGAGTGTATGTAATGTACACCTGCTGTGACCGATCGCAGTATACGAAGAAAGAAAGAAAGAAAGAAAGAAAGAAAGAAGAAAGAAAGAAAGAAAGAAAGAAAGAAAGAAAGAAAGAAAGAAAGAAAGAAAGAAAGCCCGGCTCAGTATTTTATGAGTATAATTCCATGCAGGCATTTCTTACTAAACGGATGCCAGGACCAAACGGAACCGATGCTAAGCGGAGGTTCATCCCGAGAGTTGAAAACGCCGGTATCTAATCCATATGAATAAAGCATTTCTAGCAAACTATAACCTTTATTTTACATTTATTCATCAGTTTACACCGCCCCCCCCCCCCCCCCCCCCCCCAACAAGTCAGGCACAGCGCAGTTTACACAATTGTCAAGCAGCAACACCACTAGTTTGTTTAAGAAATAGATCAGCTCTAACTGTGATTTGTTGAGTAATAAATCACAGTTTGGAGGTCAGTTGTAAAGTAGACAAATCACGAGCGCGTAGCGCGCGTGATTTGTCTTCTTACAACTGACCGACAAACTGTGATTTATTACTCAACAAATCACAAACTAGAGCCGATCTGTTTCGATTCTAACAGGCTGAAAATCGGCAATAATGTTGTTTCCTTCAAAATCTCACAACTTTTCGCCATTGTTGAAAGAAATCCCGCTAAAATTATTGACTGAAACACATGCATTTATATCTTTTTCTAACGTTTTCGATGCGAGAAAATGACGTTACACCGTCCAACGTCAAGGAAATCGACTAGTGTCGTCATAAATTTGCAGTTTTTAATGACGTCACTTGTCACGCTCTTCCTTGCTGTGATTTGTTGTAGAATAAAACACAGTTACTTTGCATTGCCTATATAGGCGTGCTGTGTTAGAATTGTATTTTCAGCTTGACATAATTATCAGCCCAGAACTACAGTCGTTATAAATATACCCTGCGCGTCATGACGAATGCTGGCGAACTAAACATTGGAAATCCGAAACAGTAATTTTAGGTCCACATGGCCGTTTCGTGAAGTGAATGCTGTTCACAATAGATCTATACGCTCTGTCAGATACTTCATCACGAAAACACGCCTATACAAATACATTGTAGCCTTTATCGCCGAAAAAATGAAAATTTTAAGATGAAAAATTGTGATATTTTTCTTATTTCTGCTCTAAACTATATATTGTAGGTACTCGTTAGAACCGCCTCGATCTTATTTCTGCTCAAAATATCGAGGCGGTTCTAACGAGTACCCACAATCTATATTTTAGAGCAGAAATAAGAAAAATAAGCTATACCCCGGTAAACCCCAGTTTAACTATATAAAAGCGGGGTTCAAGGGGGTCAAAATCATATAGGCGTGATTTCGTGGTGTTCTATTAACTATTAACCATGTTAACTATAAATATGGATTTTATTGAAAAACACATACTTTAGTTGAAAACCTCATAACCTATGATTTGGAGTATAAATGAGATAATAATACCCCAGTTTTCGCTATATAAAGCGGGGTTTACAGGGATTCTCATTACGCGATAGTACACCAATGCCTTTAGAAGCATTCGTGGTGTAGTGGTTATGCTACTCTCCTTGGAAAACAGGGGTCGCAGAGTCGATCCCGGGCTTCTCCAGACTTTCGGATGAATCTTTAAACCGAGGTCCCGTCTCCGTATGACCTTAGCTGTTGGTGAAACGTAAAATGCAAACGCTCACTCACAGCAATGCCTTTAATGCAGCTGAGTCACCTGTTACAAATGTACGACAAATAGCATGTGCGTGTGAATTTTTCAAGAGCTTCATATAGCATAAATGTCAATATTGCCACTTGAAAATTCACAAGCCCTCCTTTTGTAAACTTCTGATTTCGCTTTGTAATGCCATAATGTAATTATCATGCATTTAAAAAGATTCAGTCTGTCAGACACAATGATAATTATTGACAATTTAAAAGATATATTGTTCTCGACGTAGATAAATAAGCGTTGATTTGCAGTCTGTATTTGCAAACTCTTTCTATATACTTATAAAAGATAAATCATGTTCAAGTGCATGCCAAATATATGAATACCAAACTCATATAATGCGCAAGTGGATGCGCAGTCTGATTAAAATAAACTAAAGGCCTTACACCTTCTTCTCAAGACATCAAAGGGAAAGAAGCACAGACTGAAATGCCAAAGGGACAGAAAGACTATTCTTGCACACCAGACAAGGAAATCCGTGATTTTACCCTGGGATAGAAATTAATGTTCTGACCCTGGTGTTCCGACCCAGGCAACTAACATAAATGCGCTTCAATTCCATTTAACTGCCGGAACTACTTCCGCACTACTTTTATTTTGTAAACAATATACATGTGCGAGCTTTCAAAACTAACCGGAGGTGTTGTGCAAGAAAAAAAATCCAATATGGGGTTTTGTTGTAGATGGGCGTTTCCAACCCTCGGGATGACCGTGCTGAGCGGAACCGAGGCGTAGTCTCGGTTCCGCTCAGCACGGTCATCCCTCGGGTTGGAAACGCTCATCTACAACAGAACCCCATATCAGATTCTTATATCCAAGGTAAAAGATGGTAGCAGAACATAAATGCAGAGTCAAAACAGTGAAGATATATCCACACCAGAAGAACCGCATTGGAAAGGTCGGTAAACGTTAAATGCTCATGAAAAAAAAATGTGGAAGCATATCTGAAATCTCATCTCATACCAAGTATAGCTTTTGCAAAAAGCTAGGTCTACGCTTAGCATATACTAAATGTGAATGTTTAGAGTTCTATGCCAGACATGTGTTTTATATAATTAACTGTATTGGGCAATATTTCTAATTGCCAGTCTGCACTCAGGATCCTGGCGACTGAAGTATAATGTTTCGCCTTTAAAAAGGCACATGTGCAACTTCAATATGCTTGTGACATCTTATCAAATGGAATGCTTGTAAACTCTTGGAGTAAGTCTTTAAGTGGACAAATGTCCTACACTTTACAGATTAACCGAAACTTTTTGCTAATAACGGCGTGGCAAACGTTTTAGCTCACCAGAGCCGAAGGCTTCTGGGGAGCTTATAGGATAGGCAGTGGTCCGACGTGTTTGTAGATGTATATTTTGTATTAGCCTGTACAAATTTGACAGCAAAAAATGGCGTGTACAAATGTGATAGCAATTCTGTGCCAGAGCTCTGCCCGTAGGCCTCATTTTGTGTGAAAGCTTATACTTGTTATGAACCGCTTTTTCTTTTCTTCTTGTGGAAGCTTATACGGACATGAACATGTCCGTCTATAGACTAAGAGGTGCACGCGTTGTCATAACAACGTAATTCGCTTCCCCCATAAATATTTTTTGATGGTCAAATCACGTGAATTCTCGGTGAGACTATGCGAGACTACTTCCTGTGTATGGTTCACGCGTTCTTCCTTCGAATAAAATGTCTGCTTTTCACACAGTCGGTCCCCAGTCTAGTACAACATTCATCTTTTACGATTCTTTTTTCTCCTTTTCGTATTTCAATCCGCTATATGTATTACTTTTTGACGTATCAGACCAAATAAAAATAAATAAATAAATAAATAAATAAATAAATAAATAACTGTAAATTCGGATTCTTCAAAAACGTCACGATGACTGCTTCTCTATTATTGATCAATGTTGCAGAGACGCTTATTGCATTTTCATAGACAAACTGTCTGACAGTTGGCGCAAAATAAAAACATCGAGTACCGATCTTCTGTTTACCTTCCGGCTGCGTTATTTGACAGAAACAGGTTAGTTTTCGTTTATTTCCAGTATTTCCATGGTAGTTCCGACTCGCAGTGTTTGATAGTATCAAGCATGAATTAATGCCTAATGGAGGCCTTGGAATTCCTTTTCTTCTTTTACTGCAAACCCCTCACACGAGGCTTACGTGCAGGTGTACATTACACTCGAAGGAGGGGTTGGCAGTAAACAGAGATAGATAATTAAAAGGATTTGATTTGATTTTGAAGGGCATTGTAATATGAGCATCATGTGTTTTTCTCATGGGGAAATGCACAAGTGACTTACTTAAGTACCAGGAGATTATAGGCAGCGATAAAATGCCTTATAGATATACAACAACAACAAGATGGATAATATTGGAAGGGATCTTTTATTTGTGCAGGGGATGGTTCTCCCTGTACAAGGGGCCTTCAGTTGATGTCCCGATCAGAAGGACTGTGCACTTTGTGGCATTCATCCCTGCAATTGATGCCAGAGGTCCTGGGTTCGATCCCCCGCAGCGGCGATCAAATTTCGGTGTCCGAGCACGCTCCATTGGCATCATTTGCAGGGATGAATGTCACAAAGTGCACCGTCCTTTGGATCGGGACGTTCACTGGAGGCCCCCTGTGCAGGGAGAACCATCCCCTGTGCAGGTTAAAGAACCCTACCTTAATTACATGGTTACTGTGTAGGTTTTCATCCTGCAAAACCTTTAGTGTATGTAATGTAGAGTAATGCGAGTAATGGCGAAATGTGACCGATCGCAGTATCAGTAGAAAGAAAGAAAGTGTAGCAGTTCGGACACCACAATGCTCTTACGTACAGCAGTCTCATTATCTGGATGAAGAAGAGAGCAGTTAGAGCCTGACTTTGGACCAACGGCAATAGATCAAGACACATCCATGAAAGACACTAGTCGCATGTCATTTGTAAACATTGTCAGTTAAAGAAGTGTTTCTTTGACATGCTTCTTGTGTACCCTTAAGGCAGCTAATTTGATTTGGATCTGTTCATGAACAACCAGATTGAGACGGATGTTCGTACGACCCTGCAGAGCCCAGCACATGACTGGCAGATGTAGATGACTTGGTTAACAGACAAATTTACTGTCCATGGGATCTGAACTCGAATATTCATGATAACAGTAAGTAGTGGAGCACTTTGGTGCAGTGGTAGCGCATCGGATTTGTGATCGAGAGGTTGCGGGTTCAAGCCTTAGGCTGACGAAAGTGTTATGCCCTTCAGCAAGGCACTTCATCCACATTGCTTAAAAAATAAAAAATAAGTACTGGTTACCACCCAGGAAATCCTGCTCGTAATGCTCAGATGTGAGCGAGTAGCAGTATAAATAGGAGAAAAGAAAGAAAAAAAAGTATTTGCGATTCAGATAAAGAGAAAAGATGGGAAAATGGTGATAATATTTTTGATTATTTGAAAAAGATTTTATGGATAACCGTGAAATGCTATGTTGTGACTGTTCCAACAAGTACCCACAACTTTCCTTTTTATCTCTACTGTCACATAGTGACAAGGTGAGCTTTTGTGATCACGTTTTGTCTGTTGTCCATGTGTGCGTCCGTAAACAATTCTTCAAACGGCATCTCCTAAACCACCGATCAGATTTTGACCAAAATTCACAGGAATGATTCTTATCTGGACCCCTTTCAAAGCTGTTCAAATGGTTCCGCTCCGTTGCACATCTAGATCACAGCAGCCAAATATAGATTTATTTTTTTCACTGAAAACTTGAAAAATCTTCTATGAAACCACAAGGCCCAGGCCTTCGATATTTGGTATGAAGCTTCATCTAGTTGAACTCTACCAAGATTGCTCAAATTATAGCCTCCGCCCCAGGGGCCTTTGGTTTTACATAGGCTTATATTGGGAAAATCTTTAAATATCTTTTTCTCTGAAACTGCAAGATATTTGGCGTGAAGCTTCAACTAGTGGACCTCTATCAAGATTATTCAATTTATAGCACTAGGGCCAAAAATGCCCCCGGTCCGGGGCCCTTTGTTTTTTCATACGCTTATATAGGGAAAATATTTAAAAAATCTTCTTCTCTGAAACCACAAGGCCCCTGTCTTTGCTATTTGGTATGAAGCTTCATCTACTGGACCTCTACCAAGACTGTTCAAATTATATCCCTGGTGCCAAAAATGCCCCCGCCCCAGAGCCCTTTGGTTTTACATAGATTTATAGGGAAAATTTTTAAAAATTGTCTTCTCTGAAACCGCAAGGCCCAGTTCTTTGATATTTGGTGTGAAGCTTCATATAGTGAACCTCTATCAAGATTGTTCAAATTATAGGCCTAGTGCGATAAATGCCCCTGCCCTGGGGACCTTTGGTTTTACAAAGGCTTATATACGGAAAATCTTTAAAAATCTTCTCTGAAACCGCATGGTCCAGGTCTTTGATATTTGGTATGAAGCTTCATCTAATGGACGGCTACCAAGATTGTTCAAATTATACCCCTGGGGCCAAAAATGCCCCCGCCCCAGGGGCCTTTGGTTTTGCATAGGCTAAAAAAGGGAAAATCTTTAAAAATTTTCTTCTCTGAAACCGCAAGACCCAGGTCTTTGGTATTTAGCGTGAAGCTTCAGCTAGTGAACCTCTATCAACAGTATTCAAATTTTAGCCCTAGGGCCAAAAATGCCCCCACCCCGGGGCCCTGGTTTTATAGGCATATATAGAGAAAATATTTTAAAATCTACATCTCTGAAACCATAAGGCCCGGGTCTTTGATATTTGGTATGAAGCTTCATCTACTGAACCCCTCCAAATATTGTTCTAATTATAGCCCTAGGGCCAAACATGCCCCCGCCCTGTGGCCCTTTGGTTTTACATAGACTTATATAGGGAAAATCTTTAAAAATCTTCTTCTCATTAACATTGGCTTATACAGGGAAAATGTTTAAAAATCTTCTTCTCCGAATTGTATGCTAGTAGACTTTTTCCACCATAGCCCTTGGGCCAAAAATGCCTCCGCCCCATGCCTTTTGGTTTTTACATTGACTTATATATAGGGAACTTTAAGAAAATCTTCCAATCTGAAATCGCAAGGCCCAGGTCTTTGATATTTGGTGGACCTCTATCAAAATCAAGTGAATCTCTATCAAAAGTGTTCAAATTATAGCCCTAGGAAATAGAAGTCAAGGCAATGAATCATCATCAACGGATTTTTTATTAACGTGCAGGTACAGGGGCAACGTCCACATAATTGGGCCCCCTTCCAGGTAACTTGCTTGCTGCACGCATGGCAGATCTTACACCAGATCTCCAGGCTTGTCTATCATGAGGATCGATAGCAGAGAGCTTCCACTCTCTGCAATCTGTTACTGCCCACTCCAGTGCATGGGAACTGGCCTGTACTCTGCAAGAGGTCCAGACCTGTACCACAGATCATGATCTTTGTCTTTCCTGCATTCACTCTCAGCCCTTTCGCCTCCATTGCGTCTTTCCAAGTTAAGAGCCTCCTGACACATTCCTCAAGGGATTCAGCTATGATGACAAGGTCATCAGCATACAGGTCCTCCCAGGGGACTCCAGAGCGGAACTCGCATGACAAGGCTTCAAGCACAATGATGAAAAGCAGTGGGCTGAGAACAGAGCCTTGATGAACACCCACCTTCACCTCAAATTCTTCACTGTAAGTATCACCAACACGGACACGGCTCCGAGCATTAGCGTACATCCCTTGGACCAGTTTCACAATCCACTCGTCCACTCCAAGTGTTCTTAGTGCCCACCAGATGACTTTCCGAGGCACTCGATCAAATGCCTTCTCCAGGTCTACAAAAGCCATGTAGAGTCTGAAAACATTTGAAATCTTCTTGTCTGAAAGGAGAAGGCCAAGGTCTTTGATAATTGACATGAAGCTTCGTCTTGATGATTTCACCAAGATTGTTCAAATTCTCAGTGGGAATTATTTCTCTGTGAGAAATATCGTTTTTCTTTTCCATAGAAAATCCTGTATTTACTTGGTAAAAATTTAATATACATATTTATTTCATAATGTCTATGACAGGCAATACATATATACATTCAATAATAATTCATAGGAACGAAAGCTTAATACAGTGTTGATGGGGACATTAACACATTGTATGCTAGTAGACTTTTCCACTTTTCCACTGCCATACGTTGGACAAGTCCATTTGTCATATAAGGGGGTCAGGCCTATTTTTTTTTTTTTCCTATTAGCTCACCTATCATGTAATGACGAGGTGAGCTTTTGGGATCACTTTTCATCCGTCATGCATCCATCCGTGCGAAAACAATTTCTTCAAACGACACCTGGTAAAGCACTGGTCGCATTTGACCAAACGTCATAGGAATGAGTCTTAGGCGGTTCCCTTTCAGAGTTGTTCAAATGGTTCCAGTCCGCACACCAAGGTCACGGGAGCCAACAACAGTTTTTTTTAAATAGAAACTTAAAAAATATTCTCCTCTGAAACCAGGCCTCCAATATTCGGTGCGTAGCTTCATTTAGTGGACCTCTGCCAAGATTGTTCAAATTCTAGTGCTGGGACCAAAAATGCCCCCGCCCCGGAGCCCTTTCGTTTTACATAGGCTTACGTAGGGAAAGCTTTAAAAATCTTCTTGTCTGAAACCAGAAGGCTCAGGTGTTTGATATTTGGTATGAAGCTTCTTCTTGTAGACCACTATCAAGATTGTTCAAATTATAGCTCTGGGGCCCCTGGGTTTTACATTGACTTATATAGGAAAAATCTAAAAAAGAAAATCTTCTCCTCTGAAAGCGCAAGGCCCAGGTCTTTGAAATTTGGTGTTTAGCTTCATCTATTGGACCTCTACCAAGATTGTTCAAATTATGCCCCTGAGGCCAAAAATTCCCTCGCCACATTGAACTTCATCTGCTAATCGGTCTCCCACTGTGCAAGTTGATCCAGGTCATCTTGTAAAATAAGACATTCAGACGGAGAATATATACAGGACACATTATCAGCAAACAAACTGACTGATGACCTGATATTATCAGGCAGATCATTGATGAAAACTAAGAAGACCGGTCCAAGGACTGAACCTTGGGGGGGGGGATATACGGACTGGATCAGATGCTTGGCCATCAAGTACAACTTCTTGTGAGCCCCCGGAGAGCCATGAGCTTATCCACCTATGTGTGGATCTGCTTATCCAATAGTAGTCAAGTTTATTTAATAGCCCTCTGTGGGGTACCTTCAATTTTGTCAAAGGCCTTGGCGAAGTCTATGGTGATCTTGTGGACACGATTTATGGCCCCATCCAGATTGCTCACAATGTCATGGTAAAATTGAACAAGTTGCCTTTCGCAAGATCTTTGACTTCGGAAACCATGTTCACTGGTGAAAGATTGTCTATGGACGTGTCACCAGTAAACAATTCTGATTCTCACAAAGGCTATACAGTCAGCAGTCAACAAGAATGCTCTCAAGTAAAGCTATACAGAACCAAAAATGTTGTGTGTTTCAACAAGGGACGTAAGTTAACCCTTATCTTGCTGAATATTCATTTAAGCCACACCCATTTCTGTCCATCAACAAATCAAATTACTTGATGTAATTTATTGCTACAAATTCATAAACTAAATGCCAAATAGTGTAGATCCTGATCAGGTGGCTGTTTGCAAATATACATGTAGGGGTTGTCGTGAACAGCAAGATAAGGGTTAAAGCATATTGGTAAAGTGGCTTTCAATTATTCACTCGGACTTCAGGTAGGTTAAAACACTATCATCTTTGTTTTTAAACATTAACTGGCCGGTAATGTTCATGTCCGTATCTAGGCCGTGCCTAAGTTCATATTACTTGCTGTTGCATATATATATCGGAAAGTGGCCTTAAGGGGAATGGATACACCTTCAGGGGAGGCAACTCCTGCAAAAGTATTTTTGTCTCCCGTGTCAATAGGGGTCAACTATTAAGAGCAAATTCTTTCCTTTAAGAGTTGACCCCTTTTTCCGTGGGACAGGGCTTATAGAAAAGCGAACCGGATGACCCGAAAGTAGTCCCCCTTTGAAAAATGGTGAATAAATCTGCCAGGTGCTCCCATTCTCCTTCAGCTTTCTTCTTGTACGAGTATACCGACTGCACTTGACCATCGGGGCTTGGAGAAATAGATCGGGCTGCATGGTGCTTACACGCAGAGCTGCAACTAACCACACACGAATACTGGTAAACCGCTTCGAAGGACTAAGCCTGTCCAGGCAAAGTGCTGTGAGACAGACCGTCCAATGCATGTAAGCCTTTGGTTTCCTTCGGCGAAAGGGCTTGAGATGCCATTTCATCTCAGTGTCTGGAAAAAGTCACACAAAATTGGAAGCAACGTCTCCACAATGACCTAAATGGTATTGACAGGGACATTAAACATAGATTTAAACAATTTAACGTGACTTTCTTCTGGGCATTGCACCCTAAAGTGTATATTATGATAATTATTTAGAAAAGGCAAAATCATTATTCAGTCTATTGCATAATTAAGTACTTATTTATTCGAACTTCTATACAACCAATTACCCATTTACGTCAGCCCCTGCCCATCGGGGCTCGAAGAAATAGATGGGCTGCATGATGCTTCCACACAGAGCTGAAAATGACCGCATACGAGTACTGGTAAACCGCTTAGAGGATCTAAGCCTGCCGAGGCAAAGCGGTGCGTCGGACCGTCCATGCTTATAAACCCTATTGATTTCATTGGGCGACAGGGCTCGAGATGTCATTTCATCTCAATGTCGAATAAAAGTCCCACAAGCAACGTCTCCAAAATGACCCAAACAGGGTTGACGGTGACGTTAAACATCAATTTAAACAAACTTGACATTCTTCAGGGCATTGCACCCTAAATTGTCTATTATGATAATTATTTTGAAAAGGCAAAACCATTATTCAGTCTATTGCATAATTAAGTACTTATTTATTCAATCTCCGATACATACGTGTATGCACATTATTCTATTATTAAATCTTAACTGAAAACAAACATTATTTTCTGGTATCGGTGCATCTTATATTGGAAGCACTGACCGGCAATAATTGCACTTGACATGTTTGCACCGGTAGCAAAAATAGCTGGTCCACACCAAGTGAAAAGGGTTCTTCGAGCTCGTGAGCCCGGCGAAGACTCAGATCAGCCGGCGTGTCTGTCCACACGAAATTTACCCCCCCCCCCCCCCCCCCCCCCCCCGCGTGAAGAAGCTTTGTGCCAATCGACATCCACATAACGCACAGCGAAGACTCTGATCAGGCTGCGCGTAAGCGCAGTCTGATCAGAGTCTTCGCTGTGCGCGAATGTACGAATATTCATTTCCACATGTTGCGACTCATTAATGATAGAATTCACCGTTTACAAACAAACCCATAACAAATACCAAAAAGCTACTATTTATAGAACTTAAGGACTATACAAAATGGCTGACAACCTGTATTGAAAATTTGACAAGTGTGAAGATGAAAATTGTTTTACAAAGAAATTATGACTAATATGAGTTTTTTGGTGATTAATTCCATGAAAGCATAACATTTTGGCTTTATGTAGCTCTATTGCTACTAACATTTAGTTTTCAAAAGGCAAAAACAATAAGGATGAAAATTGTCAAATTTCAAACGTCACTGCAGAGCTGTTATTTCATCCAATGTTTCTTTTCAGCACAAATCAGTCCTTTGTATAACCTCTCCTAACAAAACCTACCAATGATTTTCAAAAATTATTTCCCATTACAAAATTGACCAAATTTTCATCTTGCCACCTCCATGCACTTGAAGTTGAAGAAACATGGCTGCTCTTGAGCACATGGTGAAAACATGTAAACAAAAAGAAAGTAGTTCCTTCTATTTACTGTGGTCTGAATTGGTCATAACCTCTTGAGAGTTTGTTTGAACTGCGGTTTAATGCCCCATCCGCACTATTGAGGTTATTCCGGCGATGATGCTTCCAATTTTGTGGGAGTTTACCCGACATTTGAGATGAAATGACATCTCAAGCCCTGCCACCCAATGAAACCAAAATGTTCTATTCATTGGAGGGTTTGACTGACACCACTTTGCCTGTGCAGGCTTTGTTCTTCTAAGTGGTATACCAGTAATCGTACAATGTGTGGTCAGCATCAGCTCTGCGTGGAAGCACCATGCAGCCTGATGTATTACTCCAAGCCCCGATCGTCGGGGCCCTAACCTCTGGAGAGTAAAAAATGTACTGTTTTCATTCTTTACCTATTGTGTACAAAATCGAATCTTCCACTTCACAGGCACGGTAGAGGGTAGATTTTTTTCCTCTATGAAACAAGTGCCTGTGTTCCACTTTATATAATAGATCAAGTCTATTTTTTAAAATTTAGGAATGCCAGGTTGTGTTTCTCTTCAAAATGTATTAAAAAAATGGCTGAACTTTATGCAAACAGTGTAGGCCCTGATCAGATGCTGCATTATGCTCTCCTTCTTTTATGTGATGTGAGTTTCCACACTTTTACTGACTTTATCCTGTGGATCAAAAACAAACTTTCATGGAGACTGACTGTGAAATTTTTTCTACTCTCATTCTATCAATTCATCCGATTTAAGAAGGGCAGTTGCCATTTTCTTACATAAAATTACTTTGCACTGACTAACAGCTTATGTACAAGCCAGCTCAGAAAAAGTTAACGTCCCCCATCTGAAGGAATTAGGATGTTGCCTCTGGTGCAAGAAACCCCCATCCCTGGTTTGATCCCCAAAAGCGGTAATTTTCGTGTCCGATCATGCTCCACTGGTATCATTAGCAGGGACGAATGCCACATAGTGCACTGTCCTTCGGATCAGAATGTTAACTGGAAGCCCTCTATGCAAGACCCCCCATGCAGGTTAAACAATCCCTACTGTAATTACATGACTGTGTACGCTTTCATCCTGCAATCCTGGAGTATATGTAAATCTGTTGCAAGTAATGGTCAAAGATGACAGACCGATCACATTATCAGTAAAAAAATAACAGTTTACCATGACACAATGCAACCACCATACATAATAATATATTTCCTTGTTCAAGAACCGTGGCTAATTTTCAAAAGAAGTTTTCCAGAAACAGTTAAAATAAAGAAATATCCGGTCTACAAAATATATCGATAAATGCTGTTTTTATCTGTTTTAATGTTGCTTTTCATTTTCATAAAATTTGTCACGTGACAACAAATCTTCAGTTTCTGTTTACACTGCTAAAATACGCGGTTTCCATCTTCATTTCCAAAATCCATAGTGTGTGACATGGCTACCGGTGTGGAATTGGAAAAACTAAAATGATATCCCTATTACCGCAAAACTGATTTCAGGATCGATGCCAAAAACACTTACAAATACGAAGAAAACGTTATTGCTTCTGTCTGCTACATGTGTGTTTTTTTCGCCATTTATATTCTGCTGGATCCCGGGTGCTTTGATTCGACCCGTTTTATGACAATGACGCTTTCTAGTGCCGAAAACCAGTCCGAGAGAAAGCGGATACAACCGCATAACCATTTAATGGAAGTTACATACGCAAAAAAGTAAAACATAAAACCAGTCATAATGCCGAAAAATGTGGTCGTAAATCATTTTGCTATAACTGAACTTAAAGAGCTTTATTAAATTGTAATTATCGTATGACATTCATCAAGTTTTATCCCGTTTTTTAATACATGCGCAATAACACAAATCAGCTGAAACAGTGATGAGGTCGTCAGGAAAGTGACAGAGAAACTCTGTTGTAAACAAACCGAAGTCAATATTTTGAAAGACGTTTAAAACAACTGAAGTAAAATGACATGAAGATCAGGTTGATGATTCTGCAAAGCCATTGATTAAGCAATTGCAAGATGTAACTGTCATCATCCGATCTCGAGTGACAGGGAAATACTTGGGGTTTGATTTTCACTAAATTCAGGGTAAGAATTTTGTCGAAATCCAAGATGGCGATGAAATTTACCATGTGGTATTCGGTGAAATTTTCACAAAAGTGCTTAAAAATGTAGAAAGTAAGAAAATTATGCTTCGTCTTTGCTACTTGCGAGTACATAACAACTGAAAATGATAATATTTTAAGGGTGAGTGCTCCTGCCTTGTCGGTATCCTTGTTTGAAAATTTAGGGGATTTTGCCTCATTTTGGACAATAAATCTTCGTCTAGTGGTCTTATAGGACCATTATTTGGTCTTAAACTGTAGTTGTTGAATTTGCTTTACATAATGTATTTGCTTTTTGAACTTATATTGCAACCCACAGTGCTGGGTTACAATTTGGAAAATCTTAGTTTATTTTGCATTGCAGTCTAGATGTGTGATTACTATATACCTTAAATACAGACTGTTACAGTTTCAATATGCCGATTATAACACTTTTGAAGTAAGTCAAATTTAATGCGATTATCAACGTATATTGTAGGATTTGGTTCCAGGGCTTAGACATTTCAGGCTAAAAGGTGCCTTAGTTTTTAGCATTCCTGAAACAGGGCCTGTATATTTTGAAACAATGTATTATGATAACACACTCTTACATATAAAGCGTGGCTCCAAAACAGAGGGCTTTCTGGCGAAAAGTTTGTCATAATAGTCCTTGTTTCTCTAAAACACAGAATGCGAGTCCTAGCTAGAACCACCTCATTTCAATATTCTATGATGTTTGGAAAACTAAGAAAATGATATACCCTAAGGCTTGTAAAATGGAAGTGAAGGCAATGATCAAGAAACCTACACCTCTCATCAGAGGCACCAAAGGGAAAGAAGCACAAACATGAAATAACTAGACCCTAATGGAAACATCAATACCGCAAAGTCAAAAGGACAGATACTTTCCCCACAAAATGGCCTGTTGGCTATCCAAAACAAAATTAAAAAAAAAAAACTATAAGCGATACCCACATTTAAAGGCAAACTATAGAAAAATTAACCTGATTTGTCCATATAAACTAGGGTTTGCAAGCGTCTCTGCTGAGTTTTCAGTATTTGCCATCACGCGCCTGTCCGTACAGAGAAAGAACGGGGCATCAAACCTCTCGCCTTTGAAGAATTGCCAAACTCAGTAGCTGAATATAAGGTTTCGGTACTTTTGTCGGACCGAATATGTCCCATATCAGTGTCATTATCGCTTTAAATGTAGAGCGAAATGATAACTTTTTAACTAATATTTTTTTTTTTTTTTTTTTTTTTGGTTTGGGTTTTACGGCCCTTTCAAGATTATTTCACTCACATCGAGCCGATCGTTAATCAGAGGTGGGCGAAAACCGGAGTACCCGGAGAAAAACCACCTGACCTTCCGTTGCAGAACTTGGCGTCTCACTTTTAACTAATAATAACGTAAGCTTCTGACATTATCAATGTTTATGGACTGCCCTCGGGCCAGGGCCTGGACGGCCGGGTTGATATGGCCCGAGCCGCCGGCGAGGGCCATATCAACCCGGCGGTCCAGGATGTGGCCCGAGGACAGTCGAGAAATCTTGATAGTTCCCGAAGCTCTGGTTTACATTGATTTTAGTGCATTGAACAACTTCTGGTATTTTTAACATTTATTGACTACTGACAGTTATAAATTAAAAATTTGAGCAATCTGAATATGATCAGTACTGATTGTCCAGATTATTCCTTCCCAATATTAGGTGTTTTCTTCTTTCTTTCTTTTTTTTTCACGGTAAAATGTGAGGTGTGTCATATATAGTTATATATTTTTACCTTTTCAGTCATGATACTGTATCTGTTGTTGCTCCCGGTATATAGGCAATTAATCTGTATTGTGTTTTAACCCGTTCTAGTTTATACCAGTCAGAATTGACTTACCAATAACCAATGTCTGAGAAGTTTGTTGTTGTTGTTTTGTTGTTGATGAATTGTCGCTGAATTTGATGGCTTTTTTTTTTTTTTTGTTTTGTTGTGGGTCCTTGGGTTTTGACAACTTCTCCATAGGTCTTATTACCTGACACAATATCAGTATCAGTATTTTCACTTATATATATATACGCGCAGAAGTCGGGCCAATTTTTGCACGCTCAGAAGGTGGGTCAGGCTTTGCTGTGTCAACGTTGACATATTTCTGAATAACTTCTGCGTTTTGTGTTAGCTCATTAATCACATTGTTTATTTTACCAATTTGTCTTTGCAAACGTTTTGGAAAAACCCCACAGCACACTAAGCTGTCTACTAGTTAGTTGAAGTGCTCTGAAATCTGAGTCCGGCTCTGATTCACGCATACGTGATAGAGGAAGTGTTGTACGCTGTTGATGTCTTGACTCCAAGGGAGTTGAATTTCGTTGGGAATTTCAGAAAAAGCCCAGCTGAACCTTTGCAGGCAACTTATATGGCTACTGACCTGCGTGGCTTCACGGCTTGCATGAAGCTCAATCAATTTCTCAGCAACAAAGCGGACACGACTGCCCATATGCGCAGAGTTATGTAAGCCATTGTTGACTCCTTGGTCGCCTTTGTGATAAGGATCCTTAACCCATTGTATACTGGTGGAATCTTCCATTGCTATATGTTGGATAAGTCTATGTGTGATCTAAGGGGTGGCAGTCAACAAGCGATTATATACATTGTAGTATCAAGAGTGGCGGAAGCGACGTGGGATGTGGGTTGTTCGATAATCGGCTGGCTGGATGCATATAGCTGAAGATAACCTTCTCGAATCAGCGAACGGGAACATTTTATGACAAATGTGTTTAAAATACGTTTAAGAGTTTTCAGTGTATGACTATTAAGTATGTGCATAACTATTGCTAGACTGAACAAATTAACCTTTCAAAGCAATATAATTTGTTGTTAAATTGAGATGAAGTTATGAAAAATGGCTAGTATTCTGTCCTAGAACGAATCATCTTCGGTTCGCTTTTTTCCAGATATCCTCGGTTTTACTTATCAATAACTGGACCATAAGTATGCGTGATGGTATATTAAAATATGCACTATGCACTTTTTTACAGATAACCATGCGTTATAATAATTACGATTTTTTTTTGGCGCCACACAGAAATGATATGTTATTATTATTGATGCCTGGTATATGGGCCTTAAATTTGTCTGTATTAAGCCTTACCACACTCTATGCGAATTCAGACGACAAATTTTTGATATTTTTCTTACTTATTTATTTATTTTTTTTTCCAAAAAAAAAACAAAAAAAAAAAAAAAAACAACAGAACTTGGCATCTCAAGCATGGGAGACAATTTGCACGAGATGTCAAATCATGTTTTCTAGGGAAAAGAAAATAGAAAAAATATATGTCGTCTGCAGTGGAAAAAATACCCAGCATGCAGAGCGTTAAATATTTGAGCAGGCGCACAAGAAAATAGTACCAATCGCATAGGCGTAGTCTTCCAAGAACCTTTGCTGTTCGCAAGACCTTGATGTAGCCATATGACTAGAAAGCGCTGCTCAGTACGATAACACGTCCGTGTGATATAGTGCATTCTTGCACACCAGACAAGAAAATCCGTGATTTTGCCCTGGGATAGAAATTTATGTTCTGACCCTAGTGTTCCGATCTAGGCAACTAACATAAATGCGCTTCAATTCTATTCAACTGCCGGAACTACTTCCGCACTACTTTTATTTTGTAAACAATATACATGTGCGAGCTGTCAAAACTAACCGGAGGTGATGTGCAAGAAAAAGAATCCAATATGGGGTTCTGTTGTAGATGGGCGTTTCCAACCCTCGGGATGACCGTGCTGAGCGGAACCTCGGCGTAGCCTCGGTTCCGCTCAGCACGGTCATCCCTCGGGTTGGAAACGCTCATCTACAACAGAACCCCATATCAGATTCTTATATTCTTTCATACCTCAAAAAAAGGTAATTTTATGCCTCCGGAATCATAGATTCGGGGGACATATAGTTTTTGGTCTGTCCGTCTGTCCGCAAAAACCTTAACATTGGGCATAACTTTCGAATGATAACTGATAGGGCTTTCATATTCCACATGTACATTTCTTTTCACAAGACCTTTCCAGGGGTGCCATCAGTTTTGACCTCGTGACCTTGACCTTTGATCTACTTTTTAAACTTTTAACATTGGCAACAATGGGCATAACCTTTGAATGGTAGCTGATAGGGCTTTCATATTTCACATGTGCATTTCTTGTCACAAGCCTTTCCAGTGGTACCATAATTTTTGACCTCGTGGCATAGACCTTGATGTTTGACCTACTTTTAAAAAACTTTAACATTGGCCATACCTTTTAATTGGTAAGTGATAGGGCTTGCATATTTCACACGTGCATTCTATGTCACAAGATCTTTCCAGCGGTACCATAGTTTTTGACATGGTGACCTTGTCCTTGGCATTTGACCTACTTTTTAGAAACTTTAACATGGGCCACAACCTTTGATTGGTTAGTTATAGGACTTTCATATTTCACATGTGCATTCCTTGTCACAAGTTCTTTCCAGTGATACATGCACCATAATTTTTGACCTCCTGACCTTAACCTTGATGTTTGACCTTCTTTTAAAAACCTTAACATTGGCCATATCTTTTGATTTCATATTTCAAATGTGCATTCCTTGTCATAAGACCTTTCCAGCGGTAATATAATGTCTGACCTTATGACCTTGGCCTTGACATTTGACCTACATTTTAAAAACTTTACTATTGGCCGTAACATTCGATTTGTAAGTGAAAGGGCTTTCATATTTCACATATGCATTCCTTATTACAAGGCCTTTCCGGGGATACCATAGTTTGTGACCTTATGGCCTTGACCTTGATATTTGACTTTTCAAAGACTTTAATATTGGCCATAACTTTCGACTGGTAAGTGATAGGACTTTATATTCCACGTGTGCATTTCTTGTGACAAGACCGTTCCAGTGGTACCATAATTTTTTACCTTGTTACCTTGACCTTCTTTGGCCCCCGCCCATCGGGGCTTGAAGAAATAGACGAGCTGCATAATAATAATAATAATAATAATAATAATAATAATAATCGACCTTATTTATAGAGGGTAACGCATTTAGCAGTAATACTAATCTTCCATGTGGCCCTCTCAACCAGTATTAAGCATGATGCTTCCACGCAGAGCTGAAACCGACCACACACGAGTACTGGTAAACCGCTTAGAGGATCTAAGCCTGCCCAGGCAAAGCGGTACGAGTCGGCCCGTCCATGCTTCGAAACCGTATTGGTTTCATTGGGCGACTGGGATTGAGATGTCATTCCATCTCAATGTCGGGTAAAAGTCCCACGAAATTGGAAGCAACGTCTCCAAAATGACCTATACAGTGTTGACGGGTACGTTAAACCTCAAATCAAACAAACAAACAAACAAAAACCTGGGGCCAGTTGTTCAAAACTAACGACGTCGTTAGTTAACGTATCGTTAAAACTTTGATCATTAAATATGGCAAATATGCTGAAATTTTTGCTGAAAAAATGTAAGCAGCTTTTGCTGACGCAAAAGCTGCTCACATTTTTCCAGCAAAAATACCAAAATTTTCGATATTGTACTTGCTAGAAGAGTTAACAATATGACCACTAACGAGCTCGATAAGCTAACGATGCTTTGAACAACTGGCCCCTGACCTACTTTTTTAAAAACTTGAACATCAGCCATACCTTTTGATTAGTTAGTGATTCACATGCGCGGTTCGGGGGCAGTTGTGTTTTACAAATACATCTTGTTCTGATTAAAATGTGTGATTTTTTTTCTTATTTATATTCCAAACCTAGGTTTTTGGTGCTAGTTAGAACCGGCTCTAACGAGTACCCACAACCTATGTCTTGGAGCAGAAATAAGAAAAATAATTTATACCCCCTTAAACCCCAGTTTTCTCTATATAAAGGGGGTCTAGAGGGGTGTTCATTACATGGACTTGCAAAACACGATGTCTCTTATTCTGCCGCAAATAACCGTTTGAAGAAAATGAATCGGAGTATGATAATGTTCTTTTGCTCATGTGTCGTCCCATTTATTCCTTTTAAACGAGGAAAACATAAAATGAGCCCCGCCAAGCGAATTTGTGTCTTCGAGCATTCCGTCATGACAAATTTTAACTGCGCATGCCCAGCCATTCAGAGGGGCCAGGGATTTGGTTTTCTGTCTGAAGGTTCCTCTTGATTCACTGCTTGTATGAGCGAGCAGCGAAGGTTCTGGCGGGACTGCGCGGATGCGCAGGCTCGCCTGAACCTTCGCTGCTCGCATAGGCGATAAGTACCAAAATCGCTTGACGGGGCCCAAATAATAATTTAGTGCATATATGTATGAAGAAATTAACTTTAATGCCTGGTTTAGTGCGAAAAGCCATTAAATATTATGCACCAATATAACACAGCTGATATAATACATAACCCAACAGCAGGCTTTTATTTTGGAACCATCTTCGTTTATAATAAGGCATGGCTTGTCAATTTTATCAAATAATTGGATCAAATTAATTAGTTTTCAAAGAATTTTGCCCGCTATAAAAACTTTTATCCGAAAGATGAGATCTTTGATAGTTTAATTTCTATATAAATCGGGTATCATTTTACTTGATACTTGTTAAAGAAAGAAAAAGAGATCGTCAATTTCAAAATTATATGACAAAAATAAAACTATGTAATTATCGAAACGAACTTGATTCAAAAGTTCACGGGTAGTTTGGGTGCATTAAACGTCGCCTGATTTTATATTTTAGACTAAATGGTCTGAACGTGTGTCCGATTGGAAATGTTAAAAATAGTGTACCCGGGTTTATCACGTCCCCAAATGCGCAAAGTAAAGATTACTGAGAATCATCGCGAAAACACGCCTATATAATTTTGACCCCCTTGAACCCCACCTTTATTAAGTAAAACTGGGTTTTACAGTGGTAAACCTTATTTTTCTTATTTCTGCTCTAAAATAAAGATTGTGGGTACTCTTTAGAACCGCCTCGACGAGGCGGTTCTATCGAGTACCCACAATCTTTATTTTCCGCAGAAATAAGAAAAATATCACAATTTTTCTTCTAAAAAATTAAGTTTCGGCGATAAACATTACAATGTATTTGTATAGGCGTGTTTTCGTAATGAATGTTTAGAGAATGGTATACCCGGGTTTATCATTTTCCCAAATCTGCGCAAAGTAGAGATTACTGAGGATCCTCGCAATAACGACAGCTTTAGAACATGCCATAACAAAGAAGCCCATTAAATGGTTTAAATGGAGGATCTTACAGAGTGTTCATGTATTATTGAAATTATTGAACGAGTTGAGGAAAAGGGATAAAATGCGAGGCTTTGTCGAGCATTTGGGATAAAATGCGAGGCTTTGCCGAGCATTTTATCCCTTTTCTTCAACGAGTTTAATAAATTCAGTTTTGTTTGTTTGTTTGGTTTGAGGTTTAACGTCCCCGTCAACACTGTAAAGGTCATTTTGGAGACGTTGCTTCCAATTTTGTGGGACTTTTTACCCAACACTGAGATCATCGGAAATGACTTCTCAAGCCCTGTCGCCCAATGAAACCAATTAATAAATTCAGTAATACATGAGCACGAATGCAAGATTCTATTTACCATATGACATTTAAAACGCATTTTATTCACGATTGTTTTACACCAAAAATGTCAATATTCCGCCATTAGTAAACGCGACGTCGTTAAGGACGCCATACATGTAACGTTACGGGGCGTATCTAACTTATTTGCATATTTAATCCACTAGTGGATTATCGAATTTATTACATGACGTTATTACATTCTCAGACGCGATGTCATATGATAATTGGGAATAAACGGCCGTTTCACCTTAATTACTCGAAGAAACAAATGGTGTTGACATTTGTTAGAATCGCCTCTAACAAATATCCACAATATTGTTTCTTGTAGTATTAGATTGCAAGATTCTTTCCTGTGTATGGATTCTATGTAGGCTCTTCCAACCCAGGATTAGAAAGAAAGAAAGAAAATGTTGTTGTTTCCGGTGATAATGATTGTTTATTATTGTACATTATCATGTGCCACGCATGAACTATGGATCAATTTACTATTAGCATTGAAGAGTCTTCTGTTAATATGATATATTCTTCAAACAGGTGTTGAAGCTACAAAATTTTCATGACCAATCCACTTGAAATTCAATATACATGTATTTTAACGAGAATTTTTTGAAGCTTTCATTGAAAGGTTTTCAAATCCAAATAAACTTACATGAGAGTATGTGCGTGCTCTGTTTTAAATACTTTGTTTTACCGAGGAATTATTAAGTTATTATTAGTAGTATTATTATTATTATTATTATTATTATTACTATCAAATCAAATCAATCAAATATCTTTATTGTGAACGCTCAGATAACATAATGTTACATATGAGCAACATTTCAATATAACAACATGACATGTAACAGCATGACGACGGGTAACACGATTCCCCGAAATCACCGAAATCACCACCGAAATCACCGAAATCACCGACATCACCACAGGAATTACCGAAATCACCACTGAAATCACCGAAATCACCACAGAAAAAACCGAAATCACCACTGAAAAAACAGAAATCAACAATGAAAACAGAAAAAAAACTCATTAAAATGCTTTTATTATGACCAAATTTCATGAATTTATATAGTTTAAGGTAATTTCCTTTCATTGGAAAGCGGTAAATGGGAATTATTAAGTATTTATGAATCTGAAGAAGGGATGAGGGGAGTAGTGAGAGAAAAAGTATATATCTGAATGAAAACACGCAAATTCAAAAACTTTTTATAGCAATACTATAAGAATATTTTCAAATATATATATGTATTTTACACTTCTGCTAATTATAAAGATTGTGGGAACAGGTTACCATCGACTCCGTGGCTGACTGGCATTCCTTCAGTTAAAATCGGATCCCAACACAAACTCGGCTCAGTCTGTGCATTATTTTATTTTCAAAGCCTCTTTTGCATTATTAGGGAACGTCGATGTAGTGAAATAAAAATTGCCACTTTTGGTTATTCCTGCTCCAAACATAGATTGTTTGAACTTATGAGAATCGCCTCTATTATGAAAACACGCCTATACAAATAAATTTAACCACCAAAATATGATGATTTTAGTTTGTTATAGTTTTAATATTTCTGCAAAAAACATAGATTGTGAGCACTCGATAGAGCCGCCTCGTTACCGAACGCCAAAAAGCTGTGCTGGTGCTCCGAACTTAGATTGTGGCGGGGATTCTAATGAGTGCCCACAATCTATTATTCGGTCTATTCAGCTTTCCAGTATTGTTAATTGACCACGAGTTAGATGATTGCCTAATCCAGTTAATCGGTCGCGATATGTAATTAAATGACAGTCTGATATCAGCCGATAAATAGAGATTATCATATGGCATTTTTCATATCATACCCCATATCAGCCCGAGACTCCCATATCAGCCCGAGGGCCGAAGGCCCGAGGGCTGATATGGGTCGAGGGCTGATATGGGGTATGATATGAAAATTGTCATATCATAATCTATTTATCATACATTTCACTTTTAAAAAAAAATGATCAAAATAAATTGTATTAATTATGTCGTCTGCTGATTTTTTGGCAAACTTTTCAAAACTATTTTTGCATACATGCAAACAATGTGGACCCAGATCAGACTGCTCCTAGAGGAGCAGTCTGATCTGGGTCCACACTGTTTGCAAAAAAAAGAGACTTTTAAAGTCAGCAAAGACTCATCCAAACTGTTCGAACAGACGAAAATATTGCAAATTGCAAATGGCGTCCTGAACAACAAATGCGAACTGCCGCAAAAGGAAGAACGCCGCGTGTTCCGAATAGGGTGACGTCAGAGGTATGATAAAGGCTTAGGGGTGCGATAAAGGGTTGTGATATGGATTTTTGGGGTATGATAAAGGCCATGCGATATGGCAGCACGTGCAAGCGTGATACGTGCATTAGTGTCACGTTCGTATCGCATATTCAAAATCTAAGTATTTTATACTTAATGTATGATAAATTCAATTATCCTCAATTAACTTGATGTTAGTAAAGTGTCAATAATGATGTTAATTACAATCAGTGCCTAACTTTGATATCAAGTTGGCTACTTAAAAATACAGAAACAAATATAGATAATTAAACAATGATACAAACACATTAACTAAAAGTTATGGTCTGATAAATGTTCATCATGATAACTGTAAGGGACACTTCTGAGGTAATAACAATACACACACCAACAAAATGCTTCTGTGCTGAAAATGGACATTCTTTATTGAATTCAACCTGGCACATTATATGCTCACCTTAGAATGAAAAAAGACTAATATTCAGTAATAAACAGTATATATGCCCCTAGAATAGTGCATTAATGACAGGTGATTTCACAAGATTTCGGAAGAAATCCCGAGCTTACAATTTTAATTGTTTTTGGCTGACCCAAAAGTCATCAATGACAATAAAAATAATGTTTGTAAGCTAAATACACTATACATGTCAAAATATTAATTCCACAATGGTGATTTCTGTTATTTCAGTGGTGATTTCGGTTATTTCTGTGGTGATTTCGGGTTGATTTCGGTGATTTCGAGGAGTCGTGATACCGCATGACGACTAGCAGCTAAAATGAATAAATGTATATAGTATAGAGAATAGGGGAGGCGAAGAGTTGATGTTGACACATGTACATGCAACCTACTAGTCAGGCAATAGTTGTCAATAATGTGGTTCATTTTGTGTAGTTCGTGAAAAAGAGCTTGTGATAATAAATAAATGAGTAGATAGATAAATAAATAAAAAATATGCAATAAATGAATAGACAAATAAATAGATAAATACTTTTTCGGAATTAAATACAAATTAAGAGAGAGAGAGAGAGAGAGAGAGAGAGAGAGAGAGAGAGAGAGAGAGAGAGATTACGAATACACACCTATACAAATACACTGCAAAAATATTACCGCTGAAAAAAACGATAATTTTGAGCTGAAAAATTGTGATATTCTTCTTACCTCCGCCCAAAATACAGATCGTGGGCACCCGTTAGAACCGCCTCATCGAGGCAGCCCCAACGAGCACCCACAACCCACACTCCAGAGCAGAAACAAGAAAAATAAGGTCCACCCCCGGAAGTATCATTAAAACTTAAGTAGAAATTTTTAACCACGAAATATGAATATAATCTGGTCTGTTATGTTTAGAAAATAGCAACAATTAAGAAAATCTAGGTCATTTGGGCGACCCCATGAGGCCATATTTTCTATATATGGTAATATGTATCGATACAAGGACTTTTCCAGTCACCTTATGTGTATGATTTATAATTTGGTAAATTATACTTTATAAAAACGCACTTATTTCATAAGTCGCTTCACGTGTAAATGGGACTTGTCGCATGCACATCAACACTCTGTAAGCCCTCGAACAAAGCTGGTTTAAAATGCATGTATGCTACGAAACAACAAGTTAACAAGTCGGAGAAATGAACAACCCTCTAAACTCTCTCATATAGAGAAAATTGGGGTTTACAGGGCATTTATTATTTTACTTATTTCTGCTCCAAAACTTAGGTTGTGGGTACTCGTTAGAACCGCCTCGATCAGGCGGTTGTAGCGAGCACCAACAACTTACCTTTGGAGTATAAATAAGAAAAATATCACACATTTTCGAAAAAATTAGCTATTTTGGAGATTATGAAAGAATGGACTATGTCAAATGGGCGTGTCATCGTAATGGTGAGCAGAGCACAGGTGTTCGAATTCCCCACAATATGCAAAGAAACTCGACCAATAACGTTAAGTGGCTGCTGGAACATCATCTGCATCGGGATCAGATACTGTAAGACAGTATCTGCTGGATGTCTCTGTCTCTGCCTCTACCTAAATGCCGAGATATACTTGAATCCCTTGTCCTACCATGGCAAACTTAACTATGATGTGGAGATTTCCGTACGGGTATAAGCTGGTTCCCCCTGCTGTGTCTTAACACATTACATGCCAATCACGACAACGGTCGTCTGCTAGTTACTAAGTCTTTGTTTGTTTGTTTGATTTGAGGTTAAACGTCCCCGTCAACACTTTAAAGGTCATTTTGGAGACGTTGCTTCCAATTTTGTGGGACTTTTATCCGACATTGAGATGAAATGACGTCTCAAGCCCTGTCGCCCGATGAAACCAATAGGGTTTATTAGCATGGACGGTCCACCTCGCACCGCTGTTCCTGGACAGGCTTAGATCCTCTTAGCTGTTAACCAGTTCTAGTGTGTGGGCCGGATTCAGCTCTGCGTGGAAGCATCATGCAGCCCATATATTTCTTCAAGCCCCTATGGGCGGGGTCCCCTAAAGGCAACATTATGTCAGATATAAATAATGATTCACTAAAAAAAAATAATTTGGCTCATTAAAGGGTGTCCAAAACAAATTAATTGCCCAATTTCAACTTTGGTCAATGCTATTCAAAACACATAGTTGTCTTTCTTTGTTCAGGGTACAAATATTGGGAAGGATTTTGACCGTCCTCTGGTCCTAGTGCACAGGTGGTCTCTGTTGACAGGTGCATTATGTTGTCTAATTGGATGGGAGGAATTGGAAGTTGTCTTTGTAGAGAGGTGGTCTTTGTTCACAGGTGGTCTGTAAGACAGGTTTGATTGTACACTGTAATTTTTACCGCCGAAAAACGAAAACTTTCAGATGAAAAATTGTGATACTTTTCTTATTTCCGCTCAAAATATAGATTGTGGGTACATGTTAGAACCGCCTCATCCAGGCGGTTCTTACGAGTACCCACAATCTATAATTTAAAGCAGATAAGAAAAAATAGGCTTACCCCTGATAACCCCAGTTTTACTATATAAAAGTGGGATTCAAGGGGGTCCAAATTTTATACTAGGCGTGCTCTCGTGATGGGGACTCCATTGCCAACATAAAAAAACGCTCAATGATCATTCTAATGCGCTTGCGCAAGTAACGCAGTGACTGATTGGATAACGTCAAAAATTTGCGACAGTTCGTCTCTTTTCATTGGTTGGCATTTGGTTTTACACAGCTCACAGCGCTAAATTATACAATTTTCCACAAAACAACTGAATGGGGATAATTGTAATGAAAATTTGTAATTTGGGAGGTGAAATGTCAGTTTTACGGTCGCAAATTACGATTTATCTCCCAAAATGACAATTATAATTTTTAACCCATTTGGTACCAGAAACCCTGGCAAACAGTGCAGGCCCAGATCAGACGCCGCAGAACGGGGCGTCTGATCAGGGCCTACACTGTTTGCAAAAAGTTCAGCCATTTTCCAAGCAAATTTTGAAGAAAACACAAACTGACACCCCTATATGTTGAAATGAACTTGTGCTATATATAAGGTGGAAGATTCCAATTGGTACAAAAAGGGTTAATTACAGTTATTCCCCAAATATAAACTACATTCTGATGAAGCCAATAGATCATCATGAGTTTGGATTTTGCAGTCTCTGTTTTGGGACACTGGTTGTATAGAACACTTGCAACATGCAAAAAAAAAAACTCTTAGATATTTTCCATATATGTATCAAAGAAACTGTGATGAAAACCATAAATAGTCTTGAAGAATTATATATTCACTATTTATGTTTGAGCTAAATATAGACTATTAACCCTTTTTTGCTTCAAATGGAATTTTCCTCCTTTTATATGGCAGGAGTCCATTTCGAAATTTTAGGAGTGACAGGTTGTGTTATCTTTAAAATTTATTTTGGAAATAGCAGAACTTTTCGCAAATAGTGTAGGCCCTGATCAGACGCTGCGTTCTGCGGCGTCTGATCTGGGCCTGAAATGTTTGCCAGGGCGCCCGCTCTGGGGTTTCCGGTACAATATGGGTTATCACCGAGAGTGGAAAGTCAGGTCATTATTAAAACTTAGGGCGTTTGTAATCTTAAAGTCAAATAACCCAGTGTTTACACGGAAGGTTGACCTGAAACATTAAGTTTAGCCACCACACGTGTTTGTTCCATTTATGGGCTAGACAAAATAAATACTGACCGCAGATACATGTAATTACCCTTTTTGTACTCTTAACCCTTCTCTTGCTGAATATTCAGTTTAGCCACACCCATTTCTGACTTTGAACCAATCAGATTTCTTGATGTAATTTATTCTTACAAATTCATAAATTGAATATCAAACAGTGTAGATCCTGATCAGATTGCTTCCGCCATCTGATCTGAATCTACACTGTTTGCAAAGGAAAGGGTTGTCGTGAACAGCAGAATAAGAGGTAACCCTTATATGACAATGTGATCTTCCACCTACATAAGTTTGGAGTAGTCTATTTCATATTATAGAGGTGTCAGATGTGTTTTGTTTGTGGTACATTTTACAAAAATGAATGTACCATAATGTTTGCCAATGTCCTAAAAAAGGGCCCCTAGTTACACACGGGTTAATCTTAAACCATTGTTAGCTAATGAACTTATAAGTAACCCAAATGAACTACAATAGCTGATACAGCGGTATTTCTGCTGAAAAAATGTGAGAAGCTTTTGCAGTTGCATATTGTATATGGCAAGCCAGGGTCTGCAACATTCGTTCGTGGAGATTGATAATGAAATCTTTTCTACAGCTCTCCCTTTCGCTGATTCAAGGAGGGCAGTTGTCAGTTTCTCGCGAAAGAATTGTGCACTGTACTGGTTAACCGCTTACGTATAAGACTGCCCAGGAAATAAGCGTGGATAGGTAAACTGACCGGCCGAGGTTCCGCTCAACAGAACCCTCAGATTGTGTCATTGTTTCATCACATCACGTGAACAAGTCCGTGAAATAAACACCCCTAAACCCCCGTTTATATAGTTTGTTTGTTTGATTTGAGGTTTAACGTCCCCGTCAACACTGTAAAGGTCATTTTGGAGACGTTGCTTCAAATTGTGTGGGACTTTTACCCGACATTGTGATGAAATGACATCTCAAGCCCTGTCGCCCAATGAAACCAATAAGGTTTATAAGCATGGACGGTCCGACTCATGCGCACCGCTTTGCCTGGGCAGGCTTAGATCCTCTAAGCGGTTTACCAGTACTCGTGTGCGGGTCGGATTCAGCTCTGCGTGGAAGCATCATGCAGCCCATATATTTCTTCAAGCCCCGATAGGCGGGGATCGATATATGGAGAAACCTAGGGTTTACAGGGGTCTACATTATTTTGTTTATTTCTGCTCCTAGACATAGGTTGTGGGTACTCGTTAGAACCGCCTCACTGAGGCGGTTCTAACGGGTAGTTCTAACGAGTACCCACAACCTTTGTTTTAAGTATAAATAAGAAAAATATCACAGATTTTCATCGCAAAAGTAGCCATTTTGGAGATATGAAAGAATGCACTATGTCGCACGGGTGTGTTATCGTAATGATGAAAGAGTATGTTTTTTTTGTCCTCATTAGATCAGTTGCTCAAACTATTCAAATCTCGAACAACTTTTCATGGTCACAAAGGTGTCCCCTTGAAGTTCGACGATATCACTGGGTCGATTGTTTGTCAATCGACCAAAAGTTACTAAGCAGAAGCTCTTTAGTGCTGATGTCCACAAAACTATCGCTGCTTTACAAGTATGAAATCCAGGTAGCGGTTATTTATAGCACATTATGAAAACATGCCTATGCAAATACATTGTCAATTTTATCGCCGGAAAAAGGAAAATTTTAAGATGAAAAACTGTGATATTTTTCTTATTTCTGCTCACAATATAGATTGTGGGTACACGTTAGAACCGCCTCATCGAGGCGGTTCTAACGAGTAGCCACAATCTATATTTTAGAGCAGAAGTAAGGAAAATAAGGTTTACCCCTGCAAGCCCCAGTTTTACTATATAAAAGTGGGGTTCAAGGGGGTCAAATTTATATAGGCTTGTTTTCGTGATGAAATAGCCGCGCTATTCTCGTCGATGTGACGTCGGGTTTTGTGTAAAAGAAAGCTTATTGTAAAACATTGACTTGGTGGATTTGTTGGGTCATTGACAAACAGTTAAGACCCAGAAATGCGTCTGATCAGGGTCTACAGGGTTTGCATAAAGGCTCAAATGAAGCAGTCTAAGACCCCCATTCAGGACATTTTTACAGCCTACACTCAGAGACAATCGACCCACCAGTGCTGTCACAGCTTTGGTTATTATTATAATTATTCTTCTTCTTATTATTATTATTATTCCCCGTCCATCTGGGGATGGCGAAATAGATGGTATGCATGATGCTTCCACGCAGAGCTGAAACCGACCGCACTTAAGTACTGGTAAACCGCTTATATTAGTGCAGGCAAAGCAGTGCAAGTCAGACCGCCCATGCGTATAAACCTTACTGGTTCCAATGGGCGACAAGGCTTGAGATGTCATTTTATCTCAATATCGGGTAAAAGTCCCACAAAATTGGAAGCAACGTCTCCAAAATGACTTATACAGTACATGTTTACGGGAACGTTAAATCTCAAATCAAACAAACAAAACTATAATTTATATACGAATCATCTATATCATACCAAGATGAATCAGCAAGACGCTTCCAGGTCATAACAAAACATGAAAACAACTCCCACGAACAAAAAAAATGTAACAAAAATAACACTTTTAACTGATTTTAAGTCTTAAGTAATACCGTATGTAAATAAGATATGTAAACGTATTCTATTTGTCAGACTTAAAATAACCTGAAACTATTTGAATAAAGAAGTTAGTTACTTCAATTAAATCAATTAAAGTTAGTTTTCAAAGAGGCGAAGAAAGTAAGAAGCCAGAAAAACATGTTTACGAGATTCCTTTCAAAACCTTGTTTTCTCTTAGTATCAAAACTTAAGGTAGGGCTACTTTGGGCCTTCCTGTTTTTCAGCAAAAAATGTAAAGACCGGTGTGCTAGTTTATTTATTATGCAAATTTCCGAAATAAGTTTTACATTTATTTACCCAAAACTCTAATTTCTTTTCTCTATGTGTTTGTTTGTACCAACGTAGAGAATTTATTTATTTATTTACATCTGTGTTTATTTATTTATTTATTTATTGTGCTATGGCGTTTGGTGTACCAGAGAGATAGATGACGTCTCCAAAATGACATTTACAGTGTTGACGGGGACGTTAAACCTCAAATCAAACAAAAAACAAAGTACCAGAGAGATAATAAAAAACGGCCGATACCGGTAACAGGTTAACAAGTCCATGTATTGAACACCCCTCTACACCATACTTTATACAGAGAAAAGTGGTGTTTGTGGGGGTATTTATTATTATTTATTTATACTCAAAAACATAGATCGTGGGTACTCGATAGAACCGCCTCTATGAGGCGGTTCTAACGAGCACCCACAATCTATATTTGGACTATAAATAAAACAAAATATCATTTTTTTTTTTTTTTCATTGGAAAATGCTAGTTCTAGAGATGTGAAAGACGCCATTTTATTAAATACATAGCAGTGAAATCAGTGCATAGATCTATCTGAAACAAATAAAAGTGATATTTTCACACTGAAAAATAACATGACCATGTTATTTTCACAGTAGCAGCCCGGACTATTTTCTCGCCAAATTTCACATGTTATCTATAAAATAATTCTGTAAAATACCTTGAAAAAGCATTCTCTGAACAGTAAAAATGCTGTATTAAAAATTGCGACTGTTTATGATTAGCAACTGACAGTTGTGACGTCATAGCCAAGTAAAAATTGTGACGTAAGAACTGATAGATCAATTACAATAGGTGTCCTAAAATATTATCAAATAAAAAGAAAATTTACTTTTTTTTCGATAAATATCAAAAATATTTCATCTCGTGTGTTGAAAACATCAGAATTTTCATCACACTCGATGAAATATTTTTCATATTCATCTAAAAAAAAGTAAATATCCTCTATATACAACACGCCGGGCTCTGTTATCGTAATGTGATTGCAAGTCTGTGTAAAAATATCCTTGTAAACCACACTTTGTCTAGAGCAATACTGACGTCACTTGACTTCACGGGAAATCATGTGACTTGATGCGCTCATGGAAGTATGAACTACATTGTTTTCTATAGGTTTACATTAGGCTTTGCACGGGAAATGTAAATATTAATACATGAACACTCATGTAAGATCCATCCTGTATTATCGTGATGGGTGACAATACTTTGCAACAGTTTAATTCCAGTTTAAATGTAAGTTTGACATCGTGAATGTCGAGGTATTTGTTTGTTTGTATTGGAGTCTAACGGCCCATTCAACACTATTTTAGGTCATTTTGAGCCGGTCAGTTTACCTATTCACACGTTTCCTGTGCAAGCTTATACGAAAGCGGTTAACCAGTACAGAGCACATTCTTTCGTCAGAAACTGACAACTGCCCTTCTTGAATCATCGGAAGGGAACGAATGACCGTAGAAAAAGATTTCATGATCAAACTCCACGAAAGAATGTTGCCAACCCCGGCAGGTATCGAACCCGCGCGTCCTTCTGATCACCAGTCAGACATCCATCCGACTGAGCTACCGAGGTCGGTGGAAGGTCGAGATGACGTTCGTTTCACCTTCGCAATATCAAACAGTAAGAATCAAAATATGTTTATAACCTTTGACGACTTATTCCAGTTTTGAAGGGTTCTGTTATGAAAAATATCTCCATTTGTTTAAGCAAAATGTGAAAAGCAACTCAAATATTAGTACATTTCAAACCCATAACCAAATAAACAATTCTTGGAAATTGTACCGTTTTACCTCAAAGGTTATTTGAGACTGCGCAGAAAAAAATAGTACTTGGCGCATAGACGAACAGCAAAAGCTCGGGCGAGCCTGCGCATGCGCGCAGCCTCGCCAGAGCTTTTGCTGCCCCGACACATGTACATGTATCATTACGAAAACACGCCTATACAAATACATTGTAAACTTTACTGCCGAAAAAACTAACATTTTAAGATGAAAAAAATAGCGATATTTTTTCTGCTCAGAATATAGATTGTGGGTACTTGTTAGAACCGCCTCATCGAGGCGGTTCTAACGAGTACCCACAAGCTATACTTTGGAGCAGAAATAAGAAAAAAATAAGTTTTACACCTGTGAACCCTAGTTTTACTATATTAAAGTGGGGTTCAAGGGGGTCAAAATTACATAGGCGAGTTTTCGTGATGTATATAATCGTGAAAACTTGAGGCAGCTTCAATAAAAAAAAACATGTCCATGTGAAATTATGGCGTCCAACATGGTGTCAGAAATGACAAATAATATGTAAAAATCGTAATATCTTTCTTATTGATGGATACTCGTTAGAACCTCCTCTATGATGCGATTCTGCCGAGTACCACGGCTCCCGCCCATGGGGACTAGAAAAAATAGATGGGCTGCATGATGCTTCCACGCAGAGCTGAAACCGACCGCACACGAGTACTGGTAAACCGCTTCAAATGAGAGGATCTAAGCCTGCCCGAGTCGGACCGTCCATGCTTATAAACCCTATTGGTTTCATTGGGCGACAGAACTTGAGATGTCATTTCATCTCAATGTCGGGTAAAAGTCCCATAAAATTGGAAGCAACGTCTCCAAAATGACCTATACAGTGTTGCCGGTGACGTTAAATCTCAAATCAAACAGACAGACAAACCCAACTTTTCCCTATATAAAGCGAGGTTTAGAGGGGTCATCGCTTCACGGACTTCTTATCGAGATGGTGCAAGCAGTTTTACATGTACGAGTTGGCTCATCTTCGCGAGCCAAGGGTACTAAGTCCACTACGTCCCTTACGGAACGTAGTGGACTTAGTACCCTTGGCTCGCGAAGATGGAGTTGGCTGCGCACAGGTCCTTGGGGAAACCAGAAACTGCTTAACGTCCTTATTGGCCCATATATTCTACCAAGGTGAGTCCTAAATAGTAACCCGGCAGACTACTATGTCATTCAAATGAATGGAAATATTCCTTTTGGTAGAATTCAAAGGCATACGCGTGACAAGAATGTGTGTTTTGCAAACACTTATCGGTTTGATTCTACCAAAGCGGAAGTGACAAGAACAGTCGCGGGTGATTCACCTCTCCCTGAATCAGCAGCAGGGCATTGCCCTATCAAGTACAGAAAAGTTCCTTGTCAAGACCACCATTGGGACTGTTCAAATGTGGCCTCTAAGACCACAGATGCTTGGGTTCAGGTCACTTGCTAATGGTTTTTCCAAAGCTATTTTTGCATTTTGCTGTAATTGGAACACTTACCGGCATCATAAAACATGTTTAGAAACTTCTAGACAAAGTTTTAAAAAAACGTCTTTTTACGATCAAGTCTCAAATTAGTAATTTGAGACTTGATAGTAAAAAAGACGTTTTTTTTTCAGAAAAGACAAATTTTGAGGTAAGTTAGGGAGAGTTCGGAACAGTGAACCCTCTTTATACCGACATTCTATACAACAAACAAACAAAAAAAAAAAAAAACATGACGACGATATTAGTGGAATAAATCCTTCCCTCAAGATAAGCCGAACTGGTGTGTATATCACCCCCGCCCATCGGGGCTTGGAGAAATAGATTCGGCTCCATGTTGCTTCCTTCCGCACAGAGCTGAAACCGACCAACCGAAATCTGAATTGGCAACGATATCTCAAATAGGTAATGCCGCCATCTTTCCAGTAATAACACACCTAGAGCTGTCCAAGATTACATGTATTCCAACATGGTATTCATGGGATGAACTGGCCAGCGAGATAACCTGATATGACTCCCATAGAACAATTATGGGATTTGCTGTAGCATTCTATCCGTGGTCTTCAACACCCACCACAAACGGTCGCAGGATTACAAGTAATGTTTACTGATCGTTTCTGTGGTCCCTTCCAGTTTTGTAATGGTGGTTTTGTATTGTTGGTTCTGATTCTTTCCCCAGTTATGTATGTTGTTATGTTGGTGTTTCCGATTCTTCCCCATTTTGGTTGTTCATTTTTATTTACGTTTGTCCTGCCTATTTAATGTATGTTATGTTGGTGATTCTGATTATTTCCAACATTATGTATGTAGTTCCTTTTTAGTTACATTTGGACCATCTGTCTGACTCGGTTTACCAGTGGTCTGTTTGGTTTAACGTCGTCACTCTCTGTTTCGACGTCTTTCCCTAGTGATATTGTGGGATTTGACTGCATCAGTTCCTGATTGTTTCCCTTTTCAAGCGCCACGTTTTGCTTGATGAATGGCGCAATTTTCGTCAGCCATATTCGCTAGCCTGACATCACCAACCTCATAAACAGCATACAATGGCGAATTTGAAAAAAAAAATGTTTGAGGTTTAACGTCCCTGATAACACGAATTAGGTCATTTCGGAGACATTGCTTCCAGTTTTGTAGGACTTTTACCCGACATTGGGATGAAATTACATCTCGGTCCCTGCCACCAAATGAAACCAATAGGGCTTATATGCATGGACGATACGACTCGCACCATCTTGCTTGAGCTAGTCTGGCACAGAAAACATGTACACGCTTTCTAGAACATATTTAACGTCACTACAGCTGTTGTCTGGGAATGTGTGGCGGCCGTAAAAAGTCTACCTGCCCTACATCATAGCGTGGTTTATATTTTCTTGTCCTTTGGGGTCATTGATTCCATTGTGACATTCTGAAAATATTTGAGGGTCACTGATGAGGCCTAAATGGCCGAAACTAGCTAGTCTGTCCCAGAAAACATGTACACTCCATATTTTTCAGTTCTGTGGTGTATTCCTTGCTTTCAAAGGATAACCCTTTCTAGAACATATTAGACCTTCCAAGCGGTTTACTAGTACCCGTGCATGTGCGGTCGGTCATCTTGCAGCCTAATGTATTTCTCCTAGCTCCGATGGGCGGGGGCGGTGGGGGTGTGCACAAAGTGATCATTGTTCCGATATGTATGTCAAAGTCTAGAAGGTTGGAAAAGGGCCACACTTAGAAAGGAACTTATACTTCCTGTAATTTTTCCAAATGCCGAGGATTTGCTTTGGGGTGTTAAGCGTTCTATGTGAGTCTCATAGGTGGAAACCGTTCTCAACGCTGATTCATGTGAATGCCTGAATTCACACCATGTCACATAGCGTGACTCAGTTATCGAAAGTTGGCCATGTAACAAGTATGTATGATGAACGCCCGTGTAAATTCCACTTTACATAGAGAAACTTGGAATTTATAATGGTAAACGTTATTTCTTCTTATGTATGCTGGAAGACATGGGCTGTTGGTACTCGTAAGAACCGCCTCAATGAGGCACTGTGACAACATAGTCGACGATATAATTATTCAGGGAATATTGGTATTTTAATATTATAATGTTATTAATCAAGTAATTTCGTATTGGCCCAGGTACAGGTCCTAGGTCTGCTACATTGGCCCGAGGCCGAAGGCCGAAGGCCGAGGGCTAATGCAGCTAACCGAGGACCTGTAACTGGGCCAATACGAAATTACTTGATAAATGACAATTTTATTAATTGACATAATTAAAAAAACATGACTATTCGTTTTTAGACCTCACTTAACCTCAGTTAATATTGGCTGACCTGGTGTTAATACGGATGACCTCCGATCAATACACGATAGTAAATTAATAAATTAATAAAATATTTTATTGATTATCCTATATTACACAAGGTCAACCAATATTCAAAAATCATGAATCATGTTTTTAATTGCGTCAATTAATAAAATTGTCATTAATCAAATAATTTCGCATTGGCCCAGTTACAGGTCCTCGGTCAGCTGTATTGGCCTCAGCCTTCGGCCTCGTGCCAATACAGCAGACCTCGGACCTGTAACTGGGCCAATACAAAATTACTTGATTAATAACATTATAATATTGATGAAAAGGCAGGGTTAATCAAACAAGTTCAGTTTATAACAAAATTAATGTACTGTACTATTCTCAATAAAATGAGACTCACTGTCAAGTTTTGTTTTACATTCTTCCATATCACTATATATTGGTTTAAACAGTATTTATTAATGATAATGTTCAATACATACATACATCCAAACATGTACAAGAAGAATGATCAGAAGCCACAGGATCTGACAGTAAGCGGCTAAGCTTGTATTAATCATCTCCTGGAAGAAGTATAATTTACGTGTATAAAACATGAATGGTGTTATGACAGTAAATATGTATCATATTCATTTAGAAGAAAGAAAGAAAGAAAGAAAATAAAGAAAGAAAGAAAGAAAGAAATAAATAAAGTAGTGATGCTCCTGTATAAGTTCTAAGCAAGATATTAGACATATCGAGAACCAGAAATTGCCAACATAGAGGATCGTACACTGAGCGAATGTGAAATGATCGATATTCCACAGTCGCTTAGCAATTGTTCAAGATGACTAGAATACATATGAGTATGTGTATTTTTTGTCCATATCTCTAATATCGTACTTAAGTTATAGCCCACAGGAGACAAAGGAGCATTCAGTGGAGAATGACCGACTCCGTTTATAAGACGCAATGTACACATTAAAGATGAGAGATATAGGCTAAGGTTTAGGCAGAAGCTGGGCAAGGTTATGAATATTTGATTTCGGGACTTTTTTTGTCCGAAGACAATGAGTTCAATAATTGTAAAGCTTATAGATATTAAAGCATTTAGTTCAATAAAACACTATCATTTCTATCAACTTTGTGCCATTTTGTTCACGTAGCGAACTATTTTTGTATACAATACAGGCTTTGATTTGTGTCGGTTCCTAGTACTCTAATGTAACGGTAAAATGTCCGAAACTGTAAATGACTCTTTTCAATTGGTGTTTGTTTCCTTACCGCTCCACCCACAAAACAATAACTTACATAATATATGTAAACTACACGTCTACTATTCATTTCAATATTTATTAGTAAAATAAAATTTCAAAATCGTCCCTAAAAGCAAATTTTTAATCCTGTCCCTAGAAATGGTGTCCGTACCGTTACAGTAATATTGGACACTTGTAGGGGCGAATCGACTTTAAGTAAGTACAATTTCCCGCGTGATCAACTTTCTATGACGTCACTGTTTACTCCAATGGCGGAAAAGAGACATGCAACAATCACCGTCGGCGATAAATATACATGTAAGTATGCAAAATTAGATGTTGCATTAATTCAGTGTCTGTACCGTTCATTTTATTTCTCTCTTATGGACTGCTATACTGTAACAAACGCATGCGCATTCATGAATTCAAGTACAAATCTCGGATTAACAGTCTGCGGACATGCCATCACTCCACTGATACCACGTGATTTCACTAATGCAAACGCGAAATGTTCCTATCGTTACGGTCCGTACCGTTCACATATAGGGTGTAACGGTACAGACGGCGGTGTAACGGTGCGGACATTTTAGATTGACAAAGTTATTTGAAGTGTAGTACAAACATTTGTCAACCGAGAATTAGACTGTATATTGAACAGATTTCATGGACGCAAATTGCTGTTTGTATTCATGTAGTAGTATAAACATATTTTATTGCATCATAAATCAAGCAACAGGGTCAGGCCACAAGTTCTGCCAACATTAGTTACGGCCCTCCCCTACAAAACAGTATTACAGTAATAGATACATGCACATGATAGTGGCAAATACAGAGACATTTTGAATGCTTCATATGGAGTGATATAACAAATAAACATACATCACATTTTCCAAAGATGATGAGAAAAAGAAAAAATGGTGAGAAAAAAAAGTGTATAAGATGTATAATGAATAATTAAATAAAGAAAAACAGTGTGATAAAAATAATAAAGTGAAAATGGAATGAGATGTCATGCTGGCCTAAGTGAGCAGCAGCCTAGACGGCGAACCTTCTAGTATCCTTAATAAATGTTTGTACGGCTGTAAAGATGAGAGTGTTATCTTCTATCGACAGACTAACATCTCCATATAGAAGAATATTAATATTGAGTGGATGAAAAGCTCTGGTTGATTGGAAAAGAATTACTCTTTCGTTAGTGTAATGTGAACAGTGAAAAAAATAATGAGCAGCATCTTCGGCTTCGTCAGAGCAACTACAAGTGAAATTAGGTGATAAGTGATTAATATATAAGTCAAGACGTAAATTACTACAATTATTTCTAATTCTTGCGTGTAAAGCAGACACATATCTGTTACCAGTTCTATAGTGTAATGGGACTTTCGAGTTGTTTTGATGCCTTTTCAGTTGATACCTAAAACTTGCCAGAGACGGTGAATTACGTAATTCGACGTCAAGAGAATTCCATGCTAAAATTGAGGATGGAATACAAGATTTGCGAGAGATTTCAGTCCTGCAGAAAGGAGCGGTAACATCTGCTTGGTTTCGGAGATTGTAAGCATTTGCTTCTCCCACTAAAGGGGGAATTAGATCGGATATATATGTAGGAACGAACCCGTTTATTGATTTATACATAAATACAAGTTTTTGCTGTCTGCGCCGTTCCAAAAGTGACACCCAGCCACATTCTCTGTACAGGTTGTCCAGAGAAACTGATCTGGTTAAGCCTGTAACTATGCGGGCAGCTTCATTCTGAAGTTTTTGAAGCGAGTTTATTTCCTCTACAGTACAGCCATCCCACACAACACATGAATATTCGATAATAGGCAACAAGTACGATAAATAAATTTGATTTAATGCAACACGACTAAATGTATATTTCAGTTTCCTCATTATGCCAATAACTTTTGATGCACTGTTTTTAATATTCTCAATATGGGAATGCCATTTACCGTTACTACTGAAGGTTAGACCTAAATGTTTATGATCTGTAACAAATTTTACGGGAGTTCCATCAACTATTATATTAGGAAGTGATTCAATATGTTTTAAAGTGAAAATCATTGCTTCTGTTTTAAATGGGTTAAATTTTATCAACCACTGAGATGCCCAATTTACTAACATTCGCAAATCATGATTAATGATACCCTCAATGTCATTTAGAGTAGCTGCAGCGCAGAATAGGGAGCTATCGTCGGCAAATAATCTAGTAAGGCTAAGCAGAGAATCAGATATATCATTGATGTAAACTAAAAATAACAGGGGGCCTAGAACAGACCCTTGAGGAACGCCGGCATTTACTCGCCTTAAGGTTGAAGAACTGTTTCTTATAACGACTTTTTGCTTCCTATCATTGAGGTAGTCAGTAATCCAATCCAATAATTCACCGTCTATACCACTTTGTTTTAATTTAAAAACTAGTCCCTTATGCCACACTCTGTCAAAAGCTTTAGAAACGTCTAAGAAAACCATACATGAAAATTGGTTATTATCAAAAGTCTGGCAGATGTGATGATAGATGTCTATAAGTTGAAAGGTTGTTGAATGATTGGGTAAAAAACCAGATTGGTATTTATAGAGTAAATTATTTTCATGTAAAAAGTTATAAATGTGTTTAAAAGCTATTCTTTCTTGTAGTTTGCCAACGTTACTTAAGAGAGAAACAGGTCGAAATGTCGAAGGATCGGAATTATCTCCCTTTTTGGGTAAAGGTATAACATTTGAATATTTATAAATCTCTGCAAACTTGCCTTCTCTGAAAGATCTATTAAAGAGTGTACACAGAGGCACAGATACTTCATTTGCTACCGATTTTAGCATTTTGGTACTAATACCATCTGGCCCTGTAGCCTTGTTCGGATTTAAAATTTCAATCAAAGATGCTACCTCTTGTGGTGTACAAGCAATGCTTGATAACCGACTTTGGCATTTATATTCAAAATCAGGCAAGTCGACGTTTTCATCATTGACTGTGGAGATAGATGTAAAATATTCGTTTAATAATTCTGCTTTTTCTTCTGATGAAAAACAAAAGTCGTTTTGCCCAGTAACTGGGAATGAATTTAGAGGTGGAATTGAAGCGGAGCTGGAATTGCTTTTAACAAAGTGGCGTACCACTTTCCAAAATTGTTTTTTATCATTAGAGTGAAAATCAGAAATAGAAAATTCTAAATTGTTGTAGAATTGCTCTTTTGCGTGTCGCTTTAAATTGTTAACTTTATTACGAAAGAACTTATATCTTGACAGAGTGTTAGCATTACCTGATTTGTTGAATTTCCGTTTTAATCTATCACGTTTTCTAGACACACGTCTTATTTCAGAATCGTACCACGGCTTGTCATCAGGTCTAATAAGTACATTTTTGGATGGAACACAAGAGTTAACAAATTCAAGAAAGGTATCATTAAATTTAGAACAGGCTTCATCTAGAGTACCTTCGCTTAGACATGACCAATCATAATTTGAAATTTTTTGTTTTAAAAGTGTAAAATTAGCCTTTTTATATAAAAATATTAGTCTGTTAAAAGCGCCTTCAGTATCATACTGAAAGGGTAGTGTTATATATGTCGCTTTGTGGTCACTTATATTGGCTGGAATAGTTAAAGAACCAGAATCCAGGAATGGCATGTCGTCTGGAATAATGATCGGGTCAAGAATAGCATGTAACCTTGTTGGTTCTGTTATAACATTAGTCATCGAGTTAATCAATAAAACATCTTTTAGATTGTGATAATTTGGATTCAGTAGATCTTCGTTGAGGTCTCCAACGATTATCAGATTTTTGGAGTGTTCGAGAGCCCTTTCAATATTTAAGTTTAAATTGTTAAAAAACTGTATGTCAGCTGTAGAGGGACTATAAAATAAACCAATTAAATATATCTCATTTTTTACCCTTACTTCAATCCATAAAGACTCTTCACAAAAAATCTCAAGTTCTGGTTTTCTCACGTGGAGTAAGCTTGAATTGATATATGCTAACACCCCACCCCCATGATTTGTTCTGTCCTTTCTGTAAGGTACACTGAAACTGTTTGAAAGAAAAAGCATCTCTGTTGGAAAGTTGGCATCTAGATGAGTCTCAGAAAAACATAATATATTAAAATCACAAAAATTATCAAGAATAAAGTCTAATTTGTTTCTGATGCTTCTAATATTTAAATGCAAAATTGAAAGATCGTGCACATTTTCGGGTCCTGGATTAGTTTCTATGTCACCAGCTTGAAGTAGTATATTAAGTAGAATGACAAAAAAGCAGTATATATTGCAAAAATTCAAGACCATGAGAACATTTGCGTGGTGGCAAATACATGAAAATAGCTTGTAAAGTGACACCATTATTAAAAAAACTGAATGCATATTTAGAGTGACCTTAAACATTTTCTTGCTGCTAGTGATGCCGTGGTGGAACAAACCAACCGAGACCCTCCACTGGTCAAGGGAAATACCCATTATCGACCATAATGATCAGACATTTTGGCATTAGATCTCAGTGGTATGTCCCACAACTGCATCTGACACCCAGACAGCATGACAGTGATATGTGGAAATAAAATGAGATACATATAATATAGATGAATACATGTATTAATGGAGCATTTGTAGAAAAACATGTGTATGAAGGTAAACTTTGGAAGAAACAGATAAAATTGGTGGTAAGTTGTGAACTTAGCTACCATTAGGAAAACACGTCCATGTCAAACAGTAGTGTCCAACATGGTTACTGAACTGACTTATGGTGGGTTAAACTGTAACCCCCTTTCCCAATCCTGCCCCCGACACAGACCGTGGCTGACCGCAAGAACCGCCTCAGTGAGGCGGCTTCAACGAGCATCCACAATCCATGCGTTTCAAGCGAAAAAAAAAAAAAAAAGGGAAAATAATGTATACCCCTATAAAGACCATTTTTACATGTGTATGTAAAAGTGGGGTTTAAGAGGGTCACAATTACATAGACGTGTTTTCGTAATGTTATTAATCGGTTGATATATCTTGGACAACTTACAAGACATTCATGGTTGAATGCATTGAGCTAACATTGCCTCATTGTTGTATACAGTGAGCCAACATTACCTCATGTAGGTAGAAGAACAAACTGTAATGAATCTGGACAAAAAAAAAAAAAAAAAAAAAAAAACATGTAGTAGACTATCAAATGTAGCACATTCTTTTTATCAAGTTGACATGTAAAACCAGAAGACAAGCCAGCCAGCAGACCGTGAAGATCAAAGTTAAATGTTCTGTAGTGCTGCCTGGCCCAGGTCTGTAAGGTCCACTTTGCTATTGACCTGCCTAGCATTAAACTTACCGAATACTGTAGGACTTTGGTATCCCTAGCACCTTCGGGATCATTAAATGTTGTTCGAGGTGGTGGTAGTTCGGACTATAGAGAGTTACACATAGGCCAACTGCCTGTCCATGATCTTTATGGTTTACTTAAAACTTTTTTTTTTTTTTTTAGATGTATGTTGTGTCTACTCATTAGTATCGCCAGAATGAGGCGATTCTAATGAGTACTCACAACACATATTAAACAAATCTCCGTAAATATACCTCAAATCGAATATCTGAAGCTATTAGAACAATTCTACAGGGACCAAAAGTGAGTACGAATTATCCATAGTGAACGAATCATCCATATTCAAGTTATCAAATCTTTACCTGAGCAACATGTTTAACCCTTATCCTGTTGAGAATTCAGTTTAGCCACACCCATTTCTGACACTGAACTAATTAGTTTTCTTGATGTAATTTATACTTTCAAAATCATAAACTGGATGTCAAACAGGGTGGATCCTGATCAGGTCGCTTCTTCAGAAGCCGTCTGGTCCGGAACCACACTATTTTCAAAGATAGGGGTTGTCGTGAACAGCAAGATAAGAGTTGACTAAAAATACAAATAAAGTCACACAAATGTATAGATCCCATAATTTAGTCTTTTCAGATGATACCAAGCTCTATGCGAACAGTGTAGATCCGGTCAGACAGCTTCCGAAGGAGCGGCCTGATCAAGATCCCCACTGTTCGTCCAGAACCATGGAACACTCATCTGTATGGTAAAATCAAAAGTGTTAAGGGTTTGAGGAAAATTACTTCATTCATAATTGGTGATTCAAATTTAACCTCTTTTGTACCAAACGGAATCTTCAACCTAGCACATAGTAGGAGTCCATTTCAAAATGTAGTAGTGTTAGGTTGTGTTTACCCCCAAAAACTACCGGGAAATTTGGCTGATTTTGGGAAATTTGGCTGATTTATTTATTTTTATTTTTATCATTATTAATATTATTATTATTATTTTTTTTTTTTTTTGCAAACAGTGCAGGTCCCGATCGGACGCCGCGCTATGCGGCGTCCAATCTGGGTCTGCATTGTTTGCATTGAAAGGGAAAAAATAGGAAGATGTATTCATGTGTCATGTAAATCCCAGATATCGCAATATAGGGGGATAAAAAGTGAACAATAGTTCTTCGCTGTACATATGTGATCACAGGCTCTTGAAGTTCTGTCCTCAAAGAACTTGTACAAATCTTAAACCCCTCTGTAAGAGCCATTTCTAGAAGAAATGGCATGCAGACTACGTCAATTTTCGCCACGATATAGACCATTTTTAGCGTCTTTAATGCACAGCGTTAACATGCCTATTTAAACACTTTGTAAATTTATGATTAGATTTTTAATGAAAACATTGAATGTGGATACACGTTCGAACCGCCTCATGAAGCGGTTCAAACGAGTACACACAATTATTGTTTTTGAGCAGAAATAAGGAATTAAGAATACCACTGAAAACCCACTCCTTCCAATATAGAATAGTATTTGTGGAATATCCAGTGCATAAGCTTGTTTTATCATATGACGTCGCGTCTGAGAGTGTAATAACGCCATGCATTAAATTTCGTACTCCACTAGTGATTAAATATGCAAATTAGTTAGTAACGCTCCGTAACGTTACATGTACAACGCCGTTAACGACGTCGCGTTTACTTATGGCGGAATATTGCTTCTTTTGCTTACAAATTGTGAATAAATTATGTTTTAAAGTCATATGCAATTATTCGTGCAAATACGGCACCGAGCCTCAGTCTGTTCATTTCGGAGCTTCCCGAAAGCAAGTATCCCTTCACACAGGTGTTGTTTATCAGTATGACACAGACCCAGTTTCATTTTGCTCCATGTCCGAAAACACTCGCCATGATCCTTCAGCCATATGGGCGCATTTGCACCCTGTTATCCACAGTATCAAACAGTCCAATCCAAATGTAATAAAGTTTCCTTTTAAAAGGAAGGCTTCCCCAGTTTGTAAAGTTGAAAATCCGCAATTTTTTCTCGTCTTTCGAAAGTAAGGGGGAGCCAATGCCATACCCCCGGCGTCCGTCGTCGCCGTAAGCATCGGCGTTCGCATTTGTTTGAAGTTTACCTGCAAGCAATCATTTGTGCTGTTTCAAGTAAAGTTATCAACTGGTAAAAAAATTTTCACATTCTTTTGCACTCGATATCCCAAGTTTTGGAGCTTAAAAAGTTAATCATTTTCTCTGTATTACCTCCCTTATAATCAAACATTTTTTTTTTTTCAATTGCATGTGCGAGGCCAACTAAACGCATCTTCTCTTCTACATATCCGAGAGCAGGTAAGGCTGCGCGTACTTGCAGGCTCGCCTGAGTCAGTGCTGGTCGCCTTTGTGAAAAAAGACCCATGTCATGCCCATGATGCCGATGCCACGTATTGACGTTGCGTCGACGTTGCCGCTCTAAATAATCACGATTTTTCCTAGTAAGGCTTTTACTGAATCTGTTTCAGTGTTAGCTTTCCATCTTCAACCACTGAAATGAGGACAATGTACATAGAAACATATTCACGGACCCGGCGAGGAGCGAAACTGCAACGTCGGTGCGCATCTAACTGTAATTGTTGAAAAAAAAACGGCATTTATGAACAGCGAAGGGTGAATGTGGCGAGGTGCTCACTCGCACAAGTTTTATGCTGGTGGAAATGTGTCAGAAAAGACAGAACCATTCACGTATTAGCTTTTAAATTGCTCGCTTGACACGCAATTTGATTTCAGAGATGAACAACGGCATGTTTTATAAAATTGACCATGTTGGTAGGCCATGATATGCGGTCTCTTTCTGTCTGAGTTCGAAGCACGATCGAGACAAGTTCTGCAATGGTTTAAAACTGTCTTTCTCTTCACCCACCGCTTATTAAGGAACAGTTAATAATGTTCCTAAATAAATGAAGAAAAGCCGACATCACTTTCATAGAGACCACCCTACAGCAAGCACACTTGATTGATTTACTTCGTGAAATACAACTCGGAACAAGAAAGCAGTCTGAAGGACAGCCAAATCCCCCGCCGCACTTTGTATCAAGGCTCAATCTTGTGACCTTCACCTGAGACCTTGACCTTGAGTTGGCATGGTTTATTTATGGTTCTGCACATCAGCTCACTGTGGGGTATATTTCACAAAAGTTTAATGAAAATCCTTCTAGGGGTAAAGGAGATATTGAACGGACACAAAATTCAAAGTTTCAAATTCGTGACCTTCAACTGTGACCTTGACCTTGAGTTTGCATGGTTTATTTATGTGTTATGCACATCAGCTCACTGATGGGGACATTTGACCAACGTTTAATCAAAATCCTTTTAAGGGTAAAGGAGATATGGAATAGACACAAAATTCCAAGTTTCAAACTCGTGACCTTCCAATGTGACCTTGATCTGGTGTCGACATGATTTGTTTATGAGCTCTGCACATGAGCTCACTGAGGGGTATAAATGACTTTAATGAAAATCGTTTGATGGGTAAAGGAGATATGGAACGGATAAAAAATTCAAAGTTTTACACTCGTGACCTTCAAATGTGACCTTGACCTTGAGTCGGCATGGTTCATTTATGGGTTCTGCATATCAGCTCTCTGAGAATAATAATTGACCAAAGTTTAATGAAAATCTATCAAAGGGTTCACGACATATGGAGCAGACAAGGAAGTGTTACTGACAGACAGACTGACGGACGGACTGACAGAGGGACGAACGGACATGGGTTCTGCACATCAGCTCACTGAGAAGAATATTTGACCAAAGTTTAATGAAAATCCTTCCAAGTGTAAAGGAGATATGGAATGACCAATAAATTCCGAGTTTCAAACTCGGGACCTTCCACCGTGACCCTGACCTTGAGTCGGCATGGTTCATTTATAGGTTCTCCACACCAGCTCACTGAGACGAATAACTGACCAAAGTTTAATGTATATCTATCAAAGGGTTCAGGAGATATGGTGCGGACAAGAAAGTGTTACGGACAGACGGACGGACAGACGAAGGCCATTCCAATAATCCCCGCTCCGTTTCGAGGCGGGGGATAAAAAAAATGTTTCACACAATAAGTTATCAGCTAGTTAGACTATCTGCCTGTAACTGGACACGGCAAAACTATTTTTTGCTGATTTCAACTGTCAAACTCTCTTCGTAAACTCGTCCATGACCAAAAAAAGTTTGAGACTCCGAGAGAAGTATGACTCAAGTGACAGAATTAACTTTTGTAATCTATAGGCATTTTTTTTTTTTTTTTTTTTTTTTTTTTACAAATCCTTAAGAAAAGAAAAGCAATATGTGCACCAACAAGTCCGTGTACTGAACAACGATGGTTTTGTTTTTAAGGTAACCGGGCACTAGAAGCACATTGAGGCTACCCCATACGTACTGAACAGCCCTATAAACCCAATTTATATAGAGAAAGTTGGATGCACAAGGGTACATTATTTTCCTTTTTTAAGGGGTTCAGAACACCGAGGACCGACAATCTATGATTTGGACTAGAAAAAAAAATTCACATCACGAAAACACGCCTGCCTAATTTTGACCAGTCGTTAGAACCGCGTCATCGAGGCGGTTCTAACCAGTGGGTGGCGGTTCTAACCAGTACCCACAATCTATGTTAGAGGAGAAATATGAAAAAAAATCTGATTTTTTTTTTATCTGGGTGGCAAAATTCTGTTTATATTTGAATGGGCATGTTTTCGTTATGAACTGAAAATGCTAGTCCATTAGTTCATTGTCAATGCAGAAGACCATAGGGATAGTATGGAACAGTATTAAGGTAAAAACTCAATTATGCAATGTGCAATTACAAAATGAATTGTTGAAACCGCACTTTGCATTATGAACCTTTCCATATCTTACTTCTTTATTCGAATATGCAACATGCACATTCTAATTTGAGACCTTTGTATTTAAATATGGCATTTGGACGTCCTATTTTGCAATATTCAGTTTCGATTCTGCTGTGGTTAGACGGGGTACCAGTCATTGAGGTGACGGTAACGTTCGGTAATGTCCGTGGATTTGCCGAATTTTTTTCCGATGACAAGCGTCCGTTTGAGAAGATCGCATTCGCTTTTCCAGGGGCAAAATTCAAGCCAGCAGCAATAAATTTTACAATAATGTGTACGTTTGCATCTTTAAAATAAATTTTACAACGGGGTTCCTTATTTATATATTTATGAGAAACAGGATTTTTATTTAAAAGTTAATACTTGTTTGACGAAGGGGAAAATACTCTATCGTTGAATATTTACTAAAATAAATTACCATTAGGGATTAGTTTGTGCCGAATCCATGGATTTGAAATGAGCATAGGTTGTTAAAATTGATTAATTCATACAATTTTTATAAATCTGATCCTTCTGAGGTGTTACTTATAAAGATATTAGTTACTAATTGCAACCTCACTCAAAACTCAAATGTTTGGATATTATAGAAGTATGTATATGTCCGCTCAGGGTGTAATCGGGCGATGGTCTCCCTGTTTGCGGGCATGGATTCGTTCCCTGGGACCTTACCATCTGACCATACGGGGAAACTGGTATACAAAAACCAGTGCCTCAATTCCCATTGTTAATCTGATGTAACTACTTCATCGTCACTAATATGAACATTAATTACTCATACTCAGCCCCGACCCACAACCATAGCAACGCACCTGTGGTCACAATGACAGCTGTCGTCATAAGTTAGACTTGGGCATGATGGTTTTCATTCAACAGAATAACAACGCAAAAATATTAGCTGGTCGTCTGTCAGTTCGTCCGTCCGTCTGTCTTCAGCCAGCAAAACCTTGCTGAGCTAGTGTCGCGACTGTCTTAACCAGCCTACTACATATTTCTTCAAGTTCTACATGCAACGATTTGGCAAATGGAGTGGCTGAATCCAAACCATTTTGTACTTACATGTATTTCCATGTATTAGGTCTACGCCAAAGTTTTTTCTTCTTCTTGTTTTATTACAGTTAGACCGCGAATAGCGTACCCAGGTTTACCTGGCGGAACTTAACGACATTATTTATTTATTTATTCACTTATTATTAAAGTGTACAGAATCTAGAAAAAAAAATGTTTTTGATGCATTAGATTTGTACATTTTACCACCGAAAAATACAACAACAAAAATTGTAAGATGAAAAGTCGTGATGATATTTTTCTGACTGTTGCTTAAAATATACATTTTGGGTACACGTTAGAAGCGCCTCTGCGATGCGGTTCTAACGAGTACCCATAATCTATATTTTGGAGTAGAAATGAGAAAAATAATGTTTACTCCTGTAAATCCCAGTTTTACTCTATAAAAGTGGGGATCAAGTGTGTGTGTGTGTGTGTGTGTGTGTGTGTGTGAGGGGGGGGGGGGTGTCAGAATTATAAAGATGTGTTTAATGGTGGGATGCGTTTGGTGTGTGAGTGCGTTTTTACTTTTACGTCTCACCAACAGCTAAGGTCATACGGAGATGGGACCTGGGTTTAAAGACTCATCCGATATTCTGGAGAAGCCCGGGGTCGATCCTGCGATCCCTGGTTACTGAGGCGAGTAGCATAACCAAAACACCACAGAGGCTTCCAGCGCTTGATATGTTACATTGTAGCAGGTACGGGTTTTCCACCTGCACTCCGGTATGAAAGTATTTGCTTCGCGTTGTGTTTTGTCAAAAAAGTGGAAACCTTTGCGTTTTGTCACTTGAAGCCAAAAATCTAGTATAAAAAGTCAGATAGTTTTCTATTTTCTTATAAATTAATGAATGCATTTAACACAAACAGTTACGAACATCTATATAAACATGTGACAAAATAAACAGGGAATCAGACCCCCGGCCCTCGGGGCTTGAAGAAATAGATGGGCTGCATGAACTGAAACTGACCCGCACACCAGTACTGGTAAATCGCTTAGAGGATCTAAGTCTACCGAGCCAAAGCGGTGCTTACAAACCCTATTGGTTTCATTGGGCGACAGGGCTTTGATATGTCATTTCATCTCAGTGTCGGGTAAAAGTCCCACAAAAGTGGAAGCAAAGTCTCCAAAATGACCTATATTGTGTTGACGGTGACGTTAAAACATCAAATCAAACAACAGAACCAAAATGCCTAGTTTTAGAAATTCCGTTGGATATGCCCTAAATCAGAAATAAATGTTAGAGGGAACGTAAGTCGTAGTTCATCTGAAAGCATTTTCACGAAAGAGAGTTGTAGCTATGTTTGCTTTCAAGTGATCATAAAGGAGCAGTCTCACAAAGGTCTACACGATTTGGACAGGAGCCTTTCTACGCCATACACAATTAGTATAAGTATTTAAAACAAATTTATATTCTAGAGGTGCAATGGCCTGAACATATTTGCGATATATTTAGATAAAACTTGGACACAAAACAAACCAAGCAAAGCTGATTCCTGGTCTGACATATAAAATAAAACTTATGTGTAAATGATTTTATCGGGAAGGGTGTAGTGTCCCCAAATCGTCCGTTTTATGCCAAAAATATAGTTCTCTCATTTCTTTCACTCCTCCGTGTCACCAATACACTTGCAGATTTTTTGGGGTATCTGCCGAATACAGGCGGACGTTTACGGGAACGGTACGAAAGAACGATCACAGCGCCACTGAACGAGAATAATGGGAACTAGAAGAAGCAGAATCGGAATTTCAAGTTGCAAAATAGGACGAGAAACAGAATGAAAACTACACACATTCCAAAATCAGACTACAAAAATGAATATCATAATGCAGTGTTGCACAATTGTAACTGAATAAAGCATAACACAATATCAAAATTGCATATTGCAATCTCAATGTTGCATAATTGAGTTTTTACCTAAATACTGTTCCATAGGGATAGTTTCGAGTCACAACAAACGCTTTAATATTACGTCGAATACGGCAGTTAAGATAACCTGAATCTTTACATTGACCTTCAATTATTGGAATTAACCCACATATGCCTAGCGGCCCTTTTTGAGACATTGGCAAATATTGAAGACCCAGATCAGACGCCGCATCTTATCAAAATCTAAACTGTTTGCTTAACGTACATGCATTTTCATAAACTTACCACAAAAATGACATCCCTATGCTTAGAAATTGACCACTACAGACTTGTAAAGGTGGAATATTTTTGGCACCCATGGGTTAAATATGAAGTTACGTCAAAAGGGCGAAAGGGAAAGTACTAACTTTTTGACTTCTTGGAAACGCTTTATAAATAGATATCTGGAAACGCTTTAGAATAGACGGGCGCTGCATATTCCTGTTAATTCCGAACGAGTTTTCACTGCGTAAATATGTGGAGAGCAGTCGTATCTGTAGGGCTTTCCTAGTTACGTCATAAGACAGTTAGAAATAAACTGGGGTATCACCAATCCAATCTAAATGAAGCCAAAACCAGTACACTTTCTTTCAGACGGCCCAACAACACAGTACATGTCAAAGAAACAATTCTTTCTCATGAAAGAAAAAATGCACAGGCTATATGGGTTTCATACAGTCACTTGGAATTTCAGCGAGTCAGGGCACGGGAAGGGGGCACCAGATGGAATTGGGGGTGTGGTGAAACGGCAAGCTGATAAACTGGTTGCGCAGGGCCAAGACATTGTTGACGTGAATGAACTATACACTTGCTTAGGGGCACTTGATCTTAAGGTCAACTTGTACAAAATATCTAGCACAGATATAAATCAGATAGACTCAGAACTGCCATCTGATATCGCACTAGTACCAGGTACATTGTCAATCCATCAAGTCGTCAGTCACCATAATGAGCCCCACATATTGACGCGTGTCTTGTCTTGCTTTTGCACACAGAATATTGACTGTCAGTGTTTTGGCCCGAAGAAAACAGTTCTGAATGAGAGCAAAAGTGTAAATGACCCAAGCCGTCCATCAAGAGGGACAATGCTTCTTCTCTGTCTAATGAAAACAGCTTAATACCAATTACCTTAGAGTCCTTAGACGAACATCTTATTGGTAAATGGGTTGTTGTGCTGTATGACGAGGTGCCTTATCCGGGACAGATCCAAGATACAGATACCGGGGAGATGGAAGTAACTGTTCTGCATCGCGTTGGTGAGAACAGATATTTCTGGCCCCGCACGGCCGATATCTTATGGTACAAGGTGCCCGAGTTTGTTGTGGGCTTAATCCCGGAGCTGCAGCCTGTTACTCAACGGCACTTACAGATCATTCCATCTGTTTGGCATGAGATAAAAATGCAGCTGAATTTAGATTAATTCATATGTACGGTCAACTTAAAGGCTCAGCCACACGGTCACGTTACGTACGCTGAGGAGAGTTAAGGAGGAATTCCCTAACTATCCCTTATGATTCGTAAATGTCCGTATATTTCCGTATATACCTCCTCAGAATCCATAACGGTCCGCGGAGGTATATACGGACATTTACGAATCATAAGGGATAGTTAGGAATTTCATCCTTAACTCTCCGCAGCGTATATAATATGACCGTGTGACTGAGCCTTAAGACTCAGATCAGCTGATGCACCTGCATAGTTATTAGAGCCTTTACTGCGTGTTATATGGGTATTTAAGGCAACTCTAAGCACACATTAAAGACTCTAATAGGGCAGCACGGGTGCACAGGCTGACATGTGTCTCTCCTGGTCGTACATATCACTTGCAGAAATTGCTTTACTGAGGCTTAATTAAAGTAATGTTTGCATGCATACACCAGGAACGCCCAGCGTTCGACATACAGTATGTCGACTGACATGAAGTAGATGATCAGCATGCATTGGTGCCTTAAATGAATTGACATATAAAATATGGCAAATAATAATATAGTACACATGTAAGTCAACTGACATACTGCCTATGCATGTCAAGTAGTTAACTACATACTGTATGTCGACGAGCTGCTGTGCCTAATGTTTATAATTAACTTTCAACATGATAAATTGGCTATTGTGCAAACACCGGAAATCATTTTCAGACTTTTAATATGTTTTAAAACTTTAAAAATGTCACCCGTGAGCTTTCAAATTTTATTCACGTAAGTTAACTAATAAAAGTTTTCCCATATGGTCTAGCGTTACATTTTCTCTGAATTTCCCTATAGTTTATCGTGTGAAAAATCAGAAAAAGGTAACATTAGACCAAATGGGAAAAAATTTTATTCGTCAACGGAATAAAATTCAAAAGCTGGAGGATGACGTTTTTAAAAAGTTTCAAAACATTGAAAAAGTTGGAATAAGATTTCCGGTTTCTGGGCAACAGTCATTTTATCAAGTGAAAACGTTAATTGGACACGGTATAGTTGTCAGATTAAAACATATGTTGCACTGTTTATGATGATTGGTTTTTGTTTTACAAACAAATTGTTTGTGTTCGTTCGTAGTTTAATGAAATTGTTTAACGATGAAGTTCAATAAAGTTGTTTGAAGCAGTTTTTACATCTTTTAAATAATCACCTGTAACCTGTGACAAGTTTACCGTTACAGCCTGTCTTTCCCGTTACAGACCACAACATCTCTGTTTTACATGCATGGTGACATAGAAATATGATTTGCAAAGTCTCAGTGTCAAACAACTCACATGCTTGTTTCCCTAACCAAATTCTCACAATTACTATACAAGCACTTTGTATAAAAATGAAAAATAATAATGCTGCCGTCGATATGATTCATAATTGTCCGTACCGTTCATACAATTTTGTCACAGAGAAGAGATACAAGAAAACAGTGACTTACGTAATGGTAAACTAAAAAGAGTTCTTAATTCATTTTAGTGATTTTCTTGTGTGAAACGATATCTCTTCAATATGAAACCATCAAACTTTGTAATTCCACTATCCGTAACGGCAATGGACATTTTACCGTTATAGACAGTATTTAGGTTGCCATGGAAACGTAACATAGCAACCAATTTTGGGCATAACTCGTCACACTGAATTTCATGTTATATATAATCATAATTTGAAGCTAAATTGTTGGTAGCAATATGTTTATTTCAGCAGTCTTTTCAATGCAAAAAAGCCCGTAATTAAATATTGACCCAATTTATAGGAATCTGCCAGACTTAACGATGAAATCTTGCACCTGTACAAAGAGTAATTCGTTTTCTTGCTCAGTGAGGTTTTCCATTCCAAATAAGAGATCTTTGACGGTGTAGATGTGGAGATCATCAGGTAAGTATCTTAATCTAACTTTATTATAGTTTGGGCAGTTGAAGAAAAAGTGAGCAGCACTTTCAAAATGTCCACACTGACAAGAAGGACTTGGAAATATATGCTTACGATATAAGTCAGAATTCAGGGAACTACATTCAATTCTAAGTCTTGCATGGAGTATTTGGCCTTTACGCGTACCAGAATTGAAATATTTAGGAGGAGTGTGTAGGCCCCTCTTCAAACGAAATTTAAACGCTGCTACAGACGATGCCTGTTGTACTTCACTGGGGAGGCTGTTCCATGCATGAATAGTGGATGGAAAGAAGGAATCGAGAAACAAGTTACAATTCGTTCTGTAGTTCTGGATATGCCCGGAGTTTCGAAGTCTATATGCTGTTATTTCTTGTACAGTGGGAGGAACGAGGTCGGAAAGATAGTTTGGAGTGAGACCATGTAAGATTTTATAGAAAATTATCAGCTTATGTTTGTTTCGTCGACTCTGGAGTGACTCCCAACCAAGCTCAAGTTTTTCAATGCTACAGAGTTTTGTCGCACCGGTTATTATTCTAGCTGCCTCTGTGTGAATAGCATCCAGTTGTATGTTTGGTTGCGATGTATTCAAGAAGATGGCGTGTGTATGCTACATTCTTTCTAATGACTTCTTGCTTACACTGAACTTAAGCGCTCACAAGAGATTAAGTCTTGTCCATGCTTTTTCTGAAATGTGCATGACGTGTTCTGCCCAGTTACAGGTATTGGAGAAAGTAAGACCTAAGTGTTTGGCTTGCCGTCTCCTTTATCATCGTGTTATTCATGAAGAGGGGAGGGTGTACCGAGGGGTTTTGTCTCCGCGTAAAGACCATGGACAAGGTTTTGTTTGCATTGAATGTTACTAGCCATGCGTCTGCCCACTCAGAAATAGTTCTTAGGTCAGCATTTAGAAGCCGAATCTGTGGGGCAGTCGACACTAATGTATAAACTAGTGTCGTCAGCGAAAATGCGAATAGAGCATCCAATGGCCCTGACGATATCATTGATATACAACAAGAATAGAAGAGGTCCGATAATAGAACCCTGAGGAACTGCAGCTAGTACCGGGGCCCAATCGGAAGTTTGACCATTGAGAACTACCCGTTGCCTGCGACCTGACAGATAATTAGAGAACCATTTCAGAATTTCTTCAGAGCATCCTATTCCCCATAGCTTATGTAGTAGTCATTTGTGCCAGACTCTGTCAAAGGCTTTGCTAATATCGCAAAAGGCAGCTCGAACTTCTTTGCCGCTATCAACTGCTTCGCAAAAAGTGTGGTATGTGTAAAGTAATTGGTAAGTTGTAGAATCACCTTGTACAAACCCTAACTGGAGTGGAGTCAAGATTTGATGTGCAACCATATAATTGTATAGAAGTTTATGCACGCAGCGTTCCATTACTTTGCCTACAAGGCTCAGTAAGGATATTGGTCTGTAGTTGTTGGGGAGGGACTTATCATCTTTTTATAGATAGGGGTGACATTTGCATCTTTCCAGCAAGACGTGATATAACCTTGTACTAGAGAACGATTGAAGACAACGCAGTATGGGGATGCAAGAAAAGAGGCGCCTTCTTTCAGAAGACGTAGACTTATCAAGTCTGGACCGCACGCCTTGGAGATATTTAAGTGCTGAAGAACATCTTTCAAATCTTGAAATGAGATAGTGATCGACTCTAGGTTGTGTTGTACAAGGTCAAGATGCGGTAGCAATTTATTTGTATCATTAACATATGTCTGGGAAGAGAAATACTGGTTAAGCATGTGAGCTTTTTGAGAGTCATTTTCAGCGTGTTCGTTGTTCAGACTGAGTGCTGGAATGTTACTACATGTCCGGCCTAGATTCAGCAGTTGTTTGGACGTCCGCCAGAATATTTTGGGGGCACAGTTTTCACAAGACCGTTGTCGATCAAGTGTGTCAAAATACTCCTGTTTGGATTTACGGATTTCCTTGACAACTTTGTTTCGTAGGATTTTATATTTATTCCAAAAATGAGCGCTAGCTGTTCGTTTAAATTGGCGATAGCTTCGCTTGCGCTTCCTTATCAATGTTTTGATGTGGCATGTTATCCACGGATAGTCAGCGGGTTTAATAGCGACTACCTTGTTTGGTATAGATTGCTCAGCTGCCGAAAATATCGCGTCTGTCTTGAATGTTTTGATCGATATTGCTGACACGATTAAGTTTCTCTATAATTTCAGACTCAGATAGAATTTCCATGTATTTATCATAGTCAGCTAGCTTATAATTCCATATTCGTCTCTCAAAGTTAGATTTATGTGGACGTAAGAATTTTAACAACACTACAACTGGACAATGGTACCTAGAAATAACCTGGTATACGTAAAATGGTCTACAACGCCACCGTAAAGCATATTGGTAGTGTTGCGTACTAATATTAAGTCAATAATTGACGACGAGTGTTCAGTATAGTGAGTGGGTTCAGATATCAGTTGGGTTAAAGTGTACTCATGCATAAGTTCTATCATCCTATTATTGTTACATGGGATATGTTAATGTTAAAATCACCAATTATGATGATGTCTGTGATATTAGTATTGCACGCCCTGTCGACACTTTCTTTTATATGATTAAAGTAGTCCGAGTTACTATTAGTCGGGGATTTGAAATTCGTAGCACGCGTATTTAAGGAGTTTAATGCACCTTACTTTCTCACACTTAACTATGATACGAATTTATTTAGAGGTCTCTCAGCATCTTGAAAATGGAGTTAGAAAATCAAAAAAGTGGGGAAAAAGACATAAAAAGGGAAGTTAAATGTTCCTACCCTCTTTTCTCATTTAAGCATCCAAACAATTCCAAACGACATCTCCTCTGAAACTACAGGGCCAATTGGAACTAAAATATATGTGAAGCCGCCATGGGGTGGAAGAACAAACATATATTCTGAATATCTGGGTCACATGACCCAAATGTCCGCCATGGCCATATATGGTAAAAAACTTTGAAAATCGCCTTCTCAGGAACCAATCGACCGATGATCTTGAAACTTCGTATACAATATATGGGGCCCGGGCCCTATCGAATTTGTTCAAATGATGACATTTCGTTGACCTTGACCTTTCTTACGTCAAGGTCACATTCGGTCACTTAGGATTTTGTATGGAAAAGACAGGGTTTTCTGGTTCTCTTGCAGCTTATGGCACCATAGTTGATATTTGCAATCAGCTTAATGATCCTAGGGCCATAAGATTTAATAGTTTTTAATTTTTCTAAAACTACTGGGCTAAGTGATACCAAATTACATATACTGCATCAGTGTGGTCGAGAAATCCAAGTTTGTTAGAGGGATCTGTGTGATCGTCACACCAATAAACGGCCAAAAGTGATTTTAAATTCTGCATTACAAGAAATACAAGACCTTGGTATGCATCATTTTGGACTCTAGCCCTAAAATGGTTCAAAGCTGACAATAATGTATGCGACGGCAACAAAAGAAAACAATGGTTGATTTCAAATAATTTGGCATCAATGGTCCTGGGATTGGCCTCTACTAAACCATTTCATTATGGTCTGTTAAAATAAATGGGCACCACGGGTGTGTGTGTGTTGGGGTGGGATTTATGCCCACTTGAGCTCTGGTGAGCGTAGTTTCCAATCGGCCGCTTGTTTACAATTTTGTGTTCAGGGAAAAGTCGCGTAAACTTGATGGCAAGCGTAAACCATATCTAATTGGCGCTGTCATGAGTTTTCTACTTTACCGATTGCGCTTGTTTGGTTATCTTTTGTTGCTTAGCTTCATAAACAATTAATTGGTGACCAGTGGTAGTTTGGTATGAAATTACCATGACAGCAATACCTCTGAAAGATGACAATGTTCAGTGAAGATAACAGCGCGGCCTTATTTCCGTTTTGTTTTTTCAAATGGTTGGCAGATTTTTGTTCAGTATTTCATAATTGAAGGAAAGTCGTGTTTTAATGAGTTTACGCCTCAGAACATCAAGCCTCCTTTTGACTGAAGGTGTGCGAAATTTTACCGCGAACAAAAAAGAAACATTATACAGTACTTGGTGGAACGATTTTAAATTACTTAAATGTTTTAGAGGTTTATTGTTTTGGTTTTTAACATTAATTTGCTGAAAAAAGATACTCTACTAAATTTAAATATCGGCATCTAATTCTCCAGCTGCGGATTTGATATACTCCAGCTTATTTGCTGACTGAATGACTCTGGTTTTGGTCGATCTTTTGGCAAACATCGTCCCTGTTCACTGTTCAATATATCTGACATATTAGGTTTCAACCTCAAGTACATTAACCCGCCCGCCTAGTTCCTTTCATATGTACGAACGCATTTCCGCCAGAACGCCTGAAGGTAGGTGTCTGATGCTCTGTCTCTGGTAGGGTTAACCGGAGCCTAACTGTTTGATTTCCTGTTCTCGGAGATGTTGCACTGATGAGCTAGAACTCCATCATGTAGAGTGGACAATTTATCGGTTTTAACCACGATAATCAAGGGCGAGTAGTGTGACCACCTAAAATCTATTAAAGAGTCCAACCCCACCTCGGCCCCCGTAAAACTTCTTACTGACCCCGTCGTCGATCCTTTTTTGTGTTTTATTATTTTCATAGTTAGTCCTTAAAATGTATGTATTGCTAATGCCTTTTTATTTTGGATAGCCGTTCGGTCATGTGGGGAGATAACTGTCATTCTGGCGTTCCATACATGACGTTTTCATTTTGGTGTTTTGAATGGGAGGTGCGAGGTATTTTGTATAGATTCCTGATCATTGCATACACTCTGTTTTTCAAACGTGATAACTCCCGATGGCTTGTCATAGAAGGCCTTTTTGGCCAATCCATATGGGACAATTGGGTTGGTTGGGTGAGGCAAAGGTGACGTGTATCTTGCGTCAATAGGGCGTCCAGCTGATAGTGGCTTAAGCTGGACAAGACCTGCTGTTGTTCCAGCAGTTAAGGGTAGAGGGAGAAACTGTTATTTCTTCTGTTTCTGCTTTTTCCATTTTCCCATTTCTCCTCTGCCCCTTACTTTTATTTGCTCAACTATCTCTTCTGTCGCTTTTCTCCCTTTCTCTGGAGAAAGGACAAAGATGACCAACAAGGGGTGACGTGCCTTTAAACCCAAAACAATCAATATACGAGACAAATGTGAGAAAAAGGAAGTAGTAATAAAGGAGATGAAGAACAGATTAATCAGTGTGTGACAAGAGACACAGGATGATTAAGAGCTAATGGTGAATAGAGGGACATGGCTATCGTAGGCAGGTTGCACAACAAAATGGTAGAAAGTAAGTGCAGGTGACATCTTAAGATGCACGTTTACAGGTTATACCACAACTCTGGGAAAAGGAAAGATAAAAGAATGTTTAAGGGATGGTTTTACGTTACATTATACCTCGGGTACTATTTATTTTTAGTCGTGCGACTTAACAGAAAATAGGGTACGAAGTAAGATTTCAAGTGACGAGTAACATTTACGTGTTTAAAATATAATAATGCCGAGGTTACTTGGGGAGCCTTCAGCACAAACCGGAAACTTTGGATAATGATTCTTGAAATATACAATGTATTCATTAAATGTTGATTGTTTCAAGTCACCAGTTTAGAGAATCACTTGCCAGTTCACCCGCTGACAAATGTGCTTGGTGATGTATATTCCCCTCACTAGATATAAACCGGAAGGAAATGGCAATCAGTAACTTTTCAAAAATATACCTATTGGTCCCTTTTATGATACATCTATGACCAGCCAGTAAAATAATTTAGTTTATGTTGGTTTTAATATAAATTTTATCACGATCTGTGACACAACAGGAAAAAGTGGTAAAATGGTCCATAGGTATCGGAGTCCCTTGTTCATGCCCGGATTGAAACAGAGTCATCAAGTTTCACATGCACGTGCAAAAATAACCGTCCTTCATACTGACGAAAAAGAAATTGTTTCAAAAAGTACTAAAAATTATTTAGCGCTAAAATAGTGTAAAATATACCAAATTTTTTGGGTCAAATTTCAATGGTCAAAATTTATGGTATCACCGGATGTAATATCGTCATATCATGAATTTTGGTGTCTTCGAGTGTTGACTAATATTTTGACTGATGCAATAAATCAACATTCATATGTAAGCGCAAGCTACACATAACTAAACTCAATCCAACTATACCATCCGCATGGGGCTGGGTGTAAACTCATAGAATTTTCAACCCCTTTTCCCCACCAGATTTGCTAAATAATCACATGTCATACAGGTTAGGCTACTATCTCAATGAAACGGCACAAATAAAGCGTGAGAATTTTGGGTGCATTAAATTTTTCGAAATCTGGTCTCAAATCCCGGACTATATTTGGAGGCCTGTAAAATCCATCTAGTAATACCCTTTTAGATTTGACCTGTAATTCTACCCAAACACATTCAATACCTTGAATCTCCAAGTCTGTATAGTGTATCGCGGACGTAGACGATAACCCCTCCACCAGGACGATCTCTCCTGTCTGCCCTAAAAGGTAGCATAAAGTTATCAATAGAAATGCTATCATTGTGGACTTTCAGAGAACACAAGTACGTCGTATGAATCGGATTCGCTTTTGATAAGGTCCATCTTTGGTACAATGCTTTGGATATTAAGGTGAATTATACTTAAGTGGTTTGAGAGTAGTTCAAGTGATATGACAGAAGCATCACCGCTGGAATTAGTCATGCTGCCTTCGACAGAGTCTGCACCCGGATTTACCTCAAAGTTCCCGCCCAGTAGTAAAAGCATTACTATGTATTAGGGAAGATGTGCTTCACTGTCATTACGAAGAAACACCCGTGCGACATTTTTCACATCACCAAAATGGCTACTTTTCTGGTGAAAATCCCCGATATTTCTCTTATTTATACTACAAATATAAGTTGTGGGCGCCCATTAGAACCGTCTCATTGAGGCGGTTCTAACGAGTATACCCGCAACCTATGTCTTTGGAGCAGAAATAAGAAAACTGATGATAATGTATACCCTAAGTTTTCTCTGTATAAAGTGGGGTTTAAGTGAATGTTCATTCCACAGACTTGTTAACGTGATGACGTTCTTGTACATTACCATATTAGGGAGGACGGGCTTCACTGTAAGAACGAGTCCCATTTTTCTACAGAATTTATAAACAAAGGCAATAAAATGATGTATATTACTGGCAAATGGATATTTAAAAAAAAATCTGTTTTGGTCAATTGGCAAACAAAATTAATGATATTTCTGGACATCATTACTCATTAGTCCATGTGACTGTCTCTGACAATGAACTTCATGCGAATTCCTTTAAATAGAGCGCAATGAAAATCAAGCCGGGAAGTGTTTTTCCAAGTCTGAATTGTTTAACCCATATAACAAACGTCCACGGACCCAAAATTGGACACTGGCAAAACATTATTATAATAACACATCCGTTCGACAGATTTTGAAAATCATAAGTCGGCGAAGGTTATGTTAAATCATACGATACTTTTAATATAACTTCTTTAATAGCTGAAGACCCTTGGTAAGACTGTAAGTAAACACTCTCCAATTTACTGACAGTCTGTGAAGAGCAAATTAGATGGGACATGTGAAAACATGCTTGCAATGTACATCCATTTACGCCAAGTGAAGCCTCAGAGCCTTCCATTGGTTTTGCACGGATAGCTTTTGTTTCAGGTCTTCGTCAGATGGACGGGGATGTCTGCTTTCTGATTGCGTTGCTGTGCAGGCTTATCTTTGCCTTAGAAGCCTCCGTGGTGCAGTGGTTACGCTACTCGCCTTGTAAACCAGGGATTGCAGGATCGATCCCGGGCTTCTCCAGACTTTCGGATGAGTCTTTAAACCGAGGTCCCGTCTCCGTATGACCTTAGCTGTTGGTGGGACGTAAAACTACAACTCACTCACTCACTCACTTATCTTTGCCTTTCAATATATGCATGTGTCCGAAGTGACATTTACGCTTGTGTATGCTTACAGAGTATTACAGAATATACGCTTTATTTGAATGAATCGCAACAAGCGAAAATCTGTCTTTTAGCATGGGCACACGGGGACCACAAAAGTACCCAGAAAACAAATTCCCCTTAGCGTTTGCCGGAAGAAGCAAGGGGTCAGTGGGCATCTATATAGCGCAGAGCGAAGACTCAGATCAGCCTGCGCAGATGCGCAGGCTGATCTGAGTCTTCGCTATGCGCATACGTCCGAAGACATTTTTTCGCTAATGCGACCTAAAGAAAACGAATACGCAAACAGGCTGTTGTCCTAATGAGTCACTAGGTCCTTCAAGTGAATATGATGACACTTCATGCTTTCTCTTCTAGGAATATGAGCCTATTTTCTTATAACTGGAAGCCAAAAACAAGATTCAGTTACTCATTGAAAATTCTTCAAAAGTAGCGAAGGTATCGGAGACAAAACAATTCAAAACTTTATTTAAATCATAACACCAAAGGCACTGAAATGACAGATTCTATGAGAAAATCATAACACTGTGAAACCTTTCTAAAAAGAGTTTAAAATTTAGAACGGTAGTTCTGCAAATTCCAATATATGATATGTTTGCAGATGTCTATAGACCGGTGGTATTATGAAACGCCATTCGATGTTTCAAATTTTTGAAAGAAACTATTTACGTTTTCAAAAAGAAACATTAAAATTCATGTTTTAACAATGCTAGTGTCCATAAGTAACAGTTTTTGTCTGGTCGGTTGTGGACACCTCTACCCAAAGATACTCTATGGGAAAGAGATCGGAGGAGAAAGGCCGGCTAGTCCAGTACATGAATTCCATTGGCTTGAAGACATTTATGAGCAAGAACAGCACTATGAGCCCACTCGTAATCCTGCTGGATAGGATATCCCGGATTCTGAGCGTAAACAAATAAATGGAACCATGTGAGGCCGAAGCACTTGATTGATGTAACGTCTCGCTGTTCAATCCACGTCTCAGCTATGATCTTGAATGTTCTTAATGACACTAAGCTGCGTTCGCTATCTACACGCAATAGCTCGCCACACAATTACGCTTATTTCACCCGATATGTCATGCTCTATTACGCAAGCGTCGCCTCGGCATACCTTACACCTATACGTCGAAACACCCGGAAACGACAACCGGCGTGATTCACACTGAAGTGCGATTTGTCACTGAAACGCATATGTCAGTCGCTTAGACGCCAATTTACGTATTTCATGCACTAGCGTAAGTGTTCCGTACTGTGTCGACGCGTTAACTTTGGTCACAACAGGGACATCTAGCTCTCAAACTTGCATCGCATAAGGACGACGATCAGTGTCAGTGCTTATTAGTCGGTAGTTGAGACCCCTTGTTTATCTATAGGTACAGTGTAGCAGCTGCCGGCGGAAGTCTGTTTCGCATATGCGTCTGACGGTCGAATCGATCTTGACGTACGGACGTCGGTCTTCCGCTACGTCGACGTCCACTAGCGTCTTCTGTATATAGTAAGATGTCGCTCCAATAGACGATAGATCAACACATGTGGCACCCAAAATCAGAGCAAACGTCATCCGCTTACCGACCAGCTTCTAACTGTCCAGGGGCACGCTTACGATCCTTTAATGAAAAATGTTGCTATACGCTCTCACTAAATGCTTTTTTGAGAACAAATTTCAGTTTCTTCTTTTCTAGGCACTACCTTACATTACACATCAAAAGTTTGACCCTGAACATGTGGTTTCTATCAGTACTAGTGTGAGGGTGGTGCACAGGATCGACGTGGCCGGACTGGTAACCAGACGTCACGGTTGATTGGTTAAACCTTTTTAGCTTAAGGGCATGGTGCCTAAGCGTGTTGTAATCGTTTGGTTTCAGAATCAAAGCACTGAGAGTGTGCGGTGTAGGTTGGAGTAATAGGCCTGGGCTGCGATTTAAACTGTTTCATTTAACTCTGAAATTCCAAACAAATAGTGAAGATTTTGATAAGAAGACGCGTTCGGCAGTGTCTGATCTTGGTCTACACTGTTTGCCAAGCTCACCCTATGATTCCAGGATAACCCTCTTCCGTCTTATGGAATACCCCGATCTCACTGTGGCTATTTTCTACAAGACAAAAAGTTATTCTGACAAGTCAGTGATAGTCACATAGACATTAGCACTGAAGCGCTTTTCTTATTATCAACTTCGGGTCGACTGCCAAACAATCAACCCAAACATAGCCGCGTCGTTTGTCAGTGTTGGGTATCTGTAATTGTTATCTGTAAAATCTGCACATGAATCAAATGTTGGATCTGGCAAACAATGTAAACTCAGTTCAAAAGCCACACAAAACGGTGCTGATCTTGTTCTACACTTTTTTGCATTAGTTACTAACATCTTAAGTCTAAACGAATCAGTCCAAGTCCCCGTTCATGACCAGTCTGCCTTTAGAGACAATCGGCATGAGTGTTGTCAGTGCTTTGATTTATTCACTGCCTTGGGTTTCTGGAGTGCACTCTTCCATCAATGAAGTTGGGCTCGTCCATTCTGCTAAATATATGGCACCTAGAATTATATCACAGGATCTACACTAAGTATCTGTACCATATTCCAGGGTTGAAAGGAACAGCCTTTCTTTTCAATTTCTCCACGCAAAGTCGATATACACCTAAGTTGTAACTGACATAAACTTGACCTCGAAAGTCAGAAAGAAAACCCATTAATATTCTTGTCTACAGCTGACCTGGTCCAACAGCAGATTGGTCTTTAAGGATTAAATATTGACAGCACTGATAGAAAACAGGGTAAAACCTGAGCAGACTGCTGAGCAGACGCCGCATTGATCTGGGTATAGTCTTCGCCAAACCCGTCGCATGATGCAGCTGATTCATATGAAATGCTGAATCGTCAAGTCGTCTGCTTCAAAAGTTTGTATTACGCTTACAGGATAACTAATACGCTTGTACAATTTTGATTACTGCGCAAAACCGGACTACATTTTGTGCGGACTCATATTTCTATGGCGGTCAAAGCCGGAAGAAAAAGCCTGAATTACTTCAAACGTGCACCACAGCAACAATAGACAGATGGAATCTGTCATTAAAAACAAAACAAAACAAAAAAAACACAGCAATAACTGTCGTAGACGTCACCTCCAATGTAGCAGCCAGTTTGTCAGATTTTCATTACAAAAATACAATGTAAATTTTGCCGCCGAAAAAAGTGAATATTTTAAGATGAAAAAAAATGTGATATTTTTCTTGCTTCAACTCAAAATATAGATTTTCGGTACACTTTAGAACCGCCCCATCGAGGCGGTTCTAACGAGTACCCACAATCTATGTTTAGAGCAGAAACAAGAAATGTAAGGTTTACTCTTGTAAACCCCAGGTAAACCCCAGTTTTACAACATAAAAGTGGCATTATAAAGGCATATTTTCATGGCGTTAGTTCCATATTCATTTTATCAGTATGCCTGTTTTCTACCTCGCCAAAGAAAAACAATTTAAAGACTAAAACATGAAAAGTAAAATTCTAAGAGCCAATTATTTCGAGTAGTTAAAACGTCGTTGATAGCCCCCGCCAATCGGGGCTTGAAGAAATAGATGGGCTGCATGATGCTTCCACGCAGAGCTGAAACCGACCCGCATGCGAGTACTGGTAAACCGCTTAGAGGATCTAAGACTGCCCAGGCAAAGCAGTGCGAGTCGGACCGTCCATGCTTATAAACCCTATTGGTTTCATTGGGCGGCAGGGCTTGAGATGTCATTTCTTCTCAATGTCGGGTAAAAGTCCCACAAAACTGGAAGCAACGTCTCCAAAATGACCTATACAGTGTTGACGGGGATGTTAAACATCCAATCAAACAAACAAAACGTCGTTGCAATCCAACTCGGAGCTATGAATCCGTTATTTTTGCGATCTTTCAGACCGATTCACAAAGGAGCTACCTGGTCCCACGAGGATACACTGTTGTCAAGGATGACCGTTGAAAGTTTCTTGTACCACTCGTGTATAAGTACATGAATCCACAAATCACTGTTAGACTTTTTTTTCTTTCTTTCTTTTTTTAAGGAATGATAAATGCACCAAGGTCTAAGAAGAAAAATATATTTCAGATATCAAAACATCTAAAATACCAAAAACATATCAATTTAATAAATAATCTGCTTTGAGCTTTTGACACATAAGCTGTAAAAATCACACATAAAGGAAAACTATTCAATTAAGTAATCATACATGGAGCATGTGCCAAACATATTTTTGGCTGAAAGTTCCCCACCGTACGACAAAATATTTTTCTAAGGAATAATTGAGCATAACACGTTTGGATTAACATACAAATCTCTGTATAAACAAACATCAACCCAGCAGGCACACGTCGTTAGGGCAACGTCAAATCAACGTCGGTTCAACGTCATGGCGTTGCACCGACGTCGATGTGACGTTGCAAAAACGTCATGACGTTGTACCGACGTTGATGTGACACCACAATTACGCCATGTGCCTACCGGACAAGTTAAATCATTACGGTAACTCGTGCGTCTGACATAGTGCATTCTTTCTATCTCCAAAAAGGTAATTTTTTCTGATGAAAATGTGATATTTTTCTTATTTATACTCGAAAATTACGCTGTGGGTGCCCGTTAGAACCGTATCGATGAGGCAGTTCTAACGAAAGTACCATCACGAAAACACGCCTTTATAATTATGATCCCCCTTGAACCCCACTTTTATATAGTAAAACTGAGGTTTACATGGGTAAACCTTATTTTTTTTATTTCACGGTTCTAAAGTGTGCCCACAGTCTATATTTTGAGCAGGAATAAGAAAAATATCACAATTTTTTCATCTTAAAAGTTTCGTTGTTTTTTTTTCGGCGGCAAAATTTAACATGTATTTGCATAGGTGTGTTTTCGTAACGAACACAACTTTTATCTTGAAACATAAAAATGTATACCCTTGCCCATCGGGGCCTGGCTGCACGGTGCTTCAGCGCAGAGCTGAAACCGGCCGAACTTGAGTACTGGTAAACAGCTTAGACCTAAGCCTGCCCTGGAAAAGTGATGTTAGTCGGACCACTCCTTAAACCCTAACGGTTTCTATGGGTGGTAGGGATTGTGATGGCATTTCATCTCAGTGTCGGGTAAAAGTCCCACAATATCGGAAGCAACGTATCCAAAATGACCTTAATACTGTTGACGGGGACGTAAAACCTCAACTCAAACAAACAAACAAAACAGAGGCCGCAGAACTCTATTGTAAACCCAAGCTTTATTGATATAAGGCGTGGTTGCAGACGAGGGGGGGGGGGGGGGTTCATCACACAAACGCCGCAAGACGCAGCGTCTGATCAAGGTCTACACTTCTGGCTAAGACGTTGGGGATTTTTGCAGAACAGAAATTCAAACCAGCCGAATCACATCCCACAAATAGTAATTGTACTGTGGCTTTACGGCTAGTCAATATCTAAGGTCATGTCGGGCCGCTCAGTTACCTGCACTGTTCCTGGTTCTAACTAGTACCCACAAACTATGTTTTAAGCAGAAATATGAAAAATTTCAGAATTTCTATATGAAATTTTCATTGTTTGGTGGTAAATTTTCAATATATTTAAATAGGCATGTTTTCGTAATGAGCATTTGCACAGGGCCTAAAATTCCTATCTCACTATCGCTATCCCAGCCTCATTATCCCATCTCTGACAAGACTGAAACTGAAAATTTGCATTTAGTGCATTAACCCATTTATACCTAGCGGCCCTTTTTGGGGGACATTGGCAAACTTTGTAGACCCAGATAAGACGCCACAGAACGCGGCGTCTGATCTGGGTCTACATTACTTAAAGAACATTCAATATTTTAAAAGTTGCCTCAAACAAAAAAAAAACTGACACCCCTATAATTGGAAATGGACCACTCCAAACTTACCAGATGGAAGTTTCCATTGATATATATTGGTTAAAAGCAAATAAATTTCACTATAGTCTTCTCATTTTCGGTCTTCATTATGATAACACCCGTAAGACAAAGTGCATTTTTTCGCATCTCCAACTGGCTACGTTTCTGATGAAAATCGCTGATATTTTCCTTATTTATACTGCAATTATTGGTTGTGGGTGCTCTTTAGAACCGCCTCAATGAGGCGGTTCTAACGAGTTCCTACAACCTATGTCTTGGAGCAGAAATAAGACAAATAACGTATACCCGCGTAAACTACAGATTTCTCTATATAAAGTGGGGTTTAGAGGTTGATCTTTTCACAAACTTGTCCTTTTGGCTTTCCGCTATCGATGTTTCCACTAGGGTCCAGTCATTTCATGTTTGCGTTTCTTTCCTTTTGGTGTCTTTGATGGGAGCTGTATAGTTTAATTGCATCGATTCCTGGTCATTGCCTTCACTTCTATTTTGCTCACCTGATGTTGCTCTGTTTTACATTATTTTCAGTAATCACTATTTCTAGTGCACAATGTTACAGTAAAATTCCTATATTAAGACCACCTTTGGGACTGTTCAAAAGTGGTCTTAAAGACCACTTTTGAACAGTCCCAAAGGTGGTCCCTGAGCAGGGGACATTGTAGGCAGAAAACACAAAGAAAAATCAAGTGTAGCCTTCAAAATAAGCTTTTTATTACAGAATTAGCCCTAATTTTAGGTGGTCTTAATAGCGGAATTTCACTGAATATCATCAGGTCTTTGCAACGCAAGAACAAACACACGACAGGTTTCCCGTTCAAGTCAAAAAGAGAATGAATTGAAAGTTCCCCAAAAAACGTGGTATGCAAGAAAAATTATCTTTTATTTCTATGGATTTAACATAGTCGTTTCCAACACTCGGCCTGCCCGGGGGGACCCATTGGAATCGGCTTAACCTCGGTTCCTGATCGGCATGGGGATCCTTCAGGTTGAAAATGATTCGTTTTGTTTGTTTGAGTTTAGGTTTAACGTTCCCGTCAACACTGTATAGGTCATTTTGGAGACGCTGCTTCCAGTTTTGTGGGATTTTTACCCGACATTGAGATGAAATGACACCTCAAGCCCTGTCACCCAATGAAACCAATAGGGTTAATATGCACGGGCGGTCCCACAAAACAGGAAGCAACGTCTCCAAAATGCTCTATACAGTGTTGACGGGGACGTTAAACCTGAAATCAGACAAATAAAAACACTTGTCAAAGTTGTACACAAGAAGTATGTAATGTGCAAGAACCGCAACTCAGTATACCAGTACTTTGTATATCGAAAATCTTGGAGGCGTCATCGCGTTGAGAAGCGGTCCTAAGTATCATTAGGTGAACAAAGTCCCTGTACAAAAATTAATCTTGCAGATGTCGCAGCACATCACGAAAACATGCCTATAAAATTTTGATCCCCTTGAACCCCACTTTTATACAGTAAAACTGGGGTTTGCAGGGGTTATCCTTATTTTTCTTATTTATTCACTGCCTTGGGTTTCTGGAGTGCACTCTTCCATCACTAAAGTTGGGCTCGTCCATTCTGCTAAATATATGGCACCTAGACTAATACCACAGGACCTACATTAAGTATCTGTACCATATTCCAGGGTTGAAAGGGACAGCCTTTCTTTTCAATTTTCCACGCTTAGTCAATATACACCTAAGTTGTAACTGAACTAAACTTGACCTCGAAAGTCAGAAAGAAAACCCATTAATATTCTTGTCTACAGCTGACCTGATTCAACAGCAGGCTGGTCTTTAAGGATTAAATATTGACAGCACTGATAGCAAACAGTATAAAACCTGAGCAGACGCCGCATTGATCTGGGTATACCGTCTCCCGTCACATGATACAGCTGATTCATATGAAATGCTAAAACGTCAAGTCGTCTGCTTCAAAAGTTTGTATTACGCTTACAGGATAACTAATACGCTTGTACAATTTTGATAACTGCGCCAAACCGGACTACATTTTGTGCGGACTCATATTTCTATAGCAGTCAAAGCCGGAAGAAAAAGCCTGAATTACTTTAAACGTGCAGCACAGCAAGAATAGACAGATGGAATCTGTCATTAACAACACAGCAATAAATGTCGTAGACGTCACCTCCAATGTAGCAGCCAGTTTGTCAGATTTTCATTACAAAAAATACATTGTAAATTTTGCCGACGAAAAAAGTGAATATTTTAAGATGAAAAAAAAATGTGATATTTTTCTTGCTTCATCTCAAAATATAGATTTTGGGTACACTTTAGAATCGCCCCATCGAGGCGGTTCTATCGAGTACCCACAATCTATTTTTAGAGCAGAAACAAGAAAAGTAAGGTTTACTCTTGTAAACCCCAGTTTTACAACATAAAAGTGGCATTATAAAGGCATATTTTCATGGTGTTAGTCCCATATTCATTTTATCAGTAGGCCTGTTTTTTCCTCGCCAAACAAAATAATTTAAAGACTTAAACATGAAAAGTAAAATTCTAAGAGCCAATTATTTCGAGCAGTTAAAACGTCGTTGATAGCCCCCGCCAATCGGGGCTTGAAGAAAAAGATGGGCTGCATGATGCTTCCAGGCAGAGCTGAAACCGACCCGCACACGAGTACTGGTAAACCGCTTAGAGGATCTAAGACTGCCCAGGCAAAGCAGTGCGAGTCGGACCGTCCATGCTTATAAACCCTATTGGTTTCATTGGGCGGCAGGGCTTGAGATGTCATTTCTCCTCAATGTCTGGTAAAAGTCCCACAAAACTGGAAGTAACGTCTCCAACAGACCTATACAGTGTTGACGGGGACGTTAAACCTCCAATCAAACAAACAAAACGTCGTTGCAATCCAACTCGGAGCTATGAATCCGTTATTTTTGCGATCTTTCAGACCGAATCACAAAGGAGCTACCTGGTCCCACGAGTATAATGACCGTTGAAAGTTTCTTGTACCACTCGTGTACAAGTACATGAATCAACAAATCACTGTTAGACATTTTTTTCTTTCTTTCTGTTTTTAAGGAATGATAAATGCACCAAGGTCTAAGAATAAAAATATATTTCAGATATCAAAACATCTAAAATACCAAAAACATATCAATTTAATAAATAATCTGCTTTGAGCTTTTGACTCATAAGCTGTAAAAATCACACATAAAGGAAAACTATTCAATTAGGTAATACTACATGGAGCATGTGCCAAACATATTTTTGGCTGATACGAGAACTGTTCAAATATGAATGCAACTAAGCACATAAAAATGATTCCGTGATAGATTTCGATGAAAAATTTATTTTGTCCCCTCAAAATATTCCCCTTTAACAGATATACAAACTGTCAGTCTTCTGATCCAATCATTGAATGCATTTTGGTAGTCTTTTCGAGGTATACTGTGAAGGCACTGGAATATTGCAGAACCGAGGTGTTTGCGCTGTACAAATTTTCGACCAGAAAGGTATTTTTTCAGCCGCGGGAACAAAAAAAAGTCACACGGGGCAAGGTCAGGGGAATACGGGGGGGTGAGGGAGTTCAACAACCTTTTCCTGCTTCAGATAGTCTTGCACAATGAACGCCTTGTGCGATGACGCATTGTCATGTAGCAATCTGACATTGGCCAAACCAGTTGCGGGTCTTCGTTCTTTGAAATATTTCTTCAATTTTCGAAGAACTTTATGTTTGTAAAACTTCGCATTTACAGATTTGCCTTTAGGCACAACAACCTGAATAGCAGGGCCCTGATTTGAAAAGAATATGGCATACATTACCTTCTTGACGCTCATGGTCCGCTTTGCAATGCATGGTCTTTTGCAATACTTTGTGGCCCATATTTTGTTCTGAATCTTTCGTTTTGGCTCAAAAAGGTGAACCCATGTCTCGTCACCTGTGACGACATTAGCGAAAGACCGTGCATTGTAATTTGGAAACCTTTTAAGCAACTTCTTGGCGCACTGAACGCGTGTCTTTTTCTGCTCATCTGTCAACAGATGGGGAATCCATCTAGCACAGATCTTTCTCATTTTCAAATCCCGTTTCAGAATTGTATGAGCTGCTCCTAATGAGATGCCAACCATACTAGCTATTTGCCTAGTGGTGTATCGTGCATCGGTAGCAACTAGTTCTTTCACTCTAGCAACCATCTTGGCAGATGTTGCTCTTTTCGGCCGACGATCATGTGGTGCATCTTCTGTTGAGCCTAGCCCACAGCTGAATTTCTTACACCAACGAAAACCTGTCGGAAAAGACATTTCATTATGCCCATAAACCGAACATATTTCATCAAAAATGTCTTTGCACCGTATACCAGGAATACAACGGTTCTTGATATAGGACCGTATTGCAAGGGCGTACTCTGACCTACTTCCAACCATGTTTTGTATTAGTATACAAGAGTAGACGGTGTTTATCGAACGATATACATGGTTAAAGTGGACGGGTTTTAACAATTTTGGTATCAATGTATAGGTAAAATGTTTTTCTACGCTGTGATATTTATTTCCAGGTGATTTTTGCATTAGTGCATGAGAAAACGTTCTACTTGCATTCATATTTGAACAGTCCTCGTAGTTCCCCACCGTACGACAAAATATTTTTCTGAGGAATAATTGAGCATAACACGTTTGGATTAACATACAAATCTCTGTATAAACAAACATCAACCCAGCAGGCACACGTCGTTAGGGCAACGTCAAATCAACGTCGGTACAACGTCATGGCGTTGCACCGACGTCGATGTGACGTTGCATAAACGTCATTACGTTGTACCGACGTTGATGTGATACCACAATTACGCCATGTGCCTACCGGACAAGTTAAATCATTACGGTAACTCGTGCGTCTGACATAGTGCATTCTTTCTATCTCCAAAAAGGTAATTTTTTCTGATGAAAATGTGATATTTTTCTTATTTATACTCGAAAATTACGCTGTGGGTGCCCGTTAGAACCGTATCGATGAGACAGTTCTAACGAGTGTACCATCACGAAAACACGCCTTTATAATTATGACCCCCCTTGAACCCCACTTTTATATAGTAAAACTGAGGTTTACATGGGTAAACCTTATTTTTCTTATTTCACGGTTCTAAAGTGTGCCCACAGTCTATATTTTGAGCAGGAATAAGAAAAATATCACATTTTTTTCATCTTAAAAGTTTCGTTGTTTTTTTTTTTCGGCGGCAAAATTTAACATGTATTTGCATAGGTGTGTTTTCGAAATGAACCCAACTTTTATCTTGAAGCATAAAAATGTATACCCTTGCCCATCGGGGCCTGGCTGCACGGTGCTTCTGCGCAGATCTGAAACCGGCCGAACTTGAGTACTGGTAAACAGCTTAGACCTAAGCCTGCCCTGGAAAAGTGATGTGAGTCGGACCACTCCTTAAACCCTTACGGTTTCTATGGGTGGTAGGGATTGTGATGGCATTTCATCTCAGTGTCGGGTAAAAGTCCCACAATATCGGAAGCAACGTATCCAAAATGACCTTAATACTGTTGACGGGGACGTAAAACCTCAACTCAAACAAACAAACAAAACTCTTGTAAACCCAAGCTTTATTGATATAAGGTGTGGTTGCCGACGAGGGGGTGGGGGTTCATCACACAAACGCCGCAAGACGCAGCGTCTGATCAAGGTCTACACTTCTGGCTAAGAAGCTGAGGATTTTTGCAGAACAGGAATTAAAACCTGCCAAATCACATCCCACAAAGTCTAACTGTGCTGTGGCTTTACGGCTAGTCAATATCTAAGGTCATGTCGGACCGATCAGTTACCTGCACTGTTCCTGGTTCTAACTACTATACCCACAAACTATGTTTTTAGCAGAAAAATGAAAAATATCAGAATTTCTATATGTATATGAAATTTTCATTGTTTGGTGGTAAAATTTTCAATATATTTAAATAGGCATGTTTTTCGTAATGAGCATTTGCACAAGGCCTAAAATTCCTATCTCACTATCGCTATCCCAGCCTCATTATCCCATCTGGTAGACTGAAACTGATAATTGCATTTAGTGCATTAACCCATATATACCTAGCGGCCCGTTTTTTTTTTGTTTTTTTTTTTGGGGGGGGGGGGGGGGGGGGGCAATGGCAAACAGTGTAGACCCAGATCAGACGCCGCAAAACGCGGCGTCTGATCTGGGTCTACATTGTTTGTTTAAAGAACATTCAATTTTTTACAAGTTACCTCAAACAAAAACAAACCTGACATCCCAATAATTGGAAATGGGCCACTCTAAACTTATTAGGTGGAAGATTCCATTGTCATATATGGGTTAAAAGCAAATAAATTTCACTATAGTTCTTCTCATTTTCGGTCTTCATTATGATAACACCCCCTTAGAATTCTTACATTTTTCTGACGAAAAACGCTGATATTTTTCTTATTTATACTGCAAATATAGGTTGTAGGTGCTCTTTAGAACCGCCTCATTGAGGCGGTTCTACCTTTGTATTGGAGCAGAAATAAGACAAATAACGTATACCCGCGTAAACTACAGATTTCTCTATATAAAGTGGGGCTTAGAGGGTGTTCTTTTCACAAACTTGTCCTTTTGGCTTTCCGCTGTCGATGTCTCCACTAGGGTCCAGTCATTTCATGTTTGTGTTTCTTTCCCTTTGGTGTCTCTGATGGGAGCTGTATAGTTTAATTGCATCGATTCCTGGTCATTGCCTTCACTTCTATTTTGTTTCACCTAATGTTTCTGTGTTTTACCTTATTTTCAGGAATCACTATTTCTAGTGCACAATATTACAGTAAAATTCCTATATTAAGACCACCTTTGGGACTGTTCAAAAGTGGTCTTAAAGACCACTTTTGAACAGTCCCAAAGGTGGTCCCTGTGCAGGGGACATTGTAGGCAGAAAACACAAAGAAAAATCAAGTGTAGCCTTCAAAATAAGCTTTTTATTACAGAATTAGCCCTAATTTTAGGTGGTCTTAATAGCGAATTTTACTGTATATCATCAGGTCTTTGCAACGCAACAACAAACACACGACAGGTTTCCCGTTCACGTCAAAAAGAGAATGAATTGAAAGTCCCACAAAAAACGTGGTATGCAAGAAAAGTTATCTTTTATTTATATGGATTTAACATAGTCGTTTCCAACACTCGGTCTGCCCGGAGGAACCCACTGGAATCGGCTTAGCCTCGGTTCCTGATCGGCACGGGGATCCTTCAGGTTGAAAATGATTCGTTTTGTTTGTTTGATTTGAGGTTTAACGTTCCCGTCAACACTGTATAGGTCATTTTGGAGACGCTGCTTCCAGTTTTGGGGGATTTTTACCCGACATTGAGATGAAATGACACCTCAAGCCCTGCCACCCAATGAAACCAATAGCGTTTATATGCACGGGCGGTCCCACAAAACAGGAAGCAACGTCTCCAAAATGTTCTATACAGTGTGGACGGGGACGTTAAACCTGAAATCAGACAAACAAAAAACTTTTCAAAGTTGTACACAAGAATGAGAAGGATGTAATGTGCAAGAACCGCAACTCAGTATACCAGTACTTTGTTTATCGAAAATCTTGGAGGCGTCATCGCGTTGAGAAGCGGTCCTTAGTATCATTAGGTGAACAAAAAGTCCCTGTACAAAAATTAATCTTGAAGATGTCGCAGCACATGACGAAAACATGCCTATAAAATTTTGATACCCTTGAACCCCACTTTTATATAGTAAAACTGGGGTTTGCAGGGGTTATCCTTATTATTCTTATTTCTGCTCTAAAATATAGATTGCTGGTACTCAAAAGATTTATTTTGTTACTCGTTCAGATTTATTTTGTTACTCGTTCGTTGCAGTGGCAGGCCGAGTGTTGGAAACGACTGCGTTAAATCCATTGAAATAAAAGATAACTTTTCTTGCATATCACGTTTTTTTTTTTTTTTTTTTTTTTTTTTCGGGGGGGGGGGGGGGGGGGACTTTCAAAATAGAATATTTCTGCTCTAAAATACAGATTGCTGGTACTCGTCAGAACCGCCTCGATGAGGCGGTTCTAACAATCAAATACCCACAATCTATATTTTGAGCAGAAATAAGAAAATAAGAAAAATATCACAATTTTTCATCAGAAAATTTTCATTTTTTTTTTTGTACGGGGGGTATGTGTGTGTGGTGGTGGTGATGGTGGTGGTGGTGGTGTGTGTGTGGTGGTGGTGGTGGTGGTGGTGGTGGGGGGGGGGGGGGGGTTGTACAATACTAGTGTATTTTAATTACGCTGCAATTTCTATTTGCGAACATTCTATTGAATGTCATATTGGTGGATATTTTTTATCATCTGATAGGACATTTCACGTGCATCGTCTACCAGGCATCAAATGCAATGCCAAGTCTTATTAACTCTGAAAAAAGAAAAGTGGGTATTGAAGCGTTAAGGGTCAAAGTCCTCAAGTGTTCTTATTCTGAGTCAACAAATACACAAAACTTGGCATCTAATGACAGAAAATTATCATTTTCCATTCACCGCAAGGATTTCTATTCATATTCAAATGAGCCCCGCCAAGCGAATTTGTGTCTTCGAGCATTCTGTCATGACAAATTTTAACTGCGCATGCCACGCCATTCAGAGGGGCCAGGGATATGGCTTTCTGTCTGAAGGTTCCTCTTGATTCATTGCTTGTATGAGCGAGCAGCGAAGGTTCTGGCGAGACTGCGCGGATGCGCAGGCTCGCCTGAACCTTCGATGCTCGCATAGGCGATAAGTACCAAAATCGCTTGACGGGGCCCAAATGATTTCTGCTGGCTTTTTACGACATATGACGGAATTATTTATGACGCGCAAATTGAATTTTTGCAAAAATAAATAGAGATAATTGTCGCGATTTTGTATACTACGTTCAATTAGCTTATTATATTTGGGTAAATCAGAAATGTGAAACCGACAATTATTTTATTGTAAAAGCACAATATTCTAATTTATTGTTAATTGATGTTTATACGCCGCTAATAAAGTAAACAGCGTGTTTTTTGCTTATCCACTGTCTGTTAGGAGGAAAGAATACATATTCAGGGGAGGTAACTACAACCAAACTACAGTAATTCGAACACCTTTAACACTTTTTGTATCAAATGGAATCTTCCTCCTTATATATAGCAGGAGTCCATTTCGTAATTTTGGGGTGTCAGGTTGTGTTATCTTAAAAATTTATTTGGATAATGGCTGGACTTTATGCAAATAGTGTAGACCCTGATCAGACGCCGCGTGCCTCATCCGGGCATGGACTCTTTGCCAGTGTACCCGTTTTGTGGTTTTGTGGTACCAAATGGGTTAAGTGTTAAAGGTATGTCGTATGGCTCTTTAGAAGTCGCCTCATGAGTACACGCAACATACATTTTCAAAATAAAATAAGAAAGTTGTCCATTGTTACTCCTAATACTATAGGAATCTTATATGGGTGTTAGGGGTGGATTGAAAAATCTGTCCCAAGGGTCACTGTCCGGCATCACGAGGCTTGCCGAGTGATGCCGGACAGTGATCCCGAGGGGCGGATTTTTCTATCCACCCCTCACATCTATATTGGATTCTTTTTCTTGCATACCTTCCATTTCTATTGCGAATTTTTAATGCTGCTGCCACTTCGGTTACCGACGTCCGCCATTTTGTGATGACACGACAGGAATGACGACGCCGCGCATGAGGTTGTATCAACCAGTGCATTTATCAAACACGCGATTATATTCGATTTGGGGTCGGAACACCAGGGTCAGAACATAAATTTCTATCCCAGGGTAAAATCACGGATTTGCTTGTCTGGTGTGCAAGAAAGTTATATCTGTAGCTATGGGAAATTGTAATTATTTGTTTCGTTTGTTTGAATTGAGGCTTAACGCCCCCGCCAACACTATTTAGGTCATTCTGGAGACGTTGCTTTACCCGACATTGAGATGAAATGACGTCTCAATCCCTGCCAAAAGGGTTCATTTGCATGGACGTTCTGACTCGCACCACTTTGCCTGGGCAGGCTTAGACTTTCTAAGCGGTTTATCGGTACCCATTTGCGGTCGGTTTAAGCTCTGCGTGGAAGCATCATGCAGTACAATTTATTTCTTCAAAACCCGATGGGCGAAGTTTCACTGTTATTTTTTTTTTAATATACTGCCTCTCTTTAATAAATAATGATAATAAATAGGGGTCGTCTCTTAAAGGAAAGGGAGTTCTGGTAAACCGCTTAGAGGATCTAAGCCTGCCCTGGCAAAGCGGTGTGAGTGTCGGGCCATCCATGCTTATAAATCCTATTGGTTTCATTGGGCGACAGGGCTTGAGATATCATTTCATCTCAATGTCGGGTAAAAGTCCCACAAAATTGGAAGCAACGTCTCCAAAATGACCTTTACAGTGTTGACGGATATGTTAAACCTCAAATCAAACAAACAAACTTAAAGGGAAGAATTTGCTTTCTCAATAGCAAATTCTTACATTAATGAGGACGGGATCAGTTTATGATAGATAAGCAAACAGTACACGTAGGAATGGAGGATACGCCGGGTGTGTACAGCCTCCTTAACAGGTCAATAGACTCAGGAACAAGGACAGGGCATAAGTGACGTGTTTTCACTGTGAGCTCATTAGAACAAGAATCTTGGAAAACTATATAATGCAAGCAGACTACGAGAACCTACGTCAAACGGATTGAGGACCATAGCCAAAATCGTAAGAAAAAGGTAAAAATCAAGGAACATAGAAAGAGCCGAGGAAAAGCCTCAATCAAAGAACATAGAAAAAAAAACAGTCAAAGAACACAGGAAAAGCCTCAATCAACGGATTGAAGACCGCGTCAAAGAAAACAAGAAAAGCCCAAATCAAAGAGCACAGGAAAAGCCTCAATGAAAGAAAGTAGGGAAAATCTCAATCAAAGAACACATGAAAAGCCTCAGTCAAAGAACATAGGAATCGCCTCAGTCAAAGAACACAGGGCAAGCCTCAGTCAAAAAAACACAGGCAAGGCCCCAATCAAAGAACACAGGAAAAGCCTCAGCCAAAGTACACAGGAAAAGCTACCGTCAAAGAACACATAAAAATCCTCAGCCAAACTACACAGAAAAAGTACACACGAAAAGCTTCAGTCAAAGAACACAGGAAAAGCCTCAGCCAAACTACACAGAAAAAGGCCCAATCAAAGAACACACGAAAAACCTCAATCAAAGAACACAGGAAAAGCCTCAGTCAAAGAACATAGAAAAGGCCTCAATCAAAGAACACTGGGAAAACCTCATTTAAGAACACAGAAAAAGCCTCAATCAAAGAACACAGGCAAAACCTCATTTAAGACGCAGGAAAAGCGCAAATCAAATAACACAGAAACACTCTGTCAAAAACATAACAAAACACAGGAAAAACTTAAAAACCTGAACATAAGTATACAGGAAAAATAAATCAAAGAATTGCCTAAGTCAAAGAACACGGGAAAAGTGCAAACCAAAGAAAACAGAGAAAGTCTCAGTCAAAGAACACAGAAACTTTAAGTCAAAGAACACAGAAAAGAACTCAGGAAAAGCCTCAACCAAAATACACATGAAAGCTCAATCAAAAACACAGGAAAAGCGTCAATCACACGGGAAAAGCCTTAATCAAAGAGTTCAGGAAAATCCTCAGTCAAAGAATACAGGAAAAGTCTCAATCAAAGAACACAGAAACAAATCAAAGAACACAGGAAAAGTCTCAATCAAAGAACACTGAAACAAATCAAAGAACACAGAAAAAGCCCCAGTCAAAGAACACATGAAAGGCCTTAACCAAAGAGTTCAGGAAAAATCCTCAGTCAAAGAACACAGAAAAAGTCCGAATCAAAGAACACAGGAAAAGCCTCAGTTAAAGAACACAGGAAAAGCCCCAATCAAAGAACACAGGAAAAGCCTCAGTTAAAGAACACAGGGAAAGATTCAATCAAAGAACACAGAAAGAGGTCCAATCAAAGAACACAGGAAAAGTCTCAATCAAAGAACACAATCTGAGAACACCGGAAAAGCCTAAATTAGAGATTGGAAAAGCCAACACGAAAGAGGACATGAAAAAAACAAACTCAAAGGACACAGGAAAAAAACAATCAAAGAGCACAGCCATATAAGATCTTCGACAGAATAAATACATATATTCAGATTTTATTTTACCCTTTCAAAGGGCTTTGAAACATACATAGATTCTTTCTGAGAAGTCAGCATAAACTCTTTTTTTTCCTTAAGATTCCAAGAAAAAGATGTATCTGAAAATGTCGTCTGCTAACGCAGTCTGCTGCGTCTTGCCTAGTGTTGAAGCATATATTTGCATACAGACAGACGATGAGTACCCTGATCAGACTAATCAGATCTTGGCCCACACTGTTTGCAACAATGACTTTTGAAGTAACCAGCAGACAACAAAGCACTCGGCAATTGTCGTATTTAGCATCTTAAAGGTTTAAACCCACTGTATCGAGTTGCTGCATATAAGCGGTGAAGCAGTTGAATTCGTTGTGGTGTGGAAGGCCCTACCCAATAAAAAAAAGCCTGGTATCTGTATTTTTTCTCTAGCTTTAAGGGGAATGGGAACACCTGGCAGATTTTCCTGCCATTTTTCAAAGGGAGACAAATTTCGGGACATCCTGTTCGCTTTTCTAGAAGTCCTGTCCCACTGAAAAAAGGGATCTACTCTGAAAGGAAAGAATTTGCTACTCAGGAGCAAATTCTTTCTATTAAAAGTTGACCCCTATTGACATGGGAGACAAAAATACTTTTCCAGGAGTTGCCTCCCCTGAAGGTGTTCCCATAAGAGAAGGCTGACTGAGAAAAGGTAAAAAGGGATTGGCACTGAGATCTCTATATGGATGCATAACCCATATATTGGGGGTGGGGGGCTTGGCAAACAGTGAAGACCCAGATCAGACGTCTGATCTAGATCTACACTGTTTTTGCCAAGTACATGCATATGCATTTTTGTAAAGCTTTCCACAAACTTAACAAACTGGACGCCCCTATTCCTGGAAATGGATTACTCCAAACCTATTAGGTGGAAGTTTTCATTGTCATATATGGTTTAGTTTAGTTTGTACTAATTTATTTCAGTTCGATTGCGATGAAAGCTTCAAGCTCATTTGAATCGCTCTCGAACACTCATTCCGGATGTTATCACGCTCGCGAGAGACGGGCAGTAACTTGTACACCACTGCTACCCATTTACACCTGAGTGGAGTGAGGCAGTTGCTATACTTGTCTTGCCCATGGGCTAATGTTTGGGTTAATGCAAAAGTGCGAAGGTGCGGATACGGAAATGATAGTTCCGTGTCAAACCTTTCCTGCCATTGTGGACAAAGAATGTGACTGTGTGTTTGTCATTATGTGCATATAGAGTAAAATTCCTATATTAAGACCACCTGTGGGACTGTTCAAAAGTGGTCTTTAAGACCACTTTTGAACAGTCCCATAGGTGGTCTCTGACCAGAGGACACTGTATGCAGATTACACAAAGAAAGAATAACTGCAACCCACTAAATAAGCTTTTTATAGCAGAATTAACCTTAACTTTTAGCGAAATTTTACTGTATTTGCCCATTATGATCTTTTTAATTGTGTGGAATTCATTCAGGATTTTGCATGAATATGTAAATGAGAAATTGATCATCCTGTAATTATTTTTTTTTTACTTACCTGCTTTCTGCGTCAAACTTGATGGTAGATGTTTTTGCTGAATAAAGCAATGTCAATGAACTAATGAAAAATGGTATGCTAATTAGTGTTTAACGTTACAGTGCAAATTGCTTTGTTAGAATCTTAGGGTGTGTCACGAGAATGTTGTTGTCAGCCGGCCTCTACCCCTACCACCCCTTCCCCGAAATTTTGATGCTGATTTTGTTGATTTTAAATGCGGCGTCTGATCAGAAACTTTAATTCAGCACTGGTATCTTGACAGTATTCCATCTGTATATCCATCGGGTACGGAAGTAAGATCAACTCTTGAAGCATATTCTCGTCACGTGATATAAAACTTAATGTGACGTACAGACAACAATACATATGCGTTTCACAATAACTTGTTTACTCTTAATCTATTATAATGTTAATCAGAAATTCAGTGCTTTCACTTACTTGACAAATTCCATTCTTAGTTGAAAATTGAGCAGGTAATTAATGTTTTCCCACGTACTCTAACAATATACAATACATATGTAAAATATTGTTATGTACGTGACATTTGGTGGTATACGTGTATACAATACAGGACACAAGGACTGTTTTGGGTTTAACGGCATTTCAACCGTTGTGGGTCATTTTGTATCGTCTCACAGAGAAAGGGAGAAAGTAGATAGTAGGGAAGATGGAAGTGAGGGACAGAGGAGAAAAGGGAAAATGGATGGAAGTGTAGACAACACTCCCCCTCTACCCTTACCTGCTCCAAGGACAGCAGACTTTGTCCTAATGTAAGCCAAAATAAGTTGGGCACCCCAGTGACACAAGATACACAGCCCCTTCGCCTCACCCAACCGCCCCCCACATTTATTTGAGTCAGATCATGGAAAACCGACACACTCTATCCGAAATTACTTTATACCAATGCAAGGCTAATGTCAACAGTATCTGCTAAACTGCTGGTGGGAAAACAAGCCATTATTGTATAATGCCTTCCATCATGCTGTCAGAAAACTGGTTTTGTAGTTCTTATTTATGCTCCAAACATAGATTTGGGGTACTCGTAAGAACCGCCTCGTTGAGGCGGTTCTATTTAGCACCCACAATCGAGTTCCCAAAATGCAAACTATTTCGTGTGGGTTTTCAGTAATAATAAAGAAACCCACTTTCATTCTTAATATGCGCATATGGACCAAAAGTGCCTTTTATACCGATCACCCAAGCTTTATTTCAGTAAACTGCGTCGTATCTTTTCCTCGTCGTTGCCTTTGGAAACAAAGAACACAGTAAAAGAACGAAAATCGGAGACTCGGTTTTATTGAGTCTCTTTATACACAGCAATATAGTTTGCAAGGCTGCATACGCCTCCTAGCACCGACTTATTCAAAGTAACCAGAATGGGCTCAATGATTCCATGGATCCCAAAGGCAAAGAAAATATAATCTGCACTATGATGAAGCACGGGGAGACTTTTTACGGCCGCCACACGGCACTTAACATCAGCTGCATTGGGGTAAAATAAAAAGCCAAAAGGTTGCCTTTGAAAGCAAAGAACACATAAAAGAAGTAAAATCGCGGAAGCCTCCATATTATAGTGCCTCATAAACTAGGGACGTGCTTTCGAGTCCAGACATCTTCATACTTTCGCATGAGACTATAAACCAAGGTTCCAACTCCGTATGACCTTAGTATTGGTGTTGCGACGTTTAACACACACACACGCGCACGCGCGCGCGAAGAGACAAATTTCAATTTTTAGAGACTGTTTAACTGTTTGACAGTGGTCTATAAGATCACTGTTGAATGGTCCAAATGTGGCCTTTAAAGGTGCATTATTGAGCTACCGGGTCTCAATTTTTTTTTCTGGTTTTTATCTTCAATGCATACTCCTTTGTCATGTGTACACTTTTGGCGCCAAATACAGCTTCAGAACTTTGTGAAAATGGTCGTTTTCATTCGTGTTTACCCTTCGCTCTGAACATGTGTTAGGAATTTCTGTTCTAAAAATTAATATGTCACTTTACACATACATGGCGACAGTATCTTTTCTGAGTGTAGTTGCTTATGGCATGGTATTCAGCGTCATATTTTTTTTTTCGATTCAGGCATGGCCTAAGCAAACAAGGCCAAAAATGAACGTCGCATAACGTCCTATATGGGGATTCTATTTTTGCCACGAACTAAAAATAGATCTAACTAGTGTTCGAAACCTAGTTAGGGAATCCCTCTCAAACTCGTTTACCTGTCACCATAATTGTTCGCATCTTTGCATAAAATGCATTCATTTGTATTGTTTAAAAGAAAAATACCGGCTATATGTATTTTATTTTTGGAAGCATTTTTTCCGGATAGCTCAATAATGCACCTTTAAGTAGAGTACACAGGTTGTAGAAAATAGGAAGAAACATTTTAACATGTCTTTAAAAGAAGAATTAGTCCTAATTTGGCTACATAGCAGGTATGTGCTATGCACCAGCTTCATGTCAATCTCTCCTACATGTCACGGTCCACTGATTTCAGACTTTATAACCCATCCCGTTTGAAGGGCATTGGCAAAGAATGCGAACCCAATTAAGCTGCCACAAAATGCTGCATCTAATCATGGTCTATACTCATACTGTTTGCTAAAATACTGAAGTTTTATATAAAACTTACAGCAAATGAATTTAAACCAGAGAACCCTTGAATTGGAATTCTAATGCACTTGCGTATGTAACGTGACGTCTGATTGGATAAAGTCAAAAATCCTGCGATATACTGTCGAAAACCTGACGTCATCATCTAAAGTCGCTTTCCATTGGTTGGTATTCGGTTTTACGCAGCTCACAGCGCTTGTCGCAATAGCCTGCTTAAAAAAAAACGATTTAGTGCATTAGAATGGGGATAACTGTGTTGAAAATTGTCATTTCGGGAGGTAAATCGTCGGTTTTACGGTCGCAAATTCCGTTTACCGCATCACGAAAACACGCCTATATAATTTTGATCCCCTTGAACCCCATTTTTATATAGTAAATATGTTCTATAAAAGGGTTATCCTTTGGAAGCAAGAAATACACTACAGAACTGAAAACTGGGGTTTGCAGGGGTAAACCTTATTTTTTCTTATTTCTGCTCCAGAATATAGACTGTGGGTACTTGATAGAACCGCCTCGATGAGGCGGTTCTAACGGGTACCCACAATCTATGTTTTGAGCAGAAATAAGAAAAATATCACAATTTTTCATCTTAAAATGTTCGTGTTTTTTTTTAGGTTAAATTTACAATGCATTTCAATAGGCGTGTTTTCGAAACGGTAAAACCGCCGGTGTACCTCCCCAAATGACAATTTTAAATACAGTCATTTCCTAAATAGCCTGTCCTGTCCAAACCTATCATACAGAAGATTCTGTTTGTCACATATGGGTTCCTAAGCCATGTAATTTCACAAAGGTTATTGTGATTTCGGTACATATTCAGTTCTTTTTTCGTCGAAAAGCAAAAGTTTGCATAACTTTAATATTAGGATTTCGTGTCTGTAAGTATTGCAACAATTAAGCATTACCGGGGTATCACCACCCACCGGACCGCCATTACCCACTGGACCACCGATTTCAAATATAAGATACTTTTACAAGTGTTTCGCAAGAGGTAACATTTCTACGTTCTGTTTCATTGCCTGGTGTTAAGGGAATGTGTGGCGGCCATTAAATGCCCCCCCCCCCCCACCTCCCTGTCCATCCTCATAGTGTAGTTAATATTTTCTTGTCCTTTGGGATTATTGATCCCATTGTGAATTTTGATATCATGTGGGGGTCACTGGTGAGGTCTAATTGGCCGAAACTAGATAGTCGGTCCCAGAAAAAAAATGATAACCACTTTTCAGTTCTGTGGTGTAGTCCTTGCTTCCGAAGGATGACCCTTTGATAGAAAATATTTGTGCAATCGAAATTCAATTGCTCTTACATCTCTGGGACCATGACGATTTGTTCGAGAGAGGGGTTGTTGGAGCCATCGAGGGTTAATCATAGCTGAATCTAAGGAGGTATAATTGGAATAAGTTACATATATCTCATTACGATAACACGGCCGTGTAACAAATCCAAAATGGCTACTTTTCCGATGAAAATTTGTGATATTTTTCCTATTTATACTCAGAACGTAAGTTGTGGGTACTCGTTAGAACCGCCTCGTTGAGGCGGTTCTAACGAGTATCCACAACCTATGCCTTGAATCAGAAATAAGCAGAATAATATATACTCCTGTAACCCCCCCCCCCCCCCCCCCCCCCCCCCCCCCCACCCCCCCCCCCCCCCCCCCCCCTTTTCATATAAACTTGGGTTTAGATGGATGCTCATTTCATGACTTGTTATGATGTTTTCGATAATCTATAATGTAATGGTATAGTGTTTGTTCTTATTAGAATCGCCTCATCGAGGCATTTCTAATAAAGATACAAATTTAATTTTAATGGACCTCATCGATGCCATTCTAATGAGTACAAACATTATACAAATTCAATATTAAAGAACCTCATCCAGGCGATTCTACTGAATACAAACAGCGCACAAATTTAATTTTATAGGACCTCATAGAGGCGATTCTAATGAGTACAAATAGTATACAAATTTAATTTTGAAGGGACCTCATCGAGACGATTCTAATGTATTCAAACAGCATATAAATTCAATTTCAAAAGAAGCTCATCGAGGCGATTCTAATGCGTTTAAACACCATAAAAATCAGTTAAAAAAAAAAGAAAATAAAAAAAACTACTCGAGGCGATTCTACTGATGCAAATCTAATTTTAAGGGACCTCGTCGAGACGATTCTAATGAGTTCAAACATCATACAAATTCAGCTGTAAAAGAAACTCATAGAGGCGATTCTAATGCGTATAAACACCATAGAAATTCAATTAAAAAAACCTCATTGAGGCGACTCTACTGAGTTCAAACAACATACAAATTTGATTTTAAAGGACTTCATCGAGGCGTTTCTAATGAATTAAAACATCATACAAATTCAATTTTGAAAGGACCTCATCGAGTCGATTCTAATTGCGTTCAAACAACATACATTTTCAATCTAAAAGAAGAAAATCTATCTAGTAGACGTTAACCCTCACGATCTCTTAGCTGGAGCTATGTTAAAAATTTCCAAAATACTCAAGCGAGAACCTCACGTGAACAAGTCTGTGAAATTAACACCCCCGCCCCTAAGCCCCACTTTATATAGAAACAATGGGGTTAACGTGGGTATACATTATATTTCTTATTTCTTCTCCAAGACATAGGTTGTTGTACTTGATGCTCAGGATGTATACAAGAGGCAGCATACAGAGAACTTGTTCACCCAATCTTGGAATATGACAGTTGTATCTGAAACGCTAGTGGAGTGGCCCTTAATGAAGAAATTCAAAAGGTTCAGAATAGAGATGCTTTGTTTGTAACAAGCAATAACTGCTTTGAAACTGGGAGCATGACGGGAATACTAAGAAAATTAAGATGAGAGTCTCTAAAGAAAAGGAGAAAAGACAGTAGGCTCATTCTTTTATACACAGGTCTAAATGGTGCTGCCTTGTTCCCCCAGCTAGTCACTGTAGAAATCACCATTCACTGGCGTTTCAGACCCTTACTGCAAGAATTGACATTTATAAAGAATCGCTCTTCTCCCGAACCATTAGAGATTGGAATGCCCTTCCAGATTCGATTATTTCATCACGAAAACACACCTATACAAATACATTGTAAATTTTATCGCTGGAAAAAGGAAACTTTTAAGTTGAAAAACTATGATATTTTTCTTATTTCTGCTCAAAATATAGATTGTGGGTACACGTCAGAACCGCCTCATCGAGTAGCTACAATCTATATTTCAGAGCAGAAATGAGAAAAACAAGGTTTACCCCGGCAAACCCCAGTTTTACTGTATAAAAGTGGGGTTCAAGGGGGTCAAAATTATATAGGCATGTTTTCGTGATGTCGACAGCTGAAGGTGCTGAGGATTTTGTAGCTAAGTTTACCTCTTTGGTTAGAGCTAGGGACTAACTTCCCATATCACAGGTCCTGGTGTATGAATGTCATTTGACGTGCCACCAGTAACAATTCTGGTTCTGATTCTGAGATAATGAGAGTATCAAAATAGAGAAAGAATGCTTAATAAATGGATTTGCAAATTGGTGAGATGACGTCTATGCTCGAATATATCTGTATCCATTAGAGTTGCTTAATTTCTTGGTCTAAAAATAAATAGTCGGATGAATATTTGTAACGTTTTTTTTTTTTTTTTTTTACTTAGTTCTACTTGCTCTTTCTTTCTTTCTTCCATTACTTCTTAACCTCATAAGAGGACTACAGAAGGTATACCAAGTGCTATAGGGGGTTAGCTGAAATAAAAGATAAGCAATTGCAACGTGTAGGTGAAATGAGTTTGTACAGTGCGAGAAGAAGGTTAGTATAGTTAAAAGATAAAAACAGTCTGGTGATTTAGGGGGACACATGCACCACCTGGCAGACAGCATGACAAAACTGTGCCAAGGTCGGTAGCATGACAATACAGGTTGGGAGAGCGTTCCAGTGTATAACTGATCTTGGGAAAAAGCTATACTTGTAATAGTTGATCTGGGTGGGGATTTGCTTGTATGCCAAAGGGTTGATAAATTTCGACTCTCTTCGATTTGGTGTGAGGTAATCCAGGGGGGACAACCTACGTCATAGCAGAGATGTCGTACCCATTTCAGAAGCGGCCATATTGGTGTAAATAGGATAAATACAATGCTTCAAACTAGATATGTACATCACGAGTCTTCAGAAAACATACTTCAGCTGGTAACCAACAATATGTGCATCCCATCAGTAAGCTAATTCCACCTAGAAACATTGAAAAGGCTTCGATAGCTTCGCCACAAGATATGATTCGGCGCTGTAAACAATGGTAGTTCCGACATCATTGCCAAAACAGTTTGTGTCGAGTTATATGAAGAAAAGGCCACATGTCTGAGACAGATTTCATTATGTTTGATTCTTTTATGACCTAATGCACCGACTGCGCCTACTTGTTGTGACAAATGTCTTTTGTGTAGTAAACGTTGGCAAACCTACGAATGGTTATGACGTCAGTGCTCTGACTTAGGTTTTTCCCCCGCAACAAGGTCATTGTATAACATGATAAGGCGATTGTCGATGCGTCTCTGATCTAGTGGAAGCCATTGGAGTTTGCCAAGCATAGCTGTTACGCTTGGTGTGTACCTGTAGTCTCGTGTGGCCCACCTGGCAGCTCTGCGTTGGACAGATTCGAGTTTGTAGATATCTGTAGCTGTATGGGATGACCAGACACTGGAAGCATATTCCATTTGCGGTCGGATAAGTGTTTTGTATGCTGTGGACTTAAGGTCTTGGTTGTGTACTTTGATGTTTCTTTTGATGAAGCCGAGGGTTTGGTTTGCCTTTTTTGTGATATTGTCTATGTGCGTTCCCCAGCTGAGCTTCAGATATGGTGACCCCAAGGTACTTTGCAGGAGACACTCTTTAAAGTACAGTGTTATGGAGAAAAAAATGTAGGGAAAGGGTGTCTCCAGCCTGGTGACGTGTAAAATAGAAGTGTGAGTAATGATCAGGAATCGATACAATTAACCCACAGCTACCATCAGAGACACCAAAGGGAAAGAAACACAAACACGAAACAACAGACCCTAATGGAAACATCAATAGTGGAAAGCCAAACGGACAGTTACTTTCCCACAAAATGGCCAATAGGCTATCCAAATAAAATTAAATAAGCAGCACAAACACCCAAAGACAAACCATAACAAAAATAAACCGCGACAGAAGAACTGCCTTGGAACGGTCAGCGGAAACAAATTCCACTGGGGGGCTTAAATCGATTTTACGTAGCCACAATCCTCGCCCTTACTTCACTTGCGATTAAAGCAAATAATTTGTTCAGTCCGCATGAAGGAAAACCTGACATTTTGTTGGGTTGATATTCATGTCTCAGGCCTTTTCCCATAGCTCCAATTTACAGCAATCTTCTTGAAGGAGGTTTGCTTCAGACAAGGAGCTAATGCATAGGTACATTGCTGTGTCGTCAGCAAAGAGTCGGACTTTTGACCTAACCTGCTCTGGGAGGTCATTATTTTAGTCGAGAAAAAGTATAGGTCTAAGAACAGAGCCCTGCGGGACACCACGGGAGACCGGGATAGTGCTGGAGTTGGTACCATTAGTGACAACAGCCTGTGTCCTGTTATCTAAGAAATTCTTAACCCAGTTAAGAGTGCCACTCACCGCCCCTGATGCCGTAATAGTGAAGTTTTGTAGAAGTTTTTCATGGGCGACTGTCGAAAGCTTTGCTAAAGTCAAGTAATAGTAGATCAATCTGCTTTCTTAACTGCATGTTTCTAGATAATGCATCTATCAACATGATCAACTGGGTCTCGCAGGATCGCCATTCTCGTAACCAGTGCTGTAATTCATAGAGAATGTTCTGACTGTTGAAGTGTTTGGACATACTGGAGGCGACAATGTGTTCTAGCACTTTACATACAACACATGTCCTGGTGTATGAATGTCATTTCACGTGTCACCAGTAACAATAACAATTCTGAGATAGGGCGGTAGTTGTCAGGATCAGTTTTATCCCCCTTTTTGAATATGGGGGATACGTTGTCCTCTTTCCATATGGTGGGCAATTTTCCCTGGTCAACAGACCTTGGAAAATTATTTGGAGGATGGGGGCTAGTTCTTTGTGGATATTTTGGAAAACTATAGGTTTCAGCTGGTCTGGACCTGATGCCTTATAGGTGTCGAGCTTCTTTAAAAGGCATTCAATACCATTTGCTGAAATTTGGATGCCAGGCATTTTCATATAAGGGCTGGGCTGAAAGGGCGGGGCAACTCCGGAATCATGCAGATCATGCAGAGCCATTTGGGCAAGGGCTTTCAAACTTATAGGGGACTTGGGGCTAAATACTGATTGGAACTGCTGGTTGAGCGTGTTGGCTTTGTCTACATCTGTCGTGAAAGTCTGTCCATTAGCCTTTAGGGATGAAATGCCGATGTTGTCCTGCTTAGAATGTTTTATCTATCTATCTATCTTCTTATACTGAGTCGGTCATATTTGGCCATTACCTCAGTTGGTTGGGTGGCTAAATTTAGAATTTAGTTAAAAAAAGGCACTGGATGCGTCCTTAAAACTATTTACAATCTGCATAACAGAGGTATCCTAAAACGCATACCTCTGAGTCCCAATCTTACACTGTGCAGGCTTTGAACTCTTCTGTGGACTTGGCATTCACCGCAGAGGAGGGGAGACTATTCCATTGGGGAATAGTTCTAGGAAAGAAGGAGTTCTTCAGGGCATCACTATAGAACTGGTATCTACGATATTGTGAGTCGTTTACTTTTGATGCCCTTGTTTTGGTCGACGCTGTTACAGGAGTCAGGTACCTATCTTTATTAATAGACACTGAATCAGAGTGTATATATCTTGTAGAAGAAGGTTAAAGAGGACTGCCCACGACGGGCCTCCAGGGACGGCCACTATAGCTCATTTAGCATGTCACCGACGCTACTTCTATTTCGCCATCGCCTGCAGGTCAATCGAGCAGCTGTCCTCTGCACCTTCTCCGCCTGCTGAGTCTGAGTTTTAACATATGGATGCCAAATGGGTGATGCATATTCAAGTTGAGGGCGTACCAATATTTTATATGCAACACCCTTTGTCTGCCTAGGTGCAAAGGCCAAGTTACTTCTAAGGAATCCTAAAGTCCTAGTTGCTTTAGATGTAATCTCGGAGATATGTTGACCCCAGTCAAGATCGTCAGTGATGGTGATACTAAGATATTTGGCGGTTTGAACATGCTCCAAAATTTGCTGATGAAGTGTATAGTCAAACTTAATTTGTTTGTCCGGAGGGTGTCGTGACACCCTCATTGAAGTACATTTGGCCACATTAAACTTCATCTGCCAATCGGCCTCCCACTGTGCAAGTTGGTCCAGGTCATCTTGTAAAATAAGACAGTCAGAAGGAGAATGTATGTTCCTATACAGGACACAATCATTAACAATTGTCCTTTGGAATAAACTTGATGCAGAGATTGTCCTTACCAGTGACCCAAACTCTTTCAAGGATAGAGTTAGGGCAATCTCCCACCAGTCACCCTAAGCCCCAACACTGTTTTTAACCTGCTTTTAACTACACTCACTCTGCACTAACACTTTCAATCTTTTATCATGTCTCACTTTCACACTTTTATATCTCCTACAATCCTGCTTTTATCCTTGCACTGACAGCGCACCTGCACATAATACTCGCAAGAGGGTGTTGCAGTATATAGAGATAGATAGATAGACAATCACCAGCAAACAAACGGACCGATGACCTGATATTATCGGGGAGATCGTTGATGAAAACCAAAAAGAGGACCGGGCCAAGGACCTAACCTTGGGGGACTCCAGATAAAACAGGGACTGGATCAGACGCTTGGCCATCAAGTACAACTTGTTATGAGCGCACAGAGAGCCATGAGCTAATCCACCTATGTGTGGATCCTCTTATCCCATAGTACTCCAGTTTATATAATAGCCTTCTGTGAGGTACCTTGTCAAAGGCCTTAGCGAAATCCATGATAATCAAGTCAGTCTGTTTGTGGCCACGGTTTATGTTGTAGCCACCTAGCGGAGACATTTCCTTTACGACAAGGCTAGCACGACACGAAGGGGTAGGTATAATATACGAAAGCAAGTTGATTTCGCGAAATCAGCCCGATTTAGCGAAATCAACTCATAAAATCAACATTTTTAAAAACAGGCAAAAAATTATTATTGCATATTATCTAGAATGTTATTATACATGTATGGGCCAGGTTTCATGAGAAAATTTGAATATTTAGTATGTATTTGATCGGAAATTCTATTCTGCCTCTTGATTTCGCTGGTAATCACATGTGCGAAATCAACTCATTTTAGCGAAATCAATGTATAAAATAAATATTTCCCAAAACTGAATAAAACATATTTGTGCATATTATTGATAATGTTGTTAAACATTTATGAGGCAAGTTTCATGATGAAACTTGAATGTTTAGTAAGTTTTTTTTGGGAGGAAAATCTATTCTGCCACTTGATTTCGCTGGAAATCACATGTGCGAAATCAACTCATTTTAGCGAAATCAATGTACAAAATAAATATTTCCCAAAACTGAATAAGAATGCATATTGTTAAGAAAGTTGATAAACATTTTAGGTCCAAATTTCACGAGAAAATATAAATATTTATTAGCAAAATATATTCTATCACTTGATTTCTCTGATAAGCACATGTGCGAAATCAACTCCGAAATCAATGTGTAACAGCATTTGTTTTCCAAAAACGATTAAAAACTCGTTTTGCCTATTATTAAGAATGCTGGCAGTATACATTTATGATCCAAGTTTCATCTGAAAATATTATGGTCTGGAATAAAAGACGCATATCAAAATATTGCTAATTGATCAGTCAAACGAAATCAATTAGCAGGTGAAATCAACAGACTTACTCCAATACTTGTAATCTGCTTTTTTTTTCATCATCATCCTCATCATCATCATCATCATCATCATCGTCGTCGTTCATGCCGTCGTCCTTCTCCTCCTTTAGCAAACTGATCAGACGCCGCATTCTGCATTCTGCGGCGTCTGATCTGGGACTGCACTATTTGCCACGGTACCCCTTTAGAGATGTCAGATTGTATTTTCATCAAAATTTAATAGGAAAATGACTGAACTTTTAGCAAACAATGTAGGCCCTGATCTGGGCCTGCACTGTTTGACACGGTACCCCTTTCGGGGTTTCTGATACTAAATTGGTTAAATTGATCAAAATTTAATTGGAAAATGACTGAACTTTTAGCAAACAATGTAGGCCCTGATCAGACGCCGCATTCTGCGGCGTCTGATCTGGGCCTGCACTGTTTGCCACGGTACCCTTTTAGGGGTTTCTGATACTAAATTGGTTAAATTGATTGTATTTCCATTAAATTTAATAGGAAAATGACTGAACTTTTAGCAAACAATGTAGGCCCTGATCAGACGCCGCATTCTGCGGCGTCTGATCTGGGTCTGCACTGTTTGACACGGTACCCCTTTCGGGGTTTCTGATACTAACTTGGTTAAATTGATTGTATTTTCATCAAAATTTAATTGGAAAATGACTGAACTTTCAGCAAACAATGTAGATGTAGGCCCTGATCAGACGCCGCATTCTGCGGCGTCTGATCTGGGCCTGCACTGTTTGCCACGGTACCCTTTTAGGGGTTTCTGATACTAAATTGGTTAAATTGATTGTATTTCCATCAAAATTTAATTGGAAAATGACTGAACTTTTAGCAAACAATGTAGGCCCTGATCAGACGCCGCAGATCTGTGGCGTCTGATCTGGGCCTGCACTGTTTGCCACGGTACCCCTTTTGGGGTTTCTGTTCAGACGCCGCATTCTGGTACTGCACTGTTTGCCACGGTACCCCTTTAGTGGTTTCTGATACTAAATTGGTTAAATTGGTTAAACCCTAGCGTTATATAATGAAACTGGGGTTTACAGGCATATGCTTTGTTTGTTTGTTTGATTTGAGGTTTAACGTCCCCGTCAACACTATAAAGGTCATTTTGGAGACGTTGCTTCCAATTTTGTGGGACTTTTACCCGACATTGAGATGAAATGACATCTCAAGTCCTGTCGCCCAACGAAACCAATAGGGTTTATTAGCATGGACGGTCCGCCTCACACTGGGGTTCCTGGACAGGCTTAGAACCTCTAAGCGGCTAACCAGGCATATGCACTATTTTTCTTGTTTCTTATATCTGCTCAATACAAAGATATGCATTATAGGGTTTGCATTCTGTTCATTACATGGACTTGTTGATAAGTTATCTATCACTCAGAAAAAAACTCCTATGGCTGATCTATGTCTTAATTCAACGTCGAAACATGGGTTACGACGTTACGACGTTTGAATCAACGTTGAGTCAGCGTTATTGTTCTATTTTGACATCTTCTTTCAGTTTTGATATTGTTTATTTTCAGGTATGTTTTCATCATACTAGGTGGAAATGACATAAAGGCGTCGTGTACCACGGGGGAAAATTTCCAGCAGACTTAAGAATATTGTTTTGGAGCTAAAAATGTGTGGAGTGGAAAGAGTGTTCACTTCTAGTATCGTCGCGCTAGGTCGAACCCATCACACGGCCGGCATTTCCGTTCAAGACTTAAACAAGATAAGAAAATCTGTTAATGAGAAACTTAAAAGGTTTTTTAAGAGAGACTACGTTGACACGGGCAAACGCCTCATTTTCCCGCAACATTATGACAGAGATTTGGTGCATCCAGGTGTGAGAGAAGGGGGTATGCTTATACTGCGACATGTGGTCTAAACAGCCTTTGCCAGGACTATTCCAAAGAGTGTGGTTTTTTAAAAAAATAAACGATTTTGATAATTACAGTATTATTTATCATAAATCTGCTTCAAGGCATAGGTTGTGGGTACTCGTTAGAACAGCCTCGATGAGGCGGTTGTAACATTGCATTTTGGGTACTTGTTAGAATCATCACAGCGAGGTCATTTTTACAACTACCCATATTACCAAAAACAACTAATAAATAATAACATGATAATAATACGATTGGAGTTTAACGGCCCAGTCAACTCCATTTTTGAAACCTATATTTGTATGGGAATTGATTGGTTGATTGCAATGAGGCACTATCTATGGGAAATAGCAACATCAGTGATTAAATAAACTGTTATTTTTCTATCAGTCTTCCATTTTGTGTTTTCCACTTGGAGTTTAACAGCCCAACCAACACTATTAAGGTCATATAGAACCAGAACCTATCAGTTTACATATCCACTCTTTTTTACCATTACGCAAACACGTCTATACAACTTATTCATTGCCACTGTTATCGCCGAAAAAAAAATGAAAATTTTAAGATGAAAAATTGTGATATTTTCTTATTTCTGCTCAAAATATAGATTGTGGGCAATCGTTATTTCGTTTTTGTTTGATTTAAGGTTTAACGTCCCCGTCAACACTGTAAAGGTCATTTTGGAGACGTTGCTCCCAATTTTGTGGGATTTTTACCCGACATTACTTCACACAGCAGGTAAAGAGATTAACGAACACTCGTCAAGTAATTTAATCAAACTGCGGTTTACTGACTTTTCACACGTTATTACCTGTGATTGTGTGAATAACAAACGCACTGTTTATTCACTCCTGTCTATCTGTCCATTTATCTATCTAGCCGTCCGTCCATTCGTCAGTCAGTCAGTTCGTCCGTCTGTCTGTCCGACGATGCACTCGTCAAATTAGTGCTTATTTAATGCATTTTTTTATTAGAAATAATAATAATAACAATTTGATAACGCATCCGTGATAAATAACACGCAAATACGCATATTCAATTATATTGAACATTTTGCCACCTTACAAATGAAAAATTTCTGGCGAAAAAATCCGATATTCTTCATATTTGTGCTCAATGTTTAATAGATTGTGGGTACTCCTTCAGACCGGACCAGTGAGGCCGTTCTAACGAGTCATATTCTATGTTTTGAGCAAAAATTAGAAAAAAAAATTACAGCCCTGTAAGCCCCAGTTTTTCTGTATACAAATGGGGTTTGAGGGGATCGAAATTATACAGGCGTGTTTTGGTGATGTATCGCCCTGTCTTTCTGATGATATTTTCCTTTATCTCTGCTTCTTGTTTGTTTTTTGGTGATATAACGCCCGAAACAAAAGCTAGAACTCAACATCAATATTTTCTCATAAAACGGTGTATCATAAATGTAGAACAACATTCTTAACTTTTTTTTCGTATAAAATGGAATCTTCCTCATTATATATAACAGGAGTCCATTTCAAAATTTAGGGATGTCAGGCTATGTTTTCTTCTATTTTTTTTTTTTTTTGCAAACAGTGTAGGCCCTGATCAGACGCCGCGTTCTGCTGCGGCGTCTGATCTGGACCTGCACTGTTTGCCAACTACCCCATTAGGGATTTCCGGTACTGAATGGGTTAATACACATGTATAAAAACGTTTTAGTTGGTTTTGGGGTAAAAGGTTATTTTATTATACATTGACTTCGCTAAAACGAGTAGATTTCGCACATGACACTGCAAGAGAAATCATGTGGCAGAATACATTTTCCTATCAAAAACCTACTAAATGTTCAAATTTCATCATGAAACTTGGCTCACAAATGATTAACAATATTTTTAATACTATGCACACATATGTTTTAATCAGTTTTTGGACAAAAAGGTATTTTATACATTGATTTCGCTAAAATGAGTTGATTTCGCACATGTGATTGCCAGCGAAATCAAGTGGCAGAATAGATTTTCCTCTCAAAAACATAATATATATTCAAATTTCACCATGAAACTTGGCTCATGAATGATTAACAACATTCTTAATAATATGCACCAATATGTTTTATTCAGTTTTGGGAAAATGGTATTTTATACATTGATTTCGCTGAAATGGGTTGATTTCGCACATGTGATTACCAGCGAAATCAAGTGGCAGAATAGAATTTCCGATCAAATACATACTAAATATTCAAATTTTCTCATGAAACTTGGCTCATAAATGTATAATAACATTCTAGATAATATGCAATAATAATTTTTTGCCTGTATTTTAAAATTGTTGATTTGATGAGTTGATTTCGCTAAATCGGGCTGATTTCGCGAAATCAACTTCTTCTTCTGATCTGTATAAGCCTCCTCTCAATAGGAGCACCCCCGAACACGGGGTAGGATTGGACGTAGATGTGGGGCCACTAAAAACTAAACTGTACAACCCCGGTCAAGACAGAGTTCGTAGTATATCACCGACAGCCATCATTCTTTTTTAAGTTCGTGTTAAGCTCAGACGTTTTATGTGAAGTTTATAACATAGATTACGTGACAGTCTTTCTATGCTTTCCAGCACTACTTTATCACTGAATATGTGAGTGAATCTCGTACAGTCAATTATGAGTTGAACCAGGTTTTCAGACGTGGAGAATGTTTGTTTCCATGTAACTGGACCAATATGATTAACTACGGCATTCTTCACTTGATTTCGCATATTAGGGAAAGTATAAAACCCGGGAGTAACGGCCGGGAGCCGGGAGTAAAATCCGGGAGTAAATTGTGGCAATCGAATAAACGTATTAAACATTAACATATCTGGATGAAATTTGGATCAAAAGTAGAATATAGACTCCTCTTTAAAATGCATATAAGATTTATATTTAGAATTGAGTACTTTTCAAGATATGAACCGAAATATATGACCATGTCGCAAAAATTTCGCCCGGGAGTAGCTTTTTGCGGTATTGACGATGTCAAGCATTTTGCAAAATATGTTCAGTCTGGGATTGCTACAAGAATAAGTTTGTGTATTATCAATTAAAAACATATCAAAGATTAGAAAAATACAAAAATAAAGTTATTTCATCGCTCCGTGAAGTAAGTAATTGATCCGGGAGTAGGCCGGGAGTAATTTCTGGGTTGAAATCCGCGTTTATTGGCTTATTGCCTATGTCACATACATTGTATTTATTAAACGTAGTCTTACTACCCTGACAGCTATTAGCAAAGGCACTTATCAGACTGCGGAGGTAATTGTGTCATCGTTTCTACAATATACGGCCATAAAACAAATAGCGCAAAATATAAATGTTCCGGGTCACATAAAATTATAGGCGCAGGAGCAGGGCGTGAGTTGGGTTGGGGGTTTGGATGTGTGTCGAGTCCCGATATGACAAGTAAATAAATTCATGTACTCCATGCTTAATCTCAGCTTTTCTTCTGACAAACGTTTAAGAAATGCAATGTATGTGATAGAAGCAATAAGGCCGAGAATAAGGCAAATAAACGCCGATTTCAACCCAGAAATTACTCCCGGCCCACTCCCGGGTCAATTATTTACTAGGCGGAGCTATGAAATAACTTTATTTTTGCATTTTTCTAATCTCTGACATGTTTTTAATTGATAACACATAAAGTAATTCTTGTAGAAACCCCAGACTGAACATATTTTGCAAAATGCTTGACATCGGCAATACCGCAAAAGTTACTCCCGGTCGAAAATTTTGCGACGTGGTCGTATATTTCGGTTCATATCTTGAAAAGTACATGATAATAATGTTAACACTTATGTGCATCTTAAAGAAACGTCTCAATTCTACTTTTGATTCAAATTTCATCCAGATATGTGAATGTTTAGTACCTTTATTCGATTGTCAAAATTTACTCCCGGATTTTACTCCCGGCTCCCGGCCGTTACTCCCGGGTTTTATACTTTCCCGCATATTATACCTACCGCGACACGAAGCTTGTGTGACTAGAATAACGACATCACCTCCTTTAAAAAAGAGTAGCGCATAAACAAAACACGTTTTTCGCACGAGTTTCCAATTGTCTTGTTAATTTTTAGCAGTAGCAATTTCAGGAAGAATGTCAACCGGAACTATCCTACCAGCATCGCCTAACTGGTATTGTAGCAAAGTTTCTGACAGTAACGCAGACAGTCTCGTCGTTTTTGGAGCACGACATGATGTACAGTGCTTCGACTGTCATAATATTCCGCCAAAGTTCAAAGGGGTATTTCTTGGTCACAGGGAGAAAGTTACAGCTGTAAGTCTTGGGAAAAAAGATGAAGATCTCCAGAGATGTTGCAGCGCAGCAGAGGATGGAACTGTCATGCTGTGGGATGTGGAGACAAAGGAAGTGATTCTGCGACATGGTTTGCATAGTGTAAGTTATGGCCAGTTATTATAAACCGGTCTTGCTAGTAACCGACAACAACTGTCAACAGCCAACAACAAGCTTTTTTATTATTATTTCTAATGAGAATTGCACAGTCAAATGGCACAACATCACAATTCACCATATTTGCATTATTTGCTGGCTCCCAGCTAGAAACGATGTCGTTTCGACAAATGGGCTTTTTTTTTATTTTTGTTAGATTTGCCCATATTGACGAAACGATGCGCTGCATTCAAGGTAACGCTGCAAATACTAATTCGTAAATTCATAATTGTCTGTAGCTTACACAGTAACATTATGTTGTCCTCTTTCACATTATTACCTTATGTACAATGTTTATTCGCTGTAGTCATAATACGCCGACTAAATACTTTTCTATAAAATTTCCAGATCGACTTCAGCCATTTTGATAAATAAACAAACTTCCTCTTAATTCGCGACACGAATACAATAATGCGTTAATCAGAAAATCCGGTATCGGTGGATGTACTTTCCGGTACTTTCCGGTACCAATCAATACACGTCATGTAATTTCCACTGCTACTCGGAATTGAACCGGGGCCCAGAGGCAAGTGCACTTGCCGAGCTACCACGACTCACGACATTACTTTTTTTTGCCGTCGTTGACAGGTCCGTCGAGCTGCTGTTCTCTAGACCTTCGTAACCTGAACCTGAGTTTTTAACAAATATATACAAATCGGTGATGCCAACTGAAGTGGAGGACGAACCCTTTTTTTAAAGCAGCATCTTCCTCTGTCCGCCCAGGTACAAAACTAAACCAACCATGTCCAAGAAGTACTGAAGTCCTAGTAACAGTACCTATTGGGGTTAAGGCGAGATTGACCCCCCCCCCCCCCCCCCAAAAAAAAAGAAAAAAAAAAAGATAGACACCCAAATAAAGATCGTCCGTGGTGGGGATGCGGTGGGTGAGATAGGGTAGGGCGGAGTGGGTTGGGTAGGGTAAGGTAGGGCGAGTAGGGTAGATAAGGGTGGGTAGGGGGTAGGTTGGGTGTGGTAGAATTGTGTAGGGTATGGATGGTGGGTGTGACAGGGTAGGGTAGAGGCGGTGAGGCGTAGGAGAGGGCGGAGTCGAATGGCGTCAGTTTGGATAGGATAGGTTAGTTGTTGGTTAAGGTAGGTCGGGTTGAGGTAGGGTAGTGTCGGATGTTGTACGTGTTGAGGCGGAGTGGGTAGAGGTGGGGGGTGGGGAGGCTTTAGGTAAGTGTTGGGCCAGGAGGGTATAGGCCTGGTGGAGTTGGGTGGAGATCGTTTAGTCGAGACTCCCAGTCTTAACAAAATGTACATTTGTAACTAGTAAAGTATGGCAGGTTCCGAATAATGAGACTAAAGTTTTAACTAATATATTTGCTTCAAATGTTGTCCCAGTGATTATATGTAACTGTCAGTTTATGTCCATCGTCCACAGGCCTAAGAGAAACATTGATAGATGCATAATAAAAACCCTCTGCTTTTGAAGAGAACCTTAGAAAGCATGTTTATGTTTGCAATTAAACTTTGCCGAAAGATTTTGTACTGAAGAAAATAGCGAAGTTCTATTTATACTTTACAATTTCGAAAAAAAAAATAAATAAAAATCTGGCCCTGAAATCATGAAGAGCCCATACTTTTTACTTTGTGGTGTATTCTTTGCTTACCGCCCCGCCCATCGGGGCTTGGAGAAATAAATTGGGCTGCATATTTGCTGCCACGCAGAGTTGAAATAAATTAGATAACCCGCTTAAAATAAGCAACGTCTCCAAAATGACCTAAATAGTGTTGACGGACGTTTTAAACCTCAAATCAAACAAAAAAGTATTCTTTGCTTCTAAAGGCTAACACGATTTTACGTTTTAAACCTCAAATCAAACAAAAAAAAATATTCTTTCCTTCCAAAGGCTTAACTCGATTTTTTTTTTTGCATATATCTTTGCGGCTACTTTTTTATCCATATGATTGATACATGCTTCTTCAGATACTCTTTTAATTTAGACAATTTTGTTGCTTAAGTAAACACATTTATTTGTCCTCCATAACACTTTATGAATGTACGAAACGTCAAAATAAACAGCATCCTAGATTCGTCCTCCGCATGTTTCGCAACTGAACCATTTCGGCCTTGCATCATGTAAGGTATAATGGTTCAGAATCAGAATCAGAATTGTTACTGGTGACACGTCAAATGACATTCATACACAAGGACCTGTGATATGGGAAGTTAGTCCCTAGCTCTAACCAAAGATGTAAACTTAGCTACACAATCCTCAGCACCTTCAGCCGTCAAAATAATAGAATCGGGAAGGGCATTCCAATCTCTAATGGTTCGGGGGAAAAACGATTTTTTATAAATATCCGTTCTTGCAGTAAGGGTCTGAAACGTCATTGAATGGTGTTTTCTACAGTGCCTAGCGGGGGGAACAAGGTCATCTGTTGGAATGCTGGCAGCACCCTTTAGACCTTTGTATAAGAGTATGAGCCTACTGTCTCTTCTCCTTTTCTTGAGAGACTCCCATCTTAATTTTCCTAGAATTCCAGTCATGCACCCAGTTTCAAAGCAATAATTTCCAGTTACAAATCTAGCAGCTCTATTCTGAACTTTTTCAATTACTTCATTAAGGACCATTCCGCTTGGGTCCCAGATGCAACTACCATATTCCAAGATTGGGCGAACAAGTCCCGTGTATGCTGTCTCTTTCACATCCTGAGGACACTGATGAAGATTACGCCTCAGGAAACCAAGTGTTCTATTCGCCTTTGTACACATATTGCTAATGTGTGTATTCCATCTCAAATCGTGAGTGATTGTCACACCAAGGTATTTAATGGAATTCACATTTTCGAGGACCGTTCCCTCTAAGGTGTAAGAAGCCTCAACTTTATTAGATCTCTTCCTTGTTATCTGCATAATATTGCATTTAACTGGTTGAAATCTCATGCCCCATTTTCTGGCCCAACATCCTAATCTATCTATGTCAGCCTGAAGTTTCAGTGAGTCATCTGTATCTCTAATTTCCAGGTAACAAACACAGTCATCTGCGAACAGTCTTATTTCTGAGTCAATGTCAGTGGAAATATCATTGATGTACAGGGAGAACAATAGAGGACCAAGAACAGTCCCTTGTGGGACTCCAGACAAAACTGGCGCCCATACTGAAGATTCACCATTAACAACAACACGCTGTTTTCTGTAGCAAAGGAAGGAATCTATCCATTTAAGAGTCTTCCCGCCGTTTCCATAACCAAATAATTTGGATTTAAGTAGTTCATGAGGAGGGGTGTCAAAAGCCTTCTCAAAGTCCAGAATAAATGTGTCCACCTGCCCCCCTTTGTCCAGGATTTTTGCCCAATCATTAATAACCGTGCTCAACTAAGTTTCGCAACTATGCCTTTTCCTAAATGCATGTTGTCTGTCTGACAAAAGTTTATGTTCATCCAAGTGGGCCATGATGTTTGAGCAGTCTATGTGTTCAAGCAATTTACATAGAACACAGGTCAGTGACACCGGGCGATAATTACGAGCAAGAGCCCTGTCCCCTTTTTTGAAAAGTGGACAGATGTTCGCTAGGAGCCATTCTTTGGGAATTTCACCCGTATCGAGAGATTGTTGGAAAAGATGAGCAAAAACTGGACCTAACTCGTTTGCTAGTTCCTTCAGGACTCTAGGATGAAGCTCATCAGGCCCTAAAGCTTTAGAAGGGTTCAAGCCTTTAAGTAACTTGATCACTCCCGCAGAGGATACAACAATATTTTCCATGAAAGGGGCCGATCTTCCAGTTAATGGAACCTCGTTGAACTCAGTTTTATTAAATGCATCATTGAATTGACCAACCAATTCCTCTGCCCTTTCAGAGTCCGATTCAGCGACCCGTTCCCTCCTCTTTTATTAAGGGGTGGGATACCTTGCCTATCTTTCTTCTGGCTATTGCTATATCTGTAGAAGTCTCTGGGATTCGCCTTTACATCACCTACCAAGTTATTTACATACTGATCATGCTGATGTTTGATGTCATTTTTAATTTCTCGTCTCAAGTTTTCAAATTTTGCTCTGAGTTTACCACTTCCCGACTTTTTTACCTTAGCATGAATCTTATTTCTCCTCCGAATTTTTCTTCTTATTTCTGGTGTGATCCAAGGAATTGAAGATACAGACCTACTAGTTTTGGAGGGGATATGATTTTCGGACGAAGCTTGAATGAAAGACTTTATCAAATCAAAGTTCTCCTGGTCACTTAGTTTATCTGGGGAATGAATGTCTTCGAATTGTCCTGGCAAAGTCGTAAGGATCAGATCCAATGTGTTCTTATCACGAGTTGGGAAGTTTACAATTTGTTCGAGACCATGATCGTTCATAATGTCAATTAATATTTGTCCTTCCGACTGACTCAGCATTGTGCCTTGTTTGCTGAGCCTGTCGGGCCAAGCAATGTCTCTGAAGTTGAGGTCACCATGTACAGCCGGGAGTTTTTTACCCTTATGCTGCAATTTAATGCAATCCAGTTGGTCTTTAAACAACTGGAAGTTTTCGATTGTACCATTTGGTGGTCGATACCAACTTGGGTGACAGGACATCTCGGCCCCTAACAAACTCGGCCCCTGACAAACTCGGCCCCTAGCAAACTCGGCCCCTACAAACTCGGCCCCTGACAAATTCGGCCCCTAAAATTAAAATATGTATAGATTAATGTTGGAATTGACTTATTATCAAACCCTTACACGTATTTTTAATGTACATATGCCTAATTCCCTTTTGAACTCATTTTGATGAAATTATGAGTAACCCATCTCACATGAGTTAAATGAACCTAATGCCGTTGATTGAACAAGTGTATGACACGCTGCAGTGGGTCCACTGTTACTCACCTTCCGATGTAATTAATGAACAAATCGATTGATTGGCGTGTAATTACATCTCTGCCACTAAAAGAGACTAGTAGTATGTTCTGTTGCGTACTTACAAAAATTGAACCATTTTGTTTTTATTAGCTCACCTGTCACGTAGTGACAAGGTGAGCTTTTGGGATCACTTTTTGTCCGTCGTCCGTCGTGCGTGTGTGCGTCCGTAAACTTTTCTTCAAACAACATCTCCTCCTAAACCACTGATCGGATTTTGACCAAACTTCACAGGAATGATCCTTAGGTGGTCCCCTTTCAAAGTTGTTCAAATGGTTCCGGTCCGTTACACATATAGGTCACAGTAGCCAAAAATAGATTTTTTTCACCGAAAACTTAAAAAATCTTCTTCTCTGAAACCGCAAGGCCCAGGTCTTTGATATTTGGTATGAAGCTTCATCTAGTGGACCCCTACCAAGATTGTTCAAATTATAGTGCTAGTGCCAAAAATGCCCCCACACGGGGCCCTTTGGTTTTACATAGGCTTATATAGGGAAAATCTTTAAAAATCTTCTTCTCTGAAACCACAAGGCCAAGGTCTTTGATATTTGGTATGAAGCTTCATCTAGTGGACCCCTACCAAGATTGTTCAAATTATAGTGCTGGAGCTAAAAATGCCCCCACACGGGGGCCCTTTGGTTTAACATAGGCTTATATAGGGAAAATCTTGAAAAATCTTCTTCTCTGAAACCGCACGGCCCAGGTCTTTGATATTTGGTATGAAGCTTCATCTAGTGGACCCCTACAAAGATTGTTCAAATTATAGTGCTGGGGCCAAAAATGCCCCGGTGTCATATAATGTTTTGACCCGCCTAAAAAGTGACCCGCGGGTCATAATATTATGACCCGCGGGTCAATATATTATTATAATATTTTGACCCCCCCTATAATATGTTGACCCCCTCCCTAACTTCACAAAAGTTACATTTAAATGACCAAATATGGTGAGGTAACTGTTAAGCAGTAAAACTATGACAATTGTGGTGTTTTTTTCCTGCTGATTTTTACACTTGGGCAGTGTCTGAGGGGTGGGGTGGGATAGTTCTAGATCTGAAAATCTACAGCAAGAATAATGACTATAATATATAAGAAAGGGCAATCATGTTTAAAGGGAAATGGCTAAAAAGCAGCAAAAAAGATAAAAAATAACAGAAAAAAAAAACACATGACTAAAATGGTATTGAGAGAACCAGCCTATGCACATGGGAGGGGGGGGGGCAAATTATTATAGCTATATTAAAATGACCCACCCTTTTTATCTGTTATTGATATACTGGTATTTGAGTTCATTCAATTAATTAAACTTTTCATTGAATTAGATGGCTTGTAATACACTAGATTCAGTAAGGTTCAGTATGTGGGAGGGGTTGTAACTTAATGACTAGAAATAAGGGGGGGTCAAATTATTATAGCTCTAATAAAATGACCCACCCTTACTATTTGTAATTAGTGTACTGGTATTTGAGTTCACACAGTTAAATTAAAACTTAAATTGCTTTATATGGCTAGAAATAGACTATATTCAGTAAGGTTCAGTATGTTGGAGGGGTTGTAACTTAATGACTAGAAATAAGAGGGGGGGTCAAATTGTTATAGCTATAATAAAATGACCCACCCTTACTATTTGTAATTAGTGTAATGGTATTTGAGTTCACACAGTTAAATTAAAACTTATATTGCTTTATATGGCTAGAAATAGACTATATTCAGTAAGGTTCAGTATGTGGGAGGGGTTGTTACTTAATGACTTGAAATTGGGGGGAGGGTCAAATTATTATAGCTATAATAAAATGACCCACCCTTATTATCTGTTATTGATATACTGGCATTTGAGTTCACTCAATAGGTTAAACTTTTAATTGAATTAGATGGCTTGTTATACACTAGATTCAGTATGTGGGAGGGGTTGTAACTTAATGACCTGAAATGGGGGGGGGAGGGGGCAAATTATTATAGCTATAATATAATGACCCACCCTTATTATCTGTTATTGATATATTGGTTTTTGAGTTCATTCAATTAATTAAACTTTTCATTGAATTAGATGGATTGTAATACACTAGATTCAGTAAGGTTCATTGGTTCAGTATGTTGGAGGGATTGTAACTTAATGACTTTAAATGGGGGGGGGGGGTCAAATTATTATAGCTATAATAATATGACCCACCCTTACTATTTGTAATTAATGTACTGGTATTTGAGTTCACACAGTTAAATTAAAACTGAAATTGCTTTATATGGCTAGAAATAGACTAGATTCAGTAAGGTTCAGTAGTTGGGAGGGGTTGTTACTTAATGTTTTGAAATTGAGGGGGGGGTCAAATTATTATAGCTACAACGTTCAATTGTCATGATTATCCTGTTGTTTTAACCAAGTTTATTAGGAATAATCTACTACTATATCCCCTTTTCTTTACATTATTTTGAGTCCATTCCCTTGGTTGAAAAAGATACTTGCTGTGGGGGGTCATTTTATTATGGGTATAATATTTTGACCCCCCCCCCCCTACATTTAATCAACAGTTCAACATTCAATAGTCATGATTATTCTGTTGTTTTAATCCAGTTAATTAGAAATAATCTACTGCTATATCCCCTTTTCTTTACATTATTTTGACTCCATTTCCTTTGTTGAAAAAGATACTTGTGGGGGGGGGGGGTGCATTTTATTATGGGTATAATATTTTGACCCCCCCCCCCCCTTTCTAAGCAGCAACACCCATTTCAAATGAGAATATTATTCTTCATTATCTTGTTAAATGTGATATAATGATGATAATGATATTATTGTCCAGTACTTTGTAAATTGTACTGGGGGGGGGGGGGGGTCATTTTATTATAGCTATAATATTTTGACCCCCCCCCCCCCCTTTCTTGGCAGCAACACCCATTTCAAAAGAGAATATTATTCTGCATTAATTTTGTCAAATGTGAAATAATCTATTGATATTATTATTCAGTACTATTATTTTGAGTCCATTTCCTTAGTTGAAAAAAGATATGTATTGGGGGGGGGGGGGTCATTTTATTATAGCTATAATATTTTGACCCCCCTACCCATGTTGTCAGATCAGCAATAGACTTAGGCCAGTTCATTTAGCCGAAAATGACCCTTGACCCACAACTAATTCCTTGAGAAATGTTATCAGCAGTTTAAGTATCAGGAAGGTGTCCTGATTTATAGAAAAAAAGTCCTCAAAAAAAATCTGAGGGGAAAGGGTATTTTTATGGGGGGGGGGGGGTAAAAAAAATACGAAAAATGAAGAAAAATCACAAAAAACCAGGCGTATGTCAAACAATTAATACTTGACTTCATTAAATCATCCAAAGTGAATATTTCTATCTGGGGAAACATACTGAAAATTCTGAAGATAAAAGTTTTCTTTTAATTTTTTTTGTATATTTTTTTGTGTGAAATTTCGAAAAACAAGTATTAGCTTTTATAAAAAGCTTGAGTCTATGCTAAGCCAAATTATTTGGGTAGAACTAAAATGTGCCACCACAAAGTTTAAAAAAGTCACAGATATCAAATGAGGATTTCCAAATCTTATCACCAATGTCACATAAAACAAAATTTCCGATTTTTTTCACTATCAACTACAACTAATTGTACTACATGCCTACATTTACGGTTTCTTCATTTCACATTCTAGTTTAAACTTTCAGTTTACATTCTAGGTTAACGTCATGAAAAAAAAAAACAATCTGCCAAGATTGCCGTCTAGAAATGAAAACATTAAAAATTGGATGTGGGAAGAATTAGATAAGGACAAATATATGTTAATTTTGCAAGTGTGAGAGCAATCGTGCATATCCATGTGATAAACTTTAGGCAGCTTTCAGGTAATTGCTAGGTTTCAATATACAGGTGGGCGTTCCAGTATGACCAGAGTTGGGGTGTCCTGGGGTAACCAGATGGAAAATGAAAAGTAGAACCAGTCAACAGAATACCAGTCATGACCTTTCATTAAATGCTTCCGGAGCAAAAGCTATCATTGATATTGTCTACACCCGTGGGCGTAGACAATAAAGGAAAGTCACTTAAAACAAGAAAAAATTAATATCACTGACATATATCTTAAAACTAAATCCATAGCGGTACTTTACTACATGAAATCATTAAAAAAATGATAGTTTCTGTACGCCAAAATAAATGATAAGTTATTGGTACATCAAAAGATATTTTTGGTGTGGGGGGGGGGGGGGGGGGGGTGCAGGGGAGGGGAAGGGGAAAAAGGGAAAATAAAAAGCAAACACATGACGAAAACATGCCTATAAAATTTTGACCCCCACTAATCCACTTTTATCTATATACTTGAAAAACTTTGGGTTCAGGGGTTATATTTTTTCTGCTCAAAAACATAGCTTCTGAGATTGTTAATACTCAATAGAACTGCCTCATATGTGTTTTGAGCATAAATAAGTGAGTGACTGTGTTTGAGGTTTACATCCCGTCAACAGCAAATGTCATATGCAGTGGTTTCAAAAACATTTCGGCAAAAGATAGGAGTGTGATTTTCAATGTTATTTGAATAAAGCCCTTACAAATTTATCAAGCGTAGCAGGGGAATAATGTCTAAGTAAACGGGAAAATCCCCACTACCCGTCTATTGATGAAACCCCTGCATACGGAGACCGGACCTCGATTTAAAGACTCATCTGAGAGTCTGGCGAAGCCCTTGGATCGAACCCACGCCTCCTGGTTTATGAGGCTAGTAGCTTATCCACTACAACATGGAGGTTTCTTTTAGCAGAAATAAGAAAAATAATGTACATGTACACCCCCAAAAACTCCCCACTGCCCCACCCACCCAGGTGTAAATGGGTAGCAGTGGTGTAAAAGTCAACTGCCTCTCCCACGTGCGCGTGAAAACATCCGGAATGAGTGTTCGAGAGCGATTAATTTAGCTTGAGGCTTTCATCGCAATCGAGCTAAAATAAATTAGTATAAACTAAAACTCCAGTAGAAGGGGGTTTCTATCGAGTACCCACAATCTATGCTTTTGAGCAGACAATATGAAACAAGCCTAAACAAAAACATTGTCAATTATTGAGCCCAAAAATGGAATTTAAAGATAAAAAAAATGATGTTTTTCTTATTTCTGCTCAAAACATAGATTGCGGCTCAACTTGGCGGTTCTATCGAGTACCCACAATCTATGTTTTTGAGCTGATATAAGAAATTTAATATTTATCCCTGTACTATATAAAGTGGGGTTCGAGTGGTCAAAATTATATAGGCGCGTATTTTGACCCCACCCATCTGGGCTTGGAGTAATAGATTGGGCTGCTAATGCTTCCGCACAGAACTGATACTGACCGCATATGAGTACTGCTAAACCGCTGAGAATATCCAGAAAAGTTGCTGCGAGGCAGCCTGTCCATGTATGTAAACCCTTTTGGATTCATTGGGCGGCAGGGATTGAGAAGTCATTTCATCTCAATGTCAGGTAAAAGTCCCACAAACTTGGAAGCAACGTCTCGTTTTCGTGATGAATAAGAAAAACCTCAGAATTTTTCTCTGGATTTTTTTTGTGGGGGTGATCAAATCTTCCAAGATTTGAATATGCGTGTTTTCGTTATGTTTTTATGACCCCAACTTTAAAAAGGTTGGAGGGGCATATTGCTTCTGGATTCGTCCATTCGACTTTTCGTTACGCCTTTGATGCATAGCATAACGCAAGAAACGTGCATGCCAGGGTTTTGAAATTTCATATATGGATTCTTCATGGAAAATTAGCCAACGCGTATTTTTTCTTATCCGGATTATGTCCCTTTCAAAAGTTATTGCCCTTTGATTTTTTTATAAAATCTTGTCAGCAAAATATCTCAAAATCTATTGGAGCTAGAGCCTTGTAAGTTGGTGACCAGTAGATGTCCTGATAAACTTTTGACTAAATTCCGAAAAATACGTCACTTTGCGTACATTGTAGACCTATGCTTTGTGATGCATAGCAAAACTTTAGAACCTTGTAGGCCTATGCCAGGGTTTTGAAATTTCATATATGGTTTCCTCATGGCAAATTTGCTGAAAGATATTTTTCTCATCCGGATTTTGCCCCGTTTAAGGTTGTTTGAGTCAACCTTTGTGTTCAGTCAGCTCAAAACAGTTATTGTGAGCAATATTGGGAGACAAAATTTGTAAATCAATTTCAAGGGGGTACACCCCTATTCCTGCCTGTTAAAAAGTCAGCAGCCAATTTCTATTGCAGTAACTAGATAGGACAGTGTTGCCATTGTTCTGATTGTGATTTTTGAGCGGTTGCTTCCACAAAGTCACACATAGCTATCAAAATCTTACATGTGCCATGTTACCGGAATACACCGTATGCACATATTTACGATATTAATTCATTTGATTCTAATGGCACAAATGTGCTTCCATACACTGAAATTTTGTCATGAGACATTGACAAATGTATTTTCCGACCCCAATAGAAAATGTTTATTTTTACAACTTGAACATAGATCTTGTTTATCAATAGCATACAAGGAAAATATAAATGACATGTATTAAAAAATAGAATGTAGAAGGACTGCACTTTATCAATTTCTGGCGTAAGTTTTGTTTTTGATGACGTCATTTGTTTGTGCGCGAGGAGCCTTACAGCCGGTAAAACAGTGTATGGTGCTGTTATCTGGCCAGTACTTATTTAATGCTTTTTCTGCGGATTAAATCCTAATTTTCTCAGAACTGGCACGGATATTTTTTGAGGACTTTTTTTTGGTAATTAATATAATATAGCCCTGTGTTTTGGTGTTAAAAGAATTTCTCAAGGAATTAGTTTGACCATAAAAATTAAAGTACCTCGCCTAACTCCTTGCAATACCCATTTCTTATCTGATCAATACCTATTTATCGATAAAAGTCCACTTCTGATTTATTTTGCTGAAGTTTTAGGGGCGGGTCAAAATATTATAGGGGGGGTCAAAATATTATTGTAATATATTGACCCGCGGGTCAAAATATTACACGGGTCAAAATATTATCTGACACCGGCACCAGGGCCCTTTTGTTTTACATAGGCTTATATAGGGAAAATCTTTAAATATCTTCTTCTCTGAAACCGCAAGGCCTAGGTCCTTGATATTTGGTATGAAGCTTCATCTAGTGGACCCCTACCAAGATTGTTCAAATTAAAGTGCTGGAGCTAAAAATGCCCCCCGCATGGGGGCCCTTTGGTTTTACATGGGCTTATATAGGGAAAATCTTGAAAAATCTTCTTCTCTGAAACCGCACGGCCCAGGTCTTTGATATTTGGTATGAAGCTTCATCTAGTGGACCCCTACCAAGATTGTTCAAATTATAGTGCTGGGGCCAAAAATGCCCCCTCACCAGGTCCCTTTTGTTTTACATAGGCTTATATAGGGAAAATCTTGAAAATTCTTCTTCTCTGAAACTGCAAGGCCCAGGTCTTTGATATTTGGTATGATGCTTCATCTTGTGGACCTCTACCAAGATTGTTCAAATTATAGCCCTTGGGCCAAAAATGCCCCCGCTCCGGGCCCTTTGGTTTTACATAGGCTTATATAGGGAAAATCTTGAAAAATCTTCTTCTCTGAAACCACAAGGCTTAGGTATTCGATATTTGTTATGAAGCTTCAGCTAGTGGACCTCAATAAAGATTGTTCAAATTATAGCCCTGAGACCAAAAATGCCCCCACCATGTGGCCATTTGGATTTACATAGACTTATATAGGGAAAATCTTTAAAAATCATCTTTTCTGAAACACAAGGCTTAGGTCTTTGATATTTGTTATGAAGCTTCAGCTAGTGGACCTCTACCAAGATTGTTCAAATTATAGCCCTGGGGCCAAAAATGCCCCCGCTCCGGGGCCCTTTGGTTTAACATAGACTTATATAGGGAAAATCTTGTTTTACATAGACTTCTATATGCAGGGTAAACCTTTAAAATCTTCTTCTCTGAAACCAGAAAGCCCAGGTCTTTCATATTTGATATGAAGCTTCATCTTGTGGACCTCTACCAAGATTGTTCCAATTATAGCCCTGGGGCTAAAATTGACCCTGCCCGGGGCCCACTTGTTATACATTGGATCAGGTGAGCGAACCAGGGCCCTCTGGGCCCTCTTGTTATCATTTGCAGGGTTTGACCATTCAACAGCCATTAGCCTTTTCTTTCTATTAATGCCAATGAGGTACTGGTGTGTTCATTTAAGAATGAATTTTAATTTTCTGCTGTTCATGAAAGTATGACGGCCCCCGACTGTCGGGGCTTGAAGAAATATATGATGTTTTCATTGCTCTTAAAGGAACTCATTTTTTATTTTTATTTGCCTTCACTGCAGCTGGTGTTGTGCCGTGTGGCGGCCGTAAAAAGTCTCCCCGTACATCAACCATAGTGCAGTTTATATTTTGCTTTTGGTCCTTTGAGATCAGCGTGAATATTCTGAGAAATCAGAAATATATTATTGGTTTAGACTCATATTCTAGACAGGTTTTTAATTATTTGGACCCCATTTTGATTTATATCAGTCTTTGAATCGACTGCCTATTCGAAATTCGCCAAATTGCAGTATATTTCCTCTGGCTTTCTTTGCCGGATCATTACAAGGTCACTGATGAGGCTTTATTAGCCGAAACTACGTAGTATGACCCATCTTCTTTCTTATGAATGTTTTCATTGCTCTTAAAGGAACTGATTTTTGATTTTTATTCCACGCAGAGCTGAACCCGACCCGCAAACGAGTACTGGTAAACCGCTTAGAGGATCTAAGCCTGCCCAGGCAAAGCGGTGCGAGTCGGCCCGTCCATGCTTATAAACTCTACTGGTTTCATTGGGTGGCAGGGCTAGAGATATCATTTCATCTCAACGTCGGATAAAAGTCCCACAAAATTGGAAACAACGTCTCCAAAAGGACCTTTACAGTGTTGACGGGGACGTTAAACCTCAAATCAAAAAAAGCAAATCATGAAAGTATGAAAGCAGCGGATCGCCTGCAAAGGTAACTTAACGCAGAACAGGGCTTTAGATAATTTTTTTTTCAAAAGAGTACAGTACTCGTCCTTTTTTAAAAAAAAGGAGTAACGAGAAATTTTTAAAGAGTACTGAAAAATAAACCAAAAAACTTTATTTTGCAGCCTCGACACAATGTTTTTATGGATTGATTTGTGGTGTACTGTTTGTTTTCTTATTGATACACATATTCAATATCTGTGTCTATTAGAAAACAAGCAGTATGCCTGGCCACAAATCAGACAAAACAATGCCATATTGAAATCCCTTCTGAGCAGTTTGTTGACGGAGAAATCTAACTTTTGGGGTTCAGTTCTCTTGGCGGATAGCAGGACTTCAATGGCTGATTATTGTGGCCAAAGAGTTTCTAAAAATTTAGAATATCAGCTTCACTTTATTGTCCAAGATATGGAGTGAAACTCATATTCTTTAAAAACTTTTATAATTCCTTTTCAAAACCATATTCTCAATTTCATCATATATTGTCCATGGATATTTATTTTCTTCCACCCTTTGATCGTGGGACCCATCGTGTTTCCTTACAGGCAATGCTATAATCAGAACCAGTTACTGGGTCAAAAATCTGTCAGGACCTTTTTTACAAAAAGTGCAGCAGAGACAGACTCCTGATCAGCTGAAAAGAACTTAAGGGTTCCAGCTAGGAATTAAGGGCAGAGGGGCGCTAGGCTGGGCAGGGCTTTTTAGCATGAAAAAAAAATTGGGCACCATTTTTTGGTTTATGAAATGCCATCAAAATCGTAATAATCAATGGCTTCTCACATGTTAGTGAAGCTAAAGGTAACGATGTCTCTACTGGAATTATATACATCTATACATGTATTTACATGCATTTCACAAGTAAGTGGTGTACTGGGTCGAAGCAATAGCAACATTTATTATTTAAAAAACATTTGAACATTTAACTTCTAGGTATCTTTTAATATAGAATTATCATATTTAAATAAAAATAATTTGTTTGATTCATCTGAAAGCGTGTTATTAAAGCAATACAAAAAATAACCGATGACTGAATAAGTAATCTGTTCAAGGGAGACTACTCAATAATTATCCATGTCATTTGACGTTTCTGAACTCAGGCTGAACGTGCGTCTTCACTGGTTGCCAATGATCTGCAAAGACTCTGATCAAAATGCGAAGCTAGTGTTTGCTATATCCCCGCAGCTTGATCAGTCTGTGACAGTATTACAAGTAAACAGTGTGTATACCGAGCTGCGTCGCACAACACCTTGCAAAGACCCAGATCAACATGTGCAACCCGGGCAACCTTTTTTCTCGCCTATCTCTGAGGAGCCCTGCAAAAGGCTTTTGGGGTCAGCGAAGACTGAGCAGTTTGCAATGATGCGCAGGCTACTCCGAGTCTTCACTGGTCGCATGATACTCGAAGACTTAGACCAGCATGCGCAACCACTATGTAAGTCAGAACAACATGCGCAACAACTACACAAGTCCGTTTGGATAACCTAGCTTGTAAAATCAGTGATGTGCAGACTGATGCGTGTCGATACTGTTGAGCAATGACCTGCTCATCCAATCAATACGGCTAATGAAGGCTTGTGCGCATGCGCTGACTGATCCGAGACTTCACTGCTCGCTCGTCTTACTGTAGTTCAGATTACTCCGGTTTACGCCCACCTGATTAACGATCGGATCGGCTCTATATGTGATATAATCTTGAAAGGACAGTAACCCCAACCCCAATAAAACCCCAATAAAACTTGATTCCCTTGAAATAATTTATGAATGCATAATTTTCCCGTGTGAGAATTTCCCGCCTTTTATTACACACGTCATTTATTTCACGTGCGTCCCAATTACGCTCTCAAAAAATATTAAATGCGTAACGCTAATTTGTTTTTCGTACCTGATACGCAGCAGATTTGGAAAAAAGGAGTATCCTCCCAATTATTTTCGTAATTTACGCGGTACGCAGCCTTATCTAAAGCCCTGGCAGAAGGGGCTCATATAAAATTTGCTAGCGCTACGCTGTCATTCATACTTCCATGAACGGCAGAAAAATTAATGTATTTTTAGCTCACCTGTCACGTAGTGACAAGGTGAGCTTTTGGGATCACTTTTTGTCCGTCGTCCGTCGTGCGTCCGTGCGTGCGTCCGTGCGTGCGTGCGTCCGTAAACTTTTCTTCAAACGACATCTCCTCCTAAACCACTGATCGGATTTTGACCAAACTTCACAGGAATGATCCTTAGGTGGTCCCCTTTCAAAGTTGTTCAAATGGTTCCGGTCCGTTGCACATATAGGTCACAGTAGCCAAAAATAGATTTTTTTCACCGAAAATTTAAAAAATCTTCTTCTCTGAAACCGCAAGGCCCAGGTCTTTGATATTTGGTATGAAGCTTCATCTAGTGGACCCCTACTAAGATTGTTCAAATTATAGTGCTGGGGCCAAAAATGCCCCCGCACGGGGGCCCTTTGGTTTTACATGGGCTTATATAGGGAAAATCTTGAAAAATCTTCTTCTCTGAAACCGCAAGGCCCAGGTCTTTGATATTTGGTATGAAGCTTCATCTAGTGGACCCCTACCAAGATTGTTCAAATTATAGTGCTGGGGCCAAAAATGCCCCCGCACGGGGGCCCTTTGGTTTTACATGGGCTTATATAGGGAAAATCTTTAAAAATCTTCTTCTCTGAAACCGCAAGGCCCAGGTCTTTGATATTTGGTATGAAGCTTCATCTAGTGGACCCCTACCAAGATTGTTCAAATTATAGTGCTACGGCTAAAAATGCCCCCGCATGGGGGCCCTTTGGTTATACATGGGCTTATAGAGAGAAAATCTTGAAAAATCTTCTTCTCTGAAACCGCTAGGCCCAGGTCTTTGATATTTGGTATGAAGCTTCATCAAGTGGACTCCTACCAAGATTGTTCAAATTATAGTGCTGGGGCCAAAAATGCCCCCCACAGGGGGGCCCTTTGGTTTTACATAGGCTTATATAGGGAAAATCTTGAAAAATCTTCTTCTCTGAAACTGCAAGGCCCAGGTCTTTGATATTTGGTATGAAGCTTCATCTAGTGGACCCCTACTAAGATTGTTCAAATTATAGTGCTGGGGCCAAAAATGCCCCCGCACGGGGGCCCTTTGGTTTTACATGGGCTTATATAGGGAAAATCTTGAAAAATCTTCTTCTCTGAAACCGCAAGGCCCAGGTCTTTGATATTTGGTATGAAGCTTCATCTAGTGGACCCCTACCAAGATTGTTCGAATTATAGTGCTGGGGCCAAAAATGCCCCCGCACGGGGGCCCTTTGGTTTTACATGGGCTTATATAGGGAAAATCTTTAAAAATCTTCTTCTCTGAAACCGCAAGGCCCAGGTCTTTGATATTTGGTATGAAGCTTCATCTAGTGGACCCCTACCAAGATTGTTCAAATTATAGTGCTGAAGCTAAAAATGCCCCCGCATGGGGGCCCTTTGGTTATACATGGGCTTATAGAGGGAAAATCTTGAAAAATCTTCTTCTCTGAAACAGCTAGGCCCAGGTCTTTGATATTTGGTATGAAGCTTCATCAAGTGGACTCCTACCAAGATTGTTCAAATTATAGTGCTGGGGCCAAAAATGCCCCCCGCAGGGGGGCCCTTTGGTTTTTCATAGGCTTATATAGGGAAAATCTTGAAAAATCTTCTTCTCTGAAACTGCAAGGCCCAGGTCTTTGATATTTGGTATGAAGCTTCATCTAGTGGACCCCTACCAAGATTGTTCAAATTATAGTGCTGGAGCTAAAAATGCCCCCCTTTGGTTTTACATGGGCTTATATAGGGAAAATCTTGAAAAATCTTCTCTGAAACCTCAAGGCCCAGGTCTTTGATATTTGGTATGAAGCTTCATCTAGTAGACCCCTACAAAGATTGTTCAAATTATAGTGCTGGGGCCAAAAATGCCCCGCACCAGGGCCCTTTTGTTTTACATAGGCTTTTATAGGGAAAATCTTGAAAAATCTTCTTCTCTGAAACTGCAAGGCCCAGGTCTTTGATATTTGGTGGACCTCTACCAAGATTGTTCAAATTATAGCCCTGGGGCCAAAAATGCCCCCGCTCCGGGGCCCTTTGGTTTTACATAGACTTATATAGGGAAAATCTTGAAAAATCTTCTTCTCTGAAACCACAAGGCTTAGGTCTTCGATATTTGTTATGATGCTTCAGCTAGAGGTCAGCTAGTGGACCTCTATTAAGATTGTTCAAATTATAGCCCTGAGACCAAAAATGCCCCCGCCATGTGGCCCTTTTGTTTTACATAGACTTATATAGGGAAAATCTTTAAAAATCATCTTCTCTGAAACACAAGGCTTAGGTCTTTGATATTTGTTATGAAGCTTCAGCTAGTGGACCTCTACCAAGATTGTTCAAATTATAGCACTGGGGCCAAAAATGCCCCCGCTCCGGGGCCCTTTGGTTTAACATAGACTTATATAGGGAAAATCTTGTTTTACATAGACTTCTATATGCAGGGTAAACCTTTAAAATCTTTTTCTCTGAAACCAGAAAGCCCAGGTTTTTCATATTCGATATGAAGCTTCATCTTGTGGACCTCTACCGAGATTGTTCAAATTTTAGCCCTGGGGCCAAAATTGACCCTGCCCGGGGCCCACTTGTTATGTTTTGGATCAGGTGAGCGAACCAGGGCCCTCTGGGCCCTCTTGTTCTTATATCTGCTCAAAAAAAAAAAAAAAAAAAAAAGATTGTAAATTGATATAAACCCTTGTTAACCCCAGTTTTACTGTACAAAAGTGTGGTTGCAGGTGGTCAAAGTTATATAGGCATGTTTTCATGATGCCACTCTCAATTCCAACACCGTCCCAATTACAGCACGGGTTTCCGCGATTTTTTATCGTGGATAAAGTTTCGTATGAAAAACGATAAATATGCTCAAACTTTCCGTGAAACTACCTATCCACCTTCCAAATTGATACTCGGAAACAAAAACATTGTATTTTAGGATTTAAATGCTGCTAGGGACTGAGATTTTAGGGACGGAGTTGAATGGGGGCCGAGTTTGTCAGGGGCCGGGTTTGTCAGGGGCCGAGTTTGTTAGGGGCCGAGATGTCCATAAATCCCAACTTGCTACGAAGTGGGAAGTTTTATTTGCAAAAACCTTAACCCAGACCGATTCGGTGTCATTTTCAAGTTCCATGATGGTTCGTGTCTGGCTGACCTGAAGCGTGATACTATATAATTTGTGTTTGTTTTGAGTGTGTCAGTAGTATCTGATTTCATTTTAATGCCAAAATACTATTTCATATCATTAAAAATCTATTTATTGCAAATTAACTTTACATGGCGCTTTACTTGACAACCATTTGACTGACTATTTATTCGTGTCATACATTAGTATGACGAACGGGAACCAGTGAAAAATCAACAAAGATGGCTGACATACCGAAGCGGGGAAGGTAGCACTTTTGAAAAAGAATGTACACAACCTTTCAGAGATCAGTTCTTGTCAAAGAAACGATTGCGGTGGAAAGAGAAAACATCAAACTAATTTTGTATCAGTATTATTGTCTAAGGAAACACATCGAAGTCTTGAAATTGATGTCAACGTGAATCACGTTTCCTTTGCAGTATTGTAGAGACTTTAGTGTCTCACTACCGAGTATCGTTACTCGGTAGTGATCTCATTTCTAGCTCCCAACTTGCACATTGTCAATATTGGAAAAACAGGTAACCAGACCCCCCTGACCTTTCAAGGTCAGGGGGGTCTGGTTACCTGTTTTTCCAACACCAGGCTTTCAAGTAGTCCTACTTTTTCCTACTTTTTCCTACTTTTCCTACTTTTTTGGTCTCTTCCTACTTTGTTCCTACTTTTTCCAGAAAAACTCCTACTTCTCCTACTTTTTTGATTTGTTCAAAAACTAAGATCCCAAATAAATAAATAAACAAATAAAGCATTTAAAAATATAACATGTATCTCAAACTATTTGTAGAATGCATCTTGTTATATGACATATGTACTGATGATCAGCGGTACCACTGATTGGAATATGTTGATGTAAAGCAAAACTGCAATGACCATCTACAGTTTTGTCTTTTGAACATGACATGAATTTTTGTAATCAGTAGTGTAGTGATGCTTTAACTAAATGACCAACTGGAGCTCTGTCTTGTTGAGAATGGTAGAAAATTCACTACAGCAATGCTTTGGTGCCCTTTAGAACTGCTGTGACAAACTGTTCTGTCTTGTTTAGCATTACAGAAATTCATTGTAGCAGTCCAGTGATGCCTTAACTTGCAGTGACCAGCTATAACTCTGTCTTGTTAGCATGACAAACATTCACTTCAGCAGTGCAGTGATGCCTTAACTGCACTAACCAGCTTGAGCTTTGTCTTGTTTAGCATGACAAAAATCCATCGCGGCAATGCTTTGATGCCTCAACGGCATTGCCCAGCTAGAGCTCTGTCTTGTTAAGCATGGCAGGAGTTCATAGCGGCAATGCTTTGATACCATGGCTTTGATGCCTTACTAGAGCTCTGTCTTGTTTAGTTGCTTTGCCACCTTAACTGCAGTGATCAACTGGATCTCTGTCTTTAGCACAAGAGAAATTCATTTCAGCAGTGCTGAGATGCCTTAACTGCAGTGACAAGTTAGAGTTCTGTCTTGTTTAGCTTGATAGAAATTCATTGTAGCAGCCATGCTCTTATGCCTTAACTGTGGTTACCATCTAGAGCTATGTCTTGTTGAGCATGAAAGAAATACATTACAGCAGTGCTCTGTCAGATGACTAAACTGCAGAGACCACTGGAGCTCAGTCTTGTTGAGCAAGACAGAAATTCATTGCAGCAATGCTGGGATGCCTTGACTGCAGTGATCAACTAGAGTTCTGTCTTGAGCATGATAGGGATACACTGCAGCAGTACTGTGATGCCTTAACTGCAGTTACCCACTAGGGCTCTGTCTTGTTGAGCATAGCAGCAATTTATTGCAGCACTTCTGTGGTGCCTTAACTGAGTTACCAACTAGAGCTCTGACTTTTTGAGCATGACAGAAATTCATTGCAGCAGGGCTGCCTGAATTTGCCTTAAATGCAGTGACCAACTAGAATTATTGTCTTGATAAGTAATTCATTGTTGCCATGCTTTGATGCATTTAACTGCAATGACCATTTAGAGCTCTGTCTTGTTGAGTATGACAGGAATTCATTGCAGCAGTGCTGTGTTGCCTTAATTGAAGTTACCAACTAGAGTTCTGTCTTATTGAGCATGGCAGGAATTCATTGCAGCCGTGCTGTGTTGCCTTAATTGAAATGACCAACTAGAGTTCCGTCTTGTTGAGCATGGAAGGAATTCATTGCAACGGTGCTGTGTTGCCTTAATTGAAGTGATCAAATAGAGCTGTGTCTTGTTTAGCATGACAGAAAACCATTGAAGCAGGGCTAGGATGCCTTAACTGCAGTGAAATATCTGAGATCTGTCTTATGGAGGATGACAGGAATTCAAAGCAGCAGTAATGCAATGTCTTAACTGCAGTGATATGCCAGCAGATCTTCCTTTTCTAGCATGACAGAAATTCATTGCAGCAGTGCTGTGATGACTGGAGTGACCAACTAGAGCTCTGTCTTGTTTAGCATGACAGAAATTCATTGCAGCTTTGCTGTGATGTCTGGAGTGACCAACTAGAGCCCTGTCTTGTTTAGCATGACAGAAATTCATTGCAGCAATGCTGTGATGACTGAATTGACCAACTAGAGCTCTGTCTTGTTTTGGCATAACAGAAATTCATTGCAGCAAGGCTGTGATGACTGAAGTGACCAACTAGAGCTCTGTCTTGTTTAGCATGACAGAAATTCATTGCAGCAATGCTGTGATGACTGAAGTGACCAACTGGAGCTCTGTCTTGTTTTGGCATGACAGAAATTCATTGCAGCAATGCTGTGATGACTGAATTGACCAACTAGAGCTCTGTCTTGTTTTGGCATGACAGAAATTCATTGCAGCAATGCTGTGATGACTGAAGTGACCAACTAGAGCTCTGTCGTGTTCAGCATGACAGAAATGCATTATAGCAATGCTTTAAAGCCTTGACTTCAGTGATCAACTAAAATGCTGTATTATATTGCATGACAGGAATTAATTGTAGCAGTGCTATGATGCCTTCACCTGGACATCTTGTAGCTGATGCTTCTCACAAATTTAAATTTTCAAAATTCATCAATTTATTTGAATTAATATTTTGACACAGGTGTATGTCAATATTTAGGTATATATATATATCTGCCAGTGGCAATCTCTTGACAAAAGCATTGGAAGTTCAGGCTGCAGGCATGAATAACTGTACTAGATGGGTTAGCCATTAACATTTTACAGGTGCCTGCTAACTTTGATGTAAAAACATTAGACTCTAATGCACAAATAAAACTGCCCAAAATGAAAAACTGATAAAATGTGAGACATATGGAGGTATGTTCATGTCCATTAGCTCCTACTTTTTATATCAGGTTCCTACTTTTTTCCTACTTTTCTCCTACTTTTTGATATCTCAGGCTCCTACTTTTCTCCTACTTTTTCACCAGGAGTCACTTGAAAGCCTGCAACACTGATAACCTTCAGACTAGGAACCAGCAGATAATGCAAATAAGGTGAATTGGCCGATTCCTCCCAGTCAATTTCGGATGCGCTGATTTCGCCAGACGGGAAAAATTGGCCGATTCACCCCAGTCATTTAGTACGCATTCAATTTCGCCCAGCAGTAAAAAATTGTGCGTGATTTTTATTTTCTTCAAGATGAAGTATATCAGCATATATGACCAGAGATGCATAATGTTATTAAAATCTGTAATATTGATTCATAAATGTGGGGCATGATGCCTTAGGGGTTAGTGCAGTTTCATCCCCGACAGCTGTGAAAAAATTTCGGTATCAGAACATGCTTCATTGGCATCCTTTGCCCTCTGCAGTCGGTGGCTGTGACCTTTCAACCACATCACATGTGAAAACAGCCTGAAAAAATTCTAAGGAGCTGCTACCAGTTCTCTCTTCTTGCCACCTCTCGTTCAAGACACATGTCCGTATGTACAGCTCTTGTATGCAGAGCACAATGCTTCATGTCAGTGAGACTTAGCCATTGACAAAACCAAACCTCCAAGGTTTGCAGCAGAATGACAGGGCCTGAAGAAATTTAGGGCTGCATGATGCTTCCACGCAGAGCTGAAGCCATCCACACACGAGTGCTGGTGAACAGCTTAGAGGATCTTAGTCTGCCCAGGGTTCGCACTAGTGGTCACCAAATGCAAAAAGAAAAAAAAAATCTGGTGCAAATCTGTGTCATTTGGCGGAAACTAGTGGCGAAAAAAAAAAAAACTATAAAAAAGAAAAAGAAAGTCCCCTCCCGGTTATTGCGGACTTAAGCTGTTTACTGACACATGTATTCCACATCTTTTCTCCCACTCACTCGACAATTAACACCTTTGACTATTGATCATATTAGCAAAATTGGAGGTAGTATTATTATCGACACTCGCAACAATTTAGCTCCGCCTCCTTTTAATAAAAAGGTGCGGCTAGGTCGAATATCAACCAGTGGGTGAAGAATATCTTTTCTGTTCCATGACGTAGTTGAATACCCAGTGTTATATCTAGTCACCCGATTGACTTTGCGGTCTTGGTTGATTGATGAAGAAATGGGCGACAAAGACAGATGATGTAGCCTAAAATGTAGAAGTTAATTGCTGTTCAACAAGCGTATTGGTAATTATCACCAACGCTTGGGCAGGTGTCCTTAATTGGTTTATCAATACAAATCAGCTCTTGTTTGACCTCAACTTAAGTTCTTTTGTTATGCCTGCATTACATAAATTTGGGCTTGAATATTCAGAAATATTAGCAGGCTAATTCAGAATTTAAAAATAAATGTTGTTCTTTTGTTCCATCTATCTATTGTTGCTGCGATTGGTCATTCCTTATTTTGTTTGTTTAAAAATGGTGTGAAATAATTAGTTTGCTAGCTTTTTTTTCTACCATTCCATCTCTAAGTTTACTTTTTGCGATAAAAACTTGATTGTTTTATGAAATCTCAAATGTCAGAAAGTCATTTATCAAATGGCTATGTTTTTTGAAATCTCAAATGTCGGAAAATCATTTATCAAATGGCTAATCGAACACGCTCTTTATGCCTGTTTGGTTGTTTCCCTTTGAATACAGGGATTTTCATACCCTTCAGAATCAGGGTCCAGGGGCCGCTGGGTTTGGGAAAAACAGCTCGCTAATATTTACAGTTGGGAATTTAAATCAGCTGTAACTTTGTCAATTTTGGTTCATTTTTCATGAAATTTTTATCAAAATGTAGCACAACATCAGAAATCGGGAAATTTTTTATAAAATTTGGGAATTTCTGTCTCTAAATTGGGAAATATTGGGGCCGATTACCGGCCCCAAAGCTGCACTAGGAAAATCCCTGGAATATAATGTGATCATGTGATCAACCAAAATGGCAGCTTCCGTGACCTAACAACGCTTATTTGTTGGAGCAAAAACAAAAGCATTTAAGCAAGGTTTTGTTGCATTTTACAGAGAGAAGGTAATGCCGCTGGAAGTCGGAATACTCAAGCTATCTAAATGATTTTGGTCTATTGATTTTGCTAAGCTATCTGTCGACAAGACAGCATAGATGACTGGTTTGAAGTGTGACCGTGTTGGTTTGATCTAAAAACCTGGGGTCTAGTGGCGCATCTACTCTTGGATAATGCACCATCACACACATCCATAAAGGCCACAAAAGGACAGTCTGTGCATTTAAGCCTTAACCCTTTAAGTGCCAAGGAAAATTGTAGACCAGATGACAATCTTTTTTATCCATGTTCTGCATTTTGCGAAGACGTTTCTACAACTGGCTCAGGTTTTAAGATTTTGGCACAAAAAAATAGATTGGTGAAAGTGATGGCGAAAGGAAAAAAATCCTAGCACGAACCCTGTCTGCCCACGCAAAGCAGTGCGAGTCGGTGCATCCATGCTTATAAACCCTATTGGTTTCATTGGGCAATAGGTCTCGAGATGTCATTTCATCTCAATGTCGGGTAAAAGTCCCACAAAATTGGAAGCAACATCTCCAAAATGACCTATACTGTGTTGACGGGGACGTTAAACTTCATATCAACAAACAAGCAAAACTCACTGAGGCACTTCAAATGAATACCCACAACATCCGTTTTCATACAGAAATAGAAAAATATCAGTACTTTTTGGATGAAAAAGGCATCTTATCTGGAGCTATTCACCCTTCCTATATAATTTTGACCCCATTAAGCCCCACTTTTACGAGTATATAGTGATACTGGGGTTTACATGGTTATACATTATTTTTATAACTTCTGCTCAAAAACATAGATTGTGCACGTTAGAACCGCCTCATCGAAGCGGTTCTAACTAGTACCCACAATTTATGTTTAGAGCAGAAATATGAAAATATCGATTTTTTATCGGAAAATTTTCATTTTTTTGGTGGCTAATTTTTCAAAACAGTTGAATGGGCTGTGTTTTCATAATGGCAGTTTTACTGTATATATTTTTGCCGGCCTTGGTAGCTCAGTCGGATGCGCGTCTGACTTGTGGTCAGGAGGACGCGGGCTCGATTCCTGCCGGGGTCGGCAACATTCATATGTGAAGATTGATCATAAATTCTTTTCTACGGTCATTCTCTCCCTTCCGCTGTTTCAAGAAGGGCAGTTGTCAGTGTCTGGCGAAAGAATGTGCACTGTACTGGATGACAGCTTACGTACATGTATAAGCCTGCCCAGGAAAACTGTGGATAGGTAAACTGACCGGCCAAAAATGACCTAAAATAGTGTTGACTGGGCCGTTAAACTCCAATATAAACTAACAAATCACAGTTTTACTGTATGTATTTTCAGAATAAAGTGACAAGCATGAGCTGGTCCTCAGTGCAGTCTGACCTCATCATCACTGGAGATGACAAAGGTGTGATTGGTGTTTGGCAATGCTCGGAGGACAGACAATCTTCATTTGCACCAGAGAAGGGAGCCATTCTCTGCTTGGTTGCATCACCTTCAAATGCTGCAGTTGTAGCTGTAGGGTAAGTTAAGTGGAGGTGCAGAGGATAGTGTAGCTACATGTAGGTTCACCTCTTTGGTGAGAGTGTTACATGTGGGTTTACGGCGTCCAGCAAACCCCCATGCTGACAAGACAACCGAGCGTGATCTCTGACAGGTGTACGGGCAGCTGTGGGGTAAGGCACAAGAAAGATATTAGATGAATGACATGAATTATTTACAGTATCTACATTTAATACTTACTAACACAAAACATCACAAATTGTTGCTTCTGTAGCCAACTCACGACGTCCGCTCCTAAGGCAAAACAATGTTCTGTGCTCGGAACGGGTGACGTGAATACCTACAGAAGCAAACAACAAAAACAAAAAATAACTCAAGACGCGACTGGCCAGTTTATAACTTAGGGTGAATCCCCCTCTCGCGTGAACCTTCCTCTCGTGAACTAGTGTAAACTAGTCTATCGACATTGTTGCCGATCACAGGTTTAGCGATCGCACTAGTCTGATTCGTCCGAATCACCTGCAGGTTATTTAATTGACCTCTTCCATTTGGATGGTCTCACATTTGTTCACAATGGACAATGGTATGCACTGATTTCGGTGGTCTGTCCGCCCTTGCTGGACCCTAACCCCCAGCGTCGTACCAGTACCTGCTGCTATATTGCAGGGAGCAGCAGGTCACCACACATTGTTGTGCCTGCAAATTACGATAACTGGACTAAGACACGGTTTACAAAACATACATGCTATATCATGATCCCCCTCCCGGAGAAGTAAGAATATATTCATGCATATACCGTTATTGCGCATGCGCCGACCAGACACACAGGCTGATTAGTGCATGCGACAAATAACCGTACAGCAGAACTCAACTTGACTGTGCATCAAATTATCAGCACCCAGCGCTTGACACAATAATACTCAAAGTTCATGTTGCCTTACTGAGCACTACAGAAATCAATTAATGCTCATTACTACTGAGCATAATACTCATCAAATTTGTGCTCACTACATTATCACAAGTAAGAGGCAATCGAACAGACCACGCCTTTGCGCTACCTGGTCAGCCGCCAATTACAGGAAACATAACAATCTCTTTTTCATATCCTTCTCCGCGACACGGCTCACAAATATAGCTATTCACAAATTCATTACATTAATAACAGATAGAAACTACAAACAGAAGATTTTCATCTATAATCCACAACATTTGTTAGTGTCTCATAAGGGCCAACACTGTTTGCCGTAAATTCTCTCTGTATTTGGTAGGCACCCCGTCACAACCGTCCTCGCGACGCCGATGACGCAGCTGACGTCATCCCCGCCACTCAGGCCGTTATGACGTATGGCGACCAAATACTCCCACTTATCATCATTACGTTCTTTATATGTACATACATGCACAAACTGAGTTATCAGACAAAAACGGCATCATTACAAAATGAACTTATAATTCTTCTTGAACAAAAATTATTTCTACTCAACGTGAACATGCTTGTAAAATAAAATTCATTACGGTTCATCATCACAGATTACCCGACAGGCTCTTGTAAGAGTTTGCCCTGATGATGAAGATATGGTTAAACCTGTCTTAAGTTTACGTCCCCTCTACACCTAATATCATATTGGGACGGAACAATGGTTTTCTAACCACAGCTAGTCAAAAGTCATGGATCAAACAAGTGACCCGGCATTTATTAATTACATTCTACAAAAGGGGTCTAAAAGCCTAAATGAATCTAGAATGAGCGGGTGTCCAAACTTTACGTCTCACCAACATCTAGGGTCAGAATGAGACAGGACCTCACTTAGAAAGACTCATTCTACTACTGGAGAAGCCTGGGATCGATCCTGCGACGTCTAGCTGGCAAAGCTAGTAGCCTAATCACTACAGGCTTCAACAGTGAATTCAGAATAGGCTTCAGAAAGTTGGGGTATACTAGAAGTAAACCCCTCCAAAACCTACAAGCATGTTCATACAAAAATAATACTAAACATAGATTTAACATAGCTTTCAATATACTTTTTTTTTCCCGACACAATGTTGCTGGTACTCGTTACAACTTGACCTGCTGCTAAAGTGTTCGTTTTTCTCAGGGTTTTTATATCTATGAATACTACCAGAAAATCATGCATACTCATATTAGCTTGCTAAAATCGTGGCGAGGTGGAGATACCGTCCACAAATGAAGCTAGATAGCAAAAATCGAGTAGATAATGGATTTGCGTTCAAATAGTATATTTCCCATAGGAAAAATTGATGAAATGACCCTATAAATCAATGCCATGACTCCTGTCAAAACGAACACCCACACAACACGTGACGGGAATGAAAATCATATATGGCACAATTTGGCGGTTGGCGATTTTTAGGCAAATTTTATAGAACTCAGCCTTATAGCGGCCCCCTGTATTGTAAAAACAGATCTCCATAAACCACTCATGCATACATTGTATGATATGTGCATGACTTGTGCATGGAGCAGCACATTTTGCCTACCATATTTCACCTAAAATATTTTACTCGCACTGCCCTACCATATATCTACTAAAATAATTTCGATGTGCATAAGCACCAGAGAGGTTTCCTATTCCATCTCGTAACAGAGAGCTAGGGACTACCATAATGATCCTAAGTATTGTGACAGATAAGCTTAAGCAAACAGTGCAGACCCAGATCAGACTGCTCCTGAAGGAGCAGTCTGATCAGGATCCACACAGTTTGCCATTCCATTTGTACCTTATGGATTCCTTGCTGGATCATGAAACAATTTTGTAAAAAAAAAAAAAATTCGGAAATTTACAACAAGTCCTCAAGGTGTCACAATTTTTAGGATTTTTATGGTAACTTCCCGTATCATAGGTTCTGGTGAATGATTTGTTTGTTTGTTTGATTTGAGGTTTAACGTCCCCTTCAACACTGTAAAGGTCATTTTGGAGGCGTCGCTTCCGATTTTGTGGGACTTTTACCCGACATTGAGATGAAATGACATCTCAAGCCCTGCCAACCAATGAAACCAATAGAGTTTATAAGCATGGACGGGCCGACTCGCACCACTTTGCCTGGGCAGGCTGAGATCCTCCAAGCAGTTTACCAGTACTTGTGTGCATGTCAGTTTCAGCTCTGCGTGGAAGCATCATGCAGCCCATCAATTTCTTCAAGCCCCTATGGGAGGGGCCGCCTGGTGAATAAACGTCGTCTGACATGTCACCAGTAACAGGACTGATTCTGATTCTGAATTGCACCACAGACAGATGTACTGTGAACCAGTTGAGCATCAATGAATTCATTGCTGCAGTCGCAGTTGTAGGATATTAAAGCTATTGTATGCTAGTGGACTCTTCATTTGTCATATAAGGGGTGTCAGGGCTATTGTTTCTTTTTATTCTATTTTTGAGTGTGGGTTCTGTTAGCAAATAGTGCAGGCCCAGATCAGACGCCGCATTCTGCGGCGTCTGATCTGGGCCTGCACTGTTTGCCAAGATACTCCTTTCGGGGTTTCCCAAATACAATGGGTTAAAATAATATGATTCAGGTTGACTGATTGCAGCTGGTCCTTGTCTGTAGCTATTGTACAGTTCATAAGTAAATAATTCATAAGTAAATAATTTTTTGCAGTCTTAAGATCAGTTTGAGTACATTTAATTGTATCATTCCCACAGAATAAACGCTGTAAGACATAAATAGGTAACAAAATAACAGAAAAATAATAAATAAATGAAAACAGACAATTCGTTATGATAATAAGTCCGTGCAACAAAGTGCTTTTTTTACATCTCCAAATTATGACTTTTCTGATGAAAATCTGTGATATATTTCTTATTCATACTTAAACATAGGTTGTGGGTCCACATTGAGGTGGTTCTAACGAGTACCAACAACCTATGTCTAGGAGCAGAAATAAGAAGAATGGTGTATACCACTATAAACCCTAGTTTTCTCTACATAAACTGAGGTTTGGGGGTGTTCATTTCACGGAGTTGTTCACATGAAGTGATCATGGACTGTCTCTAGTTAGACTGAATACCAAGATGCTGTCATCTTCAGGCCTTGGTTGCTAAATTGGATGTGCATCTGACTTGTGATCAGGTCACATGTTTGATCCCTGTTGGCATAGCAGCAGAAAAGTTTGGTATTTTGGGAGAACTGAAAGATAGTTTTTGTCAATTCTCCATAAAAACCTATGTTGTGGGTATTCATTAGAACCGCCTCGATAAAAACCTATGTTGTGGGTATTCATTAGAACCGCCTCGATGAGGCGGTTTTAATGAATACCCACAACATAGGTTTTTATGGAGAAATAAGGTTGAGGCAGTTCTAATGAATACCCACAACATAGGTTTATATGGAGAAATAAGGTCAAGGCGGTTCTAATCAATACCCACAACATAGGTTTTATGGAGAAATAAGGCTGAGGCGGTTCTAATGAATACCCACACCATCGGTTTATATGGAGAAATAAGGCTGAGGCAGTTCTAATGAATACCCACAACATAGGTTTATATGGAGAAAAAAGGTTGAGGCGATTCTAATAAATACCCACAACATAGGTATATGGAGAAATAAGGCTGAGGCTGTTCTAATGAATACCCACAACATAGGTTTATATGGAGAAATAAGGCTGAGGCAGTTCTAATGAATACCCACAACATAGGTTTATATGGAAAAATAAGGCTGAGGCGGTTCTAATGAATACCCACAACATAGGTTTATATTGAGAAATAAGGCTGAGGCGGTTCTAATGAATACCCACAACATAGGTTTATATGGAGAAATAAGGCTGAGGCGGTTCTAATGAATACCCACAACATAGGTTTATATGGAGAAATAAGGCTGAGGCGGTTCTAATGAATACCCACAACATAGGTTTATATGGAGAAACAAGGAAAACTTACCTTTATCACAAAATATGCACCTTATCTGTAGCTATGGGCTGAGTGGTCAGTGGTCAACATTCTTTCAAGGAAGCTGATCTGGAATTTTTAGCTCACCTGAGCCTTTAGGCTCATAGGTGAGCTTATAGTATAGCCATGGTCCGTCGTTCGTCCGTCCGTCCGTCCGTCCGTCCACCATTTTCAAAGATCTTCTTCTCCTATACTGCAGGGCCAATCAAAGCCAAATTTCATATGGAGCCTCAGTGGGATGGGGGAACGAAAGTTTGTTCGCGGGGTCTGGATCACATGACCAAGATGGCCACCATGCCCATATATGGTAAAAAGCCTTCAAAAATCTTCTTCTCCAGAACCATAAGGCCAGTGGCCTTGAAACTTGGCATGTAGCATATGGTACTCGGGCCCATCATGGTTTATACAAATGGTGACCCTGGGTTGACCTTGACCTATTTTACAGCAATGTCAAATTTGTCGACTTAGGCTTTTGCATGGGACAAAGTGAAAATAATGGATTTATAGGAAACCATTGAAGACAGTGTCACCAAAATTTGTAGATCAGGTAAAGTAACTGAATACATGAATGTATATGGATCAGAAAGGTCAAGGTCATTCATTGGCCTTGTTCACGGGTCTGGATCACATGACCAAGATGGCCACCATGCCCATATATGGTAAAAAGCCTTCAAAAATCTTCTTCTCCAGAACCATAAGGCCAGTGGCTTTGAAACTTGGCATGTAGCATATGGTACTCGGGCCCATTATGGTTTGTACAAATGGTGACCCTGGGTTGACCTTGACCTATTTTACAGCAATGTCAAATTTTCCGACTTAGGCTTTTGCATGGGGCGAAGTGAAAATAATGGATTTATAGGAAACCATTGAAGACAGTGTCACCAAAATTTGTAGATCAGGTAAAGTAATTGAATACATGAAGATCTATGGGTCAGAAAGGTCAAGGTCATTCATTGGCCTTAGACCAAGGTCATTCAGGATCCATATTTCAAACATTTTTTTCTCCAAAACTGCTGAGCCAATTTAAGTAAAATTTAATATGGAGCCTTTGTGAGTTGAACAAATGAAAATATGCCAATACGGTCTAGATCACATGACCAAAATGGCCGTCACGCCCATATATGGTAAAAAGCCTTAAAAATTCTTCTCCTCCAGAGCCGTAAGGCCAATGGCCTTGAAACTTGGCATGTAGCATATGGTACTCAGGCCCATCAAAGTTTATACAAATGGTGACCCTGAGTTGACCTTGACCTATTTTACAGCAATGTCAAATTTGCCGACTTAGGCTTTTGCATGGGAAAAAGTGAAAATAATGGATTTTTAGGAAATCATTGAAGACACTGTCACCAAAATTAGTAGATAAGGTAAAGTAGCTGAATACATGAAGATCTATGTGTAAGAAAGGTCAAGGTCATTAATTGACCTTAGACCAAGGTCACGCAGGTTCCATATTTCAAACATTTTTTCTCAGAAACTACTGAGCCAATTGAAGTGAAATTCAATATGGAGCCTTTGGGAGTTGAACAAATGAAAAGCTGCCAATATGGTCTAGATCACATGACCAAGATGGCCACCACGCCCATATATGGTAAAAACACTTCGAAATTCTTCTTCTCAAGAACCGTAAGGCCAATGGCCTTGAAACTTGGCATGTAGCATATGGTACTCGGGCCTATCATAATTTGTTCAAATGGTGACCCTGGGTTGAACTTGACCTATTTTACAGTAATGTCAAATATGCTGACTTAGGCTTTTGCATAGGAAAAAGTGAAAATAATGGATTTTTAGCTCACATGAGCCTTTAGGCTCATAGGTGAGTTTATAGTATAGCCATGGTCCGTCGTCCGTAAATGACATTTTCTGCTGACCTAAGTAGGAAAATTGTCACCAGACAGGTGAGCGGTTCAGGACCACTGGTCCTCTGGTTTAACTTATATGTTAGGTGGGTGGGGATAAAATCTCGGATGAGTTCGAAAACAAGTAAGTCAGGCAGAAAAGCTCAGGGGAGTTTGAAAACTCATGAGGTTTGCCTATTTATCACTGAGTAACATCCCTTTGATTGCAGCAGTTAATTGCTTATTTTTGAAATTGTCATCACCATAGCCCCTTCAGTTAATATGGGATCTTCTTAGCAATTCAGGAATAAAAGCTTGAATGAGTTTGAAAACTGGTGAGGTCAGCCTATTTATCACAGAGTTGCATTCTACTTGATTTGCAGAAAATGCTTACCCTGTCATCACCATGTCCTCCCATAAATCCTTCAGTAAAGGTTGGCACTTCCTGAAACTTTGAATCTGTTAGCTCAGGTGAGCGATACAGGACCAGCTGATCTGGAATTTTTTTCTGTTGCCATTCTCTCCCTTTTGTTGACTCCACAAGGGCAGTTGTCAGTTTCTGGTGTAAGACGGTGTGCCATACAGGTAACTGCTTTGTATCGGGTTTTTCGATCAACTAACCAGCTCGGCATGGACTTTGCCATTAAACTTCAAACATAATGAGGTTAAGAATTAAAAGGGTGTATTAAAATTTCAGTTTAAACGTTATAACCCTAAGATAGTGATTCACCTCAATTTTCAAAGAATGGCTCCTTGCCATATCTGACTTAGTGATTTGTTTGTTCAAATGGCTGAGGAGAGTGACATATACCAGTTCTGGTATGATTTGTTCACCTCTCATTGATATAGAGAAGAAGCGTTCATGGTACCACAGCCTACAATTTCATGGATCAATAATGTGTGTTTTGTGTCCCAGCAACTACTAAGGTCACGTGGAGAAAGGACCTCAGTTTAACCAATTTTGTACTGGAAATCCCAAAATGGGTACCCTGGCAAACAGTTCAGGTCCAGATCAGACGCCGCAAAATGCAGCGTCTGCTCAGGGCCTACACTATTTGCAAAAATTCAACTATTTTCCAAATAAATTTTAAAGATAGCTCAACCTGTCACCCCTAAATTTTCGATATGGACTCCTGGTATATAGAAGGAGGAAGATTCCATTTGGGACAAAAAGGGTTAAAGACACATTAGAAAGTCTGGAGAAGCCTGGAATCAGCCCACAATTTCTGGTTTATGAGGCAAGTAACTTAACCACTACACCATGAATGTTTTTCATGGATCATTAAGAAAATGTATTATGGTCTAAAATGTCTATTCTGGTTGGGTACCTGAACTATTTTATGTGTTTTTACAATAACACACCTGTGTGATCCAGTGTACTCATTCGTTTCATCTTGCTGATGAAATTTGTGATATTTTTCTTACTTATATTCCAAACATAGGTTGTGGGTTCTCGTTAGAACCGCCTCATTGAGGCGGTTCTAAAAAGTACCCATAACCTACATCTTGGAGCAGAAATAAGAAAAATAATGTCTACCCCTGTAAACCCCAGATTTCTCTACATAAAGTGGGGTTTAGAGGGGTGCTCATTACACAAACTTGTTGACACTATGGGTGTTTTTACTCCTAGGTACAAGTCGGGTGTAATTGTGCTGGTAGATCTGAAGAGAGGTGGATATATTCTCCAAAAACTAAGGGGCCATGATGAGGAGATACACAGCCTGGCCTGGTGCCCTGTACCTGGTGAAGAATTTAAACCAGCAGCAGGGAAACAGCAGGACATCACAGACCTGGAGACATTTGGAGTGGGTAAGAATGACAAGAAAAGCCAGAGGAGTTACGTTAAGAGTTTGAGCATCATGAAAACACGCCTATATAATTCTGACCACCTTGAACCCCACTTTTATGCAGTAAAACTGCAGTTTACATGGGTAAAATATAGATTGTGGGTGCTCGTTGGAACCGCCTCAATGAGGCGGCTCTAACGTGTACCCAAAAGTATATTATGAGCAGAAAATAAGGAAAATATCACAATTTTTCATGCTAAAATTTTATTTTTTTTTTGGCGAAAAAGTTACAATGTATTTGTATAAGCATGTTTTCGTAATGTGTTAGTTTGTGTCAACCCTTATTTTATGGGAATAATAATTGAAAAAATCTTACTGTTGCCTGTTGTAAACTTTTTTCGTGGTTTTTATGTAGGGTTGACTTAAGGGGAATGGATACCCCTTCAGGGTAGGCAGCGCCTGCAAATGTATTGTTGTCTCCCATGTCATTAGGGGTCAACTCTTAAAGGAAAGAATTTGCTCCGGAGGAGCAAATTCTTTCCTTTAGGAGAAGATCCCTTTATTTTGTGAGACAGGGCTTATAGAAAAGGGAACACGAGGACCGAAAGTTGTCTTTTGTTTGAAAAATGGTGAACAGATCTGTCAGGTGTTCCCATTCCCCTTAACAGGTCATTTAACCCATTTAGTACAGGAAACCTGTAAACGGGTAATTGGCAAACAATGCAGGCCCAGATCAGATACCGCAGAACGCGGCGTCTGATCAGGGCCTCCACTGTTTGCAAAAAGTTAAGCCATTTTCCAAATAAATTTTGAAGACAGCACAACCTGACAACGCTAAATTTTTAAATGGACTCCTGCTTTGTATAAGAAGGAAGATTCCATTTGGTACAAAAAGGCTTAATTTCTTTGTAGCTGATTCTTGGAGAAAGAAGCCTGCAAAGAGCCAGGAACCAGAAGAAGGGTTCGGCACTGAGGGTTGGCTTTTAGCCTCAGGAAGTAAAGACAAGACAGTAAGAATCTGGAGTACCTCCAAAGGGAGACAACTGCTGATGATGAAGTTGCCCCACATGGGACGTAGGGACAGGACGGATGACAGTGGTAAAGCCAGAATGTGGCTGACACTCTTCTGGCCCGAAGGTTCCCCAACAGAGCTTCTGTCTGGTTCACAGAGGTAGGTGTATCATGCTGGTATCTCTAATTGTGGTGATTCATCCCTTCATATCTCAACTTGTTTAATATAGGCTTCAGTAAGAGTGTTGTTTAGTCATTATGTCTCTCACCACTGTGGGTTAGACCTTTTCTCTGGTCACATATGATATACCAAGTCCTGACACGTGTCTCGGTGGCCTAGTGGATAAGAGTGCTGACTCTTAATCATTAGGTCTCTCACCGCTGTGGTTCAAGCCTGGCTCGTGTCAGATATGAGACACTAAGTTCTGCAAAGGTAGGTAAGGTGGTTTTTCTCCGGGTATGCTGGTTTTTACTAACCTCTGATTAAGGATCGGCTCGATGTGAGTGAAATAATCTTGATATGGCCATAAAACAAAAAACAAAAAAAGAACTACCATTTTTTGTCACAGAACATCAGGTAATTTTTCTACAGTTGCTCCGGATTTCATCCACCTTCAGATTACTGATCATATCGAAATAAATAGATGACATGTATGGGTGATCTTGAAAACATCATTAACAAAATCTCAGCTTTTATAATCTGACTATAAATGGAAGATTGTTTGCTCTTGATTAACCATTAACCCTTTTTGTACCAAATGGAATCTTCTTCCTCCTATATAGCAGGAGTCCATTTCAAAATTTAGGGCTGTCAGGTTGTGTTTTTATCAATGTCTATTTGGAAACTGGCTGGATGTTTTACAAACAGTGTAGACTCTGATCAGAATCCATGTTCTGCCGCATCTGATCTGGGCCTGCACTGTTAACTAGCCGTTTTGGGGTTTCTGGTACAACATGGGTTAAGATGCCATAACAAATATTACATCAACAATGTCATCTGTTTATGTTGTCTGCTGCATCATCTTGCCAGCTTTTCAAACATATTTTGCATATAGGCAAACAGTGTGGACCCAGATCAGACTGCTTTCAATGAGCAGTCTGATCTGGGTCCACACTGTTAGCAAAAAATGACTTTTAAAGTTACTAGCAGTCGATGGAGCAGAGGACAATTTCTTTATTCTGATACTGTGATCGGTCACATTTGACTGTTAATCACGGGTGTTCATTATTTACACTCTGTTGAGTCCTCACCGTTGTTTCATCTCTGTGGTTGTTTGATTACCGGTATTTGTGTTCACGGAGATGTTGCACTGATGAGTTAGGAGGCCTTCATGCAGACTGAACAAATTATTTGTCTAAATCGTGACAGAAGTAAGGGCGAGGATTGTGGCCACGTAAAATTGATTTAAGCCCCCCAGTGGAATTCGTTTCCACTGACTGTTCAAAGGCAGTTCTTCTGTCGCGGTTTATTTTTGTTATGGTTTGTCTTTAGGTGTTTGTGAAGCTTATATTATTTTATTTTGGATAGCCTATTGGCCATTTTGTGGGAAAGTAACTGTCCTTTTCGCTTTCCGCTATTGATGTTTCCATTGGGTCTGTTGTTTCATGTTTGTGCTTCTTTCCCTTTTGTGTCTCTGATGGGAGCTGTGGGTTGATTGTATCGATTCCTGATCATTGCTTTCACTTCTATTTTGCAAAAAATAAAAAGTCTCCCTGCCCTCCATATTAGTGTAGTTTATATTTTCTTGTCCTTTGGGAACATTGATTCCATTGTGGAATTTTGAACATATCTGAGGGTCACTGATGAGGCCTAATTGGCTGTAACTAGCTAGTCTGCCCCAGAAAACATGTACACTCCATATTTTCCAGTTCCATGGTGTATTTCTTGCTTCCAAAGGATAACCCTTTCTAGAACATATTTGCAGGATGAAAGCCTACACAGTAATCATGTAATTACGGTGGGAGTCTTTAATTGCTCAGGGGGATGGTTCTTCCTGCACAGTGGGCCTCCGTTTAATGTCCTAATCGGAAGGAAAATGCCTTTTGTGGGATTCAACTCCGCATATGATGCCAGTGGAGCATGATCCGACACTGCAATTTTATTACCCCTGCTGGGAAATGAATCTGGGGCCTCTAGCATCATAGGCAAGTGTACTAATCACTTTTGGCATCTTTTGGGTTAACTTAGAAATATTGGTGGCCCTTTAGGGATTCCCAAGTTGTCACACCTGCTTGAAGCTTCTATCTGTAATAAAAATTATTGAGGATACTTTGTGTCCATTTATTATAGAAAACCAGGTTCCTAGGTTGTAGAACATTTTTCATGCTTAGCTCAATTGACCATGAAGTTCTATTGTTTATAACTATTAAAATATCAACATTATAAATGAAGATCTTTCATGTCAACATCCTTAGAGAATTGTATTTTGCCTGCTCATAAATATTAACCAGCAAACAATTGTTGGCAATTTAATATTCATGAGCAGGACAAATTTCATGACCAGTTGATTCAAAACGTTCTTCAGACAGTAGTGTTTTGGAATCTGAAGTACTGTTGGCCAATACAGGTAAAAACAGTTGTCGACTCTTGTAAAATAAATTACAGGAATTTTATTTGGTATTTAAATTTTTACTTCAAAAAATAAGTTTCAGTCAGACAACATTTCTTGAACTTTTGTAACTGTTAAACCTATGAGCTGGGATTTATTTGGTTTCCTTGTTTAATTTGTACAATGTTGACATGGCTATATTACCACTTTGCAGCGGAGATATTCTGGTTTGGGACATAGCCAAGGCAGGCAGGGAGAAGAGCAAACTGTTCCACCCTTCTGGTCGGGGACATCAGAGGTTCGTGTTCAACATGTGTTCCTTAGGTGCTGACTCAGAGAGGTTGGTAACAATCTCCATGGATAGACAGGTAAGAATTCAGATACACCACAACTTCATTATAACACGGTTCGTTATAACACGGTTTTGGATATAACAAGGTTTCAAGATGGATCCCAAAAATGTATAGATTATATAGAAAAAGGACTATAAATGGTCATTTTGTTTCAAGATGGATCCCAAAAATGTATAGATTATATAGAAAAAGGACTATAAATGGTCATTTTGTTTCAAGATGGATCCCAAAAATGTATAGATTATATAGAAAAAGGACTATAAATGGTCATTTTGTTTCAAGATGGATCCCAAAAATGTATAGATTATATAGAAAAAGGACTATAAATGGTCATTTTGTTTCAAGATGGATCCCAAAAATGTATAGATTATATAGAAAAAGGACTATAAATGGTCATTTTGTTTCAAGATGGATCCCAAAAATGTATAGATTATATAGAAAAATGACCATAAATGGTCATTTTTCTATATAATCTATACATTTTTGTTTGGATATAACATGGTTGTTTAACTAACACAGTTTCTGCTCTGGACCCCATAAATAGTGTTATAAAGAGGTTGTGGTATATTTTAGCATGAAAACCTTTGGCATGATGAACATGTGTTCAAGACGTACACTAGACTTTCGGATGAGTCTTTAAACCGAGGTCCCGTCTCCGTATGACCTTAGCTGTTGGTGGGACGTAAAACTAAAACTCACTCACTCAAGACACATACTACACTACAACCTCTTTATAACACTATTAACCCTTTTTGTACCAAATGGAATCTTCCACCTTATATATAGCAGGAGTCCATTTAAAAATTTAGGGGTGTCAGGTTGTGTTTTCTTCAAAATTGATTAGGAAAATGGCTGAACTTTTTGCAAACAGTGTAGGTCCTGATCAGACGCTGCATTTTGCAGCGACTGATCTGGGTCTGCACTGTTTGCCAGGGTACCTGTTTGGGGGTGTCTGGTACTAAATGGGTTAATGGGATCCAAAGAGGAAACTGTGTTTAATAGTTAAACAACCGTGTTATATCCAAACAAAAATGTATAGATTATATAGAGAAATGAGCATTTATGGTCATTTTTCTATATGATCTATACATTTTATGGTCATTTTTCTATATGATCTATACATTTTATGGTCATTTTTCTATATGATCTATACATTTTTGGGATCCCTCTTGAAACCGTGTTATATCCAAAACAGTGTTATTAGGAACTGTGTTATAATGAAGTTATGTTGTATAATTCAAGCTACTGAGGGTAAATCATAGTCTAGTGGCATAATAGGGACACTTTTTTGGTTTTCTTTGAAATAAAGGTATGCCTTGTGTTCCATAAAAATCCTAAAAATTAGGACACTTTGAGGACTTGCTATAATTCTCCTAAAATTTTGACAGATTTGTTTCATGATCCAGCAAGGAATCCAAAAGATGCAGGCGGAATGACAAACAGTGTAGACCCCGATCAGACTGTTCCTTCAGGAGCAGTCTGATCTGGATCTGCACTGTTTGCTTAGGCCTATCTGTACCTGCAGGAAATCCTCGTGAGGGGGGTGTTGCAGTATATATAGAAATATTTACATTTCCAGTGTAAAGTCTAAAGTAAACCTATAGAAAACAATTGCGTTCATACGCTCATTAACGCATCGAATCACACGATTTTCAGTGACGTTAAGTGACGTCATTCTAAACCATTGTTCTCTACGGGCGTTGATGACGTCAACGCTGCTCCGCTCTTTGTAGAAAAACAGCGTGTAAATGTTTTTCAGCTTTAAAAGTTTGCCCTACAAGCATTTTTTCGCCAATTGATGAGGGGCATATAATAAAAAATAAACTTAATTTTTCTGCTGTTCATAAAAGTATGACCGACAGTGGGTCGCGAGCAAAGTTTACATGAACCCCTTCGGGGTTCATTTACTTTTCATGCGACCCACTGCGTTCATACTTCCATGAACTGCAGAAAAATAAAGTTCATTTCTTAAAGAAAGTCCCACTACTTAGGATTATTACGGTAATCATTAGAATCTCCTTATCAAGGTAATTTTAATGAGTACATACAACATACATTTTCATCGTAATAAAATACTCCTAGAATTATTGCAGATACGTTACTATCTACAGTTGTACTAATCCAACGGACGAGTTTAAAACAACTGTGATAAACATGTCATCGAAGTTTTAATGTAACAACTTTTGGAAAATGTCACCATGCTGTCTACGATAACATTATGTTCTCTATGGAAATTTTATCAATTTTCTGCAGTTGAAAATCACTACTATAACATGCCTTTTATTTTTCAACCAAAATATAAAAATGTAATATTTTTCATATTTCTTCTCAAATCATGGATTGTAGGTACTGGTTCGAACAGCCTCAGTACCCACAGTCTATGTTTTTAAGCAGAAATGGGGAAAAAATTACCCCTGTAAACCCGTTTTCTCTTTTTGAAAGGGGTCGAAATTATATAGGCTTTTTTTCATGATGACAAATAAAAATATTCACATGATAAAAAGAAACTCACATCCTTGGTTATATGAAATGTCTGCTTCGGTGAGATCCTCTGCTAAGCATCATAGTTTTCATGGCCAGTTCAAAATGGCTGTTACAGTCATTTTGAACTGACCATGAAAACTGTAATGCTTAGCAGTCATTTTGAAATGACCATAAAAACCCGAGGCTAAGAGCCATTTTGAAGTAGCCATGAAAAAGTGATGCTTAGTAGTCATTTGAACTGTCTATATAACAATTGATGCTAACAGCCATTTCAATCTGATCATGAAAACTGTAATGCCAACAACCATTTTGAGCAGATCATAAAAACTGATGCTCAGGAGTAGTTTTGAACTGAGCATTAAAACTGTGATTCTTAGCTGTCTTTTTGAACTGACCATGAAAATTGTTATGCTTACTGTGAACTGACGATTAAAACTGTGATGCATAGCAGTCATTTCAAATTGACCATTATAACTGTGATGCTTAGCAGTCATTTCAGACTGACCATAGAAACTGTAGTCATTTTGAACTGGCCATCAAAACTGTGATGCCAAGCAGTCATTTTGAACTAACCATGAAAACTAATGCTGACAGCCAGTTTGAAATGACCATGAACAGTGATACTTAAAATCATTTTGAACTGACTATGAAAATTATGATTGTCAGGAGTTTCTTCCTTCTTCTTCAGATATTGTTTTGGAACCTGAAGTTGAGATTCCTTATTGGGGTACTGCCTTCTCTTGGTGGGTATGTATATGCTGCAAAGACATCACCCCATGACCCAGGTAAGCCAGTGACATGATTTTTGATCCCTCTGTGATCTATTGAACAAAAAGAGTAATTTGAGAGATCACACCTGAGGTGGGTTCAACAACGTAGGTGCCTGAGCGTCTGCGAGCGCTTATGATACAGTCTGAGAAGTGTATCATTGGTAAGGCTGACACGATTAATCATATAATCGATTAATCGATCGATAAATTCCCTAGGAATGACTATCATTTCTGATTTGATGATAATCGATTACTTGTACAAATTACTACCCAAAGTTATGCCTAAAATAGCTGGATGAGTGGCAAACATTGCAGACACTGATGAGACGCCGCATTCTGCAGCATCTCATCTGGGTCTACACTGTTTGCTCAGGCATGTCTGTTCAAATATACATATGATAAAGTGCAACATATGGTAAGAGTCACGGGCCTCGGTGGCCTAGTGGTTAAGAGCGCTGACTCTTGATCATTAGGTCTTTCACTGCTGTGGTTCCGGTTCGAGCCTCACTCGGGTCACATGTGAGATGCCAAGTTCTGCAACGGAAGGTCAGGTGGTTTTTCTCTGGGTACTCTGGTTTTCGCCCACCTCTGATTAAAGATCGGCTCGATATGAGTGCAATAATCTTGAAAGGGCCGTAAAACCAAAACCAAAAAAAAAAAAAAAAGAAAAAAATGGTAAGAGTCATGCTCAGATAGAAAGCCAGACAGGTAAAATTATGACAAAAAACTTAGCGATTACTAATCGATTATCGATAGCAATGACAGAACTGATAATCGATTATCTTTTCACTACGATTAGCCACCGGCCCCGATAGCTCAGTTGGTAGAGTGTCCGCTCCGGGGAACTGGAGGTCAAGGGTTCGATCCCGGGCCGCGACATACCAAAGTCGTTAAAAATGGTACTAGCTGCTCCTCACTTGGTACTCAGATTTACGGGGTAGAGCTAGGACTGGACGACCCAGTGTCAGGATAATGTGACTCGGTGTGGTATCATGTAATGTGTCTGGGACATGATCCTTCAGTGAGGCAGCACTATAAAAGTGAGCATTGAGCTCCCTGTCGCAACCAGACACCGTTGTGATATGACTGAAAAATTGTTGAAAGCGACGTTAAACCCGAATTCACACACACACGCTACGATTAGCCAGCCCTAATCATTGGGTACTGAATCCTTTGGGCATGTGTGATGGGAATGGAGGTTCGGCCCTTCTACAGAATTATTTGCCAGTTCCTCAAGCAGAACTAGCAGAATTGAATGTCTGATAGACAGAGAAGCAGATGGACAGTCTTAGGTCGCCATCGTCAAACAGCAATTGTCCACTGTCATTCAATAGTACAGTATGTTTTTAGCTCGCCTGTCACGTAGTGACGAGGTGAGCTTTTGGGATCACTTTTTGTCCGTTGTCCGTCATGCGTGCGTCCGTGCGTAACTTATTTCTTCAAACGACATCTCCTCCTAAACCAGTGAATGGATTTTGATATAATTTCACAGGAATGTTCCTTGGATGACCCTCTTTCAAAATTGCCTGAATCATTCCACTCCGTTAAACAAAATGGCCGCCAGAGCTAAAAATAGAAAAACCTTTAAATGACATCTTCTCCTAGGCAAATGGCTCGATTTGAAAATAATTTCACAGGAATGTTCCTTGAGTGACTCTCTTTCAAAATTGCCCGAATTGTTCTGCTCTGTTAAACAAAGTGGCCACCAGAGCTAAAAATAGATAAACTTTTAAATGACATCTCCTCCTAGGCAAATGGTCCGTTTTGAAAATGATATCACAGGAATGTTCCTTGAGTGACCCTCTTTCAAAATTGCCTAAATCGTTCTGCTCCGTTAAACAAAATGGCCGCCAGAGCTAAAAATAGAAAAACCTTTAAATGATATCTTCTCCTAGGCAAATGGCCCGATTTGAAAATAATTTCACAGGAATGTTCCTTGAGTGACCTTCTTTCAAAATTGCCTAAATCGTTCTGCTCTGTTAAACAAAATGGCCACCAGAGCTAAAAATAGAAAAACCTTTCAATGACATCTCCTAGGCAAATGGCCCGATTTGAAAATAATTTCACAGGAATGTTCCTTGAGTGACCATCTTTCAAAATTGCCTAAATCGTTCCGCTCCGTTAAATAAAATGGCCACCAGAGCTAAAAATAGAAAAACCTTTGAATGACATCTCCTATGCAAATTGCCCTATTTGAAAATAATTTCACAGGAATGTTCCTTGAGTGACCCGCTTTCAAAATTGTTTAAATCCGTCTGCTCCATTCATTAAAATGGCCGCCAGAGCTAAAAATAGAAAAACCTTTCAATGACATCTCCTCCTTGGCAAATGGCCCGATTTGAAAATAATATCACAGGAATGTTCCTTGAGTGACCCTCTTTCAAAATTGCCTAAATCGTTCAGCTCCATTAAACAAAATGGCCACCAGAGCTAAAAATAGAAAAACCTTTAAATGACATCTCCTCCTAGGCAAATGGCCCGATTTGAAAAGAATTTTAGAGGAATGTTCCTTGAGTGACCCTCTTTCAAAATTGCCAAAATCGTTGTGCTCCGTTAAACAAAATGGCGGCCAGAGCTAAAAATAGAAAAAACCTTAAATTGTCATTTCCTCCTAAGCAAATGGCCTGATTTGAAAATAATTTCACAGGAATGTTCATTGAGTGACCCTCTTTCAAACATGCCTAAATGGTTCTGCTTAGTTAAACAAAATGGCCACCAGAGCTAAAAATAGAAAAACCTTTAAATGACATCTCTGCCTAGGCAAATTGCCCTATTTGAAAATAATTTCACAGGAACGTTCCTTGAGTAACCCACTTTCAAAATTGCCTAAATCGTTCCAATCTGTTAAACAAAATGACCACCAGAGCTAAAAATAGAAAAACCTTTAAATGACATTTCCTCCTAGGCAAATGGCCCGATTTGAAAATAATTTCCCAGGAATGTTCCTTGAGGGACCCTCTTTCAGAATTGCCTAAACTGTTCTGCTCTGTTAAACAAAATGGACACCAGAGCTAAAAATAGAAAAACCTTCAAATTCCACTACAATGAAAAATAGCCTCCAAAGATAAAAGTCTTTGGTCCACATCTCCTTAAAGCAGTGAATCCTTCATTTCCTTAAGCTTTGAAACATCTTGGATTCAGGTGAGCGATTCAGGGCCATCATGGCCCTCTTTTTTTGTTTGTTTGTTCAATCTCAAAAGTGAGCACTAGCGTTGTTGAACACACCACTGCTTATAGCATAGGGCAATATACGAGTCCAGTTTTCGATGATGCAATCCTAACAAATACCCACAATATAGTTGTTAGAGAATAAGTACCCACAACATACGTTTTGATGGTGAAATATGAAAAATTAATCCCCAAATTATCCTCGGTACCCAGTATCTGGAGCTATCTTGAAATATGCAATTTTAGTGCAAAAGTGCTCATATGCATCACAAAAAACATAATTATAGCCCCGCTGTGAAAAAGTGGGAGCTATATTGGATTTGCCTTGTCCTTCTGTGATTCTGTAATTCCGTTTTTCATGATAACTCAAAACCGTTTGAGATATTTTCATGAAACTTCACACAAATGTAAAGCACTATGAGAAGATGTGCAGAGCACATGAACCATAACTCTGGATTGCCTACTTTTGGAGTTAGTGCCCTTTGAACATTGAAAAATGGCAAGCGTAATTTCGTTATTCATGATAACTCAAAAACCGTTTGAGGTATTTCATGCAACTTAACACAAGTGTAAAGCACTATGAGACGATGTGTGCAGAGCGCAATGGACCATAACTCTGGATTGCCTACTTTTGGAGTTATTGCCCTTTGAACATTGAAAAATGGCAATTTTAATTTTGTCCATTCCATATCTCAAAAACCGTTTGAGGTATTTCATGCAACTTAACACAAGTGTAAAGCACTATGAGACGATGTGCAGAGCGCATGAACCATAACTCTGGATTGCCTACTTTTGGAGTTATTGCCCTTTGAACATTGAAGAAAAATGGCAATTTTAACCTTATCCGCTCCATAACTCAAAAACTGTTTGAGGTATTTTTATGAAACTTCACCCAAATGTAAAGCACTATGAGACGATGTGCAGAGCGTATGAACCATAGCTCTGGATTGCCTACTTTTGGATTTATTGCCCTTTGAACATTGAAAAATGGCAATTTTAACCTTGTTCACTCCATAACGCAAAAATCGTTTGAGATATTATCATGAAACTTCATACAAATGTAAAGCACCATAAGACGATGTGCAGAGCACATGAACCATAACTCTGGATTGCCTTTTTATTACCTTTAATTAGAGGCTGAAAGCTGAAAACTTATTTTTTTCCTTGTACTTTTCTTTTCTGATAGCGCTATAGTGGGGCTATAGTCAGATCCTCTGACAGTTCTAGTTCAAACTTTCTTTTCCAGAAAACATGATTGGGAAGGATCAGGAAACATTAAAAACACACATTTTTGTTTAAGAAATAGATCAGCATTAACTGTGATTTGTTGAGTAATAAATCACAGTTTGGAGGTCAGTTGTAAAGTAGACAAATCACAGGCGCGTAGCACGCGTGATTTGTCTACTTACAACTGACTGACAAACTGTGATTTACTGCTCAACAAATCACAGACTAGAGCTGATCTATTTCGATTCTAACCTGCTGAAAATCTTCAATAATGTTGTTGTTTCCTTTAAAATCTCACAACTTTTCGCCAGTGTTAGAAGAAATCCCGCTTAAATTATCAACTGAAACACATGCATTTGTATCCTTTTCTAACGTTTTCGAAGCGAGAATATAATGTTACACCGTCTAACGTCAAGGAAATCGACGTCATAAATTGGCAGTTTTTAATGATGTCACTCTCTTCATTGCCTTGATTTGTTGTAGAATAAAACACGGTTATTTTCCATTGCCTGTATAGGCGTTCTTTGTTAGAATTTGCCTTATAGTGGCATTTGAGATTGTTATAACGCTTTTGTATCATATTTATGCCACTGTCACTTGCAAGTCTGAGGTTGGGGCTCATATACTTTACCCCCCATACATATATATGATCCTTCCATATGTGCCATCTGTATGTATGTCAGGTACATACTAAAAATGGGTTTCTGTTAAATTTTTTTTTGCCAAAAGCTTGTTTCCAGTTGAGGATGGTCCCTGGGTGGACACAGCTGTTTCATTTTGAGACCTTTTAAGTTTTTCAACGGCTTGATTGTGTTTTTCAGGACGACTAGCACTGGGAGTAGGGGACAACATGATAAGGATCTGGAACCTGAATTCACCACCTGACATGTTCGATATCACCAGCCTGTGGCAGGGAATAAGAGGCAAAGTCACTGCTGTAAGTTTAAGGTTGAACAGTGTTGAGCTACCAATACGTTGGAGCAGGTTCATAAGAAAAGAGTACTTACCACATTGGCAAGCAGCAAAGGCCCAGGCCATATGTGCAGGCTTGTCAGGGCCTATGCTGCTCGCAGACATGTAGGGGAGTCCTTGAGGTAGCTTCTTGCAAGAAATCCAGCCCTATTAATTGGCAACGCAAACACATACGAATTTGGCGGCCTTGGTAGCTCAGTCAGATGCGTGGATTCAATACCTGCCGGGTTTGGCAACATTCTTTCGTGGAGATTGATCATGAAATCTTTTCTACGGTCATTCTCTCTCTTCTGCTGATTCAAGAAGGGCAGTTGTCAGTTTCCGGTGAAAGAATGTGCACAGTACTGTTTAACTGCTTACGTATAAGCCTACCCAGGGAAAGTATGGATAGGTAAACTGACCAGCTCAAAAATGATCTAAATAGTGTTGACTGGGCCATCAAACAAACATATTTGAAGAAAATAAATTTGAGATTGTTAACCTTTTTTGTACCAAATGGAATCTTCCTCCTTATATACAGCAGGAGTCCATTTCAAAATTTAGGGATGTCAGGTTGTGTTTTTAGCTCACCTGTCACGTAGTGACAAGGTGAGCTTTTGTGGTCACTTTTTGTCCGTCGTGCGTGCGTCCGTGCGTGCGTGCGTGCGTCCGTGCGTCCGTAAACAATTTCAAATAAGTATATCTCTAATACCCCATGGTCAATCTTGATCAAATTTCATGAGAAGCATCATCAGGTAGGGGGAAAGGCTGCATAAGGTTTTTGGGCTGATCAGATTGAAATTCTGGTTGATATGGCAACATACAGCTCCCATAGACTTACAATGGGAAAAAATTAAAATATCTTCTTCTCTGAAACCACAGGGCCCAGAGCTAAGATATTTAGCATGTAGCAATTGCCAGTGGTCACCTACATAATTCCTGCCAATCATGCCCCTGGGGTCCACATTGGCCACACCTCAGGGCCCCTTCGCTCCCATAGACTCACAATGGAACAAAAAGCTTCAAAAATCTTCTTCTCGGAAACCACAGGACCCAGAGCTTAGATATTAAGCATATAGCAAGGGCAAGTGGTCACCTACATAATTCCTGCAAATCATGCCCCTGGGTTCCAAATGGCCACACCCCGGGGCCCTTTAGCTCCTATAGACTCATAATGGAAAAAAGCTTCAAAAATCTTCTTCTCTGAAACCACAGGGCCCAGAGATGCGATATTTGGCATGTAGCAACGGCAAGTGGTCACCTACATAATTCCTGCCAATCACGCCCCTGGGGTCCAAATTGGCCACACCCTGGGGCCCCTTAGCTCCCATAGACTCATAATGGAAAAAAAGCTTCAAAAATCTTCTTCTCTGAAACCACAGGGCCCAGAGCTTAGATATTTAGCATGTAGCAACGGCCAGTGGCCACCTACATAATTCCTGCCAATCATGCCCCTGGATTCCAAATGGGCGACGCCCTGGGGCCCCTTCGCTTCCATAGACTCATAATGGAACAAAATGCTTCAAAAATCTTCTTCTCTGAAACCACAGGGCCCAGAGCTAAGATATTTAGCATGTAGAAACGGCCAGTGGTCACCTACATAATTCCTGCCAATCATGCCCCTGGGGTCCACAATGGCCACGTCCCAGGGCCCCTTCGCTCCCATAGACTCACAATGGAACAAAAAGCTTCAAAAATCTTCTTCTCGGAAACCACAGGACCCAGAGCTTCGATATTTAGCATAAAGCAAGGGCAAGTGGTCACCTACATAATTCGTGCCAATCATGCCCCTGGGTTCCAAACGGGCCACACCCCGGGACCCTTTAGCTCCTATAGTCTCATAATGGAAAAAAGCTTCTAAAATCTTCTTCTCTGAAACCACAGGGCCAAGAGCTGCGATATTTGGCATGTAGCAATGATAAGTGGTCACCTACATAAATCCTGCCAATCATGCCCCTGGGGTCCAAATTGGCCACACCCCGGGGCCCCTTAGCTCCCATAGACTCATAATGGAAAAAAAGCTTCAAAAATCTTCTTCTCTGAAACCACAGGGCCCAGAGCTTAGATATTTAGCATGTAGCAACGGCCAGTGGCCACCTACATAATTCCTGCCAATCATGCACCTGGATTCCAAATGGGCGACGCCCTGGGGCCCCTTCGCTCCCATAGACTCATAATGGAACAAAAAGCTTCAAAAATCTTCTTCCCGGAAACCACAGGGCCCAAAGCTTAGATATTTAGCATGTAGCAAAGGCAAGTGGTCACCTACATAAATCCTGCAAATCATGCCCCTTGGTTCCAAACGGGCCACCCCCCGGGGCCCTTTAGCTCCTATAGACTCATAATGGAAAAAAGCTTCAAAAATTTTCTTCTCTGAAACCACAGGGCCCAGAGCTGAGATATTTGGCATGTAGCAAGGGCAAGTGGTCACCTACATAAATCCTGCCAATCATGTCCCTAGGTTCCAAATGGGCCACGCCCCGGGGCCCCTTAGCTCCCATAGACTCATAGTGGTAAAAAAAGCTTCAAAAATCTTCTTCTCTGAAACTACAGGGCCCAGAGTTTAGATATTTAGCATGTGGAACGCCAATTGGTCACCTACATGATTCCTGCCAATCATGCCCCTGGGTTCCAAATGGGCCAAGCCCCGGGGCCCCTTCACTCCCATAGACTCATAATGGAAAAAGCTTCAAAAATCTTCTTCTCTGAAACCACAGGGCCCAGAGCTTAGATATTTAGCACGTATCAACGGCAAGTGGTCACCTACATAATTCCTGGCAATCATGCCCCTGGGGTCCAAAAGGGCCACGCCCCGGGGCCAGTTAGCTCCTATAGACTCATAGTGGTAAAAAAAGCTTCAAAAATCTTCTTCTCTGAAACAACAGGGCCCAGAGCTTCGTTATTTAGCATGTAGCAATGGCAAGTGGTCCAAACATAGTTCCTGCCAATCATGCCCCTGGGGTCCAAACGGGCCACGCCCCGGGGCCCTTTAGCTCCTATAGACTCATAATGGAAAAAAGCTTCAAAAATCTTCTTCTCTGAAACCACAGGGCCCAGAGCTTAGATATTTAGCATGTAGCAATGACAAGTGGTCACCTACATAAATCCTGCCAATCATGCCCCTGGGGTCCAAATTGGCCACACCCTGGGACCCCCATAGCTCCCATAGACGCATAATGAAAAAAAAAACTTCAAAAATCTTCTTCTCTGAAAACACAGACCCCAGAGCTTAGATATTTAGCATGCAGCAACTGCAAGTGGTCTCCTACATATTTCCTGCTAATCATGCCCCATGGGTCCAAATGGGCCATGCCTAGGGGCCCCTTAGCTCCCATAGACTCATAGAGCTTAGATTTTTAGTATGTAGCAACGTCAGGTGGCCACCTACTTAAATCCTGCCAGTTATGCCCCTGGGATCCAAATTGGCCACACCCCAGGGGTCTTTAGCTTCCATAGACTTACAATTGTCGAGTGGTCGTCTACATGAATCCTGCCAATCATGCCCCTGGGGGTCCAAATCCTGTGGCCCCTTAACTCCAACAAACTTATAATGGAAAAAAAAGCTTCAAAATTCTTTGAAACCATGAAGTACAGACCTTAGATATTTAGTATATAGCAACACAAAATGGTCGCTTACATGAATCCTGCCAACCGTGCCCTTTGGGTCAAAATTGGCCAAGCCCAGGGCTCATTAGCTCCTATAGACTTATACTGGAAAAAACTTAAAAAAAATCTTTTTCTCCAAAACCATAAGGCACAGATTTTGTTTGATTTAAGGTTTTACATCCCCGTCAACACTGTATAGGTCATTTTGGAGATGTCTCTTCCAATTTTGTGGGACTTTTACCCGACATTGAGATGAAATTACATCTCAAGCCCTGTTGCCCAATGAAACCAGTAGGGTTTATAAGCATGGACACCGCTTTGCCTGAGCTTAGATATTTAGTATATAGAAATGTCAAGTGGTCTCCTACACTATTGATTTTCTGGTACACAGGTGAGCGATATAGGGCCATTGGGCCCTCTTGTCATCAAAATCTATTTGGAAAATGACTGAACTTTTAGAAAACAGTGGAGGCCCTGATCAGACGCCGCATTCAGCGGCGTCTGATCTGGGCCTGCACTGTTTGCCAAGGTACCCCTTTAGGGGCTTCTGATACTGAATGGGTTAACATCCATAACCACAATTTTGCATATGCGATAACAGTGGAACACACAAGAGGTTATGGACACTGCTCCTGATAACTAGTTTATGCCTGCCTAGAAGTAATATATTTTACATTAAGAGAGGTTATCATGCCCGGTTGATATACTTCCAGACTGTGTCATGACCTTTAAATGTAATAACCGATGTACCTACTTTTAAAATCATCAGTGACACCATCATTGCTAACAACTACGTCATCATGTGATGTAAACATTCTAGCGTAATCTGTAATTGGGCCCCGTCAAGCGATTTTGGAACTTATCGCCTATGCGAGCAGCGAAGGTTCAGGCGAGCCTGCGCATCCGCACAGTCTCGCCAGAACCTTCGCTGTTAGCTCATACAAGCAGTGAATCAACAGAAACCTTCAGACAGAAAGCCATATCCCTGGCCCCTCTGAATGGCTGGACATGCGCAGTTAAAATTTGTCATGGCGGAATGCTCAAAGACCCAAATTCGCTTGGCAGGGCTCATTTGATTGCATTGGGGTTTAACGAAGCATCAACCTTTGTGTGTCATTTTGTGTCATCTCCCAGAGAAAAAGAGAAAAGTGTAGAATAGATAGTAGAGGAGATGAAAATGAGGGACATGGGCAAAGAGGAAAATGAATGGGAGTATAGAAACAGAAGAAACAACAAGTTTCCTCCTCTACCATTACCTGTTGCAAGCACATCTGTAAGCCAATATCAGTAGGACTCCCCAGTGACTCAAGATAAATGGCATCAACAACCCCCGAAATGAATGCTCAACAACAACAGCCAGTGAAACAGATGTTAGAATTACTCAGATGTTAGAATTACTATCAGAATGTTAGATCCAGGCGGTACACGGGCACTCGTTTCATAAAAAATGTAAAATTTTGGTTCAGGTGTAAACCTAATTTTTCTTATTTCTGCTTTAAAATATAGATTGTAGGTACTCGTTAGAACCATCTTGATAAGGTGGTTCTAATGTGTATCCACAATCTATATTTTGAGCAGAAAAATATAACAATTTTTCATTTTAAAAAATTTTGTGGCAGTAAAAATTTACAATGTATTTCAATAGGTGTTTTTTCGTTATGTCAGGGTCTATACTGCCTCGGCATTAATGATCCAATGCTAAGCATCACTATTGCATTCCGTGCAGATATATACTGGTTCTATGTTATAGTTTCTGTATTTTCCAGTTGAGTTGGCACCCCCATAAAGAGGGATTATTGGCCTATGGCACAGATGATGGAAGAGTAGGGATCTATGACATTCTCTCAAACAAGTATGCTTTGGTCTGTTTATATACAATTCTTATGCTAAATCGCATAATAATAGTTTGGTAAATATGTAAGTGTTTTATTCATTGCAAGTCATATAACCATTCCAGTCACTTTAAGTCTTAACAAAATGATAAAAATAGCTCATCATTTACATATTCTTGTCACAAAATTTGCATTCACTATATTCATAGAGCACACACCCGATGGTAAAGATCACTGTAAACACCAGACAGCATTTCATCCTGAAGCCAAACCAAAACAAAAAAAATGCAATTTCCTTAAGTCATTTTCACTGAAAAATATAGAGCTGTTGCGATGGGTGTGTGTTACATCCTGCAAGGGACAGCAGGTACAGAGTTGTCCAAACAGGCCTCTGTGGCCTAGTGGATAAGAGGCACCAAGTTCTGCAATGGAAGGTCAGGCAGTTGTTGTCTCAGGAAACTCCAGTTTTTGCCCACCTCTGATTAATCATTGGATACAATTTGCCTGAGATCTCAAGCCCTGTTTTTGGGGCAAAAATAAGAAAAATATCAACAATTTGTTGTCTGCTGAATAAGCCCATGGAATGGTAAAGGTAAAATGGAGATCACTGAAAGAGAAGGAAAAGCAACTCTGGCTTTGAATGCTCCTGGGTGCAAGTCATGTCTTAAAGATTACTCTAGCCACATCATGAGAATAGAAGAATCTTATATGGGTGTGAGGGGTGGATTGAAAAATCCGTCCCAAGGGTCACTGTCCGGCATCACGAGGCTTGCCGAGTGATGCCGGACAGTGATCCCGAGGGACGGATTTTTCTATCCACCCCTCACACCCATATTGGATTCTTTTTCTTGCATACCTTCCATTTCTTATCACGGATTTTTAATTCTGCTCTCACTTCGGTTACCGACGTCCGCCATTTTGTGATGACACGACAGGAATATTTGGTGACGTCACGCATGACGACGCCGCGCATGTGGTTGTAATCAACCAGTGCATTTATCAAACACGCGATTATATTCGATTTGGGGTCGGAACACCATGGTCAGAACATAAATTTCTATCCCAGGGTAAAATCATGGATTTGCTTGTCTGGTGTGCAAGAAAACCTGTTTTTGCCATTTTCCAGCAACAAAGATGCAGACCTGATCAGCACCTTTTTGTTTGTTGATTGCATAGTACAATACCTCCAGTGTCTACATCAGAAATTTCAAAACTCGTGCTGGTCCTTCGTTTGTTTGATTTGAGGTTTAACGTCTCCGTCAACACAGTAAAGGTCATTTTGGAGACGTTGCTTCCAATTTTGTGGGACTTTTACCCGACATTGAGATGAAATGACGTCTCAAGCCCTGTCGCCCAATGAAACCAATAGGGTTTATAAGCATGGGTGGTCCGACTCTCACACCGCTTTGCTTGGGCAGGTTTACCAGTACTCATGTGCAGGTCGGTTTCAGCTATGTGTGGAAGCGTCATGCAGCCCATCTATTTCTTCAAGCCCTGATGGGCAGGGGCAAGAACCTTAGCTGTTGGTGAGTCGTAAAACTCAAACACTCACTATGTAGGTAAGCAGATAGGTTTGTCTCACCTAGACGTTAACCCTATAGTTAGGTTTTCTCATGATTGGGCTCACTAAAGTGAAATTCTGTCATTTGTAGGCAGCCCCTTATATCAACCACCTACCATAAGAGAACAGTTTATGTTGTTGCTTGGGGACCACCTGCAGAAGTCACAGAAGGTATGAATTTGTGAAGTATTTCTTATAACCCTTAAAATGCCACGAAAAACTGCAACTGAAAATGTCATCTGTTTATATTGTCTACTACATATTCTTGCAAACTTTTCAAACATATTTTTGGAATTTAGGCAAACAGTGTTGACCCTGATCAGACTGCTCTTGGAGGAGCAGTCTGATCTTTGTCCACACTGTTTGCAAAAATTACTTTTTAAAGTTACCAGCAGACGTCAAAGCAGATGGCAATTTTTGTGATTGGCATCTTAGGGGTTTTACCTCAAACAAAAATAAAAATGTTCAGATAAAATATTCTGATATTTTTTTCACATTTCTGCTCAAAACATAGCTTGTGGGAACTCATTGGAACTGCCTTGGCGAGGCAGCCACAATCTATGTTTTTGAGCAGAAATAAGAAAATACCATAATGATCCAGCTATAAGACCGCCAGAATAACCCCTAATTTTTACACCCGTCTTATAGCCGAGACCTTGGGCATCCTTGAAATTTTTGGCAAAGTTGAAAAGTCTATTATGTACTGAAAATGACAGTTTTATTTCAAAACACGTGGCGAGGGCTTTGGGTCTAAATATGGATGCAGATAAACATGCATACCAGGGCTCGAGAAAATATCGGTTTTCCGGTTCTGAACCGAATTTGGCTTCCATAAACCGATTTTGACTTCAGAAGAAGATTAAAAAATAGGTCCATAATTCCATAACATTTTTAAAAAATCGGTTCGAAAATTTTCGCTTAATCATTATGTTGTAGTAACAAGCTGACCATTTGCCACTGATAATCCAAGCATGTATACAAAAAATGCCTACAGCACATGGTGTTAGACCGGTTCATTATCTAACTAGGTGAAAATCGGACCAGTCCACGTCGGGTTCTTTGATCTTATCACAGCGAAATATGACCAGTGTGTCAAAATTATTAAACCGTGAACACTGGCCTCAGGCGTTATCAGCAAGGTGAGAAAATATTGTCAATTAGTGCAGGACATACGCTAGTTTGTTTACTAAAGTCATTAATTTCTGGCTTACTATAGAACTGGTATTTGAATATAATTTTTTTTTTTCACAGGGCGCAATTTTCAATACACACCTTTCATGTCTGAACATTGCATGTTATGCCTTCGAGGGTAAATGCCTTATTTCACCCATTCTAAACGATATTTTTATTTAAGCAATATGCTCCATTGAAACCAATAATATAAACCACGTGTGTATTACGCCCTTGAATGAATTAAAATGAAACCGCATGACGTGATTTTCCGATCACGTGGCTTCAATATCGTTCGCCATTTGTAGACAAAGCGATTTATTTCAGGCTTGTGTAATTGTGAAATATGTATTTATATTTTTTAAAACTCGGTTCGGCCATGTAAGATTTTCAATGACTCTCATTCGGCCATGTTTTGGTTCGAGATTAAAATGTTTTTTGATTTTTTTAACCCGTTGAAAGCGATTTTTTAGCTCACCTGAGCCTTTAGGCTCATAGGTGAGCTTATAGTATAGCCATGGTCCGTCGTCCGTCCGTCCGTCCGTCCTCCGTCCGTCCATCCGTCCATCCACCATTTTCAAAGATCTTCTTCTCCTATACTGCAGGGCCAATCAAAGCCAAATTTCATATGGAGCCTCAGTGGGATGGGGGAACAAAGTTTGTTCGCGGGGTCTGGATCACATGACCAAGATGGCCGCCATGCCCATATATGGTAAAAAGCCTTCAAAAATCTTCTTCTCCAGAACCATAAGGCCAGTGGCCTTGAAACTTGGCATGTAGCATATGGTACTCAGGCCCATCATGGTTTGTACAAATGGTGACCCTGGGTTGACCTTGACCTATTTTACAGCAATGTCAAATTTGCCGACTTAGGCTTTTGCATGGGGCAAAGTGAAAATTATGGATTTATAGGAAACCATTGAAGACAGTGTCACCAAAATTTGTAGATCAGGTAAAGTAACTGAATACATGAGGATCTATGGGTGAAAAAGGTCAAGGTCATTCATTGGCCTTGGACCCAAGATTGCCGCCATGCCCATATATGGTAAAAAACCTTCAAAAATCTTCTTCTCCAGAACCATAAGGCCATTGGCCTTGAAACTTGGCATGTAGCATATGGTACTCGGGCCCATCATGGTTTGTACAAATGGTGACCCTTGGTTGACCTTGACCTATGGATTTATAGGAAACCATTGAAGACAGTGTCACCAAAATTTGTAGATCAGGTAAAGTAACTGAATACATGAAGATCTGTGGGTGAGAAAGGTCAAGGTCATTCATTGGCCATAGACCCAAGATGGCCGCCATGCCCATATATGGTAAAAAGCCTTCAAAAATCTTCTTCTCCAGAACCATAACGCCAGTGGCCTTGAAACTTGGCATGTAGCATATGGTACTCGGGCCCATCATGGTTTGTACAACTGGTGACCTGAAATTTACCCTGCTCATAAGTTTTAAAATGCCAACAAATATTGAGATGGCATTTTAAAATTTATGAGCAGGGTAAATGACATTTTCTGCTGATCTAAGTTGGAAAATTGTCACCAGACAGGTGAGCGGTTCAGGACCACTGGACCTCTGGTTTTAGAAATACGCTCTATCAAAATCAATGACATAAAACAGGTGTGTGTGTTACGTCCTTGACTGCATTAATGTGTATTGTGTAAACGGAAACCGTATGACGTCATTTTCCGACCACGTGGCTGCAAAATCGGTCGCCATTTGTAAACAAAGCAATTTGGGCAAAATAAAATGCGTGAAATAAGAGAAATATTTTAAAGGATTATATAGTGACCATCGAACTGGTCTTTGACTGCCCCACGTCGGTTGTTTCCCTTTAGTGGTCTTCAGGTTCTGAGTGACCCGGATATTGGGAAAATGAAAGTAGATGAAATCTGGCGTAGAAAATGAAAGTAGATGAAATCTGAACGATGTGAGCAATAATTGCTGTTTATAATCTAGATACTGGTGCTCATATCTGTTGACAAGTGTAAGAGTAACATTGGTATGTCATTCGTTACGCTAATAACACATTTTGAAATTGCAAATCGCCAGGCAGATTTACGGAAATTACCGAAACCGATCGGCAATTTCAATATTTTTTGGCATAAATCTGGCTGGACCGATTTGGATTCTTCAGTTTCTCGAGCCCTGATGCATACTGTAACAGATTGTCTAATTAAGGAAGTCTTTGAAGTCATATAAATAATTTATGTCATCATCTATAATTTCCTTATAAAATTTGGTACCCTTTAGCGAGTAACACTCACAAGCTGAGCTTCTTTTGTCTAGCCAGATGCAATCATCTTGAGCTACATAATGCCTAGTGATAATTATGTTTATCTTCTTGCAATAGAGCGAGTTAGTTAAAGAAAACTGTGTTCCGTGACATAATTTGCGGCCATCAGTGAAGTAAATCTCTAGATTCAATAAGGGCAGCATCTTCCATAATTACAACCGCGACTATTGACCAGTCACAGCTTAAATCCAGATCCACAGATATATCGGGGTGTTGTCTTAAGCTGTCAGCATTAATCAGCTGTCAAATCACCACATGTTGGCAATAAATAGTTTATTAATTAATGATTATATTTACGGCAACTGTTAAACAAACACTGGGTCAGATAAACTCTCACCATGTCTAAGCGTAAACGAATGTCTTATGATGTATCTTACATGTTGAAAGTTATTGACATCTCCAAAATGACCTTTACAGTGTTGACGGGGAGGTTAAACGTCAAATCGAACAAAAGTTATTGAATTCGCTGGAAAGTCAAACTGCACAGTTCATAAGAAAACGGACATTATCGTAATGGTTGTGGAGAGCCTGCTGCAGGTAGACATGCAGAAAAAAAGTTTCATGTCCCTGGTCATGTATTATCGATTGCCTTGAATGTGATGGTGTGTCTGTAGTGACCACTGCCTGTCACAGTCAATAAGAGTCGTCCATATGTGCAGTCTCGCCCGAGCTTTTGCTGCTCGTAGACACACAGATAAAAAACAAAAATCAAGGGTGTTCCTTGCAAAAAAAAAGGCTTTTTATGATCGACGTCATTAGTGACCGCTGCCTTTTGCAGTCTGTTACGAGTTGTCTTTCTTTGTGAAAACTTAAAAAAAAAACACATGGCATCATGAATTAAGCTGCAGATAAATGAGTACTTCACGAACAGAAGAACGAGATGATATGGTTAATCCGGGTTAATCATGCATGTACGTGATTAAGATGTTGAGTAACTGTAAAAACAATGAGCAAATCACTCGCAAAATTGATCGACCATTGTCTCGCTCTGAAAATGAAATATCCTCATCGGCAACACCCCTCCAAGCATCTTGCAAAAAATTATACCTATCTTACAGACAAGCCTAAGCAAAAATCTCCCAAAGAAAGGCCAAAACACACCCCCACCAGATCGTCTTTAAGACTTATAGCTGGATCATTATGGTAAATCCTAGTTTTGCTGTGTAAAAGTGGAGTTTTAGGGGGTCAAAATTGTATAGACGTGTTTTCGTGAAGACAAACTTGTTTCAAAATGGTTTCATTATCAAAGAGTTTCAAATAAAACATTATATTTTATGTGCACATGGATTTTAAAAAAAACACTTCTGTTAAAAAAACAAGAATCTTTGACAGGCTTAGCACATTGGTAGCCATTTTGAATGATGTCAAACTCCAAACATGTCAGCTTGATCAAAGGAGTGATTGGAGCAAACTGAGGACGCTATCTGGCACATTTGATGTAAAATCTGTCTGCTTGGATGAAAAGGTGTACTCAAAGTGGACAAATCAAGTTCAAACCTGACCCCGAGGTTATAAAACATTTTTCATGCTCAACTCAGCTGAGCATGAAATTTCTTATGCTCATAACAAACAAATCAGAAGATTTTGCGGCTCAGCTCAGCACAGAATGTCATTTATACTGCTCATAAATTTTAAAATGCCAACATTTATTGGCATTTTAAAATTTATTAGCAGGATAAATTTCATGCTCAAGTGAGTTGAGCATGAAAAAAGTTTAATAACCTCAGGGCCTGATGTTTCTGTGAATGAGTTTGAGTGTTACCTAGTCCGACTATTGTTGCTGTTACTTTCATTTGACCTTACTCCCTTGTAAAAGAAACGACCAATCAATGTCAATGAAAGAAATTCCTGGTTCTAGTGTTCTGCTGTCCTTCAGGGAAAGCTGGTAACCAGTCAACAACAGTCTGACCATCCTTTTATTCTAGTTAGACTATGGTTGACTGGTTCTAAGCAACTATAGTCAGTCTAGTTAATGCTCGAACTAAGCAGTTGTAATGCTGCTTGTCTTATTACTATTTTCTTTTTCATTAGACCAGAAGAGTAAAAGTTTTATGGTGTACAGTGTGGGAGATGGAAATATATTGGTTCATGATCCTAAGAAACTGAGAGAAGAGGCGGTGGTCTTGAGTTGCATGATCTACACAGCTAATCCACAGTATAATGTAAGTCACATGTGAGCATTGACCAGCGTAAATGAATTCAGACATGTCTGCTTGTGGAGGACGAAATTCAAGCTGTGTATACCAGCTAGTGGCAACTTTTGTCCCTAGCTGGTAACCTTTGAAAATAGTTTGGACCGCGATCAGGCCCGAGCCTGATCTGGGTCCAAACTATTTTACACACTATTTGACTCTTCGAAAGACTTTTGTTGCCTCTGATAGCTTTTGCAAATAGTGTGTACCCAGATCAGGTCCGACAAAATGTCGGCCCTGATCTGGGTCCAAACTATTTGACACAGTATTTGACTATTTGACAAACTTTGTTGCCTTCTGATAACCTTTGCAAATAGTTTGGACCCAGATTAGGTCTGACAAAAATATGTGACACACTATTTGACCCTAAGTTGTGGACTGTACTGCTTAAGGTGAATGGAAACACCTGGCAGATTTTTCTGTCATTTTTTTTGTAAGGGAGACAACTTTTGGGACTTCCTGTTTGCTTTTCTATAAGCTCTGTCCCATGATAAAAAAGGGTCTACTCTTAAAGAAAAGAATTTGGAGCAAATTCTTTCCTTTCCTTTAAGCATTGACCCATATTGACATGGGAGACAAAAATACTTTTACAAGAGTTGCCTACCCTGAGGGTGTATCCATTCCCCTTAAAAAAGGGATTGATGTACACATAAGAGCATGTGAGAATAGTACAGCGGACATGATATGTTAAACACAGGCTATGATTAGAAGTACAGTAAAATTCCTCTATTAAGACCACCTTTGGGACTGTTCAAAAGTGGTCTTTAAGACCACTTTTGAACAGCCCCAAAGGTGGTCCCTTACCAGAGGACATTTTGTGCAGAAAACACGAACAAAGAATAACTGCACCCTTCTAATTAAGCATTTTAAAGGAGAATTAGTGTTAATTTTAGGTGGTCTTAATAGGGGAATTTCACTGTAATTGCGTAGAAGCCTCCGTGGTGTAGTGGTTACGCTACTCGCCTTGTAAACCAGGGGTCGCAGGATTGATCCCGGGCTTCTCCAGACTTTCGGATGAGTCTTTAAACTGAGGTTCCGTCTCCGTATGACCTTAGCTGTTGGTGGGACGTAAAACTCAAACACTCACTAATTGCAACTCAGTGAATAAGTCATCTTGCAAACAAACATCACAGCTTTGATGCGCAGTGGCGTTATAAGGGTTTTGTTTTTAATCTTTTGTTTATTGCTGATTTGCTGTCATTGCAGGTTAGAAAGGTGACTAGATGTGAGATAAGCTGGAGCCCAGATTATGAAGTTCTAGCTGTTGGTAATGATGACGGGTAGGAAACTTTTATTGTTACACTTCATGCTTTAAGCATGACCCAATATATCTGCCGTACAGTTTTTTCATCAGATTCTGTTTGTTCCTCCATTTGGCAATCCGTTAACATTTGCATTAACCCTTGTTAGTATCAGCCCAAATGTTCAAGTCCATTTCTCAAGAACTACCGTAATTACCCTAAACATTCCGACACCTCAGCTCCTTATCATACTTGTTCTAAAATTTGTACATGTATAATGTACTACCGGATGCTGTGCCTTAAGATAGCTGAATGAGGTGCAAACAGTGTAAACCCGGATGAGATGCCACGTTTCGTGGCATCTCATCTGGGTTTACACTGTTTGCTCAGGTCTATGTGTACAAATACATACAGTAAAACCTGTCTTAGTGGCCACCTCTATTAAGCAAGCACCCTGTCTTAAGCAAGCATGCATTTGGTTCCTAAAAAAGGCAAATGCATTAAATCTCACCTGTATTAAGCAAGCACCTGTCTTAAACAAGCACATTTTGGATATCCCTTAGGTGCTTGCTTAATACAGGTTGAACTGTACTGTAAATATTGTACAATCACAGGTGTGGTATAACCTTCAGTGGAATTCTTGTTTTTAGAAAGTCTGTTCCCTTGCACATGACCCCACTTTGTGAAGGGAAATTGGGAATTTATAATTATAGCCCCCCTTTGAAAAAGTGGGGGCTATATTGGATTTGCCTTGTCCGTCTGTGATTCCATAATTGTTATTCATGATAACTCAAAAACCGTTTGAGGTATTTTCAAATGTAAAGCACTATGAGACGATGTGCAGAGCACGTGAACCATAACTCTGGATTGCCTACTTTTGGAGTTATTGCCCTTTGAACATTGAAAAATGGCAACTGTAATTCCGTTATTTATGATAACTAAAAATCGTTTGAGGTATTTTTATGAAACTTCACACAAATGTAAAGCACTATAAGACGATGTGCAGAGCACATGATCCATAACTCTGGATTGCCTTCTTTTCGAGTTATTGCCCTTTGAACATTAAAAATGGCAATTTTAACCCTGTCCGCTCCATAACTCAAAAACTGTTTGAGGTATTTTCATGAAACTTCACACAAATGTAAAGCACTGTAAGATAATGTGCAGAATGCATGAACCATAACTCTTGATTGCCTACATTTGGAGTTATTGCCCTTTGAAAATTGAAAAATGGCACTTGGAATAAACTCAGTACAGTAATAATTTGTGTCCGTTCCATAACTCTGAAACTAATTCAGATATTTTCACGCAACCGTAAAGCAAATATAATGAATTTGGTTTATTAGATAATTCTACAATACCAATTTCATACCTTTTTACCACCCTTAATTAGAGGCTGAAAGCTGAAAATATTTTTTTTCTTGTATTTTTCTTTTCTGATAGCGCTACAGCAGGGCTATCTCCAGATCCTCTGACAGTTCTATTTTCTTAGTTTAGCTCCAAAATATAAAGTTTGGTACATGTTAGAACCGCCTCCTTGAAGCACTATTAACAAGCACTCAAATTTATGTTTGGAATAGAAATGAGAAAAAAATCACAAATTTCCATCAGAAAATGTCATTTTATTTTTCAGAGCATTGACAGATATCCATACCTCACATGGCTGTGTTTTTCTAATGTGTCCATGAATGCTTAAACTCATTGATAGTCTGATACCCATATGGAGCCCAGATAGTGCTCAATAGGAAATATAATCATGCAGCCAGTTTATGTCCCCCTACCATGGGGACCAGTTGTTTTTGGTGCGGATCCTGTTTGTGTCGGCATTGGCATCAATGCATGTACTGTTTGTGGACATAGTTTTCTTTTGTAAACTAGGTCTTATGTCGAGAGGTAGCTGGCTCAGTTACAATTTTGATATGTTTTTTTGATTTGATGTTTAACGTCCCAATCAACCCTATATAGGTCATTTTAGAGACATTGCTTCCAATTTTGTGGGACTTTTACCCGACATTGAGATGAAATGACATCTCAAGCCCTGTTGCCCAATGAAACCAATAGGGTTTATAAGCATGGACGGTCCGACTTGCACCGCTTTGCTCGGGAAGGCTTAAGATCCTCTAAGCGGTTTACCAGTACTTGTGTGCAGTCGGATTAAGCTCTGCGAGGAAGCATCATGCAGCCCATTTATTTCTTCAAGCCCCAATGGGCGGGTTCCTAACATACAATTTTGATATAACATAAGCCTCTCTATAAGACTGTTTATCATGATGCAGTTTGGGATATAATATAGTTAAAAGTTGGACCCAAAAATGTATATAGATTACAAAGACAAATGGTCATTTTGCCGTTTGATATACATTTTTAGCTCGGCTGTTTTCAAAGAAAACGACGAGGTATTGTCATAGCTCTGGCGTCTTTGTCATTCAAAAACTTGGACATTTTCGTCTGTGTCGTGGTCGTGCAAAAACATTTTGTAATATCTCTGTCATTACTAAACATATTTACTTGAAACTCGGACTAGTTGTTCATTATGAAAAGGGGCTCGAGTGTTGTTGACCTTAAATGGTCATTTTTCTATACAATCAATACATTGTTGATTGGATATAGCATGAATGTCTGGGTCCAGTTGTTCAAAGCATCGTTAGTTTAACGAGCTCATTAGTGGTCATAATGTTAACTGATATTTAAAATTTTGGTATTTTTGCTGAAAAAATGTGAGCAGCTTTTGCATTTGCAAAAGCTGCTCACATTTTTTTCGGCAAAAATATTAGCATATTTTCCATAATAAATGATCAAAATTTTAATGATATGTTAACTGACGACATTGTTAATTTTGAACAACTGGCCCCTGGTATCTGCTTTGGACCCCAAAAATAGTGTTATAAAGAGGTTGTGGTATAATTTTGACCCTGATGTTTTTCTCTCTTTTCTTGGCAGGTCTGTAGAACTTTTCAAGTATCCTGCCTTCCTACATGTGATGACCGTTCAGGTGCACCATAAGTTGATCAACACTATACAGTGGCACCCTTATGTTACCATGGAAACTCCTGGTGGCTCCCCTTACAAATACTGGTTGGCAACAGGCTCCACAGAGTCGGTGATTACTGTTGTTGATGTGTCTAAAGTCTTTGGTAAATATACATGTACATTTTGATCATACGGTCGAAATTCAATGGCTCAAACACCTTTGGGACAACAAAAATCTATTCTAGACAGGGCTAGTTTGAGTCACCGAGGGTTACTGCCAGGAGGCATAACAGGGTTAATTTTGGGACATCTTTTCAGTGTTCAATAATTAAAAGGTATGCTGTGTGTACTCATTAGAATCACCTTATTGAGGCGATTCTAATGAGAACACACAGCATACATTTTCAAGATAAAAGTCGAAAATCTCCTTAATTATCCCACACTACTTCTTATTTAGAGGAATTTCCTAGGGCTCAAAAACGGGTTTGACTCAGCCATGGTGAATGTCAGAGGCATCAGTGTTAGAGCCAGTGAAATTCTACTGTATATGTAATGCCAAGCAACATAGACTTTTCAAGCAAGTGTGCCCAGTGATGACACTGATCAGCCTTCAGCCTGGGCATCTGCATAGTCTATTCAGTGTCTTTTGGTGCCGATTGAACCAAAGGATCATCATGCAGACTTAGAAGGCTATATTGTGTCTGAGTATTCAGATTGGTTGAGTTTTGCTAAGCATACGTGCTTGAAGTCTACTGCCCATATCATCATATGCAAGAAGCTCTCCTGTGCACTAAATGCTCAGGCAAAGTTGCTAGAACTGTTTGCGACTGATATATTGTTAACCCATTTAGTACCGGCCCCCATAGCTCAGTTGGTAGTGTGTCCGCTCCGGGGAACGGGAGGTCACGGGTTCGATCCCGGGCGGCGACATACCAGAGTCGTTAAAAATGGTACTAGCTGCTCCTTGCTTGGCACTCAGATTTACGGGGTAGAGCTAGGACTGGTCGTTCCAGTGTCAGGATAATGTGACTGGGTGTGGTATCATGTAATGTGTCTGGGACATGATACTTCAGTGAGGCAGCACTATAAAAGTGAGCACTGAGCTCCCTGTCGCAACCAGACACCGTCGTGATATGACTGAAAAATTGTTGAAAGCGACATTAAACCCGAATTCACACACACACACACACACACACACACACACACACACACACACAACCCATGTTGTACCAGAAACCCTAAAACAGGTAGTTGGCAAACAGTGCAGGCCCAGATCAAACCCCGCAGAACATGGCGTCTGATCAGGGCCTACACTGTTTGCCAAATGTTCAGCCAATTTCCAAATAGATTTTGAAAAAATCACAACCTGATACCCCTAAATTTTTAAATGAACTTGTGCTATATGTAAAGAGGAAGATTCCATTTGGTACTAAATGGCTTAATGTGTGTATCATTGGTTTCAGATTTAAATGTGCATCCCAGTAAACCCAACTTTATAAAGTGTAAAATGAGCAATCCTGTGTAAGAAAAACTGTTTTATCATATGACGTCGCGTCTGAGAGTGTAATAACGCCATGTAATATTTTCGATAATCCACTAGTGGATTAAATATGCAAATTAGCTAGATGCGTCCCGTAACATTACATGTACGACGTCCTAAATGACGTCGCATTTACTAACGGCGGAATATTGACATTTTCGTAAACAATCGTGAATAAAATGCCTTTTAAATGTCATATGATAAAGAGAATCTTGCATTCATGCTCATGTATTATTGAATTTATTAAACGAGTTGAGGAAAAGGGAGAAAATGCGAGGCTTTGCCGAGCATTTTATCCCTTTTCCTCAACGAGTTTAATAAATTCAGTAATACATGAGCACTCATGTAAGATACTCTATGTCAACAATTTATTAAACGAGTTGAGGAAAAGGGATAAAATGCTCGGCAAAGCCTCGCATTTTATCCCTTTTCCTCAACTCGTTTAATAAATTCAATAATCCGCCCCCGCCCATTGGGGCTTGAAGAAATATATGGGCTGCAAGATGCTTCCACGCAGAGCTGAATCCGGCCAGCACACTAGTACTGGTAAACCGCTTAGAGGATCTAAGCTTGTCCAGGAACCGCGGTGCGAGGCAGTCCGTCCATGCTAATAAACCCTATTGGTTTCACTGGGCGACAGGGCTTGAGTTGTCATTTCATCTCAATGTCGGGTAAAAGTCCCACAAAATTGGAAGCAACGTCTCCAAAATGACCTTTACAGTGTTGACGGGGACGTTAAACCTCAAATCAAACAAACAAACAATAAATTCAATAATACATGAGCACTCATGTAAGATCCTCTATTTAGCCATTCACAAAGAACAAAGGTGCAGATCCGAGCAGTCTGAATAGCAGCTTTGTGATCGCTGTTTACATTGTACAATACCTCTAGTTCGAGACGGGGCTAGTTTGAGCCACTGAGGGTTACTGCCAGGAAGCATAACAGGGTTAATTTAGGGACATCTTTTTGGTGTTCTATTTAAAAATTATGCTGTGTGTACTCATTAGAATCGCCTCATTGAGACTAAAGCTCCAAGACTTCCCAGTTTGTGTAGTTGATCAGATTGGTTTCTGCCTTACTACCTAGACACAAAGAAGCCCCTGTGGTGTAGTGGTTATGCTACTCGCCTTGTAAACCAGGGGTCGCGGGATCAATCCATACGGGCTTCTCCAGACTCTCAGATGTGTCTTTAAACCGAGGTCCTGTCTCCGTATGACCTTAGCTGTTGGTGACACGTAAAACTCAAACACTCACTCACTTAGACACAAACCCAGAAGATAGGGTTTCTCATGACAGGGTCATAAGGGCCCAGTTGTTCAAAACTAAATATGTCATTAGATAATTTATGGCCAAAATATTTATCATATAATATGACAAATATACTTTTTTTGCTGAAAAAATGTGAGTATGGCAAAAATTGTTTAATATTCCAAGCGGTTAAGTCACTATCACCAGTTTTCACAAACGGGTTACGGACGGACAGACAGACAGACCATATATGGCTTGGCGGCCATTTTGGTCATGTGACCTGGACCCCATGAGCAAATTTTGGTTTCCCCCATCCTATAGAGGCTCCATATGAAATTTGACTTCAATCGGCCCAACGGTTTCCGAGGAGAAGCAGTTCTAAAATTTTCACATTTTTTGCCTCGGCGAGGCTATACTAAATGGAATGTAATATTTCGCAAGCTCATTGGTTAGATCTCATTGATATCTATCAGTATGCCAAAAATTGTTTAAATATTCCAAGCGGTTAAGTCACTATCACCAATTTTCACAAACGGGTTACGGACGGACCCAAAGAAGGTCAATGTCAACCCAGGGTCACCATTTTAGCAATTTATGATGGACCCACGTCCCAGTTGCTATTTATCAAGTTTCGTGGAAATCTGCCCAGTGGTTCTGGAGAAGACTATTTATGAAGGGTTTTTACCATATATGGCTTGGCGGCCATTTTGGTCATGTGACCTGGACCCCATGAGCAAATTTTGGTTTCCCTATCCAATAGAGGCTCCATATGAAATTTGACTTAAATCGGCCCAACAGTTTCCAAGGAGAAGCAGTTCAACAATTTTCACATTTTTTGCCTCGGCGAGGCTATACTAAATGGAATGTAATATTTCGCAAGCTCATTGGTTAGATCTCATTGATATCTATCAGTATGCCAAAAAATGTTTAAATATTCCAAGCGGTTAAGCCACTATCACCAGTTTTCACAAACGGGTTACGGACGGACAGACAGACAGACCATATATGGCTTGGCGGCCATTTTGGTAATGTGACCTGGACCACATGAGCAAATTCTGGTTTCCCCAATCCCATAGAGGCTCCATATGAAATTTGACTTCAATCGGCCCAACGGTTTCTGAGGAGAAGCAGTTAAAAAATTTTCACATTTTTTGCCTCGGCGAAGCTATACTAAATGGAATGTAATATTTCGCAAGTTCATTGGTAAGATCTCATTGAGATCTATCAGTATGCCAAAAACTGTTTAAATAATCCAAGCGGTTAAGTCACTATCACCATTTTTCAAAAACGGGTTACAGACGGACAGACAGACAGACCATATATGGCTTGGCGGCCATTTTGGTCATGTGACCTGGACCCCATGAGCAAATTTTGGTTTCCCCCATCCCATAGAGGCTCCATATGAAATTTGACTTCAATCGGCCCAACGGTTTCCGAGGAGAAGCAGTGCAAAAATTTTCACATTTTTTGCCTTGGCGAGGCTATACTAAATGGAATGTAATATTTCACAAGTTCATTGGTAAGATCTCATTGATATCTATCAGTATGCCAAAAATTGTTTAAATATTCCAAGCGGTTAAGTCACTATCACCAATTTTCACAAACGGGTTACGGACGGACAGACAGACAGACAGACCATATATTGCTTGGCGGCCATTTTGGTCATGTGACCTGGACCCCATGAGCAAATTTTGGTTTCCCTTGTCCCATAGAGGCTTCAAATGAAATTTGATTTCAATCGGCCCAACGGTTTCCAAGGAGAAGCAGTTCGAAAATTTTCACATTTTTCGCCTCGGCGAGGCTATACTAAATGGAATGTAATATTCTGCAAGTTCATTGGTTAGATCTCATTGATATCTATCAGTATGCCAAAAATTGTTTAAATATTCCAAGCGGTTAAGTCACTATCACCAATTTTCACAAACGGGTTACGGACGGACCCAAAGAAGGTCAAGGTCAACCCAGGGTCACCATTTTAGCAATTTATGATGGGCCTATGTCCCAGATGCTATTTATCAAGTTTCGTGGAAATCTGCCCAGTGGTTCTGGAGAAGACTATTTATGAAGGGTTTTTACCATATATGGCTTGGCGGCCATTTTGGTCATGTGACCTGGACCCCATGAGCAAATTTTGGTTTCCCTATCCCATAGAGGCTCCATATGAAATTTGACTTAAATCGGCCCAACAGTTTCCGAGGAGAAGCTGCTCAAAAATTTTCACATTTTTTGCCTCGGCGAAGCTATACTAAATGGAATGTAATATTTCGCAAGCTCATTGGTTAGATTTCATTGATATCTATCAGTATGGCAAAAATTGTTTAAATATTCCAAGCGGTTAAGTCACTATCACCAGTTTTCACAAACGGGTTACGGACGGACAGACAGACCATATATGGCTTGGCGGCCATTTTGGTCATGTGACCTGGACCCCATGAGCAAATTTTGGTTTCGACCATCCTATAGAGGCTCCATATGAAATTTGACTTCAATCGGCCCAACGGTTTCTAAGGAGGGGAACAAGACAATTCATCGACAAGACAATTCATCGACACGGTTTTTGGAGACAATTCATCGACACAATTGAAGACAACTCATCGACACTTTTTGAAGACAATTCATCGACACATTATTATGTTGAAATTATACACAAGTTGATAAAATGAAGACACTGTTTTGAAAATAAAATTATCTATTATCACGTTTATGATCAAAATAATGAATTTAGAAAAAAATTTCATTCAATATTGTGGCTTATTGACCATTTTAACCGCATAAAAGAAAATGTATACGGAACTTGGTCAAATATTGTTCAAAACTTTCATAATCAAAGTAAAAAAGTTGGAAAGTGAAGCTGGATTGTGAGTTACATGTATGTTTGCATTTTTCCTCTAACGTTTTGTTGTTCGAATTTTGATAATAATGCAGAACGGGGCGTCTGATCAGGGCCTACACTGTTTGCAAAAAGTTCAGCTATTTTCCCAAACAAATTTAGTTGAAAACACATCCTGACAACCCTACATTTTTAACTGGACTCATGCTATACATGTATATAAGGAGGAAGATTCCATTTTGTACAAAAAGGGTTAAACTGAACTTTTACCCCTAAAGTGGGATTAATCAAGGTCCATCGCATGGGCTTATTATCTAGATGATAATTCACCGACATGGTTTATATCTCATGATCACAATTAGGTATCTAAATGCGAATTGCACAAATCTCGAGGCTAAATTATCCTTCAATTCCAGTGGTCGCACTATCAATACTGCCACTACATAGCAATCAGCATCCTAAAAGCTACATGCTATCTTATCCTCAATTACTTTGAGACAGCTACCCGACAGTCACTTTTTTACGACATCAAATCAGACGAGGCAAACTATTGCGGTTGAAATGGTCAATAAGCCAAAATATTGAATTAATTTTTTTCTAAATTCGTAACTTTGATCATAAACGTGATAATAGAGATAATTTTATTTTCAAAACATTGTCTTCATTTTATCAGCTTGTGTATAATTTCAACATAATAATGTGTCGATGAATTGTCTTCATAAAGTGTCGATGAGTTGTCTTCAATTGTGTCGATGAATTGTCTCCAAAAACCGTGTCGATGAATTGTCTTGTCGATGAATTGTCTCGATTCCCCAAGGAGAAGCAGTTCAAAAATTTTCACATTTTTTGCCTCGGCGAGGCTATACTAAATGGAATGTAATATTTCGCAAGCTCATTGGTTAGATCTCATTGATATCTATCAGTATGCCAAAAATTGTTTAAATATTCCAAGCGGTTAAGTCACTATCACCAATTTTCACAAACGGGTTACGGACAGACTGACAGACTGACAGAATGACAGACTGACAGACTGACAGAATGACAGAATGACACGGTGATTTTAGGGCACTCTTAGAAATCAACCGACTTCAGTCGATTTCTTTTTCTGCGGGTCGTGCAATTGTCCGTTGAGCTATTATTAGTATCCTTGGCTCAAGGCTGTTGGTAAATAGGCTTGATTCCATTGAGCAATTTTGAAAATGTTTGAGGGTCACTGATGAGGCTTAATTGGCCGAAACTAGCTAGTCTGGCACAGAAAACATATACACTTCATATTTTCCAGTTCTGTGATGTATTCCTTGCTTCCAAAGGTTAACCCTTTTATAGAACATCTTTAAAAGTGGAATACTTCTTTCTTTAAGGTGGTCTTAATACCAGAATGTCTCTTTATTTAATCTCTTCACAGCTGACTCAAGTCCAGGTGATGGTGTACTGCGGGTCACAGACAGTTTGAAGACGCTTGCTGGTCATTCTAACAGAGTAACAAACCTAGCCTGGAGTCCACATCGGGATGGAGAACTAGCATCTGTTTCTTATGATGGGAATGCTGTGGTAGGTACACCTCTTACGATGATGACACAGCCGTGTCCTAAAAAAGCATCTTTCTTACCTCAAGTTTAAAAGCCTCTGTGGTGTAGTGGTTGCCCTACTCGCCTTGTAAACCAGGGATGGCAGGATTGATCCTGGGCTTCTCCAGACTTTCGGATGAGTCTTTAAACCGAGGTCCCGTCTCCGTATGACCTTGGCTGCTGGTGGGACGTAAAACTCACAAACACTCACTCTTACCTCAAGAATAAGCATTTTTCAGAGGAAAATGTTTTTAGCTCACCTGTCACATAGTGACAAGGTGAGCTTTTGTGATCACTTTTCGTCCGCCGTCAGTGCGTGTGTGCGTGCGTAAACTTTTTCTTCAAATGACATCTCCTCCTAAACCACTGATCGGATTTTGAACAAACTTTACAGGAATAATCCTTAGGTGGTCGCCTTTCAAAGTTGTTCAAATGGTTCCGGTCAATGCACATCTAGGTCACAGGAGCTAAAAATAGATTTTTTAAATGAAAACTTTAAAAATCTTCTTCTCTGAAACCGCAAGGCCCAGGTCTTCGATATTTGGTATGAAGCTTCATCTAGTGGACCTCTACCAAGATTGTTCAAATTATAGCCCTGGGGGCCAAAATGCCCCCGCCCCGGGGGCCTTTGGTTTTACATGGGCTTATATAGGGAAAATCATTAAAAAATCTTCTTCTCTGAAACTACAAGGCCCAGGTCTTTAATATTTGGTGTGAAGCTTTACCTGGTGGACCTCTACTAAGATTGTTCAAATTATAGCCTTGGGGCCAAAAATGCCCCCGCCCCGGGGGCCTTTGGTTTTACATTGGCTTATACAGGGAAAATCTTTAAAAATCTTCTTCTCTGAAACTGCAAGGCCCAGATCTTTGAAATTTGTTGTGAAGCTTCATCTAGTGGACCTCTACCAAGATTGTTCAAATTATAGCCCTGAGGGCCAAATGCCCCTGCCCCAGGGGCCTATGATTTTACATAGGCTTATATAGGGAAAATCATTAAAAAATCTGCTTCTCTGAAACCACAAGGCCCAGGTCTTTAATATTTGGTGTGAAGCTTTACTTGGTGGACCTTTACTAAGATTGTTCAAATTATAGCTTTGGGGCCAAAAATGCCCCCGCCCCGGGGTCCTTTGGTTTTACATAGGCTTATACAGGGAAAATCTTTAAAAATCTTCTTCTCTGAAACTGCAAGGCCCAGATCTTTGGTATTTGATGTGAAGCTTCATCTAGTGGACCTCTTTCAAGATTGTTCAAATTATAGCCCTGGGGCCAAAAATGCCCCCACCCCGGGACCCTTTGGTTTTTCATAGGCTTATATAGGGAAAACCTTTAAAAATCTTCTTGTCTGAAACCAGAAGGCCCAGGTCTTTGATATTTGGTATGAAGCTTCATCTAACCAACACCAAGTTTGTTCAAATTATAGCCCTTGGGCCTAGAATGTACTGGAGACACTAATTCTCAGGTGAGCGATTCAGGGCCCTCTGGGCCCTCTTGTATATTTTTCTTTTTTTCTGGTCAAAATATAGTTTGTGCCGGCCTCGGTAGCTCACTCTGATGCATGTCTGGTGATCAGGAGGACGTGGGTTTGATACCTGTCGGGGCCGGCAACATTCTTTCGTGGAGATTGATCATGAAATCTTTCCCACTGTCACTCTCTCCCTTCCACTGTTTCAATAAGAGCAGTTGTATACTGGTTAACCGTTTACATATAAGCCTGCTCAGGAAAGTGTGGATATGTAAACTGACTGGCTCAAAAATTACCTAAATAGTGTTGACTAGGTTGTTAAACTCCAATACAAACAAACAAACACCTGTTAAGAGGACACATCTGTGTCCTAAAATCATATAATGGCATATTTCTTATCTCAAGAATAAGCATTTTCCAGAGGAAATCATTAGGAAAACATGTCCGTAAGAAATAATGGCGTCCAACATGGTGTCAGAAAATGATAAATATTAGGTAAAAATGATAACATCTTTATTATTTCTGCTTTCAACATAGATTGTGGGTGCTCGTTAGAACCGCCTCATTGAGGCGGTTCTATCGAGTACCCACAATCTATGTTTTTGAGTAAAAATAAGGCAGATAATGTATGCCCCTTTAAACCCCACTTTTCTCTATATAAAGTAGGTTTTAGGGGGGTCTTCGTTTCACGGACGTGTTATTGTGATGTTTTATATTTTTCTTCTTTCTGGTCAAAATATAGATTGTGGGTGTTTGTTAGAATGGCCGTAATAAGGTGGTTCTAATGAGTAATCACAATCTATGTTTTTGAGCAGATGAAAAGAAAATGATGTATAACTCTTTATCATATGACGTCGCGTCTGAGAGTGTAATAACGCCATGTATTATTTTCGATAATCCACTAGTGGATTAAATATGCAAATTAGCTAGATACGTCCCGTAACGTTACATGTACGACGTCCTTAACGACGTCGCGTTTACTAACAGTGGAATATTGACATTTTTGTAAACAATCGTGAATAAAACGCGTTTTAAATGTCATATGATAAATAGAATCTTGCATTCGTGCTCATGTATTATTGAATTTATTAAACTCGTTGAGGAAAAGGGATAAAATGCTCGGTGAAGCCTCGCATTTTATCCCTTTTCCTCATCTCGTTTAATAAATTCAATAATACATGAGCACTCGTGTAAGATCCTCTATGTAATTGCCACTTTTTGCTGCGCCTGCTTTAAACATGGCGTGTTATAGGAGTCAGGTTTTCCGTCTGTTTTCCAGTTTGCTCTACTGTCAAGCCATCAACATTTGCGACCACCCTTTACTTTCACCCAAATGCAAGAATCTATTTCTCGAGAACAATAAGAGCTTCATTAATGATACTTGGTACAAACTTGCATCTAGGAAATGGCAACTTTAATGCAAGCATCCATATCTGACCTTGACCTTCATTTCATGGTTCACTGTATTTGTGAATTATTGTGACCACCCTAACTTTCACCCTAATGTAAGAACAATAAGAGCTTCATAAATGATATAATGTTATTAATCAAGTAATTTCTTATTGGCTCAGGACCTGTAACTTGGCCAATACAAAATTACTTGATTAATGACAATTTTATTAATTGACACAATTAAAAAACATGAATATTGATATTTGACCTCTGGTTAATATTGGTTGACCTGGTGTTAATACAGAAGACCTGTGATCAAAACAGGATAGACAATTAATAATACATGTACTTGGTACAAACTTGCACCAAAAGGTCAGATATCAATAAAATACAATTACAAAGTCAATTTTATAGATTTTGACACCAAACTTTTTCAGAGTAATGAATAATGAAATATGTTAAAATATTGAACAGGAATTGGACTTTGACCCCTGCCCCAGGTTAAAGGTCCACATCCTCACCTCTACATATTTTTAGTGTGGCAGTTTTCAAAACCAGCATAAATCATTCCATGTTATACTGTATACATGCACATCTGGGGCCAGTTTTTCAAAGCATTGTTAGCTTAACGAGCTTGTTAGTGGTAAAATTGTTAACTGTTCTAGCAAGTACAATATCTAAAATTTTGTTATTTTTGCTGAAAAAATGTGAGCAGCTTTTGCATTTGCAAAAGCTGCTCACATTTTTTCAGCAAAATAAAAATTAGCATATTTGCCATATTAAGTGATCAAAGTTTTAACGATATGTTTACTAACGACATTGTAAGTTTTGAACAACTGGCCCCTAATCAAATACTTCTCTGGTATTTCAGGTGTGGGATGTCCCAACATGTACACCTAAAGCCTGTTACCAAGGTCATATTGGAAGGTTGCTATGTGTTCAGTGGAGTGGCCTTGACCCCGATGTTGTCATCACTGGTGCAGATGACTTCTGTTGTCATCAGTGGAGAGTGTCAGAGAACCCTGTATTAGAGGGACAGTTAGGTAGGTTTACTTAGTTATTTTGTTATCAAAGGTCATGTAGGGTGATTACTATGGTACTTGGGGAATAGCCTTGACCCTGAATTATGTGTTAAAGCCTGTTACCAAGGTCGACTTGGAAGGTTGCTATGTGTTCAGTGGAACAGCCTTGACCCTGATAATTTGATTGCCATGGTGGTTGCGTTACAGGTTCATCCAAGGAGACCACCGCTGCCTATCGGGGCCAGAAGAAATAAATTGGGCACGCAGAGCTGAAACCGACCCGCACATGAGTTCTGGTAAACAGCTTAGAGGATCTAAGCCTGCCCAGGCAAAGCGGTGCGAGTGTCGGGACAGTCCATGCTCATAAACCCTAATGGTTTCATTGGGCAGCAGGGCTTGAGATGTCATTTCATCTCAATGTCGGGTAAAAGTCCCATAAAATTGGAATAAACGTCTCCAAAATGACGGGGACGTTAAACCTCAAGTCAAACAAAACTTGTGGAATAGCCTTGACCCTGATAATTTGACTGCCATGGCGGTTGCCTTACATGTTCATCCAATTAGACCGCCCTTGCCAATGTGGTCCTGAAGAAAAAGATTGGGCTGCAAGATTCTTCCATGCACAGCTGAAACTGACAACACATGAATACTGGTAAACTGCTTAGAGGGTTCTAAGCCTGCCCAGGCAAAGTGGTGCAAGTCTGACCATCCATGCATATAAACCCTATTGGTTTCATTCTGCGGCAAGGCTTGAGATGTTATTTCATCACAATGTAGGATAAAATTCACACAAAATTGGAAGCAACATCTCCAAAATGACCTATACAGTGTTGATGGGTATGATAAACCTCAAACCAAACAAAATCAAGAAGGGCAGTTGTCATTTTTTGGCTAAGAATGTGCAGTGCTCTGGTTACCCTCTTATGTAGAATCTTACCTAGGAAAAAACTGTGTTTAGGAAAACTGACTGGCTCAGTATGATCTGAAAAGTATCGACTGGGCCATTAAACTAAAAAAAAAAAAATTCAGAAATTTTTCATCGAAATTGTCTTTTTCAGATGGTAAAAAGAAGAAGAAAAAGAAGAAGTCTGATTTCATTCAGGTGAAATCAGAGGCAGAAGCAGTTCCCATGGTAACAAACATTGATTCCATGGCAACAGAAGATCAACAAGAAATAGAGTTATTATTGCTACAGAAGAAACAAGAACTTGAGATTCAAGCTGCTGAGACTGAAGGTAGGACAAACCTGTCTCTGTGAATGCAGTCGGTTGTGATACCATAATTACTCTAAATATTCAGACACTTTTCTGATGATCCTTATTTGTTTCTTTGGGGTGGTGTGTGTGTGTGTGGTTGGTTGGGGGGGGGCGGGTTACAGCCCTTTCAAGAGTATTTCACTAATTTCAAGCCCATCCTTAATCAGAGGTGGGTGGGCAGAAAATGGAGTACCTGGAGAAAAACCACCTGAACTTCCATTGGAGAACTTGGTATCTCACATCTGACCCCAGCCAGGCTCAAACTTACAATGATGAGATAAATGATTAAGAAGCGGCTCTCCTACCCACAAGGCCATGGAGGCCTGTTAAATAGCCTAATAGTGTCGTAAATACATTATGATATATTTTTGACACCAAGACTTTTGATCAGTGGCAACTGTGCAGTTTGATTCAAGGCATAGGTTGTAATACCCATAATTTTTGGACACTGTTAATGAGCAATTCAAGCATCATTTATTGTTCATGATATATTTTGGGGGCAAAAAAGTTTGCTCAGAGGCAAACAGTGTAGACCCTGATCAGACTTTTCCATCAGGTGCAGTCTGATGTGGGTCTACACTGTTTGCTCAGGTTTATCTTAAGTTTATGACTTGTTTTAGAATTGCTAAAATGGCTCCTTTCATATTTATCATATGACGTCGCGTCTGAGAGTGTAATAACGCCATGTATTATTTTCGATAATCCACTAGTGGATTAAATATGCAAATTAGCTAGATACGTTCCGTAACGTTACATGTACGACGTCCTTAACGTTACATGTACGACATCCTTAATGACGTCGCGTTTACTAATGGCGGAATACTGACATTTTTGTAAACAATCGTGAATGAAATGCGTTTTAAATGTCATATGATAAATAGAATCTTGCATTCGTGCTCATGTATTATTTAATTTATTAAACTTGTTGAGGAAAAGGGATAAAATGCTAGGCAAAGCCTCGCATTTTATCCCTTTTCCTCAACTCATTTAATAAATTCAATAATACATGAACACTCATGTAAGATCCTCTTTATCCAAGATGGCCGCCATGGGGTTTTCTGCATAAAATGGGTTAAACACTGAATAATGTTTGGAGTAGGCCAAAATGCTATGTAAATTCAAATAAGAGAGACATCAAATGCTCAAATACATTTTTATGCTGTGAGTAGGAATATAAGCAGTCATCCCTGATGCAAACTGATAATTCCAAACCCCTGGGTCAATGGATGAAGTTGGAAACTAGGTTTGACCTCGTTTCTGGCTTTATCCATTAATGTTCGGGTTGGATTTCTCTGTTAGCATTGAGGTGAGAGAGGCGAAGATGTCCAATATCTTGCATCACTGAGGCGTCCAACTGAAACTGGCTTACAGTTGGGCCCGACCCCGCCCATAGGGGCTTGAAGAAATATATGGGCTGCACGATGCTTCCACGTAGAGCTGAAACTGACCCGCACACTAGTACTGGTAAACCGCTTAGAGGATCTAAGCCTGTCCAGGAACCGCGGTGCGAGGCAGACCGTGCATGCTAATAAACCCTATTGGTTTCATTAGGCGGCAGGGCTTGAGATGTCATTTCATCTCAATGTCGGGTAAAAGTCCCACAAAATTGGAAGCAACGTCTCCAAAATGACCTTTACAGTGTTGACGGGGACGTTAAACCTCAAATCAAACAAACAAAAGCTTACAGTTGGGCAAGGCCTGCTTTTCTTGTAGCAGGTACGGGTAGAGGGGGAATGTTGTTACCTCTCCAGTTACACTTCCATTTAGTTTCCTCTTTATCCCCTGTCCTTCCCTTTCATCTCCACTATCACTTCTATCTACAGTAGAATTTCGATGGCTCGAACACCGATGGGTCGTTTACCATGGATGTGTCGAACCCATTCTTCAGCCCCTAGCGAAATCCTCTACATAAGAAATAGTGGGGGATAATTAAGGAGATTTTAGTCTTTAATCTTGCAAATGTATGCTGTGTGTACTCATTAGAATCGCCTCGATGAGGCGATTCTAATGAGTACACACAGCATAAATATTCATTATAGAACACCGAAAAGATGTCTAAAAGTATCTCTTTATGCCTCCTGAAAGTAACCTCAGTGGCTCAAACTACCCCCGTCTCGAACAGATTTTCGAGGTCCCAACGGTGTTCGAGCCATTGAAGTTTGACTGTATTTTCTCCCTTTCTCAGCAACATGACATAAAGTGAGCCACAAAGATTGACGTGTCATTAAAGCCAAACACAATCAATCCAATTCTAAGTTGGCATCGCAGATGGCTGTTGGACTCTATTTGTCTTGGTCTCAAGCCTAATATACAGAGGACCTGTGTTATAACGACAGTATTTGTTCCCAAATATTGCGCCGATATAATGTATGTGCTGTTATAAAGAATCCCAGTTAGGAGTATGGTAGGTTATAAAAGGTCTTTTCCAGATCATTACTCCAAACAAATGTTATAGAGATTTGTTAGAATCCCCTCGGTGAGGCGATTCTAACAAATATCTATAAAATTTGTTCCTTTGAGTATTAAATTACAAGAATCCTTCATGACTATGGATTCGATTTGGGCATTTCCAACACGAGAGAAGCCCACGTCGCTTGGAATTGAGGCTTAGCCTTCAGCTAAGAATTCCTTCCATTGAAATTGTCGTTATAACGAGTTTTGCCATTATAACTAATGTTGATATAAAGAGGGTTTATTGTAGATTCTACCCTTTCTTGCATAGCAGCAGATAGTATAGTATTTTGTGATTACTGAAGGATAGTTTTCCATATTTCTCCATATAAACCTATGTTGTGGGTATTCATTAGAACCGCCTCGTCGAGGCGGTTCTAATGAATACCCACAACATAGGTTTTTATGGAGAATCGACAAAAACTATCCTTCAGTTATCTCAAAATACCAGCCTTACCTGTTGCTATGAGGTCACATGTGAGACATGCCGCCCCCGCCCATTGGGGCTTGTAGAAATAAATGGGCTGCATGATCCTTCCACGCAGAGCTGAAACCAACCATACATTAGTACTGGTAAACTGCTTAGAGGTTCTAAGCATGCCCAGGGAAAGTGGTGCAAGTTGGACCGTCCATGGATTTCATTGGGCGACAGGGCTTGAGATGTTATTTCATCTAGTGTCGGGTAAAAGTCCCACAAAATTGGAAGCAATGTCTCCAAAATGACCTATACAGTGTTGATGGGGACGTTAAACCTCAAATCAAACAAACAAACACATGTGAGACGCAAAGCTCTGCAACAGAAGGTCAGGCGTTTTTTCTCTGGGGACTCCAGTTTTCGCCAACCTCTGATAAACGATTGGCTCGATATAAGTGATATTATCTTGAAAGGGCTGTAAAACCAATTTCCTAAAATGAAAAAATCTGCTGCTATGCTTTCTTGTTGAAGCTGTGATTTCGCTGTTCTATTTTGACAGGCTTTGTGACTGGTGTTCAAGACGAAGAGGAGATAAATTTGGATGAAAGTATCTCAACTGCGAGTCTAGACAGCACATACAGTGAAAGGAAGATGGTGTCCGAGGGTGGAGATGCCCTTCCTGTAAAAGGAAAAAGAGTTTCAGGTACTGTGCGAAAATACAAACAAAAAAATCAATATTGAGCATCTCCATTTATGGTTTTCATTTTGGGGTAAGTTCATTATTGAGTTTGTTCCATTGAGATTACTCTTCGTTGTATCATATGTGGGTATAAACATCACGCTAACAGGTCCGTGAAATAAACACCTCCTTAAACCCCACTTTATATAGAGAAAACTGGGGTTTAGGGTGTATACATTATTTTCCTTATTTCTGCTCATAGACATAGGTTTTGGGTACTAGTTAGAACCGCCTCAAACGAGGTGGTTCTAACGAGCACCCACAACCTATGTTTAAAGTAAAAATAACAAAAATATCGCAGATTTTCATCAGAAAAGTAGCCGTTTTGGAGATGTGAAAAATGCACTATGTTGCACGGGTGTGTTATCGTAATGGACAGTTGAATGTAGTCAAACAAAAATTGGCTCTATTTTGATGAAATGTTTCAATCTTAAAATTGTATTACTACTGCTTTCAATAATCATTAGACTTTGGACCCCAACCAATAGCTACATCCTTTGATCACCAAACTTCAGATCATGTCATCACAAACTGACAAGGATAGAAAAATTATTTGGCCAATTATGACGCAGCAAGTGTGCAGCCAGATACATTGCACTTTCAGTGATCAGGACATCCATGTCAGTCATTTGAACAGGCCTTGAGACAAGTCTGCAGTACAAAGAAATTGGCAGATTTTGATGTATATATTTGGTGCACTGACTTCTGAAATTTAATACCTCAGAATGCACTACATTGATCTGCATTATTTGACTGAAAGTCTAATTGATATTGAATCAGTAGTATCTTGAAGACTGACATAGATAATTTCATTTTGTTTTAACCCTTATATTCCTTGAACCAATTTGTTTTTATTTCAAATGTCCATACCTTTGCATACGAGGCCTGTTCAAATATGAATGCAAGTAGAACGTTTTCTCATGCACTAATGCGAAAATCACCTGGAAATAAATATCACAGCGTAGAAAAACATTTACCTATACATTGATACCAAACCTGTTAAAATCCGTGCACTTTAGCCATGTATATCGTTCGATAAACACTGTCTACTCTTGTATACTATTACAAAACATGGTTGGAAGAATGTCAGGGTAGGCCGTTGAAATACGGTCCTATATTAAGAATCGTTGTATTCTTGGTATACGGTGCAAAGACATTTTTGATGAAATATGTTCGGTTTATGGGCATAATGAAATGTCTTTTCCAACAATTTTTCGTTGGTGTAAGAAATTCAGCTGTGGGCTAGGCTCAGCAGAAGATGCACCACATGATTTTCGGCCGAAAAGAGCAACATCTGCCAAGATGGTTGCTAGAGTGAAAGAAATAGTTGCTACCGATGCACGATACACCACTAGGCAAATACACCTCAACCCCGTTATAGCACGGTTCTCGGGGTCCAATCAGAAGACCGTGTTAGTTAACCGAACCGTGCTATAACGATCGTCATTGACCTGGTCAATGACCCGGAAAAAGTTCGTCTGCCACAGTTTGTTTATCTTTGTTTTGTGTTATTGCAATGTTTTTCGGGCTATTTTATCGTTTGTTCTTTTGTTTGTTTTGCTTTTAGATGTTGCATTTATTGCTTTAAATTCGTTGCATGACTGTTAAATAAAATAAATTTGTGAAAAACAGTGATTCATTCGTTTGTGTTTGATTTCTATTCCAATATGTCCATGTGTAATCCCAGTGTGTATTTTTAGATGGGCCGTGGTTCCCGGTGACTGGTTCCGATTTGCATAAGCAATTGCAATGCACAAGGGAAAAAACTCTATCTGACTATATTTTTCCCTTCCACAGTTAACTTTCTTACTGCAATTGAATAAGTAAACGGGCACCCCCGCCTATCGGGCCTTGGAGAAATAGATTGGGAACGGACCGCAAATGAGTACTGGTAAACTGCTTAGGTCTAACCCTGCCCAGGCAAGTGATGCCAGAAACTCTTCCCATTGCAAGGATAGCATGAGACGCCTGAGCAAGGCCGCACAAACATCGGTCCAACATTAATTCGTTGTAAACATCGATGTTAAAACGACATTGCATACGGGAGCAAATTCTTTCCTTTCTATGTCTTTTTTTTTCTTCCGCAGATACGGTAGACTATGCAGACGGGAAAGGTTTGCTGCGTTGGCGCTTTGCTGCGTTTTCCAACATTAATGCGTTACATCGGTGTTAAAACGATGTTGCATACGGGAGCAAATTCTTTCCTTTCATGGGTCAATAATCTATGTTTTTTTTTTCTCTTTTTTTCTTCCGCAGATAGACTATGCAAACGGGAAAGGTTTTGCACTGAGGTTTGCTGCGTTGGCGCAGATTCTTTTCCAACACAATATCTTTTCACGGGAGCAAATTCACACGTCATTAGTAAAACTTTACAGACCGTGTGAAGAAGTTGTTTATTGCATGTTTACTGATATACAATAACGGTGTTAAATTGGATAATTGACAAGTGATTAAGTCGACATTGAGATTTAACGCTAACTACCGTGTTAACACTCCTGGATTTCTTCTAACTACCGTGTTAACTCACTAGGATTTCTTTTTTTGCCGAAGCAAAAAAGGAAGGTTGGAGAAAATTTGGGGTCCAAACAACAACCGTGTTATATCCGAATTCGTGTTATAACCAACCGTGCTATAACGGGGTTGAGGTGTAGCTAGTATTGTTGGCATCTGAGGAGCAGCTCATACAATTCTGAAACGGAATTTGAAAATGAGAAAGATCTGTGCTAGATGGATTCCCCATCTGTTGACAGATGAACAGAAAAAGACACACGTTCAGTGCGCCAAGAAGTAGCTTAAAAAGTTTCCAAATTACAATGCACGGTCTTTTGCTAATGTGAGACATGGGTTCACTTTTTTGAGCCAAAACGAAAGATTCAGAACAAAATATGGGCAACAAAGTATTGCAAAAGACCATGCATTGCAAAGCGGACCATGAGCGTCAAGAAGGTAATGTATGCCATATTCTTTCAAATCGGCCCTGCTATTCAGGTTGCTGTGCCTAAAGGCAGATCTGTAAATGCGAAGTTTTACAAGAATAAAGTTCTTCAAAAATTGAAGAAATATTTCAAAGAACGAAGACCCGCAACTGGTTTGGCCAATGTCAGATTGCTACATGACAATGCGTCATCGCACAAGGCATTCATTGTGCAAGACTATCTGAAGCAGGAAAAGGTTGTTGAACTCCCTCACCCCTTGTATTCCCCTGGCCTTGCCCCGTGTGACTATCTTTTGTTTCCGTGGCTGAAAAATACCTTTCTGGTCGAAAATTTGTACAGCGCAAACACCTCGGTTCTGCAATATTCCAGTGCCTTCATAGTATACCTCGAAAAGAATACCAAAATGCATTCAATGATTGGATCAGAAGACTGAAAGTTTGTATATCTGTTAAAGGGGAATACTTTGAGGGGACAAAATAAATTTTTCATCGAAATCTATCATGGAATCATTTTTATGTGCTTAGTTGCATTCATATTTGAACAGTCCTCGTATTACCTTTTAATGTTTGCATATAGAATCAGAGAGAACTCCGCATGAACTACCCATAATCTGCTTTTAACACTGTTCATTATAACACAGTTTTTGATATAACTTAGTTTAAGAGGGATCCCAAAAATGTATAGATTCTATAGAAAAATGACCATTTATGGGTCATTTTCCTATAAAATCATAAATGGTCCTTTTTCTATAAAATCTATACTTTTTTGTTAGGATATTACACAGTTGTTTTTAGAAAACAGCTTTGGACCTCAACTATAGTGTTATAAAGATGTTTTGACATACTCTCTTTCTCTGAGTCAACAGATCCTTCATATTTCTAGATGTTGTCTCTGGGAAAGACCGAAAGAAGAGAAAACCCAAATCCATGTTTCCTGTGATGGGTCAGATGGAAAATCGAGGGAAACAGTTTATGCTGGATGATATAGTCACTCTAGCCAAACTTATCTATGGTAAGTGATTCTCTTATGAACTTGCCTTTATAAATATCAAAGGAAAAATAAATCATATTAACCTCTCCTTGAGACAACTCTTAAAGCATCTGGACAGCACGCCCAACGTGGTAATTTTTCGTGGCTCCAAAACTGATATTTTATGCCCGACTATTCGAAGAAAGGTGGAAAGGGTATTTATCATATGACGTCGCGTCTGAGAGTGTAATAACGCCATGTAATATTTTCGATAATCCACTAGTGGATTAAATATGCAAATTAGCTAGATACGTCCCGTAACGTTACATGTTCAACGTCCTTAACGACGTCGCGTTTACTAATGACGGAATATTGATATTTTTGTAAACAATCGTGAATAAAATACGTTTTAAATGTCATATGATAAATAGAATCTTGCATTCGTGCTCATGTATTATTGAATTTATTAAACTCGTTGAGGAAAGGGATAAAATGCTCGGCAAAGCCTCGCATTTTATCCCTTTTCCTCAACTCGTATAATAAATTCAATAATACATGAGCACTCATGTAAGATCCTCTATATAGTGTACCCCTGTACACCAGATCCTCGTGCATATCTGTTTCAATTTCTGCATCCATGTCCGAGATAACTTTAACAATTTGCATTTAAATTTAAATTTTTCATCAATGTCACAGCTACCGGGGAAGGTAGGGAGTGTGGGGTGGGAAGCAGGCATCCATGTCCCATGGACACATTTCTAATCTTATTCTTCAAGCTACATCAGTTAGGCAAGCACCCCACAATCTATATTTTAAAGAAAAAAGAAGGAAAAATATTTTTTACCCATGTAAACTCCACTTTCATTTACGAATTTTAAATGGATTTTACAGGGGTGTTCATTAAATAGACTTGTTTATATTGATAGAAGTTCTTTTACAAGCCTCCCTAACTGGTTTTAGTCACATTTTTGACCTTGTTCAGACTGTTCAATTAGATATATTTGGATATGAGTTGTAAGAGAATAGAAATTAGGTCACTGTGTCAAGTTACTGAAAAATATGTGTTCGCATCAGAGAGCATATTTTTTGCTCAATTTTCTCGGCACTTGCTAAGAATGTTTGTGCAACTGAACCATATTTGTAAGTAGCTCAAATTTGGTCAGTAGCTAGGTCAGTAGTCGAGTGATAAGAAAAGCCATATTATTTATAGCATCACGAAAACAAGCCTATATAATTTTGACCCCCTTGGACCCCACTTTTCTATATTAAACCTGGATTATTCAGGGGTAAACTTTATTTTTCTTATTTCTGTTTTAAAATATAGATTGTGGGTACTCGTTAGAACCCCCTCATTGAGGCGGTTCAAATGAGTATCCTCAATCTATATTTTGAGCAGAAATAAGAAAAATAACACAATTATTCTTCTTTAAATGTTTGGTTTTTTTTCGGCGGTAAAGTTTGCAATGTATTCGTATAGGTGTCTTTTCGTAATGGTTTCAAATAGTTCCAGATAAGAAGTAAGTATGGAGTAATTTTCCTTTTCTGGGTAAAGACATATGCTGTGGAAACTCGTTAGAATTTCTTCACTAAGTTTACACAACATCTGTTTTATGGAAAATAACAAAAATTATCCTTATTGTTCCTTATTATCACTGTAAGATTCCTTCATTTCATGATGTCACTGATATTCTGTGGCATAAAGCCATTTATCATATGATGCCGCGTCTGAGAGTGTAATAACGCCATGTAATAAATTCAATAATCCACTAGTGGATTAAATATGTAAATTAGTTAGATACGCTCTGTAGCGTTACATGTATGACGTCCTTAACAACGTCGCATTTACTAATGGTGGAATATTGACAATTTTGTTAAACAATCGTTAATAAAATGCGTTTTAAATGCCATATGATAAATAGAATCTTGCACTCGTGCTCGTGTATTATTGAATTTATTAAACTCGTTGAAGAAAAGGGATAAAATGCTCGGCAAAGCCTCACAGTTTATCCCTTTTCCTCAACTCGTTTTATAAATTCAATAATACATGAGCACTCATATGTAAGATCCTCTATATGTAGCATGTGTAATATGGGGTTACAAACTTGTAAAAGTTATCACACCATTCATGTTATGTTTTCAGAAGAGATTATATACAAATTTCAAAGGAGAAAAAAATAAGAAAATGGCATTAAAACAGGGAATCTCACACTTATGTGTCACAAGGGCGGAAAAAGAACTTGGCTCGACCGGGACTCGAACCCAGGGCCTCTCGCATACTGTGCGCACACTCTACCGACTGAGCTACTGAGCCACACGGTCAGACTGTTACATTTTGCCCCCACACTGGCCACCAAATGTCACAGGGGTGGAAAAGAATATAGCTTGACCGGGACTCGAACCCAGGGCCGCTAGCATACCTTGTGAACACTCTATCAACAGAGCTACTGAGCCACACAGTCGACCTGTTACATATGGACATTTCATACTGGAAATTTATGAAACTCACCAAAGGCTTATTTCACAAATTTCAGATGAAATGAATCTCTATTAATGCACAAAAATATGACATATGAGGACTGTTCAAATATGAATGCAAGTAGAACGTTTTCTCATGCACTAATGCGAAAATCACCTGGAAATAAATATCACAGCGTAGAAAAACATTTTACCTATACATTGATACCAAACCTGTTAAAATCTGTACACTTTAGCCATGTATATTGTTCGATAAACACTGTCTACTCTTGTATACTAATACAAAACATGGTTGGAAGAAGGTCAGAGTACGCCGTTGAAATACGGTCCTATATTAAGAATCGTAGTATTCTTGGTATACTGTGCAAAGACATTTTTGATGAAATATGTTCTGTTTAAAGGCATAATGAAATGTCTTTTCCGACAGTTTTTCGTTGTTGTAAGAAATTCAGCTGTGGGCTAGGCTCAACAGAAGATGCACCACATGATCGTCGGCCGAAAAGAGCAACATCTGCCGAGATGGTTGCTAGATTGAAAGAAATAGTTGCTACCGATGCACGATACACCACTAGGCAAATAGCTAGTATGGTTGGCATCTCATTAGGAACAGCTCATACAATTCTGAAACGGGATTTGAAAATGAGAAAGATCTGTGCTAGATGGATTCCCCATCTGTTGACAGATGAGCGGAAAAAGACATGCGTTCAGTGCGCCAAGAAGTTGCTTAAAAAGTTTCCAAATTACAATGCATGGTCTCACTAGTGTTGTCACAGGTGATGAGACATGGGTTCACTTTTGTGAGCCAAAACGAAAGATTCAGAACAAAATATGGGCAACAAAGTATTGCAAAAGACCATGCATTGCAAAGCCGACCATGAGCGTCAAGAAGGTAATGTATGCCATATTCTTTTCAAATCAGGGCCCTGCTATTCAGGTTGCTGTGCCTAAAGGCAAATCTGTAAATGCGAAGTTTTACAAAAATAAAGTTCTTCGAAAATTGTAGAAATATTTCAAAGAACGAAGACCCGCAACTGGTTTGGCCAATGTCAGATTGCTACATGACAATGCGTCATCGCACAAGGCGTTCATTGTGCAAGACTACCTGAAGCAGGAAAAGGTTGTTGAACTCCCTCACCCCCCGTATTCCCCTGACCTTGTCCCGTGTGACTTTTTTTTTGTTTCCGCGGCTGAAAAAATACCTTTCTGGTCGAAAATTTGTACAGCACAAACACCTCGGTTCTGCAATATTCCAGTGCCTTCATAGTATACCTCGAAAAGACTACCAAAATGCATTCAATGATTGGATCAGAAGACTGAAAGTTTGTATGTCTGTTAAAGGGGAATACATTGAGGGGACAAAATAAATTTTTCATCTAAATCTATCACGGAATCATTTATATATGCTTAGTTGCATTCATATTTGAACAGTCCTCGTATTTGGCTTGAAACCTCATCTAGTGGACCTCTACCAAGATTGTTCAAAATATAGTCCTGACTCCAACAATGCCCCCGCGCCGAGGCCAACTGGTTTCACATAGGCGTATACAGAGATAACCTTTAAAAAGCTTCTTGTCAGAAACAAGAAGACCCAGGTCTTTGATATTTGGTATGAAGCTTCATCTAATGGACTTCTACCAAGATTGTTCAAATAATAGCCTTGGGGCCAAAAATGTCCCTGCGCCAGGACCCACTACTGTCTAGTTTTACATAGGCTTATATAGGAAAAACCTTTAAAAATCTTCATGTCTGAAACCAGAAGGCCCAGGACTTTGATGTTTGGCATGAAGCTTCATCTAGTGGACCTCTAGCAAGATTGTTCAAAATATAGTCCTGAGGCGTAATTGCCCCCGCGCCGGGGCCAACTGGTTTCTCATAGACGTATACAGAGATATCCTTTAAAAATCTTCTTGTCAGAAACCAGAAGGCTCAGGTCTTTGATATTTGGTATGAAGCTTCATCTAATGGACCGCTACCAAGATTGTTCAAATAATAGCCTTGGGGCCAAAAGTGTCCCGGTGCCAGGTCCCACTAGTTTTAAATAGGCTTATATAGGAAGAACCTTTAAAACCTTCTTGTCTGAAACCAGAAGGCCCAGGTCTTTGATATTTGGCGTGAAGCTTCTTCTAGTGCACCACTACTGAGATTGTTCAAATTATAGCCCTGGCACCAAAAATACCCCTACACCAGAGCCCACTAGTTTTACATGGGCCTATATATAGAAATCTTCTTCTATATAAAATCTTCTTGTCTGAAACCAGAAGGCCAAGGTCTTTGATATTTGGTATGAAGCTTCATCTAATGGACCTCTACCAAGATTGTTCAAATTATAGCCTTGGGGCCAAAAATGCCCCACGCCGGGACCCACTAGTTTCACATAGGCTTATATAGGAAGATCCTTTTAAACATTTTCTTGTCTGAGACCAGAAGGCCCAGGTCTTTGATATTTGGCACGAAGGATCATCTAGTGGACCTCTACTGAGATTATTCAAATAATAATCTGCCGCCAAAAATGTCCATGTGCCAGGGCCCACTGGTTTTACATAGGCTTATATAGGGAAGACCTTTAAAAATCTTTTCTGAAACCAGAAGGCCGAGGTCTTTGATATATGGTATGAAGCTTCATCTAGTGAACCACTACCAAGTTTGTTCAAATTATAGCCCTTGGGCCAAGACTGTACTAGAGACACTGATTCTCAGGTGAGCGATTCAGGGCCCTCTGGGCCCTCTTGTTACCTTATATTTGTCATTTCTGACACCATGCTGGATGCCATTATTTCACAAGTACATGTTTTCCTAATGGTTTTAACCCTTGTGCTGTTGAATAAATTAATTTTGCCAGACCCCATTCTAACTGTCAGCCAATCAGATAAGTTGTCAGTTTCTGGCAAAAGAATGTGCACTGGACTGGTAAACTGCATTTGTATAAGCCTGGTCAGTAAATGCGTGGCTAGGGAAACTGACCTGGTCAGTATGACCTAAATAGTGTTCACTGTGACATTAAACCCCAAATGAAAGAAAACAAAGAATCAGTGTAGATACTATTAAAAAAGTATAAAATTCTCCTGTTGATAAGACATGCAAATTATTTCAGAAAGAGTTCAGTTCCATGTAGGTGTATTGAGGGAAAATGGACTATTATAGATGTTATGTAAATGTGAAATCATATTGCTTTGGTTTATGATTAAAATCTGACATATTAGACCCCAGCTAATCAAAAACAGACACAACTTGTCTGTTATTTCTAAATTTGAAAATAAACCCTGTCATGTAAAAGGAGCCCTTAGGGTATCAAAATTGGGCTTTAGGTTTGAAAATTTTGATAGCTGTCTTAGTTTTGCTCTAAACATGGATTGTGGGTGCTCATTAAAACTGCCTCATTATACCCCCGGCATACGAAGTCCTGCCCTCCATCCGTGTGTCCATCTTTCCATCTGTCCGTCCATCTGTTAACATTTTGGTTAAAGTTTTGCGTCAAAGTTTCTAAGAGATTGTATCTTCTGAGCCCTTTGATAGATTTAGTTGATACTTACACTGAAGTTACATACTGGTCTAAAAATTTCATTGATGCATGTCCCCCCCCCCCACAGTGACCTTGAGGTCAAGGTCACAGACTTAGAAATTTTATATTTGGTTAAAGTTTTGTGTCAAAGTTTCTAAGAGATTTTATCTTCTGAACCCTTTGATAAATTTAGTTGATACTTACACTGAAGTTGCATACTGGTCTAAAGATTTCATTGATGCATGTCCCTACCCCCACAGTGACCTTGAGGTCAAGGTGACAGACTTAGAAATGTTACATTTGGTTCAATTTTTCTGACAAAGTTTATAGATGCCTGTAAGTTCTAAACTCTAAGACAAATTCAATTAATGCTCGCATCGATGTTGCATCTTTGATGCATACCCCACCCTGCTGCTTCAGTAACATTGATGCCCCCACCCCTTCAGTAACTTTGATACCCTCAATCCCTTGGTCCATATAGAAATTTTATCTTTGGTTTAGCTTTTACAAGCACATTTATAGATTCTTATAGCTTCCATATTACATACAATTAAGCTCTAAAGATATATTAGCGGGTGGCACTGGCCGGGGGTATACCTGACCCACTGGTCGCTTTCTCTAGTTTCAAAAAGAGTTCAGTGCCATGTAGGTGTATTGATGGAAAATGAACTTTTATAGATGTTATGTAAATGTGACATCATATTGCCTTGGTTTATGATTAAAATCTGACATATTAGACCGCATCTAATCAAAAACAGACACAACTTGTCTTGTTATTTCTGAATTTGAAAATATACCCTGTCATGTAAAAGGAGCCCTTAGGGTTTCAAAATTGGGCTTTAGGTTTGAAAATTTTGATAGGTGTCTTAGTTTTGCTCTAAACATACATTGTGGGTGCTCATTTAAACTGCCTCATTGAGGCGGTTCTACTTAGTACCCATAATCTTTGATGTTCTAAACATGGATTGTATGTACTTGTTAGAACCATCTCAATGAGGTGGATCTAAATACAGTATAATTCCTATATTAAGACCACCTTTGGGACTGTTCAAAAGTGGTCTTTAAGACCACTTTTGAACAGTCCCAAAGGTGGTCTCTGACCAGAGGACATTCTATGCAGAAAACACAAAGAAAGAATAACTGACACCTTCTGAATAAGCTTTTCAAAGCAGGATTAGTCTTAATTTTAGGTGGTCTTAATAGCGGAATTTTACTGTAGTACCCATAATCAGAAATCTATTAGGTTCTAAATATAGATTGTGGTTGCTCATTTGAACCGCATCAATGGGGCAGTTTGACTGAGCATCCACAACCAATGTTTTTGGACAAATATAAAGAAAATAATGTTTAGCCTTAGACAACCTACATTTGTCTGTATAACATAGAGTTTTTAGGAGCATTAGTTTCGCAGACTTGACGACATGCCCTCATTTTCTTCCACAATGGAAGGATTAAGATACCTTAGCAACCACAAATTAGAAATCTTGAAAGTTTGTATTTGACATGATGATAGATACTACCCCCACTATCACCTGTGACCTTGAGGTGAAGGTTATGGTCTTAGAACTTTAATTCAAGTTAACCCATTTTGTTTGTTTGTTTGATTTGAGGTTTAACGTCCCCTTCAACACTGTAAAGGTCATTTAGGAGACGTTGCTTCCAATTTTGTCAGACTTTTATCCGACATTGAGATGGCATGACATCTCAAGCCCTGTTGCCCAATGAAACCAATAGGGTTTATTAGCATGGGCGGTCCGCCTCGCACCGCGGTTCCTGGACAGGCTTAGATCCTCTAAGTGGTTTACCAGTACTAGTGTGCGGGCCGGATTCAGCCCTGCGTGGAAGCATCGTGCAGCCCATATATTTCTTCAAGCCCTTATGGGCGGGGGTACTGAATGGAATCTTCCGCCTTATATATAGCTGGCATCCATTTCAAATGTATGTTATTTTTAGAAATTAAGTTTTATTAAAAAAGCTGAAAGTTGTGCAAACAGTACAGGCTAAGATCAGATGCCACATTCTGTGGCATCTGATCTTAGCCTGCACTGTTTGCCATTTTGGTGTTTCCCATTCTAAAAATTGGGTTAAATTTGAAGATGCAGACTGACAAGCTAACCTATCCTGTGACAGGTCTTGTTTTTGGAGTATATTCCGTATTTTGATGTTACCTAAGGCCATCCTGACATGATCATTGCAGTGTGAAAATGACCTTGGTCTCTTTAAAGATTCATTTTCTTAAGAAAATAAATCAAAAACATTTTTGCTTTAAGCTGTACACATTGTCACATTTGAAATGATAAAATGCTTTTATGTAAATGTCCCAAAAAACTGGATATGGAAGAGAATAGATTAAATGCATGCATTATCTCCCCTGTCTAATTAAATTTGCCCTGATCGCCTCAGGTTAACAAGTCTGTGTAATGCACAGCCCCTTTAAACCCCAAATTATATGGAGAAAAAGTAGGGTTTACAGAGGTCGAATCATTTTCCCTAACTTATGCTTGGGTATTTGTTAGAACCACCTTAAATTTATTAGGAGGTTCTAACGAGCACTCTTTTCGGCCCGTCCATGCTTATAAACCCTATTGGCTTCATTGGGCGGCAGGACTTGAGATGTCATTTCATCTCAATGTCGGGTAAAAGTCCCACAAAATTGAAAGCAACGTCTCCAAAATGACCTTTACAGTGTTGACTGGGATGTTAAACATCAAATCAAACAAACAAACAAACAAACAAACTAACGAGCACTCACAATCTATGTTTAGATATAAGAATGTAGGGTACAATAATACAGGGACCCTTGTTCACCCTTATCCTGTTGAACCTTTGCAAACAGTGTAGATCAAGGTTAGATGGTTTCTGAAGAAGCATCCGATCAGGATCTACATTGTATACTTTTTAGCTTGTGATGTGAATGAATACATTATATCAAATGATTTGGTTGGTAGATAATCAGAATCGGTTGTGGCAAAATCAATTTATTCAGCAGGACAAGTGAGAATTAACAATTTCATCTACATCACGTGAACAAGTCCATGAACTGAACATTCCCCTAAACCCCACTTTATAGAGAGAAAACTGAGGTTTATGGGGATACACATTATTTTCATTATTTCTGCTCAAAGACATAGGTTGTTGGTACTTGTTAGAGCCGCCTCATTGAGGCCCACGAGTACCCACAACCTATGTTTGCAGAATAAGTAAGAAAAATATCACGGATTTTCATCAAAAAGTAGCCATTTTGGAGATGTGAAAAAATACACTGTTGCATGGGTGTGTTATCGTAATGTACATCAGGGGTCTTCATTTTAGCAGTTTGGCAAGATAGTGATTGGGATTTATCAAAGGATACTCAAGTGTATCTATCAAGATGTACCGTGTAGCCCTGAGAGGAATGTGAAAGAAAAGTTATCTACATCAAGTTGTATATGTCTTGTTCTATCCTGTAGCCTGAAGCAGTCTGGTTAGAGCTTGGGACTACAAAACTATTTTTCTCCTCATAAATATTAAAATACCAAGGAAGCAGATCCCCAGAGACAGTTAATTGTCCTGCTAATGTTATCTCCCGCACCATCGGGGCTTGGAAAGATAGATCGGGCTGAAGGTGCTTCCACACAGAGCTGAAACTGACCACACACGAGTATGGGTAAACTGCTTAGAAGAACTAAGCCTGCCCAGGCAAATTGGTGTGAGTCAGACTGTCAAATGCATATAAGCCTTTTGATTTCATTGGGTGGCAGGGCTTGAGATGTCATTTCATCTCAATGTAGGGTAAAAGTCTCACGAAATTGGAAGCAGTGTCTTCAAAATGACCTAAGTGTTGACGGGGGACATTAAACCTCAATTCAAACAAAATCAAAATGTCAACTATTGGTGTCAATTTGACATTCATTAGCAGGACCAATTCCATGCTAAACATTGTTGAGCGTGTATAAAGTTGTTTTTTTCTTATCCTCCAGGACAGGGCATTAAGTTGGATTGTACATACAAGCATGAAGCAATCTGGGGCCAGTTGTTCAAAGCATCCTTAGCTTAACGAGTTGTTAGTGCTCATATTGTTAACTCTTCTAGCAAGTCCAATTTCGAAAATTTTGGTATTTTTGCTGAAAAAATGTGAGCAGCTTTTGCATCCGCAAAAGCTGCTCACATTTTTTCAGCAAAAATTTTAGCATATTTGCCATATTTAATGATCAAAGTTTTAACGATACGTTAACTAACGATGTTGTTAGTTTTGAACAACTGGCCCCTGATCAGGGACTCATCTGTTTGTTGAGGTCACCCTGAGTATTTAGAGTGAGTTTTATGTCCCACCAACAGCTAAGGTCATTCGGAGATGGGATCTGGGTTTGAAGACTCATCCAAAATTCTGTAGAAGCCCTGATTGATCCTGCGATCCCTGGTTTACAGAGTGACCACTGCACCACGGAGGCTTCTCTGAGTGTTTAGAGTAAATTTGGTAATGATATACCTTACAGCATATGTCTGGGTTGATAGACACATGATGACTTTGTTGTATTGTCAGCATTATATCAATGTTTGCATTTTATTTATGGTAAAATATTTCATCTCACCAGTCATCTATTCAACAGTCTTTCCCTTTTTCCTTCCCACTGTATCAGGCTGCTCACCTGCCCTCCCACCCTCCATACACCTATCTCTCCATCTACCAACACACCCACACAGGCATCCATCCCGTCATCCCCGTCAGTCCATGGATGGATTAGATGACATGCATCTTGTGGAGTCAGGGCAGCCAATAGAATACTGACTTACAGGGGGGCCTTCTGCCTTTGCAGCAGGTGGTAATATGAGGAGAAAGTTTATATTTGTTTCAATATCCTCCACTGTTTAAATTTTTTCTAGTCTCTGACATGGCCATGCATTACATATGCATGTCACAATGGAAGGAAAGTCAAAACAGCACACAATTTTTGCCCCACCCCGCCACTGGGGTTTGGAGAAATAGATTAGGCTGCATGATACACTGTGGTGTCTTACCATGGTCTACACTGTTAGGCAGTGTCCTAGCATCATAAATGAATGCAGTCCATGTTAAACAGATAACTCTCTTTACATAGCTATCTGACTTCACAGGTACAGGAATAGCATAACATATAATAGAATAGCATATAAAGAGCCATTACCATACAGATGTGTGGAGATTTGCAACAAACAGTGTTTGGGGTTTGAAATAATAGATGGGCTGCATGATGCTTCCATGCAGAGCTGAAACCGACCCGCACACGAGCACTGGTAAACCGCTAAGAGGATCTATGCCTGCCCAGGCAATGCGGCGCGAGTCACCCGTCCATTGTTATAAACCCTATTGGTTTCATTGGGCAGCAGAGCTTGAGATGTCATTTCATCTCAGTGTCGGGCAAAAGTCCCACAAAATTGGAAGCAACGTTTCCGAAAATGACCTTTACAGTGTTGACAGGGACGTTAAACTTCAACTCGAACAAAAACAAAAGCAACATACAGTGGAACTTTGCTGGCTTGAACACCGAAGGTTCGTTTACCATGGCTGATTCAAAAACATTTGGAATCCCTAGGAAATCCTTTCTGTTGGTCCTGATAAGACAAAGTTAGCCCTTCTCTTGCTTAATATTCAGTTTAGCCACACCCATTTCTGACTTTGAACCAATCAGATTACTTCATGTAATTTATTCTTACAAATCCATAAACTTCATGTCAAACAGTGTAGATCCTGATCAGATGGCTTCTTCAGAAGCCATCTGATCTGGATCTACACTGTTTCCATAGATAGGGGTTGTCGTGAACAGCATGATAAGAGTTAGGAATAATTTAGGAAGATATTTCAGTATGAGAAGGTATGTTGTGTGTACTCATTAGAATCGCCTCGATGAGGCGATTCTAATGAGTACACACATCATACCTATATCTAACATCAGTATTATCCAACTAATGACTCTGAGTGGCTCAAACTACCCTTGTCTTGAACAAATTTTCATGGTCCCAAAGGTGTTCGAGCCATCAAGCTTTAACTGTAATTCATTCAGTAACTTCGGATTGACTGGCAAACAATCAACGCCAAACCTAAAGAATATATGGGCTGCTCAAAGCAAAAATGGGTCTTCAAGCATGCACACCCAGCAAAGACTCATATCAGCCTGCCTTTTCACGCAGGTCAGAGTCTTCGCTGTTCACTATACATTATATATGACATTCAGCGAGGATTGCCGTTGATACAAAGCCTCTCCGTGCAGTCAGGGTAGGTTCTGTTCTTAATAAGTTTAACCTTGTCCCACTGAATAAATCAACCAATCAAATTGCTTTATGTTGTTTATTCCGTCAAACAGTGTAGATGCTGATCAGATGGCTTCTCTGATCTGTATCTACAGCATCTCTGATCTGTTTCTACATCTACAATGTTTGCAAAGACAGCCCCCGCCCATCAGGGCTTGAAGAAATGGATGGGCTGCATAATGCTTCCAGGCAGAGCTGAAATCGGTCGCACACGAGTACTGGTAAGCCGCTTAGAGGATCTAAGCCTGCCCAGGCAAAGCGGTGCGAGTCAGACCGTCCATGCTTATAAACCCTATTGGTTTTATTGGGCGACAGGGCTTGAGATGTCATTTCATCTCAATGTCGGGTAAAAGTCCCACAAAATTGGAAGAAACATCTCCAAAATGACCTATACAGTGTTGACGGGGACGTTAAACCTCAAATCAAACAAACTGTTTGCAAAGGAAGAGCACATCCTGGTTCGGCAGGAAAGGAGTGGGGGTTGAGTGAGGCAAAGGTGTTGTGCATCTTGCATCACTTGGGCATCCTAGACTTTTGGATTAGTCTTTAAACCGAGGTCCTGTCTCCGTATGACCTTAGCTGTTGGTGAGATGTAAAACTCAAACACTCCACCACTCACTTGGGCATCCAACTGATACTGGCTTACAATTGGGCCAGGCCTGCTGACTTTCAGTTGGTAAGAGTAGAGGGGGAGTGTTGTTATTATACCCCCACAAATGAAATTTGGGGGGTATATAGGAGTGAGCTTGTCGGTCGGTCGGTCGGTCTGTTGACTTGGTTTCCAGACGATAACTCAAAAAGCGCTTCACCGATTTTTATAATTTTCGGTACACTGATGTAACATCATAAAATACAGGTCAAGTTCGATTTCCACTACAATTCGTCAATTTTGTCAATGATGATTTGGGTATATATCACCATGCCGCTGTTGTACTATCAAGGCAGTTTTTGTTGGGGTATTCATCACCTTTAGTGATAGCTCTAGTTTCTTCTGTTTCTGCACTTCCATCCAGTTTCCTCTTTCTGCCATGTCCCTCACTACTTTTATCTCCTCTACTATCTCTTTTCTCCCTTTCTCAGGGAGACAACACCAAATGACCCACAAGGGTTGACATGTGGTTAAACCCAAAACAATCAGTCAGTCAGCAGGAAAGGATTAACCCTTGTCCTGCTGAATATTCATATATGCCACACCCACTACCGATTTTCAACCAATCAGATTACTTGATGCAAATTATTGCAACAAATTCAGGATCTGAATGGCAAACAATGTAGATCCTGATCAGATGGCTTCGTCAGAAGCCATCTGATCTGGATCTACATTGTTTCAAAGATAAGGCATATCCGGGATTAGCAGGACAAGGGTTAAGTGCATATGCTAGATTATAAGAATCTTATATGGGTGTGAGGGGTGGATTGAAAAATCCGTCCTGAGGGACACTGTCCGGCATCACGAGGCTTGCCGAGTGATGCTGGACAGTGATCCCGAGGGACGGATTTTTCTATCCACCCCTCACACCCATATTGGATTCTTTTTCTTGCATACCTTCCATTTCTATTGCGCATTTCTAATGCTGCTGTCACTTCGGTTACCGACGTCTGCCATTTTGTGATGACACAACAGGAATATTTAGTGACGTCACGCATGATGCCACTGCGCATGAGGTTGTAATCAACCATTGCATTTATCAAACACGTGATTATGTTCAATTTGGGGTCGGAACACCAGTGTCAGAACATAAATTTCTTTCCCAGGGTAAAATCACGGATTTCCTTGTCTGGTGTCCAAGAAGATCCCTTTTAGCTTGTTACGTCCCATATTAACCCATATATGCCTAGTGGCCCTTTTCTGGGACATTGGCAAACAGTGTAGATCCAGATCAGACGCCGCAGAACGCGGCGTCTGATCTGGATCTACACTGTTTGCTTAAGGAACATTCGTTTTTGTAAAATTTACCACAAAGAAAACCAAACATGACACCCCTATAATTGGAAATGGACCACTCCAAACTAACTAGGTGGAAGATTCCATTGTCATATATGGGTTAAATATTTGCTTGCATGCAGCCTGTCTAAAGATGTTTCATGTTCTGAAACAATATATCATAGTTTGTCAGCACAAACTTTATTAATTGCAATTTTATTACTGGTCCCTGTTTGCAACAGGTTTCATTCTAAAATCCATTGCCATTATCTTTAAGGGGATAAACACACTTACTCCAAGGGACTCAACTCTTGTATGGGAAGTTTGTCTTCTGTATTCCTGGTGGTAAGGGTGGGGCTGGTTTAAGGAAATTATTTCGGCCTTGTAGAGTAGCCCCTGGCCTTCTTTTGAAAAGGATTAGATAAATGGGCAGTCACTGTCTGTTTGCTAACTGTGTGCCCACCTTCATTCACCCTTATCCCCCTGTTCACGACAATTCCTACCTTTGCAAACAGAGTAGATCCAGATCAGATGGCTTCTGAAGAAGCAGAAGCCATCTGACCTGGATCAACACTGTTTGTCATGCAGTTTGTGAATTGAACAAATATATTATATCAAGTAATTTGATTGGCAGTTAAGCCCCTGTCACACTATGCCGCGTTTTCACTGCGATGGGACGGCGTTGTTTAATTTTTCAGAACGCCGCGAGATCGCAAGAAATATGGGATATTTTTGTGAACATGGACCTGTCATGGCGTCCCTACAGCGACCAAGACGTTGCTACGGAGCTTACATGGCGATCTATCGCGATCCTGCGGCGTTCATGATGGCGATTGTATGCGCTCTCACGGCGCTTCCTCTGCGCTTTTACGGCGCTCACAAAGCGTGCACTGCGCTTTTATGGCGCTCTCAATGCGTGCAATGCGCTTTTACGGCGCTCACATGTTGAAGACGTTCTCAGAGTGTAAACAGACATCTTCATCAGTCGAACAGTTTTGTTTGATTTGAGGTTTAACGTCCCATCAACACATAATAGGTCATTTTGGAGACGTTGCTTCTAATTTTGTGGGACTTTTACCCGACATTGAGATGATATGATATCTCAATCTCTGTCAGGGTTAAAACGCACGGATGGTCCGACTCGCGCCCCTTTGCCTGGGCAAGCTTAGATCCCCTAAGCGGTTTACCAGTACTCCTGTGCCGTCGGAAGCAAGTCAACCGCAAGCAGGAGCAAGTCCACCGCCATTACCTTACCCGGAATGAGTCACCACAGAAGTAGGTTTTTCGGGACAGTACACAATCAAACTCTACTCTAGCCACTGTTTATACAAGCGGGCGGCCACCTCCCATCGGGACTGGAAGAAATAGATGGGCTGCATGATGCTTCCACGCAGAGCTGAAACCGACCTCACACGAGTACTAATAAACCGCTTAGAGGATCTAAGCCTGCCCAGGCAAAGCGGTGCGAGATACGTGTATACTCTATTGGTGTAAACATGCTTAAACGTGTAAACTCTATTGGTTTTATTGGGCGACAGAGCTTGAGATGTCATTTCATCTCAAAGTCGGGTAAAAATCCCACAAAATTGGAAGCAACGTCTCCAAAATGACCTATACAGTGTTGACTTGGACGTTAAATATCAAATCAATCAATCAGTTAATCAATTATACAAGCGGAGCTTATATGGCGTTGTAGGAGACCTCTGTGCGCCCCTGCCGAGCTCCTGTAGCGTTGTAGGAGACCTTACTGCGCTGCTATGGCAACCTTACGGCGACCTCACTGCGCTCTGATCAGAACGCCGAGCGACGGCGTTTGTTTTGAGCATGCTCAAAATGCGCGCCGTCGCTTGGCGTTCTATGCGATCCCAACGCGTCTACTGGCGACTCCACTGCGTTGCTACGGCGATGTTTGCGATCGTACTGCGCGCACCTCGGCGTTCTGCATTTTTCTTGGACGCCGTGAGAACGCAGCCCTGGTGTGACAGGGGTTTTAATCAGCAATGGGAGTGGCTTAACCCTTGTTCTGCTGAGCCCGGATATGCCTTTTCTTTGAAACAATGTAGATCCAGATCAGATGGCTTCTGAAGAAGCCATCTGATCAGGATCTACATTGTCATTCAGATTGTGAATTTGTTGTAATAATTTGCTACAGGCAATCTGAGTGGTTGATAATCGGTAGTGGGTGTGGCATATATGAATATTCAGCAGGACAAGGGTTAATTTATGCAGCGGGATAAGGGTTAAATGCAGGCTAGCTCCAGAATATATCAAGCTTGAAAGATTTGCCATTTATGTAATGCAAATTCTTCATCGTTTATCCTTCAAGTGCAGATCACAACTAAATGACAGTTTCAAAGTATTTTGTTCTTATTTTTCAAAGAAAATAATGGCAACTACATTTAAATCATCTACTGGGATAGATGATTCTCCGTACTTTTGCATATATGAGATAGGTCCTTGACACATATGGAAAAAACTTCTTTATTATATGACCACGTGACAACTTTCTTATATGAGCACATGACAAAAACCATTCACAGTTGTGCAAGTGGTACAGCGATGATGTTTCGGTACCTACTCAAGAGTATGTACTTGTTATAGGCGGTCTCTTTTGCAGCGTGACGATTTTGAAGCTGAAAAATGCATGGACTTTTTTCCCATCAGTGTCTTTCTCCATGGTACTAGCTTTTGGCCTAAAAAGTGGGAGGAAAATAATGCATCATGAGTCTGTGTATGTAGGATAAGGAAATCTCACCCTTGGGGTCTGAATTTCAACCAGGGACTTGGCAATGTCTCGTCCCTGGCTGATGTTCAGACCCCTTGGGTGATATTTTATCCATTTTCCTCAACGAGTTTAATTAATTCAATAATACATGAACACTCATGTAAGATCCTCTATATTCAAATGAAATTTCAAGCCTTATGCTAACCCATTTTGTACCGTAAACCCCCAAAACTGGGTCCCTGGCAAACAGTGCAGGCCCAGATCAGATGCCGCAGAATGCGGCATCTGATCAGGGCCTACACTGTTTGCAAAATGTTCAGCTATTTTCCAAATTAATTTTGAAGAAAAACCCTTAATTTTGAAATGGTCACCTGCTGTATATAAGGAGGAAGATTCCATTTGGTAGAAAAAAGGGTTAAAGGAGGCTAAGCATTGCATGTGACATGTCTGCTGGTTCAGCCTTGTTTTCTCAGATAAGATATAAACCAGGGGCCAGTTGTTTAAAACTAACAACATTGTTAACCCTTCTCTTGCTGAATATTCAGTTTAGCCACACCCATTTCCAACTTTGAACCAATCAAATTACTTGATGTAATTTATTCCTACAAATTCATAAACTGAATGTCAAACAGTGTAGATCCTGATCAGATGGCTTCTTTAGAAGCCATCTGATCTGGATCTACACTGTTTCCAAAGATAGGGGTTGTCGTGAACAGCATGATAAGAGTTAACTAACGTATCGTTAGAACTTTGATAATTGTAATATGACAAATATGCTAATATTTTTGCTGAAAAATTTTGAGCAGCTTTTGCAAATGCAAAAGCTGCTCTCATTTTTTCTGCAAAAATAACATTATATTAGATATTGCACTTGCTAGAGGAGTTAACAATTTGACCACTTACGAGTTCGTTAAGCTAACAATGCTTTGAACAGCTGGGTCCAAATTGTTGTCTGCTTCAGAATTTTGTGTACCACTGAAAAGTAATGGGGACTGGTTACTGTTAAAGAAAGTAAAAAAAGAAAGAGGAAAAAAATAATATAAAGGAGAACCCTCTCCGCATCGAACTCTCATCCCTGCGCCTGCCACATATATCCACTGACACTTTTCACAGAAGCAAGAACAAGTACTAGCTATTTATCTGCTGATAGAAGTTGCCTTCTTTGAAAACTGGAGACATATTCTGTCAGAACGGCCCAACCGCCATGGCTTAATAGTTAGGAGCGCTGTCTCTTATCGCATCTGCTGTCGGTTTGAACCCTACTTGGGTCACATTTGGAAACTAAGTTCTGCAATGGAAGGACAGGTCATTGTACTCTGGGTTCTCCAGTTTTTGCCCAACTCTGATTGACAATCAGGTTGATATAAGTGAAATAATCTTGAAGGACGTAAAACATATATATGCAGTGAAATTCCGCCATTAAGACCACCTAAAAGTAAGACTAATTTTGCTATAAAAAGCTTATTTTGAAGGGAACACTGAATTTTTCTTTGTGTTTTCTACCTACAATATCCTCTGGTCATGGACCACCTTTGTGACTGTTCAAAAGTGGTCTTTAAGACCACTTTTGAACAGGCCCAAAGGTGGTCTTGATGTAGGAATCTTACGGTTTATATAAAAAAATCAAAGATTCTGCTAGGTATGTCCATTAACTTCCAGATGAATGGAATTCATCACATATTTTCTGCTAATGTTTATTTGTCTTTGCAGGGAGACATCTTTGGTTGTTTTCTCTACCTCTCTTGACCCTTAACCCTTAATTAATTTAACCACACCTATTTCTGACCATTAGCCAATCAAAAAACTTAATACATGTATATTGTATTCATTTAGATTCTCAATCTGAATGACAAATAGTGTAGTTCTTCAGAAGCCATCTGATCTGGATCACTACACTGTTTGCAAAAATGTTCAGCAGGATAGTGGTCAAAATGCCATAGAAAATGACAGTCTAATATTTTCAATAATTTTTCAGAGAAAATAAGGTTTGAAATTTCATTGAATTGTCTGCCAGACGATTCACATGACTGTTATGCAAAGTCTCATTTTCTCTGAAAAAATAAGAAAACATACTTTGTAAATGCCATCTGCATTACTGATACTGCATGACCCCCACCCATCGTGGCTAGAAGAAATAGATGGGCAGCATGATGCTTCCACTCAGAGCTGAAACTGACTCGCACACAAGTACTGATTTTTGTTTGTTTGTTTGATTTGAGGTTTAACGTCCCCATCAACACTGTAAAAGTCCCACAAAATTGGAAGCCACGTCTCCAAAATGACCTTAACAGTGTTGACGGGGATGTTAAACCTGAAATCAAACAAACAAAACTACTGATACTGTAACCTCAGTGTCTGTGAGGGCGACTTCCGAGGTATTCCAATTTCTACAGACTCTTCAATTTGTGTAAATTGACAAGAAAAATAATTTAAGGAGTTTCAGGAAATGCAGATCCTGCAGACCCAAATACAGTGAAATTCGGCTATTAAGACCACCTAAAAGTGAGACTAGTTCTGCTTTAGAAAGCTGATTTTGAAGGCTTCACTTAATCTTTCTTTGTGTTTTCTGCTCTGAGTGTCCTGTGGTCAGGGACCACCTTTGGGTCTGTTCAAAAGTGGTCTTAAAGACCACTTTTGAACAGTCCCAAAGGTGGTCTTAATACAGGAATTTTACTGTATATTCATGAGTTGTCTCTCTTGAAGGGAGAGCTCTTCACCTCAATTGCTAATTTATTGCTCCCCAAAGTTGCAAGCTGTTTTCTACTGCAGTGCATCTCCTGGATTGTTTTATTGGATTGTAACATGAGTTATTACAGCATTTATCATGATTAAAAAGCAGTGGAGGAAAAAGAGAAACGTATTCAAGGTTGTTCTGTAAATACATTAACCCTTTTAGCTCTAATCATGATTAGCAGATAGCATTTTTCAAAGTCATTTTTATTTTTAGTGAAAAAAGCCTTTTTTATGCCCGTTTGAAAAATGGGACGTATTATGTTATACACCCTGGCAGCCATCCGTCTGTAAACTTTTCGTTTCTGGATAACTCCGCCTACATTTTACATCTGATCAAGCTGAAACTTCATATATTGTTAGACCATGATGTGGGGCAGCACATATTGTTTCTAGGTTATGGTCCCATAAATAATTAAGTTATGCCCCTTTGAAAAATACTGTAAACTTATCGTTTCTGGATAACTCCTCCTACAGTTTACATCCGATCAAGCTGAAACTTCATACATAGTTAGACCATGATGTGGGGCAGTGCATATTATTTCGGGTATAGTCCACCAAATAGTAAAAGGGTTATGTCCCTTTGAAATTTTGTTAACATAATTTCCGGATAACTTCTCCTACATTTTACGTCGGATCAAGCTGAAACTTCATATATATATATAGTTTGATCATGATGCGGGGCAGCACATATTATTTCGAGGCTACAGTCCACCAAATAATAAGAGTTATGTCCCTTTGAAAACTTCTGTAAACATTTTGTTTCCGGGTGACTCCTACATTTTCATCCGGTGAAGCCGAAACTTTACATAAAGTAAGACCATGATGTGGAACAGCACATATTATTTTGAGGTTACGGTCTGCCAAATATTACCAGAGGACTATGCCCCTTTCCCAGATTTCTTTTCCGGATAACTCCTACATTTTACATCTGATGAAGCTGAAACTTAACATATGGTAAGACCATGACGTGGAACAGCGCGTATTAGTTTGAGGTTACAGTCTGCCAAATATTACCAGAGTTATGCCACTTTCACAGATTTTTCTAAACATTTCATTTACGGATAACTCCTCCTACATTTTACATCTGATGAAGCTGCAACTTTATGTATAGTTAGACTATGATGTGGAGCAGTGCATATTATTTCAAGGTTAAGTCCACCACTTATTGCCAGTGTTATGCCCATATTACTTTGAGGTTTCATGTCCACCAAATATGGCCGACCATGAAAATTTGTTGAAGACAGGTAGATTGAGCCATTGAGGGTTATTAATAGTGCCAGGTAAGAAATGTGGAACACATATTGTTCCTTTGCCCAAACTTGTATGCTCAATCTTACTAAGTGCCATGGGCATATAATGCCCAGCTTGCGGAGCTCTTGTTTCAAATAGAATTTCAAAACAGAAGTCAACGCAATGATCAGGAATCGATACAATTAACCCCCACCTCCCATCAGAGACACCAAAGGGAAAGAAACACAAACATAAAATAACTATAGACCCTAATGGAAACATCAATTGCGGAAAGCCAAAATCACAAAATGGCCAATTGGCTATCCAAAACAAAAAGATATAAGCGCTACACACACTTAAAGACAAACCAAAACAAAAATAAACCACGACAGAAGAACAGACTAGGAACGGTCAGGGACATCACATTTTTCTGGAGTTAAATTATTCACTAGCATATATCAATAGGCACCCATGGAAAACCAACACTTAAGTCTTCCATGTGATGCCCATTGACTGTGAACAACTGTGAGCCAGTGTCAGCAGGAAGGCAGCGGGTTCCCTATGTAAGATATAGAGGATCTTACTTGAGTGGTCATTTCATATTATATTTATGAAACTAGCCTTGGGTGAGTTTTATAAATTTCATATGAAGTGACCACAAGTATAAGATTCTGTTTATCATATTACCACTTTAATTTGATTTTATTATACCCCGCCACACGATAGTGGCGGGGTATTATGTTATACCCTCCGGTGTCCGTCCGTCCATTCGTATGTCTGTCCGAGCGCATCCGTGGGCACATGTTGGGTAGACATAAGTTGGGTACTTGCCGTTTATTCCGTTAGTGTCCGAAAAAGTAGCCAACAAATTTGATGGGACATGTTGGGTACTTGTGCAAATTTTAGCTGATTGTTGGGTACTTATAGGTGAAAAATTAACACTGTAGTACCCAACAAATGTCCATCTGTAAGAACGTGCGTGCGTCCGTCCGTCTGCACTGCGTTTCCGATCGATAACTTGAGTATTCTTTCACGGATTTTGTTCAAATTTTGCATACATATTGGTATCGGGGATGAGTGGTTTGGGATTGTTAATGGGCAAAATCCGTTAATTTTTAGCAGAGTTATTGCCCTTTTCAGTATCTGAAAAATGGTTTTTGGCCTCTAATTCCCTTACTATATGGAATATCTGGATGAAACTTCACAGATATATAGAGGACTAAACGGTTCATATTGTGGCCAAGGACTGCTACTCTGGCTGTTCCAGTTCTTGAGTTATCTGCCCTTGACGTATTTAAAAAATACATTTTAGACTGTAGTTCGTTTATCATTTACAATATCTTGCTGAAACTTCATAGATATGTAGTAGATGAACTGTTATATATTGTGGCAAAGGAACATGACTCTGGCTTTCCCAGCGATTGAGTTATCTGCCTTTGAAATATCTGGAAAATAGTTTTTGGCCTCTAGTTCCCTTACTATATGGAATATCTCGATGAAACTTCACAGATATATAGAGGACTTAATGGTTCATATCGTGGCCAAGGACCGCTACTCTGGCTATACCAGTTCTTGAGTTATCTGCCCTTGAAGTATTTAAAATGCATTTTAGACTGTAGTTCCTTTATTATTTACAATATCTTGCTGAAACTTCATAGATATGTAGTAGATTAAATGTTACATACTGTGGCAAAGGAACATGACTCTGGCTTTCCCAGCAATTGAGTTATCTGCCCTTGAAATATATAAAAAAGGGATTTTGGCCTATAGTTCATTTATTATTTGAAATATATGGATAAAACTTCTACACCCTCTGCTGTCTGTCTGTCTGTCCATCCATTTGTATGTCTGTCCATCTGTCTGTCTGTCCCTTTTCAGTATCTGAAAAATAGTTTTTGGCCTCTAGTTCCCTTACTATATGAAATATTTGGATTAAACTTTACAGATATATAGAGGACTAAAGGGTACATATTGTGACCAAGGACCATATAGAGGAGTAAAGGGTACATATTGTGGCCATGGACCACTTCTCTGGCTGTTCCAGTTCTTTAGTTATTCGCCCTTGATGTATTAAAAATCGATTTTAGACTCTAGTTCCTTTATTATTTGCAATATCTTGCTGAAATTTCATAGTTTAGTTTATACTAATTTATTTTAGTTCGATTGCGATGAAAGCTTTAAGCTTATTGAATCGCTATCGAACACTCATTCCGGGTGTTTTCACGCGTGCGCGAGAGAGAGGCAGGGGCTTTTACACCACTGCTACCCATTTACACCTGGGTGGAGTGGGGCAGTGTCATTACGTGACTTGCCCAAGGACACACCTCGATACCGGTGGCGGATTCGAACGCACAACCTCTCGATCATGAGTCGAACGCGCTAACCACTGCGCTATCGAGGCTGACGACTTATGAAATTTCATAGATGTACAGCTGACTAAATATTACATATTGTGGCAAAGGTACATGACTCTGGCTGTCCCTGCCCTTGATAAGTCTGAAAAATGGAATTTGTGTCTGTTGGTCAGTGCATACAAAATTAATTGGTGGATTTTGTCCCTGTGAGAATGCCAAAAGATCACCCACAAACATCTTAATTTATGATTGGTTGCCATTTATGCTTAATCCTTTTGATTGAAGCCTAATCACCCTCACCCTTGGAATGTGCAGTAAAAGCCTCACCAAATAGATGCCTAAAATAAAGGCCCTTCTAAGTGGTTAACCAGTACTTAGTGCACATACTTCATGCCTGCCCTTCTTGAATCAGCGGAAGGAGCACAATGACCGTAGAAATTACTTCATGATCAGTCTTCACGAAAGAATATAGTCAGACAGGCAGTACATCGAAAAACATGAAATTCTTACATGTACCACATAAAGATACATGCTCCACAGCCATTTAAGGTAAATACTTGCCTCCATAATTTTCTAATAATGTCAACTTTTTGAGTTGCCTTCCCATCAAATGTCTGAAAAATGGATTTTTACATATGCTTCCTACATCTTCTAACAACTTCATCCACTCACATTAAGACATTACACTTGCGGATCATATCTCTGCTATCCCCTTTCTAGTTATTGAGCCTTGATATATTTTCAAATAAGTTACATTGCTTAGCAGTGGCGGGGTATTATGCAGTGTCTGCAGTGCTTTTATTGCCTTTGATTTTGACAATTTTCCTCAAAAAATGCATTGTTGACATGGACTTTATCATGACGCCAAAGTGTTATTACACGTGTGGTCATATTGCATGACCTGCAGAAAAAGCGACCGACTGAAGTCGGTTGATTTTCTAAGAGTGCCCTAAAATCACCGTGTCATTCTGTCATTCTGAAAGTCTGTCAGTCTGTGTGTCCATCCGTAACCCGTTTGTGAAAATTGGTGATAGTGACTTAACCGCTTGGAATATTTGAACAATTTTTGGCATATCAATATAATCTAACCAATGAACTTGCGAAATATTACATTCCATTTAGTATAGCCTCGCCGAGGCGAAAAATGTGAAAATTTTCGAACTGCTTCTCCTCGGAAACCGTTGGGCCGATTGAAGTCAAATTTCATATGGAGCCTCTATGGGATGAGGGAAACCAAAATTTGCTCATGGGGTCCAGGTCACGTGACCAAAATGGCCGCCAAGCCATATATGGTCTGTCTGTCTGTCCGTCCGTAACCTGTTTGTGAAAATTGGTGATAGTGACTTAACCGCATGGAAAATTTAAACAATTTTTGGCATACTGATAGATATCAATGAGGTCTAACCAATGAATTTGCGAAATATTGCATTCCATTTAGTATAGCCTCGCCGAGGCGAAAAATGTGAAAATTTTCGAACTGCTTCTCCTCGGAAACCGTTGGGCCGATTGAAGTCAAATTTCATATGGAGCCTCTATGGGATGGGGGAAACCAAAATTAGCTCATGGGGTCCAGGTCACATGACCAAAATGGCCGCCAAGCCATATATGGTAAAAACCCTTCAAAAATAGTCTTCTCCAGAACCACTGGGCAGATTTCCACGAAACTTGATAAATAGCCTCTGGGACGTAGGCCCATCATAAATTGCTAAAATGGTGACCCTGGGTTGACCTTGACCTTCTTTGTGCCTAGGTCAAACTTTGACACATATGCTTTTGTATTGGAAAAGTGAGAATGCATTTTATCCTGCAAACGATTCAGAATACAGCACTAAAGTATAAGATATATTTTTGCTCCTTACGATAAGGTGCGTTTATTGGGGGAACCGTTTTAGGTCCAGGTCACATGACCAAAATGGCCGCCATACCCATATATGGTAACACTCATAAAGCTAAAAGCATCCGGCGGGTCGTGCACTTCAGCTGAATTTAAGCACTGGTGATTTTTATTACACGACTTTACCCTTTGCTTATCAACAACGACATATGATAATACGGTCTCTTCTATGATTCTGAATTATTTGCCCATGTATAACACATATAATGCTTGAAAGCCTATGGCAGATCATATGCCTCCCAGTGTCAACTGCATGGAAGTGACAAGCACCATGCTTGTCTAAAAACAAATTAAAATTGTTTTTGAGACACTGACCCGTGTATTGACGGCCCCCGCCCATCGGGGCTTGAAGAAATAGATGGGCTGAATGATGCTTCCACACAGAGCTGAAACCAACCTGCACACAAGTACTGGTAAACCGCTTAGAGGATCTAAGCTTGCCCAGGCAAAGCAGTGCCAGTCAGACCATCTATGCTTATACACCCATTTGGTTTCATTGGGCGGCAGGGCTTGAGATGCCATTTCATCTCAGTGTCGGGTAAAAGTCCCACAAAATTGGAAGCAACGTCTCCAAAATGACCTGTACATTGTTTACGGGGTGTTAAACCTGAAATGAAACAAACAAACTGACTCAAGTATTGAAGAAATTTTGATAAGCCAGCAATGGAAAATGCAAATCATAAATGTACACCAAAGTGACTTAATTGCTCAAAATTTTTTCCACCCAAACACCTTCAATGTCCCAGGAGATTTTTTTGGACTGGTATTTTTCGCTAATGCAGACAGTTCACTTAACTCTGAAATCTGAAGAGGCATTAGCCTGTTGCTGGTTACGAGGTTACATGTTTTACCCCACCTCAGGCTAAAGCATATCATTTACACAATTTTATAATTTTTTCACTTAATCAAACCATTATCACTCCTTATCTCTTTACTGCTATATTGATTACTACTAATGGACCTTAATTGCTGTTTTCCTTCAGCTGGCTGAGATGGAGTATTTTGAGAAATATTAACCCTTTCTGTACCAAATGGAATCTTCCAGCTTGTAAAGAGCAGGAGTTCATTTCATAATTTAGGGGTGTCAGGTTGTGTTTTCTTCAAAATCTATTTGGAAATTGGCTGAACATTTTGTAAACAGTGTAGGCCCTAATCAGACGCCGCGTTCTGCAGCGTCTAATCTGGGCCTGCACTGTTTGCCAACTACCCGTTTTAGAGTTTCCGGTACTGAATCTCAACTGACATAAAAATATTGAAAAGTGCAAAGAGCTAATAATGTGTTGTTTTTTTAGCCCTTTATAAACACTTACTATGGCTAGCTGTTGGTATTTGCAAAGTTTTTTTCTTCTTATTTTTCCGATAAATTATAAGGCTCAACATTTCATGGATGCTGAGTCCACATGGGTGCTCATTTGGACATGGGGGTTCATTTGGTGGATTAAAATGATATCATGTTAAAATACATGGCTGCCATTGGGCAGGATGGGCAGTGCCCACCTGAGCTCTGGTGAGCATAGTGGCCCATGGCCTCTTGTTTAAAATTTTAAAACAAATATGGTAAGAAGTTGAGGTGTCTGACTATTTAGGGAAAATACGGTATTTAGCAGCATCTCAATAGCACTTTTCTGCCTGTGCGACTTGTAATTAGATGAAGTAAACTATGTCATCAAATGCCCAAATTATGGTGTGTGACCAGCTAAAATGCTGCAGACGTCACTCTGATTATCCGGCTCAGTAGAGATGGATGCCAAAATGGGGGTACTTTTGTTTTTAAGTTTCATTGCTTCAGACTTGCTCGTAATCCTTGCGTGGGAGTGTTGTAGTATATATAGAAAGAAAGAAAGAAATAAAGAAAGAAAAAGAGGATAAAAAGTGGATCTTACATGAGTGCTCATGTATTATTGAATTTATTAAATGAGTCAAGGAAACGGGATAAAATGTGAATAAATTCAATAATACATGAACACAAATATAAGATTCTATTTAAAAAGCGTTTTATTCACGATTGCTTTACAAAGATGTCAATATTCCGCATAAGTAAATGCGACGTTACGGGGCGCATCTAGCTAATTGGCATAGCCAATCCACTAGTGGATTATCAAATTTATTACATGGCGTTATTACACTCTCAGATGCAATGTCATATGATAAATGAGGATAATTTAGTGATATTTGGGGATATTTTTATGCCTTGGCAGGAGTGGGGCATATAGCGTTTCGCCGTGATGTTACGTCCGTACGTGCGTACATGCGTTCGTGCGTATGTCCCGTTCGTAACCACCTCGGGCTGAAATGTCGACCTCGGGCTGAAATGTCGAGCTGAAATGTCGAGCTGAAACCTCGGACTTGCATATAATTTTTTTACCTGTTGTGCTACAAAGTTGAAATTTGGTATGACATCTACTCAGACCAAGACCTACCAGTTCATGTTCAAGTTGACCCAAAGTCGTGCCCCTGGGTGGGCCTAGGGGTCAGATTGCGTAACAGGTCAAAATTGCATGCAAAACTGTCAAAATGTCTAATTATCTTGAAAATTTATCAGATTCGAACACCTAAACCATATATATTATTGTTCCTTATGATATGACACATTCCATGACACAGACTTTGGGTCCCTACAGTCACCCCTGGGCTATGCCCCGCCCTCTTTGCTTCATTAAAGTCTTTATATCTTAGAAACTATCCATATCCCCACCCCTTAACCATATATATTATTGTTCCTTATGATAAGATGCATTGACTGATACAGACATTGGGTCCATGCTGATCCACCCATCCCCCCCCCCCCCCCCCCCCCCCCCCGTTATATAGAAATTTGTATGCAAAACTGTCAAAATGTCTAAATGTCTCAATTAATCGGATTCGTCGAACCATATATATTGTTCCTTATGATTTGACACATTCCATGACACAGACTTTGGATCCCTACGGTCACCCCTGGGCCATGCCCCGCCCCCTTTGCTTCATTTAAGTCTTTATATCTCAGAAACTATCCATATCCCCACCCCTTAACCATATATATTATTGTTCTTTATGATAAGATGCATTGACTGATACAGACATTGGGTCC